>JAMPIT010000308.1:2500-2408750 GCA_026261815.1 Monarcha castaneiventris obscurior
GCACCGAATGGATTAAAATGAGCAGGTAAAAAACTACTGGAGTGTTTCCCCTCTCTGCTCACATCTGATCCCCTCCTGCTTTCTCCACTGAGGTCTTCAGCAGCACTGCAAAGCTTTCCCCCAAAGCTGAAACAGTTCTTAATCACCTTTTCACCATTCAAAGCAGCAAATTCAGCCCCTAAATATCTCCAGGGCCCGGGGCTGGCATCCAGAGAGGTGCCCAGAACACCTTATTCAACTGAGAACACTCTTCCCTCTGGGTTAACTGCAGTTTTTATGGGTCAAGTCACAGGAAAACTTGCTGATTTATTCATCTTGAACACTGTGATCTTACAGGCTCTAAGCATGTTCCTCATTAGAAGTGACATTTGAATTTCAGGGGCTGGTGGATGATGTTGCTTTGTTTTCTGCTCTATATTTTAGCCATTTCCAGTGAGCTGTTTGTTAAATAGATTTTAGAGTTTGATGTATTCAAGCAGGACAGTCTGTAGAGTACAATGTATGCATAAATGTATATAAACATATATATCATTTCATCTTCTGAAAGAAAGTCACATATCCCCATCCACTGTTCATTCTAAGCACAAATATAATTTATTAATCAACAACAGAGGCAAAAGAACACAACAAAATCTACCTGGCTGCATTATGGAGTAAATGATTGCTCCACAACACCCTGCACACAAAATGAGCTTTTCCTCCTGCTGGCACACCTCAAAGAAGGCCTTTCATCATGAGACAGAATGTCAAAGGGTTTCAAATGATTAAAGAAAAGAACAAATCACAATTCCTCCTCCTTCCCCCCTCCCCCCAAAAAAAAGATTAATGTAAAGCACCTTGGGATTTGTCTGCATAAAAAGCTTCATGCAAAGTAATTGTTGTAAAAACGCTTGACAGCATTTGTCAAACGCTGTCCTTTGAATAGGTGACATCTCTATTAAAACCCCTCTCCATCAGGATTCCATTCAGCATCAGTAAATGGGAAGTGTCAGGCAGTCACAATATATTCCCAGCTGATGCAACTAAAAAGGAATCTAATGCAAATTCCAGAAGGCTGATTCCAGCAGGCTTCAGATGCACTTTTAAAACACTTTCCTCAGAGCCTGGCTTTTTATTTGCTGACAGATGCTTTTATGGACCTGCTGAATTCTGAAGCTGGCAAGGAGTAATCGCCCAGGCAGAGGCTGCACGGGCAGAAAAAGCAGCAGTGAATAAAACCCCGTATTTTGAATGAAATTTGAGCACTTTTGCCAATATCAACAGGTACCACACCATTGTTTCCTGGAGATTCATCTGCTTGTGTAAGCTGTCCCAGTTCTCCCTGGCAGGAGAGGGAAAGCTGCTTTCAAATTTCACCTACATCAGCACCAATGAGGAGCAGCACCACAAAAACAGAATTAGTTCCAGTTTATATCAAGATTACGGAGGTTGAAGCCCTTGAAATTGCAATTTTCCAGCCGGTGAAATGAAGACAGCAAGTAATACTTGCCTACCTTAGGAGGGATTTGGGCTGACACATTAACATTTGCTTGGCACTCAAAAACTTCCAGCTCAAATAATTCACATATTCTAAATTTGCCTCGAGTTCACCCTGTGCCTAATGCCAGTGATTTCAATCACCTCACACCAGAAGATGTTTGGTCAGTTTTTTTTTTTGCCTGGAACACGCTATTTTCTGCTGCTGTGGCCAAACACAACACAGACAGCTCCCATGGCACCCAGCCAGACCCAGGGCTCCTCACCTGGCAGCAACCCCCAGTGCCAGCTCAGCGGCCTGAGGGCATCTCCCTACGTGAAAAACAAGAAACCACAAGGAACTCGAGCTAAATTTCATTTCCCTTCTCACTTTCCAGCCTGTAGGAGTGAGGGATTTTTGCTTCAGGCTTTTTAATTAAAGTTTCCCTTCTGCAACTGCACTGGGTTAGCCCTGGAGCCGCTCTTTGGCTTGCATGGCACCTGTAGAGCCAAGAACTGGAGACTCCTGGAATACAGGAATGTGTCAGGCTGGAAAGGGTGAGCAGGATGGCTGCTGGTGAGGCTGGGGTCAAAGCAGACACACAAACAAAGGTTGGGCTGCATTCTCTCTTGTCCATGTGCAGGTTCCCCAGGAGGGCAGGAAGGAACGGGAATCCAGAAGTCAGCATTCAGTTTAAGAAAACAAAGTCATGCAGGGATTTTAAGTCACAACCATATTAAAAATGTAATTTTCTTTGTAAAGACTGTAGTGCTGAATTACTACCACTGGCTGTTGTTGAAATCCCCCATCAGTGCCTCAGTTTACCTCTTCAAAATTCGACATGGGCTTCAGCTTTTCCTGCACTTCTGTGCTGGAGCAGAAGCCCCCAGTCACGTTACTGAGCTGCTCCCTGCTCTGGCTGTGTGGGATGAGATCAGAGCCACAGAACCCCAGCATGGGACAGGCTGGAAGGGACCACAGAGGGGCATTTGGTCCCACATTCCTGCTCCAGCAGGGCCATCCCAGAGCATGGGGTTTGGGATTGTGTCCTGATGGTTCTGAAATATCCCTGGTGAGGTGTAGCAGAGAGGTTTGATGCTGGTCAGGCACCAAAAGCCAGGACCTTCCTAGAAAGAGTGTCCAGCAAAGAACAGCTCTTCTAGGGGCCAAGGCACCCTCCCTGGACAGCGGTGATCTCAGCAAGTGGAGCGAGATTTCTCAGCTACAAGTGATTCCAGCTCTTGTGATTCCAGCTCTTTTGTGAAACCACCCGGGGCAAACTCAGGGACAGAGAGACAGGAGCCGTGTGTGGCAGTGCCACAGAGGAGCTTTATTGTCCAGCACTCCCTGTGAAGGGGAGGCCACAGACAGCAGCTCCCTGGTTCAGGGCAGACCCAGGGCCCTTTTTATGGGAAAAGCAGGGGGTGGGGTAGAACCCAATTTACCCACTGGATACAAGGTATTACCATACAGGTAATACATACAATACCATACCATACCAAATACAATACCACACATACCATACAGAAACAAGGCATGCTGGGGGTGCTTCAGTCTCTCACCGTGATTACAGACAAGTTTCTTGTCTCTTAGTCCTTTTGCCCTGAGATTTGTCTTCTCCAAAGGAGGGCAGAGGACTCCTGAGGCAAAGGCTCACAGCCTTCCACAGTGAGGGAGACTCCACAGCCTCCCTGGTCTCTGTTCAGGGCTGGGCACTGCCCAGGGCAGGAGTTCTGCCTCCTGCCCAGGTGGGACTCCCTGGGCTCAGTCCCTGCCTGTCCCTCTGGTGCCATTGCTGATCCCATGGAGCAGAGCCCGGGCCCTGCTCGGAGCCCTCCCTGCACACAGGGACAGATGTTGATCCCTCCTGTCTGACCAGTTCAGGGCTCATGATACAAAAAAACCTCTGGCAGATCACACTAACAACCAATATTAATTAAACCAGTTAAAATATCTTTATAAAGATCAGCAGAGAAAGAGGCAACGTTATCTCTTCTCTCCTACAGCTTCCTAACCGTGGCGAGGGAAACCAAGTCCATAGCTCAGGAAACATCTCTCAGGAAGACAAAACTACAGCTGATGGCTCTTCTGGGCTATTTTGGAGGTGTCCTTCATTCGCTTATCTATAAAATTTTTAAGAATTAGGGGGTTTGAAGAAGCTACAATAACGGGGAACAGTTGATGGAAATAGGGTCTCCCTCTTGAGCTGGTTTCCAGCTGAATCCAACAGCCACACTTCATTTATTTTGCCACCAAATGGCAAAACAAACCCATTACAAGTTTTTAGCAGAATTTTATGGAGCAAGTGACATGTGTTGGGGATTAAAATGAACGAAAGGGAACCAAAACCTCATAATTTTGGAACATCGTGTCCTGGAACACAAGAGAAAATTTGGACCTAAAATTCAAGATTCATTTTCGCAGCAAGTATTTCCCATTTGCTGCCAAAGAAGACAAAGAGAAAATAGGAGATTTAATGAAAAATAAGCCAAAGCCCACAACGTCAGTACGAAACAGGGACATGGATGATACCTAAAAGTGAATTATAACCTTTTGGCTGTGCTGTTTTCCAGAAGAGGCCACACATGAAGCAGCCACACAAAAGCTGGGACTGCAGTGCTGCAGGAAATGGTTGCATTGGAAGGGTAAGGCATGAAGAAGGGCAGGAACTTCTTACTGAGACAAAAATACTCTACACTGGGCCTGGGGAACCCCAAAATGTAATAGTAGATGGGCTTATGTGTAGTACCGGGGCACTGATAGATTGGGAAGCACATGAATGCAGAATTAGCGTATTTAAAAACAGAATTATGACACATCAGGACATCCCTTGTTGAATGGGAGGCCCTGACTTGTTCCTCAGGCTGCATTTCAGCCCAGGTGGTCACAATTTACCCAAAGCCACTGAGCAGTAGGATTTTACCACAAAATACTGCAAGGATTTATCTTCAGACCAAGCTGAAGTCCATCCACTCCCAACCAAAACATTTTACATATCCCAGTCATTTTTTCCATAGAAAAATCCTTCATTTTTCCCATTCAGAGGAAGAGCTTCAAACAAAGGGCTGGGCTGATGGATACAGAGAATATTCAGAGCTATCATGAGGAGCTTTGCCATAGGGCCAGCAATTTTTAAACAAGGAGCTTAAAGTCCTCATGGATCAATTCAGGAATCTGTCATGAGCAACCCCAAATTGCTGCACAGCTCTCAGCCCACGGCTCCCTGGAACAGCTAAATGGAGATGGGGTTAATTCAATGGAAGACAAGCTCTGTCCATCTGCACATGAACCTTTTTACTTCATGAACTGCCCCTGCAGGTGAACTCATTCCAAGTAAGATTTTACACCCCTTAAGAATGCCCATTCTTCTACCTATATCCCTTTCCTATAAATCATAGAATCCTTCAGGTTGGAAAAGACCTCTAGAAGAGTTCAGCTGTTAACCCAGCACTGCCACGTTTGCCATTGAGCCACACGTCCAAGTGCCACATCCACGCATTTTTGGAACACTTCCAGGGATGGTGATTCCACCACTTCCCTGGGCAGCCTGTACCAGTGTGGGACCACTCCTTCAGTGAAGGAGTTTTTCCTAATATCCCATCTAATCCTCCCCTGACACCACTTGAGGCCAATCCCTCCCATCCAGTCACTTGACCTGGGAGAAGACCTTGACACCAACCTCACTGCACCTTCCAGCTGCTCTCTGAAGTGAATTATCAACCCGCAGTTCAGAGTAAAATTTCTTCCAGGGGCAGGAGAAGAAATGACACCCTGGGTTCTCCAGACAACAGAAATCACCCATGAATCTCGTCACGAGTGCAGGGAACAGAGGCCGCTTTGGGGGAAGGGCCGGGCAGGGGCTGCGGAGGCGGCGGGCAGAGGCTGTGGGCAGAGCAGGGCAGGGCTGGGCCGGGCAGGGCAGGGCCGGGCAGGGCAGGGCAGGGCAGGGCAGGGCAGGGCAGAGCAGGGCAGGGCTGGGCCGGGCAGGGCTGGGCTGGGCTGGGCAAGGGCAGAGCAGGGCAGGGCAGAGCCGGCAGGGCAGGGCAGGGCTGGGCAGAGGCAGGGCTGGGCTGGGCTGGGCAGGGCAGGGCCGGGCAGGGCAGGGCAGGGCCGGGCAGGGCAGGGCAGGGCAGGGCAGGGCAGGGCAGGGCCGGGCAGGGCAGGGCAGGGCCGGGCAGGGCAGGGCAGGGCAGGGCAGGGCAGGGCAGGGCAGGGCCGGGCAGGGCAGGGCAGGGCCGGGCAGGGCAGGGCAGGGCAGAGCAGGGCAGGGCAGGGCAGGGCAGGGCCGGGCCGGGCAGGGCAGGGCAGGGCAGGGCAGGGCAGGGCAGGGCAGGGCAGGGCAGGGCAGGGCAGGGCAGGGCAGGGCTGGGCAGGGCAGGGCAGGGCCGGGAAGGGCCGGAGGTGCCCCCGAGCGCTCCGGGCACAGGGCGCTGTCCGCGGTGCTGAAACCCCGAGCGCGGCTGCCGCCGCTCCCCGTCACCGACAGCACCCCCGGGACGCGGAGAATTAATTAATCTTCTTATCCATCACCTTCATTAATCTTCATTAATGAACATTCACCTGCACCCACGGTGACCCCGAGTCGCGTGCCCGCTCTACTCCAATTTTAAAGCAGCTGAACCCCAACACTTGACCGCAAAGGAACTGCTGAGATGGGACAAAATCCATCTTTATCCCTGGTATATCTAGAAACGGGTTCCTGGGACTCATCACCAGGAGTAAAACTGCACCTTGGAGATTCGTCCATATCCCAAACTGGCCTCGTGCACCCAAAACTCCCATTTCCCCCCAGTCCTGCAGAGGTTTTGAGAGCAGGGAACTACTCACAACAGCAGAATGTTCTTTCAGTGTGAAATTTCTCTGTGTCAGCTTCAACAGGTGGCACTTGAGATGAAGCTTCAAAGGCCATAAGAGCATCAGTAAAAAATGAAATTGTCTTGATGCATGAGGAAAGCAGAAACTAAAACCAGTCCAGCTTTTCAGCTACAGTTCACACTGCAACAGGAGAAGTGGTTATGGAGACACTCCCAATTTACCAAAGGTCTTAATGAATCTATCACAAGCATCAGGATTTAACTGAAAACAAAGAATTTTATTAATTGGCTTAAAAACCTAAATGGTTTTCATTCCAGGTTGGGATAAATATTTAAAGTTTTGCTCTACAGCTGAAACATCTGTTGGACTAGAGATGATCACAAGCTGAAAATCCAGGATGGAAAATCGGCTCAAGCAGTTACACGAGGCAGCCTTAAAATGTACTTGTGCTCACTACAGTGGAAGCACCGGGAGGCTGACCAAGCACAAACACTCTGACACTGCAGCAACTGTGGTTTGAGAAAAAGATTCATTAAAACCATTCACGGAAAATTCACATCTGCTCCCAGCGATAAAAATAGAAAGGCAAGAAACAGCTTGTTCCTAATTCTTTCCCTGTTTGCCAGCCAAACCCTCTGTAGTTCCAATAATTTCTCTGAACTCTGCCTTTAAGCTGGATTTTATGTGTTCTTATATCACAACTGCTGAGAGCCTGTTTTCAATATGATGTAAATTAACAGATGAGGGGATCCACAGCCTCCACACGCTGCTGAGGGGCTTCTCTTGCCTGTGGGCTCTGCTGAGAAGAGCTTTAACCAGAACATCATCACTCACTCCCAGCACCTGAACAGAACAGGATCCTCTTGTCTTTTTCCTGTTCCTCGATGTTCCTTGGCACCACTTCCAGGGGCTTTAAACACAAGAAGTAGATCTTGAAAGACAGAAACTCCTTCAGAGACTTGAACCGCTGAAATTGGAATCTCTGAAGAAACAAAATAGGGATTCTAATGAGTTTTTCATCACCAAAGAAAACAGAGCTCCTGCTGTGGTAGCCACATGCTAAGGGCTGTGATGGAGACATCTGTTATCTGACAGGTTACATTTGCACCTAATTTCATTAAATTCTCTTTCTTCAGCTATTTTACCCTCTCATTACTGCACCATCTGAACATCTCTCTCTGCAGAACGAATCCTTGCAATGCCATGAGAAAAAAAAGACAATAACAAAATATCCCAGCATGACACAGAGCTTGCCAGGAGTGTTTCAAGGAAACAAAAAATTCTGTATGAAATGCCACTGAAACTGATTCTTCTCCCTCTCCAAGAATAGGAAAATCTGGAAAAACAAAGACTTCTCAGGTGCAAAACTATTTCTAGTGACATATATACACACAGATGCAGATCAGGAAGGCTTGGAAGTGATTATGTCACATGTTTGACATGTTAGAGATGTGGCACATTTGTAAACCCGTAGAGATTTTTTTTCTTTTACTTGAACTTTACAATGAGAATCAGGGTCCCAGAGATGAGGAAAATGGTTTGATTATCAATTCTTAAAATCTCACTATAGCCCTAACAGTCCCACACACTTGGAATGGTTGAGAATCCTTCCAGTAAAGGATAAAGAGTGGTACAGGGCATTAGAAAAGAATTTCTGTCCAGGTTTGGAGGTCAGGTGCTGTGAAAAAACAAAGCCCCATCGAAATTCTACTTTTTCAGACTTTTCCTTTATATCTTTACTTTCCTTCATAAAAGTCATAGTAGAGCCCTCCCTCTACACCACGTAAGTATTTTCCAAATTTTCTTTTTTCAATCAGGCTTTTCAATACCTCTCAGCTGGGTCCCTAAACACAGATATTTGTATAATTTTCCTATGTAATCATCCTCCTGTTGGTTCATTTTGCACAATAATTACTCACCAGATAATCTGGCAGACAAATCCCAGAATCTCTCCTGGATATGCTGCCCCACAGCAGGAGAGGAGCTGGGAAGCCAACAATAATAATTGTTTTACCACAGGCAAGATATCAACTGGAAGGCAAGGCAGTTATCTTGTGATAAACAGCAGCTTCTCACCCAGAAGTGAGGAGTTCTCTGGCACTTTATCTACCCCACTGAAATCACTCATTTACTTCATCCCAAATGAGTTTTGACTGGGAAAATGAACCCTTTTGAGATAACATTTGTGGTTATAACCACACAATCTCCAGGACCTCACACATCCAAAGAATTTGTGGTTTCTTTAAGTGTCCTCCTGACTTGGGCACTGTTTGTGCTGCCCAGGCAGCAAAGTTGCATTTGCCAGAAGGGACTAAAAATGGCCAAACAACATTGTCAAAAACAAGGATCGATTTTATTGCTCTTTACAGGCCTTCAGAGCATGAGGACATCTCAAGAAGGGGCATAAATAACTTTGTGGTAGAAAAAACCATCCTTATAAATAGATATTCCTGTGGGGCTTTTTAAATTTGCTTGCTCTTTTTTAGGGGGGTGGGGGAGTATTTGCTTTTTTTGTTGTTGTTTTCCCAAGAGAAGAAATCCTGTGGCGTCCAGGGCAAAACCCCACAGCATCAAACTCCAGCCTAAGAACCTCCAGTGAAGATTCCCCTTGGAAACTGCACATTTACATTTATTGTACAGCAGCAGCTTCTGAGCAAACTACGCAGAACTCAAAATAGCTGATCCCTGCCCCCTGGAAAAAAAACAAAAAAAGGCTTTTTCTGAGCTCTTTTCCCCACCTCATCTCTCCCTCCCAAACTTCTACTTTTATCTCTCTGCCTCCAGCCGCACTGAGACATTTCTGTATGTCCAGAAATTGGACTTTATTTTTCTGCTAAGCCCAACGGCTGCTTCGAAACCAGGCAAGGTTGAATTCAATGATCCTGGAGATCTTTTCCAACCTTAATGATTCCAGGATTTTCTGAAGGGCTCCCAGAAGCCAGTTAATGATGACTTGGATCCCAGCTTTTAGAAAGTGCATCTTGTTAGAACACTAATTAAAGATCCATTATGGTGATCAAGCTTGATGGCCTTGATGTATTGACTTAAGCCACTAAATTAGACAGGAGGAAAATAAAAGAAGTGCAAACAGTCACGGGTGTAAATAATTCCTAGAAATTCCCATGCAGGGCTTTCAGCCACACTGGAAACTCTGTGGAACAAGAAAACTTGTGATCATTTGGCACAATGGCATTTTATCCTGAAAAAAACAAAGGAATAATTCTTGATTAACCTAAAAATGGAAAAAAATCCCGCAAGAGCAACACCAAAACAAACAAACAAACAAACAAACAAACCTCCAACAATCAAATCTTTGCTGCCTGGGACAAAATTGATGTGTTCTAAAATATTTAGCAGTTGGTGATTGTGACAGTGCTCTGAGGGGCTGGAGAACACATTTTCCAGTTTGTCAGGGCAGTAAAACCACAGAGCCTGAGGTTACAGAAGTCACGTTTTGGAACCCTCCTGTGATAAGACATCAATGCAGTGGGGAGGGAGTGACAGACCCAGGGGCACTGTTAGAACTGCACACCTTTACAGAGGCCAAGGATCTTGAAAATTCATCAACTTCACTCGAGTTGTTTCAAATTTCTGCTTCTAAACTCCTGTTTTCTTCCAGAGGCTCTGATGCCTGAAGTGGCCACCTAAAAACAGAGACTAGACAAGAGTAAGAGAATAAAAGGAGGTTATTTCTTTGAAGGGCCTTCAAAGGTACACCCTGGGCAGTCAAAAGGCTACACCCAAGCTGTTGGAACCTAAGGCATCATCAGTTCCAGCATTTCTTTTATCTTGAGAATGGCAGCTCCACGGAGGGCATTCTTTAGCTGTTTCCTTTTAAATCCACAACAGCTGAGTGACCCTGATTGTTCCATCTCCTTTTGCTCCAGTGGAACGGCTCTGGGCATATTTTCATGGCTGTAAATAGCTAAAAGCTTCATCTCAGATGTAATAATGACATTCAATTCTAAGGCAAACTGCCTTTTTCTTAAAAAAAAATATTGAAAATCAACAGGACACACATTAGGAATTGGAATTATGAAAATGCCTCTAAACTCCTGCTACTTTGAGTTATTAGTTATTAAAGGAAATTTATTTTTGCCAGCTGTAGAAAAAGTCCCATGTGGTTTTGCACCAGCTGATTCTGACAAATGGAACAGAGAGCTCAGGAATCCTGATCTTGCAGGGCTCTGGACTGGGGCACTGCTGAGCTCCCCCAGTTTGAGTTCAAATTGCTAAATTTGTTACCTCTGCATTTCACACCACCATGGACTCCTGTGACAGAAGAGTTCACAGCTCTACTTCCTTTTCCATGGGAGAATCTCTGCTTTCCACACAATTTCTAAGGAAAAACAGGCTCCAAAGTGCTTCCATAAGGCAGGAAGGAAAAGACACATCAGACTTCAAAATGTCTAAAATCCCCAGACTGACTGGGTGATGGATTTCTAATGTCCCACTGGTTTGGGTAGGCTGTGTCTATGTGATAACACCAAACTGGGCCATCACTTGCCCTATTAAAATTTAACACTGACTCTGAAGACAAAGTACCCAGGAACTGAAGAAATTTGTCTGTTTTCAAGGTGAAATTCTAGCCCAAAGTCACAAACAAAAAATTCTGAGTGGAGTTTAATGGAATTTCCTCCTTTTAATCTCCACACCTCACAGATATGTGAAGGATTTCTTTCTAGCAATTCAACGAAATTCAATGTCATTCTCTCTGCAGAGGAGAGAAGCCCTTGGAGCATTAGTAGGATTTACAAAGTGAATATACTTAGCTCCTGCATTCATGATGGTATAAAATGAATAAAAGTCCTCACTGCAAGCTTTTAAAAAACTTTTAAACCCAGACACATCAGACATCAACCACTGGGTATCAGGTTTTCAGGGTGGTCAGTAGGGAATACCCTCCTCTGAAGTGTTTTAGATGGAGCAGGGAGCACTGAACTGGCTGAAGAGAGTTTCATGTGTCAGGAACATCCTCCAACAAAGCAGACTCCCAGTGACCTTGTCATTTATGCTGCAGGAAATCAGAGGAGGGAATGATAACCAAGCCAGGGAGGCTCTCTCCTAAAAGACTGGGCTCATCCAAAGCAGGAGAAGACCAGCACTGGTCTAGCAAAACCAAAACATGTGACCAATACTAGTATTGGCTTTGATCTCAGATTGGTTTTTGATCTCAAATTATTACGATCTACTCTGAATTTTGTTTTTAAATGCAGCTTCTGGTTTGCTTCTAACAGTGAGACAATTTTAAACTCCTAAAACATCAATTCTATCTGAACCTTCAGAGTTTCTTTATTCAAATGAGCCCTGTGCTTGCTGAAAGGCTTTTTCAGCATCTAAGAGTTTCCTAAAGGTAGTTTAAACATACAAATAGGGGGATATAAACTTCATTTTCTGTTTTAAAAACTTCAGTCTGCAGCCACAGTGAGTCGGTTGATGAGTTGCATACAAAGCAGAGTCACAATTTTAGGAGAGGAAATAGGTGCAATCAGTTCATTCAATAGCTACCAATGTCTCAGAACAGACCATTTTACTGTGACAACATCTGATATGTCTGATACTGGCAACATCTGATGTGAATCCAACTATTTTAGAGGAATGGTAATCTTGGGGGTAGACAGTGTCCATTAATGAACTCACACAAATCATGGTTTTTGGAATAGAAGCAGTCTGTGGTATTACTGTAACTAGTAATAATATTCCTGATATACAATGCAGTTAACTCTGAAATGAATCATGGTAATTAATTTGACTTTAAGTATGTATTAGCAAAGGCATGGGGAAATCTGGGCTCCAGCTTTCATCCTGGCTAGGGAGATGTAGACGCTCCAAAGCCAAGGTGAGAGTCCACTGCAATAAACTAAACCACTGGGTCTGGGATTTTTAACTACATTCACGTCGAGACATCGTGGAATCCAGTTGGAGCCGCTCCAGACTCTGCTCCATCACTCGGGCTCTAATCAGAAGCAGTGCAGGGGAACCTGCCTGCACAGCGCTGACTCACGCCCTTGGCATGCGCAAAATAAATAAAAACGGAGCAAATTATTCATTTCAGAGACAAGCCTTTGCTAGAGGTGACACCTTAACCAACACACGGTGACTCGAGGGGGTGTCTGTGTGTAAATCCCCCGTTGCTAAGGGAAGGACACGTTACAAACGTTATAAAGGCAGGAAAGCTCCAGGGCTCAGCACACCTATTCCTTCCCCACCCTCCCCTCCCTCTCTCTTCCTGCTAATTGTCTGGCTATGTGGGGCTGAGGCAAGAGCTTGTCACAGTTTCCCATGCCAGGAGCCAAGCTCAGCAGCAACACATACGAAATATTCGGGATATTGCAGCAAAACTTGTGGGCAAGGACACAAAAATTCCAAATCTGAAGGAAATACTTGGACACGGAACTTGCCCAGCAAACATCAGAGGAGCTTTCTGCTAATTATGTGTTCTTTCTTCTCATCACTCACCATGTCCAGAGGGACCTACATGAGTCTGAGAAGTGGCCCATGGGAACCTCGTGAGGTTTCACCAGGCCGAGGGCAGGAGCTGCACCTGGGATCAATCCAGGCTGGGATGAGCAGCTGGAGCAGCCCTGGGAGAAGGATCTGGGGGTGCTGTGGGGGAGAGCTGGACCTGCCCCAGCCCTGAACCCCCAGCCCTGGGCTGAGCCCCAGCGTGGGCAGCAGCAAAGGGGGGATTCTGCCCCTGTGCCCCTGTGCTCAGGTGAGACCCCACCTGCAGAGCTGCCCCAGCCCTGGGACCAGCACAGGGAGGAGCTGGAGCTGCTGGAGAGAGCCCAGAGGAGGCACCAGGGGGATCAGAGGGATGGAGCAGCTCTGCTGGGAGGAAAGGCTGCGAGAGCTGGGATTGTTCAGCCTGGAGAGGAGAAGCTTTGGGGTGACCTCACTGTGGCCTTGCAGGGCCTGAAGGAGCCAACAGGAAACATGGAGAGAGACTCTACAAAGGCCTGGAGGGGCAGGACACAGGGAATGGCTTCAAACTAACATAGAGTAGGGCTAGATGGGATATTGGGAAAAAATCCTTCCCTGTGAGGATGGAGTGGCCCTGGCACAGGGTGCCCAGAGAAGCTGGGGCTGCCCCTGGATCCCTGGAAGTGCCCAAGGCCAGGCTGGATGGGGCTTGGAGCAGCCTGGGACAGTGGAAGTTGTCCCTGCCATGGCAATGAGATGAGCTTTAGGGTCCCTTCCAATCCAAGCCATTCCATGATTTATGATATTCCCTGCAGTGCAATCACAGCTGAAGCTGTGCAGGGAGGGCTCTGCAAATTCTGTTCAGAGCTTCTGTACCCCCAGCAGCACCTGCAGTGCTCGGGCTCTGCTGACAGGTGATCCTCCAAAGTGGCTCTCCTGAGCTGGTTCTGGGTTGGTATCTGAAAGCAAAGAGAAGAACCTAAAAATCAAATCAGTTCCATGACGGAAATGAAAATGGAATAGCTTGGCAGGGAATTCATCCATTCTCTCTACCTCCAGCAGTGACCTTGTAGTAAATGAATCACATCCCAGCAGTCAGATCCAAACTGAAGTTTGAACTCCACTCTTTTTCCCACCAGCCTCCCTACTGCTGGAAAACTGCATTTCCCCACACACCTACGTGCTGTTCCAGCATGTCCAGTAACTGCAGCTTTCCACAGCAGCACATGCTCTTCCCGAGTGTCCTGATGTTCCACTGCACCCTTGGCAGGGCCTGCGAGGCACACTGCTCACAGATGTGGAGGAGTTCTGTGTTCACCTCCAGTGGACACGACCAGACAGACTAAACACACACAAAAACACAAGCATATGCTAATTTGGGATTGTACACTCTTAAATATCTGTGCTTGGCAGAAGGGGAAGCCACTTTGGGAAGCTCCCTCCCCAAAGGAGGGAACCTGGCTGAAAAATCATAAGCCTGGAAAGAAAAATAGATTCTCACCATCTCACCTAATTATGGGAAGCCGGATTCAAAACTTTAGGGAAGGAAGGCAAGTTCCCAAAATCAGGGGACTTAAAACTGAGGATTTCAGCTGGCAGTGCTGGGAATATCTCTGGGATTTCTTGTCACTGCTGATTACTGCACTTCCTGCAGTTGGCTGACATGGAAACCCTGAGAGCAGGATGGATCCTGTTGCTAGGGCACACACACACTCAGATCCTGCAAAGCCCTCACTTGTCTGGCAGGCTGGAAAATGCAGGACAATAGGGGAATCTTCCCGGGTGAGTCACTGCAGGCACTGCTTAGAACCTTCCAGGGCGGTCTGGGTGCTCTTCTGGCTTTTAATGTATTCCAGCAAAGACTGGAGGGCTTGGTGTAATCTCAATGAGATTCTTTCCCTTGGCAGCTTTCCACCTTTGTGAGGTAAAGACTGAGGTTTGCAAGAGCAGCAAGGCAAGAGGGATTAGTGAAGTTATTCTCAGTAACTCCCTAACCTCCTCCATTTCTTCTCCTCTTGGCTCTCAGCATTTTTCCCCCCACCATTCCTCAAAGTGCACTTTAATTACTCCATCATTGCCAAGCAGACCCACAAAATCCCTGTTGACTGATCTTCCACAATAAAACCCAAACACACACACACATATAAATACACACACTATAACAACCCCTTCAAACCTAGAGCTTGCAGTGATTTAAGACTTTCTAAATATAGCACCGGCTGTGGCTGGAAACGCCGGGGGCTTTATATTTTCCAATCTGAGAAATAAAGCTTTCATCAGTCTGAAATGCAGCTCTAATAAAGCCAGGGAGTGCCTTTCACTTGCCATTCCCACAGTGGCCCAGGTGGTGCTGAGCAGGAAGGGTCAGCACAGGCACCTTGGGATGGAACCTTGGAAGGAGATCCACAGCTTTGGAAGGAACCTGGAGAGTTTCTGAGCTTGCTGAGGACAGTGTGACATGAAGATGCTGCTCCTTTGGGACAGCAGAGACATCCCAATCCTCTGTCCTTGGAAGGGAAGCCACTTCCTTGGGTAAGGGATTACACTGGACAAAGCATGAGCAAAGTAACATTGGTGAACCTAGAAGAGCCCCACCTACCAGTGCTGCAAGAATATATTAAGGCAGATTAATTAACAGCATTTATTCTTGAGAACCATAATGAGCAGGAGCTCTGCTGACCTGGCTTAGGGTAATTTAAATCTCCTGAGTTGCCTTTAGTAGGAGACTCATGTCTCTGCTACATTCTGCCCACCCTGCCGAGGCCCTAAACACATTTTCATCAGGACTCTCTCGTTACCCATTCTCAAAAATCCTTCCAAAGGTGGAGACTATCACACAGGGTTGAAAACAAGAAGAATCTGAAGTGTACATGATTGGGCTGCTCCTCCTCACTACCTCTTATCAACTTCTGTAAATGCGTCCAACTGATTCATGGATCTGCTGGGGAAGAGCTCCCAAGGAGCAGAAAGGACCATGAGGTTACTGAAGCCCCAGAAGCTCTGAAATGAAATCATGAGGATTGGCTGGCAAAGACAAATCAGGCTCTCAGGACAAGGACAGTGCCCAGAAAGTTAAGAGTGAGTGACACTTCAACCTTCTGAAAACACCCTGTAACTTAAATTATCATGGTTTCCCCATCTTGCTGAATCTAATGGGCCACACAGAACTGATCTTCCACACTGAACTAAAACAGGGGACCTGTGCAGGCCTAAAATCCTCCTCTGAAGCAAAGCAAGAGAGACAAGACCCCTGCAGCACTAAGGTCTGAGTGACACCCGTGGAGGACCAGCAGAGCCAATGCAGGCAGAGCAAAGAAGAGATGCCCTGACCCTGCTCCTTCAAACAGGGGGTGGAAGCAAATCTCAGGCAGCAAAAGGCTTCTGCAGGAGCCTTGAGAGGACTGACTTCAAAAACTGAGCCTCAGCACCACCATTTGCCCCAGCACGGAGCAAAGCAGCCAAGGCCTGCAGTTCCTGTGCCTGCAGCAGCCTCCTGCAGCCAGCACATTCCCAGTTCTAGGGCTGGCTTCTGGTCAGGCCCAAATGAAAGCAGGATGCATTCCCTGCTGCTCCCGAGTGTTTTGTCTGTCTGTTCCTTAACCTCACTGATGTAAACTCTGTACTTTCCCCCCTCCTTCAGTGTTTAATTCCTGTTTCACCCTAATGACCAGCTCAGATGAGTGTTTGCTTTTACTTTGATTTATTGCCAAGCTGTGTCTGAAAACGTAGAGGGGGTGATGGAAATGTTTAAAAACATATTAAAAGCTATTAAAGCTCATTGCTTTTGCATGTTCCATGGGCTGTTTCCTTGTCTGAAATGAAGTTAACATTGTTTGAACACTGCTCCCCCTCATTCTGCCTCCTGCCCTGTGTCACTACCATATGCAGGTGTTGTCCTTTGATGACATGTTTGAGATCAGGCCTAAAGGACAAAAAAAGACAAACCTCATTTCCCCTCCAAAATACAAGAGTTTTACAGTGCAAAAGGGTCACTGCAAAAAGGTGATTATTTTTACCCAGTTGGGGCTTTTATACAGCAATTCCTGAGCTCCAGCTGATAAATATTCCTAATTAGGGGACTCCTGCACTCAGAATAGTTCTGAGACATCCTAACCCACAGATATACCTACAGTGAAATGGCCAGGGCTCAGGAGGAGCTGCACATGGCCACAGTAGGTTGAAGTCGATCTCAAAGATCTTTTCCAACCTGTTTGATTCTGTTCTTCTCTGATTCTGTTTCAAATCTCAGGCTTTTAGACATAAATTGAGAAACAGTGACAGAGTGATGCCAGATTTCTTGCACAAGTAATGACCAGAAAAACCTTGGTTGGTAAGACTGAATACACAGAATTTTACAAAGCAAATTCCAATTTCATGTCCCTTTGTAGGAAGAGTAAAGAAAAGTGGAGGGCTGTGGCATCACCCCACTGACTTCACAAGTAATTTTTGATTTACAATCAGTGTGGATCAAGATAGAAATAGGAAAGAACAAAAAGGTGAAGCTTTAGGTGTGATAATAGAGCTGCTGTTATGAAGTGGGTGCACATGACAAAGGTTTAAACTAAAGTTTTGTTAAAAGATTAAAACTACCCCATACAGTCAACATTGCAGTCCCAGGACCAGCCTGAGCCTTTTGTACACCCTTAGAAAACAAGAAAAAAACCCTCCTTGTGTATCCTTCTCTTTGTAGCACTTTATTTATACTTAAATAATGCAAACAGAGCAGAAAACACTCCCAAAATCCACACTCCAGAGTGCACAGAGTGCTGCCACTGGGGAGAGGATGAAAGAGCAAACCCTCCCAGAGTCATTTGTCATGTAATGCAGTGACACTGCCTAAACACTGCAGGAGTGAAAGTGCACCAAAAAGAAGCTGTTGGACCTGCTTTAGAGAACATGCTGTCCCTAAACAAGGTCCCTCTGCTTCGTTTTTCATCCCAAAAAGAAAAAAAAGAAGCAAAATAGAGGCAGGCTGGAGTCCAAGGTGTGTGTCTGAGCACAGAGCTGGCTGTGAGCACGAGGGTGGTGGTGAATTGTCACAGCGTTGGTTGCCCTGAGAGCTCAGGGACAGGGACAGTTTGAATCTATTCTTCATCACTGTGTAAAACAGACACACGGAATTCAGAGAGGAGAATTCCCAAAGAGAAGTTTCTTAGAGTTCTGGCCCTTGAAAATTCCTTTAGTGGGAGTTGATGCCAAATACTGGCCTCTTCCAAACAGGTGCAACTGAAGCTCTGTCCCCCAGAGCTCTTCTTAGGACAAAGTGTCTGGGCTGAAAGGGTGGCAAAGCAGGAAAAAGGGATCTCAGTGCTACAGGTTTGATGCCACCAGAGTCAGAGCAAGTTACAGGAGGGAAATGGTGATGGAAAGTTTCTGGAATTAACCCACACAAGGATTTCCAACAGCTAACAGAAAACCCAGGTTGGTGCTATTCCCCATTCTCCCATCCATGATTCTAACCTGAGGTATTGAAACTGCTTTAAGGCAAATTTGTGTTCAGCAATTCTGTATGTGCACATAAAGTCCAGCCTTTTATTTCATAGATTCATTGTATTTGGAAATATTTCCCACAGTAAGCCTGACTTGAGTCCAGCTCACCTCCCAGGCAGTGCAGGGCACGGTGAGACACCTTTAAAAATAGAGTTACAGCAAGAAAAGAAAGTGAGAGGAATGGAGAGCAAAAACCAAAGAACCACTGAGGCTGGAAAAGACCTTGAAGATCATCGAGTCCAGCCACCACCACCGTGTTCACCCCTAAACCATGTCCTCAAGTGCTACATCCACGTGTTCTCAGTGCTTCCAGGGATGGTGGCTCCACCACTCACCTGCACAACCTGTGCCAATGCTTTACAGCCCTTTCTGTGAAGAAGAATTCCCTGAAAAAGGAAACTGTGTGTTAAAAAAAAATGCAAATTAACTATTGCAAGTGTGCTCAGCTCAGCCCAGCAGGAGAATGGCCCGATGATTATTACAGAATCACACAGAATCACCAGGCTGGAAGAGACCTTCAAGATCATCGAGTCCAACCCATGTCCGAACACCTCAACTAAACTAAACCATGGCACCGAGTGCCACATCCAATCTCCTTTTAAACATGTCCAGGGATGGTGATTCCACCACCTCCTGGGGTAAACCATTCCAATACTTTATCACTCTTTCTGTAAAAAACTTTTTTCTAATATCCAACCTATATTTTCCTTGGCGCAGCTTATGACTGTGTCCTCTTGTTCTGTCAGTTGTTGCCTGGGAGAAGAGACCAACCCCCACCTCACCACAGCCACCTTTCAGGGAGTTGTAGAGAGTGATAAGGTCACCTCTGAGTCTCCTTTTTTCCAGGCTAAACAACCCCAGCTCCCTCAGCCGTTCCTCACAGGGCTTGTGTTCCAAGCTCCTCACCAGCCTTGTTGCTCTTCTCTGGATGCATTCAAGCATCTCAACGTCCTTCCTGAACTGAGGGGCCCAGAACTGTACACAGCACTTGAGGTGTGGCCTCACCAGTGCCAAGTACAGGGGAAGAATGACTTCCCTGGTCCTGCTGGCCACACCATTCCTGATCCAGGCCAGGTGCCATTGGCCTTCTTGGCCACCTGGGCACACTGCTGGCTCATGTTCAGTCGGTTGTTGACCAGTATCCCCAGGTCCCCTTCCACCTGGGCACTGTCCAGCCACTCTGACCCCAGCCTGTAGCACTGCAGGGATTGTTGTGGCCAAAGTGCAGGACTTGGCACTTGGACTTATTGAACTTCATTGTATTGGTCTCAATATATATAGGAGCTCAGTAAAAAAACACAAGAAGGGAAGAGGTACCCAGGTGATTTGCTGGGGTTCTGTGAGAGGCACTGAGCAGCCTGAGGCAAGAAAACTGCAAAGTGGGTCAAATCCACAAGGCCACTTCACCTCTCCTGTGCCTTTGCAGTGCTGTTTCAGCACTTCCTCACTGTATTTTTACCAGCCAGCCCTCCCTCCAGCTTTAGCAGCACGCACTGGTAGCAATAAACACCAATTGTCTTTGGAGATCAGCGTTTTCCTGGTGCAAGCACATTGCTTAATTGGAATAACTTGAAATATTCACCTCCTCAGCAAAACCACCCAGGCCAAAGCACCTCTGCCTTTGTGTGCTCACAACTGGGAAGCAGAATACAGCACTGAAAAGCAAATCCTTGCATCCTGCTCCCACAAAAAGTTCGCAATTTCAAGTACTATTGCTAAAACAAAGTTATGACAAAAACACTCGGAAAAAGAGAGTCAAAGCAGCAATAGCCTGTTATGTAAGAGCAGTAACAAGTGGAAAGAGCAGGGGTACATCAGGACAAGCACTGAGCCACGTCCCTTGAAGCCACTACATGATACAGCTTGAACACAGCCCAAGCTCTCTGCTCCCCGTTGTCAGGGCAGCAGCTGTTGCACAGCCCTAGGTATTTTTCCACAACAATTCAGAGGAGTAGGAAATATCCAATCTCCTCGGAACAAATTCTTCACCTATTCCACTCCGTTTTGCAAAGAAATCCAGCACAGATACCTTCTTGTCAGCCCCTGTCCCTCCCAAGCCTGGACATGCTCCAAATTAAAACCTGTGAACTGAATCCAGCTGGATTCTTCCTCAGATCCTCCCTCTGGACTAAACCTGTTCTGCAAAAGCATTGACTCTGCACCGGGGTCCTTCTAACTCCTGAGTGCCAGCAGAAGCTGCCAGGTGTTAAATGGTTTTAATCTACTACAAGAACTGAGAGTTAAATATTAAACCACAAAAAAAGAAATGTTTAATAAAAGACAACACTATTTCTTAGCAGAGGTGGTGGATAAATTTCAGAACATCACATGCAAACAAGTGGCAGGATCAGTGCTCCAGGGATGAGGGCAGCATCTCTCCCTTGATACAGAGTCCCAAAACGGCTTGGCTTGGAAGGGACCTTAAAGATCATCTCATTGCAACCCCCCACCATGGGCAGGAACACCTTCCACTAGACCAGGTTAATCCAAGTCCCATCCCTTGAACGCTTCCAGGGATGGGGCATCCAAACATTTAAGGATGAGGTGCCTTCAGAAAAGAGTGCTTTAAGCAAAGAGGTGAGCAGATTCCATACAGGAGGAACAGGGAAATGCCTGGCCTGCACCATGCAGCATCTCTGAGCTCTTGCAGCAGCTCCCTGGAGCTGAAGCCTTCCTGCTGCCTTCCTTCCTTCTGCTGACTTCCTCCCTAGCTCAGGCATTTGCCTCTGGAAAGAAAGGCCTGGACAAGAGCAGTGTAGAGGCATGAACTGAACAAACACCAGTCTGGCCAAACCAAGGACTAGTCCCTGGTTTGCAGCAGCAATTATGGTTTTCCTGAGGATTTGGTCAGCTTTGGAAGGCCACACCATGCATCAGTCCTCAGGCTTTGCCAGCCAAATTACGCTTCTTAATCATCCCTATGCTGTCCATGGGCAGCTCCCAGAGCCGCCCAGCTGTCTGGTGCCATGTCCCTGCCAGCCATGGCTAAATGACAACCTTCTCACTGGCATTTCCATTTCAGCCCCAGTCAGCAATTCTGTGTCTGCCTCGCTGGCCAGGCTCCCAGCTGGCCAGTGCTGTGCACATCCTGCATGTCAGCTGTGCCCAGAGCTCCGTGCCCACACACTTCCATCGTGCCCACAGCTGGAAAGCACATTCCCAGAGAAACCAGGAGGGCAGCAAAGCTGTTCACCTCAGCTCCCAAGCTGGAGAGCAGCAATGAAGCTGAACTAGTACAGTTTGTTTGTTTCTGCAGAGCTCTTTGGTCTGGCCTCCTAAAAGGTCTGAACGAACAAAAAATAAAAAAGGAAATTTTTCTGGAGCCGAATTGAGAAGCTGTGCAGATATGGCTGCCTAAAGGTGACTCCAGATAATGCAGTGATCTCGAGCTGTTCTGAGTGTCCAGGGTGACAAAGGAACTCTGGCTGTGCCCTCCAAGCCCCCAGGAACACAGCGCAGCTCTGCTACATCCCAGTGCTGATAGAATGTGATTGCCACCCGCCCCAGAGCCCCACATAAGGCACCTGAGACACAGATCTGTGTTCTGCACCTCATGACAAGCACCTGCACAGATCCTGTAAGTGCTGCTCCCTCCGAACTAACACAGCTCAGGACAGCTGGCCTTGCCTCTTGCAGCTCGGTTAATCCAGGTTTTGTCACCATTTACAAGAGGCAGAACTTGTCAATACAAATCAAATTGTTCCATGTTCCATCTGCTTCAGAACAGGAGGTGCCACACCTGAACCCAGTGCAGCCAGACCACTCTGGCTGCAATTGTTCCATGTGCATTTATTAATTAGTTTGCAATTAGTATTCACTTGCTTGCTTATTTTTTTCCCTTCCTTTTGTCCATTATCACTCTCAGCTCATATACAAGATCCTGCTTTTCATTCACTCCAGAAAGCCAATAGATTTTGCTTTCTCTTTTCAAAATCTTACTGCTTTTCCCTCTCAGAACAGCACCTGGCCACTTGTGCTGTACCAGCTCCAAGAACTCACAGAATTTCTGCTTAGAGACAAGGGCTACCCTCTGTGGCCTGAACATATATTGCACAACAAAGCCAAGCTGCTGAGACAACTTCAAACCTGCTTGAAACCATCCCAGATCCTCACATCACTCCTGCCTGCACGAGATAAGGGCAGTTCATGTGTTGCCATGGGACAAAGTCACCTTGGACAGGCAGAGCTTCACAGAATTCATGGGATTGCTACAAACTTCTGCCTTAGACCTTTCATTATTGACAGATGCAAACACCTCCTTCAGCTCAGGGGAGACGTTATCCTGGAATAGAATCACAGGATAGTTAAAGCTGGAAAAGACACGTGAGGATCCCAGTCCAAATTCCTGCTCCTCACAGGAGTATCTAAACTAAACCATATCAGCAAGAGCAGTGAGCTCTGACAGGATCAGTCCTGCTGACACATGAAAGAAATCTTAGATTTGGGGCTAGATTTTAAGGACAACCCTTTTTTTTTTCTTAACGGCAGTTGACAAGAGAGATTTTTGTTCAAGAATTGTAGTGAAATATTTTACACCCAGAGCACAGCAAGGAGGCAAGTGTAGCACAGAAGTCATGATTTCAAGAACAAATATCCCAGAATCTAACAGAAACTCAGGTGTGAATGACTGAACATCAAGTCCTGCTGCCAGTGAAACCAACTGGAGCTGACCCTTCAGGGGAGATGGTGCTTCACCTTCAGACCACGAGCCTTGAGGTGGGATGGAAGCAGTGACTGACTCCAGCTCAGGAAAAGGATGTTCCACCACCTGAAGATTAAGATGGATTTGAACATTCCCCCTGTTCAGCACAAATGCAGCTCTTTGAGAAGTCAAATCATGAAAGGAAATACAAAATCCAGCTCTCATCTGAAGCTCCTCCTGGGCCTGTTCTTTCCAAGACCTACTTAGAAAAAATGTCTCTAGGCAACAGAGAGGTGATTCAACTCCAGTTAAAACAAATTGAAGTGTGACTTTCTGCACCCAGTTTACATTGGATTGGGCCCTAACCTGGACAGCTGAGTTGCCCAAACCTACACTTGCAGAATCACAGAATCACTGAGGTTGGAAAACACCTACAGGACCATCAAGTCTGACCTGTGCCCAACCCCCACCTTGTCCCCAGCCCAGAGCTCTGAGTGCCACCTCCAGCCCTTCCTCGGACACCTCCAGGGATGGGCACTCCAAACCTCCCTGGGCCTGCCAAGGCCTGACCCCCATTTCCATGGAGAAATTCTTCCTGGTGTCCAACCTGAGCCTCCCCTGGCACAGCTTGAGGCCATTTCCTTCTGTCCCAGAGCTGGCTGCCTGGGAGAAGAGCCCGACCCCCACCTTGAAAACCTCTCTCTGTTTTAAGGAACAAATTTTTAACTCCCACATGTATGAAGCTAAATCAGAACTATTGAATAGATTTGTAACAGAGCAGGGCTGAAGAACAGCTCTATATTTGGAAAGCTCCTGCAGTGCAGATAAATAATTTTTCCAAAATGAGAGGGTGTCTGGGCAGACAGCAAGAACTTTGACAGAGATCTTTTGTGGAGAGGCAGTCATTTATCTGTGTTCTCTCTCCAGGGCTCCAGGAGGGGCAACAATCACTAGGATTTATAACTGGCCATAAATATGCTTAGAACCCTTGCACTCCTAAAGCAGCCCAGAAGGACCACACCACGCACTCAGGATTTGAGACTTCCCAAAGCAAGCTCAGAAATCCACACAAAAGAGGCTCAAACATGCAACAGCTCAGACACACTTGAAAATTGCTTATTCTAACCTGCTGCCTCTGTGATAACATTAAACTACCCAAGAGCTTGATTTCAAAGCTTTTTGGAGGGGCTCTCTTCCCCCTACCTCTTTTAGCTTTTTTTTCCTTGGATAACAGCCAAGGTTTCAAGGACAGCACTGATGAAGCATTAACTCAAGTGAGAACAAATTGGCCCTGAACAAAGACACCCTCACGTTCTGCCTTCCCCAGTGGGAAGGAGCCGAGGTTTCCTATTTCCTTAGTGACTTCCAACTTATGAAGTTCCCACTATAAAACACCATTTATTTCAACAGTACCCAACTGCTTCCACCAGCTCTGGCCACGGGAGCTCATCCCAGCCTTGCCTTACAGCTCAGCCACTGCCCAGCCTCTCCTCTGGTCCACACTGATTTTCCTCATGGCTGATTTTGTTTTTCTCCAGCTTTAGGGTTATGCAGCTCCCAGGTTTTGCTCTTATTTCAGGATTTCTGTGTTCAGGTCCAGCTGTCCACTGGCCAGAAAACCCCATAATCAGGAAAAAACCACAGCTGTGGTCTCTTAGAATCCCAAAAAGTCCTGAGCTGGAAGGGTCCCACCAGGATCATCCAGCCCAGCTCCTGGCCCTGCCCAGACACCCCAACAGCCCCACCCTGGGCATCCCTGGCAGCGCTGTCCAAGCCCTCCTGGAGCTCTGGCAGCCTCGGGGCCGTGCCCATTCCCTGGGGAGCCTGGGCAGTGCCCAGCACCCTCTGGACTGTGGTCTGCATCACAAAACTGAGCTTTCAGAAATGCTCAGCACTTACAACTCCTCTTGTAGTTGGGAAAAATGGAAGACAAAAGGGAGAATAACTCTCGGTTTGTAAATGCAATCAGTGATGGATTTAATCTATGAAACAACTCAGATTTAACTATGAAACAGTTCAGAAGATACAATTGAAAAGCCTACTGTTATTCTCCAAGGGTCAGTATCACTCAGAGGATTAGGTCTCTAGCATTTATATGCATGACAAAATATCAAAGGGTTTCTTCACATTTAGATTCTATTTAAGGTATCAGTAAAAAGCAGCATTTCTGTTAACAACAGGAGCTCTGAGCATTCCTCACTGAGGAAGTGTTACTGGTGTTTTCCAAGAGCCTTCCCAGGGTTGCTTTTAGAAAACAAAACTGATTTAACTTTAGTTTAGTCACTGATTCTATTGTCCTAGAAAGAAGCCGCACTAGCAGTGAATTACTGCTTCTATCTGGGGATAGAAGTAGTAGCACAGGGACCTGCTACTTCCACTTAAGTACCACTTAAGTCTTCTAATAACATTGTGACAGGGGCTTGTGTGCCCAGAAAAACACACAAATAAACCCATGAGCTGCAAGGGAAGAATTCAGAGCAGCTGAGCTAAGAACAGCCTGCAGCACTCCCCAAAATCGAGCAATAGATCCTTGAGTCTGCACCTCTTAATGCTGGGCTCTGCTGTTTGCTGGTGCAATCCAGACATCTCACCTGGAGGCAGAACTCAGGTGTCAATAAGTCAGGTTAATTCCTAAAGGAAGAGATTCCCTGCAAATGTATGCAGTGGTCACACAGCAAAATACATCCCTCTTGGAGAGGTTTGACTCATTAAACTCATTAAAAGGTTCTGTCACCTTACCCAGCTGGCCATCAGCTGTGGATAATTATCTAGAGAAGCCTTCTGGCTTTGGTGAATCAGGACAAGAAGCAGGAGAACACTTTGGATGGAGAAACAAAGCTGACAAGACAAGGCCTCCATCATGGCCAAATAATGCTGTTCCACCAGGGGAAAAAAGTTTCATTTTTCTGGCCAAGCCATGGAAGTCGTTGTTTTCAGAGCCAATATTTATTTACATCATTCTGAGAAAGTTCTTTTCAGGAAGTCTCCATTTTACCTCTTCAAATTTGTTTCTACTCCTGTACATCCTCTCCCCTCCCACCTTTGGTTTGTTTTCCCTCCTAAGTCTCGTATTTTCTTCTCTGCTAATAAAATAAACAAGAAAAGACAGAGCAGCTTGTGACTTTGCCAAGCTTTCCAACACTCGAGTTCCATGACAGTCCAGAATGAAAGAGAATCTTTTTCAACCTAAAAACCCTTGGAGAAGCTTTCCAAGCCTGGGATCAGCAGCTCTTATTGTGCCAAGCAAGGTAGCAAGAGGCACACAGCAGGCACTTCCTTCAGCTTCCCATATCATCAGCTCCAGAGGGGAATGAGGCTTTTCCATGCACATCCAGCAGCCTGGCAGGGCACGAAACTGAGCCAGGCTGCTGAAGTGGGAAGAACCAGCCCTTGGAGAAGGTGACTGGCAGGGCTGTGCTCAAGAAGGAAATGCAGGAGTTGTACGAACTCCTCGGATGCTCCTCATGAGCAGGCTCTGTGTGCTGCTCCCACCCTCAGGAGGGGCTGTTCCCACCCTTCTCCACTCAGGATGTCACGGCCAAGGTTGCACAAGTGTCCTGGAGGCTTCAAGCTGGAAGGGGAAGGAGGGAGGATGACTTATGAATAGAGCTATTCACCAGATCCCACCCTGGGCATTCTTTTCAGCCTGGAACAGCAACCGAGCTCTCCAACCCCAACCACAGATGGAGGCTCTGCCAAAAGAGATGCTGAGAAAGGGGAAAAAACCCTCCTGGTTGATTTGTATTTAATCAAAGTCAGCTTCTGCCAAGCCTCACACCATGCAGGGACTTCAGATGCCTCTGTGTTTTGAACAGTAGACTTTGCTGTTGATAACCAAACTTGGATTGTTTTTTTCCATGCAAAAAGAAAAGGAGCCCAAGGCCAACCAGAACCAGATGAATGCCAAGCTGTGGGAGTAGCGGTGGACGATTCTATTTTTAATTCAGAATGTCAATCTGTTCTGTGGTTTGAGAGCTGAAGCCAAACAAGACAGCACACTAATGTCAGGGTGCCTGAAATTTAAAGGGCAATAAATCCAGAAGCATTTCTTAAAAGCCTGAGATGTTTATCAAGAACAGTTTGATCCCAAAGGATTTTCATTTCGGTTGAGGAATAAGCTGTAAAGTAATTAAGCAATTTGTACAACTCAAACACTTCACCAAGACATCAAGAGCCAGAGAAGCAGGTTGCCCAAGCACACAGCTCCTTCATCTCTCTCATCTGAGCAGCACCCCTGAAAGATATCATGTTCCTTGAGTAGCCTCTATTCTCTCCAGGATTTCTGCATTTCTCACCAAAGTCAGTTTATTCTGAACCTCTGAGAGCTGGAAGTTCAGCTGTTTGTGAGATGTGAACAACTGTGCTACACAGACAAACTCAGGGGGACTTGTCCTGGCCTTTGGGGACTGAGAGACATCTGCTGCCTTGTGTAAGCTCAGCTACCACAGAATGATTTATAAACTTCATTTGCCTAAAAGAATGGATTCATCAGGCTGTTTCAAGGGGATATATGGAAAATGCTGAAATGCCAAATGCTTTTCCTATATAAAAGCCCACTGCAGAGCTGGGAGTCGCTGTCACAGCCTGGGAGCATCTCAGATGCATCTTGTCTGGGAAGATCTTGCCATAAAGTTCTATAATTATATTTTGTGAGGTTCAGACTTAAAAATTCAGATAAATTTCCCTTTGAAGTATCTGGTTAGCTCAGGTGAGCACAAGTGATTGAAGTGTGATCTAACCAGAGTTACTCCTACTGCCTATTTATTGTGTTGCAGTTTTATCCAAAGTGAGCAAATCGTGAGCTGGCAGCAAAAAAAAGATCTTTGCCTATAATTGAGATAATAATAATTGCCTATAATAATAATTGCCTATAATTGCCTATAATAATTGAGATATGTCCTGTCTGCACACCAAAGTGGTTCATACAAAACTAAGAAGCCAAGCCCTTTTAGGGTGTCCAACTTAACATTGGAGCTCTTTAGAAGATTTCAAAGAACTTGAGGGCAAATGTCAACATCAGAAACAAGAACCTGATGCACCTTTAGCCACTCCAGGATTTCCACTTGTGTTGTTACCACTTCACTTCTGACCATGGTTCAGCAGAAAAACCCAGAACCAGAGTTCCAGACGAGCAATTTCAATTTCAGCTCTATGTTTGTGTTAATAAGAAAGTTAAACTTGGATAGCAGAAGCATGTGCTTAAGAAGCCAAAATCCCAAGCTATCCCCTACTATATCCCATGTCAGACCCCCTGGATACTGTCAGGAGCCAGGGACAGAGCATTTGAAGGAACTGGAAGATGCCTAATTTCCATCTCTAGATGGGGGATTTATTATAACAGGCTTCTGGCAAGGAATTTACCTCTTAAGAGAAAAAGCCTTGAGGTAAAATCCTCCAGAGGTTTCCCAGTGAGGATCTGGGGTGTAGGAAATTACTACACGAGCAGACACAAGCTCCCACTCCCAGGTTTGTCCGATGGAATCAGCTTCCAGCCCGGAAGCCAGAGGTGGTTCTGCAGCTCAGACCCTTGGAGCTGCTCCCTGTGCTGAGCTGCAGCCTCAGCCCCAGTGCTCCAGGGCAGGCAGCTCTAATTAGCACAGCCCAGATGGACCCAGGCCTCCCATCAGATGGTTCATGACCCAGAACACAAACAGCTTTAACAAAGTACTAATTCCACTTCAAAAGGCAGGGCCTTTAATGAATTTATACAAGCCTTGGGGCTAGAATTACCATCCAAATATAGCTGGTCTTAAAAAAAAAAAGGAGGAAGTGAAGGAGGGAGGAGGTAGAAGTAGGGTAAATCACAGCCAGGAGCACTGGCACCAGACTTACACTTGATCTGGTGGTTGGGACAGGGAAGAAACTGGGGGAATAATGCAGGACTGCTGTAAAGCCCCATTGCAGCTTCACCAGAAGTGCAACATTGCAGCACTGCAGGCAGATTGGAGCTGTCAGAAACACGAGTGGGGCTTTAGAACAGTTTCAGACAAAAAATGACACAGCTGAGAAAAAGCCTCTCCTGGGTCTTCAGCAGCAGTGAAGGGCAAAGGAGCTCTGCAGGTGTGCCAGTTTTGGCCAAAATCTAGCAATATATCCTCTGGGAGAAAGTCAGGTCACGACCACCCTTCCTCCCACCAGGTTCGGGAGAAAAATTCCTCGAAGGAAAAGTGAAGGAGACAAAACCTATTTATTAACAAACACACAGGAAAAGGACAATAATACTAAATAGTAAAACCCTCACTATAACGAGAAAACCTGGGAAGAAATTCGAGTCCTCTCGTGGGTGTGGTCCCTCCTTCTCGGAGCTGGCATGGGGGGTGGCCTTAGACCCCCTCCGGGCCTGAAGAAAAGTTCTCCTGATGTGTTCTGATGTTGTTGGAACAGTCCAGAAGAGGAAAAAAAGGAAGAAAAGAAAATCCACCAAAGTCCTAGGAAACACGCCGGAGAAAAAGGGAAGAAAGAAAACAACAAAAAAAAGCTGGCTGAAGAGACAGGCAGGGAGCTCCCCCCGTGCTCCTGCAGCCGGGGAACGCAGAGCAGTCTCTATCTCTGTGTCCTTGGGAACTGCTTTGAAAAGTTCATTTGTTTTTCCCTCCCCTCTCAAGCTCAGTTTAAAGGCACAAAATTAATTTTTTGGCATAGAGCCGTGATAGGGGATACGCATCATAGAGTCACCCCAAGACAGCAGGTGAGGCTCAGAGGAGAGCCCAGGGCAGCAGAGCTGAGCAGGGTCATTGGCTGGGGCTCCATCCTACACCCCAGACCTGTTTGCTGCCAGAGGTCCAGCAGAGGTTTAGCTGGCAGGCAGCAGGGCCACCACCAGTTTAGCACTGATGAGAAAAGAGTAGAAACACGGGGGAGAACCTCAGTCTCCCCTGTATCTACTCTGCCACAGCCTGATCTATGACACAAAGGCGAATTCTCATCTTAGAATCACAGAACCACTGAGGCTGGAAAAGACCTCCAAGATGATTGAGTCCAACCTGTGACTGATCCCCACCTTGTCACCAGCCCAGAGCATTGAGTGTCCTCAAAGACCTCCAGGCGTGGAGACGCCAAACCTCCCTGGGCGGCCCCTTCCAAGGCCTGACTGGTCTTTCCATGAGGAAATTCCTGCTGATGTCCAACCTGAGCCTCCCCTGGCCCAGTCTGAGGCTGTTCCCTCTCCTCCTGTCCCTGTTCCCTGGGATAAGATCCCAAATCCCCCCCGGCTGCCCCCTCCTGTCAGGGACTTGTGCAGAGCCACAAGGTCCCCCCTGAGCCTCCTTTGCTCCAGGTCCAAGGTACCAGGCAGGCAGAACAGGCCAGAAACCTCATGGAGGTGATGAAAGTAAAACCAAAACCCTGGGAACAGCAAGACCATTGCAGGCAGAGTGAAGGATTAAATAAAAGCAGTCGTTGTCAACTGCTAAGTCCTAGTGAGTATGAAATTTTAGCATCAGTCTTCTGGGATGTTTGAGCTGGCCCTCAGTTTAGAGTCCATCTGTCCATAAAAATGTTTCTTCCCAATACTGCTCAGGAACGTTTGCCTTGTAAGGTAGAGGGAAGCAGGAGAAATCAGCTGTTAAATGCAACAGATTAATTGCACTCAGAAGGTTCTGAATTGTCTGCATGGGAAGCCCAGGAACAGCAGGGGTAACAAGGTGCTGAGGAGGGAGCTGGTGGTGAGGCTGATTTTGATCAAATTTGGCACTCGGGAGATCAAACTCCCCAAATTCTATCCACATAGAGAAGGAACTTCACTATCTAAGGACAAGTGCTAAGATGGGCTGCTGGTGGATGCACCTCTTTTCCTTTCCTATTTACCTCAGGCTTTATTCCTACATTGTTTTAAAGAAAATCTTCCTTAAATTCCTAGTCTGTGGTGGCCTGGCTTGGCTTCCTTTTCATGGGAGAGCCCTGAAAACTGCGAAGTTGTGCCCACAGCATGTTCAGTGATCTCTCTGCAAGGTCATTAATAGTCCAGCCATTCCTCTGCCCCAGCAAATTGCATCTCCCATATCAGCTTCATTTTCTTATTACTAGAATCAAACCAAATTTGGCCCCAAACCACAGGGATTGCCCCCAGTTCCATTTCTGTTAATTTTTTACACAGCTCTTATTAATGCAGGACTTGCAAACCACAGTATTGGATGTGTTGCAACTATTAAATGCTCATACCAATTTCACCAGCAGAAAATGAGCTGGAGAATAAGGTGGAAACCCACAATCCTGTTGAAAATACATACAAAAATAATGGCTTTAAGTAATTTAATTAAAGTTATTAAGTAATAACAGCCACACTTTCTCCAAGCTCACAGCTGACCATATCAAACCCTTTCAGACTGCTCAGGGGCCACGTGCTCAAAGTTGGGGGTAAGAGATCCCAAAATATTTCATACTTTTCATTTTCTTAAACAGCAGTGAAAAATGTACAAACTCCTGTCAGTCAGGCACCAGGCAACTGCTCCTGCTGTCAGTCCCAGCATTCCCATATCAGGATCAGGAGCAATCCACAGGCTGCTCCCAGTGCGGGCATCACATCCACCACATGCACCACAGGCAGGATTGCCCAGGGTGGGCACTGCCCAGGGTGGGCACTGCCCAGTGTTAACCCTTGCACCCAACTGCCAAATATCTGCAGGGGCCAGGAACCAGGCATTTTCTTCCAAGACATTATTACACTCTGCATCTGATCAACACACCATGGCCTGAAATAACTCACACAGCTGGCTGAGTCGAAAAATAAGTTTTCTAAAAAAGCCCTTTATAAAGGCACATGCCTTTGTCAGACTCTTCCTGGTTGCAGTGCACATCTCCCAGGACTGCTCTTTATGAAGACAAAACGAATATAGCGTTGGCAGGAATCCCACCCAGCCTGTATCTGTCCAAATCATCAGCTATGTTTTTGATTTAGCTGCAGTTTAGACAGCCAACTTCAACATTCTGAACAAGGCAGAGTTGTTTTAAAGATGCTCTGCAAGCAGAGGGAGAGAAAGACAAACCATTCAGAAGCAAGGGCAGCGTGGTCCGGGAAGGCTCCCGGGATCTTGATGGAAAAAGAAAGTGTTTGGTGTCTTCAGCACTCACAGATCCAAAACTGCTTGGGAAGGTGGGGAAATGAACAGAGCTCTTCCTGTAAAGCTGGGGGATTTTTCTTTTCTTATTTTGGAACAAAACCATAATTTGTCTTTGTATTTGTCCTTGAAACTGTGCGAGACCTCTTTGATCAAGAGTTTCTCTTTGCTTTGTCTCCTTCAGCGTTGTCAAATCCTGTCTTTTATTCATAAAACTCTGCTTCTTTCTGCCAGAGCATGCAAGGGGCTCACATGTCCCTGAGAGCACAGAAGAGAGGTGCTATGAAAGTCTCAGGGACTTGGGACAGGTAAGCAAAGCTCACCTACAGAACAATGAGGAGGCGAGTGCTACATGTCAGATGCCCTTGGCTCACCAAAGCTCAGATCTCTTTTTGTGTGAAAAGGTTTAAAATTCACATTATGACCAAAGATTACTGAAATAATTTGCTTTTAAAAGGAACTGGAAAAAGCTTGTTCTGAGCTTAATTTTCCTTCCAGATTCTATCAGTGTGGGTAAAGCACAGCAGAGGACTTACACTGCTTGCAATGTCTGACATTAATGTTGGATGTGAAAGAATGGCAGCATTGCAAAGCACTGGGGGAGAAAGAACATTGGAATCATAGAATAATGGAATGGTTTGGGTTGGGAGTGACCTCAAACACCATCCCATTCCACCCCCTGCCCTGGGCAGGGACACCTTCCACTGTCCCAGGCTGCTCCAAGCCCCGTCCAGCCTGGCCTTGGGCACTGCCAGGGATCCAGGGGCAGCCACAGCTTCTCTGGGCAACAACTCTTTGCCCTCACACTGGTGACTAATCAAATAGAATTTCAAAAGATGATAAAATCTCTCAATCAATCTCAGAAGAGACTAAAAATCTAAAGCTGAGAACTTGATGTGTGAGGGAGTAAGACCATGTCTGAGGGAAGGGCTGGAGCTGGGCCAGGGCAGGCTCAGGCTGAGAGCAGGGAAAGGTTCTTCCCACAGAGGGTGCTGGGCACTGCCCAGGCTCCCCAGGGAATGGGCACGGCCCCGAGGCTGCCAGAGCTCCAGGAGGGCTTGGGCAGCGCTGCCAGGGATGCCCAGGGTGGGGCTGTTGGGGTGTCTGGGCAGGGCCATCCCTGGCCCAGTTACTGAGGTGGGGATCCCTAAACCTCAAACCATCAGCACAGACCACCCCTACAATGGCGAGGGATGCTCAGATGACAGCAATGATTTAACAGCCCAGGCCCTGCAGAGGAGTTACCAGCACTCATCACAGTGATGAATATTAAACACTCCTGTTTTTTCTGAAAGCATTAGGGACTGGCCATGTAATGAAACACAGACATTCCTAGATCTTATCTCACTGCTTTCTCTTCACTGATCAGTTTCATTTTACAGCAAAGAAGCGACCTAAATGCACCAACAACTGAAATAAATTTAGGACCTGGACCAGAGTTTCAGCCACTCTAAAAAGGCTTTTAACAAGGAAGATTTTCTTCTTAAGAAAAGCTTCTAAAGCTGGTCTTAATATTTATAGGTTTTAGTAACAGGAAAAGAAGCCAGATGCATGATTTCAACACGGAGACCTCAGTCAGAGCTTTGGGCCATTTCTGAAGTGAAGCAATGGTCCATCCAACACTATCAGCTCTATCAGGTCTGAAATTAAATTAGGGATCCCCTCCTGCACCCAGCACCCCTTTGAAGCAGTGGGCTTGGTTTCAGCTCAACAGGCAGAGCACAAATAAAGGCAAGTTTATAAAAAGTGAAAGATCTGGTATCTCCTCAGCTGTGTCAGCCATGATAACCTTTAATGAGCCTTTGGTCCTCAGGCGAACATCACTGAAAATCCGTGTGTGCAGCCCTGGTGCCCTGCTGCCCTTCCTGAGCACTCTGCTCACAAACCTGCCTGCAACGCCACCTTCTGATCCCTGATTCCAAGGAAAGCAGGATTTGCTGGCAGGATAGACATTGATTTACCACTTCATCTCGATTTCCTTACTCCCAGCTATCAGTCCTCTTGTACAGTTCTCATAGCAGCAGCTGCTCCGCAGAAGCAGCCGCTTTTGGGAGTTCTTACATCTGAGTTTCACAAGCCAGTGCTGCCCAAAAATACTGGGAACAACCATTCAAGCATGTAATTTGTTCCAAGATAACTCTACAAAAGGTAAAAGTCTGACCTTCACACTGTTCATTCCTATCTTTAATTCCCTCGCTCTTCAAAACCTATAAAACCTTTCACACTGCTTCAGACCAAAGGCTCATCCAGGCAGAGGGAAAACAATACCACCCTGGAAGCTCTTCACTGGAATGCAACATCCTGTGAAGGTATTCAGAGATTCTTTTGCCAGGATCCCATCCGAAAATTCCAAACTTAAAAAGGAAATTAATTGAAGGGGCTGGGCAGGAGAAGGAAAAGCCTATCAAGTTTTTATACACCCCAAGCCAGGTGCACGGAGAGCAGGAGGGTTAGAGGTGCCCGAAGCTGGTTGGGATCAATCCAGCACTTCCAGAATGCCCCAGGCCCTGAAAGGACTGACACAAGAGATACCAGCAAAGCCCCAGGGCTTTCCAGTACTTCAGTCTCAGACTAACCTGGGTGTTGGCCTTTTTGGATAACTTCTCCACTGTTCTGGCACAAAGTTTTACAGGGTTTTCCAGAAATGCTTTGTTTGAAAAACCCGCAGTCAGCCCAAACAAAGTAACTGGAAGCAACATCTTTGTGCAAAGTGATGAGTCAGCCACTGGATTTCAGTACTCAAAAATATTGGATTTAGTGAGTGCTTCTTGAATTTAACACCTGGGTGTGCTCAGAAAAAATGCATTTTTCAAGAAGAGAGTTTGCCAGACATGACTGATAAGGTACTGCTGGGGCTGAGGAGATATTGTCTCAGTCAGGTACAGAAGGGTCCCACAGCAGGGAACCTGGGCAAGTAAAACTGAAAGGTGGAATAAAAACATCTCCACCATGCTCACAAGTGAGGCCACAAGCTCTTAAGGAAAAAGACAAGTCCTTATAGCATTTCTCCCCAGTATTGTCCAAAATCCAAACAGTTTTCCCCTCAGGAATTGCCCAGCTTTGATGCTGTTGGCTGTTCTGTGAGCCAGCTGCACAGGCTGCTTTCTGCACCCAAACCTACCCGAGCTGCCTCACCTTGCTGCTGAATTATTGTGGCTTCTGTTCTGGAAACAGGCTGTTTGCAAGGAGAATAATGTTTGTAAACCTTTTGATTTCCACTGAACTATTTTTCATCTCACACTGCAGCTCCTCAGAATCCAGGGAAGATGTGTATTTGCATGCAGGCCTACCCTTCCTTGGAGGTTATTCCCAGAAGTTGCACACTTTAGAGTCTCCTTTCCTTGAAGTTTTCTGTCTAAAACTGAACTAAGATTAAGCAGCTTGTTTTCCCCTTTAATTGATGTTTACTTTCTGTTGGTTCACACACATCAGTATTTCCTTCAGCCCCTCATAGGGGATTTCTAATTCTGACATGAGGAGTCACAAGTCTCTTATTTACACTGAGGCACACACACGTCACTCATTTGCAGTTCTCTGGTAAAAAAAAGAGAAATCAGAAAAGGCCCATTGAATAAACAAAGTGTCCAGTAGCATAAATATTTCGCCTCCAGGGCTTCAAAATGTTTGACTGTGAGATAAGAAGCAGCTGTTCCTGCTTTCCACAGCATTCACAGAGAGCAAGAGATGTGGTTCTCCAGATCTGGTGCTGTTTCTCTCACAGCCTGGAGATGTTCTGCTTGCACAGAGCATGGTTCCCTGTTCTTTCCCTGCCCAGGCATCACCAACCACAGTTTGCAGGCGGAGAAATGCAATTTTTAGGTGTACCCACACTGAGACAGGCCAGGTCCTTTGAGCTCGAAGGATCAGCTTTCTGAATGACTTCACTACAGGGATAAGTTACCCTTCCCTATGCTGAATACACCAGATTTAATGAAATATATGAGTAACCTGCAAGTTTTAAAAATTGGCACAAGATTTAAGGGCAGTAAGGAAACCCACAAGATAATGCAGCCCCCACTATTCCAAAAAAAAAGTGCTAACAGCTCAAAGAAAAGCAGGATAACATCTCTAAGAACTGGCACTCTTCTCATAGTTAGTGCAGTTGTCATGAGCAGAAATAAATTACACTCTTTCCTCTCTCAAAATTAATGTATCACCTTGAAAATATTCTGAATATTCTTAAAAGAAGCCTCATTTTAATGCAACTTCTCTGCCTGATCCTATGGTACTGATGGGGAGCCACAACTCCCTTTCTCAAAGGCAGACAAGTTTTACTCAGGTCTGTTGGAAATAACTTCAGCCATCTCCTCCCTGCCACTGCCGTGTCTTTTAGTCTGGGACTGTGACAGCTGAGGCCTTGGAGCTCTAGCTGGTAATTTTAACCAGACATTTTATGACTAACTTCATTTTGCCCAAAAACACACACACAGGCTGAATTTTTGTTAAGGATTCATCCAAAAAGTGTGAACCAGCCTGGGGCATTTGGGTCACAGCAGCAGTGATGTAGTCTGGCAAATAAATGACGAAATAGTTCTGAAGCACCAATTCTGCCTCTTCAGACAGCAGCCACCTACCCAGGGTGCTCATCTCCAGTCCAGAAGTGATCATTGTTTCCCTTGGTGTTGAAGTTATCCACTAAACTCTCTCTTTTCTTATTTTTGTTACAGACATCAAAGGCAAGTTGTTCTAGAACTCTGCAGTTTTCAAATCAGAGACACAAAAACAACAAGTGTCTCCTCAGCTTCAGCTTGAAACAACGCCCCAACATCCCTTTTCCCTGTTTTCATCTCCAGTTCACACTTCAAGCACACACTGCCCGTTGTGTTCATACCATCCACAGAGGATTCCTACCTGAGAGTTACAAACCAAGCCCTTAATTCTTCACTAATTGGGCAAAAAATGGTCGTATTGAGGTTTCCACATGAAGTGCTACAGAACCATGAATAATGAGTAAATCTTCATCCAGGTGGGAGGCGGAGAGGCTCAACATGTACAGCTTATATCAGAACAGAGCCCTTCAATGCTTAGAACTGCCAACAGCCCAAATTTAGAGCTTGGTTTTGGACCCACACCTGGTGTTTAGTGCAATAGTTTACATGACTTTAAGTTTTCCTAAAATCAGCTTCCATAAAAATACACTCCTTTGACACAACTGCTCACTTGGAATATCCCAGGGCCACATCCCAAACTGATTTACTGCCTTGGCTCTCTTAGGCCCATCAGGAATTTGCATTGCAGCACTTCCTAATGTGCAGCTGCAGATGGGAACAGGGATGCAAACCTCTTCTCCAGTTCTGCCAGTGCCCACCTGAGCTATGCCAGCTCTCCTCGGATTCAGATGCTGCTGTTAAAGTATTTCTGTAGTGACAGACGGTCTCACTCCTAAAAAAAAACGGGAATTAGTTGTGAAGAACCCAGGATGATTTTCCAGAAGAGTGAGACACACAGAAACACTTTTATCAGCTTGTAAGTTATTATAATATAATTACAGGTGTCCTACTCCCATTTGTCTGAGTCACCAGTGGCCGTGTCCTTGGGAAGCTGAAATTTGGGACATGTCTGAGGATGTGACCAGTTCCCAGCCAATCCTCTTTACACAATACCCTGTCTAAAATTCAGGAGGGAGAGGAACACAGAGCTCCAGACATCCTTTCATGCTGTTACAGCTATTCCCACTTTCCCCTCAGCAAGGGGATGGGGATGAATTATTCTCTGCAGCAAAGGAACTCCAGTTCCTGACGCTGTGTGCTCCAGGGTCAGAGCACTGGGATGTTTCAGCAGTCCTCCCAAGAGTTCCTGAAAGCTCCAACAGCAGCTAATCGATCTGCCAGACACAGATTCTTAAAAATATCATCAGGTTGGCTGATGGAATCTCCAGCCCTCCTCTCCCTGTTGTTTCATACATACATTGTAAGGACAATTTCCCTCGTGTTAAGCTCTAAACCACTGTCCCTTCCCTCACTTCTGATTCAGTGCCAGATGTCCAGCGCTACTGCTGAGGCAATAAATTAAGCATTGATCAAGTTGTGTTTTTGTTACTTCCTAAGGAAACACGGGTGAGAAAAAGCAATAACAAAATACAGAGTCTGGTGTCTCAAGCAGAGTTATGCCTCCCCTTGGCCTGGAATAATAGCTATAAAATATTGTTTTGGGTATTATTCCACTGGCTGGAGGAGAAGTTTGTTATTATGGCCACCTCCACTGATTTGTATAAAATAACCTGATATGAGCCTTCACCTGAAAATATCCAGGCAGTTCTCCTCTTGCACTCCCTCCATTGATTTGATGCCTTTTCCTGGTCTTAAAATCAAGAGGCAAACACGGTTAGAAGGGAAAAAGGGATTTTACCTTGGTATTTATTTAAGGATCCTTAGGTGCAGCACGTCCAGGCCAAATGCACCTCAATGCACACCGCAATGCCCCACAAAAGACCTGGTGTAACATTATAGGTGTTACTAATTAGCAGATTTATCATAAATTCCCCAGTGAGAGGTTTGAATGAGCCCCCCTCCCCAAGGAACCTTCCCCTATCTGGTTCTATCTCAGTTTACAAAATGTGCTCTGGAGAGGACCCTGGGGCCTGGGGAGACTGATCCCTAACTACAAACCCTCTAAAATGCTGAGTCTCTCAGCTTAACAAACAAGTCCAAGAATGTAGGCAAAAAGCACTGAGAATACAGAAGTTGTAAAAAGGCATAACGGGGGTATAAAGGAAAAGGCAAAAAATCATCATGGCATCAGATTCCAGGAAACACCAAAAGCCCATTTCTCTGTGGAGCTCACCTGAACCACAGCTGATGCAACAGAATGGAAAAGCAGAGTGCCTGGAAAAACCTGCCCTTCCAAACCCCTCACAACAAATCTCTGGTCCAAAAGGTTTTTTAATCCTACTTTTATAGATTCATATTCATTAGAATTCTTATTCGTATTTATTTTAATTTATCCATGCAAAAGAATCAGAACAAATGAAAAAACCCCTGAATCCAGCAAGGAGCCCAGACTGGCATAGCCTGCTCCAGTAGCTGGCCTGCATCTCACACCCAGAAGCCAATTTATTGGTACTTTTTCTCTTATTTAAGATTTTCCACTAAAGGAGACCTCAAGGACCTCAAGTTTCAAGCAGATACACTTCCTGCAGAACTCAAGTTCCCAACATGGCTATATCAAACATGAAACTTGAACCCAAACTCCACATTCTCAGGTGTTCTCAAGGTCACAGCTTTTCATTTAAAATTTGTTGCTTCTGATTTTGACTTGAAATCCTCAAGGACAGTCTGAGTTTCCTCTTCCTCCTCAGTTTTCTTTACCACTTGACTGAACTTTACAGCTGAACACAGAACTGTCACCCACAGCAGAAGCCCAACAAGCAGCTCTTAAAGCCTCTGTGGTTATTCCAACAAACTTGGAGCCACTGATTCCCCATCTCTCACTAGATCAGGTTTGCTCAGAGCCTCGTCCAGCCTGACCTTGGACACTGCCAGGGATCCAGGGGCAGCCACAGCTTCTCTGGGCACCCTGTGCCAGGGCCTGCCCACCCTCCAAATAAATGATTTCTTCCCAATATCCCATGTAACCCTGCCCCCTGTCAGTTTGGAGCCATTCCCCCTTGTCCTGTCATTATCAGTCCATATACAAAAGTCCCACTCCCTCCTTTTTATAGCTCCCTTAAGGTCCTAGAAGGTCACAATGTCCTATATGGTCACAAGGGCAGACACCACCTTCACTGGAGGACAGTTTCTCCATCTCAAGGAGGGAAAAAAGCCTCATCTGAACAGAGAAAACAGAGATTATGCCTTTCTGAAGTGCGACCTGCCTTGCTGCATCCAGGAGCTCTCACGTCTTGTGATTGCTATCCATGTGCAAACCCTGCCAGGTTAGATACATGGAAAAAACAAGTCTTTCAGCACTCACTAATCCAGAGTTTATAGTTCAAACCTTTTGGATTTTTCCACTAACCACCTCTGATTCCTTGCCATGGGTGGAGCCCGCCGAGTCCTTCCTGCTGAGCAGCCTTTGCCCTCGTCCTTTCCATCGCTGCCGCGGCTGAACGCGGAGCTGTGGGGGCAGCAGCCGTGGGCACATCAGTGCAAGGATCAAACCAGATGGAATCACCTCCTCCATGCCAGCAAAAAATGAGCAATACAGAACACCGGACATGTTTCAACACAAGGTGTTTCACTGCTGCACTAGGATCACCTTTTGGAAAACAAGAAGAGCATACATCAATTTTGTGGACTTAAAAACAGAGCCAAGGGGAGCCCCAGGTGTCTGTGGCATTCCACAGGTGCTGTAGGGCTGCATCCCAGATGCGAAGTAAAAAGTGATGTGAACACCTAACTAAAATGACTTTAAATTACTCCAAATTTATCAAAGAGAAGTGTGGGAATCCAGAGTGCAGAGAATATTCCTCTGCCTGTTTTAAAGAACTTGACCCCCCTGAACAATGCTGGTTTTGACCTTTATCCATGGAGAAAACTGCCTACACTCTGGGAAGAGTGAAAATCTACACCAATGTGAACTAGACAGTAGAATATTTTGTAAGAATGTCACAGGGTGAAGAATTTAGAGGTTTTGGGTTTGTTTATGTAGTAAATAGATAAATAGTGAGGTTTCCAAAACGGTGGATGTTTACATCATTTTAGGCTTCGTGCTCCTTCTTCCAGACCTCCATTTTCTGCAGCAGAAGTAGCTTAGCATGATTGGGTAGAATTTGCCACAATTCCTGTCTGCGTGACAAGGTGATTTACTGGACATTGGTGGAAAAGTAAAAATATCTGTCATTTCAAACTTCACCTAAGATCTTCTTGGTTTCTGCACTATAAATAATTACAGACTGGAAACAAACAGAAATTGAACGTCTTAAGACAGAGTTTAGCAAGTCACAGCGTTTGCAGTCTAGAACAGGGCCTTGTAGGCCAGACCCAATTCCAAAAGAGAGATCTCAGTCAGTACTCAAGGGGGACAAAGTATCACAGGAATCCTCACAGACCACAAGGAGGATGGAAAGGAAAGTACCTCGAGTAGTTAACTGGCAAATACATGGAGCTTCTCGACTGCAGCCCTGGCAGAAAAAATCCATTCAAACTAAACAAAACAACCCCCAGAAAACAAAGAAAAAAACCAACAAACCAACCCTGCCCCCCCCCACCTCCCCCAAAAAAAACCCCAACAAAACAACCCAAAGAACATCACCACAAAGCTCCCAAGCACAGATCACTGGAAAATGTGACCATTCAGTTGCATCAGACATTTTGGCTGGAAAAATGGAATTTATTGAGACCTGATGATAGAACTGATTAAACATAATCATTTTTCTACTTGCAAATGATAAGCTATTGAGGTCAAGGCATCTCCAGTCCACTTTCATCGTTATTTATATTAAAGTTGCAGATCTTAACTACCTGAAAAATAATTAATTACAAAACAGTTGCATAATCACGTTAGGGGAGCTTGTATTGATTCTGGGTCAACAATATTTGAAAATCCTCCCTAACTGTACCATGGCAGAATACTACACAAACCCCTCACAAATAATGCACTAGAAAACATAAATAACCCACAAATAATTGTCTAAAGTACTGCACTTATCCTTCATATCTCCACCAGGTCACTTTGGGTGAGGTGATTTGCTCTTTAAAAGATGAGGGTGAGTTCCTGACAGTGCTGACCAATTCTCCCTGAGCCCAAGAGCTCCTCCTGAGTGAGCTGTGAACCCCAGGCAGAAGGGGTTCCAGCTCCCAGCTGCACAGGCACTCGTGCCCATGGATGTGGGAGGATCTGGATGTGCCATGGGGGCAGGAGAAAAAGAGGAGGAAGGAAAAATTAAAGGTGTCAGGTGAGGTGGGACACAGTGAACAGACAGTATTTGGTTTTTTTAATGGAGTAAGCCCTAAATGATTCTCCGAACTTGAGAAGTTTCTGCAGTTCCTCTGGGCAGGCAGCTGATGGAAGTTCCTCACATGAACAAGCACATTTTGCAGGATTTCTTCTAATTAAGGCCAGTGGCTGAGCATCACCCTGCTGCCTCCTGGGAGTTTGGCTTCTAATTTCAGTGGAAGCAGTTTGTTGTGAGTATGCCCAGGAAGAGCTGAGTGGATTTGCTGTCAGCACCAGCCTTTCAGCTGCCATTAAATCAATCAAAAAGCCTCAAACCACAGACTTTCACCTGGAGGAGCAGTTTAGGCTTTTCCTTGTCTCATGTACACATGCAAAGGCCCTTGCCTGGAATGTCTGTGCCATACACAAATCCCTAATTCTGCAGCAGCAGGAACCTCTCAGAAAGCAGAGGTGGTAGCAAAGCCATCCCCAGCACTTTTCACATGTGGCTGACCCCTCCTGCATTCCAGCAGGCAGCACTGAGCATCCCAGAGTGTTCTTCCAGGGGCCAGCACTGTCCTTGGATGAGCACGAGAAACCACAACCTGAAAAACAATCGTTTCCACCTTCTCATGTTTATATATGTAATAAAAAATCAGTTGCGTGTGGGTTTTGTTGTGCCAGAACTGCCACCAATATAATGAAAAAAACCAAGTAAATATCACTAAAACTAAAGGGCCTCGAACACACGGGCTCAGTAATGCAGGTCCCAAAAGAACACTCTGTGCTCCTCCTGGAAAGTTATAAAATACCACACATGCACCTCTTGAAATACAGATCAGGAGTTTCCACGGCACACAAGTGAGCTGTGCACAGTATTTTGTGTAAGATCTTACAGCCTGTCTCGCTTCTTATCACACCTGTGGTTCTACTCCATATCATATTCTGCTTGATAAGTTAATTTTAAATGAATATATCCAGGTTGTGGTTTCTGCCACTGCTGCCAGGTTGAAGGACCTTTGTTCATGCTGTGACTCTCCCATCACACCACAGAGCAAGAAAACCTCTCTGTCTGCTCACTGCAACAAAATAATAAACATCTCCAGCAGGTTTATCAGCTCTGATAGTTCAAATCCCTCTATCAAAATAAGCAAAAGCAGGCACACGATACCAGCCTTGCATTATCAAACTTAAGCAATCTGAAGTGCAATGATAGTAAAAAACCCCTGATTTTTAAATATTGGGGATTGTGGAAATATCACAGTCAGAGAAACTACCCAGTCAGGAAGGGTAGCAGTAAGAAATGCCAGAATCCAGGAGTTTTTCCAGCTTTGTAGGAACCAGGCACTGCTTGTTACAGTCAGCAGTGAATGAGGAGCAGCTTCACAAACACCGGGGTTATCTCCTCTGAACTCTGCAAGGCAATTAAAGCTCATCAGGAGCTGCTTTAAAAACAAACCAAACCAAACAAAAACCTCAGACAAGCAAAGAGAGACAAGGCCTTTTCCCTGTTAATGTAATTTTGTGACAACAGAGACGCAGTGTGCTGATAGTAAGGCAGACAGGTAGCTGTTCCCTGAAGTTTTAGAAGGAAGACACTGATTTCTAGGAATACAAACAAAAAAGAAGGCAATTTAGGCCTCCTTAGATACAGCTGGTTCTCTCAGGCTCATTTAATTTAGTGGAGCAAGTGCAACCAGAGCTTTAGAAATGTAACGTGCAGCAAACACTCTGAGGGTGCAAGTTTGAAACCTCATTCTCTGCTGCTCGAGTCACAGAGGCCACAGCCAGGGGGTTATCAAAGATGCATTCTCTGATTTCTTCTGCCCAAACCAAATTGGATCCCTAACATCAATTTCCTCTCTTTTGCATGGATTTTTGGTTGTTTGCTTGTATTTTTTTAAATACTCCCAGTTTTCATTGCTCTTTCTTGGGTCCAAGGCCCAGCACGAGACAAAAGGAACAGGCAAAGCCAGAGCTCTCTTTTGAAGACAGATTGGCCATTGCCTGGGCTCTATTACTGTTCAATGCCCAGGGTGATGGAACAATTTCTTTTTTTGGGTAAGTCTATTTACAGAGCTCTGCTCAGCCAGGAGTATTAATTACACTGATTGTGGTCAGAGTGACTGCAATAATGCAGGAGAACATTGAACTTCAGTGCATTTCCAGCACAGACGCTGCAGTCTGTCACCTTGAATCCCTGCTGTCATTTAACTCTCGCACACAATGCTACCAGGCAGAACATTTTGCATCTACTTTACCCTTTCTTTAGTGTTATAAAGTTGATGAGGCTCCTGCTCTCCCCTGCAACACTCCCATTACAATTTTCAGCGCTGAACAATGCTCACAGCAGTGAGCATCACTCTCTGCACTGAAAACAAACATCATTCAGAGCTAAAGAGTCATCACCACATGAATGGGATTGGCAACCGCTGGGGCTCTGAAGGTTTAGGTCGAATAAAAACCCCAGAAAGGAGATGTTTATGTTTTGGGGAGAAGCACATCCTCAGGCTGTGTCCCACTGAGACCGGAGCAGAGCACACAAACCCCCCAGGTCCTGTCAGATAAACAGAGTACAAGAATGAACCCAGGCAGGCAGGCAGCACACAGCTCCTCTGTTCCTGCCTGAATTCAGTGCTGGCTACACCTTCTGAGAATAAATCCTCACAGGAGTCACCCAGGCCAGGGCTCAGGACACATTCTGGAAATAAAACACAAAGCTGCCTGGTAAAGCAGCACCAGGAAGGGATGGGAGGGAGCACACAGCTCACAGGTGCTCGATGCTCTGCAGGATATTGAAGAGTTTTCCTGCACCACTCAAGGGTTTATCCTACTGATACCCAGTGAAAATGAAAGCTCCACATGCAGCAGAGTGACTTCTGGAAGTTGCTGCTCAGCTCTGGTGTTGGGATACCTCAAGTTCAATTAAACACCATGAGAATGAGCATTGTACCTTAATTAATGTGTTTATACATTTAAGTGATGCCGGACACAGAATGAATTTTATCCAACATGGAACAGTAGAAATGTGGAGTCCAAAGCTCTCTCTGCTCCTGCTACAACTGGGAACGTTTCCAACAGCGCAAGGATTTCTTGGAAATTCCTGCCTGAAGAGGTGACCTTAGGAGATAATTCCTGAGAACAAGCACAACCTGAACAGATTGGATGATAGACTGCCCAAGGAAAGCAGTCAGCCTGCTGTGCCTCCTGCCATCCCCTCAGAACGCTCCAAAAGGTGAAATGGAATCAAATACTCTGAAAGAGAGTTTAGACACCAACCCGAGGGAGTGCTTGGCCCCTCAAAGTGCTGCAGCTGAAAGGTGATGAGCTGCTCTGAAAGCTGCTGCAAATTCATGGTCACTTTGCCTGCTGGGTTAACCCTCGGTGTTTAATGTCAGCAGAAAGAATCAAACAGAATGGAGAAAGAAGTTCTTTGAAACAAAAAGCTCACTGGTAGTTTCTTGTTTCATTTATGAGTAACAGTGGCATGGCTTTGGATAAGATACTCAGCCCTGAGCCACATTCAGATGCACTAATGCACTATTTTACTTAATTTCACACACACCAACAACAGAAATTGAACCCCAGACCTGCTGAAATATGACTTGGCATGACCAATCCTGGCAAAACTAATTAAGAATAAGCAGAATAGCTGTCATCTGAGCTTGGTTGTAAATAACACCCTGATCCACCTGGGAAAGCACCAGGATGAGAATTTATCAGAATTACAATTCTAGAAGGTTTAGCACCTAATTAACGTTCACAATTCATTTTATTCAAGACAAACATAAGAAGCAGCAGGCAGAGAAAACAAAATTAAGGGGAAGAAAAATTTCTACTGTATAATTCCCAGAGTAGGAGGAAGAAGGATCACAAAAAGTCCTGACATAAAGGAAGGAAGAAACCTGCTTTGGGGGAGACACAATGCAGAAACTTACACTGATAATTAACACCTAAACATAATTACTTAATCCAATCTTATAAGACAAATACACTTCTCCTCATGCCATCTTCCAGGATACGCTGCTTAAATATTTGCAAGAAATTCAGACGTGGCATTGCCTTCCCCCAAAAGGCTTCTCACATCACTAAAGGCAAGGCAAGGACAGAAATACTAAATTTATAGTCCTAGCTGGAAAGACTTTTGAACAACTCTGACAGATCAGTAATAAATTACCATTATCTGGCTGCATATTCCCACCTACTGTCTCATGTAATGTGGAAGGAATGAAAAAGAATACAGGCAGAAAGGAGCAGCACATAAAAACAGCTCCCTGGAGTCCCCAGAGAGGAAAACTGAAATGCTTCCAGAGTTGTTTTGCAGGAGCAGCAGCCACGTTAAATGCAGCATCACATGGCCCTGATGGCCACTGTAAGGCTGCAAAATGTCACCTTAAGAGAGGGCCTGGATTCACCTGCAAAGCCAGAGTTTCCCTCTGTGTCAGGGGGCAGCCAGGGTCAGTTGATGCCTTAGGTTTTAACTTTTATATTTTTCAAATCCTGTACTGCTTAGAGTGTAACTCTGAAGTTCCTTGTAGCCTGTAATTCCTGCTCTCTCGTGCTGGGCAGACACAACAAAGCCTCTCCAGGCTTTGCCTTCAAGGACAGCCAGGCTCTTCTAGGCCCAAAATGTGTAACCCAAAGCCTCTAAGGGGGGAGCAAGCTGAGGGGAATTACATCATTAAACTGGGGCTTTAATTGGAGAATTAACCGTGATATGCAAATGAACCAAACCTATAAAGGTGTGAAGAACTCGTGACCTGGGGTCCATCTTGGGGTCCATTTTTGGAAGCAGCCTCTGGCTCCCCAGGGTGTGCCTTGAAGGCCCTTCAAATAAATATCTATCTTTATTCCCTTACTCCTGTCTCATCTCTATTCCTAGGTGGCTGGAGAAGGCATCACAGTCACCCCAGGAAGCACAGGCAGGAGCAAAAGGAAAAGGGTCAGAGATGGGGCTGGAAGCGAGGACACAGCACAGGCACCAAGGGCAGCCAGAGCTTGGAGCCAAAGCTGGGAGAGGAGATAAACCACAGACACACAGATAAGGGCCCTGCCAGGAGGTGGCCAAGTGGCCATGGGGCACCAAGGGGGCAGGGACAGGCGAAAAGGTGAGAAGGATAAAAAAAAATGTCTTTTGTGTTTTCCTACCAGCTCAAGAAAAATCACTTTGCATCAATCTACACTGCCTCTCTCTGACCTGAATCTTTTAGCTATTTCAACTTTTGAATGCTAAAAAACCCCAAAACCCAAACAGTGACTTAAAGGACTTCTTTTTCAGTCAATATATATCTATTTTCAAACCCCAAAATACAGAAAATGCTATTTAGAAAACAAAGGAGAGCAAATCAGCGTGAAAGCATCACTTGACAGCATTTTTATCTTTTCAAAGGTCTTTCCCGACCTACCCTGGCCCGAACTACCTGTCAAATTCAAAGTGCATTTGCAAAGAGCTTCAGCATCCCCTGAAAATCCTTTACTTCTTTAATATTGGTCCCCTCACTTAACCAGTGTCAAAGCCAGATCCTTATTCCAGCTCAACCACTGCAAATGGAAATTTTAAACCCCCTCAAAGCCTTTTCCTCCTAAATCACTGATTAGAAGGGAAGACAGTGAAAAACAAAAACTCTTGAATTTACGACCAGCAAAAGATATCAAATAAAAAGCTTTCTTGTTATCTGCAAAAGCATTTATCAGGGAGATTATGAAAATGTCATTTGTACTGGAAGCCTCTCCATGCTGAAGCTGGGTCAACATAATTATTACAGCATTTTTCCCTTCATTGGGGGACCCTTGAAGGTGTTGCCAAGTGTCCTTGTCCCAGCCAGATCTAAACCCTGAGCTGTTTTCCTTGCAGAAGGATTTCCTGTAACTCTTCCCTCCGTCCTTCGTGGGTTTGAAGGATGGGCTGTGTGGCAGAATGGGTGTGACAGGTTATTACTAAAACACTACATAAGCAGGCAAACTTCTGGAAGTGTGGCAAGAACAGCGTTCTAAAGTTCAGAATTTCAGTTATTTTCCCTGAATTTATCTAAGTTCCCAGCTCCCATAATCCATCCCACATTGCCTGTTTGACTTCTGCCTTCCAGCCCCAACTGCTGGAGTATTTGAACATTTCTTCCCTGATTTTAGGCATTAAAGCTGTAGGGAAAAGTCTCGAACATGGCAATCCTAAAATTTCAGAAGCTGAAAGAAAAAAATATCTAGTGATTAAGGCAGTCTTGTGATGAAGTTGTTTTAATGCTTGGGCAAAGTAACAGTGACTCACTGTAGCCATGTCAAACATCCCCAAACACCCCTGACAAGACTGGCCAAGATTTGTGCTTAAAAGTTCCAGCTGTTTACGAGGTATTTGTGTGGGGGAAGGATGTGGCAATAATTGCATTGCTTCTAATTGAAAAACGGGTGAAAGGATTTTCCTACAAATTCCCCAAAATAAGTGAGCGAAACCAACTGCGGGCAGGAAAAAAACCAAGAGCAATTCACAACCAAAATAAAGTTTATGATTGGAATCTTTCTGCACCTTCAGCTGTGGCTGGAGCTCCCTGGGGCATTCCAGGGGTAGCCTGTGGAAAGAGGGGGTGTCAGGTTTTCATCACGAAGCTGCCCCTGTGTGAAATTCACTGCTCTGGCGTTGTGGGCTGGTAACATTTGGCAGAATTTTCAATGCTAGGACCAAGGGTAAAATACCAGTGATCGATCTTTAAAAGATGAAGCCTAAAGTCGTTCCTGTCTCATCTGATTCCACCTCATCTGCCCGTGTTCTTCAATCCCAGAAATCAGCAGAGGTGTCTGGAGAAGATCAGGAGGAGAAGCTGTAAAATGGGTTGTCCCAATGTATCCCCATGGTCCAAATGCTTCTCTTTGTTCTCTTCCAAATCAGAACAAGGTTTTAGCTCGATCCTTCCCCATCCAGAAAGGTAGACAAACGAAGATAAGCACAGTCACTTTAATCATTAAAAAATCTTTGCATCTCCACAATATTTTAGTTCTCCACAACATGTTCATGGATATTTTTGCAAAACTCAGGGATATCTTTGGAATTTTTTCTAGCTTTGCTCATTTGTGCCTTTGCATGTTCGTTTGGTTCACGCTTGCTGTGTATCTTGCACAAGCTGTGCATCCTCCCTCAGCCCAAAATAGGATCTCTACAAATGCTGGAGCCCTGAGCTGCAGATTTTTGGGGCACAAGATGGGATTAAGCTCAGTTTGCTGTCTAGAAGTCAGGTATTAAGCCCAAGTGGAATGTCTGGTTTGTATTCCAGCCAGTGAAGAAAAAAGTACATTAAAAGAATGAACTGCTACACGGAACTCACACTTCTACATTAAACAGGAGTGAATAAAAAGCAGTTTTCTGCCACAGATTATCCAGCACCAAGAAATAATGTCACAGTGGTTTAATTTCCAAATGTACAGATAAATATAAACCCCTCTTCAAGGATCACTTTGATCCCACAGGAATCCAGAGTCCACCCTATTGCTGGATGTGCATTTTAAGGGTACATCTGGGTTTAAGGATCCCAGTGTGCAAATAAAGCAGCTTGGCTTCAGACGTGTGGGCAGAAATCCCACAGCATGCTCATAGCAACAGCTTTTTGGCTCGAATTTCTCTGAAGGGTCCCACTTTTGGTTTAATTACATTCTGTGTAAATCATAAGTGAAGCTATTTTTAAAATGGAGAGTTCTCCTAATGTAGAACACTTACAAGGGAGCTGCAGTTTGTAGGGAAGGAGCATCCACCAGACAGGGCAGAGTGAGGAAAACAAAATCTGAGCAATAACCAAGACCTCTGTGCAGCCAAAACTCATTCCAGGTCCTGTTGGCTGCACTAAAGGCCCAGAACCAAGTACTTTGGAGTTCCCCAAGGAAATGTAAACCATGATGAAGTCTGTGATTTCTGGAGATGCATTTCCTGGCTGTAAGACGGGGAAACAAGGAGAGTCCTCAGATTGTTGTATAGTGGAAGTTAAAAGGCAAAAACCAGGAGTAGAGCAGGAGAAAGTACAGCAGGAAGCCTTCACGAGGCTTGCTCCCCTTAGAGCTTCCCCCTCAGCACTCACAGAAAATTGTAAAATCACAGAATCATTTAGGTTGGAAAAGACCTCCAAGGCCATCGGGTCCAACCTGTGCCCAATGCCCACCTTGTCCCCAGCCCAGAGCTCTGAGTGCCACCTCCAGCCCTTCCTTGGACACGTCCAGGGACTGTGACTTCATCACTGTCCCGGGCAGCCCCTTCCAAGGCCTGAGCACCCTTTCCATGGAGAAATTCCTGCTGATGTCCACCCTGAGCCTCCCCTGGCCCAGCCTGAGGCCGTTCCCTCTCCTCCTGTCCCTGTTCCCTGGGAGCAGAGCCCAACCCCCCCCGGCTGCCCCCTCCTGTCAGGGACTTGTGCAGAGCCACAAGGTCCCCCTGAGCCTCCTTTTCTCCAGGCTGAGCCCCTTCCCAGCTCCCTCAGCCTCTCCTGGGGCTCCAGCCCCTTCCCAGCTCCCTCAGCCTCTCCTGGTGCTCCAGCCCCTTCCCAGCTCCCTCAGCCTCTCCTGGGGCTCCAGCCCCTTCCCAGCTCCCTCAGCCTCTCCTGGTGCCCCAGCCCCTTCCCAGCTCCCTCAGCCTCTCCTGGTGCTGCAGCCCCTTCCCAGCTCCCTCAGCCTCTCCTGGGGCTCCAGCCCCTTCCCAGCTCCCTCAGCCTCTCCTGGGGCTCCAGCCCTTTCCCAGCTCCCTCAGCCTCTCCTGGTGCCCCAGCCCCTTCCCAGCTCCCTCAGCCTCTCCTGGTGCCCCAGCCCCTTCCCAGCTCCCTCAGCCTCTCCTGGTGCCCCAGCCCCTTCCCAGCTCCGTTCCCTTCCCTGGACACGCTCCAGCCCCTCAGGGTCTTTGCAGTGAAGGGCCAGGACTGGACACAGCGCTCGGGGTGCAGGTACCTCACAGGCTCTGTTTGACTCCACATCCCACAGCACCTTAAGAGATAAATCCAAATGGCCTTTTCTTCCTCAGCTGTGCCTGGATGGTGTCTTTCCTCCTGCCTCTTCCAAAATCCCTCTCCCAGCTTCTCCAAGCTGTGAGGATGACTTGGGTAAATTCTCATCCCTAAGTCTTTCCCTGGCCTCCAGGTTCACGTCATGTTACTATGCATACATGAAAAGGATCCCTTTATTGTAATCAGCTGGATCCAGACTCAGGCTCTCACCTCACAGTTTAAGGGAGCTCCCTCTGTATCTGTGAGGAACAGCTCAAAGTAATAAATGCTAAAGATGGTACTGAAGAGAAAGGAGGAGGTGAGAGCTCTTCGTTCCCAGTGGGAATTCCTGCTGCTTTCATTTCTGTGCAAGTGACATTCTCTTTTGGAACTGCTGAAGCCCATTGTATTTCCATCAAATATTTCATGATAGCCAGTCCTCTTTATTCCTGTGATTGCTCAGCATCTCATCAATGACAATTAAATATTTCTAATGCATTTGTTATAAATATTCATAGAAATAACACATCTGTGGCTTCATTTTCTGCTGCCTGGTACCATTTATTCTGTGATTCTGTGATTTACTTTTTCCTATGCAATGGGAAGTGCGAACGGATGTGAGACTTTACCACATCAGTGTGGAAACATCTAAGATCTAATCTGAGGGTCTAAATGCAAATGGATCTAATTGCTTCTTGCATAATACAATCATATGTTCACTGTCTTTAACAGGGTGCCCAGAGCAGCTGTGGCTGCCCCTGGATCCCTGGCAGTGCCCAAGGCCAGGCTGGACAGTGCTTGGAGCAGCCTGGGACAGTGGAAGGTGTCCCTGCCCATGGCAGGGGGTGGGATGAGATGAGCTTAAAGTCCCTTCCAAAGCCAAACTATTCCATAAATATAAAATATAAATCCCTCATATATGGGTCAGAAAAACCTGAGATGCCACGTATCACTTTGAGAAGCTGGAGGGATAAAAAGCTCCAAGCCTGGTACTAAGCTAAGCTGGCCTTTTTCAGCAGCTTAAGCAAACAGAGGCCCAGGAGAAAAAGCAAAGCTCTGTGAGTGACCTAGCCCTGGCTGAAGGTTATGAACAGGAGCTTGGGAGAACTGGCATTGAAAGGTGTAGGAGGAAATCTTGGAGAGGACTGCAGTGGTCAGGGTACAGGCACAGAGAAGGGATAAAAAAAAGGTGACTCAACCAGTCAGTTTGGAGGCAAGCTTTGCTCTGACTCAGAAAAAGAGCTAAAAACAGTTCTTGCAGTTTAGTCAATATATCAGTGTTTTGGACACAGGGAGTGGAAACTCAGAAACGAGGAGCGGTGCAGAGGGAGGTCAGAGGGCTCAGGCTGCTGGGGATGGATGTGTTTGGGCTGCCCGGTGAGTTATGGGGAATGGCTGCACAGCAGAGCCTGCCCGGGTGCTTGCACTAATCCTCCCTGCAGGAAATGCTCCTGCAGCGCTGCGGGTGCGCACGGAGCCGCCCTGAATGGGCACAGCCACCCTACAAACTCCCATGGGAAACACCCAAACAAAACTGCTTCTAAGCCTGCGTGGGATGCCTCTGTGAATGTCTTTAGCAGAAGGAAAGCTGAATTTGATGTGAAAAGTGTATTTTTCTGTCCATCTTCCTTCTCTTTCCTGGTGCAAGCTCAGTGGGATTGATTTGATGCTGAATGTACCAGGCCTTGCTCTCCAACGTGCCTGTGGAGCAGGAGAGCAGCCACGGGGTCATGTCATCCAAGCTGACCAATTTTTCTCACATAAATGGATAAATTTCTGCCGGGAAATGATGCCCACAATTTCCTCACCCCTAAACAAGCTTTCTTTTTCCATTGCCTAATCTTTGTCTCCTTGGAGGAAGAACGGTTTTATTCTCAGAAGAGGAATAAATAGGAAATCGTGAGGAGAATCCTGTCCCGTGGTCAGCAGCCTCCACGTTTTGTTTCTTCTCTGAAATGTGCTGATACTTGCTTTGGGTGTACATAGTGTGGTTTGACCTCTGCATTGCTTAAATATCATAAAAATGAATAAGAACCAGATGATCACCTCACTTACGCCTGTTCCATGTTAATTCTGTTTGCATCTCTGTCACTCGCTCTCATCCACCTTGTTTATAAATCCTGATGCTACTTTGTGCTTTATTTTTTGCCTCTCCACACCCACTCCCCCCATTATAGCAAAGAAAATCAGTGAAACCTGGTTTTATGTTCTACTTTCTTAAGGAAAGAGAATTCAGGAAAGATGAGTTCTGTGGTTAAACCAGCAAAAGGGGAGAGGAAGGGAAGCGATAATGGGACAGACTTTGTTCCAAAAGTAAAAGGTTGACTTAGCCAGACCTTTCTACTGTTGACTTTAAAGAATTTAAACTCACAGAGCTGGACTCTGGTTAAAGAAGTTTCGACTCACTACTGAAAATGTGCAAACATTCAGATAAGATAAGAACCCTGAGCTTTTCCTTCATAGTGCAAGGAATGATGTTGTACTGGAACGAGAAGTGCTGTGAGCAAACACCCTCCTGATGGCACCGTTTTGTTCTGAGGTTTTATTTGTCCCATTGCTCCCTGAGTTCCGATCTCCCATCTCCTGGGCTCCTTCCTTCCTGCTGGGCAGGACTTCACTTCTCACTTGAGAGAAGATGAAGAGCAGTTGGAGGAGGAAAACAAGAATGATCAAAGGTTTAAAAACAACCGTGACCTTTGGTGGATGAATGGGGTTTATGAAATGTGGAGAGGAGCAACGAGAGACACATAATGTTCTTAAAATACTTAAAAGTTAGCGGCAAAATATGAAAATGTTCTCCATGTGCAGCGTAAATAAGAATAGTAGTGAAAGTTTTAAATCACAGCAAAGGAAATGCTGTTACAGAACGTTCTGAGGAGCCTGAGGCGCTGAATTGCCGTGGGGTGGGTGGCACTGCTGTCACTGCAGGGCTTTAAGAACAGAGGAGTCCAACACTCTTTGGAAATGAGGTTAATCAACTCCAGTAGCAAATCTCTAGGGGAGAAAATCCGACCCTTTCAAATCAGTGGGATGTTATGAAGAACATCCTTGTGTGGTTTTCCTTTTCAGTCTCCCTGTGCTAAGCAGAAGAATTTGCTGTAATAAAAACATTTGAATGGCACAAAGCCCTTTAAAATATTGTCATATGTTACCCCAAGTTTCACAAAGATGGTGTTTTGTGTGTTCATCAGCTTTTGGTGAAAATTGAATTACTTTTTTCTTCTCCTGAAATAGATGTTGGGTTTATATCCCAACGGGAAGCACATGAGTACTTTCTTTCCAGTTCTCATGAAAGAACAGCACTGGTTTCTAAACCTGTGTGTTCTTTCATGCTGGTGCATAACCATCAGTGTTTGACTGAAAGGACACAAAGCAGAGCTTTTTCTGTGACGTGCTGCTCACCTTCACCCAGCAAACCCAGCCTCGGGCCTAAGGGGACTTGGGTCATGGATCCTGCTCCAAAGGCTGAGGCCTTCACCTTGCAGGAGGAGCTACTGACAGCGCTCCACCAAACATCCATGGGCTTCGGGTGAGCTGAAGCTGTCAAGGACCAAGACAAAAGGAAAAAACTCCTTTTCCTTCCTCCAAACATAACTGGCTTTGGCCAAACCCACCAGCCCAAAGCTCCATCTTCCCTCAGTGTTTAATGCTCGCTCTGATGAAGATGCTGCTGCTGAATCCTTGTCTTTAGGCCTGTTTTGGGTACACCCCACATTGGTTTTGGGCCCAGTGTGTTGTTTGTGCCTGCTCTGGGCAGCAGCTCAGCAAAGGAGGGATTTTCTTCCATCAAGAGTAAAGTTGGTGAGCAGCTGGAAGGACCTCTGATAGCTCCTGTCTGCTCCCATAGATCTGGGAAAGCCCAGATGCATTTCATTTTATTTTACTTTATTTATTTTATTTTATTGTATTTAACTTTATTTATTTTATTTTATTTGATATATTATATAATTTTCTTTCCTTTCCTTTCCTTTCCTTTCCTTTCCTTTCCTTTCCTTTCCTTTCCTTTCCTTTCCTTTCCTTTCCTTTCCTTTCCTTTCCTTTCCTTTCCTTTCCTTTCCTTTCCTTTCCTTACCTTTCCTTTCCTTTCCTTTCCTTTCCTTTCCTTTCCTTTCCTTTCCTTTCCTTTCCTTTCCTTTCCTTTCCTTTCCTTTCCTTTCCTTTCCTTTCCTTTCCTTTCCTTTCCTTTCCTTTCCTTTCCTTTCCTTTCCTTTCATTTCATTTCATTTCATTTCATTTCATTTTCTTATTTGTTGCATGCCATCATGTTAGAAAGCCTGGCTCCTGACTCAGCCCCAGTGTAAATAAATGATATATGTCTGAGCAGTGTTTGTGGCATGAAGGATAAACTGCAAGGCCCCGCTCAGAGCTGAAATCTCGTGCTCTTCATTAACCCTTTGATGCGTTAGCAGAGGTGAAAATGTATCAAATATATCTTGAATTTACCCAAGTAAGAGAAAAGTTCTCTGCCTGGTTGTGGTAAGGACACTCGAGAACAGCAAGGTTTGTTTGTGCTCTTGATGAGGCACTTAACTTCCACTGGAGTCCTCCTGGGAATGCTGGAGCCCACAGGGGCAGGCACATCCAAATTTTACAAATCATCCTCATTTCTGGATGGGCAGAGCAAGGCTAGGAAAGCAAACAGTTGTGACCTTTGCAGAAAGAGCAATTGAAATGAAGCTGTGGAAAGAGTGCAACATCTGAAACTCGGCCCTTCCTGGTGGGGAAACCTTTCCAAAGCGTTGCTAAAGCTTCTTTTATGGGAGATTTCAAGCAAAGCCGCTCTGGCTGCTGGACATGAGGCCTTTAGGTCTTGCATCCAAACATGAAAGAAGGGCTGGTGCATTTCCTGTGAGGATGATTCTGCTTTTTACCCAGCTGGTGCACATGGAACTGCTTCAGTGTGGGGAGCTGGGAGGGTCACAGCTCTGGAGTGAACACAGACAGTGGCTGATGATAGGATGCTGTTGGAAGAACAAGGCAAAAGCTCTGGGAAGGTCTCTCCATGTCACCTCCACTCTCTGTCAGGCATCCATATCACAACAGCATTCATAAATACATCAAGATTTTCAAACCCACGCTGAGTTCCACTGCTGCTGTGAGATTTTTTCTTCAAAATCTTATCTGGAATGGTTAAAACCCTCCTTATCTCCAGTTTATTGGTGTTGCCCACTTATGGCCATGCATTAATGAAGGCTTTGAGCAAGGTTCCCAAACTTCATTTCATTAAGATTGTGCCAAAAGCCTTTTTTTTTTTTTACCTGGCTCTCCCTTCCTGACATTTATACTCCTAAATGCCACTCCAAATGTTATTGCCACCAAGTTTCCATTGCCAAATGGCATTCTGTGCCAGAGAACTGGATTAACAGGACATCAACCCCCTTCCCTCTGCCTTCCCATCTAAACCAGTTTTTTAACCCTCTCCAAAATTTTCTCGTTTCCTTTTCCTCATTTATTTTATCCATGTTTTCCTCAGCTGTTCGTGGTCTGTTCCAGGCCATCCTTTCTGGGATATGAAGCATCTCTATCACATTCCTCTGGCTCTGGCTTGGCCAGACCCAACTCCCCCTGGTTCTGAGTCACTTGTTTGCCCCCTTTCCTCAGCTCATCTCCAGGACTCCTCTGGGATGGAGAAATTCCTTTCCAATGTAAAATGAGCTCCTGCTCAGTAATTTATTTTTTTTTTAATTGGAAATTTTGCTAGAAGGGATGAATTTTTTCAAGGCATCTTTTACAAATTCTAGCGGATCCTTCCAAGCTGTGTGTTTCATTAACTGGAATATTCCTTTGGCGCCAAAGGTAGGATTTTGTGATGTTTGCTGCCAGCATCTTGGGAAATTCTGGATTTTTCAGTGTCATGGATTTACTTCTAGAGTCCTTTGCCATGGTTAAATCAAGTTGGAGTGGTTTACTTTCTTCTAGGCCAGAGTTTCAAATCTTATTTGTAATTCCCAGAATATCCTATGGATATCCTGTAGCTTCTCTGGATAAAGCGTCTTCTTTTGGTGATTTTTTTTTTTTTTTAAGTGCTGTTTTTAATGCATTTTATCAGTTTTTCTTCAAAGTATTCCCTCCCATATTTGATCATTCATGTTATGGTGGGCAACGTGCTTCTGATGTGAGCCTTTATTCCCAAAGACTTCTCATTCACAAGGACAGACTGCAAACACCAGGACACTTCTCCATGGCAGAAGATCCCTTTGGATTATGGCCACGCTTTGCATTTTCAGAGGAAGACTCCAAATGCAGCTTTTCCTGCTGGAATGGCAGCCAGAGCTGGGAGGCTCCTGCTCTGTTTTACTGCACCACATTGTAGGAGAAGCTTCTCCACCCCACACCGGGCCACCTCCTTGTGAAGGTGCAGAGGGCGAGGTCACTGGGGAGGGAATGTGGGAGAGGAGTCTCCTCCCATCCCCTCAACCCAGTGCTGTGGCAGAGAGGGAAGATCCATCAGGATCAGGCCACAGAGGGACAGCAGGAGCTGCTGGTGGAGTACCAGACATATTTATGATGCCGGAGTATTCCTGGCACCCGACTGTTGGATGTGGCATCCAGCCAAGATCCATCCTGGTGTGGATCCAGCCTGCATCCCTGTGCCACTGCTGGCAAACAGCCTGGGAACCAGGATACTGGGATTTGGGGTTCAAAATATCCCTGGATTCTCACCAGGCAGGGTCCTGGGGAGCCGCTGCTCTGCCGGATGGTGCTGTCTGCTTGCTGTGCTGGGATCCAAGGACACACTGTCCCCCTTGTCCTGGCTCTGGCCTGGCTTGCTTTGTGCAAATATTAACCTTGGCTTTTCCCTTGCCCAGCCTGGCTCCTCACAGGGTGAGACACCACTGGCGTGAATAACGTGACAAGAATTTCTCATGGTGGGGTTGGAAAATGCAGCTTTCCTCGAGTTAGATCCGGAACTGGCAAGAGCCACTGGGGTTTTGGACTTGGCAGAAACCTCTTCTCATCTGGGGCAGATGGAAGGGGGTCCATGGGCACCAGAGAGTTACATTTGAAATGATTTCCTTTAAAAACACAAGGTGTGGGAGAACAGACTCATAAATGTGACTGCCTGGCTAAAGATGCTGAGAATATGAAAACTCTAAGCGAGATTGAAATGAAGACAAACTTTGAGTTACCCAGCCCCAGTTACTGAACAACTGGAAAACAATGGTGTGGCTGGCTGAAGGTAATCCCCTTTTGATTGAACAATGCCCTCTGCTTGCAGACAGGTCCAAGGGTCAGAGCAGACCCTGCCAGCCTGGCAGAGGGTCCAAAACATAGTTTTTTAGAGTTCAAAATGTAACCCCATATGGTAATACAATGATTCCTATAGGCTGTATGTAAATGTTTTAAGATTTGTAGCTTGTTCTAGATTGGTTAATGGAAATGAGAATATTCAGCACAAAAGATGATTTATTGTGCTGCAAACGGGAACTCGCTCTCTTGCCCTCTTGCCCTCTTGCCCTCTTGCCCTGCCCTCTTGCCCCTCGCTCTTGCTTTTACTCTCTTACTCTCTTGCTTTTGCCCTTGCCCCTTTTCTTCCCACACCACTTCTGCACCCCTGCATCTCTTCACTGCTTCTCTGCCCTGCTTCGAGCTGCGTCTGGCAGCTCCTAGCAAGTCCCTTACACCCACACCCTCATCAATAAATCTCATGCTCTAAGACCTGCACCAGAGATCTCCAGTCTCCCGTTTGTCCCGACCGTCCGAAATCCTACACTCCAGAACCCAACAACAAGGCACTCGTGCTGCTGGATGAGGTTCCCTCTGTGGGGACTGCTCGGGAGCTCTGAGGGATTCAGGCAGTCCCAGGGTGGCACATAAAAGGGGAGAATGTGGGAAGAGTCCCCTGCTAAATTGGGACTCTAAAATATGCATGTGGATTTTATCCTGACAAAAGAGGACCCCCTTGGCCATACCAGCTAAAAACTTTGCTGGTAAAATGAAGACATTGTTTGATTAATAAGAAAAAACCTCAAAAAAGCATATCAATATTGTATTCAGAAATGCAGGACAAATCTTGACATCTCATCCCAAAATCTAATTGCAGCCCTCTTTTTATAGACTGTTTAGAACTTACTGAAAATGAAATTAAAGCAGCTTCGATTTTGGCCCAAGCATAAAGCTGAAATACTGAAATAGCATGAAAAGACATTTTTTCTTATAGTAACTTCTGGCCACATGAAAATAAGGAAGTACTACAAATCTTTCTAGAAAGCCTGACTTTATGAGATTTCCAGCATCACTTCCAGATTAAACAGATTTGGCTCAAAGTTCAAGTTCAGGCTCATCCGAACCAAACACATTTGCTGAGATTTATGTCAGTTTGAGCTTTACCCCTTATTAGAGTTTTATTGCAGCTTTTTGCAAGCTCTGTTTATGGGTGTATTTAGGGGAACTGCAAATAGATCAGCCTGAATCTCAAAAACCTGGAATCAACAACCAGCAGCAAACCTGGGATCACTGACCAGATCAGTGAGAGCCTGACAAACTCTGGACAAAGATCTGTGGAGAGGTGGCGCAGGTTGGATTTGAATTTTGACTTTCCTCAGTTTAGGGAAGAGGGAATATCGATGAATGGGAATGCTGCTGTAAAGATCCCTGGCTTTGATTTCCAGCTGGATGTGCAACTCCCACAGGCTCTTTAGGCACCCAGAGGCTGTTGATTTTAACCAGAGGTAAGGAAAATCTGGGGATGGTGCTCTGTGCTTCCTCAGCTGATGGCAGTGATGATTCCAGGATAATAATTCCATTATTATGTGGCAGCTCAGCCTGCTGGGATCATCCTGCAGAGGTGCTGCATTATTCTTGTCTGCACAGAGACAAAATTCCAGCTGCTCGAGAAGGCTCTGAGGTGGGATAAGGGGTAGGAATGAGGCTGAGGGAGCTCCAACCCTAATGAGTTCTCACCTCTCAGCTTCAGCTTGGCTCCCGTGGGATGGTGGATCCTACCAGAGGAGTGTGAAGGGTTCTGAGGTGCTTCTTTATCTGTGGGACCATTTCAGGCTTTTTAGATTGTTCTGAAGAAAAACCATCTGAATTAAGACCAGCTGTTAGAGGGAGAATTTTTTATTTTATTTGAATATCAGTGATATGCAGAATCCTGATGTTTCATCTAGGAAATCAAAGTACTGCTTCTTTTGATGTCTGTCGAGGGGTTTTTTTTTGCTTCTGAGCTCTCTCCAGGTTCATTTGAACATGAATGCACTGAGGTCACTCTATGGAAAGGCTGCATTGACCTGCCCTAGGCAGAGATCAGCAGCGTTTGGTTCTCAGAGCAACTTTCTGGGCTTCAACAAAGGAGAGGAAAACATCATTTTCTTCTGACTACTGCACTTCATCTACCTTCTTTCATGCTGCTTTTTACAAGGCTCAGATGAAGCTGGACAGGATGTTTTGTTCATTTTGTAGGAAAAAAGATAAAATAACTGAAAGTCTCCAGCAATTTCAAACAGCAAATTTAATTCAGGAAAAAGAGACTTTCATCAGGTGCCCACTCTTCTAAAGCAATAATATGTACCAGACTGGCATTTTGGGGATTTTGTTTATCATTAAAAGCAAAATAAGGTTTATAAAGGAGATTCAGCAAAGAAGTTACCCATGACAAAATCTAATCACGTTGGATATTTTTGCTATAATGAGATCCATGCTTCTTACAAAAGGCTCCGTGGGCTCCCAGTGGGGAGCATGTTTATAGTTCTGGACCTTCCCGATTTTCACTTGATTATTTGCAGGCAACCTCGTCTGCCTGCTTACATAAGAGCCCAGCAGTTGTGTAATCACCAGTGTGAGGTGAAAAGTCACATGGTTGGGGTTCGGTCCTGCTCAGCTGGTTCTGCTTTCTTGCTGGGTTGCTGCTCTCTTGTCCACACCCTCGAGGAGAGCGAGCTGGATAATTTGAAGCAGCATTTCATCCTGGGCTTTTCCGTGCTTTATAACTTTGTTATGGCTTCCCAAACCTCCCAGACTGCCGGGAAAGAGCTTCCAGGATGAGTTATTGGGATAATTGCACACTTCTGCAGGGGCTGCTGTGGCGTTAATGGTTCAGCAGGAGGTTTCCTAGGGAGCTGCTCGCCCTCGTGCACGGACAGCTTCCCACAGATCAGCTGGCAGAGTCCAGCTCCTCATGAGCCCCAGGGACTTGGAGAGCTCTCAGGACAATGTGGATGCAGCTCAGAGGACGGGAAGGATGGATGAGCAGAGGCAGCGTTCGCAAGCAAACACATGTACGTGCATGGCAGAAAATGGATTTCCTGGAGAAAACAAATCTGAATGATGCTCCTGAGGAATTGGGAATTCAACAGCTCCCACTCCAGCATCAAAGGATTTTAACTGAGTGCATGGTTAAGCATTCAGACCCTGCAGTATTTAATGCCCGTGTTCTGTGTCATGCTAGTTCCTACAAGCTGTTCTTCCAAACTGCAGCTCCTGGAAATAAAAGAACAGGAGAAGAACATCTAATTTGTCCTGGATAAGAAATGGTTTATTTCCTGTAATGTTCCATCTGATGACTCTTTGTAGCTGTAGTAAAAACCATTGTTTGAGAGACAAATTGAAAGTGGCAGCAAACACAAAAAGGTTAATGAAATACATGATTTCTGCCTCACTTGTTGGAACGGGGAAAGCATGAGGGGTTTCAGTGTATGGAATTCATAACTATTTCCATTATCTACCCTGTGCCTCGTTTTTCTTTCTCTCTTGGCTCTAAGATCCTCTTCTTTCTTTATTGTTTCTTCATCATCCTCTTTTTTTTCAGTTCTCCCACTGCATTCCCCATGGCCTGAGTCCTCCCTTGCTCACACCCCAACTCAGATGCCAGAAATCCACTAGGGTTTTTCAGCTCAGTCTTGTGCTTCAGTGCCCTTTCTGGCTGATCTTTGCTAGAACATATTTCAGATTGGTTTTCTCTTCAGAACTGTACGAGGAGAGAGAAATACGTATGGAAACTGTCCCAGCCTGACTGGGGCACTGCAGGGGTTCCCCTGGGATGTCTGCTGATAGAAATGAGAGTAGAGGTGATCTCCCAGCACAGGCTTTTTCTCCTGGAAGATGTGGTTCCCCACGTGAGGAGCTGGAAATTGCTGAGCTTGGCTCTGTTTCTAGAGACTGGGATATCCTGGAGAGGCTGTGACATCTCAGCAGGGTGGAAGTGCCACCTCCCACAAACTCATCCTTCACTACGAGACTAAAACTTCAATCCTTTTCCAAAGTTTCTGTGCCATTCTCCACGTGGCTGTTTCGTTCTGTTGGGTGATGATGATGGCTGTGGGAATGAACAAAATGTCTATTCTTTAACCTCTGCTGTGAGCTGGTTTGGATTTTCCTTGACATAAAGCAAGCAGAGAACAATGGGTTCTATTGTGGCTGATTAAATTTCCTGAGCAAATGCCTGAATGTCCCCTGTGCACTATCTTAGCCAGGGTTACCTCACTGTAACCACAAGAGACAACTGAATCAGCCGTGGGTTGAGCCACAGGTAGTGCCTGAACCCAGCTGCTGATGGGAAAGGCATTTTCCCCCTCTTCTCAAGTCTTCTCCTGTAGCAGTGTCCGTGGGGATGGCCATGGGGCAGGATTCCACTGCAAGGACACGCGTCTCATTCTCTGACAGCCTTCCATGACCTCATCACTCGCAGTATAATAAAGTGAAAATCATATGTGACACAGTTTGTGCCTTAATTAGGCCTCCCCGGATGGGGGAGATTTGTCAGAGTCCTTGCCAGGAGCCTTAAGAGATGAACTGGGCCTTCAGCCTTCTTTGCTCTTAGACGGTTGTTTATTAAGTTCTTATCAGCTACGAGGTTACAAGGAACGTAGGGAGAGTAGAGAAGAGCTGCAAGTGACCTGGTATCAAGATTTTGCAGCCCTTTTAAAGGCATTTAGCCCAATAGAAATTTGAAATGACAGATATTTTTACTTTTCCACCAATGTCCAGTAAATCACCTTGTCACGCAGACAGGAACTGTGGCAACTTCTACCCAATCATGCTGAGCTGCTTCTGCAGCAGAAAATGGAGGTCATGAAGAAGGAGCACGAAGCCTAAAATGATGTAAACATCCACCATTTTGGAAGCCTCACTATTTATCTATTTACTACATAAACAAACCCAAAACCTCTAAATTCTTCACCCTGTGACATTCTTACATAATATTCTACTATCTAGTTCACACTGGTGTAGATTTTCACTCTTCCCAGAGAGTAGGCAGTTTTCTCCATGGATAAAGGTCAAAACCAGCATTGTTCAGGGGGGTCAAGTTCTTTAAAACAGGCAGAGGAATATTCTCTGCACTCTGGATTCCCACAATATGTTGCAGTCACTCCTTGAAGTGGGCACGACAGCCCAGCCCCTGCCCTGGGAAGAAGGGCAGCACCTCTGATTTCAAAAACCATTTGGAAAATCCCCAGAGGATTATTAAGCAGTGTTTATGTAGAAATTAGCAGAGTCACTATCAACATGAGAAGAGCAATCTGGGAGTGCAAAAGCTCCAAACACAAATTGCCTTTTGGTGTATGTGCTGGGGAGAGGCTTTATCCTTTCATTCTTTGTCTCTGAAGTCTGAGGAATGGTATTTAATGGAATGGGGCAGACGGGGTCAAGCCGAGACATGGATTTAATTCCTTACATCTATGAACAAAACCACATTTCTTGCTGAACTCTGTATGATGAGAGGGAGGAGGTGGGGACAGGGATTTCAGCATTACACTCTTTTTAGAGAAAAAGGGAAGGAAAGTGTTGACAAAGGTGATGCTGCTTGCAGGCACTTCTGCCTCTGCCTGGGCACCGCATAACTGATGAGTATTGGCACTTTTGCACTTGGTTTGAAGCACCACAGAGGGGATTATCCATGGATCTGCTGCCCTTTGGACACAGCCAGATGCTCTGGAGGCACAGGATGAGAGCCAGGGTGGGAAGGGCAGCCTGTGGCTGAAGGCAGTGGTGACAGGGAGGGGTATTTGTGTCCCAGAGGAGCTGTGGCTGCCCCTGGATCCCTGGAAGTGTCCAAGGCCAGGCTGGACAGGGCTTGGAGCAGCCTGGGATAGTGGAAGCTGTTCCTGCCCATGGCAGGGGTGGGATGGGATGATCTAAAGTCCCTTCCAAACCCAACCATTCTGTGATTCTGTGATTTGGTCAATTACAGATCTGGAACTCAGAAAGCATTTTAGATCTGTCCAACCAATTACTCTTGACAGACAGAGTGATGGCCCTGGGAATAAAAGTGCAGATAATCCACAACCTCACACTCAAGAGAAGGCAAAAATTTGGTTTTTTGAATGTTTGTGGACCTGTTGGATCCTCTTTTCCGTCAGCCTTGACTTCTGGAGTCCCCCAGAGTGTTACCAGCCAGGGGGGACTGAGGATGCTGCAGTGATTTGGGTACCTGGGGCTGGGTTATTTAGCAGCAGCCTGCTCTACAAGTGTTGGTGTCTGCCAGCATTGTCCTGCACCTTCATGGACAGATTTGTGCCAAGTGTCCCATTATATCACACACCTGTACTGGGGAGCAAATATGGGAGAGCTCTATTTATTATTGCACTTTGAATTATAGCAAACAGGCTGCTCAGACCAGACTGGTGCAGGTTTATCACCTGTACCCTAAGCACACCCTTGACAGCAATTTTTACCAGGCTTAGGGGCATGGAAAAGGGGCATAATTTTAATGTGGCATGGTCTGTACTGGTGGTTATTCCACACCGATGTAATTTTCATCTAAGCCTTGACTAACCTCTGAACACAGCCCCATTTCTTGTCACACTCTGGGCATTTTGAACTGAGGGGTTCAATCTACCTCAGGATTTCCTCAGTGCAGGGAGCTTTCCATCATGGAGCTCGCTTGGCTGCTCTGCTCTCTCCAGCTATATTTCAGCTGCTTCCCACTTCTTAGCTGATGCAGGCTCTTGATAATTTCAGAGTTAGGTAAAAGAAGCCAGAAAATCCTTATTCCTTCTGCCTCCCCCTTCCTCACACACAGAGGACTGACAGGAAAATAAGCACCAATATGTCATCTTTAAAATAAGAAGGGGACATGCTTTCCTTATGAAGCAGTGGAAACAGTGACATCATGTTTGGAACAGCTTTTTTCCCCTTTTCCCTTCTAATTGGGCCGAGTTTTTTAAAGCCAGGGAATCAAATCTTCCCCTCTGGAGTGGGGGGAGGTTCCCCATAGGCTGCTGGTTGTCTGGGTTTGGTATGAATCACTCTGCTCCTTTTGCAGTTCATTGACAAATGACCAGAACCAGGAGCTGGGAACTGGGGCAGCAAAGGGAGAGAGCAAAAATGAAGTCAGTTGGTGAAAGAACACGAGAAGGAAACATTATTTATGGAAAACTCACTGGCTGGTTCCTTATTTGTGTGTTATATTCTCTTTTTTTCCACTTTAAAGGAAATGGCCCCTATAGCAGGAGTGACTCACTGGTGGAGGTTGCCAGTGAGGTGGGTTTGCCAGTTTCTGCTTTTATTAACCTTTTCTCACAGCATGGTGCAAGTGCACCTTCCAGATAAGGCCACAGATGTAAAGGCAGAGAAAGGAAACAGCAGGGGGTGGGAAAAAACATCTTTTATTTTTGGTCAAGCACCAGTCCTGTGTGTCTGCAGTGAGGAGCTGCTCTTTGATGGCTCTTTGAGCTGACCTGAAATAGCATTGAGGGGTTTGTCCTGACTTCCACAGGGTTTGGAGTTCTGTGTCCTGACAGAGCAGAGGAAACTCCAGGCACAGCCAGGCCAGGTACAGCCCTGGCAGCTTTCTCTGCTAAAGCTTTTCCTTGCTGTGACACAGCTGGGCTGTGATGGCACCTCCTTCCCAGCTCTGCAGAGCTCCTCACACACCCCCAGAGGGTCCCTGACTCTTCCCTGGGGGGAATTTAGCCTTCTGCTAGCAGAGACAATGCAAGGGATGTAAGGAAATCATCCTTCTGGTGTCCCTTATTTACCTTCTCTGTCTGCTTCCACTTGACACAAAATGACAATGAAATACAGGAAAAACCAGCTACAAGGACCAAGGTCTGACATCTGATCATTCAGTCTATGAGGGAAGCAAATGCTGCAAAAGGAGTCTGAACTCAGCAGAGAAAGAGAAGAGGAAGAGACTTTAAATCCAGCTGATTTTGGAAGTAATACTTGAATTTTCCCCATTCTGAAATACTTGCAGAGAACAGGTTTTAGACTCAGCAGTAACAAGGCTAAGGCTAAGAGGGTTGGTGCTAGAGATGTGATTTGACATGATCCCGGTCAAATCAATCCCAGTAAAGCCTTCCAGCAGAGCTGTTCTGCACGAAAAGCAGCTGCTGGCCCCTCAGTAACAGATCTGAAAAGGTCTCAGTGCACAGAATACTCCATTGGTACAAACCTACAGCTCAATTAAAGGAGGCCCAGGAAAGGAGGAGGCCAAGCAAGCAAGGACTCCTCGTTAAGTCTCCTTTGGGATCTCTTTTGGAGCACTTCATCAAGCTCTGAGATAAGCCTGACCTACAGAGGCCTGGCCATCGACAGGGTGGGCACAAACCAGGGAGCAAATCTGATACCGAGTTCCTGGTCCTTCCTATCCAGCAGGATAAACACAGCCCTGGAATAGAGCTGGGCTGCTCTGCATCCAAACAGAGGCATCCCAGGAGTGGTTTGGGATTTATTTGTCGCAATTTGCTCTCTGAAGAAAACAGAGTTCCTCAGGACCCTCTGTGCTTGTTTTTATAAAAGACACACAGGGGTGGATCAACACAAACTCTGGAGTTCAAAGCTTGCCACCTCTCAGATGTGGGAGAAGCTCTCTGGAGTGGATCAGGGAAGTGATGAGACTTTAAATAGAAGCTGCTAAAATGCTCTTAAACCCAGATAATTTCATTAATTTGCTTTACAGAACACACGACCTTGAACACGTCGGCAAAGAAGGTACAAAATGTTTCTTTTGGTGCTTTAGCCTTAGTATGATTTACACCATAATCAGAAAGGAGTAGAGCATGTAAGGCCACGATTGCAGCTAACTATCCTACAGAAAAACACCCCTAATTAACTTTCTGAGCGTGCCCTAGTCCCATTAGCATTAGTTTATAGCTCAGATATTGCACACATGTCAGAATCCTGCACAAACCCCTCGGTTTAGACAAAACAACAGGAGACGTAAGCAGTACACAGCTCTAATCCCTGCATCCACTCCATCCAAAGCTTGGGGTTGTTTTTCTTTCAGTTGATGAAATGGAAATTCAAATGTTACTTTGACAGTGCCATAGGAAAGTCTAAAGTAGGGGCTGTAAATAGAGTTTGAGCTGACATTTCAGCTTGGAAGTTAGGGGAAGGAATGAAGTGAGGCAGCCAGCATGAATACTCACTTGGATCTTGAGGGAAAACTTAACATTTAAGAGACTTTTTTTTTCCTACTGATATTGTAATTTGTAAAGCCACATCTGAAGGCCATTTGTTTTTGCACTCAAGATATCAATTCAAAACACACTCTTATTTAACAGAAAGCTCCTTGTCACCCTCTTTTCTTACCCCATCTCCCCGTTCCCTCCTTTGAATGCTTTGCAGTGATTCCTGAAACAGGTTGGAAATGAAGCTGTTTACCAGCCTGGAAAGATGAAAAGGTTTGGTAACAAAGCTCGACTTGCTGAGCTTGGCGTGTGCAGTTGGGAGCACTCCACATCACTGCTTTGTGTGCTGGCCTGGAGTTTTTAATTAAATCTGATCTAGTGGCCACTGCAGCAGCCCTGCTGAGCCAGGCAGGATCCCACATCCAGAGGCAGCTGCTCTGCTTTCCAGGGCAGCGTCCTGAACAGCCTCTGCAGAGATGTTTTGATAAGAACCTGCACAGCAAAGCTCTCTGAGGTGACTGAGACACAGGGTGCGTGTCAGAAAAGTCACCAGGACTGGAAACTGCAAGAGCTGCCCACAGATCTCCTTTGCATTCCCTTTCACTTCAGTATTACAAACAATCAGTAAAGCTTTTAGTCTTGTGGTAGTTCTAGGAGATATTATCCTCATTTTGTGCATGAGGTCTTGGATGATCCATCTGTCTAGAGAGGCACTGGTTTATGCTGGGAAACATTTGATCAAGCCAGGCAAAGAGAAGCCTTTTGGGAAGTTACTCGAGCTGGCAGCCACATGAAAGGCAGTGTTTCCTCACGTGTCTGTAGGAAATCACCCTGATTTTCTGCTCTTTGTGCTCCTGTAGCTTTGTGTTCCAGACCCTGAGGGTGATCCCTGCTCAGGGCCCGCTCTGGGTTGTTCAGATTGCTGTGGCAAACCCTCGGTGTGCCCCTGCTCCTTTCCTCTGCTCCTGTTCAGCTCTTTCCCTCTTTCAGTTCCTGCTGTAACGAGCCCATTTTCGATGGAAAGGGAAATCTGCATCCAGAGCAGCGTGGGCAGCAGCAAAGGGGGGATTCTGCCCCTGTGCCCCTGTGCTCAGGTGAGACCCCACCTGCAGAGCTGCCCCAGCCCTGGGACCAGCACAGGGAGGAGCTGGAGCTGCTGGAGAGAGCCCAGAGGAGGCACCAGGGGGATCAGAGGGATGGAGCAGCTCTGCTGGGAGGAAAGGCTGCGAGAGCTGGGATTGTTCAGCCTGGAGAGGAGAAGCTTTGGGGTGACCTCACTGTGGCCTTGCAGGGCCTGAAGGAGCCAACAGGAAACATGGACAGGGACAATTTACAAAGGCCTGGAGTGCCAGGACAAGGGGGAATGGCTTCAAATGGACAGAGAATAGGTTTAGTTGGGATCTTGGGAAGTAATCATTCATGGCTGTGAGGGTGGGCAGGCCCTGGCACAGGGTGCCCAGAGCAGCTGGGGCTGCCCCTGGATCCCTGGCAGTGCCCAAGGCCAGGCTGGACGGGGCTTGGAGCAGCCTGGGATAGTGGAAGGTGTCCCTGCCCATGGCAGGGGTGGCACTGGGTGGGCTTTAAGGTCCTTCTAACCCAAACCATGCTGGGATTCTAAGAAGCTGTAACAGCAACATCCTGCCTGGGAACCCCAGGTGTATTTTCAGAACTGAAATTTCTTTCACTGTGGGTTTTATTTAGCGTTTGAGCTCTTTTCACACTGTGCAGACACAGCCTCTAGGATAACCTGGGCTGCTCTTCAGAGCAGCACCTTTAGAGCCTGTGAAGATGGTGTTCATTGTGCTCTAGGTGGCAACATCTTCAAGTCCCAAAGGATTTGTTAACTTCTTAAACAATGACTAAAGTCTTGTCCTCATTCATTTACCTCTGTTCCGACACATCCTCTCCAAAGGAACACACTCGTCCATCAGAGCTGGGAAGGAAGAGGATGATTTATATCACTCAGATCATTCATTCTGCTGCCCGTTTTCCCTTTCTTTTGGTGATTGCAAATCCATTTCATTTGCAAGTGAATTTCCAAGGAAAAGGCAATGTTAAATATTCTGCTATCATGGGTGGAGCAAGGATTTCAAGTATTTTTCACCTCATTTTAATTTTTTGAACACAGATATGTCAGGAGCTCCCTGAAGTCAGAGGAGCTGGTCTCATTTAGGCTTGAGAGCACCCAAGTCACATTCTCTGCTGGTTAAAGCCCTCTATAAAGTTGATGTGAGATACTTCCTTACAGGTTTTTTCCCCCCTCAGCTGCCTCCTTCTCATGCCATTTCTTATCCAACACTTTATCGACTATTTTTCTCTTTTGACTCTTTTCCCAGTAAGTTCAAAGCAGCCTTCATTCCCAAGCCTTCATTCCAGTTACCATGACTTTTGGCCTTGCAGCTCGAGGCTTTTTAGCCTTCATAAAGCACTTGACATTTTTAGTCAATGGAAACAAGGACAATGAAAACATCAACACATTGACGGGGCTTCGAAAGAACTCTGGGGCACAGTCCCACGTCTGGCTGCTTTTTGGAACACATACCTTTATTCCAGGTGATTCTTGATTCTAAAACTACAAGTAGCTCTTTCTCAGGGTTGTTATTCCATGGATTGATATGCTCCACAACTGCTTCCTCTGAATTTTAATGATGTGCTGCTTGTGAGCCTTTCAGTATCAGAGAGTTCAGCGCTGTCCTGGCAGCTCATCCATCACAGATCTGCGGATTCACTGAGGGGTTTGATCTCCCAGCTTATTGCAGCAAATAAATATGTTGCTGCATCTTTCATGAGAGAGAAACACACTGGGCACTCTCAGCCCTGTGCAGAGCTCTTTCCATTCTGCCTTAAGTATCTCAGTTTAAAGTAAAACATGTCCCACTGGGATTTTTTTGGGAGGTGAGTGGGATTACTTCTTTGCACTGCTGGGATGTGTTTCTGCCATCCTGGAAATAAAAAGTTGCTTTCCCAAAGTCCATGGATTGTTTTCGTAAAGGAATAAGCTGTCTTGGTTTTGACTTTTGGTGGGTAAATGTGGGTGTTGGTGTCCTGTGGGACTTTACACCCTGCCAGAATTCCTCTCAGTACGCCAGGCTACCCCCCAGCATGGATCTGTGTGGGCACCAGTAACAATTCACCCCCACAGGCCAGCCTGCAGCAGAATAATCCCCAGTTATCATCCTTTTGTCCTCCTTAAAAAACCCCAACAACCACTCTGGTGTTAATTCATGTGCCTGGCTCCATGTCTGGGTCACAGCCCAGACATTCCCGGTCTGGGGAGACCCTGAGGGGTTCCCACCTGCAGGGCTGGAGTGTGGATGACATCCTTGGACTGCTGAGTGGGGATCCTGCAGGATCTGATTCACTGTCTGCAGGCAATCCGTGGGGGAGGAGCGGGATCCTGCTGCTGCCGCTGCCTTTCTGGCTCACGCTGGCCTGGGAGTCCTTGAAGCACACTCAGATGTCCCCTCGGGAAGATCTTCTTTACTATTGAAATAAGCAGATGTCCTGGTGGTTTCTGATATCATAAGTATCCTTTCCTGTGAACTCATTCTACTATAAATAGCAGCTTCATGTCTATTCAAAGAGCTCTTTTATTCCCCTCTCCTCCTTTCATCCCACATCCTTGCTGCTTTCTGGGATCTCTTACACGTGTAAAGGACACGGCTTTCCCTGTGGTTATGTCAGCACATGGAGCTGCTCCTAATGGGATTTCAGGCCATCATGTGAGTCTGAGATGTGCCTACTCAGGGCTGTCATATGTCTCTATTAAGAGCTCTGCTGACAGCTATAGGCTGGTGGATATCCTGAGTGCAGCTTTAGGCATGAACACAGCCATCAGTGGAAATACAAGGTTGGATTCCAGGCTGATGTGAAACAGAGGTACAGAAACCCTTCCTTGCAAAACCATTCCAGGCAAGGAACTTGCTGGTGGGCAGAGCTTTTCCTTCTGGGCAATTGTTTAAACGGAGGAAGAAATTAGGGATGGGCTGAGAATAGTCCCTGACCCTGCTCTCTTTAAACTCACACAATCACAGCTGAAAATTGCCTGAGGCTCTACTTTTTTCTACAATTAGAACTCTGTCAGAACAAGCTGGTCTAGGAAGGACCACGGGATTGTGACAGAGGTGCTGGACACCAGGACAGAATCCTGTCTAATGGATTTGAGGTCCTGAAAACCTTGCTGTGCTACCAGACTGTGGGTTCAGGGTACAGCCTGTATGAGTGCAAGCTCCTGGGTTTGGGCTCCAGGTTGGACTTGATGATCTTGGAGATCTTTTCCAGCCTTGATGGTTCTGTGGTCCTAGAGGGGCATTTCCTGCTGCTTTAAATAGACTTTAAATAGAAGCTGCTAAAATGCTCTTATACCCAGATAATTTAATTGATTTGCTTTAGAGAACACACAACCTTGAACACGTCGGCAAAGAAGGTACAAAATGTTTCTTTTGGTGCTTTAGCCTTAATATGATTTACACCATAATCAGAAAGGAGTAGAGCATGTAAGGCCACGATTGCAGCTAACTATCCTACAGAAAAACACCCCTAATTAACTTTCTGAGCGTGCCCTAGTCCCATTAGCATTAGTTTATAGCCTTGATGGTTCTGTGGTCCTAGAGGGGCATTTCCTGCTGCTGGAGTTAGGTTGTGCTTTGGGGTGCAAAGACAGCCCCTGGCTGATGGCACAGGGCAGTGGCACTGCACAGACCTTACCCTGAGCTCAGGAGGATGTTGCCAAGCTCATCCATCATCCCACTTCCCTTCCCTTCCCCAGGGCTGGCTGACCCAGCTGTGCAAGCCAGCCAGAGTGTTTTCCTTGGGAAAGATGCACTGCATTGTACAGTAAAACAACACTTGCTGCTCAGGGCTCTGCTGGATTCTTTCTCCCTTCTGTAGTTTCTGAAAACTTCTCTTGTGTACTTTGCCGCGACCTCTCTCTACTGAGTCACCTTATTCCCATCTCTCTCCAGCCATATTTTCCCCTGGACTGTTCTGCTTTCCAGCACACGCTTCCAGGCACCATTTTCTCTCAAGTTTACCAGCCCTGATCTCTGCTCCCAGCCCACCCACTGACAAACGCAGCTGCCTTTGGGGCTACCTGCTGCCCTCACTGAGCAGCTTCCTCACAGACAGACAGTGCCCTGGGGAGCACCAGTGATCCTCTCAAAATGCTGGGAGGAATATCAAATCCTCATGTTCTCTGTTAGGAAATAGCCTCCTACTAGAAGGAGAAATAAACACTTCTCTTACAGGCAAAGTATTCATTTTCTGTGCCTTGCAGGGGTTCATTCTCCCAGTACCTGCCTTTGGGACACATAAATCTTTAGTTTAACTTGATATGTGTATTTTCTTGTCTTCTATTTTCAGGGCAGTGAACATGCTGGCGTTTATCCAGTCAGCCTCCCCACAGCAGTGCAGTTATTTTGTTTCTGCTCTCTTGAATGCAGCATCTGTACATTTGGTCACATATTAGATTATGGTGATGGTGAAATCATTCCTTTAACCTCGTTTGAGTGAGGGCTCGGAAGAACAGTCTGATTTATCTGCTTCATGGGTGGTACTTCAGGCAGTTAATTAACCCAAGTATAAACTATGCTATTTACCTTGACTGTCTCTTTGTGTTTGCCAATAACATTTAATGATTCAAGTTGAATTGGCCAGAGAAATGGAAGAATGTTCTCAGTGGTTTATTATCCTCTAATAGGACATTCAAGGTTGGTACCCTCACAGAAAATCGTGTTCCAGTCCTAAACCTGACAATCCCGGCCATGGGATTGAGACTAAAGCTGATATGTTAGAACAAATAGAAAAGACGTGGTACTAAACCTGACAACTGCTCTACTCTGACCAGATGGAAACAGCCAGAAATGGAGCATCCCTGGTTTTCAGCAGACAAAGGGACACCAAAGCTGTGTGAGATATGAAGAGCACACAGAGGTCACACTCCCTCCCAGGCTCCTACAGGGAAGCAGCAGCAGCCTGAAAGATTAAGATGTAATTCCCTGTCTCAGTGAAAACCATGAAAGCAAACCAGGCTTTCATTTAGCAAAATCATGTGAATTTCTTCTCACATTTTAGTTTGTATCAGCAGTAGGGAAAGCAGCAGCTCTGTAAAAAAGCAGTGGCTGTTTCTGACAGTGAAGTGCCAAATAAGTGTTTGGGAAGAGAGTCTTTCTTACATGGTAGTAAAGTGGAGATCTACTGATGTAATGGGAACTGAACTGAACTGGAACTCTGATCTGTAAGTATCAAAGTTTCCTTTAAAATCCAGTTTGTGAAAGAGTAGTTCCCATGACTCTCAATCAAATTTAACCCTTCAGAAAAAAGCTGGAGGAGGCATATTTCTTCCTGCTTGACTTGATGCTCTAAATCCAAGCTGCAAGGGGTCTGCTTCTGATTATTTATCCTCAGGGTGGGGCTGCAAATAGTCCTGCCTTTAAAAATATCCCTTGATCTTGTGCAGCTAAGGAGGCCTCATCCTTCTAACAAGTTTGCTTCACATCATTAGAAAAGGCAACTTTGCCAGCACAGCTCTCAGAAGTTCCAGTGGTCAGTCAGGCTGCCTTAACGGGGATAATGAAAAGGTCAAACTCCATTTCTTTTAATCCCTAAGACCGAACTTCTTAGAAATGAGTGGAAATAGTCCATGTCATCAGAACAAAGAATGGCTGAAGTGGATGGGAGCTGCACTGCCACCCAGGAGCACAGTTGGATTCATGGTGCACACAGTGACTTCTTGTGCAACCCTGGCTGAGCAGCTTCTCAACACGAATAGCCCTTGTGACTATTATTATTATTATTATTATTATTATTATTATTATTATTATTATTATATCATTGAGGTTACTTGATTTGCTCAGCCTGGAGAAGAGACTGAGGGCAGAGCTCCCCGGGGGCTGCAGCTCCTCCCGAGGGGCAGCTCCGAGCTCTGCTCTGGGCCAGGGACAGCAGCCAGGGAATGGCTGGAGCTGGGCCAGGGCAGGCTCAGGCTGGAGAGCAGGGAAAGGTTCTTGCCCCAGAGGGTGCTGGGCACTGCCCAGGCTCCCCAGGGAATGGGCACGGCCCCGAGGCTGCCAGAGCTCCAGGAGGGCTTGGGCAGCGCTGCCAGGGATGCCCAGGGTGGGGCTGTTGGGGTGCCTGGGCAGGGCCAGGAGCTGGGCTGGATGATCCCTTCAATCCCTTCCAGCTCAGGATTTTTGGCTCTATAATTCTCTTCACCATTCAAGTTTCTCCCTGACAAACGTTCTTTGGGAAGAGGAATGTGGTAGTTCAGGGCTAGGTGGACCATCTTTTGCTCCTGTAATTCTGGGGTAAAATAACTGTTATTTATTGAAGATAACCACAAAAAACAGTGAAGTTCATTGTGGAAGGGAATAATTCTGCTGTAACAATGGCAGCAGTCCCCTAAGTGACTGGCACTGTGCCCGTTTGGCCAAAGGGACAGAGCAGTGTTTGCCTGTACTCAGCACAGCAAGAGCCCTCCAGCCCCACTTCTGAGGAGCCTTCCAAAAACCTCGTGTTAGGGTTGATATGTTGAACATGGCCCCAAACCCAAGGCATCTGTACAGCTGCTGACTCCATTGTTGGCACCCTCGTGGTGTGTGGCTGCACGGAGCAGTCTCCCAGGAGGAGCAAAGTGGGTGCCTTGGCCCCAGCTCCTTCCATCCAGCAGATGCCGTCTCCTCTTTGCTGCCTTGTGCTACCTCAGTCCCTCAGGAGTTCAAAAGGAAGGGAGAAATAAAGGAGACAGAGCAGGAGAGAGGCCTTTTCAGTTTAGAAACCAGCTGGGCACCACAAATTCTGCCAGAAGATCCAAATAAGATCCAAGAGAAGGGAACCATCACCCTGCCATAAACAGTTGGATCTCCATTTGGAACGTGTCACTTCAGCTGGAGAGGCTTTGGGATCGCTCTGCACTCAGAGCTTGCCAAGGCCATGGGTGAAAGGACAGCCTGGGAAAAGGATTGTTTGAGTTTTCTTGCTAACAGCACTTCAGAAATAATGGGCTGTGAGTGATGCAGAAGGTTTGATGAGGCCTGTGGATCATCCATCATCTTTATGTCAAAAAAGGTCAAATTAACACAGATCCAAACATTGAAAAGTGCTGAATGTGCCTTCGTGTCCCCCAAAAAATGGGTTAACTGGGTTAATTAAATTTTCTTTTGAAGGCACTTGAAGTCTGGCTGGGACTTGAGTCATAATAACACAACTGACTTGTAGTAGAACTGCTTAAAAACTATTGTGTGTTATCAGGTACTGCAGAATAAATTTGGGTGGAGTTTGTGGACAGCAAAAATCAGCTTTGAAAATGCAGAAAACCACCCCAGCCCCCAAAATTTTTAAAGTTTAAGTACAGTACTTCCCTGTAGGTTTTATAATCCTCTTTTCTTGGTTTTGAAACACATTAAATGAATCCAGCACAGAGCCTGACATCTTAACAAAACTGACTGACCTAACACAGTGGGGCTTTTCAGACTACAAGTTCCAAAAATTAATTAGGATTTGTACTTTTCTTTCTAATTTTCAATAGGAAGAGCGTGAAATTCATTTAATGTTTCGAACGAGCAGCAAGGAGAGATCAGGGCAGAAAGACCGAATTTCTCATTCATTTCTGGAAAGGGAAAAATAATCAGGCAGGTCTTCTCCAGCAGCAAAGCTCATTGAGGAGCATTCAAATTCCTGCTGCAGTTTGCCTGCTGTTAGTAATGCTGAGAAAAGCGTGCACATGGTTTTGGAGGAGAATGCTGAAGTGATCTTGCCTAAAAATAAGTTTCAGTTTTAGCCAGGTCAGTGTGGTTTCAGAAGGCGTTGCACAGTCACACAGGGAACGGGAATGGGATGGGGGCAGCAGCAGGGGGCAGCCTGGGGGAACACAAGACCTTCCTAAGCTGTCCAGAAAAACCTACATTGTCTGACAACTCTGGAAACTTCTCATTCTTACGCAACTCTGAACAAGTGGTTTCTCAGAAACTTGTTATAACACACTGATTGTAATGGTGATATCTTCATTTTCCTTCTCCTGGTGATACCATGATGATTTTTTGCCTTTTCTTTTATACCCCCGTTATGCCTTTTTTACAACTTCTGTATTCTTAGTGCTTTTTGCCTTCATTCTTGGACTTGTTTGTTAAGCTGAGAGATGAAACATTTTAGAGGGTTTGTAGTTAGGGATCAGTCTCCCCAGGCCCCAGGGTCCTCTCCAGAGCACATTTTGTAAACTGAGATAGAACCAGCCAGGGCAAGGTTCCTTGGGGAGGGGGAACTCATTCGAGCCTCTCATTGGGGAATCTTTGATAGATCTGCTAATTAGTAAAACCTATAATGATCTACCAGATCTTTTGTGTGTGTGCATTGCAGTGTGCATTGAGGTGCATTCGGCCTGGACGTGGAGCACCTAAGGATCCTTAAATAAATACCAAGGTAAAATCTCTTTTTCCCTTCTAACCGTAAGGGAAAGGGAAACTTTCTTGATTTTAAGACCAGGAAAAGGCATCACTGGGACATCATGAAAGTCACCTTTAGTGGTGCATCGAGTCTGCATTGTCACTGTGGCCCCGTCTGTGCTCCCTGGGCTGGGGGTGACCCTGTTCCCCACCACTGACCCTAATGCTGCCCTGCTGGCGTGGACCTGCTCCTGCCTTGGCCTCAAACCTGATCCCTGACCATAGATTCGTGGTGATGGGGACTCCTGGTTGAACCTGGCCACCACCCCCAGCCTGCCCTGCTCCCCTTGCTCAGGGATGGGGAGGCTCCTGCTCTCCCAGCCTCGGGGTGTCTCCTGCTCCTCATCCCTTTGGGAGCAGCTGACACCTCAGAGAGGGCTACAAAATGCTGGATGCCAATCCAGCATGTCCATGACCTTGTGGACACACAGAAAGGTTTGTTTGCAGTAGCAGGGAACCAGCCTGCATGTCCCAGGTGATCCTTCCCGGCCGGGTGCTGCTAAAGTGCACATGCACAGAGTGCAGATGTGCTGAAGGCAAATTCCGAATTACCCAGAATATCCTAAAGATATCCTAAAGAAATGCCCAGTGAAACAAGGGCACTGACTCTATGGAGAATTACCCCTTTAAAAGTGTGTGCTTGACAAATTCTTCCTGCTGAGATTATGGGGTTTTTGGGAATAACTCCTCTGGCTTGCTTAGAAAGCAAAAACTCGGGAGAGGGAATTGGCAGGAGCTGCTTTTGCTGTTAGCCTCGTTCAGGTTGCTAAGCTGATTAAACGAGGCTTTGGATAACGTGTGTCACGTCTCAGCACCGGGGATGAAGTGTTTCACGACTTTCAGGAGCCAGAGCAGACTTCCAGTGACATCATAACAACTCAAATTTCACTTGCAAGCAGCTCACCTCTGCCTCCTGCTCGTTGTTCCTGCCAGCTCTGTCCTCCAAAGTCATTTCTGTCCGTAGGTCCTGTGCTCCAGTTCCAGCAGGGACTGGGAATGCACAATTAAGGGCTGCTGTTCTGGATGTTCACTGCATGGAAAGCCTTTGATGCTTCACAACTGAGAGAGGGGGAAAAAAGCTCTGAGCAGGGAGTTATCCCCTCCAACAAGCCAGGGAGCACTGGGGACAGGCTGTGCCTCACATCTCACTCAATATCTTGAAAGAAGGTCTCTTCCAGAGAAAATGAGCTGTTTTTCTTTATTTTTTAATTATTATTCTCTTCTTAAAGTGTCCTCAGCTTAGACATTGCAATAGAAATCTGATTTCCTTCTCCAGCCACAAGGCAATGGCTCAGCCTCACCATCCCATTTGTGTAATCAAAGCACTGGAAATGTCATCTGCAAAGTGGAAACACCTTCAAGCAGAAGGAAAGTGAAAATTCCTTGCCTCTCCACTGTGGAGCAGCCTCGTGTTTCAGGCACTGCTCTAAGGAGGGAGAGCTCTGGTGTTCAGACTGCTAAAGTGACATGAAAAATAAAGATAAATTAAATTTGGGAACAAAAGGGAGATTCAAGTCACTAAGTGTTCTCCTTTAGCTACAGAATACCTCAAGTCTTCATTATTTAGTGTGCAGGAAGGAAGGAGACAAACAACAGATTAGAAATGAAAAAACGTGGTGGTGTCTTCCCCCAAAAAAGAATAATTGTTTCAGATAAGGTGTTGGCAGAAAGGCCATGCATGACCTCATCTAGGAAATATGTCATTATTTAGCCACAGTTATCTCCCAAATACTATTTTAAAATATGAACCTCCTGGTAAATCAGAAATAAAGACCAGTGCTGAAGGTCACTTTGTGACACACTGCTGGCCTGTGGGAGAGTCACAGGATTCTCTGTGCAAGAAATCCACTTCTGCTAAGCAATACACAGAATGGATTGTTTATGCCAAACAGGACTGAGCTTCAGAATCATAACCAAAATAAAAAGAAAAATCCTGGAATTACGGGCCTACACCCATTTGTGTGTGAGTATTTTGCACATAATTAATGTGCACATTTTATCTACTGAGAAAACAGAGCGAAACCAGCAGTTCAAACAGGCCACCAAAGCATTGTTGGCTCATTTCGATGTTCATGTGTTGTTTGCCTGTAATAAATTCACTGAGAACGTGCCTTATTCTGTTAATACTTCTCCTTTAATGTGTTTACAGAGCTCTGTAGCTGGACAAAAAGATTCACAAAAGGCCAAATTGAGATATTTCTCTTTTTTTTTCCCAGAGTTAAAAAGTCAGGGTCTGCTTTTTCTGCTTGTTAATCACTTCCAATGAAAAGAGACTTTCCCTCTGATCCACGAGTGTCTCACTTTGCCCTTTGTACTTTGTGACAGAAAAGGCAGGTTCACAACTCACTCCTGGGTTTTGAGACCTGATTCTCTGCTTAGGCTGACTTAAGTTAGTCATTTCACAAGGATTATTCCTGACTTAGCCCGCTCTTTCTGAGGGGAGGATCAAGATGGGTGATGTTTGGTTAAGCAGAGATGTGGAGGGGGAGAAAAATGCAGGGAATAGGCTTAGAGAGCTGATAGTCCCTTAAATACTCGTGATCAGACCACAGCAGTCACCTCACCTGCCACTGCATCAAACCTCCCACCAGTCAGAACAAATCACCCGAAAATGAGATTATAATGCTCTGCTGTTTTTTTAAATACTTTTATCCAAGAAATGCAAAGCTGAAGGAATTCTTTGCTGGAAGACTCCTAATCCCCGGAGCGATCTGCTTTGTGTGTATTTCCCCACAATCATTTTCATATGAGTATTGGAATGCTTCATAAAATCCCTCCATTTGCCTTTGGGGGTGTTCCAAAACTCTTCCAGAAAGTCTGAAGTTTCAGGGATTTTCTTGGGATTATTTTGACTTCAACTGGAACGTGCCTCGCTTGACTCCAGACAGAAGAGAAATAAAGTCAGCGCGTTCCTCCGGAAGCCGAGCCCGTGTGGGTAAACACGGCTCTTCCACTGGGAATCCTGTGCTGGAGGAGCCTGGCAGTGTCTGTTTGTGCACAAGAGAGGCCCCTTTGTCACTCAGGTCAGCAAATCATTATCATGGCTTGGAAAAGTTAATAAAACATGAGGAAACGAGTATATAGGGCGAGGAATTCCTGTGCCTGAAGGCGGTTCAATGGCCGGCGGTTTTCCTCAAACAAGGATGTCCTTGTCAGAGCCGGGTTACAGAATGGAAAAAGAAATGGGAAAGGGGGAAAGATGTGTGGGAGAAATAACACACAACCGAAAATTTCAATGCTGATGAGGTCTAGGATGATGTGTGTGACAGTTGAGGGACATTCCTTGCCTGCCAAGAGCCAGCTGGGAAAGAGCCTTCCATGGGAGAGGAGGTGAATCCAGAGTTGTTAAGCAACGTAACAAAGCCATTGTTTCACCAAAGTCTTCCTTTATAACAAGGGATGAGCCCCAGTCAATGAGTTGGAAAGCAGATGAAAGTCAATGAAAGCAGATGAAATTCTTCTTAGAATTATCTTATTTCTCTACTGAACAGTTGTAAGCCACCCTGCACAGTGAAATGGCATTTTTTTCACTGTACCAGGAACTGAAACTCATCAAGCAGAAGGTAAAACTTAGTGAGTGATCAACAGAAGCAGAGAAATATCCAAGTTAACTGTTGGCTCTCCAGTGCAGATGTGTGGCCCTATCTAAATCCCTAAGGAGCTCTCTAATGCTGCTCTGATTGCTTCAAGGGTGAAGTGGGAAGAATCTTAAAATCCTTCATCACAGGAATAGCCAGGAAAAATTATAAAAGCTTAATATAAAGGCTTTCCAGTCATATCTTAAAAAATGACAGTTGAAACTTTCTGAAGGAGATTAAAGTCTCTCTTTAAACTCTTGCTCCTGCAGAATTCCCTGCTCTCAAGAAAAAGGGGGAAAGGATATACAGATATGAAGAAAAACATCTCCTCTTTGTTCAGCAGTGGATTATGTTACAAGATAAATTTTGGCAGCCTATTCATTTTTCACCTGAATGGCTGCAGCTTTCACCTCTTATCCCAAAATATGTGTAAAAAGATTTCAGAACTTCAGTACTTCTATCTGAGCCGTACCTACTCTTTTTTCTTTTATCACAGACTAAACTACTGAATAAGCTTCTGTCTTTCTGCCTTTGGGGGTGCTGAAGGTCACTGAAATGATATCAGTGCAATTTTGTAGTGATCTGGAAATCGGAGCCTGTCGTGTTTTCCAGGTGCTCATAACAACCACAGTAACTGAGCAAATCAAGCGTCCATTCCCTCTCCCACAACATTCCGTGGGCATTGCAGATGTGGTGGGACCGAAGGGATTTGAGGACGAAATCAAATCCCAAACCACTCTGTGCTGTGCTGCATCCCGAGGTTCCCCTCTGGGGGCTTTAGCTTCCACAGGCTGTGCCATGGAGTCTTTGAGGTTCTTTGCTCTATTTAATACCTTGGAAAAGCTGTGATGTCACAAAGCTGTGAACCCAAACTCAACAGGCAGTGAAGAACTACTGCCAGAGTGTCGTGGTTTGATGATTTATATCAAGAGGACTCAGAGAACCTCAGATCTTTGGCATTTTGCAGGTTATTTACCAATAACAATTGATATGAGGAAGGGCTTTGATTTCATCCAAAGCCAACTGCTTAGGGCACAGCTGAAGCTGAGCTGTGTGTTCATTCCCAAAGCTGGGATGCAGGAAGATTCCTTACAAATTCCCTGACACCAGAGGAGAGGCAGACATGTGGAAGGTGGCTTGGAAGAGCAGCAGGAAATAGGATTACTAAGGACTCATTTGGAAAGGTTTCAGTGCATTGTGGGTCCTGAGCAGTGCATCCTTGATTCCAGCCTTGCAAGGACGATGTTTTCTGGCCTGGATAATTGGCATAAACCAGGAAGAGCCCAGCCTGCAGTAAAGGCTGATTGGTAATTATTACCCAGAGCTAAATACTGCTCTCTGTTGGCAGCAGCATTCCCAGTGACATTCATGGGGATGGCGACAATCTCCTTTGTAGAGGAACCTTCAGCTGTGGCCTTTGAACATTTCCTAGCCCTGGAATTTTCCCCAGAACAAGGCAAGTAGGACATAACTTGTTTCACTTTCTTGTTGGACATCCTGGTCTTCCTGGGCTGAAATTAAAGACGTGAGGCAAACAAACCCAACTAACATTTGTTTGAGTTGCTGAATCAATAGCATAAAGTCTGGCACAAGTAAGAGCTTCCTGTAGGTTATTTTGCCAAGTTTAAAATCCTCTTCCTGGATGCGCCACGTTCCCTTTCAGGGGGCTTTCCTTCCTCCCAACCATTCTAATAATATTTACCCAGAGGAAGCAGTGTGTTTTCCACAGAGTGATCCCAAGCCATGCCTGCCTAAATCCGTGGAAGTCAGTGAAATTATGTTGTCAACAAAGAAAATGGCCCCTTTGTTTATCACTGAGAGAAAATTGCCTGCAAGTAGGAGAGTGTGTGAGAGAGATCAGGATGTGATGGAGAGAGTTCACTGGGCAGATTTGCCCAATTTTTTACTCCCTGTTTCTTTGTTAGCACTTTCTACCACATTATTAATCCTGTTGTCTTTCTGTACCTTCATTGGCTCCTTCTTGGTTAATATTTATATTGTGCAGTGTATTTCTCTGAATGGTGGGAAGATGGTTTTTTCAGAGATGCGGCAATTCTTCAAAATGTTCTATTCAAAGTTCAGGATTTGGGGTAATTTAAGGCATGCACGAGGCCTGCAGGGATTCTGCAAACATGTGGCAGGGCAGAAATGTGGAGGTTAAGCTGGGCTTTCTTAAGGTGCTTCCAAAGCAGCATTGGCTGTGGCTGAAAGTTTTAGTCTTCACTCTCTCAAGCTAAAAAGGGGCAGCCTATGGAAGCAGTGAGTCAAAGACTGCACTGGCAACCTGTGAAGAGCTGATTCCTGCTGTGGTGAAGCTGCAGCTCTTCTTTAAGATGAGTTTTTTAAATGAACCATCCCAGATAATCAAGGAGGATGATCCACATTAGGTCCCAGTGGCATCGCTGCCTTCCCAGATCCACCCTGGGAGCCCAGGCTCTGCTCTGTCACCTGTCACTTATCTTGGACTGTTGGCTTCTAAATCCCAGCTGGTCCCAGGTGACCCAGGTTTAGTCACTCAGCCAAACCCCTCGAAACCCTCTGACAGCCCAGTTGGGCCTCCTACCACAGAGGCTGCCACACGAGCAAACAAAAGTAGGTCACTCAGCTGTCACAAGCATGAGAAAACAGCTCTGCCAGCATAGAAAATGTTTGCAGTTGGGGTTTTAGACTTTGCTAGATTGCAGCACACAAAGCAGCAAATTAAAAATAATTAAAAGAAAAAACAACCCCCCTAACAAACTGGCAAGCAATGTGAACAACAGGCTTCTTGGGTTTCGCTGAATATTTCAATGAGCTTTCTTAACCCTGAGAGAGGAAAGCAAAGACGTGTTTCCCCAAGACCCTTAGAGAGAACCCAGAGTGCTTCCAGTGGAAAGCACCAATCCAGGAATCGCTCCCTGAGGTGCACTTAGGAAGACTTGCTTGGACTGACATCCTGGAAGTTGTCTGGGGATGCAGAGGTCTGAGGCCAGAGGGGCTGATTTGGGTAAGGAAGTGTTTTGAAATTCTGCTTTTGGGAAACTAATGACAGCTGGCTAAGTATTAACAGCTATTTCAAATGAGGGTGTTATCAGAAATAATTAGAATTAATATCCTTGTCTTCAGGCCATTGCCTTATCTCTTCCTGATGGTTATTTCAGATGCTGGAATTTAAGTCAAATGATTTGTCAAGCAGAGTTTACTAAACAGAAAATGGTTTATAAATGTGTTGTGAAGGCAGGCCAGGAGCACAAGAACTGTGTGGGAGTGGGGATTGGATTGGTTCTCACTTTTGCTACAGATTCATATTTTGGACACTGAAAAGCTTTAAAGCTCCTCAAATTTGATTCAGGTCTTTATAGACTGTGTGGCAAGGTGTCAGTCTTGCTTCCAGAGAGGGAGGAGAGAAAGAAAAGCTTTTCAAATGGGACTTTTATTGAGCTCCTGTGTGCCCTGAGGCTCTGCAGAGAGATGGGAAAGGAGAGCTCGACTCTCTCCAGGCACAGCACTGAGCTCTTGGACAGCCTGGAGTCCTCTGACCACTGACCAGGAACCTCCCCATGCTCTGTGCTTCAGAAACATCCATCACAGGGTTCCCTGCCTTGGATTGTCCTGCTGTGGATGGATTTCCAAAGGCAGGTGCCAGCCTGAAGCCTCAGGAGGGGAACTGGTGCCAACACTGATCCATGGCCTGGGGAGGAGGGTTCTGGGGCTACAGAGCTCTGCTGCAGAGCCTGGGTGCACCTCAAACTTTGTCATTTGAATCCCTTTTTTGCCTTTGATATTGTGGCTTTCAGAAGGCCGCATGTGAAACCTGTGATGCAATAAAGAATCAAACCACACTCCTGGCTTAAAGGGCTCTTAGCCCCCACTCCCTGGTCAGCATCTTTCTCTTCTGTCCACTGTGCCTGAGGAAATATGTTTTTAAAGAAAATCTTTATTGTAAAACCTACAAAAGACAGTTGAGAAGCCTTTCCTTGTTTTCCTAAAGTGTTAAAGCCTGAAGCTTTAGCATTTCTCTAAAAGATTTAGCTATACCACAGCTATTACCATCAAAGTACTCTGCCAGCACATGTACATTTTGAGCTATTTTTATGTAAGTGCGTTAAAAGTTGCAAGGCCAAACTTTCAGAAGTTGGCAGAAGTGGGAATTAGTTCCTAAGTAACCTGAATTTGGTCTTTTTATCTTTCTTAGACCTTATCTTTCTTTCTACCTTAGATAAGTCACGTGCTTTATTTATAATATTCCATCCATTCTGAGTTTTTCTGTTTGTTATTTCCCTACTGTGCCCATCACAACATTTTAGCAAATACAAACCCCTCTTATATTCCTTTCCCTTATTGTTGGATACAATGGGACCGATGGGGAAACAGGGACACAGGATGGAATAACCTCTAATTTTTGGCTGCTTTTTGAGAGATCCCCAGGGGCTGGTTTGTTTTCTTTTTTTTTCCCCAGCAATCTGGAGCATTTATTAATTCCCAGCTCCCAGTGAGTTCAGCTGGGACACATCAGGCTCCTGGGGGCCAGGTCACACCAGGAGCACACAAAAAGTGGCCACCTGGATGAAATAACTGAGCTCAGCTTAGTGGTGACAGAAGCTGATTCCAGCCTGAGTCTGCATCCAATTGCCAGAGCTATGAGATCATCTCTTCTTTTCCAGGAAATCCTTCCTCATGTAGCATGTGGGTCTTCCTAGAAATGAAGTAGGAGCCTAAAAGTTTCTATTGTTGTGCAGCACTAATTCAGTGCAGGACACATTTGGGGTTCTTTTAAGCCAAATGAAATATTTTGGAGTAGGGAGGGATGGGGTGTGGTCATGGCAGAATGAGCTGGAACTCAGCAGATTTGAAGAAGGGAACCTAGTTAAGGACAGGAACTGGATTGGTGCATTTTTTGGTAGCATTTGCCAAGAGGAAGGAAGGAAAAACATCTTTAACTCATCTCTTGTGGGTCCCTTCCAACTCAGGATATTCTATGATCTCTGCCTCGTTAATGTTGGGTTTCCTCTAGCACATCTTTGTTAGAAATATATTCCTTCTTCCTGATCTGATTGCTTCCTGAGGGGTTTTTTGGGAAAGGTTCACCAACGCTCAGAGTTGGAGGCTCTGGAACACTCACTAGGACCATAACCATCTTCCCAGACACAGAAAAGCCAAGGCCAGCACCCACCAGCTCTTGCAATTCCTTATTTTCCTGGCTCTGTGGTTCCCACCACCAAATGCTGGTGTGAAGACATGGAAATGTTTCACTGAGGACAGTGACGCTTTCAGTGACACTGAGAGCATTCACAATGACTCCCAGCTGTTCAAGTCCAGAAGCTTTCTCAGAGGGACAATTTTGCTCATTCCACCTGTAGGAGTTTTAAATTGGTTTTGCTCTAGAAAGGATGGAGAGATCAATGGACAGCCAGGAAGAAGGTGTGCAACTGAGGGGAGGCAAATTCCTTTCTATGGAAAGGACTGTGGATAAGAAAGGTCCCTATAAAATTTCTCCTCATTGCCTTGGCCTGTTGTGTACTGTCTATTTTTCATGGTTTAATCTTTCGAACGCATCATGGCAATGATACGGAGATGAGCTGAGAAGGCTCCTTTTTGTTTAAGATGGCTTAAAAATACTCCTCCTATTCACCAGGCTCAGTTACAGCTGTTCTAAGAAATCAGCTCTGCAGGTTTTCTTCAGATATTACTAAATTATCCCAAATATTCCTTCTTCTGCAAAGATGTCAGTAGCACAAAGTGAGTGTGAGGAAGAACTGGAGGTACTGAGGGGGTCGTGTCGGTCACTCACTTCAAGAGTACTCTCAGGAGTTTGAATACTTGTTAAAGTGTCTGCTTTCAAGTGGCACACGAATGAGCTGCTTTAACTTTTCTGTCCTTTCTTTAACCAGCAAACCTTTTTTTAACTGTGAGTCACCCCAGTATTCAGTTTGGACACCACAACAAATCAAATAGAGCAGAAGGGTAAAAATCTTGCCTGTGGCTCTGTGCCTTGGAATGTCTGGTTCCGTATCTCCAATGCCAGTCCCTGTTCACCTCTGTGATAACTTCGCTGTCTGCTCTTTGGGTTTTTTTATTCCTAAGCCTTTAAACCCATGACTAACCCACCTCTTTAGTGTTTGTCTCCTGGAGTTTTGACTCCTGTCTGGGATAGCACTGGTGAGTCAAAATGATTGTAAGAGATAGCGGTGGCCATGGAAATGGAGTGAAGTGAAAACACAGGAAAGGTGGGAGTGCAGAGCCTGAAGAGCCCTTCAGAGAACCTGTGTTTGCTTCGGTTTAAAACTACCAGTCAACAGGAGCCACAATTAAGCAAGACTGGATTGAATATGTTGTGCAGTGTCCTAGCAATGAAGCAATTAATCTGTTTCATAAATTACCACTGATTGCGGTTGATTTTTTCACTGAAAAGCTTAAATCAAACTTAAATTTGGTACTAATTGGCTTTAAGTAAAATAGCAGTTAAATTGTGGGCAGAGGAGGGATGACAATGAGTGCTTTCAGCTGTGGTTCAGTATTTAGCAGCCTCAGCCACTCCCTTGATCAAAGGCAGCAACTCCAAATCCAGGAAGGGTTTTTGTTGGCTTTGCACTCAGGTAAGATCAAAGGTGTTGGGCTAGTCCTGGAGACCCAAAGCTCTGCCTGTTTGCAGGAGGGGTAAATCACTGGGTAGTAATAAAATATTGCTCACCCCAAGAGGCTCATTCCATGCTGGCCTAGAGGTAACCTCTTCACTGATCCATAAAAAATATTCTGAGACTGTCACTGAGGCCTTTGAGCTGATGGGAGCATTTCCCCCCAAGCAGCACGAGGAGACCTTTGGCTCGTTCCTGTTCAGCAAATCAATTGTTTTCTAATGCACAGCCTGTGCAGGTACTTAGAAGTGAAAGTTGTGTCCTACTACCTGTCCCTCCTGCAATCCACTCCTTCCGCAAACAACATGGATTTCACAGAATCAAAGAATCACAGAATCACCAGGTTGGAAGAGACCTTCAAGATCATCGAGTCCAACCCATGTCCGAACTAAACTAAACTAAACCATGGCACTGAGTGCCACATCCAATCTCTTTTTAAACATGTACAGGGATGGTGATTCCACCACCTCCCCAGGTAAACCATTCCAATAGTTTATCACTCTTTCTGTAAAAAACTTTTTTCTAATATCCGACCTATATTTTCCTTGGCACACCTTAATTTGTTGGGGATAACCCTGCCATGGAGATCCTTGTCTCCAGAGAATGCTTTAACAAGCACAGACCTATTTCCAAATTACAGCCACGATGTTTGCACATCTGCTTTTCTAAGCAGGTATTCAACCCTATTTAAATGTAAAACCCTCCTAGTTCACTTATGTTTGTATTTTGGTCTTCAAAATATCCAACTTCACAAGTGGTTTGGCCTGTGGTGGAACTTTAGGTGCTGGTTCAGAGTAGACAATGGTGTTGTCTGGTAGAATGATTTCTGGTTTTGTCTTAGTGAGGCTGATAACACCGATGACTTTGACAAGGCTTTGTTTTAGTTTCATTTCCATCCTTCTGTGCAAAATTGTCCTGCTTGAGAATGGAGACACAGTGTGAAGACCTGACTAAAGCTCCTGCCCACTCAGCTGCAAAGGCTGAGTCCATAAATCCCGAGCAATCTGAGCGGGCAAATGTGGCTGATTCCCCAGGAACCTTGGGACACGATTTCCAACCTATTCTATTTTCTCCAGTACCCAAGGGTGTGAAGAGCTTGAAAAGTCAGGATAAAATTAATTTCTAGTCAGAACCAAGTCACAGGGAGCTCTTACCCAACATGTTCCTTTGCGTAGGAGCTTGGACCTGTTCCAGGGTTTCGTCAGCCAGTATTTATGGTCTTCCAACCTCTTCCCCATGGCAGCTGGCTGAAGTTTGAAAGCAATTACAAGTCTGGGCTGATGTTTGTCAGTTTGTAGGAGGGAGTAACTAAGTGCTAACCCTAAAAACAATTCCCTTGCTCTGCCTGGAAGGCTCAGTTGGGAGCAGACCCTTTCCTCTGGGTGAAATCGCTCACCCAGTGTGAGTGCCAGAAGGAGTTTGGGTGCAGCTCTGAGATGGAAAGAAGCTGTTTTGCCCAACTTCTGCCTCATCTTCTCTTCTCTCAGAGTCTTTCAGAGAGGATCCAGCTCTTCCCTGTAAATTTTCACTGAACCTTGGAGACGCCCTTTTCTGAAATAGCAGCCGTAACCCTGCATTCTGTGAGAAGTGTCCAAATAACGTCTTTGCCCAGGATGTCTCCCAAATGACCCCCTCGCGAGGCACACAGCAGCATTCCTGAACTTAGATCTGGGTTTCAAAGGAGTTTGTAATCACCCCTTCATTGCAGAAGCCATTTGGGTGATGTGTTTGACAGCCATGGCTGGGTTTGGATGGTTAGACAGGCTAAAAGTGTGTAGGAAACAACTTTTATTCTATTCACCTTCCCATGTCACTTTTTAAAATCACCTTTTCTCCATGTTGACATTTCTGCTCTGTAACAGGAAGGAGCTGTTACTGCTTCTCTGTGCAAAGCAATATTGATAAATTCATGCCAGAAATGCCTCATTTCAGCAAGGCCTGAGACTGAAGCCCTCTCCTTTGCAAAGCACAAGTCCAGCTCACATATGAGCAGCAAAACATCTTTTGTTTCTCCCTTATGGCTCTTCATTCTTGAAATCAATATCAAATCAATAACAGAACAATTCTCTCTCCTATCCTAATTCCCTATGACACCCCCTGCTCATTTCTCACAAGCTTTGCAGTGACTTCTGGAATGGAAACAATTCTAAATTGAGCATCTGCATTCAGGATGTCATCCTGACTTCATGACTCTCCTGAAGTCTGGAATGGTGGCAGTGTGGGAGCTGGTGGGTACCACTGCCTGCCCTGCTTGTTGGTGTAGCACTTGTTGCTTTCCGGGGCTCCCCTTATAGGAGCACTGGTTTCTGTTGTTCCTGCAGCTGCCCTTGTTGGTTCAGGGAGCCCCTTTGTAGCTGCACTTGCTACAAGCTCCTTGCTTCTCAGGAGCTACTCACGGGAGCCATAAATTCTTCCTCTGGAATGCTCTTCCCCAGCACCCCTTCACTTGTCGGACTTCTTAAGTAAAGAGATGGAACTATCAGCGTTTCAGGAGGTTTATTACTTAAAATAACAAACACAGCATCAGTCTCAAGACATAAGAGTCTAAGTAGAACACCACCAAAATGGCGAGTAGTCACAAGATTCAGCATTACACTTCTTTTTATAACTTTTTAATCCAATGGGCATTCAAAATGACACCTTGTTTTGACCTGTTGACCTATCAGCTATAATTCCTTTCTACTGCAATGCAGAGGTCTCTCAACCAATGACCTGTCATGTCACGTACCCCCAGGTAGTTCTACTACAACATCTAAATCCTTAATTTGAACTGTAAAGTTACTTTACTACACCTAAACCCTCCCACCATATCACCCAGCACACACTTTTACTTATAACTACAGAAACATAGGTTTGTACTTCTCTTGCTTAAAGACTATAAATCTCTGCTAATTATGCCAGACCAAGTTTCTTCCAGGGTTGTAAATCAAATCCACCACCAACTACCGAAGTTCTCCCTTCTCGGTTTCCTACACTGCTGAATCAGAAATCGCTCCATTCTCTGACATCCCTGTGTCATGGTCCTGGGAAAGAAGCTAAGCATGATTGCAGGGTAGGAAAAAAAACCCTGGAAACAAAAAAAATTACATTGGTTTGAGGTTAAATGCATTTGTAGTCCAAAGATGCCCTGGGACTGACTGTCCCTTGTAGCAAGATGTGGAGGGGAACAGTCACGCACAAATCTGGCAGACAGAGGAACCTTGAGATGGTTTGTGATAACCAGACTGAAAAATAAGGGAGTGGAGCTGATGGAAGCTGGCCTGGAAACATGCAATCTAAAAATCCCATGTGATTCCAATAAGTTCCTTCTCCTGGCTGCATTCTTCACATGCCTCCCGATTCAGCGCTGCATACAGAGCTCCACGTGCTCCACATAGCTTATCCTGCAGCCTGAAATAATCCTGCGAGGAAAAACGAGCCCCCCAAAAATACTTACAGATGTAAAACTGCAGTTTGTAGATTAAGGGCTTAGCACCAAGCTGCGAGGCCAGACCACCTTGCCTGGAAGCTGGGAAGCATTTTGTGATGTTTCATGTAGTGTGCCTTTCTCTTCCCTTTCTGTCATCGCTATAGCTTCACAGAGCACCTCTGGATGCCTCTTTGTGTCCCACTGAGAAGCACATTTTTCACAGCTTTATTAAGAACTCCTGCAGTGGACTGAAAGTGAGGAGTTGGTATTTTAGGGTGGAGCTGACAAGAACTTCACACTTTTTTTGGAGGTGTTTTTAGCCGGGGCAATTTTTTTGCTGGTGACTCCTGAATGCTACAGGGTCAGTCCCACAGCAGCCACCAAGGACTGCGGGTATGGGACTCCTTGTGAGCCCCAAACCTGCCCTCTGACAGGCTCCCTCATACTCAAGGGCTGACCCCCAGCCAGTGTTCCAGGTAGGGCACAGTGTGGATAAGGGATGATGTCATGTGTCTCAACCCTTCACAGAGCTTTTAAAGGGCTGCAGGACCACATGAGTCATGAATTGTTAAAAATGGTTCATGTCAAGAGGTCGCTGCTGCTGCTGCAGGACGTGCCAGTGACTCAAAGAAAAGGCAAAAGGCTGATTTTCTCTGGGCAGTGACTCATTGACATCTGCCTTTTTCTGTTTATCCCTGTGAATTCTCTCATTGACTTGCAGATTTTCCTTTCCATTCTCTTTTACAGTAAGGCTGTTACTATGTCAGTCCAATTTTGGTCCTTCTATAGGCAACTTTTTCCAGTGCCCTCTTCCACATCTTCCCTGGGAAGGAGCTGCTGCTGGAACTGCCCCTCAGAAGGACTGTCTGAGGCCAGTCTGTCTGGGAGCGGTGCTGCTGTGAGATCCTTCAGCACCAAAGTGCAAAGCGTTCCACAGACAGCTTTTCTTAGAGGTTTTTGGAATGTGGGGCCTGTGGGAGAGGTAGAGCTGAAGGAACTGAGCTCCCACACAGCCACTCCCCTGTCTCTCCTTGGAAGGAGGTTTCCAGCCAGGCTGTCCAACCCCGAGTGCTGCTGATGTTGTCAATTTGGTCAGATCTATCTTTAGCTTCCCCCTGTGCAGCAATCAGTTGGTTTTCATGTTTTATCAAAACACCCTGACTCCAAGTCAAGCCTGTGATTTTGGGTTGGTGTTCTTGGCTGCCAGCAGGGTGGGTTTCTTTAATGGCAATTTTGGGTACACGCAGTTGTGCTGTGGTGTTTTCCCTTTCCAAGAAATGCTGTGTGTGAGGGCTGGCGGTGTCCCAGAGCTGACAAGGCAGTGTCTCTCCTTCCTCTGAGCCACTGTGGCCCAAATTATGGTGGGCAGTTCTCAGAAATCAAACTACTCCAAGTCTGGGCACTGGTGGGGGTCACAGTCCTTAGGGCAGCTCCAAAATCTTTTGTTTAGACTTCTTTAGCGCTGATGTTTGTCATGAAATGGGCAAAAAGGGTTTAAAGGATAGAACTGAAGCTTTAACTCAACTTTCTGATGTATAAAGGATCCCAGTCTGTATCCCTGGACTCTAAGCTCCATGCAACTCAACTTTTCCAGACTCTTTTACATTCCTTCACTCCCTCTGGTCTTGGTTGACTTTGGCCAGGACCTCTCTGCACTTCCAGTTCCTTCATTTCAGACCCAAACCTCAGCCAGAGCTTTAAATGTTTCCTTAGAGATGCTTATGTCTGTGACCACAACAAGGAAATCGTGATCTCCACTTAAATAATAACAATCTTACAATTCATCTCTTTATTTTTTAGACACCACAATGCAGTGAAGGTTTGTGTGGATGGTGGGCAGGGAGGGATTGTGGAGAAATGGAGGGCACGAAGGTCACAACCAGAGAGGAGTTTAAGCACATCCTGTCCAGCCATTTTTTGGTTATTCTCCCAATAAAAGGAGAGATTTGTTCATTTTCAGTCATGGTTTGGGAGCCAGTAATCAGTGCAGTTTACCCTCAAAACTGGTGTTCTTTTTCTTCAGGCTCCTTCTGCCTCCTGCTTTCATACTCATCCAAGTCTCCTCTGAATGGGGACCATGCTGTGGTTTTGGGAAGAGCAGGGCAGCAACGGCACAATTCCTGTCTGGGAGACAGAATCTGACCCATAATTTTCCAGGGAAAAGGAATAAATTAAATTGTGGTTCACACTGCCATGATGCTTTCTTTCCTTTCACCGAATGTTCTGGGCATTTTATAAAGTTGTTTTAGGATGTCACTTGGTGATTCAACACACTTGCAGTTGAATCCATAAAAGAGAAGCGAGAGGAGGGCACGGCAAAGCCTTGTGATCTCAAAGACATATTTTTCAAATGTCGTAGAGCCATAGAATTGTTTAGGTTGGAAAAGACCTTCGAGAGCATCAAATCCAACCGTTCCCCCAGCACTGCCAAGTCCACCACTAATCCATGTCCCCAGGAGCAACATCTCCAAGGCTTTTAAGCACCTCCAGGGATGGTGACTCAAGCACTTCCCTGGGCAGCCTCTTCCAGAGCTGGACACTCCTTTTGGTGAAGGATTTTTTCCCTACTCTAATCCTGTGATTGGCTGGGGCTTGGAGAGATTTGAGGCTCACTGTGGCATTTTGTTGTATCTACATGGCAGCACCCACTGGCTGTGGGGTGGAGAGCTCTGGGAAATGCCTCCAGCCCATCCCACACCCACGGGAATGCATAAGCTGCTTGTCAGGGTGACTCTACCAAAGCTTAGTGAACCTTGGTGCTGCTCCCTGTCATTAACCACACAATGCAGATGTGTCTGTACAGATGAAAACACTGTCAGAATATTGAAAAGATTGAAATTTTGTTTGATTCAAAAAATCATTCTGGAATATACTCAGAGGTCACGTGGTGCTGGTCTTTGTCCTGCTCTTTTCATCCTCCTCATCCCGAGATGTGAAAGGACAGGATTTTCCCACTGCAATTCACCCATCCCTGCAGTGGAAGGTGGAATGTGCTCCTTGAAACCTTTAGCAGTACACACACATTGAAGCAACGACCAAACAATTTATCCTATACAGCCAGGAGTTCACAGAAGTTTAAAAGGGATAGAAAACTTAACCAGCATTCCTGATTTCCAGCGATATTCTGGAACTTAATTCCCACACACTCAAATAAATGTTTGATTATTGTAAATAAATCTTAGTGATCCAGGAAGGCCAAAAACTCAGCTCCTGACACTCTGCAGGCAGCAGCTGCAGCTCTGTGGAGCCGTTTTCTGTTCCAGAGTGGGGCTGTTATTTACTCGAGTGCTCCTGAAACGAGATACACCTGCTTTTCCTGGACTCCTCCCAGGGCTGGGTACTCATGGGAAATTACATCTCCCATCTGCTGCCTTCTGCTGCAGGTTTGTCTCTGCTCTTTGAGGCCTCTCTCTCACACTCACAGAACCAGAGAAAGACCTGCTTCACCACAAAACTTCCAGTAAGTGGTTCTGAGGAGGGGAAGTTGAAGAAATCCCAAAGAATTCTCTTGGCTATTCCCAGCAGGGAATGCTGGATGCAGCCACTTCATCCCTGGGCTCACACTGGTGAGTGCTGCTGCCTCCAAACCAGGGCTTACATAAAACTTCCAAAGAGGATTCATTTATCCGCTGCTCTGAATGACTTGTTTTGCTTCAGGAAAGATGACGACATTATCCAGAAATTCTCCTCTGAGCTGGGCCCAGGGATGCTGGAAGGGATCAAACATTTACAGCTCCACTGGGACAGAGAGGTTTGTGCAGGGTGAGAGCTGCAGCCACTGCACACCCCTCACACCGAGGGCAGGTGTTTATGGGGGATTAATGATTTAAACAAGGAGTTTGTGCAGGAAGGACCTGATGGGCCAAGGTTTTCCCTGGTGTAAAGCAGGGTTGTTGTGCTGGAATTCCTTCCTGATGGCTCAGGGTTCCAGGGGCTGGTCCAAGGGCAAGGGGTGAACAGAGCAGGTACGGGGATCTGGGATAGATAATCCAGCTCTCAGTTCATACAAACCTTCTGCAAATGTTTCCAAACCTTTTTGAGGTGACAAAACTAAGCTGGAAAATCAAATTTTTTTTTTTAACTATTGTTATTTAATGTTTTAATTCTTGGATTTTCCATGTGCCCAGATAAGCTGATTGATTCCCAAAGGTACCCTAAACTCTTCTAACTGCAGCAGTGGGAAGCACCTGGAATATCAGAGATACCCACAAGCGAACTAAACAAGCCATGGTCAATCAAGTGAGGCAGTTAAGGCAAATTAAACATGGAAAAAGCAACAGATTAATTTAAAAGTAGCTGGCTGGGATTTGGAGAATATTTTGTACTTCCCCAGTAAACACTCCAATAGACTTGGACCCAAAGTGTTCCTAGGCACTGGCCAAGCTGCCACAGTCTCTTTTAGTTTCCATGATCCATCTCCTTTGCAGCTAATCCAGCATGTATTCCTTACTTTCCTGACAGCTCCATCACCTTTGGACTCTGAATCTGTGGTTGCCATGTGTGCACATTTTCAACTTTCAGCAAAAGCCCCAGGATTTGATATAATGCAGGAGGAGACACTTTTAATAAGATCCTTAATTGAGGCCTGTTCCTGTCAAGGCAACGTGAAAACAGATGCTAAGATTCCTCTGCTCCATTCTAAAATCCTGAATCATGTCATTTTAACCAGGAAACATTTTTTCTTCCAAAAAAAAAGGAGAAAAAAAAATTAAAAGACAACTTTTTAGCTGATTGACTGTGAAAATAACGATAGAACCGAGTAACAAAACTTGCTGCAATCTTTCAAATATGAACCAAATGTATAAAATAGGTGCTTATCCTTTCAGTAATCTAAACCCTACAGCTTCCAATCTTCTCTCTGTGTTAATCTAGTCCAATGTCAAAGGTAGCCAGGCTTGCTTTAGCTCATTACAGATATTTTTTAAAACTTGGCTAGACTGCAAATGCCATGTGCAGGCAAACCAAGATCTGACAGCCAAGACCATGCCAACTGCTTAGTATTAGTCTGATTAAACTTCTCTGCCCATGTCACTCTTCTGTCGGCCTGTCCCTGGCGTGGGTGACATTACATAACCTGCATTTTGCTGTGGTGTTGCTGGAATTCAGGCTCTGAAATGCTGCAAGTCACATTGTGTTTGCACACACTTTGAGTGTCCAGGGGATCTGAAAAACACATTTTGCTCTTTTCTGCTTGGAAGGTTTAAAACTCCTTTGGCTTTTGTGTTTGGAAGGGTTTGAAGTCACTGTGAACTGAGCAGAGGCTGAGGGACATCTCTGCCCTGGTTCTCTCTGTCACTCCTTGCTCAGCCTCCCTGCCTGGCTGCTGAAGGTGGACAAAGGTCCTGGACAGGGGTCCTGGGGCTGCTCTAAGACCTGTACTTGGTCAGTGCACTAAGAGTAAATCAAACTATACCAATAACGTGGCCTTCTGCCCAGGAGCAACTTCCCAAATCTCTGTATTTAATCTAAGCTCTTTTCTAGCAAATGATCACTGAAAAGTCAGTATTTCTGTGAGGAAATGCATTTTGGTGTCGAGTGGAACTCAAGGTAGTTTCCTTTTCTCTGAGGAGGGTGAGTCAAAATCCAGATTCTCCTCCACTGCTCACAGCTGATGTTGTATCACAGAATCATTTAGGTTGGAAAGGACCTTTAAAAGCAACAAGTCCAGCTGGTGAGACTCATCCTAACTCCTACTCTACTCTCTCCTGGTAAGGCACAGGACTGGCAAGGCCTGATGGAGCCTGTATAAACTGGAGAGTCTGTATAAACCACAAATTATCTCCCAAAGCCATACAAATCACGTACTTAAAGACCAACAGTCATAACCAGACCACAGTTATGACTGTGGAAGAACTGAAATGTGAGGTTCATACTGCAGATCCAGCTGGTCACAAACAGATCTCACCTCCCTGGAATTATACAACTTACCCTGAGCTCATGTAGAGGTTGAGGAAGCAGCGAAGTTCAGGCCTGGACCTGAAATCCCACTCAGCCTTGGTTGTACTTGGAAATCCCTGCAGCACCAGGTGCTCTGGGGCTGGATTTAGGCAGCACTTGATGAAAAATGGCCCAGTTGCCTGATCCTGGTCCCTGTAAGGCACTGGGCACAGAGTCCCTCCATGCTGGGACAGCCCACCCTTCAGCTGCCACGCCGGCCTCTCCTGCAGCACAGTGGCTTCGACTCACGCCACTGGCACTGCAGAAAATGCATTCAAACCTCTCCACAATGATTTGCTTTCCTTCATTCAGTTTTGTTTTCACCAGTTTTATCAGTGCCAAGCAGGACCAGCCCTTAGAAGACTTCCTTTAAGAACCTTTGGGTTGTGAGCATTGGGTGTCCCCTCCTGAGCTGCCCACGCAGCACCGCACAGGGCCAGCCTTGCCAAAACCCTCTGAGAAACTGCTCTTCCCTTCCCTCACTCCCCACACTGCCTTTTGTGGCTCACTGTTTGGAGATCTGGAGGGAAGAACAGATGGAATAAATCGTCTGCTGGTAGCCAAGTGACTGAACCACTTCTGGGAAAGGCCACGTCTCTGTGTGCCGGGTTTGTGTGTGCGATGCCCAGGAGTCACTCTGGTGTCAGGAGCAATTTGCTTTGCAGAGCGCTGTAAATCTCGGGGTCTGCTGTGCTTCCGGGAAGGCTCCCCAGCAGAGACGCCTGGATCCCGCTCCCAGGGAGTTTCCAGCCAGCTCTCCTCGAATCCAGCACCCCTTGGAGCGGCCAGGAATGAGGCCAACCCCACCATCCATAGATCACCTCTGCGGATGTGGCAAACAAGCAGGGGAGAAAGGGGGAGGCCCACATTAAATCTCACAAGTACCATTTTGTTTTCCCTTCCTCCTTCTCTTCCACCCTCCTCCCCTCTCCTCCTTCCAACCCCCTGCTTTTTTTTTCGGTAGCTGATGGGGGTGGTAAAATTCCAGGGGGCCAAGACAAACTGTTAAACATTGTGATTTCTAATGGTTCCTCTTGAAAATTGCTGACAGATGCTGGTCCTGAGATCAGAACAGCAGCGGCTGCCAGCATGAGGCGTGGGGCCAGCCATTGATTCCCTCCTCTAACAGTGAAATCTAAATCTGTGCTAACTCTCCAGGCCAACACCATGTGCCACTTTTCTCAGAGTTTCTCCTTGTCTTCCCTCTTTTTTTGCTATTCCCTTTCCTCCTTCACCAAACTTTACCCTTTCCTCTCCATTTCATAATTTTAGTTTATGCCTTTAAGTGTCCTCCCCTGGCCCCTTCTTTCCCTCCCTGTTCCTTTTTGCTGTCTCGCTCCTGGACTCTGTGGATGCTTGCCCAGCTACGACTTAAGAGAAGGAGGAGTGCAGGAATTTGACTGATGCAGCAAGTTTCCCTCTTCTTTTTGGAACCTCCAACTCACAAGACAGCTTATTTGTGTCTCAAAATAATAGCTGGATGAAGCCAAGGAGGGAGATGGGATGGGGCTGGGGTCAGTCAGGGTCTTGCAGGAGGAGATGGAGGGAAGCCACCAGCTCAGGGCAGGAATGTGTTCTGCTTCCAGCCAGATGTGGAGCTGTGTTTGTGCACTCTGTGCCTGAATTGCTGCTGCATCCGTAATGTGCCCCAGCACCTGACATTGCAGTCTGGGCTTCTCCCTCACTCAGTACCAGCTCCTTGTGACAGAACATCCCTGAGTGGAAGTTTTGCAAAGATTAGCCACGGTTTCGGTTTTGCTGGTGAAGCTTGGAAATGCACTGCCACAAACCCAGACATTGGCAGGAGTTTGAGGAACAATAACAGGCCTGGGGCTGTGGAGGGGGGAGGTATTTGTCCCTAGAAAGGTTCATGACATTTGGGTGGAATTGGAAAGGGCTCTTCTGCAAGGCACACATTTCTGGCACTGTGCAGGGTTAAGTCCCCAATTTACCTCTCTTGCTGTGACTGCTGTGAGTGGGGAAGCACCAGAGGTGCAGGGAGGAGTATGGGGAACTGGGTCTGAGGTCTTAAGTTACAATAAATGTGCACAGTCAGGGGACCAAACGTGCTTTCTTTGGTTACTCCTGTGTGAGTGTGTAAGCTGTGGTGTGGGGTGTTTGTGTTGGGCGTGGGGGGAAAAATCCTCACTGAGAAGATGCTGCAGCCCTGAGCGGGTCACAGAGGTTGTGCCATCGCTGTCCCCAGGGCTCTCAGCTCTGGCTGCCCTGATCTAGTTCTGGCAATAGTCCAACAGCTGGGACTCCCAACAGAATGGGAGGTTGGATTAGGAACCTCCACAAATCCTTTTCAGCCACCACTCCTGGGATGGTCAGTGGCAGCTGGCCAGGCCAGGGTGCAAACCTCAGGAGGCAGAGCTCTTTCCCTGAAAGCTGAGCATCAGGACTGAGGTACCCAACAGGGGCATCCCTGCTCCAACAACCTGATCATAACAACAGTGATGGCTATTCCTTATCTGTGATCTTCAACAGCACTGTCCATAAACCCACAGGTAGCTCTGGGCTAGAAGGTGTGACCCACCCAGGGCTGTGCTGCTCCTCCAAGCCTTCCTCTTGATGCCTTGAGAGGCCACCCAAAACCAGAGACTAGATAGGAGTATGGGAATAAAGGTCGGTATTTATTTGAAAGCGTTCAAAGGTACCCCTGGGGAGCCAGAGGCCACTGCCAAGATGGGCCCCGAGGTGGACAACAGGCCACGAGTTCTTCACACTTTTATAGGTTTGGTTCATTTGCATAGCAGGGTTAATTCTCCAATTAAAGCTTCAGTTTAATGATGTAATTTCCGTTCAGCTTGCCCCCCTCTCAAAGGCTTTTGGTTTACACTTTTTGGGCCTAGGACGGTCTGGGTGTCCTTGAAGGCAAAGCCTGGAGAGGCTTTGTTATGTCTGCCCAGCACGAGAGAGCAGGAATGAACAGGCTACAAGGAACTTCAGAGTTACACACCAGGCAGTGCAGGATTTGAAAAATATAAAAGTTAAAACCTAAGGCATCAGTCTCACCAGCAAATAATGCATGGAAAGCCATTTTATCCCTTTTCCTGCCTCCAAGGCATTCCAGTGTCTCCCCTCCTGCTTATCCACCAAACAAATGTTGCAGACCCAGCTCTGGCAGAGATGGGAATGCCCGGCTCCTCGGCTGGCAGCATTAATGGTCAGGCTTGGAGTGCCTTGCTGTCTTATTTGCAGCTGTCAGCACCACTAAGGGAATGCCTCTGCCTCTGAGCAGCAGCCACGGGAGAGTAATGGGTGTGATCCTGAAGGAATTGTTTCTTCTGGCTGCTGATGGGCCACAATTAGCACCTCCATCTCTAAGCTGGTATTTACTTTCTCATTAATGCAACGATTGCTGAGGATTTCCTCCCGGAGAGCCGGGAGAGAGCCCTGTGAGGGAGGCTGGGGTGATGGATGGGCTGAGCAGAGGCAGAGCCTGGGAGCCCTGCAGATATTGCATCCCTCATGTCACCACTTCGTTACTGGTGTTGGGCTTTATGGCACCACAAACACCCAGGGAGCTCTCGGCACCTCCCAACGGGGTGCAGGGGAGAGTTCAGGGCCTCCAAAGGATATCAGCAAAGCAGCCAAGGAGGAATTTGAGCATAAACATCCACAGGATAGGCTCTGCATCCTCTCCCGAGGCTGGAGGATTATAACCAAGTTTTAAAGAAAACCTCATCTCCAAAACGGGATGTACAGCACTGACGGCCTCGTGTCTCAGGGCTCCAAAGCGTGAGGGACACCTGATGCTGCAGGGTGTGTCCTGTGGTTGGAGGGCACTGTGAAACACAGAATTGTCTCATCTTCATCTTACCCAGACAGGTTATGGATGCCCCAGCCCCAAAAGTGTCCAAGGCCCGGCTGGATGGGGCCCTGAACAGCCTGCTCTGGTGAGGGGCCTCCCTGCCCACGGCTGGGGTTGGGAGGGATCTTTATGGATCCTTCCAACCCAAACCCTCCTGTGATTCACGCCTGCATCTACACCATCACCACCGGGGAAGGCAAGTTCTGCATTTTCCACAGGGAAAGTCTGAGAGGAGAGGCAGCTACACAGGGGCATCCCCGTGAGTGGGTGAACAAAGAAATTCCAGCAGCTGACTCACTGACTTGAGCTTGTTTTCACCACAGCCTCCCAGCACGGGGCAGCAGGGGACAGCTTCCCATTCTGCCACTCCTGAGCTGTGAGTGGAATGTAATCCTCTCCCAGTTTTGTGGGGACCATGTTCATTCTGTCAAATAATGCAAAAAAAGCAGGAAAACCACAGCATATGCTCTGGGTGAGCCTTGTTTGTCTTTCAGTGCTTTTACCTGTGGCAGGCATGGGGACAATGTTGTTCTCTCTCTTCTCTAGAAAATAATAACTTTTTGAGATCACTCAGACTGTGGCACTTGCAGATATCTCACTCAAACCCAGAAGGAATTCTGTTGCTTCAACTCACAGGCTCCTAACCACAGATGGACAGTTAATACCTAATGACAGAAACATGATTTGAGTCTTCCAGCTCTTAAACTCCAAGTGCTACTCAGAGACTGAAAGCACTTGCCTTGCCTGTAAGACATGATGAAAACATATCAGTTGAATAATTTAATTCAGTAGGGACAGCAGTGAAATATAATTCAGTAGGGACAGCAATGAAATAGCAGCGAAATACACAAAGAAATTCATTGCACTTTGATATTTTTGGCAAAACACAGGGCGTGTGTAATTGTGTTTTTCATTGCTGAGTTCACTGCCAGATCATAATGAATAAATAATGTAAGATGAAGTGAAGTATGGTTATATATTGCTCTAAATGTCTCTGTTGTTGCTATTTATTATTTATCACGTGGTAACACCTAAAACTCCCCTCAGAAATTGCAGTTCTGTTGTTTCAGGCACTGTACCCACCCGAAGTGTCAGGCACACACTTTGTCCTGGCGCCCTAAGATTTGAGGAGTGCTTGGACTGGGACAATGCTTATTTTCCCTTCTCCTCAGCTATCAGGGCAGGGATCTGTGTGCTGGGAATGCTTCCTGTGAGCTGCATGTTCTGTGGGATGTGGGGTTTGGATGTGCACAGCAACCAGAAACTGCTGAATGTCCCACATCAGCTACAGGTGACACAAGTTCCAGATCCTCTTCTGAGGCCTAATTCTCCTGGCAAAAACGGGAGGATGGAAATATGAACATAAAATATCACTCTGAAAAGCAAGTCACACAGATGGGCTAGGTGTGAAGCCAGTGGGCTTTTTACTTTTCTGCTGATCTGGGTCTTTGGCAAGAGCTGTGAAGAATTCAGAGTCCACCTAGGGAGCTCCCACAGGAGGAGGAACAACAAAATGGTGTCTTTCCTTTGGAGTGTTTTGTTTTCTGCCTGGAGATGCTCCCATGGCAAACCAAGCTGTGATGGGAGAGAGATGGGGAAGCAAGACAGGTCCAGAATACATAAAAATTCATGGCAGGGCCTCTACAGAGCCAAATTACTTTGCACATGGGAAGAGCTAAGTGGGGTGGAAAACCCCTTTGTGTTAAACTCCAGGAGATAATCTGTGCCAAAAATGACCTGTTATTAACAAGACTTGCAAAAAGTAAGTCCCTTCCCCCTCATGCAGGCTTGAAAACACATTGGCTGCTAAAGGAGGTAGAGCCAAAATATTTTCAGTACCTATTATAGAAAATGTAGGAGACCCCGAGCAAGAGATTTCTGTGAAAGAGGACGGGAAAGGTTTGGCTTTTGCTCGCCCAGCAATCAGGGAATTCTGCAGGTGGAGGGCACCAGGCAGGAACTCCTTGCTGGCATCTCTTGTCACCGACAAATGGGAGCCACTGATGCTCGTATTGCTGCTGTGGCTGCACAGAGATCCTGGCTGCTTTGGGTGACAAATTCCACCCAAGAGATCAGCCCTGATGGGGGCTGCCTGCCTTGGGGCCGATTTCTGCACCTGTAGGAACGAACACAAAGGTCCCTGCCACCGAGGGAGCCCTGAGAGTGTGCTAATGAGTGTCTAGACATCCTGCCCTCCCTCCCCTCTCCCAGATTTCCCTGGCCAGCTCCCCTGCTGTTGTTCCCAGCTCCAGATGGAAGAGGAAGCGTTGAAAGGCAGCTCCGAGGAAATGGTGTTAATGTCACTCACACCCCGATTATGTCACAGTGTGGCTGCATCTGTTTGGTGCCTGGCAATAAACTGCATTTCTTGTCCCCCTCGGGGCCTGTAAGGCACAGCCCGGAGCGTTCCCAGCCTCAGGCTTGGGTTTCTCCTCATGGAAACTGAAGCTGGAAGTGCTGAGCTGGGTCCCTGACAGAGTGGGAGCTTTGCCAGGGCTCACACTCAGAGCCAGGAGCATTCCTGGATCCCGCAGCATTGCCTGGCTGATCAATCACGGCCCCATAAACCTGGCTGCATCAAACACCTTCTGAGTTCACACCTGTGCCATGGGGAGGGAGTTAAAAATCCAGTGTAGGGATCCCCCCATGACAGGGATTCCTCAGATTTCTGGGTTGCAGGACAGTTTGGATGAGGCTTGCAGACGTGCACTTTGTGACGGGGTTTTTAAAATTCCAATGAAATACTGAAAAAAACCCCCAATATTTTAAAGGTGAACAAAACAAGTCCAGAAAAAAAACCCATAAAAATTTCTATTTCCCCTCTTTTTAGCAATCTCTTATAGTGGCTGTCTCACATAAACACTGTGGCTCATGACCTCCACTTAATTTATCAGGTATTTTGATCGGTACCCTAAAACCCCACAAACACCCTCGGATTGTTTCCTTTCTTTTCCAGAGCTGGCAGGTGAGGGAGGCTGTTTCACTGGTCGTGGTGCTTGGACAGAGCCTGCTCAAGTCTAGATTTAACTGGAGATTTAGATGATGCTCAGACAGTATTTCCGTGCTGAGCAGTGGTGGATTGCCATGGGAATGAGGTGCTTAAATTCCTTGCAAGGGAGCAAATCACAGGATGATGCTTGGCCTGGTGTGCTGTAACATGAGAGTGGCTGAGGAAGCCCTTGTGGGTCACCTTCCACTATCAGATCAGCCAACACAGCAATTTCTTGATGTGTCTGAGCCCTTAGATTGGTTATTTCTCTGTTTCCTATTATTTCCTCTGAATTAAGATGAACACATCTGTGTTCCTAGGTTTGATCTACACTAAAGAAATAGAGGAATAAGTAACAAGTGTCACTAATGCAGCACTAAAGGGCGTGTATGTGTGATTTTTTTTGTGTGACTTGGTGCTGAAAGGTGGGCCCAGTGTTCATCTGGAGAGAAAAGCTTTCCTTGTTCATAATTAGTATTTTTCTAAAGATTATCAGATCTGCCTAGCACCTTTTGGAGACAGATGAATAACTCCTTTCTGTGATGAGAGGACAAGTGGTTTATGTTTGCTGTTTTCCTCTGACATCTTGTTCTGTGCTGTGTTGGTAAAGGTTTATAAAAGTGAGTGATGCCATCAGGAATCAGCCACAACTCCTGGAAAGGCTCAGCTTTGGGTAGTTCAGCTTTTCCCGAATTCGTGCTTTCAAAGAGATCCTTGGGGAGGCAGTGGCTGTGGGGGACCCCAGACCTTCCAGGAGGGGCTGGGGGGTTCCTCACTAGTGCAGCCAGGGTAGGTAAATCAAAGGAATAACCAAATGCAGAGCTCAGAGAGGCAGAAAGGGAGTGTGGGGTCAGCCAGGCCACGGGGGAGGTTTGCTCATTGTTTCTGGGGCAGCACAGGTCAGACTGGAGAGAAGCCAGAGAGGTGCCTCAGGTGCAGTGGGCGAAGGTGAGAGGCTGCAGGACAGAGGCACAGAGGTAGATCAGGTGGGGAATAGATAAATTCAGATTTAGAGACAGTTTGTGACCTTCTTGCATCACTGGCGGGGCTCAAATCTGTCTGAAACAGGCCCTGCTTTGCTGAATCACTGAGGAAATTGTCCTGAAGTTTTGTGATTGTCTGTGCCAGAGGCAGCCAGGAGCTGCCCCATCCCTGGCACTGTCCAAGGCCAGGCTGGACAGGGCTTGGAGCAGCCTGGGACAGTGGAAGGTGTCCCTGCCCATGGCAGGGGTGGGATGGGATGATCTTTGAGGTCCTTCCAACCCAAACCATTCTGTGACTGTACAATTCAGAGCCTTTTAATAACAACCCATCCACCCTTTGATAGCACCTCTGGGCCTTCTCTTCACACACAATTCCCTCAACCATCAGCGTTCTCCCTCTTGTTATTCCCCTTGAAAAATCCTCCTCGTTTCCCAGCGCGCTTCGGAGGCAGAGCTGGGGAGCAGGACAGGTTGCGATGGCTGTGGGGACCACGCCGGCTAGTGCCTGCTCCATGAAATGCACTCCTTCCCTCCGCGCTGGATCCTTCTCCTTCCCTCTTCCCCTGTTCCCAGTTCCCTGCTCTGCTGTGTGTGCAATTAGAGAGGAGAAAATTAACGAGTGGATCACGGGAATTAAGGACGTCTCCAGAGCAGATGGATCCTATTAGGCTGCACTTCTGAGCCTGCGGTAGTTTTCCAGCGCTCGGGACAAAGTCTGGAGTAGCTGGATTTGCGGGCGTGTGTTGATGTGGCAATCGCACAGAGCATGGCAAGTGTCGGGGAAGAGCCAGACCAAGCCTAGGAAAGAGAACACATTTTATTTCATCTTCAGATTAGGAATAAATCCATTTAGACAGAGCAAAAAATTATCCACAGATTGAGAGCACGACAAAACAAAACTGACAAAATCCCCAACTCACCTTTTTTTTTCTGTCCCCACAGCTTTTTACACTCTCTGTAAAGAAAACCCCACTTCCCCAGAGCCTGTACAATCAGATATTGCCAAAGTGCTGGATACCTCTGGGATGATCCTTTGGAGATTCTGTAGTTTTTCAGCTGCCAATCATTTCTCTGAGTCTCCTCAGGGCTCACAGTTTTGGGTCAGTTTGACAGCTTGACCCTGGTGCTGTGCTGCCCATCCACACCCCAATGGCACAGGTATATCGGTTTATCTCCGTTTTATAGCAGTTACGGCCTCCTGACAGTGGCTGAATTTAGAAAGAAACCAAACCAATAATGGGATCCAAAATGTTAATGAAGTGGAGAATTCCTTAATTTCATTCTGTGGTTCTCAACTGGGGGAATCTCTCCTTAAACAAATGTGAGTGAGTGGAAGGTCCCTGCCCATGGAAGGTGTCCCTGCTCATGGCAGGGGCTGGAACGAGGTGACCCCTGAGGTCCCTTCCCACCCAAACCATTCCAAGGTTCAATGAGGCATCTGTCCTGCAGTGCAGGGCCATGGAGATGAGCACAGAGGGCTTTGGCCAGGGCTGGTGAGTGCCTCTCTGCTCCTGTGAGTGCTCCCAGAATCTCTGTTTGCTCCTGTTTGTTTGGATGTTTCAGCCCAGCCCCTGGGGCTTGCTAAGCCTTGCACAGAGCTCATCCATTCTACAACCATTTTTAGCCTCAGCTGGAAGACGAGTCCAAGAGCTGAATCAGAAGGAGAAAAGTGATGCTCAGAGAATAACTCCAGGGAATACTGGACATGCCAGAGATCAGAGCGAGCTCCAGAAGAGCTTAAGAAGCACAGAAGACATGACAGCTATGGATAGCAGAATTTCAAACAACCTTTCTGGCAAAAAGCAGCTGTCAAAACTCTTCAGCACACATTTTAAAGCCCTTCACACAGATCTCACTTTGCTGCCAAGACAAACTTTCTCCCTTTGAGAAGCAGAGGGAGTTTTGAAGGAGCCTTTCTCCCATCGCTCAGTTATTGGGATTGATTTCCACGTCACCCAGGACGCCGTGCCCTTGGCTTTTGTTGTACCAGGAGTGACAGGCAGAGCAGATAAGGCAGCCAGAGGATCTGTCAGTGTCTCCAGTGGGACAGAGTTCATCCTGGTGGCTGTGCACAGGTGCAGCCACAGCAGGACTAAAAGGATGATTCAGTCCCTCTGTACGGCACTGGTGGGGAACTTGAAAACCTAAAAAAAATCATGTTTATGAAACCTTTTCCTTCTAACTCCAGTTGATCTAATTAATGACATGACTTCTCCCCACAAACTCTGCCTCTGTGATATCTTGTGTCATCACATCTCCAAAGCTGTGCTACTGTGACATCATTCTGGCACTGTAGGAAATGCAAAAACTTGTAAAAAAGGACAAAAGTTACATGAAGGCTGAGAAAATGTTTCAGAACAAGAACACAGATTGGTTAAAATATTTAATTGGTGAAAGAAAATATTGAGAGGTGAAGTAAATATGTACGTATATTACCGGGGGGGGGGGCGGGGAACCACTGGGCTATGTGGAGCTCCCCAGTTATCCAGCAAAGCAAGACAGAGCAGAGAGATCTGGAGCTGAATCCATTTGTGTCAGAAGTTGTGCTGCTGGATGTTTTCATGCAAAGCCTTTCTGGAAGAGACTTTTAGGCGAGCACGAATTGTTTTATTGGGAATAATCAGGTGAAATGTAGTGCCTGACCCCCGTGAAGTGTGGGAGATCCGGTGATCCCCCTGGCCACCAGGGCTTCGTGGCTGCCCACAGCACAGAGAGCTGGCCCATAGCTGTGCAGCCAGAGTGGGGGCAGAGGCTGAGAGATGGCCTGAGGTCACACAGGGCAGGAGGAAAGCAAAAGCTCTGTCTGCTCCTTCCCTGACTCCCCTGGGTGCTGCCCTGGCTTTCCAAGCTGTGTCTTCTCCTCCACACACCGTGCTGGGACACTGAAAGAGGAGAGGCACTGAAGGGATCAGATCAGCCAGAAGGCCTGAGGTGGTCTCCTGCTCACTCAAGGATTTTCTGAGCTATGGGGCTGCCATCCTGTCCTAATGACGAGTGGGAAATGCTGAGTATTGAGCTGATCCTCACATCACGGCTGTCTCGGTGGCTGGGAGGTCAGCTGAGGTCCTGCAGGTCAGGCAGGCAGATCTGCACCCCTGCAGCCTCCAGGGACACTCACAGAGCTGGGGCTGCCCCTGGCTGCGACAGAAGATGGGTCAGAGCAACACTGGGTGCTCACAGAGGCACCTGTGGGTCTTTATGCACACACAGCCAGTGGGGAAACTGAGGCACAGGGTGACATTGGACTTTACAAAGATGTTACAGCAGGTCCCCAGATCTGCACACAGCAACTGCCTTCACATGGCCCCTCTGTAATATCTTCTAACTTCTGATCCGGACAGGAAATCTGGGACTTCCCCAGCAGAAAGGTTGGACTTGATGATGTCAAAGGTCTTTTCCAACCTAGCTCATTCTGTGGTGAGTTCATTCTGTCAAAGAAAGAATGGAGCTGAGAACAGAAGAGTCAGACTTTTACAAGACACCATGATTGAGGACCTGGGATTAGTTTGCAGCTAGTTTGTGGATGACTTAAGCCATTTCTATTTTCTTTGCAGCCATTTCCCATATCTCACCAATGAGAGCTGCCAGATACGCCTGACAAATGAAGTGCCAGTGCCAAATAATACGTGGTAAATAACCACCTCAGCATTAATCCTTCTTTCCTGTTCGGCAGAAAGGCACTTTTCTTTTTCTTGTTTTGAAGTTAATTGACGCTTGAAATTTTATTTATTTCAGCTTTCCAAAGGACCAGCGTCTGTGAAGTCACAGCCCACAGAATTATGGAATAGAATCACAGAATGGTTTGGGTTGGAAGGGACCTTCAAGCTCATCCAGTGCCACCCCTGCCATGGCAGGGACACCTTCCACTGTCCCAGGCTGCTCCAAGCCCTGTCCAGCCTGGCCTTGGGCACTGCCAGGGATCCAGGGGCAGCCACAGCTGCTCTGGGCACCCTGTGCCAGGGCCTGCCCACCCTCACAGGGAAGAATCCCTCTGCTTTACTCCGTATTTCCCCTCTGAGTCTCCACAAATTCCCAACCAAAGGCCAGGCTTCAATTCTGGAAATGGGAAGCACTCATGGAACACAGTCCTGGTGCACTGGGCTGAAGATTGATCTTTTTGTGGGATTTTTGCTGCCTGTGCTGGGCCAGGGGCTGAGCAGTGCCAGCTGCATCCCAGCTCCCCAGGGTCCCTCTTCTGAATGCCTCAGATCAGACTATTAATAGTGAATAGTTTGGACTTTGTGTCCTGCACAATGATATTCACCAAACAGTTTCTCAAAAGATGCTTCAAAGCCTGACAGGCATCACCAGAGCTGTTGTTTTCTTTCCATTTCTCTTTGTAAACTGACTTAAGGCCAATATCAATATTTATCTAGAGCAAGGGAAGTGTTTTGCTGCCAGGAATTTGAGTGCACTGTTTTCTTCTGACTGTAAATGGGGCAATTACTAATGAGGATATTTCTAAAATGAATGAGTGGAACATTAATTTCCCCTTAGCCCCAGCCTCAAGTCACCCCACAAATAACCCTTTATATGTTTGATCTGATGGTTCAAGTTGCAGGTTCCATTAAAAAATGCGATTTTATTAAGATATTCTGGGTATTGCTATCCTTCAGCTCTAACTATTTGGTTCTTTGGTCCATGTTAACTGTTGTTGCTGCATTTGTTTCTTCTATGTTCTTCACTTGGAGCAACAGAAAAATTATTTTTTTAATTACAGATCAGAGAAAAATCTGAAAGGTACCTTAAGGAATACTTTAACCAGCTCCATGCCCAGGGCTGGATTTGCTGTATCTGAACTGTTCTCTGGTAACAGCCCCACCTGCTCAGAAACTGCAACCTTGGCAAATCTACAGCTTCCCTAAATTATTCAGGAAACACTTTATTCCTTTCCTTTTTGCAATTCCCTTCCACATATTTGAGCACTGTTATCACATCTTCCCCTTTGCCTTCTCCAGGCTTAAATGGACCGAGTCTCTTCCATCTTTCATCACAGGTCACGTTCTCCAGAGCTTGGATCACTCCCCTCTGCTTTGGAGCTCTCCCAGCTGATTTTCCCATCTTTTTTTGATGTGTGCTGCTTCCAGCTGAGTTGTTCTGCCAGCGGGAGTGGCGAGAGCAGGGATCCATCAGCTCCCACAAAGCAGTCAGGAGGTACCAGGTAGGGGCTGATGCCTGCCTGCCATCGCTCCTGGCCATGTCCCACCCGTGGGTGCCCTGTGCCCCTGTGTGCCAGGTGGCACCACAGCCCCAGCGAGCCTCGTGTCCCTCTGCACCTGCATTTTGGCCACCTGTGCTGGGATTCCTTTCCTAAGGAGGGAGGTGAGCTGGGATCCAAACCTGCTCCTTTGCAGCCAGCCATCACCATTAACCCACCACGCCAAACCAAAACGTTCTTTGGTGATAGCTCACGGCCCTGGGGAGGAGAGGACTGGAAGCAAAAATGGAGAGAATGAGGCATTTCATTAATTATCCCATAGCAACTCTGTGGGAGGCTGGATATTTTCCTAAACTCCCAAGCTGTATTGTGCACATATCCTCCCCGACATTTTTGTCTGCTTGGTCCATAATTTCCATTCCTCTGCTGAACTCTTGGTGCTGCCAGTGGCCGAGGTAAGATCTTGCAAATTCTCCCTGGCTGTTGAAATCCGGCTCATTCCTATGAATCAGTCGGACTGGGAGCAGTTATCCCGTGCCAAGATGCTGGCGATGGATAGGCTTTAATGGAAGCTGTGACTTCACATATTTCCATGTATAGATCAGCCTCCAGCTGGGGAAGGATTCCCTCTCCTCTATCGGCTCAGCTGGGGCTGTGATCTCACCACGTTTTGCTTTCTCACGGACGACCTCCAAGTCAATCCCGGATTATGTGGGAAGCTGTGCTGTAGGAACTGCCCTCCTCCATCCCAGCTCCCCAGCCAGTCCCTTCCTGTAAAGTTTGCACGGGGTCCCTATAAACCACCCTGCTCGTGGTGGGGGATTGGAGCCAAGTCTCTCAACACCAGTATCCCAGATCCCGTAACTTCTGCCCGTAAAGCAGCAGCTGAACCCAGCAGTTCCAGTTCTCTTTCTAAAACACCAACCTAAAGCTGCTAAATGAGTTCCTGATTTCCTATAAAAGTTGCTGCATTAGGAGCAAAGCAGGAGCAGCCAGAGCCCAAGGAGGCAATGCCAGATTTCTAACACGCTTCACTAAAGCTCACCATAAATCCCTTTTTGAACAGCACCCCGAAGGATGGGGATGATCCAGGCAAGGAGTCTGAAGTTCTCTGTTCTCTGCCCTGTTGTCCCTGAGCTGCTGTTGGATGTGAAGCTCTTCCTTCCCCTTCTCCTTGTGCACTTTATCAGGCACTTGAAACAGGAAAAGGATGCGATTGTTTAGCATTTTGTTTCTTTAGGCAATGTGATGTTCACATTGTATGAACATGATACCATGTGATGTTCAGGGTATACAGTCTGCCCTGACCAGGTGAGACCCTGCCTGCACTGTACCTGAAGGGGCTGACAAGAAGGTGGAGAGAGGCTGTTAGCAAGGGCCTGGAGGGACAGGACACAGGGAATTGCTTCCCACTGCCAGAGGGCAGGGCTAGATGGGATATTGGGAAGGAATTGTTCCCTGGGAGGGTGGGCAGGCCCTGGCACAGGGTGCCCAGAGGAGCTGTGGCTGCCCCTGGATCCCTGGCAATGTCCAAGCCCAGGTTGGACGGGGCTTGGAGCAGCCTGGGACAGTGGAAGGTGTCCCTGCCCATGGCAGGGGTGGGATGGGATGAGCCTGAAGGTCCCTTCCAAGCCAAACCAGTCCATGATTCCATGAAAACACCTCTGTTACTCAGTGGATTTGCCAAAGGCTGGGAGTTGATGCTTTCTGCACACTGGAGGCACTTTCTGTGTATCTGGAATAGCCTTGGCTTCCCCTGGCTGTAAAACACAATGTCCTGCTCCTAATGCCTCCTCCGGTGCCTGGCTCTGAGCTGCTCGGGGCAGCTGCTGCACGCTCTGGGAGGCCACAGGCCTTTGTTGGCATTCCCAGGGATTATCACCGAGGCAGACACGGGCTGGGGAAGAACCAAGGCCTGCTCTGACAGTCATGGCTTCTTTATTTGACACGAGCTTGGTCTCCAGCCCAGAACCCTCTCTGAACCCACCAGAGGTGATAATGTCCCAGAGCTGAAGAAGCATTTGAAAGCACACATAGTTAAATTGTCCCACCCTGGTGAAGTTCCTCTGCCATCCACAGGAGCAGGAATGAGCCCTGTCAGGGATGAAGGAGCTGCCACCTCCTCAGGAGGACTCCCTGGAAGAGCAGCAATGCAGAAAACAAGGCATAATCTTGTGTTTCACCCTCTGAGCTCCCCGGGGTCACCCAGGCCTGAATCACTGCAATGGCAAAGGCAGATTAATCGGAAAGCGTTTATTAATAATTTCAGAATAGGCTGACCCTTGGCTGTGTGCTCATCCCTGGCAGGTTTTTCACACCAGCCATTGAGCCAGGCCAGCTCTGATGTGTGGCACTCCACAGAGGTATTTCTCTGCTCCCAGAGTGGGAAACAGCACGGAGAAAAGCACCAGCCCGAGGGAAGGAAATGCCAAGCACACAAACTCACACTGCCTAAATTCTAAATCCTCACGCGCTGTTTGCCAGCACTAAACCTTGGAGCTTTCCTGAGGATCAAGCTGGAGCTGCTCCACGCTTTAGCTCCTCTCAAACTCAGGCCTTTGGGCATTTGGGAAGTGGGAATCTGCTGCAAAAAGCAGGAGAGCACCCTCTGTGCTTTTCCTGTGGGAGACTGCACTCCACAGGATGACTGACTTCTGAAACTGGGATAAACTGGGGCTAGGCATCGTGGATCAAGCTAAAGCTGCACTTGCAAGGGTATTTTTTTTCCCAAATTGAGGCTTGGATGCATCTCATGGTGACCTGGAGATTTTCTGAGATCATGGAATCACAGAATGGCCTGGGTTGGGAGGGACCTTAAGGATGATCCTGTTCCAACCCCCCTGCCATAGGCAGGGACACCTTCCACTCTATCCCAGGTTGTTTCCCAGCCCCAGGAAATGCCAGCAAGTCTCTGCTTTCCCAGCTCCTTCTCTGGTTGATGTAAATGGTTCTGCAGAAACAACACTGCAGCAGCCTCAGGTGTGTTTGCAGTCAGCTGCTCAGAAAAGCCTGTGCATTAAATGAGTATTAAATGTGACTCCAGGCACTCTGAGTGTTCCTTCTCTTCTGGGAAAGGTGTTAAACCATGAATAAACTTCCTCATGGACAAGAAGTTTGCATCTTCTTAACCACCTGTAATTACCAGAGCCCATAATCCCTGCACACAGCTGGGGTCAAGCCCTGCAGTCCTTCTGGCACTGCTGTGTCCCTGGGCTCTGAGCTTGGCTCCTCTCCGTCCCCCTGCTCCGAGCAGCCTCATTGCAAAGGAATAAATCAACACCACGATCAGTCCTGGAGCAGGTCAGGGCAGAGGTGGGGGCAGGATCCCTTCTCATGCTTCACTGTTGGCAGAATATTTAAGCCACATTGGCATTCTTTGTGCTTTCTGTTCTTATCACATTTTGAATGGTCAAGGATAGGTGAAGGTCTATATATATTTTTTATTATTGTTGCTGTTTCATTCAGAACTTCATTTAGAAACCCCTTTGGAAGGGGCTTCCAGGGTGAGCTTAGAAACTGGTTCAAAGCAGTCCCCAAAATTGCTTCCAAGCTTTAAAAATAAATATTGTCACTTCCCACTCCAAGTGATCGATGAAGAATAAGACAAACCCTTTCCTATCACACAACAATCTCTCTCAAACTCTGTTTCCTTAATGATGTTTTGTTTTACTGGCGACTCTCCCATTTCCATCTCCTGCACTTGGCACACTTTCTCTGCCTCCCCAGTGCCTCAGGGACTGTGTTATCACGATCAAGTGAGGAGGAAATTATGAAAATGGCATCCCGTAATATTTCATGCAGGAATCAAATGCTGCTTTACCGTGAAGTCATCATGGGTTTAGTCTATAAAATTCAGAGCACTTTAGGAGTTGGTTTCAGTTCCTGGACACTGCTTTTAGGCTGGCAAATAGAAGTGATCTGATCCCACTTTGAAGAGAACTCGGTGGTTTTGTGTCACAGCTGTCAGAAATCCCCTCCAGAGGCTTGGGGTGTGCCTTTCACCCCGAGCAGGGACAGATGTCAGGATTTGGCTCCTCATTCCCTGTATCACAGTGGCTCTGGGCCCAGCCATGTGCAGGGAGATGCTGACAGCAATCCCTGCCTGTGGAAAGGTGTCCTTGGCATTTTAACTAAATCCTGTTGTTCACAGAACAGGGAAGTTCCCAGTTGCCACTTGGCTGAAGGGTGGGAAGCAGAGGTCTGTGTCTGGGTCTCCATTGCTGAAGGAAAGAGGCAGTGAGGACACCAAATAATTCCTGTTGGCATCTCCAGACAGACTGACCTGAGTACAGTGAGCAGGGGGCAGGGATCTCCCCTGGCACAGACACTGGCGTTCCTCTGAGGGGGCTCCGGGGGCATTTCTCCAGGATTTCCTGATACTCCCAGGCTGATCTCAGACTGCCCTGCCTGAGCTGTGAGTTATGGAGAAGTCCTGGGGCCAGCCAGTGCCCCTGTGCCTGGGCCGATGCTGAGGCAGAGGAAGGGTTTGTATCCGGGCTTTCCCAAACCCAGGGTAACCTTTCAGCTGCTGCACTTAAGCCACACATTCAAAGTTCCCCATCTGCGTCTGTCTAAACTCTTTATTTGCTATAAATAGGCAGCACTGGCTTCCTTTGGACAGTCTGGCTGGACTGGTTTCTCACTGAGGACAATTAATTCTGAGGGCAGTCCCATTTGCTGCTATCCCTGATGGGTCTGTCAGTAGCCCATGCTGGTACTTGGATCTGCTCCACATCTGTCAGGAAACAGCTCCGAGTTCATTTCCCCCCAGGCACAGAGCCAGACCTGAGGACAGACGGAGGTGCAGACACTCCAGGGACTCCAGGGCAGAGTCCCAGCAGCCCCACTCCCTCAGAGCCATCCCAAATTCAGTTATTTATAGGGAAAAGGCACTTTCAGCACCCTGCCTTCCGTGCCAGCTGTCAGATGAACTCCAGCCCTGCTGCCGAGCGTTACCTTGGAATGCAGATGGAGAAGGACAGCTGATGTGTTTAATTCTCTGCTGACTAACATGGAAGAGCAGATTTTTAACAGAGGTTCAAGCCTAGGCCAGGCAGGCAGGCCCCAGCAGCTCCATCTGTAACGTTTCATGGGCAGCATCTGAATTCACCTGAAATCTGAATTCGAAACTACTGAGGGCCAAAGCGACAAATAAACTTTTTGAAAATCTTTACTCCCTTTGTAGCTAAAATTTGAAATTTGCAGCCTAGCAAATGCACATGACAGGAGCACTGGGGCCATGGCTTTTTCTCTTCTTGTTCCCAGTCTCCCAGGGGTGAGCGAATGCAACCAGGGCTGTGAGAAGCCCAACTTTGTGTCTCTGCTCTCACTCCTGTCATAGTCACCTGAGGAGGGTTCATCTTAGAGCTCTTTCAGGTCCGTCCCCCACGTTCTGCAGCGCTTGGGCTTCATCTCTCCAGCTCTGGGCTAACTCCTTCCATGGGTAATCCAGATAGAAAACTGGGGAGCAACTCAGTGAGCGTCAGTGGAGGGACTGCCCAGGGGATGAGATTTTCCTTCCCACCTTCTGCTCCGGGAATCCTGGGGCAGAGGAGGGCCCGAGGCACTCAGAGCCCCTGGGTGATGCTGTTTCCTCTGGCTCACACAGCCCTGTGTGCGGTAAGAGACGGGAGCACGGAGCCCTCCAGGCACAGGAGGGAATGTGTGAGCTGCTGGAGGCTGCCAGGGCTGCTCCGAGTGTCTCACACCACTAACACAGCCAGGGTCTTGCTGCCACGAGTAAGCCCAGCTCCCAGGCTGGGATTGTTGGAGCAGCTCCGGTGAAAGTTGCCCCGCACTCGTTTCTTTTCCGGCAATCCAAAGGGTGATTCCCTGCCTGTTATCAGCGGTTTCTTTTGGTCTGCCCTGCTTATCTCTTCAAATGGTGTCTTTAAATACATTTTCCACCTGGGAAAGATTTCGTAGGGTGAGGGAAAGGATGAAGAAATAGGAAAATAAATTGTGTGGCTGCAGGAAGGGAAGAAGAGCAGCCTGGGCTGCAGGCTTTACTGACCACACAAGATATGCAATTTTGCACCCCCAAGTGCTCGTAAAGGCTGTATTAATATTTTCAAGTGTCTCCACCTCTACTTCCATGTTTGGTGATGTCACCAGCAGCTTGCAGTGGGTTAAAGACAGGAAAAGAGGGGAAATGGCATTTTCTTCCTCATTTTGGATGATGTAGGGAGCAGCAATGTGTAAAAGGGATTTTTGGTATGGTGTTTTTCTTGAATGCGTGATTGAGGCAACCTGAGCCACACTCCATGAGGTCCTTATCAGTCTCCTGAGGTTTAACAAGGCCAAGCTCAAGGTTCTGCACCTGGGTTGGGACAGCCCCTGGGATCAATCCAGGCTGGGATGAGGAGCTGGAGCAGCCCTGGGAGAAGGACCTGGGGGTGCTGTGGGGGAGAGCTGGACCTGCTCCAGCCCTGAACCCCCAGCCCTGGGCTGAGCCCCAGCGTGGGCAGCAGCAAAGGGGGATTCTGCCCCCCCCCGTCTCACTCACAGATGCCTGGGCACAGGATTCCACGCCGGGAACAAACAGGGCTCCGTGGTCCTTTGCTTGCCGCAACTCCTCGGCTTTGGGGAGAGGAGAGGAAGCAGAGAGCGCTGTGAATTGAAAGCTTGCCACCTCCTGGACACTGCGGGTGCCGTGCCTGCCGCTGGGAAAGGGAAATCCAGCGGGTATGGAAGTGCCCGGGTATGAACTTCACGGATGAAAAAGGAACAAGAGGGATGGAGAAGGGATAGAAGTTGCAGAGTGCAGCACTCTGCCCCAGCCTCACCGAGGCTGCGCTGCTCAATTTATCCCTTTACGTTCGTGTGTGGTGCTGAGCTTGTGAAAATCGTGGTACAGCATGTGCAAAAAATGGCAGCATCCATCCATCCGTCCATCCATCCATCCATCCGTCCATCCATCCATCCATCCATCCATCCATCCATCCATCCACCCATCCATCCATCCATCCACCCATCCATCCATCCATCCATCCATCCATCCATCCTCTATTTTCTCAGCCCCACCTACACAGTGCCGGCACCCTGTGCCCTCCCACTGCACAATTCCCAGCCATGGATTTCATACCTGGGGGAAAATGCACCTGGTAAACCCAGACTGAGGACTGGGCATGTTATAAATTTTTTAGATTTTGTTGTATATTTTTAATAAATCTGTGTTCATAGATTTTCAGTAAGTAGGAACAGGAAAACAAAATCCCATGGTGGTAATAATAACAATAATAATAATAAACTGTGATTATGGGGCTTCAACAAGGGACTTAAGCATGGGCACTTGAGGCCTCACAGGCTCATGTGCTAGAGAAGGGTCCCTGCTGCTCAGAGGTTTTCCTCTGGATTAGCCCAGGGCATGAACAAATCCTTCTCCTGACAGTGAGTGACATTGCTAAGATGATGGGAACCTGCCTGGGTTTCTACCTGAAATTAAAGCGAAACAACATACAAAGTAAAATGTTTGTCATTTTCTTCATTTTATCTGGACTTGTCAGATGAGTCCATCATTTGTGATGGGTGTCTGAACTCTGTGCAGACTCAGCACAGCTTTGCTGCTCTGCCTGTATGACACCAGCTCTCAAAGTCCCCAAAATCAGTCCAGGTCCCCAGTGCTGCTCTGTGAAATTGGAATTTCACCCCATTCACCAGGAACTCAGCTCTCAGCACAGCAGCCAGGCCTGCAGTGAGCAGACTCTGCTCCTGTAGCTCAGTCAGGTGTCAGTGACACACCGTGGGCATGCACTGGCTGCTCACAGGCTGGGGAGCAGTGACGGGGCACCACAGGGACACTGCTCTCAGACACGCCTCGAGAAGCCCCAGGCTCAGTTTAAAGGTCAGTGGGTGACTGGAGAGGAAATCTCTGCTCTTCTTTCTGACAGGAGTGATAAACACGGGGTTTATTCCAAAATAAGGTCAGTAGCACACACTTGCAAGCTTCAAAAAACTTTCAACTCCTGCAGAAGACAACAATGGGAATAGAAAGCAGCCAACAAGCCAAGGAGGTTGTTGCATTTTTGCCAACAAACACTGCTTTTACTTTCTGGCTGCAGATGGAATCTGCATCCAGCATCTCCCCAGTTATTGGTACCCAGACATCAATTTAAAAAACATGTACAGGCATCATACAGGATGCAACCTCATCCCTAATACAATAGGATTTAATTCCCCTGAACATTACAAGTCAACATTTTCTGGCCCTTTTAAGCCTGACTTGCCTGAAACTCAGATCAGGCATCTCAGATTAATTCTGTTTGCCCTCCCCACCTGGGGCAGTGGCAGAAATTGCCCTCAGATCCCTCAGATCCAGGGATTGTACATTTGTCCTCAAGAGCAGAAGGTTGTTTCATCCCTCTCCTGCTGCTTTGCTCTTGACTTTGCACACGAAGAGCCACGTTTTGGTGCGTGCAGGGAAAACAAACAGCAGCTCCGAATTTGCCTTCAAGAAATCAAAGACAGCTTTTACACAAACAGACCTATTTTGGGTCCCCAGGGATGTGCAACCCTGCATCACCTCTGGGATTCAGAAAAAGCTTCAATCTCCCGTGCCTTTTTGAGGCCTTTAAGTGCTGCCTGAACCTGCTGCAGCCGTTGCTGGTGTCAGCAAGCTGGAACATTGCATGAGCTGCCACCATCCCTCCCCCTGGGATCAGGGCTTCCCCTCCCTCCCAGCACAGCTCAGCAGCAGGCAGAGGCAAAGATGGTGATTGCACCAGGCATGCAAATGAGGGAAGTCATTTAATCTAGGCTGGCATCATCCTAATTACAGCAGTGCCATCAACCCCTTTGCCTTCCAGAACCACAGAAAGCTTGAGGGTACATCGGGCAGAGCCCAGAGAGCTGTGGGGAGAGGGAACCCCGAGGGCAATGTGAAGGTGTGAGGGGACTTGTTGGAATCCGAGGCACACCTCTGGCTGCCCTGGGGGGTCAGGGCACACCTCGGGCTGCCCTGGGAGCTCAGGGCACACCTCGGGCTGGCCTGGGGGGTCAGGAGCCTCAGCAAGAGGGTCCCAGCCCCTGGCAAGAAGCCCAGAATGGCACCGGCTTTGACCTCAGCCCATGGGAAAAGTTATCAACACTGCCAGAATCATTGCAAGCCACGAGACTGTGAAAATGAGTAGTGGTTTAGTGTTTCACAAGGTAAAAAAGTAGATTTTAGGGGTTTTAATATGAGGATGAAGGGTTTAAGATGGAGGATTTTGGGCATTGCCCTGTTCTTCCTCTTCTTCTCCTTCTCCTCCATCTTCTCTGGTGGTGGTGGCACAAAATGATTGGTAGAATGAAAAAGAGGTAGAAATTCCGTGTCTAGAATAGGTGCAAATGAATTGGTATAGAACAGTAACTAATAAATGCGTTGTGAAGAATGGTTGGATGATGGAAAGGGCACAAAAAGGCCGGGACAGCCCAGGACTGGGCAGTGCCCGCTCGGACTCGGCTGCATCAGATGTGCGGCCGGAGCTGAGAGCTGGCAGAGAGAAGGAGAAATCAACAACCTGAAACAACATCTGCAGCCGTTTCTCATCTGCTGGGGCTCGAGGTAAAGCTTCCCAGAGGTGAAGATAAAGAACCTGCATTTGTGCAGAGTACCCAACTCCCACAGGGACTCCAAAAATTGAGCCCCAGGCCAGGTGGTGATTTGAGCATCGCCTCCTGGCTGGGGATTCCCAGGGCTGGGGATTCCCAATAACCCCCAGCACCATTCCTGCCCATGGCACAGGGACTGGAACTGGGAGCTTTGGAAGTCCCTTCCACCCTGCACAGCTCTGAGAGCAGCTGCACTAAAGGTTTGTGTGAGCTGGTTGTAACGCATCGAAGGCTCACAGGCACCCTGAATCAGGGAGATGAAGGCGGCTGCTGTTATGGACACTGCTACATCAGGTCTAGGCTGTTTTTCCCTTTTGAAGTGGCCAGGAATTGAATATCTGTCTCCCAGTGCTGTTCTCAGTGATCACCAAATTGTTGTCTGCTGTCAGCACAGGCAGTTCCTGTTATCAGTCACCTTTTAGCAGGGCATGGGAAGCAAGATGCAATCAATCCTAGGCAAAAGACTGGCAGCTTTTGGGTTTTCTCCCACAAAATGAGCTTCAGTCTCAGGAAACAACCCATGCAAACACAGCAGTGGGACCACCTGGAGCAACATGGGCCCTTTGACTCATTTTCAGTGTCTGCAGTGGCAGGAAGGTGGCCCTTTGGCTTGTCAGGCCACCACAACACGAATCTGAAGCCAGCCTCACACCTCTCAAACTCAGGGCCACTCTAAACCCGCTGGCACTGCTGCTGAAGCCCCATCACCCAGGTGACCCCACGGCAAAAGCACCACCTTGCCCTGCAATACTGCAGAGATGTCAGCAGCAAAACCCCAGGAGAGACCTGGGAATCTCTAGGAGACCGTGGCAGAGCAACCTCACCACTTGCAGGTGTTCCCTAATTAGTTAATTGCCTGAGAGGGCAGCACACGTGTCCCAGTACAGCTGTGAGTGTGTGACTGGGCACTCTGGCCCCGGTGAAGTCCGGCCTGCTCAAGGCTTTCACCGAACTCAACACAACTGAAGATTTGTTGGAATTTTCCACTTGCTGCAGAGGAGGCTTCAGTCTAAATCCCTGTAGTTCCTTTTATGCCTCTCTTCAGAAGACACCCTGAAATTACCAACATTAACTCTGTTAGAAATACTTTGTCCCACCAATACCAGCGACTGAATTTTGTGACTTGCAGCTAAAGCTCTGCACCTGGAACGAATCCGTTCCTTGCTCCCAGGATAAGAAAGTAATCTCCAAAGCCCTTTGAATAAGCCCGTGCTGTGCAGGTTTCAGGCTCACACGAGAGCCCTTGCAGATGTACTCAGTACAAAATTGCAGAGCCAGGTTGTTGCCTGAAATAAAATGTGCTTTGGCAGCAGAAATAACGTATTTACACTGTATAATTCTTGCACATTTATCTTTTATCTTTGACATCCTCTCCATAAAGCTCTCTCTAAAATCCTACTACCAAGCACAGTCTCTTAATTACATCCATTTTTCTCACAGCATCTGCCTTTCATTTAAAATTCCACAGGTAGACTTGGCTCCTCCTTTTACAATCTGCCTCTCCCCTTAGCCAGGGCAACCAGACCCAGACCTGGCCTCAGCCACAGAGCCCTGGAGTTTGGGTTCCTCTGGTGACATTAATCTGTTTGGGAACCAAAGATTGATAGAATGGCTTTGGTTGGAACGGACTTTAAAGCTCATCTCATTCCACCCCTGCCATGGCAGGGACACCTCCCACTGTCCCAGGTGACTCCAGCCTGGCCTTGGGCACTGCCAGGGATCCAGGGACAGCCACAGCTTCTCTGGGCACCCTGTGCCAGGGCCTGCCCACCCTCCCAGGGAACAATTCCTTCCCAATATCCCATCCAGCCCTGCCCTCTGCCAGCTTAAAGCCATTCCCTGTGTCCTGTCCCTCCAGGCCCTTGTAAATTGTCTCTCTCTGTCTTTCCTGTTGGCTCCCTCAGGTACTGGAAGAGATCCAGTATTATCCCACATTTTAGAAGCAGCACAAATACCTCTCACAGCCTTTTTCTTTAAGAGGCAGCTTTTCCTTCTGCACCTTCTTCTCAGGCCACCAGCCTGGGATCACACCTAGTCCTGAATCCTGACACAGGGCAGAGGAGCACCCACCTGCCTCCTCAGCCATTACAGGAAACGCCTTCTCCAGCACTCCCTCACTATTGCCATCAAACCCTGACCTTGCCCACACGGACTCCCACACCTCCTAAGTTCTTTACCGCCAGAAGTGGGGGACTTGCTCCTTTAAGGAGCAGGTATAGGAGGTGTAGGAGATGTGGGCCCGGCCCAGTTCGGCTCTGTCGGTGGCCGTGGCGCTGTAGTGGGTCACACCTGCGAGGCTGAAGGGGCTGAAAAGCCCGGCGGGGTAAATCCCCCCCTCACTCCGTCCTTCGCTGCTAGAAAGGATCGCTGGTTGGGATGAGGCTGGAGGGCAGCAGTAAGGACCTGCAGTGAATTTAGGACCGGATTGCGGCCCGTCAAACCCACTAGATGGCGGCAGCTCCTTAAATTTGTGCGTTTGGCGTGGAAAAAGCGGAGTTTGAGGCTTCCCACGTGGGAGCTGTGGCAGGAGCTGAGCGCTGCGGCTCCCAGGGGCTCCCGCACCCCGAGGCTGCTCCCTGGGGTGGCCCCTGCCCGGGGTGTCCGTGCTGCTAAAAAACAGCTCCTGAAGGGATCTTTCTATGGGCTGGAGACCTGGAGGATGTGATTTCTCACACAAACGCTGCAGAGCTGCCTCTGAGTGCTCTGAGCATTCCCCGCTCCTCCAGACTGGGCTTTACTGGGGGTCTGGGCCGTGTGTGCTCCCCGCGCTGCCGCTGTGCAGGGGCTCAGCTCAAAGCCCTTGGAAAAGGAGCAAAAGGTGTATAAATATTGCGTGTATGTGTGGTTTCTACCTGGAAAGGCCAGGGGGCTGCAGAGCTGGAGCAGCCCCGGGTTCTCAGCTGATAGCTAAAATGTTCCAGGCAGCCCCAGCTGCTGCTCTGTGATTTCTGCTGTGGTCAACATTAATCTTTGGGCTATCAGTGATAGCCCTAGCCTGAGTGGGAAGTAAATTGCATGCTAATTCCAGATGTGTGGCAGTGTAATTAAATCCCACCTGTTTAGGGCAGGGAATGTTGTTCCATCCCAAACCTACACAGGCTGAGGTGGTTCCTGTCCCTTTTGGCACGCAGATTCGCCACTTAGGACTAAGAACCCTTTCCTGGGAGGGCCTGCTAGCTCGACCAAGAGAATTCAGGGCTTTCAGTACCTGAAGAGGCCTCAGGAGAGCTGGAGAGGGGTTTTTGACAAGGACATGGAATGATGGGACAAGGGGGAATGGCTTCACACTGCCAGAGGGCAGGGTTAGATTGGGTATTAGGAGGAAATCCTTCCCTGGGAGGGTGGGCAGGCTCTGGCACAGGGTGCCCAGAGAAGCTGTGGCAGCCCCTGGATCCCTGGCAGTGTCCAAGGCCAGGCTGGACAGGGCTTGGAGCAGCCTGGGACAGTGGGAGGTGTCCCTGCCATGGCAGGAGTGGCACTGGATGAGATTTAAGGTCGTTCCAACCCAAGCCATTCTAGGATTGATGAATTCTTTTGAAGCAAGCATCCAGGGGTAGGAGAGGGAATTTTGCAGCCATCTGTGGCCACTTTAAAATCCTCTGCTATGTAACAGGCTACTCCAAAGTTAACTTTGTCCTGATTACCGCTGCTTGGTAAATGGGAGCACTTATACATGCAAATCTGTCAGCCTTGCCTCCCACCCTTCCCTGGAGTGGCTCTTTGTCCTGGAATTTGTCCTGAGACTGCTCCAGGGCAGAGCAGCTCCACGTGTGCCTTGTGCTGTGTGAACCCTGGCCACGTTCACTGTGTGAAAGCAGTGCTGGCTAAACCCTTCCCTCTGCAGAGGCAGCAGAACTGTCGTGTTATGCTATTTATAGACAGGTATAAATGATTTGATGAAGGTCAGGTGAGAGAGTTGTGGTAAAGCTGGGAGGAAAATCAGCACTTGGTTCGTGGGCAAGCAGAGGGAGGACAGTTGTGTTGGCTCAGACATCTTAATTCCCTTCTCACAGCTGTTGCCTTTAGACTTGGCTCTCCCTTTTCCTCGCTGGTTTGTCGCTCAGGTGTTCTCGTTTGCTGCTGCAGCTGTGAAACATTTCAGGGGAGGGAGCATTCCTGAGCGCTTGCCTGCTGTGCTGCGCCGCTCAGGTGCAATGCTGGGAGAGAGAGCAGCATCCTTCATTTCTGATTGGTTCCAGGTTTGCTGGGAAACCTTCAGGAACCGGGCAGATTCCTCATGCCTGATGTTTCAGACTCATCTGTGGAGCTTTGTAGCAGGGTGTGAAGTCAGCTGGGCATCTCCAGGAGTTGTAGTGGCTGACAGGTACCACGGTTCCTGCTGTTGCCATTCCTAAAGGATGGAATGTGCCTCACTGCAGCTCCATTACATGGAAACTGCTTTTGCTGTGATGTTTTCCTGGTGTTAAAGGTGGCAGCTTGTGTCCCACTGAATCCACAGATATGACAACACAACTTGGAAGTCACTTCCAAGGTGTGTAATCCGCAGCTCGCCAGAGGGAATGTCTTCTGTCCTGCTCATCCCACTTCTGAAGTGCTCACCCAGCCGTGCTGATGGGGCTGGTTCATCCAGGTTCTGCTTTTCATGGAGCAGCCCTGTGGAATTGGGCACAGCTATTCCCCGGAGTTCATTTGTGCTCAGCCTCCTTTCCATCCACGCCGTGGTGCAGTTTAATTGGGATGTGGATTTTAACCTTTTTCTGAAATGCTATTTCTTTCCTGCTTTCCTGCTATTGCTCTCAGAAATGCTGCTGTCCTCTGGCTGCAACTACAGAGAGCCAGTTCCTTTCTGGAAGGCAAAAGGGAGCTTGTTAACAGCTACCTTTGTGCTTAATTAATGATCTAACGTGGTGGGGGAACTGCTCCCTCCTGCCCAGAGCAGCTCTGTCACTGTCCCCAAATCTGTGCTTTCTGCCAGTGTTAAAGTGGTGACTGTGCCTGATACCGACATAAATGGGACAAATATTGGTGGCTTACATGGCGCTCCTGATTCCCCTCGTGTGTCTGCTCTGTGAAATGTTTGGAGGGCTGAGCGAAGGGAGGGAATATAGAATAGTGAATTTGAGGCCTTTTTTATTCCATTTGCTGAAGCCGAATGACTGGAATTAAATGTGACCTGTCTGAAAGCCAGCCTTGTTTCCAAACAGTGCATGGGGAGCCGAGATCAGAAGACACATTACAAACATTGCAGTAGCATAACTTGAGGCAAGTGCAATCATTTACTTGACTAATGAATCCCCTGGGCTGCTAGCAAGAGAGCAAATCTCTCATTCATCTTCTTAATTTAATAAGCAGAGGGGTTGGCCTTAAGGGTAAATGAAATGAGTAGTGATCCCTTGAATGTTTCAGCAAATTGATGTACAATAAGATAAGGGAGATCCAGCAAATGGCTTGCTTTGTTCTGAGAGACTGTCAGTGGGCTTTAGGGGAAAGGGAGAGAAGCTGCAGCTGATGGCTCTGCGTAGCTCTCAGCACATTTCCCTCACAATCCCTCTGATCTGTGCAGGCTGGAACGCGGGAATTTTGGTAGGATATCATCAAGTGAGCCTGGTTCAGCGGTCAGGGCTGTTGTGCTTGGTGCTGCATGTAAGGCATCTGTCAGAGAGCTTGGGAAAAGCTGAAAGCTGCATTCCCTGCTCAGCCCCACACGCCCCTGGGTACCTACCGAGAGTTGTTGCACCTTGGAAAGGTTCATGGAGGAGCTGGAGGATGCCTGTGCTTGTGGGAGCTAATGAGGCTCATTCCTGTCTTTCATGCTCCTAATTACTCCGGAGAACAAACCCGCGGTGTGAAACAATGAGGTGCTTCAATGGCCAGAACGGGCATTGCTGGTTCTGCCACCACAGCAGTTACTGAGGGATCACCTGAGTGTGTTGTGCATCAGGGAAACTGAGGCACAGATTAAATCACAACACTGCTGTAGATAATAAAAACAGGGTAAGGAAGCTTCTGACACAGGCAATAAACTTGGTAATTTTTTTAAACAAAACCCCCATAAGGGAATGCTGCCTAAACTCCTATTAAACCATGAACCATATAAAGTGACTTTTGGGAGACTGACTGAAGTACAAAGAAGTTGAAAATGGGAATGCTTGTTCTTGGCTTTTGTTCGAGAGAGGATTTTAGGATTAGATGGTCCATTACCATCGAATGCACTTTGATAAGTACAGTCTTCCAGGCCCTTTATGATGAATGCACAATGGGAGCCGCAGACTGAGTTATGAAAAAATGAGTGGCTTTCGGAATGTCATGAATCTCAGAGTTCTTGAGATCAAACTGGGAGGTCAGGGGTTCTGTAACTGAAGGTAACAGCTATAATGAAGATCATGTATTGCATTTGAATCTGAAATAATTACATTTGTCAACTCTGCCTAATTTGATGGGATGGAGGCAAAAGAATATGGATTTATGTCTTGAATCCTCATGTATATGCATTAGTGTGGGTCTGTTATAAGAAGGTTTATAGCAGAGTGCTGTTGGATTCTGGCCAGTATTTGCAGGGCTGCTCTCGTGGAGCTTGGTGACTTTAATAATAATGTGTAGAAAATTGGTCTTTTAATTGAGGTAAATAGTTGTCATGTTGGCATAATGTGAGCTGTATCATTCTATTTTGGGGTTCAAATTGCAGTTCTGAACATATCAAGGATTGAAAACCTTGGGAAACCTCAGTTTTGCAGCATTTCTGATAGCACAAAGCAGAATTGCTCAGAAGCACCGCATTGGTGACGGGTTTGCTGTGAACACACACAGATTCGTGTCACTTGGAAGCCAAGCCAAGAGCCAGCTCTCATGCCCTGAGTTCACAGCTGACTGACTTGGGCTGTTAATGCCTTTTGCCCTTTGCAGTCCCGGAGCTGTGTGAGATGGATGTTGTAGGAAGCACTTTTAGTCACAGGAGAGAAAACAATAACCAGGTGTTTGGGTTCCAGTGGGCTGGGGCAGGGAGGGAGCTTCCAAAGGGGAACAGCCTCATTTCCGCTGCCATTAAATAAGAAGCTCGACATTAAATGGTCTGAGCTGCCAAACCTGTCAGGGAGCTGAAAGGTTTAGGCAGATGTGGTGTGGTCAGAGCTTCTGCTTGTTCACGGAGCAGATGGCACCAGGGGATGGAACAGCCCCTTCCAGGTGTGTGGTGCTTCCTGACCTGTGAGGTGACCTTGAGCTGGGCAGCGAAGGCCAGTCCCATCCCCAAACCACATTTCAGACATGAGCACCACTGGCACAGGAAGAGGAAAGAGAAGTGTCCTGGTGCTGTGGGCAGGTGCAGAGGAGGTGGATCCGTGCTCCTGTCAGCGAGGAGTCTGTGTGACCTGGAGCACTCCAAAATCCCTTGGCTGCTTATTCCTGTCTCAGTTTAGCTGTTGCATCTTCATCCCTTCTGGAGACAGGGAGAGTTTTGTCACAGGCACAACTTGGGATGAGGAAGGGACATGGAGGGGCTGAGCCTGAAGGGACACATTGCTGCAGGCAGAGTAGCTCTGTTCTTGCTCCTGGTTGTAAAATCTCCCCCTCCCCTTCCTTGAAAGATCATCAGGTGCACAGGGATGTGAATTTTAACCTTTTGGGGTTTTCTGTTTGTGGAACAAACAAAATTATTCCTCTTGGGATAGACATACTGGTCCTGGGTGTCCCTGGACAAGGATTTCATTCCTTGACCCCTTGGTTTTTCTCTTGGTGGGTATTTCACAGCTGCTTGTTGGTGCTGCTTCAGCCAGGCCAACCTTTGATGCCTGAGCCTGTTTTCACATGAGGATGATTTTTGCGCTGTAGAATGATGAATTTTTTTGGCTGTACTGGCAGCTGCCACTTCTTTCCAAAGAGTGCAGCATTTATTTAGCTGTGCTAGGTGGGGAGAGCAGACTGTGGGAACGTGGAGCTGAGTCAGCCCCGTGCTCAGCTCTGCACAGCAGTGCTTAGATAATGCCACAGTCCCTGTGTGAACCTGGTGAGAGAGGCTTGGCTGAGACACAGAATTTCCAGTTCATTTTGGTGTGCCCAGCTCAGTCCAGACTGGGAATTTGTAATCAAACCGTGTCAGGCTGACAAGACAGCAAACCCTTCTGGCTGACAGACCCCGGGCATGGTTCCCCACGTGTCCCATCTCCCAAGCACCTCTCTCTGTGCTGCCTCTGCGTCGGGAAGGATCTGGATTGGTGCTCTGCGAGCTCCAGAGAAGCTTGCCTCGAGATGGAAGAGCTGACTGATAGGCACATGCAAGTGCTGTAATACCAGCCAGGCCTCAGTTTGCACATTCTGGTGTCTCTGAGGGTGGCCAGTGCCAGATGTGTCTGAGAGAGGTGCCAAGAACTCCTCAGTGTGCTCTTTTAAAATGTCAAGCTCTTCTGTCTTGATGAGATCTTTCATGTCTTCAGCTGAGCCCCCATAATAAAAATGGTAGCTGTGTGCCTCGTTCCAGAGCTTGCTGGGTTTCCAGTTGGCCAGAAGTCCCAGCCTCTCCTGCACTCCTGCCCCGGGAGGTTTAGCATTAATGCATTTATCTGTGTGTACAAGGAGAAGGGAACATTTCTGTTTTTACAGATGGCGTGGGTTCAGGAAATCCAGTCAGCTGGTGTGGGTCTGGAAACCATTCTGCCCTTATTAACACCCTCCAATGATATAAACAGAGAATCCCCTAAGCAAGGAGCAGTCTAAATAAAACTCCAGGCCAAACCAGAACATCTAAGGTGTGCCAGATCTTGCCTCAGGGAAAGAGAGAGGATGGGAAGTGCCAGGAAAGGGAAGATCTTAATTTCTAAGAGAACAGCCCCATGACTGAGGGAATTTTGTATTCTTGCCTCTCCCAGAAGGGAGAGAGGGGAGCTGAGGAAGGGATATCCTGGGGAAAGGGCTTTTCTCTGCCACTGCCTCGTCTCTTCTCTTGGAAAGGACTGGTGAGATCTAAGCCAGGGATTGTCTTCAGACAGAGGTTGGAGGCCAAAAGCCTTTGTAGATCTGAGCCTGTATTTTCTGTCTGCCTCAGTTTCCTGTCTGTAGTGAAGGAAAAGCAACTAAAAATACCCAGCAGCAGAGCAGTGTCTGTGCCTGTGGTGGCGGCCCTGAGGCCTCGCTGTGGGGGATGCCCTTCCTAGGGGCTGCAGGGAGGTTACAGCAGCGCTTGGGGATGTGCCACTGGCCCCTGAGGAGGCTGCTCCAGCTCAGGATGGACATCTCTGCTGTGTCCCCTCACCTTGCATTTGTCCTGGGCACCGGCCTGTGGGGCAGGGTGATGTTGAAGGGGGTGTTTAAGAGGCTGTTCTATGTCATCCCAAATGGACCGGGACAATTCTTCCAGGGATGACGTCTCTGGTTGAGACAGACATGGTGAAGGGGTTGGAAAAATGTCTTGTGATGCAACTTTGAGAGCTGAATTGAAAAAAAAAAAACCAACAAAACAAAACCTTCCTCCTCATTTTCTTCCACTCTTATCTCTTTCTACTTTCCTTTTATCTTTCCTCCCTTTTTGTCTGTGTCTGTTCTTTCCCTGTAATTCCTAATGTAAGTAAGGAAGAATTTAATATGCTGAGACAGGAGAGAAGTTGCTCCATGCGTTGCAGATGCACAACATGTCTTCATTAACTCCCCATGACATTCAAAATAGCTCGAGATAAAGACAAACTAAATCTGGGAAGACAAATATAAATACCGTTCCCCCCCTCCCTCTCGCCCTGCGCGGCGCTCCCCCCCAGGGCATGCATTCAATTACCGGAGATGAATGGAGCAAAGCACAGCAGCCTCTGGGATGCTGCGCCTGGCGCTGCCTGCTCCTGCCATCAGATGGCCCCACACTTCATGGAATGTGCTGCCGGCCCTGGGTTCGGCCTGCGAGATGCTCCGTGGGGTCTGCAATCCCTCCTTTGAGCTCTGGCAGCCTGCAGATACTCGGGAAAGGCTGGCAAAGCCCAGAGCAGGAGTGCTGCATCTCCCACATCTGTGCCGGCTCTTCCTGTCCTCCAAAGGTGTGTGGAAGGGAAGATCTTGGTGTTTAAGGCACCAGATACGGGGGGGAGTGTGGAGTTGGGCTCGCTCTCCTCCACAGAATCAGAATATCCTGAATTGGGGGTGACCCACAGGGATCATCCAGCCCAGCTCCTGGCCCTGCCCAGACACCCCAACAGCCCCACCCTGGGCATCCCTGGCAGCGCTGCCCAAGCCCTCCTGGAGCTCTGGCAGCCTCGAGGCCGTGCCCATTCCCTGGGGAGCCTGGGCAGTGCCCAGCACCCTCTGCCAACCACCTTTTCCCTGCTGTGGGGCTGGGATCCAGTGATGGCACTTCTCCCCTGGAGCAGGGACACGGGCTGGCAGCAGAGCTCACTGGGAGAGGCTGCTCCTGTAGTCGCTTCTCTCCAGCAAATCTGGACCCTGTATGGGGATTATAGAGCTCAGGGTGGAGGTTAGGTTTTGTTTTTCTGAGTGCAGGCTGAGGAGTTGCCCTGGGTGCCCTGCTCCACCCTGGCTCATCTCCCAGCACACAGAGGTTTCAGTCTCAGAGCTAGGCTCTTGTGTAAGGAGAGGGACAGGGTTAGGGTTGTGGCTGCCCCATTCCTGGAAGTTCAAGGTGAGGTTAGATGGAGCTTGGAGCAACCTGCTCTGGTAGAAGGTGTCCCTGCCCATGGCAGGGGGAGGAACGAGATGAGCTTCCCACCCCAGCCTGGGATTCCATGGGAGCTGATGTGCAAAGGCAGTGCAGGTACAGAGGGTCTCATTGGGGAATCTGCTTGGCCAGGATCTCATGTTGGCACTTCATGGCTCCTGTTCACCAGTGGTGGATGTGTCTGTACAGAGCTTCATAACACAGGATTAAAGCTCGAGGTGGTTTTGGGGGAGAAGTTCCTCTGCCCTGCTGTTTGCAGCTGGGTTCCCAGAACCTTCTGCACATTCTGACTCAGAGGTGCACAAAGAGCTGCTTGTTCCTGGATCCTTTCCTGCACTCACCAGACTCCAACTCCATTCAAGCTTTACTTGTGTGGAAGAGTCTCTGTGATCTCTCAGAGCTTTGCTGTTGCTGCAGTGCTGCAGGAGTTGGGGTTGAGCTCAGTTTGCTGCGAGCTGGGATGAGCAGCTTCCCAAGGAAGGACTTGCCATCTCTTCCCATTAAAGTCTTTTCAGTTCCCTGCCTCTCTGTGCACAGCAGATGATTATCTTGCAAAAGCATTCTGTTATTTTTTTTCCCCTGTGTAGTTCAAATTATCCTTTCCTAAGTGCATTACCTGGCATTTGTCTGCACTGAACTTCATCTGACTTCATGCTGTCCATCCACCTAGCTTTGTTAAATGTAATTGAAATTGAGTTTGGGCTGGGGGAGGCCTGGGGTTGATGTAGCAGAAAAGCAGTGGCCTGTGCTTCCAGGACTAAAGAAATACCGTGAGCTATTGCAGTTGTTGAGTCCTGTTAAATCCAGTTGTGTTCCTGTTACGGTGAATTAAGCGAACATCAGAAAGGAAAAGGCTGGGCAGAACCTCGTCTGTGCTATGCCAGGCTTAAACCAGAGCAACTGAGCAGCCTTCCTTGTGTGGATTCATGTTTTATGGGAGGTCAGAATCCGTCCCTTGGAAATTGTCTGGAAATGATAACTTTCTCTAGCAGGAGCAGGCTGAGAGTGCAAAGTGGGGATTGTTCTCTCCTGTCAGAGGACACAACCCCTGAGGGTTCAGTGCAGCCTGAGCAGGGATCTGGACACAGTTTTCTCATTAAGAGCAGTATCTGCTTCCGAGGACTTGAACAAGTTCATCTACACAGACGAGCTGGTTACAATTTGCTCTGGTTGATTCATTGTTTAATTGACTCCAAGTAATGGGCTGCTCCTAAGTTAACTCCTAATAGGAGTAGTGGGGGTAAAAACCACAAACTACTGTGAAAATGAAGCTGCTCCTTGTAGACAGAATGACCCAGCCCAGTCCTGTGCATAAGTGGGGACTGCATTCAGCAACCCAGGCAGCGCCTGTCCAGCCCTTGCTATTAAAAGCTTCTGTGGTGTAAGTTGACCTGATGTTGAGATTTCCTTTGGAGATTCCCTTTCCAGATTTCCCTTTGGAGAAGTGAACTCAACACTGTTACCTGTGGCTTGCAGATAGGGTGGATGAAATGATGTGTACACGTTTTGTTTTGGGTTGTTTTTGGTTTGGTGTTTTTTTTTTTTTTTTTTTTGCAAGGGTTCCATCAGAAACAAATGCAGAGTTCAAATTCTCCCCACTGCAAGCATTTCAAAGGCTGCCCCTCTGATCCTATGCTTCTCCTTACAGGAAGAGCAGCCCTAAATCACCTGCTCAAATGCTGTGATCATCTCAGTGCTGGAATTTGGGTAGTGGGATGTTGAACCCCCTTGAAACTCCTTTAATCTGGATTTTTTTAAGCCTTGCAGCTCCCTGTGAGGAGGGGGAGGCTGTGCCATTGGGCTGTGTTTGCAGAGTGGACACCAGAACTGTGGCCAGCTTTGGGTTTGACCAGGGATCCAGAGGTGAAACAGAGGGATGGTGGGGGATGTTTTGCTGGACATGTCCCTGCTGTTCCCTGTCCTGTACCTTTCCTTGTGTTGGTGCTTTGAGGCTCTGCCCCTCTCTCTCCTCCCTGTGGTCCTTTTAATGATTTATTACTGACTTAGTGGGGTTTTTCCCGTCCTTCAGTGCCTGTGACTCTCAAAATGAACAGCTCCAGCATCCCTGTACAGAACCAGCATCTTCAGGTAATGTTTAGTGGCAATTAAACGAGATTCTCCTCCCCCACCCTGCCCTTTTGTCAAATGAATCTGAAAAGGCTTTTGTGGGGGTGAGATGCAGGGGGGAAATTAAAAGGGTTCATAAAAGTGGATTTTAAGAAAAGCCTAATGAAGGAAATGAACCTCCTGAGAGATCAAAGCTGAACCTGCTGTGCCAGTGCAGAGAGTTTCAGCTTTTTCTTGTGTTTCCACTGGCATGAAAGCAACATGCACAAACATTTCTTCCAACAGCTTTAATTTTTAAAGTCCTGTGGGTTTGGCATTGGTGGCCTGTTTCTGCTTTGTCCAGTGCTTGGGGCTCAACTGTTTCATTCGACATTTGTTTGTGTGATGCCTCTTCACTTCTGGAGGAGAGCTGGGCATCCCTGTGATCTACCAGATCCAGCAGCACTGGGATGGCCCCTTCTTCTCTGAGAGCCAGTTCAGCTCTGCTTGGCTTTGTGGGTTGTTCCTACCCCTTGCTACAATGAGGGAAATTGTGGATCTTTTCGGTTTAAAAGCCCTGAATGCTGTCCCAGGTAGGAGATGTGAAGGCAATACCCCTCAGTTCCCCTGCTCCACCTCATGAGGGGGATGGAAGGGGAAATGGCCAATCACCTGCTCCCAGCAAGTTATGGAAATGCTACAGAGTCTTAAAATTCCATTTTCCTTAAATTAAAAAAAAATAGGGGGCTCTCAATAGGCTCTGAGGGGGATGGAAATGTTGACTGAGTTACACGTAGGGGAAGTTCCATTAATCATGGAAAGCAAAACTGAAGGCTCTTAATATTAACCAATTTTTGTAGGCCAGACTCCCCATACCCGTAATTTTTCCATTACACATGTAATCTCCTCTCTGGAAAAGGCAAGGTTTGTTTAGCATCAGGTTTTTTTGGGGTTGTTGTGGATTAAAGCCTGGATGGTTCAAATTTGTCAGGGGCTGGCTCTGGTCTCCTCTCCTCATCTCGTCACTTGTCGCCCTTGCACAGGTCCCAGGGCTCTTACTTTTAAAGTGTTTCCATGTGTTTGAGAGGAGAATGGGAACGGGGCTGCACAGAGAGCCCTGAGCCCTCGCAGCTTCCCCGAGTGCTAATGAGGAACACATTGGCTGTAAGTGGCTGAGTGGAGCAGTTTAGCAGGAACAACAACTTGCACGCAGCCTTATTTATTGCAGGCCTGTTTCTCTGAGAGAGGGAATGTCAACCTGGATTTGGACTTTCACCTAATCTTCCCTGAAAGTACCCAGAGATATTAAGTGACCACCTACTTGGCTGCTGGACTTCGGTTTAAAAGCAGATCCTGCCTCTACCAAAGCAAATTGCTCCCAGGCACGGTGGTGGCTGTAGGTCACGGCTGTAGGGCCTGGGCTTGGTGTGAAACCTTTGGACTTGAGCCTTTTGTGTGGAAATGGAGATGGTTTTGCCATGGTGGGAGTGCTGCTGGTGTTGGATTGATGGCAGGGTGGGAGGAATCATGTCACTGGGAAGTGATCCTAAAGCTGCTGGCCCAGAGTATGGTCTTCCCATAATCTAGTCCAGGAGGAAACAGAGCTTTCCTCATGTCTGCATGTCAGGAAACAACGCTTCTGGCTTCCACAGGAGCCTGTCTGAGCAGGGAGGTGGGGAAGGAAACAATTGGGACCCAAGTCCAAATTCAGTGATGTGCGCCCAGACTCGGGGAACATCATGGACTTGTACACACCCACGAGCAGAGCTTGATTTGTTGCCTTGTAGCAGGAGCAATGCTGCCTGAATGGCCAAAAGGGAGGATTTGTTCATGGCCCAGCACATGCTGCATTGCTCAGGCTCTGCCATGGCTTCACCCCAGCTGGCAGCTCAGCCCTGCACAGTCGCTCAGTCTCCTTCAGTGGGACAGGGGAGAGCGTCAGAGGAGTGAAAATGAGAACTCGTGGGCTGAGCAAGAGCTTGTTTGATAGGTAAAGCAAAAGCTCTGCAGGCAAGCAAAGCAAACCAAAGAATTCTTTCCTCACTCCCCACGGGCAGAAGCTCAGCTGTCCCAGGACAGTCGGGCTCCATCATGAGCAGTGGCGGCTTGGGAAGACAAATCCCATCACTCTGCACATCCTCCTCTTCCTCCTTCCCCGGCTCTATATGCTGTGCATGAAGCCCTGTGGTGTGGGATATCCCTTGGATCAGCTGTCCCAGTTGTGTCCCCCCAACTCCTTGTGCCCCTCCAGCCTCTGCCCTGCTGGGGTGAGGGGCAGCAAAGTCCCTGACTCCGTGTCAGCCCTTCTGAGCAAGAACAAAACACCCCTGAGTTACCAACACCGTTCCAGCACAAATCCAAACACAGCCCCATGCCAGCTGCTGTGAGGAACATCAGCTGTGTCCCAGCCCAAAGCAGAAGGCTCTCCCTGCTCTCCCTGCAGTTTTGAATGCAGTGTCCACATCCAGGTCTGTTCTGGGCTCTCCATGGCAGTGCTCTCCAGCAATGGTCCTTGCTTAATACAGAAACCAAGGGTAAGTTATTCCTGCCTGCTCTCAAGTCTCCATTTGTGGGAAAAGCTGGAGAAGCCAGATCATCTCTCCTCCGCCACTGAGGTGCTTCCAGGAATCTGCAGCAGTATTGAATTTGTCCCAATGAACTTTGTTACACTTTAAAAAGCCAGTTATTGAATCAGATTTGTAATTAGTTACCTGATGGGAGTCGTGATTATCCATGTTCCTCCTAATTGATTAAAATATCTTTGCACTGGGCTTTCTCTGCTTTTTTCCACCTACCCAGGTTCGATCAAAGCCATGATGGAAACGCTTTGGCTGTTGCAGCACTGACCGGGTCACAATTAGCTGACAGTTACTGCAACCTCAAAACAGTATATGGCTTTAAAGGAGGCTTCTTCAAGGTGAACAGAAGAATTTTTTTTTAAAGAGTGAAGTTTTTTGTTAAAAGGCTGACCCAGCTGCTTCAATAGTGCAAAATTGACATTGCTCTGATTTACCCTGGCTGAGAACTTCACCCTCTGCATTAAATTACACAAATTACTCTGAATATTGCAAACTACAGTCAATCCCTTCCTGCCAAAGGATGAGCTCATGATTCCTCACTTCTCTTGTGAGGGTTATGATGACCTAACCAGGACTGAAGATGCAAGTTTTTGCAGCATCTTTTGACTGCTGCTCATAGCAGTAATGGTGACTTGTCTGAAAACCACCACTTTATCAGCAGTGATGTGGGAATGACAATTCCTTTGTTCCTCCTGGAGCTGGAGGAATCTGTGTGTGAGAGCAGGATGGGTCAAAAGGCCACGTCCTTGAGTGTCTGCTCAGGTTATCTGGTTGGGAGAAGGTTATTTCTGATTCTGTGCTTAGCCTGTTCCTGTTATTGCTTCCCCAGGGGCTGGTGGTTCCCACTCTCACCTGGGCACGAATTCTGTCCCTGCACAAACTCGTTTATTTGCCTCTCAGACCTTTTACTGCTTATGCAGGGAATGAGGGAGCTGAGGCAAAGCCATCACCTCACTCGTGCTGAAAAACTTTGGAGTGAGGGAGGAAACAGGCTCAAATTGAAGCAGATGCTATGGTGGGAACAATTACCTGAGAGAAACTCTGGGAGGGAGTGGAAGAGATAATGAAACACCTAGGGATTTGGGAGTCAGCTTTCCAAGGAGCAGAGGGGTTAGCAGTTTAGAGCTGGAGCTTGCAGCTGTGGTGAGAATCAGCTTCCTTTTCTCTCTGCTCCGCCTTTTCCCCACTTTCCTCCCCCTGGGTGCAGGGAATGGAGGACAAAGTGGCATTAGGAGCAGGAGTGACGTTGCCAGTGCAGAACCGGGGCTGCAGTGGTGCTGGAAATGCAACTTGCTGAGCTCAGCTGCTGCCTGCAGCAAAGAGCAGAGTGAGGGCTGCACAGGGACATCACCGGGTCCTGACCCCCCGCTCCCTCCCTGCCAGAGGGGAGTCACTGTCACCGGCTCCAGAGCGGCCTGAGCTCTCCATGGATGTGAACTTAATGGCCCAGGGCTCCAGGAGAACAAGAGCAGGATAGGTGCCCAGAAATCGTCCAGCCGTGGGTTCCCTGGAGCCTGAGGCTTGGCTGGTTTCCCTTTCCCTTCTCCTGCAGGCACTCCTATTCCATCAGCTCCTCTGCAAGGGCCACCTTTGTTCCCAGTTTACCTGCACGGCTTCCAGTGCTGCTGATGGGGAATTCAGCACATGTTAAAACAGCAGGCTGAGCTGCCTTGGGTAACGCTCCCTGGGTTTCTGTACCTGTCCTGCCAAAAGCCCACTCTGGGGGCTGTTTCTGTTCAGCCCAACAACAAAAACCGAGTTTGGATAAATCCCCATACCTGCAGAACACCCTGCACTGCTCGACAGGAGCTGCTCTGTGGGGTCAGGCAGCATCAGTAGCTCAGCAGAGCATCAGTAGCTCAGCCACCCTTGCAATGCCCCTGGAAGTAAGAACAGGGACAAAGTTTGGCAGCTGAAAGCCCTCAATAGCTCCACCCACATCTTGGAACCTTCTTCCCAGTTTGGTTTAAGGCTCATTTGTTCCTCCATCCTTCTGTGCCTCGGTTCCTTTCTGTGTCTGAGGGCAGCACTGGCAGCTGCCAGGGACTTGGGTACTGCAGCCTCTCCTCTGTCACCCTGCTGGTGAATTCAGATCCTGGTTTGAAGGTTTGCTAATATTGAAAGGCTCCTTTTCCCAGGGAACTACTGATAGGATGAGGGGAAACGGCCTCAAGTTGTGCCAGGGAGGTTTGGGGTGGATATTAGGAAAATACTCATTGAAAGAGTGGTTAAACTTTGGAAGAGGCTGCTCAGGGAAGTGGTGGAGCCACCATCCCTGGAAATGTTCAAAAAATGAGTGGATGTGATGCTTTGGGATATGGTTTTGTGGGCATGGGGTTTTTGGACTCTGATCTTGGAGGTCTCTTCCAACCTTAATGGTTCCACGATCCTGTGGTGCTGCCTGTAGGTAACACTTCTTTTTTTCGCTTTTTTTTCTTCCCAACTCTGTCTCTTTTGAGCTGCGAAGAGAAAGCTGGAGCGTTTAAAGGTGGCTGATTTGTGACAGGTGGGCTGTGGCCAGAGGTTGGATGGATTGAGAGACAAAGGAAAGCAGGCCAGGAAATAACTGAAACCTCTGGTTTTCAACCTGTGGTTTGTGGCCACTTCTCAGGAGTTGCTAAGAGATTTTTCAAGGAACCTGTCACCAGTGTGCAGAGATCTCCCCTGTGGGGGAGAAACCTGTGCTTGAGGAACCTGAATAATAATAATACAAAAACCCACTTCAATAATTCAGGTCTGTAATATGAATTTTTCTATAAATCTTGTCAAAAATGTCATGTCTTCAATGCAGAGAGCTTCATCTTGTGTACGAAAAACCCACATAAAATGAGATGTGGATGTTTTGCTGATGCCTAGGAGTGTTTTTAACCCCTGCCAAGGAGTTTCAGAGGCTGTGCTGCCTCTCAGCCAATCTGCAATTTGGCCCAATTCATACCTGTTTTCTCCTATTTTAAATCTAAGCAGAGACTATAAAAGCCTTTATTGGGTGCACACTGGAGGAGGTTTGAAATGCTGCTTTCCAGTGCAGGAGATTACACCCTCATTTTCTCAGCCATGATTAACTGGGGCTATCACAGGCTCACCTTGGCTCTGGGTAAAATGTGTCCAGTGAGCAGCAAGCACAGGGAGTGCATCAGCAAGGGCTTGAAACATCTCTTTGTTCATTATTTGTTATTGTGCACCTGCCTTGAGATGGTGATTGCCAGCCCTTTGATTCATGGATCACAATGTAATTTAGTTCCAATTGTTCCAGGCCTGTCCTACAGCCTCTGAGCCAGGCTTTGGAGACTTCCCTATCAGCACTTGGCAAATCCAAGCAGATCCCCCACTCCTGCTGCAGCCACGTGCCTTCATGAGGAAAAGATATGGGGAAGGTTATCCCTGTTAAACCAAGGCATTGTGGTGATTTTTTATTCCTGTTTTCCTTGGTTTTTTGTTTTTTTTTTTTTTTTTTTGTTTTTTTTGTTTTTTTTTTTTGTTTTTTTTTTTTTTTTGAACTTTGTTATTTAGTATATTTTCTTTAGATTTCATCCTCGGCAAGGAACAGGGCCAAAGCTGCTTTGAGGGAAGCTCTGGTGCAGTGCTGACAGCAGCAGCTGAGGATCCTGCTTGCTATTTAATCTGTGGATTTAGATGCTTTCCTGTATCTGAAATGTTTTTCTGTGCTGTAGCACAAGCCGCTTTAGATCGGGCTAAAATTTGCAGTTAAGGCAGCGAAATGTTTAGAAATGTTTTGTTTTCACAGTGATCAGGAGCTGCAAATCAGCGTTACCCGGTGCTCCCAGCAGGAGAGAGGCAGCGCTGGGATTGGGGATGTGATTGCCAGGGAACGACTTTGTTTTTTAGCTGTTGGACAAGCTCGTGCCTGATCCCCTGAAAAACAAACCTCGGTGTTAATCAGAGAGGAACAATTCCAGAGCTGAGCACGACACCAACAAGCCTGGAAAAGAACCTCAAGAAGTCATGTAATTCCCTCTGCTGCTTGGAGATCTGTTCTAGCCACGTTATCCCTGGCATACCTGCCCAAGCTGCTTTTAATTTGCAGTGAGGGACTACTTTAAGAGACTGATTAAGGAGATTTTTTTTGTCATCCTAATATTTCACCCTAATCTCCCATGGATCAAATTAGCCTTGTTATTCCTTGTCCTATCAACCAGGAGCAGAGTGAAAAAAATGAGTTTTGTTCCCGCTTGCCTTGTTGAGGGCTGAGGGGGGGGAACTTGTTGATCTTTCCTAGGAAGGACAGTCCCTGATGGTTCTGCCTTGACTCTGTCAGTGTTTTCTATACATCTTATTCTTATTCAGACCTGCTCCTGTTCCTTGCCCTGCTTAAAATGCAGCACAAACACTGAATGTGCTAGGCAAAGAAATATTAATTTGTAGGTTTTTAGCTCTTTCCTCTCCTAGAAAACTCAGAAAAGGGCCAGTTCAGCCAGGCAGATTTGTGGGATGCTGGATCCACCAAGTGATTCTGTGAAGTTTCTGATTCCATAGAACACCCTGAGCTGGAGGGGACCCACAGGGATCATCCAGTGCAGCTCCTGTCCCTGCCCAGGCACCCCAACAGCCCCACCCTGGGCATCCCTGGCAGCGCTGCCCAAGCCCTCCTGGAGCTCTGGCAGCCTCGGGGCCGTGCCCATTCCCTGGGGAGCCTGGGCAGTGCCCAGCACCCTCGGGGGGAAGAACCTTTCCCTGCTCTCAGCCTGAGCCTGCCCTGGCCCAGCTCCAGCCGTTCCCTGGCTGCTGTCCCTGGCCCAGAGCAGAGCTCGGAGCTGCCCCTCGGGAGGAGCTGCAGCCCCCGGGGAGCTCTGCCCTCAGTCTGCTCCAGCTGAACAATGCCAGTGCCCTCAGCTGCTCCTCACGGGCCCCTCCAGCCCCTTCCCCATCCCCGTGTCCCTCCTCTGGACACTCCCTCACAGCTTTAGGTCTTTTTCTGATACTGAGACACCCAGAACTCCCCCAGCCCTCGGGGTGAGGCCGCCCCAGCCCCGAGCAGAGCGGGACAATCCCATGCCGGGCCTGGGCAGCGATGCTGTTCCTGCTGCCCCCAGGACAGGGATGTCCCTGCTGGCTCCAGGGCACTGCCTCAGCTCCAACTGGCCAATGCCCAACAAATCCTGAGGTGACATATGCAAAATAGACACCCAGGGAATCCCCAAAAGCCTGCAAGTCGGCAGGATTCGTTCTTGCACAGAAAACCAGCTCACCACTAACGGCCTTTAACGCGTTGCTGCTGCACCACCGCACGTTCTTCCAAAGTTCTGCTGCAGGAGAGCAGATTTGAAGGTCAAGTGCTGCAGAGCAATTTGTTTCCAGCCAAGCCAAAGTAATTCTGACGCTGTGGCACAAGAGGGTGCAATAGGTTTGTGATAAAACCTAGACACGAGGTGGGTTTGTCCCTTCTGCTGCAACGGTGCCAGTGGAGAAGTTTTTTTCCTGCTAAAACTTGTCTCACGAACTTAACATCCTGTTAATTGGTGGAGTTGGAGCTGTGCAAGTTTGCCTCATTATTTTCATGTCCTATTCACTCTGAGTGTTCCCATAATTATGGTAATTAAACTCCGTGGGTTTTTTAATTATTATTTTTAAAAAATAATCAGAACTATAGTTGAATTATGAGAGTGCCAAAACGAGCCTGGCAAATCGTAATTTTAGTTTGCTGCGTTATAAATCAAAAGCAGACTTGATTTCCCAGCTTGCTGGATGTTTTGTTAACCAGATCACTGCAGCTCTCCTGAGGCCTCCTGTGCCAAGAGCTGTCCCTGAAGGAACAATCAGGCTTTATAAATAGCAGCTTTAACAAGAGCATCACTGCCAGATGCTGCTGGAATAACTCAGGGCCTCGTGCACAAAGGAAACTCCCTCATCTGGGGGCAGCTGGGCTCCCGTCCATTACCTGGGACATCCCCCTGCTCGGGAAGTTTTGGGGAAGCCGTGTTGGGATGCCTGCAGATGGGGTCATGAGCTCATGGCTGCGTTTCTGGGCTTGCCAGCAGCTCCTCCTGGCATGCTCTGGGTTTGCTACAGGAGTTCAGGAGCTGAGCTTGGTCTGGTGCTGCCACTCGTGTCCTGTAGAGGAGCAGCAGGGGCTCCTCTCTGGCTGGTGTGGAGCTGTGCATCCCACAAGCACTGAGCCCACGCTGAAGGAGCCCTCAATATTCAGCCACCATACAAGGGGTGCTCCAGGCTCCTGCCTTCCCTGAGGAATCAAGTTTCTTTCTCAGAATCCTTTCTCGTGCCTACTCCCAGTTCTTTTGGCTGGTAACACTGGCCTTTTTAAACAATTAAGGTGTGTGATGGACACCATACTCCAGTTTTTAGGTGAACACTGATTTTTAAATCATAGGACATTTCTGCAAGTCTCCAAAGCAGCATTATTTAGGAAGCACTGGGTGTATGATCTGTATGAGAATAGAGTCAGAAATGCCGGATTTTTGGACAGCTGGGTGGGTGCTAAGGTCCCACTGGTGGTTGAACTCTGGGGTTTCAGAAGCTGGCAGGTGTCTGACTTTAAAAGACTGAGCAGCTCCTGGATGGTTGGAGAGGGAATTTTTCTTACCACTGATGCTCACACAGCAGCACAGCTGACATGGCACAACTGTGGTGGCCTGCCCAAAAGTGTGTTCTGGCAGGAGAAGAGGATGGGGGAAGCGTGATGGAGATGGACTCTGTAGGGTCAGACAAGTCATTTGGGGTCAGTGTCAGTTTTATCTCGGAACTGAAGCGTGGTTAAATACTCTGGGTAAGTGCTTTACCCAGGATCTGAGTATCTGCAGAGTTTCCTGCATCCAAAGCTTGTCACCCCTTCCTTGAGGAAGTGCTTTGGTGCAGTGGAAGGAAAGGAACAGCACCTTGCTGTGGAACCAAGTGACTCCATAGCACAAGAGTCTTCTTCCCAAAATTCCTTCTGGACATACCATAATATGTACCAGCTGAAGGCCTCTTGCTCTGTCTCACCAAAGACATAGAAATACAGGCGTTGGGGTGGCAAAATCAATTTAAATTGATACCCCTCCTTCTCTGGGCATCTCTGTGCACAGGAATGTGTTGGTTCATCCCCATGTGCTGAAAAATGAGCCCTTTTCTTTCCAGAGAACTGAAAGTTTTGTAGTTATTTTGGTGGCTTTTTTCCTGATTTATTTGAACGTGTTCCATATTGTGCAAGCTGTATGATTTCTTCTATTTCCTGACTGTGTGCCTCTGCTAACTTGAGTTTTCAGATTTCTTCCTAGGGGAAAAAGAGAATCATGGGGGAAGTCATCTCTAAAAAGGGAAGCTGATGCTCTTTCCCATCTGGAGCAGTGTTTGTGAGTGAAGTCAAACAGTTTGAGGCTACCTGATTCCCAGCATGTGGCTTGTGAGGTTCCAAATATGAGAGGCACAGTGTATCCCAAGCAACTGCTGGTCCTGTACCACAGGATGTGTAAACACATCACCTCATGGGTGGAAATATTTGGCTGAGGAGCGCTTATTTGCAACCCTTAAATACGTGCAATAAGCACACCTTGTGTTCAGCAGCAGCTTCTGTACATCTCCTGTCTACGGGAGGCTATCAAAAGGCCCAGGAAAACAAATCTCATTTCAGATGAAAGCCTGAAATGGGATTTATAGATGTGTACACATATTTGGGAAGCTCCAGAGACCTTGTGTGTACCGGGGGGTGCTGGGATCATTTCGGGGAAGCTGCTGTCACCAGCAGTGCTCCATCCTCACTTACTCATAACCACTGGAGCTGGGCATGTTCTGCTGCTCAGACAAACAAGAGCAGGAATGACCAGCTGGGGCACCACAGGGCTCTCAGAGCATCCTGAACTAACAAGCAAAACATTCCGTGCCTTAACTTCACCCTTGTGTTCATCCTCGATGCCTCTTGAACAGGCACTGCTTGCTCTGAGAGCTGGCTCTGCTCTGAAATGGGGGCTTGAGGTGGGTCCTTGGGACGGGATTTGTCATGCTGCAGGGCAAAACCAGAGATGTGACACTTCTGTCACTGTTCCTGAGGTATTTACTTCCAGTATTTACTGAGGTATTTACTCCCACTGCAGGGCTGGGAAATCAGGGCAGGTGAATTTAAGTCCTTGCTTTCCTGTTGATTTTTTCCTGGCGTTTTTGCCTGTACAGCTTGTCCACTGCGGTAATCTACTCCAACATCTGCTATGAAGTGAAATTCCCGAGTGTGGAGCACAGGGGAGAGGTATTCCATAGGAGAATCCACAGAAACCCGTGCAGGGAGGAGCTGGGAGCTGCTGGTGTTTCTTAATAGGAGTTGCACTGAGGAGGGAGAGGAAAATAGACACTGAACTTGTAGCTGCCACAGGCTGAATTGGGCATTACTAAACCTGGGTGTCAGCACTTCTGCTCTTGGAAAACTGAGCAGAGCAATTCCTGGCATTAGCGAAGAGCAAATGCCAGCCCAGCCCGTCTCTCCAAACTCTGCAGGCTTTGTCTGTGTGAGTTTTGCAGGGAATGCACGCACGTGTGAGCGAGAAATGGGGAGAAATGTGTTGGCAGTCCTTGATTGCTCACCATTAAGAATTATATATTCAATGAATGGCATCTGACTCTTTTTCTGCCTTTGCCTCAGTCTTCACGGTGCTGGGCTTGAGTGAAATGAGCTGGAAAGTTGCTTGTTGTGCCCCTTAGTTCTCCAGAATTGTTGTTATGGTCTGGGAGATGTGACCACTTTCAAATTCTCCTTGTGTTCTACTTTGTCCTTGCCTCTCCTCCTTCAGGCTTGCAGTGCTCTGACTTAGGGGTGATGTTAAGCCTGTCTAGTTCAGTCTGAGCTGGCACTTTTGGGATGGGAAGCGAATATGGGTGACTGGAAGAATGTGCTGGATCTGGGTCCCATCTGTCTTTTGTGGGGAATTCCAGGATGTTTTTACACCACTGTGTCCGGGGTTGTGGTAGAAGATGCCCCTTTACACCTCTCTCAAAGAGCTCAGAGGTGCTGTGACCCACTTCAGGGAGGCTGGAGCTCGGCTGGGAGCAAACATCACACTCCTCCAGGGATACAGATGGAAAACGAGTGTTCCAAGCACCCAGACTGAGCTGCAGTCCTTTTGTTCCCAAGGAAATAAATCGGAGACAAACTGCAAAGGTCTCAGCAAATCCTGCTGCATGTGTGGGTACCTCAGCCTGAGCACCCTGTCCCTGCCCAAGGTCTCTCAGTTATCTCACCAGGCAGCAGCTCCATGGCCTCTTTTCCTTCCTTTCAGCATCCCCAGTCCCTGGGACACTTGTTCTTCTGCCACCCACCTCCCTCTGGTGACAGAATTCATCTCTCTGGAAAGAAGCTCATCCCAGTTTAGGGCTCAGATCCAGCTGGCCTCTCTAATCTACCTGTGCAGCTGCAGCTTGGACTGTGCTCACCTGCCCCGTCTTCTCTGTGCCTTAGGAGCAGAAGGGGCTGGGTGAAAGAAGGAATTTATTTATTAATGCAATCCCCAAGCTCTGCTTTTAAAGGATGAGATGATGGGGGCAATAAAAATGTACTGACCAGGTGATGCAAGTTTGGATCAGCTCATGGTGGTTGTTTTCTGCTTTCTTCAGGCCATCCACCTACTCCTTCTGCCCTTTAACCTAAACTCCAGCCTTTCAAAGCTCCCTAAAAATCCCTGAAGTGTTGCTGCATGCAGCATTCTTTTGTATACAAAATATTCTTAGCTAAAAATACACTGAGTGCTAAAATTATACAGCTCTTTCCAGAGAATCTCCCTAATTTCTGTAGATTTAGTACATGTCAAGAAGCAATTTAAAGGTCATCTTATTTCCTCATGTTTATTTAAAAAGGAGTGCTGAGGGCTAGCATTTTGGCAAATGCTTGCTGTGAGTTGTACAATTTGTCCTTGTTTTTTTAGATAATGGTGGGTTTCATCTTGTGGAAGAGAGCAAAATGGAGCTTGATTTGAAAAATAGGGGGTATTGCAATTCTTGTGCAGATAAGTCAATATAATTCCTGGAAAGGCAAGATGTATTTTGTCGAAGTCTTGACATAACTGGAAAGGATTATCTTTACCAATTTTTGTCTTCCTGCATTTTTTTTTAAGGAAAGAGATTTCTAAAATGTCTTTCTAATGGCTTGAATTGCTGAGTCCAACATCTGGCTGCACAGGTGTGGGAGCAGAGCAGTTGACTCCTGGTGGAAGGAGATGTACATGGAAGTCAGAGGAGGATTCCCAAAGTGCGGAATCCTGCCTTGAACTCCTCTTTACCCCCCGTGTTTGGGATGCACAGATGTTCCCAGATGTTCCATCCACCTGAGCAGCTGAGGTGAGAAGGGGGAATCTGCCTCTGCTGCTTTGAGTGGCAAGAGGAATAATCGGGGAATTTGTGGACTGATGAAACCCTTTGTAAGTGGGGCTGGAGATGTAGAAGTGAAAGAGTTTTCTGCAATTTCCCTGTGCTGAACCTGGCAGTGGAACAGGACCATGGGCAGCAGGCTGGGGCAGTGAAAAGGCATTTTTCAATGCATTAACTTGGTGTATTTCAGGGGGTGTGAAGCCAAATCTTCCTCTCTTAGTGGATCTGGAGTGTAATTCCACTTGTCTTAATGGAGATGGATTCCAGATTTACAGTGGTGCTGGAGAGAAGAGGGAAAAGATTATGCATAGAGTAGGTGGGTCATGGGAAGAACCCCCCCTTTCTTTTCTTTTCTACCACAGTTTTCAATGAGGAATCATGGAGACAGCAGCTTCCAGCCTGCCAATGCAAATTGAGACAAATTAAGGGGTAGATTAACTAATTATTGTAATGTCATGGTAGCAATGCTACAGTTCAGGTTGCAGAGGGCTTTCAATGATCAGCTTTATTTTTCACAGTTACCTTTTAATTGGTCATGTATTTGTGTATAAATTAAGGCAAGAAAGCCTCTTGCCTTTTGTTTTCCAGCCATTGAAGAGATGCCTCGGTGGGTTTGGGACTGGAGGGGGAGAGGGACCCTTTGCAGTGATTGGAACAGACGGTAACGCCCCACCAGGGGCACATTTGTAAGGATGGAAATTCCTTTTTAGACCTCACAGTGGAATAGGAGTTAGATACACATCTGATAAACAGGCTATTTTCAATCTCTGTTTGGGGAGATGAGAAAGTGAAATGTGCAGCTGGCAAGCTCCAGCTCCTCATGTTTCACTCCTCAGAAGGAGACAGTCGCCAAACAAAGGGCCTTAGTGCAGTTATTTTAGCAATAACTAATATACATACCTGTACGTGTATGTATGGCTCCCTCCAGAGCACAGCTGCAGGAAGAAGCTGTGCAAAAAAAAAAGACAGTTTTGTGTTCGCAGTGTTTGGGATGGGACTGAAATTCTCCACATCCCAGAAAACTTTGATGTGCGCTTGAGGTGTAAACTGAATTTCAACTCCTAATGAAAAATCCCCGGTAAATAATTAATCTGTGTTTAACGTTCTGTTTGAGGGGTGCTGGGGCCTCAAAGACAGATTGGGGTTTTTTTTTTTAATTTTATTTTTTTAAGAACTGTAGAAAACCTGTGCGTGAGTTTTGATTCTGTTCATATGTTGGGTTGTCTTACCTGTGTTCCTTCCTTGCCTTATAGGAATGAAATTATTAAGGCAAGTAGGACCTTTGGAACCTCACCAGTGTGTATGTGTGTATGCGTGTATATATATATTTAATATATATATATTCATATATGTGTGAGTGTGTATTGGAATGGTCACCTTGGGACCATCAGTTTTTTTCTGGAAAATGGGTTAAATAACAGCAGGATGAGGAAAACTTCTATGGAGAATGATATTTCCCTTCAAAATGGAACCTCAGTGTTTTGTTTGAGCTTTCCAAGAGGTTTGGAGGGGCCTTGCACACCCTGCCTGGCTGAGGAGGGCTGGTGGCTTGGGCTGCCCTGGTGACGCCTCTGGAGAATTCCTTTGGGATGGAGCACTGGGGGCTTGTTCAAGGTGAATCGGATTATAGGAGATCAAACTTCCATACTTATCTAGGATTCCTTCTTGCTCTGGGCCCATCATGTTCTTCCCAAGGCATTGGGACTTGGCCATCCCCCCTCTCTGGGAGGTGGGAATTGTCTTGGTGCAGCTTGGTGGAGCAAGAACCGCTGAGCCAGGTAGCCCCGAGGCTGCTCTGAGCGGACACTTTCTTGCTGTGTTGTGAGGAACCATTGACTTTTCCTCAAGAAAACAACAAAAAGCCTCTCAGCCCCATCCAGGCTGTGCTTGCACTTGAACTGAAAGCACTGAGACCCTTTGCTGCTCCTGGGAGCTTTCCATTTGCTGCAGTAGGAAGGGCTGTTAATTTAAGTATGCAATTGATATATGTCATCCAAATCAAAACATCTTGCACGAATGTGATTAAATGAAATTCCTCAAGTATGTTCTTGCCATCTGGAACAACTTTCCCATATTTTGTTGTCTCATTGACTTTTCAAAATTTAACTGAAAAATGTATTTTCACTTTTTTTCCCCCCCCTCCTTTGGTAATGCTTAGTTTTCCTCTCCACTGCACTTCCATAAAAATCTGCAAATCATTTTGGAATAAGCATTAAGGGGAGGGAGCCCTTCAAAATCAGAGAACAATCCTGGTGGGTACTGGAGGCTTCCACTGCACTGTGATCCTATCACATCCCATCATTGCCTTTGGGGGACTGAGCACCCCTCTGAGGATCCCATCCTTTAGCCTAGGAGTGCTTCCAGTGAGTTATCCTCAGAATGAAATGGGAAGGATGTGTGGCTGATGGGGTGCCCACATCCTGGCAGCTGATGCCATTTCAGCCTTAGAGAGGGGCCAGACTGACTTTGTCAGGTTGATGTGGCCCCCAGAGGAGCAGGAGATAAAGTTCCCATTTGGGATCCCAGTTGTACCCTCCTCCTGTTGGACCATCCTGTTGGGAACAGCAGCTTCCCCAAATCTGCTCTTGTGGAAATCAGCGTCAAAACACTCTGTAGGAATTCAGAGCAGAAAATACAAATGAATTCCTAAATCCATGGTCAACTTCAGGCTTGTTAAGATTTGCTGCAAACAAAAGCTGCACTTGAGATCAAAGCTCAGCTAAGCAGAAGTGAAATCCCAAAGCAGAATTTTGGGGTTCCAAAATTATAGATCATCAGGCTCCTCACTCTTTTGTACTGATCCATTCAAACACAGAAATGTGGAGAAATTGTTGCACACACACTGCTGAGTGTGAGTTGGAAATGTTCTTCTCAGGCACCCAGCCTAGGATTTTCAGATTTACCTGCGTTGTTTCCTTCTCACTTTATTTCTTAATGGCATCTGATTATCTGAGTGACTTCAGACAATGCACAATTACAGATTTTCAAGTTTGAATGTTTCTTTTTGTGAAGTTTTACTTTGGATTATTTTCAGTAAAAAACATTGCCCTCCCACTTCCCAAACTTGGTTTGCCTGGGCTGCTGTGCGAGTGCTCTCTGGAAATAACAAATAAGAGGCCCAGCAATTGGTCATTTAACAGATTTGAAAATACTGAGGGATTCTGGCCTGTAACATAAGCAGCTATTTAAGTATTTTTTTGTGGCTCGCTACTCCTGATGTGAATAATTTACAGAAATAATAATGAGGGAAGACTAAATAAGGAGAAGTACAAGACGTGAAAACGAAGAAGCCAAAAGTTCGGGTCAGCTGGCAGTGTTTGCAATTTGCAATGTCTACGGGTTTAGGCAACTAAACATTTAAACCACAAAGTGATGAACAACTGGATTGAGAGTACTTTGAACCTAATGTAGCCCAATTAACTCTTGTCTGAATTTTAGTCTTGGCCTAAATCTGATCCTACTGAAGACAGTAGCAACATCCCCATTGCTTTTGACGTGTCCATGCCTGGACATGTAAAACTGGGCCAGTGCTGATGGTATAGATGCAGAAAAATGTTTATTTTTGGTGTGGCAGAGGGAGGAATTACTTCCATATCTGCATTAATTTAGTTTTTGGCATTTCACTGATGCTGGGTGCCAGTGGCCTTGGTGTCCTGGGAGGCGTAAGAGGCATAGGGTGGGTGTGCACATGCTGACCCTGGGAAGATCCTTTGGGAAGAGGTTTTGCCCCTACACTGACCAGTGAAGGGGTGTAAGGTGGCCCATGGCTTAAGCAGGGCAAATGCAGACCTGTGCTGAGGTGGTCAGAAGCTGGAGGATGGTCTGGAGCCACCCAGGGAAAGGAATTCCATCAGAGCCATATTTGCCTGGTGAGGAGACATCCTTTGATCACTTCCCAGTCTCTTGACTGCAGAAATTGATACATATAAGGCAAACATTTTTTTGCAAGTTTTGGCCCACTCTCCTGCCTCTTGACCTCAGTGGGAGTAGGGTGAGCACTTCTGACATTCCCACTCTACACATTCAAGCAATTTCCTTTCTTTTCCCTGGAGCCCTCACCACGGATCTGCTGCGAAGAAAATAATGAGAAAATGTTGCTGCATCCAAGTTCTTGGTGGTGGCAGTGCTGGAGCTGTGCTGGCTTCCTGACAGGTCCCACCTTGCATCTGTGAACTGGGAAATCTGCTTGTGTCCTTAAACAGAGACGGCCAAGAATAAGCATTCATAATTAAAGCATCATTTACTGCTTGAAGAGTCCTGCTTTTGTAAGTTTTCCTGAAACACTCACCAGGAAGGGCTTCCTCAGGTTTGGGGCAGCTCTGTGGCAGTTGTTGGCCTGGGAAGAGGGGTAAGGGGCAACTCCTGGTCTGATTAAAGCAGACTGAAGTCGCTGTTCTCAGCCATGGCAGTCACCCTCACCTCCTCTTGCAGAGCAGTTCCCCTGGTACTGCACCAGTGAAGTGGAGTGAAGATGAATTTCAAAATCCTGGAGGATTTAGGGGAGCAGAGTTGTTGTTCTCTGGACAGTCCTGCTGCCATGCAAGTGGCCGAATCCTGGGAGACAATAAATTCCCACAGCCCCTTCTCTGCCCTGCCCTCAAGTGCCGTACTGAAGAACACCATGGGATAGGAAAACACTGTGGAGCATAAAATACTTATTTAAAGACTTTTTAAAACCAGGTCCCATATTACAGCTCCTAATTGGGATTCAGGTGTCTAATGTTAAACCCTCATCTTTAAATCTCTGCCCTCAATGGACAAGCTGTAGGTTATTTTTGGTTTACTTTCTAAGCTGCAGACAGTTGAAGTGGAATTCCGTTTACCTGCCTGGAACCCTTGCAGAAATAGGATGACAAAGCCACAAAAGGCAAGAAATGTTCTATCATTTGAAGGGTGACATCACCAATGAAGGGTTTTCCATTTAGGAACTTGCACAAATGCCTGTTAGTGGTTGTTTGGCAGCCCCTGTCAAGCAGGCTCTGGGTTCCTGTGGTCATTGTTCTGGATTTATTATTCCCTTTTTTGAAGGAATGTTCTTCTATAATCAAGAGGAGCACAGGCAGTATTTCTACTTTTAGATATTTTAATTATTTATTTCTCTAAGGCTTATGGACTCTTTCACCTTGACCAAACAGACCTCCTTTATCAAAATTCCCTGAAAAGTTGGGTAAGTTCTAGCCCAGAACTCGATCTCAGCTTTACAGCTTCATCCCTTTGCCAGACAATGTTAAGCTTTCTAAGCAGCACAAGTAGCTAGAATTTCCCTGTCAGTTCCTATTATAAGAACCTGACTTTAGTTGATTATAACTTTGCCAGACTTGTTCTGTGGAGCTGACGTTTTCCATACTTGATTCTTTTTTTTGGTAAGCTGCAGTTAATATGGCTCATCTGTCTCCTTGCAAGGGAGGGAGCTGGAAAATACCCTGTGTTGTTCGTGTGATCGTTTTTGGAACTGGCAATTTTAGAAGTAGGGATTTTCCTGGTATAAGGAATTAATTCAGATGTCAGCTTTCTCATTTTACGTGGCACTGTTGACTTCAAGAGCTGGAGGTTGGGGCTCAGAGTATTTCTGTATTGCTGGTGTAGAGGCTTAGCCAGTTTCTGAGGGGCCAAATTCTGGTGTGGCTGCTGCTGTTGTAGAATATAAAGTTTTTATCATGCTTGACTAAAGAACTTCAGCCTTATTTGAAGTTTTCACTTGAACTCTGGATTTTAAAGGTTTGGGCAGGAATCTTATCTCTTGATTATTGGGTGTAAAATATGAAAGCTGGATTTTTTTTGTGCGTGTTGATGTAGCCAAGTAATAAAGAGTTTATGGCCATAATCAGGATTTTGCTTATAAAACGTGTGTGCTTTTAAATCCTGTTTTGTTTTTGAGTACTTTTTGTCTTGACTACGTGTTTTGGTGGTAGACAAATCCACTTTACATGTCTAGTAAAAACTTGAGAACAGCACCCTGCCTAGAACAATTCTGAAATGGATTTGAACCATATTGTGTTTACTTCGGTCTCTAGGTTTTATTGCTGAATGCAAACACTTGAGAAAATGCAAAGCAGAAATAAGAAGGAAGTGAACTTATTTGAACTTTCAGGAAAGAACTTAAGCCCCGTTTAACTTATATAAAACGTGAGATGAGTGCCCAGGTCTGTTCTGATGCAGTTTGGACAAATGTTCCTCTCCTTAATCACAGCAGAGATCAGCCACCAGTGCTTTGTGTGTAAACTCTGTGCACTAGGGCTTACATTGAGGGTGAACTTGGGGGAATGATGTTCCTGGTCATAAAGCAATTAAACTAATGTGTCCTGGAAGAGGATGGAAGGGAAGGGGGATGTCCTTTGGCAGTTACCATCCCAGCTCTGTACATTAGATGAAATGCTGGCTTTGCACCACACAGCTTTGCTCTTCCACTGTCATTCCTCCACAGTGCTCCTTAAAAGCTGAGAATAATTTATCTTAGCATATGTAAGTTTATTTTTTATGTAATTACATGTACCATCGTGTTAACTTTGTGCAAAGGTTGTGCCTATTGTCCTTGGGAAACCAAAGTGATTATCATTGGTTTGTTTTGTTACACAATTGTTTAAATTATAATAAGTTACCATCATTGTTTCTTGAGTCCAGCTGTGTTTATGGATTAAGATCTACTGACTCAAATATTTACAGTGTTCCAAAAATTATGAGAACATGCAGTGCTGGGGGTTTTCCATATGCTGCTTTATTTGACTTAGAGAGCTCTCCATCACAACTGGAAAAGGAGTCTTGGTCCAGAATAGTTTTGTAAGAGTTGGGTACCTCTTGTGTCTGCCTGGGCCAGTGCTGCTTGTCACTCTGGTGGTGTGGAGAGGCAATTCCAGGTTTCCAGATCAGATTTCTGGTGGTGATGGGTATTGAATCCCATGGAAAGTGTGCCTCAGCTGGGGGCACAGACTGAGCCCTCGAACTCTGGCTAAAGCCAGGGATAACCACATCAAATTCTACCCCCAGACCACTCCAGTTTAAGTATCTTTTTGTGGGTTACCTCCTCCTGCAAGGACTGTATGTGCAGGGATGTCCAGTTCCTGCACGGGGGCAGCTCCCAGGCAGTCTGTGGATCTCTGCAGAGCAGATCTGTGTGTCTGGGTCAGACCAAGAGCTGTCTTTGCATCTGTGTTGTCATTACGGGCCGGGAGCTGGTGTTCTTCACACCAGAGTTGTGTTTCTGGCAGGGAGAGAACAAGCCCTCATGCCTTGGGCCCCTCAGCTGTGGTTCAGGACTGTGGCTCTGTGCAGGGAAATGTTCTGTTCTCTGAAGTCTCTCAGATTTGATCACGTGCCCATAAAGCCCATGTTTAACACTGTGTTTGTCTTCAAACACTTCCTCGGGCAGGCTCTGAGCCTGCTGCTCCTGAAGCCAAAAGCCAATCCCAAATGGCAAGAGAGGATTAGGGGAACCTTTCCCTCTGGGCTGGCTGTTCTGGAGCTGCTGCAGAGCTGCTGTGCTTGGCCTCTGTAGCACTGAGCACCAGCTCCTGCTGACAGCAGGTTATTACACGTGTTGGGCCACCAGTCAGTCACCATGGCAATCCCTGAGCTTCCAGGAGGGGAGAGGAAGGGACGTGAGAGGTTGTTGTACTTCTGCCGTGTTCCTGCTGTAAATAGAGCAGAGTGAGTTTGTTGGAAGGGTTGAATCATCAGATCTTGTCCTGCTCCTCGAATCCGCCCTGTCCGGGCTGTGGGCTCCTGCTACTTCCACTGCACACAACATATCTCGTGTTATTTTTGGCACCTCCTTTGTGATTTCTCATCTTAGCAGTAATAAACTTCCCATCATTTTCCTGTCATTCATAAACACGAGCTGTTAAAGAGCAAAGCTGCCATGGGAAGCAGATGAGATGCATGCCTGGCTTACTAAGGCACTGCCCCAGCATCAGTGTGGGCACTCTGATGGGACCCGAGTCTTGGAGACCCTTTCACAGGTGGTTTTCCCATGTCCTGGTTACACATCAGTTTTTAAATTGAGTTCAGATGACCGGGGTGGTCACTCCTGTGCATCCTTTGTGTTTACCAGGTCTTTTGAACTAGGTCATACAAGTGTGTGGGCTTTACCTTCAGGTCTGAAACCACAAATATCTTCATTACTGTGGCAAATGGGCTTTTTTTATTTTTTCCTGGATATGTATTTGGTCTCAAGTGTTCTGCCAGAAATTGGTCTTTTTGGCCCCACTCATCTGAGAGCACCTCAGTCACGAGCAGGCCCACAGAAGCAAAATGCTCTCGCTGTGTTGGTAGCCAGCCCAGCTGTGCACAGCCTGGGAATGTCAGCAGATCAGCCCCTGGGTTGTGCCCTGTTGGCAGATCCTTGTGCCCTTCCCAGAGTTGTTTCACTGGTTTTCCACGTGGGATTCCCTAGGAGTCAGTCACTGGATCTCCTGGCATGAGTGGTGGGCTCTGTTCCACGTGCCCAGGTCGTGCTTGAAGTTAGGGAAGAGTTAAGACTTGTCTTGAAAGGAGGCCTCGTGGTATTTTGTTTCACTAATAACACTGCAAACCCTGGGTTCTGTCTGTCTGAGGGTTTTTAAAATCTCATCTCTATTGCCTGTAGTGGAATAAAAGTTATTCCCTTGTGCATTGGGAATATCACTAATGGAGCTACAGGCACTTTATATCCCTCTGTACCTTGCTGAGAAGTCACCTCATTGTGTCTGCCTAATTATAGAGTGAAACACAATCCTCCGTCTGTCTCTATTGTTAATCACCGAGTTTGGATTAAAATATTAACCCAAAGCATGAAGTTGTATAAGTATGAAAGCAGCATGAAGACAAAGCAAGAAAGCCATCTGTTCTCTCCTTTTCTTCCCTGGGCATATGGAGGCATTTTTTTTAATGCTGAAGTCCACATATTCCCCCTGAGATGTTTGTTTTTGTTTCAGTTGTACTTAATTTTTTAATCACCAGCGTTTGTGTGGCTGCGTAGGTGTGAATATCAATGTAGTGAAACAATGGAAGGTGGTTAGTGGAGCTGATGTGCTCAACAGCTGTGCTCAGTCTTTTTTGAAGACCCCAGGCTGGAGTGTCCAAAATGTTTTCACTGCCTCTGGGGCTTTGTTTTTGGTGAGTCTTTGAAAAAATGCAACATTAAACTGAGTAAAAAATAACATCAGCTCCTTTTAAGGTTGTTCAGTATTGTTACTAGTGGTATCTTGTGTTTGGAGGTGGATAAATGTACTGAAGTGGCAGTCATTTGGAGGATATTTTTCAGCAATCTTGAGTCAGCTATTCTATTTGTCAGATGGACAGAGAGAAGTGTTTTGCCCCTATTTAAAATTATATTTTTAACTTTGGGGGCTGCAGCAATTGAAACAAAAAACGCCCTGACAACTGGTCACAGGCTCCATCCTGCAGATGCACAAACATTCCCAGCCTCAGCCTCATCAGAGAAGGTCTGAAGCCAACCCCAGCCCTACACGATTTATTCTTCCAATTTAATTTAATGGAGGCTACTCCCAGTGATGGGCATGATTTTCTATCTTAGTGCCCTGTCTGAGTGGGCAGCAGGCCTTTTCCAGAGGTGCAGAAATGTGCAATTTGTGAGCTTTTGCTTGCTAAACTGAACGATTTCCAGCAGCAAAGGCTGTGATGAAACAGAGGATGGAGGCTGACAAGAGTGGAATAGGTAAATGGAAGGGGGAAAGTGGAGCTCTGAAGGAGGGGAAGATTTGAGCATTGTTAGCCCTGAGCCTGATCCTGGTGACAGCCACTGTGGTCATGCAAGAGAAGCATTTCACAGGGGTGAGCAGGGCTGGAGGTGTGAACAGTCCAGTGTTCATTAACATCAGTAGCTATAATGTCTATTTTTGCATGTGGTATTAAAAATAAAGACTGTTCTTGTGAAATCTGCTCCTTTCATCTGGGGGATTACAGAGAGAAATATCAGCTTAACACTCCAGTAATTATCTAGCACACTTTTATTTCGCTGATCAGAGCTGTGAAACTTCTGAAAGTTTGCATCAAATTTGACTTGTTCATTAAATCTCTGTTGGAACCATGGCGCAAGTCAAACCTGAAGGTGACAGATACAGCAGCTCGGTTGTGCTTGCGTAAAACTTGTTTGGCTCACCTGGATGATATCAAAGGGTATGTATTTATTAAAAATATGGATATTTTTAACCCTGATGAATGTGTGAGAAACAAGCAGCTTTAAAAAAAATAAACCAACAGCTATTTTGGATGATTCACTTAAACCTGAACACTAATGAGCGTTATTGTGCCAACAGTGCAGATGAGATAAAAGAGAGAAAAGAAAATAAGCTATAAATATCTGTGATAATTCTTTAAACCCCCTGTTTTTATCAAGTTGTAGTGGATGAACATTTGACCAGCAGTTGTCTGTGAACATAAGACAGAAATAGCATTCATAGAAATCTCAGATGATAACACATCACTAGCTTCATTGTGTATTTTCTGTTTCATGGTGACTACAGAGGACCAGAGTCCACAAAACAGTCTGTGCTCATACAAAAGGCACCCCTGTATAGCAAATGAACAAAATGTTCTTGGATCAAACTCCAGTTTTTATTTTATTTCTTTTTTAGGCCAGAAAAAGTTATTTGAATGCTCCCACAGCTTTCCTCTTCACCTCTTGTACTGTTACATCCTCTGACATCATACTGTGCTTCCAAGGAGAAGTTTATGGTGTCACGAAAAGGGTCTCAGAAGTTCAAGACGTTGTGACACTGAGAGAAAGTGTCTGTATGTTTTCAAACATTATGGAAATTGTAAGCGTGCTTTCCAAATCTGTCAGGAATATATGCTTTGAAAAGATGAATGCCTGTGTGGGATTAACTCCTCATGTTACACATGGACTCTGGAGTGTGTTGTTTTCTCCCACTGCTCTCTGGAGCCCAGTATCTCAAATGGAATCTGACACACCACACCAGATGCTAAATGAGGCCTTTCCAAACTGAGGTGTGTGTGTTTTGTGTGCTGAACGTAATCTCTCCAGACCCACTTTGCGGAGGTCTGATGGGAGCTGTCCTGCTGCTTTGGAACAATTCACCTGGCCCAGCCACAGCCCGTCCTGGTGTGAGCTGGTGTTAACAAATGCGTGGGGCTGGGTCCCTCCTCCCCTGCGTCCCAGTCACCCCAGTTGAAATGTCTTGCTGGTGTGGAGAGCTGGGTGTGCACATGGAGAGTGTTTCTAGGAAATGTTGCGTAAAGCAGTTCCAAAAAAGAGACAAGCGTAGGAAAATGATATTAATTCTATCCCTAAATCTGATAAAATCCATTTCATATGTTATTACTCTTCTTTTTAGGAAAGAAGTGAATAATTCTAGCAGCTGTTTGCGTTATAAAAACTGGCGCTGTGTATTCCTGGTTAACACTGAACAGCAGAGCTGCTGCAGATCCCAGGACTCTCCAGATCATCTCCAAAGTCAGGTTTGCCTGGATAGGAAACAAGAAATGCTCCACTAACATTGGCACTCACTAACTTGGAGTACAAAGGGCAAGTCAAGATGAGCATAACCAGCTTTAACACAGACCTGGCTTGGGCAGGAGATGTCCCATCTTGGAGAGGGCCTGATGCCTTGAGAGGCCACCTAAACACAGAGACTAGACAGGAGCAAGGGAATAAAGGTCGGTATTTATTTGAAAGGCCTTCAAAGGTACCCCTGGGGAGCCAGAGGCCACTGCCAAGATGGGCCCCAAGGTGGACAACAGGCCACGAGTTCTTCACACTTTTATAGGTTTGGTTCATTTGCATAGCAGGGTTAATTCTCCAATTGAAGCTTCAGTTTAATGATGTAATTCCTCAGCTTGCCCCCCTCTCAAAAGCTTTTGGTTTATTCTTTTTGGGCCTAGGACAGTCTGGGTGTCCTCAGAGAGCAGGCCCAGAGAGGCTTTGTTATGTCTCCCCAGCACGAGAGAGCAGAAATGAACAGGCTACAAGAAACTGCAGAGTTACACACCAGGCAGTGCAGGATTTGAAAAATATAAAAGTTAAAACCTAAGGCATCAGGCCAGGAGACGAAACTGCACAAGTTTAGACAAAGGACTGACCTGGTGGATGGCACGAGGCTGGCAAAGCTCCCTCCTTCATGTTTGACACAAACGCTTCTATGGCTCCTCTGTGGCAAGTTTTCAGGATAAGAAAGGAGGAAGATGAATGATGGTGATTTTATTACTTTTCCTCAGTGTTTTTCCACTGATGATTCGGGTCCTCATCAAGCTGAACTGAGACCCATATTCCAGTCTGTGCCCCCCAGGAGCTCCTAAACACTTCCAATTCTCTGATATTTGAGCAGTGCAGTGTTTCTGCCATGTTCAGTGCGGCACTGCATGAATCTGTCACCTGGTGATGTTGAGCTGTCTGTTAGGCTGTCTTCTAGATAAAGTGCTGTTAACACATCATCTTTTAAAGCATGAGACTCTCCCTTGGCACTGACAGGTAATATATACTTCTTTCCCTGGAAAAAAAAAGCCTTTTCTGTTAGCAATGACTTGCTGATTGCCTATTTATTTTCACAAATCTTCTCATGTCAAAATATTTTGATAAAAGTCTGGCCCACATTAAATAATCAAGAAAATAATTACTACTTCCAATTTTATTTAATTTTTGACTGTCAAATAATCTAACAAGCTTATTTTTAGATCTCAGGAATGCATCTTGTAAGGTGCTGCAGTGAGTGAGCAAAGATGGTTTGTACTCTGATTGGGGAATGGAGGGAAGGGGCTGATTTCCAAGCCTGGCGTAGATGAAGAGTGAAAGGCAGAGAAGGAAGGAATGCTTTGTGTGCAATCTTGACCCAGCAACATTGGGTTAATGATCATAAAGTGGCAGCCAAATTGGTTAATTAGAGAATAAGTGCCTGCTGTTTGCATCTGTCTCATTAAGTCTGAAGAATAAAGCTGCTGAGAGGGACTGAGCAGGGCTTGGGGGTGGGTTTGGGACTGGGCTTCTGGAATTAGTTCTTGAGTTGGCTGACTTCGGGGTTGTTGTGTGTCTTGATGGGTACAGGGTCAAGCACTGGCCTGTAAAATATATTTATCCTTAGTTTGATAGGATGGTTGGAACCATTACTGTGAAACCTCTTCATCTGAACACACAGCAGGAACTTCCTGGATTTATGGCACGAATGTTGGAAATGCAGAGAGGGAGGGAGATAAGGCAGGGCAGGACAGTGAAACTGCAGGTTAAGGGCTTTTAATGGCTTTTTAATAGAGGATGTGGGTTATTGAAACAAGGCTTTTGAGGCTGTCCCCAAATGTCTGCTGAGTGTGGAACCCCTCCTACACCTGCCTGGCACTTTTGAGATTGGTGGGAGAGATTGTGTGAAATAGCCAGGATGAGATTTACCGGGATAGGCCTGCGTGGATGGACTTGAGAAAGTGACTTGTTTTCTTATTTGTTTTGTTTTTGTGGTTGCTTTTGGTTTTGTTTGTTTTTCTTGAAGGTGAAAGCCAGTGAAAGGAGAGAGAATCTGCCCAGACAGGAAACGCCCTGTAACCTTGCCAGGGAGTTACGGAGGGGGATTGAAAGGGGAAGAAGAATGGGAAGTCACAGGTAGAGCAGGGCAGGCCAAGAATACAATTTTGGGGAGTGATTGCTGTGTTTTCCCTGCAGTCCTTGCATGCACAGGAAGCACGGGGTGGGGTTCAGGTGCTTATTAGAAACTCAAAGTCTGGAAAGGTGACGTGGCACTGGGGAATCCAAACTGGCATCAGGAATGGCAAACTGAGGAAAACTATGGAGCTGTAATGTGGGACTGTTCCACTGGCGTCCTTTTCCTTCCAAAGGCTGAGCATTAACTGCATTTGGAGGCCTGATACGGGCAGAATGATATCCTGCCTTAGGAGAAAATGGTAATTCATGGCATTTTCCAGAGCATTCCAAGGCCATCAGGGACCTAATCCAAACGAGTGCCTTTCTCTGTTGACTTAGAATCAGGTTGTTGCATCCTACAGCTGAAATTTCCACCCCCCTCACAAGGATTTTGGACACTTAGTCCCCCATGGAAAATTAAAATGAGATTAGAAGAGCTCAGCCTGCCATTCTAAGTGGATTGAATCAAAAGTAGGAACAGGCTCAGGGTATTGTTAACAATCAATTGAAACCTAATACTGCAATCCCTTTCAGCATCCACAGGGAGGGAATGCAATATCTCTGGAAAAAGACAGTATTGTATATCACAGAGCAGAATATTCTGTATGGAATATTTATTGGAAAATGATTTACATTCCCTTAATTTTACCCCAACAAATGCCTGCTCTTTTCTGCCTGGAATTGTCTTCCTAGCCACATTGCTGTTTCTAAAACTGCTAATAGAGCTGATTTAAGTTGTTCATAGAAAATGCTTTCTGTGAAGAGAGAATTGTTCTTAAAGTGCATCTGACTAAAATATGCCAAGGTTATTAGCGCTTCACATTTTGCAAATGAATTCATATCTTATTTAAAATTTTAATAGAGCATATATGGCTTGCTTTTTTTAATAACTTCCCTGAAAAGATGATTCTCTTCCCAATAAAAACCAGACTGTGTTCAGTAAAGACAAACCTAAGGAAAATTTGAGCTAAATTACCCTTTCCCTCAAAAAAGATGTTTGAAGAAATAAAATGGAAAAATAGGTCTCTTTGGGCCCTTTCAAAATGCAAATATCTCTTAATGGGCAGGTTTTGCTTGGCTGTTAAATAGTTGTAGCTGTTCTTGCTTCATTTGGTTTGCATAAACACGGCCTAATTCAAAACTCTTTATTCCTCATGTACCTCTTTGTTTCTACTATCACAGAACGTTTGGGTTGGAAGAGACCTTAAAAACCATCCCATTCCCTCTCCCCTCCCATGGACAGGGACATTTTCCACTGGACCAGGGTGCTCAGAGCTCCATCCACTCTGGCCTCCCTGCAGCTTGTCCCCCTTGCTGTCCCCTCACCTCTGTCACAGAATCATTTAGGTTGGGAAAGGTCTCTAAGATCATCAACCCAACCCTAAACCTGGCACTGCCAATCCACCACTAAACCACATTCCTACACGGAGGTGTTGTCTCTGGAAGGACAAGGGACACAGAGCAGTGGATGGGGTGACAACTCTGTGCCCCAAAGGGGTGGTGGAGGGGCACAGGGAAAAGGGGCAGGCAGTGGGGCTGTGTGCTGGATCCTTGGGCACCTGGGCACCGGGGATGATGGGCTTGGACCTTTGAACTTACCCAAAAAAGCTCGCTTTTGTCTCACCAGGACTGTGGGGGTTGAGTCCACCCTCATGTCAGCTCTTCTGGCACAGCACTGTTTAAGTCCTGCTTTACCAGAGAACCCAGTCCCCATTAAAACCCAGAAAGATTAAAGTAGGGAAAGCCCAAAAAAATGTTGATGGCAAGAGTAAGTATGGAGCTTCCAACAGAGAGTCGTTCTGGATTTAATTCTTGCCACACAAAAACAAGGGCTCTAGCAGTTGTGCTTTGGTTTTGGAATTAGCTTGATTTGAAATCAACCAGAACACTTGTCCTGACAATAGATCACTTTTATCTTGAATGTGGTTCCATTAGGAAAGATTTGATAACACTGTCAGGGTAAAATTGCTGATTTCAATCTGGTCTGGTTTCCCTCTTTGCACTTTGGCAAGTAAAGAAATATTTTGCTTTTCTGTGTAGTTTTCCATTGAATAACTGGGGCATCTCAGTAGTATGTTAAAACGAAAGGGCTGCCAGCTGCTGTCTTAAAGTTCCCAAAGCGAAGCATCACAAACGTTTTTTCTGCCTCTGCTGACCTGCAGCTGCTGTGTTCATTTATTAAGGTGGGAGCCTGTAGGATTTAGTCTCTAATTACATGTTGAGAAGTCTGCAGCATGGGTGCAGGACACTTTACCAGGATGCACAAGACCTTGCCTTCCTGGGGTTGAACTCCAGCTCTTTGTTCCTGTGAAAATGACAAGCTGATATTCGAGAAAAGGGCAAACTTTCTGCCCAGGGGCCCAGGTTGGACTGGAAAAGGAGCAGAAGGGGTATGAGAGCAGCTGAGAAAGGTGCTGTGATGGCACTGAGATGTGGTCCCAGTCCAGCACTGTTCTTTACCAGCACCAGCCCCTCCTTCCTGAGACATCGTAGGACAACATTTATCTCACACTGATTTAAAAAGAGATTTAATGAATGCAAGCCCCTCATTCATGTGGCACTTGGCCACTGCACTGTGCCAGTGTTGGTCTGTCTACCCTGAATAACCAAAGCTGCAGTTCCTGCCCCACACAAAAATGAACTCTGTCCCAGGTGAGAGCTGAGCACGTTCTCCCCAACTCCCAGGCACAGGAGAACCTCGGGAAGAGCTGGAGAGGGGTCATGTCATGGGAGGCCATGTCCTGAGCGAAATATTCCGGTGTTGACAATATCTCTGTTAAAATTCTTCAGGCAAATCTACGTGGAATAGAGTTGGTTTGGATTTACATTTAAAACACAAAGCTAAGTTGAACTCTGAATTTCTAATCATCTTCTAGGCCCTGATGCTTTCTGACTTGGGCTTAGCTCTTACGTGTCCCGTTATTATCAGCGATATGTTAAAACTTTACAGCCAAGCACCATATTCCCTGTGATATTGAAATATAGAACATACTTGGAGTTCTTTGCCTTTGCTTCTAATCTTTCAGCAACCTAATACTTTCTGACTTCCCTCTCTCAAACCAGGGACAGCCTTTTTTCTTTATCAGGGAATTCTGGTTTCAATCAGAAGGTGTCAGCAGCTCAGACTTCAGGGATACAGTCAAGTAGTGTGAGATTATTGATAATTTTGCAAGAATGACCACACCAAAACACTGTAAATGGTTGCAGATCCTCCATGGCAAGCACAGGAATAAGTTTTAACATGCCATGAGGTACATATGGGAGACACTTTTATTTAATCAAAAGTAAAGAAAACTCAAAGCCACAAGACAAGTTATTTCTCTAAACTTTTTTTTTCCTAAAAGCCAAGTGCAATATTGTGAGGTTTGGATCTAACAGAGACCCCAAACCTTTGTAAATAGGGTGGAAGCCTTTCTTGGAGCTGAATATCTGTTGGGAGCCCATTTCTTTTCAAGTATTTCAGTCAAGTCTCCATCTCCTGCAGCACTTGTGTTGTACAGAACCCTTTTGCAACGACTCCTTTGAAAACACTGCAATTATTTCTCAGTGCAGGAGCTCCAGACCTGTTTTACACCTGTTCCTCTAAAACACCTGCGCTTCCAGGCTCCTCATGGAATAAGCATAATTTATACTGACACAAACTGCTTTTGCTGATGCTACTTGATAACCATCCAGTGCATGAGAAGTGCTGATAAATTTGCTCCTCCAGGGCTGCACTGGAAGAGCTTTTACTGACAAACATCACAAAAGCTGCCCCTGTTCCTCACTGGAGTTGACATTGATGGCCACACTGGCAAATTCCTTGTGTGGATTTAGGATCTGTGCTGGTGTCAGATGTTTCCCAGACTTCCACCACGGTTCCAGCTCTTAATTATTTGGTGTTTTCTTTTTTCTAGAAAGCCAGAATTTGGGCATGGTAGGTGCATGTGTGGCAATCCCTTTGCTTGTGCCAAGGTTGGCTTCAGCTCTGCACCTCCCTGGAGGAGCTTTGGTGGGTTTGAATTCAGCTCTTGGAAAATGTTGTGCTGGGGAGTGGAAGAAAAGGAGGAGTTGGGCGTTTACAGGGCCTTGAAAACAAAATGCTCCTTTTCACAGGAGGATTTTTAGGATTGGTTTGGGGGAGGGCAGCAAGGAGCTTGTTGAGAGGTAAAGGGAATATCTCATTAATGATTTACTAATGAGCTGTAAAAGTTCTGACTCTTTATAATTTCTGAGGATGGAAAATGTTTCTTGGAATGCTGCAAGCCCCACAAAGGCTGGGGCAGATCCTGGCTGCCTCTGTGTAGGGTCTTTGATAGAGTCTGACTTTACCTCTTTCCTCCAGTCCCTTAGGCCTTAGAAAAGATTAATCACAGTGTGGTGGGAAGCACATGGAAATAGCAGAGAGATGAGAAATGAGAGCGGGAGAGAGGAGGAAAAAAGCCCCAACATGAAACACTGTTTTCTTTCTGGTAGGGCTCGGGCAGGAACAAATTGCCAATGATCTCACTTTGGAGCAATGTCAGTTTATTTGTACTGACTCTGAACTGACCATTTCACAGGGGCTTCTCGGCTCTGCTCTGCAAGGGAAGAGCCTTGGAATGACACGGATTTTATGGACAACAGGCCCAGGGATTTGGGCTGGGGAGGTCCAGCCACAGCCCAGCTCAGCCCAGGGAAAGGGCTCTGGGTTAAGCCTTAGGGCTATCCCTTCAAATCAGCGTGGATGTAAAGGTTATGCTGCTCATGTGCAGCCCAGAGGTGGGCACAGCACAGCCGGCTCTGGGTTCCACAGGAGAAACGGGGCACATCAGAGCCCAACGAAATAGAGAGAATTAATTGAAACCTGACAGCCCTGAAACCAAAATCCCTGGAGTGTTCCACAGCAAGGGCTTGGAAAGAGTCCAGGAAGGGCCAGGCCTTGGTATAGATTTGCCTTTCCTGCAGTCCTAAGGCTTCCCTCTGTGTTATGTCTCTAGCTTGGAGGAACGTGAGTGTTTTTCTGCAGCCAGTTCTCGTGGCCTTTGTTGCTCCAGCAGTAGCTAAGGAGAGTGCTGGAGTTAAGGAATGAACCTTGAAATTGGTGTGCAACGATTCAGATCCTGGTGCTGCCTGTGACCTGGGCTGCCGTCAGTGAAGTCATTTGCTCCCTCTGGGTTTCAACTTTCCCCCTAGGAAATGTGGATAATGAGCTTTCCTTTGCCTGCTGTCAGTACAGGGATGGGGCCACCCATGACCTGAGTGCATGCAAAGCCCCTCACAGAACCAGGCTGTTGCTTTGTCCAGGCCTGGGGGTGGTTTTCAATGAAATATTACCAATAACACAAGTGGAAACTCCTGCTGGAGTGAGCTGGGAAGCCTCTGTGGCTTCCAGCTTGCGAGCAACCTTTGTCAAGCGAGCAGAGCACACAGAGAGGCTGTGACCTCCCCAAAGCCCTGCCTGCACCTTTCCTTGCAGCAGATTTTGCCTGGGAATGGCTCTAACCCCATAAATCCTCCTGCACGAGGCAGCACTCCCACCCCATGTGCAGGGAGGGGGAGCAGAGGCTGCACGAAGGTGCTGCGCATTCCCAACCTCGTCCTGCTACGAGTTGGAAGGTGCCCAAACATCTCTCTGAGCAGTGTTAGCACTTTGTGTTTTCTTGGTCGTAAAGCTCAAGTGTTTAGTTAATGTCTGCACAGGTGGTTAAATACAATGGCTCCCTCTGCCAAGCTACAAATCTGAAATTTACTGGAAAGCAAAATAAAATTAAAAAAAAAAAAATCATAAAGTCCAAGTTTATTCATAGTTTTTGCAGGTTGTAAATGTAAGGAAATGAGACCACTCATGCAGACGGGCATAATGTATGCCTAGTGTGACACCCAAAAATGCTACTCAGTAATTGCACACCATGAGACTCAAAGCAGAAGCCCCCTGCAACTGTGGTTGGACACACAGTTTGTTTTACAGACCATGTTCAGGCAGTGGGACTGTTTCACAAGCACTGCTGCAGAAAGGCTGTGCAAAGCAAAGCATATTTTAAACTGAGCCCAAATGCCTTTCTGAGAAAGAGCTGTCATGCAGGGGCCGTGAGGTTGGTGGGAGAGGATTCTGCACATGGCTCGTAACAGCCTGAGAAGTGGCACCCCAAGTAACAGTGCAAGGGACAAGCACCAAAGTAAATCCACTCCCAGTTTTGTGCTTCTGTTGTCTTCATGATCCTGGGATGGTGTGAGTGACCAACACTGAGCTGAATATCCTTGGAGCTGCAGGCAAACTTTGATCTATTTCTGGATGTAAATGTAGTTTACTATGAGTAACCTGGGTATTTTTTTTCCCATACTGATCACTCTAGGGGAGAGTTCCCTCCCTAGGAAAGAAGGACCTAGAAATTTGTAGGTAATGGAATCCTGCCCTGTGTTCGAGAAACAGTGATGGGATGTTTTCAGGAACTGAGCAGGTGCTGGGACAGCAGAGTGACACAGGCTGCTGCTGATGCCTTTTCCTGGTCTTAAAATCAAGAATCAAACACGGTTAGAAGGGATTTTACCTTTGTATTTATTTTAAGGATCCTTAGGTGCACCATGTCCGGGTGGAATGCACCTCAATGCACACTGCAATGCACACACACAATAGATCGGGTATATCATTATAAGTCTTACTAATTAGCAGATCTATCAAAGATTCCCCAATGAGAGGCTCGAGTGAGCCCCTTTTTACAAGGAACCTTCCCCTGGATGGTTCTATCTCAGTTTACAAAATGTGTTCTGGGGAGGACCTTGGGGCCTGGGGCATTCTGATCCCTAATAACAAAACCTCTAAAATATTGAGTCTCTTAGCTTGACAAATAAATCAAAGAATGTAGACTAAAAAACACTAAGAATACAAAAATTATAAAAAGGTATATAACAGGGGTATAAAGGAAAAGGCAAAAAATCCTCATGGCATCACTGCAGGCGGCAGGACAGGGGACAGTCAGGGTGTACCAGGCAGCCAAGTTCATCTTCCTCAGTTTAGCACCATGGAAAGAGGAACTCGGGACGTGTCCTCTCAGGAAATGGTCTGAAAATCACTCCTCTGAAGCATGGCTGGTATTGCTGCTGACCTGCTTCCAGTTCTGGAAGCAGATCACTCCTCTGACTTGCTAGATAGAGAAAACATCGGTTAGGTTTGCTTCTTCACCCCAGTTTCCATGTCATCCTTAGGTTGTTAGCAAAGAGAATTCGTATTCTGCTCCTGCAAGCTCTGTATGTTCATAACCTTCCTGCAACAGAAGTGCACTTGGCTGTTCATGAGGAACACGTGCCACACGTGGCTGTCAGGCCTCTGGAAGCGAGGCTTAATTTGGGAATACTCGAGGATGGATGTGGACAGAACACCTTGACTGGCTGAGCTGCCCGAGGGGGTGAGGGCACCTATTGTTGTTATCAGCACTATCACTGCTATCTTTTCTGAAGACAAAGTGCTCAGTGGCTCTGAGGTATCTCTGAGGTGGCCCTCCCACCCCCTAAATGCCCAGGGAGGAGTGTGGACAAGCCCCTGTGCTCAGACAACAGCCAGGAGTGTTTTATTGATCCACCTTCTCTCTGGGGCTGAGCTGGGAGGTGAGGAGGTACCTCCTGTGCCCCGCTGAACTTGTGCTGTTTGGATGTCAGGGTCTATTTGAAGCACCCCCAAGGAAAGGATGACTAAAGCAGCCCGCAAGTGACACATGTTCCTCTCTGCTGCCTCACAGGGGAAGGCTCCAAGGTCTGTTGGTGAGATGGAGCTTCCTGCTGAGAAGACAACTCAAGCTGGCTAGAGATTAAATAACACTTTTAACTGCCTGATACTGTGAAGCTTGAAAGAAGAAAAAAAAAAGACATGCAGCGTCACCTAGGGAGTAAACCAAAGCTCGCTGAAAGCCCATTGAAAGGTTTCCATTGAATTCAGCAGGTATTGGAGCGAGCTGCCAGTATCATGCTGATGTGACCTCAGGTTACAGCTGCGCCACTGCCACCAAAGGAGGCTGTTCAGGTTTGGAGCTCAGCATCTCTCCCAGCGAAGGCAAAAAGAAAGGGAAGGGGTGGGATCGAATGTGGAGCTCATTTCTGTTGCTCTCAGTTTATAGACTGGATTTATCACCCCTAGCTGCAATGATTTTCAGCGTTAGACACCTGCCCTTCCCCACGGCCAGCTCATAAATGACACTGCTCTTTAATATAATGGCTTGAAAGGTACAAAGGGTAAGTTGCAGCTGAAGCAATGTTTAATTTGGCTTTTGTGGCTCAGACAGCTAAGGAGCTGTGGGCATGTCAGTTTGAATTTGAGCTGCAGCCCTGTGTCAGGCACCCAGCCCCAGCTCCAGCATGTACCACGGTGCCCCCAGCCAGGGCCTCGCGCTCCAGGCAGCGCCATACTTCAGGGAGCACTTAACATATGAAAGAATTCATTCCTGGTTTGAATTTGAGCAGCACTACAGTGCATTGTACTTTATTACAATGCTTCTGAATTGCTTTCATAATTTCCCCTGTGCCACCACCCGACTGTAATTCTCCTCCCGTGCACGGCTCGGCACAGGGCTGGCGGCAGCTCCTCGGGATGCTTTGCATTCCCCATCATCTCTGCACCAGCCTGAAGGAATTTCAATTCACACCAGTCCTGTATGGGGAACCGAGTGTGATTATGTCCTGTAAGTGAGGAAAAATAAGAGGGAGAGAGATGAACTCTGTGCATGAATTCGGCGGCAGCCCATGGCAGGAGGGAGATGCCATCTCTGCTCCCTACTTGATTTTGGGTTGGTTTGTACTTTTAACTGGATTTCAGGGGGGAAAAAATTTCGTTTGATTGACTAAAGCTCATGGCCATCCTGGCAGAGGCAATGGACAGCCTTCAGCACTCGCATATGTTCCAGTTTTAATTACATATTTTTTGAGTTTAAGGGTTTCCCTTGAGATGCGCTTATTCTTCTATTTGAACCTCGGGAAAGTGAGGTCAAATGAGAAGATCAGTTGTGTTGAAAATAAATATCCTTCTTATTGCTGTCTTTTCTGGAGCTGCAGAGCCCTTCAGGGTGTTAAACAAAGCTGTCAATAAGGTTTACTCTCTTCTTGGTCCCATGAACAAGTTGGGATTATTGCAGTAGGAAGGTGCTCAGCATCAGAGACCCCCATCCTCTGCTGTGATTTCAGAGGAGAAAACTGGATGCAAAGTTCCCTCTTAATAAATGAGTCCTCATTTATCATCACTTACTGTCTTTGGAAAATGAGAGATTGTTTTTCCAAGTGATCCTGCAGCATTGGGAAGACTTCTGCAGCTTTGACTCATTGTGATTATTCCCAAGTGTTGTCATCAGTTCTTCCTGTATTTATGTGAAATTGTTCTAAGCCTGTGCTTAGCTCCCAAAGCTGATCACAGTGCATTGAATCGGAAAAACCCCACATCCCCAATCCCTGCTTCTGCTCTAATACATGATTTGTTTCATTCATTGCTGCTGGGGGATGCCAATCCAAACCTTCAGCAGAGCCCAAATATTATACTTTGTAATATTTCTGAGGCTATCGCTCAAGGTATAGGTTATATCCATTGGCTATAAATAAGGAGGGGCTGAAAAGAAAGTCGTAGAGATCACTGTACAATTATCATTAAACCTGTACCACGCCGTTCTGTTCTCTGAATGTCTAAACATGCTCTAGCCATGATTTTCTGCTGCACTGCATGTAGTGGTTGCATCCATCAAAGCAGAAGTGTTTCTAAATTTGGCTGTGGATAATTAAACTCACTTTAATGTAAATGACTGTGCTGCAGCTCCCAGGGTGAAGATGTGTCACTTACGCTCCCTATAAACATTAGGGAGAGTTGGCCCCACGGAGCATGTACTGATACAAACTCCTACAATCCCGGGCTCAGCAGAGTCAGGGATTATCAAGGAAAAGGTGAATGCTTGTTAGTAAAATCCAGAAAGGGTGCCTCATTGAGGCTATGCACACTAAGTAGGCAAAAGACAAAGATGATCAGAGGGATGGAGCAGCTCTGCTGTGAGGAAAGGCTGGGAGAGCTCGGAATGTTCAGCCTGGAGGGGAGAAGATCCAGGGTGACCTCACTGTGGCCTTGCGGGGCCTGGAGGGAGCTACAAGAAAGATGGAGGGAGCAATTTACGAGGGCTTGGAGTGATGGGACAAGGGGGAATGGCTTCAAACTGCCAGAGGGATATTTAGATTGGATATTAGGAAGAAATCCTTCCCTGCGAGGGTGGGCAGGCCCTGGCACAGGGTGCCCAGAGAAGCTGTGCCTGCCCCTGGATCCCTGGCAGTGCCCAAGGCCAGGTTGGATGGGGCTTGGAGCAGCCTGGGATAGTGGAAGGTGTCCCTGCCCATGGCTGGGGGTGGAATGGGATGAGCTTGAAGGTCCTTCTCACCCAAACCATTCCATAATTCTATGAAAATAGGAGGTTTTTTAGCCCCTGGCCTCCCCATCCCTCCTGCTGCCCGGTGCTGGCTGCTCCCAGATGCCGGAGCACAAGCAGTGCTGAGGCAACAGCTGAAGCCCTGTGCAAAGCCACACATGAAAAGTGAAGTTTATTTCTCTCAGCTCAGTTTAGTTTGGAGCCTGAGTGTATCTGCCTGGGGCAGCCATAATGTGAGGATGGCAATCATGACTTTCTGTATGAACAGGACATAAAAACTATTCTCTTCAGCAAGTAAACACTCTCATTTTATGCCAGGGTTTGTAATAAAGGCTCCTTTCTCTGATTCCCTTCCCATCCAGATGTTTCTCTGTTACCAGCATAGCATAGAAACATCTTCAGCTCTTATGGCTTCAGCTCTTATGGCCATCAAAATATTCCCTACACCCATCTTAATGTCATCTTTTCTGTTCTATTCATTCCATTCCAAGCATGTGCTGTATTTTTCTTTTTAGAAAGAGTGCAACTTCTTCTAAGAAACTTTTTCTCCCACACTGAATATCTTTCCCAAAGCATGAGAACATTCTACCCTTTCATTTTGCTCACCAGACATTGCACGATTTGCAATGGAAACTGGCAAGAACATTTAAAATAATAAAAATAAAAATTGTGCTCATCTCAGAACTGGGAGATGAGTGCATTTGCTGAGAGATGTAGGGGTTTGGAGCCCTGTGATTGAAGTCTCCAGGAATGTTAACTGAATTTTAATTTGTGTTTTACAGAACGATATGCATGGAGCGAGTGTAGGAGAGGTCAGGGGAGGGTAAGAGAGACCGAGACACGCTGGATAAATGCATCACTTAGTGCACATTGAGCAGGTTTTTGGTTACTGCAGTTTTCAGATTTGTGCTCTAATCTTTATTGATTTAACAAAGGCTCTCGCACAGTAATTAATGCAGCATTAGTTGTGCCCAGTGCTCTTGGAAAAGCTGTGTATCAGCACTGCCCCTGCTGATGTGGGCTCTGCTGGGGCTGGAAGGGGCAAAAGTGTGCGTGGATCCTTGGAGTGGATTACAGATAGTGGAAGTACGAGGTACAGGGATGTTTGTCTCCCCAGCTGCCTGCTTTTTTTGTGGGTAAAAGCTTGGGCATCTTTTGTTTTTTTCTTGGAATGGTTGGTGACTTGCCTTAGTCTTTCAGGATCCCATATCAGACCTCTGGCCTGGCTTTGTGCAGGAATTTATTTCCCTAAGATCTCATGAATCCTGGTCCAAAAGCAGTTCATAATTTTAGCTCCGCTCAAATGGAAATAAGGAATTCAAAGGAAGTGTTGGAGACGGCCCCAAAATTGAGGATTCCTTTTAAAATAATAATAGAAAAGCCTTGATTCCTCTCTGTTCCTTCCTTGGGCCACAGGACTGAGCTGATAACTGCAAGCCAATTTTTAAGTGCTGAAAACTTTCCAGGGAAACATCCTGCCTGTTGACTGGTGAAAGCAGCATTAATTGGTGTGTGTGGGGCCACTCAAACCAGTACTGAACTGGTCTTTAGTGGAACTGGCTTTGCCCTAAGCATGGAGCTCAGCTGTACCTGTTCTGCTCTAGTTCTTTAGTAATACTAAAGAAGGAAAATATAGCTAAATAAGGTTATGGTTAAAAATAACTAAAAATGGTTATTTTATATATATATATATAAAAAAATAGACATACATATATATATATAATAGACATAAAAATAACTGTTCTTAAAAAAAGAATCATTCTTTAGCTGGTCTTGCAGTAGGATTTTGGTTTATACCGGGGTGAGGAGGATGGCAAGGAATCCAAAGGGGAATTGTACCTGAGATCACCACGCTGAATCAGGCAGTGGCACTCCAGTTTTGTGGGCTTATGCCATTATTCTGGACAGAGACTCTTTGCTGGGACAGAGCCGGTGGAGCTCTGGGCTGGCTGGTGCAGGTGGGTCAAGCTGAGTGCCCTCTGCAGCTTTTGTGCACAGCATCCTCCTCAAATGACGTCATCTCCGTTTTCATCTCTGAGAACTCGAAGCTGGTTTGGAGCCTGGGCATTTCTTGTGCTGTTTGGTGCTCCTGGGGTGTCTCCTGGCACACAGCTCCAGCTGGTGAAGCAGTGAGGAGGAAGGGTCACGTGGCAAGTGTGGATCTGAACTGATGCTCAGAGATGAAGGGGAGCAAATTTTGGCTTCCCCAGCATTGTCAGACCTTGTTGACATTTCTCACTCAACCCTTAATCCATAAAGTGAGACTAAAAAAACCTCCCTAAATGCTGGCAGAGGGTGATTTCAGTATCAGTTGTGAGGTATTTGCATCCAGATCCTTGAAGAATTCCAGCATCTTTTTCCTATTTTAAAGTTGCTGAATGAAGCATGGAAATAAATCAATCGCACGGTTTGGGGCTGGCTTTATTTGTGAGGTTTTTTCAGTTTTTTGGTTTGGTAAAACCACAATAAACTCATTTTGGATGAAGGCCAGGCTTCTCTTTGAAGTCCTGTGAAGCAGCACACAAAGTTATGCTCCTCTCTCCTTGCTCCACAGTAATAAGGGAGTGATGGACTGGGAGCTGCGAGCAGTGGTCCAGCTGTTCCCACACAAATCCTTCCTTTGGATGAAAGGAGACCGTGGCTGTTAAAATTATAGCAGGGAATGGCACCAGAAACACGACAGACAGATGGATGGTACTGTAACAGCTGTAAAAGGCCCATATGAGAAAACTGGGATAAAGACTCATTTATTCCACTTCAGCTCTATTGCATTGTTTTATTCCTGAATGGATTGGGTACTTGGTGATCCAATGGCAACGTAATTCCAATTGTAAAATGATAATGCACAATTAGCAAACTGTCAGGTACAGCCAGCTGGAGGACTGGCTGCTGGCATCCTGCATTTGCTCAAATTAAAAAGCGGGAAATTTGTTAGCAAGACACAGCTTCAGGCAGTGGGGGCCTGTTGAAGTGAAAGTGCTGTTTCCTTCCTCTTCAGGTTTTTCCTGTCCTTGAAAACAAGGAGCTGTTGTTCTCCAGGTTTAAGGGAGAGGATACAGAACAGAGCCATTGAGGTTATTGGAGACAAAAGGGCTGGGCTGGGCTGGGCTGCGCTGGGCTGGGCTGGGCTGGGCTGGGCTGGGCTGGGAGGGGATGGAGCAGCTCCCTACCAGCAACCCACACCTCCTTGGAGGGGTGTTACGAGCTGGGGGAGATGCTGCAGTGCCAGATAGTAAAATGAGGCTGCAGGGGCTGTAAAACAGCTGCTTGGAAACTCCAAGCTGAATAATAGGAGGAGCATTTTCCCTAGAAAGGAAGTCCAGGCCTGGGATGGGCTGTCTAGACAGGCTGTGGAAGCGCCATCCTTGGAGGATGTGGAGCCTTGGCTAAACCCGAGCCAGCCTTGGCCACGGGCCCACGCTGAGCAGGACAACGAGAGGGCCCCCATGGCCAATAATTCTGTGATAAGAGAGATTGCAAGGGAACAGCTGTATCTGCAAAAACATTTACTTTAGTCCTTGCCATTGGACAGAAGCAGTGGAGGGAGGGCAATCCCAAGGAAAGCATTTCTTAGAAATGTGGAAAAAAGAACACCTTAAAAATCTAATAAAACAATGAGATGTTCAGATGCTGTATTGTACTTTGGGCTTCTTAAAAAACCACTTCTGCAGCATCTCCAGTGATACCCATCCATTTGTGTGCAGTCAAACACCAGTGGATCTGTCAGAGCTTTTCTTCACTTTGGGACAATTAAGCACAGACTCCATGGGCTCCCTATTTCCAGCACTGTATAAACAAAATTTGTTTTATTATGTTTACTCCTTTGGAAAACAGCTAATACTTTGGGTGTGTATTCTAAGATTTTTTGAACTCACTTCAATATTTTTTTCCTGTGTCATAACAGTTGGCTGGTAGCAGCAAAGTGGAGTAATCAGTGGGTTGTGGCTGAAATCAGAACCATGTACCAGAGGCTGGTTTGATCTTGTATGTCAGTTGTTACTACAAAAAAAAAGAAAAGGGAAAAAGGAAAGAGAAAAAGACTACTTGGTTGAATTTGAAGATAAGAGGAAAATCCCCTGAGGGGAAAAAAAATTAAAGATGAATGCTTGGAGCCAGTAGCAGTTATTTGGCTTTCAAATGGTCAGGGGTTTTCAAAGATTGCACTCTTCTCCCTGAGCTGGCCCTGGTTTTGTGGGGTCATGGGGCAGCAGGTGGGCACAGCCTGGTGACATCCCTCTCCCTGCAGTGGCACCTCAGGGCTGTGACACCTCGAAAGGGCAGATCCCCGACTCAGGATTAGAAACCCTGCCCAAGCTCAGCGCTCATGCTGGGGAGGTGATATTTTTCTGCACATAAATTTCCTAAAACCCTGTGTTGGATCTTCCCAAGCTGCAGAGCAGGGAACAGTATTTTCAGATAGCTGTGCAACGGCAGAACTCCTGGGGCTTTGGCGGATCAGGCCTTTCAGTAACTCCTGTTGTCTCTGTGATGTTTCTCGTACAAGATCACGTCTCTTGAGGGCATGCTTGTCACGCCTGCCATGGGGAAATTACCTTGAAGGTGCTCTGCCAGAAACCTCATTCCGGGCTGTTCCAGTTTGCTTCCTAATGGCTGAATGGTTGAGTTATCGTGGGGACTTAGTCACATCAAGATACTGCTCAGAGCAAGCCCTGATTCATTTAGCTGCATAGGAGGTTTTGGGAGATGATGGCTTCATCATGAGTCAGTTCTTCATTATCACATTCCTCTGACGTTACACAGCAATATTGGAGCTGCCACAAGCAAAAGCAGATGAATGATACCAGATTAGATGGACCTTGTCTCTGATAATGGTGAACGTGTCGTGCCTCAGACGGATGCGAAGAGCCAAGTGCTGCATCAGGCTGCTCATGCGAGGAGACAGAAGCCTTTCCCAGCCCTGCCTGCACTCAGCTTAAATATAGAAATGGGAAAGTGACTTTGCAGCTTCATTTCAGCTATTCCTAACCATGCCTAATCATTCTTTTTGAAAAGCTTGTTAAGGTATTCTCGTCAATTAGCACTTGTTTCAGTGAGCGTCACGGATTAATTAGATGTTGCATTACAAAAATAATTATGCCTTTTAACCATTTTCGGTTATTTACTTCCTTAAATGCTGGGTTTGTGAGGCAGAGACTGGCTTGGTGCCACAGTCATTTGGGTAGAATCTAACACAGATTAATGAGCAAACTTGAAAAGCAAGCAGTGAGTTCCCCAGTGTTTTGTAATTACGCAGTTTGATTAAAAACAACTGCAACAACTCTGTGCGCTGAGAAACAAAGTGGGAGCAGCTCTCAGCACTGAGACCTCTGTAACAACAAGTATCAAACCCAGGGCTGAAAGCAATTTAGGGAGCTTGAAAGTTTTCCTGGCTACCTGATGGTTTCCTCCGAGAGGGTTTTGAAGAGTAGGCACTGAGGCAGTGCAGATGTTCTTCCCCAGCCTTCAACTTCACAAACACAGTGACAGAGGGATATACTGACGTTTTTGTTGAGGCAGGCACTCAAATGCTTGTCCTGACTTGCTTGTGCTGCTCTATGGACACAGCTCGTGTAGGTAAAAGGAGGTGGCTTTTGAACACGAGCTGAGAGTTTGTGCTTCAGCTTCAAGGGAGTTCTGCCTCACTGGGAGCCAGTGAGACCTAAACCAAACCTTCTGCAAGTGCCTGTGCACAGAGGGCCTGTGGCCACAATGGGTTTTGCTACCTGTGTTGGACCAAAGGCCTAAAGCTGCTGCTGGAGCAAAACTCCAGCCCCGAATTTGGGGAAGCTTTGCTAATTTACACCACCTGAAGGCTGGCTCGAAGTAAAAACCAGGCACTGTAAGTGCCCTGTCTGTGATTATCCCAGGGCTTCATCCTGCTGGTCCCTGTGCACGTGTGAGCAGGGCTGGAATCGATGTGAGCAAGGCTGGGCTGAAAGAGCTGACACTGCAGCTGGGGTGTGAGGCAGAGCTCAGTGTTGTTCACCTTGCATTAAGGGCAAGGCAGGTAGACAGAAAAATACCCGTGTTCTCCTGCTGGCCCAGCATCACCTGCCTGGCTTACACCTCTCTGGAAATACGCCTGTCTGAAGCCTCAGACATCAATTTTCTCTTATTTTCTAGCTCATTTTAGCTCTCTTTCACAGGCAGATCTTGCTTAGAATCAATAGCTCCCCACTAGCAGCCCCATTTAGGGTCTACTCATTTATTGGATTTTGAAAATGGAAACTAAGAAGACTTAAAATAGAAAATATGGGGGTTTTCATTGAAGCGCAGTATTTGAAATGCAGACCCTGTCTCTCACCTTTAAGTATTACTGCATGACAAAACACAGTTGAAATGATTCATACCCCAGCTTGACTTGCAAAATCCATAAGCAGATTACAAAGATCCTTTTCCAAACCTGAGGCATCAAAAGTTGCTTGGACCAAACATTCAGTCAGCTCCTTGCACAGATTTTCCCTAAATTTGCAGCAGGTCATAAAGTCTTTCATACCTGACTTCTACCAAGCTACGGCAGGGAATGAATTCTCAGAGACCTCTGGCAGTGACCTGTCCCTTCATTCTGCCCTTCCTCTGCTGAAGGGTGGTCAGCTCCTGTTCTGATGGCACCTCTGATGGCATCTCTAGGGTTATCAAGGTTGTAGGTTTGTCAGTTGTTCTTGCATGGAAACGTTCTGTCTCCTATAGAGTGTGTTTATAATTTGGGTGTTTGGAGGAGAAAAATAACTCAGGATTGTGCCTTCCTCTTCCTCAGGACATTGAGGACAGAAGAAATTCAGTGAGGAAGATTGGCTCATTTCCTGTCTGTTCAGTTGGCAAAGTGCTGTGTGGGGACGGGGTGAGCAGGGTGTAATTAACCTCTTCACCTGCCTGGGATGACCCTGGCTCGGGAGTGATTCCTTGTGTGAGTGACAGAGGTGCATTCCTGTGCACACACCTTCAGGGAGTATGTGCATACAGCAGAGCAGCTTTTCTGAGCCAGCCCCAGCACACGGGAAAACGTTTTGTCAGGCAGAAGGGTAACCAGCGAACTGCTCCTGCAGTGAGACAAACAGAAACAGCACATTCAGCTCTATAACCCGGTTTTGGTGCTGTTACTCCTGATCTGCCTGAATAGAGACAGACCAGTGAATGTTCTCCCACTGGGAATGGTGACAGAGTCCACTCTGGAGATCCAGTGAGGTTGGAATTGTTTGAGAAGGGTCAGTAACACGGGAGAGGTTGTCTCCAGAGGGTCACTTGCATCACACGTGGTTCCTTTAAAGCCGTCTGCCCTGTAAGAGGCTGAAGAAATAATATTAGCAATGGCACTGTCTTAAAGCTCTGGGGAAGATGTGTGCCTGTCTGTAGAGCTCCCATAAAAGATTGCAGGAAGGATTCAAAGAGCATGAACACTTAAAGAATTCCATGGTACCTGCATGCAGTGCAGAGCCTTCCGCAGGAACCAGGCCAAAAGTTTTATTGAGGCATCAATTGTCAAAAAGGGTCAGCACAGCTCTTCTCAGCAGCCCTGCTCCTCTTGATGACAAGGACAATTTCAGGATCCAAGGAGAAGAGCTGCTTCTGCACCTGCCCTTTGGCAGAGGCCTCAGTCACATCCAGCACCAGAGGGAAAACCCTTTTTGTTGGAAGTGTCCAACCCAGCTGCTGGGCAGGTATTTGGTGCTGGAGGCTCCCTGTGTGTTAGGATCATTAGTGAAAAGCAATCTGAGTTTGGGATAGAGGAATATGGACATAAAAATAAGTGAATTGAAGGTTAATTAAACTGAGTTTGCAAAATACGTTCAGTGTGGGTACTACAGGTTCTCTTTTCCATCTGAAAGGGACTCGACTCTGGAATCAAACATACAGAGTGTCTTTAGTCCAGGTAGCTCAAGGACTGATAAATCTGTGCCTTAGTGGCCAGGCTTCAGTGCAAGGTGCACAGAGTGAGTCTGAGAGGCTTTGTGCATGAGCAGGATTAATTTTGGCAGCTCCTGCTTCACTGCTCCCAGTGTTCCAGCAAACCAGATTAAGGATACCTTGTGTATCTCTGCTCTAACACCTTCCCCCTCCTTGTAACAGATGCACTTTCATAGAGACTTCCAGTGGTGATTACTGTGAAGCAAATACTGCCACCTCTTCTTTCTCTTCTGTCTGACATATCCCTTTATGTTGTTCAGCTGTGAATTTCTTAGAGCAGGGCTTAATCTCCTTGAATTCCTGGAAAACATCTGGCAAACCGTGGATGCAACATGTGTACAAGCAGTGATAAACCCAGCCTGGGTGAGACTGCTCCTCTGTCAGTGCTTGCTGCTCAGGATGGGAATTCAAACCGGGCAACACAGAACTTCATAACTCATCTTTTCTTTCCAAACTCCAGCACAGTGGCCCTGAACTCACAGCTCTCAAACCTCCTGTCCTCTGCAAAGCCCTGGCAGTGCTGGGGCTGCCCAGGGATGCTGAGTTGCACCATTCTTGTGCTTCAGTGCTGCTGCTTATGGCCCCCACAGGCTAAGGGTCAGGGCCTGTGTGTCTGAGGCTGCACGGAAGGCTTGCATGGAGGCTGTGCATAAACTCCTCTGGTTAGTGTATTATTTTATTTATTTTGTTCATAACCTGACTGTATTCTGCTTGCTTTCTACCTTTCTAATGGGTAATATGAGCTATACTTTGCTATTTTTCTAGGGGATACACTAATGTGCAGCAGAGGTGTGAAAAATATTGTCGGAATGGCCATAACAAAGTTTCTCCCAAAACAGTAGAGTCTGCACAGACCAGCAAAAAGTTCACCTTCTTGCTAAGCACATGAAGCTGCTAAATGTGCAAAGGCTCTGCTCTTAAGCATTCCCTCAAGAGTAAAGCCCTTCATGGGGAGGTTAAAATAATGATACATACAGGCTTATTCAGAGTTTAAATTTCACCTCCATCTCTCTGCCTAGGCTCTATCAAAATCCAGGCACTACTGAAATCCTCAGGAGACCCAAAGGAAGATCTGAAGACCTGAATCTGAAGCCAGCCAAGAGGCAAAGGGACTCGAGAGAAATCTCAGCAGCCTGAATGTGCTCTTTAGTGCCTGTTCACCTCTCATATGTTCCTTAGCCAGCAACTCACATCCAAGAATGTAATATCCTCCTCCACGCTTTCCCCTCTCGCTGTCCAGTCCTGCAGCCCTTACGTGAACTTTAAGTAATTCCCATCAAAGTCAGCTGGTTTGCTGAGTGAACTTCAAATCTCCTTTGGCTCTGGGTTTGCAGGTTTTAAGTCCTGCTAATAAAAGAGGTTGGGGAATCTGCAGATAATTAGCAAACCACAGGCCAGCTCTGTATCCTGCTCCCTGCCTCATCAGCCCTTTTCTGAAGGAAAGGTAACTCTGTCCAGTCTGCCCAAGTCCAGCAGAGGGACCTTAAAACCTGCTACCTTTCAGCTAAAGATCTGTCTGGAGATCCCCTTCCTTAAAGCCTCAGAATAAATTACATTGTTCCTGTCCTAGCAGGGCAGTTAATGAGATGTTCTCCAGATTGACAGTCTCTGACAGCCTTCATTGCCTCCCTTTGATGCTCTCCTGACAATTGCTTCCAAGGCAGTAAATTAGGACTGGACATAAAGCCTTCAGTGAGAAATGAAGGCTCTATTTTCTGCTTACCAACTCTAAATGCAGAAAGAGGCAGTTTTAAGCAATAAACTTATCAGGCTTAGCTTGAGCAATGATTCAGCTTTCCAAGAAAGATACTGCTTAAGTGGTTTTATTGCTCTAAATGGGACTAAAATTCACTTTTTATCAGAGCATTGACATCTCTAAACATATCCTCAACATATACCTCATCTAGAATATTATCGTGTAGCCTAAGTTGTTCTATTCCTAACTTCAGAACTGAGTTTAAGTGAACCTGGTGTGTGCTAAACGCAAAGGGGGAAAGCCTTGGAAACACATGAGCTGTAGTAGTTGTTGTCCTGGGCCCTGAGCTGCTTTTGATTTGTTGCTGTGCTTTCTCTCCTGAGAATGCTGGTACTTTTGGGGTTTGAAAACACTGAATTTTTAGTGGTCTGGCAATGTGTTGATGGCACGCATTAGAGATGAGCCCAACAGGAGTAGGTGAGACAGCCCCTCTCCCAAAAACACCAGCCAGGTTTGGAGCAAATCACTGAATTTCAGGCCTCCTTTACTGATGGGCCTGAACTGCATCACTTCTCCTGCCCAGCTTCGAGCTCAGGGGGTTGATGGCAATGTGAATCCATGTCTGGATCCAGTATCGGGCTGCAGATCAGCTCACATAAATACAGGCATTGCTGAGAGATGCTGTGCCAGGGGACGAGCACAGGAAATGCCAGCTCTAATGCAGCTCTCTCTTCTCCCTTCTAATTGTTTTAGATAATGAGGGAGAGGAAGCACTCATGATGTTTGAGCCTAGAGGGTTGAATCCCAACAGAGTTGACTCAGCTACTCATCTTTGTAAAGCAGATAAGCTCCATGGTCTGCGTAGTAGGAAATTAAAGAAAAAAAATGCTTTCCATGATGGAAAAAGCCTGAATTTGAACAATAAATATAAAAATACCCCTCCCCCAACAGAAGAAGGGGGGAAACATTGTTAGAAATGATTGCACGTATTTGGAATTGCTATTTTAATGGTTTTGACCAAGCTAAAAAAATAAATAAAATATTCACAAGGTAAGAGACTCCCGAGCACAAGGAGGGGAAGCTGATCCTTGTTGCCTTCACTGCAGAGTGAGTGATGCTCTGTGGGCACTGTGGCTAGGGAACAGCTCCCACTCCAGCTTTTTAATTTCCTATAGCTGGAGCTGCTGCAGGGGATTATCTTGCATCTTTCATACACGCTGCTTTTATTTACTTTCCTAAAATACTCACCTGCACATGGCAGAATCTTGCTTTCTGGGCCCCTGACTGATGTCCTTTTGGGATGCCCCCAGAGCCAGGGGTGAGCTGGGCAGAGGGAGGAGCTGTGTGGTGCAGGGTGGCAGGAGCATGTCCCACTGTGTGATGCACCTGTGTGGTCTGTCCTGCCAAGAATGAGCTTTTTGAGACTCCAGAGGAGTTGTACCAACACTGCCATGAGCGAATGATTGGTGAAATCTGTGTTACTGTGTGAAATGTGAGAGCAACCACCACCTGCACCACGAGAGGTGCAGGGTGGACACTGGCAGCCTGAGGCTTTGCATCCTTAATCTGGTCTCACACTGGTGCAGAGCAGTCATTTCAGCATCTGAGCAAACTGGAGTATGGAAATGGAGATTACACACGGCTGGACTGAGGGGTTACTGCTCACAGGATGAAATGGTGCTTGGCCACAGTGGGTCAAAGCTCTGTTGTTGAGGTTCTCCCTGGTTTGGGAGGGTTGTGTTCTTTCCCCCATCCTTGCCCACAGGTATGGATGGGGCCAGCTCTGCCCAGCCTGCAGGGCCTGGGCATCAGCACCAGGATGGCAGCCGGGTGCAATGGAAAAATGAGTTTTCTGTATCTCCTCAGTCGTGCACCCCTCTGCAGAGAATGGGTCAAAGCCTGGGGCTTTCTCCAGGTGCCTGGGGATTATTTTAGCATCTTTTCTCAAAGGTGTTTTTTCTAAAACCTTTTACTTCATTTGTATTTTATAGTTGTAACTCCATTGTAGGAAGACTGGGGAACTTCTCCAGGCATCTGTCTCAAAGGGATGCTGTAGGTCAGAGGGAAAGTCCTTTTCCCTATATATTTATCTTTATAAATATCCCATTCTGGTTATGTTGCCTTTGCTCCCGAGTGCTGACGTCTCATGCCTGTTTATTTTTTCCCCCATTTTCTTTAGGGACTCCCAGGAATGTCAGTTTTCAATGGGGAGAGGTGCCACTGCAGCAAGTGTCGTGTTTACCCTGTGACTCTGTTTCTGAAAATGGAAGAGTTTCCAAGGAGGAGCAGGGATGTCATTTGGGGAATCCACTTGATTTGTCCCCATAGTTTTCCTGTTTTCCTATCCTCTGGGAGGGGGGTTCTCCCTCTAGTCAGTTGACAAAGCTATTTGTTATTTTTAGCTGGTTTTGAGAGAAGCCAAAAATGGTTTCCATTACTCATTTCCCATGTTGGCCATGCAAAGGCCATGGCAGGGCATGAACATGACCCTCAGCCTCTTGCCAGGATCCAGAAATGTGTGGGGGACTCTCCCTACAGACTGTACATTAAGGGGAACTCCTCTTCATGGGTGAGGGTTCACATTTTTCCTCTGGAGCTGAGCAATTATCCTGTTCCCTCATCTTGAAGTAAAACTGTGCTGGGCACCTTCCTCAAGTTTGCCATGTCAGGGGCTCCCAGAATCTGAATAGATTTTGTGCAGAGTGAAAGACTCATCATGGATATAACAAATACAGATTTGGGCTACTCCAGAATGGGGATCACTTCCTCTTTTTCTAGTCTGATTGCTTGATTGTTCACAATATTTTGTTCATTATTGCTCTGTTTTACTTTTCTCTGTTGCTTTTCAGTTTCCCGGGCATGGGGGACAGGCACTAAAAGGCAGCTTTTAAAGGCAACTGTTTGTCAAAATCTTGCAGACCAAGCTGGCAGACAGGAATGGCAAAAGGGTTGGGTGATTATTCAAGGGTTTTAATTCTTCGAGCCTGATGATCAGTGCTGCGTCATGGAGCATCCACCTGAGCAAAGGCTTTATTTGTTCTCTGAAATGCTCTGCGTGTTCTAAAGCAGCAATGGCATTCATAATAATAATAATAATGGTAAAAAAGGTATGTAAAGTAGTGGAGATGGTCTCTTTAAAACAGAATACACTGACTGTGCTAGGGACAGCAGTGTTGCCAAGTGGTAGCTTGGTATTGTTTGGTTTTGCATTAGTGTCTGTCCCTTATCGCTTCGGCTTTATTTTTCACATTTTATTGCTGCTTTAACTTTGTCTAGAATGTGCCAGGAGGCCTTTAGACAAGTCACTTTATTCAGAGCTTAGCAGAATCCTCACACTCACCTTCATTTCTTTACACCTCAGAGCTGAAGAGGCAGAAGTGCTTGGCCAGCAGCCCTCAGTGACAGCAGATGCTGGAGTCACTGGTGTGGCAGAGCTGGCTGTGAAGCAGCTCCGGGCAGCCCTGGGCAGAGCAGAGGCTCCTCGGGCTGCTGGCTGGCAGGAGAAAAAGTGAATTTCTCCCTAGATCTCAGCACTACCAGCAAATTCCCAATTCCTTTGTGTTAAGTTGCGTGTTCAGAGCCCTGGAGCATTTTTGCTCTTTCCCTTAACTGTGTTTAATGTGGGATGTTACAGTTTTTGGGTGGATATGGAGCCCTTCTCTATACTGAAATTTAGACAGTGAAGCTCTGGAATAGCATAGAGCTGAAAGCCATAAAGGGTGGTTCCTGTCCTGGTGCACAATTCTCTGCTATCAGGAGCATCTTAGCACTGCACAAGGAATATTTTTTTACTATTTCTACATCCCATAGAAATTGTAAGGAAGTTTTAAGAAAGGTATAAAACAAAGAAACAAAACAGCCCCATACTGAAACAGATAATTTTGAGGGCTTAACAAAAGGAAAGAAATCAATGAAAAATTGCCATGAAGTCCCTGCAGTCAAATATATGATTCCCACTTCCCCTACTGCCCATCCAGGCCTTTCTTCCTATTCATTTCATTCTCGCCTGCTCTTTCTAGTTCCTTTTAATAGCATTATTTACCTGGCCCTGTGACTTGCCTAACAACTCAGAGCCACAGAAACTCTTGGGTCTGCTGTTTTCCAGGCTTTAGCTGAAGCAGGATGAAAACTGATACCCCGTGTAGAAGTGAGAGCTCCATCACACAGCGAGTTTCTTTCAGCCTCTGCAGTTCCAAGTCACCTCTGTGGTGAGCACAGCACATGTGCCAGCTCCACTGGGCTGTGAATAAGGATATCCAGGGGAAAAAAAAAAGTGGGACGTGAGCTTTAGCTCAGTGAAAATGCTTCAAATTTTCTGGAAGTGCAGAATAGAAGAAGTGATTAATATTTTACGTTTTAAAAAAGCCAGCACTGGTTCTCTTAATTTAAGTCATTTTTCATGTAGCTACCATTTATCACAGAGAGCAGAGACTTCAACTGGTAAAAATTAGTGTATTTCCATAAATGAATGGATCTGGTCTGGCTTATTCCAGCTCAGCATTTGACTTACTACAAATAATGGAATTGGGAGGTAGGGATGTAAGGAAGAAATTAGCTGAGCTGCAGCTTGGCAGGGATCACAGAGCTGTTTGCAAAAGCCCTGAATGTTCAAGCCCAGAATGGGCCAAACCCCTCATTACAACCAGGATTAACAAGTTAATGCCTTTCTCGTCGTTAGGAGGTCGCAGATCAGGGCTGCTTTGCTTGCAGAGTGTTTGTTGTTGTGCAGTTGCTGGAGGCAGCTCCGAGGGGTCCCGTTCCAGCTCCGGGCCCCAATGTGTTTCCTATTCCCGCTGGTGACGTGGGATCCTTTTTGCTCCCCCATTGGGCAACCGAAGCATTCCAAGCATGACAGTAATTAGTACCACACTGCCCCGTTGTGCTAATTGAAGCTGCAGGTGCTTGATCTTGCTGAAACCTGGACTTTTCTGGAAGTTTAACTTTTATTCATGCTGTCACTCTGAGGGACTTTGGCCACAGACTAGACCCCCACATTGAACTTGGCACTGTACAAATGGCAGAGGGATGCCCCCTGCTCCAGAGCGTTTACGATCCCAGTGATTTCTAATCCCATTGTTAAAAGTCACAATGCCTTGTGCCTTAGAACTGTAACACAATGTTCATGGAGCAGAGACAAAGATGCACTGAGAGACACGGAGCCCGCTTGGAAATCAGACATCTGTCGGAAACACTTTGGTCTGCTTTATACAAATGACTTCAGAGCTGCTGTCACGGATTAGGTTCTGGAGGGATGGGGATAAAGGGGTTTTGCTTTTTCAGTTTGCTCCTGTTCTGTCTCTGGAATCAGTTTTATATCCGAGCTCTTCGCTTCCCACCCTCGTGATGGCCATCAAAAAAAATTCCTAGCAATGAACTTTGATTCATGATACATCTTTTTGAGCCTGATGTTGTGTAAACTGTGACTCCTGCTCGTCTTGAGTGTGTCAGATTTGATCCTTTGTGTTTCCATAAGAAAATGCAGCTTACAACTTCCAATTTATTACTTTTTTCCTTGTTATAGCTCACATTATTTTCTATATGTTCAGGAGTCATTGTGGCAAATAGTTCTGCGGTTTTTTTGGGTTGAGTAGACATGAGGATTTCAAATTTGCTGAAGGAAGTGTCCTGCTTAGTTGCCTTGGAGAAGGTACATGGACAAATCACATTCCCATCTCTTTATTTCCTACAAGTCTGATGTATCTAGTTACAGCTTTCACTAAGCTGCTGCTCAAGTGGTACAACCTCAATTTTCCCCTCCTGAGATGGAAACAAACAACCCTAAATCGAAAAGAAAAAGGTAATTTCGGGAAAATTCCATCTTAGATGTTTTTGATTAAAAGACAGACTTAAAAGCATGTGTGTCAGAAAACTCACATCTGGTCATCACAGTCCTGTGTAGGGAAGAAACAGATATTCTGCTTGTTCCACTTCAGAAAGGTTTTTGGCCTTTTGTATTTTTCACAGAAGCGTAGATAATTTCTTTTTTTTACTCCTCACTTTTGTAAAAAGCTCTCTTTTCCAGAGCTGTGTGTTGGAGACCAGCAAACTGAAGATGGAGACTCTCGAGAGTAACCTGTAGTTGGGAAACTCAAAACCTTCCTTTAAGAAATAAGTTGTGCTCCTTCATTTAATTAAATGCAGTACTTAAAATGAGAGAATCGGCTCCGTGAAGTATCATTTATCTGTCATGGGTTTGTAAAGAAATGAGACAACCTAAAGGTATGCTAATCTTTCCCATTATTCTGAAGCTAAGCTTTCAGCAAGAAAAACTGCCCTTCACAGGCAAGTGTCATAGTTAACACCTCCTTATAAAAGATAAATGATAATGGAAGAGGAAAACAATTACCATGGTGCTTTCAGCCTCAAGGAAAGCCCTGGTGGATGAAGCAGAGGTTCTTAGTGGAAGATCATAACAGACAATGCATCATAAAACAAACAACCAAGATTGAGGAAAAGCTAAACTTAACAGAAAATTATTTCCTTTTATTTTCATTTCACTTGACTTATTTTCCCATGGCAGTCGAAATTGATGTCTCTGGTGGAATTAGCATGTTTGTGACTATCTTTTGCTGTCGTAAATGTACTTTTAAAAAGAGATTTAAGGGCCCACCAGAGCTCTGAATCATCCCGTGGACAATCTTTTCTCTTTCTCTATTGACTGTAAGGCAGAAACTTTCTCTGGTCCAGGCTGGTTTGATGCCTCTGTTGTGCCCTGCTGTGCAATCTTTGAGCTGAAATTTTCAAGAGACCCAGTGGGGATTCCACATTTTTTTGGCAAAAATTGGCCATAAAAATACCTTAGCCCCATTTGATGTTTGCAGCCTTTATGTGTTTCATTCTCTGTTATCTCAGCACGCAGCTGCCAATGGCAAGGGTCAGTCAGAAGACCCAGATCCAACAAAGTGCTCTGGCATTTGATTGCATTTAAACAGTGAATAGCAGTGGCATCCAATCATAGGAATTAGGAAAAGGGATGATGTTGATCAAAGCAATGGGCACCAGTGCCTTGGAATGGATGCTGGGTCTGCCACAGAATCCCTCACTGACCTTGCAGAAGTCCCAGCCTTGCTGTGCTCACCTGTAAATCACTGCTTTCTCTGTATCTTTGTTTCTGAGGGATTCAAACCCAAGGATTCAGTCTGAGCTGTATTAAATCATATGTTTGTAACTGCAGTAAAGCTCACAGTTGTTGGAAAGTGTCTGCTGGTACCCTGAGCCCCCAGCCCTGGGCTGCGCCCCAGCGTGGGCAACAGCAAAGGGGGAATTCTGCCCCTGTGCCCCTGTGCTCAGGTGAGACCCCACCTGCAGAGCTGCCCCAGCCCTGGGACCAGCACAGGGAGGAGCTGGAGCTGCTGCAGAGAGCCCAGAGGAGGCACCAGGGGGATCAGAGGGATGGAGCAGCTCTGCTGGGAGGAAAGGCTGCGAGAGCTGGGATTGTTCAGCCTGGAGAGGAGAAGCTTTGGGGTGATCTCAGTGTGGCCTTGCAGGGCCTGAAGGAGCTACAAGAAAGAGGGAGAGAGATTACTGATGAGGGTCTGGCGTGCCAGGACAAGGGGAAATGGCTTCCCATTGCCAGACGGCAGGGTTAGATGGGATGTTGGGAAGGGCCCCTTCTGTGTGAGGGTGGGCAGGCCCTGGCACAGGGTGCCCAGAGAAGCTGTGGCTGCCCCTGGATCCCTGGCAGTGTCCCAGGCCAGGTTGGACATTGGGGCTTGGAGCAACCTGGGCTAGTGGAAGGTGTCCCTGCTCGTGGCAGGGATGGGAACAGATGTTCTTTAAGGTCCCTATCAACTCAAAACATTCTGTGATTCCTCAACCCCTTCAGATTTCTGGATGGGTCAGAGGTGTGTGGAAGTTGGTCTCAGCCAGTGGAAGCTGGAGCTGTGCAGCTGGAACTCCCTCACCAGGAGCACGGGGGCGTGGTGCAGGTAGAGATCTCACCCAGCACTCTCACCCGAGGTGAAGCCGGGTGTGCTCTCTGGCAAGCCCCGGGCTGTGTTTGGCTGGATGCAGCCCCTGCCGAGGGCTGTCCCAGGTGTGGAGCGTGGCTCCCAGTGGAGCAGCGAGCTGCCCATGAGGGAATCACAGCCCCATTGCTGCTGCTGTGTCTGCCCACCAACCACAGCCACAGGGGTGTCCTTCCCCCTCCTTAATCCCTGCACAAATCCTACCTTTAGTTTGTGCCAGCTGGGAGGTAAAATACAAATAATGTAACAGATTATGGAAATGTGTAAACACTTGTGATTTCCCCCAAGGTTTTCCTCAGCGCAGTTTGACAGAGTGACTGAAATGAAGGAATATTGCTCAGTACCCTTAAGCATGTGAGATCTGACCAACAATACATTACCAAGATAATACTTCCTTATCTCATACATATGCTGGGAAGATTGATTAGTCTTTGCCTGTAAAATGCTGGGAAACTGGGAAACGTTATTTGCCATAAATGCCAAGTACAGCTCTTACTGTGGCATCTGTGACTCAGTTCCTTAGTTTTAAATAAATAAAAGCCCATGTCATTAACAACAACAAAATAAATGCGTAAAGGCTTACTCAGCTACGGATCTGTAGCTGACAAATTTGAATTGACAAAGCTTAAGTAATTAAAAGCATGAGCTGGGAAAAGGTCCTCAAACTTCCGAAAAGGTCTGAGACCTGGAGCTCTGCAATGCTGAGGACTTTTAGCCTTCTATCTCAATGTATGTTTTTCCTCCCATCTCTTTGCAGCCAGGATTAATAGCTTGGCTTTTATCTGGTCTCTTATCTAAACAAAGGGATATCCCAAACTGTGTGAGCATTGAGGGTTTCTAAGGATCCCAGAGCCATAAGCACTAGATATCTGCAAGAGCCTGTATGCTTTTCCATGCACGGAGCTTAAATTTGGAGCAGTGTTGTGTTGAACCCCTTCCCAGCATCACCAGCCTGGAGGGGGAATGGGATGGGCTCAGAAGGAGATGATTTTATTTGATTCATGACGCTTTGGTGAGCAGTGAGAGAAATGCCCCCAGGAGGGTTTCTTAGGTGGGGAAGGCAGATGAAGGTGCTCAGAGAAAAACCTATGGAGCTTTTCCCTCTCTCTAGGCTGAGATTTGCAGAGGGGGATGGAGCTGGGTGGGCAGACTTCATTGCAGACCCTGTGCCTGGTAGGAAATGTCTTCTTTCCAGCTGCCCCATATCTCTGAGGACAACTTTCATCCCTGCGTCCATTCTGCAGGCACCACTTAATGCTTTCTGTTGCCTTCATGGAGTTTTGTACTTCTCTGCCTCCTGGTTTGTGTCCTTTACTACCACATCAAACTGTTAAGATCTAGTGGATTGTTTTTCCATTTTAATTCCATAGATGAATCGACAAACAGATTTTCCACACTCTCTCGCGAGTTTTTCAAGTGCGGAGATAAGCTCAGCATCTTAATGTGGTATTGATCTGAGCCCTGTGGAATTTGAATTTGCTTGACTTTGTAAAGTTTGCATAGGTAGGATATCTGAACATCAGATGCCTGTCAAGCCTGGGACTGGCCTGTTTGATCTGGCTAACTCATAATTAATTGAGCTGTTAATGTGAGTATTTGATAAGAGCACCTGGGGGTGTTTGGCACAAAAGGTGCTGGTGATGTGGAGCTTGACAGATGGATGCTTTCCAAATTCAAATCAGGTAGGTCTTAAACAATGATTTATAGCTGGGGAGAGTGGAATGTAAAGTGATGTGATATTTTCCAAGTATTCAGTATCCAGACCAAGCAGTCTGGTCTTTCTTGAAATCGGGATATAGGGTGGAAATGATCTGTCTATTAACAGCCCTCATTTCAGCTGGAACTGGCCTTGCTATTGTGCCTTTTGTGCTGAGAGCCTCCCTAAGCACTTTGCCACGGCAAAACACACAATAGTTCAGATGTGGAGGCAGCAAATGGAGCACTAACAATGCACATGGCACCTCGGCGCTGGTTTGGGGTGCGCTGTGACTTGCTAACAAACCTCACACCCCAGGAAAACTGACTGCAAGCCCACGGGGATCTCATCTTCTGTGACAGAGGGGGAATATGAGGAGCTCTTATTCTGCCTGAGTTGCATGCACAGAGATCATCCCTCAGGCACTGCCAGGATTTCTGCAGCAGCCACAGTGATGTGAGCAGCAGCACACTTGCATGTTAACCAGGCCAGCCAGCAGCACCTCTCTCCTGTTGCATAATAAGTGGGACTGGAGCAGGAGCATCACGTTTTATTTAAGGGGCATGGCTGGCTGGTGAAACTACAGCACACGGGGCCTGGAAATGCACAGCATGGTGTGTTTGGGTGCCTCTTTATTCCTTGCTGATGAAACAGCTTTCCAGCTCCAAATGCCTCCTTGGTTATTGCTTGCTGCTCCTGGTGTGAACACCCAGCACAGGAGGGCACCCAGACAGTGCTGTGTTATCACAAAGTTCCTCCTTGCTTCCATGCCTGGGCTTGCTGTTGCTGGTTCCTCACCAGCCTTGGCTGGTCTGGCCTAATATGGCAAAATTCAGAGCTGGTGCTGGCCCTTGAACCTGAGCTCAGGCTTCAGGAAAGGAGAGACAACTGACAACCTCCACCTAGACCTTCTTACGAGGGGGGTGGAGGGGAATATACAGTAACAACTTATTATCTTTACATTACATCATTCCCAAATATTTTTAACCTCAGTTGTGCTAAGATTGCACCCAGAGCTGATTGGAACACCTGTTTTAACACATTCTTGGCTTGTTTTGCTCCTTAGACTGGAAAATTCCTCAGGGGAATGAATGCCTTGCTTGAGGAGGAGGGTGCAGGGAGCAGGGGTTGTGCAATGCACCCCGAGCACCACATTCCTTTCTGCACAGGACTTATATATAACATCAGAGCTCTCTGGGAAAGCTTGCTGTGGGCCAGCCTTGAGGATAGAAGCTTTACTGTTAGCTTTCTGATCAAACTCATTAGATGCTGAGCCCCCAGAAATGTTCATTTACTCAGTAAATGTCCTCCCTTTGTGCTGGCTGCTGTTGAAGTGGAGCCAGTGCCTGCCCATGCAGTTTTGGACTTTGTGCTCTCGCTGTTCAGAGAGGATCTGAACTAACCACTGTGCCATTGTGTGAGGCACATGTGAAAGTTGAGCTGCTCTGCCAATCTCTCCTCAAATTGCTTTTGTTCACCCTGTCTGTATCACCAAACCAAAGGCATCAAATTGCACTAGAAAGAGAATCCTTATTTCACAGGAGGTTCTGTTCAGTGTACTCGCAGTCAGAGGCACTGCTGTTCACTCAGTGACATCAAAGGCATCGGGGGGGCTGGACTCAATTGTGTTGTATTCAAGTCAAGGCATTTTCAAAACTCGTTTCTGTTGCTAAAAGATCGACTCCTTGTTCTTTTAGGAAAAGTACTGTCTCAATAGAAGATGAAATAGAGTATAACTAGGTTGGGTGTGAGGGGGGAGTTTGGTGTTTCTGGTCCAGCCCTCCTGCTCCCAGCAGGGCCCCTTGAAGCTCAGTGGGGTTGCTTTGGGCTTTGTACAGCTGGGATTGGGTTATCTTTCAGGACAAAGGTTGCAGTCTCTCTGGGCAAATTTTGTTCCAGTACTTGCTCTTACAGCTGTTTCCCCCCTTTTCCAGCTGAACTTTCTCTTGCTGCAACCTGTGTGTTTCCTCTTGCTCTTGTGCATCTCTAGGAAGAGTTTGGCTGTTTCTCGTTCTTTCTCCCCTGTTCAGTGTTTGCAGAGTGACAAGATGAGCTTTGGCCCCAGGCAGGGCAAATCCACTGCTCTTTGTACTTCTGGTCTCATACCAGGATGGTCTGTTACCATCCTAGAAGCTTTCCTCTGAGCCTTGGTCCAGCTCAGCCTCGATTTACTGACCTTGGCTTTCCCTCTTTCCATGGTTATTATGCCTGAGACCCGTGTCTAGGTTAATACAATTTCAGGCTCTCTCGCTGTTTCATTTTGCTAATGCTAGGCTCTACTCAGATTGTTTGAAACCAGCTGTTGCTGGGAGTAGAAACAGAGAAGAGAATCAAATAGAGAGGAAAATGTGCTCAAACTGTTTGTTCTCATAACTCAGTGCAAGCAGCCCTGGGAAGTAGGCATGAGCTTGCAGAAATACTCTGGGGTTTTGCACGAATCCAAACACATCCACTGTTCTAGCTTGCTTGTCAAATTCTTATGTTCAATATCCGAAATATCTCTTAATCTGATCAGATCTATCCTAAAATGTTGACAGTCTTATTTCCTCAGGCCCAAATGAGGTCAGTAGCCATGTATCCTTCTCAGAGACAATCGGGAAATAATTAAAATCTGGAAATGATCATTCAGGCAAGGATGGAAAATATTTTCAATTTCCTAAGTAGCTGTGACACTTTTCACATGAGTGCTCACTTTCTTCTGAAACCCCTCGCTTTTCCCTCTGGCCTCTCAGTGCTCTTTGTTTTCCCTCAAAAAACCCCTCTATCCTGGTGGGAAGCAGAGGCAGGACTGGGGGAAGCGTATTGGTGAGGCAGGAGGCAGCTGCCTTCTGCCCTGGCCGTGCTTATCTGTTCTCTTATCTTCCTTCTCCCTGTAATACCTCTGCTGCAGAATCCTGAAGCTCTTCTCATTATTCCCCATCCATCTCTCACCTTTTGGATAACAGTGGGTTTTTCCCTCAGGTGCTCACAAGGGCTGGAGTCCAGAGGCTGAAGCCAAGCTCAGGAGCAGATCAGGGACTTGGATCAGGGCATAAATGTGGCAAAATCCAGATTTGTGGGTGTGCTCTGCTGGCCCAGCCTCACATATCCATCGGGATTCCTGTGTGCAGCCTCTTTTGGGGTCTCTGCACAGCAGCCCCGCCATGAGACTCATTCAGGATCCCACCAAAACCATGGAACAAATGCATTAAACTCGATTTAGGGACCTGGACCAAATTTCTGTCTGTATAACCTTTATTTCTGGCTCTGCTTGTCGAGAGTGGTGGAAGGTGACTTTTGGAAGTGACTTGGGTTGTGCAGGGCTGAAATACAGCTGTCCCTTATTCCAGCTGGAGGCATTTCCATAGAAAACTTCTTTAACTTGTCGCTGTATTGCAGATTTATTTTGGGGCTTTTAATATCACAGTCTGCCCAGGATGGAGTATTAGCAAGAGTAAAATGACATGAATGTGAAATGGTGGAATTTAAACAGGCAAAGGGCACTAAATGAATTAACTTTCATTCTCTCACTGAAGGAACTGTTCTCTGTGTTTCTCCCCAGCATTTTATGCAACACATTCATTATAACTTCACACTCAGGCTACTTTAATGCATTCAGGCACTGTTTCCAGTTCCTTCTTTCCTTCAGCTTGCTTAGCTAAAAATCAATTTGTTATTACATGAATTGCTGCAGCACATAAAGCTGTCTATGTAACTAGCCCAATTAATTAATATTTTTGCACTCTACTTTAATCAAACATAATCGCCGGACTTTTAAATATGACCACTCATCAGTATTTTCCAGTGGAGCTTATTTTTTGTGATTAAATTATTATTGCAATCCATCCTTGTGCCATTCCCCTCCCTTCATATTGAAATGAAGTGTTCTCAGCGGCAGCAGAGAGAGACGGGGAAGGGAGAGTAGTGAGGAGGTGGTGGAGATTCTGCATAAATCTTTTGAGTGAATGAACCAGCCCTTGGTAAATGTGTCACCCAACAGGGTGTAGGTGGCATGTAGGTGACTCTGATTCCGTGGAATTCCAGAATGGGTTGGGTTGGCAGGGATCTTAAAGATCACCTTGTTCTGCCCCCTGCCATGGGCAGGGACACCTTCTGCTATCCCAGGTTGCTCCAAGTCCCATCCAGCCTGGCCTTGGACACTTCCAGGGATCCAGGGGCAGCCACAGCTTCTCTGGGCACCCTGTGCCGGGGCCTCACCAGGGGCAAATTTCTTCCTAATATCCCATCTAACTCTCCTCTCTGGCAGCGTGAAGCCATTCCCCCTTGCCCTGTCATGCCAGGCCCTCGTAAATAGTCTCACTTCATCTTTCTTGTCAGCTCCCTTCAAGCTGGAAGGCCACAATCAAGTCACTCCAAAACCTTCTCTTCTCCAGGCTGAACAGTCCCAATTCCACAGCATTCAAAGGGGCACAGCCCTGCTGAAGGCTGTGGCAAAACAAAACATCAGAACCCTCAGGCCTTTCCATTCCTCCTTGTCTCTTCTCACTCCTGAGATCAGGGCTGAGTTTACAGAGGCAGAAGTGCACTGGTACTGTGCAAGCAGGGGAATACAGAGAGAGTTTATTGCACCCATTTGCTTATTTTCCTACCCCTTTGGAGCAGAAGGGCTCAGACATAGTAACATGTTCTATAAAAATAACATTTTTCCCTTTTATTGTGCTTTCTCCTGCAAGATGAAACATCGAGTTGGAAAATACAATTGTTGGGTAGTATTTCCCTTCCATCTCAAGGCAAAAAGAGACCCGGGCCAAGGGTCCTTCCCAGTACTGGGTGCTGGCAGCTGCCTGAAACAAAGGCAAGCTGGATGTAGGAACATGTTTCTGGAGACTGTCACAGGAGTTTGCACTTCAGCCACAGCTCTCAGGGACTGTCCCCAGTAACCTGAGTGCTTCTGGATGTGCTGAACCCATGGGCCAGAGATCTGCAGAAAAGCAGGGCTAGAGGGGGCTGTGGGAGCCTTTGAGCCTGACAATTTACCCACTATTTTAACTCAAGGACTATCTGGAGTACTTTAAAAAAAATGTAAAGTCTATATTAACCAGCTTTGCCCCAGTTGTTTATTGCTCACGTCAAGCAAATATTAGTCTAAACTACAAATATTTATGTATTGCTCTTTATTTGTGTGCAGATGTGCATGGACAAGTGGTTTTTACAATTGCTTTTACCTACAGCTTCCAGCACTCTTGAGACACTGGCTAAGTTTGGACTTGAAGGATTTCTGTGATGGTTTCTTATAGTTTTACTTTTTCTGTTCTCTGTCTTTATTTCTGCCATTTTAGGGGTGGAGGAAGAAGGAAGAGATGCATTGGTATAAAGAGAAAAAGGGAGAAAAGAGAAGGAATCTCTGCCCAAACTAGTAAATGCCTAGAAGCAAAAAATCCAATTCAACCAAATCCTCAGTGTGTTCAATGTCTCAATGTGTTCCTTTTGGAAACAAAAAGTGGTTCTGATTTTCAGGAAATTTGACGTTGGTGTGTTGAAACTCTGAATAAAAAAAAAAGAAATCTGGGAAGTGGAACTTTTTTGTCAGAAAGATCCTCTTCTGAAAAGTTCCTGGATGAGAAGCAGCTGAGTGGTGAGGGATTCACCTGCTGCTGCCCCAGGATCAGTCGGTGCAGGAGGTTCCCTGGTAGCCTCAGGTATCCGAGTTGGTGGCTCAGGTCCTTGCTGCTCCTCACACCCTCCACAAACCCAGCTACAGCTCTTGCCTTAATTAAAAAAGTGGCCTTTCTGCTCTCTCCAGAAGTCCCCTCAGTGTGCAAACGCAGCCTGAGGGATATATTTTTTCCCCCTCTCCCAGCAAAGATTGCATAAGGATTGCTAGCACGTGGCTGCAGTGCGTGGTGTGCGGCAGCCAAATAATCCTGGATTTAAGAGTCCCTCAGCTCTCATTCACACGCCAGACCGTAACCGCTCTGATTTTCCCCTTTCAGCAGCTGCAATACCCAGGCACAATGGGGTGACTTAAGGTTAAGGATGTCGTTTCGGCTTTAACTTGGAATGTCCTAGCTTTGATGGCCCCCAGCCAAATCCTTAACATTATTTTAATGTCGTTTTTCTTCTTCGTTTTATGTTTGCATACATTTAAAAACAGAGCAGGGGTTACTTATGTCACAGCTGTGCATACTTTCTAAGGCCAGTGGATAAATACAGGCTTTATACTCCAAGAGGAAATTTTTTTGCAGGACCCAAAATGCAAGTTGGTGGAGAGTCTGGTTGGTGGATGAGATTGGCAGCTGGTGCAGTGAGCTGTGTCTCCCTTGATTTTGATGGAACTGGGCTGATTTATCTCTGTTGAGGATCTGGCCCTCTGCTCCTTTCCAAGCTCAGAAGTTTCTTCTGGCCACTTGACATATATTTTTGTTTGTATAGAATTATCTGTCTCTTCCCACCCATTTCCCTTTTCCTGTCTTTTCAAATTTAGGGTTCAATTTTGCACAGACTGTATCTATTTGTCTGATTTTTCTTTCCTAAAGAAAAAAACCATTTATTTATTTTTGAGCCACACAAGTGCTGCGTGTTCTGCATTGGTACCCAGGTGGCTGAGTTGAAATCTCAGCTGAGTGAAGTTTTCCAGTTTGTTTACTGGAGTCTTCCCCAGCAACTTGTCTAATTTGTCCTTTTCTGATCAGGATTGATGATGTGCTAAAAGGTGTTTTAGTCTATTTTTCTGGTATGGAAGCAGCGAGCCAATATCTATAGTATGAAGTGTCAAAGCACAAAAATGCTTTAGGACAACCTTTGAAACCAATTCCTTAGCCAAATACCAGAGAAAAGAATTGGTTTATTTTCTTTGGGTTTGTTGGTTTGGGTTTTTTTTTCTCTGTTTTCTTTGTCAAAGAAGGGAGATTTTTAGAATTAATGTCTATTTTTTTCCTTAGTTTTCTTGTTTTTTTCCTGGGTAAGTTTCAGCTCTTTGTTTTCCCTACAACCAGACTGTCTATGAAAATCTGGAAGCCATTTTTTCTACCTAAACAACCTGAGATTTCAGTTGAGGAAGGTCACAAGAACCCAACAGCTACAACTTGAATTAAACACATGAAGTTGCAATGGCAAAAAGAAATGATAGTGATGGTAGTTGCATTGTGTACCTGGACCAAAACTCAGAGACATCAGTGGAAGGTTTTCCACTGACCTTAATAAGCTTCAGGTCAAGCCTTAGACTTGTAAGACGAAGCTTAATCCTTTGGCATCCCTCTCCACAGCGTGCAGCCGTCTCCTAAGCTTAGGGGCTCAGCCCCAGCACATTTCCCCCCTGTTTTGGGGCTCTCTCTGATTCCCTGCAGGTCCCTTTGGAGCAGCAGAAGGGTTTGAAGGCGATGCTCATTAACAGCTGCTCCGCGCGTTCCAGCCCGGAGCTCCCGTGGTTCCTCCTCTCCAGGGCCACAGGGAGATGAAACATTCATGGCTCTGTGGCCCAGGAGTGCAGCTCGCTGCAGAGGTGGAGGATTTTCTGCAGTCACGCCATCCCTGCCGTGCACAGACTGTTCAGGTGAGCACTAATGCTCAGCCCCAAGGCATAATTGCGGCGTTTATGGTCAATGTAATTCTGATTTGCCTCTCCCGGCAGATGGATTTCCAAAGCGTTCTCCTCCGTGTCGGTGTTAGTGCAGCGGTTGCTGTGTTCCTGGGGGAAAAGGAAATGTTGCATACTCAGTTCTTTAGAAATCTGTATTATTAAAAATACATATTCTCTATTTCTGAAAGTATGAAAGGGAGGAAGAGAGCACAAAGAAGCAAGAGGGGGAGAAGTCCTGTTCTGAGCACCGGGAGGGTTTATTCCTTTTGGATGTTCTGTGCACAATGAATTCTCCCTGAGCCAAGGGTGCGGAGCAGAGCGAAGCTGCAGCCCTGCCAGTGAGCTGCCAGCCCCATTCTGGGGGCTGCTAATCCCAGTCCCTGTGCATTTTCTGAGAGCCTGTACATGAGGCAAAGCTTCGGGGTGCACTTCCTGCTCTGTTCAGAGCCAGACAGACTTTCTGTGTCCTGTCAGGCTGTTTCCCTTTGCTCCTTGGGGTTTTTCCCTTCCTGATGCCTGAACTGCATCCTGCTCACACATCAGTGGTGGCCCAGGGACTGAAGCGTCCCCAAGGTCAGGGCAGCAGTGGCCAGGCAGCCTTGCCTGGGCTGGGTAAAGCCAGGCTGGTTTCACAGCACTGCAGGGTGTCATCAGTTAAAATATTCCTGTTCACCTCATGAGCTGGGCCCTGTTTTCCCCAGGAACTGCCCTGTGGAGGGGCAGGGAGCTGCCAGGCTGGGCATGCTGGTTATCCAGAGATGTGCAAGAGCTCTTGGTTTCTGCCACCCTGTTCCTCCTGTGCCCTGGGGACTTTGTGACCCGACCAGCAATTCGGACAGCAGCTTTTTCTTCACATGCTTAAATGCAGCAAAACTTAGATTTCGAGTGGTGAGAGCTGCATAGTTTGTGTGTGATCTCAAATTCTGTTCTGGGGGATCCTCCCCTGAGGCTCCTGCCCATTCTGGCAGAGAGACTGGAACATTGTTGCTTTTTAATGCATGCATTGGTCATCTATGGGCTCCTGTCCAGCACCCAGTGACTGTGGGGATGGGGGACACCAAGGTGATCAGAGGGATGGAGCACCCTCTGCTAGGAGGAAAGGCTGGGAGAACTGGGGTTGTTCAGCTTGCAGAAGAGAAGGCTTTGGAGTCATCTAATGGAGGCCTTCTGTGCCTGGAGCTGACAGGAAAGACAGAGAGAAGAAGCTATTTGCAAGGACCTGAAGTGGCAGGACAAGGGGGAACAGCTTCATGCTGGCAGAGGGGATATTTAGGCTGGGTATCAGGAAGAAATCCTTCCCTGTGAGGGTGGTGAGGGTGCCCAGAGCAGCTGTGGCTGCCCCTGGATCCCTGGCAGTGCCCAAGGCCAGGCTGGACGGGGCTTGGAGCAGCCTGGGACAGTGGAAGGTGAAGTTGTGACTGGTTGATCTTTAAGGACCCTTCCAGCCCAGGCCATTGTATGATTTTGTCTTGTGTAAAGCCACAACTTTCAGTGTCTTGACCCACCAGATCACTCCAGAGGTGGGTGAGAGCAGAGCATTGTCTTTTCTAAATGTATGTGCATATTCACGCCTGTTCTTAGAGATCAGTTTTTCTCACCTCTGCAAGTACTTCCCCATCCCCCAGCAGTGGTCACAGCTTGTGTGTGGATCTTCATCACACTTGCCACAAAACCCAGTGAGGAGTCCAAGCAGGTAAAAACAAAACAATCCAAAATGAGCAGTGTGAAACCTTTACAAAGCTTTGCAATTTGATTTCAAGGAGTTGAAGTTGCTATTCTTCTTCCCGATGAAAACATTCAACAGTGTCAACAATTTTCCACAAAATAAAACATTTGTGCTTGAAAAAGCATTTTAGAATCACAGAATAATTAAGCTTGGAAAAGACCTTTAAGATCATCAAGTCCAACCCAGCATCACCAGACATAAGAAAACTGTTTAATCTGAGAAATAATTTCAGCCATCTCTGGTGTGATACAAACTTCACTCTGCAATAACCTCAGTGTATTGGAAACTAAAAATTCTTACTATCTCTTCTCTGAGACTACTGCATGTTTGTTGAAAAAGAAACGGCAATCTGTTATAGAGTGCAGACAGAATCTCTGTACAGCCCTGCAGCAGGGAGGGGTTTGAATCCTGGAACATTGGTGTATTGTTAGTTTTTATCTGTTTTAGAGCCTTGCTGTTTATCTTGTATGAGCAAAGCCACTGGTGATGTGAGAATCAAATGGAAAAGCCATCAGTGATGTGCAAATGTTGCTTGTGAATAGTGGGATTTGGGATCAAAATCTGTGTCATTGCAGCCTAATTTAGGAGGTGACTTTAGCTGTTATGACAGACTGAGTTTTTCCATGGCACATGGTTTGTGGGGGTGGGAAGAAGTATGTTACAGACATTGCAATTATTGCTTCTCTTGGGCAAAAGAAATTAATACTAATTTACTGAATTCCACAGCAATTCTCTTTCTGCAACAGCCACACTTGTGATGGACACAATTTGAGCTGTTAGTAGAAATTGAAACTCTGTCCAAAAGCTTGAGGCCATAACTGTGAAGGAGAAACTAAAACCATGAATTACTTGGCTTAAACTAATATCCTTTAGCAGGGAACAGGAATGGAATTGCATTTTCCATGGGATAGGCAAGTTTCACTCAGGTAGCTCCTGGAACAAAGGTGTTTGTGGTAGGAATAATCAGAATTCAGGAATAAATCCTGTCCTTAAGTGAACCAAAAAGTACTAAACTCAATCTCCAGTGTCATCTCTAACTTGAGGACGCAGGACCAAGGACACACTGCAGATTCTTCAAACAGGGCAATTGCAAATGTAAATTGTTTTAGTTGAAGTTCTTTGAGGCTGTTGAACTGTAGCATGAATTAAATCCAAGTCTGAACAAATGTTGGGAAGGAATAATATGAATATTTCTAAGCACGAAGAAGTATTATTATTCTCTCCAATGGTAGCATCCAAAGAGTATAATTACTGTGGCAATACATTTTTTTCCTTAAATTATTTCTTGTAGTGGTGAAAAGTGCCAATCATTCGCTAAACTAGGCAAGCCTTTTCACAGAATCTGCTCAGATTTATGGCTATGTAGGGAATATTTGACTTGATGATTGAATAAAGAGCACCAGCAAACTTGCTGTCATTATAGTGCTCATCAAAACCTCAGCGTTTTCTAAGAAGGAAGGCAAATGGACTCACCCAGAGCTCCATCCCTTTGCATCAGAGTTTGAAATGTATCAGAGTCAGAAGTTCAGTGGACAAAGAAGTAACTCAACTTCTTTTTTTGACCAACAATAAAGTCATTCAGCTGAAGTGGAGACAAGTCATATCTGATATCATATTTTTATATCCTTTTTGCTTATTATAATTTATTTTTTTTCCAGATTGGTATTGCACAGAGAAATATGATGCATTCTTCCAAAATTAAATTTGAATCTGTATCAAGGCAATTTAATTCCACTCGGAGTTGGTGGATAAAGGAGCGAGCATAACCTTCAGTAATTCCCTTGCTCATAGTTGGCTTTTTCTCATGCACAACAATTTAAAATAAAATCACTTTCTCTAATGAGAGACTATAAATTACTTCTTTAATGAGACACATGAAGTTTGAAGAGTTGAATTCCCACGTTTCTCTTATCTGTAAGCCTGGGCACCTCCAGGGATGGGAAAAGATCCATCATGCTGGGTTTCTGTGTTATAATATCGCTCAGTATTGAGATGATTATTACAATATCATTGAGTCCCAGATGGGAATCTGGCCTTTGGTATGCTGAGTATTGTTTTCATCTAATGTTGAGAGTCTTAAAATGCTTAGAATTGAAACAAAAATTGGGAGGGGAACTTGGAACTGCCCAAAACCAGAGAGCAATGTGGTGACATAGTTTCTCACAGTTCCTCCTACGCTGTTCCTGCAAGTGCACTGCTTTGTGTTTCAGTAACTTATTTTTTGTATAGATATTGACATCTGCATTCTCTCTTGCAAAAAAAAAAAAAAAAAAAAAAAAAATCTGGAAAGGATTACTTACTTATTTCCTTACATAACTTGCAGGTTGTAATGTGGTATAGAGAGGCCAGGATTGAAACCCCAAAAGTCACAGAATCTGCCAGCATGGTTTGGGTTGGAAGGCTCATTTCATTCCAAGGCTTTGCCATGGGCAGGGACACCTTCCGCTATCCCAGGCTGCTCCAAGCCCCAATGTCCAACCTGGCCTTGGGCACTGCCAGGGATCCAGGGGCAGCCACAGCTTCTCTGGGCACCCTGTGCCAGGGCCTGCCCACCCTCCCAGGGAACAATTCCTTCCCAATATCCCATCCATCCCTGCCCTCTGTCAATATGAAGCCATTCTTTGTGCTGTCACTCCAGGCCCTTATAAACAGCCCCTCTCCATTTTTCTTTAGGCTCCCTTCAGGTTCTGCAAGGCCACAATTAGGTCACCCCATCCCCACCTTTCTTCCAGGCTGCTTTTTCCGAGCGTGCTCATTGTGAAGTCAATCCCATGGATGTGCCACAGCACAGACTGTTGGAGCTCCACAGGTGGGATCCTTTCTCCTCAGGAACAGACCCCGGGGAGCAGGAATCCTGCTTTGATTGACAAACTGGTGGATCCTTGAAGAGGGGCCATAGAGCCCCTGTGGCCAAAGAGGCCTCTGTAAGAGAGCAGTATTTATGCACCATTATATATTTATAGGTATTTGTATGTGAAATATGTGGCACTCAATATGTTGATCATGCAGATGCTGTGCTGCCTTAGCCCAGTGTATTCTTTGCTGTTACTCCTCACTCCTAAATGCAACCAGGGGCTGGGCTGTGATGGCTCAGCTGATGCCGTGATGATTTTTTGCCTTTTCTTTTGTACCCCTGTTATACCTTTTTACAACTTCTGTATTCTTAGTGCTTTTTGCCTACGTTCTTGGACTTGTTCGTTAAGCTGAGAGACTCAGCATTTTAGAGGGTTTCTAGTTAGGGATCAGTCTCCCCAGGCCCCAGGGTCCTCTCCAAAACACATTTTGTAAACGGAGATAGAACCATCCAGGGGAAGGTTCCTTGGGGAGGGGGGCTCATTCGAGCCTCTCATTGGGAATTTATTATAAATATGCTAATTAGTAAAACCTATAATGTTACACCAGATCTTTTAGGGGGGGAATTTTGTGGTTTGCATGGAGGTGCATTCGACCTGGATGTGATGCACCTAAGGATCCTTAAATAAATACCAAGGTAAAATCCCTTTTTCCCTTCTAACTGTGTTTGCCTCTTGATTTCAAGACCAGGAAAAGGCATCACAGCCATTCTTCTTCCTAAAGAAAAGGCAGTTTGTTGCATTTATTCCCTGTAAACTGTCCAGTCCCTGCTCTGATAGCAACACAATTTAAGGTATGAGCATATTTATAAACCAGCGTGTGTTCTAACACACTGTTTCTTCTTGGAGTCACATTTAATACCAGTCCTTTGCCTCTGCCAAGCCCAGCCCAAGGCAGAGCTGTCTCAGCAGACGTTCTGTATTCGTGATCTTTTCAGAAGATGTGTTCTTTGCGAGGTGGGCTTCCATTTGTTACGTGTTTATACAGCTCTTAGCATCGTGAACATCCTGATCAGATTGATTTCTAGGAGTGGGGTGAAAGAAATGTTGTGCAATAACAGTCATTGTCCCTTGTTGCCTTTCAGACAGTTCAAATTTTAAGCAGACTACATTCTTAAAAGAGGGCTAATTAAATAGAGTTGTTCTGCACAGAGAAACAGTGTTTCTCAAATGCTTTCAAAACTGTAAAACAATCTGTGAGTAGCCAACACAAAGTATGTTAACAATGGCCAAATCAAACAGTGATTCAGAATTTGAATTAAAGGTCATAAAAACCCTGTATGCATTAATCACAGAGCTCTGGTATGAATATTAATAGCAGCTGAGAGCTGTTAAATAGCTGGTTTAGCTTAATTTTAAGCAGTAATTAAACATTTATTAGAACTTAACTCTATAAATACTTTATAGATAAAAAGCCATAATAAGGGCTAAGCTGGATCAAAGTGTGGTCTATTAGTGCCATTTCTTTTGAGTTAGATGTATCACCAGGACGACTCAGATTGGTGTGAAAATATCATTTAGGAAACCATATTTGAAATATCTCAACCCTATATCTTGCAGGAAGGTCCTTGCAATGACAGACTTTCAGATATTTCTGAAAAAAATTGAATTTTCGAGCTACTCCTGCTGCAGTTATGCAGTTATCTAAATTATTTCTGCACTAAGGTTATATCAGGACATTTTCTGCCTGCCTTAACCCAGCTCTCAAGAAATTCCTTGTGGCCAAGATCTGGTGGAAGTGATAAGTGACATCTGCTCAGAATGGATGGTTTAATGGCTAATTTGCTTCTCACCTTTAATGCCATGAAAAATCCAAAGGAAATGCCAAAAAATGTGTCAGTCATTGCCCAGTGTTGTTTAGGTCTATGAATCTCCTGAAGACAGAATTCCAACTGGCTTTGCAGGCAGTGAATGTTTTTCAATCTGTAGAAACATAGGCCTAAATTCTTCTATAGGAGCATTTATAGTCAAGTACAGATCATAATCTCTTTTTATTTCTGCTGTTCATTGTTACAACAAGCACTTTTGCTTGATTTTGATATTATGGCTTTATGTTGATATATCAGAAATAGAGGTGATATGTAGTTAAGTCAGCTTGGGGAATAGATGGAAATGACCCAGGAAGTTAAAGAAAATTAACCAGTGGAAACTTTTTTAAGTGACTGATGGAAAATACTGCAGGGGGGCTGGGAGCCCTGCAGCCCTTCTCCCTGCACCCCTGAATTCAGGCAGCCAAGGCCCTGTTCTGGGAGTTGTACTCATTGAGGACAATGGCCAGGTGAAATTACCTGATACTCTGTTTTCCCCTGAATTCCTGTATCAGTTAGTAGCTCTTTGCAGCGTTCTTTTAGCAGAGTTTCCTGATGAGCTGGGGGAATGCAAAGGGTGCAGGCGATTCTTGGTTGACCTCGCTGGCCTGAATTCACGTTTGCTAGAGACGCTGTAGAGGTCAGGCCTCTGTTTCATTTCAGGAACTGCTCAATAACAGTTTCAGTAATTTACTGCTGTGAAAAGATGATTTAGTGCTTCAGATAAAAACACCTTGTCCTTAAAATGCATTGGATGCCTCTCTTTTGGACACTGTGTGATTCCAGGGCTCAAAGGCTTGCTTTAGGAAGCAAGGGATTTGGAACATGAGGGATTACGTACCCAAAAGTCCTTCTGCATCTTGAAAATCTCAGCTCAAACATCTGCTGGCATGTGGCTGGAGCCAGGAGAAAATGCGTTTTGTTTTGCCTAGCTTGCACGTGAGCCTGAACCACGGCCAGTGCAGGACTGGGACAGGAGATGTTTGCAGCATGAGCTATGGATGGGATGAGGGGAGCACGAGTTACTGAGCAGCAAAACAATTTGCCTTCGTGGTTTGATGCTCCATCAACAGATCTGGTGGTAGGAGTTACCTTGGAGATCTGTACAATCAAAATTTGACCTCTAGGTTGCAGAGAGGTCTTTACAAACGTCAATGATTTAGTCCCAGGGTACCCGCTGAGCTCCAGAAAGTATAAATAGTGTTTGTACCATGCTTCTTGGTGCAACTTGGTGCAGTTTCCAGTGGAGATGATGAACCTGACCCATCATGCAGTACCTCAGAAGCTGCTGCACTTGACCTTTGTGGCAACTACGTTTCGATGGAAAAATGCTAAATATGTTCCATGGGGGTCTGTGCAGATAAAAATGTCATGGAAATTTATTCTTTACGTTAGATTTATATATATCCCAGCTGGCATGATAGCAGAGAAGTGGATCCTCAGGCGATGTAAATTAGTAAATGCCCAATTCCATCTGCCAAGGATGTGTCCAGGATGCCTTCAGTCGTACTGCTCAAGGTGTAAGCAGGCAGGGATCTGTCTCTGGCTTCTTTGTCAAGCACTTGCTCCTTCATTTAAACCATCTTGTGAGTCCAGAGGAGTTTTTCTTTGCTGGCCTAAGAGACAGTTACCTTTAAAATTGTTCATTCTTCTCTGTTTGCCCTTTGCATGTTGTTGGTGTCCCCTTGGCTGTTGTGACAGGCACTGAGTGGACTCTGTTGTGTGGAGGCTGCAACATCCTCATGTCAGGAGAAAGCCTGGCAATGTCCTGGAGCAAGGCTGGTTGTCAGCCTCCCATGGCAGAAACAGGAGAAATCAGAATCACAGACTTATTCAGGTTGGAAAAGACCTCCAAGATCGAGCCCAACCTTTGACCGATCCCCACCTTTGCAACAAGACCGTGGTACCACAGCACCGAGCCTGGCAGAACTCAAGAAGTGTTTGGACAATGCCCTCAGGCACAGGGTGGGATTGTTGGGGTGTCCTGTATGGCCAGGAGCTGGGCTTTGATGTTCCTTGTAGGTCCCTTCCAGCTCGGGATATTCTGTGATGGCACTCAGTGCCATGTCCAGTCATTCCTTGGACACCTCCAGGGACTGGGACTCCAGCCCCTTCCAAGGCCTGAGCACCCTTTCCATGAGGAAATTCCTGCTGATGTCCCACCTGATCCTCCCCTGGTCCAGCCTGAGGCCGTTCCCTCTCCTCCTGTCCCTGTTCCCTGGGATAAGATCCCAAATCCCCCCCTGGCTGCCCCCTCCTGTCAGGGACTTGTGCAGAGCCACAAGGTCCCCCATGAGCCTCCTTTTCTCCAGGCTGAGCCCCTTTCCCAGCTCCCTCAGCCTCTCCTGGTGCTCCAGCCCCTTCCCAGCTCCCTCAGCCTCTCCTGGTGCTCCAGCCCCTTCCCAGCTCCCTCAGCCTCTCCTGGTGCTCCAGCCCCTTCCCAACTCCCTCAGCCTCTCCTGGAGCTCCAGCCCCTTCCCAACTCCCTCAGCCTCTCCTGGTGCTCCAGCCCCTTCCCAGCTCCCTCAGCTGCTCCTCTCCAAAGCAGTGTCCAGGGAAGTCCTAGGTTGCCTGGAGTTCTCCAGGCTCTCCAGAGCTGCAGGTGAACCTGCAAAATATTCAGGCCCCTCCACCCCTTTGGAGAGGGTTTTATTGACAGGTTTACACTATTTAAAAACTTACTGCAAATAAAAGCCTGAAGAACTGAAAGGCCATGGGGGCTGCTAAACCGAGCTTATGAAGAGCTCTCCCTCTGTCTAGAGAGACAGGACTGATTTGGAAAATTTTCAGTAAAAATATTAATATCTTCATGGACAGGAATAATCTGGATTTTTCCAAATTTCTCATGAGAAGGGCTCTGTTTTTTTATAGATATTCTTTTATCCAACAACAAAGAATTCTAAATTATATAATAGCTGAAATTAAGCTAAATATAGAGAAAGAGACATGAAGTAAAAGTGATCTAAAGCAAAACAGGATATCTTTAAACTTTAAAAGGCGAGCATTCTGCTTTAGCCAAACTGCATTTTCTCCCTTTCCCCATCAGCTTTTTGCTCCATAGAAACTTTCTGCAGTTTCAACTTTTTGGGCATGGGGGTGGGAGAATCGTCAAAATGCTGAAACCCTTTTCTGTCCATAGCTAAGGGCAAGAGGGAAGTCACTCTGGGTTACAGAGAGGAGGCAGGTAGGACATGCCCACTGCCCAAAATACTCCTCAAAGTCTTGTTTACAGAATTGCAAAGAGAATTAACTTCCCTCTTGCTCCTGATGCCGGTTCATGGACTGTATTTCTAGCACTGCTGTTTCATTTGCATTTTAGCTCGATGAAGTACCATTACAATTAGTTTTTCAGCTTTCCCGTGCAAGTTTATTCATTCTGAGGTCAGAAAAGCTTCACTCTGCTGCAAAGTTTCTGAGGAAAGGGGAGGCAGCAAAGCAGGGAGCTCGTTAGCAAGGCTGGTCTATGCTTTGGATTGATTTTGTTTTCTCTAATGGCTTGATCATAACAGTTGCACTCTAATTTTTGTCCAGGGTTGTGCACATTTCAGGCAATGTAAATATATACATTGGCATGCTTATTAGCTCTGCTGTTTAAGTTAGGGATATTTGATAGTGTATAATAAAACCGAGTGGTCCTGTGTACCATTTGTCATGCTGAGCTTGGACTCATCTCTTTGTACTCCCACTCCACCCTTTCCAGCTTCATTATATTCCAAATGCTCCTCCTTGCTTGGAGCAAAATCAATCCTCGTTTTGCATTGGGTGGAAGAGGAGAAATGTGTGCTGGGATTTTCCTCAATGCACAGAGCTGCGTGCAGACTTAATTCTTGGTTAAAGGATAAGTGTGGGGCTTCCCCGGGGAGGGGGAGCATTGTAAGACAGCTGAGGTCATGGTCACAGCCTCAGCCCCCGTGTATTAAACTGCAGAAAGAAGGAGAAATATGAGAGGGCCTTTTGCACTTATCAGGAGAGAATACTACTGTGAATGCTGCTTCCCTGAGCCTCCAAAGCTACAGGCAAAATAGTAAATCCCTGTGGCTCTGAGAAGTGATTTTTATTTTTGTTTAATCATCCCTTCATTTCAAAACCCCACTGGCCCAATCTGTATTTCCCTTGCTGAGGGCCTGGCCTCTGTCACTGGCCAAATGCATCAGGTCTGTGTTGGAGTGGTGGTACTGGATGTATTTTTCTGAGCATGAAAGTCTCTTGGTGGGATTTAGGGGATGGGATTTGACTCCACCACTTCCCTGAATGGCACTGGAACAGGCTGCTCAGTGCAGCAGAGGAGTTGCTGTCCCAGGAAGTGTCCAGAAGCTGTGTGGATGTGGCCCCTGGGGACACAATTTAGTGATGGTTACAACGGTACTGGGTTCACCATTGGACTTGATGATCTTGGAAAGTCTTTTCCAACCTAAATAATTCTATCATTTGTATCCACAGGAGCTCAGAGAGGTTAAAAATGTGCCTTTCTAATTCCCCTGTGAGTCAGGTGCTGATTTACCTGTACAGCCTGCTGAGGGGAGATGCCAGTGGTGAAGCAGAGCTAGGAGGAGCTCAGTACAGATGTCAGAGGGCTTTGGTCCCCAGATGTCCTGCCTGGCAGCTGCTCAGCAGCAAAGACACCCCAGAGACCACGTCCCTGCCACTGTAATCCCAGTGTGGGGAGGTTATTGGGGTGTTTGTCCTCAGGGGTGTCCTTGACCCTCACCTCCTTTTCTCTCCCCAAAGACCAATGGCTCAGGCAAACCCTCAAGAGTTTTCCTCTGAAGCTCTTGAAATTATCCAGCATTGCCAAAAGAAAGGATTTGCTGACAGTCAGAATCCTATTGGCAAACCTAGGTGGATTTATGATCTTGGGTGGAAACCAATTTGAACTATAATTTTACATGAATCTGATCCCTCTCCTGAGCCAGGCAAAACTTCATGATTCTGGCTGATTTTTCACACTCAGTTTTGGAGCAGTTCTGTTCCCATTTGAGCTGAGGATGAAACTCTGGGCCCATGATCCTGAACAACCCAAAACTTCCAGCAAATGGATACAGCTTTGTTCCCTGTCTCCTGATGTCTCCAGCTGTAGGTTGGATATCTTGAAGGCTTGGTTGCCTTTTCCCCCAGGAGCCCACATATGCTTCACAATATAAATTGTCTGACGTGTTTAAAGCATGTGCCACCATCTCATGTCATGACGTTGTAATTATGACAATTGTTATAATTATTAAAAGCTTTGCAATGTTACCTCCCCTACTCCTCATGGCTCCTTCCACCATTTGAGGTTTCTGGGTTCAGTTTCTGGTGCTTTGAGGGTGTCAGAGACTGGACCAGGCTCTGCTTGGTAGGACAAATGACAACGGGCAGGAACTGATGCCCAGGAAGTTCCACCTGAATATGAGGAAGAACTTCTTCCCTGGGCAGTGACAGAGCCCTGAACAGGCTGCCCAGGCAGGGTGTGGAGTGTCCCTCACTGGAGATATTCCAGAACAGTCTGGACTCAGTCCTGTGCCGTGTGTGCCGGGATGACCCTGCCTGAGTGGACAGCTTGGACTAGATGACCCATTATGGTCCCCTCCAACCTGCCCCATCCTGGAACTCCGCTGCTCGGTGTGACCATGGAAAATTACTTGAGGCTTGCCCACATGCAGGCAGAGGAGTTAAGTGGGTGCAGTGAAGTTGCCTGCAGATTTTCTGCATGCTGCAGCCACTGTTTGTAAACAGGAATACACATAATAGGTTGAGAAATCAGCTCCAAAACAACAGGCATTGTTTGTGTGCTGAGTAACTCTAGTGATCTGTTAGGATCTGGAAAAAAAACATGTTGTGTCCAGATGAATGTAAAACCAGAGTCTCCCCTGCCAAAAACTCCAACTGATACCTTGGGAAGGTCTGTAAAGCTTAGTTAACTTTTTTCCCTATATTTGATTTGACTTTAGAGATTTTTTTTGTTGTTTTTTTGGGGTTTTTTGTTGGGTTTTTTTTCTAATTTCAGCAAACTAATGAGACATATTGTAAAAATAATGGAATATCAAGTGAATGCTGGCTGCGTGCACCTCTCAGTGCCATGACAGGAGTGCACCAGGGTTGTGTTCACACTGCTCAGGACTAAGTCCTGCGAGCTTCCCTGGTTGGATTTTTGTGTCTTTAGGCTTGATGCATGCTGTGAAAGTGGTGCTGTGACCATCAGAGTGGGTTTCTACCATCCTGTCAGGGATGAGGGTGCATAAAGGGCATGATGCAGCATGTCCCCTTATCAGCAGGTGATACCTGTGCTCTAATTTGATAAGGCATCAAGATCCAGAGATAGCAGTGATGTCTGTTGGTGTAATGGGAGCCTGCTGGTAGCTGGTGGGGCATTTCTCTGTCTATCTCTATCTATTTCTGTCTCTGTCCATCTGGAAACTGATGGAAATCAGGCTCTGGATCACCTGGCTGGCTCCAGAAGATCAGCAGATCACCTGTGGTAAAGATACAGGTTCATACAAGCCTCTGAACCCTCATCTCTAATCTCTGTCATGTGATGGAACATCTCAAAATTTCTTCCCTGTTCAAACCACCTGTGGGCACTGGGGCTTTGTCCCCACCTTGCTGAACACCACAGTTGTTTTCTGCCTGAGCTGCACCCACAACAGCTCCTTCCTCAGCTGCCTTGGTGCCTTCAGAGCCACTCAAGGTCAGTGACCACGCAAGGACAGCAGCAGCATTGTTTGTCATCTGGGGAAAGCACTTCAGTTGCTAAATGGATTTGAGTTGAGTTTGTTTTTTATCATCCTGAAATAACCACTGCTCAAACAATTGTAATTCTTCTGATGTCTTTCTGGGAAACATTTGGCTTGTTTGGCAGTGCAGTGTTGTGTAAATAAATATGTACCAAGCATCAAAGTCAAGGAGGGGAGGGCGAATTCTCAAATAATTATGTAAATAAATCCACATAGCACACTCTGATATTGGCTGCCATGTGCATTTATATTAATCAGTATGGACATTACTGACAAGTGAATCTATCCTGCTTCATTCTCTTGAAGGTTTCAGAATTAATGCTTCATTTTGCTCCGTGCTTTGCTGTAAGGGATGCAGCAGAACACCAAGGCTGGCTTATCTCAGCATCCCCTTCAGGTGTCTCTGGGAGGCTGAGACCAATCAAACTTTGCATAAATAAGTGCACTCGGCATGAGAGAGTTTACAAGGCTGATCCAGCACTTAAAAAAAAACACATTGGGAAAAAGTAAATACGCTCATTTGCTGGACTGGCGTTTATTTGTCGATCTCATCTTGACCTTATTGGGGAGGCTAAAGGACGTTCAGTGACTGTAAAGTGCAGAGACTCTTGTATATAGCCCCAGATGCACTTTTTCGATGCTTCATTGACAACAGCTGTAAGTCAGCCAATTTGAGTGGCTCTCGATTTTTCTTTATCCAAATAACTCATTTGTTTGTCTAGGATTTGGCATCTATGCTTCATCACAGCATAAGTGAGAAAAAGCAGTTGCTCTTGCTGCTTCTGTGATCCCTCTGAATGCTGAAGCTATCGAAGTAGGTTATAAGAAGTTGGTAAATCTCTCACTTTGGTGGTGCACAGGTCACCTAAGTCGTGAAGCTGGATCCTCATTCAGGGTTCCCCCAACACTGGGGCTGAGCACTGGCTACCCCTGCCCCTGAGGAGAAAGAGGACATGAAGCACCTGGCAGCAGGTGAAGATAAGGAATAAAATGTGAGGGTGCTCTTTTAGAAAGCAGGGAAATAATGAAAACAGCAGTTGAAGGTGGTTTTTCATTTGTGAAGTTTAAATTATATGGCAATCAACCCACTTGTTAAAGCCATAAGGGTCAGCGTGAGGAGGAGGTGGTGGAGGAAGAAAGGGCTGTTGCCGTCTTCTCATTCAGAGGCCTGGAAAACAGGAGCTTTACTTGTGTCTAGTGCATAAAATCACAGTAAATGAGAGAGATGAGCTGAATATCTTACTGATTTTTAATTAGAGACAAGATGTTGCTCTCTTGGAGAAAAAATTGCTGCAGCACCAGTGAGGTGAATGCAGGGGTGGCTGCAAAGAAAATCAATGGGGCAGAGGGGCCACCTTGGGACCGCAGGAGTCGCTTTAAAAAAAGCTGAAATTTTCCCAGCTTTCCTTTTTTGTTTCCAGCCTCGTGGCAGTTCCAGGTAACACAACGGGGGATTGCTGGTTACACTACAGCCAGCGAGATTATTTGCATCTGAGGAGGGCAAGTGGAATAAGCCTTCAAACAGTGGCTCCTCAAGTTTCAGTTTTGGATTGATGCAGAATAGTTTGAGAAAGACCATGTGCTCTTTTTAATTCTTGGTGTGAGAATATACAGATTCCTTTCATTCCTACTCTTGGCCTTCTCCTTTTCTGTGGATCTGTGTATCCAGTGTACCCTAATTGTGAGCAAATTTCCTTTTAGTATCTGAGGGGCTACAGGGAAACCGGAGAGTGGCTCTACATCAGGAACTGCAGTGACAGGATGAGGAGTGATGGGTTCAAACTGCAAAAGCAGAAATTGAGGTTAGATATTGGGAGGAAATTCTTCCCTATAGGTTGGTGAGGCCCTGGCACAGGGTGCCCAGAGCAGCTGTGGTTGCCCCTGGATCCCTGGCAGTGCCCAAGGCCAGGTTGGACATTGGGGCTTGGAGCAGCCTGGGACAGTGGGAGGTGTCCCTGCCCATGGCAGGGGTGGCACTGGATGGGCTTTAAGTCCCTTCCACCCCAAATCATTCTGTGATTCTGCGATTTAAATATGCACTGTGTGCATTGTTAAAATTCACCTCCGGTTGTTCAGAAGCTCAGCAAGAATAACATTGGTAAATTGATTAATTGCATCAATTACTTCAGTGGGGGTTTTTCCCCCTCTGTTCTTGCACAGTTTGCTTCAAAAAGCAGCATGGCACTGCCTGAGTTAGGGGTCCCTCCTTCTCTGGGGAGGTTTCTGCTCTGGCCAGAGCACTGCACGCTCTCAGTTTGAAGCTGTTCTCTGTGTGCTGCCTTGATATATAGCCCCAGATATGGCTCTGACAAACCCTGCACTTTTACAATATCATTTATTGGTGAGCTGAAGTGCTCAGGCATTCACAGAATCACCTCTTACTGCTCCTTACCACTGCTCTTTCACTCCTCCTTGCTGCATTTTATTAGGCATGCATTACATGTCAATAAATGTTTATTGATTAAATGCCATTTATAGACAGAGTAAAGGCAAAACAGATGTATTTATATGGTGAAAAATCACAGCAAAACTTAAAAAAATATGTTTTAGCAATGAAGGGTAACTGGAACACACTGTAAGGATTGGGAAAAAATATCTCCTGAGAGGGTGAGCTAAGGGAAAAGTTAGATAAGGAAAGCTGGCAGAGCCTTAGAGAGCCTCAAGGCCCCAGGTTCAAGTTATCCCATTCAGAAAGTATAGTAGGTGACCAGAGAGGTTTAATCATGAGCTCATCGCTGACCTCAAAGGAAAGAAAGAAATATGCAATGAGGAGAAACTAGGTCAGGCTCCCAGAACAGAACAGAAGTGGAGCAGGAGCATAGACAGAATCAGAAAGGCCAAAGAACTAAATAAAGATACAACATTTAAGTGCCACTGGCAGTAAGGAGATCCAGCTCTGGATCGCTGTTACAGGAGGCTGTTCTGCTCTACAGCTGGGAAAGGGAGCTATCAACACATCAGCACTGAGATAATTGTTTAATGTCTTTTCTTCATATGAGGTTCAACACTAATTAGATGATTTCTGTAATTAGGACTAGTTATAAAGCAGTAAGGTCCCAACCTAGGTGTGGGAAAATGGGTTAGGGCCAGCCTGAATGATTTAGGTGTTTTCAAATGGGTTGGAATTGTGAATTTAATTTTAGAATACTTAAAAAAAAAAAAAAAAGAAGAAGAAAAGATATTTCAGTCCTGCAAGTGGGGTTAACTTGCAAAGGAGAGAATCAGAAGCCTGTGAAAAGACCAGCACAGTGAGTGTTCCTAAAAAAGAAGAAAGAGGAGGAGTTGGGGAGCTAGAAAGCCACCAACTTAACATCAGTTTCTGAGAAAGTACATGACCAAGTACTCTGGCAACCTTTTTAAAACACCAAAAATCTCATCAAAGCCATCCCACTTCCTTGTGCGGGGCAGCACTCGGTTTTGTGGACAGAGGAGCAGCAGCAGATTTGTGTATTGAGATTTCAGTGAGGGCTTTGGCAGCGTCTCAGTGACATCATAAGTTACAGAAACATTGTCTTAGTCTGCTTAAGATCTTAATTACTTTCAGGAGGGCTATTGTCTCTTTACTGATTAGAGTGGGGATCTAGGAGGCTTACCCCAGGCTTTGCCTCCCAGACCTTCCATTTAAAGGCTTCAGGAAGTGTATAAAGTGAGAAGGGATAAATCTAGGCCAGTATTTAGTGCTGTCACTTGAAAGGAGTCCGTGGAGTTCCCAGCAGAACCATGAGGGGAGATTTCCTCGTCCTCCATCCCATAGATGATGTGCTGAATGCTCCCCAGGAGAGAGGAGCCCCCTCTCTGGGTGTTCTGCTCTTGCCCTGCTGACAGGGTGAAGGCACCTTGATCAAGTAGATATTGAAGTGCAAATGGAAATAATCTGTACCAGCTTCTCCCCAGGTGCCAACAGCTCCACAGGATGCAAGGAGCAGGGAATGAAGCCACTGCTGGGTTAGGGATCTGGAGTGACATCGAGGTGTGAGCTCTAATTTGTGTAAATGCCCTGATTTGCACTCTTGCTGAATTTAGCCTTGTGCCGCCTCTTGTGCCCCAGAAACCCCGAGCAATAGCCTGGTTATCCATTAAAATCAGGCCTAATTGAAAACCAGACCCAGTGGTCAAAGGACAAGAGTATTCCAAATGCCAAATATTTGTGAGAAGCCAGCTTGTCCCAGGGAGGGACAGCTGCTCCTAATTTTCCTGAGAGAATCATATTTTAAAGCTTAAAAATACAATAATTTTTGTGCATAGCAGGACAGCTACTCCCTACCCAGAAGGGTTTAGTATTTGTGTGCCTTGGCCTGCCAGCCGTGAGAGGGGAAGAATACTTGTCTGCTCAAGAGGCAACTCAGAGACACGCTGAATTATTTCAAAATATGCCTCTGAGGCCTTCAGAAGAAAAGTGCTGAATTGTACTCAGATTTTTAGATACTGGACCCTGCGACAGGTTAGCAGTGTCCAGCTGGGATTAAGCCAGGCCTTTCAGTCCAGAGGGACCCAGGGCCTCTCCCAGCAAGGATCAGGGGTGTTTCACTCAATCTCGGATTGAAGGAGCCATTAAATAAGGCACAAACGCTTTGAAAATGAGGCTTTTTTCAGAGAGAAGGTCCAGCCTGGCTAATGGGACAGGCTGCATCCAGGAGGGTTGGGAAGGACTGGAGCTGGAGCTTTTTGTAGCACACAGCTAAAAGCTGTGTCTGTAATTGTTGCTTTTACAGGTGGGATGTCCTTGGGCAGCAGCAAAGGGGGGATTCTGCCCCTGTGCCCCTGTGCTCAGGTGAGACCCCACCTGCAGAGCTGCCCCAGCCCTGGGAGCAGCACAGGGAGGAGCTGGAGCTGCTGGAGAGAGCCCAGAGGAGGCACCAGGGGGATCAGAGGCATGGAGCAGCTCTGCTGGGAGGAAAGGCTGCGAGAGCTGGGATTGTTCAGCCTGGAGAGGAGAAGCTTTGGGGTGACCTCACTGTGGCCTTGCAGGGCCTGAAGGAGCCAACAGAAAACATGGAGAGAGACAATTTACAGGGGTCTGGAGTGCCAGGACACAGGGAATGGCTTCCCAATGACAGGGGTTAGATGGGATATTTGGAAGAAATCCTACTGTGTGAGGGTGGGCAGGCCCTGGCACAGGGTGCCCAGGGAAGCTGTGGCTGCCCCTGGATCCCTGGCAGTGTCCAAGGCCAGGCTGGATGGGGCTTGGAGCTGCCTGGGATCGTGGAAGGTGTCCCTGCCCGTGGCACCGGGGTTGGAAATAGATGTTCTTTAAGGTCCCTTCCAATCCCCCCAGCCCGTTCTGGGATCCCGTGGTTCTGTGCAATGGAATCGGCCCCTACAGGATTTATGTTAGAAGCTGCTTTTCCACGTGCTCGGGAATTCGGGCCACTGAAACCCACACAGAGCAAACACCAGCTCCGATAAAACACAGCCATTCTCAGATTATTTTTCTCCCCCTGCATCAGGTGTTTCTCTTGCAGATGTGATACTTGTATCTGTGGTCAAAGTGACCTAGAATTTTGTTTTAAACGTTGATGTCTTCTCCGTGTTCTCGTTGTTTATAGCCACAAGGTGGCATTGCAGATTAAAGGGAAAACAGCTCCTGTTGTTCAGGGACACGGGAGGGAGGTGGGAGACTTGGAAGAAAAAAATTGTGCAACCAGGTTGAAATTCCTTCTAGGTCTTGGAGAGATGCAAGGAAGAGTTCTGCTCTCAGCTCCCAGGCCTGCAGTTTTGATGGCAGCGAGTGGGATGTTTGCTGTGTTATGGTCATGAGGTGTTTCAACTTATTCTGCATCTGGAAATACATTGGAGCTGTTCCGAGCTGCTTCTCCCCTACCTTGGGAAGTGATGTAGCTTGAGAGCTGTGAGAAATGTGATGGTGGCACCTCGCAGGCTCTTTTGTTTCAGTCTGTGTGTTCAAATCCTGAAGAAAACTCATTTCTTTCTTCCCCATCCTACTCCCACCTCCTCCAGTCTCATTTCCCGTTGTTTCCATGCAGGCACAGTTTTGGCTAAAGCTGGGGTTCTCTGGAAGGATTGACCCACTGTAGTGAGTGAAGTTAAACTCTCTAACAAGGTTTGGATCTCAACAAAGCTTTAAGGGCTATTTATTGGTTTTCTTGTGGAGAGGAAGGTGAACTGAGCTTGCTGTAGCTGGACCTTCTCTGCACTTTTCAGGTTTTTCTGTGATCCAGGGCTCAGCCTTTTATGTTCAGGGCAAGAAAACTCAGAGCAGGATATTCAAAGAGTTTGCTGCTCTGAGTCAGGATGAAGTAAGGCATTTAGGAGATCTGAGTGAATCCTTAGGAAGCCTGTTTTGTCCCCAAAAAACAACAAGTTTCTCGCTCTGGAAATACTGACTACTTACAATGAGAATGGGCTTCAGTGTTTTATTTCCTTGTCTCTTTTTATTACAAGTTCCTGTCCCAGGGAAAGGACCTGATTTTTCCTCAGTCCCCTCTATGTTGCTGTAACATAAATGCTGAATTTCTGATGGCTCCTTTCTGGTCCCAACTGTTCTTATCAGTGCTTGTTGCCTTTGTCTGTATATGCTTTCCATGTAAACCAGGAAAAGTGGCTCTGCTGAAAGATGGATCTTCCCAGCAATGGAAAAAAGTGCTAAATGGAGTGGGGGAGCACCCAGCCAGCAAAGGAAAATCTTACCTGTTTTGGAAAGACAGTGAAAATAATTTTATTTTTACCTCTGCTTTGGAGAAGGAGCAAAAGGCAGAGGAAATTAAAAAAAAAAAAAGCTTGCTCAAAACCCATTAAAAGTGTTTGTTAGGAAATTTGCAGATAAATGGAGGATAATTGACAGTGTTTCTCCAGGCAAGAGAAATACCCTGTTCTACCTCTTTTCTGAGAAGGAGGAAAGCAGTGAAAATTTTTCATCAACATGCACACGACAGCAGAGAAAAACATCATGAAGTTTTGCTTGGACAGTTTTCACCTGGTTGAGAAAGCCAGGGCACATAAATACGTATGGATCCAGATATACACATGCACACGTGTGTGCATAGGAGTTTCTTGATATATTTGAAAAGGCTGATACCATTTGTGACCAGCCTTTTTTCAGAACCATTTCTGAAAAACGTTCCTGGTGTCTTAAACCATGTTTGCTTTGCCAAATTTTCCGTAATTGTATCCCAGTTTTCCCTGCCTGTCTGCCTCGAGGTTACTGCATGAGGTGGGAAGGCTCTTGCACACACCAGCTGTCCCCAGGCTGGGAAAATGATCCCAAAGACTGTGGTGAGGTGGCCACAAGAAGTGTGTAAAAATATTGTTGGTTTAGATGGCGTGGGAAATGCTCTTCTTGACCAGTTTGTTGCTCTGTGAACAGCAAACTCTGCCCAGAATGTTCCTCTGCCTCCTTTCTCAACAGGGGCGATGCTGCTCGGCTGCTCAGGCAGGACAGTTTATTCCTGCCTTCCACTCTGTGGAAAGCATGGCCAGACTTGGACTGGGAGGCCTGATGGAATATAAACACTTGATGTTTATTAAATATTGTGAATATTCTGCCCAGACATGTAAATAAGTAGTTGGCATTTCGATTTCTAGGACGATTGACCACGATAGAAATGCGTAAGGCTAATGAGAGAACATCCAATTATGTAAGAATAATTTAAAAAGGTGTATATGCCCCTTCTGGATGCTGAGGACTTCTGGGTGGAAGCCAACTCCTAAATGATAGGGGTTAGGATGAGGCTAGCAAGAAACCTCCTCTCACCAAGGTTATTTCATAACTGCCTACTGCAGAGTTTCACATTTACCACTGGAGCAGCTGGTGCTGGCTCACCTCATCTGTCAGGCAGGGAGCCGAAGGAGATGTATTGCTGGACTGACCCCAATAGTGAATCCGATGTTCTTGGCGTTTTTTTAGTCTCCCGACCTGAAGGGAGAAGTGAACCTTTTGAAAAAGAAAAGTTTATGCATAAAAAATTCTGTGCAGTGCACATTTCCGGATGAATGTTCAGGCCAGCATTACTTAATGCTGAAATCAAAGCTTTGGGGATTCATGGACATTTCCAAGGCTGCTGTGATACTGCAACCCCTGTGTATAACCTCATGCTTAACACAGGGCTTTTATTCACCTTGAAGTTCTCTTTTGTTCTTCAATCAGCTCTGTTCTGGAAGGAGAGGGGGGAAGCAGTAATAAGATTTAGCAGGATCTCTGGAGATGAGCAGATGCAAGCCCAGCTCTCCTGGAACAGAGACCGCTATTCCAGTGTTTGTATTCCAGAGGAGATGGTCAAGGAAAATTTAGGACAGGATGAATGTTTTCTGTGGAGAAGAGGTGCTGTTTAAACTCCCATCTGTGTATAACTTACAATGCAATAGGAAAACAAAATTTGCTGTATTCTGGAGACTATTATGTGACCATGTTTGGTAGAAGTTGTCCGTTAACGAGGGGATCTCTCGTATGCATCCTGCTGCTGCCTGGGAGCACCTCGGGGCAGTCTCAGCCTTGCTGAATTCCCAGGGACTGCCCTCCTAATGGGAAAGTTGTGCCTCTGCTCCAGGGGACTGTTGAACAACACATGGTCTAGCTGGGTGTCACAGAGGTTCAGATGTGTTCTGATGCAGAATGAGATCACAAACCAGATTTCTTTTTTTTTTTTTCTGTCCTTTTATTTCCAAAGAGGATCTTTGCTCTTTTCCTCCACTCCCCAGCCCAACAAGCTCTGTGGTGCCTGTCAGGATGTTGATATACCATGGTGAACTCTTGAATTCAGGTGTTTTCTGCAAACCTGACAGCTCTTCAACCTGCCAAAAGTTGAGTATTGTGAATGATGCCATGATGACTTTTGCCTTTTTTTTTTATATATACCTGTTATATACCCTTTTATATAGATTTATGTATCCCCAGTGCTTTTAGCATGCATACTTGTAATTCCTTAAGTCTGATAACTCAGCTTAGATGCAATATTCCATTAAACCAGGAGACCAAATGTCCTGGAGGCCTTGCAGTTTGGAGGCCAGAAAGCCCCATGCTACCCTGAGAAACCAAGGTCCTCCCTAGAACATCCTGTAAACTAAGACAGGCCCATGCAGGGGGGAATTCCTCAAGATGGGAGGGGAGGTTCATTCGAGCCTCTCACTGGGGAATCTTTGATAGATATGCTAATTTGCAAGGCCTATAAATTGTATACATGATCTATCGTATGTGGGCATTTTGGGTGCATTTCGGGTGCATTTCGGGTGCATTTTGGCACATTTCACCTGGACAAAGGGGTGCACCTTAAGGATCCTTAAATAAGTACCGAGGTAAAAACCCCTTTTCCCCTTCACCATGTCTGGCTCTTAATTTTAAGACCAGGAAAAGGCAACGTAATCACTCGGCTACTGTTGCTTAATTTGAATGAAGGGGCAGGAAGGAACATCTCCTGCCTCTGCAGAACCTCGGGAAAATAGCTTTGTTTTTGACAAATTGGTATTTTCTTTCAGGTATTTCTAGTGAATGTTGCCAAGGTCAAATGTTAAGGCCTTCCTTTGGAATGGAAGTTTGAAAGATTTATGTTGGTCTTCAAATCTATAACCTGCTGACACGCTACAAAGGTCTGAGATGGCTGCCAATACCTCAGCACATTTTCAAAGCACAAACAGTGGCTTTAGTCATCATTAAGTTGCATGAATCAGACCGTTCTTCCTTGGGCAGTCCTCCTGCAGAGGAAGTTTGTTTAAATTTCTATTGTGCATCTGCTGTTCATGCTTTCATATGGGAACAATTTTTTCATGTGCATCAGAGAGGGGGTGAGTAAGGGAACAGCGACACACTGACCTCAGAAGCTCTCAGGGAATTTTCTGGAGCCTTGGCCAGCCTGCAGGAGGGGGTTTTGTGGGCTTGCTCCAGTCTGTGCTTGTTCCTCTGGTTCTCCTGTGTACAGCTCCCACTGATCCACCATCCCTCTGGGGGTTTGGGAGCACAGAGAAGCCTTCCTTGCACAGTAAAATCCCACAGGTGTTTGGAAGGTGAGTGATGAGGAGAGGGAAGTGGATGGGGAGAACTTCACAGTATTGCTGGTTTTGTTCTACCTGCTGTGTAGGTGCAGAGGAACAGACTCTCATCGACTCTTAAACTGGCAATGTCTGTTCTTGGTGGATTCACTTCAAGGTTAAGAGAAACCTTTGCTTCCTTAGCAAGAAACCAGAAGTCTCCAAGGCCCTGCTGATGCCCACTTGAGAAGAAAGATTCATCTCCTTGGGGTGAAATGAAGCTCCTGTTGGTGTTTGAAATGTCTCTGCCCACGAACTCTCCTCTCTCTCGAGCACAGCTGCTGTTACTGAGCTCCTGCTCAGTCCCTTTGGGGAGCAGAACGCATTGCTCACAGCTCATCTCGCCTCCTTTCTGTGCAAGGCTCAGCTGACTAAAAAGGCTGTGGTGGAAATCAGCGCAGAACCAGGCCAGAGGAGATGTGCCTGTGCACACCCAGCTGGCTGGGACAGCACCTGGGACTGGACTGGAAGGGGCACAGGGAAGCAGCACTGTCTGGGTAGTGGCGGGTTCAGCTCAGGAATCCCAGATGGACAAGAGTTACTCTGAGGTCAGTATCTCTTAGGTAGGAAAGCCTTAAGGGGATAAAAATCTGCACCTACTTTGGACCAAAACTGCAGAAATTTGAAATTTTTTAGTGGAAAACCATTGCTCCCATTTTACTTCCTCTTCCCCATGCGTTTAAATATTGGAGTGAAATGGAAACAAATTGGAAAGCTCCTGACTGGTCCTTAAGAAGCTAAGCAGGAGCTGACAGCATGGGAATTGTGGGGTGACAGCTGAGCTGGAGACTAAATCGTTTACTCCTGATCTTAGAAATCTGAGCTGAGGCATGGGCTCAGCTGTGCAGGAGCATGAAATCTTTTCTTTGATTTTTCCATTGGTTTTGACTATATAATTTTAGAATTACATTTAGGAAACACAATAACTGTTCTTGCACACTTCACTGAATAATTGCCATTAGTTCAATATCACCAATTTTTTCTCAATTTTATACTCCACAGCTTTAGAGTGGAGACTTTGGACTCTTCCTCTTTGCTTCCCCTGCTCTTTCAGTGTTCATGGCTCATCTGGGACAGGCAGAACCGTGTTGTTGTTTGTAGTCCCAGAGCCCAGAAGGAGGATTCTTTGGGAGCTAGTCATGACCGCAAACCTTGAGGCCTCCGAGTGACCCCATTTGTAATCCAGGGATGTTCTCAGAACTTCCTAGGCCACAAGACACCCAGATACATCCCTGAGCTGATGAGTGCCCAGCCAGTGGCTGTTGTTGGATAACTGAGTTCACCCTCACAGCTCTGCTCACAGGAACATGGGATTGTTCATACGGATGACTGCTCTTGTGGTGAGCAAGGCTCTTTTTGGAATGGCCAGTGCATTAGAAGATCTCCTCTCCTCTCCCTCCCCTCCCACTGACCTTCCCCAATGTGTCCTTGACTAAATATGTAGAGCTTGAACACAAAAGGAAGGAATTTAGGAGTGTGTGAAGTACTTGCAATTAAATGTCACGCAAGCCACATGTGGTTTTGCTGCTCCAAATTCAGCTCAAATAAATGGAAAGGATTACAAAATGAGGGAACAACTTGGGTCAACCTGGAGAATTAAACAAAATATGTTTTGCTTCAGTAGCATCCAGGAGTGTGTGGTGCATTCTGCCAAAGGGAGAGGACAGTGTGGAGTCTAAGTCAGGGGCTCAGGTGAGGTTTAACCTACACTGGCCTAAGTAAGTTGCTTCATGAGCCTTACTAGTTCTGGTGCTTGAAATTAGTTTCTCCTGGCTTTCTTTGGCCTGTGCTGCTGCAGAGAAGGGAAAGTTTTCCATGCCTGCTATGACAGGACAAGGAGGAATGAAGGTAGGAGTCGGAAGTGAGGTCATGGCTCGGGCTCACTAATGGGAAATCAGGCAGAGGATTCATGTTCATGTTGAGCCTTCAGTAAGCCAGGCTTAGGGGGCTCTCAGGTCTTTAAGGTATTTAAGATTATTTTCTCATGCTGGACCATGCAATCAATGAGATGTCCCCGTCTGTGAGGTTTTATTTCCCCCCTCTCCCAGGGAGATGAGGGTAGTTTCTCACTGAACTCACTCAAATCTCTGACATTCTTGTGATCAAGAAATCAATTTAATCTCCCGATGAGGAAATTTTCCACTGATTTTAATTAAGAGTTGCTCTGTCCCGCTAGAACTGCTCCACTCCTTTCGTGAGCCAAAAGGCTCCAGCAAACCTGACACAGCCCCGTTGTCTTCTCGGAGGGGTTTTGTGGCATTAACTGGTGGAGGAAGGACGTGTGCCTTTTCCTGAAAAGCTAAGGAGAATTATTTGTTCTCTGTATCAGCAATGCCATTGCCTTTCCCAGTCAACTACTGCCAGCTGTGGAAGGCACGTTCCCTCCTGCCAGCCACTCATTGTGCTTTTGCAGTAGGAAGAGGGGGGATGGAAGAAGGCGGGATCTTAATTGAAAAAATAGGCCTGGGGCTTCAGGGACATAACAAAGTCAGTGGGAGTGTGTGAACAGCAATTTATTTTGTCAGTTCAAGTTACAGTCTTTCTGACATGTGAAAATTGCAGATGCCAGTTTCTCAATGTGTCACTGTGACACACAGCATCCCAAATAAATAATGAAACTCTGGACTTGGTTTGCAGAGCTTCAGAGAGCTCGAAGAAATGGGATATAAAAATTGACAGATAAATTGAGAGAGTTTTCTCTGACATAAGGGGCATGATCTTAGTTCAGCCTTTCACAAGATGATCTTCATACCTTTCATTGCTTCAGCAGTGTTCCTTTCCTCAGTGTGGTCTTCATGGAGTTTATGGCCTTCACAGCCTCTTTGGGCTTTGAAAATGGAGCTGTTTTCATGAAGAATCAAACAAACCATTTCCCTTGAAACTGCAGAGGATTGGATAACGTGTGGCTGAAGTGTTGATCTGAGACTGAGTAGATCTCCAAAGCAACTTGTTAAGGCCAGGGTCCAATTAGGAAATTACCTGTTATCCTGACTGCCTACAAGCCTTTTAAATGTTCCATTGTTCTTCACCTGCTAAATTGGAGTGATGATGATATTTAAATCTCCTGTGTTTTCTGACTTAGTTTAAATCTTTTAGGAAGGATCTCTCCTTTCCATGTATTTCTACAGGACTTAATATAACTTGGTTCAGCCTTTATTATGGTATCCATTTATTATAGCAGTAAAATCTCATTTTGTGCAAATCAAGTAGTTTCTATTAATGTTTGTTCATTGGGCTTACAGAAGTAGACAAATGGCCATTAATAATCAGGGGACCAAGTCAGAAGCATGAAAAGTTTATTAAAAGTTCAATTAGAAAGAAACTGTTCTGCAGAGACCTTTAGCAGGAGCCTGAGTGGCAGCAAAGACATTAGAAATCCTTAATAACATGGCAAAGCTATGAATGGTTTCCTATCCCATTTCCCCAGTTAATCTGGTTTAGGCAGCAGGGTGGTCAGACAGAACGTGTGATTTCTGAGGAAATCCTGAAAAATTAGGCTCATTTTATCTAAGGAAAAAAGAAGGAAGAAAGGATATGACAAGTCTTCAAATGCATAAAAGGCTTGTACATGCAAGAAAAAAACGTGTTATCTTTGGAGAAGAAGCATAGGGCAAGAAGCTGTAAATTTAAATTGCAAGGAGGTCTGTGTCCAGAAGCTGCAGGAGGCATCACCGAGGCCAGTGATGGTGAGAGCTGGTGCTTTAGCTGCAGCACATGGTCCTGGCAGGCTGGCATGGAAGGGAGTGGAAGATGCTGTCCAGCCAAGCCTTGCTCTAAAACAGCATCTAAAAGATAAATGCTGACAATTTTTCACAGTGTTTCAAGAGGCTGAAAGACAGTGCAGGCAGGAAGGTTCATCTGGGTTCATGACTTTGGAGGAGCTGTGAAGCTGACACTTCTCACCAGCAGGTAGATTGTGCCCAGGAGTGTTTGACTGGTGAAAGAGGATCCTCCTGCTCATGGAACAGGACATTACTTTTGGCTGCACTGCTCTCTCTTGTGTCACGAAACTTAAAAATAGGGGATGGATCCTCAGGAATTCAGATCCAAACTGCCCTTTTGTGCAGCAGCCGGGGCCAAAAGTAGAAATGTGAAACAAGCTGGAGAGGGATGAGCGACTGGTGACAGATGAGCGAGCTCAGTGTGTACACTTCCCAGAACATGGTTAAATGTGAGTTCTTTTCCATGGAAAAGCATCTGTTGGCTTTGCCCCAGTGCTCCAAGGGGAAGTGCTGCACCTCACACCTGGGACACGACCCTCTCTGTTTCCTTGGGAGCTACAGAAAGGAACCGAATTAGGCTGCAAAGACTTTGACTGGATGTTCCTCATCCACAGCTGCCCTGGTCACACTCTTCTGAGAGCTTCCCTGGCTGTACAGGCTTAGAGCTGATGCAGTTCCTTGAGAGCCCACTTACCCTGATCTTAGCTCAGTGCTTGTCTGTCCTCTCAGAACATGCGTCACTGCACACGGTAATTACAAGGAGAGCTAACTGCCAGGGAAGGATGATTGCATCATTAAGACACTGGAACAGGAATAACTAATTCTGCTCTTAACTCCTCATGTAACCCTGGTTATGACACTGAAGATCAGTTTTCTCATCTAAAAGGAAAATTTTTTCCTACCTTATTAATGTTTTTTTTGTTATATAATGTTGCTGTGTCAATTATATTTTGAGGGGATGGAGCTGTAAGGAAGTCGTGTCTATGGCGCCACTGATGAGGATCACATTCAGACTGGAATTTGTGCTAAAACTGGAAGTGTCCTGCAATAAGAATATTAATGTCAATAATGATGTTTGTAATAAAAACATCTACAAGGGGGTTCAGAGATTAATCACAACAGAAACAGCTAAAAGAAAATCTGTAGTGTATAATAGAACCTGGTCCATTATTTGTGGGAATTTGCAACCCTGACATCTCTTACTGAGTATTCTGGCAAGCTCGTAGCACTTTCAAGGAAAGATTTAACAGCCAAGTTAGAGCACACATCTCATGTTGCTTTTAGTTTATCATTATTGCAAAATGCACTACTGAACACTTACGAGTGCATCGCAAAATAAAATGCTGTGGAATTACAAATGAATTTTGCTCTTAAGATGAATGAGACTGTGATTTAGAAGCTTTGACATCAATAGCACTGATGCTTTCATAGTAAAGAGGACTGTAGTTGTCAGGTTTTCCTTTTACTTAGGAAGTTTTGGCACAATTTTTAAAAATAAGTTTTGGTGAGATTCTTATTAATCTTTTTCCCAAAAAAGTGAAATAAGCTTTGTGCTTTTTCACCCTGGTTTGCTTCTTTTTCCTCTTCTAGATCAAACTTTTTTTTATGAAGTCAACCTTTTTCTACCTCTGCTCCTCCCTGCCACACCCCATCTCTCATGGACAAAATTCCACAGACCCCTGGCCCTGTTACCCATCAATTCTCTCAGCACGAAGCTCCTTTGTCCAAGGAAGCTCCATTTTTGTGTGTTTCACATCACAAAAAACTATTTGGATTATGCAAAACTGTCACAGCAGAAGAGCCAAGTCATCCCTTTCAAATTCACACTGCAACGCGATAGGGTGGGTTTTTTCCTTAAATATTTCAGACAATGCTTTTATCAAAATGGGTTATTCTTCTGTCTAATCAGCGTGTGCTCCTGGCCATGACCAGTTCTAGGTGCAAGAACTGCTGCAGTGGGCAGTAATGGATTAAATATGTCCACTGTGAAAGATTCTTCCTTAATTGCATTAGTTTGAGGTTTATTTTATGCTCTGAAATGTGGCGCTGAGCCAAAGAGACCACAGTCCCCCTTCCTTTCCAAGGTCCAAGCACAGAGCAGTATCCCTTTACAAGAAGGGTGCTTAAGTGCTTTTCTGAATCAAAGCCTGAGTCAGTGCTTTAATGTACTCTGTTCATGCTTGGAAGTGGCTTATATTCCTCTGAGCAAATTTCCTTTAAAGAAGCTAAGCCTGCTACAGTGTCTGAAGAATTCAATGTCACACTGAAAACTTATCCCCCAGATCTGTGTCCGAAGAAATCCTGCTTAATGGATGCTGCCTATTGCTTACTGCCATGCAGCATTCCTGTTCCAAGCACCGAAACAGTCTGTTCTCTCTCCAGGCAATGTGTCACATTTTTCTCTGGTCACCTCTGGTGTTCTCCATTTATACTCAACGTTCTAGAGAAGGTCACTCCAGTGCAGCACCAGTAGCACCTCCATACCTGTGATCTCATACTGAGATTTGAGGCTGGCTCAAAGGCAGGTAGGACTCAGACTATCCAGTAGAAAGTTCAGGCAGCTGTTTCATGGGGGAATCATAGAATATGTGGAGTTGGAAGGACCTGTGGGGATCATTGAGTCCAACTCTCTGCTCCTCCCAGTACTGCCTGAGTGAGTCATAAAATGGTTTGGCTTGGAAGGAACCTTGAAGACCATCTGGTTCCAGCCTCTGCCATGGTCAAGGACACCTTCCACTATCCCAGGTTGCTTCAAGCCCTGTCCAACCTGGCCCTGGACACTTCCAGAGATGGGGCAGCCACAGCTTCTCTGGAAAATCTGTGCCAGGGCCTCACCACCCTCACAGGGAAGAATTTCTTCCTAATCTCTAGCCTAAACCTCCCTCTGTCAGGTCGGGACCCCTTGTCCTGTCACTACATGCTTTTGTCAGTAGTGTTTCTCCATCTTTCCTCTTGGCTCCCTTCAGGTAAGAGCATCATACAAGATGCTCCTTGACCCTAGGACAGGGTTAGTGCTGTGGGGAGCCTGTTCCAGGGATCAACAGCCCTTTCCTTAATGTCTGCTCTGAACTTCCTCAGATGCAGCTCCACTCCCTTTTCTCACGTTCTCTTGCTGGTTCCCAGAGAGGGGATCAGCAGCTCCTGCTCTGCCCTCGAGGGAGGTGTGGGCTGCCCTGAGGGCATCCCTTGGCCTTTGTCACCGCTGCTTTCAGAGCCCTGGGCCCCGTTGTCCTTTCACGAAGGCTGATGCAGGTGCCTGACCTACCTGGAAATGCTTTCCTCTGGTTCATTTGGAGCCCTACTGCTGACTGCTGCTTCCTTCTCAGAGCTCGAGGAAGATTCATCCCGGTCTTGCTGGGCTATTTTAAGGCCAGGCTTCTATGAATCTGCACGAGCCCATGTGCTTCAATTAGCTTTTGTCTGGCCTGAGCTGTTTTTGTTATCACCCTCGTTTTGCTGATAAAGCAGGAACATTTTTAGAGGTGATTTTTTTCCCCCTCTGCAGGAGCCCTGGGATGGATGGGAAGGAACTTTGTCAGGTGCTCAGAGTAAAAGGAATTGTCAGGATACCTGGCTCCCTGTCTGTCCTGACAAAGCACTCGGGGGCCTTGTGTCTCAGGTTGCTCCCTCTGCAAAGCAAGGCTAATATTTATTTCCATTATATATATTAATAGCACTTAGTAACTTTGAACAAGGTCAGGCCTTCACCGCATTACACGCTGTGCTAAGGCATGCATATATTAGTGCCTCTCTCATGCGTCCTGCGAAGGAGTGGTGTCAGAATGCAGTGCCTGAGAGGCAAGAAATGATCCATAATGCCTGATGTATGCTGGGGCTCTGTCCTGTCACTCTGGCTCATCCCAAGGAGTGCATGATGGGCAGGAGATAACTCGGGCTGGCCTTTCGTAATTTGATTATCCTGTTTCAGTGTTAATACCCCAGATAAGGATCTCAAGGGAGGCAATGGCTGAGAAACCTCTGCAAAGTTTTGCTGCTGGAGTTGCAAAGAGACAATAAAGCAGCACTGCCGAAGCATGGGCACCTCCGACCCAGGTTTTGTCTAGATTTAAGCCTCTCATTTTCATCACTGCCTTAGTCACAGGAGTCACTCTCCAGATGATCCCACACTCCTTCAAGTTCAGATCAACATCTCCCTGGACTGACAGATGAGCAGACGACAACTCTGTGAACTTACAGTATGAATTCATAAATAGTCTGTCTCCAACCACCATTAATGCATCCCAGATTTAGGGCTGCCTGACAAATCATGTTCTCCCATTGCCACCATGACTTTGTTCTACGCTTCAAATTTGAAAAGCATGAAAAATAAATAATAGTTTGGAACCTCTGGTTGTTAAATCATCGCAAGCTCCTACTGAGGACGCACAGTGACACCACGATTGCCAATGTCTATAAAACTGCTTTACAGGGCTCAGTTATTCTGGTGGGACCCAGTTCTGTGTGTGCAGAAGGGATGTGTTGGGGTAGCATTGCTGAGGTTTTGGAGATGGGAGTTTGGATCTGTGATGGGATCTGTGATTTTTTGGGCTTCTTCTACAAATGGATGTTATTGAGAAATGGTGCTTCCTGCTACTACCCTGCCGATCTATTCTGGTTTCATACTTGGAGGCAGGAGTTAAGGGCCAGGGTGGGGACAGCCGGTGGTCACACAACTGTTGGTGACAACCAGAGCACATTTTCTCTAGGGCTAACCTGAACTGGAGTGGGGTGGGCTCTTGTCTCTGAAATATTAAACCAGGAATTGTTAGTGCTTGATGAAAAAAGTGAAGTATGAGCAAAACTGTAGTAAATTCTCATCCTCTCTAAGGTGTAGAGGTGGACCTGCACAACCAGTGCAGCAACAGAGCTATAGCCTTGTGTCAGCAGGACTCGGGGAGACTGACACTGACACCAACGGGCTGCTGTATGTGGAACTGAAGTGTTGTCAGGGGCAAGCTCTAAAACAATGAATTTAAGATTAGCTGCACCATGTGGAGAGTTACAGCTTAATCCTGTATGAAAAGATATAAAATCATTCATGAAACAAAGGGCAATTTGTGAGAGGGTAGCCAGTTGCTGAATGGTGATATTCTGAGAGTTTGTTTAATGTAGAATTAGTCAGAAGTCTAAAATCTGTGGTGATTAAAATATCCTTCTGGCTTTCCATCTCTCTTTTTATAAAAGAATCCCAAAGTTTGAAAGTGAGATACAAGTTTACTGAAAGCACTGAGTACAGTTTGAGGGAGGCTGGCTCATCATGCAGGGCAGAACTTGGGGAGAAAAAAGGAAAATCATGCACAGCCTTCATTCCAAGAGAGTCTAGACATTAAGCCACTGCATAGAAAGCTATTGGAAATTCAAAGATTTCCTTACAAGTACTTGCATCTTTCTTTCCTGGCTTCTTCTGGAAGTTGCAAAGAGGTCCATTGACATTTTGGAGACTCATAGTGCCACATAAATTAGGTGGAGAGGCTCCATGGGAAATAGGCCAAAGGGAAAGATAGTTCTTACATACATTATCTATTTCACTCTTCTCCTTTGTACACTTCTCCCCATGGCAACTGTACTTAGTGAAATATGCTTTGAAGTAAGTTGGATTGCCAAAAAAGTAGGATTAACTGCCAGAAAATAGTCAAGTTATATTTTCATTCTCCATTCTGTGTGAAATAATACAGCAGAATTAGTAAATATGAGCATCACGTTATTTCCAGTGTTGTCGCAGTGGCTTCAGAAGTCACCTCAAATCGTTCTGCCCATCTCTGTAAGTTATGAGGTGATGACACCACTGAAGAAGCAGCGAAGCAGGCGAAGGTCCTGTGGAGCAGTTTGAATAGTGGGTCTATTTTAGAGCTGGTGATTGTTTGGATGAAGGAACTCATGGAAATAAACCCTGGCTGTACAGCTGAAAGTTCTGTGGAGCAGAAATAGGAGAGTCACAAGTGAGGTGTCCATGGCTGGTGGCGAGCAGGGACTGTCCATGCCTGACAGGAATGTCACTGCAAAGTGACATAATTTTCCCTGTCTCCCATTTCAGGGTTTAGGGGTGTCGAGTGTGTCTGTCTGACTGCTCATGTTGGCCAGCTCCCAGCTGCTTTTTGAAGATATTTATTTTTGTAACTGTTGCATTTATCAGGGTGGATTAGCCAAGTCTGTTGACTTCAGTTCCTTGGCACAGACTGTCAGAAATTATTTTAGCAATGCTCTGCCCTGAACAAAGTGCATTTACTTTTCAACCTCTGCTCTTACTTCCAAGCAATGAGCTACCGAGGGTTTCATTTACAGTCAAACATTCAGTGGAGTTCCTATCCACAGCTCTTTGTCGTACATTGGATTTCTGTTTGTTGAAACCAAAGGGAGGGAGAAAGAAACATCTCCACCTAATGGCTTCTGGCTACCAGTAAATGGTGGCAATTCCACAAGGAGGTATAAAGCACAGGAGGATGTTTTCAGAGAAGTAATAAATTTGCTGGGATAGTCACGAGGAGTGCCAACATCACTTGAGAGAGAGGAACTTGTGGCATTTCTTTGTTCCATCTCAGGCATCATCGTCACGAAGGCTTGAATATACAGGCCAAATCCTCTGCCCAGCAGATTTATCATTTTCCAGCACCAAAGGGCTGGCTCCTTCCTCTGCAAACTGTTTAGGGTGACACCATGCTTTATTTTCAGTGGTTTAGGGTACTAAAATATCATCCCTCTGCTTGGGGAAGCTGACTGACCTTTGAGAGTACCTTCGGGTTGTGAAGAAGTGTTAATGGGACATATTCCCCCTCATGTTGGACAAGGTAAGGAAGACTTAATTCTGAATTAAAGGCTCATTGGAGCCTTTGGAGTTTCACTGGAAACTGAATATCCAGCAAAAAGTTCCTTAATTTTCTCTCTCACGACTCGGACTAACCTTTGCATCCATATGTACCTTTAAAGGAAAGGCAACAACTGACTGCAGAGAGGCTTTTCACTCACCTGAATTAGTTTGTTCATCCCATAATATTCCACTTGAATGTCACTGCAACCTCTGTGCTGCCATCCCCAAACCTGATCTCGTCACTCACTTCAAAGATGCAATTCCCTGCCAAATGCCTCACCTTCATCCATCTCAATCTAAACTCAGCAAAATGACCTCTCAAAAAGTACTCTACAGAGGCACTCTTTAATCAACATCTGTTTAGAGCTTTCCCCGTTAACTTCACATAGGCAGATTGTTTTCCATAATTAGGCACAGATAGGCTGTGATAGAACCAGCTGACATATAGAATACATATTCATTTCTCCCGCTGACTCCTTGAAGGATCTGAGTAATGCACAAGAAACACCTAGTGCATTTAATACTAGTCTCAAGAGCTTCAGACTTGTCTAAGAGAGTCGCTGAAGCACTTCAGGTAAAACTCATGTCTTGTCAAATGAGAGGCTTAGGACAGTGTGATGCTCTTGATGAACTGAGAGGCTGTATTTAGATAAGAAATGGAGAGCAACTGGGAGCTCGTGTCTCCTTATTTTCCTTTGCTGAATGGTCTGTTAGGGGCAGAAATGTTCTTTAGGGACAAGAAGATGATCACGTTAATAGAGCTGTCCCTGCAAAGAGTTTATAGGTTTGCAATTACAGCCCTGAACAGCTACCTGGGGCTCTGTGCTGTGGACTTTGCCTGGTCTCTGTTCTGTTAGGCCCTTTGCAGAGACTCTTGTTCAGACAAACACTTAACCAAACGCTTAAAGTTCTTCATATGTAAAATACCCGTTAAGCTCTTTCTACTAAACGTGACCTTGATCTCTTGGTGCTGCAGCTCCCCAGTGAAAAATAGAAATCCGATAACAGCTTTATCAGTCTGAAAACTCCCAGCAGTCCCATGCTACTATTTCTCATGTAACACAACAAAACATATCTATAAACGTGATCGTATTTACTGGCTTGATTCTGCCCTTTTCTCTTCGGTGAAATTAAATAACAGCCAGCTCCAGGGGCAGCCTGATTGATTTCAGTGAAACTAATGCTGCTACTCAACAAGAGTGAGGGCAGAAGGAGCCGAGGCAGGCACCGAGCAGGTTCTGTTATTCCCCTGTTACTGCCATGGAGCTCTGGTTATTTTGAGAGAGCCTGTTCATATTTTCTCCTTCGCTGTCTCCTCCTGATCTTTTTGCCTTTTCTCAGCTTCACACAATAGTCTCAAATCTTATCAATTGTCTGTCAGCTTTAAAATCTCCTACTTCTGGAATTTTCAGGTTCCCCTCAAGTGAGCATTTAAAGCCACTGTGTCTCCAAACCATCTGCTATTATTGGGGAAAAAACACCACAAAACACTTTAAAAACTGACAGCTGACTTTCAGAAGTCTTTAGTAATTGCAGCCCCAGCTGAAATTATTGAGAATAAATAGCCTGAAATGTTTTGGAAAGTCAGGGCATGAGCTGCATTCTGCTACCTCCAGCCCCATAATTTTCTACTCTTTGCAATGTGTTATTGTTGAAGGTATCAGAGTTTGAAGGTGATTAAAACTCAATAGTTCATTTGGTCTTTAGCATATTGTTTTCAAACATTTCCAGCAGAAGTAAATGCTTAAATCCCATTAAATTGGAGGCTAAATGCCTTAGTTTCTTTACAAATCCTTCTGGTAGGCATCAGATATCAAACAGACAAAACAAAAAAATTAAGCTGAAGCCAGGGTATTTTTCTTTCCCTATGGGGAAAAGGGCATCTATTATGCAATGAATCTTTTGTAATGGTTTGGTGGCTTTGACAAAATCCATTTTACTTCATTGTCCTTTTATTTTACATAATATCCATAAAATGGCAAAGCAGAAGAAGTTATTGCTGATCAAAACAATTAGGATAAAGCTCTTGAGTTAGAATAATGTTACACAAAAAGTGACCTTTTTGGGCCAGAGCAACTTTCTCAGGGACTGTATTCTGCATGAAGGGGTAGGACTCGTCTTGCAGCCCTTTAAAGCAGATTTTGTCTGTTGTCTTTGTATCAGAAACAAAAAATAATTACAAAAAAAAAAAGAGAAAGGGAGCTGGCTTAGTTCCCCTCACACTGTAATTAATGCCCAGCATGTTGCAAAATAGCAGAGTAACTGTTAGAGGACAGGTAAAGCTTAATCCTACCACGATCACAGGGGCTGCTGGAAACTCTAGTAAAGTGAAATTCTATGAAATTCCAACAACTGAACAATCTTTTTTGACATCAGGCCAAGGAAGACCTGAAACAGGATCCCTTTGGGAGACCCTCTTCCCATATGGGTTCCCTTGGATTTCAGAGAGGAGTTCCAGCCAGGTACAGACGTGTACCCAAACATACAAAGTTACAAGGAGGCTTAAAGATCTTCCAGAGTGAAGAAAAAAATGAATAAACCTGTGGGTTGTATGACTGGGTTTTCCTTGTAGTGGACAAGCCCTGTGTAGGTCAGTCCCTGTGCTGCAGAGGGCACATTTAAGGACAATGAAGCCCATGCCCCAGTTCTCACTGATTCTCACTGGGAGCCTGACTCCCACTTGCCTTTGATTGTTGGTCCCTGTGCTTGTAACTGCCCCTCTTCCCTAAAATGCCTGCAGTGTCCCCTGTGGGCTGTCTGTTCCCTGCTGTGTGACCCCATGGCAGCTCAGGGGAGCCGTGCCCAACACCCTGGGACAGAGGTGCTGGGAGGGAGCTCTGGCTGCCTGAGCATGCAAAATTCCAGCAGCAGAGACAGGAGATGCTGAGATTGTTACGGGAGGCCTTGCGACTGGCCTGCAGATCTGTAGGTGGTTATTTCATTGCAGAGCAGTCCTTAATTAATCCCGAGCCTCCAGAGCAGACTTTCTCATCTCTTCCTCCCCATCCCTCCCCTCACGTAGGTGTCTCTGCTCGTTAATCAAATCACTTTTCTGTTCCGGCCGTGGCTTGAACACGGGCACTGGATTCCTTGCCAGCTTGTGCCGGAGTGAAAGCCAAGGTATTTGGTGTGAGCGAGCCGCCGAGCTGCGGCACTGCAGCTCCCTCCTTCTCCCATCCCCGAGCCCTGCTCCCTCTGATCTCATCACTCCGATTTAAACACAAGGGCCAGACTGAAAGGGCAGAAATTTGTTTGGCTTTCGGCCGCAGCGAGCTCGGGCCTGTCCGGACATGTCCACTGACCGCTCGAGAAGAGGGAGTTTCTCTCCGAACACGGATTTTTCCTGCCCCCCTTCCCGACACAGAACTCCTTGGCATGAGTTCACTCTGCAGAAACCTCAGTATTTACACAGGCTCCGTGGCTGGGATTTACTCAGGGCCCAGCTGCTGGTGCTTATCTTCAGTTTTCTGAAGTAAAAGGCTGAAATCGAGAATTTCAGGAGAGTGCTTCTGCTTGTTGTGCAGGCCCCCAGCTTACTCCAAAATGGGTCTGCCTGAACAGCCTCCAGCAGCTTGCAATGTGATAATGTTCTGGAGAGGGGAAGAAAGGTGTTTGGAAAGACCATCCATGTGCAAACAGGCCCCAGGAAATCTGGGCACATCATCACTGAAACACTGATCTGAGATTCTCTCCCTTAAGATCACGCGTTCTTCTCAGAAAATGAAAGAGCAATGCAGAAGGTTGTAAGACACAGAGGGCCCTGAAAAGCATCAAGTGCAGCTCTTGAGCACCAAAGTGCCGTGTGAAATTATCAAATGGTTTTCATTATTATTTCTAGTAGAAATAACAATATCGCTGTTCTAGGCCTGTAATTTTTTTAAGTCACTCTTTAACTATCACTTTAACTTTGAATATCCAAGATTCTTTTGTGTTTCAGCTTAGGAGGGAGAACAAGAATCCTTCTCATCAGAGGTATAATTTTTAGAAGATTAAATTACTTGCAAATGTAGAGTTTTAACCAAAAATATTGAGGGCTTTTGTTCAGGACCCTTTAATAATGCAAATCTTCCAGACAAGTAAGAAATCCTATTTTTAAGTAATACTCTGAAAAAAACCCATCGTATTTTAATTAAATTAAATCACAACGAAATGCAGAAAACTTAAATAGATTGACTGTGTGCTGTAGCTGCTAATCTGGCCCATGTTCAGTTCAGCCTGCATCATCGTCATCTATTCTGTGTGTGTTGTTCCAGACCCTCTACATCCCTAAATATTTTGCGGAGTTAATCAAGTACCACCTGAAATTCAAAGAAAAGGAGAACAGTTAAGATGTTCATGCAAGATATAAATGCACTGATTTCAGGCATAGCTTGGAAATAGGGAAAATTCATCAGATCCATGAGGAACTTTCTCAGAGCTCACATCCAGTGACTCCTGTGAGTGCTCAGAGCTGCAGCAATTGCAGGGGCTCCTCAGTTTGGTTCCTGCATCTGGGGTCTGTGAGTTAATAAAGAGGAGATAGAAGATGTTCCATCATCCTGCTGCAGGCCAGCGAAGTTCAGTTGCCAGATTTCTTTCGTGCCTAGGATACAGGCTGTCTGAAGGAATTAGCAGCACTGCCTTGGAAATCAGCAGGGTCTGTCTTGCCTTCGTTCCAGCAACATTCGTCGGCACCACTTCGGAGGAGTTCAGGCTGAAGACCTCCAAAGTGAGGCACCTCGCTTGCTTTGAGAATCTGGGATTTTTTCCCAGATGTTTTTCAGAGCTTTTGTGATTGCCTGACTCTTTCCATTTCTCAAATTCCTCGTTTTCCCCCCTGGCCTCCTCTGACCCAGCCTTATCCTTCTTTCCTTTCTCGGTGCCTCTAACCTGCTTCTTGAACCATTTACCTGCTTTTCTGATCAAAGAATATTTCAGTCTGAGTTTGGGAAGAAATTATTTTTAGTCAGTCTGTATCAGAAACACGTGGCCCTGTGCTACCAGACCACTTCACCATCATCATTCTTAGCCAGGTTTATTCAAATTTGCACACAAGCCTGGTTAAAGCAGGAAATCAGGCAGAAAACAAACCTTCTGTTTCCAGCCAGACACAGTGTTCAGAAGCCCTCAGTTCAAATTTCAGCCATTTCTAATTAAGAGCTCATCAAACCTCATAAAACCCGCAAGGTTTCCAAGGATCTCTTGCTAATGGCTACACTTGGAAGAAAAGAAAAGTACTGAAAGTTATTTTGCTTTCCAAGTGCACTGTGTACTTTTGTCCTCATCTTCCTTTGCTTTCTGTGACATCTGTGGACAAAATGTGTTTGGAGATGATTTGGTCAGTTAGATGAGAAATTATATATTGAGCACTTTAGCGTGTAAATTTGGGCTTCCAAATGCTGTGGGTCATCAGCTCGCACAGAGATGCAAACACACACATGGGCTTGTGTACACTGGTTACAGCAGCACGATAAACTGTCTGAAAGGACACCAAAAACTTTTGCTTTTGTATTTATATTATTTAGACTTCTGTTAATTTCTAAGGAAACGTTGTCCTTTTTTTTATTTTATTTTATTTAAATGGCTCTGAGTTAATTTTGAAGCCAAAAATTGCTCATAAACTCATCTGCTCACAGGATCTGAGTTTCAAGATAATACACATCCTGCTCTCGCATTACCCCCCATAAATCAGTCTCTGAGTCAAAACCCCTTAAAAACATAAATGCAAATATAAAACCAACAAGAGTTAAGAAATTTAGCCCATGACTTAAAAAGGAAGGAGAGGAAATAACAAATGCTACAGAGAATGAAGTATTCAATGCCATTTTTGGTTGCTTCTCCCCCCCAAAAAAAGAAAAAGATTGATTGTGGCTGTGTACTAATGCAGTAAGTTTTAACAAGGGGGTCATCTGAAATAGCTAAAGACTATGCTGGCTAAAATTTGGGTAATTTAGATGTTCTGCAATTCAGCGGGACCTGATGAAATCGACCCTGGGGTACTACAGGCTCTAGCTGCAACAATCCCAGAGTGATTAGAGATTATCTTTCATAGTTCAAGATGACCAAGGTAGAGCCAGAGGCCCAGAGAAGGGTAATCACAAGGTCTATTTTTAAATAGGGGGAAAATGAGAACCAGGGGGATTATGGAACAGTAAAACTGACTTCAATACCCAAAAACTTTCTAGAATTAGCTGTTACAAGCACTCAGAGAATTAGAAGTTAATAAGAAACAGCAAATACAGATTTGTCAAGAGCAAATAATGTCAAAGCAGTACAATTCTGTGCAGGGGAGATGAACTGGTAAATAAAAACCAAGAGGTGGATATGATAATTGTTGGTATTTTAGTAAGGGTTTGAATTCATGGCATCCTCATGGTCTAAGCAGAGGTGCATTCTCTGTTTCAATCTGCCACGTTTTGGGAGCACAACCAGGTGTAAATTAAGGCTCAGAAAGTAGCTGCAGATTGTTTCCTGTCAAGGTGGGAGGGCACAACAAAGGGGGTCCCTCAGGGGTCTGCCCTGGGCTGGGAAGAGCTCAGCACTGCAGTGGCTGTCTTGTGTGGCATTGATAAAATTACCTGATGTCAAGCTGGGTGGCATTTCAGCATTTTGGAAAAGAGAAGCAGAGCTGTGAATAATTTTTATACCTGGTCATATGAAATTTGCAACCTGAAATGGGATAAAACCAAGTTATAGTCGTTAGTGAAACAAATGCAAGTGCAGAATAGAATGCAAACCAGAAAATCCTTTGCAAAAGAAGCAGTGTTTAACAATTAAGACAACACAGAGTGATGGAAAATGCTAAACCGAATATGATATAATATCATAAAACTGCTTCAGAAATGACAGTTAATGCAACAGAATTTGAGTGGGGCTTGTGGGTAAAAGAAAAGGGGTAAATTTTTACTTTTCAGGCAACCTTCGTACAACCTTGGCTACACTCTCCTTTGGTTTTGTAGTTCAAGAAAAATCTTGACAAATGGGAGAGGTACTAAAGGAGAGCCATAGGAATGATAAGAGGTTTGGAAAACGCAACCTATGAGGAAAGATTGAAGGAATTGGATTTGTTTAGTCTAGAGAAGGGAAGACTGACAGGACGTGATAACATTCCTCCAATATGTAAAACACTGCTAGAAAGAGAATGGTGGTGAATTGTGCTTCAGAGCAGCAACGAGGAGGAGAGAATTCACATAATTTTCAGCAGAAAGGATTTAGTTTAGATATTAGAAAAAGCTTCCTAGCTTCAAGGCCATTTCAGCACTAAAATAAGCTGTGTGAGAAGGTTACTGGAGCTGCTTCCTTGGAGGTCTTTAAAAACAAGTTATTCATCTGTCAGGGATGGCCTGGGAGGATTTTGTGTTGCCCTCTGTGTGAGGGAACAGGCTGCAGCTTTGGCTATCTGCTGGCTTGTATATCTTAGTTTGTAAATGCATTTAAAGATTAGGCTGAATAAAATATTAGTAAGTGACAGGTCGCTGGATGTTGGTTGTTTGTCCACTCTGCTTTCCAGGGACGTGATGCTGTAGCTGCAGCTGAGTTCATATAATCAGGAAAGGTTTTATTCAACCAACACTTGTGCAAGGGGAATTCTACTTCTTACAGCAGGTGAAGAGCAAGGCAGACTAAGTGGTTTCATCAAGGTTATTCTGTGTTATATCATCTCACTGGTTTGTGTAACCCAGCCATGTGCCTTTGATCTAAATATCCTCAGGTCTGTGAGAAGAGCTCTGCTCTTCATCTCTGGTTATATGGACAGTAGATAATTGGGAGTAATTGTTCCCTACATTCATAGTCTTCCATGCCAGTTGTAGTTTTCGTATGCTTCTCTACCTTTGTTTTACTTCTTCATGTTGCCGTGATTGGTAATTAACATGCTTGCATTTTTAAATAGCCTAATTTGTTATTTAAAGTTGACTGTGAGAGTGGAAGGGGTGCAGTGATACATAAACAGAGACCTACAACTTCCTGAGATGGAGGAACAACTCATTGCTGAAAGGGGGTTGATTTAGGATATAGTTGTGCCTTTGAACTGCAGAACTGTGACTAGAAGAATATCTACATTATGGGATAGGATTTGTTGTTTGTGCACCAGAAGTCTAAAAAGGGCACAAAGTTAACGTGAGCTGTTGTTGCACGTGGTTTTGAGTCAATGGGAGCAGCCTCTGGAAAGGTCAAATACCTAAAACGATCAGCATTTGAAATTCCACGATGCTGCTGAGAAAACAAACAAGAAAACACAGTTGTGCCCTTTCAACATGAAATGTTTCTGTGGTGTTTCCTCGGGGACTGGTCCATGCTGCCATGGTGGGGAGACTCTGCCAGATGAGGTGCAGCCCAGCAGGGCTGGCAGGCTGGCACTCTTATCCCACTCCAAACTGCCTGTCCCCAGAGACCTCGTGGCCTCTCTGAAGCAGAACCTGTGCAGTTACGGGAAGCTGAGACACAGCAAGGCTTCCATCCCCACAAAATGCCTGTGGTTGTGTTGGCAGAGCACTGGGAGGGTGCTGGATACCTGGATGTTGGAATTAATTTATTTTGCTAAGAGATCACCCTAAGGTCAGTTTGGGAGAAGCAGCAGAAGTTTGCAGCTCCTCTGCCTTCACAGCACACAGTCTTCCCTCCGTGGGGTTACTGGTGTGTCTGAGCAGCAGGAAGCGTTTGTCCGAGGAACAAGAGCCGAGTGCTCGGCCCTGATGTGTGTGTTTAGCCCTGGGACTGCTGGTTTTGTGCTGTGGGACCTGGGATGCAGCATTAGGTAGCCTGATGATGTCTTGGAGGGAGGTGGTGCAGCATTTCTGGCTGCCCCAGTGCATGACCCTCGCTAGAGCTGGACCTGCACAGTCCAGGAGGGACCTTTTCCAGCTGCGCTGACCAGTTCCCAGATTCCAGCTTCAAACCTGGGACCAGAGATATCCAGAAGGCTCCTAGTTTGGAGGGGGTAGCAGTGAGTGTTCGTGTGTGTTGTTTTGCTGCACAGCTGCATCATCCCAGAATAAACTACCCTAACTGGGGACAGGGACTGTGGGCCGAGGAGATCTCTGGGTTGATGCTCAAAAGCTGCAAGACTCTCTAAAATAATCCCACCTCCAAGCTCTGCCTGGGGAACACAAGAGGTTAAAAGGCGAAGCTGTGTGTTACTCTCCTGCAGTGATTTACTGCTTTTCGGATAAAGATAACAGGCGAGATGCTCCCCCTCCCCACATACACCTTTTTTTTTCTTCATTCCTCCTTGCTGATCCCTCCTTCTCACCCCGCTGCTGCACACATCACTTCTGCTGCTCTACACATTGTGAGTGGGGGAGAGTTCTTGAACCAGGGGCCTCCTGCTTAATGCACTGAGGATTCAGCCAGGCCAAAAACGCCCGTAGCATATGGGGAAGGGAAGGGCCAGCAGTGAGCAAGCTTGGACAGATGTGCTAGAGAGGGAGCGTGGTGTTAGTGGGGGTGGAGAGAGCTCTGCCCCCCTCCCAGCCGGTTCAGGGGGTGGCCAATAGGGAGAAACGGACCCTTTTTAGGACCCCAACAGTTAGGGAGAGCCCCTGAGGCATTTTTGGCCGGGAGGTTGTGTGCACACACACACTCACACACGGAACAGTTCAGCAGCAGTCCAATCCCCAGTGACATGGAGCTTTTTCTTAATTCAGAGCATATTTCAGGCTTCAGTTTAAAGGGAGGGGGGGAAGCAACACCAAAAACCAACCCATAAACCATAAAGAATCTATTGAAACAATTGTAAGGGGAAAAAATAGAATGTGGCTGCAGCCAAGGTTGTTAGGGAGGAGATGTATGGGAGAGATGAAAAATAAAAGGAACAATTACCATGTTCCTCACTGGCCTCAGATCAGCCTGGCAAAGTAGAGACCTGGGAAGGCACTTTCCAAAAAACCAGACAGGTGGAGGTGTCTCCCCCAGCAACATCACTGCTCTCAGGTGAGCTCCTGCTTGAATCTCCTGAGCTCCTCAGGGTTGGTTTTCAAGCAGAAGGTTAAAGCTGGTGAGCAGTAATTTATCTTCTTGTTTGTTTGTTCACACTGAGCAACTTCATTTGAGGATCTCGAAGCACATTGGGAGCAAAAAGCTCCCAAGCTTTCCAGTGAACTGAGGCTGCCTGATGAGACGCCACAGAAACATCCTCTTCAGAAGGTTCAAGTGATTTTTAAGGGGTGCCTGGCAGGACTGGGAATGGCACCCCCATAACCCAAACCTGCCTGCATAGAATGTCTCTACAATGGGATTTTTTCTGACACCAATTTGTTTGCTTGTTTGTTTGTTCATTTGCAATTAGGAATTTGCCTGGACATCAGCATCCTTATACAAAGAGCAATTGAGTCAGTCCCTGCCCCAAATATCTTCCAGTCTTCACTCTCAGGGATAATTTTCCTCTAAAGGCAATTTAGATGCACAAGACTCTTAGCACAGCTTGTTCATTACTGCCAAGGACCTGCAGTGCAGGATGCGTCTCCTCAGTTAACATCTGTTTTTTTGACCAAATTGCCTTAGTTGCTGCATGGGCCCACAGCTGATATAAAATGCTGAGAAATTATGACTATTTTTGTTGTTTGGGTGTTTTGATTTTCTTTATTTATATATTTCCCTAAACCTGCAGTTCATTTTGGCATGCTGAGCTGGATTTACTCGCAGTTGTACCCAGGCAATTATGATGTTTAAAAAATTACTCCCAGCCTACCCCAGTGCAGGGAGGTGAAAAGCAGGGGAGGGGATATGTGTGTATCTCCTCAGGGGGTTTCTGGCGTCAGACCAACAGGAGCAATCGGCATTTGGAGGGAAAAGATGCATGTACACATTAGGAGGCAACATCTGCTCCTAGGGCCACATGTTCCTGCCACAGAAGAGAAATGCTGCCTCTGCACTGTCCTCCCGCACGTGGGGTTGGGTCTCTGTGTGTAAAGGGGGGGTCTCTGGGGCGGTTTAGGTACCCTGACCCAGATTTTAGTTGTTATTGTCTGTCAAATAAGTAGAGAAAAAAGAAGGCAGACAAACAAACTGCAGTTTGGGCAGGGAACTGGGCACCCGAGATGTTTCTGTCCCCGAGTTTTTAAACGTTCCTTATGCGCTTGAAGCTTAAGGGACTCTTTGGCTGCTGCCTGGGCTCTGATTCCAATTCAAATCAGTGAGAAATCAATAGGAGTGAGATGCCTGGAAATTGCTCTCCTTCTGAGGGCTTGAAGTGGCTCGTGTGCCATTGACAAGGCAGACGCACTTTGTCACCCAGCATTAATTGTCCCATCAGCCCTACAGCTCTGTGCTAGGGAGCTCCTGCTATGGTTGTTGCTGACCACATTTTACTGCTTTGCTGTTCTGGGTCTCTTTCTAGTCCTCACCAGGGTTGTCCAAGGCAGACAGGAAGACTTAGAACTAAAAGCAGTAGCAGTAATTTCCTTGGCTTTAGTGGCAGCCTTTGGGGGATCTAACTTGGGTTGTTTCATCTGCAGTTAAACTTCAGATTTGATGGCCCAGATTTAGGAATCTAGACTCAGCTTTGAGTCACCTAAGGCAATAAAAGGCCTGAAAGACCAGTTGTTGAGATTAAAAGGAGACAGTGTGGCTTGCTGCCTTTTCCAGGGGGTGCAAGACATGTAGCCTCAAACCAAAACACCATTTATTGTCAGAGTCTCTCTCTAGTGAATTTGGAAAGCTTGAAGGCAGGACAGAAAGAGAGCAAAGTGCAAGAACAGGGGATCTCTTTTCCTTGCCCCTTATTTGATACTATATAATGAGTTGTTAATTTTTATACTCTGCATTTCCTCACACCTTTGGGCATATTATGCTGCTCTGTGTCGCTCCCTTTGGACCAAATCTGAATTACCTGCCAGACCTCCTCAATTTAGATTTAACTCTGTGCTGTGTTTGTAGCATTAAGCTGAACTCTAACTTTTGTTTTGCTTCAGCCCTGCCTGTTTTTTCACTTTAAGCATTAAAACAGGCTGCCCAGGGAGGTTTGGAGGCCTCATCCCTGGAGATGTCCAAGGAAGGCCTGGATGTGGTGCTCAGTGCTCTGGGCTGGTTACAAGGTGGGCATTGGGCACAGGTTGGACTCGGTGATCTTGGAGGTTTTTTCCAACCTCAGCAATCTGGGATTCTATGGTTCCACCCAAGCATGGACATCCAGATCAGAAGGTGAGCAGTGCTGGCTCCTCCTGGGCCGTGGTGCTGGATGGCAAGGTTGGATGTGTGCTGCAGGTGGAGGGGAGGCAACCCAGTGTGGGAAAAGCAAATGGGAAGATGCCAACACCTTCTAGCCCTGTGCTATGAGCAGTCCAGCCACCCTCCCACTGCCTGGCAGGGGTAGAGACCTGCTGGGAAGGAAATGCTGCTCCTCCTCTCCGTGATCCATGCCTTGAGCTCCAGACTCCCATCTCCATTGGCAGGAGAAGTGCTGAGCCCGTGGTGCTGCTGGCCCAGCACTGCGGTCATGCTGCTCTTTACAAGGGTATCCCCATTTTCTTGGCCAAATAGATATGTGGGTAACTCCATACTTCTTGCTAAATTCCTCTTGGAGTCTTGTTTTGGTTTGTGTCTGTTCCTTGTGTGATATAAAGTTTTACTTTGTCTTGACTAGCACTTGCTGAAAATCTATTTTTCCCCCCAATGCGGTAAAAGCCTGAGTTTGGAAAGGGAGAGGTTTTGGGAAGGTGTTGCAGAATGTTACCTTGTTACCAATGTGTTTAATTTTCGTCCACTGTCAGGGAAGGGCTTGGGCAGCAGATGAAATAGGCCCAGAGGAGTTTAGAAAATGCAAAAGGAGTTAAAAAGCCAATACTTTTCCCAGTTAAGGGGTGAATTTGGGTATCCACGTATCTGGATATGCTGGTGAAATCAAAGAGCTGTAAGTTCAAGAGAGTGTTTACAGCTCCCAAATTCAGTTAATTTATGACATGTTTAATATGTTTTCACAAATGTTTGTTGTACTCACGTAGTGACGATGCTGTATTTGGTCAGTAAAATTCCATCCTGCCTGCAGTACGCAAAGACCTGAATGTCACAAGGATGTTCTGTGTCTGAGGAAAAATATTCACTTTCATTTTAAACACTCCAAATACTTCTGCTTTTCTTTTTTTTTTTTAGAAGAAACTTAAACCTGTCTCTAAAACCACCAACAGGACTTTCCAATTCTCACTAACATTATGGGATATTTCTGGTTTTTCTGGTTTGTATTCTCACTCTTTGCCTTTTTCCATTTTTTTTCCCTTCACCCTCTTTCTTCAGCATAACAAGATTGGAAATTAGTGCTGGCTTGAGGCCACAGCTGCATCTATGAGGCCATTTAAAGTTATTGCTCTCTAGTCCCCCGGTTGGAAGTTCAGCTGCGATCACAGAGAAAGAAACCACCCCAAAATTCTAGAAATAATAACTTAAAAAGAAAAAAAATCAATTCAGAAGAATATGGAATTGCTTTTATGCTTTTCAAGTTTTGGGGGGGGAAAGGCTTGTGAAAACAGGTAGAAATACTGAAAAAGCAGCTTTGGAGATTGCTCTGGAGAGATTTGTGATCAGAGCCAGAAGGGAAAGTCTGTTTTACTTTGGTCTGAGTTTAGGCTTCTGGTCTTGGATTTTTACCTGGGTAGAATCAGGAACTGTCCCCACTGAAGCTGGTGGGGTTCAGCTGCTGTGCAGTTGGAGTGAGGGAAAGCTCTGAGCATCCCAGCAGGTGGGGAAGGATTTACAGCTTCACTCCCATTCTAGCTCTGAATTTTGCAAATCACCTTATGCAGGAGCCTGGTCTGAAACAAGGCTTTTAATGCAGCAGCATGGCCTGGGCTGGGATTTGGGAAGGTGAATGTAGGATATGTTCACACGGGTTAGAATTTTAGTGAAAGCACCTGCCTTCTTGGAAAATATTCTCTTGTACATGGAAGGCTTTTTGCCTGCAAACGGGGGCTGAAGGTGAGGAAACAACAGCATAAAAAACATTTTTCATGTACAAATTGTTGGCTTTTCAAACTTTGTGCACACATCTCAGAGCATCTGACATGATCTAGTAGGCTAGGTTGGCTTATATGAGTGACAAACTCTCACCTCCTCTTTTTTGTTTTTGCCCAAAGTTGAATGAGCTGGTCCTGTGAAATCTGTCCACACAAACTTTCTTTTCATTTCTGTACAGCAGAAGCTGCTGAGCAATATTTGGACTAGTTCCTCTTGGGATAAAAGGAGAATTGTTTTGTCTTTACAGACAGGTGGGAATGAAGGGAAACCTCAAGCACATTCACTTTTGGTGAAAAGATGAAGAAATTTTCAGATATGAAGAGGGAGAGAAGTTTTATTTTTAATGGATTTAAACCTTCTCCAGTCATCAAATGTACAAATTCATGGCCCAGATCCATGAAACAGGATGTGTGGCAGGGAAATGATGAAGGTTTTAAAGAAATGAGCCACTAGAATACTTTGATTCCTCCTGATTCTTTCCTTGTAGTAGTTCTGGATTTCTATTCCTTTAAAAATTTCAACTTCCCATTCAGTTCTGAAATGATTAAACCCAGTCATTCATGGAGCTACTGGAGGATCTATGTGACATTGCCTGTCCAAAAGGCTCCAAAAGCCGATTAGGACAATATGTGGTGATTTGGTATTACTTTGGTGTTATTAACTTCACAGAACCCCCACTGACTTTACCTTGATGGCAGTCTCATTCTTCATGCTGTGCACATGAAGGTGATGTTCCTCCTTGCCCCCCCCAAATTTACAGTCAATACAGGTATGGCAAATTTGTTACATATCCTTGGTTAATTGAAAATTCAAGCTGTTCTACTTTAAGACCATTTATCCTACAGCTCAAACCATTGCCATATCCTACTGCTCATTTTGGTGCCATATCCATTTCCCAGAGCATTTTAAATGAACAGTGGCCTTTCCCTTCACTGAACACAGATATCAACATAATTATTAACATTTAGGAGAATTCCTTGAATTTCCACCTTGGGTTTCCCATTTCTCCTGTGGTCATCCGCTGGGCAGATCCTGCATAAGAAACTCCCTTCTTCCCTGATTTTCATGAAGGGTTAAAGCACAAAGAGCAGCGTTATGTTCTGGGGTGCCAAACTTTTTCTTCTGCTCCATCTCCTTTTGATTTAAAAGCTTTGTTTATCTCTCTGTAAAGTCACTGGCAGGCCATAAAGAGATATATTGCCTTGGTGCAGACAGCACAGACTCCGCTCCTGGGAAAGCAATGGGCTGTGAAGTTGAGTGTGTGTGTGTGTGTGTGGGCCCTCATAATTCAGGAAGGGTTCTCTTTTGGGAAGCTCCCAGGGGACACTGCCTGCAGCCGCCTGTGGCTCCTTGTAGGAGAAGCGTGCATGTATCCAGGAGGCTTGGTCAGGCTCAGTGCGTTTGATGTCCTCATAAAGCCATCACTCCAGAGCCTGGAATCACAGAGCTATTGAGCTCAGTCATAATAGAGCGGGTAAAGTGCTCCCTGCGGTTTTGATATTATTATATTTTTATTTTTTGATAGACAAATAATGTTGTGTCAGAGCCCAGCTTGCTTGGGCACTCCCTGTCATTGTGTAGTGAGATACAACATCAGAATTACTGCTTCGTTTCACAGTCACTGCCAGGGCTTGAACTTCCCAGTGAACGTTCCTTGATAGAAGCTGTATTTTGTTGAGTGTTTGCAAAGTCTGTATTCCCCTGCCTATCCCATGGCTGCTCCCAGGGGTGCAGGGAGCATTGCTTCTGGCTGGGATGAAATGTAGGGTGTTCTAGTGGAAGAGATGGAATAGGGGAATTATTTCTGGCTGGCATTTAGGCTGCAGAAACTGCTGATTTAGCTGAGCTGAGGGCGGCTGGGTTTAATCTGCAATGGAATTGACTTGTAATGTCCTTTTTACTTATCACCAGAGGAGGCATCTACTGAAAAAGAGGGCAGAGCACCAAACTCAGCTGAACCACTGCCAGAAGAAAGGTTATTGATTCCCTGCGAGAGGAGAGAGGAAGCTGCCTCTTTCATAGAATCACAGAATGGTTTGGGTTGGAAGGGACCTTAAAGTTCATCTCATTCCACCCCTGCCATGGGCAGGGACACCTTCCACTGCCCCAGGCTGCTCCAAGCCCCATCCAACCTGGCCTTGGACACTCCCAGGGATCCAGGGGCAGCCACAGCTGCTCTGGGCAACGCCTTGGAACAGCAACTCATGCTTTATGGGAATCCCTTACCTGGAATCACAGATTTCCAGAGGTCTGAGTCTAAGCCTTGAGAAATGGAGCTGGGAAGAAGAAGAACACTCTCTTGGAGCATTTCCTCACATGGAGGATTGGCATGAGAACTGCAGAGCATTGCAGTCCCACTGCTCCTCTCAATGCATTAAGTGACACACAGCCTAGAGCAGGCCCCTGGCAATTAATGCTTCCCACAGATTCAGTTTATCTTGGGAAACTCTACCAACATGAACATGGGCCCTCAGCCTGCCACCTCCTCACCCCTGGCAGGCCGTACCCACCCTGTTTTTCCTTGTGGCTGGCACAGAGGGGATCCAGCCCCCTGTGCCCTGAGCAGGGCTGGGTGGCTGCACTGAAAAGGCTGCTAACGACAGCCTCTGTGTGAGCTCGTTTTCCTGGGGAGAAATCATTGGTACCTTTTTACAGCGAGGATAAATCTGAGAATGGCCTGAAAGTCTGCAGGAAATTACTTTTCAAGTGACCAATGATATGACCTCTAATTTCCTAATGATCTAGGAAGAGTTCAAGCCCAAGTGCTTGTATATGCAGAATGCCAAATTTATATATACAAAGCATCATAATTACTGTCATAGAGATTTACAGCGCTTTACAAATCATTAATAATCATAATAATAATATTTACCATAACTCTTTCTGGCAGATTAATTGCAATTCTCTTTGACCATTCTCAAACTACTCTTCTCACAACATCTTTCCCATTGGCATGAGAATGAAGTACACAAAACGTAATTTATTGACATAAAGGGTGGCTTTATTTCCCTGTGTTTATTTGAGACAAAAGGACATATTTGCTATTGAAGGGAAAGCATAAGCATTAATGAATCAGCAGATCTTTTAGGACAGTGTTGTGTATTGCTCCACTTCAGTCTTGCATTAGCAGGTGATGTGTTGGTGACAGGCAGGTGGGATTCTTTCTGCTCAGTTAAGGTACCATTTTCAGAATTAAGTGTATAAAAGACAGATGTAGCTATTTGCATGAGAATATTTTGGGTCCTTCACATCTGTTTTAGGAGGGGGGAACATCCACAGATGAAAAATGTCAAGTTTAGGCTACACTGGCTGTTGTTTAGCTGATGAGCTGAGGTGATAGAAATTTCTCATTCTTCTAAATACCATCAAAATGATGAGATCTGGAGAAAAGAAAAAGTAAGAATATGTTTCCCCATTTTCTCTGCTTTCCTATTCCTCAGTGTACAAAATCTCTGAGCAGTGTCAGATGGGATAGAAAATGTTGGCATGCAATGGCATTTTTTAGCTTTAACTTTTGTATGTGGTTGTAATTTCTTATATTTCCTTGTATTTTTATAAGATAACAGTCTTTTTAAGCTATGTTTTTGCAGCAGTTTTATGCATTTTCCTGCCCTTTTTCGACAGCCTCTACTATTCCTGCCAATGTCATGGGTTTCTCTTTAATGAATTGTTCTGTCTAGGTCTGATTTTATCCAGTACTAGAAATTTGGGGTTAAAAGTCCTTTATTCCATGGCAGATTCCTAGAATCACAGAATCCTAGAGCTCATCCCATCCCATCCCATCCCCTGCCATGGGCAAGGACATCTTCCACTATCCCAGGCTGCTCCAATACCCGTCCAGCCTGGCTTTGGACACTGCCAGGGATCCAGGGGTGGCCACAGCTTTGGGCCAGGGTGTCACCACCCTCACAGGGATTTTTTTTTCCTATTATCTACTCTAAAACTACTTTATTTGATTAATTCATTAATTTGAGAGGGCAGTTAAATTAGTGTTTATGCTTTTTGACATTGTTCTGTTGTCCATTAAAAAAAAAAAAAGTCAGGCAATATTAACATTTTGTATCTTCGTTTCATGCTTCTCTTTGTTTATTCCTCCAAAGCACATTTTGGGTATAAAATGACCCTTCCATTTATTGTGTTGGCATGACTGTGGGGTAGAAGAAATGATCTGCTGTTGTTCATAAGAATAGCACCCACTGAGTGATGGCTAAAAGAAGTCTGGCTCCAAGGCACACCATCCACTCACATCTCTGGCTGAACTCATCGTGAGCTGGGAGCACCATGTGTGAGTCAAAGTCACAAAACCACGTAACCTCATGTTGAAATCCTGCTTCAAATGTATTATACAATAATTGAATCATTTGTCAGACCAACACAACCTTTAACTGCATCCAGTGTTGCGGCATCAGACTCCCCACTGAGATACAACAACCTGGATATTAAGAAAACTTCCACAGGATGACAGGCAGAAACCTCAAACACCCCCAGCCTCGGCTCTGTCTCATCAGACTTTCATCTCTGGGAGACAATTACGAAAGCTCATGTGTTATAATATAAAACACTGAACTATTAGTGCCTGCTGACATGGAGAAAAATTGTAATAGTATTTCTCTCCCACCTGCCTGTCCTTCAATTTAATTTTATAGTGGTTGTGTCATAATTTTTTGAAGTTTCCAAAAAAAAAAGACTTAATGAACCTTTTCTAAAAGAAAGTGCCAAGCAAGCTAAATGTAGAAGTTGCTGCCAATTCTGCCTTTTTAATACTTTTAAAACAAATACAGATTTAGAGGCACACTCATAGCAAAGCTGTGTGCCAAAGGCCATCGGAACTGAAGACATGTTTTAGAATATATACATATAAAGTGGGTCTGATGAGTCACATAATTTGTTGCCTGGAGACAGAATACATTTACACGATGTTCTTTAATCTATTTCTAATTTATATGATGTTCCTTGGTCTAATGGGTTGGTTCCCTGTGCTGAGTGTCCAGCAATAGACTCCTAACAAGGACTAGTCTATGTTTATTCATATATTCTCCGTTACGTTCTCCGTAATTCCAGAGAGATAATTACCCATGAACGCGTTCTCCTTTCTCAAGTAAATTAAAGGGTTTCCCATGGAGGGCGTCCTCCTGGGACCACAAGGAGTTTTCTGAGGATCCGTGACGGGTCAGGTACAAGGAGACTCCCAGCTTAGCCGTAACCTTTGAGGTCCTTCCTATTTTCATACCGACACCTATGTCATCACTCCCATTACAGAAAAATTCCTCTAATCTGAAAAACCCCGCTGGTGGAAAACCTGTCCTCATCCCATGAAAAGTAAGAGGTACCATGGGGATGTTTTTGTTGTCAGTGAATCATATCTGGTAGGAGTTGTTTCTTTTCCTTGTGCCACAGCTCCAGCCCCCTCTGAGCCTCCCAGCCAATTGCTTTGGCTGCAGAAGCCCTTGGAAGCCCAGAGTACAGTAATTGCTTCATTGTGTTGCTTTAAGAGGAAAGGAAAATAGTTATTACTGTGAGCAAGTGCTTCTGGTTTTTTTTCCCCTATTGCAGTTGTGTGTTTTGGTTACAAAACGTACTCTATTCTGAAACGGGTGTTTTGAGACTTTCTCTTGTTGAGGTGGAAGGTTGAGAACGGGTATCTGATTATAATGCAACAATGAGAGAAAACATTGGCTTGGAGAAATGCTCCTCATTTATAAAATGGGAGAGAAACTATTACTGATTAATTTTTGTTCTGATCTCTTTATGGAAGGTAACAAAGCAGCACAGTTGTGTTCCTGGAAAGCGTGCCGAGACTTGATGCCGATGTACTTCCATCTCATCTTCAGTTACAGAAAAGTTAATTGAGATTTGACTTTTAAAATTACTGTATTTACTTGTTTACCCATCTGGCTATAGGTGCAAATATGGAATTTATGGTCGGTCAGTGGCTGAGATAAAGCTACCCTAAATTCTTGGTGCTGCCTGTGAAGAAGTTGTTTTTCCATAAGACTGTTCTGAGAAAAACCAACAGACAAAAGCCCAGCTCCAGTAAGCTGAGATATCCCATTATTAGAGATATCTAGAAATTTATGACTGGAAAAGATATTAGGTTGTGACCCGATGGTCTCCTGCTGCTGAGGCTCCAATGGTGATTAGGAAGAAGTGATTTCATCTTCAGGGAAGGATGCTGCCCTCATCCCTGTTTTATTTCTCATTGAGAAGCTGAACATGGTATTAAGGACTAAGAGGAAAAAATGCCTCCCCACACATCCACAGCGAGTGTTATCACTGCCAGCTCCTCTCTTCAAAGACCCCTGACTGAAGCTCTTTGTGACTAAGTCCACTTAATTCCCCCACTAAGAGAAAAAAAAAGTAGAGTTCAGAAGTTCAAGGAACTCTCCTGAAAACCACACGCTTGTGGTTGTCTGGGCTGCAGGGGGAAGAGTTCGGCTGAATCGCTCGGTGTTTGGGACGTGGTCACACTCATGTGACGTCTTCATTCCAGGCAAGGAATGGCCAAAGAGGTGGAAAGTGTCACACACTGCTGGTGGGACCTGAGCAGTCTTGGAAATGTTGCCTTAGATGTCACCTTGGGAGCTGTTTGAGATGAAGTATCTGGAAGCCTCATCCCAAGTTCTGGGAACGTTTAGTCTAAGATTGTACATTCATGGCCTTGACAGGCTCGTATATAACCCTGAATAGCATCTCCCTTTGCTTCCAGCTTGTGGAACTGTTAATAGTAGTAGTCTCCTATAAAGCTTAAAGTACATGGAGCATTTAAAGCTTATAACATTTATAGATTGCTACAGCAGCAGGAGAATCAAGCTAATGAAAGGATTGGGTGGGTGCCCTGAATTAATATGACCATAATCTAATTCATTTTAACTTCTTTTTGCTGCATATAAAACCTTCCTCTCTCCTCCAGCAGCACAATTAGGACCCAATTCACAGGCTCGTGGCAGATAATGGGAGGGTTCCTGCACAGTGGGGGTGAGAGGGTTTGAACAGCAGGCCCTGGGCAAGGGCAGAGGGGTGGTGGTAGAGGTGGCAGAGGTCCTCTGTGGACAATAGCAGGACATCTAGGAAAGAGGGACTCAGAGTCTGAGGAGTCAATAGGAGAATCAGAACCAGGAGGTGTAGATAAAGTGCTGGCTTCTGAAAGGGGTGCACTGCTATCATTTGAGTTAGAGATTTTTTTTCCTTAAAAATGTCCATAGTAGAGAGCCTACGTGCACCCTGATACAGGCTGCTCCTTTCCATAAGGCATTTTATCCTCCCTTCTATGCCCTTGCCGTTCCCAGGAGAAATTGTGTTTGGAGAATACTTGTAGTCTTTAAGTGTAGTGAAACACATTTGATTGTGCTGTCTCCTTTTGTTCTTTGTTTCATCTCCACCTCCCATCTGTTTTGTTTTGTTTCAGCCCAAATGGAAGGGTTACTGCATGCTCTGTAGCTATCCCGTGGGGACTCAGAGGGTGGGGAGGGAGCTGAGGACCTGCAAGCAGTCAGGTAGAGATGCTGGAGGGGAAAGCAGGATTTGGAGAGCGAGCAAGGCATTGTGGATTGTTCTGACAGAGTTTGTTGAACTGTGTTACTGGATCACTGAGGCCAAGAAAATATTACAACACATGTCCATGTAACAGCCAGTTCATACTTCTGACCTTTTCATTTGCCTCTCAGAAGAGCAGTGTGACACTGGTTTCTATGTACGTGCTCTGACAGCCTTCCCTGCCTACTGGAGAGTTGTGGAAAATAATACAATAACGTAATAAAGGACTATCAAATCCTTTCCCTTAGACCTGAACCCATGCATTCCATGCTAGGGTTTCAGAGGCTTCTGAGTGCTCACAAGTTAAGGGATGGGCCTGTTCTAGGATATGGAAAATTCAGTGAAAAACAAGGCGTTAAAGAAGGTAATAGCTGGACACGATTGAATGGGGAGCACTGTTCTTCATGGACCTGTCCTGAACCTGTGCCCCAGCACAGTTTGAGGACTGGTGTTGTGCTTGGAGTAAACCTAAAACCAAAGCTGAAGCCACTTGCACTCCTTAAAGAACTCGTGGCAGCTTTCACTGTGCTGGATGAGCAAACCTTGCCCTGGTCAGACACGTATTCGAGCGAGTCTCTCCTATGTGTTGATGGCAACTATTTATAACCCCTTATTTAGGAGGCTCTCTCCATCACTTTCTTTCTCCATTGAGTCAATGAAGGCAGAGTGCATCTAAATTAAGCTTCTTTTCTTACTTCCCTCTGGGAAGTTTGTTTTTTTCTGATCACTAGGTACACAAAAGTCTCACAATGAAGGCTAAGGTAGGTACCTAAAGTATGTGGTGTTTACACCCAAGTCTCTAAGAGTGTCCTGCATCCTCGTTCAGATAAGATATGCCTTGTCCTTTCCTCCTCAGTTGCTGTGCCATGGTAAAGTGTTTCCAAGGTGGCTGCACATCCATCCTGATTCCGTGTGCTTCTGTGAATCCCTGGATATGTATGGGGGTGATAAAATCTGCTTTATTTGAAGGAGCAGGAAAATACTGCTTTAAACAGAGAAATGCTTGCAGGGATTTGTGTGTGTTAGTGGTGAACAAATAGCTGCCGTTGAGAAAAAATGTGGATTTCCCCCAGGTAATACGAGGAGCAACCAGTAGATTTAGGGCTGAATTAAAGTTTAGGTGGATGAATGCAGTTGTGCTACCCAGAGCTCCTGCTTCCCTCAAGCCAAGATCTGGATGATGGGCTCTGCAGGGACAGAGGTGTTTCCCTGCAAACAAGGGCACTACAGACATACAGCTCACAGAATAACTTAGGTTGAAAAAGATCTCTGAGATCAATCCCAACCTCTCTCTGCAGCTTCTCCATTTCCAGGCTCCATCTGCTCCATCCCAGATCCCACTGCGAGGTGCCCATGTCAGATTATGCCAGTGTCTCCTGGAGGGTTCTGCTGCTGCCTCAGGGTCTGGTTCTGCTCTCAGCCGACCTGCAGAGCAGAGGTGCTCCCATGCACGTCTGCCTGCTCCATCTGGTTGGAAGAGATGTGGTTTAGGATGCCAGCAGTGCATCCCACAATTAACATTCGCTTTGTCAGCCCCTGGTGTAATCCTCCAGATAATGCGGAGACCTCACTTGGTGCCTGCAGGGGAGAGGAAACCACAGCACTGAAAAGGGCAGTGTGAGGATTCATGGAAGAGTCCCCATAAAAACTCAGTGTGGTGTGGTGAAATACACCCATACTGGGCTGAAACCTGCTCACATTCTTGTGGAAGAGCCGTATTTCAGAGTCTCCCCTTAAACAAAATATCTGCAGGCAAAGCTGATGAGATCCCATCCCTGAGGAGCACCTGCAGGGCCGGGCCTGCGTTCTCCAAGCCATTTCAGGACGAATGGCAGAGCAAAGCTGGGCACCTGTAAATACAATTATTTGTTTATTTACACAGAAACTCCCTCCTATTGCTTGCAGGGCCCTGAAGCCAGAGCTTCACGGGAGTCTGTGTGTGCTGGTTTGGGCAGGAAGCATGGCACAGGGGGCACCTGACCTGGTTGAAAGACAGCTCCTCTGACTCATCAGCTGAAAGCATAATGAGCTGTATATATTTAAAGCAAAGCTCTATTTTAAAAATTAATGATCTGCAAGGGAGAGAGGAGAAACTGCTTCTCTGTAATGCAGAAAAAGGCCCTGATGACCACAGCCTGGGTCCCTTTCCAGATGATGTCATCATCAGTCTAAATAATAAATTTTTAACGATGTGGGGGAAAAAAAAGAGGAGGAAATAAAAAAAAGAGGGGGACTCTGTTTCAATGAGGAGTAAAAGTAGCTGGTGGCACCAGGGTCTAAGGAAAATATATGTTTGTGTGAGGTTTCTGCCCTGTGTAATTAGATTATCCCAAGTGTAGGAGTGTGCTGCAAAAGGCACATTGAAATGCCGCTAATTGAGTGCTCTGTGTCTTCCCCCGCCACGTGCCCATGTGGAGTGGAAAACTGGGGTACTTGGGATATATAAGGCAAAGGGGTATTCTATAAATGGGGTTGCTAATAATAGGCAGTCAAGATTAGAAGGGAAAGCACAGGCTCTCATCAGCCCAGAGACTGGGGGAGACTTTCCCCTCATAAATAAAAGGCCACAAGAAATCCGTTCAAATGGATTTGTGTTGGGTTGACAAATGTGTGCGGGGTGTTTCCAGTGGAGCACTTACACGGGCTCTTTAATGCAGTTTACATTCCTAGCAACACATTCATCTCAAATGTGCTTGGGTTGTTTCCCTGGACCCCCCTGGCAAGGTGCTGCCCACTGTGGGTGTGTTGTGTAGGTGAGAGGGCTCAGGGAGGCACCAGCACGGTGGCTTTGGAGGGGCTGTGGCACCAGTGTGGGCTCAGTGATGATCTTCTTTCACTTCATGCTGACGCCTCATCGTGGGGAGCCCTCAGGCATTTTCCGTGAGACTCCAGCCAGAATTTTCACCAAAAAAAACCCTGATCCAAACCTTAGCTAACACTGGAATTCTGTGGGATATCAGAATGTGTCTGATGTAATTTCAAGCTGTATTTTAAGTGACCTGACTCCCAGATCCTCCCGTTTGGGGCTTGAGCTCCGGTGCCTGTGTATTCCTGTAGGGATGGCCCTCTCCATGAAGAACTTAGGAGCTAAGGAGACAAGACAGCAGCTATTCCAACCTGGCAGGCGAGGGGGCTCGCTTGGCCAAAAGCAACACAAGATTCATGCCAAAACTGTGGACCAAAACTGCGTTTCTTGAATCTCAGTCTCGTATTTTCCGAATGTATTAACTCAAATTAAGTTTTGCGTGGACCTCAGCGATCTGAAAGTCAGGCCCTGAGAGGAACAGATGTGTTTCATGAGGTTTGGGGGTCTCTAATGGGAGATTTCAATGGTTTTAATACCCATATCCACACCTTCTCCTCAGACTGTAAGGGACAGATTTATGCCATGTTTTGTAGTGGGCTGATCCTAATACTCTTGTCATGAGACAGATTTACTGGAGTTGTCAGGGCTGATTTGCTGTAGAAGTCAATACCTCAGCCCGCCAGTGCCTGAAGGGAAAAAGGCCTGGGCGTTTAAACACCGTAAATATTTTATTCTTGCTCTGCCATACAAACCTTGCATGGCCTTTCAAAAACAACTTACTTCTATTACGCCCCAGTTTCTCACGAGTTAAGTGGGGATAACAACATTTCTGAGAGTGGAGTGAGTAAGGCCGATGAAATAAGGAGACTTCTGCCCAGGAAGATGGAAAAAATTGTATTTTCTCTCCTAGGCCCTGTTATTTTGTTTAAATGAATTTGTTCCTTTTTGCTGTTTTCATTGCTCCTGAAATAGTGACTGAATTTCCTTTCAGTTGTGTTCTGGTATGCAAGGGTAAGCACACACCTATTAGACACCCTCCAGCCTTGTGGGTTGTTTAGTGTCTCTCTGTGTTGCTGCTACTATTCCCATAGTGAAGGAAAAAGTCACCTGGGACAGTGTTTGTTGGGGGTTGAGGGTGGCATTTCTAGGGCCAAGAGGAGATGCTGAATTTAACAGGTGTGACATGGGTCTTTCTGCAGTTACCTGGTGATGGTGCAGAGGAAGACAACAAATATTCAGTCTTTACTGTCAAGGGGTTTTTTCTGCTCTGGGACCCTGGTGAGAAGAGCAGACACTGCTGGGTTTTTCTTTTCTGCTGGCCAGGCAGGAGGGAACCAAGTGGAACTTGAATCCTCAGGTCACTGATACATCCTTTGTATTCCCATATTTCTTCCACCGCTGGGAAGGAGGCATTGAGCATTGAGTGTGCTACAATCTAAACAAAACTCACATTTCACTGGTCTAATACAGGCATTTAAGGGCTCTTTTTTGTTATTAGCTTGCCCAGAGTCTGCCATGGATGGACAGCTTGTTAAGCTTTGGTTCAGTTTGTGTGTGCTGTGCCTTTTGTCTGGTTTTGTCCCCATCACAGGGTACACGTGTCTCTCTTTGTACAGGGTGACAGAGCTGGCTGATGAAAAAGATGAGCAATTTGGATAGAAAAAGGACACCGAGCTGGCCCTGAAAGCTGACACTCCGAGCTGCCCCTGTTTGGTGGAAACACATAATGCTGCTGGGAGGACTGGAGTCACCTCACCGTTCCTTGTGTGCGTGGCACTGGCTGCAGTGGAGATTTTTTGGCAGCACACTGGATGCAGAGCTGGGATAAGAAGAGGACGAGCTGCCGGGGGCTGTGTGGAGGGGCTGAGTGCTCAGAGGAAGCGTGAGCTATCACACCTGTCTGCAGGAACCAGGCCTGCTCCAAAATGTGAGTGACACCATTTCTCAAATGCTGGATGCAGCAAGAAATGACTGGGTGGCCAGTGATTCATTCTGGGTTAATGTAAAGGCACCGGAGGGGCTAATGTAGAGGAAGAAAATTGATACTGGCCTTGCAGTGTTTGTGGTGCAGAAATGTGTGCAAGTGCTTCCCAGGGAAAGAGTGAAACAATCTGATAAAATATTAAAGCCAAAAAATATCCCCCCAACAACAAACAAACAGCCATGGGGACGCAGAGGCTGGTAACAGTGTTTGGGTGGCTGTAAATCAGAGCAGACTGCACAGGTATTTGTGCTTAGTGCTACATTTCATCACAGCTGAGAGGAAAGGACCCTTGTGAGATGGTAGGAATTGTATGGGAAAATTTTGCTTGAATTGTAGCAACATGATTATTGTGTCAGATACACTTTGGTGTGCATCCATTGAGTCACAGGAGGGACAGATTTGACCCTTTGGGAAGGATACTCTGGGGAAATTAAAACTGGCTATAAAATCCATATATAGTTGAAAAGGCAATGGTAACATTTTATACAATATGAGCATATTCTATTCTTTACAGAAACCCATATCTGTAAAAAAGCAATTAGAAGTGCTTCCCTGAAAAAAAAGGCAATTGAACACAGTGAATGAACTGCAGGAATTGTACAGTTTCCAGAAAATGGTGGTAGTGAAGCATTTGTGGGATCCATAAAGTCACCATAAATTCCTAACTGAATATGGATTCACTCTCCAACTCTAAAACCACAAGATTTATTTCCTGCTGGCAGGGGAGGTGAAGTTCTCAGAGCTGGATCTGCCTGGAGCATGCCAGCAGGTGGGGGAAGCACCGGTCTGCTCCCAAATGTGCAGCGTTCCCAGCACCACTTTGACTGGCCACGTCCTTTCAAGATCAGAAGACAGGGCTGGGGTTTGGTTTTGTTTGAAGACCTGTCTGTGCTCTCAGTACTTACATGGGTAGGACGGTTTGTTAACACACAACATGTGCTATTGGGAAAGGAGGATGAGGTAATGGGGACGCTACTGGTTTCCCTAAGGAAAATCAAGTTTTGGCACAAGTGCTGACTTTGAAGGGACACAAACTCTCTGCACATGGGGATGCTCAAAGGTGCTTCCCATGTTTTGTGGCACAAACCTGTGGAGTGACAGGACAAGGGGGAATGGCCTTCAGCTGAAGGAGGGCAGGGTTAGATGGGATATTAGGAAGAAATAGGAGGGGTGAGGCCCTGGCACAGGTTGCCCAGAGCAGCCTGGTGTAGTGGAAGGTGTCCCTGCCCATGGCAGGGGTGGAACCAGATGATCTTTGAGGTCCCTTCCAACCCAAACCATCCTGGGATTCTCTGGGCATGGTAACAGTTGCTTTGTTTCCTTTCTGTGTAATTCCCTTTGTCCCCAAGACTGGATGTTTCATGGACACGTGCTCCCAGGAGGAGATATTGCTGTGGAAGGTGGAGGATTTTCTTGGGGTTTTTTTCCCTCTCTGCACACTCCCACTGGCCTGTTACCCTGGGCCTTGGTTCCAGTTCACTTCAGACTCCTCTTCTGACTGTGCTGTGCTTCTACTACAGAACTAAGGACACCAGCTGTGACAGACAGCTTTTAGTCACTGACTGCCTGCAGTAGTGATGGAAATATGCATATTCCTCTGGATTTGGGATGGGAAAACTGGAGAATAAGTCACCACTTCAGGCTGGATGAAGTAAGGCAGGGAGATATGGACCAAGAGTTGCTGGATTGCAGTGGAGAATTCTGGGGATGCAGAAATGTGTAATTATTTGCTCCCTGTCAGAGATGAATGGCTGTGTCTCTCTCTGAAGTCCTCTGCATAGTTGGGTGAATGAGATTGCACTGATTTAATGTGTCTTCGTGAGTCTTTTTACAAGCACAGGAGCCAGAAGTGGCTTTTGTTGTTGTTGCTTTTTTTAATGAAGGCTGACGTTCTGGAGCACAAGTCAGCAGGAAGTGGGGGTAAGTTTATTGGCTGTTTTGGTGGGGCCTGGAGAATAATTTTGCTTTTCTCCTGCCTTTTGTCTATTCAGACTGTAAATTCATTGAAGCAAGGACTGCTTTCTACTGTGCCTTTATAGCACTTGCTGCAATGGATCTGTGCTCTCAGCTCAATCCCCTAAGGCTTAACAAAATATAAATTAGGATAATGGTAAAATAAGTTAAATGTTAAATGGTCATGAGGGGTGGTTTATTTACATGAATTATCACCTTAAAAAAACAAACAAAGCCCTTCTGAAATCCTGGTGGGAGTTTTAGCTTTGTGGCAAAAGCTGTTCATTATTCTACAGCATTGAGAAGACAGGGCAGTCTTATAGAGGTTATGCCCTGTTTTAAGGGAGAGGTTACGGACTTGTTTCTTATACCTTGGAGCACTTTTCAGCACTTAAAAGGGCTACAGGAGAGCCTGAAAGGGATGTTTTACAAGGACACAGAGTGATGGGACAAGGAGGAATGACTTAAAATTGACAGAGGGCAGGTTTAGATTGGATATGAGGAAGAAATTCTTCCCTGTGAGGGGGCTGAGGCCCTGGCACAGATTTTCCAGAGAAGCTGTGGCTGCCCCATCTCTGCAAGTGTCCAAGGCCAGGCTGGACAGGGCTTGAAGCAGCCTGGGATAGTGGAAGCTGTCCTTGACCATGGCAGAGGCCGGAACCAGATGGTCGTCAAGGTTCCTTCCAACCCAAACCATTCTGTGATTCCAGAATTATTTCATATTTCCTGTACTCCAAACTTCTCTAACCTGGGTTTGCTGTTAGCAGTGGGAAATGACTCCCTGCAATTCCTTTCCACAGACTTGAGTGGAGTGCTTTGTGTTCAACAGTGCCTTGGGCAGGGATTTGACACCCAGGAATAGATCCTGGAAAGACAAAATAAATTGTCCCTCCTTCAGGCTCCTATGCAGAGGATTCTTCCATCTGTTTTATTAAGAGAGAATGCAATGCTCAGCTGGGCAGATGTGACAGAGATGTACAAGACAGCCACAGTAAGTCCCCAAAAATCTGGAGCAGATTTGCTCATCTATGTTGTATGAAAAATGATAATCCTATCCCTGTTCCTGAATCTGCCAAACCTGAGCCCCCACCAGCAGCTTGTTCTCCTGCAGGCAAGCCCAGTCTGTCACCTGCAGCCCCTCAGTGCTTTGCTTAGGGCAGTGCTGACACCTGTGGGCCCATCCATAGTTCAAGGAAAACTGGTCTCCAGCTCTTGTTTTTAGTGTAGTTAAGGTCTTATAGGAGATGATCAAGAAGAGGTGACTGAAAAGGGACCTCATCAATATCTGCAGTGTCTGCAGGGAGGGCTTAGAGCAGGGACCAGGCTCTGCTCCATGGGGCCCAGCAGTAGGATGAGGAACAGGCAGGAAATTACACTCAGGAAATTCCACCTGAACATGAGGAAGAACTTCTTCCCTGGGCAGTGACAGAGCCCTGAACAGGCTGCCCAGACAGGGTGTGGAGTGTCCCTCACTGGAGATATTCCAGAACAGTCTGGACTCAGTCCTGTGCCATGTGTTCTGGGATGACCCTGCCTGAGTGGGGTGTTTGGGCCTGGTGACCCATTATGGTCCCTTCCAGATTGACCCACCCTGGGATTCTGTGGTCAGCAGCAAACCTTTCTACTATACCAGGCATTGTAAGTCCTTGTACAAATCAGTCTGTCCGTCAGTGCAGCTGTCACTGGCGGCACTGGCTGCTTCGAGGTGACCTGCCAGCTGTGTTCTCAGGGCAGCTGGAGACCTGCTCTAGGCTTTGCAGAGTAAAGCAGCCCTAAAGCTGGTGGATTTCCCTACCACAAACCAGTCCTACCTGCAGGTTGCTCAGTGATGGGGCACACATCCCACATCCCTCCCCACTCCTTGATGGTTCCTGGAGGCCAGAATACAGTGCTTTCTGGCACTGTTTGATTCCAGCATCTGTGTACCTGCCTCTCTGAAGCACCCGCTCCTGTGGTAGATCACCCTTGTTTTTCCATTTCCAGAGCAGGCAGCACAGCTCAGACATGCCAGAGAGCCTCACTCCAAATATAGACCAGTGTAAGAGAGCCAGACTGAGGCCAGGGGTCTATCAACAGATAGTCCAGCTTGGGAGGAGGCAGGAATAGGATTTGCTGTCAGCTCCATGCCAGTGACAGCACCACGACGTTACTTGTTGTAGATTAATGTGGGAGAAGGTCTTTGCCGACAACCCCTGCAAAACAGCTCAGCTTCCAGTGGAATTACAGTGGTCCTTTTAGATCAGTGTACTTTTGCCAGCTGATCCCCAACAGCACTCCCAGCGGTGGGGAAAGCTGAGACTATTACTGTAAATACAAAAGGAAGACATACTTGGCATCCCTTTACATTAGAGCTGGCTCAGAAGAACGTCTGCGTAGCTGCTGCACTGCCAAGATGGATTGTAGTCAGATAGTACACATTGCAAAGGAACCAGAGCACACACTGAGATCTGTTGGGGTTTTTTAACAATAGTTTATTTGTGTTTCAAAGGGATAGTTGCAGGAATCCAGATCAATATGCTTGTCCAGAACTGTGCCTTCCTATTTTAAGGCCTGGATGAATAGGGGGTTACTTGAGTTCACATGCATATTGAGGGACCCGTGCCTGCGGTAATGCAGCTTCCCAGGCTTGTTACTTTGCCTTTTTGAAAGTGAACGTGAAAGAGCTGCAAGGCTGAAGTTGGCATTGTTCTGGTTCCCAAAGTTTTATTTTTTTCCAGCAAAGTCCGTGTGGCATTGCATGTTTGAGGCTCTTTATGAACGTGAGGTCATGTCTCAACAGGAGGTGGTAGGAGCTGAGCTGGCCGATTTGGACCAGATCAAACACTTCTGAAAGGGAAGGAAGATGGCGGGTTTCAGTTTAAAGTTCTGACTATTTCTCTTTTTTAAGGGGGAAATTATAAAAGTTCAACTGCTTTGATGAAAAGAAGTTTGGCATTTCCCAACCCTAGGTTCTGAAACCATCTGTGTGTTTTCATGGTTTTAGCACTCTATACCATTTGCTGGGACAAGAAAAATGGTTGACTAATGGTGTTGATTGCACAGGACCAAAAAAAAAATAGATTTCTGGTTGTTTCTGTTTCTGAGATATTTTGAAATGCAGACAATGAGTTTTAAGTTCTTGAAATTAGACCTGTAATAGCTTCAAAAAACCGGGTTCATGCCCCGTTTTTTTTCTTCTAATCTTGATATATTTTTAAGGGATGCAGGCAAAACAGGAGTTTTAGTAGACAGAGATTCTTAGATGCTCAGTGTAAGAGTAAGATATTTTTCTACCTAGAATTTCAAACCCTGATTTATAGCAGGCAATACATTTCTGGCAGCTTTAGGCAAGCGTGTGCCACTGCTGCACCTGGGTTTGTGGGGGCAAAATCATCTCCTTTACTCGAGCATATGCTGATGATGGATTATTCTGCTCATGCTTTGAATGGTGCCACTGCATATTTTGTGAAGCGTAGACTCAACAAAGGACATCAGCAGACGGAGCCAGTTTCTTCTGAATTTCGACCTATGACAACTTTCTCAGCACACCCTGAACTACGTTGATCCAAGGGACTCTCTTGAGGGGTACGTGTCAGTGCTTCATGGGTCAAATTCTGGTGTCATCTGGCACATTTCTGATGTCTCTGGCCTTACTGATGACATCCTGTTACATGAAGAATTTTGGCCGGTGCATGGTGTTCTCCTTTCAGCTGTTTTGCATAGCTGAGGAAGACACCATCCTAAGTGCAGTCGGCAGCAGCATGTCTAGTCTTTGTGTGAGAAGGGTTTCTTGGCTCCTGGCTTATTTTTCTGCATTTTTTCCTCCTTGCCCCTGTGTTTGTGCATTGCTGATGGATGATGGGGCAGTCACTGGCGGTGGCACTGTTGGACGAGCTACAAGCACCACGGCAATCCCAGGGGAAGGAAAGAGAAAGGAGCTGTGGTTCAACAGCCCTCACTGTTAATAGCATTAGAAGGTGAATGATTGGGAAAGTTATGAAAAGGATGTGGATTATCTTGTTCAGTTTGTCACTGATTTTATTGGTCTGTTTTTACCTGAGCTGATGGGACGGGGGGAGTGTGGAAGCCTTCTTAGTCATCCCAACACTGTGAGGGAAAGCAACGGCATTACAGGCTTTAAAGAAGCAATGGAAGATTTCCAGATACACAGGAATGAGGAACCAGGCATAATTGTGGGGATATTATGAGAGCATTCCCAAATCCAGGTCACTTTAAAAAGAAACTTTTAGCATATTTCTGACCCCAAAGAAATAAGGGACTGGTCCACCAGTGCTGTGATGAGAGGGACAAAGTGAGCACGGTTCAGAGGATTTTTGCACAGTCCTTCCTGGACCTGGCTTAGGACTTGAAGTCCCTTGCTGTCCTGAGCACAGTAGAAAACTTTGTGCACTTACATTGCCTTGCAGATAACTGGCTAGGAAAGGATTTCTTTAGGGCTTTTTCTCCACCTCCACCCACACTTGTAGTCCCAGAGCCACCAAAGAAAGTTTTAAAATATCCTGCCAAATGTTTTCTCAGTTAATTTCTTGAGGCCTTTTTGTATTTAACCTCTGTTTTGGTTATTCATTTGCTTTGTCCCTTAAGAAAATTTCCCTTCTGGGGGATGATGCTCAGGCATTGTACAGGGACTGCCCTAGCAGTTGTCACCTTGCAAGTACTCACAGGCAGTGCTTTTCTCTGTGCACATTTGTGATCTGGGAGTTCTATTTAGCACTTCTTGATGGGAATCAAATCAGGTTGGATTTCAACACCTCTTGAAGAGAGGAAAGGCACAGCACTGACTGCATTGCAGGGAAAACTCGCAGGACGTCATGTGCCTGCTCACCCCTTGTTCCTCACTTTGTTTTTGCTGTTCCTTGAGTCAAAGGACCAACCTCCATCTGCCCCTGTTAAGGAGTAACATCACTGAGCCAGAGCAATGACTAAAAGTCAGAGGAGTTCTTGCTTCGGTGTAGCAAGAAGCCTTTTGCTTCTGCTTATTTGTGCTTTCACAACTTTTGGAATAAACGATGGCTCGAGATTTGTGTGTCGAGTCCGCCTGTGCTTTCAGTTGAAGAATGGAAGGGAGGACATTGTGCCTTTTCAGGCTCAGCCCAAATCACTTAATCAGCCCCTCACCCTCACAGAAACCTAGTTGGGACACGCTTCCAGCCCCTCCTGGCTTTTGGATGTAGAGGATCATGGTCTGTCCCAACAACAGCTCCCCCCACCCCGGGGTGATGGAAGTACAATAACTTTGATGTACAGTCAGCAGTTCTTGTAGGAAGTTTACAACAACATGCTCATTTATCAAGATTTCCAATGTGTGTGTGGTTGGAGAGGGATAAACCCAACACATTTATTCCTTTAGGAGGTGGGTTAATCCTGCTTCAGCAGTTCCTGGGCTGTGGAGGGAGGCAGGAGAGCTGCTCCTGAACACCCAGGGCAGCTCGCTGTGAGGTGCATTCCGATGAGCTTCACCTCGGCACAGCAAAGCCTTGGCTTCCTTAGCAGCTCTGCTCTTCAGCATCCCAGGAGAGCCCCCAAATAAATTACCAATTACATTTTGTGCTTTAATTAAGCAGAAAGGTGGGCATACGCTCCAGCTTCACTGGGAGCCACAGCATTAACTAATCTGAATGATGTCAGAGTCAGCAAACTGGGGCACTGCTCGCTGCTTTTCTTCACATAGCAGTGATTTACCTCACAGATCCCCCTGTGAGTGGAGTGTTCTGTGTCCTCATAACCTGCCCAAGAGAAGTTCTGAGACTTGGGGATGGTATGAAGAGCCCTGAGCACCTGGTGAAGTCACAGGGAGCCCCATGCCATTAAGGGCTGTCTTGGAGATGCTCAGAATCCTACAGCATCTGTGTGTAAGACCTGATATTAAAGCAAGAAGTGTATCCAAAATTTGTGCCACAGAGGGAAGCATTGGCAACATGACAGGAGCCCAAAGGTTGTGTTTCATTTGCATGTGTATTTGCATAATTGCAAATGCATGAGATGCACGTTAATAATCGCTCTTGCATCTTTATCATTCTCAATAAGTACAGAGAAAATTTCTTGCTCTTGGAGTGCATCAGCAATAAAACCTGCAGTGTCCTCATTCTGTAATCGCAGGGAATTAGGGACACCTTGGGAGGGACATGTTTTATCATTCTGTTGATGTGTTTGCCCTTAAACCTGTAGTCCATAAAATTTAACTCTGGACTCGTTTTGGGTAAGAGAAATTAATTGTGAAGGGAAAAGTACATTGACATTTTTATACTAAGAGGGGGTATTTTGAGGACCCTTAAGAAGCTGGCACCTGGATCCTATTGAATTTTAGTGGACATTCCACTGTCTCTGTTCAAAGCCTCAGCAAAACCTGATGGGGCATGGCCAAGGATGAGTGTATTTCTTTTTGGGCATGTAAGGACTTTTTGGGACTGACTCAGAGTGTCGAGTTGGATGGAGCTGTTGGCTCCAGATGTATGATGTGATACTGCCCCTGCCACAAAGACTTTATTTCTCAAGTAGGCAGAACCCAAAAAAGATTGGAAGTGGGAATGCAAAGTCAGAGCATTTCGTATGTTGGAAAAAGCTCTTCTTGACCAGCTTCTCTTTTTTTTTAACCTTATCAACTAAATTTCTCTCATTCTTGAGCTTGTATTTACTTTGCAGCCATTCCTTCTGACACCTCTGCTCTGCATTACATTGTGATGGCATCACTTAGCTGCTGAAAATCCCAGTGGCTGTTGTTTGGAGAAGGATCGATTTCTGCAGGTGAGGAGATGATGCAGATGTTGCAGGAGGGACCAGACTCTGATGGCCTGGATTTGATGGACCAGTGCTGTGTTCCAGCCTGGAAAGTCTGGGCTTTGCTCATATACTTCTACAATGTTTTTGTTACAGTTGGCCCAAAAATGAGAACTCAGTTCAACAGAAAACATTTTTTGACTTTCTGATGTTTGTTTTCATTTTTTCTCAGATTTAAATCTTTTCAACATTTTTCAGGTTGGGGGAGACGGAAGGATCCAATTACATCCATCCAAAACCATCACTGTCCAGTGGCTTGGATTGAGATGACTCAAATTTAGAGTCTTCTTTTTCTGGGCCTTGAGTCAAATCTAGGTGGGTACCTTAATCATGTTAGAGGGCATTCTGGAATAGATTTATGAATTCTGTTTTGATCTTCTTTTAAAATAATAGTGTAGCTGAAATTTATTGCTACAGTGTTTGTTTCAAGAAATCCAAATTTTCTCTAAAAACAAATAAATATCAACAGGAATCATTGATATTCTTCCTTTATCTTCTCTGCTGTAGGTGTTGTAATTATAGAATAGCAGCTTAATTGGTGGAGACAGGATAGGTTGTGAATTTACTGCTGCAGCATCTCAGTCTAATTTCTCCCTTGGGATATTGGCTCTAGAGTTTTCTCAGTGAAAATGGAAATTTTCATTAATTTGTCCAAGGAAGCAACAGTCTGTGCAGAAGGGGACAAGCTACTCTCAGGCCTTGTTCTGCCTGAGAGGAGTCCCCTGATTTTTCAACAAGCAATACCATGTTTCAGGCACCTGCTTTTCCTCAGGAAGATGAATTCATTGCTGTTGATCGACTCTTCCACTGCACAGTCTCTCAGGGATCTGGGAAACTGCTGAGCTTTGGCAGAATTGTCTTTGCACTTCCATTTCAGATGTCTTCAAATGTTTCTAAACTTAACACATAGGAGACTGAGAAGGCATTGATTGGTTTCTGTGAGGCAGAGATCTCTCATTTTCCTTCAGCGGGATTTTGCTTTACCCTTCAAATAATGTTTGTGCCCTCCGAGTCATTGTGGCTTCCGTGCTTACTTTGAAACTGTATTGATCATGTAATTAAAGTGTCTTCTGTCCACCTCAGGAATCCAGCAAGATTGAGACCTAGGCTTCCTTGTCTGGTTTCAGAAACCTCAATCTGTTCTTCATTTTAATCTTAACTCCCAACGCGATTCTTGCCGTTGCTTGCAGATCTTGCAGCCTCCTCAGAGTCTACAACCGTGCAGAATTTAGTCAGATTTAGATGGATCTCAGTCCTCTCTCTGTTAATTCCAGTCTTGCATTGCAACTGCCTCATTTTAGTGGTAGGAGACTGCTGTCCGAAGGAGATTTAAAGAATCACTGTACCAAATGCATGGAGATACATTCCCCTGGCTTTCACTCACTTCCAGCTATGCAATGGGAAGGATTCTAGTACTTTTTATTAAAAATAATACCTTTGATGGAAAGATGAATGCAATAATCATCATTCACTGTTCAAAACCATCATTGGGTCACTTTATATTGTCTGTGGATGATGCCAAAGGTGTTTGGACAAAATCCCCTATGGAAAGATGTCTGGTTGATTGACTAACTTAAGGAAAAAGTGGGCCAATAAAAAAAACAACAAAAAAAAAAAATCAAGACAGTCAATCATTCAATCCCTTTTCATCTCTGCAATATCTTTCACAGCTGCTACTTCAAAGCCCTTCATGAAGATATCAATATTTCTAAAATCTGTGAGGGATAGATAGCACAATTCCAGATTCAACTAAATTATTTTGGGAAAGAAAGGGTTTAAAAAAGATGTTTTAAGGACTAAAATACATGCTAGTAACTAGAGGAGGCAAGTCCAGAGTGAATGTGAGTACACTCTGGCAGAGAGCTGAGGAATATAATGCAAAAAGCCTACTGGCCAAAAGTTTTTTGTCCAAGACTTCCAAAGTCCAGCATTACCTATAATCATGTCCAATCGCTTGCTGATCCAAAAGTCAATTTTTCAACTCAATTCTGAGTGAAATTAGAAACCCATGTAGAGATCTCAGATTGGTGAAAAAAGCCTGTTACCATGCATGCCAGAGATCATTCCTGCTGCCACATTCTGGACCAAGTGCAATTTCTTCTAATAAAAACATTTCTGGCAAAGCTGTGCATTAAGAGTTAGTGTAATCGAATCTGGATGTGAGGAAAGCATGCAAACTTGCTTCCAAGTCAGCAAGAGTTAGGCAGGATTTAATACTCCATGTATTTTTATTATGATATAAAAAGCTGTTATATTGGTATTTTTAATACATTTATCAAAAGGAAACTGCAAATCCAAAGTCACTTCCAAATTTCCCACTGATACAGGAATGAGTAGCTGAGACAATTCTGAAGTGAACTGAGGCAATGGGATTTTGTAATACGTGTTCATCTGCCAGGAGAGCAGTACTTGGGTTTGACTTTTAACCAGTTCACATTAGACCTGTGCAAACATTTTCCCTGAGCATTTGCTGTAGCGTGAAGCTGATTTTTTCCCTCTGTCTGCTCCATTCGTGCACATTTTTGTTGGTTTTTTTCATGACCGTTTTAGCAACCCAGGAGAACTCCTGGGATGACAAAGCCAGTCACCAGTCATGCACCAGCAGCTCCCACCACAGCCAGCACCACTTACTTAGGGGCCTAAGAATAGGAGGCGGCAGACATTTCTATTAAACCCTCTTTTTTAAAAAGAGCTTGGCTCTCATTTACTCGTCTAAATAAGGTCCAGATTTTCAGAAGAGCTCCACAGATTGCGTGCTGAACACTTGTGAAAATAGAGTCTACATTTCACGTCTACTCTGGGGTTCAAGGCTTTCAGAAAACTGGCCTCAAATTTCTTGTTCTTGGACAAACAGAAATGTTTGGGGATACCTCGGGGTTGGTTCTGCCTGCCCGTGTCGTGGGGTTTCCACCGTTGTGACGCCATCTAGGGAGAGTGGTGGGGCTGGTGTGGCACCCCGTGGGATGCTGTGGGAGGAAGTGGTGAGGGGCCTCCGATACGGGAGACGGGCATTTCCTTCCCTGCTCCGCCACAACGGCCTTCGAGGTCTTTGGCTGGGAGTTTCAGGCTGCTTAAGGGACATTTGAGGGTCAAAAGGAAGCGATTCAGCTTTTGAGTCCTAAAAATAAGATGCTCTGAAAGGACCTGGTTTTGAGACCTACCTCTGGTCTTTGATGTATCTCCCAAACGGGGTGGGGAGAGTGAAGGCATTCAGGCATTTCTCAGTCACCTTCTCAGCTGGTTTGCTCTGACTTCTTGGGGTGTTTGTTTGCCTTCTAAAATTCTTGCCTCTGAGGGATTTGTGAGGACAAATGCATTAATGCTATAAATGGTGTTTGGGAACTAAGGTAATAGAGAGTGTAAATCCCATGCACCCACTTTAGAGCAACCATGGGGTATCTCCAGCTTTTTATTCCTCCTCAGTGCCAACTACTTTTGGGTACTAAACAACCTGTCCTAAAGGCTGACTGTACTCCAGTAACTTTCCTCCTGAAAACCCTAAAACTACACAGCAAATATATTACATAAACCATAGAGGGATCGTTTTACCCATCTTTAGAAAGCGGCCTTTGTGGCTTTGGAAACTGTGAGCTGAGAACAGCAGTGTTATGCAGGAAGCATCATTTTTAATCAGGATGTTTCATCTACAAAGTGAAAGTCCCTTGCCAAAAGCACTCTCATCTCTGACCCCTTATGCAGTGATATAATGTAGTTCCTCCTGGGGCATGAGAGATGCTGAGGTCAGCCTTGCCATGTAGTCTGAATTACTGATATTAAAGAGGATTAAATGGTATTTCTACCACCTGGTACAGTTAATAAGACAGCATCTAGATCAACTGTCTTGAGCCCTGTAAAATAATCATAAGGAGTATACAGTTCTTTAATGGCAATAAAAGTATAATAAGGTCTTCTAAATAGAGCAACAAAAGTTGAACAAACACAGTATTAAAACACTATATATTATTAGATTTTTTTTTTAGAAGTCCATAACAAGGAGATCCTTTGGCACACAAGTACAAAATCAAATTTAACAAGCAAGTTAAATAAGCAATTAGGAGTGGGGATTTTAAACTCCCTTCCAGTCTCAGTTGCTCTAATTCAGCACAAGTGGAAATCTGCCTTGTGTCTTGCAAAGCCTCCCTCGTGATGGCTGTACTCAAACAATGATCAGAGATTGGTATTTTTAGGGGAAAAAAAGAAGACCTGATTCTCATGGTGGGTCAGATTCCCCAAAGTGACCCTTCCTTCCATACCACCCTTGTGTCTGAGTGCTCACGCAGAATGTTGCAGACCCACATCCAGCTTTCTCTTCTGCCTGGGAGAATTCAGACCTAAATCTCCTCCTTTCTAGAAAGATCTCTGACCAGAGAGCTGGTTCCTTTGCACTGGGTGAGTTTTCCAGTATGGCTATGAGTTTTGCTGGTCTCTGAATCAGAATGCAGGAGTCATTGGATAAGGAGGAAGGGAAAAAACAAAACCTGAGGCCTTGTAAAAGTGTCTTTACCAATGATAGGAGACCTGAGTTACAGCCGTAACTCCAAGGTTGTTAAAGCATTTTCCATGGCACAGCTGAGCAAGTAAAGAAACAAAACGAAGAGGAGCTTGGGGAGTTCAAAGGAACCGAGCGAAGTGCCTTTAGGGCTGGCAGAAATGTTTTGTGCATAGGAATCCAAATTCAGAATCTAAATCTGAAGATCCAAGTCCTATTTTGGCCTCGTTCTGACACACTCAAAAAAATTACCTTGGTCTTAAAAAAAGAGTATACAGCAAGGCATATTTTCTGTTGGATGAACTCTCCCAGGAAGCCATAGTATCTTCCTAGCTCAGCCACTGGGATTTTACTGGCAAATTGCAAGTTAATGTGTGAGGTCCTCAGATGCTGCATGTTGGAGGAGCTCCATGACTGATACTGCTGGTATTTGTATTCGCACCACTGCCATCTGAAGAATTTGGTCACTTGTAGCCATAAAGAAGATGAACTGTCCTCTCAGCTTTTCTAGTTGTTGAATCTGTTGTGGACGTCCTTAAAATAAGGTGGGATTTTTAAGCCATTCTCTTCTAGTGTTGTTACAAGAGGGATTTTAGAGGGATTTTGCAAAGCTGGACTGGTGTGCTGCCATCCCTGGCAATTCTTTGTTGATAATGGACTCCACCACCTCTAAAGTCTCTGTTTCTGCAATTATTGGAAATGTCATGGATGGCAACTGACAGACAAAGTAAAGACAACCAACTGTTTTGGAGGAGTGTGGTGCTTCAGCCACATTTTTGCTTCGCTATTTTCATACAGCATCTGTCTTGCTCAGGAGCAAGTCCTTGTTTAACTCTCTGCTCAACAGCAGCAACTCTGGCCCTGCACTCAGCACTAGACGTGTCCCTTTTCCTTCTCCTTTGTATGACCGAATATTTCCCTTCAGAAAGTTTTATCTGTAGCCACATGTGCAAAACTCTCAAATGGACTGTTTCAAATCTACTCAAGGTCATTGAAAAAAGATATTTTTAAAGTGGCTAGGGCTCTTAAAAGTCCTTTTGGATTCCCCAGAAGCAAAAAAGCAGCATTTACCCTGTAAGCCTTATAGATCAAGGACTTGAGTATCTTTCAACATCCTAAGGCCCGTGCAGACTTTAAACTGGTATTCCCAGCTCATTTGCCAAAAGAAGAAGAGGAAAATGAAATGAACTGAAAGCTTTTGCCTTGAGGTCTGCTGCAATGGGCCTTCTGAAGTCTGGAGTCGGAATTGTTTCAATCTATGTAAATATCGGGAAATTAAATTCCATATGTCCCATGCCAGATGCTCCCAGCTGCTGCTGCTGTGTGGGGAACAGTAAGTAGACAGTTTAGCCTCGTCAAGGAAGGGGGGAATGAAAAATAAAAGGGGGGGAATTGTTATTTTGGGGTCGGGAGGGTAATGTGCACAAGTGGCTATGCCAGTGAGCTGACAAGCCAAATCACTGGACAGTTGTAAGTGCTGTGTGAGCCTTAAAACTGGGAGATCCCAGTGAGAACGTTGCAGATCTTGGCGTGAGAGCTTAGGCCTAATGTATGTTGTTTATTTCAAAGCATACAGAAATCGTGTGCATATGGGAAACAGTCAGGTTTGGGCTGTGAGTGGCTTGAATGGGTAAATCTGACTTTGTTGTAGCCTGGGAAAAACAGGCCAGAGCAGGGAAAGGTCCATCACCAAACCAACCAGCCATGGCCAGGGACTGCACAGGCCACTCCTCACCGGCCACTGCCACCCTGTCCCTGTGCCAGGCCGTACCCTGCTCTCAACCTCGTTCTTCACCCTGGTTTCAGCCTTTAGGCCAGGCCTTATCCCTGCCCTACGCTGGGCTCGCACATTGATTTAATCGGTCTGTTATTTCTATTCCAAGCCTTGCGCCGTGGAAGGGAAAGAAGTAGAACAGCACAACCACAACTTTAAATGACCTGTTCTTAAAAAAGCCCCACACACCCTAATGAAACTAGAGATTTAGGAATCCTCGTGGAAACTCCAGCTGCCTAAAAATAGGCAGTGCCCCTCTTGTGTCCACAGGGATCCTTTGCTGCTCTCCTGGCCAGCAGCACCGCCGTGCCCCATCGCGGCTGGAGGCGTGTGGAAGGGCCGGGCTCTGGCTGGCTGCTCCTGCCTCCCTCCCCCTTTTTGTGTTTTTTCTAACGTGGTGACAAAGTGGAACGGGCTCCAAGAGAGAGCGGCCTTGTGGCTTTGCCCCGCCATCGCTGCAGACGTTCAGTAAACACGAGGGAAGCCGGAGCCCCGCGGCCGGGGCGCGGGAGGGAGCAGGCAAGGAGGGCTGAGCGGTTACTCAGCATTTGCTGTCTGAGGTGAGAGTAACTGTGGAAAAACCCGGCCGTTTTATTGTTCTAACCTTTATTTAAACATAGAATCTATAACCTGTTTTTCCACAGAATTTAAAATAGTGGTTTTTTCTGCTTTGCAGCCTCCCTGTCCAAATTCTGAGGTATCACATACTCATGTATTATTTTATGGAGGTGACGGAGGGGGAGTCTAGGGGGAAAAAATGGCCAAAATAGCAAATGGCAGCATGTGGAATAAACCGACGTGTGTGCAGGGCTCAGGAGGAAGGTCGGCTGCCATGAGCCTGCCAAAGCCTGAGCTGGCTTTTGACTTCTCCCTCCATCCTCCTTCCAGCATGAGGGGCTCAGACCTTGGGGCTGCCAACAAAAACTGCTGTTTGCCCATACAGTGCCCATGAGAAGGGCTTGGGGTGGCCACTGTCCCACCTGAAAGGGTTATTTGTAGCCTTCTGCAGCAGAGGAATATCGTTAGAAGTGACATTTTGTAGTGGCGTGCCTGGAAAAAGAAACGTGTGTGGCAGGGCAGAGAACATTGAATTCGGGGGTTTCCTCAGTGCTGCCGGAGCTTCTGGGCCTGGCGTGGCTGTGCTGCACTGTGGGGGGGTTTGCTGGGTTCAGGGATGCAGGGCCTCCCCACCACTGCCCTATCCGAGACAGGCAGCAGAGCTTCAGCTTCTGGCACATCAATGGGAACTGATGTCCTGGTATAAAATAGCAGGGGAAGGTAAAATCAAGGTAAAACTACCAATCCTTTGGCAGTCTGTTTGATGGATGAAGTTGAGGCAGAGGGTTGTTGGTGTTTATTATTCATTGACCACTTGTATTGCGTAGTAAGAAAACAAAATTTCTTCAATGCTCCCAAAGCAAATTTCCAAACTGTTTCAAATAGAGACCAAGGCATCAGGTTAATCAATATATTCTGGTACGGGTTCTTAGATCAATCATGATTTATGATGGGAATATACAGAAGGGTTAAAAGAGTGTTGTGTGCTTTCTAAGGGACAACAATCAGGCAGTGAATCAAAGGAGATTGCTAAGGATCTAAACTGAACAGAAATAGAGAGATGGGAATGATTTTTGAAGATCTCTCCCTCTGTGTTTCCTCCAATATGACATCTAAGGTATTCACAGGAAAAAGTGACTTTTTTTAGGTGTCCTTGTGTGAACATAAGTTTCTCCTACTGTGAGTGTCTTTCTGACCAGTCGCTAAACAGTGGAATGTTAACTGAGCTTTTTTCAACCTCTGTAATCTTATGGTATTTAGGTTTCCTTTGAAGTCCTCAGTGAAAGTTCAAGTTGGTTTTTATTTACCATAATTTATTTACCTACTTTTAACTGTGAAAAAAGGGCACTTCTACCATGATGTCAGGGGCCCAGCCTTCCTCTCTGCTCCCCTCCCACAATGTGGCCATTATATCAACATATGGCAAACATTTCTCCTATTCTGTGTTTACTCCCAGCAGTAAAAATTCAGTAAAAAGCCAAGGGCCTTCCACAGAGAGAGGAAAACTCAGCTACAACCTTCAGGACAGGAAAGGCAAATACACTTTTAACAAGAAAGTTATTGGGACGTTGCTAAATATTTCCAAGAAATAAAATAACAAAGGAGCTTGTATCCAAGAGGAGTCACATATCTTCAGAAAGTATAAGCATCATGGAAAAAAAATCCTGAAGGATTATTATTGAAAGGTTAGCTGAAATTAAAAGCACGTTTATGCAGCCAAAGGAGTTTTTGGGCTTTAATTCATTAGCTCAGGTTTCATCTACCAGGATTCCGCCCCCGGCACGTGTAATAAGATTAGTTCATTAATCGTTGAGTCCTTGGGAATTAACATACTAGAGGTGCTTTTCTCCCCCTCTGAAAAGTCCCCCTGGGTATATAAACACAGCAGAGATTTTGTTGAACGTGGGATCAGAGTTAGTTGTGCCAGGTTTGGCTCGATGAGAATGACTGAATCCTATAAACAAGTGAACAGTGGGAGAAATGTATTAAGAAAAAAAAAGCCCTTGTTTTGTCTTTAGAGTTGTACTGCAATGTTTGGCTGATGGCAGACGGAAATCCAGTGAATTAACTCTTTAAAAAGGGAGGGGGTGGGGGGAAAAGGAAGGATAGAGTGGTTTGTTTTGCTGAATAATTACCCTGGGAACTCAGCTCCCAACCTGCCATCCCAGGAGAGAAGTGAGCATGAAAGGTGGGAAGGGACCCAAGCAGCAGTGGGCCAAGTGTGGGGTGTGGGTGTGCGTGGATCGCCAGGCCAGGATCAGGCAGAGCGATGCAGAAGCATTTCTGCCTCCCAGCCGTGTTGTGGACCCTGGTGGAAGGGACAGCAGCAGTCCCCGTGTCCTGGGGCAGCACTGGCCTTGCGCCAGTGGCAGGACAGAGCCAGATCCTACAGCAAATCCCAGGGTGTGTGGAGGCAGCACATGGTCAGCAACGTGAACAAAGGATTTGGGAACTTTTCTTCCCTTCCTTCAGTCAGACCCTAAACAAGATCGAGGCAAGATGTGGCTCAATCCATCTCACTGAGCCAGAGGGAAAGAGCCACCTTTGTAATAAGGCCTTTAAAAATTCCCCTGGGCCGGGCGCCCATTCACACTGTGCCATGTTTTCATGCAATTTCAGCAGATTAAAAACACATTTAACAAAGTGCAAGGAAGGAAGTGCCCTGATCTCAAGTGGCAAGGGTCAGAAGTGACATGAATGATTAGGTGCCTTATTGGGTATTTTGAGATGCCGGTGCTTAGTTCTGAGGTTCTTTAAGGATTTTGAAGCAGGGAACATAAGGCATGAGGCTCTGGGCTCCTGGGAATTTTACCTGCCAGAGGATATTCGGCTTTCCTTTTCTTGTAATTTCTGAATTGATTTTTTCTTCTTGCTGCAATCAGATATAAGCTGTTTTGTAACAGGGGCATATTTCTCTTCTGGAACTGTAGGAAAACATTCCTGACATTGGCAAAGGAGACCAGGGAGGGATGATTTATGAGTAGAAGATTAGAAGAGTTAAATATTGTTAAATTTGGTTTAAAATGACTAAGTAGGTATATGATAACTATCTTCAAACACATAAATACTAGAGAGAAACAGAAATGTCTCATTTGAGCCAACAGAAGCAAATCCGTAGGCAGCGGAAGCAAAATAAGTAAAAGGCCAAATATCAAGAGAAAATTCCTTGTAGTAAGACCTCTCTAAAAAATCTCAAGGTACAACAATGCTCCAGTTGTAATAATGTCGTAAAAGCGTCCCAGTGCTACAAATATTGTAAAGAGAGCTGGGGATTTCCCATTTATTATGCCCAGGTGGGATTAAATAACCCAGGCAAAGGAAGGCTTGGTTCAGTCATTAGGCCCCACGAGGACCTGGAAGCAGTGCAGGAGCAAACCGGGTAAAACCTCTCAGTGCCAATAAGTGGAGGGAGACGGTGACCAAAGGAAAGGTGAATGTGAAATTATCCTATTTGTGCTCCAAGTGCGACGTGAATGGTGAATGCTCTTAATGAAAGCGTGGCTGCTTTAGTAACCCGATCCCTCCATTACTATTTTAGGCTGTAATTGTAGCTAATAGGAGGAAATGGATTTATATTTTGATGGAATGCATTATTTATCAGTCAGAGTTTGAGGATTCATACAGCCTCGTTATGAGAACTGCTTGATAAAGTGCCTGAGGAAGCCGCGCTGTGTGCGCTCACCTTTTGGGTGTGAACTCAAAATCCAGAGCAGAATTTTAAAAAAAATAATAGTTTGGGAATGGCGTGGCCAAAGGAGGCTTTGTAAGGTAAAGGCAGCAAGAAGAACAAGGTGAGAGTGTAGTGTCTCTGTGGGATATGGATATATAGGGAAGAGAGGTAAAAGCTCCCAACCATTCCTAAAATCAAGGGGGCAAGATGTAGAGTAGGTCTGAATAAAGCAATTGCAGCAACCTTTTCCAGACCTGTTGAGCTGATGAGGGCTCCTGAGATCTTAAAAGGTTCAGGGGACGTCTGCTTTCCTGAAGCAAAATCCTGTAAATATTTCCTTAAAAGAGAAACTTTGTCGCCACGGGATAAAATGCTGCCATCCCAACAAGGTGAATCCTAAAGGATTTTCATTCTATGCCATGCCCTTGCCAGAGAGGGACAGTCAATAAAGGAGTAAAGTAGGGGAGAAACACAATTTTGGTTACTGGGAGAAGTTTACAAGCAAAGGGTGCTGGGCTATGAAGCAGCTACTGCAGCGCAGTGGTGGAATCTCATTGTTTAGGGATTCTTTCAAGCAGCTGGATGAAATCCTAGAAAACGTCTTTAAAGACAAACCTGCACTGGCAGAGAAGCGAGCTGGATGCTTGTCCAGCTCCAGGAGGGGAGATGAGGCCCCGCTCGCTGCCGGAGCCACTCGGGGCTGGGGCAGACCCACAGCTCCCCACGCTCCTGACGGCAGCTTCCAGCCCTGCCGAGGGGACACGGCTGTGCTGGGAAGGCTTCCCTGGGTAAGGAGCCATTGCACAACCTGGCCCTCCCGTTCGGAAGTGAGCCACCCCCGTGAACAATCACCCTGCACACGCTGGATGGGATTTCTACACCATCACTGCTGGTTTATCATCCCTACCTACGTGTTTGTGGCTGCTGCTTGTTTCAGAAACCAAAGGAAACAAAGCGAGCTATTCTATATTTTGTTTTTCTTAGTAATTTATGATTAATGGGGTAAATCTTGGATTCCCTACTCAGGGGTTTTCACATTGCATTACCCAGGCCTTCTGTTTATACATGTTTTGTAACAGAAATAAAAAGTATTTCCTTTTAGCCCAAGGCACCTAATCAGGATTAGGCCTGGAGCAGAATATTTGGCATTCTTGCGTTCCAGGAGTACCTTGATGTGGAGTTGTCTTTTGTCAACTGTAGATTGAATATTCAATTACACTGCTTCTTTTTTTAAAGGTATTTTAGGGCCTATCTGATCAACTGATACTGAATACAGTTATTCTCTGCACTGCATTTTGTGGATGTGGATCTTCTTATGAATTCTTTAGCTGAAAGTTGATAATTGTAGAAGAATTTGCTTTGTGAAGCTGCCTCACAGAGGGACTGAGGGATTTGGTGTGTATATAGTACAAGCTGTGCAGCATTCTGCTCATCTGGCACTCAAGCTCTAAGTTGCAGTCCTACACTGAGCTCGGACTAACAAGTCATGATTTTAGTTCCCAGTTTATGCAGTACCTGCAGCACAACAGTGTCCTTATCCCCTCCTGCCTGCTGGCACCAACTCCTTCTCTGCAGACCAAAGGGCACTAAAACATTCACAAGGAGGTGTAATTTATGTACAAAATCAAAGCTCTTTTGCAACAGCATCTAATTTTCAGTTGCTTGAAATAACAGTCTTGTTCTTATTCTGAAGGGGCTACAAGGAACCTGGAGAGGGACTTTATGTTGGGAATTGCGGTGACAGGACAAGGAGTAATGGGCTCAGACTGGAAGAAAGGAAATTGATGTTAGATATTGGGAAGGAATTGTTCCCTGTCAGGGTGGGCAGGCCCTGGCACAGGGTGCCCAGAGAAGCTGTGGCTGCCCCTGGATCCCTGGCAGTGCCCAAGGCCAGGCTGGACGGGGCTTGGAGCAGCCTGGGGCAGTGGAAGGTGTCTCTGCCCAAGGTAGGGGGTGGCACTGGGTGAGGTTTAAGGTCCCTTCCAACCCAAACCATTTTATGACTCTATTCTCCAGTGAGTGGAGATGAGTGACTGGGAGCAAGACAGATGTCAAATCAAGGCAACGTGCCCTGGATGCTTCTCAGGCAGAGCCTCTTTATCAAAGCCAAGCTGAATTGTAGAGCTTTTCTGCAATTACAATAATAAGCAGCTTTATTTAAATGTAATTGCCTTAACTGAAAATATCTTAATGTGGGGTTCTTTGTTCCATCTGGTGTTTGGAAAATTCTCCATAGCTTTGAGTCACCTATTTTGAATTTTTAAAAGGTTTATGTCTAGTTACAGTGCAGACATATTATTACACATCAGAGTCTTAGTCATTTTGTTCTGCTCTTGCATCCTGGTGTGCTTATTCACTTTGGTTTATCTGAATAGGGAGGGAGGGAACCTGGAGGGAGTGGGAAGGGTACACAGATTGAAGGGAAGGACCTGCTTATGTTTAGAAACAGTTGGGCTTCACTTTTTTAGATTTTAATTTCATGGACTTATTTTACATAGTGATACGATTGGGAAATAATGAAAAGTCCAGAAAAACCCTATTTTTCCTAAGAAGTTTTGTGCATTCTTCACTGGAGGGTCCCACTCAGTTGTAACATCAGATCTCACTTCACCAAATAGCTTCTGTATTTACAGTGCATTATTTGCTGTTATTTTTATATGAAGGGATTCCTTGTTTCTGTTTTATTAATATTGGTTTCCCTTTTGCGTTACCGTGCCTGCAACATCCTCAGAAAGCAGCGTTGTTACAGCAGTGCTTGTCAGGCCTCAGTAGGAGCCGAGCAAAACTTCCAATCCTTTGACCTTTGGGTTTCCAAAATTAAAATTTGCAGCAGAAGTGTGTACATTGGGCTTATCGCCTAAAAACCCAGGCTGGTGCTGCTGTGTCTGGGCTGCAGTGAACCTCCTCCTCCTCTGCTCCGTCGCTTCTGTTCCCCACCCTTCCTGTTGGACCTGTGCTCTGCTCATCCACGCAAGAAATTTTGAACCAGGGCTCCTGAGCCTCCCTCTGACCCTGCACAGGACTCTCTGTACAACATGAGTCACTTCACCATCGGCAAAGTTTGGCCTCATTTTGTCTGAATATCGGGCAAATTACATCAGATGACATCACCGGGCTCCTGGTGGGATCGCTGCGGTCTCTGGGTCTTCCTGGCCTGCAGAGAGGACACGGAGGTGACGCTGCTCAGCACGGCAGGGCCCTGAGGCAGCCTGTGTGCCTGTCTGCTCCCTGCCATGTTGTCTGCAGGCAGTGGCAAAATTAATAAGTGCAAAAAAAAAAGATTATTAAACAAAGCCCATGTGTCAGGAGAACAACTTAAGTGCACTGTATGGAGGAAAAGCATTGGCCAGGTACAAGGATAGGGCACAGGAAAACAGGGAAGGACACATCTGTAAATTAATATGAAGAAAGGAAGCTGGAATTCCTTTCAGCCTGTCCTGAACACAGCTCTCTGTTTGCTTGTTGTTGCTTTTACCAACAGAGAAGTCAGCCTTTTAAATCTCTTTCTGCTGTGCAGGTGGCAGTGTAAGTAGAATAAAACAGAACTTGTCAAATCCAGGAATCTGGCTTGTGGAGAGCAGATCCCAGAAAGAATAAAAAAAAAACCAAACCCCAAAACAAAACAAAAACATGATACCTAAACCAGACTTCCACTTCTGGGATCAGATCGAAACAACAAAAAGCCCAGAAAGATTACACTAAGCTCAACTCAAATTAGTTTATTGTGTTGCATGTTTCTCGAGGCAAAAGAGTTTACTTTGGAATTAAAGCACACCCAGAGAACACAGCCCTCGACTGGACATTCAGAGCTAATAGCTTGCAGAGGAGTTCAGGCCAGTTGATTCTAAAAAACAGATGGGTGTTGAGAGGCACCGTTGAGGTCTCCGCATTCCTCCCCGCACATCGACTTGGGGTTGTTGTGCTGCGATGGTCAGAAACTCTGCAGCTGTCTGACTCCTCTGCCTGAGCAGCTCTGACACCCCAAGGGCCCTACAGACTGAGCAACGCAGCCTCTGCCAGGGCCCATCCTGCTGCAAACGCGGGGACAGGAGAGGGAGGGCACTCCAGGGGTGGGGACCTGCTTTGGAGAGGTGTCCATGAAGTGCTCTGGGTGACTCTTTCTGAGTGTATCTGTCTCCATTGTTCCTTGTGGCTGTGGAGCTGTTGTGTGAGAATTCTCCCCAAAGATTTCTCTCGTAGCATTGGTTGGTAGCGTTTTGTAACGTCTTGGCAGGCAGGATCCTGGCCACGAGCAATTAGTGGAGAGGTGGCATGAAATTGAAAAATGAATTCTGAAAATATTTGCTTTTTAACTTTCAGTGGGAGCTTCGGTGTCATGTTTGGGAATAGCTCCTGGTTTATCCCAGCTGGGCTGAAGTTTTTGTGCTTTTCTGGTTCATTTCTCTTTCGAGGTGAGAGAAGGGCATGTCTTTATGCTGGGGGTGTCCCCACAAGTCCAGCCCCACATGTCCAGAGCTGGGGATGTCATGATAAGAAAGGATCACTGTGAACTCCCTGTGGGCTGGTCCCTGGGGAGGTTGGTGTGTTCGCAGCACAACTGGCACAATAGGTGCTCGTAAATCTGGGACAAGTTCACATGAAATGATGCTTCCAGGTGGAAGTGAAGCCAATGGCAAAACATCTGGAAACTGCTGCCCCAGTAACCCTCTTCTACAGTGTGGAACCTTCTCTGTTACTCTGAGGACTGGCTAAGGAATGGAGATATGGCCAGTCTCAGGTTTCTATTTCATTTACTTCTTTGTCAGGCTGCACTCCTGGTGATAGGAAAATACCAGCGGCTGTTTGAGCAGGAGCTGCTGAGCTCCCTTCCAGAGCATCTCTGGGCTGTCTGCCTTGGGAAGGACACTTCTTTCAAGGCCATCTCCCAAGGACCAAGGATTGCTGAGTTCAGATGAGGACCGTATCATCTCTTTCCTCCTCCAAGGCTTCTTTGCTGGAGGCAGCGCACTGAGAGCTTCCCAGTCTGGCTTACTGGGAGGGCTAGGACACGATGGATGTGAACTCGGGGACACTTTGAGGAGATGGAAGAGTGGCTGACATGAAGAACCAGCTGCTCTTTCACACTACTTCTGCTCCAAGCTCCTCCTTTACCCCATAACATCACCCAGGACACAGCTGTGATCCCTTTGGAGAAGGCACAGGTAGGATTACAGGGCTCTCTGGGAGCAATTAGAGGCAGCCCTGAGGTCTCTGACACCCTTCCCAGTTGCCTGCAGAAGCAAATCTCCTTGCTGCTCCAGCTTCTCCTGGTCTGGGAGTGCCTGGGCAGCTGTCTGTGCTGGCTGGCAGCTGGAATGAAGGTAAGAAGCAGGGGGTGAGCAGAGGGTTGCTGGGAGAAGACTTGCTGAGAAAAAGAGAAGTTTAGAGTCCAAGGATGAGGTGTCAGAGCAGTGGGAAAGGGCAGCCTGGTTTTCCTTATTTTATTTTCACTTTTGACCTTTTGATTAAGGAGTCCAGTCAGCCCAACTCCTTCCAGCATAAAGAAAAGACACTGAATTTAATTGATGACTGGCGGTGGAAAGTCACATTTTTGGGCTGGGGTTCTACACTGAGGGAACCTATTCATTAGCTCTCCTAATATTCTGACTCTTAGCTGCTGCTGCTTTCTGATTCTGGTTTCGTGTGAGCAGTGTTTATGTGAGCTCTCTGCTTTGATGGCATTGGATGTATTCCCCAGGAGCAGCCCCTGAGGTACAGTGAAACAAGGTGGAACAAGCACATGATAAACACAACCACCTGACTCTGCCCTGGCCTCACATGCCCTCACCTCTCTTTGCAGTCAGATGAGGTGTGAGGTGGGGTTTCCCTTGCACTAAATCTTTGTGTCTTTATGCAGCGTTTGAGGTAAGGAGGGGGAAAATACTCGGTTGGGTTTGTTTGTGGTTTTTTGGTTTTTCTTTCTAAAGGTCTCTCTCGAAATAACACATAAGAGTCAATAGAGCTGTTAGTAGCTGCAGTGGGGATTATTAATCCCACTCTTGCAGAGTAGTGGCAACTGTTAAGGATGCATCCTCTCTAAACTGCAGATGGGATAATCAACAATTTAAATTCTCACCAGTGGTTTGAAGTGTTTTTGGTGTTTTCTCCATTTTTGTTCCTTGCTAGGACTTGGCCACATAAAGGGCTGTATTATCAACTGTTGTGTCCAGCCCCAATGGAAACAGGAAATCTTTAGGAATCACAAGAAATCCATCCAAATCTCCTCCATTAAATGAGAATCAAGATAGTGAGGAACAAACCTACCAATTCTTCCTTATATCCCATGACTGCTGGAGAGGTGGTCCCTGAAATCAGCCAGAAGTTGGTAGAAACTGGTGGACTTGAAGCTGGAAAAAGGGGCTTTAGTAGGGCTCCAGGGAGCAAGGCTGAAATGTTTCTTTCTCTTTTATATATCTGTTTGCTGTGTATTCAAAATATCTCTGTGTGCCATAGCGTGGCATCAGGTTTTTATTAATTCCTCATTGATTTGAGGGAGGATTTCTGTTTGCAAACCTCTGGTTCAGGGTGGCTTGTGAGGAACAGAGAAGGAAAACCCGTTTTGTGTTTGTGTAACATTTGCGAGAATTGGTTAAACAGACACACATCAAAATAAATGCTGTAACCTTTCAATAATGTTTGGTCTCCCAGAGAATGAACATACTGTAAGTATGTGTATTAAGTACACACCATTAATAGTCTCGGTGACATTTGGGCTGGCTCCACAGGGGAGATGAAGGGCACGCACTGAAAATGGTATCAAAAGGGAAAAATAATCGCCTCAAGTCACAGAAATAAAATTTGCCAGAGGTTGCAGGAATAAAAATAGGGGTTTTTTGGGTTCCCTTAATTGAATTTGATCTCTGTGATGTCGCCATCAGAGGACACAGCTTTGGTCCTTTCATAGCCTGGGTTTCTTCTCTGAAGTTGTTAGAGGAATGAGTCCAGAAATTCCTGGAGGAGCATCACAGGTGATGGGTAATTTTGGTTTAAGTTACTGCCATTACTTAAAGGCACTAATTTATTTATTATTTTTTGTTCTGGCTCTCTCTGTTGGTCTTTTCTGTCTCTGTTTGGAATGAGATAACTGCAAGCAGAAATACATAAAGGCAAATTCCCACCATGGTGGTTGTCATCCCCAGCTGATTCCCCATGTCAAAGTAACCCAGTGGTCTGCCAGTGGGAGGAATCTTCTGCCCTAAAATGAACAACAGCAGGAGGTGAGGCTGGCCTGGGTGCTAGTTAAGGAATTCCAGGAAGGGAAATTTTGATGGAAAGGATGATAAAGTCAGTGAAGATTCTGTTAACATCGATGACTTGAATGTAGTCTTTAAGGAGCATAAATAGGATTTTTTTGGTTTGGTTGTCTTTTTCTTTAAGAATCAGGCTTTACTGTTCTCTGCAAAACATCCTCTTCTCTGATGGCTTTGATTTTTATGAACTCAGTGGCACTCAGGTTTATTTTCACTTAGACTAAAGCAGAAGAAGAGCATGAATTAAATGAAACTTTGAGTGGTATCAAGCTTTGCTTAGGCTCCAGAAACCCTGGTTATCCTCTCATTATCTTTTCTTGTATCCCTTTATCTCTCAATGATGAGAATGGTTGTTATTCCTGGACCATTGAGCTAAGAATATTTCAATTGTTTATTGGTGTACGAGGGCTGCTGTGATTTCTGCAGTGGATCACATCATCCTACAATAAACAGATAAAGCAAGATGGGATGCCTCAGCCTGGTGGGTTACTGGTGAGTTTCAACAGAACAAGAGATGTATGTGATGTTTTTGGACAGTCTCTAGAGATAAGACCATGAAGGTTTCTCCTCAGAGTGGACACACATTCAGTTTGGTGAAAAACTGTTCTCATGGTGCACTGCCCAGCCCTGGGGTGTAGTTGGGGTGAATGTAGTTGTTCATCACTTTATGTAACTCTCTCACATTTACATTTTGCATCAGCCACAAGGTTTGATTTGATGTTTTTTTTCTGTGGCTCTTAACATAAACTGAACTGACAGAGAGGTGCTGCAGGTGAAATCTTAGGGCCTTTCTGGAATACCCTTGGTGACAGCAGGACTGGGGAGTCCAATGCAGATCTATTAATTTTGTATCACGTCTGCATCAACCATGGCCTTGGGGAATGTTCCAGGGTGGACTGGAATAGGCTGAGATGGGAGCAAACCGGGGCATGGCTCAGACAGACCTCATTTGGCCGTGGCTCTGCCGACAGTAAAAAGCGGTTTTCTAGAAGATTTTATCATTGGTGTGACTCAGCATCATTAAACCTGAAAGCAATAGCCAAACTGGTGATCAGAAAGAACTTGAGGACCATCCCTCAAAGTTTGATGGTCTATAATAAGTCAGAGTGACATCCAGATGACTCATGTTCTTGCAAGTTTTCAAGCCAATGTTTTTCAAACACAGAAGGGGTTTGGATAAGCTTCTGAACTGGACCCAACCTTCCAATGGTTTGAGGTTCACCTCTTACTATTTTCTGTCTAACTTAGGCAAATGCTTAAATTTAGAAAAAGAAAAAAGAACTTAGCGTGTAAACATTGAGCACTTTGTTTAAATATTAAGCATTAAAGTTACATGTTGGTTTTTTCACTTGAGCATGGAAATACGTAACTTAATTTGCAAAAGTGTGGAAGCCAAATCAATTTTGGGGCTGGATTGAGCTCAGCTCATTGCTCTTATGATGTGTGTGCTCTTTAGAGTTATAACTCCAATGTTTGCAATTTCACTCTGTGCCTTGAAATAGTCAATATTTGGGATGAAAGAGAAATTATTTGCAATTGTAATGTTCCAGTGGTAGGAAATGAAACTGATAATGTCTGATTGCATTTGAATAAGCACAGAAGAACACAAACCCCCAATTCTGTAAAGGCTTTTGTGTGTAAACAAAGCTCTGCACTCTGGGAGTAGCTGCAAGAAGCAGCAATCAGAAGGTACATATTCAGAATGTACATGCACCTTTACAAGACTGGGATGTAGCTATTCCCCCTCTGAGAGCCAAAAGAGTATGAAATGAAAGTATAGACTTTGCCACTGCGATGTTTGTTTGGGGAGATTTTGGAAAACAAGGAACTATTGCGTAAACCCTTTCTCCTTGTTGAGGCTTGTGGTTTATCCTCCTCCCTCCTCCCTCCTCCAACAATTGCAGTTTCTCAAGAGCAACCTAAGAATTGTTGAGTAAAGGTCATTTATCTAGAATGGCTTTCCCTAGGACTGCTTTTCACCCTGGCTGTCACAAGGATTTGATGCCGGAAACTGCCCTAATTCATTACAGAAACAACTCACTAACACTGAGCTTGGATGTGGGTGCTTGGACACAGCTGGTTGGAGAGAGGAAAGGCCTCGTCCTCTGTGAAGAAGCCATAGCCTGGTTCAGTTCATCACCTCTTTGCTTGCCATGTTGCTGTCCAAAGAGAGAAAACATTTCTACAAATGAGAACAGGAATGACAGCAAAATGAAAAATCCCCCTCATTTCGTTGAAATAGCATCCAGATCCACCCAGTTTGCTTAGATGTGCTGCTTTCTTAGCCTGTTTGCTGCATGCTCTGCATGGATTCACTCTAACTGATTGCATGATGGAGTGGGATTTGCAAAAGTAGACCTTCCAGTGCTGCCAGCAGGAGAAAATGTGTCAGGGCAATTTGTAAAGGGGACTTTCCTAGCTCAATGCATTTTCCAGAAATGCCTTTTCTACCTTTCACCCTTAACCAAGTACTTTCCCACAAGCTGTGGTGTCTCCTGCAGGGCGATATTGTTCTCATGAATGCATCCGTCTTTCAGTATGCGGGAATGCCCAGGAATGAGAGCTGAATGGGGAGAGAGGTTGTGAGTCAGGGACTTGGACAGCTTTAGCAGCACATACCATTAGGTTTCCTGTAACCAGTTTGTCATTCAAAGGCATCTTGGGTTGTTGGTGTCTGAACGTTGTTGCCAGCAGATGATTGTCCTGGCATCCAGGTGGTTTCAGCTCTGGATGTGTCAGAAGCAAACAAATCCCCTGTCATTTGTCTGGCTGCGGTCGTTGCACTTTTAGGCAACTTTAACCAAAGACTCTTCCCCAACTTTTAGGCAGTTTCAGCCAAATACTGTTTTCCATGTTTTTGCTCATTCTCAGCTGCAGGTGTTTCTCAAGGCCTGAGCTTCAAGACTGGTTTTGAGGTCGTGGCTGTTTGCTTGCAAGTGGCGAAAGGCACAAAAGTTGTCAGTCCCCAGATGGTCAGTGAGCCACAGTCTCCCTGTGAGTCTGAGTGAGCCACGTAGACAGAGCTTTGGGAGCCTGAAGTCCCAAGGCTCCCTCAGTGGTCAAAAGGAGATGGATAAGACAAAGTTAGGGTCCTGCTGGCTTTTCTGGAGGGTGAATCATTATATAAATATGTACATATATATAAATAACTGTCTGCCAAGGAAACCCAAGAAGGTTAATCTGACAAAACCATGGATGCCTTGTGTGAGCACCCACCACCTTCAGCCATCCAGCAGTGCCTTGAAGCCACTCTGCAGTGTTCAAAGTGACTCTGCAAGGTGCAGGAACCAGAGGCTGTGGCTGGGAGGGAGCCGTGCGTGCACTGCAGCTGTCTGGGCTGTACCTATTATGTGGATAAGCAATCAGCTCCTGTCTCCAGGGCTGTCAATCTGGAACCTTTCACCAGCACTAAATTCACTTTAGAAAAATAAAATAGAGAGACAGCGAGATTAGTCAGACTTCTAAAATGCTTCAAGAAACTTTAATGTTATTATCTAAGCAGAAAGATATCCAGCAATTCCTCAGCTATTTAACATAATAGGCAGTTGCTGACAAACGACGTTATCGAGAATACGCTCCTGAGTGAGGAAGAACGATACGATCTTGCCTAAATTGTATTTTAACAAACATGCCTATCTAACAATTAAGCTGGAGCAATTTTACTCTAATAGATGCTTTTGCTGCTTAATATAGAAATTTACATGTTCATTTGTAGCCCCCAGAGATCACACAGCTGCCAGACTCCCAGCTGCCACCACCCCTTTCCTCCCCCTCTGACTTCTCTCGGCTTTGGCTACGAGCACTTGATCTAACGAAGCACTTTAAAATACAAATCCCACTGTTTTCTTGGCCGTGGAGCTGAGCTCACTGGGCTGAATTTGAAATAGGCTGCCTGCCAGCCAGACACCCTTACTCACCTAAGCTAATTTTATTCCATCTGATGGCAAAATAGCCATTCCCCCTCCCTCCTTATCAGAATCCTGGTGTGTTACACACGAAGCTATGAAAGCCCAGAAAGGGCCAAGCTCCTCCACAGAGCTGTCCCTTCACCCTGTCCCTCCTCCTACGGGGTTGTGGGGTCAGGACTGTCCTGCCTGGGGTCAGCTCTGATGCCGTGGGGGCAGTTTTGGGCAGGACGGGCACCAGAAGGGGCAGTGGCTCATCAGCTGAAACTCTGCCATGCGATTCACGAGGCATTTCCCAGATAAGGAGCTTACAGTGGGAGGTGGCAACAGGCAACTTGGGCGCTGGCAGCATTTTTCCATTCTCCAGTTACTGTGTAGTTCAGCCTGGGACAGGCGCGAGCCTGATGTAATACGCTGTGTGCTATTTCAGGGAGACGGAGCCCGTGTCCTTCAGGCCAGGCCTCGGAATGTTTGGGAGATAAGAAACCTCACTCTGAATGTTCCTTACAGTCTCAGATGAGAGAAGTAGGTAGTGCTTTCTTTTAACTCTGCCAGTGAAATAGGGTTATTCCATCTAAACTCCCAGAAGCGAGGTGCCCATGGCATTGCATGGGCACACACACTTTTTGGGCATGGATCTAGCAGAAGGTGACAGGTAGGAATGGATGCGTGGCTGGTGATGGAGAGTTGGTGGGGAAACGTGGAATCCATTCCCTGGGGCTGACATACCAAAAGCCACACCATGTTGCAGGTATTTGGCTCATTTTTCCTTTGGGATAAAAAGCAGAGGGCTTTGGTTTACCTTAGGTCTCATCTGTTGTTCTGTCACGTGAATGAACCTTCTGGTCCTTTTGCTGGGCTGGATATGAGGTGGAGACTGGCTCTGATCATGAGGTTCCTCTTATTCAGGAACCAGCAAAACTATCCCAAAGTAACTGGTCCAGCAACATGAAAAAAGCCCAAACTTCTCCATGAAATGATTTGGCGTGAATAATTCCGTGAGCTACAGACAAAGGGGCATTTTCTCCAGTATAAATTGATTTATGTTTTCTAGGGATGTGGCCTAGAGCTCTTTTCTCACTTGCATACCATTGTGGCACTTCTGTAAAACATTGTCAGAAATAATTCATTGTGGATTATCTTGTATCATGATCAGCTGTCCATAGAATAACAAGGGGCATCCAAAAAAGTTATTTCCTCCCCCTCACCATTGCTGAGTGATAAACCTCCTACCAAAGATGCCTGTGAGGGTTGGAAGGCCAGGAAATCTATTCCATTTGGTTTTTCATCTAAAACAAAACCACTTTTATATCACCATAATCAAGGAGGGAGGCAACACCACTCCACTTAGCAAACAAATTTATAATAAGTGCACTTGCTGGAAAATGTTATAGTTTGTCCTGAAAAAGAGACTGAGGGCATTGATAGTGGAGCACAATCTGACCAGTGCTTCCTGCGTGGCAAAGGGAAGGAGCATCCTCCCTCACTCTGGCGCTGAGCTCTCTTCTGCAAGGTGACAGATGCCTCTGTTAATAAATAGCTCAAATTAGAATCAGGATGATGGAGATATTCAGTGAATTTGGGAAATTTCTACCCTCACAGAGAGAAAAAAATGAAATGACTTCTGATGTAGCTTTTGGAAGACAAGAAACTACCCCTGAAATAAAAGACTCCTGGGCTGCTCCAAGGACAGGCCAAACACCACATTGACATGTTTTTAATGAACATCTTTTCCCCAGTCTCCTGGAAGCTTCCCAGAGCTGAACCAAAATGCCCTTGCAGAGAACAGTCAGTGCTGCAAGTCATGGAATGGTTTGGGTTGGAAGGGATCTTAAAGATCGTCTCATTCCAGCCCTGCCATGGGCAGGGACACCTTCCACTGTGGAAGTGAGGAGCAGAAAACTAACTTCCAGAAAGTACCTTGGACCAGCAATTTAGCCAAATATGGAGGTGTCAATGCAAGTGACTGCAGGATTGAGGAGGATGCCTCTGGAAGGCATCTTCCAAACCACACCCGAAGAGGGAAAGCAGAGCCTCAGATAACCAGAGTCTTGGAAATATTTCCCTCTCCCTAACGTGTCCAAAAACATGTTAGAGGCTCCTGTAGATCTTGAAAAGATTTCAGCCTGCAGAAGAGTTCTGCTAATATTTGATGCAATGGCCTCTTGTCCTTGCCACCTTGTGAAGTGCCTCTCCCTCAAGATATGGAGGGCATCAGGTTAGACAACAACTTGTGTGCAGCTCCAAATAAAGCATCGAATGTTGGTGTTCAGTCATATAAACATAAATTGAGGTATATTTGGTCTCCAAACTTCATATGGAGTGAAAAACTGATTCCCACCGCTGTGAAAAGTTGGAACTGAAATATTTGGACTCTTTCAAAAGCTTTTGTTTTCTCTTAATTTTCATCTCTTTTGGCCAGAACTATTAGTTTAATATTATATAGCTTCAAGAGGAATTGTGAATGGTCCAGAATTCCACTTACAGCTTAAAACTCCCAACAAAACCAAAGCAAAACCCCAAACCTACATTAAAACAAATGCTCTCAGGTGTAGCTGCTTCTGAACACAGGCCAGGTGCAGGACAATGGCCAAGGTTATGATTTTCTAGTGCTGTCAATATAAAACTATGACTTTTTTTCAGTTACTCATGCAGGCTGAAATTTTTCCTTCTGGTCCATCTCTTTAAACATTTGAGCCAAAGTCATCTTCTCTTTCCAGGAACAAATTGGGAGGAAATTATTTTGTATTACCCATTAAAAAAAGCCCAAAAAAACTCACAGCTGTTTGAATGTGAAACTCTCAAACATCCACACAAAAATACTTGACATTTGTTAGTAGGATGTGGGGGCCTCAGTCTTGTGATGTGCATTTCTCTCATCCTAAATCTGCAGCTAATCCTCCAACTGTGCATTGTTGCCTAGTTTTGGAGCCCCTGCTCCTGAGCTATCAGTGCATGGCAGAGGAAGAGCCTCCTGTCCATGTTCATGTGCCAAAAGCAGCTTCATTTGCTGTGCAGTCCACTCCTGGAGCAGCGTCTGTGCAGGGAGTGGGGCAGCCCTAAGGACGATGTGATAACAGAGCACGTGATTGCAGCATTGGTGATGTCGCTGTAGTGTGGGGAACAAATTTTGGTCAAGCATAACTCAGGGATTTCCTAATCGCTGAAATCTTGACTCTGCAGCCTTCTGAATTTTCTCCCATCTGTGGTGGTGTAATTCAGTGCTGTAATTGCAACAGATGGCTGGTCTTTTAAACCATGATGAGGCAAAAAACTGAAAAAAGAAAAAATGGAGAGTCTTGGGGACTGTGACACTGTGCACTGTGGGAAGTGTCAGGCTCTGATGCAAATAGACATTTGGCGTTATCTGGCTATAAGATGCAATCTTCCTAACCAATATTGTAAAAATCTCTGCTGGTATTTGTTGGTAGCTCACAGTTCATTACTTTCTCTTGGGGAGTAGCCACTCATTGCTGCAATAACTCTTACAGCTCTGCCATGGCAGCTTCGTGTGGATCACCAGCATCCCTAACCTACACTGAGCTCACACAGAGCACAGGAGGAAGATCTAAACTTGTCTTTCTTGCGGGCTGCCAGCAAAGGATAGGTGATACAAGTTTGGAGAAAGGAAATTTAACTTTTTCCCCAAATCTTTGCTTTAATTTGCTTTGTGTTTTAGAGGAGATTCACCATACCCTTGCAGAACACCTCAGCTTCCAAAACCAGTGCAATTCCTGGCTTCACAGCACCTGGAATGTCAAACCGTCAGGGGCTGTTTTGATGATGTCAGAGTTCAACCAGGTGCAAGACATAAATCCTAGGAAAAGTTTTCTGCCCTCCTTTGAATTTTGAAAAATTGTGGAGAGCCTACAGCAGGGGCAGCAAAACATCTGAATTTTGGGGATCGTCCTTCAAAAATTCTGAACTTCTGGGGGCTTGTAAGTGATCTAAGCAAAATGTCCTTATTATCATAGAAGGGTAAGCAAACTAGAGAACAAAGGTAGGGAACAGCCCCTCACTCCCAAGTGTTGGGAAGAAATGTTCCTGCTCAGAATTATGTCTGCCCATCATATTTATCATTAAAACACACTGCAGAGAGGGGCTGCATTTTACCTTTGCAGAGCAATTGCTGAGAGGAGACAAATTGATTAAAGATTACACTTTTTGCTTACCTTTAATCAGTCTTCTGCCAGGCAACTAGTGATAAGACAAAGGGAAATGGCCTCAAGTTGCACCACGGGAGGTTCAGGTTGCATATTAGGAAAATTTTCTTCACTGGAAGAATGGTTAAACATTGGAAAAGGCTGCCCAGGGAAGTGGCGGAGTCACCATCCTTAGAAGTGCTCAAAAACGGAGTGGATGTGGCACTTTGGGACATGATTTAGTGAGCAAGAGAGTGTTTGGTCAAAGTTTGGACTTGATCTTGGAGGTCTTTTCCAGCCTTAATGGTTCTGTGATTCTAAGAGAAACTTCGGGCTGATATTACCCACCTTCTCATATGGGTCTATCACCCTCCTGCTCTCTGCCACAACTGCAGAGAATAATGTTATAAAGCCAACATCATTACTTTAAAGAGGGTTTTTGTCAGTTAATATAATCACTTGAATTTATCATTGAAGCTGCCTGTGACATCCTTTTAATCTAGTAATGGTGTAACTCTCTAACAGTCTATTTGGAACGTCAGCATTAGGGAAGGAGAGAGAGCTGGAGAGCCGGGAAATGTGCTCATCCCTAATGCAATTATTAGTACTCCTAAATAACTCGTTCAAAAAGAGCGAGAGTCAGTTGCTGACGGCATGCTCAAAGTTTTTTCCCACCTTGGGATCCATTTTCATCCCTGGTGGAGGTGTGGAAGAAAGGAACTCAAAGCAATGACATAACTTCTGCCTTTAGCCCTTTCTGGGAAAACATCCTGTTACACCTAATATCCTTCACAGCAATCCCTTCGTTGGCCACAGCCCAGTAAACTCCTGCTGAGGCCAGAGCCTTGTGCACGGCAGAGGTTGGGGACAGCCCCTTGTGAGGTGTGGCTCTGACTCACCCTCCATGTTTGTGTCACTTCCTCCTGCTCACCCATCCCAAAACACATCCATGGAGCGCTGCCTTTGGCCACCCGCTCCCGAAGCCAAGCCTGGGGCCTGTTCCAGCACTGTCCTCTGTGCCCGCAGCTGCTCCTGTGCTTTCTCTCCTTTGGAGTCTCTTGAGTTTCTTCCCCTCCATGATCTCTGCCCAAAAGAACAGATCGGACACACTCCAAGGTGTCCTGGTGGGAGGCAGAGGTTTGACTGGACACCTCTGTGGTGCAGGACAAGGGAGGTGGTTGGGAGTGTTTTATCTGCTGCCTGTGTTGGGCAAGGACTGGTAATCACCATGATGGATTCAGGAGTTGCCCTGCAGGCTCTATTCTCCCTTCCCCTGTCCCCTTTGGGCACTGCTCTGAAATTTGGGGACAGAATGCTTCTAATATGTTGATTTTTTTTTTTAACTGGTTAAGAAGCACAGGAGGGAATCAGTAATGGGAGACAGTTGGGATTATTTTTGAACCATGTTTTATTCCCTCAGTCAACGATAATGGGACTGCAGGAGGCTTTATGAGGAGCTGTAAAAACTCACTGCTGAGTGTGGTGGTTTAATGGTCACAGGGACTTCCAAAAAAGAAGATAGTTTATTTTTATGAAGCATCCAAAAAAATAAAAAAAAAAGAAGGAAAAAAAGTCAGGAAAAATTTTGCAGGGAGAAGGTAAAATAGGAAGGGAGTGCTTCCAGGGGCTGGATGCTGATTTGGAGGGAGAAAGGGCAAAGTGGTATCTAAAGAAGGACAGGTACCACTTACAAGTGGGAAGGATGAGGGGGATAGAACGGAAAGTGAGAGTAGTGGGAGAACGAAAATGAATGTGGAGGAGTTGGACAATACAAGAGTTGAAGGATGCAATTAGAGAACAGGAAAGAAGAGGAGAGGTGAATGTTAGAGCTGGGGTTGGGTGTGGTAGAACCATTTCTGGCAGGAGTGGAGAAGGATGGGGTTAGTGGGAGGTGGCTGCTGAGAGGGGAGGGAGAGGGGCAGGGCTGTGAGAGAAGGGAGGGTGGCTGGGAGAGGTATTTCCTGACTGAACTGGTGGGTTTCTCTGCTTCTTCTGAGCTGATGGCTGTACCCTGGGATGTGATTCATGGGAATTTAAGAATACACAATTCCAATATTAAGTTTATTGGTCATGCCACTAGTTTCTGTACCAGGAATGCAGTTTCCAAAGATGATCTCTGGATGGGATTTACATGGAAAAAAAGATTGATAAGCAGAAGAACCCTAGGTAGACCAAGCTTCCAGACTCTTCTCTCATAGATAAGAATACCCAAAGTTAGCACTGTCAAAGACAGTCCTTTGTGGGTTTAATCCTAAGCAATGAAATGGCTTCTGCAATGTGTCTTCTGATTACAAACCTCAGAGAAAGGCAGGAACACTTTTGAGCAAACAGATTTTCTTCTATTCAGAATAAACTGAGAAAGTGGCTCTTGTAATCCCATTGAGCACTCAGGCCAGGAATATCCAGACACAAAGTCTTGGCATGTAGCAGGATTGGAATGAGACAGAGATGTGGTACCTCCATCATGGCACCTCCTGCTCTTCTTATAGAATAAGGAATTTTTTCTTCCCTATGAGGGTGGGGAGGCCCTGGCACAGGGTGCCCAGAGAAGCTGTGGCTGCCCCTGGATCCCTGGAAGTGTTCAAGGCCACATTGGATGGGGCATGGAGCAACCTGGGCTAATGGAAGGTGTCCCTGCCCGTGGCAGAGGGGTTGGAAATAGATGGTCTTTAAGGTCCCTTCCAACCCAAACCATTTTAGGATTCTATGAATCTCCCCTCATTTTGAAGTCAGGAACCAACAACTAGTCTGAAATCCAGCAGAGTATTTCAGTTGCAACCTGTGTCTACTCCTGTTAGAAGCTGGTGTTGAGCCTTGATAATGCTACCCCTGTCTTGGAGACCCCACAGGCCATGAAACGATGTAGAGATGGGGGGCCATAGGCAAACTGAGACAAGAAATAATTTCCCTTCCCCTGAAGAATGCAAGTGAATGAATTTTTATGCAGAGTTTATATACTCAGTTTAAAAAAGCAACACAACCGTCTCAACCAACCAACCCAAATCCCCAAACAAACCCCAGGACGTCTCATGAGTGGGGAAGGAAGCAGTGAGAGAAAATACCAAGGAGACTGAAGGCTGAAGAGCTTTTCTTCCTTGCTCCAGAGAAGAGCAGCGTAGGTTTAATGGCCTCAGGAGGAGGGATAAGGAAGCTCCAGGCAGCAGAAGTAATTATAGTAAACTGTTGTGGTTTAACCCCAGCCGGCAGCCCGGCCCCACACAGCCGCTCCCTCCCAGCCCCGTGCTGGGATTGGGGGAGAACGGGAAGAGCAAAGTGAGAGAATTCGTGGGCTGAGACACAGACAGTTAATAGGTAAAGCAAAAGCCATGCAGACAAGCAAAGCAAACCGAGGAATTCATTCCCAGGACAGCAGAGCCCTGGGGTGTGTAAGGGGAAGACAAACACCATCACTCTGAGTGTTCCCCTCTTCCTCCTTCTGCCCCGGCGTTATGCTGAGCATGAGGCCATGTGCTGTGGGATATCCCTTGGGGTGTGTCCCCCCAACTCCTTGTGCACCCCCAGTCTTTCCACTTGTGGGGTGAGAGGCAGAAAAAGCCTCTGTGGAAAAAGTGTAAAAAAGGCCTTGCTGGGTAATTGCTGCTCAGCGATAACAAAGTTTTCCCTAAATTATTGACACAGTTTCCAGCTCAAATCCTAAACACAGCCCCACACCAGCTACTATAAGGAAAATTAACTCCCCCCCAGCCCAAACCAGCACAAACCAAACCCCCTGCACAACTGTGCAGAAAATCCGTTGTTCTGAGAGGGGTTTTGTTCTGACAAATTGGCGGTGAATATTCTTAACTTTTCCTTTGGATCCTCCCAAGCAGAATTATTTCCTGCCGAGTGAAACCCTTGACAGCCCCAAGCTTTCCCTGGGGTGCCAGAGGTTCCCTGGCAGCTCAGGGCCCCTGGGGAGCCTCATGCAGGGATACCCAGCAGCAGCCAGAGGGACGAGGGATGCTCTTCGTGCGAGCCTTGGTGTGAGTGGTGGGACAGCCATGGAAGAGCCTCTGTGCATTTCCATTCAGTGTCATTTTGCCTGAGATGAACTGATGCCTTAAGTTTTAACTTTTATATTTTTCAAATTCTGTACTGCTTAGAGTGTAACTCTGCAGTTCCTTGTAGCCTGTAATTCCTGCTCTCTCGTGCTGGGCAGACACAACAAAGCCTCTCCAGGCTTTGCCTTCAAGGACAGCCAGGCTCTTCTAGGCCCAAAATGTGTAAACCAAAGACACTAAGGGGAGAGCAAGCTGAGGGGAGTTACATCATTGAACTGGGGCTTTAATTGGAGAATTAACCGTGGTGTGCAAATGAACCAAACCTATAAAGGTGTGAAGAACTCGTGACCTGTCATCCATCTTGGGGTCCATTTTTTTATGGAAGCAGCCTCTGGCTCCCCCAGGGTGTGCCTTGAAGGCCCTTCAAATAAATACCTATCTTTATTCCCTTACTCTTGTCTAGTCTCTGTTTCTAGGTGGCTGGAGAAGGCATCAGAACCACTGGGGAAAAAAGACCCCAAAACCAAAACAACCAAAAATAAAAAAAGGGAAGAAAATATCCGGGGGGGCAGCACTGAGTTCCTCTGACCTGCTTCCCACCCGGGTGTGTGCGTGCTGCTACCATAGGCATTAAGGCTGTAAAAGCTTATTGTCAAATCAATTCTGCTCCTACCAAGCCTGGGGAGACCAGGAGTGCGCCTTGAAATGCTTCAGATCTTGCCCCTCCCTGATGATTTGCGAAGTTTAATTTCTGTAATGCGCTCTGGTGACAGAGGCATTCACTGTTTTTCCAACAGGAATTGCTGAATGTATGAATGACTCATTCTGGAGGCGGGAGATATAATGGCAGCCTTCGATATCCTGATCTAAGGGTGGGGAGCTTGTGTGGGAGGGGAGGAATGGGGTACTTTAAGTTAAATTATCCACCTTGCTTCCCCTTCATCAGGCAGCCCCTCCTTCTCTCAAAGTCCCTTCCTGGCCTGGGATCAGGATAATGCTGAAAGAAGGAAAGGGAAGGCTGAGGGATCTCCTGTGGGAGATGAAGTTTATAATATATGCATTTGCCTGGAAATGCCATAAGAAATTAATATTACAGAAACAGTGGGACTGCATTAATATTTTAATATTAAATGAATATTTAATTTGAAAGCTTTGATTTGAAAGTGAATGAGACAGCCATGACATGAACAGTCGTGCTGTTCCTGTTAAGAAATGTTAATGATTTATTGACAATGTCGGTAGCAATAACTTTACACTGTTTCAGTTACATAATGCCTTTGAAATATTGGTAAAGTGATTACTGAGAACAAAAAGCAGACTGGCTTCTGCAGCCCTTTTGGGAAGGGCTTCTGTTAGAGAGAAGTTGTATTTCCTGCGGAAGGAGGATCCCACCCTGTCCCTCACAGCGGGGCTGGCTGAGGCTTTGGGCCTCCCTCTCCCCAGCATCAGCATCCGACACCAGTCTGGGGCAACCCTCTTTCCTGAGGTGCCCCGAGCCAACACGGTGCTCTGACAGAGCTTCCTGAAGATTAAGGCTGATTCTGGAGGAGCTGAGAGCTTCCCAGCACCAGTTTTCTCAGCCAGCTTCCCACAGTCCCTCCTGCCATGGACCTTGGCGCCTCTTATAGCCAAAAATGCCTTGCTCCAGGATTTCTTGTGGCTGTTCTGGCTGAGGACAGCTCAGGGCTATCTGTTAACTTTCATGCACCCAGTGATCTTCAACATCAAAAACATCTTAATAGCTCAGGCAGGTTTATTTTGTACATTTTAAAGGGCTGTTGAAGCTGTGCCTGTGGTTTCTGGGAGCTCTCTCAGGGTTTTACTCTGGGAACAGGGTGGTGAGGGAACAGGAACACAAACAGGTCTGTTGCCTCATGAGCATCCCGAGTTTAATCTTTAATTGCAGCTGAAATGAGAAGTCCTGGGCTGAATGGGGCTCCAGTTAACCTGAAGTAGGTGCCTACAGCCTGTAGGCATTTCTTCCAAGGAGTCTCTGCCTATATTTTTTAAACACATTGAAAACTCTTAGAAAAATCTCTCTGCTGAATAAAAAAGGATGTGGAATATTTTGTGAAATGGTCTGTTACCCATTAGCTCAGAACAAGGAAAATTCATCTAAAAAATAATTAAAGAGACACTTTGGCATGGTGTCTTGAAAGCTGTACCATGCTGTAGGTTCCCAATTCCCGAAATGTGTTTCTTCTTAAGGCCAATCTTTGCAAAAAATTAAGAGAAAAATGAAACCTAAATTCACAATGTGACCCAATCTAAACAGACAGAGTGCTTTTTCTTCCTTCCCCCCCTCCCCTTTTTTTCCCCTCTCCCTCTCTTAATTTCATGCTGTTGTTACAATCAGCCTTAGTAAAAGTAAGCTGGTGGAATGAGGAAACAAAACCCCAATATAGGATGCGGTTTAAAGAACTGGTTCTTGAGCCTGCTAATCTTTCTCAGTTTTCAATTGCATTTCTCTGGTGGCAGCCTTGGTGAATTTAGTGCTGGCAGAAGATGCTACACATAGGATGGAGGCTTGAAATTGTGTCATAAATGTCAGCACGTTTTTGTCTGCTGCATCTCTGCCCTGGTCCCTCTGAATCGCAGAATGGTTTGGGTTGGAAGAAACCCTAAAAATTATATAATCCCACCCCTCTTCCATGGGCTGGGACACCTTCCACTGTCCCAGGCTGCTCCAAGCCCTGTCCAACCTGGCCTTGGAACTTCCAGGGATCCAGGGGCAGCCACAGCCCTGTGCCAGGGCTTCACTACTCTCTAAATAAATAATTTCTTCCTAATATTTGATCTAAACCTACTCTGTCAGCTTGCAGCCATTTCCCCTTGTCCTGTCTCTCCAGGTCCTTGACAAAAGTCTCTCTGTTCCTTGTTGGCCCCTTCAGGCCCTGCAAGGCCACAGTGAGGTCACCCCAAAGCTTCTCCTCTCCAGGCTGAACAATCCCAGCTCTCGCAGCCTTTCCTCCCAGCAGAGCTGCTCCATCCCTCTGATCCCCCTGGTGCCTCCTCTGGGCTCTCTCCAGCAGCTCCAAGTCCTTCCTATGTTCAGGTGTATTCTAGGCAGTGTTTTGAGGAGTGAAGGCTCTTGGTGTTCTCCAAAAAATGGTGCCACACAAGGCAATCAAAAAGGGTCGGATCAGCTCCATCCCTTTGTCAAGTACAGCCAGGGTTGGCAGAGGCCAGCCCTCACTGCGACCTGGTAGAAAATTAGCATGGAATATGTAAATGTCACCTCCCATTCAAATTCCTCACTTCCACTGACAGAACTGGAAAAGTAGGCACCAGCATACCTTGATTTTTGTTGATTTGTCCCACCCTGTGCAGCAGAACTCATCACCCCACTCACCTTCAGCGAGAAAGTTCCCCACATTCCCCATGAAGTCATTGCTGTAAATTCCACAGGCAGCTTTTCCTATTAAAAGCTGGCAATACACTGCTTGCCACAAAGCATGCACTGAATTGGAGCACATGACAGTTTAAGGGCTGAAATATTGTGAATACTCCTAACAAAATTGATTTCATTTGTCAATAAAAAGCCTCCCTGTCTTTCCTAGGAACCGCTTAGTAAACTACTCTGACAACAACTCAAGGCTGATCAAATTAAAATCAGCTCAAGCATTTTTTAGAGATGAACTGATCTGAAAAGGTTTTGGTATCCTAGAAGGAGTCACTAACCTTTCTGGGCAGGTCCTATAGCGATTAATAACAAAGGGTACCTTTTTGTATAAATATTATGAACTATGGAATTTAATGAGATTTGTATTGCACTATAGAAATGTACTTTGGAGAATTAATTTTGAAGTCTGTAGGTTTAAATGTTTTCTAAAAATAGAATTGAATATATACAGGGCTTTGTGCTTCTATGTCTATTTAGTTGGGGAGAATGTTTTCATGTATTATTTGGTGCACTTTTCATTTTCCTCGTCCTTTTTTAAAGCATTGGTGGCAAAGGAATGAAAGGAGGCTATTTTTTGCTCCGGGATAAATTTTGATATTTCAATTCCAGTTTTTGCCTCCTGAGGAATTTTCTATTTTCTTGAGATCCTTAACCAGGTCATTCACTTACTGATGGGTTTAATTACCTGCCTGAGCAGCGGAGCTGAGCTGCCTTTTCAGCAGTGTGTCCAATTCTGCACACAGATGTGCTTGTGCAATAACAAGCAGCTTTAAAAGAAGGATACAGGAGATCTCCTCCGACACAAACAAGGTTGTAGCTCTCTCAGATCCACTTCTCTGCAGCTTTCATAGCTGTCCATATGATGTTTTCTGGCTTTCTATGCTCGTGGGCAAGCAGGGGCTGACACTCACTGGTGAGCTGTGCTGCATCAGAGGGATCTGCGACGTCTCACTGGAGACCCGGGTATCACCTCCGAGAGCAAAGGGAATTTTTGAAAATCCTGTTAAATGCATTAACAATGAGCTGGGGATAAAGTCAAAACCCTGCTTAGACATCTCGACTGAGAGTTGCCATACAACTGCAGCCAGTGGTGGGTCTTGGCTGAAAACGTATTTATACATTTAGACAGATAGAGATGGATTTCACTTGTTTAAACTCAGCTTTAGTGCAGACGAAAGCAATAGGGGGTGGCGGGGAAAGCACAGGCTGCCACCACCCTCACATATGGCAATTGTTTCCTATAAAGCCTGCTATATTGTGTTTATTTCATCCCCTGACATATCACAGGAGGCCACCGATGCCAAATTCGTAGCCAAAAAAACCCCAACCTGCAGCTTTTAGTGAGGGCTGTCCTCCAATTTATTTGTGTTTTGTTGTTGGTTTTCTTTTTCCTTCTGCTTTTCATCTGTCTGGTTTCTATTTCCACTCTTTCTGTTCTTCCCTCCTCCGTTTTGTTTTGTCTTGTTTTGTTTTTTTACCATATTTGAGGACTCTCAGTTACACTGGGAAGCCCGGGAGGTACGAGTGGAATGCTTGGATTTAATACATCCTTGCCTGAACTTTCTTTTGACAAACCAATTAATATCTCTGGGTTCTGGGGGCAGAGCATTGGCGGGCACAGGAAGATGAAGCAGCTGGGGTGCAAGGCTGGAATGAGGCTGGGGAAGCTTGACAGCATGGCTGGGAGCAGGAGGGGAGGACTGGGGAGGGGGTGCTTCAGGTGCAAGGGGATGACACAGAAAGTTATGAGATTTTTCAAATTCTGGAGCTAAGCACATGGCTGCAGGGACTGGCTACACCTCCCAGGCAGGCAGGCACCTCACTCTGCAGTGCCAGACCCTGCCCTGCTCTGAGCTCCAGGCCTAAGGGATGATCCACTGCTGGCAGAGGTTGGCTCCTGTGCCAGGAGCACTGTTTGGTCTGAGGGAGCTTCCTGTGCCAGCTTGGAGAAGGAGCTGACCTTTGCTGGTTTATGGGGGACCTCAGGGTCCCAAGTGCTGCTGGGGATCAGATGCCTGGGAAGGTCTGGGAAGGTTTGAGGGAAGGACTTGACGTGTGCTCCGAGTGCTGTGAATTCGGGACAAGCTGCTCCCTTCAGACCTGCTGCTGAGGGCGGTGGCGGCCGGGCTGGGAGGGTTCCCCCTTGGCTCCATCCCTGGTGTGCATGGGACTCTGCAGCTGTGTTTTTCAAATGCCATTCAAATGAAAGCAGAGAGGGGAAATCCCGTTTCACTGGGAATAGCTCTCAGATGCAGAGCAGCTTTTCCTCCGAATTCTGTCTTTTGGCTTCCTTGCTGCAGAGTGGCACATGGTGTCTTTCTCTTGATCAATTTGTTTATCGTTTGCTTGATTATCATCTCCAATAGCAAGACATGGCAGGTCTCTCTTGTTAATCCCGTTAATACTGCCTTTGGAGCAGAAGTCTGGTTTAGGGAAAACAGTTGGTTATGTTAAACTTTCTTGAAGATGCTGCCTGTGAATACCAGGTCATGCATGGCCTGATGTATTTGAATTTTCTAGATTATTCCCGAGCCTTGCATTTCCATCTGTTTGAGTCCTGCTCCTTGTGTCTCCCTGTTTATTCGTATGTGCCAGCACCAAACTTCCCTTCTGGCTTTCAGAGCAGCTTGTGTGGCTCTTCTGAGAGAAGAGCACAAGCAGAACTCTCTTCTCCAGCCCCATCTCCTGGACCCACCTCTCCCCCAGTGATGCCACCCTGCCCAAGGGAGCCCACCCTGGCGTGGGGGACTGGAGAACCACCCCATTGCTTCTCCTGGCTCCCTCCTCCAGAAGAGCTGCTGCTGGCCTCACTCTCTTTAATGTTTTAAAGTGATGTATGAGCTTGAGGAAGATGTCAGAGCAAAGCCCTGGAAGAGTGATGACCTCCCATGCATCTTCTGAACAGGTACCCAGTCAGCAGAGGCCCCCTGTGCCTTTGCAAGGCAGCCCCCTCCTCTCTCTGCACCCGTGCAAGCTATTTGTCTTGTGTGGAAAACATTAGGAGGTCTAGGAGAAGAGTTTAGGCTCCAGAGCTCACCCAGTCCTTGACCTCTGGGCTGAGACTTGCTGTGGGGAGGTGAGTAACTAACAGTGACTGCAGCGGTGTGGGTTGTGTGTGGATACACGGGTGGAACATTTGCCAATGTACCCTGTGTTTGCAAAGCCAGGGCACCCCTGGGTAAAAAGCAAAACCACGTCTTTTCAGCTGCAGAGTTATTTGACCGCCAGGTGCTGTCAGACACATCTTTGGTTCAGTGAAACCATCTTTTCTTTTCTCTGACAAATCCTCTCGATTTGGTCTTGGCTGCTGTGGGAGCCTGGCTACTCCTGTGCATTCCAGAGGTGGATTTGAGGTGGCCCCAGCAGATGTCAGGATGGGCTTGTGGTTCCTGCCATGGATACGGCTCTCTCGGGAGAGCCCAAACACAGTGACAGTGCTCGGGGATGAATAAAGCCATGGCTGTGTCCCTCTCCTGCCAGCCCTAAACCAGCTGCCAGTGTTTTCAAATCACTGGGAGATGGAAATCACCAGGAGTTTATTCCCTCCTGGTCAGTTGGCTGCTTGTCTTGTTCCCTATTTCTTCCCAACCAAGTCCTATTCTCTTCCAACTTCTGATCCAACCGCAGAAACACTGGAGGATGTAGAGCTTTTAGGTGAGATGGTTTGGGAGCCACATAGCACATCTTGCATTATGGAAAACCAGGGGATCTCCTTATGCCCCCCACAGGGTTTTCCCTGTTTTTTCATGGCCTCTCCAGAATTCCTCATGGGGCAAACAGTGCAGAAGAGATAAAAACAGTGTTCTGCAATTCTGGCTTTTACCATCATGGTTTCATCTGGGAATCTTAAATCTCTGGGTGAACCGACTTTTAAAAGAGGCATTGTTTTAGGCTCCTTAGCTGAGAGGGGAAAACGAGGCACAGAGGTTTTGTGTTCTTGTTGGGATTTTAAGTCTGTGTGAGGGGGGCAGGGGGCTCCAAGCAGTGCTTTTGGCAGAGGGGCAATGCCAGGAACGCCTGGCGAGGGTGTTGGGAACTTGTGCCTGCCAAGGGCACAAGGGATGCCCTGGGCTGGGGGGCTGTGGGGCTGGCTGGGCAGGGTGCTGTGGGTGCTTGCTGAGACCCACGAGGTCCTTCCTCCTCTCAGCATCTTTTGCTTTAGGCTGTGATTTTGCTGCCCCCAACAGTCTGCTGGTTTTGAACCTGCCTGGTGCTCTCCCACATCAGGATGTGGCCCTGGAGAAGTGGGATGTGAAGGGTCTGGTCCCAAACTCACCCTGTGGGACCCACTGGGGCTGCTCCCATAAACCTGGTGCATCTCCATGTGCATGTTTGGGGTCACAGGGACACGGCCTTGGAGTGACACCATGTAGGTGAGGTCATGGTTGCTGAGCCTGAGCATGGTTGCTTCATGCCTGAGCGAGGATTTCGATCAGGGCAGGATTTGGTGCCAGGGTTTCACCTGGATGGCCCATTCTGAGCACCCAGAATTACAGTGCGCTGTCCAAATCAAAATGGGGCCACGAATGTAATCAGCATTTACATGGTTTAATTGGAGGTTGTGCCCCTTTGCTTACATCATCTGCCGTGGCTTATCTCGCTCACCACAGTGTAGAACAGAGATTTTTGCCCCACCCCTCAGAATGTATTTCAAGAATGTGGTGAAAAAAATACAAAGAATATGTAACTTTTTTTGGAAATACGATATTTCATGAGGGAAATTTGAAGGCTAAAGTAACCAAATTCCAGGCAAACAGGCATCAGTATTGTTAGGAAATACAGCTCTCTGCAGGGCAAAAAAGAGTGGTATGCCAGGTTTAAATAGGGATTTATAGCCACTGACTGCAAATTACCTTATAAAATTACTGAAACCTTCATAAAGTCATTAATTATGCGTTTAGTCTTGATTGTCATTTATTGCACTTCTTAATTGTTCAGTAAACTTTTCTGGATTAAAGGGTGTGTTTCAAATTGACATGAAGCTGTTTTATTGATGTAAATTAACAGAGTATTTTACATAAGGGAGTACTGAGGGACCAGCAGCAGAAGAGTCTCTTATCCACTAATAAAGGCAACACAGGGCTGGTGTTGTGATTTCAAGTGAGTGGAGTTGTGTGGAATGATGAGTGTGCAGGCAGTAGTTATAAATCCTTAAAATCAGGATTGTTATCAGTACGGAGTGCGACAGCAGAGGCAGAACACAGATTTTTAATCATTCTTTTTAAAACAAGAGGGGGAACAACAGATAGAGAAAACATGGAAAAATCTGGTGGAATTACACTGAGTCCATGTTAGGTCTTCTGTTAAGTCTTTTCCAAGAAAGAACATGTTTCACATGTTTTCACTGTTGTTTTTTCAGTTATTAGCATTTCATTTATTAGCGTTTCCTCGGGCTCACGAGGAGCTGTAGCCACGTTCCACCCAGTGCAACCCCTGCACCACCATCACGTCACCAAGCACGTGGCTCTGTTTCTCCAAAAAGGTGCTGGGCTTCATGGGATCCACAGCCCAGAAGGCCCAAATCCCCTTTCCTTTGAAGCTAGTCTCAGCTCTTTGGGTTTCATTCCGTGCTGTTCTGTGGAGGCAGCGTGATTCCGATCATACCATTGCTGATTGCATAAAATATGCCCTGAATCCAACACGTTGTGTTAAAATCTGGTGTCTGGGCCCTGTCTGATTCTGAGCAGAGTAGCTGTTGGATTGTGTTCCAGCCATCCTCAACACAAGCCAAGCTGGGAGAGACTTGATTGGGATATCGGTGAGGGGTAAAGACCATGAAACCTCTGCTGTGATTGATGGAGTTGTGCACTGCGAGGACAAATATGCACAAATACTTGCCCGGAATAGTAGGGCCTCAATTCAGCTGTATCTGGCAGACTTTTCAGCTCAACTTTCAAGAAATATTGTTTTTAATTGACCTTCGTGTGAGTAATTTGAAGAGCCAGCGCCGCATTTTGCAAGGAGAGTTTCAAGCATGGAAACTCCCATCGTATGTAAAATTAGTAATTTTACTGTATCATGAGTGATTAAACCTGACCCCAGGGAGCCAAAAATAATGCTGTGTGACTTCCTTGCCCAATTAACACAGAACAAATGTGAAAATGTGTACATTACAGCAAATTGTGTGCTAATTGGCCTCAGAGAAATACTAACGATGAGGAAGAAATGGGCATGTAATTTCAAACATATTTGAGAGGTTTCGCAGTCTGCTTGCAAATAGGAGGGAAAAAAGTCGAAATTTGACAAAACCATTATTTGTTATGATTTATTCACTCAGCTCCAGTCTTGAACCTGGGAGTTATTGGCAGCTTCAGCTAAGATTCCTGCTGAGTATTTCTCCTTATAATGACTGCATACAGCATTTAGCTCAATGCTATTTTTTGGCATAGTGTCATAAATATCTATTTAAAATCTTGTCTCTCTATGTGTATCTAGGGTTAGGTGCTTTTCTTTTCCCTTTTTCTCATGAAAATACCTCTAGATGCAAGACAATCTCCTGCTCCCTTTCCCGAGGAGAATATTCCGCTCAAGTGTCGTGGCAGGATTATTCTCCTTGGGCAGGAACCTCTCTGCCAGGTCTGTACATCATTTAAGCACTGACTTAAGCAGAGAGTAAACGTCTTTCTGTGCAGGGGAGAATTTCAGCTGGTCAGGGAAGTTAGATCTGACCCACAGACTTAAGGAATCCAAGATGTACTCACTATTCTGAAAATCAAATCTCTTCCACTTCATTTTCTATCATATCTAGAGTTTATATATGTCATTTTCTCTAGGCTTTCACTATGTCTTAGGAATAAAACTGATTGAAGATGTAATTTGTGGGCTAAAGGTAAATCACATCTTTCCATACTTTCTTCTGTCTTCCATAAGTACACAAAGCAGAGCTCTGGGCTTTTCCTCTGCAGGAAGAATATCCCAGAATTTGTTACTGGAGCTGCAGGCTGATGCACTGAAGTGTGATTTGGTCACATTCGTGAAACCCTTTTGTAAGAGATAGAAGGTCAAATATGTCCAAAATTAAATGATGCACTGCTATCAAACTGAAGAGTTTCAGTAATTTTCTTTGATGATTTTAGCCAAATCATGATGTCCCTAAGAAACACCACGATTTCACAGAATTAGCTTTTCTCTCCTGGAAAAAAACCTGCAACCAGCATTATTTTAAGAGCCTGCTCTTCCAGACTCGACGTGGAAAAGTTCCCAGGGACGTCAGAGGAGTTGTCAAGTGGAGAAAGCAGTGTCCTGGTAGCAGGATTCCTCCTGGTTTAGCTCTTGCTGAAGCTGAACAGGTTCACTTTAAACTTTTGGATTTTTTGGTTGATTTGCACTGTCCTCTACGTGTTAAGTGAGAACAGTGCAGTGCAGCACTTAGCTCTGATCTTCAGTTGTTTCTGCCAAGCAGGCACAGAGACTGAAGCATCTTTTTCACATCCCTGCAAGTTCTTTGGGACATTTATAGGAGTTTGTACCGTTTATTTCCCAGTTAAAGATTTCCTTGTGGCTGTTGAGAGGCTTAATGGCTTGGAGGTCTTGTATTAAAAACTTTGTAGATGTTACCATTATTTTGTCTTTGATGTAAGAAGAGCTGTGGTGGAGGGAAGGGCTGGGGAATAGAGGGGGGCTGTAAGACTGTGCTTCTGGTCGACTTCTGGTGGGAATTTATGGATCCAGCATCCCTGAAAATGCCAATTGTGTATTGTGGAGTGTTCAAATTAGTAAGAAGCTTAAAAATAACATCTTTTGGAAGACTTGTGAGGGTGCAACAACCCTTTCTCATTGGAAAAATTGATTTTCACTGGTGTTACAATGTATATTTAAAGTGGAAGTTGTCAGAACTCGGCGGTGCTGGCAGCGGCGTCTGCAGAACCAGAAAGGTGCTGGCCCCAGGAAAACTCCGGTGTGTGATTCCTGTTAAAAACGTATAGGAAATTAAGATGTGACAAACATCAGTTTAGAGATGGAAGAAGAGGATGATGTGAGAGGTTGGGTTTGTGGCCGAGCTTGGTGTGATTTCACTTGGTTTTACTGGATTTCTTCAGAGGGGTGTGGTGGCCCGGACACTCCGTGAGCGCCACTGCCAAGTCGTTTCCACTGATTAAGGACTTAGAAAAATCCTTTTTGTTGCCATCAGGGGGAGCTTTTGAGATCTTTCAAGAGTAAAAAAAAAAATATTAAAAAAAAAAAAAAAAAAAAAAAAGGAGAAAAAAAAAGAGAAACGTCCCAGCTCAGAAACAGAGATCTACAAACCAGCAAGCAGCCAGGAGCTTACCTGTGGCTACAACTAAGCCAAGGAAACCAGGGGAGCTGAATTCCTTAGGCTGAAAAATTAGAAATATTGAGAGAGAATTTTTTGACTCAATCCACCAATAAAACTAATCATTGATTTTTTTTTTTTTTAAATTATTATTTCCAAAAAATAACCCAGGAGTCTTTGGAGCACTCAAAAGCCAAATCCTACTCTGTTGCTACAGCTTCTGGAAGGCAAAGCTCTTCAAAAAGCTTCTCTCCTTTTAGCTCCTGATGATTCGATGGGGACCTTTGATGCAACATTTGGATTAGCTGCACACAACTGCACTGAGGGGGACCACAAAAGGGGGAGCCTGGCTGATTGCATAACTTTGAGAAAATAATAAGAGGAAAAGAAGGAATTAGAAAAAGAGAGAGAGAGAGAGTGGAAAAGAAAAGAAAGAAAGAAAGAAAGAAAGAAAGAAAGAAAGAAAGAAAGAAAGAAAGAAAGAAAGAAAGAAAGAAAGAAAGAAAGAAAGAAAGAAAGAAAGAAAGCAATTAAAAAAAAATATCTGAGACTCAAGTTTCAAGACTCTTTATGTGCTGCAGAGGAGCATAAGGTTTACCAGCAAAGTGCAACGGGGAGTCTGAGAGGAGAAATAGCTTTCTCTTTTGCCAAGAAAAAAAAAATAGGAATGTGTGTTTTGGACTGGACTGAGAAAGAAATCTGGGGAGATTGCAAAAAGGGGGGTGCAGGATTTTTGTCACATTGATCCATTCATCTTGATTGTCTTCTTTAAAAAATAAATAAGGGTGGGGGAAGAGATAGGGGGAAAGAGGAAAAGAGGAAAAGAAGGGGGGAAAAGGAAAACAGCAAAAGTGTTTGAACCTCTGGAGCTATCTGCTCCTTCAAGCTGATTGATTAGTCATGATCCCTGCAGTTTTAATGGGAATCATTCAATTGGGAAGGTGGAGCACCCTAGAGTAGATTAGCATATTCTTGTTTACTCATCTTCTGAGGGGCTTTTTCTCTTTTCTTTCATTTTGTGGAGAAGAAGGGAGGGGGGGGAGGTTGGGGGGAAGGAGGGGGTTGTGGCTTATGTTATAAAGGAGGCCAAAAAAATAAATAGATTAGAGCATCTTTTGGGGGGAGGGAAATCAGTGGGTCTGAGTCCTGGAGAAAGCTGGGGGGTTGTTTTGGTTTTTTGTTTTGTTTTGTGTGTGTGTGTGAGTGTGTGTGTGTGGTTTTTTTAAGAAGAAAAAAATAAAGGGAAGAAAATTCAGCAGAGAAAAGAAGAGAGAGAGGAATTCCAGCTGTGGAGGAATAGAGGAGAAGAAGACAGATAGAGGAGGAACAGAGAAATACATTTCAACCAAGAAGGAGTTTTGATTTATTTGATTTTTATTTGTTTTAAGGAGAAAAAAAATCTATAAGCAGGAAAAAGAAAGAAAGAAAAAGAAAAAAAGAAAAGAAAAAGCAACTGAGAAGGGTTATAAAAAGAGCAAATACCAAGAAGGGTGAACAAGAGAAGAAAGTCAAGGCAAGGAGGAGCCCAAAGCTGGCAGATCGGGAGGATTTGCAGGGGAGAAGGGGGGGGAAGATTGGAAATGCAGCTCTGGAGTTTGCTGCTGCCTCTTGCGCTTCTCTGTACAGCCCTAGCCAGTGGACCCGAATGTGGGATGGACGAGCGCTCCCGCAGGGCACGAAGGGACACCAGGCACAGCCGCCAGCTCCTCCACACTGCCCCGGGCACCTGTGCCACCAGGTTAGCCCGAGGAAGGCGCTCCACTGCTGGGCTGGAGCCTGGGCATGTCCCCCGCAGGAGGCAACAGCGGGAGGTAAAGGACGAAGAGGAGTCCCTTACCCCGAGCAGGGCGCTCTATTTCAGTGGCCAAGGTGATCAGCTGCGGCTGAAGGCAGACATTGAGCTGCCCCGAGATGCCTTCACTTTGCAAGTGTGGCTGAAAGCCGAAGGAGGACAGAGATCTCCGGCTGTCATTGCAGGTAGGTAGCGGCCGTGCCTGCGTGCAGCATCCCCGCTCGGCGCCGGCAGCCGGCGGAGCGGGCGGCTGGAGGCGTGCGTGTGTCCGGGAGCGGGCTGTGCACACCCAGCCCCGCGGGAGCGCCCCGCGGCACACGGGGCACGGCAGCGCCTCTGCGAACGCGCTGCGCCCGCCCTCACCCCGCCAGATACTCCGGGAGATCCCGGAGCTCTGCGCACCGCCTGGGAGTATAGGCTCGCAGGAAAAGTTATGTAAACTTTTGCATAGGGGAAACGGCAGTGCCCTGGGGTAGTTTCTGTCTTGCTGGGTGTGCGGATTGAGGTGCAGGTACAAGAGCCAGCTCTTACGGTGGGGTTTTGTCTAATTTTCAGGTTGGAAAACTGTAAGTAGAGCATTTGAAAGCGGCTTGTTTGTATGTATGGAAAGAAATGTATGTGACTGGTGTGTGGCTGCAGAGAAACGCATATCTAAGGTCCCCCTACGATTTCCTTGGTTTTATTGGCTTTTTAGTGTACTCCACTGTTAGCTCTTTAGATGCAGTGTTAGCATGTGGTTTCCAAAAAGCTATAAAGGAACTTTTTGGCTATTGTGAAACCTCAAATGAATCAAATTAGTTTATAAAGTTCCCAACCCCTCGACACTCAGCTACGGCTGGGACTCGCACTGCAGCTAGAGGATGTGTGGAGTATTTTTGTCTCCCCTTAGAAATGGCAAGTGTAACATCAATGATTCTAAGGTCAAACAGCCCTATAAAATAATTTAGTACTCAAAGCAGCTACCAGTCTAAGCTGTCTGAGCTGGACAATAACAAGGAGTATTGCACTTTTCTTATTTAAATTTTATGAGTCCATCCTGAATTTGGGTCCCTTTCCCCGCGTTCGCTCCCTCTCCCCCTCCCTCCCTCCCGCCACCTCCCGCCCTTTCCTCGCTTTAGTGATAAAGTGCAGCGAAGTTGTCGTGAAATCGGATACTTTTCGGAGGGTTACAAACCCTTATAAATGTCGCCACATCCATCTTTGCTCTGAAGGAAGTAATAGAAAATGAAAATGCCCCTAAAAAAAAAAAAAAAAAAAAAAAGGAAACAAGTCAGAAAGAGAAACGGGTATTGGGGGGCGGGGGGAAGACATGTTTTACAGCTCTTTTGGCAAGGAGATTCCCTGAAAGTACAAAGTTTCCATGTCCTAGGATGCCTTAAAGAGACAGGGAGGATTTCCCCTTTCCCTTTAAGCGGAGTCCCTTCCTCGCAGGCGGCAGCGCTGCCTGTGCCGGTGGCTGCCCCGCCAGCCCCGCTCGCTGTGCCCTGCCGCCCTCCCTGCTGCCACATCCCGGCCCCCTGCCCCATCCCTGACCGGCGCGGCCGCTGGCTCGCAAGAAAGTTGCTTTGTCCTAAGGAAAACAAAAACTGACATGAACTCAGCCGTGCTTTTCCTAACTTTCCCCAATCGCAGCTGCTCCGCTCGCCTGTGAGGAGGGGGACGCGGTTTGTGCGGGGCTGCCGGGGTGGGCAGGAGGTGCCGGGCATGGGCTGGTCCCGTGTGCCTTCAGAACAGGGATTTCATAGGTGAACCACGTTATTCCTTGCTTTATTCCTCCTGGCTTTCTCACACTCTGCTCTTCTGGTTCCCAACCCTAACTTAGACCCCAGGGCTCAAAGTGCTTCCCTTTCAAGTTAGGAAAGGCAGAATTTGGGTTTACACAGATCTCGTCAGTACCAAAACAGGGTCAGTGTATTTTTTAATGTGTTTAATCCAACACCTGGGACCCCATGTCTGTCTTTGGTGCAAGTATCTCTAATTCTCACAACAGGGAACCTAGACAAACACACACAAAGATCATTTGTAGTAAAATACTTTAATTGGATGGGGGAGGTTGGGTTGTTGCCTGTATAAAACACTTGACCCATTTTATGCATGGAAATAACATTCCACTGTGAAAAATGAAGAGAAATGCCCCAGTTTTGCACCGTAGAGGTTCAGCTTAACTTGGGAGGACTTTGTGATTTTTATTTTATTTTTCAGCTCCCCCTGCCCCCCTCACACGCACTCTTGAAGAGGAGCCAGGTTTGGCTCTGTGTGTAAACACCTGGAAGAGGTCCAAGAGGAACTCACTTGGAGTATCCTCTGCACACCACAGCCTCCCAGACCTGCAGCAAGCTTAGGGAGAGATTACGCTTCCCTCAATGAGGAAATCAAGGGTTCTGGCTGCCAAAACTCTTGGCTTTCACATTTTCACTGTTTTGGGATGTGACAGATTGAGGAGCTCAGTTCAGCTATTGAATTTGCATCTGTAGGACCCCACTGAAATCAGGAGCCCATCTGGGTGTTTGGAGGGGAAGGGACTGGGGCACATTTTCTGGCAGTGCCAGAAGTGAGTTTCTCCCCAACTTTCGTCCCAGTTGCAAAGTCGGAAGCTGCATGGCTGTACAGATCTGAGGGAAAGGGTGGGATTGACTGGAATACACCTCTTTTTCAGAGTTGCTCTTGTGTCTTCACCTACTTTCTGCCCCCCACTTTCTGCCCGTGCTGACTGCTTCCCTTGCACCCCTCCCTGCTGGCATATAAGAAATCACTGGAAGTTGTACAGAAGGAGCCCCATGTGCGCCTGTAGGGGAAACCTGTTGTGTCTGTTAAAAATCTCGTGTAGGACCCAAGTTGTTATCAGCTTCTGCGCCTGAGCCCTGACATAACGGAGTTCTTCTGCTAATCCAGGCTACAGGAGTTTCTGTCTGGAGCCAACACTCCTTACGTCACCCTCTGCTGCAGTATTCAATTTGTTTTCATAAATGGCTAATTTTACAGCGCTGTTAAGTGGGTTCGTCATTGTGCCGGGCCATGCCCTGTCTCTGATGAGAGGCAGTCCTGGTGCCAGGCTCTGCCAATTTTCACGCTGCTTGGCAGCGATGTTATTGCCGCCCTGTTTGACTCCACTGATATCTGCTCTGGCATTTGTCAGAGGGAAAGCTGTTGGGAAACTGGAAGTCTGACCCATTGATCTGCGTTACGCAAAGGCTCAGGAGCCCTGTCGGGGCTGGGCTGCGCTGCTCGGAGCGGCTCCCGCTGCCCGTGCGGCTCCCGGAGGCGGCTCCGGCTCCCGCGCACTCCCCGCGCCCTCCCGGGCCGCGGAGTTCTTGGGCAAGCCCGGCTCCAATGTGCGCACCGAGCCCGCAGCACGGTACATCCCCCTGGTAAACACGCACATGTGCACATGGAATCAATCAGGCGGCCCCGGGCACCTTCCCCCGCGGAGCCTGTGCGTGCTGCTGCACGAAAGGGTTAAGGTGGGGCTGTGCTCGGTTAGGTAATGCTCACACACCGTGCGAAAGAGGGGCTTCGAAGCGCTGCTGACCTTGCTGCTGTTGTAATCAAGGATATTCCAGTTCCACTGTGAAAACGCAGCCCCATCCTAAGAAACAGGATCCTCCCGAGACCCTGTCAGGGTGTTTTCTGGTGTATGGGGTGGCTCATGTTTTCACAGGAGCGAGATGTTGACTCTTTACTGGCTGGGAGCTGAGAGGAGCGGGATGAATGATCGGCAGCGGGAGCCGGAGTAAGAAGGCGTGCCTGCTCTGTAGAGTGAAAGTTATTTGTATTTTGGTTTGGGTTTGTTTTTTTTTTTTTTTTCTTCACTTCTTGGTTTCATTCTCCTCTGTCTCTCTATTCCTCAGCCTGCCAACAGGGAGCATGATCCCAGCTTAATAAAGCTTCCTATGTAAGGGAGTGCCTATGTTTTCCCAACTACAGTCCTTGATGAGCATAAAACTGCAGCAGAATCCAAAGGGAGAGAAAAGCCAAAATCAGCACGGTGGAGCTCGCTTAAAGCCACAGCTTTTGCATGTAAGAGACTGAGAAACATCCGTGTCAGGGTCCAGTAATTGGGCAATTATAAAGATATGTATTTGACACTTCATAGGTCTGGTCCCTCCCCAGGCTTAAAGAATATATGTTTACTTTGGGGAGTTAACTTGTTTCCTTCTGAAGTTTTGGAGTCTGATATTGGTTTAACACACTTCGGGTAGAATTGGTGAGCTAGGTTCTATCTCCAGAGCTGATCCTCGTGCTGGGTGTGCTGGGAACTGGAGGATGTTTTCAACAGAGAGTTTACTCAGAGTTTCACTGGCATTAAAACACTTGGCAGGTAGATAACGTGACATTTTTCTCATCTTCAACAGCCTGTTGTCTCTCAGTTGTGTGAATTTTCTAGTCATGTTCTGTAATGAAGGACTACAATGAAGGAGTAAGTCAAATATAAAACTTGTAGTTCCGTTGTTTAATTAGTGCTGGCATGTGCCAGGTCCCAGGGTGCTGGCCATGGCAGGCAGAGCACAGTGACAGGAGCTGGAACACCTGCACAGATGTTTCCTGCAAGGTGCCAAGTCTCTGAAACACCGCTGCTGAAGGGTGGGGGAAGCTGTGTGGGTTTGGCTTCCCTGTGGATGGGTACAAATGATTATCCACTTCATGACTATGGATCTGGACATGGCTTGACTCATAGGTCACTGAAAAAAATACGCTCACAGCTTGTCATTTACTAAATATTTGCATTTGAACAGCACATTTCCTTCAGCCTGTGGAGGCTGGCACAAGAATTAGAAACTGATTTTTCTTTCCATAACATTTCCCATTTAATCTGGTCTCATTCTTTTGACCAGCTACACTCCAGAGTCAGAACAGCACAGTTAGAAAAAAGCTGGGGGCTTTTTCCCCTTAAAGCACTTACACGTGGGCTGCTCTGATTAATTAAATGGTAATAAACCAGTGAGGGCAATTTGACTCTGTGTGTGTGTGAAGGATGGCAAATTTAGATTCCTAAATGATGTATGGCTGTCTCCTGTAGGCACGGAGTTGTGTCCCAGGCTGAGTTTGCCTCTCCAAGCTTCGTTTCAGCCTGATTTATTTCAAGCCAGCCTGTTTCGGTTAGGAAAACTCGCGTGAGGCAGAAAGCAAGCGGAGAGGATGGTGTTTGGAGAGAGAGCAGGAGCAGGGCTGTCCTCAGGGACCCGTGGAGATGTCTGGAGGAGTGCAGAGCAGAGCTGTGCAGGGCGGGCTTGGCGCTGAGGGCGAGGGGAAGCCCTTGGAGAGCCTTCGCACGCGAAGCCATCGCCAAAGCCAGCCCTGGGCGGGGTTGGAGCATCCTGGGAATCAGGCTGGAGCTGCTTTGCAGGTCCCCACTCCCACCCGACGTGGTGCCAGGAGGGGGTTGTAGGTGGCTGAGGGGTGCTGAGGCCGTGGCTGCACTGAGCACAGGCGTCCCCTGTCAGCCCCAGCCACACAGGGGACTGGGGAGGGATGAGCTCAAATCCCAAATCCCAGAGGGTCTCACTGCTCCCTGGGGACCCAAATCCAGACCCTCCACACTGGTCGGTGCCACTTTCCAGTGCAGAACAGGACAGAGCTTTGCTTTCAAAGCTGACCCAGGTGTTTGCTGAGGCAGCTCCATGAGCTTTGAATCCGCCCACCTTTGCCAAGGGTGGGAGAGATCCTTGGCTGAGCACATTGAACAGCAGGGATCCAGCTGCCCGTGGACACCTCGCTGGTTACTGGGGCCTGGCTCAGCTTATGGGCAGCCAAATGAGGGGAGCAGGGAGGTTTGGTGGAGAAATGCCTCCTTTGGAGCCTGGGTCTGGCTCTGCCAGGACATAGGCCTGTCATGAGAGAGGTGAAGTCACAGTGTGTCCAGGAGCACCTTTAACACAAAAGCGTTTCATGCCCTGGCAGCCCAGAAAACCAATTGTGTCCTGGGGTGTGTCAGGAGGAGCGTGGGCAGCAGCAAAGGGGGGATTCTGCCCCTGTGCCCCTGTGCTCAGCTGAGACCCCACCTGCAGAGCTGCCCCAGCCCTGGGACCAGCACAGGGAGGAGCTGGAGCTGCTGCAGAGAGCCCAGAGGAGGCACCAGGGGCATCAGAGGGATGGAGCAGCTCTGCTGGGAGGAAAGGCTGCGAGAGCTGGGATTGTTCAGCCTGGAGAGGAGAAGCTTTGGGGTGACCTCACTGTGGCCTTGCAGGGCCTGAAGAGGTTCTACAAGAGAGCAGGAGAGGGACTTCTGACAAAGGCCTGGAGTGCCAGGACAAGAGGGAAAGGCTTCATACTGAAAGAGAGTGGGTTTGGATTAGATATTGGGAAGGAATAATCTGTGAGGGTGGGCAGGCCCTGGCACAGGGTGCCCAGAGAAGCTGTGGCTGCCCCTGGATCCCTGGAAGTGTCTCAGGCCAGGTTGGATGGGGCTTGGAGCACCCTGGAATAGTGTCCCTGGGAGCACCCTGGGAACATGTCCCTGCACATGGCAGGGGGTGGGATGAGATGACTTTTAAAGGTCCCTTCCAACCCAAACTATTCTATGAAAAATACTGCAGGACCAATAGGGTTTAGGTTCTCTCAAAGCCGCAGGACCTTGTGCTTTCACATTGGATTTTCATGCTGGCCTGAGCCAGGAAAAAAAAAAAGAGCCAAAGTATAGTGTCTCTTTTCAAAAAGACATATTGAAAAAACAAAAATAAACCCTTCCATGACTGGGGTCAGCTGAAATGCTCCCATATAATAGTTTTGCTTCTAATTTTATCTGTTGCTTTTTCAGGTCTTCTTTTCTTTTCTCCAATAGAAATTACAGGAGCAGAAGCAGAGAAGGGACCACCTGGGTTGCCAAATTCAGTCCCCTGCAGTGTCAGGGATATAACAGCAGATAATTAGTCCAAACATTCACAGAAAATCCACTTTGTAGGCTCTGATATAGCACAGGCCACAGCAGATTTCCCAGTGCTCTACTATAAACCAAAGCTCTTTAGCTAAGACCAAGAGTCACCACTTTAATGTAAGACAGGAAAAGAGAAGGACAGATCCACAACATCTTAAGTACCTAAAATCCAAAACATTGGTCTAGAAAACTGTTAAGTATGAGAAAGAAAAACATTGGCTGGTAAAAGGTATCAGCTTTCTTATTTTCAGAGAGTTAAAATGAATCAGGTGTTTTGACAGTTATGAAACTTCTATTGAAATTTTAAGTTGGAATATTTGCCAAAACTGATCCTTTCCCACAGATAGTCTGTTTTGATTAATTTCCCCTTTTCCTGAGAAAAATATTTTATCAAACATTTCCCACCCTTCTCTGGTCTTAGCCTGTGTGGCAGTTCCTACACCCCGTTGTAGTAGGAATGAATGCTTTCACTTGATTGCATTTTTACTTCTTCACATCTTATATTCCAGGTTATTGAGAAAATGCATCAGAAAACACATCTGATCAAAATCCTCTATGTTTTTTCTCTCAAGTGAGTCTAATATAATCTTTTCCTTCATTTATCCTCCTATCTCAACACTGCCAAACTTTTCATCCAGCACTGTTTACATGGTCAGTATATCTTAATCTTCCTATTTCATATATGCAAAATATATTGGACTCTTCTGTTTCTTCATGCATTGTTCTGGGCACAGGTGCTGTGCTGCCCATTTCGTTTCTTTGTTTTCCCAAAAAAGAGGCTTCTGAGGATGAAGCTGTACCTTTCCCCTGACCTCACCCTTCAATTGCTCTGCGCCCATTTCCCCACCTGGGGGGTTGCTGACATCTGGATATGATTCTTGATTTTATTGCACCTTTCTGTGAAGAAGGAATACTTGATTGTTGTGCTATTTTTCTCTGTCTCTCCACATTTCTCTTCATTTTCTCTGCTGTGAGCATGCATGCACACACACACACCATTTCCAAAGCACCTTTGATTTTCTTCCCAGATCAATAGAGCATTTAAACTCCAATGATCAAGGAGGAGCAGCTTGTTTATTTCCCCACATATTCTGACACAAGTGGCACGTCTTGTAAACTGCTTTGATTTGATGTTAGTGCCTATTATAAAGTTTACTCTCCCCAAAGCCATCCATGAAGTTAAAGTACTCTTGCTCTGAGCAGGAGCAGAGCAGAACTAAAAAAGGCGAGGTAAAGAGAGAACAGGAGTGAATCTCTTACCACAGAATTTTGCTTTCTGCTATCCTTGCTGACAGTGATGAGAACCATTTGAGGACTGTTGAGCATCCATAAGTTTTGGCAGCACCAAGTGAGGGTACATTGTGTATCACAGTTAAAAGTGAACAAATATAAATGAAGGTCTATTATCCCGTGGTAGAATGGGGCTGGATTCGTGGTTACACAGGAAGCATGGATTTCATCCTAAACCTAGTCAAGATCATGGAAAACACCATTGAGCTTGGCTGAATCTGGAAAAGGCTGTGATTTCAGAGAGTTTTCTGTACCCCTTCTCTACAGCCTGGACCTGCCTGTGGTCCTTGCTTCAGGATCCTTGATTTTTCCAGCCTTCTTTGCTTTGGATACGAGGGAAGAAAAACTGTGAAGCCCTAATATCAGAGGAATTGGCCAGAGGAAGGGGACGTCTTTATTTGGTTTTGCTATACTCCAAATCTCAAATTGGCATCTGTCTCTTTCAACCGTTCTTTTTTTCCCTCCCTTTTTTCCTTTTTTATTTTTTTAATGTAAAAATCTTGCGCATTCCAAGCCCACTCTCCCATTTTCTGTTCTGCGGGGTGATGTAAGTGTGTAACTTTCCCGTCCAATCCCTCCACCCTCTCTTATCACCATCCTAGTCTCAGTTTGTCCCCTGCTATCTGGTGTCCTTGATTCCCCCGCTTTCCCTCCTTCCTGCTCCACACAGTTGCTGCTTTCCTGCTCCTCTCCCGTCGTCTTTGCTGGTGGGAGGGTGGTGTCCCCTCCGAGGGTGGCCACAGGTTGGTGGCTGCAGCCAAGTGGTGCTGGAAGCGCTGTGGGAACAGAGGGTAAGCAGGCGCTGTGTTTGTGTGCTTAGCCAGGCTCATGGGCTTGCCTATTTTCCGGGAATTATTGATATTGTTCTGTTTAATATCCATCCTCGCCGTGCACAAACAAGGAGCGAGCGGTCGCTCTCACAGAGAGGGAGCGAGGGGGAAGTGAAACTGAGAAGTATCTGGAATTGGCCTGGTGAAGCAGCAGCTGAGAGATATGATACCAGCTCATGAAAGCAAAAGAATTGCTGTGCTAGAGAAACAAACCACTCTGTTCTCTGCTGGGCACCTCCTGGGGCCTGGTGGGCTCTCGAGCCTTCCTTTTGGGTGATATTTAGGGCTTTTTTATCTCTTCTCCTTCCTCTCCTCTGTCGTGTTTTTCCTCCTTTTCCTTATCTAATTTATTGTCTCTCTGTTTGCTTTAAATCACTTTCCCATATGGATTTCTCTCTTCTGACCCATCTTCCCCTCCCTCATCTGATTCCCAGGAGTCTTCTGTCGTCATGGAATTGGGAGAAGAGCAGCCCTGTTCCCGACACCAAGCATCAGCTGCAGGATCCTTTCCTCCTTCATTTTCTTCCTTGTCTGTTCTTTGCTGTTAGTGTTGGAAACATATTCACAAAGATCATCCACTGGATTGAGGAAACAGATTTTATCACCATTATTTTGTTTGTTTTATTTAAGACAGGAAAAGAAATGGAAAGGAAAGGCTTTTGCTGTTACCAGTGTTACTTAGTTTTGAATGGAGTTTTTTTCTCCTGTACTAATGTATCCCAGTGCTGTTATTTTCCTTTATCATTGCAGCAAGATTATGGTTTTATAGTCCTGATCTTGCCGCAAAACTTCCTGCTGCTGATGGTGTGAGAGAACACATCCCTTAAAATCAGGGTAACTGAGGAATGGAGGGATGCTCTGATTTGTCCTGGATGTGGCAGTGTGCTGGTGACAAAGTCAGCAGTCGAGCCCAGCAGCAGCCCTTTTGCTACCTTTTATTATTGTTTTTTAGGGATGATGATGGCTATTCCTCAGCTGAGATTGTTCTCCATGTGAAGTCCCATGCCCTAATTCCTGTAGGGTGTTTCCTTTAGCTGTTGATGGTTCTTCAGTGGATAAGGGCAGTACTGAGCCAGTGGTGGTGATGGAGTCTGTCACCTGCCAGGTGACATCCTGCTGGTGACAACACGGGGGCTGGGGGAAGAAGGCACTTGGCATTTGTGACATGAGCTCTTTGGAGATGGCAGAAAATCAGATGGTCGGGAATTCATATCTCTGAGCCAGACACGCTGGTGATGGTTGAATCCACATAATTATTGTATTTCTCAGATGGAACAGTGTGCAGCCCACAACGGGAGAGAAAAGCAAATATCAGCAAAGCCCCTTAGTTCAGAGCACTCCTATTCAAATTGGAATACTTTGATATTTTTTATCCGTCTGCACATTGATTATTGTATTGACTTGCTGAAATGGCTTGTAAAACATGGAAGTTGTAACTGCTTATCTTCCTAGGAAATGCTGAAAATCTGTCTCTGGGTATCTCAGGTTATTAAACTAAGGACAAAAACAACTCGTTTACCCCATAATTAAATCCAGACCAGGTGAGAGGTTGCAGGAGGGGCCCCAGAGGATTTTTGGGGAGGGATCACCACCCAGTGCACACCCTCATGGCTAAACAACCAGTGTTTCTGTTGGGAGCATCTCCAGGGAGGATGCACATCCTACAATCCACGGGAGTTTGCTCTGAATGCAGCAGCATCTGTGCTTGTAAAGTCTGAGGTGCTAAAGTTGAAATCTGGAGCTTGCATTACTACTGTCTTACATGTCATCTGTCTTGTGGATAAACAGAGCAGCCTCTCGGAGGTCAAAACAGCACCTTTCACCAGTGATAATTTAATGAGAATTATTTTCAGAGTAAACTAGACAAGAATTGGAAGCCTCCTGTGCTGTAGCTCGTGAATGGAGATGTTCAGGGAGAGAAGGAGTACTGGGAGAAAAAGCAAATGTTAACTAAATGCATTACACACACGGTTTTGAAACATACTTGGCAGAGGGAAGGGTGAGCAATACAAGCCAGAGTCTGCTGTTGAGCACACCAATGTAAACCTAGAGTAACTCCTTTGGAGAGGAAACTGGGGGGGCTGCTCCAAACCTGTGAGTGTGTAGAATCTGGGGCAGAGACAGAGGGCATGCAATGGGGAAAGTGACCAAGCTGAGAGGTGGATGTTGTGGAGAACAACCTCCAACAACCATCACCGCTGTCGGTGGTTTTATTTGGGTGTGTAATGGTTATGGTGATGCAGTGGGAAACATTTGTACAATGTGGGGTTGTTTTTGCTTTTTGAAGTATTTTCTGCATATACCTATATCGTAATCCCTCCAGACTGTGGGACTGGGCCATGCACCAGTGTTACAGTGAGCCCTTTGTGTTTCTGGCAACAAACACTCCTGAACTCTGCTCTCCAGGCTTGTGGCCTAAACCCTTTCACCCCCGCCCGTACTGTCCCATCTCCAGCAATAATATTCCCTCCTCTGTTTATAAACAAACACCCTCAGAGGAAGTTCACGGGAAGAAAAGTTAGTTAATGAAAATCAACCACGCACCCAGGCCTGGGCTGTGGGCTGGAGCCAGCAGGGTTGCTGGATGTTTCCTACCCTGCATCTGCTTGTAGGAGTTTCTTTGATGAGATGTTTGCCTATCTGTCTAACTCCTTGTCTTTCTCATCTTCTCCCATCATCATGGAAAATATAAAAGAAGTGGGGAAAAATTGTGGTCTCAATTTGCTTTGAAATCAGCATGGACAGTATTTGGGAACCCCGAGCAGGGAGACTGACTTCAGTAACCCTGTAGATTTTCTTCTTGGTAAATCCACGGATTTTGTCTGTTTTGCTGTTGTTGTTGTTGTTTTTTAACATCAAAATCTACATTCTGGCTCCTGGCAAAACTGTTGCTCTTGAGTTGCGCAAAGGCTGTAAAAGGACTGAAATAGCCCAAAGGATAATTGTCCACTATAGTCTGAGCACAGGACTGATGATACGTCAGTGTTGCACATCCTTCTCACAGAAGCACCCTAAGGAGGTAGGAGTGAGCAGGACCCAGGGGAGTGGGTAACACGGGGCTGTGGTCACCGCGGGCATGAGCAAAGCACGGTAATGGTGCTGGCAGCTGGAAAACACAGAATGTTTTTTGACTCATTCCAGAGATCCCACAAACCTCTTACAGCACAGGGGCAACCAAATAAATAGTCCGTTTTCTTGTGGCTGCTCCTTGGTGGCACTGCACCTTGGTCTCAGGTACAAGGTGAGTGGATTAGGTGTTTGTTTCCTTTCAGGAGAAAACTGGATTCTTCTAAATCTTTCTGGCCACTCAAAATGCATAGGAAGATCATCAGACAAAGAAAAGCTCTGGCAGTAAGGGAAGCAGCCTGGTCAGGGCTGTGGTTCCTCACTTGGGCAGAGGTGTGGTGTCAATGCAGTGCTCATGTCACTGTTTCAGGCTCCCTCTCTTCCATAAGGAGTGTATTTGGAAACTGGGGCTAAGGGAGCTTTTATAGATACAATAGATGTGTAACTTGTGGTCCCACTTTTAGTTCTAAGAGCCTTGAAGTTTTAAAAGTGTACTATCAAAGGTCTCCAGTGCTGGCAGAATCCCCATACCTTAAAATGGGATGGTTTAAAATAGTCTTATCTATTACTTTTTGTTGAAAGAGCAGTTTTTCTTACTGAACAAATATCTTCTGTCAAGTCTTACCTGTAAGGCTATTCCAGTGTGGACTCTCCACCTCCCATCCCAGTGGGGGGAAAATAATCAGAAATGAGCAGCATGAACAGAGTTTATCAGCTGTTGCCCAACCCTGTTGCCTGCGAGCACGTTAAATAAAGGAGTGGGGTGGGGTGGTGGTGGAAATGGACCTGGTTTATACTGGTGAGCTTCCTCCAAGAATTCCAGCGTCACTATCAACAGTTTCTGCTAGCAGGAAAGTTGAGCGATTCATTCTTACCCTTTAAGGAGTTCTGAATTATTGAAGTGCAGAGGATCTTCTGCTGGGAAAGGCTGGAATTCCCCGCAGTCCTCTTTGCTAGGGATGGTTTAATCAAACAGACTGTTTACATTCTGTGTCTCAGCAGAGACAACGCTCAAACAGCAGTGGTCTTCAACTGGACGGTGTAGCACTGGGGGTTTATTTTATTTTGTTTTAAACATCAGCATACCACCAGTTTTACTGGGAAATGGCCATCTGCAAACACCTGCAAGCTCCATGGAACAGGCCAGAGAGGGAAGCAACAGCAGCTGCGTCTCACAGAGGCAAAATGAGACAGCAAGGGGGCTGTGTTTCTTCTCTAGAGGTTTCTGCAGGGCTGGGATTTGGCAGCAAAGGTGGGCTGGGAGCACTTGCTCTCCTGGAGGAAGAGACCTTGCCGCAGGAGGAGGCTGAATGTTGGTCCAAACTCTTCTCTGAGCCTCAAACACTGATGGTAGAGGCAGAGAAGCAAAAGCCTTTTTGCCAAAACCTTGTGTTTTGCCTCACACTGTGAAGGCCAAACTGTTCCATGAACAGTTTCTGTGCTCTCAGACTTAAAAGGGCTCATACTGAATGAAATAGGAGTTCTGTATTCCATGAGAGAGAGGGAAGAAGGAAATGAGATTAGGACAGCTCTTCCTACCACTGCCCATCTCTCCCCTCCCTCAGGAGAAACATCTTTTGCACCTATATCAACAAACCAACACTTAAGTGCACTTTTGCAATATGTCCATAATTGGCCATAAGCCTTGAGTCAAGATTTTAACTTGTGTTCAGACACTTTCTTTTTTTATTCTTCTTCGGTATATTCTGGAAGTGATGTATTTCCGCTCCCCGCGCGCAGGATCTTCTGTGCATCACTGAGGAGGACGCACGTAAGTAGGCAATGTGGCCAACATTCTTCCAAACCCGAGCAATCCAACCAGCTGTTCAGCAGGGCTGTTATTTATTGAGAGCTGTCAATGTGTTCAACACATGGTGTCCTTTGCCCTGTCGAGCCAACAGCCTGGCTTGTATGGGTTTCTCTGACACTTGTCACACACTGGTGACAGGACAAGCTGGAACAGGCACACGGGTTTCTGTGAACATTATTCTAGAAGGGCATTGCAACAAGATGTTCTATAAGGAAAGGAGAGACAGAGACCAGTTGGCAGAGGAGAAAACAGAGGCTGTTGCAAAGGGTAGAGGTTTCTTTTTGGCTGGTGCGTTCAGAAAGAGAACAGAGATTTCCTTCAGTGATAAATTAGATGCTTGGGGAGAAAGAAAGGGTGTTTGTTTCAGCAGTGATGCAACTCCTGTGTGAGAGAAGCAGACTCCCTCTCCTGCTAATTCCAGCTGCTGGTTCTGTGGCAGAGTAGAAATGCACAGGTTGCTTTGGGGCTTTGGTTGCTGCTCTGCAATTGCTGCGAGGTGCCTTTAGCTCTGTCCTTTCCATCTCCAAAGGTGGGAAAATGGCTCTGAGCAGCCTGCAGAGAGATGCTGCTTGTAAGGGTGAGGAAATGTCATTAGTGCAATGCTTTATGAATGAAGCTGCAAATGACAAACGCCAGTCCTTTGCACCAACAGGTTGGAATGTTCAGCCAAGAAGCCCAGTTGGCCAGGGTCGTGCTGGGTTTCTGTGCTGTTGTAAAGGGAAGACTGAGATTATGGAGTGCCAAAGAGACAGAAAGACAGGAAGACAGAAAGACATCTTGCCAATCTCCTACTTATCTATTTGTCCCATCTATTTTCTCTTGACTTGTGTAAGCTCGTATTCATGAGTATCACAGGTATTTATTTTCCCCCACTGAAAAACAGAGCCGTTGCCTGAACAGTGTGACTCTGGCCACATTCCCTCCTATTCAGCACAATGCAATCTTGGCTCTTTACTGGTTAATATTTTCTGTCAACAACCTGCAAGAAAACAAAATCAGTGCTGATAAAATTTGCAGATGTTGCAGAGTGCAGGGAGTGGTAAACAATGACCAAAACAGGACTCTCAGTTGGGTGTTTTCGAAAGCTGAGAACATGCAAACTATGCATTAGAGTAAAGCCAAATGTGAAGTCATTCATATAGAGAGAGGGGCGATGGGTCACACACAAAGGATGGATGGGGGAAAGGATCTTTCACCTGGAAGCTGAATGTGGAGCAGCAACTGCCTGTTGGAATAGATAAAGCATGTAAATGTGAGCTGCCAATGTGAGGCTGTGGCCAAAGGTTTGGAGTCATTGTTGGCTGGGTAAACAAGGAGATATTAAACAGGACTGGGGAGGTTGTGTTACCCCTGTAATGACACTGGAGTAGCTGCTGCCAAAGCACTTTGTCCCATTCTGGTGTCCGCTGTTTAACGAGGATATTGCATGGAAGAGGATTTAGAGAGAAAACAATTAGCAGTGATAATAATTATATGGTTTGTAACAAGTCTTGAAGTGTTGGACTCAAGAAGATTAGGAGGTGACTTGATCACCATGATCTTTAAATGTGTGTTTTGGGGATATTAAACTGATAATTGGGGGTTGGAAATTAATAATAGAGGATATGAGTAAATCCAATTGATCCAATGGAGACTAAACAACTTCAGAGCAGAGTATTTTAGCAGTGTTTTAGCCCTGTGAGTAGTCAGTAATTGAAAAACCTTTCTGAGTAGAATGGTGGAATATCTGTCACCATAGCTTTCAATGTAGAGCTAATTGTTTTTCCAAACTACAAGGTCTTTAAAGATGAATTAATTCAGTGGTCACCCGTATTGTGTCTAAGAACTTCTAGTGTCAGAGTATTCTGTGTTTTTCAGCTGTTACTGGAAAAATGGTTGAAGCCAACAGTAAAGCACAAGCAGCACTAAGATGCCAATTTCAAATCTTTTAATTTCTCTCTTTTTAATTTCTGTGGGCTCTCCTGGATGCTGGTAGGGTATTTCTGATCTCCACAATATTTCCAGCTCATTGTAGGGTTTCCTCACCATCACTGCAGTTGAATGGTGAGGCTCTGTTTCATATGATATTTTTAATCCTGTTTAGATATTGTCACCTTCTTCCAGAATGATGTGCTGAGCAATGACTTGACTTCTCCCCTTTGAAACAGTCCAGTGCACTGTTGGAAAACCACCTGAAAAACAAGACTGAAATCTTTTCTCATTGAAGGTAGTAAGAGCTTTGCTGTTGATCTCAATGATGCCAAGAATTTACCTCCAGAATATAGACTTTGGGGTGCAAAATCAAGGTCTCCCTCTGGAAGCTGGACCATTGACAATACAATGCCAGCACTGTGAAGCCAACACAGCAGACCCTTAAAAACAAAGTGGATGAGAAAGCAGAGAATAAGCTGGGGGTGACTATAGCTTGTCATCCCCTTGCAGGGTGGTCTGCCTCAGTCTCAGGGAAGAAGAGCAGTCCAGAAGGGCAAGAAGGATGCTGGAATGACCTATTGCTGTGAGTTTAGCTGAGTTGCAAACAGAAAACACTGACCAAAACCCTGTCAAAGGTAATTAGTGTTCTGAGACAGGATTTAATTTCATTTGATCCATCCCCAGCTGGAGACTGTTCCTCAAAACTCAAATTTAAGCCAAGTGCTCCAAATGTCCCAGTCTGCTCCCTCCAAGCCATGTGCACATGTATATCTAGGCCCCTGCACAGGGAAAATCGTGCCTGTACATGGTATTTTGTTAGTCTTCATTGCTCTGCTTCCAAATTTAACCAGAAGTAGAAGGGCTGAAATAACACAAGAAAGGTTGGACATATGATATTTCCTGCTGCTCAGCTAAATACAAGAATTGCCAAAAATCTTCCAAGGTAGCTTGTTTCTTTTACATTTTTCTCCCAGTTCTGCAGACTTGAGAAGGTCAATTACTTTAGAGAAGGATTTGGCTTTGGCAACACTTATGGAAAGCGAAGCAAAATTATGACCTTTTGGAGGTTTGCCCATCACTGTCCCATCTTGTCCTTTAAGAACTAAAGGCTGAATTTTCACAGCTACAGTCTTCGGTTTAATAGGTGTGAATTTGTTTCTGTGCACTTCTAAGACACCATGAGTATCTGTGTGAGAATTTTCTTTTAGATGTCTATTTATTTGTGCTCACAGATCAAGTGATCACTGGTATTTGTAGAGCAGAAACACAGGCTCAGGTATTTCCAGGAGGAAAATCATACCAAAACAAATGAAATTGGATTCAAACCGAGCAGAATAATAAAGCTCTAAAATTATATACTTAGGTTAGTATGTGGTGACTCCAGCCTATCTGGAATGCACACTATAATAGTTATATCATGTTAGAGAGGCAGGTTTTTTTCAGCAGGACGTTTCCTAGAAAGCAGAAATATCTCTGTGGTTTGTGTATGGGTTTGGAACTTGTGTGCAAGTATGGAGCAGGGAATTTGAGGCATGAAATAGTCAGGATTAGTGAAGGCCCAGATCCCTTTCATAAGCGACAGCAGAAAACAGGCACGAGCAGCTCCCTTCTCCCCACTGCTATTGCAGCCTCCTCCTCTGTGGATTGTTTTGGAGTCAGTTCTTTGAAGGTTGATAAATGCCTCAGTTGTTTCTATTAGTACAGGAAAGATGCAGTCATATGGGAAAGCCAGATGCAATAAGATATTTGAGCCTGGATAAGATCTAAGATATTTTTACAATAAGATATTTAATTTTTGCAGAGGCAAAGCCCTTGCAGGGTATAAATCAGTGTAAATGCACTGGAACTACTCAGTTTTGCGCTCACAAAGTGTCTGCCCAAGAATGTTCTCAAAATCCAATTAAATAACTAGAACTGTTTCATGTGGAAATGCCCCCCAATTACAAAGACAAGTCTAAGCTATCATGATGTGATTTTTACAGTCTCCTCGCAGGGTGCCCTAGTTTGCATTCATGGAATTTTTTGTTTTTGTTTTGTTTCTGTAATAATGTGGATGTTGGCCATCTGTCTGATCCTGGAAAGGTTGTAAGGTTGTCCCTGCTCCCCAGGTTCTCTTCCCACTCCCTCATTGATCATAATGTTTGATTTAGGTGCCACTAGATTTCCTCCTTTGTTCTCCAGCCCTAACCTCCCCCCTGCAAACACACATGCATTGTGCAATGGTGTAAAAGCTCTCCTGGCTGCAGCTGGGAGTAGTAACTGCTCAGCTGGTTCCAGCGCTGCCCTAAAGCTGCTGTAAAGGTCAGAGACAAGGGAATTCTAAAAAGCAAAACAAGCTGTGTTGTTGTCCCCCCTTTAATCCTGGCTGTGTGTTTTGATCAGCACCACAAGCCATCTCAAATGCAGAGCTCCACTTCTCCCAGCCCTGTGTTTGTGGCCGTCCAGGGCAGCGTGCCGGGCGTTTTTCCAGCCCCACTCCAGGCTCGGGCGCTGCCACAGCTGATTGACTTGCACTGCTTGTCAGACACAAAGCACATTTTGAAAGGGAATGCCATATTGAACTCCCCGTGAGCTGATGGGTATTGTGCACGGTCATCTGATGGCACAGATGTGCCCCTAATAATCCTTCCAGGAGAATATTTCCTCCTGGGATGCTCTGGCCATCTGATCTGCTCTGAGGTATGCTGACCTATCTTGACCCAGTTTATGATCAATTCTCTCTGCTGTTTTCTAAAAGGAGCCCAGAAATATCACTTTATCATTTAGATTGCCTGGAAGTTGTGGTACTTACATGTCTGTTCTTTCCACAGAAGATACTCTGTGGTTGCTCTCAAGCATTAACTCTTGCAAAGGGGTGGAAAGCCACTCTATGTGAGCAAGAGTAAATTTCTCTGTAGAGCTCTGATAGCTAATCAGTGCTTGGCAAACAGTGCAGGGAGGAAGAGGAGATGTGGAAGCAGAGGTGACTTGTGTTCCACCAAACGTTGCTGGGTACCTCCATCTGTGTGAGTCAAGTGATCCTTTTGCTGCTGTGCCTTTATCTTGATGTCCTTTTCCTCAGGTTTGTGTGTGCTGTGCACGTGTCTGTGAAGGATGGATGGTGTCCATGCATTCCTCCTGATGTGTATCCGTGTGTTTTGCAACACCTGCTTTTCAAGTGGGAATGGTGTTAATGCTGGGTGTCTCTGGAGGTGAATCAGCTGCCTCGGGTACAATGGGAGGGTTAATTTGTAATCTGGTTCTGCTGAGCAGTGAGCACAGATAAGCTTGGGAGTTCAGAGGTGTGTGAAGATCCCTTTCAGGCAAACCAACAAACTTACTGAGGGCTTTCCACTCCTGATATTTGAAGGATATCTGGGTTTTCATAAACACTAAACTCAACTTTTAATAAGAGGGGTACACTAGAGTGTCTAAAACTGGCAGCCAAAATTCTGAATTCTCGTCTGAATCAATCTGGATGCAAAATCTCCCATATTTGTGACATACAGCAGTGATTCCCTGATGGAACATCAGAGTTTGACTTTAAGCAGGATCCAAGAGAAGCCTGTCCCTGCTATCTTCACTGTTGCTGTGCTTGTGTGTGTTAAAATCATCTCTAATAACATGGACACATACTGGTTTTCCAAGCTTCATCCAAAAATATTCAGTTGTTTCTAAGAACAAGGCAGGACAAATAAATAGTTTTGCAGATATTACAATATCCTTACCCTTGTCTGGAATGTTCCCGTGATCCCAGACTTCATAGCGGGGACTGAAGTTTGACCCTTGCAAAGGATGTGCATTTTTCTGTCCATCTAAAAGGCCGCCTAAAGCTGGTTATTAGATCATAAACAGTTTATTCACCAAGCACCAGTCTCCACTGGTCCTGCAGCTTTATTGTGAAATGCTTAAGGAGGTCTAGATAAGGAGCAAACCTTCCCACTAACCCTTGTTTACTCTGAGGCTGTAGATGAAGGAACCCTTGGAAAAGTCATACCCAGCCCAGGGCTGGCCCTGCTAAAACACTGCAAGGACTCAGCTCCTCCTCTGCCCTGTGGTCACAGCGCTGTGTGTTCACTTGCACCTCAAACCCCTCACAATCTGTAATTTCTCTCTAAGCCCAGCCTACCAGTTGTATTTGCAGTAAGCTCTTCTATACTGTTAGTGGGTGTATTCCCACAATAGGCTCAGTGGAGTGTCACTAATATGATTGTCCATGCCAGTGGCTGCTCTCTTGCAGCCCACATGATTTTGTTATCAAAAGGAAAGGATTTATGTAATGTTCATAACTAACCAGCCACTAGAAATTCATGTCTTGCTGTTCTAGTCATTCTCACCTCCCCTGTTTTCAGACTTCAAGGTATTTCACTGAACAAATGAGTGACTGGGAATTTGAGAAACAGTACAGAATATACGCTTAATTTGATGCTAAATTACACTGATATAAAGATTTTGATATTAAAGTGCCTTGGGCTAAATTCTCAATGTTAATTAGGCATGGCTGTATTAGACTCTGTATTTCTACACGATGAAGTTCTTGTCTTTTATGTCAGAACAAAAAGATCTCCGTCCTTCTGTCTCAGATCTGAATCCTCTGGCATAGCTTGCCAATGATAATATCTGCTGTGAATTCAGTTAGATTGATAGCAGCAGCAAACATCTCGTTTTTGCTCTTTAAGTAGTACATTGCCACCTGAGCAAGCCTCAGGTGGTTTTCTTGAACTGCTCCTTGTCTCAGGGGGTGACCTCAGGAGGCCTCTTAGCTGTGTTGGAAATGGTATAGACAGAGATGTTGCCTTAAGTACTCTGGACTCTGAATTATTTAACTATTGTGGAAGGAAGTGGGGGTTGGGGGAAGCACGGCAAAGGAAAGGAGAGATTATTTCTCCCCTTTGTAAAACTGTATTGGGTTCAACGTCATACCATGAAATATCCAGTGCAGAACTCAAGAACTGCTCCAGTGGATCTTCACTGACTTATCCAATTGCATGGAACATGGGGATACTTAACCCAAATCTGTCGGTTTTAATTATTTTCCTCTGGACAGATAAAAGCTTTCTATAGGTTCCTGTAGAATATTTGCTCTTTCAAGCGTTCTTCTGCGCTTTGATACTAAACGATTAAAGCATGCTAAAGAAAAAAACAGCCCCAACCTTTAGCTCCCTGTTCTTGGGCCCCCTGACTGCAGCTTTGATTGTTGACCTAAATTCCCCTTTCATAACTGAGTCCTGTCACCTCTGGTTGGAGGCTCCCAGCAAAACAGGCAGGGCCGACTTTCAGAAGTGCCGGGCACTGTTTTCCGTTCCGCCTCGTGCAGCTCTGATGGCTCCCCAGCACCTGATGTGTTCAAAGTCAAACTGACCTCCCTCTTCCCCTTCCCCCACCTCGCCCTCCTGGAAATGAAACCATAACAAGGGGTTTTTTTTAGTTTTACTTTTGCCCTTCCCCCTCTCCCTCCCCCCACTTCCCATTGCTCAGCAAAGTGAGGAAACTTTTCCTGCATGAAGAATAAAATTCTTAGTTTGTTCTATGGCTGGGTTGGTTGCTGCAAAGATTGCTGTTATCCAGACATGAGAAACGGCGCTGAAGTGAGGGAGGGAGGCCCTGGAGTATGTTATTTATAACATTACAGTGGGTTACAGCAGCTTGCATGGGCTACTCCAACCTCTCTTCTGTCCAACCCTGCCCACAGAGGGCTACTTCTGGCTCCAGCAGCCTCCAGCTGTGAGTTCCTGCTCCTCTGCTCCCATCCCAGTTATAGCAATGCCTCCTGTCCTCACCCAGGGCCGTCTCCCACAAGTTCAGCAGCTGACATTCCGTGCTGTGTTCATGCTGCCGAACTCTGCCCACTGCTCAGGGCCCACGTGAGGATGTGGCTCTATTTAAGTCCCCAGAAAAGTCCTGAAAACAAAGTGTGTCATAAATGCTGGCATTGGTTAGGGGGTCCTGGAAGAGGTCAGATGGACAGCAATGGTGGAGCTGTTGTGGGTCAGTAACCAGAGAACTGAGATTTTGCTTGTAAAAAAGAAGACAGAGACTGTATTACTGTATTTTTCATTTTCCATGTTTGGCTTTTGGCTTTGGGCAGCTGTAGTTGAATTTTCCAGCTTTCCCCACTCTTTTGATGCCTAGGAATTTTCTTTTCCTATAAGGGACAAACATCATGGGACTGGAAGAAGCCTCCTGGGCCATTGAAGTCTGTCTCTGGCCAAGCATAAAGGAATGTGGCATCTTCCTCTGTTCATGCACTTCTCCAGAGTCCTCTGAGAAGTGACTCACTCCTTTGTGGGGAAAGGAAGCTACCACTGCCTCTTGCTGGAAAGCTGAATTAGCACCTCTTCTTTTTTTTTTTTTTTAATTAAATATAAAATTCCGTTTCAATCCCTTGGGCTTCAGGAACAAGAGCTTTACAAGGGAAAATCATTCAGACTAAGGAGTAAGAAAGGGCTGTCAGTGTTCTCCTCAGCTGGAGCTCCATCCCTTTCTAGCAACTCAGGGCAAGCAGAAGTGAAGAAAATAGTTTGCTGCTGTATGAAACTTGTACATATTTTTTTAATCTAAGTGCTGTGGGGAAAACAAACATCAGTTTTATTTCACACCATTTCTTGGCTCAGAAACTTCAGGCACATTCGCCAAATTGTGGTTTTACAGTCATTGGCTTGAGTCTCATTTACCATGAGGCCTCTTTGGTTGGTAAAGAGATATTAAGTAGCTAAAAATGTCCGTTACCACATTATTGTAAAGAATTCTCAGTGTAAATGAGAATCTAAACTCTGTATATTTTTCATGTAAATGTTCATTGTGGTCACAGCTGACTTGAAATTTGGAGTGTCAACCATTATGTGGCGTGATTTTGCTCAAAACCAGCCTCGTTTGGGGTAAAAGAGGCCTCTTCTTGTTTAAAATGTTCTTAATTATGTCTGAGAAATAACTCATGGCTATGGAACCTTTTACTAAATTGAAATAAATTGTGAAAACATCAAATTATTCAGTTTTCAGAAGTTCTGGCAATTACTTCACATGTCCTTCTTCCAATGGCTTTGCCCTTATTAGTTGTCATAGAAGAAGTAATAAATTCTTTCATTATGACATCCAGTGTCCCAGCTGAAATTAGTTTCATTGTGCTGGGGACAAAACGGAAAAGTGACACTCCCTTAGCCGGAGGATCCTCAGTCCAAAGCCAAAAGTATCGTGAAGGACTGGGAAAATAGGTGAAGCATCCAAGCAAAAGAGGGTCATAAAGAACTGGTACAACTTGCAAGGGACTTGGGTTTCGTATCCCAGCACAAGAGAGTTGGGTTTCTTGTCCCTTTTTTTACATTTTTTCCTTTCTCTTAAGAATAAAACAACTCTTGCTGCTGAAAGGCTCATGCTCAATCCATCTTTTCATCAAGAGTTGGATGTCTGCAATAGTAAAAGTTTGAGAAAAGAATAGTGTACATGGCATAAAGATTCAGTAATGACCTTTGCCCCAAACTAGAAAATGCAAGGAACTGGAATAGTAGAGTGTTTCAGTTGAGCAGCTTTCATACTGGTGTGTTCAGTGGCGTCCCTATTGTCACTGGATTTTTTCTTTTTCTGCCCTCCTTTGGCTCCCTGTAAATCTTGAATTGATGGCAGCTGTTTGAGCCCAACTCAAGACACATTGCATCACATCAGGGTTTAAAGGCTCAAAGGCAAGGGAGGATTGCTACTATTCTGTAGTATTCTTCCAGCAGCTCCTCATGCTCAGCCGAGGTCAATCACCAGCATCATGCAGCACTTCAGAGAGAGGATGATGTTCTTTAAATGCTGGCTGGGAAACTGGATTTCCCTCCCACAATAATTTATTAGTTCTTTGGGGAAATATTTCTAGCCCTGGTCAGTGTAGAGGGCAAAAATTCTTGACCCTTAAAGACTGAATGGTGGACTTTCCTGGAACTACAGACCTGTTCCTGGACTTCCAGCTGTCCATCCATGCGTGGGGATCTTGGATGCCCGAAGAAACAGGTGGAGCAGCTTCTGTGTGTGCAGCCACTTTGTGATCCTCAAACCTGGAGGATTTGGTCACCAGATGGCAAAGGAGATGGAGATGGTGGGGACTGTGGCAGGGACGAGTTGTCCTTCTGTGCCTCAGTCAAAACAGCCCAGGGAGTCCCTGGGGTTCCCCTGGCCATGTTGAAGACATGCAGATTCTCAGAGGGATTCGCTGGGACAAGCCCATTTCTGCATCACTTTTTCTTCTCTCACCATGTTGGCATTTCTTGGCAGGCAAAAACTCTCTTACAAAATGCCTGATCAGCTCTAATGGTCTTATTACAATAAGCTGAGATTTTTATGACTTATTTGGGAGAGGGACTTGTCTTGCCAGCTGCCTTCTTATTCATTGCAGTATTATCCACCCACTATTGTTGGACAATACCTTCATTTGAAATTCATAAAAATACAGATTTTATAGGCTCTCATCCATCTGAAAAGGAATGCTTTGTAAAAGTACTTATTCCATAAAGAGAAAACTTAAAAACGCTTCAAAAACAGACTCCAGAAGGTTATTGGTAGCTTTGGCTCTCATATCACAAGTTCCTCGGGTAAATATCCATCCCAGCAAATGTAATTTTTTTTTTTAGCACATTTGTTTTTTCCTTGCCTGGTTCTCCTCCTCTCCTTTCTCGTGATCAGAAGTAGCAGTATAAACCAGAAGCTGGTCTTGAAAAGGTTTTGAACTGAGTGCGCCCTACAGATGAATAAACACATTACCTTCCGAACCCTGGGATCTCTCTTCCAAAGGAAACAGGAAAAGGGGGAGCTCAGAGTCCCTAGCAAAATACCAACGTGCAGAAAAAAGGCCCGTTTAAATGTTTTTAACTTTCCCATCAGAAGAGTTTTTTTACAGGGGGAGGAGGTGGAGAGGGGCAGGGTGTGAGGAGAAGGGGGGGAAGGTGGGTGCTGGGACAGGGGAGGAAAAATACAGTGAATGCTCCTGTAACCTTTGCTCTGTTGATACTAGACAAGACTGCACTGTTAATGAGTGATTGTTAACAGATGGCTCTTGAGCAACTTAGTCAGAAGCAGAAGATGTTATTTGGTTGTAGTGAGGGGAGGGTGAGGGTGCAGGGGTGAGGTAAGGGGATATTTAGTCTTTTCACGAGGACTGAACTGTCAGAGATTTATGATTTTCCTTTAGGCTTTTGGAAGTGGAGGCTCTGGGGAAGGATTGTTTTCTATGTGCTGATAGCAGAAAGGCCATTTGGTGCTGAAAGCTCCAATGATTTTGTTTTTGGTTGAGGGGTGTCCCTGCAGCCCTTGGCCTTTGAGAACTGAAGGATGGAAATGTCTGTCTTTAACTCGCCGAGCCTTGTGTCTCCAAGTGGGGAGGAGTGGGCTCTGTCCACTGCTTGGAGCTGGCTGAGGGCTGGGTGAGAGAGCTCCGTGTATGGATCCACACTTTGGCTGGGACAGAAATCATTCCATGTGCAATGAGTTGTTAGGAAGTGTGCCTGTGAGGGGGCAGGAATCTTTCCGAATGTCCGTCTTCTGTGGATGTCCATCTGTGTGTATTTCATGTCTTTTCCCAGTGTGGTGCATAACAGTGCATGCCATGTGCTTTCTGATTTTTACTGGGTATGACTTTGAAGGCAGCCCGAACACGTCCCGTTCACTCTATGGAGGATTTGTGTGCTTGAACTTATCAAGATGACTCCAGCTGCTCAGTGTTTCTCAAAGTGTGCAGAATTTAGATGTTTTATTTCCCTTCTGGACCTCATTAGATACAGGATTCAGGGGTATGAGGGATGAGTGACATCAACAGGGATTGCTTCTCAAGACTGCTTGTGTTTTCAACCACTGAGGAATGGCTTGAGGGAAGGGAAGAACCAGATGCACAGTCCAACAGCTTGCTGATAGGAGTTTGCAGAAAAGTTCTGGGCTTTGGTCAGGAAAGGGGAATCCCATTTGTACACGCCACTGGTAAATCTTTACCTTTAATAGGAAGTCGTGACGTGACCTCCCACAATGGTGCACTAGATGATTTAAAGTCTTCTTTGTGCACTAACTGTCTAGCAGATCTAGGTGAGTGTGTGTATATACTTTAGAGAGATATATTTACACAATTTAAAGACTAACGCCTTCATTCTGTCATCCTTATTTATTCGTATTTCTCTTTTGGGGGCACATAGGACTGTATGACAAATGTTCTTACACCTCCCGTGACCGAGGCTGGGTCCTGGGCATTAACACCGTCAGTGACCAGGGGAACAGAGACCCCCGCTATTTCTTCTCGCTGAAGACGGACCGTGCTCGCAAAGTCACCACCATTGCAGCACACCGCAGCTACCTCCCCAACCAGTGGGTGCACCTGGCTGCCACCTACGACGGGCGCCTGATGAGACTCTACGTGAACGGTGCCCAGGTGGCCACAAGCGGAGAGCAAGTGGGCAGCATCTTCAGTCTGCTGACCTTGAAGTGCAAGGTGCTCATGCTGGGAGGAAACGCCCTGAACCAGAACTATCGGGGTTACGTGGAGCACTTCAGCCTCTGGAGGACAGCCCGGTCTCAAAAGGAGATCTTGTTGGACATGGAGCAGGCGATTCACAGGCAAGACACGCCCCTACCTCAGCTCGTTCTTCAAGACAGTTTACTGAATGTGAAAAACACCTGGTCTCCCATGAAGGATGGCAGCAGCCCTCAGACCAAGTTCAGCTACCACCATGGCTATTTGCTGGACACCAGCCTGGACCCTCCTCTCTGCGGACAGACAGTGTGTGACAACACGGATGTCATCGCCAGCTACAACAAACTGCCCAGGTTCCGCCGCAACAAAACTGTGCGCTACCGTGTGGTGAACCTGTACGATGACAAACATCAGAACCCCACCGTCAGCCAGCAGCAGATCGAGTTCCAGCATCAGCACCTGAACGAGGCTTTCAGCCGCTACAACATCACCTGGGAGCTGGAGGTGCTGGAGGTGAAGAACTCTTCCCTTCGCCACCGGCTCATCCTGGCCAACTGCGACATCAGCAAGATTGGGGACGAGAACTGTGACCCCGAGTGCAACCACACCCTGACGGGGTACGACGGCGGGGACTGCCGGCACGTCCGCCACACGCTCTTCAACAAGAAGAAGCAGAACGGGGTGTGTGACATGGATTGTAATTATGAGAGGTACAACTTCGATGGGGGGGAGTGCTGCAACCCAGAGATAACAGAAGTCACCAAGACCTGCTTTGACCCATATTCTCCTTACAGGTAGGCAATTTCTTTTTATGATCATATTGATGAATATCTGTCTAGGTATCGATCATCCTGCTGGCTGTTGAACCCTTTTGTTGTTGCTATTATGGGCTTTGGAGTTTAATGAATTTATTTTTTTCTCAGTGTTTGGCTCACATTGCAGTTCTCCAAATGCAATCTCAGTAACGGTCTCAGCAGTGTCTTACCCCTGAATTGGTATTCTCCAGCCAGGCTGAAGAAAATCTGTGCTAAAGACTGAAGCAGCCAATTTTCAGAGACCCATTAGTTGTTGGCTATGAGCAGCATATTGTAACAGTGCACAGTTTATTTTAACTCCAGACTCTGAGGAGTGGGGATTGGATGTCATAGAAAGCTCATGTATATTTGGAGAGGGAAAGGGCCCTCAGGCATGAAACAGAACATGAATACTCTTAGGTAGACTTGAATTCTGTAGCACTTCTTTGAAGGTAGGCAGGTAATTTCATACTCTTACTGCTGTGCACAGCTCTCTGTAGGCACTGCTGAGGAGGGGTAGCTGGGTCTGGGGGTTGTGAGGAGGGAGGTGGGTACTGTGTTCCTGTTGCACACACTGAATGGGTAATGAAACTCTTCTGTGCCCCTTTCCACATACAAATGAAAACAGGGGTAATGCCACTTCATTGCAAGGCAACTTTCTGTGGGTGGATTTGAGTTCATAAAATCCTCAGCTCCTCAGCTAAGGCTTGCTTAGGCTGCAGTTTGAGGAGTGGCATCCTTGAATAACTTGCATCAGGTGGGTACCGCGTACTACAATTACTCCAAATTCAGGCCAATTAAACATAGTTTAAGTAATAAAGTGTTTCTTGTGAATGAGTTAGAAATATAAGCACAAGAAAAGATGAAGCTTAAAGCTGAAATTCTGTTGTCTGCATTCCATGTTACAGTTTTTTTAGGAATTCATGGATCCATAGAGGGAAAACTTCTCAATGGTCAGAACAACCAACACTAAAGTTCAGGTTAAGAAAGAAAGTATGAGTTCTTCAGGAGTCCCTTCCATTGCAGCAATTCAGGCTATATTTATAGCTTCCTTAATAGAGAGAAGTTTAAACAACATTATCAGCTCTACTGGAGCTTTAAATACACATAATTAAGTTGGAAAGAAAAGCCAATTTTGTTTTTACTTCAGTGAGGTTGTTGTTTAAAAAATCCTTCTAGCTCAATTTGACTTCAGCCAGTTACCAGTGAACAAAGCTCAAATGAGGAAATACTTTAAACATTAATTCTTGAAAACATTGAAAGGAAAAATACCAATTTTTAATATTGGTCAAGTGGAGAGGAACTCAACTAAGCAAATATCATCAAAGGCATAATGCAAATTGGATTGTTTTAACACTGTAGTTTTGAGAACTCGAGGTGTTAGTTATAGCAACTACTACAATTTTTAGGAAAAAATACATTATTTTTAATCTGATAGTACCCTTCTATCACTTGTTCTGTGACCAGCATAATTCCCATATAAAATGAAACAAGAAAAACCTTGTAAATTATAGTTCACAGATTTAAGGCTGTCTTAATGTCATTCTGAGGTACAGAAATGTTTCTATTTCAAATGAAGCCTTTTTGCTGCACAGACTGTGCTTGCACAAGCCCAAGCAAGACATTGAGTTGCAAAATTTGAAGTTACCCTAGCACCCTGTAGTTGCTTTTCATGCACAGTTTTATGTTCTTTTTGGAGAAAACCACCTGGCTGAGCTTGTCTGGAGGATTTACATCTCATGGCCTTGAGCTCACAGATCTTCTACAGGTTCATTATGACTTGAGAAAAACCTCCTCTTGACTGAAATAGTGAGGGAGGCCTGAAGATCCACTTCCACAGCCTAGAGCCTCAGAAAATCCACAGATGCTCCAAAGATTTTTTTTTAATTATTTCTTTTTAATAGATTCAATTTATTTATGTTCACACAGACATTGTAATGCAGCATTGATCATTGGCAATGAAACCACAGAAGGCAGTAGGAAAAATTCCATCTCTCTGGAGACTTTTTTTGGTGGCTGATGTGCTTTGGCTGAGCTCAAACTCACCACTGTGATGGGTGTTTGTACTCAGTAAGGCAAAATAGAGCAGTTAGGTCTGTGGACTTATCACTGGAGTTTGTAAGCCTGACTTAACACTGCTTTGGGTATTTAGGTTAACAAATCACAGGTTTAGGGCAGTGATTTTGGCAGCAAAGCCTTTACTGACTACAAGGGTGAAGATTCAAATCCTGTGTTTGCCTTTGGTATGGCTGTCAGCATCATTCCCTGAGAGAGTTCCATGTCAGTTGGTGACTATGCCAGAATCTGGTTGGCACCATCTGGGCCCATTTTGCATCCCCAGCCCCTCTTGTCATTGCTTTCATTGGCCAACAGTCCTCAGTCCCCTCTAGTGCAGGCCTTGCACCACAGCAGTGGAGACATTGCAGCCATGGAGAGCTCACATCTCATTTCAGGTATTTCCTCTGCGAAATTCAGTCCAAAAATAGCAGATGAAAGGGAAAAGATCCTTCAATCCGGTGAGGAAAGGGAGGGAAGAAAGAAAGATGAAATGGTACCAATAAAAAGTTTCCTGAATTTTTTTTGTAAAAACTTTTCAGAGTCTTCCTTGGTACTGGGCTTTGTTCCTTCCACACCCTCAGTGTCAGCAGTTGCAGACAGCTGTTCACCAAGCAGAGCTTACTTGTTAAATACTTCTTGGAACCAACCAAAAAGTGCTAATGCTTGATTAATGCTGTAATAAACAGGAACCCTTCACAGTGCCTCTTTATCCCCAAAAGATGATGTATCTGTTGCCAGCCACTTTCCTTCTTCTGATTGTGAGTCCCAGTCCATGAAGCTCCATCCTGGGACAGAGTTGCTCTGAGCCTTGATACAAAAAACACTTTGGGTGCTTTGTGACTCAGTGATACCACTGGAACAATTCCAAGACACCTCTGATCTGTGTGACAATTTTCTTGTGATCTTTTTGAGCACCTTGGACAAAGGGCTCAGGTACTTTGATGGTGTCATTCAGTCGCTGTGGTGGTGCAACTGTAGTGGCTTCAGAGCTGATCCCAACAGCAGCACTGGTTGGTTTCTCTTCTGTTTCCTGCCTGTCTTTGTGGCACCTCTCCAAAACCATTTAACTCCAAAAAGCTGGTGTTCCGTGCCATAGGGAGGCGGCGGAGGTTTAAGTGCATTTAAGTTTGTCAAAGGGACAGCACTGAGAATGGGGACTCTGCTCTCAGAGCTGCTCAGCAGAAAAGCCGTAAACATTGTGGTACCAACTAGATCATCTCTCCTCTTTTTTACTGGCCTGCAGGGAAAAAACAAAGGACTGGTTATCATTAGCCACACAGCAGGCTTTATCCAAGAATATCTGCCTCACTTCTTTTTATTAATTTCATGAGAGTGGGACAAAATGTATTTTGTCCCAGCAGAAGGTTTACAAATATTTTTCTGCTTTTCTGCAATTCCGGGAAATTAGAACATGCTAAGATCATACAGTCTGGCCCAATACAAAGGGAAGGAGCAAGAATAAACACCCTTGCCAGAAAAACTCATTCTTTGTGTTATTTGGTATATTGCTGGTTACAAAACAGGGAAGAATTTGAGCTCATGACACCTACCATGGCTGCTTTTCAGAGAACTTGAAAGAAGCAGCAAGGGATCATAGGAAATCATGCTCGGTAAATGCCATTTGATGTGGTGAGTTCTTGCACCATCCTATGGTTAACTGAGACGTTCCTTTTATGTAATATTGGGCTTGCACATCAGGCTTCACCACAGGATTTCATGGACAGATAAGGAAGCATTCCCCTTGGTGCCTTCTTAGGAAAATGCTGATGAAATTTCTGAAGCAGTAAAAGTACTGGAGTCTCTTCAAACTCCCTTGAGCCATATGGTCTCCCAAATACTTGCTGGAAATCCCCCCAGAATAGCTGACCTGGGGATAGACTTTCTCAACATCCACATGTGTGCCCCAAAGGCTGCCACAGCCCTTCATTTCTGCCCAAATGAGGGGCAGGATGAGCTGTGCAAGCTCTGGTCCATTTGCAGCAAACTCAGGTTGGCACCAAACCTGAATCATAGAATCAGAGAATGATTTGGGTTGGAAGGAGCCTTAAAGATCATCCAGTTCCAGCCCTCTCTGAGAGCTGGAGGCCAGTGCCCAGTGCTGATCCCACCTCTTGTGTGTCCTTTTCCAGCACTTGCATTGCACAGCTCAGCTCTGTTCATATTGTGTCACATCGGCTCGCTCAGGGTTAAAGGCACTGGCACATTCCAGGCATACGTAAATTAAACTCAAAATACATGTCTGACACATTTGTAGGAATTTCCATAGTGGTTTTGAGCAGCAGTAGGTGTGACAGAGCTGTGTATGAACACACTGGGCTGTGGCTTGTGGGCCAAAGGAGTAGCATCAGGAGGAGGAGGTGGTGGCTAATGCATAGCCCAGGGCAGCCTCAGACAGGTGATTGAGCTGCACTTCAGGGTTCTTCCATGGAGTATCAGATCAACCTCTTTTCCTTCTCTTCTGCTGGAAATCTCTTCATGAGGCATACATGAAAAATATGGTCAGCTTACTCTGGAGGAGGGAGGCACACTGAATGCCCTTTTCCAGGACCTGGAGTTGTAAGAAACACTCCTTGATTCCCAATAAAGGACTAATTTCCACTTAATCCTAAACACTAAAAAGAACAGAAGAAATTCATCAAAGCTCTTCAGTTCCGGGAGCTTGAGAACTTAATCCCCTGCCTAGAAGAGACCATTGTGCAGCTCTTGACATCAAGGATTCCTGCATTCACACAGGTATCAGACAGACATATAGCAAATACCTGAGGTTTTGTCTAGGGATTCAGTGTTAAATGTCCAGTTCTTTAATTAGCAGCTCCAGGGCTGTTCAGAAGGAGAAGAGTAACGCTGTCGAGGATGGGGCTGCTGTATCTTGGTAGTTGTCACCCAAAAGCCGAGTCCCAACAGGAAATCCTCTGTTCTCTCTGTTTATTCTGTCCTCTGTTCCAGATGTCAGGGATGTTAATCAGCTGGGAGGAATTGCATCTGTTCCCATGCTAGCAACTGACATTTATAAGTCTAGTATTGAATTCTGATACAGACAGGACTTCAGCGCTAAAGAAACTATTTCTATACGATTGCACACCCTAGAAACAGTAGGAGTTTGCTCGATTTAGCTTGACCCACAGTCAACTTTTCCAACAGCTTTTTTCAAGAAACATTTTTTCCCCAAGACTCATAGAACTCATGGCTTCTTTCATGGATGTTATCCATTAAGGAAAAAGATCACTGTCTGGTCAAACTGCAGGATGCTTGGGATGAAGGGGGCCTATAAAATCTATGGAGTAAACTAACAGAGATCATTAAGAATCCTTGTGGGAGACAACAGATTAAAGTATTATTATGCCCCCAGTGCTGATGCAGACCCGTTTGTCTCTGAAACCTCCCATGGAAGATTTGCAAGTGCAGAGTCTGCAGATTTGACAGAGATTGAATTTGCCCCTTGCTTCTGGGCAGCACAACATCCTCTAGGGCCAGCTGCCCCATGGATGCTTTCCAGCAATACCTTACCAGCCTCTGGTTAAGCAAAGGAGGTGGAGCTCATCCTGTCCCACAGCCTGCAATGTGGCCATGTATATGAGCTGGTTTATTCTCCTTGCTGATCAATTCAAATTGTACCTCTCTCACACAGACCCACAGTTTGAGCATGTCCAACAGGCCTCTTTCAAGTGCTGTGGGGCCTTGCATTAATCCCCCTGGTTTTCCCCCATAGCCATTTTTGTACAACCTCTCTTCAGCTGTGGCTGTGGGGTGATCTTTGTGTTTTTAATTAACGGCAGCTGAACCTGCTGTGTAAATTCAGGAGGATGAACCTTTCACACTTGAAAAGGTGCACAGTATAGTTCTGTGGCAAGCTTAACCAGCTGCAACACTTACATTTGCAATTCCCATCCTATCCCTCAGACTTCTTTTCCAATAGGGATTTAGGTCCAATTCTTGCAAGCAAGAGCTGCCCCCTGGGGAAATACAGAGCAGCCACCTCCACCATGTTCCATTTACAGCACCCATGAACAGGGTCCATTTGACTTTGCCTCTCTCGTGGATTGCTGGACTTGGGCAAACAATACTCCAGCTGGGCTGTTTTTGCAGGGGGCTGGGGAAACTGAGTGGATGTCTTGGTTTGTCTTCCCTTAACTGAAGTGAATTAATTATCCCTCAAACACCCCAGGATCAGGACAGTGTGGAGCTGTCCCATCACTTTTGTACCTGCCCACCACTGAGACACGCTTGTGCAGAGTGACTGGCGATCAATTTCACACTACGTATGATGTCTTCTCCATTAGATGTACGTCAAGACACCCACTGGAATCATCATATACTCCCAAAACTTTGTTTGTGGGTGATTTGAGAAGGATGGCGGGACTACAGAGAGATGCTGATCATAATTTCTGTAGAGCTCTGAGGAGATGCAGTGATGCAGAGCCTCAAACAGACCTGTCAGGGCTACTGAGATATGCAGGAACCACTTCAATATTTGCAACGTGTTCATAAAAGCTGTGCTGCAAAAAAGTGTGATGCTGATAGCCACAGTCATGTTTCCTCCCTTAGAGCCAGATTCATTGAGAAGTAGGATGGATCTATCCCCACCCCACAACACGGCAGAGTGTTTAGACTGGGAATACAAACCACTGCTGTCAGAAGCAATTCCGTGATTGCTCCATCGCAGCCCCGGCTGGCGCAGAGCTCCAGGACCCACATACTGTGGAGGAAGATTAGGAGCACGTGCTCTGCTGGGGTCAATGAAATCCTGTCCTTCTGTTTGGTTCGGAGAAGATTTGCAATTTTGAAGTTTCTCAGGGTAACTCAACTGAAACTACCTAGTTTGCATGTAATTTCAGCACTCCAAATTACCATAAATTTGCAAGAAGTTGTTTTCAGGTTCATTAATAATGGATGGGTGGCTACACCATCAGAGCGCTTGCTCTCAGCTTCCAAAGGATCAGGGTGAGCTGCGCTGAGGAAACTTCTTGGAGTACTTAAATGCTTGGGGTATGAAACTCTAATAAACCTCCAAAAAGCCAGGAAATTTGGAGTGAAGGCTGAAACTCCATACCTAGTGCACCCTACTGGGTCTTTGTATTTCAGAACACGTTACGTTTGTTCACTGAAATATCTCCAGTATGGAACTCTTTAGGGTGGAGTTTCACCTTTAACTCTAAATTTCCTGGCATGTGTGAGTTTGAAGTACACGCTTAACTTTTCCCCAGTGCTGTTTTTCATTTTTAATTTCCTTTCTCTTTTAAAGGAGGGACCCTGCTAGAAGGACCACTACTAAAAAGGGACCCCACTGAAACCAAAATTAGAGGGTTTGGCCTGATTTGATCTTTCTGAAATTCTTCAGGAGAACCAGCTTCAGCAATTTTTTTTTTCTACCGTTGTTTTAAAGACTCTTGTGGCCAATCCACCCCAGTGAAAAAGATCAATAAAATCCACACCCTGCAGACCAATTATTTTAGACGGTACCCAGATGTTTGAGTAGTATATAAGAAACCTTGGAAACACAGAACATCTCCTCTAAATTGCAGTTAAAGGTCTGGCCATGGCCATTGATAGGGTGAGCTGCTTGTTGTGAAATGCACTATTTCCATTAATTCAGTCATTGCAGAAGCAGCCCATGTTTGCTGTTGACACTTGTTGGGTTACATCAGTGATGGTAAAAGAGTGGAAACAGCAGTGGTTTGGAATGAGAGCAGTGGCAATTACCTGCAATGCTTTTAAAAATAATTTTGGCCTTAGGCGTTGAAAAGATGTGTCATCGCTGATTTGTGTGAGGGCAGCTTCAGCAGGCTTGAGTTACAAGGCTTTGGAGAACAAAATTCTTTCTGTTGTTTCAAAATGCATCTTTGGAGCTACACTGCCAGTAGATAATACAGAATAAATTTGCTTCTCATGCTATAACCTTGTTGTGTCAATAAATTGAGGACTTCAGTGAGAAGCTGTGGCAGTCAGTTTTCTCAGCTCAAGAATCTCTTGGTTGTTCAAATCACTCCCATTAGCTTTAAAAGGAGAATGTATCCTAGCGAGATGTCTACAGGGAAATTGGAAAAGTGCTGAAGTTATGTGACATTGGGCTTGTGAGTTCCTTCTGCCCAGGCCAGGTGTGCTGGGAGTGTGGAGAGCCCCAGCCTGGCTCCCCTTCCCTTCCTTTCCCTACTCATCCCTGTGATGGCTGTGGCATTGTACATTTTGCATGGATAACCCTGAAACTCAGCAGTTCTCGATGATTTTCAAGAACTTTAGTTCATGCAAATGAAAATTCAAGTCGAAATCCAGGGACGATTCCTGCCACAGGGAATCAGGTCCTTTGTCACCCACCGCCTGCTCCATGCTGGGACTGGTACCCTGCAGCACCAGAGGGGAGGAGCAATTCCCTGTAGCCTTTGCAAAGCTGTTTCTCATTCCAACACATTAAAGAAGTTTGTCACTTCACCAGGAGAGGAGATTCCTCTCCTTTCACCCTCTCCAGTATGGCCCCATCAACATCCTTGTGTTTTATTTCCAGCCTCGACTTTGTAATACAGATCACAGCTGGTTGGTTTGAATTTCCCCTGAGTTACCCAGGATGCTGCTGAAAGCACAGGAAGAGCAGAAATGCTTTAATCAGTTAAATCAATCAAACAAAAAAAAGGTAGACTAGACCTTAAAATTTACCCTGCGACCTTTGCTACTCCCTGCGATGACGTCTTTGTCCTGTTTCTTTAAGTGCAGGATTTTATTGGGACTTGGCAGAAGGGTGAAGCGAGGAAGACACGGGAGCGGGTTTGCTGAGTTAAAAAAGGAAAAAGAAAATGTCAGTGAGAAAATGGAAATACCCTGATGTTCTCCAGCCTAGTGCTGGAGCCAGCCTCTCTCTCCCTCTTGCAGGGAAAGGGCTCCTTTTCCATTAGCTTTCCATGGCCATATTTAATCGGTTTGCTCTGACACAGAGCCAAGAAAGGGCTTTGCTGTGTGATGCCGGGTCCTGTGTGTGTTCAGGCATCCACAGCTGCTCCCTAGCAAGGGCTGGCTTTTGACTACTGAGGTATTTTTTTATAGCCACAGAGGGCAACTATTAATAGATGAGATTTACCAAAACACAGAGCTACGCAGCGTGGTGTGCAGGGGAAGAGGGAAACCTGTGGGATTTATGTCAGGAAAATTCCATGTTGAAATTATGCTGGAAGATGCAGTAAAAATGGATACGCCAAGAAGGGGATTTAATCTGTTACTTGGGCCATGCCAGCATTTCTACTCCATTAAGGATCTGCCCCATCACATGAAACATGTTGCTGAATTATTTCTTCAGCATTAAACAGCACAAAGTGTACGAGGGATGAAGATAAGACACTTAGACATGAAATACCAGCTTTTCTGAGATGTGATTAAATACCAAAAGGAAGTGGAGGCATTCCTGACCCTGAAGACATTTCATTTTGATCAGTTGTGGGATTAGGGTTAAAATGTGAAGAATTCCACCTTGTGTGGATGGAAGAAGCTGATCAGGAGTTTGCCTCTCTGTTTATTGACTCATTTCTAATTTCCATGATACAATGTAATGAGACTGGTGGCCTTGTCAGACTCACAACTTATATTCGTATATCGAAGACGACAGGTTTGGGAGCATTGAGCAGAAAGGAGTGAGGCAATTAAAGGTGCTTTTGAAGTCAGAACTCAGACATTGATTAAATGTCATAAAATCCAGATGATATCAATTAATAGACTCATCACTGTAATCATCTGCACATTTTTTGTGCACCTTCCAAAGGCACAATGGCAAGTTACATTCCCAGGCCAAGAAAAGATCCACTGGCTATTGGGAGAGTGTGGGTATCAAAATCCCCTTTACACTCTGAAAAGCTTTGCTCTAAGTTGCTTTGTGTTTCCTTAATTACTTGATTTGGGTTTTTTAATTGAAAAAGAGACAGGGAGAGATTAACTGGTGAAAAATTTCAAGTAAATAGAGAAATGTGCTACACTCATTTAGAGAATGTGGGTAAACATCAGAAAAGCCAGAGCTTAGTTTGGTTCACGTGAGTGTGAGAGAGAATGGAAATATTTCCAGATTATCTGAACTGCTTAGGTTTGCACAACTGGCTGAGAACAATTACAAAACAACATTTTTCTGTGATCTCCTGTTTTCCACAAGCTTGATGATGCTCTATTCCTGTCCTCAATCCCAGAAAATGGATCTGGAGGCAAACACAGGCATGCCTGAGAAATAGTCGTAATTGCATAAACTTATATTATTCAAAACACCTGAATATGTTTGGGCTTGGCATTTCTGGTTAAGGGGTTTTATTTTGCCTTAATGCTGATTCCTCCCAAAATGTGAGGTGTCACTGTGACTGCACTGAGAGCTGAGGATGAGCATTGGCTATTTGTAGTTGTTGCTCAGTTCCTTAGGGAACGGTTCCTGCCATCTGTTCACTGCAGGTACAGACATGATTGAGAGAATTAAATCTTAAAGTCTTTATAATTGCTGGGAAAAGGTAGATCCTTCCACTAGGATTTAGAGCACCAAGTCTAGAGCCTGAAAACAGGAATCTAAATTCATTCACAGTTCGCATCAGGCTTCCCCATCGCGCCGTGTTCCTTAACAATCATTCAACATTTCCTATTTTTAAGTGCATAATGTTGTTCCAAATGGATGTTATGCTTTCTGCCTGGACTAAGCTGCATATCCCAAGCTCTTTGAAGTCCTCAGAAAGATTGAACTCCCAAAGACCTTGGTCTTTGGCTTGGATCTCCCCAACCAGAGCACAAATGAGATTTGGAGCCTTCCTGAGGCAAAGGGCGATAGCTCAGAGGAAAGCTCCTACAGAATAGCACTGCACTGGAGTAAGCAGGAGAAATGTTCTGGGTAAGGATTGATGGCAACACTTCACAGCATTATGAAAATTGCTTCCCTTTTGCCTCCAGCATTTTTACCACGACTGTGTCAGTGCCAAAACCCAGAACACACTCACTAATTCCTCCAGAATTGATCGGTCATGATAAACTTCCAAACACAGAGTAAAACGCTTCCGTCAGACACATCAGAGTGTTTCTCCCAGTTTGCCTGGAGAAATCTGTGCCGTTTGATTTCCCTCCCTGCATCCAATTTGATTCAGAAAAGGGCTGGAAGTTCCTGGCTCCCTCCTCATACACTCAGAATTCTTCTGACAGATTTACTTTTGGGGGTAGATTTATTCTCGTGTTTGTGCTATAAAGTGTCCTATTTATAAAGGGTGATTAGACACTGGAATGAGCTGCCCAGGGAGGTGGTGGAGTCACAATGCCTGGAGGTATTTAAGGAAAGACTGAAGGTGGAAGGCCCCAGAGGGCCATGGTGTAGTTGGCAAGGTGGTGTTGGGTCATAGGTTGGACTTGATGATCTCAGAGGTCTTTTCCAACTTAATTGACTCTGATTTTGTCTTAATTCCAGCTCAAACCTTTAACTATTCTCATCTCGGTCAGACATGAAGTTCTTTTTATATCCTCCTGGGAACAATGCCTGAAGCATTTCCAGCTTTTGATCTATAAAACCATCATGAGGAGATAGCCCAAGAGTGTTTCCAGGATGCCTTCTCTTCCCCAACAACTGAGTAAGGCAGGATATCAGATTTTGCAAAGTGCTTGAGCTGGCACAGAGTTGTGGAAGTGAGGGAATTTGTAACTGTCCCCCTCTGCCTTTGACAGGGAGCTGCAAGACATTTCATGCTAACAAAGGCTTTTATGAGTCTGGGTTTGTGTAACACAGGATCTGTGTATGGGGACAAAAGTGACAACCTGCAGTTTTTGCTGGATCCTTTGCAGGGCTGGTTTTGTAGCCATCGAGATCTTAAGTGCTGTATAAGTGGTTTGTGACACATCACCAATAAATTACAGGAGCAAACCAGAGCAAAAGCTGATGTGTGGTTGAGATGAGCAAATACAGTGACAGAGAGTGCAAACTTATGGGGAAATTATGGCCTGTCCATTGCAGTCGTGCTCAGGGCAAAAGTTGGTCAAGAAATTTGCCATTAAGGAAAATTAGAGTTTTCCCCCTCCTGTGCCATCATTTGACAATGGGGAACAGATCTTTGTATTCTCACATCCCTCTGTGAGAGGTCTGGGTTTGATTCAAGTGGATCCACAGGCTTGTGGTGCCAAAACAGGCAATTTCTGCACTCGTGTCTGAAGGCCAAATATATGGGTATGATTTCCTATAGTTTACAGTTACATGCTGGATCAGAGCTGCGTGTTTCATAAGCTGCCAGTCCAATTTAGTAGGGTCTTGGGAAATGTGTCCCCCAGGGAACGCTTACAATCAGCCTTGTGTTTTGGGCTGATAGTGCCTGTTAGCAGATCCATATGTGAGGAAATCCAAACGTCCTTCCATCCAGTCATAACCTAGGCACTGGCTGTGTCTGCTGCCCACTGCTGATCTGCTGGCTACATGCTCCAGTTCAGGAACTGTCCACTCTGGGAAGCACAAATGTACAACTGATATCTGTGCAGGAGCTGCGGGTCCTGCACAGGTTTGAAAAACAGGAATTCTGAAAGTTCTTGGGTGTTTGGAAAAGGCACATTTACATCTTTCCTCCTGCCTCTTGTCTCAGGCTCAGCAGAGAGAAATGAGCGGCAGGAATTCGATGTCAAGGAGTTCATTATGTCTGTGGTGTCTCTTACAGACACTGTTGGCACATTTTGCTTCCCAACAGTCTCCTTGACTGTAGTGTGATCTACTACATCTCTCTCCTGCTCTTTTATTAATTTCTTTTTTGTTTTCCTAGAGAGCAAGGATAGAAATTAAAAAAAAATAGTTGGCTTTAGGAAATACACTGTCCACAATATTTTCTTTTTGCAACTCTGAACTGTTTTCACTGCAGGTGTGTTGTTGTTTCTGCCAGATCACCTGGCAATTGACTGTGGATTCTGGGAACTTCAAAGCTAAATGTTCTCATGTAAAATTTCTATTTCAGCGACTGACATTTTCTACTTCCTTGTAATCTTGTCATGGCTGGGAAAGAACAAGAGTAACCAGCTTTTGTTAAGCCTCATAATATTTAGTAGTCCTTTGCATCTGACTATACAATTTTTTTTCCTTAAAAAGTGTGTTCAAGGCTTCACAGCTGAGGATAAATATTTATTGTTATGATCCATCAATATTCCCTGAAAAAACTCCCTAGAAACCAAATAGAGAGAAATATCATTCCTTTGTTGTGACAGGGAGAAAAAAACTCTTGTGAACTTTGAAAATGTGAGGCTTCTGTTGCCAGGACACTTGGTTTCCTTGAACTGAAGTCTCCATCACCTGACTGTGTTCTTTGTGATCTCACTTGGATGTCTCCTACACTTTCCTGCATAAGATGAAAAAGAGGAAATTTTAACCAGTCTCATTTGACTCAGATTTTCATTTCTTTCTCCAGAAAGAGGGAGATTGGGATTATCCTAACCATTGATGATCTTCCCACTGCAGCAGGAGCAGCTTCATGCACAACCCTGTCAGGAGGTTAAGAAAGGGGATTTGAAAGTCCCTGAGTTGTAAAAACCAAACCAGAAAAGAAGCGGCATCTCCAAAGCAAAAGGGATGTTTTGCAAGCTGCATATTTGGAGTGGTTATTTTGGCCCATCAACTCCAGAAGGATCTGCAATAAACATGCTAGGTCCTTTGTGATTTTATGTGATTTTATTTTATTTTTTTGTTGATGTCGGCCTGATTCCAAGTCGCTCTTCATTCCAATCTCAATGTATATCTCCCTTTGTGGCACGGGGTTTATGTGCAGGGAGGATTAGTGTCAAAAAGTGAGATGAAAGGAGCAAAGAATTTGATCTTGTTCTTTTTCCACCCTGCACTTTTTGCTGTGTGTTAATTAGGGAAGGTGCTGAAGGACCAGCCCCTTAAAGTGCCAGCAGGGCTGGCAGGGACAGTGCCACGTGTCCCCTTCTGCAGGAGCAGTAACTGCACTGCGAGCCCCCCATGGCCACAGTGCTCCCCTCCCTGACCTGTGTGCTGCTTCCTAAAAATCCCAAATATTCCCACGCAGGACACCCACTGAGCCCACCCAGGATCCTGACCCATCCCACCCACAAAAGGCTGCTACTGCAAGGGCAGAGCTGGAGCCCAGGACAGGGCTGTGTCCATGGGGCGATCCCATGCTCTTCTGGACTCTGCAGAGGGGACACAAAGTGTTTCCCAGTGTTCCAGAAGTGCCAAACCAAAGACACTCCAACTGTGACTCCCACGGGTCCCACCAGCAAGGCAGGTGTTTGGGCAGGCTGCAAATGGGACCTCAAGCCTGACCCAGGATGGAGATGAGGAAGAAAGGCTGGAGTTGAGTGTTAGTATCAGAAATTTTTAGAAATATTTAATATATTAGTTGCTCTGAGTTCATCTCATAATGAAAGAAAATTCTATCTTAAAGTCATAATTTTCCTGTTGATCTCTAACTTACAGAGGCTCTAACTCTGCCCCTGTTCAAGGGAGTTATGACATTCCTGATCTCTGGTGTTTTCATTAAAAAATCAGGTTTGTCCTGGTGACTGAAGCCAAAATGTCCCTTACTTGAGCTGTTTTGCAGTGTTCTTGTACCCGTATCTGTCAGTTCTTGAAAGCTTTGGGATGAGAGGTGGTAAATGCCAAATATTAGAACAGTAGCTGCTCCCTCATTGAAAGCAGAGCCTGGTTCCACCAGAGTATCTGTTTATGAAGTTAATGTGCTTCCTTGTCTTCAGGAATGGTGAAATTGAGGGATTCGGGAAGGACCAGCTTTTTGTAGGGAGCACTGATGTTCCATCTGTGGAGCACCAGGCCTTCAGGACTTTTTTGGAGATTGTAAAATACAAGCCAAAGATTGTAAAATATGAGTGAAGGCTTGTAAAATATGATTAGTGGCCACCAGCAGAAAACTTCAAGGATCTGCAACACAGGACACCACTTATTTAAAAGAAAGATGATCCGTATTATCAGAGAATGCAGGCTCAAGGGATAGAGGAGCTAATCCTTGCTGTCAGTTTTCCCATTCAGAAGACAAGGAAAAACATTCTGTTCGCCTATTTCATGACTTCCTCACTCACAGTAAAATTTCTTGAGGGGAGGCCCAGCACAAGGGGTTTTGTCCTGCTTCAGCATCACTTCGGCGGGTGGACGGGGTTTGGAGCAGTGCAGGGCTGGTGTCAGGGCTTTGACCAGAATGGAATTTCTCTCTCCATGTTTAGGAAGCTTTCTGAGGCCCAGAGGGGAAGCAGTGTGCAAGTGCCAAGCAGTACAACTGATAGTTAAAATAAAATTTATACACCTTCCTCTAGGGGTTTAAATTCTCCCATGTACATGAATGATGTTGGCTGCAGCCAGAAGAGGTCTTCATGAAGTGGCAAAGCAAATCTGTTTTAACAGAACAGGTTCCTGAAAATATCCTTATGCCACTTCTCTCTTTATGGTTTGACTTTTCTCCTTGTTACAGTGGTTCAGCCTGGAGAGTCTGGAAAAACATCAGGGTAACCAGGGCAGAGGGAATATCAGATGGAGATGAGGGATAGATAAGAGGCAAATTACAGTACATTTCTCATGGGTCATTTGGCTCTCGTCTTGAAAAGAAAAGAAAAAAAAATCCCAAAGTAGTAAAAGAAAGAAAAAGAGACAATCAAAACAAATAAACCTGCCAGTGTTGCTGATTTCAAAGGCCTGTGAAATGTGCATATATGCTTCATAATGCTTTGCTGTTTTAAATGAAATGTTCCATCCTTTAATCCTACTCACTGTCTCAGAAGTTAATTGTACAGTAAGATCACAATTCTCTCTGCCAAGGCTTTCCCTTTGTTTTCTTTTTTTTTTTCCCTGCAAGTTACACAGCCAGCATATCTTTTCCTAGTTCTGTGCAGTTGGTTACTTTCTGTAGTATATTATGGAGTTCTGTGTAGCTTAATAATTTTTTATGGTCATGCAAGGAAATGGGGCTTTTCAGTTCTTGCTGCTCGAGGGAATGCCAAAGTTGCTCCACTCTTGGATGTAGACCCTGCAAAAGCAGAGGCTCAGTGATCAGATATTTATGGGCTGTAGCACCGCACCTCTTTCTAAACCTACGTAAAGGTTATCTAAAGGTGGGCTGTAAGAACTGGGTAGTAAACCCTGGAAGGATAAAGAGAAAGAAGGAACAAATAATGTTGTGTACATGAACAGCCACCCGAAATTTTTGCCCAGAGCTCAGACAGAACATGTTTGACATTTGAAAAATTTTGCATCATCTTTTTCCCCGAGCCTCTGTTCTTTCTTATCCTGGCCAGAACCAGCAGCAAAAGTGCCGGGGGAAAAAAAAAAAAAAAAAAAGGAGAAAAAAAATCTGTTTTCACTGTACTTCTGAATCTGAGCCCAGGTTTGTGAAGGATTTGGCAAGGACTTACAAACCTTTGAGAGAATCCGTGTGGAGATCTGAGGAAACCCGCCTCCCTTCTTTAAAAAGCAAGTTGCCTTGGCCAGAAATTGGGCAAAAATTGGTCGTTTCAACTGAGGTTTCCTTTGAGATTTTGGATTTGAACCTGAAACTGCACTTTGAGAATCAAATTTTGCTCTAACTCTAGATTTACACTGGAGCAAATACATCACAGTCAGTGCTGGTATTTGTGTGCAGCCCAGTGAGAGCAGAGGCTGGCTCAGAGGGCAAACCAAGAACAAACCAAGAGAGGACCCAGCACAAAGCCTGGAGTAGTCTAGGCATCAAATTTATTCCAACCTGTTGCTGTGGTTCAGCCTGTTAAGTAGATACTGCATTTACAGCATCCAGGAGTTAAGTGATTGCATGAAACAAAGCTGTATCATTTATTGGAACTCTTTTATGAGAAGGTCAGAGAGGGCTGAGCAAGGAAGCACCCTTAGGGTTCTAAGATGTTAATACTGATTTTAGAACTTAATAGCAAATAATTTCTTGTATGTATCGGGTACTTTTTTCCTCTCAGTCCTATAGATTTGTTGTTACAGTAGAAATGTGTGTATTTCTAGGACTGTCCTGCTGGAAAGCCTGGGTTTCAAAGCAAATGGAATGAAATTGGTAACTTGACAATTGTTAAAATTCTCTACTTTCAAGCGAGGAGGTGCTCTCAGTCTCTGTTGCAGGATAAAGAAAACCCAGACCCAAAGGATTCCCATATTTTGTACAGTAAAGCTTTTCTTTTCTTTCTATAAATTTTTTTACTTATTTTTTTAAATGGGTGAGTAAAGCCTGAGTCACTATCCTAGTGGCAGAATTAATTCAGTTTGGAAAAGGGAAACCTGGGATCAATGAACACCCAGAGCTTTATAGCCACGTGGGCTTTTATTTTGCATCATTTTCTACTTAGGGGTCGGTCTTAACTGTAAAACCTGTCAGTGGTGTAAAAACCCCTGGTCCAGCTTTACCAGGCTCACCTGAATGCATTAACAGTGTCACAGAGAGCGACACAGAGTTCAGCAGGGGCTACAACCTACCCAAGGAGCTGGATTTGTATTTGAACAATTACCCTAAGTGGCTTTTCTTGGATCCTTATCGTTATTATATTTTTTTGCCAAAACATTTCTCCTCTCTTGTAACGGGAGATCAGATTTGGGGCCTGTAGAGGACATTTTGCTACAGCAGATAAACCGAAATACTTTCAGAGCTGCCAAGCCTGCATGTGCTGACAGTGCTTGCAATTTATGCTTGTGGACATGAGCTAGCAGCTGCCTGGGTTGGATGTGGCTGGAATTACAGTTCCACACTTGGATTTCAGTGTGAACACAGGCAGTGATCTGGATCTAAACCGGGACCTGAAGCCTCTCACTTCTTGTGTTCTGGTTCCGCTCTGTTTCAGGCTCTGTCCCAATCACTGAAAGATTTATATCTTTATCAATAAATTATCATGGCTTTTACTACACTTACACCAGTGTCTTAAATTAACACTAAACTCAGTGTAGATGAAGCACGCTTCCTGCTGCACATGATTTATTGCAATCCGTCTGAAATGAGGAGCAAAATTGAATTTGCCAGCAAAGGCAAATCTTTAACATCAGGTCAGACACAAATTTTATTGCACATCCACTGCTAAAGAGAGTTTGTAGACTGTCTTTTTTATACAGGTTTTTTATAGACCTGTAACACTTTAGGCTTTAAAAAAAAAAAAAAGGAGTTAGAAATATTTGGAGGTCTGAAATCTCTACTGTGTCTTTGTGTCAGGTTGGAGGTGACAGACAGGACAAACGTAGCAGTTACATGGCACTGATAAACTCTCAGCTTGAGGGCTGTGTCCCCTTTTGATGACCTGCCTTTGGGAAAGATGTGGAGAGTGCAGATAAGAGTGTCAGAAACAAGCAAAGGTCTTAAAAGCAGTGAGAAAGGCTGAGGAAATGAGGTGGTTTTAGCCTAAAAATGAAATGGTGTACAGGAGATGTAACAGGCTTTCAAACAAGTAACAGGTTTGGTAAAGCAGAAGGGAATCCAATCTCCCTGTGGGAATGGCACAAACAGTCATCTAATAGAGCAAAAAAGATTCAGGCAGACCTTTAGAAAAAAACTTTGTGACCATAAAGGAATTGGAACAAGGGCTGCAGGTTACTGGGACAGTGACAGAGTCCCTGTCGTGTAGTTTTAAGTGAGCTAAATAAAAATTTGCTCAGTGACACACAAAGATGCCCCAGCTCTGGGGTGAAGGGCTGGCAGCCGTGGTCTCTGGTCATCCCTTCCAGACTCATTTTTCTGTGAATGTACAACAGAGGCCAAAAGGCAGCTCTCACACTGGCATCAACACTGCCTCTCCAAAAGCAGAGTTAGCTGTCTAAACCACCCAGGACTGAGAAATCACAAGGGGAAAAGATAAATTACAGCTGTGCACATCTGCCAAATGGCCCCATTTCAAGGTCAGCTTTCGGTGCTGTTGCAGTCGTGGCTCTTGCCATTATCTTCAGGAAATCATCCTTTATCTCAAAACTGTTCTTGCTCTTCACTTTCACTGCATATATTGAGAATCTCTAGGTGGACACTGCACCCTGAAACCTTGGGCTCTCTGCGTGGGTTGGACAGCCAGGACAGACACTTGGTGTGTGCCTGTCCACACACTGACTGCTGTGCTCTTTGCTGCTCCACTGAGTCCTGGCGCCAGGATGAGCCCTGGAGACACACAGGGAACACCACCGAGACCTGTCAGCCACACCATGTTGGGAATCACACCTGGATCTATCACAGGCTGATGGAGAGTGTTCCAGGGCTGTCAAAGAAAAAGCTTTGTCTAAACCATGCACTGTGCTTTAGGCTGGGCTGACAGTTCTGAGAGTGGACACAAGGAGTCTTGGGAAGAAGAGTGATTCACTGGTTCCCTGTGATTCCAGCAGATTTACTCTGTCCTGCCGTGTGCTGAACCCAGTAGGTAAAGGATAGCACACTGTATGTCAGTATCGAAAATGGAGATATTTTGAGGCTGACTTCCCAGTTCAGGAGGTGCTGTTGGTTTTCGTTGTTGTTGGTTGGGTTTCTTTTAAGGATGAAATATAGTGCTTTCTATTCCTAACAAACTCACCAGACAGTTGCAGACCATACTCCATAGTGAGCAGATAGCAAAGTCTGTGTTTGGGTGGGATCTTGCAAATAATCCCCTGAGTACCCTGTTTGTTTTCTTGCTGTAAAGTGACACTTGTCTTTGAAGGAAAAAAAAAACAAAGCCAAAACAAAGTCAAATAGAGAATAACTGGGAGCAAACAGTAGGAAATATTTCCTAACAATAAGGGCTGGAAGACTCTGTGTTCCTTGCAAAAACAACCAGGAGTGCAAGAGGCTGCAGCCCAGCCACATCAGGGAAACCCGGGAAAGCCCCTCTCTGACCTGGAAGAAAACAAGGAGGAAAAGTTGCCAACCCCCAACAAAACTGCTCAACCCTAGTCACCAAAACCAGATTTAATATGATTAAACCTGATATCAGCTGAGTTTAAGAGCAATTGCCAAATGTGTTTGTGGTTCAGAACAGAGGTTTGTGGCTGGGTTTGGATGTGGAGCCGACGTCCAGCAAAGGGAGCTTCTCGCAGTGGCTCCCACAGGCAGGTGGGGCTGGTGGCCAAGGGCTTCACCTCATTGCCTGGGGACGAGTCACAGCCCAAATGGACAGGAAACAGGTTTGACAGATGAGACAGGCATGGGGATAATGGCTGGGTGACTGATGGGGTGGGCTGTGTGATGGGTAGGGCCGCCGAGAGACGCTGGTGGGTGAGCTAAAAACTCCATTAGACTGAAACTGGAGCATTGCATGGGATCCATATCCCTGACTGAGGGCTGGGGCTCACTGGATAAGGGTGAGCTGCTGCACAGAACAGTTTCAGAGGGCTCTTTACACTGCAGCGAAGGGAAAAAGCAAACAAAATCTGTGCATTGAACAAATAAGTCGATGAAAAGATCTGGGTGGGAATGTGAGCATTGCCTGATATGATTTGGTGTCCCAAATGGCCTTAAACAGCCCATAGAATTTCTATGTCTAAAACAGATTCCAGCAAAGGAGACCTTTTATGATGCACTAATAGGCTCATTAGTCTTTCCCCAGCAAGGCACGCTCACAGCATCATATGTTTTTTCCATTACAGGAATTACACGTGTTTTGTTGTGCTTTGGGTTTTGTTTTGTTTTCCACATAGACTTGCCCTGACAGTTCCCCCATTCAGGTTTATATTGGAGGTACCATCTCGAGCCAATGAATTTTATGAAATATGTTGCTGGCACTCACAGAGAGATGCATAAAGGAAATATTCTAATGACAGTTGGAAAGGCTTTGATCCCTTTCCAGGACTGCACTCACGTCTTTGAAATGCGAGTTTGGCAGTGCTGGAAAGGCTGGGCTCTTTGGCTCTCTTTGGCATGAGCCCATGTGACAGACATTATGTCCTCTATCAGGGGACCCACATAACCTTGAGGAGTGTAAGCAGTGCTCGCGGATTGTGCTGGGTCAGATAGTCTGGGCTGATAACGAAGCAGGGGGGAGTCAGCCTAGTCCAAAGCAATAACTGAAAACTATTTTGACCTGGTAACTGTTGGGTCTGCTGCCTGCGGCTACGGAGTTGGACATGAACTGCAAAAGTAGTTAATTTATGCCTCCTTGAGTGTAGGAATGTGGCGATGATGGATAGGGATGGGAGGTTATTAGAAACATGGGGAGGAAGGAGAGGATGGAATTCCAGCTCGTGTTTTTATCTCTTACACACGCACACGCTGGTTCCTCACATTCTCTTGGCTGCCTCACGTGTGTGCAGTGTCCAAGCCCTCACTGCCACACTCACAGCTCTGCTCCTGCACGCTCACACAGGCACATGCTCACACACTTCCCAGGGCTCTGCCTGAGCTCAGGGCTCAGGCATGTTTACATGCTGGGGGTTGCTGGCTGCTTCCATGAAGGAGTTTGCATTTACTGCCTTCCAAGCATGATCTACTCACACCTACACCCGGGCAGATCCTTTGCTAAAAATCCTCTTGGCATTCTGTTCTTCCACCGCTGAATACATTCCGCTCACTCACAGCCTTCCCCTGGCTAGCAGAGAAAAGTGGTCAGAGAAATACCAGAAACCCAAGTCCAAAGGACTTAGTAGGATGGATTTACGTAAGGCTTGAGTCCAGTCTCAGTGAAGCATTGCCATCGCTGGCCAATTAGTTAAATGCTGTCTGCTCTGGATGTTTTCTGCAGTAATAATCCATGTAGCCCTGGATGCTGGAGCACATGGGCTGCATGGAAGAGAAAGAGCGACTGTGGCCGTGCGCTGAGGAGATAAACGGGAATTGGATTGTGTAAACGATAAGCAAAGAGACAGCTGAGAATAAAGAAATATTAGTTTAGATAATTTGAAACCATAAGAGAAGAGGAAGGATAAAAATGGTAATCTCAGGAGGGGAATTGGATTATAGTTACTCCTAGAGGGGTTTGCATGTGCATAAAGCATCTGAATCCAGAGTCAACAGCCGCCGCCTCAGTCCAGGCAGCAGGACCTTCCTTCCCGCTGGGATACAAACACATAAACATTGTTCTAATCAGACTCAGTGCTTCTGTTTCTGCCCCTCTCTCTTGCACTGAGCATCACATCACTCCCACATTCTCTCTTACACTTTTGCTCACTGTCAGTGACGCTGCCACAGGTGCAGGCACACATTGTCCCCTCCCCATGGTCACACCCCCTGTCACACATTCCCCCAGTGCTCTCACACTGGCATTTGGAAATGCACATCAGTTCTCACATGTAATTTCAAACTATTGCTCATGGATGTGTCTAAGGAGCCCATGCTTGGAAAAGATGCTTTCTAAGGCACAAAGAAGATCCTGGGAGCAGATTGTGCAGAGCCTCAGAGCATTGTGCAGATGCAGGCAGGACAAGCTTGAGGAGCTAAGGGGAAGGTCTGTATATTTTCCATGGATGTGTTGGGAACACGGGAGAGATGAGAAATGTGTAAAGGGTCACGTTGCTGACCTGTCCTTCAGGATGTCATCCCCATTTGATTGGAAGATAAACACTGTATGGAATGGAAACATCCCCTTCCACTGGTGTCCCCAAAGAGCACATCTTCCTCCATGACTCAGCCAGGGCCTGGGGACACCCAGCCATGATCTATTTTGGAGGCAATGACTTCAGCAAGTGGCAGGGGAAGCTATTGTGGAAATATGAATGTGTTTTCCATTTGGGAGTCCTCCAGGGAAGGACAAAAAGATCTTGGTGCCGAGCCAACTCCCCTATTTTTTCTTCACCCTTCTGGGAGCAAAAGCCTTGCAAAGTATGCAGGGAACCCTTCTCAGAGGCTGTGGGGGTGTGTGGTTTGGGAGAGCTACGTGAGCCTTACACACATCCACGCATACACACAAAGAGGGACTCCAGGAAGCAGGAATCCACCTGCTCAAGATGATCGTGGTGTCCTTACAGACTTTCCTTACAGCCTTGGAACCGTGCTTGGCTCTGTGTGATCGCTGTCTCTGGGGTCTCCACCTGTCAAGTGAAGATACTTCAACATATTCCTCTTCTAGCTTTTCTCTTATCACAACACTTCATATCAAAAGCCAGTGTGAGCTGGAAACAGAGAACCAATGGGTTTAATCTTACATTTTGGTTTCTCCAGCTTTACTGTGAGTTTGAGCAGTGCAAGCAGTGTGGCACCATGGTATGTGCACTGGCAAGCAGCTTCTGTATTCCAGTATTAGAAAATCTGCTCCTTCAAAGGATTAAAAAGTACCTCCAACAGCCATCAATCTTAAGGGATTGGCTTAGCTTGCCTGCAAACAGATTGCTCTGTAATTTCCAGGCATCCCAAAAGCTAAGGAGAAATGCTGCTTACCCTGGGAGGACCTAAGGAGCCTCAGGAATTTATGTCATGGTATGGTACCACTCTTGCAAAGAGCTTGTGCAAGGAAACCTCTTGGCACAACTTTGCCTGTTGGAAACAGCAATTCCCAGCCAGCCGTGGGATGCAGGGTTAGGCCGCATGGTCTCAGCACAAGGAACTGCCACTGGTGCTAAAGGAGTGACTCTGTGAGCTGGTATTAGCTGTGGTGCGAGCCTGAGGATGTGAAACTCGTTATTGTGAAGAAAAATTAGAGGTAACAACAGCAAACAGCTTAGAGGAAATGTGCAAGCTAACTGCTGGTGTAAAAAGATTTACTGACCATAATACTTGGTTAATTACATTCATAATAAATAGATTCCTATACTTATCTTGAGAATGTGGACAGCTTTATGTATTTACCTTGGATTTTCTGGCCTTAGTTAATCAATGGCCTGAAGTTTTAGATGAGATTCACTACCTGAATGCGAAGTAATCAAAGTTTGGGAGTGGGTTATTAAAACATTTCAGGTGATTGATATGCAGGGTATTATAAGACCTTTGCCTGGATTGCAGCACTTCTTCAATGTTTTGTTGCTTTTGTGTCACCTTTAGGAAAAAAATGCTTTGCTTTTTCTACAGGGCGTACTTAGATGTCAATGAACTTAAGAACATACTCAAACTGGATGGATCCACACACCTCAACATCTTCTTTGCCAATTCCTCTGAGGAAGAGCTGGCTGGAGTGGCAACTTGGCCCTGGGACAAAGAAGCCTTGATGCATCTAGGTGAGTGATAAAGATGTTTCTTCTTTGCAAAGCATTCTTTTGAGGCACTAAGAAGGAAAGACAAATATGCATTAAGCCCTGTTCTGATTTCTTATCATTCCTCTAATATATAGTCAGGGGAAAAAAAGTATTTCACGATTCCCAGATACTGGCTCACAACCAGGAAAATATTAGGTTATAAACCCAAAGCATATTATGGTATTTGTAGATGATGTCAAGCTGAAAGTATTTCACCTTTTCAGTGAAGCTACTTTACAGGGCATTCACTCCATGGGAGCAGTTTGCAGAAGACTGGGGGATAGGTGTGGGGATGAGGCAGAGGTGAATCTTTAACCTTAGTCTACATTCTGATCCTTAGTTCATTAGCAAGTATTCAATTAACTCACAAACTGTAACTAAAATCTGCTGCTATTTTTCTCTACCAATGTGCAAAAGAGAAAACTGCTGAGGGATTGTATTTCTAATGTTCATTTGAGTGGAACTGGAAAGAGTTCACTACCCTGCAGATTGCCTGGTGTGTTTCATAACCAGGTTGCTGTTGGAACCCGGGGATCCAGACAAAGCTCTGCAGTCTCCCAAATGACTCACTGCCACCTGCAGTGCCACTGGATCTGTGCTCCCTGCAAAATGTCAGGGGAGCCTCAAAAGGTTCAGAAGGCACTGACTGAGTCAGTATGAGCTTCTTACAACTTCACAAACCTCCCTCGAGCTGCCAACCTGGTCTGGTCATCTCCTCTGAGCAGGGGTTCTCATTGCTTTTCCAGATATTTCTCCAGCTCGTCCAGACCTTCCTAGGCTGGAAGTAAAGTCCAGTTTCATCCAAGCTAAATTTTTGTGACAGACTGTTCCAGCTAGTTTTTATATTACCCAACCCCATGTTGAGCTAAATAAAAAAAAATACGGTGAATATAAACCTAAATGAGGAGAACAAGCAGCGTTTATTGTCCTAAAACACACAATGGAAGTTGAGCTAAAGCCATCAGTCAGGTAGGCTTTTCCATGGCCAAAAATACCCAAAAAATGAGATGTTACCATGTTTTTACGGTCACCTGGCTCCATAGGAGACAGAGGCTCCATGGTCAGACCAAGCAATTGGAACTGGCTGCCCTCCTTCAGTTTAGTAAATGTTTTAATACCACACCCTGCTCTAGAAGATGTGTGAGCAAACTCCCCTTCCCAAGGACCAGCACTGATACCCTGACACTCCTGCTGAGCTGAGCTGAGCTGGAACTGAAGCCACTTCCACTCTGATGTGCCAGCAGCCCCATCTCTGCGGGCTCCTACTGGGAGCACCCAAACCAGAAAGTTCTGTAAATGCCCACCGGCGAGCATTCCCCAAGGCAGCATCTGGCAAAAACAAGGACAGATCTTAACCCCAGCCTTGAGCAGCACCCACAGTGATGGGATTTCTATCACTTTGGGATGACAGCCAGTGTGGATTGCTGGTTATGGGTTTGATCCCTGTATGGGCCGTTCACTGAAGAGTTGGACTCAATGATTCTTGTGTGTCCCTTCCAACCCAGAACATTCCGTGATTCTGTGAAACATTAGCCCCAGGATTTTCACAGCTTTCCTTCCTGTTGCCATGGGAGGGAACAGACAACAAGGGGAGAGCTCCAGAGCACCAAGAAGAACCTTCTGCAAGAGGGCTGGGGCTCACCCAAAGCCCTGATGAGTTCTTCTGTCACTTCGTTAAGCTAATTGTCAGCATCATGCCTGAGCAAAACAATTTAAACTCAGCTCCTACAGAGCATTGACAGAGTTCATTGACCATAAAAAGATCTCACAAGAAAAAAAATACACATTGGACAACAGATTAAATTTGACTTGCCGTAGAAAAAAAAGTGAAAAATAAATAAATAATGCTCATAATTTCCTGTCATAATAGCCCTCCCAGACCTGTGCTTGGTTTGTAAGAATTCATCTTTAATCTTTTTTACTCTCTTCTATAAATCCAATATGTACTTAATAAAAAATATGAAATATGTCCTGTGGTGCAGATCTAAAGGCTGGGATAGAGATTGTCTGGGTGAGGGAGTTTATCTTTTCTGTAAAACCGCAATTGATTTAGATTCTTGACAGCTATAAAAAATATAAATTTTCAACAAAGGCAAAAATAAAATCTCCCTCTCCAGCTGCCTCAGGGTTCTGCAATGCCAGAACAATTTAAGAAGCCTTTATTGAAGGCACATCCTGCTGAGGAATTTTACCAATATTCCTGCCACTGGGAAACAAACTCTGGAATTATTTTTAGGATAGAGAATCCCCAAAAATATTTTAGTGTACTCTCTGGGTGTAAATGGCTCCACCTGGGTAGAGACCAAGCACCAGCGGAATCGGAGCTTGTATTGTATGAGGGCGGGTGGATTAGTTTGGCACAGCCTGGTTTTAGGTAGCAGGGGGGCCACAGAGGTGGCTCCTGTGAGAAGCTGCTGGAAGCTTCCACAGTGTCCAGCAGAGCCAATCCCTGGTGGCTCTGAAGATGGACATGGCAATGGCCAAGGCTGGGCCAGTGAGAGAAGCTGGTAAGGCCTCTGTGATAACAGATTTAAGAAGAAAATCAAAACAAAGTCACAAGATTTTGGATTCTAGCCAGAGAAGAGGAGGAGGTGAGAACATGTGAGGGAAACAACACGGAGACACCGAGGTCAGTGGAGGAGGGGGAGGAGGTGCTCCAGGCACCGGAGCCAAGATTCCTCTGCAGGCCATGGTGATGACCATGGTGAAGCAGCTGTGCCCCTGCAGCCCCTGGGGATCCCCGGGGGATGCAGAGATCCACCCACAGCCCTGGGGATCCACAGGGGATGCAGAGATCCACCCGCAGGCCCTGGGGATCCCTGGGGGATGCAGAGATCCACCCACAGCCCCTGGGGATCCCCGGGGGATGCAGAGATCCACCCGCAGGCCCTGGGGATCCCCGGGGGATGCAGAGATCCACCCACAGCCCTGGGGATCCACGGGGGATACAGAGATCCACCCGCAGCCCATGGGGATCCACGAGGATGCAGAGATCCACCCACAGCCCCTGGGGGAGGTGCCCGTGCCAGAGTGGGTGGATGCCTGGAGGAGGCTGTGATCCAGTGGGAGACCCAGTGGATAGAGGGCCCTGCTTCCAGGCTGGAGCAGCCTGTCCTTGGAGGACTGCACCCCGTGGAAGAGTGACCCACGGCACAGCAGTTTTGGGAGGGCTGTGTGCCCGTGGGAGGGACTCACGCTGCAGCAGTTTTGGGAGAACTGGAGAGAGTGGACCCACGCCGGGGAAGTTCACAGAGAGCTGTGTCCCGTGGGAGGGACCCCATGGTCTCACAGGGGAACACCTCCACTCCCTGAGCAGCGGAAGGAAATCTCGGTGATGGACTGACCAAAACTCCCATGCCCTGTCTGCCTGCGCTGTCGGTGGGAAGGAGGGAGGGGGGTTGAGGGAAGAAGAGGTGTTTTAAGAGCTTGTTTTACTTCTCATTATCCTCCTCTGATTCTGTTAGTAATAAATTCACTTCGCAACTTAAGTTGAGCCTGTTTTGCCCTTGAAGTGTTTCTCCTGGTCCTTACCTCACTCATGAAGCGTTCGGTAATTTTTTTTTCCTTTTCCCTCCTCTGCTCAGCTGTGGCAGGGGAGGGTGAGCAAGCGGCTCTCGTGGGTGCCTGGCACCGGGCCAGTGTCAAACCACGACAGCGAGAGAGAGGAATCACGGGTTTATTGTGGAGCTGCATACTGGTAGGTCTGTATATAATTAATTGGGAATGTGGAGAACTGGAGTAAGGAACAGTTCTGTGCTGGGAAAAGGAGGTTCAGATGCTACGTGTGGCATAATAGACAAGATGCTGCAGTGTGGCTGATTTTACTCACTCTTTTGTGTACGTATTTAAATTTTCTGTTCTTTTTTTCTTAATACTCTCTGTGTATATGTACATGCCCATGGAACTCCTCTCCACCCTCTGAACATTGCCACATGTGCCCCTGCTCAGAGGGAAGATATTTTCTCTCCTGCTATTTGTGTGTGTGTGTCCCTTCAGGACATCCAAAGTGCTCCTTCCTCTCCCTTCAGCACTGACACAGTTTCAACTGAAGTGCTGCATTTTGTGTTTTGGACAATGTTCTTGGAGGAAAACGTGAGGCGATGGGGAAAATCAAAGCAGAACCACAGTCAGGGAGGTCTAGGAAAAGGGTTGAGCTCTAAGGAAAGGCTGAAGGGATTACAGTGATTCAGAGTGAAGGGAAAGAGCCTGAAGTGAGGTTGATGACAATCTCATAAAAGCTGATGAAAGGGGAGGAGAATCTTCTGTTCTTCATATCCTTACGAGGAAGGACTTGAAGTCATGAACTTCAATTGCCAAAAAATCAATTCAGATTAGATGTGAGTTAAATCCTTGCAGCCGTAGGGATGCTGAGTGCTGACACTGATTGCTGGGGCAGTCATGTCATCAGGGGTTGTGAAGAGGCAGCAGGCCAGTGTGTGTGAGGGATGGTATAGACCTAATTGGTTCTGTGTTGTTTGAGAGTGGAATTTAGAGGACTTCGTAAGAACGTCATGGTCTTATTTTCCTCTAATTTCATGGTTGTTACAACCAAGTCTCCAGGCAGATGAGGATGAAGAGTCTATGGTGCATCTGAACCCAGTGATCTCATCTTCCCTGCACTACAGTCACTGATAAAGTTCCTCCTGCCAAAACCTTTTCTCCCCTCATTGTCACTAAATTATTAGAGTACCATGTCCAAGATTTATATTCCCAATATAACTTTAACAAAGCAGTCTCCTCTTCTCATGGTAGGCAGGACACAAAAAGAGTTTTAAATAAAAGGCTTGGAAAAGCTGAGATCAACAAGCTAAATAAAGAAAATATCAAGCATACCTTCAATACAAAGGTACACCTAACTGAGCTAAAAATTTGATTCATATGATTAATTCAGTGTACTGTAAATCCTCACTAATTTGCCATTTGCTTATTTACACATTCTTTAATTCATACAACAATAAAAACGTGTTAGTTTTCTTTGCAAACATTTAATAACCACGCAGTTCTTTTAGAGTTATCACATTACAGGATTTCATATTTTTTTTGACACATTAGACTTTAATGCATATTCATTAGTGGACTGTGCAGTTCAGATCAAGCCAGGCTTGTCTGAGTCCATGAACAGTGTGTTTCTGACAGTTACTCCAATAGCTGCCTCCACGACACCCTGCAAAAACTGCTCTGGCCTTGAGTGTTCCCACTTCGTTTTGTCCAGCTCTTAATTTGCAAATATTGGTGCCACCTTCTGCAATTCTCAGGGTGTTTCAGAAGTTAATAGGCTTTTCTCACATCTTTACCCTGTGGAATAACATACACAGAGTGTTCCAGGTGTGGTTTGTTTGACTCTTGGTGTCAAATACATTGCTTACACCTATCTGGGCAGCGTCACACTCTTTAAGCACATGAAATTATCTGAAATTGCATAGTAGGAAGTAATTTCATGCAGGATTTTCCTCTAAGTTAACAAAAAACCCAAACTGAGCTTGTTCAGTTGAAAGACTGATTGTTGCAGTGTTTTTGGTTTGGGATGTTGAGCTTTGTCCCACAGTTCCTTATCCTTAGAGCCCCAGCTTAAGGGTGAGATGAAGCTTTACTGTGCAGGAAATGTGTCCGGTTCTGCAAAAAACTGTCTGTGCACAGGATCCAATGAACTGCCAGAGGATCTACCCTTAGGAATGTGTTCTTCTCCCTCTCTCCTGCTGTCCTGAGGAACACAAGGCAAACCGAGGTGCTGCTCTCTTTCCCGTTGCAGGTGGCATCGTGCTGAATCCCTCCTTCTACGGAATCCCTGGCCACACACACACCATGATCCACGAGATCGGGCACAGCCTGGGGCTCTACCACGTCTTCCGGGGGATCTCCGAGATCCTCTCCTGCAGCGACCCGTGCATGGAAACGGAGCCCTCCTTCGAGACTGGGGACCTCTGCAGTGACACCAACCCTGCTCCTAAGCACAAGCTGTGTGGGGACCCTGGGCCTGGCAATGACACCTGTGGCTTCCACAGTTTCCTGAACACACCCTTCAGCAACTTCATGAGCTACGCAGGTACTGGGCTTTCCTCAGGTTGCTGGGGACGTCTGTGGCTGGGCAGGAATGAAGAATTGCAGTATTACCCCTGATTTCTCACTCTATTTCTTGTGGGGCTTTATGCTGATAATGGTCTAGGACCGGGATTGAACTGCTTCTAGTTCTCCTTCTATTTTATCCCAGTTTTCCCCAACTTCACAGAGTTTCATGTGAAGACCAGGCAGAAGGTTTGGGGGATGGAAGAAATGAGATAAGCATTAAGAAAACAGCTTCCAAAGGCTCTACAGCAAACCTGACACCCTATTTCTCTGGGATCTGGATGCCTGATCTATGAGGTCTTTGAAAAACTCAAATCCAGAGATTGTTTATACTCTCCCAAGGAGCTATAGAATGTCAGATGATATTGATACCACCGAGGCTGTAGGATAAACCTGTGACAAGTGGACAACTAATGAGGCCCTGCTCCTGCCTCCGGGTGTGTGTTGAAATGCCATATTCAGGTTTGATTTGGAATCACATCCCAGTTCCATCACTAGAATGTGAATAGTGGGATTCTGCCTGGTCAAGGACTACCAGTGTGCTGTGCTGGCTTGTAATGGGAGTGCAACTATAGAGACTCCATATCAGTGGGGTAAAGCCACCCCTCAGAGCAAAAGCTGATGTGGTTACAGCTCTGCAGGCACAGCTCTGCTGCCCAGATGTGCCAGGTTCTGGCATTCCTACCAACAGAGCATATCCCAAAGAGGGCATTTGCTTCTGTGACCCTGCCCAACTGGATGAGGCTGGAGTGGGGTCCTTGGTGCACCCCTGGAAGCTCAAGGGGAGCTGAAAGATCCTCTGCTATTTCTCAGAAGGAACAGGGGATACCTTGACTTGTATTTCCCCTTATTTTGGGCCGCAGGGTCTCTCTGCAGTGACAATCTATGACAGTGAGCTGACAGCATCAACAACATTTTAAAGGCAACCAATATACTTACAGACACTGAAGGGCACCTTTATACTCCAGGCAAAAACACAGATTGCCCACTCAAAAGGTCACAGGATTGCTTATTCTGTAATAAAACTGTAGAGAAGCAAAGTGTTTAATGGCATCTGGGGCATGGATTGAAATGATTTATAACAGAAATGCTTTTATGCCGTTTGTGGCAGTAGCTAAAAGCAACGCCGAGTTTTCTCTCTATTTTTCTATTTGTTTAGAGGGTGTTTTCAGGGACAAACACACCGAGTCAGCTCTTCGGTGTGCTCTGTGCTGTGGTGCCTGTGGTCAGGCAGGGAGCCTGGGCACCCGGTCCAGCCTCATGGTAACATCCCCCAGATAAGGCAGGGCCACCCCAGATGACAAAATCCCCCTGCCAAATCTGCTCGTGTGGATGTGGCGGGGGGTGGAGCGTGCCTGACACAACTCTGAGCTCTCTTCTTCCAAGGAGAACTTGCCTTGCCAGCTGACTTGGAAGCTGAGGCAGAGGCAGACCACAGAGATACCCATCTGCTCCTGGGAGCTACATGTGTGCTGGTGTTCTGAGATGAAACCTTTTCTTTTTTCCTTGAAAAATTAAGTGAAGCGACATGATAGATATCTCTAGAGCTCAAGCATGAATCTGTTTGTTTTTCTGTTGTTGTCAGTGGAGTAAAATATATCAGGATATCAAATTGCTCTCAAAATACCTTTGAAACATGTAGGTTGAGGTCATGCAGTTCTAGGAATTGCCTTTCTTTCCTTTCTGTTTTGCTGCTCGTGTACAGCTTGATCATATTGTGTTTGTCTGTCTGTCCCATCCATCTGTCCAGTTACCCCCAGCCCTGAGCAAAGCACTGACTCAGATAATTTTTTGTTTTCCTGGAATTACAAGTTACAATGACCAAAAGGTTAGGTAGTGTGAGAAACAGGACTTGTAAATTATTTTTACAAGTCCAAATAGCTGTGGTGTTCCCAAATAAAAGATCAGTTAGTCTTTTAGGTGACTTTTCATGAAATCATTACAAGTTCTTCCTTTGCATTCTGTTAGAGTAATCATCCCAGCAAAGTAGAAAATTTCTCTAATTATTACTTTATCTGAGGATCTTGAACCTTTCTTGATACCTTTCTCCCTCGCCTCTCCTCCCTTCCCCTCCCCCAGGACGCAGCCTGTGCTGATGTTTAAACAGATTGAGAATGCAGGTCATCTTTCTGCTGTGCCATTGTCTCACTGCTTTGTCCTATATATATTTTATTGTTCTTTTATGATGGCTATTAAGGGCCTTTGTCTCCTTCTGTGCTTCCGTGAAGAATATTTATGGCTTTTACAGCGTGCTCAGGGGTAGACCATCGATAATTATTGAGGAAATCCAGAGATGTCACATTAAAGCAGCTTTTTGCATACCCACAGGGATTTGTAGATATTATCAAGCGGGTGGTGTCTGTCTCTCTGCTGTGCATGTTTGATCAGAGGAGGATCACTGCTCAGTGGAATTGGGAGACACAGGAAAACACGTGAGCTGGTGTGTCCCTGCTGTGGGGGAGCTGGAGTCTGGGCAGGATCCCGGCCGGAGCTGTCTCTGTTTTCCTGCATCTCTGGGGAGATGTGGCCAGGTTTTAAATTAGCCAGCAAATACTCACTTCTCTTTGGAAGAAACTCATATTTTCTTGTTCCTCTGGAGTACCACAGGGCACGGACTCATGAACATCAGAGCACCTCCTAATGCTGTCACAATATTGAACTTACACGCGGCTCCCGAGCAGCCTCCGGTGACCTGCACCTTCCCAGGGAAGTGCAGCACTTGACCTGTGCAGAACTGTCATTGTTGTTTGGATCCCAGCTGGGACCGAGCTCTGCTGGGCTGGGAACTCTGCAGGCTCATGTGAAGGAACACTCTGTGTTTTCAAGAGCTTTTCATCTGATGGGAAGAACACCAGAAAAATGGCTGAAGTGCTTAGCATCAAGTTCCTCAGCATAGCTTTGCTGGGTGACTTTGCACAACATATTTATTCCCTCTGGGATCTGCACAATAGAGAAACAGCAATTTTCTGCTTCTCTGGGGCATTGTAGTTGTAAAGCTGTATGGTGTTCAGAGGGCACTGGATGTGTTCTTGTTGCCAAATCATGTTTGAAGAAAACAAGACAAAATGAGAAATGGGTATTTATGGGAAATCATCCAGCATAGTTATTTCTCCATTTTGAATGAAAAAGAAATATGAAATATCAAGAAATGTTTGTGAAAAGTTCAGAAGGGGGTTAGAATCATAGTGGTAACGGGCAAGATTTTTTATAGAACTGAAGTTATTTTTTGCACCAAAAATGTACGTTTTTAATCAGTGTTTGTAATATTTTGAATAGATCTTTCAGAACACTTTTATTTGTTCATTAGAAAATTTAAGAACTTCAGAAATTACATATTTTTAAAATTCTGTGGTGTTTTAATCTAAGAAATCCGACAGAGTCTGTTGCCCACAGTTTGCATGAATCCCAGTCAGTGCTTTATCCTTACACTACCATCCTTAACCCTTCCACCCTTTCTCAGAGATACTCTTTTAAATGTGAAATTCTTTTAAACCAGAGCTCCACTGGTGGCCCAAATCCTGACCAGAAGGTGCTGCACTGAGGCTTTCCGTTTCTTCGCCTCCGTGACTCTGCCTCATTTAGGGATGATCTCTCGGCGCTTCAGGTGTATCCCCGGTCAGGGGGAGGGAACATTTATTGATTTATTTCCTTCCTTTTTAACCATTGTTTCCTTTCACCTGCCTCCACAAGTGATGGCTGCACTAATTCCTTCACAGACCATTAACTCCGGAGTGCTGTGGGATCCCAGCCCGGCCCTTCCAAGGAGCTGCCATTCACCAGGTCGTAATTCTCCCTCTTGCTCCCGCCTCCTCTCCCACGTGGCTGATGTGGCTTCTGTTTGAATTCCAGATGATGACTGCACCAACTCCTTCACGCCCAACCAGGTGGCCAGGATGCACTGCTACCTGGACCTCGTCTACCAGAGCTGGCAGCCCACCAAGAAACCGGCTCCCGTCGCAATCGCCCCCCAGATTGTGGCTCGCACCTCCACCTCTGTCACCCTGGAGTGGTTTCCACCCATCGATGGCCACTTCTTTGAAAGGTGATCATGCTCTGCTCTGTACTCTCGTGCTGGAAGAATGGGAAGGGGAGAACCAGAGGCCCCACTCCAGGAGGAGCAACTTGGTCATGTGCTGTGCTCAGCCTGGGTTAAGGCTCTTTCCTAAATTGGTTCATACTGAGGAGGTTATTGATCTGTTGTCTGCTCTTCCTTTCTCAGCCCGTAGCACTCAGTTGAAGGCCATTGATTTGCCATGTAAAGGGCAAATCTTTCTCCATATGTTACAGGAGGAATTTTCAATCAAAGATTCCGGCCCTGTGATTCCTGCTGTTGCTGCTGCTCACAAATACCTGTGAGCTTCTGCTGTGCCTGCATGTTCGCCCCTCCTCTCCTTGCACATTCCATTTGCAAGGACAAAGTGGATCTTGTTTTTACAACACAGAGCTCATGGGCAACGAGGTGGCTTGGCTGGGTACAGGGAAAAATGTTGCCTCCTCCCCTGAGCTGTAGATGTGAGATGGGAATTGAGCAAGGCAGAGTCCCAGACCCCTGGATATGATGTGAATGTCATCCTGTAGGTCAGGGTAGGGGTGTGTGCTCCTGTCTAGCAGGCATGCAGCTATGTGATATCAATAATGGAAAACACAGGGCTCTGGGCAGGAGTTGCATCTCACTGCAGCCCAAATCCAGAGCAATTCTGCCCCAGTATGATCTGAGTAACTGGGTAGTTCCTCTAAATGCCCTTATGCAGCTCTTGGATGAGCTGCAGGAGCTATGGGAGTCCTGGCAGAGAGCTTCCCAAATGATTGACCTTCTCGCATTACCGTTAACTCACCTCCCCGTTTGCATTTCTTCTCCACCTCTTGCTTTGTTGTTTTATAGAGAGCACACTTGGAGTGTCCTTCAGGACCGCAGCAGTTCAGAGCACAGGAGGCCAAATTTACAAGCGTATTAGCACCCAAAAAGCTGCCTCAGCACTGCTGCTTTGTGCTGGGAGAGCACCTTGAAACCACTGCCTCCATCAGGGATGAAATGCCTTCCAGCACTGCTGGGATGCCATGGCCATTTCAGTGGCCAGCTTGCACTTTATCCCACTAGGCAGAGAGCTGTTATTTTCTGCTCAGATGGGATTTTCCACCCTTATTGCAGATTAATATGGGGAGGGAAATCAAATCCTGTTAGGAATTGATGAAGAGAGGTCTTGTGCTCTGAAGAGTGTTTGCTTTAATTACAGTTTTGTAACCGAATCCTTTTATTCCCTACCTGTGAAAAGGACTTATGCGTAGTTCTGAAAATTAATTCAGAATTTTTCAGCCCGTAATAATTTTTAGGTAAATTAAGTTTCTCCAATTTAATTTAGATTTCAGAAGATGCTTATTGTGTGTTAAATAAATGCCATCTGCCTCTAAAAAACACATTGATGCAAAGTTAATTGTTATGTAACCAAATATGACTTTATTACATATTTCTTATAACTCAATCAATATGCTCTTAATAACCTCTAGTTACTTGCTTCTTAAATAACACACAGTGGATAGCCTGCTAAATCTAAAATTTCATAACAGAGTTATCATATGTTAAATAAAGAGTGATTTTCCAGGAAAAAAAAGTCCTTTGGGTTTTCAAATCTGTGTGCTCAGTATTACTGAAGAGATTTAAAGAGACAGCCTCAAATACTTTGAGTCCAGTTCCTTGTTAAAATGAGAGTCCCACTGCTAATGGATACAGAAATGTTGCCGTGACCATTTAAAAATGTCACTGAAACATAGAAATGATCCTGTCTAACACATGGCCAAATTTTTGATCTACTAATCAAAACAAGGATGATAGTATTATTCTAGTGACTAATCCTGGAAAAGCTCACGTGCTGAACTTCCAGAACCACCGAGTCCAGCGCTGCTCGGTCAGAGACTCATGCCTGTATCAATTTGTGAAATTGGGTCACTGTGCAAGACAAGTAGGAGGTAAAATTGGCCAAGTATAATCTTATCTGTGTGTGGGAATACTGTAAATCTTTGCAGATATTTTTACACAAAGTGCACACCATGGCCCAAATTTTACTTGCCTCACTTGAATGAATAAACTCATTCACTTCAATGGGACTATTCATGTAAAAAACAGAAGACTGATACTCAGCTGCTGAGTGCCTTGGGCCTGGTTTCTAATGCACGGAGGCCCCTTCCTTGCTGTTTTGACAGTGTAAAAGGGCCTTCAAAGGATGAATGGCTCTGGCTACATTAGCAAGTATTGTGGCCCAATATAAGTAGATCTCCAGCGCAAAACAGTTGTTAATGAAGACCTGACGTCAACGCCGCGGGGGCTCGGGGGGCTCACGGTGCCCCACGGCACCAGCACTGGGAGCACATCAGGTGTGGTCCTGCAGCACACCTCCACTCCGGTTCCTGGCAAAACTGGGTCCAGCTTCCCTGCTCCAGGACTGCTGCGAGTGCTGGAGTGGGGAAGAGGAGGAGTTTCACTCGCAGAGCTCACTCCTGATCCCAATTACAATGCTGCTGTGGGCGCGCTCGGCGTAACTCAAGTTCCTTTCATGTCTCTTTTATTCTCCAGAGCTGTGCACAGGCAGTGACCTCTGCTTAATGAAAGTCAGAGAGGGAAAATTTAGTCTTCTGTTTAAAAACGTAGCACTGGGCTAGCTGAATCTGTGTGGGAGGTCCTGACAGGTTGAAGGGAAGTGAAGGCACGGAAGTGAAGACCGTGTGTCTGTTCCCTGCTTAGACCCAACTCTGTCACAGGTACATTAGATGCTGTCCTCGTAGGGTCTTCAAATTACATGATTAATTACGTGGCTTTAGGGGCAGAGAGCAATGTTAACTCCTAATTCCTGTAAATTTGGGGTTGGCTATCTTTTGTTCTCACACTTTGACAAAAGCAGACACAGGAATTGTGCACAGCAGTAAAATTTTAAAGTGTTCAATTGATGTTTGCTCTTTCACTTTAGAGAGTCACTTACCTGCGTGTAAATTTGCCAAGATGCTTTGACCCTAAGCTCCAGCAGCTGGTTGAGCTCCCAAACATCTCTAATAATCAAATGTATCAAGAACCAGCATTTCTTCTTGTAGCTCCTGCCCACAGTATTGGAATCCTTACTGTTCTCCATCCGCCCTTTCAAAAAAGTGGGAAAAAATGTTGCATGCACACATAATAACATGTAATAATAAAATAACAATAAAGCCAATGAAACAAGTGAAAACAAGCAAGAAAAAAGAGAAGTCTCTTCATTTCCTGACTGCATCCATTGGATGTGTTCTGCTGTCTCTGAGCATCCATTCATGCACCTCCTGTTTGAGATGCGTGGGCAGATGTAAACAGTTATTGTCACAGGGCTCTGCAGCAAACTTGGGCAGAGATCTTTGAATGCATCTGCTTCTCCAAGTTTTCATTGAGGTGACAGCATTAACTTCCGTGAATCTGATTCTATCTCATTCTTAGCAAGCAAATATTTTGGTCAGTGTGGTGTCCCAGAGATGGCTGGGCTTGATAATCACTCTGTTAAACCTCGCTGGAAAGTTTCAGTGCCTTAGAGGGGAGAGGACCAACTCTGAATTTCAAGTACAGCAGTTCCAATTTATTCTGTAAACAGGCACTCTTTACCCAAAGGAATGACAGATTTTTACTGGTTTTGAGTTGCCTACTGAACTGGTGCTGGCCCTGAAGGAAATGATCTGTTTTTCACTAGTAATCTTTAGATTTTGAACCCACTTCACTGAAATATCATGCTGTAGGGATGAATTCCTCCTGTGCTTTGAACTTCATGAGCTGGAATTTTCCCAGTACTTGGCTTATTAGAAAACACAGAAGTCTTGATTTTTCATTACCCTGCACTTTGGGAAGTCATGTGCCACAGTGTACAAGGTGGCAGATATGGCTATTATTCCTAATTAACAGTGTTTTGAACCAATTTATGCTCATTTTTTTCTTGTTGTCCATGCCTTCATAAGGTATAAGGACCTGGCTTAGGTTTTCATAAGCCTGTAAATGTGATTCCATAATCAGGTTTGACATTCATGGCTCTTTATAGGATTTGTGTGCAAGAGTCTGCAGACCAAAAACTTTAACTCAGGATGCATCCCCTGTATAAGTCCTTTCAGCCAGTGGAGTTACATCAGGGCTGAGTTTGGCTCCCAAACTGGAAAAGTAAAAAGAGAAAGTTTGCTCATAGCCTTTCCCACATGATGCTCCTTGTGATTTCTCTCTTACCTCCAAATCCTCACTGCTAAAATGAAATGTTTGTCCATAAGCCTACAGTTTTTTTCCACCATGGCAGCCTGTGATGAAATTGTATAGCTGCTAATTTGAGTAAAAAGCAGTCCTAATTGTGGAAACTTGGCCTCCAGAGCCCTCTCCTCATCCAGGACCAAGTGCTAATGCAGGACTCTCTTTGTAGAGAAACCGAAAGATTATTATTGCAGGGACTTCTATCCTGACTGTTGGTGGAAGTGTCTGAAGAACAACAGCATGACAATAATTCTACATTTTGATTTCTCAGGACCATTTATTCAGGTTTCTTGATTTTTTAAGTTTTGTTTTTGCATATATTATTCAGGCAAGCTGAGTCAGACACCTCAACCTCTGCTAAATAGGCAGCTGAGAACTGAAATAGGGAGGCAGTGTCACGCCAATAGTGCAGGTGGGTGAAGTGAGACACGGAGAGAAGTTACTCACAACATGCCCACATTTTTTCATTTCCAGTGTTACAGACCATGAAAGGAAGAGGAGGCCACCTTTTCCTCCCTCTTCTTTATTCTACCCCATTGCCACGTTGTATTTTTCAGGTGTTTTCAGCAGGTGCATCCCTTCCTGCGCTGCACAAGTTCAGCCAGTTCCTGACTCTGTCAGGGTGCCTCAGCCACTGAGGATCCCAAATAACTTCTGCCTGAGGATCATGGTCCTCTCTTCAAAGCAGTGCTGAAATAAATCATACAGTGGTAGTTATGATGGTTAAAATTTGCATAGATGATATATTTTTATATATATATAATTTGATATAAAATTCGAATAGTTGGTAAAAATTATTTTAATAATTGACTCAAACCATTCTTACTAGAGTAGTGTAGAGAGTACACTGTGTTGCACACAAATTGTTTGCCTAAAACTTCTGTCCTTTCCTAGGTGCATTTGATCATTAGGATAATTAATTTTTAACTTTCCTTTTCAGCAGAAAGTGTTCCTTAAAGCAGAACAATTAATTCTGAATAGTAAGCAGCTTACTGGGGTGAATAACCACACACTCTGGGGCATACAGGGCTCCAAATTTTGTGACCCCAAGGAACATAGGGCTGAATTGTGTGAATCACATCCTCAGCTGATACAAATCAGCTTAACCTTATGGAGGATGTTAGAGTTACTCCAGTCTACGTCAGCTTAAACCCTGATCTTGTGAATGTATTAACAAAACTATTTGAACCGACAGAGGGGAGTTTTGGAATAGATGTTAGGAAGAAATCCTTCCCTGTGAGGGTGGGGAGGCCCTGGCACAGGGTGCCCAGAGAAGCTGTGGCTGCCCCATCCCTGGAAGTGTCCAAGGCCAGGCTGGATGGGGCTTGGAGCAACCTGGGATAGTGGAAGGTGTCCCTGTCATGGCAGGGCGTGAAAAGAGATGAGCTTTAAGGTCCTTTCAACCCAAACCAGTTTGTGATTTGTGAACTGGTGTTTAACTGGGTTTCCCTGCTCAGCCAATCTTGCTGGTAGGACAGTCCTAAAGATACTACAAGTTCCAACAATAAATAAATCCCTGGTGGGAGCAGAAATAGATCTGAAAACTCCTGAGGCAAATTTCTCTGCTCTAACTACTAAGCAGTGTGTATTTTCTTTTGTCATGGTTTGGTCCAGTGCAGGGGAAAAAAAGTTAAAATATAGGTGAATGTGATTTCCCAGGTTGCTGTCATTTTGTGTTGGATGGAGGGCTCACAAATGCTTTCTACACAGGCTCTTGACTTAAATCTACAGACGGTCAGCATCAGAAAACACTTTTGTCAGTGCCTTGAGAAAAGAGGTTTAAGTGGACCTGAATTCTAAGTCTTATTGCTTTTAATATAGTTGAATAAGCAGCTCATTCAGCTGTTACTAAGTTGGTGTGTTTTCCTGTTTTCCTGGCCTCCTAGAGAAGTGGGATCAGCATGTGATCTGTGTGCAGAAGGAAGAATCCTGGTGCAATATGCCTTCAGCGCCTCTTCCCCCATGCCCTGCGACCCCTCGGGGCACTGGAGCCCACGGGAGGCAGAAGGTGAGTCACAGGATGGGGACAAACTCATGGTGGGGCACATGGTGGGACAGAGCAAAGGGAGAGCCAAAAGGACAGGGGGAAAATCTGGGAGTGCTTGATTACATCTGCATGTAACGTGAACAGAACCAGCGGGCAGCAGAACACCGTGACCTGAAGGAATGCCACTGGCTCAAATACCTGTGTTTTGGCTCCTGAGTCCTGCCCCTGCCCATGAATTAAATGAATTCCAGGAGGTGAACATGAATTTCACAAAGCAGCAGAGTGCCAAGAAATGCTGACCATTCACATCTGCCAGATGAATTCCTCGGGGGAGCTGTTTACTCCCTCTACTCCAACTCCAAAAGTGAGGAGTTGTTATTTATTTGGGCCTGATTTGTGCTGCCTTTGCTTGTGGTGAATAGCAGTGGGCTGCAGCAGCAGCCAGGCTGGAAGGAGGTTGCCCTTTGGGCAAGTGCTCTGCAGCAGGAATGCAGGTGACTACGTCAAGCCCTCTTGTTCAGGATGTTTTGCAAGTCATTCTCTTGGAGCCTGTTGGAGGTGGAATGGTCTGCAGGGCTGGTTGTGCAGTGCCATTAGATCTCCATCATTAACTCTCCTTCCAGTCCCTTCCGTTCCGTCCCTGCCTGTATGTGGTGGAGCATATTTAAGACTGTACCAGGCAAAGGTCAGTCATCCCAAATCACTGTTTGGAAAGCGCCGAGTATTATTTCCCTGACGAGCTGCTCCTTCCGGAGCAGCACACTCCAGGCCCACGCTGCACCGTGAGCACACAGGTGAGCTCACTGAGCCCCAAGGACAATCCTGGATTTTGAAAACTCATTCTACAAATACCTCCTTATGTTAAGGGTTTCTTTCTCCTGCACACGGGAGTTATTCAGCAAGGAATATTATTTGGGCTTGCGCCCAGGAGCTCTCCCTTGTCCTAAGGTCAGCATGTGCAACGAGCTGTGTCCCTGCTGCTTGATGGGACAGTGGGCCGTGTCCTCTGCCCCACACACATGTCCCAGGGTGAGGGCCCAGCAGAGCTTGTGTTTCACTCCATTCACCCCCTAAATTTAGAACAGGGTGCCCAGAGAAGCCCCTGGATCCCTGGAAGTGCCCAAGGCCAGGTTGGACACAGTTTGGAGCAACCTGGGCTAGTGGAAGGTGTCCCTGCCCATGGCAGGGGTGGAGCTTTAAGGTCTGTTCCAACCCAAACCATTCCATGGTTCTATGACATCCAAGGCTGCTGGGCACAGCTCAGAGCACATCTGGCCCCTGGGTGGATGCTCCATCCTGGGAAGCAGCACTCTGGGTATGGGGGTGACTGGATCCCCCAGTAAACAGCATTAGCAAAGTTTGGATCACTTGCAGTAGTAGTTCAGGGTAGAAGGTGGAATTTAGCCTTAGCCTTAGCCAAGGATTACAAGACTTTGAAACCTGGTTTCATTTGGAACAAAACTTGAAACTTTTGAAATTCTCCATGAAGGAAAATTAAAAAGAAAAAGTGTTTGTTGCTGGCCAAAATGTTTTGTTTAGCTCATATAATTCCTCATGAACTTTGGTTAAATTATGACATTTGAAAATATACCCTTTTAGTATAGAATCTAGGGCAAAAGCAACTTTGAATATCAAAATGGAAAGTGTTTCAAGGTGCAAAAGTGAAAATGTTTTTTACAAAAATGTCAAAACACAATGTTCCAATAGTGTTAGAAATTTCTTGCCGTTTTCTCTTCCAGAATAAAACTTTGGCCAAATAAACCCAGTTTTGCAAAGTGTTTTTATTTTGAAAGGACTGCATAATCCATTGAAATATGCAGTTCTATCAAAATTTCTCCACTGAGATTTGATTTGAAAACTTCTAGATCTCACACATCTTGCCAGAGGCATCATTCCTAGAGAAACTAAGCTACTCTAAGATTTATTACTCAGCAGCATTTTGCATTTAATTTCCTCTTCTTGCTGTGTGTGCCTGCATGTTCTTAACTAGGAAGGGTGCAGTCAGATCCTTATCTGTCTCATTCAGTTGCTCTTGTGCCATTGCAATGGAGCAGAAGTTTGGTAATCCTGTTCTCAGGATTAATGAGTTGTTGCCACTTTAGGGTAGAAAATATACCAAGTGTATGGTGTTTGTTGTTCCATGATTTCCTGTCTCCACTACCCCACTCCCTGACATTCAGGCCCTCTGCCTATTTGCACTTGGTCTGAGTTACAAATAGCACAGTTAGATCATTGTTTGGCTTCAATTGTCTATCTGTGAGTACTCAAGCATCCAAGCTTTAACTTCACTGTCTGCAGGGGTTCATGGGTGTAAATCTTCACTGCTTGAATGTCCGTGGAAAGTGAAGACAAAGGAGGCACAAACATGACCAAAATGAACTTGTTTTAAAATCTGAGATGACACTCATGGAAAATGTTTTGTAGGACTCATCCAGCTTCTGAGCAGAAAACCACACTCCTCACACGTCTCTGAAGCAGCTCTGGTTGATCTCAGTTTCCGGAGGTCTCCTACCCCAAGTGGCTGCACCAGCAGTGGTCTGGGCTATGTGTGAGCTGTGCCTATTGCAAAACCCTGCTGTGGGCACCGTGTCCTCCCTAGCTCCCTGCTTATTCCTGAGCATGGTGGGATCCAACCCCCAGGCTGAGGCATCTCGTGGTTTTCTCTCAGCCAGCTGTGGCCCCTGCTTGAGGGGCTGTTTGTTCCTTGGCAGGGGCTGTGGGAGATCAGGCCGTTCTGATTTACTCTTTATCTTCACCGTAGAGCCAGAAAGCTCTAACCTACCTGGATTCTCACCAGCAACACCAGCTAGATCAACAAACCTTACAGCACCTCCATAGCTCTGTCAAAGGGGGGTTTTATGTAAGAAAGGTGATTTTGGCTCCAGCCCAGTGAGTACCTTTGCTTGCTGTGCACTGTATGCATATATCAGTCAGTTCCTCCTGCTTGGCTCACTGCTGACTGAGAGAAGTGTGAGAATATTATAAAAAATGTTGCTGCCTTCCACTGCTCTAGAGCTCAGCCTTTTCCTGGGCCTAATACTTCCCTCAAGAGCAATTCCTTCTGTATCTTAATTGTCCCAGTTGGACACTGGGTGGTTCCTGTATCTTGACCACCTAAGAAATGTGGTAGGTGAGTGGCAGTTGTGACAGGGGTGACATCCTGAGGGACTCCTGATGCCAGATGGCCTGTGAGGCTCTGTCCCTGTGCCGGGGAATTCATCCCAGGCACTGCACTTAACTGCACAATGAAGGATTGATGCACCAGGCTGTAGTTGTGGACAACATTTTAGGAAAGGCACCCTCCTAACCTGCCTTCCTTGCTCCATAACCCGGACATGGGGTTTGGCTCATCCTCACAAACTTCACATTCCTGATTTGTGTTAGGCAAGATGTGATGTTGCATGAGATACTGTTCTGTGTCTGATCTATCTCATAAGGCAAAGGATTTTCAGAACCTGAGTGCAGAGGAGAAGAATAACTTCTACACCATTTCTTTTTACATACAAATATTAGTAATTTTCAGAGTATTTACCCATCTCTAGAAATCCAGTTACATGAAATAAGGTTTTCGTCCTCTTCCAACAATTAAATGGATATTTCTTACCCAGTGAAAGTGTTGGATGATATTTAAGAAAGAGTCTCTTTATCTCAGCTTCACTGAGGTTTTTAGTCTATGAATTACTACAATCCACCACCTGTTTTGGGGTAATGATCTGTGTGCTAAGCTCCCTGGAGGCTGAGTCCAATTCACGCATCTCCAGGGATCACACCCTGATCTACCAAAATGTGTAGGTTTGTTTGGAATTTAAGTCTTACCAAGGCCTTGAGCTGGCAGAGGTGAACTTGCAGGATCCCAGGTGGGGACGTGCTGGGCTGTGAGCCATTAGCTCCATTTTCCTTTCTGTGAGAGGGCAGTGGTAAAATCCACAGATCTTTCCAAAGCCCTCTAAGATACTGGAGTCAAAAAAGACCTTAGGGCTGCAGTCAGGAGTTTGCTGAGGGTCTGACAAAATCGTCAGAGGGCTCAGCCAAGCACACCCAGCCAGCAATGAGGGTGAAATAACATGAGCTGAATGGGGTATTGCTGCTCACAGTGATTATCCACAAGGCTTGCACACTTGCCAGGGGGAAACTCGAGCATTTTAAATGGACTTCTGGCTTTCTTCAAAATGTATCACCGCTGTGGTCTCTCCAGATGCTGATCTTAGTGGCATTCCCACTGGTCTGTGCCATATGAGGAGGAGAGAAGGGCTCTGGGATATGGGAGGTGAGGGAGAAGCATGAAAAGTTGGGCATCTGCAGGACAATAGCATTGAATCGCAGGAAGGCTGCCAGGAAATCTATTCTGCATCTGGGTCCATTTGGTATGAACAGGAGAATTCCCTGAGCTGTTTATCCTTGACAAAAGAGGCACATTTCTAACACTTCACTGGATCACAGACAATCAGAATAACCTTCGCACATTGCCCTTTTCTCTTTAAATTAGTAGTGATGTCCTGTTTGTCCATGTTTGCCCAGTAGTTTGTCTTGCTTTCTTCCTCAGTTGCAAACAGCTGTGCTGTCCTTTCTTTTCCCTCTGCATTCTGCATTTCTCTCCTCTCATTACCTTTCTTTATCTTCTTTTCTGTACTTTGCCTTCTCCCTGTCATGCTTGCCTCCCTTTTTGTGTGATTATTTGGGAAGGAAAAGGGAATTTATAGCTCTCACTGTATTCTATTACCAACTGTTCCACCCATCTGACCCCTCTGGATCTTGCAGTCCATGACTCCATGCCAAATTGTAATGTTACCATAGTATTTGGGAACCCAGCAAGAATTGTGGCTTTCATTATTTTTCAGTATTACCTCCCATGTAGTTGAACACAACCAACAGTGAGAAATGTAAAAGCACAAGTGCCTGTTGTTTCATCACAACGAGAGCAAAGAGACAGCTCAGACCTGTGCTCCATGTGCCTCCAAAAAAAGGTTCTTACACAATGTGCTAGATCAGCCTGTAAATGCCACAGGAGTTGCCCCTGAACAGCACAACAGCTTCTTGGAACAAACAAAGGCTCTTTTCTTGTCTTTGTTAAAGAGAAAAAGATTGTGTTTTCAAGTGAGAGGCAAGGGAATAAGTAGGAGGTGAACTGAAGGCAAAGTGACTCTGTTTATCAGGTAAATTACCAAGTGGAAGGGGTAGAAAATACTGTTTGGCACAGGGAAAGGCACTAGAAATAGGAAATGCAGGCCCAGCTGCACTGGCACAGAGTGTGTTGTGTGGTGTCCAGTCCAGCTGGGCACTTAAACTGCCTTTGTGTCTCTCACCCGGCCAGGAGACGCTGGTGTTCTATTCCTCCTCCCCATGCTGGCCATGCCTGTTCTGATGAAGTAAATAATTAGTTTCCTGGACAGATACGTTCTCCTGCCACTGGTCTGCCTTTTAAACTGATGCCAATGAAAACTCATGTTCTCTAACTTCTTTTGTGCCCTCTCTTTGCTCCCTTCTTCCTTTCCAGGGCACCCTGACGTTGAGCAGCCCTGTAAATCCAGCGTCAGAACATGGAGTCCCAATTCGGCCGTCAACCAACACACCGTGCCCCCAGCCTGTCCTGAGCCCCAGGGCTGCTACCTGCAGCTGGAATTTCGCTATCCTCTGACTCCAGAGTCCCTCACGGTCTGGGTGACGTTTGTTTCCCCGGACTGGGACTCCAGTGGAGCAGTGAATGACATCAAGCTGCTCACTGTCAGCGGGAAGAACATTTCGCTCGGGCCACAGAACGTCTTCTGTGACATCCCACTGACCATCAAGCTGGATGTGGGAAAAGTGGGAGAGGAGGTGTATGGCATCCAGATCTACACCTTGGATGAGCACCTGGAAATCGACGCTGCCATGCTGAGCTCTGTCCCCCACAGCACCCTGTGCTCAGGCTGCAAACCCATCCAGTACAAAGTGGTCCGGGACCCCCCTTTCCAGTCTGGATCGCCAGTGGTCATCTCAAACCTCAGCAGGAGATTTGTCGACACGTAAGTAGCTGCTTTCCAGAGAGCTGGATAGACTTGTTCAGATCAAAACAATGCCCTGTTCTTCTCATCCTTCTAATATCCAGCACTACAAGTGATCATTAAGATGTTGAAGTAGGCAGACACGCCAAGAATTACCAGGACAGGATGTTCTCATAGTTTCTCTCTGAAACCAGGAGCATTAAACCCAAATGAGATGGCCTGAGATTTCACAGATAGTTTTTGAGAAATTTCTGGGCTGGCTGTGCAGAGATGTGTCACTCAGGCTTTCTTTAACTAGAAAAGATAATGCAATCTACCTAAGACATGATAAATTAAATGTTTAAGCTAACCTAAATGAGGACCTCTGGAATAACGTGGTCATCGTTTCCTTGGGAATCTTTTGAAAGTAATGTTTTGACAGAGAAGGAGAGAGCAGAGCTTTCGGTGCTGGAGCACCGATTAACTGCTAAAGGAAGTGTGCAAAGAAAATACACGTGCATGTTCAGGTGTGTAAATATTTTTCAACCACTTCCATTTTCTGCTTTCATGGGTCACTAAACCAAGTTGTGGTGGTGTGAGATTGTTCTGAAGTGGGAAACATGGCAAGTGCTATAGTTTGTTGTAGGAACTGAGTTTCATCCCAGATACAGTAACACTCATCTAGTCAAGGGATGCATTACTGTTGAGGAAAGCCCACCATCAAAATATTTACTGATTTTGAGGAGATCCATGATCTCCTCATAACCATTCGACAGCAAGGAAAACATCTGTTGCATAACATGATTCCCTGGAAATGATTCACTCATCTGTGGGAGCAACATGAAGCTCTTTCGAAAAATGAACACCAGATAAAAGGAAACCTGCTAAGAAAACTGCACTCTAATTTAGAAAAGATGATCTAATTAGTACAGCTAATATCAAGGAAGCATACATCATTATGGTCTTCTAAAGCATATTTAAATAGAATAAAAATGATTAATTAACAATTCAGTAATCATGAGCTACCATCCCTTTTCATGGCCCAATTATGCAGCTCAGAAGATGCAAATTGTCCCTATGGATTTAAAAATTCAAGATAACTAACAATAGTGAATCTAAAAAAAAAAACCCAGGACATCACTAAGACTGCTCATGTGCTGAAAGTTAAGCATGTGCTTAAGTGCTTTCTTGGGTTGTAGCCTTGTTCAAACAATTGCTGGCACTTAGCATGAGATGAATATTGGCATATTGGAAATGTGGAAAGTGGTGAATTTTCCCAAGATTTTGCTGTGAAAGCATCTTTGCCTGAAACCTGGCCCACTCTCATTGGAAAATGGGACTGGTTTGGTTTGAAATAGTTGCATACCTTAGCACAAGTTCCCACAGAAACAGGTCCAGTTTTGACTTCATAACACAATGTGAAAGAAAAAGGGAAAGCCCAAAGCATAACTTGTATTCTGAATTCTGTTTCTTTGTCTTTTGTTATGATTTTGTGGGCCACTTCTGGCTTACAGCTAGCTCAAGTGAAAGAGTGCTCCAAGAATTAAATCAGTAGCCAGGAATAAATGACAGTTTTCCTGAGGGTCATTGATTAAATCACATGGGGTAACAGCACTTTCCCTGTCTGTATGTCTCAGGCAGTTACACAGCGAGCTAAAAATCAGACAGAACATTTAATTTAGTCTTTCTGGGCTCCACCTGTGATCAGCGGTTACAGAAATGGATGCTCCTGGAAGCTGGCACAGCCAACCTCACAACCACAATCCGTCCAAACCCTCCAGGCTAGCTGGGCTCACTTCCCCGGTGTCTTACCAGGGACCACAGGGACAATCCTGGCAGTGAGTTCTGACAGGACACTTGGGAAGTGAAGTTTTAGTCACTGGGTGAGGAGGCTAATATTCAGATTCTTAAGCACTCGTAGTTGGCTTTGAGACTGTTTTGGCTGATTTACAATGAGGGTGGGCAGGCCCTGGCACAGGGTGCCCAGAGAAGCTGTGGCTGCCCCTGGATCCCTGGCAGTGTCCAAGGTCAGATTGGACAGGGCTTGGAGCAACTTGGGATAGTGGAAGGTGTCCCTGCCCATGGTGGGAGGGGGGGAGTGGAGCAAGATGGTCTTTAAGGTCCTTTCCAACCCAAACCATTCTGTGATTGTGTGATTCAAGACTTCTGCATGCATTTGAAATTTTGAGAAGTGAGATTAATTGTTTATCATATCATATGGGCACAGCACTGATCTGTATCCCCTGGTGATGGGGGAGATTAAGAGGCTGCTGCTGGGCCATACCTTGACACAGCAATCTCCTTGAAACTCTGCATGGGGTCATGGTTTTCTGGTAGAGGCAAAAGCAATATGAATTTTCTGTTGGAACCCTGTGCAAAGTGCAAAGAGCAGCCAGAGTCTTTATACTCCCTAAGCAGGAAGGAAGGGACAAGGGAATTCAGGGACAGAGGCGCTGGGCCGTGCTCCTACTCATAAATGCGTGTAGAGGTAAATGCTGTCTCTCTCCCCTGTTCACATCTGCCTGTTTACCTCATTCTCCACCACTGGAATTCAGCATATCTGTGCAGCCAGGCTTTGCAGCCCCTTTATCTCCCTGTGAGCCCCAAGCCAGTTGCCTCTCCTTGGTGCCCTCACATGCTCTCCCTAATAAAACGACACCCCCACATGTTGTGTGCAAGGCTATTTTGAAAGCAGTCACATATCTTTACTCTTGCCTCCTCTGACCTTGATCTTCACTTTCTCTTTTTCTCCCAAAGAAAATATTTGCTTGCACTGTTATCTGTGAGCAAGATCCTTTCCCCAGGTGTGGCGATGCTGAAAGAAAAATTAATTTCTCCTACCTTCTTCCCCTCAAAGAGAGGGAACTTCCTTTTAAGCTGAGAGGAGAGACAGCCTTTAATGGATAGCCCTTGCCTAGTCAGCATTGGGTGCTCCACAGAGGAGAGTAAATAACTAGAAGAGTGGAAACATTTTATTAAGAAATGCAAAATAATGCCAGACCTTCTGTTCTCAAGCTGAATTTTAATCTCAGCTCTTGGCTCAAGCTGAGGCTTAAGCATTCATTTCTGAGGGACAGGACCTTATCCTTGGACCTTACAGAAACCAGGCAAGATACACTCAATTCCACTGAGTGTGATCAGCCAGAATTGCTGGTATCCGGGATAAAATGAGAGTCAGAGCCTAGGAAGAGAGCAGAAAGCTAAATAAATCAGTGGGGGGAAAAAAGAGGTCAGGCCAGGTGCAGCGCAGAACTGCTGAGTCTTCACACCACAGCGAGTGATAAGGAAGGAGCCTCATCTACAAGTCTCAAAGTCTCAGCTCACAATTTAATCCAAAGTGTGGGTCGTGCACACGCTCAGAGGGCTGTGCTCTGGCGGTTCTCTATAAACAGTGTGTGACATGGTCACAAGTGGTAGTGGAGGTAGTGACTTTTCGCCATTACTGGAGCTTTTTTACACTCACGTTGTTGCATTGGAGAGTAATCATTCCTGATTTTTAAAGCGCTCAGTGAGCAGCCAGTGCCCAGAGCTCTCTGGATGGTGTCACAGGCAGTTTGGTGTCAGTCCCAACAGGGGAGTCTGGGGTGAGCAGCCCGTGCTCCCCATGGCACTCCCAGTATCCCAGTTTGTGAGCAGTGAGGAGCTGGGTGCACTGACGAGACCTACATGCCTCTGGCAGACCAAGCCAAGAGACACTGAGGTTGGTTTTGGAAAGTTGTCAGATCAACTGAAAAAGTTTCAAAGAGCCGGAAACTTTCCCAACTTTTCTGCCATAGACTTTGTAAGAAGCCTCAAAGTGTGGTGGACAGCGCCGCATCAGGTTGTCTTTGTGGTGTTAACCAGTAGAGTTTTTTCAAGACAAAGGCATTGACTGAAATAACCTGAGAAAGAATCTCAGCAGGAAGCCCTGGTACAAGGTTTGGGTTTGCAGAGTCGAGCTTCTCTGAGAAGCAAGTTAGCAGTCCTCTGATAATGTTATTCTGAGCCATTCCTACCAGAGATTTAGTACTGAGCTGACACATAGAGATCCTGCATTCAGACTTCAAAAAAGAAACACTGAGAGAGAAACTTGCATTTTCTTGTACAGGGAATAGGTTTTCTTCTCAGTTTTGGCTATTTTGCACTGACATTCTATGGCTAAACCTTTTCTGTGGCTTGATAATAGTTGGAGGGAACTGATCATCATCTGTGTTCTTGTTCAAGTAAGTACAATATTTTTAAGTGTCTTGTTAGAATCAGGGCTTCCATTCAGTGCTGAACTTGTAAACTCCATGTCATTTCTTGGGTTTTAACACCTAGAGGTGGTGGAGTAAGATCTCACTCCAGCTTCTTGGAGTGCTTGCAGAATGACAGAGAAGTTGCCACCCCCAGGATGGCAGGTGGCTGGAGGGCTCCTGTGGCACTGTTTGTAGGTCCTTAGTGTTTCACTGCTCATGGCTCCCTAGCAGTTCATGTGCTTTAGCCCTCTACTTTATCCAACACAATCACTTGCTTCCAAATTTGCCTTATTGATGCATTTACCATTTGTTACTGGTCCCCAGTTTGAATGGGCGTATGTTCAGTGGCTTGTCAGAAACCCCAGATGAGGAGAAGTTGAGTGAAATGGGAAGTAACTCTTTAGTCTGAAGGTTCCTACAAACACGAACAAGCAGAGAGGCTGGAGGATCAGCAGTGGCTGTTCACAATGAGCAAGAGCTCCTTACAGCCAGTTATTGGTGTGCCTTTTAGCCCCTGAACTTAAGAGCAAGAGTGCATTTACCTGACGCCAGCCCAGCTGAAAGGCCTGGGAAATTATGAATATCACAGTGATGATATCTAAACCCAAGTCCCTGCAGAATGCAACACTAAAACTTCACAATGACATCTGTCCTTATTATGGCATTCCTTCCTTCACCTCAAAGGAAATTTCTCTGTTTTCGGGAAGTCTACCAGCCAGAGGAATGTATGATCTAAAGCAGCTGAAATGAATTGCCAGATCTATTTGTCATGGTGATAATTAACACCGTATTTCCATCCAAACAAGATACAGATCATTGGGTGGTTTTTCTCCCAACACCAAAAGCTGAAGCCCATATTATCACCCATCTTCTGCTCATCCCTCCTCCACAGTTACTATGCCAAACCTCTCTGCCAAACCTAGAATGGTTTGGGTTGAAATGGACCTTGAAGATCATCTCATTCCAACCCCCTGCCATGGTCAGGGACACCTTCCACTAGACCAAGTTGCTCAGAGCTCCATCCAGCCTGGCTTTCCACTTAACTGCTCTCTTCTTCTCTCACTTGCAATAAAGAGTTCCCAGTTTATTCTGAATTTCTTGATCCTAACATGTGTAATATTGTCTTATACCAACACATGGACCATTTCAAGACAAAACCTATAAGTTATTCATTTCTGCATTATAACTCCATCTTTCTTTGCATTGACTGAGCCTATTTACCAATTCTGTATGTCTGTGGATACTTGAACTTTTGGGGTTCTGATCTTTATTTGCAGGAAATGTTTGTTAGTCAGCCTCAAAGTGATAACTGAATGAAAAAATTCCCTTTTTCATTCAAATTTCTCTTTCAATCCAACCTATTACAGCTACTAGGAGTAAATGCAAAACAGTGAGTCTTGTTGAGTCACTGAGTATTTAATGCCCACTCTCACACCACGCACTACCAGGGAAAACTGCTGTTATTAAAAGCATTTTTCACTAGTCTCCAGCTAGGAAGTTTCTCTCCCATAATTGCTCAATTCTCCATATTATTTTTTCTTCAGTAATGTTAGAGATCCCTGGCTATATTCATATAAAATTTTACAGCTCTTCTCCAGCAGAAACACTTTTACCAAGCTTCAGCAGGAACAGATTTACTCTTATTCACACTTTCTTGCTCATTTCTAAGAGCTTCCCTATCATTAACTTTCCATGCTAGCTTTCCATGGACAAGAAGCAAACATCCTTCTGGCCCACCAGGTTTCTCTTACCCTTGTAATTTCCAGTGGTTTTTCAGGTTCAAGAAATTGCCTAGTTCTTCATCCAGAGCCCTTTTGTTAAGGAGTAAATGTTTCATTTTTCCCTTGCAGATCCTACTTTCCCAGCAGGAATAGTGGCTGTGCTGTCACTGTACAAAAGCCTTGTCAGTGAAGAGTTTTGAGTGTGTTGGAGCTGCCTGTGGTCAGTTTTGGCAAAGTTGTGATGTTTGATATGCAGCTGGTGTAGGACAGTGTAGCAGTCCTGGTGCTCAGCAAGGGGCTGGCATTGTCCCCGTGCTGCTCCGAGGCCATGCCTGGCCTTGGCTGTGTCATCAGCTCCTTCCTCGAGCAGCCAGTATAGATTGCCCTGTTCCTGCTTAATGAACCTGGAAATCCCCCATGATGAAAGAACAGAACAATACAGGACAACTGCCTGTCCCACACCTTCCCACCCAGCAGCGGGAAACTGGTCATAGGTTCACCTTACCCTAACAGAGGTGATGTGCTGTGGGAAGGAGACTCCTCCACCCAGTAGCAACTCCACTGCCAACACCCCCTGGGGAAATTCTTTCCTTTCCCAGCAGTGGGGCCTCACCTGTGGCTTGCACGGGTCTGGGCAGGGAGGCACAGGGGTGACTGATGCTGCTCCCCGTGCCAGGCAGGAGCACACAGCCCTGCTCTGCACCGAGGGCTCAGCGAGACAGGAAGAGGAAAAATATGAAAACTGCTTCTATGCCATCTCCTGTTCCTGCCTCTCTCCTTCACATGTCATGCTGTTAAATCCCGAGGTAGTGGTTGTTATTATTTATAGCTGCCAGTAGCGTGCTGGGTGTTTCACAGAGGAAATACATGGAGTGCCTTCATCCAAAGAGCTCCCAATGAAGTGTTGGGGGCCAACGGTGCTGCTGCTCTCAGGGGTGATGCATCTCCACTTGGCTGATGTGATTTGACAGCTGGAAGCCACGTTCTGATGGCTTTCCTTCTTGCCTGCTTTCTTCATTAAAGGTGCCAGGTTATCTTTGTGAAAGAAGAAAACCTGCTTCCTGACCCCACACGCAGAGCAGATAGAGCAATTTTTTCCCTTACCACCCTCTGCCAAATTGCCTTAACCCTACCCTGGAGAGGAGAAAGAACAATTTGACACTCTGTGCCCATTCAGGAGGCAGCTTTTCCGCTAAGCCCTTGCAGAGAGGCCGTTTGGTGCCAGCTGTAGTGATAGATTTGTGGTTCCTCGCTGTTGCGGTTTCTTATGTAATGCTGTAACTAAAGCTGGCACTTGACAGAATCCGTAGCTCCCGTTCTGGCTCGGCTGCACATGATGCAAGAATAAAGGTAGTAAGGGCGGGTTGATATCTTTATGGGCTTGTGATCCCAAGACGGGGCAGCCCAGAGGAATTTTTCAGCCTGCGTCTATTTTTGAAGGGTGAGATTGCTCTGAATGCCCCACAACTGCCACTCCTAAATAAATTATTCCAGGAAAGAGGGACTGCCCCATTTGGGGAGTGACACTTGGCTTCGGGATCAGCTCTGCTCCAGCCAGAGACTCCCCAAGGACTGCTGCTACATTGGATTCCCATCTCCAAAGTACCTCTTGGGCAATACACAAAGGCTGTAGAGAGATCAGGCCTGGAGACTACAACTTAGGCATGAGCAAGTGTCCCTAAAAAAGTAAAGATTAACAGCTGTCCTATTATTATCCAAACAGATACTATTAGAAATTGATATATTTAATCACTCCCAGCCAGGGTGGAATTTGAACTTACGACCTAGAAGTAGTAGCAGAGTTTTCAGCTGCAGGAGGGGAAAAAAAAAAATAGAAGGTCAAATAGGACTTTTCCTGCTGGGCAAAATAATTTATTGCAGGTGAAACAGTCTCAGATATGTGGTAAATTAGGCTGTGCATTATCTCATGGATAATAACTTCTCTCTGATGTTCGCTGTCTTGCGTGCATCTTTATTTTGGGCTCTAAATAAGATAAGAAGCACCAGAAATCTCCCAGGAATAACAAACGCATTTTCTTTGCTTGATTGAGGAAAGAAATATTGGACAGACATGTGTTATGCAACAATTTAAAAATAACTCTTGTAAAACTTGGAGTGAGCCTCAAATACCGCAGAAGTAGCAGAAATGTGTTACCTACCTTTTTATCAGTCAGCCAATACAGCTTTTCTCAGCTACTTTTGCTGAACTATTGGCCTGATCATTTCCTGGGCATTTTATTTTAATATATTTTCCTAGGAAATGCATTCCAAGTCTCTGTTAAATTTGATTCTACACTCAAGCAAGCAAGGATTTGGAAAGAACGCTGCAGTCAGGCTGAGATACCTGTGCTGTCCTTTATACTTTGTGGGATCCAGCAACAGACAAGACAAAAGTGTTCCAGGCTGTGTTGGACAGGGCCCTGAGCAATCTGATCTAATGGAAGGGTTGAAATGAGATGAGTTTTAAGGTCCCTTCCAACCCAAACCATTCTGGAATTCCATGATTTTAGATGTATCGCTGCATGTTGTACAACCTGCCAATCCTGCTGCAGGCCAAAGCCACCCATCTTGTGATTGTTTCACCCAAAATTCTCTCAGTCTTTTTGGTCAGGATCTCCTTAAATGAATGCTGACAATGGGCATCTCCATGCTGATACCCCAATTCCAGCATTTTCCTGGCACTTTGGTTATAGGAAAGGCAAGGTGGAAAGAAAGCTCCTTCTTTTCAAATTGTATCTCAGAGAGGGTGCCTGGAATTTGATACCCCAAATTAGCAGTCCCTAAAAGCCCAGTGCAGTAATCCAGATCATTTCTTCACAGTGGTACAGGATTTTTTTAAACTGTAAGACCAGTTGCAGATGTAATGACAATAGAGGAAATTAGCTCATGATGGGATTTTAGGAAGAGGCTAGTGGAAGTATGTTCAGTAATGTTTAGTTATTAAACCATTAGAGATCCCACTAGAGACCAGCCAGTAGGATTTCTCATAATCTGCAGCAGTTTAAGGCAAAACACAGAGCCTCTCAGGAGGGAAATGACAAAATGTTCCTCTGGAAGAGTCACCTCATCTCCTCACCGATGTGTGTGTGCTCTGCTCTGCTCTGGGTGTGACAGCACATCCCTGTCTGTTATCCCTCCCTCCTCCTGAGGAGCAGGAGGGCCACAGCCACATGCCTGCACCCTCCAAAATAGGTCTTGGTGAGGTGGGATGGTAGATGTGAAACCAGAGAATGCTGCAAACATCTGTGTTCACTTGGGGCCCAATCTAAGCCCTAGTGAAAATGCACAAAATAATTTCCACTGGCTCCAGGAGCCTTCAGATCAGACACTGCGAGTGTTTGCTCCCACGGCTCTGTTCACCATTTTGGTGGGATTACAGGGAAACAGGAGGGTATTGAGTTCTGAAAATCAGGTCTTGGCTCAGGCCTGTTGAAAAGAAATCCAAGAGATCAGGTCTGGATTCAGAGGAGGTGAAGAAGATTATTCCGCCAAGCTGACCACCCTAAACTGGGGAGAGCCTTCTGCCCAAACCCGATGGACTGGCACAGGGCTGAGGGCAGCAGCTGAAGTGCTCCCAGCCCCGGTGATGATCCAAAAGTTGAGGGGAGGTTGTTGGCTCCCAGGTGTGATGGGCAGGGTGTGCATCAGGCACTTCTCCTACACTGTGGTGTAACCAGGCGGGTGCTGGCGCTGGCGGTCACGCACGGAGACACCACATCGCTAAGGGTGTCAGTAATCAGGCAGTGCTCACAGAGAGGCACGATGCAACAGGCAGAGCTTCGTCAGTGACAGTGATGGCCTTGACAGCAGCTATCCTGTCCCAGCCTGCCTGCTGGCTGTGTTACTGTTTTCTCCCTGCTGCACCGGGACACTGGAGGACTGTCCTCAGGAGGAGGATACTGGCACCATTCCATCGAAACTGATGGAGAACTGCTAGCTTCCGCCAGTTGGAAATAGGGCTTTCTGCACTTCATGTCCCAGATCTTTCCTTAGCTAAACCACACCAGCCTCCCCTCCTGCAGTGGCCATATCTGAGCCTCACGTAGAGAAGTGCTCCCGTCTCACTCGGGGTCTAAGCGCAGCAGTGAAGAAGAAAACACAACAGATTTTTTTCCTTCCTTCCTTCCTTCCTTCCCTGCTTCTAATAGCAACCAGGTGCTCCGACACTTAACCTGTGTGCTGCCGTGAAATTGCCTGTCTAGTGCAAACACCCATGTGAGGCCCAGGGCCTTGAGGATTTGCTTTATCCCAGGATTTGTAACATAATCTCAGTGAGATTGTCCATTTATATCAGCCACCTTAAAAATTCATGGTTTTGTTGTTGTTTAAACACAAGAGGAGAAAATAGTTTCTTGACTTTTTTTTGTTTTGTTTTGGGGTTTTTTTGTTTGGTTTTTTGGGATTTTTTGTTGTTGTTGTTTTGTTGGGGTTTTTTTTAAGAACTATCTTTAAGGCCTTGGCTACAAACTTTGTTTTTTTATTAAAAGTGCTACTGTGTTTTAAATTGGTAGCAGGGCAAATGCTTGGAGGATTATATCAAAGTCTGTTGGAGTTATTCAGTTGTATACATATCTATAGGTTTTCTACTTACAAAACTTAACAGTTCTTGCATGAAAGACAGAGGAGAGCAGTCTGTGTAAAAAAAAACATTCAAAACCAAATGTGTTTAAGGTCCTAAACAGGACCTGGGTTTCCGAGCAGAGGTGCTACAGGCAGACATGTAATCCTGCCCCAGGGCATCTTGGGCATGCTTGGAGCTGGTCTGAGCAGCAGATGCACCTCAGAGGGACAGATGAGCAGCTGAGTTGCAGTGGTTTAAACCTGGAGTGTTTTGCTGAGTTACTTGAGATTTACACCAACAGAAGCAAGAGCAGAGCTGCAGACTAATTGCCTGGTTTGGATTTGTGGTGGTTATGAGAGTTGGTGGTGGCTTTGGTTCCTAGAAATATTCCAAGCATCCAAGGATATTTTCCATTTCTAATACATTGGATCCTTTGACCTCTGACTTCAATCCCAAACCTGGGGGTTATTGCATAAGTGGGTAAGGTAGCTGGTTTAGGTGTTCGTTCAACTTTCTGACACAGCCAGAAGCAAAAGTTGAGTCTGGGCTTCAGAGAGCACAGAGTCCTGCTAGTACAGAACGTACCCACCAAGTGTTCAGCTGAGATTATCTGTTCAGGTCGTTGGCTTCTCCATTGTTCTTTCTTGGAAACACCCAGTTCAGGTTTAAGTTGGATTTGGGAGCAGAAATCCACCATACAGTCCCCAGTCTCCCATCCAGCCCCTGAGTGTTCATTTTGTACTCCAAATACCCTGTTTTCCTGTGCTTGTAAACAAATCATAAAAAAGCTGGAGGGCACAGAGCAAACCTGCAACCCCTGTTGGCACGTCTTTCCTCATAGATAGAGAGACAGAAAAGCCTCTCCAAGGCTCTTTCCTTGGCATTTATGTCTTCTGAGTCAGCTCGGTATCTGAGAGAGAGGCAAGAGAGTTGTTTTGAGGCCTTTGCACCTGCCATGTTGCTGGGCTTATCCAAACAGGGAGAGCTCGGACCACAGCTGAAATAACAGCCCAGCACAAGAGCTCGGGATTTTTGACGTCCTTCTTGTGTTTACAGCATCCCGCCCCTCCTCTCTCCCGACTGCAGAGTCGGGCAGGAATTCTCTTCATTATCTTCTGCCATGCTTCTCATGCCATTTTTATTAAAAAAAGGCAGAGCGAGGGGGAGCATGTGTGAGAGAAGAAGAAAACAGTCGTATTTGTGCAGTCAATGGCAATGAAGGGAAAAGAACAGTAGTTGGGGAGCAGACCTGTTTGGGTTGTCCTAAAGTGGCCTCATTCCCTGGCTTACTCTTTTATCAGCTGCTTTCGGAGCACCTGAGGATAGCAAAACCTGTACACACCACGGTGTTAGTGGATATTTGGGGTTATTTGGGACCTCTGGAATTGGCACTGGGTGTTTTGGAGGCTGCAAGCAGCATGTGGGGACAGACTGGACAGCTCCAGGCTGCGTCTGACAGGACAAGGGATGCTGTAGACCTTCAGCTCTTCTTTTTGTGGTTGTAATTCAGTCCACCCTGGCAGCTGATCTAAAGCATTGCAATGAGGGAAGATGTGGGGTTGCTGCTGTTTGCTGCCAGCAGATTTCCTGTTTTGCTCAGCAAGGCTTCCTTGCTAGAGAAGAAGAGCAGAGGTGACAGTGTTAGAGGGAAACAGGGGCGTCACTGGCAGCCCAGGGCTCATTCTGGGCTGCAGAGCGATGGCAAGGAAATGCCATCTTTTGGCTCAAGTGTTTGGTGGCTGTTTAAGGTCAAAGACAGATGGGGTCTTCATGAGGACACTTCAGGTGCCTGTTTCCCAAAACTGGCTGTGACAGCCGTAATTTAATTGGGGATGCTTAAGACCGTGTCATCTTGTCCTTAAACAGCAGGAACACTGTCTGCTTTCATTGCTGTCTGACCATTTGTCTTTTAATTTGGCTCAGCTGTAAGGATATTTTCAATTCTGTTGGAAATGAGTCTTTGCCGTATAAGAAACCCTCCTGTTGTTATTTGTAGTAGGAAAAACATATATGCCATGGTAGTAGGAACAGAGGCATGGGATGTTTGCTTTCCCTCGATGCTTTCACTGCCTCTCGAGTGTGTCCTCTGTCCTCAGATGCTGAAACCCTATAGTGTGCACAGACCAGATATGGATGGGGCAGTGCCAGCCCTTGCAGGTCTGCTGGAACTCAAGGGTATGAGTGTTTCTTCCGTGAACTCAATGATCCTTTGAACCCACCCTGGCCTGAGTAAAAAACAACTTCCCACAGGTATAATTTTTCCCACTAAATTTTCCAGGAACACCCAAACTGAGAGCAGAGGTGCTGTGGTGACCCAGCCCACTGCTGGGCAGTCCAATGCCAGTCAGATCCTGCCCATCCAATGGGCGGACGAATCAGAATCAGAGGGTCTGTCTGTGGGCGAGGTTGAGGTCTAAGGCTCAACCCCCAGGTCTGGAAAGTTCTTTGTTACTTGGTTTTTCATTGGTTATTGTCGGTTTTCCCCTCCCCTGTTTGCGTCTGACTGGAAGAATGTTACTGGGTTCCTCCCCCTATGTTATCGCTCATTGGTTCTCCTTACGTGCGCCTCCCTGTGTTTCCCCCATATAAAATGGCTTGCACGACGCTGCTTCTTGGCCTTTTTGTCCCTGATCCCTTTGGAAATAAATTTCTGGAACTCAAGTGGAAAAACCCTCTCCTGCTTCCTTTATTCTCGGGAGCTTGGGATTGTGGCAGCCTGCCTCCTCGGGGCGTACACGCCGTGCCTTGAGCCAGCACAGCCTGACTGTCAGCCGCCGAGAACGGACATGCGTTGACTGTCGTGTCTGCAGGAGGGTCGCTGGGGCCTCCCTCACAGGAGTGGTACTCCTGAGGCTGACCCCAAGTGACACAGAGGTCCCTTGCCTGGGGGAGAGAAAGCAAGATTAACTCAACTGCCCAGCCTCCCCAGTAAAAACAGGAAAAGAATTAGAGGGTTCTATATTCCTGACCCTGGATCTGTCACTTGCCACAACAGACAGGAAAGTTGCCCTCATGGTATTTCACACGGCATGTCCTAATTCCCCCTCTAAGCAGAGGGCTTGAGTCATTGCTTTTTAATAAGGCTGCCTCCCCACAGGCGGAAGCTGCAGCGATCAATGCAGCTTACTCAGTTCTAGAAAAGGTCATTAAAAGACCATAGATACAAATTTAAAGAGCGTTTGTTCACATCCTTGATGTTAAAGATGTTCTTCTCTCTCACTTCCTTAAGTAGCTAAGGAAGCTCTTAGGAAGCTGCTGTGTGCCAGTGGCAGTGTAGTGGAAAGTGCCCCTGGTTGCTGTCACTGTGCCACCAGCACCCAGGGAAGGTGGGAGAGGAAATAAACGGTCAAAAATTGCACTTCTATCACCACTTGGAGCACAGCTTATCTTGCTGATATCTCCAGATACAGTCTGTAATATTGACCTTGGTATCCTATAACTATAGAGAGGGAATAAACTTTTCCCCTCCCTGTTCTTGCCTTCCTTCCTCCCTCCCTCACTATGGGACGGGATTACTGCCTGCAGTATTGCACATATCATGCCTTTAGCAGCTATATTTCTATAAATGTGGGCACTGTGAAGGAATGCTAAAACTCTCACTTGCTGCCAATATGACACATTTAACAGTTTGGGAGGATATAAGTATCTCACGTTCCAGTTGTTGAAACGTGAAATGCCACATCCAGCTCAGTCCGCTTTTTGTCACTCTTGTGTCAGGCCAGGGTGAGTTAAAAGCATGATGGCTTCAGTTTTGAGTTTCTAAGATGTTTTTTGTGTTCTGGCCTGTGTGATGCTGGACAGCCCCTCTGGAGCAGACATCCCATTTCTGAGCTCCTCTGGGCACAGCTGGTTTGTTGGTGCTGCCCTGGTTGTAACACCCTGGACCTCCTCTGCTGTCCCCCAGTGCAAGGAAGACTCTGAAGCTTCAGGTTGCTCTTGCCTGGGCTGCCCAGGAGGGGACTTGGGATGAGGATGGGGAGGATTAGCCCCTCTGGAGACCTGGTCCCAGGGCTGCCATTGTTCTGCAGGGACCACATGTGTCCAAGCATTTGTCTTCCCTTTCTTTGTATTTTAACGTAAGACGAGGACATTGGGGTATCCTGAGCATAAATAATTTAACAGCTCTTTATTTCTACCCAAACTGCAGAGGAGTGAGGGGAACCAGGCGGTGCAAATGTTTTGTTGCAACAAAGATTTTGTTCACCTTCTTTTTTGGAGAAGAAATGGCATTTTTTTTGTGACACCAAATTTTAAGGATCATTTGCCTGTCACAACATATCATTTCTCCAAGAGCTTTCCATCTTTGAGCAGGTGGCAGCTGGATATCTCTCCTCCCCAATGTGTAGCAGGTGACAGGGTTAGAGCACAGCCCAGTGCCACAAAGCCAGCAGCCAATGTGCTCCATGTCCACAGGGCCCTCTCCCCATATCAAGTTTTCCATTCTTAATTCATGCATTTAAAGAAGCCAGAGTTCTCCCCATCTAATAACTTTCATTTCAGATTTTCTGTTTTACTCAGCCATGTACACATTCATGTCCAGCCACCTCATAATTCATAACCACCATATTCTCTCTCGTGCTTGATTTAGTTCCAGATTTTCTTCCATTGTATTCTGCAAACTTCCAAACAAATGTGAGCTTTTCCTGTTGTCCCTTTACTTACATGTGCACACAAATACTTCCTCCCAGTAAAACCTATGTGCAAGACACACTCACTGCTCTTAGCCTGCCCCATCACCTGAAGGTATTGGTGGAAATCACACCAAAAATCAGAATCTGGAAACTCCTGTTTTGCACTCAGGACTGCAATCTCCATGCATCAGAAAGCAGCATGGTTTTATTTGTTTTGTAGCTGCCCCAACTGTTCATTTGTTAACCATTTTCAAAAACTTGAATTTTTTTTGTGGTTAGCTGATCCCCAGTGACAAAATCCACATTTCTGCAAGTGCACTTGTTAATCTTAAACATTTTACAAATCGTTTTGAGATGGTTTTGAGGCAGAACTTGAGAAATAACTGTTCTTTAATAATCAAAGCTTGGCTCTGCTTTGATTTCCTCAGTATATATGAGAAACCTTCCATCTTAGTAAGTGGACTTACCTGGGGGTGAAATCTAGAGGAAAGCCCTCGTTATTTTACTACAGTGTGTGTTGGCCACTTTAGTTACTTCCTATAATTCCTTTTTTTTTTTTTTTTCATAAAAACAGTTGCTTTAAACAAGTCCCATGGGGCAGAAGTTTGAAACCTTTCACTTTGATTGAATAAATACTCTTACCCATATCTGGGTAGACATCTCCTGAGCCTGTATGTGAATTAAGATACTGTTTGTGCTACATGAACTCTCAAATGTAGTTAATAGAAGCCACAGACTATTCTGACAGGAATCAGGTGCAGAAGGAATGAGAAAGCCAGTTCTGTTTTCGTTCCACTGAGTTTCACTCCCATTCCACTGCCATGTGCAGTAACAAAGAGTCGGATCCCAGTGCTGTTGGTGTGCAATCCATTCAATGCCAGTTATTTTGCAGGCGCAGTGTCCATGAGAAACAGCTTTGTTGTAAAATATAGTGTGGGATATTGGAGTTTAAGTCATGCTTGTTAATTTAATGAATGTTGTAAGGAGATACCTATTTCGTGAACCTGAAGATTTCAGTAGCTCATTGATATCCACTTGAATGGCTTTGCTGCTCTGCGTAGTAGATTTATCTCCTCGTAGTACACACTTCATTAGTAGATGCTTTTTGACCAAGTTGCTGTGACAAAAAGCCATGTATATTGCTGTCAGTAATTGGGGCAATGTGAGCGCAGTGAGCAGAGGACTGGCGGGGTTAGGGAAGAGCTGGGTTGCCTTTCCTGCTCTGCAATTAACCTGATTGATGACTTTGAGCAAATCATTTTGCCTTGGCCACTCCATGGCTTTACAAATCGGCACAATGAGGACAACTGTAATGACTTTGTTTGAGGAAGGTTTTAAGTTTTGATAGTGTAAAAGACTTTGTGAAAGAGCTAAACATTTTTATTAGGCTTATATTATTTCCATATTTCATATGAAAAATATTATTCCTCATTTACAGATGCACAGGATTTAGGTAATTATGGCTTTGCATAAATATGTAACAGTTTGCTAATTCTTTCTGTGAATATTTGGATGCTAATACCCTGATCCGGTGCTGTGGTGTGGATCCTATTTTTTGCTCTAGAAGAAACCATCTTTTTAACTCTACTGTTTTAATGCCCATATGTGAAGTGAATAACTCATTTGTCCATCACTGAAATATCCTCAGTCCCATTCTGTCTTACACTAATCATCACATTCCCACTGGCTCCAGGTGCAGTTGGATTAAGCTCAGGGCTGCTCAAGAAATAATGAGTATTTATAGTAATAACGTACGACAGGGTTTTTTAAATTCCTTAAGTGAACCGTGGCACAAACTTGCTGGTAGGGCTGTCCCTGATGTGGAGCAGAAGTGTCTAAGGCTGAACACAGTGAGGCACAGGGCTGGTTCCTCAGGTGTTGAGGTACTGTTGACTGTAGGTGATGCTCTCAGTGTTTCCCACTGCTCGCGATGAGGGTTGGCACCACCACAGTGCAATGCCATCTCTGCAGCAGGTGGAGATGTAAGCAGCAACTCACCAAAATGCATGGTTTTCATCAGGAAATGGTTTTAGCTGTCAGGTGGTCAAGAGCTGCACCTATTTCAGAGTCGTGCATAAATCAAGCACAGACAAAGGTAGCGCTGATGGTGCTCACAAGAAAAAGACACCCAACCAAAAATTAATCCCATTTAAACAAGGTAGGAATGCTGGGAGGAGCTGATTGAACTAAACCTTGATTTTTGGCAGCCAACCCCCAGTTCAGTCCCTCGTTCTCTGCCCTTTGCTGCTGCCTTTGTTGTACGTCTCACTGACTTTCCTTTTGTCTGGCAGGGAGCTGAGCGACAGGACGACGTACAGATACCAGGTGGTGGTTGTGTCCGGGATGGAGGAGAGCGAGCCTTCCCCCGCGCTCCTTTATATCTCTGGGAGTGGATACTGTGGAGATGGGATTATCCAAATGTAAGTCTGGAGTAGGCAAACAGATAAATCTGGGCGCATCTCCTCAGCCAGAATTTGAGACTAGGAAGGAACTGATGACCTCTGATGTCTCCTTAGGTTAGGCTGGCTCTCATCTGTAGATAATGACTCATGTGCTTGATGATTACCAGGATGATGACATTTAATTGTAGCGTAGGCCCCGCTCTCCTGGCATCAGGAGATACAGACAGAGATACAGATAATGGAGTCCAGACAGCAGGATCGATAGGCAAGGACGCTCTGTGCTGTTTATGCTGTTTGCCTGTGTATCCATATCTTTATACACGTATATGACATTTCCTACACAGAGCTGGCGCTGGAAAAATTCACACAGCCTTTGATGCTGTCCTTAGACGTGGTGTCCCATGTATGTGGCAGCTGGGTAACACACCGCCACGTTTTGGAGCCAAGTTCTGGTGCAACCCCTTTTTTGACTGATCACAAGAGCTGGGATGCATTTGGAGGTGATAGATTTGGCCTCTGAGGGAGAGCACTGGGAATTGCATGTTCTCAATCAGCTCCCCTCTCTCACCAGTCCCCAGGCCACTGAAAATGTAAAACAATCCTTCACAACTATGTTAGGGTTTATTCTTTTACTACGTTGGCCCTTAAGGCTGCTGCTTCAGAGCTTCCTGGCATTAGGTAATTTAATTATTTAAACTATGGAAGTAACAACAAGCAAGTGCTTAATCCAGCCAGTATTATTTGCTTGAAATAATGCTGATCAGCAATCACGCAGCACAACTCTGTCAGACGATATACCTGGCAGCAAATATTTGCAGGAAGAGGCCCAACAGGCAAAGAAATCGAAGAAAACAATCAACAACATATGAAACCAGGGCAGTCCTGGAAAGAGAGGTGGAGAAAGACAGATTAATTTTGCTTTACATAACTTTCCTGCTACTGTTATGTTTGCACATTCCTCAGACATCACTTGTGGCTTTGCAGCAAGTGTCAAACAATAGCTGAGCTGCCTCAGGAGTGAGCAGGAACCAGACTGTGTCACAGCTTGGTTGGTTGTGGCCCCACTTGCAGCTGTGGCAGCCCCTTTCTCATCTGGTTCCCACTCTTCTCCCCACACGCTGCTGCAGCCGTGCGGGCTGGCACGAGGAGGGCTCCGTCCCCAACACCCACTACTCCCTGTCGACTGCTTTCCTCTGAGTGCTGTCACCTGGAATAGCCCAGCCCCAGGCTTTATGCCTTGTTATTCCCATGCTGGGGTCATAGGCTGGCCCTTCCACATTTAATACAAAGACTTTCAAACATTCCTGTTCTCTTTTTCCCCACCTGCGGAGCTACAGCTACACCAGCTATGAAGGAAGTTGCTCATATCCTCATCAGATAACAGCAAGTGGTATCCACATGTGCAGGAGGGGACTGGCCAGACAAGCTTGTGAACCAGGAATGATGGAAGTCCTCCCTTAAGGAGGAAGGGAGAGGTATTTTAGGGGTCTGCATACAAAGCTGCTGTACCGGATTTTGGGACTTTGGGGTTCTTCAGAGGGGTTGCACAGACCATTGGGTTGATGCCACTTTGCCAGCTGACCACTTTTTTGCATGTGTGTGCCCTGCCTACAGAGAGCTGGGGGAAGAATGTGATGACATGAACAAGATCAACGGTGATGGCTGTTCCCTGTTCTGCCTGCAGGAGTTGTCCTTTAATTGCATTGGTAAGTCTGGCTCACAGCCCTTCGACCCACAGCGGGCAACAACTCTGTGCAGAGGGCAAGGGAAAAATTCCAGCAGTACTTTCAGCATTTCCAGCTGAAGAGTTGTCATGGAAGAGAGGAAAAAAGGTGGAATTTGTATGTTTGAAAGGCGAACATATCTTCCCAGCTTCTGGTCATTTTGATGGGAAATTGGTTCTGCTGGCTTTGAAACAGCCCAGGACTTAGGGCTAAGTCAGCCATTGTGGGACTGATCCAAAGCCCATTGAAGTCAGTGGGTGGTTTTCCACTGGCTTCAATAGGCTTTAGATCTGACTACGTGAGAAGACATGAACTGATTTTTTCTGGTAAACAGGAGGAGGAGTGAAAGGGGAAGGGACTGAGACCAGAAGCAAGTCCAGCTGAGGTCACACCTCCTTTGAGTTGCAAATCAATATCTGAGGATCAAAGGTCTGGCTAATCCCCTTTTTCAGAGGTGAAAACTACTTAATAAGATTTCATTTGCAAGCCTGGTTTGCTCTGATTAGCAAAACCTGTAAGCACAATGGCCGGAAGATGCTCGAGCTATCGGGGCTGCAGTTTTGAGCTTTACATATTTATTAAACTCTCTAGGAATGCTGGGGACAGAGAAGGGAAATGGAGACCAATTTACACTGCACCTTCTGTGGGGTTACTTTTTATACCGAGGGCTCTGTGAGGCCTGGGAAAGGACGAAACTTGCAGAGCTTCAGGAGCCAAGGTTAATGTTTATAAAGGATTTCCTCAAGACACTTTATGGGATTCCTTATCTGGACAGACCAAGCAAACACTCTGTCCCATGTAGTGATCCCATGCCTTCAGCTCAGGGCATCAGTCCTCAGCAGATAATACAATGATGGCAAGTCTGAAATTTGCTCTTTTTGGCTATTTGACTATTATCTCTTGTGCCTGGAGCAACGTAGAATGGACCTCACAGGCACCATGTTTCCCTTGGGTGGTAAACTGGGGACTGCTTGGCTCATCAGAACAGCTACATTTTTACTTCAGCATCCCACACTGTGAGACTTGAGGCCTGATTTGGTGATGTACTTATTTACGTATGTAAGTAGATCTATTGAAATCCGGCATATTTATGGTCAAGGCTAATTGTGACTATTGGTGGTCTTGAAGTTACATTTGTGTTGCAAGTAACTTGCTGCCTTAGAGCCTCAAGCACTGAAAGATTTTAGTCATAATATTTTGAAAGTGGGATAAACACTTACGCAAATGCTTTGGGCTCCCCAGACATCAGGCGTGGCATGAGGCTGCTTCCAGCAAGGGTTTGGGCTGGTGCTGGATGGTTGTGTCTGTATCACCCTGCTCAGCAGCAGGGATGAATTCCTTGGCCCAGGTCTGTGCCTTGACCGCATCCCAGCGTTACACTAGGACATGACCCAGGTCCTCCCCTGTGTCCATTGGTTTTCCGGGAAACCAGGTGATGTGGGCTGGGTGGGAGCTGCAAAATTCTCCAAAAGAGTCCACAGACAGGAGTAAGAGTGGGGTGTCCCAAGCCTTGGACCACACAGTGGTGTTCTTCCAGGCATACGCAGGAGTCTGCTTTATGCCTTCATACATAAAATCATGGAATTGGTTATGTTGGGAAAACCTTTAAGATCATCAAGTCCAGCTGTATCATCCATCCACCATCATCCAACCATTCATCCCCCATTCATCTCCAGGAGCAGCAGCAGGGCTGCCTGAGAGTGTGGGACAGAGCTGTCTGACAGCAGTCTGACTACAAAATGAAGCAACTAAAACATAAAGATTTTTCTACTCCATGACAGAGGAAGTGGGTTTTCAGATTTGCTTGTGTTGGAAAGGAGAGGGGAATTCCAGGGGCAAAAAAGTTGTTTGTCACGGGCTTTGGAAGGTTGTGGTTTGCACAGATCCTGGATTACAAAACAAATGATATCAAATGGCTTGTGAAATATTGAATATAGGGGACTCAGATGAATCAGATTAGCTGAATCAAAGGGAAGGTGCAGGAACAGAGACCTTACAAATGTTTTGTTGTGTGACTTTAGAGTCGTGCTGGTGTGACTGCGGTGGTGGTGATGGGCTCAGTGTGTGTGCAGGGTCTGTGAGGGCAGCCCCACTGCTGGTTTCAAGCAAACACTGCCTTCAGGTCTCTAGGACAGGCACAGAGGAGGTAATACCTGTGAAACACATCCTGTTGGCTCTTGTGGTAGCTGGACCACCGTGAGTTATGACCCCAGGAGCTAAGGAGACACTGCCAGTTTGTCTTTCAGACAAATGAACAGTGCTGATTTATATTCTTCCTAGCATATCAGGCACTAAAATCTCACCAGAACATATAAAGATGTTGGGGAAGTGAGTGGCTGCACATATTACATAATGAATAATAGTAAAAAAGAGCAGAAATTCAGCATTCTCCACAATCTAAAAATATCAGACCTAATCCTCTGCCTTAAGCTGAACAAAAGTCTTCTTTGATACCGGTGGGGTGTTTTCCTGGAAAATACAGAATTCTTGGGTCCTCGTTTGAGGAGCACAGAAAAATAAGTGTAATTTATTTCCATGTTTACAAGGCTAACACATGTTATAATCCTGTAGAACAACAAGTAGTTATTTCAGAGGGTGTTATTTTTTCAGTGATGTTCTTGTTGTATTATGTAGCTCTTTAGAGCCCCGGGAATCACTCCCCTTCACCAAAGAATTCAGTGAGCCTCAAACACATGTTCAGAGGCTTTGCTGAATCGGGGGCCTCAGGGTTTGATCTTGCAAATGCTTTCTTCCAGGCATGTTTCTGAACTACCACAAGGCATTCTTTAGACTTCAGCAAATCTAACCACAACAGTGAATGCAATGCTCGTCACAAATTGTCTGCAGGATTGGGTCCCACGTGGCTGAAAAGAACCGCTAAACATTTTGTTTGCTAAAGACTGGGCTGAAGGGGCTCGTGGGCGGGTTCCAGAGGAGGAGGTTTGATAGCAAAGCCCAAGTGGGCTCTGTCTCCTAAAGCAGAGACCATGCAAGTCACCTCACTTGGTAGGAGAGAAATACAACAGAGCCCGCAAGCACCACCAGGCTTTAGATTCAGAGCCATGAATCACAGAATAATTTAGGTTCAGAGGACTCTCTGGAGGTCTCTGGTCCAAGGAGGGCCAACTTCAAAGTTAGAGCCAAGCTTCAAAGTTGGAGCATGTTGCTCAGGGTCATGTTCAGCTGCATTCTGGATATTTCCAGGGATGGAGGCAGCCTGTTTGCAGGTGTCCCTCTGCCTCTCTTGCTTCCTTTGCCTTTTAGGATCATGGGGTTTATGGGCTTTTTTAATTGGTCCAACTTTCCTTTGACTAAATGGCACAAGGCTCTCAAGACACTTTGCACTAGTGCCTGTAATAAAATTAAACTTCTTTTTATTTTTTGTCTTGCTTTTGTTTTTCCTCCTTCTTTCCTCTCTAATCAGATAACAGTGGATCAATCTGCTCTGCCAGGGAGGAGGGACGCGGGGGAAGGAAGGAGGGAGGCAGGGAAGAAAACTGTGTGGTCTCACTGTCAGGCTGCCCTGGCCTTCTCTGAGCACAAAGCCGAGGAACAGAAAACAGAAAAGATTAATAGCATTTTCTTCCTGCACTGAAGAGCGACAGTGAGATTAATTAATTAATTAATGGAAGCATCTGGCAGTGCTCCGTTTTTTAAGTTCTGCAGCACTCTCGCCCTTCCCAACCTGAAATTTATCATCTCTACCTTTTCTCCCCCCACCCCGCTTCATGTGGTGGATTTCGCATATTTTTATCTTTTCCACACAGAATTTGGTCCCACGGGGAAAGTTTCACTTTGCCTTTTGATTTGTAGGAGACAGGCGATTCAAAGCCGTGTCCATGTGACTGATGCACCCCTCTCCTACCTCTGGGCTGCTTTCCTTTCACCTTGCTCCTGATTACTCCCAGGATAACTGATTTTTGTGGTTACTGCGGATCTCAGCCAAGTTCAACCCGACGTGTGCTGTGTAAAACAGACCCCATTTGTAAGAGTTATGATTCACAGTGGTGGGAACCCGGGGCTTAGCACTTGATCCATTCCCAGCGGAGTGTTGAGAAATGGGTGTCTGAGGCACAGCTGAGCACCCTGTCCTTGGCGTGCACTCTCCCACACACCAGCACTGCACACCCAGATATATGTGGGACATTGAAAAAGAGCCCGGCTTTCATTTGCATTCCTTTTGTGGAGTGGGATGTGCATTATGCATTGATTTAGCTCACCAGTGCTGAAGAAAGAGAAGGATATAATAAAAAAGATGCAGAGATCAATAAAAAGGGAGGGAGGGGGAGAGAAAGTAATACGGAAAGAGATAAGTAAAGACTGATAGACACACTGAAACACAGCTGGGAAGTAACTCCAGAACTTCTATCTCCCCTTAAGTTTGCCAGGTAATTTAGGTGGTTTTCAGACACATCTTACTGGTGTCATTATTGCTACACTTTATCTCCTTTGCTTATAAGGGACTCTTGGCTAAAGCCTTTTCAGGACAAAACAGGGCAGCACTTCCACTGACTGCCACATGTGAACGGTCACCCTGAAGAACAGGAATGTTTCAGGTTAGACACACATCTCGGTGGTGTGTTGGATCAGGGCCTCGGGGATGTAAAATACAAAGAAAAGGCACAGAGCAGAGGCAAAGGGGAAAAAAATATATCTAGCTCTTGAATTTACCACCAATTTCTGGCATGCTTGAAACATTAGTCACCAGTGGCTGCTCAGGGAGAAGTATGATTTTAATTTGACAATGATCCTTAAACACCTTTTCTTTTGCTCCTGCTTGGCCCCAAATGTTTTTCTGCTACCTTACAAATCTGGATCTGTCCTCCTCCTCAGAGGCCTCTCCCTCCAGCTGTGAGCCTTACCTTTGTGGGAGCTCTATCCTTTACCTCTCCCATTATCCATAAATTAAGCATAGCACTTTCCCCTAATCTTATTGTTTGGCGGGCTGCATTGCATTCAGGGAAATGATTAATATTCATGAGCTTGCTATCTCTGTTTGGTGCATAATCCTCTGGGGAAATTGCAGTGTTAAATGAGTGACACAAACCTAATTTTATATGTCTTTTCTTTCCTTTCTTTCTTTTTCCTTTTTTCCCTTTCTGACAGAGAAGTAATGTGCTTAAAATAAATTGATGGATGACCATCCATATTCATTGTGGGCATGCTTTGAGAGCACTCCCATCCTCTCCCCCTCCCTTCCTCATACTACTGCACAGGAACACAGCTTTGGCTGCCCAAACCGTGGCCCCACGCAGCAGCTAATGGTGATTTTGCCTTCTTTCACCAGCATTAAATAGGCCTTGGCTGACCCTGCCGAGGGCTTTCAGTAGAAGAACAGTATGGGAGAAACAGAGCCACCTTGCAAGAGAAACTCAGCATCTCCCAGGGCATCAGTAAGGTGAAAGCATTGACCAAGGAGCTTGGGAAAGAGTTTTACTGTTGTTAAAGCAGCTGAGATTCTATAGCAGAATTTCATGGCAAATAGTCATGAATTTACTGGCCAGGGTTATTCAGATGATATTTGTGTGACTCTTTCAGCTTAAGGCAAATACTTTGAAGCTGACTGTTTCCTGCAGTTCGCGGGAGTGTGGCTACATGTTCTGAAATGTCTAAGCACTCATTTGGCAAGTTAGTAATCACAGCATCCTCGTAAAGTCTCTTAAAGTGATTTTCAGACTGTCATCATTAATAGTGCAATCCTAGGAGAGCCAGCTGAGCCACAAAGCAGAGAGAGCAGACATCTCAGGCAGCAAAATACAAAGGACAGATGCTTTTTTGTGGGGGAGAATGTGGGCTGGAGTGGTATTTGCCTGCATTTTTTCCCTGGGCCAGTGACTCCAGCCCAGCTCAATCCAGCTTTAGTTTTTAGGACACAGCTACAATGAGAGTCCAGCAGGAGGATTACTCCTCTGCTTGTTGCATCCCTCACACATTACTCTCTGTGGGTCTGAGAGGCTTCTACAGCTGGTCATACTCCCCTCCTTAGAGCATCTTCTGTGACTCAACAGCAACTGTGCTCAGAGGATGATGCTGAGCACAAGACCTTCCTTTGCAGTAACATCCAACCACATGCACAAACAAGCACTTTGTTTTCCTTGGGGCATGGCACTGCCGGGTTTGTGCTCCCTGGCTCCTTCTCCCAAACAAGTGTGCCATGTGTCATGAAGGGCCACACTGGCCACCTCTCTCATGGGCATAATGGTTACTCCTGTGCGTGACAGAAATCTCATGACTTCCAGTTCAACAGTTTCCAAGTTTAGCTGATAAATCTGTGTAATACCAAAATCTTCTTGGCACTGCTTTATGCAACCATCCAGGGAGGAAAACAAGGTGATGTGGGAAGAGAACGTGTTGTAGTGCTCTTACAACATGCCTGGTTGCCAGGGGTTGGGGATGGGTGTGTGGGGTCCTGTTGGCCATTCCTGGTTGCCAGGGCTTGGAGATGGGTGTGTGGGGTCCTGTTGGCCATTCCTGGTTGCCAGGGGTTGGGAATGGGTGTGTTGAGTCCTGTTGGCCATTCCTGGTTGCCAGGGGTTGGGGATGGCCACTTTGGCAGTGACAGCTCAGACAAGGTCTTGCTACCACTGCCAGCAAGGGGAAATATCCGTTCTCTAAGTGACAAAGACTCATGTTCTTCGAGGTGAAATATCAAATTTCAGTGCCGGGCTCTGTGAGGGAATTGTAATTGTATCTGTCTGCAGCAGGCAGATCAATTGCATAATTCTGGTGCTCCGACTGCTATATCATAGCGAGGAGCCGAGTCCCACCACACAAAGAAAGCCAGTCACGCCCAGGAATGCATTTCCACGAAGCAGCTGAATTACTGGGGATCCGTGCTCTGCAAAGGCATTATCCCTGCCCGCTCTGCTCAGGAGATGCTCAGACATGATTGTCATATTCCATGGAAAAAAAGCCTCCTGCGAGGCCCCTGGATGTTCCGCAATAGATTGCGACACCCGCTCTGCCTTCATTTCCAAGGTGTCTGTTTTATTTCATTGAAGGAAGACGTCACCATTTATTGATATGCAACTTTATTCGGAAAGGTCTGCCCAAGCTCCGTGTAATGGTTTTCCTCCTTTCAAATCAGAACATCCAGGAAGGAAAGTAACTCTTGAATATTTTACTGTAGCAGGAAATATCTCTGTCTCTGCCTTCTTCAATATTAAAGAAGAGATTAGCAGATATCCTGGAAGCAGGCCATGTTATTCACTTTCTTCCCACTGAAGCCAAAGGTGAAACTCCCATAGAAATAAATGGAGCAGGTTCTGCGGTCATGCAGCCGCTGAGTTCATGTGATCTGCAGTGGAATTATTTCCCCTTTTGTGATAGAAACCTCTGGATACATTTCTTCTCCTCTGTGTGAACATAAACACCAGTGCTGGAGATGCCGATTAGGTGACGTGGTGGTAAAACCCTGCTTCTGCAGAAGCTGCTGACTGGTGAGCCTGGGGTTTGGCTTTTGCTGTGTCTGAAGGCCTGCACACCTCTGGACAGACCTTACAGGGGTTAAAATGCAAATCTTTTTCTGTTCCAAGAATTTGTTACTCTGAGACAATGCTTCTGCATTTTTGTTCCCCCCCCTTTTTTTTCCTTTTTTTTTACCGGACAAATAGTTATGTGGCATGAGGCTTGTTATAGTTGGAAACATCCCTAAATAAACAGCTGAGCTTAAAAATACTCCTTTTTTTTGTCTGGCCTTTAAAAAAAATGGTAGTTGCTGCACAAAAGAAGACTATGCTGATGCCAATCACTCTGTCCTGGCTGAAAACAGGAAGCTGCCCCCAGTGTCTGTCCCCAGCACTTTGATGACCCTGCTCGGGCATTCAAAGCCTCATTTGAGGATATGCCCTGTGCTTTGAATTGGATCTCTTTATCGCTCTTTTTTTTTTTTCATGAGGTGGAAGGCTGCCTATCACAGATAAGTGTATATCCTGCTTGCTGGCCTCTGTCAGGCTTCACTCATTTTGCTGACGATTTTCCAGCTTCTTCTCAAACAGGTAACAGTGATGGGGAGTTACCTGCTCATCCAGACCTGCTCTGGTAGGTGCTTCCCAGTGCTCACTAAATCATCTGTGTCATCTTGGGTATCCTTTCATTTCTGAACCCCAGAGGAGGGGATCTGTATTTCAGTACAAAAGGCTGCCTCTTGCACTGTGCTCGGGCAGCTTAGGAAGCAAGGAGAGATGGAGTTTGCATCATTTTCTGGTGCAACACACAAGAGCCCCAAGATTATTCGAGATCTTAAAGCCTGACTTCAAGAGTTAGGAAAACAGGTCTTGCCAATCTGTTTCCTCAAGTCACACTTCTCCAAGTTGATGCTGCCACGGAGCCTCCTTCAGGGATTCCCAGATGTCACAGAAATCTTCGCTGAGCTGGAGACTGCCTTTTCCCAAAACAAGGGCAAGACAGGAACTTTGGTTTGGCCCCAATGTTCTTCTGCCTTCAGTAAGAACTTTCTAGGGTAAAAGGAGCCTGGGCTGCCTGAATGAAAATGTGTTCCCCGAGTCCAACTCAGCATCCTCCAGCATCTGTTGTCAATCCCCCAGAGATGATCTCTTCTGCTGCCAGGTGCTATGCCTGCAGACATTTTACTGTTCTAGATTTAAGCTGGATTTCCAGGCAACTGCTTTTTAATTTTTTGAAGTCATTTTTCCCTTGAGGACAAATCAGATATCCATTATGTTCCCTTCCTCTGTATCTCCTTCAAATCAGGTTTATCTTTGAAGTGAGAAGTCCACGGCATTGATGAACACAGTCTGTGGTGCAGGTCATGTATGACCAGTACATCGCTGTGACCATCACCAGGTCTTGGGAACCTCTAGACCTCTTTGGAGACAAAAATTAGCTCATGTTTCCAAGCCATTTAATGTCACAGTAGTTAAGAAGAGAACAGAAAAAGCATTTTGCATTGTTATAGGAGTAAAACCATTAGCTACTTATTCCTAGAAATACCCCACTCCTGACACTGTCCGCTCTGGCTCTGAGCCTGTAAGACTATGAATGTAACTGAGCTCTGTTCCCACCACTGAAGAAAGATAAAAAGCCTGTTAGTTGTTGTGAGGGCAGTTGAAGGAAGAAACAATTTGGTTGTTCTTCGCTTTGCTCATGAAAATGTAAAGCTCAACATGTAACCTACCAATCATCCAAGACCACTGGAAGAATCCAGAGTAGAGCTGGTGCTCTGCACCTGAAGGAAAAACCTCTGCTAATTTTTGGCAGCCCACCCAGTGATGCACCACATTTAGCTGTTGAAGGTTAGTGCCCTCATCAGTCTCTGGGAAGGATTTAAAGACATTCCCCTCTTTGCCATCACTCAGAATTGGGAAGCTCACGGGCAGGAAACGTCCTCCCCTCTTCTCACCAGCGTTGCCCTCAACGCACAGCACTGCACACTGTCTGATGAGTCAACAGTGAGACCGACAGATCTTCCTTGAAAGTAACCACGGTTGTAAAGCCACTTTCCCTCACCATTTTTCAAAGCACACAAAGGCGAGCGTACCTCATCTCTCAGCTTCTGAGCACGGTGCCCCATGGACACGGAGTGTGGCGGCTCTCCAGGGCCAGCACAGCTCCAGGGCTCACAACAGCGCAGTTCAGCAGGACTTGGTTAATCATTTAGGCAGCCCCCATCTAATTCAGACATCTCAGGCTCCCCATTCGGATCCTCCCTCAGGTTTTGCAGACTCTGATCAGACAGATTTATTGGGGTCTTAGGCATAATCAGGAACAAATTAGCCTCTGTTAGGATCACACACTGTCCTGGATCACAGCTATTCAAAGGCTGCTTTCCCCTCCACATGAGTATGAATTAAGTCATCGGGCTGGAGTAGGCCTTGAGTATTCTTTTGTCCCAAACACATGATCTTATCAGAAGCCCATTACGTTTATCATCTCATTAGGAGGGAACATTTGGAGCCAGTGCAAGAGTATGTTGCTCTATAAATGTTGTGCTTACTTCAGTGCCTGTCGTGAAAAGAAGTCAGTGCTTTGGGAAGGCCAGGAAACACTGTCTAAATGCATGTGCCTAAAATTAGGCTGTGAGTTTGTGGGTATGTGTTTGCATGGGGGGGTGGCTGAGTCGGGGATGTGTAAAGGGAGCGCCCGTGCGTTTGTGTGTCAGTGTTTCTGTCGGTGTGGGCGTGCAGCAGGGTGGTGATGTTTCACTGTACGTGCATATCTGACTGTGCATATGTTTATAGGCTGAAGGTCAGGTCTTTTGAATATGATAGGTATTTTCCTTTCTTTCCCCCTTTTTACAGAAATAAGCTTCTTTTCATAAAATGACAAAGAAGTTCTTTTTTTCCCAAAATGCATATTTTCATCTGTTTGGCATTTGGTTTTGAGGATTTTTGATTGCTGACCACAGTCTTTCCAGGGCTGAATATTTCTCAGAGATTCTGTTGGGGCTCTCATTCAAACTGGGACATAGTGGGTAAGCCACTTAATTTTATCCTACTGTCCTGAGACCTGGCCTTGATATGGGAGAGAACAAGAGATGCAGAAGGGTAAGGTGAGGCAACCAAGAGTTTGTCTCCATGGCCATCACAGTGACATTCTCATTCCACCCATTCCTTGAACTGGCCAGACACAGGGCATGGCTCTCCCAGGGATGAATGAGCCCCATGGGGGTAGCACTTCTGGGCTGCCTTAGGGCCCATCAGCACATCACCCAGACACCCCAGGAGCCATTGTCATCTCTTGTCTGGGAAACACTCCCCCCAGCCCTCCTCGGGGCTCTTTCAGGGGTGGGGTCTATGTTTGGTAGCTCCCAGACAAATGAAGATTTTAATATGTGACATGTAAGGGCAAGAAGTTTGGCCACCCTGGGAATATTCATTCAGGGCTGTGCTCATACAGCTGAAACACTTCCAGACTTGTGCTCCTTTTCACCAGCTCGGAGCACTGGCCAGACAAATACACAGTTCCCTACGCTTATCCATGTACACAAGTTATCCACAGAGGCTGTGATGAAATCCAACCATAATGACATTTTTCCCTGATAGACTTCTCCATTCTTTCAAAGCCACTCTCTCTTAAAGACCTGGAATATTGCACAGGAGGAAAAGGAGTGAAAGTCATTAAATAATTGAATAGCAATAAACTGATTTTTTCTGGCTCATGATGGTATTTCACTGTGTAAACCAGGAGGAAAAATAAACAGGGGATTTAGTAGTTTGGAAGTAGCTCAAAATTGAGCAGCCGCTGGATTTTCTGACACCTAGCTCACGATAGTCCAGTGCTACCGACAGGATTCTCCTTAGGGATCCTTTCCATCAGTCCAGCTAGCAGCTCTGGCTAATTTCCTACAATTTTTTCAACAGGCTTATTTGCCAGACAAAAATACAACAGGCTGTCAGAACTGGATACCTCTGGGGACTGGCAATGATAATACAATACAAAATAGGATACCAACAGGTCAAAGGTTTCCATTTCACAGAGTACTCTAATGACTGAAAGTCATTATTGCTATGCAGTCTGTTTGAAAAGAGTAGATGGATCTCAGTTCAGTTTTTAATGGGCCAGTGTTACAGAAACAACCTCAAAAATTTGGCATCTTTGTTGGCAGTCTCATTAGAGAAGCCACAGAATGAATGGGCAAGGATAATAAAGTCTCCTGCTGCTTTTGATCCTTTTAGGTCAAATCTGAGTCATGTTGGTTGAAGCCGTGTGTGTATGTGGCAAACCCACCCTCGCACTGTGTGTACTGTATCTGCCATGGATAAACAGATCTGTTTGGCCCTTTGGTCACTACAACTGTAAACTTGGCAGTTTTCACCATCTCTACAGCCACAGTTGCTGCTGTTGTTGTTGATTTGCAGATATCTTTTAAAAACAAAAAGGAAAACATTTTAGACCAAGTCCTCTACTGGCGTTTTTCCATCCCAGCTGGTGGAATTATGCCAACACCCACATTTGCCTCTCTATGTATTTTCTATTGCTGCTTTCTTCTATCTCCTTTTAAAAGGAGATAGATGAAAATAAGCAGAAACCCCCTATCATTAGGAAATATCTTCAGGGAATTGCCCAATACAAAAGTTGGCTATTGTTGCTTGGCTTTATTTAAATCATCTTGGTATGACCTAGAAGTGACCAATGCTTCCACTTCCCAGTGACCTGACACAGCAGATACAGGACCACTGACGGTATCAGGTCCTAGGAACCACCCTGCAGACACATGTGACTTCTCTTCTCTGTTTCCCCTGGCAGATGAACCCAGCAGGTGCTATTTCCACGACGGTGATGGAGTCTGTGAGGAATTTGAGCAAATGACCAGCATCAAAGACTGTGGGGTTTACACTCCCAAGGGCTTCCTGGATCAGTGGGCTTCCAACGTCTCTGTCTCACACCACAGTGACCAGCAGTGCCCAGGGTGGGTGGTCATCGGTCAGCCAGCAGCAACCCAGGTGAGGACAGCATGTTCCTTCTTCTTTCCTGGAAGTCCAGCAAGGAGCAATGTTCTCAGGTGGAGGTCAATGGTCAGCGGTGCTGTCACCCCTGCCTGTTCACTTGTTGCTTCACCAAGGAAGGCCCCTGGCAGCAGTTCCTCTCTTTCTGAGCCTGATTAGGAGTGATGAGTTGAAATTCAGTCCCAGTCACCCAACTCGAACCAGCTGAAGTTGTGGCTGGATTGGTTCAATGAGCTGTGCAGGAATCACCTCTCCCAACCATCATCACCTAGAAGATACATGGGCACTTCACAGCAAGGACAGGGGACGAGCTTGTGGCAATGAGTTCTGAAGGCTAATGCTGAATAGTACAAAAGAGTGTTCTTTCTTTTTTAATAGTTTTGTGTTTTCTGCCTCCCAGTTCCATAAAAGCACCCTATTGTTCTATTCTGAGAAAGGTCCTGTCCATTCCCAAAGCCATTCATTAGCTTTAACGCCCTTCTCCCATGTCTCCTTTGTAACATAAATAGCTCCAGTTACCATAACTTTACCTTTTGTCTCTTTGAGAGAATTAGATCCAAATGAGTTCAAAAAAACATTAGATAAATGCCTGGAAAACAGAGCTGTGCAGGATGCAGATGCAGCAGTTCAGATGCAACCTGATTTGGGAAAAGCCACATTGCTTGTTGATGATTTTTAAAGGGAAAGGATCTTCATCTATAAGAGCTGTTTTGTATATTCCTCCTTCAGCCCCTACTGTTGTCCCTTACTAGAGATAAGAGTACTTATCACACTAATCAACTTTGGCTGACTTCTGGATGGATGCAGAAAAGTTTTTCTAAGAATCTAATTATCCAGGAGGTGTCTTGAGTGGGCAGTGCAGAGAGGAGTGCCGTGTCAGAGATTTGACAAGCAGATCTCTCTGTGAATAGTAAATGTTAAGCATTTCCAGTTGGCTTGCAAGAGAAAACATCTTTATGCAAGAGACTTGGCCTTGCTCACATTGCACAAGTCTGTAACAAATTAATGACCAGGTCAGTTCTAAATGCACAAAGCGTGGTTAGCTGGCAGAGTATCAAGACAGAATCCCGAGCCCAGTATTGACTTTTTGTCATGGTCTCATTTATTATTTCACACTGTAAAAGGAACTTTCCTCTGGACCCTTGCTTGTGCCTTCACAACTTCTTTCCCATTCAAGCTCCCTGTGCAGACCAAAGGCCAGTGTCTCCAGTTCAGGTGCTGCTTTTTGGGCATGTCCCCAGGCATTCTGTCCCCCTGCAGCTGCTCCAGAGAGCTGCCCTGCTTTTCTCTGAAGCACTGGCAGGAACTCAGCCACACCACACAGTAGGTAACATATGGTCCTGTGGTGGAAAACCACCACCATGCACACACACAACAGAAAGCCCTGCTGTGTAGCCACAACTCAGGCGTGTTTGTTGTACCCAGATGAGATGAAGTTGTCACAGCTTTGTTGAAAAAAAAAGGGGAAAAAAAAGCTGTTGTATTTACAGGCAGAGCAGTAGCATATCACACACTGGCAGAGTGAATGGGAACATGCCTCCTGTTATTGCCTGGCCCCTGGGGAGATAACAGTGTGCTATTTACTTCCAGCAAAAAGAATTTTTACTTTAGCTCAGCTGGTCCTATTACACCAGTTTGAGTGCATGGGGTTCATTGACCTTTTTAATCATATAGATGTTGGGAAAGTCTTTGTTTCCCCCAGGAACAAGACAGTTGGCTTGGGAAAGCACCTGACTTGTCACTCAGGAGAGGTTAGGTGGGGCAGCAGGTCATCAGTGTGTTAGCTTGTGGAGATGAAAATTAACCTAAGATCTCCTCTAATCACTGCATGTAATGATCACTGTGTGTAAACATGTTTGGCTTCATTATCTGCACAAGCACTGAGCCTTAGGGGTTTTCTGTATTGATGAAAAGAGCACCTTTCCTCACCCAGATACCTTTCACAGTAGGTTGTGTGCTTGTTGGTCTTGTGCAAACTTTTCGTGTTGTTGCTGGGTAGCTTCCTGATTAATCAGTGGTATTTGTGTTGGCTTCTCATCAGGAATGCCATGAAAGATATGTTTGAGTGCAGTGCCCAGCAATATACAGAATACATGAGCTGCCTGTTTGTCAGGCATCCCCGTCTCTCATCATTGCCCCAGCGTTCTCAAGGCGCTCTAAAACATTTTAAGCATGTCCTGACTTAAAATGTTTCTCATCCTTAGATATCTCAACACCAGGTTCTCTGCATGACTGTCATAGTTGTGACAAGGCTTATTCTGAGGAGTTTGCATCCCAGGTTGGTTGGTTGGTTGGTGTGGTATCTCAGCAATATCTGCCCATGTGCCTTGTTTTCTGCCAGGGGATTGCTGATAAGCACAGGCTGGAGAGCACTTTCTTATGATTGTAGGGCTGTTTCTGTGACCTCTTTGCTCAGTTCACTGAAGACATTGCCCATGTCTGCAGCTGGCTTCTCCTTAGATACCCACACTTGGTTATTAGCTTGAGATGGCTCTTACATCACTTGTTAGTGTGAGGCTTCCGAATGGCAACATAATAAGGGAGATAAAAAAGAAAGTTCACAGTATAAGATTTGGTTTGAACAATAAAATGCTTACAAAGAATGACACAGTCTTGGCGAAGAGATACAGATTTGAAAAACAGGAAGGTCAAACGGCCCCCCCTTGAAACAATCACCCTTTCTGCAGAAGCAAGACTGAGAGACAGCCACTTCTACTTTCCTGGCAGCCACTCTTCAGTGCTGATTAAGAAATATTCTCAGTACTGACAGCATCATATTCAGAGCCAAAGAGGGCCAGTCAGCAACACTGCACCAGCACAGAAATGCAAACACCAGTGCAGGGTAGTTTTGCAGTTTGATTTCTAATCTGGTGTTCTCCACAGACCTGGAAGCAGATGCTGCTCAGTACCTGTTGTCAGCTGCAGGAGGAATTCAGCAATAAGGGCTTTGCTCACTCTTGAGCTGTTATTTTTTTCCTCCTGCTTCTGCTGTGAGTTTGCAAACAGCCTCTCCTTGCACATCAGTTTTGTTTTGCCACATTTTATGCTGGGTGAGTGCATAAGCTCCTGCTAGTCTCTCTTGCTGGAGTAAGCTGTACTGAGCAGGGCGGATTTGGATATTTGGCTAAGGTGTCTGTTCAGATGTGCCTCTGGAGGAAGCCTCTGACAGACCTATTCCAGCAGGGATGCTCCAGCTGGGGTGAGCAGAGCAGAGGCAGGTGAGTGCAGGCTGATCACAGGACACTGGAGATGCCATTTCTCCTTTCCTCTTGCTGGTGGGCACAGCTACTTTTGGAGAACTGATTCACCTGCAGTTTCACTTTGGGCCTTTACAGTAGAGAATTATAGGAAGGGGCTAATGGGTCTTTAGGTGGCTGATTCCTGATCTTGCTACTCCTGTCACAGCAATGTGTGCTCAAGACTTGGCTGTTGGTGTGGGTTGGTGATATAGAGGGACAGTCCTCCAGGAACTGTCTTTTTTGCATTTCCTCCCAGCTGTGCAGTTGTTGTTTAGACCAAGTAACCATATATATAATTTATATATATATATTTTTATATATATATATGCATATTAAAAAGTAACTTTTTTTCTCCCTATGCCATTGTTTGAGCTTGGTTTTCCACTGTATGGAAAAAGCCACACAGCTCAGGCACAGTTAACAGAACAGGGACTCTTTCCCAAGGCTGCTGGGCACAGACAGATCCTGGGATTCGTTTTCATTCCCGGACTAAAGAACACACCCTGTTCTCCTCCGGGTACCCCACAGGGGCTTCTATGGAGTAAGAAGTTGTGGAAGAGGATTCTTATTACATCTTTCCCACAAACAGAGGCCCCCTCCTGCCCCTATTACAGTTCCCACAATTGCACTCATCCAGACTTGCTGCAGCAAACCTTCCACCAGCAGCAAAGATGTCTAGAATTGCAGTATGTCTGGAACAGCCCACAAAAGGAGAAGACAGGAGCACAGAAATATCCTGAATACTAAAAGAATTAACATGGTAGAGCAAGGGCTCCAAGAGTGGTAAGAAAATACCATAAGAAAATTGAAGAGAAAGATGATGAAGTTCTCTGCCATGCAGTTTTATTCTGTCTAATAAATACAACGCTGAAGATAATTCCCCAAAGATCCAGCACAGCCAGCAAATAGAGTAATCTTGAACAGGAGTGGAAAGGAGGAAACCTGCAACTTTTAATGGAGAAGCCATTCCTTTCCTTTGGGGTGATCTTGCTGAGAAGAGGGAGGGTGTCTGTCTGTCGGCTCTGCAAGTGGCCCTTTTTGAACTTCCCAATTCACAGCCAAGTCCTGTTGCTCTTCAACGGTAAGAGTTTTGTTGTGGTTGGAGGGATAAAAAAATCCCCATTTTTAATAAGATGATTTGCTTTGCAAATGTCTTTGTTATTTATGGCCGAGCCAGACTTTGAACCACTAAGCTCTGGAGGATGAGGGCAGAATCCCACTAAGAAAAACCATTAATGGAGGAACCATGAGTGATCAGAGACCAGTTCTGGAAAAAGATGAACTGGACACTGTGCACAGGCTGTCACAGGAGGAATGTAGGTTTGCTGAACGCGGCTGAGCTCATTTCCAGTACTGGCTGATCCACCAAAGGGCTTCAGCTTAGGTTACAAAGTCTCCAAGTCGAAAGTTAGTTCCAGGGGTCCAAAATTTTGTCTTCGTTTCCCCTGGAAACTACAGACCAGCCAATTTGGTCTTTTGCCTGAGGCTGGAGAGTTGCGTCATGAGCCTGGCCCTTACTGTCAGGCAAATTCAGGCTGGAATGCTCCTTCCTTGAATTAAGTGATGATATTTTTCATATTTTTTCTTCAAAGTACAGTGGTTAATTAAGCCTTATCACAGACACATTGCTTAGTTTCTGTTCAATTTAATAGAGGTGGAAATGGGAGCATGGAAAGGTAAAGCTACTGTTTGAGGATTAGACCTCAAAATCCTTCAGAGACATTGCAGGCACTGGGCATTACTGAGCCTAAACCTCCCAAGGACTAGGAAGTTCAGGATGTCTTGAAAGGGAAATGTTCCTCTCTTGGATAAAAACAAAACTGTTCAGGGCCTGCTGAGAGTTGCTGCCTGGGAGCAGAGCCCTGGAGGGGTTTGAGGTCATTAAATCTGCATTTTAGCTCTGTCAGCCCCCTCACACCATCCTGTTTGTGAATTAATCAGTCTTGATCCTAGCACAGTTTGGCTGTTCATTCCCAGCACAAAAGGACTGGAAAACTGTCCCGCCATCTCCTTGCTTTTATGGCTGGAAACATTGCTTCCCACCTGTCTTGCTGGAAAAGCTGGACTCTGCAGCCTTTCTGCCAAAGGAACTCCACTGGGCCTTAATTGCATGTTTGCTTTGCTGCTCTGCCTCACTGGAGGAGGTGGTCCATGCGAAGGGCCCAAGGTGAGGGATGCTACAAAGATGTGTCATATGCCACCAGTGCCAGACTCAGGAATGATCTCAGCATTCTGGGGAGCTAAATAAAATGAGAAATGGGATTTCTAGGTAGGCTGGCTTGAAAAAGGCTCATTTGCAGAGATGGCTGAGGAAGAGCATTACCCTTAAAGTCAGTTCAGAGCTGGCTTGAGGATGTTGCCCCTCACCTGGCTGCCTGCTCCCCGGCAGGACAGACAGGGATCCCCTCCCTCCCACCCCTCCATCCCCATGGCTCCCAGTGCTCCTCTGCTCCTGGCTGGAGTAAAGCTCAGACCCCATCGCTGATGTCATAGCCTCTGGCTGATTTGTGTAAGGGGAGGACAGAGAGAACACAATGAGATGTCAGAGGAGATTCCAAGCAATTTTGCCAAACACTCAAGGGATATTTTTTTTTTACTTTCCATTCCCCTCCCCCCCTTGGTTTTTAGTATAATTTTTCAAGAGCACATATGCAAGTCATCTAAGGGAAACAGAACAGTGAGTACCAGGGGCTGGTACACTGTGTTCCCTTTGTGTACTGTAGAGAAAATAGATAAAAGAAACAAAGAATGATGCAGAGAGCAAAGCAGCCAACCGTACTCTCAGAGAGGTTCAATCTGACTTTTTCAGAGATGAAGGTCAAACCAAAAATCTTCAGGTGCCGGAAATTGGTCCCATCTTCCTAGAACTAGGAGACATTTACCACTAATGAAACGAGAGCAGAATTCCATGCCATTTGTTGTTTCTAGAAGCAAGAAGAAAGGCAAGAAAGGAGTATTGTCTTGGGCAGTAATACGGATTATGTGCTTCTTTAGGAGGTAAATTACCATTTTACAATCATATCTGCTATACACCCAGCCACCCACCCAGATTAGAGGCGTCAACAGAGCACAGCTTGGACCCCCCTGGCACCGGCGAGCCGGGCAGCCAGACCCCCCGACAGCGGCGCTGCTCATTAACATGCACTCCTCTGAAAGGAGACCCCCCTCCTTGCCCTTGCCCCTCAACCTGCCACTCTCCCCGTCTGCTGCTGCTGCTCACGAGCCTTGGGATGCAGAGCATGTCCAGCCGTGAGCGTGGGATAGCTCCCCTGCATCCCATCCGGGTTGTTTGTCTTGGGTCCCTCTCCATTCAGAGCAGAATGATTTTGCATAAATGCATCGACACGTCTGCTTTGTTCATGCATGAAGGGTTCTCGGCATTTCTCATCCCACCCCTGCCCTGGCCTTCTTCTCCCTGCTCCCTGGCATGTGGCTTCACCAGCTTTTCCATGATTTCCCTGTGCAACAGCAAATAAACCTGCCTGAAGCACTGCCAGGTGACCCGGCGCAGTTAAAAATGCCCAGCTAGATCTAAACCAAGCCATAGGAGAAGGGGATGGAAAAGGGTGCAAGAGCAAAGCCGTAACAGCTTTTACTCTGTAATTTGGTTTCATGTTCTGCACAAGGAAACATGTCAAATATGTAAACAGAGCTCTCCAGGGCTGTAATGCAGCTACAAAGCCACGGATGTACAGGCAGGCAGGGTGCTGCTCTCCAGCAGAATGGAATGCCATCCCCAAAACCACACGGTCATTTCTTTAAGCTGAAAGTAAACTTTCTCATGCCAGGAGCAAAGAATTTATTTTTTTCCCTGTAAATGAAGGATTGTCTGCACCACTTGTTTGGAGTACCGTAGGCATTTTAGCCCACATTGTCATAAGACACCTCGTATTTTGAATGCCAATGTATTTCAGGGTGTTCCTCTTAAGATGTCTCTAAAAGGCATTGTTTTGGAGGATGGTGTTTACCCAGTACTGTCCCGAAGGCATCTTGAGTCAATCCCTCTGTCCCCACCTGAAAGTAAGAATCAGCTTTAATAGTAATAATAATAATAATAATAATAATAATAAATGATGAAAAAAAAAAAAACCAAACTGGGGACCATTTGGACACACTGTTGAGCTGCTCCAAGTTTCTCCTCAACTGTGCTGCCTTAGTTGGAGCTGTAACTGTGGAGGAACCCCACATCTGTGCTCACTTTTGGAAGTGCTGCCTGCAAAGCTGCAGGACCGCTCTTTCCTCTGAGGTCATTTCAGTGGGGAATCTGATAAGAAGACATGATTCACCCTGGTAATTCAAATTCACATCTGGTAAGTGGCCCAGCTCCCCATGCTATCAGCAGGAGTCTCCTGGGGACTGGGTTTCCACCGTGGTCTCAGGGTCTGGCTCCAAGCTCTCACACGTGCCAGGAAATGGTTATTTGCAGGATCAGTGCTATTATCTGTCCCCACATGTACCTCCTCTCTGGGAGAAGCCCTCAGCTCAGGAGAACATCAAGTTCTGCTTAGCCATTTTGGTCACTGGGCCAAAATCCTTACACTTAGCACTTCTGGCAGTGGATGTAATTTTTCCATTTTTCTGGTAATTAACCCTTGCATCATCACGCTCAGAGAAGACAAGTCACTCTTTAGAGAGGGGAAGGTGAAACACAGGGTAGACATGACCTTCTTCCCACCTTTCTCCATCCAAATCCCTTTGAAACATTTGTCCTTCCAGCAGAGCTGCTCTGTCCCTGTGCCCAGCACTGTGTGCACACTGTGAGCTGGCCCAGCTGCAGAGGGAAAGCCTCACTCTGTGGAAATTTACCTGTTTCCCAGAAGTTGTTCCTGGTGAGAAAGGCTGGCCTTGGCAGCTGGGTGTTCCTCCATTCCCTCTGCTCTCAGTCCATCCTCCCAGAGCCTGCTCCTGGAGGGCAGTGAGGCTGAAGGAGCCGTGAGCTTCCTCTTTCACACAACACTTAAATTCCTCCAGTAACTGCTGGGAGCAGCTGGGAGTTCCTGTGAACTCCCCTACTAACCTGGGACATCAAGGACTAAATGCTCCAAGTATTTTGGCTTAATTTGTTGGAGTTTGAGGTTTATCAGAGCAGCCAGGGTTGTTCAAGGTTAGAGGGGAGTGACAAGCTTCCTCAAACAAACCTTTTCTTGGGTGGAGATGTGAGGGGCTGGAGGCAGCAGCTGATGGGCTCTCCCTGGATGGTCCATCTCACTCAGAGGAATTTGTTTGCAGCATGGTGGTTTCGTTACTCTGCAGTTTTGCTGGGAAAAGCCCAGCGAAGCAAGGCTTTGCATACTGCAAGCCATGTCTTCAGGTGTTGAAAAACAAGCCAGAGGGCTTAATCTTGATTAATACCCCTTGATGTAGGGCTGATAGCTGGATGGGGACTGAAAGGTTTTGCCAGCTGAGGTGTGACTGCTCCCTGGAGCACAGGGCAGCTCCTCCGAGCCCCGCTCCGGATTCCCCTGGAGCCTCTCTGCAGCCTTCCTTTTCCTATTAAATTCAGGGCCTCTTCCCAATGTATCATCTCCCTGGATGTATCCAATTAAGGCCTGTTGACAGCCCAGAGCAGACTTACACCCTTAGGATTAGAGGCATGTGTACGTCTTCATATAGGGAAGGACAACAACAGGGTGTCTGGCTGGCTCACTGGGAGCGCAGTGGGGAAAGCTGAGCAGCCTGGAGAGGGAAGAGGAGCCAGGGAGAGAGAGATTTGCACCCCCAGTTATCCTTGCCTGTGGAAATGCAGTGTGCTGAGTGTTGCGTGCGGTTTACACAGCGTGTTTACACGGGCCATAACCCTAAACAAAGCTGAAAAGCATGGCTTTAACTCTGGAAACAAAAGTACTGGAAACCCCTGGTTTTCTGCACATGAGAAAGTTTTGTTCTTTAAACACACAGATGTTTTTAAATGAAAAATCACTCTTTTGACCTTTTCTGAGTGTGATCATGTGGTCGGGGCTGACATTAACCACTGCACGGCTGTTAGCCTCAGCCGCAGGCGAAGCTTAGCGAGGGGTCTGCAGGGCTCAGGGTGGCACCTGCCTTGTTTCGCATTCTGGGAAGAGGCTCCTGTGCCCCATGAGCACTCAGGGTGCTGCAGGGAGTTGGGGTGAGGTATGGCAATATTTAGGGTTTTCTCCTACTGCACGGGAAACAAAAGCAACTGCATTTTTTTTTCCTGCTTGAGAGTCGTGGTTTAATATTTTTTCTTACCTATCTCTCTTTTTATCAGCAGCGTTGCCTATGTGCTTCTAAGCATTTCTGTTCACCTCAGCCAGTGTGTTATCCTGATGGAGAACTCAAGTTTTTATGGGATTTGTTGTTGTTACTTTTGGGTTTTCTCTACCTAGCTCTCTGTTTTCTTCATCCAGACAAATGTATGGGACCAGCTGTGGGCAGGAAGGAGGGGATGTTACCAAGTGGATTGTACCAACCCTGTTTGGCCTTAGAGGAGTTGCAAAAGTACAATGAATCTAGTGAGCCAGAACCATAAATATAATAACTAAAATATATTTAAGATCCTCCTAAAGTGTGGCACACATTCTGCCTTTGACAGTTAGATTTTCTGGTGCCAGCTGCTCCTGAGTGAAACGCTCCAGTCAAAGGAAAAACAAAAAAATTAGCTTATGCTCTGCTCCTCGGTGATGAAAGCTGATGGGATGGGATTGTTTTACTTTGCTGCAGCACCCCACAGCCAGCCTTGGCCCGCAGCTCCACAAAGCTGTGCTGTAGTGGACCTGGCTGGTTCAAGTTAGAGACGGGCAGCTCGGGAACCGAGTGCTCAGCCAACAATAATGTTCTGGCTCCTGTATTTGTTTAACCTCACTCTCCAGTGGATGGATATACAGTCTGCTAAAGCACTTATCAGTCTATAATGCCTTCACACTTCTGTGAGCAGTAATGTGGAAGTTGTAGACAGGAGCTTGTGCTGCGGCTTGAAAATGTCTTTTAGCTTTAATGAGGCTGATAACTTGCAGAACTGAAGGCCTAAATTCTTGTTTGGGTGCTGCTGCTTGATCCTGTCTGTCTAGCCCCTTGCATGGGGTGCTGGTGCTACTAGTAGGTGTATTTGTGAATTTGAGCATAGTAACACAGTTCAGGGCTAACTCTAATAATTACTGCTCTGAGCTGAGATCCCAGCAGTGCTGGCGTGGAAGACGTTGTTGTTTGAGAGCAGCATCTTTATGTCCTGCTGCTGAGTTGAAGAAATAGCAGAGGTCTGACAGGAATAAACGGGAGCACATGGCAAATTGCTGGATTGCACTTTCATGTGCTGCACAGGAGACTCTGCTGTGCACTCAGAACTCTCTTGATTCTGCATCCCTTCAGTTTGCATCTCTGAATGGCAAAAGAAACAGGGGCAAGTGCAAATTGCACCCGGGAGCTCCAGATGCTGGGGTTTGCTTGTGGGCTGGCGTAAAAGACGAGTTGATTTTTAAATCCCATTAGTGCAATTATTTCTTCTTTTTCTCACTCTATTTTTCTGTAGTTTCTGGCCCTGGCTTAACTGACATCCTCGGGGTGATCCTTTGAACTGTGCAAAAATCATCTGGTTAGGGTTTTGTTGGAAAATCAAAACTCCATATTGTTTTTTTCCATGGGTCTAGCAAGCATACTAGATATTTGATTACACCTGGCTGACTGTCAAAGCCCATGTGAGTTTGGGATAAGGCCAGTCAGAACTGATTTACAGTTTTTTCAGGTATGCCATGTGAAGTTTATGGTTTGATGTGATTTTGATTTGAACTCACTGGTTTTAAATGAAGTTTGCTTTGAATCTGGAGATAACAGAAATTCAAAGGGAAGCTCAAAGAATGCAGGTCTGCATGATTTAAAAATGGAAATATATTGTTCATACCGGCTCTTTGGAAGTGAAATAACTGCATTTTTGAGAAAGCTAAAGTTAATAACACACCTTGAATACACATGCAATCTGGGCCATCATCTAATGGAAATCCCTGTAGCTCCTTTTCGCTTGCCTCGAACTGAACCAACTTATATGACAAAATGAAATAGCCCTTGCATCTCCCACTCATTTCTGAATCGCAGCCCTGTGTTACATCCAAAACTCTGAGGAAATTTCCCTTTGGAGATGAACACTATGATTGTAAAGCAGAGGAATTTATCATCATGTCACATTGCAGGTGAACTATTGGTGCCCTGTCCGTGGTGTTTTCATACACAGAAAGGTCACTTTCCAATTACTAAAAAATCCAGCCAAATCTTCAGCTGAGAATCGTGGCTCTGTGCTAAGGAAGCTGTAATATCATGCTAATTGAATACTGGGTCTGCAAGGTCCAGACACATCAGCTGCCCCAGGTTCAAAGTGGACGTGGCTGTGCTGAGACTGGACATAGGGACTGGCAGCAGGGCTTTATTTCATTCTGCAGGAGATGTAAGCTGCTTCCCAACCCCACAGCCAAATGCTGTTCTTCATTACATGGGGAAAATTGACAGATGAGATTTCCTCTGACTTCTGAGCCAACTGAATCTGGGAGTAATATGGCATCAGTGTGTTACCCCAGGAGTTTCATCAGCTTCCAGTTGATAAAGCTTTTCTGTGGATCACCTGCCCACATGCCTTTGTCCTAGAGCAGGACACGCTGCAGTTTTTCATCTTTTGCCATCAGACCTTTAGGCACCCCAATGAAAACAGGCAAAAGCAGACAAAGAGCATGAAACAGTAGAACTGTGTTATCAGACACAGAGGACAAGGAGGGTTTTGGGGGAGAAGCTGCAGTAGATGAGCATCAGAGATGAGGGGAAGTTGCTGCTGTGGAAGTAGCAGTAGACTGTGAGGTAAGGTGGCTCTTGAAAGAGACAGAGGGACACAGCTTTCTTCCCTCGTATTATGCTTAGAATTTCTGCTGCTGAATCTCAGACTTAGTTTTTTATTTTATTTTCTGCAACAGAAACCCATTGTTAGTGCACATAAAAATAAATGTGTATACCAGTTTGGGAAAAGTAGCTTTGAATGTTTTCCTTAAGTTTTAGAGGCCAACCTGGAATGATCCAAGACTGACATTTACAGCTGGGCAGACAACTCTGGACTCAAATTTCTGATGGGATAAATCCAGTGATAAAGACAGCTGATAAAGACACTTGTCCTAAAGCATTTCTGACCAGAATCTAGAAGGAAATCCGGAGCAAAATTCCTTGTGCTGCTGTGTGTACAATTTCCATTTGAGCTCTGTGGGCTCCTGAGGTTTGAAACGGTCAGAGAAATTGGCTGGGGTTTGAGGTGTTTGTTGGAGCCCAAATGGTGGCCTTTTTAATGGTTCGGTGCTCACTAATGTGGGCAACTTGATTTTTCCCTAACTCCAACCCAATTCCCAGCTGAAATGAGAAAAGCAGTGCAACAGCTTTCAGAACAGATTGGAGGTCTGTGCTGCAGTCGGCAAACTGGGTGGTGTCCATGTGGCAGTCAAGCTGCCTTACAATATTGGGCAATAAACAGGCAGGAACCTTTCTGATATTTAGCAACTGCACCAGAGTTTCTCATCCTTGGGTGAGATTAACCTTGGGTCGGCAAGAACAATAACATATTTAAGAATAAAAGGGCTGGGTGACTGCCAGCCTCCTGGCCTGGCAAGGCAGGGAGAAAGTTTTCATCTGTAAGGAATGTGTTAAAATGCTGCTTATGTCATGGTTGGGATCCTCTGGCATGTGTTGAGTTAAATACAAATAACATTCTGCAGAGCAGTCAGCTAAATATTGTAGATTAATTAGGTTTCAGTATTATGGCTGAAATCTGTTCTTTAGCTGGATCTTCAAACAACAGAAGATGTTCTGTTTGTGCCTCCATGGGTTTTGCATCAGTCCATGAGTTTTCCTGCGCACTTGTGCAGCCTCACTGAGGATGTTTTGTGCTCTACAAATAGCTGGTACTGTGGGTTTTACCAAGAGATCCTGTTCCTGCCTGCTCCATGGTCACTGTTTTTCCAACAGGTATAGCCCATTTCATCCCAGAAACACTCTGTGTTGTCTGTCTGGGTGCAGAAGTGTCAGCAGCACAGTCCCCTGTAGAAAGGAGTGGGGAGAGGCAGCTTTTGGACCTCAATCTCCACTTCCACCCTCCTCTGCAGAAGGAGGATGCTCCCCACTGTCTGACCAAGTGCCCACGATGGCCCCTCGCAGCCAGACAGAGCTCGAGGACAGAGTCTGGAGGGAGCCCTGCCATGGTTCACCAGATGGGATTTTGGGAGCAGACAGATCCGTGCACTGGAGGTTTGCTCTGTTTCCAGGCGCCCCTGGGCATGCAGACAGGCACGTCCGCTCCAACCACGGTGCCAGAGCTGAGTAGGGCAGCGTCCGAGCTTAAATAGCAGCTTTTCTGTCTGCATTTAGAATTATTTTGGTGTTAACAGCGCTCAGAACCACCAGTGTGTGCAAAGCCTGTGGTGTCTGACTGTGCTCGCGCAGTGGCAAGGTCAGAGTGGGATGGGACCTGTGTTTAGCCCACTCCTGTGGGGCGCTGTATCCTCACACCTGTGTGTGCTCTCAGCAACGTCTGAGCACCATTTTGTGGCTCAGCCACGTGTGTGGTGTGGGGGAGCATCGTCCTCATCTTCCAGACAGGGAGCTCAGGCCTGGAGAAGCCAAGTGCTGCGCAGAAGGCTGTACTGGGGCCGTGCACTGGGCACGGTTGGGCTGGGACCTAGTCCAGTGCCCACTTCAGAGGATTTGTGATCCATAACCTGTAGTTCAGCTGCAGCAGAAACCCATCAACGCAAATTCTCATTGCCTGCAGTCACGGGATGGCTGGGAGTCATTCACAAGGGCGCCTTCCAAAATTTGCTCTTCAGCAAATTTTCCCATATTACTTTGAAGGAAATGGAGTTGATTGCAATAGTAAATGTGTTTTTGATGTGGCAAAAAGCTAAGTGCTCCCAATATATCACTTTTCCCTTTCTGCTGACACATTCCTCGGTCCCCCTGAGTAAGAGAAGGAAAACAGGAGAGGCGGTTTGAAGAACATGTTGTGCCTTTGATTGACAAGAGGTTGTATAAATCAGTCAAAGGGAATCCTCCAGGCATTCCCTCTTGTGGGAAGATCCCACAGTGCTCTCTGGCCTTGATCGTTCTGTCTGTCGATGTTTGTGTACAAAATGTGTGGGTGGGAGACGAGCTGGATTTGAACCTCCGAGAGGAACAGACATCAGCTCTTCTAATTGAAAGCAGCTTCCTCGGGAGGGGGATGACATGGGCTTCCAGTAACTAGACACAAATAGTCGCCGCATACTTTGGAGCACATACTAAGCTCCTGTGGATATCCCAGTTGCTGTGTGGGTCTGAGAATCTGGATAAGCCCCAGTGAGTGAAGTTTGGAGCTCTGTGTGATGCTGTCATTCTTCAAAGCAAATACTTCAGTGTTTGGTAACACCCTGAAATGAGAAGTCTATCTTTGCGTTCTTCCCTCCGCAGCTGTCAGGTGCTTTAGCTGCTGGTTTGCATCACTGTAGCAAACTAGAGGACGTTAGGATGTGATCTGTTTCTCATAAGTGTGAATTCCTGCGAATAGCCATGAGGACAGACGATATTCTGTCTTCCAGGACGCTGGAACTTGTAGCTTAAAAGTGTTTGTGCTGCAGTAATCACAGAATCATTTAGGTTAGAAAAGATGAGTCCAACCATTAACCTGAATAATAGGGGCCTTCGGGCTGCTGCCACATTCTAGGGATGCCTTAAAAGCAGAGGTGTGAAAGACTCTCCCAGCAGATGATTCTCGGACTTGGCAGGTGGGATGTGACACTCAGTGCCTGGGCAGAATTGAAACGGGGATGGATTTACTGCGTGTGTTGGAGCCTGTTGGGATGGTGGAGTCTGTAGGTGACAGGAACTGTTTATCCAATCCAGTTGTTTTCAGAGAAACCTAGAGAACTTTTTTTACCATTAGCTAAGTTTGCTGGCCAGCAGCTAGTGGAGAAGAGGCTCTTGTAGCCATTCATCTCTGTTAGACTTTTCCCACACTTCTCAGTTAGGTTCTTCTAAAAGAACCTTTTACCCAAGGACCACTTTGAAACACTTGTCTGGGTAGCGATGGCTCAGCCTCAGCAGGGGGAAGCTTATCTAACCTGTTCAAACCAGGCCAGTCTGACAGGCCACGTGGCCTGAACACAGGCTCTTTATGCAATGCTCAGATTTTTGCTAATATTCTCAGGCAGAAGCAGAAAGTGCTAGAGTTCACACACGCACACAAATCAAACAAGGCATTTAAAAGTTATCAGAGATTTCCAGCCCACCTCAGCAGGGGTTTATTTTGGGTTAGATTCAAACTTTTGGTGAAGGTCTGGGTGATTTCTTAATACAGGTTTTCACTCATCCATTAAGTGGCACTTAAAAAGCACCGAAAGTCAGTACTTGTGTTTCTTTCAGCCACCTTTTTTGGACCAATAGAGCGGGAGGAGAAGTAAGAATAAGAACAAAATCATATAAAAGTATGACCTTTGTTCATGTCAAAGAGCTCTCTGACCATATAAATTGCAGATGTGGGTAAGATAAATTCCCTAGCTGGAGAGGTATTAAAATAAAAACCATGCTCCCAACGAGAGACAGGCTGCTGAAAACGCAAGAAGGGAGAGTTGCGAAACGCTACATGTCGAATTGCTGGCCTGGATTTCAAATGCCAAAGATAGTTTATGTAAAGCCTTGCTCTGCTGTAAAATGTAACACTATCCACTGGCTAGCCTCAATGAAGCTTGGTCCCAGTTGTTTCAAAAAATAAATAAACTAAAAATCTTCTTCCAGCCCATTAAAGCTGATTTATGTTTTGCCTGTAAGATTCCTCTGTGCTGGATCTTGAGGGATTCAGATTTTAAAGGGGATTACCTCACTTTTAGCCAATCTGGTTTCTCATTCCCAGGAATCCCAGGCTCTCTTTGCAGTGCCCAGATTTTGCCTGCCGAGACCAAGAGGGCAGTTCCATGCAGAATTATTGAGTGGGCATAGGATTTTGAATGGCCAAAGCATCTCTGCTATTTCTCTTGTTTCATGTCAGGGTTTTCTTTTTGGTTTGATAATCAGATTGCTGATGGGAACAGCTTTACTGACAGCACATCAGCACAAGGAATTCCCTCTATTCCTATGGTAAGGACAGTCGGTGAGTTCACCAAAGGGCTGTGAATCCAGCAGGTACCGGTCACATGCTCCAGAGCCTCAGGTATAAGTATCCTTCTAATGCAGTAGCAACTTCTTCCTTGGTGGGCGTTTTTCTGTTTGCTGGGGAGGTGAAAGGCTGTGGTCGTGCATGCTTCTTTTCTGAAGCAGCTGCACTGAGCAATGTGTTTTCAGGGTAAATCTTACCATTTCTTGCAGCTTCATTGTCACAGCTGACATACTGAAGGCACTGCAAGGCTCTCTGGTACTTGGATTCTGGCATTTTTTTTAGCTTTTCATCCGTGACAGGACTTGGGATTCATCTACTTTGCTGAAAAGAGCAGTTTGCCTCCAATCTCACTGCTGCCTGCCATGGAAAGGCTGCAGGTGTAGGAAGGAGGTGATTCCACTTGCAGAACATCTTGGCAAAAAAGGGAAACCAGTTTGCTTAAATTGGGTTGTAGAGGCAGGACTTTCCTGCCTACACCTGGTTCCAAGTTTACAGGGCCAGCTGTGGCTTCCCTGGGGTTACAGGAACATCGGGTTTAAATAGGGCATTGCTGGAGCACTGTGGAGGCACCTCCTGACTGTCCGTGCTGAGAGCTGGGGTGTTAAGAAGTGATCCTCACTTGGACTCCAGTGGGTGGGAAGAGTCCTGGTCCATTTGGGTGGGAGCAGAGTTGTTCTAAATACTGTCAGAGACCTGGTACCAAATCCAGAGGAGGTTGTTGGCTGCCATCCAGCTCCTGTGAGTCTTTAGCTCCTCTTCATGTTTCAGTTTTTCTTACTGTGGCAGAAGACCTGGAAACTTAACTTTTGAATAATCTCATGGTATTTAGAAGTTCCATTATTGTGCATTACTTTATCCTAGGAGTGCACCTGGACTTTGTTTCCCCACTTGAAGCAGTCAGAATCCTTCCTTGCTGTCCTCTACATCAGTTTTGGTGTTTCTTTTCTTTTCCTGCTGCAGATGTGTCGAACCAAGGTGATCGACTTGAACGATGGTGTCTCCCAGTATGCCTGGTATCCCTGCACAGCCAACTTCCAGTACTCCCACATGACACAGACTGTTTTCTGGCTGAAGGTAGGAAGTGCACGCAGCATTCAGAAGTTTCCTCTTTGCCTGCCTCTACAGAGTTTCTCCAGCAAGCAAAATATCGTGGGCCAAGCCTTCCCAGGGCCAGGCTGCTCTTTTCTGAAGTATGTTTAGAGTAAAAGAGCAGAACAATGTCTTTGAGCACTGTCTGGAGAGTCAGTAGTGAAGTCCCCTCGTGTGTGACAAGGCTATTGAATTTCTGAGAGGGTTCAGCTTCGGGGCTGTTTGACTTGAGTTTATCTAATTTGTGTAGGAGAGATTGGAAGAGAAGATTTCTGTGTGACCTGGGATGGGAATTCTTCTTTTAAAAGTCCCAGACTGACTCCTGGGGATTTTTTAAAGCCCTCCACAGTTTTCCACCTCAGGCTTTGTGGGGTTTGTGTTTTCCCAGGCTTATTTTTCCCAGCCTATGGTGGCTGCAGCAGTCCTTGTTCACTTGGTCACTGACGGGACCTATTACCTGGACCAGAAGCAGGAGACCATCGGTGTGCAGCTGTTTGACACCAAAGAGCAAAGCCACGATCTTGGTAAGACCGTGTTGTATTTAAAACCCCTTTTTACTGCTTGCTTAATCTGGTGGTGCCCTCTTTTACCAGTATTCCTGCTCGGTTTTTTCAGAATTAGACCAAAAAATGGTGCTTGATCAATGCTCCAAGCCCTGAGCCTCACTAGAGTTTGTGGAAAATGATGTGGTATTTTATACAGACATATTATTTTATACAGACATATTTATTTCTCCATAGCTGTTCACTGTGTGTTCAGAGGTGATTAGCTCCTCTTCAGTCACTAAAATCAGCACTATCTCAATGCTTCACACCCAGCACTGCCCTGGAGAGACACTGATGAACCTGCAGGTGAACCCCTGGGAGCAGGGAGTGAGGAACCTCCAGCAGCTGCTGCAGCAAAGGTTTCTGCTTCACAGGGAATGCTTGGTGATCTCTAGTCCTGCTTGCAGGGAGGTCTCCAGAGCCATTTAATGGCCAGCATTCCCCAGGTGGAGTATTTGAGGTGGTGAAGGTCCAACCCCAGAGCCCTGCCAGGCTCCTGGTGGCCTCAAGCAGTCTGACAGAGGCAGGACCTGCACCTGTGCTGAAGTGCCAAGATAGACCAGTTTTGTCTCTACCCTTGGAACAGGGCCCTAAACTGGGGAAGTTGTGTCTGGTGAATTGTCCCAGGCTGCATTTAAGCTCCAGGACCAAAGAGCTCTCCTTAGCTCCCAACTCTGTCAGGGTAGGACTTGCATAATCCCTTCCCAGATGTTCTCTGCCTTTTTTTCACTGAGGAGAAAGCTGGCCAGGTCACCTCAAGAGCAGTTTTTAAGGAAACATAACTCCCACCCCCCAGGTTTCTGTTTTACCAGAATGTTTCAGTTTTAACAAGCTGAAACTCAAATGAGCTTCCCACTAGAGACAAGAAGGGACACACACAGTGGCAGGTGTTGGATGAGGATCCAGGATAATTCAGAATTTGGTGGGGCGTGGAGGAAAACAAAGGAAATACATGTGATGTCTGTTGTCCAAGAACAAATTGAAATTTGTAACAAGTTGTGCAGGTTGAGTCAGGATGGCTCCCAGTTAGCCAGAGCCCTTGGATTAATCTTACCCTCCTTTTGCAAAACAGTGGCACATAGCTCAATCCCTCTGAGAAATAAATGATGGAGACACGAGCATGCCAGCAGTACTTAATGTGACATTTTATAGGGACAGACAGACAGACTGGGAGAGAAAGACAACAAGAAAGAGGAGCAAAGAGGAAACTGAGGGTTAGGTTTTGAAATCTTCAATGAAGTTGCAACACGAGTTTGGCATGGCTCAGCCTGATGTCTGGACATCCTCCCAGCTGAAATGCTGCTTTCATCATGGAAAAGCCCCTTTGACCTTTCAGAAGAGGCTGCCTGGAGCAGACCAGAGGTGTAGGTGGGCTACCCAGCAGTTCTCACTCAGGCAGGGCTCCCCATTGCTGTTCTGTCTGAGTTCTGACAGTGACATGAAGTTCTTTTCCTGGGTATTGTGTTTCATGTGTTTGAATTATCACCGTGGCAAGCTGGAAACTGCAGCTGAGATGCAAATGTTGGCATGCACTGGGTGCAGGACCGACTGAGACACTCAATGAGCCTTAAGCAGGGGTTCGTGGCAAACTAAAAGTACATCCAAAAGGAAGTAGCAATAGTTTAAAGCTCGATCAGTCCTCGGTGTGCTGAAGACACTGCCATGAGCAAAACGCAGCCTATCCAGACATGCAGTTCCCACCTTGATCAGAGCCAGTGGATGTTCAGAAAATAATGTGAAGCTTCTTCTAAGTCCTGGTAGGAGGTGGAGAGGTTGGGGTGCCAAACACCTCAGTGCTGTTGGTTCAGAGCCATCGCAGACACCGGGGTTCAGCTGCTGAGTTGAATAGATTGTGCAGAGCTCCAGAAACAGGGGTGATCCTGGGACAGCTGTGACTGCCCCCACGGGCACCTGCACCTTCTTCATGGGTTAAGGCAGGGGAGATAAATAACCCTGACCTGTCCAGCCCCCATTTTCCCAGTCAGGGTCAGAAATAACCAGCAGTGCAGCACAGATCTGAGGGTCTGTTCTGTTGTGGGCACCACCTGAGTGCAAGGAATGAAATAGAAGTGAATAAACAGCCTCATACCATAAGGTCTTTCTTGGCTTTCCATCAGAGAAGGCAGAAACTTCCAAGGAATTTGGGAACCCGGGATTTTGAGTATTAACTGCACCTGTTTGTAAGTGAGAAACGTGCACCGTTCCACAAGGAGCTGATATCAAAAGACCTGTGGGAGGCAAGTAGACAGGGAGGTTATTTCAGGGTCAGGTGAAGACCAAAACAAAAAGAGGTTTGCTTTTTTATTTTATTTTTTTTATTACAGGAAGATTTTTTTAAGTAGAGGGTGGGAGATAGATGTTTAAAGAGCGTGTCTTAATTCACAGGAAATCACTTTCTAAGGAGAAAAATGAAAGCCTTTTTATTCCTTCCCTTTTGAATCAAGAAATCCGAACTGGGGGAAAAAAATAATAACAGAAATCCCTGAGCCAGTTAAACATGCAAATAGAATTTATTTTATTTTCAAATTTGTAAGAGTATCAGGGTAGCCAAGGGGCCTGGGCCAAAGCCATTGCTGGGGGAGCTCCAGTGAAGCAAATGGATCTGGAGCCAAGCTGATCCTCGGAGTGATGCCATGGAGCTGTGGAGGCAGAGCCTTGCAGGCAGCCAGCAGGCTGTGAATCTCAATTAATGAATTTTGAGGGCAGTCCTCAGCTGTCTGTCCTCTGCCTTCCCCCTGAGGTGGGTTTGGCCCATTTGAATTCAGGTTGCTTCTACCTGAAGGGGGGAATTTCTTCCCAGCTGTCACCGAGTGCCTTCTCCACTGGACAAAAGGGATTAAGAAGTCTCCTTGCTGCCTCTCTGGTGTTTCTGTGCACCTCAACCTTGAGATGCTTTTATTTCCCCAAGACTCAATTCTTCTCTTCTCAAGTGAGATCACCTGGCTCCATTTCTATCTCCAGGACCAAATCTGCCTTTTCTTGCAATGGACAAGATACCCTAATGCTCAAAACTATTGAAGAAAATATCAAATCTGGGCACATTTAGTGGAAAACTCATGCCAGAAAGTTTTACACTGAGTGCTAATGACATGCACAGCTCCAAACGAGCCAGTGGTGCCCCTGCCCTGGTGCACAAAGGCTTTCAGCCTGCCGGCCCCATTTGATGCTGCATATAAAGGCTCCAACTGTCCTCCAGGACCTGTTTTACAATAGTGTGACTCCACTTCCCCCGTGCTGGTTGCTCCTGATTTTCCAGAGCACAATAGAAACGTGGCTGTGGTCTAAAGAAGCGGCTCTGAGGGCCTGCCGCGCTCACAGAGAGAAAGGCAGCCTTTCTTCAGCTGTCTGGAGGGATCTGCTTCTCTGCTAAGCTCTCCGGAGCGATTTGGGAAGCCCCTCCAGGCAGCTTACCATAACTTTTCAGCTCTATAGGGCCATTCCTCTGGGTGAAATGCCTCTGAAGTGCCCACGGCTTCGGGAAGCAATTGTGTTAAGCCTGACCCTTCCTCTGATCTTGTCTCTCCTCTGGCAGGTGTCCACGTCCTGAGCTGCAGGAACAATCCCCTGATTATCCCCGTCATCCATGACCTCAGTCACCCTTTTTATCACACCCAGGCTGTCCTCATTAGCTTCAGCTCCCAGTTTGTGGCCATCTCCGGGGTGGCCCTGCGTTCCTTCCACAACTTCGACCCCATCACCATCAGCAGCTGCCAGCGAGGACAGACCTACAGCCCTGCGGAGCAGAGGTGAGCGTGTCAGCCCTGCTTCCCTCTGCCTCACACCCACCACCCCCAGCGCCGGCCGGGGCTGGGGAGGAGGCAGGAGGGGCACAGCAGCTGAACCCTGCTGACCCCTTTGTGTCACGGGTAAAAAACCGGCAGTGTTCTCATTGATCAGGATGGATGGGACATTTAACCCGCATGGGATGCTGTTAGTGAATTATTTCCTCTTCCTTTCTCCTCCCTCCTTTATGCTAAGCCTGGAGTTGGGGCCAATTCACTCCGCACACATTCCCCAGCCCAGCATCATGTTCACCACTCACACACCAGTTCAATCTGAACCGCTTTGTGCTGCCACAGTGCCACGGGGACCTCCCACAGAAGGGACCTCGCGGACACAGAGTGATGCCTGTGCCCTGGAGGGGCCGGATCCTGCCAGGTGCCCAGCCCTGGGCTGCAGGGCCATGGCCATCAGCATCTGCCGTGCTTTTATGGCTGGCTGAGGACCTCAGCACCTCTCTGGATCCGGCCCCCATTCTGAAAAGCTCTGTGGGACCCCCCAGGATGAAAGGTTTATAGCTACCGTTTTATTCTTGTTGTTATTACAGACACATCAATAGATCACCACCAACCCCTCTCAGTCTCTGCTTTACAGCATCCCACAGAGATTGTGACCTTTCATGGCCTCTGGTGCGGCAGCTTCATGGATCCTTTCAGCAAGGCAGTGAAAAGAAGAGGAGAGAATTTAGCAAAACCCCTGAAAGAATTATTTTTTTTCTTCCTTTGTGAATTCAAAGTTGTGAGCAGTTGTCATACCGTAGCAGCAGCAATAGTAAAACAAGTTGCATATCCCAGCAAACCTCTGCTCAGCCTCCTAAGCAAGCTGTCAGGTTTTTTGATAATGTTCTGGCTTGTTTTTAGGACCCACTTTTATTCCAGGAAAGGCGGGAGGGTGAGAAGGGGGAGAGAGAAGGGAAAATAAAATAAAAAAAAAGGAGTATATCTATAGCTAAATCAATCCAGTCAGTGTGTTCTGACCTAGATTCAAGGCGTCTGATCATTCTGTGCAATAGGTTGTATAAATTCAGAGGCCCAAAGACAGCAGGATCAAGTTTCAGATGAGAAGTCTGGTGGTGGAAGTGTGGCCAAATCCCAGCGCAGGAGCAGGACAGAAAAAGAGTGAGAAAACCTCACTGGAAGGAGATAGGGAGAAACATCAGGGAGCTCAGGGGAACTGAGACACAGGACCACGTTCCGCTGCCCTCTCAAGTTTTCAGTAGGAATTGAACCGTTTGTTCACTTATGGAATTAGAAGTGCTCTGTGTTTAGAAAGTTATTTCCTTAATAAAAAATGCATTCCCCTTAGGCAAAGCTTCAGTGAGCCTCTGCAGCCCAGCAACCCAACCTTTGGAAATCCTTTGAGGAAGAATCACCTGCCTTTTGCCTCTTACTTTTCTCCTCAATTCTTTGGCATCGTTTTGTTTTCGGGATGCACTGAACCCTCTCAGCCCCCTGCTCTCACGAGCTCCCATCCAAACCTCACTCGGTCAAAGTAATGTTTTAAGTCTTGCAGGTTCCAACACTGGACTGACCATGAAGTTTCCCATGTCTGTCAGGGAACTAGAAACTCTCAGAAGTAAAGCCCTGATCCAAAGGCAGTTGAAATCAGAGGTTTTTCCACCGATGACAGTGCTACAGTGGAGAGTCAGTCCCAGTTTGCCTTGTGATGGGATCGTTTGGGGTGAGCAGATCTGTTTCCTTCTGTACAAACGACTCCAAGCAGTTCAGGCACCCAGGATGTGGAGACAGTTGTGCATTAAGTTGTGCAGCCAGGAAATAGGTGACACCTTTGCTGTCACCTGCTGTCTTTTTTCTTGGTTATTTTACCCAATCCAGGAAGAACATAGAAAGGTAGATTTTAAAAATTACTTCTTAATCAGCTCAGAGGCTGGATGTGTGTTTTCTGCCGCCCCTGCTCATAGTCTGCCCACCAGACCCCCTTGGAGTGCCAGTTCCACACTGCCCATCTTTCCCTTCTCCCCTTTCCCTGCTGGTTGCATTTGCCTAATAGGGTTTTTAAAGTATTTCTTTAATTTTTAAAGGAACTTGCCTTCTGATAGGTAAGCATCAATTTTACCACTTTCATTTTCCTTAGGTCAACATGGATATTTTTGCCTGCTTTTTGGCTTCTCTTTACAAGACGTATTATTTCTCTCTTTCAAGGAGAATTATTTTACTTGGAGAGGATTTATAGCCAGATACAGGTATTTCTAGGCAAGGGTGCAGATTTTAAAATTGTGAGGGAAAGCAAATATATTGTCCCTTAAAAGTTTTTGTTTTGAGGGTGAATGGATCCCTCCTGTGGGCTAGTGACAACTTAAAAAATGAAAATAAAACAGTCACTCACTCTTCGTTCTTAAGATATGTATTATAGCTAATAATTTAGAGAAAAATGTGCTTAAATCTAAAAGTCTAATCGAACTTTATTGGTAGCTGTCCTCAGTCATCCTGAGTTGTTTTGAAAATCCATTCCATCCTTCTGAAGACTATTATATAGAGTTTGAAAATTCTTGCTCTCTCCTTTCCAGTTTTATTCTTCCAGTTGTTTTTTCTGCTGCCAGTTGACTACAGACTCTTTTTTTTTGTTTTGTTTTCAGCAGAAGTTTACCTCACTGCTGGAGATGTGCTGTAAAAATGACTCTCTTTATTTTCACGTTGCATCCTTAAGCCAGATATAATGGCCCGGTTAGTTCTTCTCTTGTGCTTTATAGCTCAAATTATTATACTTTTACTATTTCCTATGTGGCCTCATGCAGTGGACAGTGAAATTGGGTGTGCAGAAGCAGAGGTGTAATTTCCCACCCGGCAGTCACTTGAGCAGCAAGGCAGCCTGGTGTGCTGGGGCTGCCTTTGACAGTGGCTCCTCGAAAATCAGGTTTTTGTCTTTTTCGCTGGGTAGGAAACGTCAGCTGGGGGTCACCCATCCCTGGCAAAGCAGTTCATGGGAAGTGCTGCTTTTTCTCAGTGGCACGTCCCTGCCGTGGTTACCTGACCTGTCCCCTCCACCACCCCTCCTGGTGCAACTGCTCCTCTCCTGGAAACTGCAGGCAGGAGGCAGGAAAGCCCAGTTCACCCAGTTCAGCTGTCAGAACTGCGCGTTTCAGGACTTCCATCTTTCTAATCCACCATTAACTCCGTTCATACTGAAGACAAGTCCCCTCCTGGCTGCCCATGGCTCTCCAGTCTCCTTGCCTCACATTGTCACCACCTCGTGCTTTCTAATGAATGTAGCAAAAAGATTTTCCTTTGCATTCTTTGGTGAAACCTTGGCACAGCCTCACTGCTACAGCTTCAAAATAGCTTCTGCAGAGGAGATTTTGGATTTTCCTCCCTCCATCAGTTGGCATACCTGGGTGTTAGACCCTGTAGACCAAGACCCACCCCTGGGCACCATACCCTCAGCTCTATGGAGAGGTTCCCTTTGAGCTGCACCCTTTGCTGCCCCAAACAAGCCCCAGGGATTCGTAGCCCACTCCAGCTCTTCTCTTTGTCTTGTTCTCTCCTGCTGTCAGCTTCCCCAACAAGAAATGATGAAGATAAATCTTCAGCAGCAGAACAAATGCAGCCGCTCTTTACAACTCTGGGGTTTTTTTCCTTTTTAGAAGGGGGAAAAAGGGTTTCCTCGTCTCTTTTTGTTGTGAATTAATGCAGCTTTCTCTTTCCCGGTTCAGCTGCCTTTCCCCTGCCCTGCATTCTGTCATTAAGCACAATCTCTGTCAGCTTGCTTCGGGTGAAATTAATGAATTTCTCACAGAACTGTTAATCATAGAAGCTTTGGTCCGTGACATGTGTTATAATTCAATGGGTTTTTAACCTTCGCCCCGTTTTGGTAATTGGCAAACGGCATCATTTGGCTTTTATTAAAGTGGAAGGCGATGCATTTTCTTTGTTTGCCTGGACAGACTCTGGCAGCGAGACCTGTGGGGCTGCTGATGCCCAGGGACATGGTCCCACTTCCAAGCTGGCAGGGTGATGGGGCTTTGAGAGCTTTATCAGTTCAACATGGAGCCCCCTGGCAAGAGCAGCTCACACCACGGGTGCAGGCAGGCTGGAGGCAGAGCCCGTCCCCAAGGAGAATTTGCCCTGTCAGTGGTGGGGATGGTGAGGGGGACGCTCCAGCTCGTGCCTCTCCTTTCTCTGGGGCTTACCTTGGGTTGGAGCAAGGGTTTTCTGTAATTCTCTGGGTTTAGCTTCATTCTGACCCTTTCAGTTTGAAGCAGAGGTTTGCTGCCATCGCTGTCAGAGTCAAACCCAGCAGTACTGAGGTGACGTCGCTGAAGGGACCATAGGTGACACCACTTGTGGTCGCTCTCATGGACCATATTTGAAGGCAAATACCTTTTTAAGAAAGGGCTTGATCCTTCTTCCAGTCAGCATAGGTTCATCAGTCCCTATCCAGCCCCATGGATTTGGGTAGATATTCAAGATTTTGTGTTAGTACAAGAAGGCAATATGCTTTAGCTGAAGACTGAAGGAGACAAATTCATTGCCACCTTTCCACCTTTTCAGTTCTTTTCTTTTTTTTTTTTTTAAATTTCCACAGCAAGGAATATGGCTAGCAGCCTCTGCATATATGTTTGGATTAGAGAGAGAGAACCTGCTCTTGCCTTTAGAATAACCTCTAGAGAGGAGAACACAAACCCATTGTAAGAGTAAATATGTTGGAAAAACCCTCAGAAGTCTACACATGGGTGAGTTGTGTACTTGGTGGCTTAGGACAAATCCAAATTGCCCTTTGGATCTGCAGCCCAGGCTGGCCCAGACTGTGGAAAAGGGAGTTCTTCCTGTGTCCAAGACATAACGTTGTGGCCCTTCCCCTAAAAAGAGCCCATTATGAGCTTTTAGGCTCACCTGAGCTTAGATATGTGTCAGAGCCATCACAAAGGAAACAAATAATTAAGGCACCATGTTAAGATGAGTTCTTGGAAAAGTGCTTGACCTCGGGGTTAGGAAAAGAAAGTTTGGCTGCTGTAAGCTTTTCAAAAGAGGAAGTCCTGGATTGTTTTTTTGTGAGGAAGGAAGAGCTCCACTTAATTGTTATAATTTTCTATAAACATGTTAAAATACAAATGTTTCTAGGATTGTGTCACTAAGGCCCCAATTTAGCAAAGCCCTGAGCTATTTGCTTACATCCCCCTGTAGTCAAATCTATCAGTGGGACTTAACTGTGCTTTTGAAGTTAAGCACATATTTAAGTGCCTTGCTGAATTGGGGCCAATATTGGCACAGTGAAATACAGATTTAGAGCCTAATGACTGAGCTCATTTAGATTAGGGATGGGCAGAATGGATTTGAATAAAGTCAGAACTGGCTCAGAACTTCAGCCTACATGTGAAGCTAACGCAGTCCAGGGCTTTTTGCATCATTGAAACAGTCTGCCTTGATCTGTTTTGAACATGCAATGGAATGTGTGCAAGAAATCCACTGCTCCTTGCACTCACCTTGGCGTGAAGATGTTGTTTTAGGAAATTGTACACTGCCAGGGCAAGAAAAGGAGCAAGTGAGTCCTGATGGGGACCTAGTAAAATAAACACTTGTCAGGGAATGTCCCAGGCACCGACACTTGTTCAGGTAAATCGTCAGAGTGGTCCTTGGGTCCCTGGTGTAGCTTTGCTCCAGACCACTTCATACTTTGGTAAGGATTTTGGGGAGTTAGGATAGACCAGGGATGATTTGAAATAGGCAGTTTTGATGAAGTCACGTGATTCTGACTGCAAGAAAATGGGATAAACTGTCCTATGCCAGGAATCAACATGAGTTAAAGCCGAAGCGATTCCATTCTCAGATGCTGTTATATTGTTTCTTTCCTGAGGAATGCACATTTTCTGGAACATGTGATGATTGACCACTGCTAAATGGCAGTACCCATGCAAGAGCTTCTGTAATCCACAAATGGATGTGATGGGTTCTTTGTCTAAACTTCCTACTTGGAGATATTCATTTCTCCTTCTTAATTCTGCATTTGCAGAGCTCAATTCAGGATCGTGACTTCAAAATTCATTGGGATTTATGGCTGACAGTAGCTGATACCAAATTGGAACCAGTAGCTAGAGAACCAGAAATATTTAAATTAGAAACATTTGGTGGCAGTGGTTGTTTTTTTACAAAAAGTGAATGGTTGTATTGTTTGTCACTGAAGTCATTCATATAGAGTTACAGACAGAGAGAGCTGCCCAGATGATCTGCTAACCGAGGCATAATCTGGAGCCTGGAGGGGGTGGCTAAAAATGTTCCCTGGCCATTTCAGAAGACCACAAGGGGACTTGTAAACAGAAAGAAGAACATCACAATAAGTGTTTCTTAATGCTTTTGTCTGTGGCGTTTCAGTTCTGTAGGACTGCTAAGCCCAGGCTTGCTCATCTGGTGTCCTGATCTGAACTCCAGAAACCAGATTCTTTTTCTCCTTTACATTGATGGAAATGAAAAGCAATGCCACTGACTGCGGTGACGTTGCTTCAGATTTCCCTCTGTGCAAATTGCAAGGGTTTTCTTGGGCTCATCCTTCCCTCTGAAGCCATTCAAGGCTGAATTCAGTGCTACTTTAATTCACATAAGTATTAGATTAAATGTCTGCTATTATTTTATTTTTCCAACATCAGTGGAAGAAGGTTTTCAGATTTTGAGGCAGTTTTGCAACGGGCAGTCAAGGTTTGCAATGTGTGCTTCTGCGAGTGGCTTGGCAATAGTGCTCCTTTTTTCCCCAGTGAGTCAACTTCCTCAGCACTGCAGCCCTGGCACAGGAGGCACTCGTGCTGCAGCCTCATCATCTGAGAAATGGAGGGGAGCAAGTGAGAGCTGGCCCTCATGGGACATGGAACAGGGAGGGTTCCACACAGCATCATTCAGCGTTTACACTCTCAGTCAGCATCCAGCTTCAGATATTCTTGCTGATGTCAGCTGATGACTTACTCAAGCAGCAGTGCCATGAGGTTGGTAGGGTTAGGAGGAGGTTGGTAAGGCCCTGCTCTGCTCAGGGAGCCGCAGGGTGTGAGGCTCAGGTGTGTAAAGGGGTGCACAAAGCTTGTGGTTCACTCCCTGCATGGTTTGTGTTGGGCGTTTGCAAGGCAATGGCACCTGGCTGTTCTCCTCCCCTCGTTTCTCTTCACTGATGACCACCTGGGCACAAGGACGTGCTGCTCACTTGTTCTGCTGCTGCTCCATCCACAGCCTTATCAATTGTTGCAGAGTGAAATCCATGGCAGTTTAAATGCCAGGCTGTGAGTTGCAGTGACTGGAAAACGTGAAATCCTTGGTTAGTGGGTGGGGATCCTCCTGAAAGCAGGATCACCCTGTTCCAGGCCAGCTCTGGCAGAGGATCATCCATTCTGCAGAAGTGATGAGCACCACGGTTGTGCCGATAGACAGGGGTTTGTTGCATACAAGGGTATGGAGCTGGCCAACACAGAGGTGGAATTCTCCTTCCTCAGCCCTGTCAGCAGTGATGCTTTGTGCACTGTGAGGAAATAAGATATTTCTGAATGTAGAAATTGTTTATGGCTCATCACACTCCAGGGAAGGGCCAACACTGAACAAGCAACCTTAAATTACAAGCAGCGGGCACTTCCCCTATAGTGCTAGTCTGGGACTGAGAAATGAGTTGTGCAGGTACATAAATACTGTCATTTAATCTGATCTAGAGCTCAGTAGAGACATGTGCAGATGTGCTTCTCTATCAGTAACATGGGGATAACAATACCAGCCCAGGTGTCTCGCAGGGGTGTCATGAAAATTAATTAGATAATGTCTGCATGGTGCTTTGAACACAGCAAAACACCACGTACATGCTAAGTCAGGGCTTACTGAGCTGAACAGGGCTTTGGTGGCTGTTAACCCTTTTTTCTAGGAGACAGGAATTTCTTGCTTGCAATCATGTCACAATATGTGTTTGATACATTGCTCTTTCTATAAATTTCTGTTTCAGGCTCTTCCCTACCCAAGCAGATGGTGAAATAAGTTAATGTTTCCCCTCCTCAGAACTAATTTAACTGTATTGAAATTAAATTAATTTTCAGCTTCAGCAGAGACATATCACCTTGTAGGGGTCCTTATCCCAGAAATCTCATCTCTAATCCAGAAACTCTTTGCACATAGAATCATGGAATGGTTTGGGTTGAAGGGACCTTTAAAGATCATCTGCAGTAAACAGGGACATCTTTAAGTAGATCTGGTTGCTCAGAGCCCTGTCCAACCTGGCCATGAATTTTTCCAGGGATGGAGCATCCACAGTTTCTCTGAGCAACCCATGTCAGTGTTTTACCAGCCTCATTGTAAAAAATATTTCTTCCTTCACTCTAGTCTAAGTCTCCCCTCATGCTTTAAGACCCTCAGCATTTTTATTGCTGTTTTGTTGAGGGACTGCCCCATACTGACACTTAAACATGTGCTGTAATGTTTGACTCAGGTCATCAGAGATGGTGAAAGATTTTGTGTCAACCAGACCATCTCCGTGTATATAAAAATTAAAAATCTCTTTTTGAAAGTTGTTCTAAATGTTACAATAGTTTTCCAGAGGGACAACAGACAGTTTCCATGGGGGAAAGATTTTATGGATGGCAGGACAGCAACTGGAGAGATCTGAAATGACAGCATGCTGCTGAGCTTGATAAGAGCTTATCAACACAGCTACACAGCTGATGTTTGGTGTTCCTCGTGAAGGGGAATAAAATGAATGTGATGATTTCAATCGAGCGTCTCAAAGATAAGAGTGTCTATCGCAGAAACCCCTCCTCACGTGTGCACACTTATCACTGCCAATATCAGCACTCCTGAATTCAGCAGATTTGAAATTGGATGGGTCATAAGGACTGCTCTTGGAGGGAAGCTCACAGGAGGGATGGATGGATGGATGGATGGATGGATGGATGGATGGATGGATGGATGGATGGATGGATGGATGGACATTAATACAGAAGTACGGAGGTCGCAGTGCAGTTGAATATTGCAGAACAGAAGGTACTTCTGCAGAATTGGCCGGCTCCTCCTTTTTGCTACAAAACCTGTAATTTGCTGTCATTGTCATTGCTGTGCCCACTGCCTCTGTCCCTCAGGACACGCACCAAGAGGCTGTGGAGCCCTTTCCAGAGCTGGGTTCAGAACTCTCTGACCAAAAAGTCTGTCAGTCTGACACTGCACTTGTGGAATGGATTGAAATAATCAAATAACAAATAACACCACCCCTCCTTGTCTCCCTCGCAGCTGTGTCCACTACTCCTGCGAAGCCACCGACTGCCAGAGGCTGGAGATCGAGAACGCGGTGCTGAACTGCACCGGCGGCACCGGCTGGGACAACGGCGCCCAGTGCAACGTGAGCTGCAGGACCGGCTACATCCTGCAAATCCACAGAGACGATGATCTCGTCAAGAGCCAGGTTTGTCCTGCTGGAGGGTTTTTTCATGATGCAGAAGACCAGGATAAGCAAACAGTTGTGGAGAAATTGAGAAATAACTCAGGCTAGACCCTAAAATCTCAGCCCAGCCTTGGGACAAGGTCTTATCCAAATGCTTGTCGTGAGAACAGGAGCCCTTTGACTCTGTAGGAAGAGTTACTGGCAATGAGCAAAGCTCAGATGTTCCCTGAATTTAGACATTTTCAAACGAAAAAGTTTGTGTTCAGTCCTTCTTTGATCTCACTGGCTCTACTCAGCCAAACAGTGGGGTTGGTGTTTTGGGAGTAGGGTGCTTGTGTTTTTGTACAACCAATTTCTGGGCAAAATACCTCCTTTTTAGTCCTCAGATTGAGGCTAACAATGTCTTAACTCCTTTGCATTGTTTCAATCCATCTAGTCCAAACCACACTCTGATGTGTACAGCATGGAGGGGACAGAAGAAGCACCCAAACCTTTTTGCTTCCAGACAAATCACCAAAAACCTCCCCCAGCAGGGCAGGAAGTGCTCCCCATCCTCTCTAATCCATGCATTAATAATCCAGTCCTACAAAAGCAGTACATCTTCATGCAGTGAGGGGGGTATTGAGGAAAACTATAAATTTGTTAAAACATCAAAAAAAAAAAAAAATACAGGTCCTTTGTGCTGGGGAAGGTGGATGAGGTGCACGTGCAGCAAGGCCCTGGGAGCAGGATGCTGGGGACGGGAGGATGCAGGGCTGACACCCCACTTTGTGCCCTCATCTCTCACGCTGCCACATCCTCTAAGTGCGACATGGGGGTGGTTTCCCCCATCAGCACCTTCTCTCACTGGTTGTGGGGGCAGCCCTCACATCTGGGGCAGCCCTCCCATCTGGGCCGGGGGCTGGGGCAGCCGCACTCAGCAGCCTGTCTGTACTTGTGAAATACTGTGTTCTTCATAAGCTCGCAGAGGGGGGAGACAGAGTGGAGGGGAATGAGTCAGCCCTTTCAACTCAATTACAAAACAAATACAGGACCCCGCGAGCTGGGCCTCTTCCATCCTAATTGGCATCAGCACCAGAACCCCAGCTCCAGCTGAGCATTTTTACAGAACAGAAAACAAGTTCTCAAAACGAGCCTGAATGGCTGAACCAGGAAATTGTTGGAAGGGATCTGTACATGGGGTACATGGAGCACGCAGGGATCACAAACCAAATAAAACAGCCTGAGCATGCTTCACCAGCCCTGTGTTATTTAAATGCAAGCATTACCTTTTGAGGAGGCTTGGCCAGCTGGTCAGGGTTTTGCTGGGAGAAGTTTGGTTTCAGAGCCTTGATCGGACTCATATGACAGGAGCAGAGGATTTTAGCACCCCTCGCTAACGTGATTCACTGCCGATTACAACACGCTTCCTCTCACCCTGCTCTGCTATTGCACTTCGTTGTCTTTTTCCACCAATAAAACCCCCTGAGGCCAGTGGCTTTGTTTTGCTCAGTGCTGTGCATTCACTGTTCAAATCAGGGAAGGAGTGGAGCATCTGAAAGCTACCCATGACCAGCTAAGCACATTAAACACATGCTTTAAAAGTTTTATTAGTGTGCTTCAGAGATCTGCTGAAAAGGAACAGACTATTTCTTTCACTATCATCTTGTTTTATTTCTTTGTGTCAGGTGCTTCTAACTAGAACTTGTGGAACGTGTAGGCAAGAAACTAATTATCTGAGAAAGTCCAGAATCCATTTTTGGTACGATTTCTCGTATCAAAAGGCATTGTGCTCCTTCCATAATTGCTTCCCAGCTTCAGCTTCTTCTCTTCCAGTCACAAGCATTTGGGGGTGAGAAAGGGCACGTGGGTTGTTGTCCATGGTCACAGGGACTTCCTGTCATGGCTGGGGAACCTTGCATGAAGCTATTCCTTGTTTCACTCTTGTCATTTAGTTGGTTATTTCACTCGTTTGACCGATTTGAGGGTCTAGAGATACTTTTTTTTCTCATTTAACTGCCAGTGTGTGCAGCTGCCTGAGGAAGAGGAGAAGGAAGTAGCTTTGCACATGTTGGTGTTTCACACTCTTGGGTAGGAAGGAGGCTGAGCTGAGGAGCAATGTCTCAAAGAGCAGACTGGCCATCAGTGATCCAGAGCCACTGCATGCTGGTGAAGGGGATTCACAGACCAGTGGCAACTCCTTGGTTTAGCACCTGAACCACATTTGTCTTCCCTATTTCATTGAAAGACAGAAAAAAAGGGCAAAGAGAATTAAAAGCGAAATTTTCAAAAGCACCTCGGTGATGTGGGGGCACGAGTCACATTTCAAATCAATCTTTCACATCTAAAGGGTCTTTGAAAGTCTTCTTAAGAGTTTCTGCACTTTCTGGTCTCTGTGTCTTCTGAAGCCACCATTTTAATCAGTCTTAGGGCAAAACATTCATTCATTCCTTCTCTGAGAAGCTCCCATTCCCAAATTCTGTTAAAACCCCATAAAATCACCAAACCCTAAAACCCGTCAGCACTCTGTGCAGCAGAAACTGTTTGCTGCTTGAAAAGAAAAAGAAAGCTGAGCTGTTTACAGACTCTTGGGCTCTCTCTCATCCTCATTGAGGGACTTCAGCAACAACAACAAAAGGGTTTGCATAGTGAAGGAGCAAAATCCTTCATGTATCTTTCTCACAAAGAAGATCTCGGGGATGTTTTCGTTCTCCCTCCCTGATTTCTTCCCACCCCCCCTGACAACTCCATCGCTCTTCCTTGTCTTCTCCCTCTTTCCCCCCTTTGTCTTTCACTGCTTTCCTCCCCCTTGTCCTTCACTGAAAGCCCTGCTCATTCAGTTACTTGTTGTCATCTCTCCTTGAAGCTACCACCACTGCTGCTCTGGTCAAGAGGTGTTATTTAAAACCCAGCAGCTCCCTAATGTTGTGCAAAGGCATCATCAATCATGCCAGGAAAAGAAAGCGCAGCTCATGTGGGTTCAATTAGAGGCACAGTAGTGGGCAGAAGTGGAAGAATACTTAGAGGGGAGGGCACAGCTGTTCATTTTTAAGGAGAGGAAACTTCACACGTGAAGCATCGCTTGAAGAAGGAGCCGGCTGGGATCTTGGGCAGCAGGAAGGAGACATGAATTCTCCCAGGCTGTTAAAAGTCCCGAGAAACAAATCTTTCTGGCACCAGATTTGTTTAAGTTTGCATCCTCTTCACTGCACTGCACACTGTATCTTTGGAAGCCCCTTTCCTCTCCCCCCTCTTTCCTCCTTGCCCACCCTCCCTCCTTGCGTAAGCCTCTTTTGGAAGGCAGGACATGAAGGGAGGCAGTTGCTGTGATGCCAGTCAAAGCAGCACAAAGTGCCCAAAGTGACAGCTAATAAACCAGATGAGAAAGCCAAGTGCTTCGTGTGGGCTGCTGTGAGCTGGGTGACCTTGTCAGATCAGACAGGCTAAACAGGCACGTGCCTGCTCAGCTCTGGGTGGGAGAGCTGCAAAGACAGAGGCAGATGCTGCCACTAAGACCCAGCACCAGATCCAAGGGCTGAGTCCATCAGAAATATCCCCAGGGGGTGGCATAGCTGGGGAGGGACAGGATCCTGCTCTGCAGGTGCTGTCCCTGGGCACTGCAGTGACACACCCTCAGGTGTGACACTGCAAGAGGGGAAAGCCAAAAGCTGGTGGGTGCCATGAGCTATGATTTCTGTGATAAGTTTGTCCTTTGTGCTTCCAATCAGAGCCTCTGGTCTTTGTCTCCATGGCAGGGAATGCCCTCTGCTGTGTCCTGCTGCAGAATTACACGTGCTCCTGTTGCTTGAAGTGATGACATGATAGACATGCTCTAAAATGTGCCATTATTATGTCTGACCTTGAAAACCTCAGCTTCCATCATATCAAACATGGAACAATTTACTGGGAAAAGCTGAGAAGCCAGGGTCTTACCCCCATGGGCACAGCTTCTCTGCTTGGGAATGGCCTTCCCAGTGTGAAAGGAAGAGCCACAAGGGTCACAAGGTTTTTCTGGGGAAGGTACCACAGGGAAAAACCCAGAGATGAAAATGTGGAGACACAAATTACTAACTTTTCCCATCAAGGTCTAGAACAGGGGCACAGACCAAGGGCAGTGGGAGTACAGCTGTGGAGAGGGATCCCTTCCAAAGAGAGTGATCCCAGGCCCATGACATTTGCAGCAGGCTCTGGTGTCCCGCAGCTTCCTGCTAACAAAGGCCATGGCAGCAGCTGAAATACTCTCACAAGTGGTAGCTTGGGCAAAACATTCCTTTTGTAAGGTGTGACTGTCATGCACAGATATTGCTCCTGTTTAAATTTTCCTGTTACATTCTGGTTTCTGAGTTTGCACTGTTTATTTGGTGTTCTGCTGAGGTTCATCTGATGTGCAACCCTGTCATTAGAGAAACTTCCTCGTGCACCACACTGTGTCTCAGCAGCCAGCATCAGCTAGTAGGAACACTCATTTATTCCTAAACTCAGAATCACAGCAACACCAATAACTTTATTCCTGGAGCTGAATCTCTTATTGATAGAGCTTCTCTATGTTCAGCATGGATCCAGTGTCCAACATGAAACTATGCAAGACCTATGTCTTTTCCATAACATTTGGATAGCCCCTGACATCATTAGCTTGATTTTATTGACTTCGATAGCTTGGGTTTATGTTTTAAGTTCCAGCAGCCACGGTGCTGCTGTGTTATTTGATGATAGCATCTGTTAAAGGGAAATGGAGGCTTTGCTGGATGCTGCAGCAGCTCATCCTGGAGTGCTGATGGTTTGCAAGACATGGGAATGCACTGTATTACCCCTTCTCCTGTGGCCATCACACTGCAACCCCCTGGAAGCACCTTCAGGCATCTTTAGGGCATCAACTGCCTGCAGTTTATATACAATTTTTAATAATACAGATATTCTGATGAACAACAAAGGCAGAATTAACAGCCACTGGGGAGTGAAATGATTGGGAATAAGAACACACTGTGTCTCTTCACCTGATGGCTCTGAGTATCCCAGAATGTGCTACTCTGAGTTTGTAGAAAAGACATTTTTTTTCCATCAGCAATGCTCCCTGTTTAAATAAACTCCACGGTCTAGAAAAGGGGTTTTGTGCCCACTTGGGAAGTGTCCAGTTTCTCAGCTCTGGGACTGCTTTTTCCATTCTAAATGCAACCATATATCAAAGGGAGACAGGTCTGAACTTCTGTTGAAACCATTAGGGTGTTTTTGCAAAAAGGGAATCCAGGTCTCTTTGATGTGTGTTAGAAAAATTCCCCTTCCTTTTATAAACCCAGATCAATGGCCGGCAGTGCAAATCTCCTGTGAGCATACCAGCCCTGAATAAAATATTCCCTGGAGGCAGGGGAGTGCTGCTGTAAGGCTTGGTCAGATTCCTCGCCAGTATCTTCCCCTTCTCATGTTTGGGTTTCTCACATTTCTTAACCTCTGTCCCTCTCTTTATTCTGGTGTGGAGGGAAGAGTTAGATTCTTCACTTCTAGCTTTTAATAATTTTCCATTTTTAATTAGAAAGTGGATATGTTGTTTACTCAGTTCTCTTTGCCAACATCTGTTTGTTCCTCAGTCACCCAGTAAATTCATCTGAGCTTTGGATGGGTGGCTCCTTTACCTCCCCCCATTTTTCTTCTTTGCCCCTAGCACTCCAGGATCCCAGTGTGCTGTGCAGTTTGGGTTATTCCTCAGATCCACAGAAGTGTAGCTTTTGTGTAGCTGTGATGGTAGAGTGACTTGGGGAAGTCAGAGCACAGGTACTGATTCTGTGTAAACCTCTCAAGTTCCAGGTGCCAGTTTTGGGCAGGACGCTCTTGGGTCTGTCCATGGCAAACTCCTCCTGGAGAAGGTCTGTCTCTCAGGCAGTCATGTCCATGGTGTCAGGACAGCAGGGCCTTGATTCTGTGTGGAGCCTTGGGGCACTCTGACAGAAGCCACAACAGTAGCTGTCAGGATCTGCACACAAGGTTGATGTGGCCCAAAGCACTTCCCGTGGGATCGCCATCCAAGGGTGACTGACACCTCTCGGGAGAGCCTCGGATGAGAGTCCCAAATGGCTCTGTGTCAGCTTGGCTTTTACTTCAAACCCAAGAGTGAGTTTGACTACTTGGAAGCACAGGGGATCCCCTTGGAGTGGCTGTGTCACCGCAAAGGTGACAGGGATGGGGGACAGCTGTCAGCTCCAAACAGCTCAGGCTTGTGCTCCTTTCCGATGGCAGGGCAGAGCAGCAGGTTCCCTGCTTGTCTCAGGAGGCCAGACAAGAGTTTGGATTATTTGTAGAGCTCCAGTATTTATATGGAAGCGCTTAGGTATCTCACCCTGGAGGTGGCAGAAAATCCTGTTTCTCTGACACTGTTTCTTATGAGCCTTGGTGGGTTTGGTAGCTGCTGTCCAAATGATGATAGTAGGGACCAGACATGGCTTTGCTTAACTTGTGAGCCAAAATAATGGTTATTAGTGGGCTTGAAATGGTTTTGATCTGTCCCTCGCTGGCTGTGGTGGCTGTAGCTGTGTGTCTTTTTCCAGATGGAGTCCAGTGTCACCATGACTTGCATGGATGGGAAGTGGAACAAGCAGGTGACGTGTGAGCCCGTGGACTGTGGTATCCCAGACCAGTACCATGTCTACCCAGCCACCTTCAACTGCAGCGAGGGGACCACCTTTGGCAAGAAATGCTCCTTCACCTGCCGACCTCCTGCTCTTCTGAAAGGTATTGGGGGTGTCTGTGCAGCGACCTGAGAGACACAGCTAACACAGACTGCTCCTAGGAATACACGTTACTGTTGGGTTAGAATTAATCAGGATATTTTAAGTAGGAAGAATTATGGGACTTTATGGAAGGTTTATTTATACTAGAAGTTAAGTTCCTTTGCATCTCTCTATTACCTTGCTTTGACCTTTCCTGGATCGCAGCTGGCCAGGCACTAATGACAGGGAATATTGCTTCCATACAACCAAAACATGGTAAAGTCATGGGGATAAATCAGATTGAACTCTCTCATCTTCTTTCCCATGCTTTGTCTGTTTCCACTGTCTGTCTCCCTTCTATGCCTCCTCCATGTATTTGGAAAGGCAAGAGAAGGCTGAAAAGCCCCATGCCCCAGTGGCACAGACCCCCATCACTGCTTTTACTAATCCACCATTACCCTTCTCCTTTTCCACACTCACCTTGCTCTACTCTGACCTTCCTCTCCTCCTCTTGTTTGGGACTCTTTACTTTTTCCTTTTTTCTTTTATTTTTTCCCCTAGAAATAACACAGCTTTCTGCCCTCTTTCCTTTCCTCCTCTATCTTCTTCCCTGCTACTTTTCTGCTAACATCCGCATCCTCTTCTCTGCACCATCAACTCTTCTGCTCACTGGCACATTTCCCTCTTTGATCTGGGCCTCAGGAAGCAAGAAAAGATACCATTGTTAATTTGAAGGAACATTAGACCCAAACTAACTTGTCCATCTTGCAGTGGAGTAAACTTAACTGCTGTTGTCAACTCAGGTACAAACACTGCAATAGATTTTTTTGTACCTGTGTATCTCCTTTTCTGCTGGGATTAATTGCAAACCCCAAAATACAGGAAGTATTCTTCACTTCAGGGAAAGGCCATGTTGATTTCTTCATAGATAAGGAAATTGCTTAGTTGTTTTTAACTCTGATGGGAGATAGCCACAAGCAGCCAAAACACAGTCAAAGTTATGACTACTCAAAGGGTAGTTAAGAGAAAATTAAGACTGCTTTTTAACAAAAGAACTCCCTTTGTCTGTTTATACACTCAGAGGGCCATCTTCAACAAAAGCTGATTTATCATTTAAAGTGCTTTAAATTTTTTTGAGCGGGCAGTGAAAATAATTATACTCATCACGACCAACAAGAGCTGATGATTCAGGCAGGGGTAGCTGGAGGGACGACAGCCAACCCCAGGTCAGGGGCTGCACCTCTGGTGTGTAGCATCACTTCAGTTTTGTCCAGAAGCGCTGTGAGCTGTGAGGTGAAGGCACCGTTTGGTGTAGAGCCGCCACTGATGACTAATAAATGTTGCCACTAAGCTTCTGGAGAACAGCGTTCGAGTGACTCATGCCTAATTCAATCACTGACGTCATGACAGCCACTGTTGGTAATGTCACAGCTTATCGCTTTGCAGTGGCAAGTATGATATCACCACGGTTGGGCTGGGAGCTGCTGTGTGAGTCAGAGCAGAGGAACATGCTGGTGCTCCAGAAAAGAGCTCCCTTCTGCACAAAATACCTCTGCAATCATCTGCAGTTGGGGAGGGGAGAGAGAAATCCGGGGCTGATTTAATGCGGCTTCTCTTATCTTTGAGGGCAGGGCAGGAGGGCTCCTCCACATACCTTCCTGAGCCCTCCAGAGCCTTTTGTTTTCTTCTTCTTTGAATTCCAGCCTCATGCCCCGGCTCTCTTCCTCCCCTCGCAGAGAGATGGCATTGCTCCGGGGTTAGCAGTTTGTCAGTATTATTTCGGATAACTCCGAAGTTGGCTCACTGTTGAAAATATGCCTTGTGGGTTGAGAAGAGTTCCTGCAGCAATGCTTGGGGATTTCAATGGAGTATTAGGGATTTTTGAAGAGTTAGTGGCTCATAGCTGTGCTTTGTTTCTTAGGAAAAGCTTATTCCTTTTCAACATATGGTATAAAATAACAAAGAATGTAAAATACACTGAGACTGGGCTAGTTTTAGCTTAACCTTCTGAAGTCAAGTAGGTCATAGCAGAGGCAAATAGATCTATTGTACCTTTTACCTTTGAGGTGTTGGCCAAGAAAGCTTCCTGAGGAAAATGAGTCTCTAATGAGTATTATGAATCGTATTTATCACAGTAGTCCCCAAGGACTGAGAGTCCCCAGCTGAGAATGGCTCCTCATTGTGTTGGAGTAGTGACTCTAATACTAACAGATGCTGCTCCAAAAGGCTCCAAATTGAAATAAAAGGGACAGATTCAGGGAAAAGATATAACACAGAAGCCAAATGAAGAATGTGATGGCACCAAACCCTCTGTTAAAGCCATGGCTTTGGAGAGGAGGGGGTTGGTGTATGAAACAAGCTTCCTTTCAGAGAGGAACAAAATAAGGAAGAGAAATACAAAAGATGACAAAGCCTGTGTGGCTTCCCCTATGCTATAGCATTTCCTGAAATAAGCACTGCCTGCCTGTCACCTGAAAGCAGAGTCCTTAATGATTTAATGACATCATCTAGAGCGAGAGAACGCATAGGACATGTGAATGTTCAATGCAGTTGGATTTGTCAAATTGGCTGAGGGGGCTTTTGATGCATTATGGGTGTAACGGCATTTCAAAAGAAAACAGTCCTGCTGAACGTTGTTACCTTTGCTCACTGCTCTTCTCAGGAAACAACAGCAACTTGACCTGCATGGAGGACGGGCTGTGGTCCTTTCCTGAGGCCCTGTGTGAGCTGATGTGTCGAGCACCCTCCATCGTCCCCAACGCGGATCTTCAGACCACTCGCTGCCGAGAAGACAAGCACAAAGTGGGCTCATTCTGCAAGTACAAATGCAAGCCAGGTTACCACGTCCCTGGATCCTCCAGAAAATCAAGAAAGTACGTGAAAGACTAAAGCTATGCCATCAGCCTTATTCAGAAAGCCTTGAGTTAAAATTATTTTGGGAAGGGGGTGTTTATCACAGACTCCATGTGCCATAGGGAATAGCATGGAGCAATTCCTTCATGCAGGTAGCTGTGCAGTGTCAATTTAGGCACCCAGCTCACTTAGGCTTCTTTGAAAATCCTGACCGGTGCTGAAAAAACAGATTTTACCTTAGAAATACCCCTTTGATATGCAGCCTGGGGAGTCCCCTTTGATACCCTGCAGAAAAGGGTTAGTGCTGTCGTATGCTTCTGACTCTGCACAAACCCACTTCAAACCAACCACAGCCCACAAGCCTGGGAAGCTGAGTTCTTGGGAGATGTGTCCAAGGCCAAAAGAGGAGTTTAGGCTGGGCAGCTCAATGTTGGTTTTGCAAATAATCGTTATTTTTGCTCAGAGACCTCATGACGCAGATTCACAACTTGTTCCCCAAGTGTTAAAAGCTCGAGCACACCCAGCCCCTGCAACCTGCTAGCAGAGCTCAGAGGCTTTAGAGGCTCCCAGCTGACTCAGCCACTCACTAAATGTTGCTTTTTTCTGCACAAAAAGGCGAGCCTTTAAGATCCAGTGCACACAAGATGGCACGTGGCTGCCAGGCGCCTGCGTGCCCGTCACCTGTGACCCTCCACCTTCCAAGTTCCACGGGCTCTACCAGTGCTCCAACGGCTTCCAGTTCAACAGCGAGTGCCGGATCAAGTGCGAGGATGATGACAGTCAGTCGGTGAGTCTCCCTTACCCAAACTACCTCAGCCCATACAAGTCTGGCTTTACCTTATCTTCCCTACGGACACTGATCTCGGAGAGGCTGAGGGACATTGAGCTCTTCCATGACCAGAGAAATGGAGAAGGGAAAAACATAATTAAAGTAGAGGGAGAGCCTGGGAATATTATTTTTATGACAGCAGTAACAGTATTAACTATTACCTGTAGAGGATTAGAAGTGACTGACTCACTGTTTCTGGACAGTAAGTGGCAGAAAAATGTGCCTCAGTGGCTTTATGATCTGGCTAGAAAATGTGGAGCAACAAATGGAAGTAAATAGAATGTGAGTTATCTGCACTTATCCCGTTTTTTCATTCTGTTTTACCTTGCTTTTCTCTCCAGTTCTTACCATTGTATGTCTGTGTGTCTTGTGATAATTTAACGCCGGAGGGATTACAACTATTCAGGTGAACTCTCTCTAAACTTCCATGTTTTCCTGGCTGTGAAGGTGTCATTTGGCATCAGAGGTCAGATCCTCATCTGGCACAAATCAGCATGTTGCCTTTGGCTTCCTGGAAGCTGTGTTCACTGATATGAGAAGGTCTGGCCTCTACTATCTTGTTTGAAATGCCTAGTTTTCCTCACCAGAGGTAATTATAGTTTGTGAGATAAGTAACTTCTCCCAGAAGTGCTGCTGCTGCTCCCTGCGCTTGGGAAGAGAAAGTGGGGATGTGGAAGCTGCAGCTATGGCAGGCACTGCATGGAGCCCTCTGACAAGGGCTGTTTAATTTCATTCCAGAATCTGAGGACATTTAAAAAGGAACCAACCCTACCCTATGGCCAGTTATGTGAAAGACATCTCTGGTACCTGCTCCACAGGTTAAAAGCCTCTGTTCCCTGCCCTCTGGCCTGCCCTCTCCACAGGGAAAACAGGCAGAGCCCCAGCATTTCACATCAGGGCACCTGGAGAAGTTTTCCTTGTTCAAGACTTGGAGTGAGGTTGTGAGCAGTGTGAAATGAGAAGGTGCAGGCGTGGGTGCAGTGGGTGGGAGCTCTGGGATAGGGAAGCTGTGGCTTTGTGCATCCACCACTTGCTCAGAGGGGTCAGCATGGCTGGTGCCATGTTCCAGCACTGCCAGTGCAGCGAAACTGGGACCTCCAGGGCAGTGACAGGTGATGGAACGGGCTTGTCTTTGCTTTTAAATGAGGTGAACACGAAGAGGAGCAAGCAGTGGAGTCAGGGTTACAGCAGTAATGAAGTGAGCTCTGGAAAGGGAGAGATGCAGCTCTGTCTGCATTCACTGGGAGGGACAGGAGGGACTGCTCGAAAGCACCTTGGGCAAAGGAGCAGATAACATCTTGAGAGAGGGATTTACAGTGAAAAGCATTTTCAGCTATCGCAGAAAATAGGCTAAAGAAGAAGAGAGAGGACTCCTGGCACAAGCCAGAACCACTTGAGAGGTGTTAATTATTTAAGGATTAAACCCCACTAAGTCTCTCTCAGCTATATAAGGTGATAATACACGTTGCATCCAAGCAAGAAACGCAGCAGGGACTTTCACAAGAGATTTTGCAGGTCAGGGAATGATGGACAGTATGTTACTATAGCAATGGATATCCTGGGATCTCCGAGTATGTTGCTGAAACTATACAAGAGTACCCGCAAGCACAGCCAGCTCCAGGAACATAAATCAGGTTTCATGGCTCACCTTTGAGAATCATGTTTGAACCCTGGCATGGAAATTGCAAGGGAAGTGCACCACATTTGCTAAAACAGCAAATTGTGCTCAATTATCATTTAGCAATTTATTCCTGACTTTGCCACCATGCTGAAAGACCATTACTTGGCTGCACATACAGCATCTCTTAATCACCAGGAACGTAATGGTCATTTAAGCAGGTACCTCCCCTGGCACCAGAGCAAGGGTCTTCCATTTCTGCATATGTACACAAATCATATGAACAGTCAGATCTAAATTAATCAATCTCTGCCAACCTGGCCCTTAGGTGAGAATCACCAAGCTGGATCACACCCTGAGTCCATCTGCTCCATTATCCTTTCATATGATTTCCTTATTACTTCTGGCAATGGCCAGATGTCTAGAGAAGGGGAAGCAGGTCCCACACCATAGTCTGCTGCTAAGACCACTTTGCATCTCACTAAACATTGTGTTCATTAACAAAGCTGAGCAAAAAAAGGGAAGCATTAGGGTATTAAGGACAAGACTAACACTGAAGGCTGTGCCCTCTTTCATGCCTGTACCAGGGGCTTGTGCAGGTCCCTGTGCCACAATGGGTGTGGGTCATGGGGCAGAGCTCTTCCAAAAAGTTCAGCAGCCCTGCAGGGATCCCAGTATAGACAGCACATTAAAGGATTCCCTAAGATATCCAGCACAGTCTCCAAGAGCAGGGTGGGTAGATTGCAGGCAACATGCCTGGCATGGAAATGGGTGAGGAGAAGCAGAGATCCTGCATGGTTCTCCCACCCAGCAAGGCCCCCACAGGAGGTTTGGAGCCCAACCACAGCAGATGTCCTCCTGTTGAATGTCTCACATTGCCCCATGGCAGTCGGGCTCGCAGATCCCACAGAACAGCTTGTTCACACAGAAATCCCCAATGCTGTGAGGATAGATCTGACAATAGATTGCCTGTGCACTCCTTTGTTGTTTTTAAAGGGCATGATATTTCCCCTCGGACTTTGGTGTTCGTTCTCCAGTATCATACCGAGAATCTTTTCTATAAGAGAAATGTCATATTCTGTTCCTTGTCCATTCCCACACCAGAGGATTTTTTCCTCCTTCCCACCTGCCTCTGTGCGTGTCTGTCTCGGCCCCTTCGCCTGCTGTCACTCAAGGCAGCCAAGCTCTAAAGAGCACGTTCTGCCCTGCTAAGCTCATGTCCCGCTCTCCCTTCCTCCTTCAGATGGCCGTTGGGGATTCTTTATTTTTCAAGACAAAGATGATGTAACTGGTTAGAAAATGCGAAGAGGGAAAAGGTTGTCTGCATTCAACACCAACCTCTCTGTAACAAGGAAGGAAGGCAAACGGGGTGAAGGCACCTTTATTGCAACAGGAGTGGAGCTGTTGTAAGGTGGAGAGCTTGCAAGGGGCTTGTAAAGACCTTGAATTGCACAGAAGAGATGTCTGTGTTTGTGTGTTTGTATGTGTGTGTGTGTGTGTGTGTGTGTGTGTGTGTTTGTGTGTGTGTGTGTGAGAGAGAGAGAGCAGTGCAGGTTTCCTTTTCTTTATTCTTTGGAAGAAAACTCCTTCTTTCTCCCCCAGGGCTGGCAGTCCCATCCAGGAGCTTTTCCAGCTCCAGCAGAACTTTGCTCCCAGCTCAGCTCTGCTCACTTCTCACCTCTCAGCCTCTCCTGGCTATTTCTGTGTCAATCCTCATTATCTCCTTCTCTCATTCCCAGGGCCGTGGGAGCAACGTGATCCACTGCCGGAAGGATGGCACGTGGAGTGGGTCCTTCCACCTGTGCAGGGAGATGCAGGGGCAGTGTGCTCTGCCCACCCAGCTCAACAGCCACCTGAAGCTGCAGTGCGCCGGCGGCTACGGCATAGGTGGGTGAGCACCCCCAGACACCTGTGCCCAGATGGGAGCAGACAGCAGGACACCAGGCAGAGGATGGGAATGACAGGGAGCGGGGAAGGAGCCTGCAGTCCATCAAGTCACCTTCTGTGGACCTGTTTGCCCGAGTGAAAACCTGCCATGGAAGCTTTTCAGGAAAATGCTTTTAGGAAGTGTGAAGCTCTGAGAGGCCAGGCATCATGTAACATGCTCTGACTGCAGGTTCCTCGCAGGGCTTCCAGTTTCATGGTGTGCCTTGTTGGCCAGCTGGTTTTCAGGGGCAGCAGCATGCCAGGCTATGCCAAAGACACATCCAGTCTGCAAAATACAGGCAGGGATCGTACCTGCTTTAGCTCTTACGCTTTTGTAATGTCCCACTCCTTCAGCATCCTTCCACATGCACAAACCCGCGCTCCAGAGGCTGAAGGGCAGGGAGGTGACAGGAAAATGCAGCGCCAGAATAATTCAAGTCTCCCCAGAAATAGTATGAGACCAGCTGAGTATCCCCTTTGGTATGACAGTTGTTTAGGAGCTGTTTTAAAGGGTCTGTTTTCCTCCTTTCTGGGGTACCTGTTCCCTCTGCAAGGGGTGATGACCCCTGTGCTCAGCTTGGCTTTGTCTCACCCGGGCACAGGGAGGGACAGACACGGAGCTGTACACACTATATTGTATTTTCAGCCCCCATTTTGGGGGTCTCCCTGCTGTAAGGGCTGCAACAGGAGCTGCACTGCCTGCAGCCCACACAGGTTTGCGAGGCCCCTTCCTGCAGTCCCCCTCCCAGCCCCTGCCATCCCCCTCCTGCCTCCGCCTGTCCCTTTGAACTTGGAGAAATTTCCTCCTTGCGCGGCTCCCTCATTATATCGCAGCCATGCGGAGGACCACGAGCCTCCTTGTGTTCCCTCCCCAGGGAGGAGAACACGACCTGGATGAGATCACCGCTCTGTAATGATGCCAATTACAGATCATATATCAAAACAATTCCGACCCGCTCCTCTCCATGAGCGTGGTGGAGCGCGGGAGAGCGAGCGGCGAGGAGGCTGCGGTGACTCTTAATGTGGAGAGGCGTTTTACCCTTGAGACGAGGTTACCTCCAGGGCCAGACAGGTTTTTGCAAGGAGAGAAACCCCAGTTCCTGGTCTGGAGGGGAGCATCTCAGTGCTGGGCGCCTGCCAGCACTCGCTCCTCTCGCAGCGACTGTCGGCAGGTGCCAATCCCAGGGACTGGTGGCCCTGACCCCAGGATGGGACCACACAGCGTCATGGAGGTGAGGGATGTGTGAGGCAGATCCCCCACAAGAGTGTGGCTCTCCCTGGAGAGGGATTTAGAGCTCAGAGAGGGCACAGCGGCCGCTGGCTCTCATCCTCAGCAGATGGAGACATACCACACACTTTGTTAGGCTCACCCAGCACCAACTTCTGGGATCAGATGTTGGGGTTTTCCTCTCTTCTTAGCGTTTTTGAAAGCCTGATTAATGTCCTTTTGAAAAGGTGCACCTCCTTCACTTTGTGGGTGGTGTCAATGGGCCTCATCCAGCAGGTCCTTGGAGCCACTACCAGGTGTCCTGGGAAAGCAAAACAAACCCCAAGCACTCCCCATCTTCCCAGCCCAGGTCTGGCTGCTCCCACTGACTCCTCCAAGTGGAGCATGTGGGAAGGCAGAGGCAGGTGGGAAAATAATAGCAACCAGTCGTGGTCACTATGAATCCCACACACCTTCGGTAATTCCTCGGACACCTAATCTGCCCTTCCAGGCTGAGGCGTGTGTTGAGCCAAAGGTTCAGCTCCCCAAACCAGTGCGGAGATTAATTCCTCCCCTAGCGCTGATTGGAGTGCAGAAATCCTAATGACATGTTTGCAGCAGCTGTGCCATTCAAGAGTGATTTTCCAGGGGGGAAATGGTAATGGTCCAACACACAAGGGCTTACAGTTGTGTCACCACAGGGCTCTGGGATATTGCTGCAGAGAATCGCAGCATGTTTTAATAAAGAAAGGACAGGATTCCCACTGGGCATGACAGTTAATCAGAGAAAAAGCAGGTTTATGTGTGAACAAAGCCATCATTACCTTTCTGCGTACTTCTTATCGACTGTGGGACTTGGGTGATAGCTTGTCTCCAATGTCGTTAGGCTTGGTCACCCTTTGGAAGATTATTATTGGATGTTTGTAAATCTGACAGATCAAACAATAGGTTTCTGCCATGTCATAGGTGAGATGAGTTCGACAGCCTCTGCCTAATCAGCCCCACTGCTTGAAAGAGCAGTTGAAATGGAAAAACCTTCACATTGCCTTGATGATCTGAAGGCGCAAAACCTGACTCCCTTCTTGGAGTTAATAGCCAGAGAAATACTTAGATTTGCAGCTCATACAAAAAGGCCCTGGAATATCTGCCACCCCCACGCTCTCCTGCTGAGCGCAGGGTTGTGCTCAGCACTTCACGTGTGGCTAGGAGATATGTGATAGTTATGGTTGACTGCTAATTGCAGTTTAGGAAAAACGAGCTGTAATCCTGTCCTTCAGCTGAAAGGATGCCGGAAGGGTCAGAAGCTGCCTGCTTTATCCTTTAGCTTTATCCCCTTTGTGTTTTGAGCAGGCACGGAGTGTACCACCTCCTGTCTGGATCACAGTCACGAGCCCATCCTCCTGCGTGTGAACGAGACCGTGCAAGACATCCAGCACTGGATGAACCCTCAGAGAGTGAAGGTCAGTGCCTGGCAGCTGCATGAACCACATCCCTTGTTGCACATTTAAGAGCAGTGAGTGATCAGTGTTACCTGTGGTTCATTCGATGAGGGGAAAATGGGGAATTTGGGCCTCTAGGAAAGAACTCCTGATTTTTCTTGTGTCTCTTCTGGTAACATGGTGGCTCTCTCTCCAAGTTGCTTTCTCTCTGTGTTTTCCAAGTGGAATTCAGTTCAAGGTAAAGGCCTCCCATCAGTGGGGTTTGATCTGGAAATGGGATCCATGCCACAGGAAGATGTGACGGACTGTGAGAGAAAGGGCACTGGCCAGGCTTTATTTTCTTCCTCCTGTTCCGTATTTTGCATTCTTTGGGTGGCAGGGCTGGATTTTTCTGCGCCGCTTCTGGATGACAAAAGGAGCTGATACAGAGGGTTTTTCATTTCCCGACCCCGCGGAGCTGGCTGAGTGCTCCCCCCGCTCCTCCGCCCGCATGCGAGAGCTGCCTGCTCAGCACAGCCCCTTCCAGAGGTCAGCACTTGTCCCTCCTGCCTGCTGCACACGCACAGCCAGCATTCACTGCTCACACCTCCCTGTCCTGAGCGTCCTCCAGCACACACCAGTGGCAGTGTGCGCTGATGGGGACGTGCACGGCCACGTGCACTGCCTTGCACACACACACACACTCAGCCCTGCTGGCAGCAAACACCTGCTGGGTGTCATGCCCACGTTTGGGTGCCAGTGGGAGATACACTCACCTCACTCTTCCCGAAAACCCTCACGTTCCTGCAAACAAACCAGGTGTTTGTGGCTTTAGGGTATTTCTGCAGGTGTGTAAGTCTAACTGGACACGCTCAAGCAAGTGGCACATCAGGTGTCACCAGGGTGCAAGTTGCTGGTGATGCTTGAGCAAACACCTCTGGCTTTTACGTACTTTGTCCTGGCTTTGCAGGAGTCTGTTTTACACACCTGAACTCCATTAAGAAGGAGAACGAGCAGCCAACACAGCCCCAGCATATCTTGAGCAGCTTTGACAGTCTATTTGCTTCTCTACATGCCTAAATGTGCGCCCAGGGTTTGGGGTTTTTGAAATCTGGCCTTGGCTGTGGGTAGCAAGCGGCTCCAGAACTCTCCACTGCTTTGAACTTCCCTGTTTCACACAGAGCAAGAGAATAAATCTGGGAAAGGAGTGGGAAATCTAAGTCCAGAGAATATGACAAGCTCATAATGTCCTTCCCAGCTTCCCATTTGCTCCAGACGCTGAGGTTCTGTGAGTGCCTTAAGCCGAGGCTTTGCCAAGTTTCTGGCATGAAACATAAAGAAAACCCCTATCTCTGTATGAGGGGCAATTTCTCACTGGCCCTTTCCTGAGTGCCAGACTTTAAAGTGGTTTGTAATTCATGGGGAAATAAAGTGACAGGTTCCCTCCCGTTCTCTCCGCACTCCTTCACTTATTGATGCGGGTACGTGGAGGGAGCTGTAACGAGTTTTATACCTGCAGGTCTCTGGAGGGCTCATTAGGCAGCAGGGAAAACATAGAGTAGTAAAGGGGGAGATGAGGGGAGTGAGGGATGGAGGAGAAATCATGGTTTCCAAGAGCACAGTGGTAAATAAGCCCCTTTTTTTTCCCCGATGGTGAGGGTCTTGCAAGAGCTTTAGGCCCTGAGCAGATACAAGTTCCACCCCACAAACGCTTTTTAACTAGAGGGTGAGATTTGGGCTGGAAAACTTGTGTTGGGAGGGAAGACATGCCGGAGGGGATTTTTTTTGGTAGCTGTAAAACATCCATCTTGTCCAACTCTGCAGATAAGGGGATGCCACGCATGGGGAGTGGCGCCTCATGGGGTGCCACCGGGAGAAACACTGCTTCTGGTGGGAGTGGGGACACCCTGGAGAGATGGGAGTGGGATGCCTTGGGGGAAGGTCCCCATGGCAATGTGTTATGTACCATTAATAACCCGTGTCGCTGTTTATGGCCAGTGACAGCTCTGCTGTTGTGCCATATGAGCACAGGGAGCAGCTGGTTGCATTTACACGGTGAGTCTTTGTGCATCTCAGAGTATTTGAATGACGCAAAGGAAACACTTTTTATTGCTTAATTTCAGGCACAAGTGAAGTACAAATGAGGGCAGGATGGGAAGAAGATAAAGGCAGGACTGATCTCTGGTGCTTATTTGAGGGGATGGGGACAGAGAGAACATAGGGAGAACTGACCAGAAAAAATAAATAATTTGTCTGTTGCAGCTCATGCAACATCTGTTATGGAAGAAAAATGGGAGGAAGGAACTATCCTTTCTCTCAGGGTTGTTTAGAGCAGAGCTGTGCAAATCACTTGATTTTTCGGTTCACTCGAAGTTCTCTTGAATTAAAAAAAAAAGTTTTTTCCCTAATCAAAGTGACTCTTTTGTTATTGTGATTTTTGGTGAACCAAAAAATTGGAAGAAAAAACATGTTGGTTTGAACATAACACAGCATTTCATTTCCAAGGAGATTTTGTAAACTTTTTGTTTAGTAAAAATGAAGAAAAAAAAAAAGCCAGCAAAAACTGAGAAATTAAATGTCCTCTCAAATGATAAACAACAGCAGATATTTCATTTCACATAATGTCTAAATATTTCTGTGTTTTTTCAGAGTTGGTTTAGGTTGAGTTGCTTTGTTGGGTCTGAAACAGTTTGCTGAAATCAGTATAAGCTGGCAGTATCTTCCTAATCTGTATTTTCAGCAAGGAAAAAAATGTACCTGAAATCTTCTGTGCCTCTGTTCTGCTGTGGGATGTGTTCAGAGCAGCCAGTGCTGTCCCCATGATTTTCCCTTCACTGTGTGTCACACGCAGCTGCTGAAGACACCGATGGATAGAGCTGCCAAGACTGACTGTGCAGGCAGTGGGGAGAAAAAAGGGAAATATCTCTGAGAGACAGCTTGACAGCTCTTTCCCATTGACTGCAGAGACACAGGGCAGACACCTCATTTCTTAGGTTGTCTGAACTTGGGTTCTTGCCTTAGTGCTGAGTAGGGACAGGCTAAATAGTGTGCAGGCATGTGCATGCCTGGGAGAGCCTTCAAAGGGTCTGCACGTCCCAGCTCTGCTGGGCTGAGCATGGCGTGGCCCCTCTTCCCATGCGGACTGCAAGCCCTGGGATTATAAATGTCCAGAAGTCATTAGTGGGAATGCTCCTTAAATACACCCCTAATCATTTAAGCTTTGCAGGTTTCCTCCTTCCTTCCCCTCTCCTTTTTTTTTTTTTTTTTTTTTTTTGAGAGTTTGGGGCTCATTTTGCAGCAGGGAAACTGAGTCACGGAACAGTGATCAGTGATGTGACCTGCTGTGGTGCAGCAGCTCCACTCCTGGGAAGGCAGGAGATCCCACTCCATCTGTAGCTGTGGGAAGAAGCAGCTCCAAAGTCCCCTTTCCTGGCAGCGATGTTTGATCCCCTCACACATTAAGCCCGTGGTTAATTGTCCTGTTCCTTTAGTGCCGGAGGAGCGAGTTAGCTGAGAGCAGAAGATGCCAGTCCCTGGGCTCCAGCCCGGGGGGGACACTTGACCCATCGAAGGTGGAGGAAAGCTCTCCACCGGCCTCTCTGGGGGAAACCTGATCTCCTCTGCAGCCTGCAAAGGGTTGACATCATTGTGTTAGTCCCACCACGGGAGGGAAGCGCTGTGACCGGAGGCACTGGATCTTCCCTCACAAGGAGAAAATGACAGCTTGATTTGCTTCCTTGGCTCTTTGTTGCCTACTGTGGGAGCGCAGCCCGGCTCCCTCTCCCTTCACAGCAGATGGAGTCCCAGCCACCAACTGCAGATGTGGCAGGGTGGCGTTCCTGGGGTGGGGACAGCACCGAAGTCGACCCAGCCGGCTGCACAGCTGTGCTGCAGGAGCCGAGGCACGAGGGGAGCCGGGGCCAGGAGGACAGCAGATGTCACCACGAGGGCCTGGAGCACATGGCAGCACGGGGAAGGGACGGGGCTCACGGGGCAGTGGCCAGATGGGCTTTGTTCCCCAGGCACCACCTGGCATGTGGCGGATGTGGTGCTTCCCTACACCTCTTTCCACATCCTTTGTTGGCATTCTGAGTTTACCTTTCTGTGCACACTGATTCCATCAGATCATGCTCGTGTACCACCTTTACCCATCCTGGCTTGCTTTCTGTACATTTGTTACTCTCAGGTGCCCCTGTGGCACCTGTATGCCTGTTTGCACTGCAGGAGGCAGAAACCATGCCCAGCAATCCAAACCATTCCCAGTTTCTTGGTTTTCTAGCCCAGTCTCCCCCTCTACCCACATCCTCTCTCCCAGTGCACTGCACACACCACAGCAGCAGCCTAAGGGTACAAAGAGTCGGGGTGGTGGGAACTGAGGGCTTGGAAAACCAGACAGAGGAGTCAGGACTAAGGCCTGGGGTCCTTCCCTCTGCTTCCAGCTCCAGGAATGTTGGCAGGATTGAATTCAGCTCTAGTGGTCTCCGCTAGCAAAGGATGATCCCAGGGGAGGACAAAGTAACTGGTATGAAGCCGTTGGCAGGTGCCACTCCATAGGAATGGAATGTCCCACTGACCCAGTGATTAACCTGGCACCTGGCTTGCCTGTGCTGTGGAGAGCAACCAGGGGCTGCATTCCCATTCCCTGGAGGACACTCAGCCCAAGGCTGTGTTTGGGATTGAGGATGACCTTGAGTGAGCACTCGGAGAGTGCTGTTTCAGCAGACTCCACCTCCCATCCGTTCCTCTAAGGGAGGTGCTGGTGTTTTAATACTTGAAGGGTCAGGAAAGCAGTCAGTGCATCCCCTGTGAGGGATTGCTCTCACATGGAAAACTCCTTTCTGAAGAGCCTGGTTCAGGGCTGTTTGGTTTCTTTTGTTCACCCTGCGTGCTCAGACACACACAGAACGAGAGGTTTTGTAAATATTGATGCTTCTTACCAGGGGAATGTGAGGTGCTCTTTGGAAGTGCAGTTCTTCCACTTATTGTCTTCTGGCCTTGGATACAGGAGACAAACACCTGAGTTTTTCCACTTTGTTCTAATTCTTGGGTTCAAATGCTCTTGAACTGCTTCCTTTACTCTCCCCACTCCCGCTCTGTTGACTGGCCTTGTTTATTTTCAAACCTAGAAAAGTTTCCTTTCTTTTCCCTCTGAAGTGCAATAAACAGGAGCGGGGGGGAAAGAAAAACCCTCACCATTTGTGGCAGGCAACAGCCTGGAAATCTCCAGCTGTCTGTCAAGAGTGCGCCGGGGGAATGCGTGACACCACAGGGCCCCCGCACCTTGCAGCCTCCCTCCCTCCCAGGGGATAAACAACACCCTCCCCTCCCCAGCCACTTCTCTGCTCACACAGACAGGCCCTGTTGTGAGGCAGGTGGGGCAAGCCGGGCTTGACTAATAGTGGAAAATCCAAGAGCATCGGAAAGATAAACAGCCCGAGTCAGATAGTATAAAAGTCCTTTTTTCTAGCACATGCCAGGTAAGCCTCAAATGACAGAAACTGTAAAAACAAGCTGAGGTTCCCCTGCAGATGAATTAAATTAGCCCTCAGATGAACAGGGGAAGGGATGGCTTGTGCATCAGGTCTTCCCAAATGTTAATCCCTTCCTTCCCCAGGCCTCCGTCCAACCCCAACCCCACACTTTAGGTGAGTGCCTGTGTGTTCATCTTGCTCAACTGGACACTGTAGTGCTTCATCCATGGGCAATAACCCAAAACAAACATTGTTCCTGATGTCCTGCTGCATGGATGGGAGTCCCATCTCCAGGACCTCCATGGTGTGGAACCACCATCTCCACTGACCAGCCAAAGTTTTCATTCACTCTTTAAATCTAAGTGTCCATGTCTATGGCTCTCCTGGATGTGTCATTGTCTAGGAGGCTGGGCATCATTTTTGCCCAAAACCAAGTGTCCACCTTTTTTCTATAGACAGAGTTGAGACAGAAATTATTATAAAGCTCATAAAATGTAGCAGATGATGGTGTCCTGTCTGGGGGTTATTCTGAAGGTGTGTGGTGGGAGGTGCTTTTATTTAAGATGGTGCTAAAATGTATCTGAAAATCCACCTTTATCTGCTTCCATCTTCAAGAAGCAAAGGTATGATGGGCAGTGAAAGAAAGCAAAGCTTTGCAGCACCAAAGAAATCCCTAAATGAATTCCTAGAATGCCTCCCCCCATTCCCAAGAGCAAGAGTGGACCTGTGCCTTTGCCTTTCCCTGCCACGTTCCCCCACCATGAGTGAAATATTGGACATGACATTTTAGGAGAACCTCAAATATTATTTTAATCTCAAATGCTCTGTTATTGCAAGTGTCAAGTCCAACACTTCTTGTAAATACCTGGAGGACAGCCAGGTCCTGAGAACACAAGAGGTGTTAGGAACTGAACTTCATTGATTAAGTACTGGAGAGCCACAGGAGCCAGCACACTGTACTGACTTTCTGTACACTGATTTCTTTGTCTTAACCTGTTGCTCTTTTTTTTATTTCTCCCCTCCAGAGCGTTGTCTGCACGGCAGGACTCAAGTGGTACCCTCACCCTTCCCTGATTCATTGTGTTAAAGGCTGTGAGGTGAGTTTGGCTTTAGCTCAGGTGGTCCGTGGTGACTCTCCAAAATCTTACAGAAACAATCACTGCAGGCACGTGGGCTGTAAATTCTGTTTTTCAAGTAGGGCAAGCAGGATTTTGCCCTGACCACCCTATCACACAGACTGATCACCTGCACCGGTTCTGACACTTGGTAGGGAAATCAGTGGTTTTCCCAGAGATGATGGTGGGTGACTCTCACAGGAGTTAAATGATCAAGCAGCTCAAAAACACTGGTTGACCAAAAGAATTTCCCAGAATTTGGGAGTTTCTGGGAAGTTGCAAAAGCCTTCTCTTGTTTTTCCTTGATCTTGACTTCTTATTAGAGGGACAATTCTTTCCAAGGCCGGCTAAGCTTTGGACATTGGTGTGGGCAGAGAAAGTTTAGGAAAGCCAGAGATGGTACCACTGGGTGGACAGCACAGATGGACAGTGAGCAAATCACACCTCCCTCCACTGGCCGCCTCTGTCTGAACCAGAAAAGAATAATGAGAAACATGCAGTTACATTTCAGCTGTGGAACACTTTTACAGTCTTGCAAGTTACTTGAAAAAAGTAATTATTTTGAAGGATGTTGTTTCTGCCAGCAGCAGTCTTTGACAAGTCGGAGAAGACTGAAGATGCTTCTGGTGGTTAAAGAGGGCTGGAGCACCTCTGTCTGGGTCATGGCATTCCTGTGGTTTCCACCATGCCAGCCCTTGAGTATCTCACCCACATCAAGAAGTCCATCCTTGTGGTACCTCTGGAAGGCTGGGAAGCTCCCTGCCCATTTTAGAAATGAGATGGCTCACGGGCAGAGGCACAGATGGCGATGGGCAGTGGCAGAGCTGTGTCTTCCCCCACGCATCCTGACTTTCTGCCACACTGACCAGGCTCTCAGCACCCAGTAACCCAAGCACACTGAAGTTATTTGCCCAAAGTGTCAGAACGTGGGAGCGGATTCCTAAATGTGACACAAAGCTCCAGACCACACTGCTGTGGGATGTGATTTGTCTTGAAGTGAAAGACAGGTTTCCTTCGCATACAAATGTTGGGCCCAAGAGGGTAATAACTCTCCAACAATGTAATAGTTTCTGTCTAGCTGTTCCCTAAATGAAAAGCATTCTGCTGTCAGTGCTTTGAATGTCATAAGCTGTCTCACGCATCGCATTCATGCAGGCTGGCTGGGTGCCCCCATTCTCCAAAGAGAGCTGAAATAACATCCAGCCACCATTAAAAAATGCCATTCAGGTGCTGATGCACCACTGGGTATCCATCCTCCTGCTGTTTAAGGATAGTTGTTACTGAGAAAAACTTTGCAATGATGTAATAATTTACCAGAAGCCATTATTACTGACATGCTTCTTCTCAGCATTTTCTTCCCTTCCATCACTGCTAATTGCCAGAGCCCTCTGCATCAATAGGAACTTTCTTCTTTTCAACATTCATTCAGCAGTGTCACTGCATTGCAATCCATCATCTGGGAAGGCTTTGCCCAGACAATTGATAATGGCCTCTAGCATCGTTTTTGGAGCATGTAGCATCGTTTTTGGAGCATGATGCTTCCAGGATCCACGGATGGGCCAGAGCTTGGCATTAAGATTTCAGAAAAAATGCCATTTTCACCAAACCTTTTTTTTTTCCCCATGACTGTGGAAACAGAGACTAATAAGCCAGTAGGTCAATAATGCTGGGCCATTAAGCTGGTACAGCCCCTAATGTATGGACATCCTTAGCATTAGGGAGGCTCCCCTGAACAGGAGGCTGTGAGTGGGGCATTTTTTGGCTCTTGGTGATCGCAGTAGGAACCCCGGCAGCTGCTGCAATGTGATTTTTTGTCGCTCCCTAGTGGCAGGAACGGAGGTTTATGAGTCAGCCCCGTACTTGTCAGCACCTAACTCGTGTGTTTCAGTAGCAAATGAGGATTACCTGTGCAGTCCTCCAAAAACATCAGAGCACTAAGACACGCATGAAGAGCCACAGGGACCTCGCCCTCCACAGCTAGGCCTCCACGGTCTTCCAAGCAAAGATTTTGGTCCCAAATCAGGATAGATGCTTTTTGTCCCGTTCTTCTCCAAAGGACTGGCTTGTCAACTCTGTGCCAGAGCAAATTCTTCCACGAGTTTCTTTATGGATTTTCCAACATTCATAGGTGTAGGATACAGGCATAGGGATGGAAATTTAAAGTCAAGCTTTCCCATCAAGCAGGCACAGCCAGGCAACACAAGAGAAACATGGAGAAGTCTGCAGAATTTCCTGTGAGGTTGAGCAAAGTTCATGGTTTTGAATACAACCAGGTTGGCCTCAAAATATCTCTCTGTCTATTTATAAATCATTCCCTTTTAACTCTTAGCATATTAATTAAATTGGAAGGGGGTTTGCAAGTAGAAGTCTTTGCCTGTATAAATAAATCAATATTTGTGGAAATCAGTGGAGTTAAGGCAGTTTAGAAGGACAGGAGCCTCATGCTGTAACTCTGATTTCCTTGTCAACATTTGCAGTATCTGCACGTAATTAAACAAGTGACACTCAATGAGTCTGTCACCTCCTGGTAGTCCTGCTGTGGTCTGATATTGCCATTGTTGCCTGGGTTTCCTCTACCTGATAGAAATATTTAAATTTGCAGCACATCAGCAGTAAAAGTGTGCGTTTGCCCCGCTCCATTGAGTTCATTTCAATTCTGATGAGTGTGGCCATAGCGAGCTCTGGGGAGGGCACAGCGAGCTCTCATAGCTGCTTCTTCAGGTATCCATCATCTGGGACACTCTGGGTCTGCAATTGCTGCAAAATCCTTCCAGGAAACCTCCCCAAGCCATCCCGCCTGCTCTGCAATGATGCCTTCTTGCAGGAGAGTCCCTGGTGTGTTTTTCTCAGTGCAGAATAAGTGAATTTTCCAAAGAGCTGATAAAATGGGAATGGCCTCATGAGCCTGTGCGTGTGAGGAGAGTTACAGAGATATGACTCTGCTCTCTGCTGATCATCCATTTTTCTGAGCTTTCACTGCTGCCTGGGATTCTCATACCTGCCATGGGCCTTTTTTACCATCAGGCACAGCTTAGACTTAGGCTTAGAAGGAAGGCTTCTGTACTTGCCAGCCGAGAGGACTCCCATGTCTAATGAAAGACTTCTAGGCTTTCCTTCGGAATCGTGGTTATTATTCAGGCCCTGTGCAGCACATGGACTAGTGATCACATTGCCCAGCCTAGTGACCACATTTTATCTTTCAAGGTGATTTAATAATTTTACTTAACAACTCTCCACGGTGTCCCTCTGAATAATTGCCATTATCCCAGCTCTGAGCTGTGGAGTGGAGGAAGATCACGTGTCATGGCCAAGGTCCCACGCAGTCACTGCTGTTCGGAGAACAGGAGAACATGGTCCCTGTGCTGAGCTCAGACCTCTTCCACTCCTCTTGGTGATTTGTTTTGTGCCCTCGTTGCTGACACATGTTGCACAGTCAGGAGAGCTGTGGTGAAGAGCACAGCTATTAAAAGCAAGCCCATTTTGCTGCAATACATAACCTTCTTCTTATCCCACACAGTTTAGGAAGGTTAGCTTAAAATTATCAAAGGTGCCACGATTTTAGATGACTGGATGCTGTCTCTGGGCCTAGTCAAATTAATATTCCTGAAGCATCCTCTTATGTGGGATGTGAAGAGCCAACAAGGGCTCATTTCCCTTCCATCTACTGTCCTTTTTTTTTCTGTCTGCTTTGAAGGGAAAGGGGAATAATTATCTCTTGCTTTTCAGGGCAGTTGGTATGTTACAAACTGTATGGCTCCTGCAAATCTTTGTGGTTTTCTTCTGAAATATTGTTACAGGCTTTAGAATTATAGAATCATAGAATGCTTTGGGTTGGAAGGGGCCTTAAGATCATCCACTTCCAATCTCCTGCCATGGGCAGGGACACCTTTCCCTATACTAGGTTGCTCCAAGCCCCATCCAGTCTTGCCTTGGATATTTCCAGGGATGGGGCAGCCACAGCTTCTCTGTGCCAGGGTCTCACCACCCTCACAGGGAAGGATTTCTTCTGGACATCTGACCTAAATTTCCCTTCTTTCAGTTTGAAGGCAATCCCCCTTGTCATGTCACTCCAGTTCCTGATGAACAGTCTCCCTCCAGCTTCCCTGTAGCCCCTTCAGACACTGGCAGGTGCTGTGAGGTCTCCACACAACCTTCTCTTCTCCAGCCACAACTTTCTCACCCTGTCTCCATAAGGAAGGAGCTCATTTCATCCATGTCCACACTCTCAGCCTTCTCCTGCTTTTTCTTTTTTCAGCCTTTCATGGGGGACAACTACTGTGACTCCATCAACAACAGAGCCTTCTGCAACTATGATGGTGGGGACTGCTGCGCCTCAACAGTCAAAACCAAAAAGGTAGGGATGCCCCTTCCTCTTTTCATGGGAATTCCTTGTTGGGTGCTGCTTTGTGTCTGGAAAAAGATTACTTTTGCTCAAATAAGGGAGGTCCAAGGTCTCAGAAGGACCTTCAGCCCAGGCATCAGCTCACCATAGGCACTGAGTTCTTGCTGGTTTATTTATCATCCTCAGTGCTCCAAAGGGAAACTAAAGGTTAGGAGTCATTAGGAAAAGAAGAGAGAGTAAAAGGAAAGCATCATTGTGGATCTGTTCTTTGATCCATGTGTACCTGGCTTGCTGCTGACTGTCCCATCCCAGAGTGGGAGAGAGAAGGATGTGGAGCAGGACAGCAGGCCTGGAGGGAAATGTCAAATATTTTCTGCACAGAGACTGCATAGACCAGAGCCTTGCAAAAAGTGACAAGCTAGTGACACAGATCTAAAATATCATTATTTAAGGCAGGGAGAATGCTTAGAAAAGGAAAATCCACCAGTTTTTATCACTCAGCAATGAGGGGGTGAAGTGGTAATTTCCTGGAAGCAGGATCCAAACAGATGAAAGAACATCCTTATTGGCACAGTGTGTGTTTGAGTAATAGGATGTGTTGCCACAGAGTATTATTAAGAACAAAAATATATTTGAAGTCAAAAAAAGAACAGACTTATTTGTGGAGCTTTTCTCCATCAATGGCTAGTAGGCACTGTGATCTGGATGCAGTTTCTGGCTGAGGATATTTGAACCGTTGACTGCTTGAGCCTGGGGAAGGGTCCCTCCACACACATCCCCCTTTTTTATGCTTCTTTAACACATTTCTGACCACTGATAGAGACAGTGACTGGAGTGATAGACTCATGGCCTGGAGCAGTACAACATTTTATAGGTTTCTAACCAGGAGGCATTTGAAACTAGTTTCCCCTCAGAAAATAAAGCAAATTTTAGCCTCTGCCTCTTATCTTCAAGATTTGAGTGTAGAACAGAATGAAAAATCCTGCTACATTAAGTATCTGATACATATTAATAAATAATAAAACCCAAGGGATCTTGGGCTCAGCATATGGCACCATCCATGTCACCCAGCTGAGGAAGGAGGTCCTCTCTGCACGGGAGCCAGCTTTGGCTTGAGGCCTCTTTTCCTTGGTTCAGCGTTGTGGGCTGCTCTGGTCCCCCTGGGAACACAGGGGAAGGGAGATGGACGTGCCCCAGCAAGTGGAGGGAGTCAAGTTCTCCTCTGGGGAAAATGCAGGGAAGGAGGTCATTTCCCTAGCTGTGGTCTTTTTGGACAAATATTCCCCTGCATCGTGGTGTTTCTTTTAAAAAAAAGTCCTGGGAGCCACGTGCAGGGAAGCCCAGGCAGGGGAACACCTCTATTCCGCATGGGTGGAGTAGGGCATGGAGAGCCCAAACGGGGCTCCCTGGTGAAACAGCCACTGGAGAGATGAGCAGGATGACAGACAGTGGCTATCTTCAGTTGTCTCCCAGAAGAGATTCCTATCTCTGGCTGATTTTCCACCTCCTTGGGAAGAGCAGCCCAGCAGCAGCACAGCTTGCTCGCTGAACTCCCACCAGCCGGGAGGGCAGAGCTGGAAGTGCCTGGTAGCTCAGCATGGTGTAGGTCTTCTCCTCCCAAAACAGCCTGCCTGGGAAACTTTATCTCACTGCCTGCAGGCTGGAGAGCAGGCGATGAAAAATCCCAAGCGGTGTCAGAGGAACGAAAGCGAGGTGCCTGGGAGGGGACCGACCCAAACCAGCCCCATCAAGACAGGAGCTAAGGGCACAACTGAAACACAAGGGATGTGAGAGCTGAATTGAGGCGGGGAAGGGATAGGATTAAGGTTTGGGAGCAGAATTTATTGCTGGGCAGGGAGTTGAGACAGAGTGGGATCTGCACAGAGTTGTGAACGCTTACCAGCCAGGCGACTCACGCTCAAAATATCTGCTGCTTCCCTGCCACCCAGAAACCGAGTGACCTCCCAAGGAGGGGAAGCGCTTTGTAGCCCACTGGGTTACTGTTTTCTGTGCTAAAATTGCTCGATGCAAAGGGCAAATGGTCAGACGGGCAGCTGGTCACACGTCTGATGGATTTTTCCCGTGGAGGAGGAGGTTTGGTAGCTGTTTGGAGGTGAAATCTGTGCTTTCACAGACTTCACTGGGGGCTGGATCGTTGTGACGGGGGGAATTAGACTTGCCCTAGCTGGCAATTTAGAACCCCCCATCCTAGACATCACACAGTGTGAGGGCTGAGACACAGAGTCCATCACATCCCTGGCATGCATTCGGCCTCCAGACTCTCCTCCTCTCTCCCAAAACACCAACATCCCAGGAGCTGAACGAGACGCCTGGGAGAAGTGAGAAAAACCACCTTCTCCTTGGATCTTCCACACTAAATGCAAGATGCTAAGTCCCAGTTTATTACATTTATAGCGTAAAAGGGGGAATAATAACCCAGCCAGGGGGGCTGTGGGGTCAGAGTCAAGGAGGCAGCGGGAGAACCTCGCTCCTGCAAAGCGGCTGCCGACACCTGCAGCAGCAGCCGTGGGGCCGTGGGGCTTGGCTCTCCCAGTTATTTTCCCATCTGAGGCCTTTGACTGAGACCAGATTTCAGGCCAGGCTGTTCAAATACAGCCCTCCCTTTGAAGAGGTTTATGAGTGGAGCGTTACAGGAGATATTCCAAAGGGAAAAACAATGAAAGGTGAGAGAAAAGGGAGCTGAATAAAAATACTCCACATACCAAATCCTTCCAGCACAGTTTGCCACCTACTTAAAAAGGCACAGTTTTAAAATACACATTGGGTGTAAAAGCCAAAAACCTGGAGGAGAAATAGGGAGGGGCGAGTCCAGCTCTGTTAATTCCAATACCAGATGAGGATGTATTTTCATATGGTTGTAGAGAGAGCAAGACACATGAAAGAGACTGCTTTTGCTCCTTTTCTTTCAGGGTTACATACTATGTGGCAGATGTGTCAGTCTTTTAAAGCCCCTGCAAGTTTACCCATAAATGTCCAACATTTATGCAACACCTGTTTTTCTCCCAGAATGTCACAGGACATTTTAAAAGCTTTAGATTTATCATCTTTTCCCCGCAGCAGCCATTGCTGAGGTGACACATGGTTCACATTTAAGAGAACACAGCAACTCCACACATTATTTTGGGAAAGGGCTGAAGATTAGCATTGCACCATGTGAAGATTCAGGAGTTAACAGTTGAGTAAGAGCTGGCTTCAGATCTTTAGTGTCCGCAAACTGTCAAGACTTAAGTTTCACTGCAGTCCCACCACCCTCCCAAACACACTTTCGGCTGCACACAGCGCTGTGAACAGGCTGCCTGAAAGCAAAATGCTTCAACCCAAATTTACTTTAATTCTGAGCCCTCTTACTTAATGTGAGATTTTGCACGCTCCCGTTTTGTTGCCCTGAAAATGCACAAGGGACTTTCATGCTTATCCCATGCTTTCCCTTTGCATTTGAGCGTCAGCAGTGAATGACCTTGTGGATTCTGTCAGCGAGCGGGGAATGGAGCAGTGTGACTTATCTGACCAAGCACCGACTAATCAGCACTGCTTCTTAGATAGGAAATAATGAGTATTTGCCCTGCACTGTTCACAATCAAGCTGGAGAGCTTAAAAGAAATCATTAAGGGCCTCTTTTGAATGCTACAAGCGGCAACGAATAAATTCAGTCATAATCTGGGCATAAATTCGAGGCAAGTGCAGTCAGAAAGCAGGAAAAAGAGACATTCATCAGCTTAATTATTTGTTGTGCGCTAATTGATGAGCGTCGCCCTGCAGCGGGCGAGAAGCCAGGGCTGGCACAGGGACGAGTGCCACCCAAGGAAGCAGGGACACGGGCAGGCTGTGTGGGGAGCAGGGGGCTGATGGCAGATCTGTTGCTGGGGCAGAGGACGGGGCCGTGCTGCTCACAGCTTGCCCTGTGCATGACCCAGGAGCAGCTTTGAGAGGCAGGAAGGCCATTGCCGGCCAACCTCCAAGGGAGAGAAAGCTTCTGTTGTGTATCTGGAGGGGATAAAGTCTTCCGTGAAGGACAAAGCAAAATCCCATCTCCTTTTAATCTTCCTCCCCTCCTGACCCAGCACAGGTTGCCAGCTCCCTTCTGCCTGGCTGCTCTAGGAAGCTGCTTCTCGCTTTGTATCCTGCTGCAGATAAAAGAAGACGCTATTTTCTAAAACATTACATACGTGACATTGCCAGAGTGAGGGAAATAAATAACCTGGGCATAACTGGCTGTCTCTGGGCTCTTGGCCGCCTGCAAGGAGCTCGTGGGGTTTGCAGCACTGCTGGGAGAGGCTCTGGCTGTTTCCTCTGATTCATTTCAGGAAATCTTCTCTCCAGTAACTGTCTCCTCCACTTCTTTTCTTCCCCTTCCCTTTTATAAGTTTTCCCTAGACAAGACTGTCTAGAAAGGCCTTGCAGAAATCAGAAAAGTCTTTCTTTAGGCTCTGCTTACGTGCTTTGTTCCAGACTCGGACCTAGTTGAAGGTTCTGCAGTCTGGTCCCTGTGGATTTAAATACACTGAATTTGCTGTTTTAAAATTCCCTCAACTTCAACCATTTGTAAGAGTGAACGTCCATGTGTCTTTCCTCTCTACCTTTCCGTTTTGTCGCAGAAGGGCTAAACCTGCAGCTCCCATGAGAAAAACCTGCCTCACTCAGTTATCACTCAGGTTTTCCTTCAACTGCTTTGCCCCATAGCACTTGGTAAAAAAAGAGAAAAATTGTCCTGTGCCTTCAGCCTCTTGACATTTCTGTCCAACACCTTGGAGAGGAAAACCAGCAAGTGCCTTGGCGGAAAACAAATGAGGACTTGTGGTAGATAGAGGGCCGTGTGGGATTCATCCAAAGCTTTGCTTATCTAAAAGATAGGGGAGTTATCAAAACCTCTTCAGAGACTTTATGGCCGAGAATTCAAGGCCTAAAGAAAGGAGCTTTGAACTGAGGGGCTGCTGCTGGCTCCAGCAGGGATTTCCAAAGCTGTCCCTGTCTCCCCAGGAAGTGGGGAGGATGTGTCTGCACTCCTACCCCTAAGCCAACAGAAATAACCACTTCTCGGTATCTTGGAGAAATAAGCACCTTCTCCCAGCTCTCTGACTGCACCACAGACCTGTCTTAGGGAATCTCAGATCTTTCTCCATTGTCACAACGTGGTTTTGAGGCGGTTGGTGCCATTAGAAGCTTAAATGACCACCCCAGCTAAGGAAATTCTGTTTATCCAGAAGAACTGATGCTCCTGCCACGATGCTGCTCCCAACTATTTGCCTGTCCCCAGCTGGGTGTGTTTGTCAGCTCTGTAATTAGCCAGGGAGATACAATGAATGGTGGGTGAACGGGGAGGAAGGCAGGATACAATGCTGAGTGTTGCTTCATGCCTCTGGAAGCGCCTGAGCGCTCCAAGCACGCGGGTTCTCCCCGACGTGTGGGTGAACTCACTTCCCCACCAGCCCTCGGTCACAGGCTCAGTGGCTGTAGCTGTTTGCCATGTGACAGGAGCATTTCCAGTCAGGCTTGGTTGAGATGGGAGCTTATTTTGGGGCTCAGAGTTTGGTTTCATAATCCTTCAGGGAGGCTTTCCAGGCGTCGATAAATTAAAAGCAGTGATGGTAGTAGCACATGTTGCCTATCCTGAGAGAACTGTTCTTGGCTTCAAGGGACGTGGGGCTTCCCACAACATACGGCATTCCCAGGGGATGTGCTGGTGGAGGGTGTTTGCTTTGCTATCCGACCTCACGTCATTAGCAAGTGTTACAAAAAACAGCGAACAAACCTTCCCTGCTCCACTGCCAGCTATTTGGCCTCTGGGTGGTCTGGCTCCTATTAAATCTTTGGTGATTATTTAGACTAATTGCATTCATGTTTGCACAATCAGTAGCACGAGAGTAGGAAGCACAGCTGATTGCTGAGCAACTGAGCTTCGTGTGGTTTGGCAAACGGGCTCCCTCGCTCTGCTCCGCGGCAGGCGGGGATGCGGGATCCACGCGGGCTGGGCTTTCCCGGGAATCCCTGCTGGCTTTGGGCCATTCTGCTCCCACTGATTCTGGTGAGGCTGCTCCCAATTCGCACACGATGGAGAGAGCAGAGCATCTGTTGGGTTCAGCTAAGCTACGTCCAGATACGCCACGGCTGCTGGTTTCACTGGGGGAAAGTCCAGTTATGATGAGGTAGTTAACAAAAATTCAAGCTTTTAGAATTGCATGTGCTGCATGGAGAGGAGGTTTCCTGCCAGCTTTGTCTTCCCAGGCCCTCCGGAGCAGTGCCCTAGGTGTGAACCCACATACCAGTGCCCAGAGCTAAAAGGGGGCTTGCTCTTGCTCTGTTATCTCAAACTGGTGACCTCAATGCTGAAAACCACTGGGAAGACCCTTCCAAGATGCTTTTTTATCCCACAAGGGCCTTGTCAGGGAACAGAATAGTCCCTGGCGTTTGAGCTGGGAGGCTCTGGGGAGGCACAGGGCTGTGACACTCAGCACAGGCTGCCACACTTATCTCCTGGGCCACACTGCCCGCCGAGGCTCTGCCTGCAGCAGGGCCTCCACAGCCCCAGTGAGGCCTGTCTGGGAGATTTCGCAAACACTTCGGGGCTGAAATCTAACAACAGCCTGTTTCCCAACACTTTGCAGCCCTCCTCCCCTGCTTCCCCCTCCCTGGGCCCGATCCTGCCTGCCCTGGTGCTGCTGTAAGCCAACCCCAGGCACAGGCAGAAGGCACAGCCAGGTCAGCCTGATACCAGACCTTGTGAGGGACAAGCTCACAGCCTCTGCAGAGCTTTTTTCCATCCCTCCCTGTACCTGTCTGGGATTTCTCCTGTCAACATTCCCACCAGTTCCCTATAGACTGGCCTTTCTCAGCAGGGATCTGCCTTGGGATGTCACCAGCCTCTTCAGATAGGTGCATGTAGCAAGGAGTTATGACCTCTCACTCGTTCCATGACCTGCATCCTGATTCTGCACTGCTCTGTTGCATCGTTCTCTTTGTTCCCACAGTTGGGAGCATGGCATCCAGGACAGATCTAGTCCTGTTTCTAAGATGCAGCTTGGGTTTTATCCAAGGTCTCATCACTCAGTGTGGGAAAGGATGCTTAATGCCTTGGTGGAGAAGGAAGTCTGAGAGGTCATGCACTGTGCAGTGATGGTGGTGAGTTGGTCGAGGTTTTTTGGATCTCCTGTGAGTTACACCTGGGTGTCTGTGCCAGCCTCCTGCCCATCCTGTGAGCCCACACCTGCTGCCCTTGTTCCACTAGGTTCAGAGCAGGATGTGTCATGTCCTGCACACTCCAGGTGACGGGAATGATGGAGGTGGTGTTTCTTTTCTCTTGATGATGGGTAGTCTGTGGTCCAGTGTGGTTCTGGTGTGACTCACATTCCCCTGAGCACTGTTGATCCAGTGCCATGACTGTTCTGGATCATCTCCAGGTGCTGTGTGTGTAGGTGTGTGGAGCTGTGTTCTTCACTTAGGTCTTTTTCAACCTATTTTAGCTGGTCTGAGCATACAATTATTTGCATTACTTCATCAAGTGTCCAAGACAGGCCTTAAGCTTAATTTTTAGCTTTTTCTTCTTGCCCTCCTATACATTTTCCAGTTTTTCTACATGGGGAGTTGGATGTAGGCAAAATGCAGGGCTGGGTGTTTTGAAGAAGAGGAGCTGACTCCTCACTCCTGGCTCTACAATGGGTCTATCTGGAAATTTCAATGCAGGTCGTGTACTCTGGTAATGAGTTGGGCTTTCACAGACCTATTTAAAAAGAAAAGAGGTAGTTAATCTCGGAGTATGTATATCTGGGCTCCACACCTAAATGGGCTATCATTCAGTGAAAGGCTCGGCATTTATTATTTCTAGCACATCCAGCAGCTCTATTTCATGGCTGTGTACTCCAGAGGCTGTCACTGTGTGAGCCCAAGGCAACAGTCCTTCTTCTAATGGGCTTTACAGTTTCTCTGAGCTGGGTATTCCAGACAGTCCCAGAAGATTCTGTGTGTGGGTTAAATTCCCTAAAGACCTATTTGAGTCCTTGGGGAACTCAAATGTGTATTTGTTGTAAATGTTGTTTAAAGTGGAAAACCCTGTATTACTGCTAAGTTTTTGGAGAATTCTGTCATGCCTAATATGACAGTGGCTGTGCTCATTACCCATTGAAATCTCTGCCTTTTCACATAATAGAAAACTGATCTCTGGAGCTCACTGCCATAAGACAAAACAATTCATCTATCTGGACAATAGCACTGTAAAAATTGAATTGCATAAAAAGCCTCCATAAGGGACATAAAGTGAATAAGACTGATCTGATCAGGAAGAAGCCCTCCTCCATCAGGCTACCCACTGCTGGGAACTGCTGCTGAGCCACGAAGCTGTCTGCTCTGGGGGCCGCAGCTCTGCCTCAGAGAAAGCTTCTGCTCTTCTGCCCATGACCACTACTGGGAGACAATAAACAGCCAGACATTTCTTCTCTAGGGGCTGCATCTCCCCAGGAACTGGCTGTAATGCAGCAGCAATCCGGTCTCCTACACGCACCTTTCCAGGTCGCTTCAGGGCTGAGCACAGCCTGTGAGAAAGCAAAGAGGAAAACAAGGGATTCACAAGGAGAAATGGGAGGAGGGAACAAAGGAGGGAGAGCACCTAAGGCAACATCAAACTCATGCCAGTTTGGGTGTCTAAGGCTGCTGTTTCAGCCCAGAGGAGGTGAGGGGAATGTGAGCTGGTGGTTTGGAGACAGAGCCATGCAGGGCTCTCTCTCCTGGCTCTGATGTTCCTGCAGGTGAAATGGGAGCATGTTTGGGATCTCCGTGCCTGCAACACATCCCACTCAAGCCTGGACAGCAGCAGAGACAGTGCAATAGGCCGTCACCACTAATTTCAGACACTTTACTGAAATGCCTGAATTGGGTGTGTGGTTGACCTGTGTTCAATGCAAAGTGTGGATCCATATTCCCTGTCTCTCCTCTGAATGAAGGGGCCACTTAATCGCCTTTGTCAGGTTGTTACAGGCAAACAGGGAATCCAGGCCAGGGAAAGGAAAAAGCTTGATGAAGACAAATGAAATAATCAGGTTCCCAGGTCTCGCCTCCAACCAGTAGCTTCATTGTACAACAGGGAGGATTTCTTAAGTCAAAATCATTGCCAAATCCAGATTGAACTGAATGATTCAGGATTTAAAAAAAATAAAAAATAGGGGGAAACTCCAGGCATACTTAAATGTTTTGTTTGAGCATTTTCTAAGTGAAACAAGTTTTTATTTCAAGACATAACTTTTGCTGTTAAATAGTCTTTTTTATTTGTTTGTCTTGAAGAGAAAGGTCAAACCTGAAATGTAGCAGATAATCTAAACCAAAATGTTTCCTTCTACACTGAACAGAAAAACTCAATTTTTATTTTGCCTGTATCTTTTCTTTTTCCTTTCCAGTATTTTAATTCAGTCATTAAACAATCCCTCCTCAGCCTCCTCCCCAAGCCCCATTGTTTGCAGACTTCTCTGTTTTCCTATCTAAGAATATTCATAACACTGTGATACGAGACAGTCCTGCTCGGGCTGGCTTCTGTTGGATCAAGTGACCCTTAAGCTCCTATTGTTTTCTGCAGTTTATAAACTTATTTAGTTGCCAGTTATTTGGATTCATATGCTTTTAACTTTTTGGACTCTTTCTTCTCTTTGCAATCTCCGTATTTGCACAATTGTAGCTTCAGATTATTCACTGGTTATTTAGTTCATAAGTCACGAAGGCCATGGCTTGATGAAGAGTCATCACCCTAATCCACCTGGAGGGTCAGGTCTTCTGTGAATGGAGTCAAAAGCAAGGGGAGGAGGCTCTCTAAGCCCTGATTTGGTGATGAGCATTGGCTATTTAGTGTCTCTGTCAGCATGTCCCTGCCTTAGGCTCCCCAGTTGTGAAATAAAGCTCCACACCCCTCCTTCCCGAATTATGTGTGTCAGGAGAAAGGCATCCTGGAGAAGGACAGGCAGGGACTTGTGTGGAAGGTCTAGGTGGAGATGACAGCATAGTGCTGGGTCCACATTCCTAGATGTGCTGTGGATGATGCACAGGGAACAGGCACACTCAGGCATCATAGCCTGGAGAAAAGTGTTTGTGAAAGGGAGAGTGAACATGTGGCAGCAGAGCCGGGGGGAGCAGACGGAGCACACGTGCAGCCCTTGCTGGGAACGTTGGAACAGGTTGTGGCACTGGCTCGGAAGGAGTGTAAAGGAGGGGAATGAGGTCATTTGTTCAGTCTGTGCAGATGGGAGAAATTCTTGGGAACTCACTTCAGGGCAAGTGAGACACTTGTCCCACTGCCACCCCCTTTTCCGCAGGTGAATACTGTGGTGCAATAGGCCCAAATCAGCTTTCAGTGGCCAGGCATGGCAGGCTATTGTTTCAGCTCCTTCCCACACTTCTCCAGAGGGGTCACAGAGAGATGACAGATGGTGAATGCAGCCGTCTCCCACTGCATTCCTTTGCTGTGCCTCAGTGCCCGTTAGCTGCATCTCCTGACCTCAAACACAAGAGGCGTTCAGAGAAGTCTCTGCTGAACTCCAACTTCACTGATCTGTGAGACAGTGCTCGGTTCTGCTCCTGAGGAATTGAACCCAAGAACATTCATAATTAAGTGCACAAATGGACTTAAGTAAAGCAGCAGCACCCGAACCATAGGGCCTTAGGAACCTCAGTGCAGCAGCAGCTCAGCACTAACATAAATCACTGTAAAAAATGACATAGTTGAAGATTGCAGCTGATCTCTGAAGATTTCACCCCAGAGGTCTTTTTTGTTCTCCAGACTGCTGTAGGTGTGTTCCTTCCTTCATGCCTTTCTGTTTTTGGCTTCCTTCCCAGGTGACACCATTTCCTATGTCCTGTGACCTACAAGGAGAGTGTGCTTGCCGGGACCCCAACGCCCAAGAGCACAACCAGAAAGACCTCCGTGGCTTCAGTCTTGGGTAACGCCAAGTGACGTGGAAAGGAGGACCACACTGCTCAAGGCAGGCTAGGAGAGACACCACATCCCTTTTGGTATCGTTTTTAACATTTAGCTGCTCAACTGGATGGCATTTTCTGCACCAGGGACCCTTAGAATTCAACCAGTCTGCCTTTAATTTTTGTCCAAGGAGAACTCAAAGTAGGGGTTTATGTATTAATTATATCTCAAATAGTGATGACGAGAAACAAACAACCAAGAGTCAAGTCGAGACGACTTTCATGTATCAAAACAGCATGTTATGCCCACCTAATTTGAACAGTTCATATCTAGATTCAAGGCGAGAAACAAACTATTTATGTACACATATTTATAGAAATAAGTAGAGAAAGAGAGAGAGAGTGAGAGATTGTGATCAACGCAAAAACACTTTCCCCTCCCCAGCACTCACAACTCAGACCGTTCATAGAAGAGGCTGAGCTCTTGGAGGACTCCAAGCTGAGCCTTTTCTGATGCTGAATGCCAAGGTATCGCATGCTCGGGGCACTGTGGTTGGGGTGGGATCTCCACAGGGCTGGGCCTCTTGGCAAGTGCCTTGCCAGGTGCCCAGCCAGCTCGAGATGTGGGATGCATCTGCTCCTCACAGGAATGCTACTTCCAGCCAGGGAGCTCAGCAGACTGCAGTGGCCTTTCTGTACAGCTCCTCCTTCTCCCCCTATCCTCAAAGAGCCATCAGAAAGCCCCCTTGTAGCCTGCAGGGCTTCTGGGATGTTTCTGTGTGGAGCTGGGCAGATGGACCCATGGTGGAGTCAGGGAGGGGGGAGTCTAAGGACTGGCATTGAGGAACATGGATGATTGCTTCTGAGGAGCAGAGAGGGGAACTCGCACCCGCACTTGTCATTTGAGCATGTCTGCTGCTGCTACTCCTGCTGCTATGTCCCATACAAATAGTTTCCTTACTGTGTCAGGACAGGGTGAAAAATAACCCCATGCAACCAAACAGTCTGCCTTAAAGCTTACCTACAACCTGCCTTTCAAACCCTCTGGTCTCTTCCTCAGCATTGGGGCAAGAAAACAGGACACCAGCCAGCCAAAGGAATCTGCTTTCTGGTCTCCACCCTGCCAAGTGGTTCTCTAGGCCTCCTCCACCCCACTCTTATGGTGGTCTGTATCTGACAACCGCTTCATGTTCCTGTTTTCTCGGGAGAGGGGAAGAGGAGAAGGAGACACTTGCCATGAGGAAAGGCCCGCAGGAGACAGTATTAGACTTTTGGCCATATTTGTCAGTATTAAGCTGCCAGGCCAGTGGGTCGGACACTTGGGATAGACAAGGAGCTTAGCTGCTTGTAATCTTCCAGAAAGAAGGGCATTAGCTGCAGCAGACCTCACACTTCCCTGTCATCCTCCTGCTTCAGCCCAGAGCGGAACATGTGCCAGACCCTCGGTGATTCCCTTCCTCACAGGGTTCATTACATTGAGTCACTGAGATACCAGGGCATCCAGTGCTGCTGCTGCTGCTGCTGCTGCAGCCCATCCCAGGGAAATCCCAGAGATCTTTCCAGTGTTGCTTGGGCATGTGTCTGCTGCTTCAAGCTCCTGCTAGGAAGGACACACATCCAAAAGAGCATCCTTCCCAGTGTTAAGTTTGTTCCTCGGGACTGTCCTGACTTGTACAATCTACTAGGTAAAGACAGAAAGATTTTTTCTAACTCCTGCTTGATTAACATTTAGGCACTGAAGCAAGGCAGAAGGGTAAGGGGAGGGGTCATTTAGCTCATGGAGATGGATGTAAAAATGATTTGGAGAACTAGAAATGGAAAACTGATAGAACAGTAGGTGCAAAGAGCCAGGTTCTTGTTACCCACTGTTGGGGTTGTTTCTATTGGAATAAACCAGAGATGAATCTCAAGAACTAAAGTAGAGGCCTGGAGAGGTGATTGTTGTTAAGAAGGTGAGGAGCTCTCTGTTGTGAAGCTCCAGCTATTCCTAGAGAAGGCCTGGCCACGGGAGCTGTGTGGGTGACTCTGCCCCCTCTGTGCAGGGGTATACTGGAAAGGGAGGTACAGTGGGATCAGGGTTCCTTCCATGGAGTTAGACTGAGCATCCTCCAGCTTAGAGAGCAGTGGCATAAGCTTCCACTTTTGCCCCTTGCCTTCTAACTAATACGGGGAGTAAATAGCTCTGCAAAGGTTGCTGCTTCCCTCTGGTCCCTTTGCCCTCCCCTGTTTTGTTGGCAGTTTGTTCATGTGCCACCCATCCTATCAGAAGCACTCACAACCCCAAAAGCCTTTCATATTGACAACACATCACGTCCTCAATGCCTGAGGCATCTTGGCATGATTCCCCCTCTCCATCCCATCCGAGTTTCATCCCAGCAGGGAGCCTCTGCTCCTGAGCGCATCCTGAAAATGCCCTTCCCAGTGCAGAGCTCAGCATGGAGGAGATTTCCCACCTGCTTTTCCCACTTGGACAGTGCCCAGGAAAGACAGGTCTGTACAGACATTTTTGCCACTTGCTGCTGTGGGCTTGCAGGAGCTCAAGGCCAGCTGAACCCCTCTGGCCAGCCAGGGCCCACCCCTGCTTGCTGAGCTGGAGACCTCAGCTCAAGGGAGATGGTGGCTTCTCACCAGCACAGCCTCACTCCCCAGCTTCCCTCCTGCAGTCCTGGTGTGCCCCAACTCCCTTTCCCAAGGGCAGGCTTTCCATGCTGCAATTTGATTTTTTTTTTCTAACTACCACGTTGGCACTGTCCATCTCCTCCAGTAGGGCTGACAGGATCAGGAGTGGAAAAGGTTCTGCTCTGAGTCATGTTAAATCCAATGGCTTTTTTTTTTTTTCCACTGGGGCAAATCCCCTCTGCATGTCAGGTGCTTTACCAAGCACCCAGAGGGATGCCAAGAGGGGAGCCATGGGGAATGGACACCTGCTCAGCTCCTGTCCCCTGTGCTCCCAACCTTGGGCAAGGACAGCTGGATCCTTGCATCATCTGTCACTGTATGGGCCTCAACTGCCCAGTGGAGTCCTAGGAAAGACCCTCCCTGAGTGTGGTGGCCATTGGGTGGAAATGGTGAGAGGGACACCACCCACCATTTCCACCCACTGAGCTGGTGGCGTAGGACAACATCAAACCAGAAGTTTGGGGGAGGAGAAGAGGGTGCTCGTGCTGGTGAAATTTAGCTGCTCATAAAGTCCAGTTCACATTAGTGCCAAGATCTTCTCCGTCACAGATAGTGAGCCAGGGCTGCACCTTATGTGGGGTCACCAGGCTGTGGGGGATGTCAATGGCCAGCAGGAGGGAATGCTGGAGCAGAAAGCAGTGAATGGTGCATGGTGGGGTGGGAAACTCCAATCAGCTGCTACCCCTCTCCCTCCCCACCCTCTCGCAGACAGGCTGAGCTGGTGTCCTCCTGCTTTTCTTGCATCTTCTGCTGTCACCCCCAGGCTGAGAAAGGAGGATGGCACCAGAGGACTCTTGGAATCGGGTTCCAGCTACCTCCCTTCCGGTTTCGGTTTCACTTGGTTGTAACTGTCGGTTTGTTCTAGGTTTTACCTGTGTCTAAGAAAAAAAAAAAGGGGGAAAAAAAAAGAGAGAAAAAAGAAAGCCCCATAGCCAACAAAAGTTTCTTGCTGCAAGTGACTCAAGTGGGGGAAAAAAAGAAATAACATGTGAAGCTTTTCAGAGAGGAATAGGAGATAAAAGAAAACAACAAAAACCCATAAAAAATGAAGTAAAGTAAAAGAAAAGAAAACCCGCATATTCCAAATCCAAAAAGAGCAAAGCCTATTTTTGTGCGTTTGGAAGGAAAACACCGATTCTGCCAGCTGAGTAGAGAGCTAGATACTAAGTGTAGATTTCCCTAGAAGTACCGTGAGGTTTTATAACATTGTCTGGTTTTGTTTTCCTCGTGCGTTGTGGTAAGTCCAGGAACTAAGGCTAAGGGGTTATCCCCTGGTATATTGTTGTTTGTGGGGGGAGGGAGGGGGCAGAGCTGGTTTTTTTTTTTTCAGATTATTTTTTTAAGTGTGTATTTGTGCTTATTTTTATGTTATCCAACTGTACATACGCATTTAACCAGTATTTCACTGTGCTCTAATTACTGCACTCAGAAGCACTGCACAGTCTGAATCCCGGAGAGCTGCGAGAGACTTGGAGTGAAGGGGGAAGGAGAAAGCTGCTACCTGAGCAGACAGGTGATTCCCATTTTGGGGAAGCGGGGTGCTGACCACCTCCTTCCCACACTCCAGCCCGTTGTGCCCATTCGAGGCCGAGCTAGAAGACAGGAGGGGATGGGGTGAAGTCAGCCGAGGCTGGGATGCTCAGAAGGGGCTTCAGAGCTGGAAGTTTGGCCTTTGAACTGTTTTGGATGCCATGGAAATTCCCAGCTCTTTGGCAGCATTTTGCCCTCCCCTGCCCAATCCCTGGAGGCCCCGGTGAGAGTTGATGGGCATGTCCATATCACTGGGAGAGGACCACACGCCCAGCAGAGAAACACTCTAGATATCGCTAGATATCTTCATGGTTGTGGGTCCCATTTTGGTCTCAGTGGTGCAGCTGAGCTGATCTGTTTTACACTTTTTACATGTCACCCCATCCTCTGGGGAAGGCCATCTCCCTGCTGAGGGTGCAGCAGCACTCCTGCCTCCAGGTGACCTTATTTGCTGGGCACACTGAAGCCCCCAGAACTGTCCCATTTCCCTGGAAGACCTTGACCACTGAGTTCAGTGGGAGCATGAGCAGAACATCAGCAGGAGCAGGTCCAGGTGGCCCAAGATGTATTTCCTTGGAGCTATGGTCAATTTGGGCAACAGGGATTCGGTGTTGGGCTGTTCCTCCCACCTGGGGGATTCAAACCCCCCCATTCCTTTCAGCAGTAGAAAAGTGAGGCTTAATGTTTTGTTTCTGTCTTCGTTTGGCAAACTGAGTTTTCCCCTTTTCACCGGATCTACACATCCAAGATTCATTAAGAATGAGAATCACTTTCTCTGAGGCCACACACAAGAGCTTGGGTTGGCTTCAGGCGTTCAATGAGGAGTCTTGGTGCTACTAGTTGGTGGTTTTAGTCCTGTTGGGTCGAGATGCGGAGCTAACGAGTCCAAGTTGTCTTTGGTTCCCATTCTGGCTTAGTTTTAGTCTTTTGGTTTTTCCTTCTTTTGGTGAGGCCACATTCAGCCCCCAGTTTCCATCTTCTGAGTGCAAAGAACCAGGGCTTTAACGAAACATTTCACCAGCAATTCAAGAGGGAATTGGAACCGTTGCGGAGTTTGCATTGTACGGCCTCTGTAATTACGTACCTGTCTGCAGATGAGAGGCTGAATTTTGCTCCCATTGAGTCAACACAGGTTTTTGTTGTTGTTGACTTCACTGGGAGCAGGATTGAGCCATATTATATATATATATAAATATATATATAAATATATATATGATATATATATAATATTACATGTGTAATATTATATATATATCAGTGTAATATTTACAAATAAAACTGTGATCTCGTCTAGAGAAAAATGTATTCATATTACCAACTGCTCTTCCATATTTATGTATCATATTGTATCTTTTTATTATAATTATTATGATTATTATGGTTATTATTATTATTATTATTATTATTATGGAATCTTTCTTGGCACCTTTTGGAAGCCACGTCAACCAATACTCCAATGAAGTGCTGAGGATCTATTTTCACAAGAATTCTACTGGTCTACTGTATAAAAGAGAAAAGAAAAAAAAAAAAAGAAACAAGCAAAATACAGTTCAACCCTTAATTCTGTACCTCACGCCTGTACGTTTGCTGCTCCAATTTTGGGTTTTATTTTGCGTTCGTTTGTTTTTAACGGATCTAATTTAAGTCTCCAAGCAATATATAAAGATGTAAATAGTAAAGCTTATTTATTAAGATTGTCATCTTTTTTAATTTATATTTACACAATTGTTCATCTAATTTATTTTTTTTTCAATACAGTTTTTAACAGTTGTCCTTTTTTTGGTTCATGATGTTTTTTAAATCATTTTCACAGAATTTCTTTATACAGCTTTTTCTCTTTCTTTGAATAAGCAACAACTTCCTCTGGTCTTTCAAAAACAGGTCATGTTTCACTCAAAAAAAAAAGTTATGTCAGATTCATCAGAAATATTTTGCCATTGTTGATTCCTATACCCTAAAGTTCTATATTATATAAATATATAATACCTTGTATGCTTAAATATTTAACTGTGTGATTTTGTATATATCTTCATACACATGCTCACACACATATGAGGGTTAATGTCCCCAGATGTTGGGAGAACAGAGAATCAGAAACACAAACAATATAAGCTTGTATTAAAGAGTTCTGAACTGGACCCCTCGCTCTTGCCACGTCTCCTTTGCTTTCGGTCGAGCCGGTCCCAAGCAACGCCCGTGGGGGTGCCCAGCGTGGTCAGTGAAGGCTGTGGGGTGCCACATCTGGCTGCACAGCTGCACAGCACCCCGTCCATGCGCTCCAGCTCCTTGCTCTTGGGGCAGGGGAGTTGAACACCGCCGAGTTTTGCCAGAGGGCTGCAGTGGGTGGAGGGAGGCAGCGCTGGCCGGGGCCCTGGGAGCCAATTTTGCCTCCAGTGGGTTTGGCTCTGCCAAGGTGGTTCAGGTCCTGCTTCCCTCCAGGCAGGCTGGTGGAGGTTTTGGTGCGACAGAGGCTTGAAAATCAAGTTGTCCATATTCTGCTTGTCTTCTTCATCACATGCAGAACGTGTTCATCCAGAAAACCTGTCCCAGTGGGAGCGTGCCTTGGCTCAGGGGTATTACCTAGGAGGGAAGCAAGGCTGAAAGCACACTATGTGCAGCCAGAGAGCTGAATATCCCGATGTACAGAGCCTTTGGACACATGAGAAAACAGACAGATAAATATAAATCAGTCTCCAGTGGTCTAGAGAGAGCTGGGCTTGTTGTCCCCCCACCAGATCAAGGCCTTGTGAGGTGTACACCAATAATTCGTGTGTGGTGAGGGCAATAGACTGAGGGATGAGAATAAATAATTTTTTTTTTTTTTGTTCTGGCATAAATATGTCAGTAAAAAAATGTTTTGCATTTTACCCGTGAAAAACCACTGCAACATATTGAGCAGGGAGAGACATCTCATAAGCAAGATCTCATGAGCAAGAATACATCATGTTTTCTATACCATCCTAGTCTCTGGTCAATGCATTATTAATGGAGAATAAGTGCGTCACACACAGCCCTATCAATAGCACACACTGTAGGTAAAAAGGCCCAGGAGCGAGGGATTAAATGGGTTGTGTCTATGGCAATGCACAAATCAATTGGCTGTATGTTGAGCTATCTATTAGGCATTAATAAAGACCTGAAGGTGGGAGCAGCCATGAAGGCAGGGAACAGCAGGCAGCTCACCCCTGCTGGGCTCTGCTTAGCTCCACTCCTCCTGCACGTGCACAACCAGCCCAGGATCAATTGGAATGCAGTCAGAACAACAGTGCCTACGTCCAGGTTACGTGTCTTGTCTGGAGATCAATCACTAAAGACAGCTGGGGAAATTGCTCTGAATTGTTGTGGCAAAACCTGGCTCAAAGTCACAGCTTCTCAGACAGGCATGGCATTGGTGACTGTGGCAATCACAGAATCATAGAATGGCTTGGGTTGGAAGGGACCTTAAAGATCATCTTGTAATGGGAAAATGAAGCTGTTAGCAGCAGAAAAATGTCAAAAAGACATGGAGGCTTAAAAAAGCTTCCATAGGAGGACTGGAATATAAAGAAAACTACTCACAAGTATGAAAAAACCCCACCATTCCATGTAAACAAGGACATCTGAAAATCAACTGAGTGTTCAAATGGCTGGCAGATGTGTGCCCATGGGCTCACTTGCCTGCACACATGTAGACACACAAACCCAGCACACCCTTTCTGGTCCAGCACTACCTTTTCCTGGACTTGTTCATTCCACCTCCTCAGTTTTTTCGTTTCTAAGGTGCACACACACCTGGAAGGTGAAGAAAAGTGAGCGGTTCTGAGGCCGGAATTCTTCTTTTTGCTGCTCATTAACTACCACAACACTGTGGTGACCCCAAATTTTTCCCTCTGCCCTGAGTTGGAGTAACAGCTGCCTACATCATTCAAGACAACAACTGGCCTAAGTTCTCCGACAAAATGCAGCCAAAGGGCCAGGGTCTTCATTTATTTTTAAGTACAAGTGAGGCAATACTGTGTCAAAATAGTTTTAAAGGTCTTGACAATCTCTTGGCTGACTTCTCTCAGGCCTGGGGAGGATTGTTAGTGGTTTAAAACAACTTCCATGAAATTTCTTTTTTTTTTTTTCAGATAGAGGGTTATTCACTTTTTGATTCAACTTTTTGATCATTTTGCTTATGATGAATGAAGAACTAATACGAACAGCAACATCCTCCCTTGTAGCCACCCTCATTGCCCTGCTTTTAAGATGTAATCTGCCAGTTTATTAATTTATAAATCAATTCCCCAGTCATATATTTTTTTAAAGAAGCTTAAGAGCCCCATACCTAAGCTGACTGCTGCTCCCCTTTGTCCTCATCCAGCCCATCCAACCCAACTTATGCTTCAGATCCATTGGCATTTTTGATGAAAGAGTTGAGATATCGGGATGGTTCTAGCTGAATGTCAAAACCCTCCTCTGTCTCCAGGCACTCACCTTGTAACACAGACCTGTTCTTTTCCAAATGTCACCCTACTAACGAGCGTTTTCCCAAGCCCTGGTGCTGCTGTGTTTCCATAAGGCTCCACACCACAGTGCCTGCTAAACAGGCTTGGAGAGATGGGAGGGTGGGCAGGTTCAGGGAAGGGAAAGGGAATTCTTTTTATTGCACTCTTTATTAATACTGCAATGCTCAAACTTTCCACCCAAGCACTTAAAGCCTCCCGACCTTCATAACAGCACAGGAAATGCCTGAGCTGAAGCACATCGTAGTGGTTCATACCAATCCTTGAAGCCCTGGCAGCTCCTGGTGCCCAGGATCAAGAGCCTGTTGACAGATTTTTGTGCCCCCCAGCCCCAGCCCAGTGCTGTGAGGGGCACTAGCAAGGCCAGAGCTGCCCAGGGCAGGTGCTGCCACCATGGTGGCACTGTGAGACATGGTCCTGGTTCAGCATCATGACCACCAACACTCAGGGAAGGCAGTCAGGTCATGTGTACCTAGGAAAGTAAAACAGAAACCTTTTCCTTTGTGTCTCACAGTGCACAAATCAATTCACATCATGATGCTCAGCTTCTGGACAGCTAATCCTGCCTCTGGCCCAGCAGGTACAACGTGTGGTTTACATCCTCCCAGGGCAACAAGGGATGAGCTCACAGGCTACTGAGCCACAGGGCACTGCCATGGCTAAGCATTAGTGCCCTGCAAGGCTGTGTTCCCCCCAGGAACCCTTCGGGATGGTGAGGACCTGGGCTGCCCACACAGCACAGCCACCATCTCTCCCTTGGCTTCTTCCCCAGCCTCAGCAGAGTCCCATCCAACCAAGGAAAAATTAAAAAAAAAAAAAAAAAAAAAGAAAAGAAAATAAAGAAAAGAGGAAAAGCAGAAACCAAACAAATAAATAAAGGAGCAAATGCAGCACTTGACTCCAGAGGTCTCTGCCGTGGGAAGAAGCTGTCCCAAAGTGGTGTGTCATCAGCAGCACAAAAACCCAAACAATCGGCCCCTCTGTGCACCGTGCCAGCTGCAGCCCGGCCGGGACCAGGGCGGAGAGGGGGGGAACAATGGCCGTGGGGACAGTGAAGATTGTTCAGGCTCCTCCGGAGGGAACAGCCCCACGCAGCCCTGGGAGGGGACCTGCAGCTGGCACCAGCTCTGAGCTGCCAGACAAGTGGCAGATTTGGGGTGCCCTCAAGAAAGGCGTGTGCCCGGTGGGACGCTCATAGGATGCTGGAAGCGGCAGTGAATGCTTGTTAAAGGTTTCTCTGCAGAGAAACCCTCACCCCATGCTGAGCTGGAGTTTTTGGGGTGCTGGGGTGCATGGATGGGGGAAGGAGGGCCAGGCTGTGCAGGATGCACCCATGGCTGCTCTATCAGTGCTGTTACCTGCACACACATACACTCCAAAGACACCTGGAGAATGTTTCTCCTTTTGACCTTAACTCATCCTAAAGCTGAGCACTCCATCCAGGAGCCATTGAAGCCAAGCTACCCTTCCCAGCCATGCCATTAGGGAAATAATTTCAGCTTTTCAAATGGATGTGGGTAGTTTATCTATTAAACCTGGATGATGGCATCCTTTTGCCCCTCTCCCCACTTGCTTTTTGTGTTTCATCCACCCATTGGTGCTCTCCCACCCAGGACAGCATCACCCAGGCAGTGGCACAGCAAAGTCAGGGTATCGGCTGGCAGAAGGAACCAGCTCCTGGGGCAGCAGCAATTTGCTTTGGAGCTGGGATCCCTTTTCCCCGAGGGAGCCAGAGGAGTGGCAGGGGTCTGAGTGTGTGTACACTATGGGGCACAGGTCCTTCTGCCAGCATTGCTGGGCTATGACTACAACTGTTTATCTTGAAAGCCAGAGGGTTACATTCTCCAAAGTTTCCAGGGAGAAAAGACAGACCCTTCCTTTCAGCTGTGTGCTGGAGGATGTGTAACCTCGATGAATTCCTCGGTTTTGTTTGGCTTGGGTGTGCTGTGCCAGGCAGCATCACCAGCCAGAGGCTCTCCTGGCTTTGATCTGGGAGCTAGGTGTGCTTCACGACAGGTTAATGGCCATCAAACTCCGCAGCCCAGAGTCTAGACTCTTCCACCTGCTCTGTACATATTAATACAGGCTCACACACAACTCACTCTGTACATGTACCCATAGGAACAGCCAGTCTCACCATGGATGCAAAGCAAAGCTCCTCAGCAGCCCTCCAAAGTAAGCAAATCAAGCCTCTGCAATGGACACAGCTGCAGTGTGGATCCAGGGGACAAACCAGCCTGTCCCTGTGCTGCTCCTGCTATGTTCCCAGTCAAGGCCACCAGAGCCGAAGTCCTTTCCATCACCATCTACAACAAAACATCCCCATGCTGCATCTCTGCGAGGGATGGGCTTCCCAGGTGCAAAAACACCACTGTGGGGGAGCTCGCAGTGTCAGAGTGGAGAAAAACATGCTATGAGGCAGCCAGCCAGCCAGCTGCCTTGTATTTTGGCTGGCATCTCCTGTTCCCAACACCTAGCACCACACTCACAATGGAGAGGAATCCCAGGGGCAGCATTATCACTGTCACACCTCCACTCCAGTCAGAAAACACAGGCAATTTGTCCCTCAGGTTGGTCAACACCGGCTCTCGCCTGCAGTGAGACCACAGAGCTGCTCCCCATCGCCGTGTGCTGCATGGGCCTTCCAAGAGAAATGAATCATCCCCCAGCCAAGCAAACAAAAACAAAATAAAACCCTGTGTTTATAAAGCACAGGGAAAGGCACAGCTGTGGGCCAGAGACTTGAGAAAACAAGACAGCTTCAAAGCACCTGGGGCTGCACCCGGTGAGCAGCAGGGACAGGATGGGCCAGCCAAGCTCCCTGCGGCTGCTGCTGGTCCTGACAGCCTTGGCCTGTGCTGTGTCCTGCAGAGTGTCCAGGGGGACCTGTCCTGCAGGCAGCAGGAGAGGAGGATCATAGATGCACAGAATCAGGGAATATCCTGAATGGGAAGTGACCCACAAGGACCAGAGTCCAGCTCCCGGCCCTGCCCAGACACCCCAACAGCCCCACCCTGGGCATCCCTGGCAGCGCTGCCCAAGCCCTCCTGGAGCTCTGGCAGCCTCGGGGCCGTGCCCATTCCCTGGGGAGCCTGGGCAGTGCCCAGAACCCTCTGGGGGAAGAACCTTTCCCTGATATCAACCTAAACCTCCCCTGACAGAGCTCCAGCTGTTCCCTCAGGAAATGACACTGGTTACTAGAGAGGAGGGATCAGTGCCTGCCCCTCCATTGGCCCTTGTGAGGAAGCTGCAAAATGTGGTATCATTTCCCCTCAGTCTCTTCTTCCCGAGGCTGAACAAACGAAGTGACCTCAGTCACTCCTCATATGGCTTCTGCCTTTCTTCACCATCTTCATGTCCCTGCTCTGGGCATTCTCCAATGGCTTTAGATCCTTCTTATACTGTGGCACTCAAAACTGCACAGCAGTCCCAGTCACTCGGCACCAGTGGCTCCAATGAGAGATTTGGGGGTTTTCACCCCCCAGAAGTGCACACACTGTGTCCTGGCAGCATGTGAAATGGGCAGCTCAGTCTGACACCAGTCTGGGCACTGGCCAGGCACCACCACGTTGGCATTTGAAGGCTTTTGCTGTGTGTTGCGGCAGCTCCAACCACAAATGTGAAGTCTTCATTTGACTGCAACAAATCACGGTCATCTCCTTCATCCCCATAAGCAAACTCCAAGGCCACCAAAGGGCAAAGGGATGGTGAAGGGGAAGCAGCAGTGCTGGGTACTCAGATTTTAACACATGGTGGTGTCACGGTCCCTCCTTGGTCTTTGTTTTCAGTGTGGTACGAGCCTCAGTGACACAGAGGCTATAGCCCAGAGCCCTCAGTGTCATCCTTCTCTCTCTCTATATCAGAAAATGGGATTTAGATTAAAAATTAAGACCTCAGGCAACCTGCAATGCTTTGGAGCTTGTCACATAGGCATCAGTGTCACAGAAGTTTTCTGTGAACTCCAAAGCACATGAATGTGGTTCAAATGAAGAGACATAACCAAAGAGGGGAAAAAATAAATAGAGCATTTTGGAAGGAACAACCAGAACTATTTGAGTGGGTGCAAATCAGGCAAATAGGTTTAGCTCAAGAAGAAAAAGGTCTCTGGCTGAACCTTCTCCACATCAAATCCTGTACCTTTGTTTGGATTCAAAACATTTTTGTTTTGAAACTCACCTCCTGTTTGTTGGCTTTGATGTTAAAGGGTTAACTAACCTAAAAAAACTAAACAAAACTATTTGCTTTGGGCTGACTAAACTGATTCATTCAACCTACACTCTTCCCTCTCCAGGTTTGTTGTTTTGCTTCAAAAAGGAAAAAGCAATAGCTTTGAGCTGATCTGATTTTTGTATTTTTTCCCCCTCACCCTCCCGCACTTTTTGGTTTGGCTACCAGGTTGAGAAATCCATTACCCACAGGGAGCCCAGGCCAGCCTAACCCACATCTGACAGTAAAAGAAACCAGATTCTCCATGTCTTTTTAGCCCCTGGCTTTCTTCTTGGGCTTTCCCACACACTCCCAGCTCCCACTGGGACCAGGGGCTATGCTGATGCTGGGTGTTGAGGAGGGGAGGACCCTGGGAAAAAGGCTGCACTTTTCCCTCCTTTCTATGCACGCAGCTCTTGGGGTCCCTCATCTCAGCCACATCCCAGGAGTGGCCATCAGCGATGTCCTCCCCAGAACTGAAACCCCACGAACGCCCAAACAGAGGTGAGACCGTGCAAGGAAGAAACACCAGTGAGGCAGCGAAGATGGACTTAATATGAATCTTTAATGCACAGAACAAGCTGCCGGGAGCCTTGCGAACGAAGGCTGCGCACGGAGCCGCCCCATCCACTCGGAGCGGTGCAAAAGCCCAGCTTGCCTGCAGTGTCCCGGGCACCCTGCTGCCTTCCCCCTCCGGGACCCTCGCTGGCAGCGCGGTGTCACCGGCCACCCGCGCCACCTCCTCCTGGCGTCCTCGGCCACCACGGCACCGGGGCCCCTCGCCCCACAGCTCCTGCCCGGTGGCAGGGCAGGCAGGGCAGGCAGAGCAGGCAGGGAGGGGGTCACCCTGCACCCAGCAGCTCCCCTCTGCCTGGCCCTGGCCTCAGGTGGGTATCTCCTCCTCCCAGGGTTTTGGAGCGTGTAGTCCAGGAAATTCAGTAAGAAAAGATTAAAAAGGAGAGGCTTTTATGCTGAGTCAAATTAGGTAATTTTTTTTTCACTCTTGAAAAATTAAAAAAAAAAAAAAAAGGAAAAGAAATGAAAGTCCAACTTGCTCATTTCTTGTTTCTCTGCTGTCTGTGTGAGAAAGTCCTGTTTGGCCTCGCTGTCCCCTTCCACCCCCTCTGAACACTGCCCGACCCCAAACCCCACCAGCCACTCAGCACATCACAAGTCCTCGACTCCTTGGAGTCCCTTTGCCTCCCACAGCTCCAGGCCCGCTCCTTCCCTCACCGCCCCTTGGACTCCCCGTAGGTGTTGCGCAGCATGGAGACCATCTTCTCCTCGCAGGTGACTTTGGTGTCCTTTAGGATGCTGTACCAGACCATGCCGGGCGGCCGGACCTCCTCGCTGCGGCAGAACAGGTAGGGCATGGTCTCGGTGCGGCTCTGGATGTAGGCACTGCGCAGCAGCGTTGAGCAGTGGCTGCTGACCTTCTCCAGCCTCCTCAGGATCAGGTGAGCCTTTCTGGAGGGGACAGAGATGGGAACAGAGCAGTGCAGGAAAAGCACAGGGGAGAACAGGAGGAACAGGAGCCAGAACTTCTGCGTTCTGCCACCAGCTCTGTCTTGTGACAAGAGTGGATGAGACCCATTGCCTAAAACACTGTCTTTCCTGTTTCAAGTGGAGAGAAGCCCTGTTTTTCCCAAAGTTCTGGGTATATCTACCATTTCACACCACCAGGACCTCAGGTCTGACCCACTGGAGCAGCTTGTGTGCCCTGGGGACAGTCTGCCCCAGCTAGATCGTCACCACCACATGATCCTGGCCAGTTCCAGCACATGTGCTGGCCTCACCTGGCACCCTGGTGAGACCCCCAGAACCTTCCAGCTCCTCACTGATGAGCCCAGCCCTCCCCTTCCTGATTTCCCAAGTCTGCAGGAGGCAAATGGCCCAAAAGGACTGACACTAGAAGAGTGAGGAAAAAAAGCACAACACATTAAGACAAAACAAAATAAACCCGTAAGAAACCAAGAATCCCCTTGTGGGAGTCTGCAAAGTGCTAAATCAAACAAAGGGAGGGAAGAGGGTTTACTTCAGTGGTCTGAAAGTCTCAAGATCACAGATTATTTCCTCTCCCTCTGGTGCCACAGGAAAGCTCTGGATTCAGGAGTTGGGGATTTCACAGTTCCTGCAGGAATGTAAATTCCCGATAATGATATGTCGGGGGCAGCACTGTCAGTCAGCAAGGCATAAACATGGGGATTATTTGATTATGAAAGCTGAGTGGTGTTGCAGCTCGGGCTGTGAGCTCCCAGCCCAGGGGAAGTGTCGTGAGCCTGATGTCCAGGGATGGGATGCCAGGGAAGGGCTGGTCAGGGTCACCTCAGCAGCAGAGCAGAGGGCAGGGGTGGCAGCAGGAGGCGAGAGGGCATCCTGGCATCCCCAGCCAGCTCGGACCGCTCTCTCAGGAGTGGGAACACTGGACGAAAGGCCGTAGGAAACCACTGCTTCTCCAGGGCTGCACACGGAAAACTGTCCCACTCCTCCCCAGGGTGATGTGCTCTGGGTCAGCCTGGAGGGCAAAGGAAGAGCAAAGGAAGTTGGCCTTTCTTGGACAGCGCTCCATGGTATCCATTTATGGATTTAATCCACAGAAACAAGCCAGACTGGGCAATTTGAGCCTCGTTAGTTACACACGCATCTATAATAATGATGTCATGGACTGAGCTGTGCCCAGCTCTGACACAACACCTCTACTCACATTACTCTCCATGGCAGCCACCTGACCTACAGCATCTGGTGCTCCCACCACACACCAAGACCTGACACACCGCCAGGAACAGGTCCTGTGCTGCTGGATGTGCGCCTCTTGGAGTTACAAATTCCATTATGGCATTAGGTGCTTTTGGTGAAGACTGACTGATTCAAGCTCAGCTCAGTTGCAAACCAAAGTCGGTAGTTATTGTCACTACAGTTGCCAAACTTCAACAAATCAGAGTCACTGCAGCTTGAAGTGACCAAAAGTCATCACCTGTGCCACTTCCTGGTGGGTTCAACCTGCCTGGATGAATTTCTGACCTGCTCCTAGAGTCAGAAGCTGGTGATCCTTCCAGTGCTCCCCATCCTAATGCCAAGAAATTGTTTCTTAACATCTGCACTGATTCTCCCTTTCAGGGAAGGCTGAACACGCACAGTACCCACATCACCTCACAGGATGGACTTCTATGTGAGCTGACCATGCTCAGGACGAGATCAATCAGCCAGAACAATCTCATGAAGGAGAACTCTCATCTCTCCAAGGCCACAGCTCCACAATCACCCTAATCTGTCATAAAGCAGCTCCAAAATGGGGTGCTGGCCCTTCCCCAGCCCTTTAGCTTGTGCTCATGCTGGTGTCCATGGACCTGAACTCTGTGCCAACATGGGGAAGTTGTTTATTCAAAGGCCAAACAAGCCATCATTGGATTTTCCCCCCAAACTGGTTACTATTCCAGCTCACCACAAGGCCTCTCCCAGCCACAGCAAGGGGGAGCAATGAGGAGTGGCCATGACCAGCCCTTGAGGCAAACCCCAGTGGTGGGTAACCAACAACACCACAAGGAGTGGATGTCTCAGCTGGCCAGTGGCTGTCTGCTGGCCATGCTCTGCCCTTCCTCTATTCCCTTCTTACCACTTCCCCTATCCTACCCTCCACAGCTTTCTTCACCCATCTCTCACTTTTCTCCCACATAACCTGCCTTTCCCTCCATTTCCCTTGGCCTTCTCTACCTTCCCATTTTCATTACTCGCTGCACCACGCTTTAATGATCTCCTGGATATTGCCAGAACTCACCATGTTGTCCTCGCTTCCTGATACATACTCAGGTCTCTTATCCAGGCAAATATTCCTACATGTGAGAAGCAGCTCAAGGATGGCAAGAAACTCAGGGGTCAAACCAGCCCAACCTGCTGATGCCAGCTGTGCCAGAGGCTGTGCTCCTCCTGGAGCTGTCTGCACACACCTGCTGCATCCACAGCTCTCTCGGTGCGGTCAGTCCCAGGAAAATCCTTTGTTTAAGGATGGGATGTGGCACATGATGGGCTGGCCCTATGACAATGCTGAAAACACACTGAACTGTGGTCGCAGAGGAGACAGGGTGACGGGGGAGAGGGAATCGGGCCCCTCGCTTTGATGTCCAGTGCCAAAGCTCCAGTTTTGATGGGTTTCACCGCTTTGAGTCATTTACTTTAGCGGCGTAATGAAGTCATGTGTAAATGTTAGATTTAGCTTTCGGCTGTCAGCTGTTCCCTCTTAAAAAAAATGAGGAAGAGAGACAAGAGCGGGTGAGGGGAGGGGTGAGAAAGAGAGAGAGGCTTTCTGGTGAAGACTGGGTAATAAATTACAGGAGCAGTTCCTGGGCTGCCAATTTAACACCATAAATCAAGGCCCGGGTATTACCCAAGTGCTCCCTACGGAGGGCTGTCGGGTCAGAACGACCACCTTTTCAAATACTGGAAATGAAATCTTCCTAAATGCTGACCAACCTCATCCCTGCCAGAAATGGCAATTTATTGCCTTATTAAGGGGCAGGAATTGGGAGGGGACGGCAGGGGAGCGAGAGGGGAGTCACTCTCCTGCCTGCCTGTGGCCAGACCCCAAGCTCTCAATCCCCAAAGGGAAGAAGTGACCCCCTTCCCCCTCAGCCCACAGCCCAGATGGGGATGCCCCCATGCTGGTGAGGGCCAGCAGTGCCCTCCCTCCCACCACATGCCCACCACAGCAGCCAGGGACTGATTCTGGACTGCACTTAGGTGGTGGATTTAGGAGGTCACAGCACAGTCACAAATGATGAAGAGGAGGATTTAAAAATAGTGACAGCTCTAAGCAGCCACTTCCCTCTGCGGTGCCTCGTGGCATGGTGGGGGACAGGAAAAGGGAGGGGATGGGTGTCTGCTGCCAGGGCACTTTCCAAGGGCTCCTGCACGAGCCAGTGCTCCCACTGCACAGGGGATGGGGCGCTGAGGTCCCTGCTGCCAGCCCCAGCTCTGCAAGGATATGCCCGAGAGTAGGAGCCTCCTGTTCCGCCCAGCACCAGGGGTGTTTCTGCCAGGATGTTCGTCCCCCTGCTGCACAGGGGACAGCCAACACTCACCTTGAGGGCTGATGTGGGATAAAACCATATCCAGAGCCAGCCAAAGCCTGCCCTGCCTCACCTCAGAGGGAGGTACTAAAAGAGGGTGAAGCAGCATGACGAAGCCAATAAAGAATGGTACCTGGGCTGGAAGGAAGGATGACATTCCTGAGACTGCAGGGAGAGGGTGGTTGCCTGGCTGTGGTGTTCCTGTGTGAGGTGGTTTTGTCATAAATTCAGATTTTTCCACTCTACTGAGAACTGACCTGGGTCTTTCAGACCCTCGTGTGCAAGGACAGTGAGTCCAGGACTTGATGGCCTCTTATCACAGCCTCCCATCAGAACATTGCATTCCCCCTTGTACCAGAAGCCAGCTGCTCTGGAGATGCACTTCATGTCCCTTGGCCAGCCTGGCTGCCTGCCTGGGTGACTGGCTGGAGCAGGGGACAGGTTATGAGCCCTGGGCTGATGCCACATACTGACCCCAGTGTTGCTGGTAGCCACAAGTAGGGGCATGGACAAAAAATTTTAACTTAATTGTTTGTTCTGCCTCCTCCTAAAAGCCATACCCTGCTTGCAGTGGTCATAAGAATCAGCCTGCAAACACAGTTAGAGAAAATAATAGTGAAATCTCCCCATGGCTGTGTTAGGAAGCACACTGGCTGCATGGATCCAGAGGTCTGGATGCACAGTAGCATTAAAGTTCACTGATTTAGACAGATTCTTCTGTCTTGTTGGAACAAATTAACTGTGTGAGATTCACTCGGTGCCTGTGAGAGGAATAGGGGGAGCAGGAAAGGGGCTGTTGTTGCTAGAGGAGATGAGCAGGATGAGGCAAGCCAGGTGCTGAGATGCTGCTGACCATGGAAAGTCCTGGTCTAGGGCCACCTATGAGCTAAGTTTTTAATGTCTCCTTAATGTAAACGGTCTGGTTGGGACATCTGGCTGTCAGTGTGTCTTCTTGCCAGCAGCTGTTTGCAGTAACCTGTGGCTTTCATGGAAACTGGGCTCACGAGGACCTCAGTGTGATGTATTTATTACACAGAGGCAATCGACTCCCCTCTTGTCACTCCGCTTTATGAGCGAACATTTACTGTGAAGCCAAGGCTCATCTGATAAACATTTCAAGGTACAAAAATGAATATCCCCCTGGGAAGGAGAACAGTCTGTCAATTAAAATCTTATTACGAGATGGCCTCCCTTGGCAAAAAAGAATCCTTGTTGCTTCCTGCTATGTCAGTGCCTCTGCTTCTGTCCAAGCTCCCTGAGAAGCCGGGCTGGATGGCAGAGCTTCTCTCTTGTCACAAGCCTGGCACTGGCTGCCTTGGCTTTTATAGATTCATCCCCTTGGCTGCAAGTCACGTATTTCTCAAGTACAGAACAGGGGCAGAGGGGTGATGTGAGGAGCTCCCCTGGCTCGGTGAGGACAACAGCCAGCAGCCAAATTGACCATGGGCTCCAGATGTAGCTGGGTCCTGAGACTGGCAGTTTAAACATCACCCTGCTGTCCCATGGCTTGATGCAGGTATTGGGTTGGACAGCATCCTTCAGCGGGTTGGATCTCAAGTAACAGGAGAAATAAGGATGTGTAAGAAGCAGCTGATGGTTCCCAGGGATTCAGAGGAAAAGGAACAATTGCAAAGGAAAAACAAGCCTGCAGTGTCATCAGAGGAGAGGGAAGGCAGTGGGAAGGATGAGAATGGCTCTGTGCCAGAGGCCAATGAACTACCAAGGTCATCCCTGGAGGAGGACAACCCCCAGGCCAGCTTGGATCTATGTCCAGGAGGGGTGTGAACAGTTGTGAGCTGTCATCCTGGTGCTATGGAGATGTCCATCCAGCAGACAGTAACAAGGGGAGAAGGAAAAACTTTTCCAGGCCTATATTACACCCTTTGCCCCCCACTTCTCAGTGTTTCCGAGCTCCCACTCATTCAAAGCATCACCCACTTGTTTGTATCACTGGGTGATACACACATTCATGCAAAGACCCTCCAGCTGCCAGGTGTCCCACCACCATTCATCCAAGGACCTAGCAGGACCTGGTGGTCCAAGGGGATGCAGGACAGCCTGGTGAACACCAGACGGGGACTTCTCTTAGCTACAAGGAGAAGGCAGCGGGGTCACATCCACAGTGCCAAGCAGAGGCATGCTCTGGGCATGGGGCAGGGCAGGACACAGGGAAGGGACAGGTAGGTACCTGGGCCCCAGCTCGTCCTCACTGCGCCAGACGAAGTCTCCAAACTTCTCGTAGTGGGAGTTGTAGTGGTGCTGGACTCGGAAGAGCATGGAAGCAGAGACCTCCATTAGGGTGTTGTAGGCTGTCTGCTGCTCCTTCCCGCTCGTGTAGCCATTGTAGAGGTTGTAGATTTTGTCAGCTATCTCTGGAAAGGATCAGGGCGTGGGATTAATGACCAGCTGAAGGTGCTAACATGGGAAGAGGAGGAGCAGAGCCCTTGGCAGGGCCAGCAGCAGGGGCAGGCAGCTGGGATGGCGGCCAGTCCCTTGGGGCTGCCTGCAGCAGGGCTCAGTGACTGGAGAGCATTGAGCAATTCCTCAGGCTGATCCTGCACTGGGTGCCCTGCATGAGCAGAGCTGCCCCAAAGACTCCAGCAATGGTGCAGGAGGAGGAGAGGCAAAAAGCTGCCAGACAGGCAGACACAGCCTTATCCTCCCAGGAAGGGCAAGCAAGCTGTTCTTAAATCCACCAAACCAAAAGCCATTCACAACTATGGTGATAAAGAGTAGGAAGAAATCAACATTGTTGATCCCAGGGTCGTCCTTCACCAGAAATGCAGCACCTCATCATTGTGGGCATTGGATGGAGCAGCTCAGATGTGTTAAACAAGAGCATTAACTCTGTGCTGGAGAAAAAAAATATCATTTTGGAGAAGAGAAATGAACAAAACTGCATCTCCTTCCTTCTCCTCAGTCTCCTGTTTGCTGCTTTTTCATGGGAATGCTTTTCTTATTGAATGTGGAACTAAGCACTGACCAAAACTTTCTTCTGTGTGATATTCCCAATGGAAAGCAAGCAAGAAAGAGAACAGGTAACATGATGGTCACTTAGAGGAATCCTTTTAAATCTGAAAGCAGCCAGGTGCTCTGGGTTGGGCGTAAGGACAAGTAGGACCAGTTTCAAAACTGAACAATGCAAATGTGCAAAAGTAGCTGGGCTTTTATCAACATTTCTGTTTCCAAACAGAGCCAGCTGCCCCCAGCATCCCTTCGAACACTCAGAGCCAATGGTGCCCTGCACGGCCCAGCCAGGGCTGCCACTCCCAGGTTTGTGAGAAGGGACTGCTCTTTTTCCCAGGCACTTGTGTCAGACACACAGCACCAGCTCCCACAGCCATGTTTCGCAAGGATGCCAGTGTGGCATCACGGAGTCATCAGCTGCCCAGCCAAGCAGACTCTGCCCCTGGACACTCCTGCAATTTGTCACCCCTCCCCAGATGAATGTCACTGTGCCCACTGGGAGAGAAGGGCCTGGGCAGCTTTGTGGGAACACAGTGAAGAAAGGAAAATCAAAATCAGCAGGAAATGTCTCCTGGCGTGGAACACGAGGTGCCTGAACACTGACCTTCTGCCTTGCTGTCATCTACCAGCGGGCAGGCTGTCCTCAGGGTGACTGTGCTCAGCTCTGAGTGTCTCCCCCGTGTATCCACCGCATACAGGGTAAATCTGGAAGGCAGGAAGCAAAAGGAAAACAATGTCTTGATCCCTCCATCCCACAGCACCAGGTTGTTATGGGAACCAGCCTTCAGAAGATAAAGGAAGAATGTGGTCCAGGCGCCATCAACTAGTTTTGGCATCTCAAGGAGATGTGAGATGGTGTCTTGGAACAGAGGAGTACCCAGGGACAGGAGCCAGGGTGGAGGGGACAGGCCACTTCATCCCTTTCTGGCATCTGCAGGGCTCTGTTTCCTCTCCCCCCAGCCCAGAGACCCCTGTGGGGCTGCACCCTGAGTCCTCCCAACTGCAGAGGGATGCAAACACCTCAGGGTTGCTTTGCCAGGCACTGATGTGAACACTATAACACGGTGGTGCTTGTGAGCTGGGCTCCCTCTGGCCCTTCTGGGAGCAGGGCCGTAATTCTTGCCATAAGTGGGCTTTGTGCTGACAAGTGACAGCTCGTACTCATCCTGTGAACGGCCCTTGAGCTGTTTGCTCCCTCATTTCCTCACAAGGGTGGGATTGGTAAAAGGGTGGGAATGATAATTTCACACTTGAAGCTAATGGAGAGCATCTGACAGTAAAATATGGCTTTTGTGCCGGATGGAGCATTGAATAAACAGGCTGTGGCTGCATGGAATGTCCCGGGATGCTGAGCTCAGAGTCCTGCTCAGAGCATCAAAGCTCCAAAATGAGAATGCTTCTTCGCAGCAGGGGTGACAATCTTCTGTCCACTCTCCCAAAGGGCATCAGTTCATATTTATTCACTCCGAGCTGGGCATGGCAACTCAAGCTGGCTTTGACAAAGTGCAGGGGCTGGTTTGAACCCCTCAGAGGTCTGAGATGCCTGGTGGTGGGATACCCAGCCTGAGAAATAACACACCACCCGTCCTTAGCCTAAGGTAAAACAGAGCAGCTCTTGCAAGTGAGTGCAAGGAGTACCATAAAAGCAGCTGAAGCTTAAATGGGATTGAGACCCTGAGGTATGTTTATTTAAGGAATGGTCCTAAGTCCTTAGCATCCTTGGGGGGTGACAGAAGCAATGCCTCCCTTTTCCTTACCCCACACACGAGCACTTCCAGCCCCCTCTCTCCTCCCTGCAGGCCCTGCACATCCCACATGTGGCTGATAAGAGCTGACATTTGCACGGTAGCAATTCCCAGCGCAGGACATATTCCCTCCAAGCAATTAGCATTAGCTCCCTAACAATACTTGCTGTCTGAAAGGATGCCAGCAGCCTGCCAAGGAACACACTTGTGTGCAGGGACCACTCCCATTTTCACAAAGCTGGAGCACGCAGGGGACGCACACGCTCAGCTCGCCCAAGGAGATGCTATTTAATCCTTTTGGCATGACATTCCTTAATTTACCTGCTCAGAGTGGGAGTGTCTCAGGAAGGACATCCACACTGTGCTACTTCACAAGTACCACACACAGGCTGTTCTCACTGAGGGACAGACAGGGCAACAGGGTAACAGCGAATTCCATGCAGGAGTCTGACTGCAGGCCTTTGCATCCCATCCTGAAGGTGCCACCGTTCCTTTCCCTCCCTTCAGCAGACGGGACATTCAAGGGGAGTGAGGAGTCTCTCCTGCTGGAAGCAGGGAAGGTTTGTGTCTCAGCAACACCAACAGGGCACCCAGTGTTGGGCTGGGGGACTCCAGCCCCAGGAGATGGGGAGCTGCAGTGGGAGAACAGGGCAGAGAGCCCAGGGGTCCTGCTGCCCACCCAGTGCAGGGCCCTTCTTGCTCATCAGCACAAGCACAACAAGCAGTAAGAGGGCTCAACATCAGGGTACTGCCGGGAGCTGCTCCCCATCCCCATCCTGGGGTCACCTGCCGAGCCACAGTGGCTGTGCTGCTGTGTTTGCTTTTGTAAAAGAGTGAGCAGAGCTAATGTGTAACCTCTGCTCTGCCTGCAGCGGCTCAGGCTGGCTCCATTAGCTCTGAGGCAATCAGTGCCAGAGCACTTTCCCTGAAAAACAGAAGACTTTTATCAAAACACAATTGTAATATTCAGCAATTAGTGCCCATTTCACCTATTCCATCGCCAGTGGGGTCAGGAGGATTGGCTGAGTGTTGAAGCACATCCACCCCTTTGGGTGATGCTGAAGACCTGCATGAGCCTTTTGACTGCACTTCTCCCCTCTGCTCAGCTCATACAGGAACAAAGTCACTCAGCTGCCAAGAGTAAGAACATCTCTCCTGGTCAGGCCTGGGTTAAAAAATACATGTCAAAAAACAAGCCCTCATTTCATCATTTTTTTGGATGATGTAAGGAAAAAAAACCCAATGTAAATGGAAAAAACATCAGAATCAAAGTGATTTTGATCTTGTCAAAAATTCTTTTTTTGAGAACAAACCCCATTGCTTTACCTCACCTGGAGTCAGTCCTCTTTCAAGAACCTTAGAGGAAACTCTTTCATCTCCATTCCTTGTGAATGAGATGTTTTGGACTCGGCACCAATCAGCCCAGATGTGGTGGAGGCTGGCAGCCCAGCAGCACACAGCCTCTGCACCTCTCCAGCTCCTTCCAGTCAGTGACCTCAGAAGGTTTTAACATTAATTACAGTCCAAAAGATCACCCTGAAGCACAGCAGTATTAATAGCTCTGTTTTATCAACGGTAAACAGAGACATATGGGGTGAAGCATCGTGCCCCGGCGAGGCTCAGTGACATGAACAGTTTGGAAACTCGGGAGATGATAGTTTCCAATCTTGTTCTCAAACCACTTGACCACCCAGCCTCTGCAGCAAAATACTTTTATGGCCAGTTAATGGCACTGTGCAGAGTGCTGGGGTTTAGTTTTTTTCTTTTATTCCCAGAAACAGACAATTAAGAGAAGGGAGTGCAAAGACCTGCGTCTCTATGCAAACCCAGCATTCCCATCTTGCTGGAAACCTTCAGCAGATGCAGGCAAGGAGCAGCCTGGGACCCAACGGGACATCACGGGGGTAGCCAGTGGGAGGAGAGACCACCACTGCATAGGAGAGATGGGGATGTGGCTTAAGCTGAAGGAGGGTAGGTTTGGATTAGGTATTAGGAAGATATTCATTACAATAAGGGCGATGAGGTTGCCAAAAGAAATTGTGGACTCCACATGCCTGGAAGTGTTCAAGACCGGGTTGGACAGGGCTTGGAGCAACATGGGACAGTGGAAAGTGTCCCTGCCCATGGTAGAGGGTTGGAATTAGATGAGCTTTTAAGGTCCCTTCTAACCCAAACCATTCCATGATTCTGCATCTGCATGACAAACCAGGGGAAAACCAAAGTGATCATGCTGAGGAAGGGATCTAAGCCGAGGACATGGTGGGATTTTGCAGCACTCCATGGAGATCCTCCTGCCTCACTTAAATCTGTTACAGCATCGTGGGCCAAGGACCAAGCCAGGCATCATCCCTGCTGCTGATGATGGAGCTGCACTTGAATAAGTCAACCCTGATCATTTGTAAATAAATGTGGCCAAAGAGTGGTTCTGAGCACTTTGCCCAAGGCAGAGATCTCTGGGGTGAAGTCAAAGCCAGAAACTAAAAGGTCTCAGACCTAAAGTCATTGCACAAAACCACGTCAGACAACCTGGAATGCCATATGGTAGCTACGATCTGGCAGAGGCTCCTTTATAACCTGAGGCATTTTGTTTAGTGATGAACTTCCCTCACGACATTTCCTCATCTTCTCCCTGTGCTTTCCAAAGGAGCTCCGGGCTCACTGCTACTGTCTCACAGCGGATCCTCTTTTCCACCCATCCCTTCAGTAAGATCCTACACAAAGACCTGTATTTCTAGAAATACTAGAATATATTTTACCTGAAGAGGTTCTAAAGAGGTCCAAACACAAATGCTCTTGGCAGGAATCCAGCCCTCCATGCCTGGAAATGCTGCCAGCTCTGCAGCAAATCACAGCACACAAAGTCCTATAAAGTAATGCTGGTTAAATGTTTACTGCTGAATTCAAACCGATTGGGACCTGAAGGAACTTCCAGGGAGAGACAGAAACCAATCAACATTTGGCCTCATGAAATGTCAATACCTTCCTTGTAGATTCCCCACCCAAAGTTGGCTGAAGACTAGGTTTTATCACTAGGCTTAAGATGCTTCTTGGGGGAGGAAGAGAAAGCAAGAGGGGGATTTTAAAGCTTCAGTTCCTGGAACCCAAGGACTGTTGGGATTGTCCATTGCATTTCAAGAGATTCGAAAACCAGAAAAGTATGTTTCTATCCTTTCTCAATGCAGAGAAAATAACCCACAATACAAATTTATAAAGGCATAAAACTCTTAAGACTGAGAATTAAAGCTCAAAACATGTTACTTATTTATAGGCAGCATGTTTTTTTAACTCCCTCTCATGATGCTCATGATATTTGAGTGCTTTACTCATGATCCTTATTTGCGGGAAGCGAGATAAGGACTTCTGAGTCTGACCTTCCTTAGCTTGGCTGTTGATTTTTTTCTATCTTACAGAGATACCACAGGCATTTCTGGTCTGCCTTGTCTGCTCTTCCTGAGGCCTTTGGGCTGGTGCAGCTGCTCCGTGAGATGCTGTACCACAGACGGGCTGCCTGGGCTGCAGAGAAAGGCTCTGATAAGGAGCTCAACTAGCACTCCCACAGATGCCAAACCCCGACGCTAATTAAGCGTGTGCCTACTGGGAGCTAGCTGCATCCAGCAGCAATGGCTGTGTGGCCAACCCAGGCTCTGAGAGGAGCCCCCTGGCCTGTGTGAATGAAGGACAGGGCAGGGATGCTGCTCCAGAGCCCAGTGTCATGCAAAAACATGGCCTCAAGCTTTCCGAAGTGGTGCAACCACAGGACGCTCCTGCCAGTAGGGCTTGGCTTGAGCTTGGCTGATCTGCCTGGGCTTGGTGCCGTGTTCCTGCAGCCACGAGACTCTTGCTGTTAACTCCAGCAGCTCAGCGAGGGCAACCCTGGCTGGCGTCCCACACACAGCGCAATGGATTCTCCCTCCCCTGGCAGCATGGCTACCACCACCCGTCATGCCGAGCCTGCAAACATAAATCCTGACTCGGCTGAGGTGTTACACGCACGTCCTGCCGTCACTCCCCGCTTGGTCACAGCTTGTCCGTGCCTCCTGCACAGCCCAGGCTCGCGGGGCTCGCACGCACCCAGCCCCACGCCGCCGAGGCTGCTCCAGCGTGCTGACACACACACATCACACCCTGCCTTGCCAGCCCTTCTCGCTTCCCGTTCCAGCTGAAAAACAATGCCGAGGCCTCCCTTTAAAAGCCCTCAGTGGAGCAGCTCTTGGCATTCCACACTTCCCTGCTGTCCAGTGATCTCAGCACGGAGACTGGGCACGAGGGATGGCTCGGGCTGTGCCAGGACTCGGGCACGTGCAGAGCGCAGCTGCCAGCAACGGTGCCCCAGACACACGTGGGTGTGAGCACACCCATCAGACCCAGCACCGTGCACGGCCTTGTGCTCATGGGACCCAAACAAACTGTTCTCTCCCATTCTTTTAGTGTGGGAGTGTCCTCAGCTCCCAGACACCAAGGTGAGGGGCTCGCTGGAGGGAGGCTTGAGGGAGAGTGTGTTTCCTTGTCCTGATATCCACAGGTGAGCAGCATCAGATCTTCATCCCAGCATCTCCTGGAGCTAAAAGCATCCATAAATTACACACACAGCTTCCCTAAAAGACTCTTCTTGAGCAGCGTGGGCGCCCACGGGTGCTGCGGGGTGGAGCAGAGCTGTGGGTGTTTCATCCCCAGCCACCTGCCATGGGCTGTGCGTGGTCCAGGAGCCATCCCCCCACTCCTGTCCCCACACCGTGGGCTCATACCTCCCCTGCAGAGCCCCCCAGCCACTTCCATTGAGGAACATGGAGCAGGAGTGGGGCTTGCCTGCCAGCAGCTGCCTGGGCAGGCATGGAAAGGGGTGTGTGTGTTTAGTGCAAGCATTCCCAGTTCAGAAACCATTACAATTTAAAAATAAATCAAATCAAATTAAAAAGCAGCCAGTCCACACAAGCCACAGGAATGCAGCTGAGCTTATTGACAACTCTGTAATTTGCAATAATTAAGAGAGGTAAATGAGAGCAACCCCTCCAGTCTCTGCAGCAAATGCTGAGCAGACAATTAGCAGGGGCTGGTTTTGGGAAGGAGAGGATTTCTTGGTCTATTTGTTGGGCCCTGGCTTTGGGCTCGCTCATGCCATGCCCATGTCCATGGTGCCAGGGGAGGGCTGGTGTCCTGGCAGGGGACTGACCACGCTGTATCCCTGCCAAAGGCCCTGCTGGAGCCTTGGGATTTGGGCAAAGCTTTGCAGGGCAGTGGTCACCCTTGTACCATCTCCCTAGGGCTGGCACGGCTACAAGTGTCTTCTGTTCTTCATTGTCTTTGGTTCTGGCTCGGCTTTTCCACAGTAAGGAAACAGTGGACAGTGCGATCTTGAAAAAATACCCCATCTTCTAGAAAGCTCTCCTCCCTGTTCCACCATCCAAGAAAAGCACCTTTTATAACTGAGCTTTTTTTAACCACCTGTGACAACTGACCTGCTCCCATCAGCGTGATGGAGGAACAGGTTAGCAGCAACTGGTGCCACACTGGAGTACTGAAGCCTTGCCATTACACCAATACATGGGGCTGTCAGTAAACTGTTCTCACAATTCACACTTTTTTTTCCCAAATGCTGTGAGACTAATCGTTATCCTTCAACAGATGCCTCCCAACAAAACCAGACCACAGTTGTCAGATGTACCTGCCAGGACATGCCTCAGGTGTCTGATGCCTTTTGGAACTGGATAAAACAGTGCCCATCAAACACTGGAGGAAGGAGGCAGAAGGAAGGCACAGGCTGCTCTGCACTGTAAGAAGCTGTTTGATCAGGGAGACCTTGGGAAAAGGGCAGAGGAGGCTTGATTTCTGAGACAGTGAGGGCAGGTGGAGCTGCTGTGGGGCTGGGGACAGGCTTGCACAGCCATGGGTCCATCTCTGCTTTGTATCAACCCTGGGAAAGTCACCCAGGGTTATCCATGCTGCAAGATTATCTGAATTACAGCTAATGCCATGGCCATGCTCAAAAACAGTGACTGGAGAGCATGGTGCTTCTCACAGGGAGGAGGGCAGGGCTACTCATTGCTGCTGAATTACAGGGGTGCAGTGTGGGACAGGGTCACTTTGGTGTCACAGCATCCCACACTGTGCTGCCCCAGGTCTTCTGGGCTTGCCCTCTGAGCTGTGAGGCCACAGAGAGCCAAAACCTGGAGTGGGCAGGTTTGAGCACTGGTCCCCTCAACCCCTCAGCAGCATCTGCCCTGTACCTGAGCCAAGCTATGACGCAGATTTGCTCAGCTCTCCCTCCTTTGAGCACTTCATCAACCTCTTTTGTTTCAGATCCCCGTTGAACAAGATCCAAAGGGTGAAGGGGAAAGAAAGAAAGAAATTAATTAAAAATCCTGAGCACTTCTTGCTACTGCCTGGATCTACTGTCTCCCTGACAAAGAAATGCCCAGCAGGGCATTCACCTTCCCAGCCTCAACTGCAGCATCTCAATTTCCCAAGATTTCCTTCGAAACCCTGTCAATAACCCACCAGACTAGTGATTCCCATTACTGCCATGGCTGTGAAAGAAGGCCTTGATACACAGGCCACCTTCTGTTCCCAAGAACCCTGCTCCTGAATGATACCTGTGTTGGACGGCCAAGATTCCACCGGAGCCCCTCTGCCAGCCGGACACCTTGTGAGCAGCAGTGCCAAGACTGCCTTAGGTGAAAATGTGTTTCACTGGAAATGAGGGGGAAATGCCAGCCAGGCCATGGCTTCATCCAGAAGGTGCAGGAAGGTCACTGCCACCCTCCTGGCTGCTGCATCCCCGGAGAATCTTCATCACCACGCTGGGGCTGAGAGCCACTGTCCCCCCTCGCCTTTTTCTCTGCCTTGATTCCCTCCAAGCTGATCCTTGCCAGCTGTTGCAAGAAGCAGATAATGACTCCCTCATCCCTCTCTCTCAGAGTACATCCTTTCAGGAGCAGCTTTACCCCACTGAGGAAGGAAGAGCAGAGCAATCTTCTCTGGAGAGAACCTAGGAGCTTCTGATGGAGATGGGATGTGGATGAGAGAGCAGCTCCCTGGTGTGGCAGCAGGACAACACACCCAAAACAGCCACCCGGACATGAGATAACATTAACACAGCTTATGTTGCAACACTGGGGCTTTAGCTCCTAGGTACTCTCCAAGGAGCAAGGAGGATTCAATTAGCTTGGAGATGCCCCAGCAGAACTCTACGATGTCCCATAGGGATGGTTCCCAGCTATGAAGGCAGAACGATGGCAGGAAAAGCAGGATCACCATGGAATTACCAGCTTTGGAGAGGATGGATAGAGGGTGTTTGAGGTCCATATTTCTTGGCAGGCATCAGGTCCTTGCTTTCGTCCTGCTGGCTGTGAGGATGAAGACTTGCAGATGTGCTTCTAAAGGCAAAGCAGTAAGAACTGGCCCAGCTATTCACAAGCTTCCCCCTCTGTCTCAGGGCTTGAGGCAAGGTGTTCCCCCCAGTGCCTGGAAAGGCCACAGAAGGTCCCATGTTACCCAGAATGTGCATTGTAGCATCCTTTGGTGGAGTGAAGAACCAGAAGGAGGTGATAATAGGCCACTGCAGGCTGGTGCTTTTGTCTCCAGTGAAGCAACCGCAGCTCATTACGGTCTGTGAAGTGCCAGAGTCCCTGTTCTGCTGGGACGCCCAACAAAGCTCTTGGACAGAGGTCAGAGGAGTTGCCTCTGACTCCCTGTGCTGCTGGAACAATTCCCACTGTGCCATAGCTCGGGTTGATGCCCGAGGCTGCCAACTGAGGGGGCTGGTCCTGCTCGGGCTGCAGAGCATCAGTGAGAGCTGGTGATGGATCGAGCTGTCCTGGGCACAGCAAAGGAGGGCTTTCCTCAGGCTCTGCATCCCCCATGTCCCTGAGGCCCTGCCACAGCCTTTGCAAGGGCACTGCAATGCCCATCAATCCCTCCAGCTCCCCAGGGCAGGGTATCTCCTGGCAGTACCTGCATCCTCTCTCCCCCTTGTCCAGTACCTGCTGCTGTCCCCATCAGCTTGGGACACCCCAACCCTGTTCCCTCAGCCACAGACACCCCACAGCCCAGGGCTCAGCTCTGTTGAGGTTGGGACTTTGAGGGTAAGTTTTGCTTTTAGGGGAGGTTTTGCTTGTCTTTGCACTGATCTGTGGGTGGGTGGAGTTCAGCCTCGTCTCACAGCGTGAGTCCTGTGTGCCAGGTGGGTTATCCCACGAGTGACACATCCCTTTAGTACCTTCCTTGGGCCACTCGTGGGACAGCTGCCATCCTCCCCCATGAAGGGACAGCAGTGCTCAGGGTGGCTGGAGCTGCAGGGGATGAGCAGGAGAGAGGGAATAAATATTCAGGAGAGAGAGAATAAATACTCTTCCTCCAGATGTGCCAAGGAGAAAGGAGAGACAAGCAAAGCTCTGGACCCCTGCAGGGAGCTCCACAATGGGAATGTTCACAGCTAACCATCCCTGCTGCTCAACCTACCAATGCTCTGCAGAGCTTGGCCATCACTGGCCCTGGGGACATGGGCAAGAGGAAGGTTGTGACCCCTGGCAAATTGGGAAATCTTTGCCCCTCCCAACCTCACAGTCCCTCTAAACAAGAACCAGACACTCCACAGCTTGCTGCCCCTGGAGATCCCCTTGGTAGGGCTTGTTCTCATTCTCCTGGGGGCTTGGCTTCCATCTGGGCTGCTGGTTGAAACCCAGCCTGGGCTGGTAGTGACTTCAAAAGGCAGTGTCATCTGAGGAGCAGTGGGTGGTCCACGGCAAGCGAGTCGATGGCTGGCTGTTCTTATAAAAGCCACCACAGTAGGGCCTCCTGCTTTCAGAAGAAAGGCAAGGGCTGCACTGACCACAGGGAGCAGAGCTTGTCCTCAGCCCAAGGGACAGTCACCTCAGCGAGCTGGAACAGGCTGTGCACCCTTGCGAGCAGAGCTCTTGATATGTCTCCACTGGGTTTGTCCCCAGCACCGCTGGCCAGCCCTGGCTTCACCTTCCACAGGCAACAGTGCAAAACAAAGCCCAGCAATAAAGCACACAGGAACAGCTGGGAGACCGGGACCAGGCATCCCAGGCAGGATCTCAACAAGAAATTCCAGCTGGGCTCTGGGAGCTCCGGGACAGCCAATGGGGCCCTGCAATGGCCTCAGTGTTGGCATGGGGATGGTGGCAGGCAGGGATGCCAGCCAGAAGGATGCCAGCCAGGTCTGCAGTGCCCACTGTCCCCGTGCCCCGAGGCCCCCAAATCCAGGGGCACAGGGCAAGGGACTGGCAGTGGGCAGGAGATTCTCACAGCTCCAGCAGGCAGACAGGGAGGGTGGAGGGTAGGATGGGGGTAGGGGGGTCTGAAACAAATAATAAAAACAAAATCCCAGTAAGCACGCTAGAATTCGTTTGAAGTGCAGAGGAGCTTTCAGGCAGGGTTATGCACATCTCCCAGCCCGGCGTGATTTACACATTCCTTGCAAGCAAAGGAATCTTCCCTGATTTGAAGTAAAACAGATGTTTTGGGGTTTTCTTTCCCCCCTCCCCACCCTCTTTTAATCATTTCTTTATTGAAATGATGGCTATACAGCCAACCAGCCCAGAGCCAGAGCCCTGCTACCCCAGAAGCCAGGACTGGAGACCCGCTGTTCTGCGCCATGGGAGAGCCCCTTGTCACTGCAGTGACTGTGCTTGGGAGCTTCCAGAGGTGTGGAGCCAGCCCTGCTTTCCTGCAAATGCTGCTGCAGAGGCATTGCTCCCTGCAGGTTTCTTCCCTTGATTTTCGCTCTGCAGGGAAGGACTGCAACTCCCCGCAGCTTTTCTTCCTCTGCAGCTACAGCTGATCCTCCATCCCTGCTCCACCAGCCCAGGTCTAGGAGACTTTCTAACCTCCACCACCAGTCCAGGAGATGCGTTTGATGGTGGGACTTGCCCTTGTTCCCACACCCTAGTGTCACACCTCGCCCCAGCCGTGCTCTGTCCCAGCAGTGTGGATTGGGAAGGGCAGCCTGGTCCATGCCCAGGAACTGGCAGCAGCAGCATTGCTCACACACCCCAAGTGAAACAACCCAGCACAAGGAATGGTGTTGGACAGGCTGGAGTTGGGATATCTCTTGATGTGAGCACTATGTGATCTCAGTCAAGTTACTTTGTCTCTATTTTTGTCCCATGTATTCCACCCAGGAAAATCATTTGGGGAAGGAACATCCATTTCCCAGAGGGATGCAGAGCTCCAAGTGCAGTGGGGCTTCTGCGTGTTGGTTGATGCTGCAAACTACCAGCACAGCCATGCCCTTGAGTTTACACTCAGAACAATAAGTCATGGCCAGTAGCAAATCCATCCAGCTGCCCCATCTTTCTTTTCTTTCTCTTTTTTATTTTTTTTTCCCTTTAAACCCTGTTGTTCTTTCTCAGTACTTCGTTGGTGGCAGGGTGGGAAGGCTTTTTGTAACACATTCACGTACCAGTGGGACTCACTCCCATTCCCGTCTGGTACAAGAGATTGCACAAGAGAGAGAAACAAACGGGGATGAGGAAATGCGTGTTTATGAGAGGCAGCGCTGTCATCGTGAGCAAGGGACCCCCCGCAGGAGAGCCGGCCTGGGAGCCAGTGGATTTCCATTCTCCCCTAACACTCCATTCATGCCTCGTTTCATACCTCCCTGGAGGCCCCGAGACTGGCCGGGGTCCCACGGCCCCGCGTGGGACTCGCACCCCCCGTGCGCCGCCTTCTGCGGTATTTGTTGTTGGGTGGAAAGAGGGAGATGTTGTTGTCTCATAAAAATAATGAGTTGAGAAAGAGCAGCAAGCTTTTGCCATTGCATGCACTCCTTGTTTTCCTCCTGCAGCAGGGGAAGGTCTTCCATCCTTCCCACCTCTCCTTCGCCACTCTCCTTGTGCTCCCCTTGCTGCCCATCCTGGCAGGGCTCCTCACTAACACCCACCAGGGAGTCTCTCATGGGCCTTCCTGCTCATGCTGTGGTTGCTGCCATGAGCCTTCTCCTGACCTGATCAGGAACCTTCTGTATAATCCAAACCACACTGCTGCCTGATCTGATATAGTCACCGGTAAATAACCTTGGCTGCAGCAGTCTGGAAGAGCCAGGTGTCCTGTATCACTGCTGTTAATGATTTAGGATTGTGCATCATTTGCAGATGACACAGAGAGGGTCTCGTCCCTACTCCCCACCCAGCCACCTCCTCCACTACAGTGCCTGTTCCCCCTCACTTCAGGTGGCTCTAAGTGAAACCTGGGTGACAATTGCTCCTGCCTGCCGCTGGTGTGCACACAAGGAATGGGGATGGCTGATTTCTGCACTCCCTTGTGCGCTGCAGAGCTCCCAGCAATGGGGCTGGGGTCCCCCCACAAACAGGTGGGGTATTAATAAAACCAAAAGTAATTGCCCAGGCACACATACTACAACCCACTTGGGTCCCTCTCCCGTCTGCTCCTGCAAGCCCCCTGCCTCCCCCTGCTTTCTCCACACACCTCAATTTCATTATCTCCGATCTGGAGCTGCCTATTACATGCTTTTTGCCAACATAAATATTTAATCCCGGTGCATTGCACGGAAAGGCCCTTGTGGAGTTAATCCTTCAACTCATGTTTCCACTTGGAAAACAATTCAGCTTGTGGCAGGGCAGCAGGTACGAGGCAGGGACAGAGCCGAGAGCCGGAGGTGGCCTGGAAGAGCTCGGGAGCCATATGTGGGGTGATGCAGGTGGGCTTCATGCTGTGGGGTGGGTTTCATTCCAAGGGCTTCATTCTGTGAGGTGGGCCTCATGCTATGGGGTGGGGAGGCTCTGCTGGAGCTGTTCTTCACTGGGGTGGCTGTGCAGGAGCAGTGATCAGGAGGGTTTGGATAGGTGCTGGAAAAGCCACCGGAGTGTCACTGCAAGCTGCTGCCTGGGGAGTGAGGAACAGGGGCCACTGCCAAGATGGACTCTGCTGGGCTTCAGCAGTGTCGGGATACTCTGTTCTCTGCAGTGCCCTTGGCTGCAACAACATGGAAAGCCCAGAGTTTATCAGTTTGCTTCACCAGTTTGCCAGTGTGGGACTAAGCAGCCACACGATCCCACACTGCTCCACCAAACACCTCCAAACACACCTGCAATGCCCAGAGGCTGCTTACACCAGATCTGACCACGATTTACCTGTGGGCTATGGAGTAAGGGTTATGGGATAACTGGTGTGTTTATGGGGCTATGGGGTACCACTAAAGTACCTGCTGTGGTTTGGACCCTAAGCAAAGTGAGATGTTCCAGCCCCAGGTCCAAAGTCATAAAAAACACGGACAGAAATGCACCCTGGTCCTCATCCATCCACCCCCGTGCCCTCAGGACAGCAGCACCCATGGGGATGCAACACCACAAAACATCCACCAACCTAACAAAGCCCCCAGAGGGAAGGAGCACAACAGGCAAAGACCGCCCCACGATGTAGGGCCAAGAGTACAACTTGTGGCAGCTGAAGTGGCTGAAAATCCTTCCCCTTACATCAGCAGTGACGTGTCAAAACACCAGAGAAGTATTTTGGTTTCGGTTGCTTTGTCTGAGAGGCTCCCCCAGCAGCCTGGGGTCGGTCTCCCAGAGACCAACCAGCCCTCCCCATCATCCCCTGTCCCATGTGAGAAACTGGGGTGTGCGAAGCCTCCTGTGTGCAGGACACATCCCCACAGCCCCTGTCCAGAAAGGCCGGGAGACTGGGATGCTGCAATGATGCAAACCAGAGGGAAGGAAAACACGGAAGTATCTCCACCCTGTGGCAGGGCCTTCTGTTTGGGGTTGTGCAATGAGATCAGGAGGGGAGGCCACTCCTGTAGCTGCAGGGCAGTGGGAGATGCTAGGAAGGAAGGAAGGAAGGAAGGAAGGAAGGAAGGAAGGAAGGAAGGAAGGAAGGAAGGAAGGAAGGAAGGAAGGAAGGAAGGAAGGAAGGAAGGAAGGAAGGAAGAAGGAAGGAAGGAAGGAAGGAAGGAAGGAAGGAAGGAAGGAAGGAAGGAAGGAAGGAAGGAAGGAAGGAAGGAAGGAAGGAAGGAAGGAAGGAGAAAACTGGCATGCTTCAAACACAGCTCAGGTTGCTGCTGCCATGGGCTGCCCTACGGTTTCCCTGGCAGAAACTGAGAGGAGGAAAGATGGAAGACAAGGAACATGCTCCGATCCAGGAGTATGACAGCCCAGAGCTGTGGCACGGTACGCCCAAGCCCAGCTCACTGCCCAACTGTTTGGACAAGCATGTCCCAGTGACCCAGCCTTGAGCTCCCTTCACACCCATCCTGCCAGGGCAGCATCTCCACACCCAACTCCATAAGCACATCCAGTTAAAACAGGACCCCACCGACCCCTCCATCAGCCACCCCTTGAACAATCTGTATCTCTCAGACCCTACTTCTTTTTTTTTCAGAAACTTTTACACCATGACATAAGCTTTGGCTCTGAGGGTTTTCAGTGAAAGCCAGGCTATTTTTTTCCCCTTCTCATAACAGAAACCATATTGCTGTATAATCAAATTTATCTCATTCCTGATGAGGGAAGCGAGCGTGTGTGTGAGGTAACTGGGAGCAATGAGGGCACGTGTGGCGGGAGCAATTGCTCTGAAGACAGCCAAGGAAGTATCCTTGGGAGTGGCATCAGATGGGGGTGACCAAGCAGAGACCAATGGGCCACAGCTCAGCACGACGCATCACCCACAGCAAGCCCCGCCTCAGCACAGGGATGCCATCTCTGCACCCCAGCAGCTGCTCCTCAGCTTCTTCTCCCATTTTATTATGGATCTCCCCACTGTGTTGGAAACCCAGCGAAGGGTGGGGCTCAGTTTTAATACATCAATTTTACAGGTGTGAAAACTCAGGAAGAAGCAGCTACTTTGAGGTTACTTTTTTGATGTCTGTTTTACTCTGTCACAAATTCAGCTGAAGCCAACAGGAGCTGTGGCTCTGATGGTGAAGCCTTGAAGATGATGCCCCCAGAATGGAGATGTCTCAATTTACTGGCTACTTTTGACAACACAGGCAAGGGGAAAACAACCCCAAACCCCAAGGAATAAGTTAAAGGTTATTTGAGATCTACAGCTGAATGCAGCAGCCACGTGGTCAGGGCTCCACTGCCTGCACAGCTCCCCCATGACAAACTCCCTGCAGAAACTCCATGTTTCTCTGGGAAACAGCCATGGCCCTGAGGGGGAGAAGGGGTGGCAGCGCTGGAGAGGTCACTTTGAGCTGATAAACTCCAGTTTGGCACGACCAGGAAGGGGGTGCTTACTTATGTAATGTTCTGCACAAGTCAGAGATTAAAAAGAGATTTTGTTTTTTTTTTAATGCACACACACCAAAAAGGAAAATGAAAATAACAAAGTGTTCTCTGGGAGACAAGGCTGGTGAAGGACTCTCTGTGCTGTTGTCATTACAGGAAAATGATGGGTTGAGATGTGCTGCAGGTGTCCTTTGGAAAAATGAAACAAAAAATAGTTTAACAAGTTTTATGGACTTGCAGCCATATGTGAGATAAATGCACATGGCTGGGCTGAGCTGGGACAGAACTTGTAGCTCATGGCATCCAAACTTTGCTTTTGAGAGTGGACAAAATGATGGGCAGGTGGGATTAGCTTGTGACTTATCCTTTCATTCAGAGAAGCATCACTGCCAAATAGCTCCACCACTGGGGACCTGGGGTTCCATCCAGAGTCTGTCTGAGCTGATTGATCCCTCTGGACTGTGGGGATGGCTCTGGGTTCAGATAAAACCTGTGGGTTCAGTAGTGACTGAACACCTTAGCACCACAGGAGCTGGTCACATCCTTCCTCAGGCATGTTTATGGACAGAATTGTGCTGCTTTTGACCACTCCTGAATAAGCAGGATTCTGGCCTGAATAAGCCAGAACCTTGAGTTGTCTGGAAATATCAGGTGGAGCTGCTACGGGGGCAGGGCAGCTGTCCAACTTCCCCCTGTCAGGTACCTGCATGAGGAAATTAGGAAGAGAACAGAATTTTTTGCAGGGAGCATCTCTTAATCACCTGACCAAAAAAGCAATTCTCATAAGTGTTCTCCTGAAGTGGGGCTCATGTGAAGTGTGAGCACGGCCATCCCTCACCTCTGCTCTGCTCTAGCTCACTGAGGAGCTTCAGGCATGTCACACCTCTCCTTTCCAGTTTCCCTCACTCGGACATGGCCAACAAGGACATCTGCCCTTCTTCTCACTCCCTTCTGCTCTACAAGGTAAAAAAGAAGGAAATTCCTGTGTCCTGGAACGGGAGTGTGTTCAAACTGTGCTGTAAGAATCAAACCAGCATGGCCCTCAGCTTTCCAGCCTTCAGGACGAGGGTGCTGTGTAGCATGGAGACCTGATGAACAAAACAAATGCTCCAAGGCAGTAGCATGATGCAGGTTTGGCTGGCTTAGAGCAAATCCACGCCAGCAACGCCCGTGTTGATATTTATATCACAGCTCTTGTACTCCCTCTCCCATTAGTCCATGAGATAAGACTTGGATGTGTAGTGGCATTAGGTTTCTACACAGTCAGGGATAAGAACACTCTCCAAGTCTGTGACTAAAAGGGGTTGGTGATATAGGATTGCTGATGGGAAAAGGTGCAATTGCAAAGGTCCATTTGTCTACCAACAGGCAAAGTGGCCAAAATCTTCCTCTCCACCCCATTACCACTCGCAGCAAGAATCCTATATTGGCACACTCCCACACCTGCAATTACCCCACACAATAACGCCTCCGTGCCTCCTCCTCCTTCCTTTTCCTCCCTCCACCACTGCCAGCCTTCCTCCAGCCACCTCCAGAGGGGCAATGTGAATGGGCCTGGACCCAGACAGGTTAGGGATTTAGATGTTGGCAGATTTTAGGGACAAAAACAAGAATGTTGTTTCAATTTGGTTGTCCTGAGGAAGAGGCAGGGAGGAGACTGCCACAGGAGGCAAAAAAAGCTGTTCTGTTGCTCTCTGTGGCATGAGGTATGAGCAGAAGCAGAGAATTTGGGGAGGAAAACCTGGTCTTTCAGCAAAAAGGTGAGAGATACCCATCAACTTGGCAGATACTAAAGAAGAAGCTTCACCTGAGGTTAGGCATCTGACTTCAGATCTGTCTCAGGTGGTTGGGTACTGGTGGCAGAAACAGATCAGAAGGAAGATTCAGGTACAAACAACATTTAGACGGGTGTTGGCAAATAGTGTAGCAACACTGCAGCAGCACCTGGTGGCCCTGGTGTGAGTCACCCAGGCCAGGCTGGACACAGACAGCACAAGAGAGATTAAAACCTGAGTTTTTAAAGGGGTCAGGTAAACAGGTGATGATGGAAGCAAGACAAAATGATCTCCTTCAATCACTCAGCAGAGCAAATGGACAAGTTGGGAAGAGCCCCCAGATGTGATCGGCCATGAAAAAATCATGAATGTCTTCTCTGTGGTTTTTAGATGTGCATCCTTCTGATGCTGGAAACTCAGCAGGAGCCCAACCTACGTCCATAAATGGGACTTCATGAAAATCAGTGCAGAGAGAGAGATTATACCCTTCTGCTGAGCCCTGACCTCCCTGCACAGTCCATCTGTCATGGGGCCAATCCCCCTGCAAGCCAGTGATCCACACACAGCCCAGGTGAGGCCGGAGGGTTCCATGCTGGACTCACTTCAGCAAAAACAGCCACACACCTGAGCCAGCCTTTGGGCAGCCTGGCTCTGCCACAACCCCAAAGTGCTGAAAAAGGACAAGCCTTCATCCTAGCACAGGCCTAGGATTTAGCAAACACTTGTTCAGCTCCTGACTTGCCTTGTTTGAGCTTCCGCAAGCCAGGAATGCCTGAGCAGAAACTACAGCCATGCACCGCTCAGCTTTGGGAAGCTAGAGAGCATGTGGAATGGGAGAGGTGGATTCAATGAAGCAGCACAGCTCCTGTGCACACAGGGGACCCGGCCAAGGGCTGTAGCAGATGTGTTTTAACCCATGCCACTGAGCTGTTTGGGATCTGTCTCTGATTGCTCCAGCGCTCACTCACGTGTCTTCCTGACCAAAGACCAACAATAACAATTAGCATCATATAAGGAGCACGGGACTGCTGCCAGCATTAACACACTCTTGAGCACCAAGGGTTTTCCGTTCCACTTTTTATCCCAGCTATGCACATGACAGAGGTCACTCTGCATTAATCAGCCTTGCTCCAGGCCAGCTCCTTCAGCACATTCAGCCTGTGGGATTGCAGCCGCTGCCTCTCCATGCTCTGACAGGTTCTCCCTGCTCCACACCTTTGCCTCTTTCCTTAAGCTCACCAAAAAAAAGGGATGTTCCACGTTATCCCAAGCTGAGCCTGGCCACGCTGTCGATAGCATGCAGACCCTGCAGAGGATGACACTGGCCGGGCAGGACCTGGTGGGCCCTGGCTGCAGACCGGAGCCTCGTGTTGTCATTCTGAGCTCTGACTGAATCCCCTTCCATCCAACAGCAGCCCTGAATCTTCACCCCCTAGGAAGAGGTTTCCACCTTTCCAACACCCCTGAAACGTGCTCTCTCAGAGCTTTTGGGCTGGCTCATGATCACCCTGGGGAAACCCCATCTGAGCCAGCAAAGGCAATGTAAAGTCAAGGCTTCTTCACAGCATATGAACACACTCCAAGGAAAGGCTCTGGAAGGAATCCTGATGACTTCCATATTATTTCCAGTAAATTTTGTGCTGATTCTTGGCACAAACACTGGAAATGAATAGGCTAGGTCAGGAATGTAAATAAAGTGAAACACTGGGATTTAATCTAATCTACAATTATAGTATCTGTGGCGCAGGGAAGAGGTTGGTGTGTTCACACTGCAGATCCATTGAGGAGCTGGAGGGGGTTTTCATTTCCCTTTCCAGAATTTCCCTTTTGGGCTGAGGGATACTTGGTGTCTCCCCAAGTATCTGAAATGAACGTGCTGGGCTGGCAAAGCTGCCTTCTGGTAGCCAAGCAGGTACAGCTCAGCCACAAGGCATCCCCAGGCACTCCCTGAGCAACAGGGTGAGAGATGAGATGGATGAGCTGGGCTGAAGGCTCAGGGAGGCTGTGGGGTGCCTGGGGGAAGCTCCTGCCTTCTCAGTGAAGAGACTGGATGGGTTTGTGCAGTGCTCAGTCCTCCAAGCTGAGTTTGACCTCTGAGACAAGCCAGAGCCCTTTCTCCTCACTGGTGTTTGGTGCTTGGTGCATCACAAGCTGCCTGTCACAGCCTGGTGCTCCCAAGGCTCCCAAACCACCCGTCTGAGTGGCACTGGCTGCTGTCCAGGCTGGCTGGTCCTTGCAAGGTGAGCACTTCACAGACACATCGACATCTCTGCCTCTGCCCTCCTCACCTCATCCTCTTCCAGAGCCACCTGGGAGGAAGCTTGACAGACTGCTCTGGTCTAGCTGACCTCAGGGGAGAGCAATCCCTTCTCCAATTCACAAGAATATAAGACTTTTGCTTTTTAAGAACTGAAACCAAACTCAACAGTCTTCAGGGACCACCCTCAGTTTCCCTGTGTAGGTCCATGGGAGCGCATTCCCATGGAATGGATGGATCTCTGTGCAGCAGCACGGATCTCTGGGGATGGGCACCCATGTGTGAAAGACTGGCAGGAGCGTCCTCAAGTGTACACGAGCCTTTGTTGACATGATCTACTTTCCTTGGAAAACCCTCTACACAGGCACTGGCATCTCAACCCCAAAGTGTTACGGGCAAGGGGAAGAAAAGGGCTGACAGTCAACTTATTTTGTCAGACTGAAACGGCAAAGCACAAAGAAATTAGTTCTCCTTTTGTTCATTTATGTTTTGGAATTACAGAAGTCTCAAAAGCAGAGGAATCAATCAGGCTTTGTTTATTTGTTTGCTTGTAGAACATTTTTTGGGTTTGTTTTCATACCCCAGCCCAGCTTTGATCTCAGGCTGGTAGTACTCCAAATGAACGGTCCACAGCAGAGTGTAATTGCTGTAGGTACTACAGAAGAAAAGGGACAGGATGTTCGACACATTTACAGGACAGAAGAGACTTCCACAATCTCACAGTCCCCTTGCTAGGGTTATGTGATACCCTCAGACTACTGCAGAAGCAAGTAATTTGTTTCTGAGGAGCTCTGATGCTGCAGACTGTGTGCTCACCTCCCAGCCTAGAGAAAAGCACAGGGCCCTGCAAGTGGCTATAATCAGGATTATACCCAGCCCGGAGCTATTATAGATAGCTATTTTCCACAGAAACAAATGAAACAAGCAGAAGAAATTCAATTTAAGAAATGACCCTGTGCCCGTGTTTGTGTTGTTGTTCTGTCTGTGCAGGCGCAGAGCAGCGTTAGCCTCACATTTCACTGCTCTGGCTTTCTTTACGCTGTGTTGCAACCGTGTGGACATCTGAGCAGAGGAATATTTAAAGGGGGTGCCTGTGTATGTGAGAATGCTCAGTAAACACGCTGGGTAAGGCCCAGGTTGGAGCAAGCGGGTGTGTGTTGGGCAGACAGCACCCACGGCAGCTCATGCCAACGTGGAGCAGGGGTTACCAGTCCGTGCCACGTGCTGGGGTGGGCAGCAGCAGCCAGCGACGAGGGGGTGCTGTGGTGTGCCCACACGCATTTTTTCTGGGTGCCCAGGAATGTGGGTCCGTGCCCCAGAGGTGCCCACACCAACATGTGTCCGTCCACGTGCACCGCCCCGGGAGCGCAGAGCCCAGCCCTGCTGAGCATTAGCTGTGGGACAGAGCCAGCACTGTGCGTCACCCCGGGGCCTGTCCCCACACAGGACGAGCTCCAGAGCTCCCTGGTGCCAGGGGACTGCTGCCTGCTGGCTGCCTGCAGCCACGGCTCCCCACAGAAGCTGCCCAGGGGCACCCACAGAGCAGGAGCCACCCCCAGGGCTCGGGGCCAACTCTGCTGACCACCTCCATGGCAATGTGCCTTGGGACTGGGAAGCAGAAGCCTGGCTTTGACCACAGGGATGACAAAACCCTGGACAAAGCCCTCCGCCTTCCACCCAAGGCCCTCCCAGCCCCTTGCAGACACCAGGAATTAGATCACAGAGCCCCTAAAGTGATGGGTGAGTGCAATTACCCCTTCCTGGCAGATGGGGAAGATGACTTGGCAGCCCAGGCTGCCCAAGAGCCAGACCTGCTGGCTCCCAGCTCCATGTGCTCACCACGGCAGCAGCCTCCATCAAACCCAGTGGCTCTTCCCTCTCCCAGTGCCCCTGGCAGCTGGGAGCTTAGAGCTCACAAGGGGCCAGCTCTGTGGTTGCTCCAGCCTCTCCCTGGCACCTTTCCAGAGCAGCCCAGTTCCCAGAGATATTAATAATTATATTTATGCATTATAGATATTTAACAAGAAAATGTCTGATATTACTAAATGGCAAGAGGTATCACTTGGAGCCCACTCCTGGAGACAGCCCTGCTCCAGGGATGTGCAATAAAGGCTTTGGAGGCTGTCAACGTACTTAACTGGGGGGCGGTAGAGGGAAAGTATTAATCAAGGTCTTAAAAAGTTCTTGCTGACAGACTATTTGCCAGCTCTCGCTTTAAATGCTTTTGTGGTCCCATAAAAAGTTTCATTACTCACTACAAAATGTGTTTTAATTATTGCAGTCGCTCTGACATTAAGCCCTGGGTGTTTCTCTCTTGCTTACTCTGTCTCTCCTCTGTCTCCTTGCCTCTTTGCTCTATTTTTCCTCTCTTACTGATCTGACTCCTGATACCCCTCTCAAGCCAGAGGATACCCTGGCTAACGAGCCAGGTTGGAAAGCCCAGACCCTGTCCAAATGATACCAAAGGAGAAGTTAAAATTCAGATGTTGACATTATCCCTTTGCTCTGGAAACTAATTAATCCACGAGATGAAAACAGAAAATTCAACCCCTAAAAAGTATCTCCGAAGAGTGAAGTGTCCACAATATCTGGGTGGTGGGCAGAAGGATTTGGTGTCTCTGATCTGCTGTATGTCCTACTAAGAGAAACAGCAACTTATAGAAACGCCTGTCACACTTTTGACATCTATTTCATCCCACCAGGCGCTTGGCAACTTGCTCCAAACTGACCACATCAGCTCAGTTCACCCATGAGAGACAACCCTGTCCACAGGCATGGACCTGGAAACCCAGAATACTGAAAACTGGTGTTATCCTGGAGTCTCCCACGGACTCCCAGCGCCTCCAGCACTGTACTGGCAGACACTGGTTTCCCGTTTCACCAGCTGAGTGTAACATCCAGAGCAACAGAGAGTCTGACCATTTGCCCCGTGTCTGCCGTAACACAGTGCTGACCAAAAAGGTCAATAACAACTCAATAACAGCATTGGAGATCCCTCCTTGCCCCCAGCAGCTCCCCACACATCTCTCCTTACTTGTACAGACCATCTGGTTCCAGGCACTTGAAAATGACTGAGTAGAGGCTGGTTTCAGGGACATCTCCGTGGCTCCGACCCGCTGCCACACAGGAGGTCGCGAGGCCAGAGAGCAAATCCTCCGCAAAGCTCAAGGATTCTCCTGCAGAGCAAAGAGAGGAGCGAGACCAGAACATCAATACAGGTGTAGAACTACTGCTGGCCACTTAAAAATCACTGTAGAAACATCTCTATACAGGACAGGCAATCAACAAGCTCAAGCTGGCTGTGGCTGTGGAATGCCCCAATGTGTGGACAATGTCGCCTGTGGACACAGCAAGTAGGAAACACACCTGGGCCATCAGCTGTAGCAGGGACCCTTTGTGCCCCCAGGGTTAAGTCACTGCTTGGCCAGATACAATCACAGCACAGAGGGGATGTGTGGCCTCACTGCAGACACTGCAGGAAGGACCACCATCCAGGGACGGGCTCCAGATGATGTGTAAGCCTGGCTAAACAGGGATGTCCTGCCCTTGCTGCATGTCCAGCTCTTGAACAGGGCATGGCCTTTTCCAAAAATTACGTGCCACAGCAAAATGTGTTTCTGCTATGTTGTACTAACAGCCAAAAAGACATTTTTGGTGCTTGGGTGGAATTGCTCTCAATGTGATGGATTTATGTTTTTTTAATTCCATGACAGTCAGTAGCTTTGCATTCCCTTTCATCTGCACTCTGCCAGCTCCTGGAGCTCTGACTGGAGCTCCTTCAGTCATGCTGAAGAACACTTGCTTCTTTATAAGCATTCGAAGAAAAAAACCGCTAATTAAAAATACTGAAAAACCTTTCTTTTTGGTCTTCTGGTTTATAAAGCCTATTAAACACTTAGATCATGACCCAGCTGAAACTGAAAACGCTCCATTTATTAAGGTTTTTGGGCATGACTATCCACTGCTGTGCAACCTGTCTCCTCGCAGTGGGCAGCCTGTCTATTGGTTAGAGCTCATTGCATTTAATTCCCATTTCACACTGGTGTAACTGAAAGCCTGAGGTACCACGGAGGAAAATAAGACAGAGCAGCTGCCCAGGCTGTGCCCTATTCCCAGTGATGGGAATCGGAGCAAGGGCTGCTGTAGATGACAGAATCATGCTGGTGTAAGCCAACCTGGGCCCAGATTGCTGTGCCGGGTACCTTGTACTTGTGGAAATGTCAAGACATCGCAGCAGAGGGAGGAGGAGAATTCCCTTCTCAGCACTTTATTTTCCTAAAGGCAAAAGTGACTGAGGAGTACTGAAACGAAGCACCAGTCCAGCTTCTTGGTACAGACCCTAAGGAACAAGCCAGTGGTACAACCAGCCCAGAACATCCCACTGTGAAGCTGGATTATCCAGGTAGAAGAAAAAAATCTCCTCATCCCCAGCCCCCTAAACCGCATTTGCGTCTTGTCTCAAAATACACAACTCAGTAACAAATGTCCCCCTTGGCTAGAGAAAAGAGCAGCAATAAATTCTTTTCCTCCCTGAAGGAATCCAAGCCTTAATTATTCATTTTAATGCTCCCAGCACGACTTGTTCTTTCCAAACTTTTTCAGGCAGCTCTGTCACCAGCCTCTGTAGCTCAACGCAGCTCCTGGCCCCAGGTCTGTCCCAAATCCCAAGACAACTCAACAGGCAGGTTGGGTTGGCAGCAGGAAAATCCCTGCCTGGAAGTCACGAGCACTGCCCAGCCTTGAGCAAGTCCCTCAGCTCTGGGTTTATGGTTTAAGCAAACAAAAAAACCCCTATTGCTCATTTCCAACTTTCGTTTCCATCCCTTTTCCTACAATGTTGGGCTGGACCAGGGAACTCCCTGTCACCAGGAGTCACTGGGAACAGACTCTGCTGTGACTTACAAACCTGATGAATCACTGACAAAGAAGCAGGACCAGAATGTGTTGTTAAAGTAGAGCAAGGGGCTTTAAGGCTCTTCCAGCCTCAAGAAACTTCCCTTCTGACCAGGAAGAAGCTTCATGGGGGGACAGACCATCCCATGGATGAATGCTGTGGGATCTCACACCTTCCTCTAAGCAGTTGATGAGGGCTAGGAAAGAAAACAGCTGGGCAGAGATTGCAATGAGAGCTGGGCAAGGCCAAGGGGAGACTTGGACTGGGCAGTCCCTGGGTAGGAGCATCAGCCAGGACATCTGTGCCAGGGAGCACAAGAGATGGGATGGGCTGAGACAGGGAGAGGGTGGAACCAGACTTGCAGGAGACTGGAAATGAGAAGGAAAATGTCATGTGCAACCACTGACTCAAAGACTGTATTAAGGCCAGGCTGGACAAGGCTTGGAGCAACCTGGTCTAGTGGAAGGGCAGGGCAGGCCATGGCAGGGCGGTTGGAATGAGATGATCTTTCAGGTCCTTTCCAACACAGACCATTCTGTGATTAAAACTGCACAGCTAACTCTCTCTAAGACACCCACTAGCTTCCGAAAGCTCATCTTCCATGGTCTTTCTGGGTAGTTCTGAGGGAACAGGCTGGCAGGGAGCACGGCCCTGACATGCAGCAGCAGCTGCCCCCCACAGTGGTCTGGTTTGCCATGGATCAGACCTGCCCAGGCAGTGGAGTGCATTTCTGTCCCCCTGCAAGGGAGGAAATGAAGCTTTCAGGGTCTGCCAACCATGTCTCCACTTGGATTGAGCCAAAACCCTTGCAATGAAGTCCACAAAGCAAGAGGGTGCTTTTTGCTCAATCCTGAACCTCTGGGGAGCTCTCCCCTCTTGTTGGCTCTGCAACGCAGAGGTTATTATGAAAACAACAAAATAGATGCTAACAAAGATGCTGGAACATCAGCCCCAAAGCTGGGAGTTTTCTGTACCTGTGTAAGGAGCAGTGAGATCACTGGCGGTGCCAGACTGCACAGACCATGGAGCAAAGACAGGGAAGGGACACCCTGGGGACAAGCCACCTACCCAGAGCTGTCAATCTGCAGCCAGCACAGGGAGCTGCTATTCCGTGCTGTCCCCTGGGCAAAGCAGAGCACACCGAGACTGCATTTGTTCATCTCACACAAGAGAAGGCAGAGACCATTCAGTCCTCAGTGCTCTGCGAGCAGCTGGAATGAAATTTCCTGAGCCTTCTTAAGGAGCAGAAAACATGGTATTCCTTAGATTTAGACTGGAACCTTGTCAGTGGAACAGAGCTAAAGCAACAGCTGCTTTTGCTGGAATGGTGAGAGAACTATCATAGAATCAGAGAATGGTTTGGATTGGAAGGGAAGTGAAAGGTCATCTCCTTTCATCCCTCCTCTTCCCTGCCCCCTCCAACCCCAGGCAGGGACCTTCCACTAGACCAGGTTTCTCCAAGCCTTGTCCATCTTGGCTTTGGACACTTGGGCCATTTAACTGGCCAGTAATGTTGCCCTGCCAAGAAAAAGTGATGGTGGGATCATGTAGCAGCAGGAGAACACTGACTCAACTGCACGAGGCCATGTGAGAGCTCAGCGCACAGCATTCCTCAACTGTGCTCAAGACCAAGGCACAGGAAAAACAGGGGAGAAGATTTCACAAGGAAAGAACAAAAAGCCCAAATTTACTAATAAGAACAGGAGAAAAAGGCCAAATAGAGACACACAACTGTGAACACATCAACAAGGCAGGCACTCAGATGGAAAAGGAATAGTTAGGCTAATGGGCAGTAAGGCAAGAGGAAGTAAATTGGACATGGATAAATGGTTGGTCTACCCCAGCAAAGGGCAAATAACCCAACCATCTTTTAAGAAGAAGTTTGATCACTTTATAAAAGGGATTACATGGATAAGTAGCTTGTGATGGAAAGCAAAGGGGCTTCTTTTTCCCGTCTGGACTTGTGTTCCCACACACCCCGCCAGCAAATATAAAGAAGGATTTCAGCCTCCCAAAGCAGCCCTGAAGCACAAACCTTCTAGATTGCCTGAGTATCTTTGCTCGCATTATTAAATTTCAGAAAGAATCCAAAGGTTCTCTGCAGAGTAAATGATAGCTAAGTAGATCATCTCTGTGGAGTAGGAGATATTTTATTGACCAGACAGACATCTGTGTCCTTCATTAATAGTAATAAATAATTGATGTCACACTAAATAAAGCAATAAGCTGTTACAGATATCAAGGACAAACAACTGGCTCCTCTGAGGATGCCTCACCTGTGTTCACTTCTCAGTAGTAAAAAACCCGGAGCAGAGCTCAATATCACTATGTGAAAATGCTGTGCACAGAGCAAAAAAAGTCACTTGCTGCTCACTGATTACAGATTATGGGGCAATTGTGCTCAGCAATGGGATGCTGACACTCCTAAGTGCAAGGAGTCAATATACCAGCAAGATTCTCTTCCCCTTCACTTCCATGCCTTCTCAGGGCTGATCTGCCCCAAACCACCCAGGCAACTTTTGAAAATCCATCTCTGCTCTACTACTAACTGTCAGGAAAATGCAGCTCCCTCCAGGTGGCATTTCCCTTCTCTCCCCAGCGCAACCCCTCGCTACTTCCTCGTCTTCATCCACAGGCATGGCTGTGGAGTTTGGCAAATCTCCTCTTTTTGGTTTTCTAAGCATCTTCTACACTGACTCTGGTGGTGTGGCTCTCCTTAAAACAGAGGGAACTAACAGCACACTCGGAGCTTGCAGAGGGGTCAGCCCCATTCTGGGAAGGTTTGCAAGCTTCTCCTGGCCACAGCAGGCATAGCTAGGGGGTCAACCCACAGGTGACACTCTGGGATAACCACCTAGGAACTCAACTCCATCTCTGGAGGAGAAGGAGGAGGAGGACATCCCCAGCTCAGCTGCCTGTCTGCAAGGCTGAGCTGGCAATGTGCTCTCCAGCAAGCACATTTCTCGTGGCAGGAGGCTCAGACGGGCAGGAACAGGGGCTGAGGAATGAAAATGGCTGGGAGCAAGCTCACAGCATCCAACAGCCTCAGTCTGCCTCAGTCCTTCCACTGTGGCTGTGCCAGCGCCCAGCAGTTGCGGACAGCAGGCTGGATGAATCACCTATCAACCATCCCACCAAGGACAACCCGAGCTACGGCGCTGAGTTCAACCAGACTAAACAAGAGAGCGAGGCCAGGAGCCTCCAGGAGGCTCGAGGAGCAAAAGGAAGCTCTGGGACCCTCGCAGGCGTTCCCACACCTTCAGCCCATGTGCCTGTGCCAAGAGCAGCACGGAGAAAACCCAGGCGCTGCGAACCAAAGTGGAAATTAAGACGAGAGGAGACCTCCCCGCTGCCATTCACCTTCAAGATTCCTAGAAAGAGCATGAAGGGGAAAGTAGGAAGGCACCAATGTCTCTGTCTTGACAGCTTCTTTACTGGGTTGGATGAAACCAACCCTGCAATGTTACCAGGCGCTTTCCCCTGATTGTGGTTTTCTCTCCCTGTCTTTCTCCCCTTTGCTTTTTTTCAACCTGTTTTCAATTTACTCTTGTGGCATCTCTGACTGTGACCTCATTCTGGTACTTAAGGGGAAAAAAATAAAAAAGAGAGAGAGTGTCCTTTAAAAAAGAAATGAAAGAAATCATATTTTATTTAGTTTGGTTGGGTTTGAAGCTTTAGCAGAAGAAAGATTAACCTTTTCTGCCTAACTTAATGAAAACAAGGAGAAAGGCTGTATGGATAAATAAATATCTGTGTGGGTATGGAGCAGGCACGATCGTGTTACAGCCCCGGTGGAGCTGTAATGGGGAACAGGCGCGTTCCTGCGCAGCGGCTCCCAATTCCCGATCCATTTTCAAGGAAAGAAAAACAGAGTAGAATGTCAGAGGCCCAAGTGGGCATAAATGAGGGAGCCCAGAGAGGGCAGATGGGGCCCAGCGAGGACCTTCGTCCCCAGCAGTGACCTCCAGAGCAATGCCAGTGCAGCAGATGGAAAAAGAGACCGTACTCCACTTCCCCTTGCCAGGTTTTGGTTCCTGAAATGAGGAAACAAATGGCATGCTCGGCCCTCCAAGCCTGTCACGTTTTGGGGGTCCTTGCCTCACCCTCCTCTTCCCCTGGGGCTTTCCATCCAAGGAGGGGAGGTTCAGAGGAGGGCTGTGAGCAGAAGGCTGGGACCGGGTTTTTGGATGAGTGGATGTGGAGCACAGGTTTGCAGGGTGGTTCCTCCACCATGAGGTTGTACCTGGGTTTAATGGGCTTTGGATCTGGCACTCAGTGGGGGAAGGCAGTGAAAGGTGGTTGGTTTGTCTTGGAAATGATGGGCTGATTTAAATTAGTGTAACATAACTTCAGGCGACGGAGCTGTTCCGATTTACATCAGCAGATGGTCTGTCTCGCTGCCTAGATCATTAAAAGCAAACCATCCCTACTGATCCTAGAGGAATGATGTCAAAACCTCCTTCCCTACATGGCTTGCCAGATGATAGAAGAAATAAAAAGGCCCAGTTATTACTAAAAAATTTCTGCCCACATTCTGGGAGCATCCATGCATGCCAGCCTCTCATGATAGAAGGGAGCCTAAATCCCATGCCCCAAAACCCTGCAGCCTCAGAAATAATTTCTTTGTCATGGCTTTTCTCAAAGACACATCCATCAGGAATCCCTCTGGCTGGGCACAGGTTGTCTAGGCTGAGGCAGAAAAGCCAGTGATTATGCTGCAACTTTGGGCACAGCTTGTGCTTCACTTCCCAGCTTGTACAATGGTGAAAATTGCAGTTCCCTGAACAGCTCCACCTTTTTTAAGTTATGAATTTTGGGGGAATTTGATTGCTATGTGTGTATGCTACCAGACATATTAATAATGATGAAGAGCTTTCCTCTGGGCTTCCAACTCCTCTGGGCCTCCATCTCCTCTAGGTTTCCATCACCAGGTCCTCTGCAGATGGAAGGCAGAATTTGCAGATGGCTAAATTTAAGGAGCAAGGCTTTAGCTGAGCTAAGAGCAAAAGTTGCACTCGAGTGTCACAGAAGTGCCTTAAATGCCTTCACTGGTGCTCTTCAGGGCTGGAACTTGCATGGAGTTACCATGTGGTACTGAAGAATGAGCTGTTCTTATCAAGAGAGCCAGTCAAACAGAAGGAAATGGTCTTAATTTGGATGAGCTGCAATGTTGTACGATGCACAAGGTTAATCATGGGTGTATTCTTCTCTCAGGGTCATCAGTAGGACTCCCTGCTCCTTCACCTGAACTCTCCACAGACTGCTTATCACAGGTCTTTCACAGTCAATATCTAAGGCCTCAGAAAAAAATGCTTTGACACATGTAAAAACGCATCCCCAAGGCAGTGTGCGGCTGGAGGAGAGGGAGAATTAAAGCATTTCATTCTGTGCTGTGAGCCCTCCAGGATTTCTCAAGGTTCACTGGGTTGCTAAGGGTCAGCCCCAGCCAGACACGAGCTGACTCTGCTACGCTCAGAGACATCCAGGCATGAGCCAGTTCCAATCTCAAAGCCACGTATTCACATTAGCACGGTGGAGAGTCCAAGTGAATGTCTCTACTCCCTGGAGTTTGTCTCGGGCTCTGCAGCGTGTTAAAATAGTTGCTTGATTTCAATGCAAGGTGGGAACCCATTTGTACTGGGAGTTGTGCAGGCACGAAGCAAAGCTTTGTCCTCAGATCCCTCTTGTCTGGCAGATTTTGTCCATCACCACAGAGAGAGTTCTCACTCTCATCACCACAGATCTCGCTTCCACCCTCATTCTTGCTTTCCTTCCATATTTAGTTTCTTTTAAATTAGATTTCTGACAATGGACCAATGGTGCACTTGGTGGTCCCCAAGGCCCGTAGTTGGCAGCCTGTAGCAGGTCCAGGGTCTGCACGGAGCCTTACTTTCACCAGAAATCCCACCAGCCCTGCTCCAGCCCCAGAGCCACTCTTCTCCAGCATGAACTGATGTGTCAGACACTGCAGAGATGGCAACAAAACCTGAATCCATCATAACCTCGCTCTCCTTAAATGCACCAGCACACTCTTGTAGTTCCTGGGGGAGTGAGCTACTATCCAAAAATGACTCCTAAATTTTGGATGCAAACACTGCACCAGGGACCTGAGCTCTACCAGTCCAGAGGGTTGGGAGGTTCCATCTTCTGCTGGGATTAAGAGGGGTAAATTTGAAGGGGAGCAGCTTTCACCATGAGCTATGTCTGAGGACAAATCCTGGGAAGCTTCCTAAAGAAAGGTCACAAATATTGAAATACCAAACCAGCAGGAAGGAAAAGGAACAATTCCTAGAATGAAAATCAGTGTGTAATTAATTGCTAAAAATGTAATTATCTTGGGTAATTTTTCAAATCAGATTCATGTGAACCTATGGTGACAAGCCACCAACTGGTCTGTGCTTCACATGTCCTTGCACTTATTGGGAAAGTGGAATTTTTGGGCTTCTGTATTGCCACTGTTGCCTGACCCTCTTCCCAGTCCCTTCTTACACTTCACAGCCTGGAAAGTGGACCAAACCACCACCTGTAATGGCAACAAATTTAAAGAAAATCTTCTTTAAATATTTTAAATGTTTAAACATTTTTGGTCCCATTTATTCTAAATAGAGGTCATGTGCAGAGATGCTGATGAATTAGTGATAAGACTTTGGACCAGTACATTCCGAAGCACTCAGCAAGCCCAACTGCAGCCAATCCTACAGGCTGTTATCCAACAAAGACTTAAAAAATTGGTCCTTATGGAGGAACCTGCATGGAAGCAGATCTCTTATTTGGCCCTACTCTGCAGTTTTGGACATTTGAGAGTGGAGGGATAGATCCTCGGCTCATAAAATCTCTTGTAGCTCCCTTGAAGTCAATGGAACAATAACAATTTACACTTGTTGAGTTTCTGCATCCTGGCTGTGGGCTCTTTGGAACAACGACACCATAATGATTATTACAGATATTCTTGATCATACGTCTGAGGCGGACTAGAGAACAGCACTGTGTAAGAAAATAGAGGGTTGGTTTGCTATGATTTCCAAAGAATTATTGACCCATATCTTGCAAACATTTACACATGTTTAGCTTTACTCATGTGAGTTGTTCCATTACACTCGTGTGCCAGATAAACTAATGTACATGCTTGCAGGACCGAGGTTAAAACTTGTGCAAACACAGGGAGTTCTAAATATTTTTGTAGATATGTTGTTACCTCAGACTCAGAGGAGAAAGCCTCTCATTTGGTTGTGCCTCTTCCCATAACTCTCCATTTATCCAAGCAGGCATCACAAGAGAAGCCAAAGGCGATACCAAGACAAAACAGAAAAAATAAGCAATTATCTGACCCAGGCTAGAAAAGACCCACTTGGTCAGGACTAACATATGCAAAAGCTGACATCAGTTCTTGCACAAGGAATTACCTGAATTACTGGAGTACATTCACAACAGCTTTCTTAGCACAGCTCATGAATAATTCATTGATTGATTTTCCAATAATGCAGTTAACATTTTTCTTCACAGTTTTGATCCATTAGAAGGCACAAGAAAAGAGGGAAGAGCTGGGAATCTCTTGTTCGTGAGGAGTCTACCTCAGCACCCATCATCATCTCAGCAATCCTTCCATCTTTTCCACTAAGACTGCAAGGTCAGACAGGATCTCCCGCCCCACTGCACAGGCCTGCTGCTCACGAGGACGGAATATAATCTGTAATTTCGTAAACTGAGGTGATCTCGCGGACCAAACTCGTGCCAATGAGGTGTGTGACATGCAGAGGCTCCATGCAGGCCGTTAATACCTCTGACAGTGTCATTTACACCAAGACACGAGCTCTGTTGTGACACACCAATGTCGCAGTGGCTGCAGAGTCGGGACAGACCGCAGGCAAAGGAGCACAGGTGCAGAGAAAGGAAATGACTTTTCCAATGTAGCAGGGAAAAGGCAAATCTGAGGCTATAACCAGAGGCCAAATCCAGCTCTCTCACCACTAATAGCCGATTTTCATCCCTAAAGGACTATTAACCCTTTCTTAGAAGTGTGCAAACTCCAGGCACTGAGGACACCTGCCACTGGCACACAGCAGGATGTTGGCATGGCAATGCCTTCTGCTCCCAGTTTTAAGTCATCCTAGAAACCACAGCAAATCAATCCTGTCATCCACAGGGAAGGGGAGATGTTAATAGTCAGATGTGATGGGCAACGTGACCTGGGAGCCCATCTCACCAAAGGCATTCTGGTGGAAACAGCCCTTTGACTCCTAGATGTCCTTGGTAAAGTGAGATATCTGGGCACAATTCCCACCCCAGGATCACTGATCCCTCTAGGATGGCTCGTTGGAGACGTGTCATCACCAGCAACTGTGCAACATCTGACCACACAGATGACAAAAGACAGATTCCCAGAATGAGCAGAGCAGGATTAAGCCAAGTGGTAAATGGATTCCAGGGCTGTTCCAGGATCTGTGCTGACGAGGGAAGCCAGGGCCAGGTACCCAACCCGGAGCTCATACAGTGAGGTTATCACTTCCCTCTTTTCTTCAAATCCCTAAATAGAACCCAAACATCACTTGGGCCATGTTAGAGAGATAAGATGAGTCTCTCCCATCCCTTGCAAAGCCTGAAATAGAAGCCCTGTTACTCCGTATCCGAAGCATCAAGCGTAGGATGTTGACATTTAGCAGTAGGGAAAATTACCCAAACAATGAACCCTCTCAGGTCTCTCTCCTCCCCTCCCTTTCCCCAGTCCCGTGGAAAATGTTCATAAAGTGAAGTGGAAAAAAGAAAACCTAACCCAAACCCCAACAACCCAAACCCAACCTTCTGTGGAAATAACATGTAGAGGAGAGTGAGTCAGGCTCTGTTAACTATGCAAGGATCACCGGTCCTGCAGACAGGGATGATTCACCAAGGCAGCAAGAACTGCAAGGTAGAAGAGACCAAAGAGAGGGAGCAGAACCAAAGTTGTATCAAAGATGAGAAGGAAATAAGAAATGAAATGGTTCCATGTTGCAAGACGCCTTGCTCTTTATCAAACATCACTCAACTGACCTAGGATGACTCACTTGATAATGGTGAGATTATTCCCTGTGTGTTTTGTCCAGACTTTCTTTACAAGGAGGGCTAACAGTCTGTGAGACTTCAATCCATCCCCATTTCCTGCTCCTCTCTCTCTTCTCCCCCTTTCTGAGATGCTCACTCACTGAGAGCCTCATCTCCCTGCTGCTTCTGCTTCCACTGCTCCTTTCCCACACCCATTCCCTTTCAATTCGGCAGCATTATGTGACTCTGTTTTCCCTATAAGAGATGCCTTCAAGGAGATGAGAAAAGCAGGGAGCACATCATGCCATGGGGAGGCCCTCCTGGATGCCACTGGCACAGAAAGTACATTGTCACAAGAGATGGAGAGGAGAATATGGGGCTCAGGTGCCTGGGGCGAATTCTGCCTGCCCAAATGCTCTCCTGCTATTCCTCCATTCCTCCTTCCTCTTCAGCTGCCCCCCTTGCCCTCCTTTTATCTAATAACCATAAAAATTCGAACAGAAAATACTTGCCTTGAAAAAAACCTAAACACAAAAAAAAAAAAAAAAAAAAAGAAAAAAAAAAAAAAAAGTCATCCCTCTGCACTTCACAATGAGAGCTGTAAAACTTTTTCTGCTTGGAAAATTCTCCCGGTCAGTTTTTCCTACTGTTTAATCCCTGCTTTGAGTTACACAGAATGAGTAAACACATTTTATAAGGTTCTAATTCATACCTAACCCATACAGTTTATAGCTTAACATAGTAAAATACACACACACACAGACACACATGCACTTTTTATACACATACAGATATATATACACAGAACCAATGGCACACATGGACAAACCAGCCTTGGTCCCACTCCTGGAGCCTCCCAGCAGCAGGTCTGATGTCTCCAGCATGTGCTGTGCCTTGAAAACAGCCTGGGGTGCTGAGTGCGAATTAGGTGGTCTGGGGAGTAGTTTCCACCCCAGATTCCTGCAACCTCCTTTGTAATAAATGATTAGTCAGTCTTGTTAAGATGGGATGCACCGTTCCATCCTTGGAGGACTGAGGAATGCCACCATGTGGTGTCCCAGGAACAATTTTTGCCCCCGCTCTGCCCAGCAAGCACCTGGAGTGAAAGCCGTGGCAGGGAGCAGTCAAGGCTGGGCTGGAGGAGCTGCAGGGAGCTGGGATGTCATGTGGCCACTGGACAGGTGCCAGGCAAGGATCACAGAATCATGGAATCATTAGGATGGGAAAAGACTTCCAAGATCATTGAATCCAAGCTTTGATCAATCCTCGCCTTGTCAACTGCACCAGAGAACTGAGTGCCACTGAGCAGGCACCGTTACATCCTTGGTTTTCCTTCTCTTCATTTCTTCCCCCCATTGCTGCTGTTTCAATTTTTCAAGTGCAGTGATCATCTTGAAGACTCAGTCTCTTAATTCTGGGAGCTTTTCAGGCACACAGTTCCTCCACAGGTGTGGAAAAGCACTCCAGGTTATCAAGATGGGCTCCTGGGCACCATTCAAGGCCATCCTGGCCACTTCTGTGATAACTTACCACTGGAAGGCACAGACAAAAGCCATGGCTCAAGGTAGCAGTTGTTTCCAGCCACCCAAAATGTGAGGGGTGGGCTTCAGGGCCCATAATGCTATTTTCATTTTCCTCCTCCTCCCAAGAAAATAAACTGAGTGTTTATTTCCTGAATGCACTGGTCTGAGAAAAGGCAAAACTTTCCTGCAGGAGCCAGGTGGCTGGAAAGGGAAGGCAAAGGCAAATATTTGCCGAATTTGTCAACGGGCTCTTATTCTATTTTTCTTATTAATATTTATTTAGACATAATATGAGAGAAACCTGCTCATACCACAGCAATGTGGGTGATTCCACTGTTATTCTCCTTGTGCCAGCTACTGGGAGTGAGGGAGGGGGGAGGGAAGGAAAAGCAAAAAACTGAAAGAGTGTCAGGGAGTTTGCAGACAATTATGAGAAAGTCACGGGCTTTCATCTTGGCTTAGCAGGAGATGGGATGCCTGGAGAAAGTCAATGCATCCATGGACACGTGATGGGCAAAGAGGTTGGACAGCCCAGCCTTCCCTGCTGATATTCAAGGCACAGGTGTAGCTTTGGGAGAGAAATTTATGTCATCATAGACCACCCCCCCCCCCGCCCCTTTTTATATTTTCTTCTTTTAATGAGATGAAAAGAAGGAGAATGAACCGCAACCCCAGGTTTAGTAAATTGTGTGAGATGAGCCTGATGCATTTCTTCAGTGAGACAGTTCATTCCCTAGAGAGGGGAACTGTGGTACAATCTAATTTATCTGGGTATCCAGAGGCACCATGATGCGACACAGGTAATTATTAGGGAAGCTTGAAAAGATGGGAATTATCAGAATTATACAGCAGGTAAGGGACTGAGTTTGGACAGATGAAAACAGGCAATGCTGAGGAGAGAGTGATGGGAACTGAGCTATCACTATCAGAGCTCCTCAATGACCAGCCCTGTAATCAATCTTATTTCTCACTGGAAATACAGTAGTGGTTTTAGCACCGATGAAGTGGTGCATTATTAGAGCACCAGAGGATCAGTCAACAGAAATTAAAACAACTTGAGGGCTATAGCAATGAAATTGAATGCATTTTAATATTTAAAAATGCAAATTAAGTTAAAGATGGATAAAATAGTTCTTTTGTTAGCAGGAACTTCTCCAGGCAGAAACAAAGGAGGAGAAGGAGGAATATCTGGATGCACTGGCTGGTCTCAGCAAAAGCACATGGGAACTGGAGAAAAGGAAAGGAAGTTCTTGGATCTCTTTAAAAGGATCTTCCAGGTGAAATTAGGAAGAATAAAATCCTTTGACAGCAAAAGGCCCACTACCTGCCTCACCAGAAGATCACAGAGTCTCCATTCCCACCTCTTCAAAGTGGGGCTAAATGTGGGGACAGGGCATGGCTGCTTGCAGCTGAATTTTGGAAAGCTCCAGGGATTCAGCCATGAGCCACATAGCTGGTGCTTAAACCACCACTGCTCAGGAGCTGAAATCCCACAGGACTGTGGTGTCCGGGAGGAAAGGCCAGGGCACCACTGGATGCCCAAACTGGTAGGAGGACACAGCTGGGAGCGTGTCCCCTGTTGCCCTCCGCTGGATAGCAGGAGAATGTCACACTGCTGTGTCATGTCTGGGGACAGCACATCCCCGAAGCAGCTCCTCTTTCAGCTGGGGTAATGGTCTGTGCTCTGGGAACAGAGCAGCTGAACTCGAGCCCTGTTTTTGCTCTGGCTGTGTTTCATGTAGCAACAGCTGGGGGACATAGGTTTGCTCAAACCACAGCCAGACGATTGGAAATAAAAACGATATTCATATATTAATTAACATCTGGTCACTCGTCTAATTACACGATACAATGTGCATGAGCCTTTTGTTCCCTCCATATTTTATGCATTGAATGAAAACTAAACAAATGTTGCAAAAGCAACACTGCAGAAGCAAAAAAACAAACAGTATCCCAGTCTGTACTTACAACACTTACTGACCCACCAGTTCAATTAATATGCAAAGGAGGACATGACTAAACCATGACCACAAAGATGGTGGTGACACTGAACTGGAATTAACACCCAGCCTGCTCCAACCTGGCCATTTTCCATTCCCTTTGCATGTATTCTTCATAAAAAATAAATAATAATTTGTTAAACTGAGCAGCTCAGGGCCTGATTTAGCAAATTATTACTTAACCATTTTCAAAAGCTACTTTTAATGAAAACAGGCGCTAAAAAATGGCTGGCGAGCACCATCCCAAAGAAAAGGAGCTGATGTCACCCTGCCTATGCAAACCATCCAACAGCGACTGGTGCTTTCTGCCATGCTTCGGGGATGGAAATGGAAGAGAAGGAGGGGAGGAAAGCCAGATTAACCAACAAGTCATCGCTCAGGTTGTCTGGTGGCAGCACATCATCCTGTGCATGTGGCTGTCCCCGTGCAGCTGGCAGGGATGGGTGACAGGGCAGCTGGTGGCTCTCAGGGAGGTGATGGGGACAGTGTGCACCTGCACGCGGATGTGTGGGCAGGGAAGAGAAAAGCTGAACACAGCTTAGGGCCGGGTGTTTTGAGACAGGGGCATTGAGAGAGAAGGCAGAGAGGAGACCAGATCCCCTCTTCCTGCCCCATAACCTGGGGAAAATAAATTCCCAATGCATTCTGCCCCAGTGAGAAACCCAAACAGGCTCTGAACATGATTAGCCACTCTCTCAAAAAGGTTGCAGGTTTTGTTAATAACACAACAACCACAGAACCCCAACCCTCGGCTCACAGACTCCTTTCTGAACCCAAGTGCAAGAATGGAGTGAGAGGAATCTTGGGGCTTGCAGGGTTTAGGGAAGGAGCTTTCACAGAAGCTGGACCCCTCAGCACTCGGCAGTGCCCATCCTGCTCAAGTACCAGGCCAAAATCAAGGCTCTGTTTGATTCTGATGCCATGCAGGGAACATAAAACCACTGCTCCCTTCTGGGCAGGCTGGTGCCCATGCTGGAAACCTCTCCCCAGCACAGCAGACACGTTTGGGTGCCATTGGGATGTGAGGAGACGTGTGGGACGTGAGCTCTGATGGGTTAATGCCACCAGCCAGCACCAGGTGCCAACCTCAGTTTGTCAGAAGGACCAGGAACAGAAAGAGTTCCTCTCCTCATTCCAGTCACCCATCCTGCCCCGATGCCAGCCAAGTGTGATCCAGCCCACCTGGCTCATCTCACTGCAGCACCTCTGTGAAGGTGACCCAGCAGGATCCCACCATGAAATCCCTGCTTTATGGTCAGCCTCCCACAACCCCATATGGACATTTCCATCCCTTACTGCACCTTTGCATGAAGCCAGATCCACGCTCAGCTGTCTGGGAAGGGGGTTACCATGAGGACTCCTGGAGCTGAGCAGGTACCGTGGCCTCAGTCCACTGCTTGAGCACTTTCCTTATGCTCAGCTCCCACAACTCTGCCAAGCTTCAACTGTTTGGGTTGAAATTTTCCACACTGGGTATCTGCCTCTGGCTGAATTTTTTGGGAAAGTTTTAGATTAAAAGAAGTCCAGCCAATTCCAGCAAAGCAGCTGGGAGAAAATATTGTTTTCTTCATGTTAAAAAAAAAAGGTGAAAAACTAAAACCAACTTACATCTTTTGTTATGAAGCCACAGGGTTCAAAGCATGGACTTGGCATTTGTACCTGGATGTGGCCTTTCAGAGCCTGAAGGGGCTCCAAGAGAGCTGGAGAGGGACTTGTGACAAGGGCCTGGAGTGACAAGACACAGGGAATGGATTCCCACTGCCAGAGGGTGGGGTTAGATAGGATATTGGGAAGAAATTCTTCATTGTGAGGGTGGGCAGGCCCTGGCACAGGCTGCTCAGAGAAGCTGTGGCTGCCCCTGGATCCCTGGCAGTGTCCAAGGCCAGGCTGGATGGGGCTTGGAGCCACCTGGGATAGTGGAAGGTGTCCCTGCCTTTGGCAGGGGGATGAAGGACCACGAGGTGCCATCCCACAGGCTCCTGTGCCACCCACCTAATCTCAAGTACCCCAATCAAAATCACAGCCAACACAACCCAGCAGCACATCTGAAGAGCCACGTGGGCATTGCTCCATGAGAGCTGGCACCCACAGGCTCAGAGCCCACCCTCTGGGCACCAGCTGGGCTGGAAAGCCCAGGCAAAGAGCAATGCTCAAGCCACTCCTTCTCTCCAGGGCTGTGTGCTTCAACTCTCCTTTCCCTAAATGGAAATACAAGAGTTCCCTGTCCCAGACATGGCTGCTCAGAAAAAAAGAAGTCACAAGAGATGAAATACTGATGGACTAACACCTCAGAGCAAGAAGTCAGAAATTCATCTGCTGGAATACCCCACCTCCCTCACTCAAATTCTTAATGCCACCTGGAACCAAGTGCGGCTTACACCTCACTCCCTAAATGGGGACACTTGGTAAGTAAGAGCTTGTTCTTTATTTGTGTCTGCTCTGTGGTCTTCAAGACAGATTCATTCTTCAGGGCTCCTACCCTCTGATCCTTCACCAGCATCAGGAAATGTGCCAGGAGGAAGGAACAGAGAGAAATCCTGAGGAGACAACTGTCATGTGAAACTCTGGCACGAATGGCGCAACCGGTTGCATGTCAGGGGGCTTGGGAAGGGGTGGTGGGAGCTGGCAGGGTGGGCAGTTGCTCAAAGGAAACCACAGAGGACTGACCAAGCACTTGGAAGATTCCACACATACCTCCCAGATATACCGGCGGTTACAAAATCCCTGCCCGGATAGGGTGGCGGCATGCCCTTGGGGAGAAAAAAAAGGAGAAAAGGAAAAAACAAAACCCCGACCAACCATTCATGGGGCAGACAGAGGGCTGCAAGTCCTCTGCTTTCATGAGACACCGCAGGCATCAAGACATCGCTGGCCTGGAATTTGGGCTATGCTTGCGGTCCGCGAGGCGACTCTGAAGCCTTTGGTCCCATTAAGCAACATTACATGATAATGCAGCAGCACTCTCAGGCTGAGGGAGAAGGAAAACAAAACAGATGACTCTGGATGGAAAGGCATTGCTGTAAACCTGGGAGGGAGAAGAACATTCCTTCGGATACTCTTTTTGGCTGGTTGTGTCCTTCCTCCCAGCTCCCACCTCTCTCTCCCTTTCCCCCCTCCTCCTCTTGGAGAACTGGTGACAGCAAGGTTTTTTCTTTTTTTTCTAATATTTCCATATTAAATAGAAAGGAAGAGTGTGAAAGGCCATGCAGAGCAGTGGCAGCTAGACAGTGGAATCTGCAACTGAAGGGTGGAGTTGGAGCACTGGAGAGGTGCCGGTTATTTATAGGGTATGAGAGAACACAAAAAATGTCTGGCCCCTTTAAGGCCCCTTAATCCAAACAACCAATGGAAAGGGAAAAAAAAAAAGGGGAAAAAAAGGAGAAAAATAAAGAAAAAAAAAGGGAAGGAAAAAAAAGAAGAGAAAAGGCATCTCTGTACCAGACTGCAAAGTGTGAACGACAACCAGAGGATGGCCTGGCACGGTCCTGCCCCGTTCCCTCCAGCCAGACTGCACCCATGGCAGGGCAGCATCCCACAGGATCAGCGGGACCAGCACCAGGGCACAGAGCCCTGTGCTCCTGAGGCAGCCCCGAGACACAGCTGCCTTGAGGGTGGGACGTGGCAGCTGTTTAATCCATGAGACAGCAGCGCTGGACCGGACGCAGAGACGAATGGCGCATTCAAGAGATAGCAAAAGGGACAAGCTGAGAATGTCAGGAATACGTCCTGGAAATTCCCCTTCTGCATCCATGGAGCAACCAGGGATCTTAGCACTCTGATTCTAGAATATGATTCACGTCCTCACTTCTTTTGGGATCTATAAATGGGAGGATCACCTGTAAGACCTCCTCATGTCCAGGTATTTCAGTGTAGATGCGGATGCTCTGGGAAAGCTGCTGGTTGGACCCTCATCATGGCCAGTCTAAGCAGGGTTATTTGGCTCCAGGCCTGGGACACCATCGTTTCCAGCTCTTTCCTAGCATTTCTGATAGGTTGTAGGCCAGCTGAGTAATGTCTTGCCTCAACAAGATGTCTTTCCTGAAGAGGACTGAGAGGGACCTCGGTGCAAAGAGATGCCACACAAACCACGGTAGTTTTGTGCTCTTAGTAGAACTCCTTTTTTGCTTCTTTCCGAAAGAAATGCATGAGGTTATGCCTATTTTTTTCTAAGCAGGCACAAGGGAATTGTGAAGAGGTCCTGAAGGACACTCAGCACTTGGGTGATTTAGTGTCCAACAAAGTGGGGAAGTCATCAGCTTCAATGAATATACACCTGGAACCAGGAAAACTGAAGACAGACAATTCTGTGGATAGAAAGGGGTCATGAAAGAGATTCAAAAGCTCGAGCAGATGACAGTGACACTAAATCCTCAGGTCTTTTCACAAGCCCTGCTCTCATTCCCTAGGATCCTGTTGAACCCATGAGCCTCCACTAATAGGTTTCATTCTCCTCTGCCAGTATCAAATAACAAATGTCAGATCTCATATGGGAATCACTAACAACATAAAAATGAGATTTATATGGAAAGATGAAGTTCAAAAGAATAGTTACAAACCCCAGAAAGGTTTTGTTTGTACCCAAGCACACACAAATAAAATCAAAGTCAAAACAGTGCTGTTCAGAACTGCGATCACCATCACCCGTGACCTTTTCCCACCATCGCTGTGATTTTGAATGCTGGACTTTGGCTGCACATTAATTTGCTGAAACTGAGGAAAATGCTTCCCTGATGTGTAAATAAGAAAAGGCTGAACATGTATTAGGTAATTTCAAACTTCTTTCAACTGCATGCTAATACTCCCTTTAGCTCCAGGAGCTCCAGAGCTCTAGATCTGCTCCCAACCTTCCAACCTTTTGAGAAGGATGACATAAAAGTCCTCAGCTGCCAGTGGATGACGCTGGTTGAGCTTTCCTGGTGACCACAGAAATGCCTAAAGCATCACAGATCTGGAACACATGGAGGCACAGAGAGGTGAAAAGACTTGGTCACGGTGGGGCCTGGACAAGAGGGGTCTCAACAACTCCTCTGATGTCAGTGCCCCAGGGAGGCTGGACTGACATCAAGCGGAGCAGTGAGGAAGAGGAGGGCTGAGCCTCTTCCTGCTTGTCTCAAGGCGGGTCCAGGAAACTCGGACCTCAGCTCTCCTCCTGCTCTGGACTTCAGCCACTGGCTCCTCTGAGTTGGAGAATCTGTCAGCACACCTCAACCCTCAAAAACTGGGGCTTGAGCCAAGGCCCTCAAAGGGGAGCAAAGGAAGGATAGGAGACAAGAGTCCAAAAGTGTCTTTCTGCCCTAAAGGTGTGCCCTTTGGAAGAGGCTGCAGACCCATGCACTCCACCTGGGGACAGCCTGCCAGTGGCTGTTTGATATGTGGAGTGAATTAAAAAGTTACCCCCACGCAACCATATTCCAGCACCTTTCAGCACCAACTTGTCTTTTCCTTTATCTTTTTTTTTTTTTTAAACACAGACTCTTGGGAGAGTAACTCAGCAGAGCAGAGACAGAATAGAATTGTCTTTTCTTTTGGCTTCCAATGCAAGAATGCAAAGCATTGTCTCTCTGGGAGGAGAATTAAGTATGGGCAAGTGTTTTGGCAAGAGAGCCACAAAGGAGAATGGAAGGCAAGGATGAGGCGGGGGAAGAGGAAGGGAGGGAGAGCTGGGGGTCAGATGGATGGTTTCGTCTTTTATAAATCTTGGATGGGGAAGAGGCACACAGATGGCTTTGTGTTTTAAACGATTCTAATAAATCAGCTCCATAATCAAAATGCCCTTGTCTCTCTTTTTTCCCCCCCTCTTCCATGGATCACAGCTGAGCAGTGAGGCTGGAGCGAGGGAATGGCAAGGACTAGAAGTGAAACCCGACTGTGGCAAGAGAGTGTGCAAACCCCTGTGTGCGTATGAGCCACCACAGCACTGGCCATGTCACCTCTGAGTGAACAAATTACATCAGCAGGGGAAGGAATGAGCACAGGGGGCTCTACAGCCGGCAAGGATGGGCAATCCTGGCAGGATCCTGGACATTTCTAAGGAGGAACGTGCCCATACATGTAGGAAGATGGTCTGAGTGTGAGCATAAGTCTGTAGCTATCTGCAAAGAGAGGAGCTGCCCTGATGGTGGGGGAAGGAGTGGGAAAAGGCAGGGTCTCATCTCTCCCAGGCAGGAGCAGACGTGCCAGGGAGGAATGCTGCGTCTCCGTTCCAGCGCTCCGACTTGGCTGTGAGGAAGGTGCAGCCTCTCCTTCCCCAGCAAGAGCCACTGGGCCTGGTCCGCGGGGGGAGCGGAGGCTCCTGCAGTTCGGGTTTTCCATTTGGAGCTCCACGTGGCACAAACTCCCATCAGTTTCCTTGCCAGAGGGAGCCAGGTGGAGAGAACAATAAAAAGCAGAAGGCGCGGGGTGGGGCGGGATGGTCCAGAGCGGATGCAGAGGATGGAATTAATCAGCTGTCCGGGAGGAATATTAGAGCTCTTCGGCTTGTCGTCAACGCCTTCTCCTCCTTCCCAAAGACAGACACAATGAGAGACCAAGGAACATTTCCTATTGTTGCAGGGGATTTGTCCAGAAGGTCCAGCCCCATGTGGAAGTCATTACCGGCTGGGAGTGGTAGGTATCCGCACAGAACGTGCAGCGAGATGGGATGGGGGAGGGCAACTGGGAAAAAGTTGAGAGACCAGAGATGATGTGTCCCTGCCTAACTGATTTAAGCATCTCGAGGGAGGTGGTCACCACAGCAGCCTGGCTCCAAGTCCAGAGATCACCATGGGCTGAGGTACAAAGTGTTTTGCTTTGTGTTACCCTTTGGGCTGAGCCAAAGTCCTGAGTGCTCCTGTGAGAAGCCATCAAGGGTAGCTCAGCGCCAATGGGAATGGATCATGAATTTCACTGCTGCTACTGAACGGGGAAAAGAGGGACAGTTACACCAAGGTTTTCTTTTCCCTCCTCTGACCCTCCCCAGACAGAAAACCAGAGTGGCTGCAGCAGCAGCTGTACAAAGCACGAGGTGAAGAGCTGACCACTGCCCACCTGCACGTCCTCCTGCTCCAGCAGAACTTGGCCTTCAGGATTACGCATGGAAGAACATAATTATCCATGGGTGAGAGCCCAGGACTCAGTGATCAGAGAGAGTCAACACCTCTGTGCTCCCAGGGGAAGGCAAATCCCTTTAGACATATTACATCTAAGCTCAGTTTTTCACATGAAATCATACTTAAGACAGCAGCATCTCCAGGAACGGTGATGTCAACATCCCCAGAACAGCTGGGGGAAAGGGGCACCTCAGAAATCCATGGGAAATTCACATCCCAACTCGTTTGCTGCCATGTCTCAGTCTCCCTGCTCCTGACCTGCTGGGTACTGAAGAGGACTGAGTTGAACAGAGGTTGCTGCAGGTAAAACAGTCCTATGTACAAGAAAAATGACCTCCTCAAGTTCTCTCATGTTGTCCCCAGCCATGAAGGAGCAGATAGAAACGAAGTCAGTCATGTGTATTGGGGTAAAAAATGATTGTATGAAGACTTGTTGGGCCATTTGGTCTGATAGGAACCGTGTGATGCATGGGAAAGAGGGGCAGGCACACAGTCCAGGGCTCTATGGGGACACAGTCCATGGGACAAGCAGTGTCTGCTGGGGTCTTCAGGAGGTTTCAGACACAACTGCCACCCTTAGAGATGGGTACACGGAGCTGCCTCACACCTCCCCAACAGCACTGGGGAAGCAGAATACAGCTGTGGAGAGACAGGAGAAACAAGGACTCTCAGCCACCTCAACATGCTGCAGGACATCCTGGACAACTGCCCCAGCAACAGCCTCTTGTGCAGCACAGATTAAGCAGATTTCTCCAACCTTCTGCCCTCCTGCTCCAGCCCAGCCCCCCACACCCCATTTCTCACTTCCATCAAATTCGCTGCCCACAGGAGCCCTCACCAAGCCAAGCATGGTGACACGATGCTGTGCCGCTCCTCTTTAAAAAGTAAAACTAAATAAAAGAAGAATGCTTGTTCCACTTCCATGGAAATTGTCAGCGGGATGCTTGGGATGCTCAGCTCATTTATCTCCAGTGAATTTCACCTCAGTTGAGCAGGATGTCCCTCCCCACAGGACAGTGTTCAGTTGGGTACTTTTACCAGCATGAACAGCACAGCTTTTCCTTGTAAATGGTGTGAACATTCTCCTTAATTTATGTCCTACAAGAACTCATTTTTACCAACATTTATGCATCATAACACATTGCCCTCATCCTGCAAATTCTCAACACGGGCACAGCTTTGTGTATGCCTGAGATCTTCCTGGTTCCAACGAGCTTTTCAGCAGCAGCTTGCTGAAGAGGCTGAGGCTGTGCTTATGTTTTATGGATCTGGAAAAATTATTACATAGCAATAGGGTTCAAACAAGAGTCCCCAGATCCATCAGATGTTTGACTTGCCTGGTACATGCAGTCTAAAATGGAAACGGGATGGGAAACATAATAAAATGTAATAAAAATGTCTATAAACATTTCAGGTTATTGAAAAGAATCTCTCTTTGTAAGTTCCCTAACTTTTGAAATCATGAACATGTATTCTCACAAAGCTAGACTGAGAAATAGCTCATATTTAATTTAAATTTGCATTGTTCCAATTACACCTACAAAATACATACGACATTTACATGTATAAAATACATTATTACACTGTAAAATATATTTTTATGTAATTTAAATTAAATTTAAAACTGAAATCATACTGAAACTAAATGGATTTGTTTGCCATATGTATTTGGGGGACATGCCATCCTCATCCTGTACTACCAAAGAATATAAAAGTAAGGCTAAATATTGGACTCATAGAGCTCTCTTTTCTCTTTTAGCTCTTTTTTGGGTTTTTTTAAGCATCATTGGAATCTTTAGACAATCTATTTAACACCACATGCACACTCTCCACTGTGGTACTGAACATGACATGAGCATGGTGTGGATCTGCTCTGTCCAGAGGGGGAAGCCCATCACCCCGCCACGAAAACAGCTGTGATGGCTCAGCTGGACAAAGCCACCCCCTGTGACAGCAAAGAGGCCATGGCCACCAAGGGGAAGGCAGACACGGAGTCCCCACTGTCACCAGCCCACACCAGGGGGACCTCCCAGGGCTCCTCCAGAGCAGCCCCCTCGCAGCACCAACCACCCTTCTCCCACCTCCCTTCCCGCTCTCCCCCCACTCCCAGCTCTCCTTTCCCTTCCCTCTCTCTTTCACTCTCCCACCACAGCTGGTTAAAATTACGCTGGAATTTTGTTTTTCTGTCAAGTGAATTTGGACCTGGTAAATCCCTCCCAGCCATTCCAGTGGCCTCCCAGCAAACATCCAGGCTGGATGTAATGCACATGATTTAAGAAAGGTGCTGCTGGAGCTATTTCCGAGCACGTTCACAACACGGGGCTGGGGACAGCCAAGAGGGGCTCTCAGACACCCAGGGAGGGATGTCAGGGTGTCCACATGAGAAATGGGCAGGGAAGGAGGAGAAGCCTGAAGGCATGGCCTGTCAGCTGGAGCAGCTCACCTTGCAAAGATGATGCAAAACAACAAAAAATGACAGCAAAAGAACACAAAAACATCTTGGGCTTGGAGAAAGCCCAGCTGTTTTGTCTGGAGAGGTCACAGGAGCAAACGTGAAAACCCTCAGGTGAGGGAAGCCAACAGGGAGCTGTGGCACAGGAGGAGAAGGACACGTTCTTGGCTAGCCCCTCCAGGGGAGGTGGTTACAGCACATGACAGCAAACCAAGGCTCCAGCCATGTGCCTGCACACCAGTGCTCATGCCTGGCACAGTGTGGGGGCTCCCAGTATACGTCTGGGGGGCCACCAGTTCTCAGTGGTGTTTGAGTCACCTCTGCCTCGAGCTGGCACAGCTCAGCTCAGGGCAGCTTTGAGCACCTGGGCTGGGGGGTGGTGGGGCCTGGGCAGGGACGTGGCCACGTCCAAGCTCGAGAGCCTCCCCTGCTCTGCAGCTTCAGAGGGGAACTCAAACAATCCCAAAATTTATGTCCCACCTCAGTGTCATCCCCAAGGAACTCCATGATCTCCCAAGTTACGGGAGCAGTTATGAGCAGGACTAGTTAGGAATTTGAGGTCGAAACCAGCTGTACAGCAAAAAAGTCCTATTAAAAGTAATAGGTTTAGAAAGAGACGTACAGGTCAAAGAAATTTTGGGCTGGGGGAAACAAAGTGAGGCAATGCCTCTGGTAGCATTGAAATTGCCCCATTATGACATTTTTGGAATGGAACAATGCTATTCTAGCGCTCAAGATGACTTTTTTAAAGACAATCAACAATGGTTAAAAATACTAAGTTTTTAAAAGGTCAGGAAGAGAAAAAACTTTTCACTTTCGCACAACAAAACCTCTAAATTAGCCCTAAGTGGGTTTTATGAGTGGGCAAGGATGGGCGGTAGGGGCTGTAAAGGGCAGATTTTATTTAATGGAATATTTCAAGTTATTTTAGAAGGCAAGAAGGGGAACTGTTCCTTTAGGTCATAATTAAATACACGCATGTTGTGCGTACATACACATGTATATATCCATGCACATCTCTTCCCAGACTCAACACCCAGGCCCTCTCCAGGTTTAATTAATACCTGGCTGTGCTGCATGTAGACATGATCCCTATCCTGGACAGCTCCTGATCCCAAAAGAACAAATCAAAGGATGAATTAGGATCTAAGGGGCAAAGCAACAGCTTAAACACCCTCAAAAGGCTCAGCAGCAAACCTGCAAGCAGAATCCAAGGAGCTCTGGGTATCACTCAGTGCATTATGCACTTGGCCAAGTGTGTGGAGGAAAAGCTATTTATAAGGTGATGACTGAACAGCTGAACACGGGCTGGGTTGGATGTCAGCATGGAAGAGAGGAGAGAGATGGGCTGTGCATGTGTGCGTGCCCACAGGCACGTCCGTGCCCACCTTCTGCGTGGGGCCAGCAACCACCTCCGAAATCACCCAGAGGAGGTGTAAAGAAAAGAAAGAAAATCAAAGGCTGAACTTGGTACTAGTCCATATTCCTCCTCCCCTCACCCCAAACACGGCAATAAAAATGGTAAATTAACTTTAAGGCATTTTTTTTTCCTCTTAGTCCTTTCTAAGATGATATGAGAATGTTTTATATATAATCTAGATTTATGGCTTTTTTGTTTTTCATCTAAACTCAGGGTTATGAAAGAAAAAGAAGTCATGTTTTGGTCATAAATAGAAAACACGCAAACAGAAAATCATTTAGATATTAATATTGCAAACCTGACGCCTGCATTTTTATGTGTATATAAATATATATTCACACACACACAAAAGATATAGAACCAAACCCCATGCTTATACATCATGTTTATACACTACACCTAAGTGTACTTATAGTGAATTCACTTACTGACTGTTTTTGGTGCTTGAAAACATGCCAGTAAAAAGCCAAAATGTCAGTAAACACAGAGGATGTCGTCACTGTTTTCCCTCTTCAGGTTGGTTTCCCTGGTGTACAAAGGTCAGCTCCAACTCCAGCATAAATTATTGCTGCCTATTTGACTCATAATAACATATCCAAATAATAACCAACACATGCTGGATGCTTTATGGATGAATAATTCTTACCCCAAAGAACTGGCAATCTAAACATTTAGATGTAGCAAAACTGGGAGAAAAGTTGCATTGCCCAGGTTGTGTGGCCAGGGGCAGAGTAAATCTTGTGCTCAAGGAAAGCCTCCAGGCCTGAACCATCTCTGCCAGCACCTCCACATCTGCCCTTGCTGGACCCAAGGCAGGAGAAGCACCTGGGGCACGTTCATGGTGGACAAACCTCTGCTAAAACCCAGGAAACCTTTGGGCGCTTTGACCTGGAGCGGAGCTGTCGCGCTGTGGGACTCCCAGGCGGGTGTAGAGGCACAGAGCGAGTGCCAGTGGAAGGGACAGTGCTTTCCCTTCACAGGATGGGGTCTGGCTGTCACCCAGCCCTGCCCTGCAGGACCTGCTCTGGCTGAACACGTGGCTCAGAGCCCTCCATCCTCCACGATTCCCTACACGTGATGAGCACGAGCACAAACCCGGGCCGTCCCTCCAAGCACATCCTCAGCCTTTGCTGCTGGCTCCGTCCCTGACATGTAAATAATGGCATACCATTTCCACGGCTCTCCAGCCTATTACGCTGCTCTTTGGACCTTGCCTCCCATCCGAACAGAAAACCTGCGTCCCTGCGTGACCCTCCTGGCGCAGCCAAAGCAAACCAACGTGCTGTATTTGTTTTTCAAGCCCTGGCCAGGAATGATTCCCGTAAGGCTCAGCCTGGCTTAATGGAGCTGTGTCTCTGCTCTGCCTCTAAGCTTGCACTTGGCCACGGGGCCGGAGCTGCTTTTGCGCTGGCTCGGGCAGGATGCAGCAGGGTTTGCTGAGGGTAACAAAGTGAGACGCAGTGGCAGAAAGTGATGCTGGGGCAGCAGGGGAGGAAGAAAACAAGAGAGACAAGGGAAAACGAGGAGGGTCAGACAGAGGGTGCTCCCAGCCTTCCCAATGCATTGTGGCTGTTCAAGACAATCCTGGCTGGGCAGCAGGTTTGCAGCGAGGAGCGCAGTGAGAGGACAGTAGGGCTGGACGCGCCGTCACCAGGACCTCACCACCTGTGCCACACCACCACACTCATCCCCTCCAGCCTCTAGCTCGCCCACAGCAGCCAGGGTGTTTTTCTTGGAGGCAGATGCTCCCCACATTCTCAAGCACTCCCCAATTGTTCCATTCACCCCAGAGTGACGTTCTGACACAAACACGATGACATAAATCTTGTCCTTAAATAGACATGTGAGATGCTGAGCTTTGTTCCACCATAGTAAAGCCCTGTCCTCTGCATCTTGGGAAGTCTCTTGCCACTGCCATGGGTAGCTGCTTTATTGCAGAAGTATCTGCAGTACAAAGAGCCCTGGATATCATCAGAGCACCACATGCAGAGCCCCCATATACAGATAGTCCTGGTAGCAGGGCACAGAGAGACTTATTTTTTAGGAGACACCTTTTGCCAGCAGGATTTCCTCGCTGGGGGCACTCAGCAGAGGAACAAGCAGGTTTGTCCAACCGAGGATGTTTTCACACAGTCAAGTGCATGGCCACAGCCTGCACTCAGGAAGCAATGAGATGTTAATTACGGAGGTCCATAGCAAGTCCTGCTAATTGCATCAGTGAGGTGTAAATGTCCCATACTCTTGTGCCTGCAAGGACACCCATTCCCCCTGGTGTGCCCAGACCCTGCACACCAGAGCAGAGCAAAGGCTGAGGCTCTGGAGTCTCCCTCACTGGAGATATTCCAGAACCATTTGGACACAATCCTGTACCATGTGATCTGGGAAGGCCCTGTGTGAGCAGGGAGGTGGGACCAGATGATCCAATGTGGTCTCTTCCAATCTGACCCACTCTGTGATTCTGTAAAGGAGTTATACATGGCTCAGCACACAAAACCCAAGCGGATCCACTGCTGCCAGACAGGAAAAGGTTTGGGGAGGATGAGAAAAGCATGGCTATTGGACCCGGATCTCCTGCTTAGTGTTGAAATATGTCCAGAGCAAAGCAGGAGAAAGGAGAGATTGAATCTGCAAAGCTTGGCTTAAGAGCCAGACCAGGAGCTGAGCTCACTCAAAGTTTGGATGTATTCAACTGGAACAAGATTCGGCTCCTCAGGAAGAGAATGGCCATGATGTTTGGACCCAGAACTAAACTTCTACTGAGTCTGTACCACTGGAGTTCCAGGTTTTTTGCTGGGACCAATCCTATGAGGAATCCCACTGCTGCTGGCAGGTGGGACCTCCACACCCACACTGCAGCCCGCCCAAATTGCACCCAACTCAACACACTTCATGCTCAGGACATGGGACAGTAACCAAATGCCCTCGCCCCATGGCCAGCATTACCTTGCGTTCTGTGAACAAGGAACCTCTGAGCCAAACAAACCTCACGAAGGTCAGATATAATGAGGATGAGACACATCTTCCCCTGAACATCCTCAAAACCAGCAAGCAAGTTACCCAGAAAGCCACCAAAGAAGCACATCTGGGAGACCGGGGTGTGCCTGCACATCCCAGGCTCCTGCACTGAGGCAGGAGGGGAGAGGAGCACTCCAAGGCTGTCTCTCAACTGCAGGGATCCTCCATCCCTGGGCAGCACAGGCAGGGGGGAAGAGGCAGCTGAAGGATTCATGGTAAATGTAAAACATTTCTATAAACCAGAACCTCTGCCCAAAGGGTAATGAATGACTCAGCTGTGCAAAGGAGTCCCTCATCTCTGGGGATCCTGGGCACGTGGGATCACAAATCACCATTTGTGCTGGGTGTAATTAAGAGCATTGAGTCTCTTATTGAGTCAGTCAAGAGCATGGGCTGTGGCTGTGAGTGAGTCATGGTGACCACAGCAGCATCTCAGAAATGCCACCTCTGGCCAGGAGCTGTCCCTGACCCCACATCAGTGTGAGCATCTCCCACAGCCTCATCACAGACACAGGACATTGGTCTCCAGCTGGGGTGTTCTGGCATCTTTCCCTAGACGCCATCTTTTGGAATCTTTACCCAGAGTGACACTCGATGAGCTAAAATGATGTCCCTGCCACTGACATCCCCACTGGTGCTGCTGCAGGGGTGAGGCACAGCTGTGGGGAGGTGCAGTCTGCAGGGCATGGCCTGGACACGATGACAGAGATGCCCGTCTTGGAAAGCCTGGATGGGCAGGAACAGGCAGAGCTGTAACTCCACCAGGGCCCTGCCTGTTCCTGCCTACCTGCCTTGGGAGGACGGGAGGAAGCCATGGTGCCATGTGTCCCTCAGGATGCCAGGACAGGGAAAGGCAAGGCAGGAGAGCACAAAGCAAGGCAAGGCAAGGAGCACACGCTGAATGGCAGGGCTGGGGCTGCCTGAGCGCAGAGCGACCCAGACGGGGCCCCCTCGTCTTCCCGGCCAAGGCAGGACGGAGCAGCCCAGCTGCTCGGGCTTGGCTTCTCCTTGCATGGCAGCTGGGGGGGAGAGCCAAGCGCAGGGAGAGACGGGGAGCGTGTGCGTGCACGGGGGGCTGCAAACGCCCTCCCCTCCCACATTCCCTCAGCTTGGGGGGGAAAAAAAAGGGAATAAGGAATTAGTAATTAGAAGGTGAAATCAGGACATAAAAGAAGCAGAAAATCGTCTCAAAGGGTGCTTTTTCTTTTTAAAGGTTTCACCAAGATTTTTGCTTTTCCCCAGGGTGTCCTTTGCAAATCAGGCCTCACTGCAAAGGCTATTGGATATGACTCTGACGTCAGCAGGGAAAAGGTCCCCAGACTCTCATTAGAAAGGGGAAGAAAAAAAACCCTATCCTTTTTTTTTTCCCCCTGACCAATTTAACCTTTTCAGAACAATAAACAGAGTGGTTACAGGATGAAACCAAACAAGCAAAAGGGTCCTGTGTTTTGCTGCCTGGGGACAAGGGAAGGCGCGTGGTGGCAAACACCAAGGGCTTGAGCTGGCACTGCAGCTGGGCAGCCCCACGTTCCCCATCCTGGCTGGCTCAGCACCCAGGAGCCCCTGGGCAGCAGCACTGTGCCCACAAACAGGGCCGCTTTTAACCCTTTTCTAGTGTAGGAACTGAACATTTCACCATCTGAGCCAGTGTGTTGGCATCAGAAAGGGCTCCTGTGATGCCATGGGATACAGGGATGGCTACATTGGATGGAGAGGGGGAGCAGCCAGTGGCACCCATGGGCAGGGCTGGGTTTTGTTCCTGGCCCGGCTGCTGGCACAGTGACAGAAACCAGGGTGAAATGCTGCTCTGCCTTGCCCCAGCATGCAGGGCCAAACTGAATTACTGTAACCCCCTCTTGCTGAAGTGGCTCCATGGGTGAAGTCCTGCAGCAGCTCCCCAAATGCCCCTTGCAGACTTCCCACCCATTTTGGAGAATGCTTGGATGTCAGGGTTTGCATGATCCTTGCACACAGGTTCTGTACAGGAGTATTGTAGGGTTATCAGCAGCTCCCCGTTGGAAAAATAAAGCATCAGAGCTCCTGGTTGACATTTCAGGGGACGACAGAGGTGTGAACAAGGCCCTAAGGGGCCATGCTGAGTCAGGAACTGTCCCAGCCATAGAGATTTGCCCAAGTCTCTGGAAAATAAAGTATTTAAGTTTTAAGATGGTGAAGGCTTACACCTAAATGAAACAGCCTTTTCCAAATTATGAAGATGAGGCTTGTTGGTGTGCAGCGTGTGGGATGGTGCTGATGAAGCCCGGGACACTCAGGGTGGGCAGCAGCCCAGGGGGAACATCTGCTCATCCCATGTTATTTCAGGCCTGATTTTCCCAGCCTGGGAAGGGCAGATCCTGATGAGCAGATCTGGCAGGGCTCCTCATGAGAACTGGGCTGCTGCCCTTCTGCAGGAAGTGGAGCAAAAATTGCTCTGAGGTGGGAAAAAGACACTGTGAGTGGCAGATCCAGCTGATGGAGGGGGGAGGACCAAAGGGCTGGGCAGCTTCTCCAGCCTTCCTGTTCCATCTGGAGCCGTGCTGCACCCCCCCTACTCCCCACCCCCTCTATGGGTTTGTTCTCCTGGGGAATTCTGCGTGGTTTCCTCTTTCTGGGTGCCCTTGTGCCCTGAGCAGCCCCTTCCCTTCACCCTGCACCTTTTCCCATGCTATCCATGGAGTGAGGAGACAATTCCCCACCTGGCACAGTGGGACTCTGCTGCAAACCCTGCCCAGCACACCCTAAAGCCACAGCACCCATCCCACGCGCTCTCCCATCCCACTCAAGGACTTTTCCTCGGTCCCCACTGTAGTGCAGGGATGCACAACTCTTCTCCCTGCTGCCAGTGATGGAACCACGCCGGGGCTGGACACCAGTTGCCCCAGTTCAGCTGTGCTGGCAAGAGAGAGAGGACAGGAGCTTTGGCCAGATCTCCACCCAGCCACGTCCCTCCAGGGTGGGGAGGGAGGAAGCACAGAGGCCGCTCGCTCCCGGCTGGCTGGCCCCAGGCTTGGCTTGCCTGCGCTGGGGCGGGTGTGCAGACAGGGCTCTTCCCTCTCCTTTTCCTTTCCCTTTTGCACTTCGCTGTCCAGGGCAGTGAACGTGGAGCCCATCAGCCCAGAAAGCTGGGATTGCTGTCCCACCACTCCCCTGTCACTCACACTGTCACGTCTGTCCTGTGGCACTGCCACCCACACTCCAGCAGAAGCCTCAGCCCTTCCTTCCCTGAGGCTTGATGGGCATGTGCTGGGCTGGACAAGCCCAGGATGGGTTGCAGGGACCTTTCTGAGACAGATGATAAACCCCATGCAACAGGGCTGGGCTGGCACCTCTACAGGTCGGGTTCAGGACATTTTCTCGAACGCAGGAGGAGGTGGAGCTCATCAGCAGTGGATAGGGAAAGCAGTTCTGTTATTTTGGGGATTAGGATGCAATCTCCTCAATTGCCTGCCCCTGTCACAGTGCCTCCTGCCCTGGCCATGGCTCAGGACTTCCTCAAACCCCACCGAGCATCAAAAGGTGCTGAACCTTGCCAAAGGAGAGGGTGTAGAAAGCAACTGGGGATTCCCAGCTTCTTTTGCTCACCCAGTCTCAAGCCTTCACCTTTCCCAGCTTACCCTGAGCTCCATTCTCCCCTTTCACTTCCCCACCCTGGCTAAGCCCCCAGCCCAGCAAGGCCAGCCTGACTCAGACATCACTTTGAGCCTCCTTTTACCCCGAGGAGGCTCACGGGAGGATGCCCACCCGCCAGTGCCAAAAGCAGCTCTGTGCTGCACAGGATAACCCGGGGGGGGGGGGGGGGGGGTGGTGTGTGATAAAAATCTCCTCATCCCCATGGAAATCGAGCCATGTTCCTCACATACCTCCACTAATTCAATTTTACACTCGGTGAATAGACCTGCCAAACCTTTGTTTTTCTTTCTTCTTGAGAAGTTCGCAGCAGAGGGGTACAGTGGGCAGAGGGGAGGGCGGGGGGCACGAGGGAGGGGCGGGCTCTCTCCCGCCTCTCCTGAACCTGATCTCTGCAATAAATGGTCATGCTTGGTCCTCTTCAGGCATGGTTCATTACTCTCCTTTCAAAACATGTGGCTGGCTATGAAGGGGACAAGGGGTAAATATGTAATTGCTTGGAAATGCCTGGGGCAGGAGGCAGTGGATGTTGGATTTAGGTGAGTGTAAGGGATAAAAGCCTCTGAGGAGCATCCACTGCAGTTCTGCTATCATAGCTTAGCCTGGCGTGGACCACAGCTTGTCTCACCATTAGTCTCCACTTCTGAGATGCCCCCGTTGGGACTCCCAGCCCCACCACACCCTGCTAGTGCCCTCTCCCATGCCAGGGCTTCCCCAGCACACCTTGGTCCTGCCCTGCAGAACCTTGTCAGTGTTTATTCAGGGTCGCAGATCAGCATCATAGCAAAGAATCATGGAATGGTTTGGGTTGGAAGGGACTTTAAAGGTCCACTCCTTCCCACCCTCTTCTTAGGACACCCTCCACGATCCCAGGTTGCTCCAAGCCCTGTCCAACCTGGCCTTGGACACTTCCAGGGATCCAGGGGCAGCCACGGCTTCTCTGGGCACCCTGTGCCGGGGCCTCTCCGCCCTCACAGGGAAGAATTTTTCCAAAGATCTAATCTAATCCCCTCCTCAGTAGGGACACTTGTGGCTTTGGCACACACCAGGGCTGTGAGTGCTCACAGTGGCAGGGACCTGGATAAGGGCAATGCTTGGAAGCAAAAACATGCTACAAAAAAGTCCTTATGATCTTCTGGATCTCCTTGAGAGCTCCTTGGGTTTGCATCTGCAATAGCAGATGTTTTTGCACCTGCAACAGCATCAGCAGCTAAATGGCTCTGCAAAACCCTGATGGATCGTGTGACATCTGACACAGCACAGGGTCTGGGTGCAAGAAATCCAAAAAGGTGCCTTAATATAGAGATGATCTTTTAAAGTCCAAACAAGACCCATGCAGAGAATACACACAGGGAAACTGCTGGCTCTGCATTCCTGAGTCTGCCAGGAGATGTCCTGGGTGGGCAAATAACTGTAAAAGCAAACGCATTTTCATGGGAGATTTGGTCTGGAGCCCTGGGTCTGGCCCAGCACCAGAGCTTACACTGGAAAGCAGATGGGAAGTGGCCTGTTGAGCCATGAAGCTGTAAATCTCAGCCTCTGATTGCAGCTGGGACTCTGAGCAACCTGGTCTAGTGGAAGGTGTCCCTGCACATGGCTGAGGGTTGGAAAAGATGATCTCTGAGGTCTCTTCCAACCCAAACCATTCCATGATTCTCTGATTCCTCACAAGCCCTTCAGATGTGATTTCCTGCATGAAGGGCAGCAAGCACAAGGAGGCAGCTCATTATGGAGAGCTGAGATCAGGTACTCAGTTTCCAAAGGAAGTCTGATTTTGAACCCTTTCAGAAATTTATCCCAAATGGAACATGGATTGATCAGTTCTGTTGGTGCCAAATGCAACTGGTCAATTGAACCTGGAAAAATGTGAAGCAAGGAACACAAATTTCAAGGCACTTTGATGAAATTACTAATGAGGGTGTGCACAGCTTCTGCAGTTCCCAGTCATCAGAGATGAGAGGCAGAAGGAGGATGCAATTTGGATTCTAGTAAGTAAATAGAACCATGGAATGGAAGAGACCTTAGAGATGATCTTGTTCCAACCCCCTGCCATGGGCAGGGACACTTTCCCCTAGAGCAGGAAGCTCACAGTCCCACCCAGCCTGGTCCTGAGCACTTCCTGGAATCTGAAGTCTACAGTTTATTAGATATAAACACACAGAAAATATGGAATTCAGTAATGTTTGCAGGATTAAGAAAAAATATATGAAAAACCTGGTAAGATCCAACGGGCATGAAAAGGCTAAACCTCAGAGCATTTTACATTTTATTATTTTACATATTACAAAAGCTTTGATGTACTTCATACTTCCAAGCAGCCTACACTAAGCAGTTGTAGTATCTACAGCCTCTCATGGCTACTTGAAATGCAAATTAACAACATATTCCAGTCTGATTTAACTTTCACATTCAATAACTCGGAGATTTTTTTCCCCTTCTCTCTGCCCTTTTTTCCTAATTTTGCTGCGAGATTATCCACTAGTTTTCTTTTAAACCTTAAATTACTCTTATGCATTCTCCACATTAGTTCCACACTGAAGCTATTTGTTTGGGATTAGTTATACTTACCTAACTGGAGGGGTGCAGGGAGGATTACTGGGAGTTTGCAGAGGGCTCTGGCAGTGGAAAGCACTATCTAAATGCTAAGTGTTATGAAGTCAGATGAGCTATTTACTGACCTCCATTGGTAATATCCCCCCCTCCAAATTGGACGCAGAAATTGAAAGAGCAGAATCCTTTTTTTGGAGAGACAAATAGTGACAGAAGGCCAAGGCAAGGTCCACAAATAAAAGAAATCCTAAAACATCACTTAAGGTCAACAAAGGGCTGGGTTTATCACTGATATGAATAAGCACCAGGACCCAGAGCAGGGCAGGAAGGTTGCAGGGAGGCAGAAGGCAAACTCACACTTTGTGGGATCTTCCCTCTTCAGCCTCTCCCCATCATCCATCACACAAACCAAGCACCCAAACAACTCCTCTGGCAACAACCTGCAGCCTGGCTCTTAACCAGAGAGACAGACCGAGCTCCTGTTCTTTACAAAGAGGAGTTTTACTTTGTAAAATGCAATGTGACCTTTTTCTGGACAATAGTATTGATTGTTTCATCCTGCAGGTCCCAAGAGAGACCAGGGTCTTGTTGGGAGAGGTTTTATATGCATAGATATGAGCAGAAAACTCCTCCTTTAGGGAGCTGGACTCAGTGATCCTTATGGGTCCCTTCCAACTTGAAATATTCTGTGAAATACTGTCACCATCACAGTTCAGACACAGATGGAAAAACAAAACCAAACCAAACCAAAAAAGCCCAATCAACCCATGTCTTCAACCATTTTACCACAACAGTATTTATTGAGGTGGGAGGGTTAAGGGGAGCATGGCCCCTTTCCCCAGCACAGACCCTGCAGCTTGAGCTGAACCCCTCCCAGACAGCCTGGAGAATCCAGAGAGAGACGGAGGAAGGTGGGAGAAGGGCACATGGATGAATAAAAAACTGGCTGTGTGTACACATGGAAGCTTTGGGAGAAAGCTCTGAGAGAACATGTGAGGAGATGGGGACTGTGAGAGGATCCTTGTTGAGGAGCCTGTTGTGTAGGTGATTAAATCGAAAGTGTTGAGACGAAACTCAGAGATATGAAAGAGGTCAATATCAAAGACGAAAACGGATGGGCCAACTCCTTAGGGTTGCATGATGGAGCTCTGATCAGCCTGGTCTAGTTGAAGATGTCCCTGCTCACTGCAGGGGAACTGGGCTACATGGTCTGTGAAGGTCCCCTACAACTCAAACTATTCCATGATCCTAATACAGCCTCTGGGGTGGGATTCTTCCCCCAGAAAAGAGCCAGTACAAAGCCCAGGCTCTCCTGTTCTCAGCTCCTCAGCTCCTGGCATGGGCAGATGGCGAACAGGTAGCAGAGCTCCAACAGTGAGAGCCTCCATGGGGAGACAGCACTGGGTTGTGTAGGCAGCCAGAGGGGTCTGATCATGTGTGAGGAGACAGGCAAAGTGGGCAGAGGTCTCACACCTCCCAAATGAGCCACTGGAGCATGAGGAAGGGGAGAGGAATGGTGTTTGGGATTAGCTGCAGACAAACAGGACTCTGTATCCAAAACCTGGTCCTTTTTTCCCCGTTTTCTTCTCCAGGTAGATCAGCTGGCCAAACAACAGCTATTACCTTCCCTAACAAACCACATCTCACCGAGTATTTCTCCAGAATGGAACTCAGCAGGAAAAAGCGAGCACAGGCATCACGAGTGCATCTTCAGATGCAGCTTCCACCCCATGGCTGGACAGGACAGGAAACCCTCATCCAGTGGAAAAATAGGAGCCAGCATCCTCCAGCCCCCATGCTTCACCCACCAGGGACCAACACGTCTATACTGTCCTTTTCCCCAGCCACAATTATACCATGAATTTGACCTTAAGTTTTGTAACAGTCTGGGGTGACGAACATGCCATTCTTGACATAGCTGATGTTTGTGAAAGAAACAAATGAAAAAAGGAATAAGTAAGCAAAGGTCCGGCCGCAGACTGCGCCGGGTTCCACTGTGGTTGACATTTGCAGCCTACGGTGGCTGTGGTGAGGATGACAAACTGGGGTGGCCAGTGGTGCTGCCAGGCAGGGCACTGTGGGCAGGGCTGCGGGGTCAGAGAGGGACTGGTGGGCACCCATCCTACAGGGATCCCTCCCAGGCCTTAGCATCGCTGCAGACACTCATGGGCTCTGCAATGGGTGCCTTGGCTCTCGGGGTCATCACAGTGGTGGGATGTGGTGCCTGCCCAGAAATTCTTCTGGAAGGAGGTGGGGTGAATTTATGGGGGTAACGGCTCAGTTCAGCCTTTAATTCCCACTGGCAGAGGTAAAGTCCTGTTTGCCTGACCTGCCTGACCTACTAAATAACCTCAGGCAGGTCCCTCCATCCGCTCAAGCCATGGGCAAGGAGCTGCCCCACCACACACCATGCTCGGTCCCAGCAGGGACCATCAGCTCCTAACAGACCCACAACACTGTGTGGAGGACTCTTGGGAAGCTCCCTCAATTATTCAGGAATCCAGACAAGCTTCCTAATTGAGAAAAGGAAATCTCTAACTGATTGCTCCTACGAGCGAAGAGAATGGGTAGGTCTCCTCATTCTCTCTGCAAGCTTTAAGAGTAGGCAGAAAACAACGTTTGCAAGATAATTTGGTGGTCATAGGGGACTGGGTTTTATTCCTCAATCGAAAACTGGCTATTAAACATCATTTAAAGAACAAAATAAAAATAAAACAGCAATTTCTTCTTTTATTCTCTCTCTATCATCATCATTAACCTTCTATCTGCATAATATCCCTTTGCCAAGGATCTTCAACAGCGTAATAAAATTTTAGTACTTAAACCTTATCAGTGCTCTGGAAGGGAGTATTCTCCTCATTTCAGAGAGAGGGAAACCAAGGCACAAAGAACTGAAATGACCTGCTCAAAGTCACACTGAAAATTATTAGTCGAGCCAGGAATAGATTCCCCAAGCCCTGAACCCCGGGAGGCAGCGGCCCACAGGTATGCTGCTCTTACAGGCCAATTAGCTTTTATAGAAACGTTTAAGGAAACATTTCCTTTCACAGACTCTGCCTGCTAATTTACTCCCGAGCTTTGTCATCTGCGAGGGAAAGTGTCTCAGTTTTAGGCTGTCGCAGAACAACTCGGCCCCTTCCCTGGCTTGAGACAAATGTGCTTTCAGGCAGATCTGACAGCACAGAGCACCCCGCTACACGCTGCTTAGAAAGGGCTGGGAGAGGTTTTTCTGTGGGCCCCTGCCTACTAATTAAGTCCAATTGCAGAGAGTTCGTCAAAGCAGAGGGCTCTGCACACAGACACAACGCTGGGGATGCCGGGGCTGCGGGTGCCGAGGCAGAATTTGCTTCCCAGCACGCTGCTCTGGGCTGGGCTGCTGGGCTCAAGCTGATTCTCCACCCAAACCCCCACTATCCCAGGCCCTGCCTTTACAAAAGGAAGGGAAAGGGAGGCAGGGGCAGAAGGTAGGAAGGCAGAAAGGATGGGAGTGGGCGAGCTGGTGCAGGAGAAAAGCAGCCCCTTGTTTGCTTTCCATGGCTCTCTGCGGAGAAACAGTTAATGGGCTGGGAGGTTTCCACCCTTCCAGGACGGAGCCTTTTCCTCCCCTTTCGAGTGCCCCCTGCCTTCCTCCTCCAGCGACTGGGAAGCTGTGACTGCTCTACACCGCTGACACCTCGGCTGCTCTGGAAACCCATGAACTGTTTGAGAAAGGTCAGCTGGCAGCCGCTGCCTCCCTTCTCCTGCCTTCCCAGGCCGGATGGCCTTGGGCAGTGCAGGAGCCCCCTCTGTAGGCAAAGACCCACAGTTACCAGCTCCTTCTGCTCCCTGACACGTTCTTCACCCTCTCTTGGTCCACCCCGACCCCTCTTCATCCACCCCAACCCAAGCCCCACCACCGGGCCAGAGGGAGAGTGGGGTTGCAGAGCTCGGTGCCAGCTGGGGATCAGGGCTCTATAGCCAGTCCCATTACATGTGACATGCACCGAGGCTGGACATCCCACAGGACAGCAGGTTTGCCATCAAAACATCTGAGACCTTGCCAGCTTGCTGTGGCAAAATAGAATAAGCATGTCCCTGTACAGCTCCAGGCTTTGGAGTGTCTCCCAGGTCCTCTCTCCACCCTCTCCAAAGGCATCACCTACTTTTCTCTGGTTTCTCGCCAAACCCAGCCCCCCAGTACTGCACAAGCCCTTTCACAGACCCTTGGTGCTTCCCAGTACAACACAAGGAAGTTACCCACTTCTAGTGCTTCTCTCTCCTGCACCTCCTCATCCTAGCACAGTACATCTCCCAGGTGAGGCTCCCCAGCATTGCCACACCTGCCCCAAACCAGTCTTCAAAACTAGAAAGCTTTGGTTCAAAGCAACCCCATTTGGTCCATAAACTATGCTGCAAAATTCACCCCCCAGACACTCGCTGGGGCCAGCAGTGAGTTAAGGGCAGATGAACACCAGACTGGAAGTAACAGAGGCAAAATTCCTGCCTGGATGCAAACAAGCTCCATTCTTCCCAGAAGAGGAGCCTTTGTGGGGGTGGGATTTTAGCTGCCGAGTCAAGGTCTCCTGGCAGTCGTTATCAGCCACTACTCCCACAAAACCTTGACCACAGGCTTTAGGAAAAGTGTGAATTTGCCTGTGTTTACTGCTGTCTGTCCCCAGCAGTTACAGATCGTCCTCCCTGGAGATGCTCAGCCTGTGCTCACTGCACCCCTTTCCAGCCAGCCCTGCCACACCCTACACTCAGCCATACCCGCGTGTTTCCTGCAGCCTCGTAAGGACTTGCTAACCTACAGAATTATAGAGTCATGGAATGGTTTGCATTGGAAGGGACCATAAAAATCATCTATTTCTATATGGGCAGCGACACCTTCCACTATCCCAGGTTGCTCCAAGCCCTGTCCAGCCTGGCCTTGGACACTTCCAGGGATCCAGGGGCAGCCACAGCTTCTCTGGGCACCCTGTGCCAGGGCCTCCCCACCCTCATCATAAAGAATTTCTTCTTAATATCCCATCTAACCCTGACCTCTGTCAGTTTGAAGCCATTCCCCCTTGTCCTGTTATTCCCAGCCCATGCCCAAAGTCCCTCTCCAGCTCTCTTGGAGCCCCTTTAGGTACTGGAAGGGTTCCCTGGAACTTTCTCTTCTCCAGGCTGAACAACCCCAGCTCTCTGAGCCTGCTTCCATAGGACAGCAAGAACCCCTCATTTTGGAGGCTCTCTAGTTGGGAGAAGCTAGAGAAAAAGAGAAAATCCTCTTACCCACCCCTGTCTCCCTCTGTCTGAAGCCCAAGACATGCTATTGCTCACACAGATGTGCCCCATGACAAATGGTGGGGGGGCAAAATGAGAAAGGAAGATGATGAAGACCCAAAGCCAATTTGTAGGCACCCTGAAATAACTTGATTTCTCCAGTGTTCTGGGAGCACTTCTCTCCGAGATGTAACATTACTCATTTTCATTTGGAGAAGTTTCAGTGTGTAGCAAAAATATCTCAGGCTCAGTAATGAGGCAAGAAATTGTGCTTACGTAGCTGAGCAAGTAACATCACTCAACTTTCCTGTCCTTGTGGTGGATGAAAAATGACTGGAGAATAAATTAATCCTAATAAATTCAGGATTCTGATCAGGCATACAAAACCAGCAATGTGTCTGCAGGATGAGCAATTGATGAAGTCATTGCTTCAAAGGTGCCTTGATGTAATTAGTCACCTGTAAAACATGCAGCAGAGGAGAAAATCCCATTCCTTTTGTTAAGGAGCAGGAAAATGCTCCGCGCGTCTGAGTGATTTATGGGATACAGTGCAGCAAAATTAGAGCGTGCGGCAATTAGGGTCGTTCTCTTGGAGATGAAAGGCCGGGGGGAGAGGAGTGAAGGGATGGACAGGATGAAGGAGGGCCAGATGGAGGCACATGCCAGCACCACATTTCTGTGCTGTTGGTTTGTAACAGGGATTATTTCCCCCTCGCACAAATCGTTGGGGGGAAATCGGGCTGCACATGTAAAACTGGTGCCACTGAGGATGAACCAAGTCATTAATTACCAGTGTGAGTATCCATAATTAGAGCTGCCAGGAGTCACAGGAGCAAGAGTCAAAGGCTCTAACAGGATTATGGACAGATCTGGATAGTTTTATGACTGTTTTGGCAGGTAAAGGCAACCTATCACATGCTTGAGGATGAGCACAGGGGCAGGGAAGAAGGCATTTCCCATCCCCAACCCTGCTGCCCAGCTATTGTGCCCACTGCAGCTTGTGCCCACCACTGACCATTCAGACAAGGGAAACTGATAAATCTCACCAACTCCATTGTTCAGATTGGGAAGGGGAGGTGCTCAGCAGTAATGGCCAAAAGTCACGTGTGGACTCTAAATCCAGAAGAGCCAGTTAAGAGCAAGGGCTCTAAATTAATGCACAGTTAACAGTTACTGCACTGGCTGCTCTCAAGCCCCAGAAGTTTACACTTTGGCTGCAGATTTTTTCAGATCTCAGCTGTGTGGGGAACCCCAGGGCAGAGCACCCTCCCTGCAGCACGCAGGGTGCAGGATGAGCCCAGGGCTGGGAGCCGAGGGGAGCTGGCTGACCTGGAGCGGGGCTGGTCCCAGTGCAGTGTTCCCATAGACATTCCAGCTGTTTGTGGCTGGAGGACGCAGCAGATGCCGAGCAGCTGACCCTCACACAGCTGGAGCTGTGTCCAGCCACCCACCTCTGGCACTATCCCAGCAACTGGTGGCTTTCCACTTTCCCTCCCATCACAGGCCATCTCTCTGGCTCACACACTCCTCTCTCCAGCTCCCAAGAAGCCCTGACAAGCCTCACCTGCTCTGGGGACAGGAGGGAGCAGGGAGGCTGGGAGCTGGGGCCAGGCAGAGCAGACACCAAAAATCCTCCCAGCTTCCCTGGGAAGGGAATGCACAGACACCCTTGAGGTCTGAGGGCTGCAGCATCTGATTTGAAGCATCTACTGCTGCTTCTCTGAACTCATCTGTGAGGACTGGAAAAGGTCGGGGAGATATCAAAGAAAGCCCCTTAACTTAAAAAAGGGGACAATGGTCCCACGCCTTTATCCCAAGAGGGGAGTGTGCTGAGATGGGGTTGTGCTTACAGACACCATCCCACCATCCTGGGGGTATCCATCAGAGGAAGCTCCATCAGCTGCAAGGCTGTGGGAAGACCCACAACCAAGTCAGGATGCTGAGGAGGAATAGCCCCTGCAGCCACTGCACATCGTCCCCAGAGGGTCTGGCACACCCCAGAGCAGGCAGACGGGGTGGCCACGTCCCATTCATGAAAGCTCAGCACCAGGATAGGGTAAACACGATGGTTTCTGTGGTGCCTGGGGGTGGCTATCACTCCTGCTCACTGCATCCCAGCAGGACGGGCACATCCACCTGTGTTTGATGCTCTCCATCTACCATGACAGCTCCAAGGCTTTCTACAGAAACTGGCAACTGAGATCTGAAAAAATCTGCAGCCAAAGTGTAAACTTCTGGGGCACGAGAGCAGCCAGCGCAGTAACTGTTAACTGTGCACAAATTTAGAGCTGTTGCTCTTAACTGGTTCTTCTGGATTTAGAGTCCACACGTGATTTTTGGCCATTACTGCTGAGCACCTCCCCTTCCCAATCTGAACAATGGAGTTGGTGAGATTTATTGATTGCCAGAGACGACAGAACAGGATAAAGGAAAGCCAGGTATTATCTGTGATACTGTACAAGCTCTCTTCTCACAGCACAGCCTGCGCTGCCCTCCTGACTGTGCCACGAAGGATGGGGGGCAGGGAATGGGGTCCCCTAGCCACACCTGAACATTCCTGACTCCACCATCACCCCAGGCAGGTGTTCAGGGCTGGCACCAGGGAAGCAGTGAGTGAGGCTCACCCAGCTGCACTGGGTCCATGGGTATCTCTGGAGCTGAAATCCAGCTCTTCCCAGTGTGGGTAATCATCATATTGGGAAGGCCAGTCCCTAGGACAGCCCAGCCAAGGATGGCAGAATGACTGTAGGAGCCTGGCTGCTCTGTGGGAAGAGCCATTGCCACACTCCAAGCTCCAGTGAGGTATTTCCTATCCCAGCCTCACCCTGTTTCATCGGAGTGAGTCATCAGACCACCATGGAAAACCTCAGGATCTTGCTTCTGTAGTCGTGATCAGAAACATCCTTTATTAAATTCATGACCGTCCTCTATCTGTCATCTCACTGTTAATAAAAAAAAACGAGGGCTGGAAGGAGTGTTGCAGACTGGTGCCTGGAGCCAGGCTTGTCTCAGCAGAAGTCGTGTCCAGCAACTTTGCAGAGCTGCTCCCAAACACAGGAGGAGAACACAGCAGGAATGGGAGGGGGTTTTAACCCACATAACAAATGGCTCTGCAGCACAGATATGGTGGGTCTGCCTTCTCCAGGACACCTCGGGATGCTGCTTCAGTGCAGGGTCCCTCACCACTACAGCTCCAAAACACTTCTTTGGCCAGAGGGACAAGCTCATCTCACAGGCTCTCACTGGATTAACATGATGCCCTTCCTCAAATACAACTCTCACGTGGGACAGAAGGGCATATGCACTTAAATGCTCACTAAATGATCCCCTCTGGAGTGCATCAACCCCTTCCCCACTACTGGCACCATGTGGGTGTGCAAACGAGGAAGATCTTACTTGGTCCAAACAATGCGACTTCAGAATACAAAGGTTTTTCTATCCCAAGGATCCTGGGGACACAACACCCATTTGAAAAAAGATGCCCTCTCCCCTGTGAACAATCTCCAGCAGCAGCAGATCAGCACCACCCACCCCTCCCTTTGCCAAAGGAGGGGTCATGGTCCCGTCCTCTGGAAGAGCAGGATTACAGGGGTGGACAGAGTTCGCCGAGAGTCACTCCCAGCAAAGACCAAGTCAAGCTGATGCCGAGATAAGACTGTTCCTTGACCCCACCATGCAGGCCCCATCAGTGGGAACCCAGCAGGGGAATGCTGCAGAATATCCACCCTATCCCCCATAACCCAAACTAGCCAGAGCAGTATTTCCTATTATGTCTCCATAACCTAATCTGACCCCCTCTAGGGTCTCCAGATTAATATCTGGGAAACCTCACAAGTCCAATCACCCAATTACAGGGAGGAAAGGTTTATCCTATCTAAACAGCATGAAATGTAACCTAGACCCAGCTGCCCTCTCACTTCTAAGAGCCAGATCTCAATCCCTGGCAAGCTGAACAAACTGGGAAGGGGTCACAGGGGAGATGGGGAGGGTCTCTCTTGTATCATATGAAACCTGCAGGAGGAGCAGATATTTTAATTGGCAAATCCCCTGACTCAAGTTTAATCCCTCTCCATTTTTACTGAACTTCCCTCACACTGGAGCAACATGGGGAATCGATGACAGGCCCCACCTTCAGCCACTGCCCAACAAGAGGAGGCCCCATCATTTTGGTGAGCAGGGGATGATGGCTCTCAGGACACACAGTGCACCCAGCCCAGCCTGGGAGAGGCAGAGGTGAAGGGCTGGTGCCACCATGCGCCATTGAACAGGGCCTGAGGAACGGTTAGAGCAGAGTTGATGCTGGCAGGACACAGCAGGCGCTGGACACGATCACGGCCCAGGACAACAGCAATGTCCCCAGAGCACCTCTTGTGCTGGGGCTGAGAGGTTTCAAACAGGACGGAATAGGCTGTCCCAAGGCACTCTTTGTGCCTCTTTGGATCTCTTTTCTATCCTTATTTCCTTCCAGAGAAGTGTGGAGGGACACTGGCTAACTTTTTGGATTGTATTTCAGCCACCTGACAAGGCTGACCACACGGGAAACCTCAACTGCAGCCAGAGGACTGGAAAGCAGATTCCCCATCCCATTCAGGATATCATCCCAGCCTTTGGCTAGAACGAGAGCAACATGCAAAATCTCCAGGAAGATCCTATCCTGGCAGAGGATCCTTGCCTGGGCGTCATTCAGAGCCCATCCAAAGGGAAGTCCCAGATTCTTTGCTCAGTGAGAATGCCCAAGTTTCCTCCCAGAGCAGGTTGTGTTGCATCCACAGATGCCCCAGAGCCTGTATTTTCCACATAGCTCAGGGCTGCATTGCCAAGCACCAGCTTTGCAAACACAGACTGAGCTTCCCTCCAAATTCCAGCCACAATTTATTGATTAAAAAAGCCTGTCTAGTCAATAGACGCTCCTATGAAAAAGTTCCACTGCTCTGCACTCACATGCCGTGATCCGTCTGGCTGTGTCAGCAGCCTTGGCTTTTGATGCTTTCTGACAAGATGGATTTGTGGCCTTGACTTTTCCAGATCAGGAGAAACTTAATCCTAGAGGATAAAATTACAGACTAGTAAAAAAACTCCACGACTGGCCTCATTAACTGCCATGTAAGAAGTTCAGAGCCTTCTTAGCTAGAAGGCAGCATCTACAGCTGTCCTTGAGGGAGAGGCAGCTCTGAGCAGACAGCACAAAGCCCTTGGCAAACACAGTGCTCCTGAAGTGCATGACACACTCGTGGCACCAGCCAGGCTGCTCCATCCTCTGCAGACAGCAGGAAAAGGGCAGACGGTCCCAGGTCTCCACCTATAAAGTGATTTGGGAGAAAGCAGAGATAATGCCCAGTTCTGGCCAAAAGGTGTCTGGGAAGATAAAAATAAAAAACCCTGGAACAACCATATGGAAATGTGAATTAATGAAATTTTTCAGCAACTGACTCAACCCTAATTGAGAGTTGAGAACCCTCCACCTCCCTTCTGCTTTCCAGGATACAAAAATGACACTGGTAGGTGGAAATAACTACAGCTGTCCCAGGGAGAGAGAAATCGGAGCTTCGCAGTGAGGGTAATGGCCAAAATTAAGCACTTGCTTGGTGCTATTACACAACACATCCCAGGAAGCAGCATCCAAAAACTTGACCTTCACTTCAAAGGCTCCTTTTTGAATCATCTTTCCTTCTGCTAACAAGTGAAGTGGATTCAGCACTCAAGAAGGGCACTCTGGGTGTTGAAAACATCTTTAGCCGTGTGTTAGCTGCAGAAGAGGCAGGGGCAATGCTCATGTTCAGCTCCTGGCTGGACCTCAAGCTCCTACAGCTTCCTAAGGGCAGAGTCAACTCCTCCTGCTGTGCTCTGTGGTGCCCAGTTTGTCAGCCAGAACTCTTAAAGATGATTTTAAGGCTTTTAATAGGAGTGCAACGTGGTTGCAGGGGGATTGCACTGACTCCTCTCTGACAGGAACTGTATTTGCTCTGGCCAGGCAGTTTTTTCTTCTCTTCTCCCAGCCTACCCCTGGTTTTTACACAGCAGTAGCAGCACAGCTTGCACACAGGAGGATGTCTGGAAGAGCTGGTTGCCATAGCTCTATCCATACATCCCCAGCCATCCAGACACGTCCCAGCCCTGCTCCACACCGCAGAGTGAAGTTGTAAATAAGACACTCCTGAGCCTCAGTTCAGAGCACAACTTGCAAGTGTACAAAACACTCAGCCTTCTGGGTTGACCTCTTTCGCTCTCTTTTACAGACACGATGCTGTGCACAGGCTCCTCTGCAGAGCAGCTCTGCTCCAGAGCAGTCTGTAACGCCGGCGTGGTGATGTGCACAGGTTTTATATAACCACACCCTCCACTCCCGCACATCTTCCTGCCCTGTCTGTTGTTCAGACACCCTCCCAGGGTACCTGCTGGCTCTCCTCCACACCACAGCCCCATGTATTGAGGGTTCCAGTACAGCAGAGGGCTCTGAGCAAGCTGCCGGACTCTGTATTCTCCTGCTCTGAGGTCTCCACCAGGCTCACTCAGCAGGCTGCATTCCTGTTCTCCTCCTTTCTTTGAGGATTATAAGATGTTCTGGATGAGGGCTACTTCTTCTTATGAATGTGGTCACTGCCCTGGCAAAAAGACCCCAGAGCAGCCAGGATCCCTTGATGTCAGCAGAGATAATAAAGCCTGGGAGTCTCTGCTGAGACCTCACCTGTCCTGCTGGGACATGGCATCCCAAACCAAGTGCTGTAACCGAAGCAGGCGGGCTGTTTCCCTGTTTGTTCTACACTTTGTTCAGCCAACACCCCACAACATCCCCAGCTACCCTGACTCAGCTGTCAGCACACACCAAGCTGTGAAGCACTACAGAAAAGGGGCAAAACCACAGCACGGGAGCCTACACAGAGCAGGACAGAAGACGAAGTGCCGGGAGAGGGGCGGAGCCTCCCAATCCTTCTGTGATTTGCCATCAGCAGCACAGAGCCAGCAATGCATTGGGGACAACACCTCATTCAGACTCTCTGCCACCCTCAACCACGGGGACAGCAAGTGATGCTTCCTTCCTCTGCATCTCCCCAGTTCTACCCACTTTGACACGGAAGCACAGCAGGAGGAGGTGGATTCATGCTCAAGGACACAGCTCTTGCATGTGCACAGGTCCAGGGCTGCTCAGCCCAGAGGTGGGGAAAGACTGGGAGGTGCAGATTGGTTCAGTGGTCAGCCTGAGGGTCCTGGCACAGGAGTGAGCACAGGACAGGGCACAAAGCTGGGGGACCCAGGACCTGCACCTGTCTCTGTCCTCAGAGGTGAGTACTGCACCATGCTGAGGGCCTCATGCTGAGATTAATTCACTGCTCTTTTCTTCTCAGGGAAGGAATTTTATCTCTTTGTCTGTCTTGTTTTGTCCCCTCCATTTGCAGATTATGGGAGAGTCCATTCCTACCTCAGAGCGTGCAAGGTCTGACTTATCACCAGCAAAGGTCTTTGAGATAGCCTCAAACCGCCCCCTCCCCAGCCCCCTCACCTTGCCCTGTGCAGGCAGAGGGCAGCGCCCCCAAGCCCCAAAGATGTGTGTTCAGAAACCCAGCAGCAATAGAGATGTGGGCAGGAGGGGAAGAAAACCGCGCCAGGGAGAGAACTTCAAGAAAGGGACTGAGGAGCTCCCAGAGCCACAAAACATCACAGCAGCAACACAGCCACCAGCCCAGGAGCAACACAGCCCAGCCCACAGACCCCAGGCCATCACACAACCAAGCCCAGCCCTTCATCCTCCCTGAGCCATCCCCCAAAATGTTCTAAAAACACATCCAAAACACTTTTTTACTTCTAAACCTTGCATTACACAAGCTCACAGCAACTTCCCCAAATCCAGGTGGGTCCGACCTCCCAGGTGGGCCCCAGAGAAGGTCCAGGTGGTGTTAAACCAGGCATACGTCTGCCTGCTGCCTCCTGAGGATTTCACCCTTCAGCTTTCAGACAAGGCCTCCCAGCTCAGCTCCTCAGCTCCCAGGGCAAGGATCCTTCTGCCTCCCAGCTCAGGTTGGAAGATGCTGCACTCCCCAGGCAAGGGGGGCTCAGCTGGTCCAGGGGATCTCCTGAGCCAAGGCCACAACAATGAGAAGTGGTGATAGCCCTGGTGCCACATCCGGCAGATGCAGGGACACGGTCTGGCTTAGAGAATGGAGACATGAAAAGCACTTTGCACCACAGCCATGTTATCCCCTCATCCCTCCCCCTCATCCCCTTTGGAGCTTCTTAACTTCAGAAACCTTCCTCCAGAGGAGTGTTGGAGTGACAGAAAACATTTTCCAAGCCTAATATCAGTTCCAGATGTTCACAGCCATTTCAGTTTGTACCTCACCCTGTAAAACACATTTCTCCCTCTCCCTCTCTCAAGTGCAGCGCCTGCTTGGTCCATGACATAATGCGCTGGCGGGCTCGGCCGCGCGCACACACACACACACACACACACACACGCTCGCGCCCTCTCCAAGAGCCCCATGTTCAAACAAAGAGCATCACTCAACTACAAAGCTGTCGCACACATGGAGTTATGAGTAATTTCCACAAGTTTTAATAAACAGTTTGGGATGTAATTGCTCTCCGTCTTCTCGGCTGGCTCCCGAGCGCGGAGCCGCTCGCTCCCCGCGCGCTGGTGTTGAAAGCGTGGTTTGTTTCACACACAAGTTCACCTCCTCTCTGCCTCAGATGGGCCAAGGGCTGTGTTTTTCTAAGCACCAGTAACAAGCCTCTTAAAAAACCTCGTGCAGACGAGGGCAACCGACCCATGCAGACTACTGGCTCCCTTCACCCTGTCCTGCAGCATCCCTGTCTCAGGGGGAGCCCAGCAGGGAGAACAGGGGACCCACGCTAGACCCGCCTCAAAACTCCCTCCTGACTCCGCTCCAAGAGGAAGAGAAACAAATGTTTTCTGGCTCAAGGGAATGGTTACATCTTCCAGTTGCAGAACAACGGGGAGGCCAAGGAGTTCTGCAGGGGTGAGAGACTGGAGGCTTTTGAGGGGCAGGAGGAAGGCAGAAGGCAGGTAAGTCTGGGGCCAGGTTGGCAGAGCTCTAGCCCCTGTCAGTGCCAGGAATCCCAAAAAGAAATGGCTACAGCTGCAATAAAGCAAACAAAACCACTGTCCAAGCACAAATAACCCACTCCCTTAAACTCAAGATTTCCAAGGGATGAGTGGCAGCAGCTTCAAGAGCCCTACAACCTTGCCAGATCCTCCCAGCACAGAGCTGGCCCGCTCTGCAAATACCTGTGTGATGCACCTCCCAGCAATGGGAACAACCTGCTCCTCCCTGCCAGCAGCTGGGAGACTGATGGAGAAGGAAGATCTGCCTATATCCATCAAAAGCCATCCAAATTTCATGTCCCACACCCCCCTCCCAAAGATTCCCCCTCTGAGGCTGAGGGGGATTGTTTTTGTGGATGCTGCTCAGACGGGAGGAGCTGTGGTGCAGCAGGATGGGTGGGTGATGGTGGTCAGGGGATATCCAGGGTAGGATTTCTGGCAGTAGAGAGCTGTAGCAGTCAGCACCTCTGCAAACCTACACAAGGTATTTGCAGGAATCAAGTCATCTGGCATTAGAGGCCTGTAGGGTAAGAAAGGAATGAAGGCAGGAATGTTGTTTGGTTATAAACAACACAGAAAAAAAGGGAGAGATTTGGGATTGGCTTTTCTCTTTAATTGTTAATAGGGTCATTCTGTCCCAAACAGTCCCCCAGAGCAGGGAGAGGGGAGGGAAGCTCCCCACAATGAATTCAATTGCCTGTCAAACACATGGCAGTCATAAAAGGAAAATAATAATAATAATAATAATAATCTGTATTTCCTACTCTGGCTGCCAGGCAAAGATCCAGCCACTTCAAAGGAGAAACTCCATGTTTCTCTGGTCTGGCCTCACCTGACTGATGTGTGAGCAATCTGGAATTCCCATCCAAAACAAAGCCCCTCCTTTGGTGGCTGGTTTCCTTTCTCCATTACTGCAAGGTGCCCCTCCAAGATAAAGAACAAACCTTCTTCCATGCCGTGAAACCAGATGTGACCCAGGCTCCATGGCCACATCGGGCAGCTTTGGGAGGGGATGCTGGCAAGCTGTAGCAGAAAGGTCCCATAGGCTGGGACTGGTGCATGAGCCAGAAACCAGAGCTCCTTTTGCAGGGGTCTCCACAAACAGCCAGAGCCCACCAGGAGGTGAGGATCTGGCTCTCTCCAGCAGAGACAGGCCGGCTCTTGTAGCACACAATTTTTGGATATGGTGGCATCTATGCTGCAGAAGCAGGACAGATGGGCTTGAGGTGAACAGAGAGGGTAGAAACTTCCCTGTGGCTGTGAGGTCTGAATGATCTCCCTGAGCCTGTCTTCCCAACAGGGAAACACAGCTAAACATCTTGCCTGGGTGCCCTGGGAGCCCATGCAAGTCTGCATGTGGACAGTGAGGTTCTGCACTCCAACACCAGCCCTGCCCCACGTAAATCTCTGCTTTGGTCAACAACACCAGCTGCCCCTGACAACTCTTGTGAGGTTTTAAGTCTGTCCCTTTTTTTTCTGTGTTGTTTATAACCAAACAACATTCCTGTTTTCAAACTACAACCAAAATCCTCAAGCAAAAAGCAATGGGTTCTGCTGGCTTTCCCTGCAGCACTGCCATCACTCACGGTCTCAAGTCCTATTTTCTGAAATCCATCATTGACTCACCCAAATCAAGTCCCATCCTTCACAGCCCTCTGCCTTGACCAGCAGCTCCTGGAGCATGGACTGAGTTGCTGACAAAGCCTTTGTAAGACATAGAACACTCAGTACAAGCCTGAGAACTAAACTCCAACCCAGGGAAGTTTCAGGTTCTCCTGGAGAAGTTTTGTGCTCTTTAAATGGTCTCCCTCAATACTGCAGGTTGAGTTCCTTTGATAGGTGTGCAAGACAACTGAAAATGTCCTTTCAAAGGCGGGTCACTGGTCATTCACTGGAACAGACCAGTAAAGCCCTTGAGCTGTTGAAAGATGACCTTCCCCCTACAACCACCATCCTGTGGCATTTCAGACTGATCACATCAACACCCACTTCAGAAACTCCAATTCACAGCTCTCCTGCCCAAAAAAGGGCAATTTCATTCTGCCTAACTGCATTTCTGTAATTCCCCTTCCCCTCAAATAGCCATGTCTGCAGAAGATTCCAGAAACCTCTCCTAAATGGAGCAGGTTTGATACCTCATGTAACACCTTGGCTCTATGCACCACTCTCCACCAAAGCAGCAGCTCCCAGCCAGGAGGGCACAGGAAGCATCGCCAGGAGTCCTCTGCAGCACGAGGAGGTTGCCCTCCCTCACACCCACCTGTGTAGAGGTCTGTGTCCGTGTACTCATCCACCTTCTTGTGCTGCAGGACATAGTCGGACACCTTGGTCCCGATGGCAGGCTGCACATCCAGCCACTCCAGAGACACCACGGTGCTGGAGGGCTCCACGTTGGGGGAGAGCCGCAGGCTGGGAGGGAGAAAGGAAAGAGAACAAGTAAGACATGAGCTCCCTTTCAGTGGAGGAATCCACATCTCCAAGCAGCAAAACCCCCAAAAGGGCTCACAGTCACACGTGTAGATGTGCCCACAAAGCCACAAGGGCAGAGCAGGCTCGTGAGCATCAATGAACTTCCAGTTGAAGCTCAGTTGAGTCCAGCCTACTGCAGTGTGTGCCCTTGGGAGCCTCCCCCTGCTCCTGGGAAAGGCAAGCTCATGCAATCCCAAATATCTCATTTAAAGGGGCCTTCATTGTCTGGGAGAGCTGCTGAACTTCAGCAAGGAAAGCAAGGACCAACACCCCATGAGCAATACAGGAGAAACCCAGAAGGGCTGAGTCCACATGAGGGGAGGGTCAGGTCTGCATCGCCAGTGAGCAAAGGTGAAGGAGGAGAAGGAAGGGGCAGATGTGGCGTGAATTCACCCAGCTGCAAACCTCTGAGGCGTGTGGGAGAGAGCCAGAGCGGGGCAGCTGTGCAGGAGCTCCTGCCCAGAGCAGGAACAACGTGGGCTGGGACGAAGGCAGAGGAGCTCTGTGCTCCTGGCCGTGCTAGTGCAGAGGCGTGCGCTCCCTCCGCGCCGTGGTAGATGACAACACCTAGTACAGGGCTATGGAGAGCCTGGCTCCAAACACACAGCATGTTTGCTGGACTCAGGATGGGAAACGAATCCCCTCCGAGGATATTGGCTCACAAGAAGGTGTTCTGCTCCTTGTGGCTCGCTGGAGCCAGTCTTCCTGCTTTCTCAGCTAATTCCCCATCAGTTTGCTCCTGATTTGCTCTTGCTCTGACAAGCCACAATGAATTGCACTGTAATTCCATTTCTTTCAGCATTTGAAATCCCATTCTACAAGCCCTGCTAATCAGGTGATGAAAATCTATAAGGAAACCTTCCAGGGCCACAGCTGGAGCCAGGATATCCTAAAGGCATCAGTCACACAGTGAGGAGGGCTGGACTGCTGCCCCCAGGCCCGAGGGTGCAGAAGGAGGTGCCCATGGGCTGAACCCCTGGGAAATGGGGAGGTTCTGGGGGGCTGTGACCCACGGTAAAGGGGCTGGTGACCCATGGAGGGCTCACAGGGATACGTACACAGGCGGAGGGAGAGGGCTGCAGTTCGGGAGTCCGTTCTCATCGAAGGCGTTGAGATCGCACCTGCACCAGTCTTCGATAACATCACCTTTCCCAGAGCACCAGTATGAGCTCATCAGGGCTCCCTTGAAGGCCTGATGTGAGAACAAAAAGCATGAACATGTGTGCTAAAGACTCAGTGAAATCTGGCCAGCGGCTCGGCCACGATGCGGAGCTTTGCGGGGAGTGTGCAGAGCCCTGGGATCAGGAAATACGGGATGGGATGGGACGGGATGGGGGAGTGTGTCCTCCCCAGCTTTGCCATGGCCTCTCTGCATGGCCCTGGGCATGGCCCTTCACCTCCCTGGGTTTATCTCCCATGTACTGAGTGATGCTGGTCCATCCCTGAATGCTTTTGCAGTGGGGATGGGGATCTCGTGTGGGGGAGGACTGAGCTGCCTGCAGAAGCACAAACGTGAGTCCTGCTGTGACCGTGAACAGAATACACATGGTACCTGCACATGGCTGCTGTGCATAATGAAACTGTTCCACTCTTCTCTGTGCCCTTCTGCCCAGCTGTGCCTGTCCCCCTGAGAATAAAGTAATTCCTACATTCCTAACAACACAGACCACTTCCATCCTCCTCACAGGTTTGTTATTCACAGAAAGTGCCCTCCTGCAAGCAAACTGCTGCTTTATTCACTTGTCTAAGGAACACTCACAAGCAAAACAGCAGCATCTGGAAGGAAAAAATAGAACCTGGAAAATACTTGTAGGATGTCCCCAGGAGCCACCCTGACTGCTCCTAATAACACCAATGCATCCCTGGAATAATAACTGTGGCCAGAATTCCCAAAGCCCTCCAGGTCTAACCCCTCAGTGTCTCTGCCGTGCTCATCCCACAGCTCAGGGTGCTCACTGTTAGGCCCCACACTGCAGGATGGGGCATCCCTCACTCCATACCCTGCTGTAGTTTGGACCACGTGGATTTATGGTCATTTGTCCCACTACCCTTTGCCTGTAACTAAACTTCCAGCTTCAAAAACATCTCTCCTTCACACACACAGAGCCAACGTCCAACCCAACCCTGCAAAGCCACAACGCCCATCTAGAATAATCAGAACACCAAAACACCAGCCACTAAAACAAAGCTCTGTAATGCTTTTGACCTTTCAAGAGGCACATTTTGGAGCTGAAACACCTTCACAGGTCCTCATCCACATGGAGCAGCCTTGCTTGTGGCAACACTGTTCCTCCCATGAAAAGCTGCCTGCGGAAGCCTGGCCCTGGTGATATGGCCTGTGCTGCAAGGGTACACCTAGAAATAAAACTGTGCCCTTTGAGGAGGACAGGGACAGCTCAGGCTGCAACATTTAGCAGAAAGCTCTAGGAAAAGCACCATCCCAGGGAGGTTTCTGAAAGGAGGAGGTATAAATAGAGCCTGATGTCAGGGCTCCCATTGTCCAGGGTTTTGTCACTCTCCCCAAATACCCCCAGCACCTTTAACAAGGCGCCTCAAGGCTCTTGCGTCTGCAAAATTTTCTGCTTCCAGGCGTTAACAAAATGGGACTGCTCCAGATGGAAAAAATGGAAAAGAAACCCAAAAAAAAAAACCCAAGAAAGGAACGAACACGTGAAAGAGAGAAAATGTGACGCTATTTTACTCTGTTCTTTAGAATGTAATTGAAGTGCTGGGCTGGAAAGGGCATCCAAAGTAATTGGAGAGAGGGATGAAGAGAGGAGTTTATCTGACACCCAGATAAATGGATGCAGGCACACGTCTGCAGAGAGAGCGGCGGGTCCGCGCAGGAGAGGAACGGCAAAGGATGTGTGCAGATGGATGGGGAAGCATGTGCTCTCCCTGGGAAGCAAGATAAATACCCTCTGCTGAGGGCACCTGTGCACACAGACAGGCACTGTGGGTGAAGACAGATGTGGGTGACTGAGGGAAGAGCTGCACTGTCACACTGCTCCACTGTCCCTCGGCCCAATTCCTGTCTCTCTGCACACCCCCTCCCTGTCCCCTAACCCAGCTCTTCCCTGCACATCCTCAACCCAGGGAAGAAACCCCACCCGCCCCATCCGTGCCCTTTAGTAAATCCAGTAGTCAATTCCTTGTTTTTCTTTTTCCTGCTGTTAAGCACGAGCTGCATGAGCAATCCCCTCTGCTCCGCCTGCCCAGCCTCGCATATGTTTTAATTAGATCCTGCAGGTACCCAGCTGTCATCTGCCTTGTGTCACCCTTCACACAAACGAGGTTAGGGGATGGATGCTGCGCTCATTACGGCAAGCACACCTCCACCCCCTCACCAGGTTACCGGGAGCACGGCTGCCCGTGCCGGCTCCTGCCTCCGTCCTGACTCATGTCAAGGCCAGGCTGGGACAGCCAGGCAGCCAGGGCTTGGCCCTGGTTTGGTCCTTGGTGCTGGGCACTGGTGAGGCTACACTGCAAGTGCTTTGTCCAGTTCTGGGCCACTCATGACAAGGACATTGAGGGGCTGGACCAGGTCCAGAGAAAGGAGCAGAGCTGGGGAAGGGGATGGAGAGTGAATCATGTGAGGAGCGGCTGAGGGAGCTGGGGGGCTCAGTCTGGAGAAAAGGGGTCTCAGGAGGGACCTTACAGCTCTCCACAACTCCCTGACAGGAGGGGGCAGCCAGGAGGGATTGGGCTCTGCTCCCAGGGAACAGGGACAGGATGAGAGGGAACGGCCTCAGGCTGGGCCAGGGGAGGGTCAGATTGGGCATCAGGAGGAATTTCTTCACTGAAAGGGTGGTCAGGCATTGGAAGGGGCTGCTCAGGTAGGTGGTGGATTTCCCATCCCTGGAGGTGTTCAAGAAACAACTGAATGTGGCACTAGTGCTGTGGTGTGATTGGTTAAAGGTTGCACTCAGTCTTGGAGGTCTTTTCCAACCTATATGATTCTGTGACTTCTCTTGCTTTGCAGTGGAATTTCGAGCCAGTGGCTTTCCGGGATTTTTTCCCATTGGTGCTCAGGAGTGCATGTTGAAGGGTGGGGAAGCATCAAGAGCAAATTAATGGGGAGAAGAAATTGATAAGATCACACAGAAAGAAGGGAATGGCAGCTGCCACCCAAACAAGGAGCCCCATGGCACAGGAAGCCAGTGAGCGATGGACAAGGATGCAATGAAGGTGCTGAGATCCATCCCATGGGAAGCTGCAGCCTTTGGGAGACCTTCAGGTGGGAGCGAATGCACAGGGACTTTCCTGATCGCTGGTGGCTGAGGACCACTTTCCCCTCCTGCCTTGGGCTGGCCTCTCCATACCTCCTGTCCTTCCCTGCCATGCTCAGCAACGCTCAGTGGATGCTCTCCTCTCTGCCAGGAGATGGCATCTACACAAGTCCATCTCAAACATGACCACTTCCATTTTGGATACTTATCATGGTAGTTATGTTTTTACAGGCCCAAGAGGGTCTGGAATCAGGGAGGGCTTCCCAGGAGCAGATGGATCTGCTGGGAATGGCAGTGGCCCCCAATGCACTGTCCTGCGCTTGCCACCCACTCCCGGGGACCCCAACACCCCTCTGTGCCCTAAAGCAATTTTATCTTTCATTTAAAAGTATCCAAATTGTATTGTTTCCCTGTGAGTCAGCCCATTTAGTTTATGTCCTTCAGTGCCAGAGGGGAAATTTATGAGATGAGAAACTGGCTCGAAACGTTTATTTTCTAGATGACGAGTCATGCCATTAGATATATAGCTTTATGAATCATAGGAACAGCATCTAATTTGCTCTTAAAGGTATAATAGGTCTGATTCCCCACACCCATGCACACACATATATTGGATTGATAGTTCCCCCCTAGGATGGCTAGTTCATTTGTTTTGACACAAGCAAGACTTACAGGACCATAAAGTCCCATCTTACCATAAGCTAAGCCTATTCATAAAAAAAATATTAGGGAAACGAACGATCAGCTAAGCACATTTATCCTACACTCTATTGCATATGGATCTTTCTCCTGTTGTTATTTGTGCTCAGGGGGAGGCCATTTGGCCCCATTTTATAGCTGAGACACTCTGCAACAGAATAGAGAAGAACACTTCCTTTGTCCTCTGTTAGACCTGGCTGATGGAGAGAGAAGCATTAAGTTATTTCTGACCGTGGGTTTTCTGTTGCCATCCCAGGAGAGGAAAGGGATAGGACATGAAGGAACCTTTCAGAACAGCATTTGCAGGACTCAGCACACACCATGGGGCTGGTGTTTGCAGATGGGACACTGAAAAGGACATGTATTGGGTGCTCATCTGTGATTATCTGGTCTTCTCCATGGCTGACAGTGATATGAAAATCTGGCTCATTGAGTCTAGGATGCACATCTCTGTTTCTGGAAAAAATTAAAAAGGAAATACAGGCAGATAAAAAAACAACCACAGGTGAACATGTAGGCTGGACAGAGATACTGCAGATAAAGGAGATGATCTGGAAGCTGGAACTTTGGTTCATTTTGGATTTTGCATTGATTTCCCAGTCTTTGTTTGCTTTTGTGTTCTTTTCAATGCAGAAGGAGAGAAGGAAGAGTGGAAGCAGGCTGAGCCATGCCAGCAGACAGGCTCCATCCCTTGTCCAGGGACACGGTAGAAAAGGGAGACATCCTGTCCCTTCCCATTTGCAGGATGGAGATGGGGCCTGCACGCCACCACCACCTTCCCTCAGGCACAGGCAGGGGCCACCGGGGGAGGATGTAGGCTCCAAAAGAGATTTCACAGCCTGAACAGGATGCTACCATGATGGCAGGGTGGCTGGAGAAAAGGCCTTCCACGCCCTTCCAGCAATGCTTAGTGCTGCTCACAGGAGATAAACGCCGCTCCTCAGTCTAGACATCTCTGGAAGGGGGTGGGGGGGGGGGGGGGAACAAAAAAGGGGAGGAAAGCTAAGGATTCCCAGGCCAGAGACTCTTTCCAGGATCATGCAGTTCGTGTCCAAAAGGCTGCTCCAGGTTCACAGCAAAGGAGGATGAAGTTTCCCTCCTGCTGTTGGCAGGAGATCCCATCCTGTGTTGCTCACACCCTCCCTGCCTCCGGCTGCCTCCTCCCCAGGAGCAGCATCACCAGCACTTCATCCTGGCAAGGGACATCAGTGGTCTGCTGGGAAGGTCAGGGTGCTGGACGGGACCCAGGGTGGGCAGCCCCCTGGTTTCTGTTATTTACGGGATCCGAGGGAGTGGCAGAGGACACTGGCGGCACGGGAAATCAAAGCCCTCTGCGCCGCAGCGAGCCCCGTCCGGGGAGCCGGCTCCGCTTTCACACCTCGGCACAAAGCTCCCCATTATAGCCCGACCCGGGCGCGACAATGCGGCCATTCTTGCCCTGGAAAGGCGAGCTGGATGTGGGCTGGAGCTGCAGCACGATGCTCCAGGGCCAGAGGAGGAGGACAAGGGCCAATTAGCAGGTATTAAAACAAAGCAACAACAAATATAAATAAACACACCCCACACCAAACCAAAAAACTCATCTCAACCACAAAAATGCTGTCCCCATTGGTCCAGGCTCCCTGTCAGCTTTGGCAGTGGAAAAAGAAATCCCTGGCTCTGGCTCCCCAAGCCTTCAGGGGCTGCTTTGGGGAAGCTCTGTGTGTGCAGGGAGGGCTGTTGTCCTCCAGCAGCTCTGCCATCGGTGCTGGATCTGGGTGAAACTGAGCCCATTGCCTCGGGGACACCTTTCACCCTGGCTAAAAACATCCTGCCAGCCTGGGGACATTTAAGTGGACAGTGGTGGCCATGCTCTGCTCTGGAGGAGATGGCTCCTTGGCAAGGGGTGGGGAGAAAAGATGGGGCATTTTGCTCCAACCTCGGTTGTCATCTGAGCTGGTGACCTCCAGCACGGGAAGAAGCTTTCTCCAAGAGCCCTGCCAGGGTCCCAGCCATGCTCTGGGCTTCTGCTGAGCCCAATGGGACCAGCTGCACAGGGATGTGCCCCCCAGCAAGCCCTCACACCATGGGCTGGGCCATGTGTGCTGCAAGGAGGAAGCCATGGCTGCAGCAAATGCTGAGATTACTCAATTTTCGAATTAAAGCAAGGTCCTAGGGGTCTTCTAAAAATCCAGGCTCCACATCCATTTGTCTCCTTAAATATACACAGCAGGAGTTTGAGTCCATTTCCCAGCAGGAGTGAGATTGATCTCTCCTGCCTCCCTTCTCCACACCCCCCTCATCACACCACCCTCTAAGCACTTCTGCAGCTGGCTGAGCTGCTCCACAGAAGCCTGTTTCAGGGTTTTTTGGGGGAAAACCACACAGACCATGAGCAGGAGGGACCACACTGCCCAACACGCCTTCCCTTTTCTCCCCTCCACTGGCCAGCCTGCCCTGTGGCTCCGGACACGCACACCTGCATCCCTGTCGGAGATGCTCCTGGGAGGGGGTGGGGAAAGCAGGGCATTCCCTGCATTCCTGCAAGGGACAAGATGGTTTGCAGATCCCACAGATCATGCAGACCTCTGCTCTCACTCTCAGCCTGTGCCTCTGGGTGCACTCAAGGGCTGAGCTGGGCAGTAAGAAAGATGTTGCCCACCCCATGGGGAGAGGGTAGGCACAAGTATGTTTAAGGTGGAGGAAAGTCACCATAACCTAGGGGACTCTAATTAGGGTGAGGAGCAGCTCTTCTCTTCTCTGACTCCAGGATGTCCCCTAGTGGGAAAGCCCCTGGGGTCACCACATCTCTCTTCTCTCCCACCACATGCATCCAACAGCATCCAGCCCTCAAGGTGTTGGCAGTATTTTGCCAGAAGAAGGCCCCACCACAGATAGAAGCTTTTTGCTGTTGGGCCTGGCCAGTCACTGACACTGGTGGAGGTTTCCTCCATAGCCCTGCAGTGGAGAATATCCAGCTTCATATGGAGGGACCACTGTGGTGTCTGCATTGTTGCAGAGCACAAAGGAAGGAGAAGAGAGATGTTGGCATCAATAAAAACTGATGCAGGACCCACAGGGATCCAGAGAAGTCCCTGGAAGGTGACAGCCAAGGTTGCAGCTTCTCTGTCTCTTTACACCTTTTGAACTCCCAGTGTGAACATTCCATCTGAGGAGCACTGGAACTACAACAGCAGTGGTCCTATAAAATACTTGGATTAGTTGGATCTCACCAGGTGAGTGGGACTGGTGCAGAGGGGACTCCAGCCCTGCCTCTGCTCCAGCAAGCAGCCCTTCCTGTAAAACCTGCCACCCACAGCCACACCAGTTGTGACAGCTACGGAGAAGACATTTTACAAAGCTCCTCAAAAACTGCTTGGACCTCCAAACACACCTCCTTCACCCTGGCAAGCTCCAGCGCTCCCACAGTCCCCAGCCAGGCTGCAGCAACCTGTGACAGTGTGAGTTCTCTGACCAACACTATTAAACCACAGGGGGAAACAAAGAAACTCCTAGCAGGAACTCAATCCACAGCTCTCATTGCATACAAAAAGGAAAAGAGGGGCCTGATACTTTTCCTGGTACTGAGATTGTTTCTCCCCACTGCTGGGAGCCGGAGCCGTGCTGGAGCTGGGCAGGGAGGACAGATCACACACAGCTGAGAGTTTCCTTGAGGACATTTCTTCTGGACAAATGCTCCCTGGATAGCAAAAGGCAAAACTACTGGAGCCCTTTACATTTCAGGCCCTTGCTTCAAAGCAAGAAAAAAGCAGCAATTCCCACTGACATGGAAATAAAGAGTTTTCTAACTCATTTCACGTGGGCAAAGTAATATATTTTCACCTCATCTCCTGCTTGGAAATGGTCAGTTTTAGCTGAAGTGAAACATGCACACAAAGAAAAATCACAAATCAGCCCACAGCAGACACCCAGCATGGAAACTGAAACCCCAGCACTTAAGAGTCTGGCAAGGTCATCAGCAACCGAGAACATGGCCTTGGACCAGGCGGTAGCTGTAAATTTTAAAAAGTGCATAACTCAGTGCACTAAGGCAGATGAAAAGACAAACCTATTTAAAAAAATACACATCCTGCAGAGGGCAAAATGTCTTTACCTGTGTTGTGCTTCATCTTTGCTGCTCAGTTTATACAGGAAAACTTTGAGTTTAAAGAAGTCAATATCCACCTTGTTAATGACCTTGTTTTCTGTCTATGTACAGCATTACCTTTGTGGACACACATGCAAAGAGAACCGTGTTTACAATTATTGTTTCTTTAACACTACAGGAGAATTGGGATGTGCCTGCAGTTCCTCTAAGGTCAGCACTTGCTGTATTGATTGAGGTTCATTTATATGAAGGAAGAAAAGCAGGCGATGGAGCACTCAGGATTGGAGATGCTGGACTTGGTTCAGCCCAGGCATGTGAAAATCCTGATTATGGCACAGGAGAACACCACTCTGCAGTGCCTGGGACACCCAGCCTCCTGTTTGGTGTGAAAATGGGTATTTCATCATCCAGATGGTACACGAGATGCTCTTGGCGGCACATGCCCTGTGGGAGCCTCTCTCCGCGCACAGAGCATGGTTACAGTTTAAACTGGTGGCATTCTGGCTCTCTGCTGGGTCTTGGTGACAGGCTGATGTTCCCGTGGTGGTGGCTCCTTACCACCCCTAAATCCCTTTTCCTTTCATGGTAACCCTCCCTGCCCACAGGTGAAGGCAAGGGAAAGATGATGCCCCTGCCCCCCATGAGCAACCCTCGTGCTCGAGCTCATGATGCCACAATAGGCTTGGGGACATCTTCTCACACAGGCGGCACTAACCCCACACCAAACCCTCCTCTCCAGGGCAGGGACATGGCCCCCATGAGCTCCACTGCCCCCAGAGAGGCAGGTACAGCTCTGCCCAGCCTGGGCTGCTCAAAAAAACCTCCAGTGTGGAGAGCCATGGTTTGTGCCAAGGTGGCAGCAAGTTTCTCAGCAGTGGTGCATTTCAGCCTTCAGGAACTGGGACTTGTCCCTGCCTGTGGTGCCAAGGACATCAAGAGAAGGAGAGGGAGAGAATAAAAATCCTGCAGGAGAGAGGCTGGTAGAGAGAAGGGGGAGAAACAAGCTGGGGCGAAGGGATGGAGGGAGCAGGACAGCCCATCGGAAGTGAGCAAGAAGGGGAAAGGAAAGTGATGGAGCTGATGCAACACAAGGGATACATGCTGAGAGAATGGGAATGGCTCTGAAAGAGAAGTAGGGGCAGGGAAGGCAGAAAGCGCTCCCTGTGTCCTGCTGCAGCAAGGATGGGGATGGTCTTGGATGGGTTGTAGGGAGGAAGGGAATGAGAGGGCCTGCTGTCAAGAGAAGCCCACAGCCAAAACAACCAGACTCAGCTAAGGAGGGGGTGGTCAGAGAAGACAGCGTGACCCCACCTGCTGCCCACCCCAGGACCTTCCACTGTGGATGGCACAAAGTCACCTGTCCTGGCTGCCCACTGCCAGCTGCCTTAGTGCCTGCTCTGGCAGCATCCCCCACCCTGCAGCTGCCCTGTCACCTCTGATCCCAGCCCTGCCCATGGGCAGCTCCCTGGGATGAGGGGGGAGCAGACTGACACACAGCCCCTCACACAGGGACAGGCTCCCAGGGGATGCCCCTCCACCCCTGAGCGAGCAGGTGGAAGGTGGAGGAGAAAGAGGAAGAGAGATGCAGGGAGCACAGCCCCCTGGAAGATTGCTGGGGTGTCTCTGGTTTGGTTGCTTTGTTGGGGTTGTGTTTGTTTGCCGGTTTTCCCGGCGCCTCAGCAGAAAGCACAATGCGAGCCGAGCTCCAGCTGCAGCTGATGGCGCCAGCCCTCGCTGGAGCCAGGGGAGCAGGGAAGGGAGGGAAGGAGGGAGGAAGGGAGGCTGCTGGTGGAACAGACTACAGCTCCCCAGGACAAGGAGGCACCCCAAGCGAGCCCAGCAGTGTTGGCAGGACTGGGGGGGATGGGTGAGGAGGAGGAGAAGAAGGAGGAGGAGGAGGAAGAAGGGGGGAATTTGCAGCCAGGCCCAGCGAGGCAGTGTCGTATTGCCACCTGGGCACAGGGCCATGCAGGGGACCTGGTGGTGAGCAGGGTCCATGGAGATCCTTCACATCCTGCTGGGCTCTTCACTGCTACCCCTCCTCGCTGGCTAACCTACCTCCTGTATCCCAAAAAGAATGTCTTCTTCCAGATTGCTGCTGGGAAGCACACCTTTCTTGCTTGAAGGAAAGCAGCTTTCCCACTACTCTCCCTGTACCTGTAATGCCTCATCCCAGCACTGCTCTGGACATGATGACAACAGCAGGCCAACAGAGAATTGCCCAGTGGGAAGAGCAGGTGTGTGTGGGGAAAGAATGCAGGAAGAAAACATAGTGGGAGAAAAGGAGTTTGAGGAAAAGACCTGGAAAGAGAGGGGAACTGAGGTATGGAAGTCAGGCATGGCTTCATGCAAGAACCAAGAGGGTTGATAGATGGGAAAGCAGGAACCAGATCAAGAGGTAAGGAGTGACAGTCCCCATAAGGGACTTCGGTACTGGGAGAACCATGAGGGCTCTTCTCCCCATGGATGTGGGAAGGGCATCATTCCTGGTGGTCACACCTCCACGTGCCAGGATTGTTTCCTGACCTGCAGCCCTTTGCATCCCACCCACAGCTGCTGCATGCTGGCTCACTCCAGACGTCCTAATCAAGTGCAGGCTCAGTGCACTAAGTGACTTTAAGCAGGTCTGTCATTTTTGGACTTGAAGTTGGGGTCAGAGGGCTGCGGAGGGGGATGGGAGTGGCAGTGAACCGAAAAAGTGGGAACTCAATCTCCATAGGATTTACATTGAAGCTCTTGCAGGAGCCCAGCCCCAGGGACGGGTGACCTCCAGACTGCTTGGTCCCTCCTGGAGTAACAGTGACCTCCTGTGGCTGTGGGACTGTCCCAAGAGGATGGCTCTTCCCTCCCTCTGCACCTTTGTACAGCCACGCTGGAGCCCTGGAGGGCTTTGGCCACCCCTCACACAGGTATGTCAGAGACCTTGGAGCCAGGAGTGAAGGACTGAGCTGATGCTCGGCTCTCCACAGGACACATCCTGCACAACAACGTGGACACTGGGAGTGACCGTGGCCTCGGCTGCTTATGGCATTGCCTTGACCATGTTGAAGGCAAGAGATGCAGGTCTGAGCGGGCTGTGGCTGGTGGGCAGCAGGACCTGCCTGCTCCACTGACACCATCCCACAGCATTCCCCTCCAAACACACATGAAAACACCACCAGGCTCCAGGGAACCTGCAGCGACTGCAGAAGGGATCTGAGAGGGGACTGAGCGAGGTCACAGACGTGGGGCTGGCCCGTCACAGGCTCACTCACCTCCCTGGTGTCGTTGTCCTGGATCAGAGCGTACAGAGGCACCACCCTGTTGATCTCCAGCAGAACCGGGGTCGGGCTGAGCTGCTCCTTGCCGGGGCGCCGGCACAGGTGGCAGGTGGACGGGCAGCGCCCTTTCTCCTCGCAGTGAATCTCCACACCCGAGATGAGGTGGTCATCTGACAGCATCTGTGCTGTCAGCAGGCCTGACAGGTACGTGATGAAGGGCATGGATTTCAGCTCCTTCTTGTTCCCAAGCTCCGTTGTTTCTGGGTTAGGGAGAGGGAAGAAACCAACCAGTATTAAACAAATCTCAGCACAGGCCTCTTCCCAAAGCCAAACTGTGCTGGAGCCAGGATAAATGCACCTGCTGAAGGTGTAGGCCAGGTGGGAGCAGGAAAACAGAAAGGTCAAGGAGAGAAGGAGAAGAACAGGGCCTGCAGGTCACTGCTTGGAAGTGTGAGCATTTCCAGACAAGCACGTCTAAACTGACAGAACTGATTGTTCTTCTCTTTTCTAACTCATGTTCTTCTTTTTTCTAACTTGCATATCCACTTTCTGTGCTCCAAAATGAGACAAAATCACCTCATTATATCTTCCCTGCCAAAGAGAAACATCCCCAAAGGGACCAGGCCAAGGAGCTGAGTACCCTTATCCCCACCCTAACACCAGCCCCCTCTAGTCCTTGTGGTCTTCAGGTCACTCTTGTGGGTGACACATTATCCAGGGCACTGAAATGGATCCAAAGAGGCTGCAAAAAGACTACGTCGAGGGATGGAGGCCCTTGGCAATGGGGGAAAGCAGGTGTGAGAACAAACTCACTGCATGGAGAACAGACGGAGGCATTATCAAAGCCAAACTGCCAACACTGCTTTCAGGAAACATTCAAGCGTTTGAAACCCACTGGGAAAGCTCCTGGTAGTCTTAAGCACAACGCAATAAACCTGCAGAGCCTTTGCTTTTTTCTGTGTTAATCCAAGCACTTGCTACGGCCAAGAGAAGTATCAAACTTGAGCAAAGGAGACACAACCGCAGTGTCTGTCCTGTACACTTCCACTTAAACTCTTTGTCTGTAGCTGGGTTGATCCAAGAAGGCCCAATTTTTATAACCTGGTGACAGACCTACAGTAGAAAAGGTTTTCTCCATTTTATGGCTGTGGCCTCTTGCAACAAATTCCCAGTCCTGTGAAGGAGCTGAAGAGGAGCGAGGGTTGTCTCAACACACTCAGCTTACAGTGACATGCAACTGATCTGGAAAGGCACAAGCCATTTGGAAATACAAGTAAACAGTATTCATTCATGACTCCCGGAGCCCTCAAGGGTAGGGACAGCCCTTCCCTGCTGTCTGGCTGTCAGGGAACACTTCTGTGCACAGGATCAAATCTGTCATGGGAAGAATGAGCAAATTCCAACCAACCCATATTTTAGTGGAATAGAAGGGGGACAGTTGCTAAGATAAATTAAAGCAAGGCTGTAGGGAGATGTTTCAACATCTAGGAAGACACTGGTGTACACAGACATGGGAAACAGGAGTTGGAGCTGCTTCTTGGAGAGATTATTTTCTAGAATATTAGCTCCAGGCAACTTCAAGTCTCATAAGAGAAAACCATGAAGCCTTGAAAAACAGAGTGGCAGATAAAGAAGGGGTTTACAGGGGGATACCATGAGCCTCTTCTCACTTGTTAATAAGAGCAACATCTTTTAACATCACTACTAAAGTACATGTAGAAGAGAAAGGAGATAATTACACTTCTGGGCTGTAAAGCCTCTTCACCAGAGCTGAAAGAGCTTTAGAGATTCTCCATGGAGAAGGAAGTTTTGGAGCTATGCTTCAAGGGAGGACACGAACACAGGGCTGAGAAGACAGTGGAATCAGTTATCTCATGACTGGCAACAGGATATCAAACCTTCCTTCTAAATTATTGGCTTTATAGCTAAGAATTATAGACCACTATAATCCAACCAGCGGGAGCAAAGCCATTTCAGGAGCAGCGGTGCTCAGGTGGAGCTGCACAGGGGAAGGCCCAGAGTTCTGAAAATGAGGTAAAGTAGAAAACTGAGCAGAACAGCTCCCCTTCCCCAGCAGCCATGGGCTCAGTGACAGATTAACCACGGACCTGGGTGACTCATGGCAGACCTGTGAGCAGAGCAGACTTCATGGCTGAGGTGGAATTGGCTGTCTGTTCTAAAATCCTCTGTAGAACAGATCCCAGCTGCACTGGGGGAAAGGATTCCTTTGCAGACTGCCAAAGGATCCATGGTGTTCCTTTGTAAAAGGGCTCTGGGTACAACTCCAAAGGAGGAAAATGAAATAGGACATGGCTCAGCAGAGGAGAACTGGCTTCATTGTCAAATTGCCAGCTCCCATCCAGACAAACACTTGGAAGTCATAAACACTGGGTGGCAGTTCCTGGTAGCTTTTGTGTAATGGGTTTGGGATGCTTAAGTACAGCCCTAACAAAATAATCCCCCCGTTTCTGCTATTGGAACCCATGTGGGAGCACCAGCAGCACACTCCTCCAGAGCCAGAGACAGGAAGTGAGGAGGAGATGCTGCTCCTCATCTGCTTGCTCAGGTGCCTCATCCCTGGAAAGCTGAAGATTACCTTGCTGGACATGGTGCTTCCTTCTTATCCCACCTACATCCCCCACCCACCACTCAGGGCATCTCACAGAGGAGGTTTTCAGATCTGAGAGGTATTTTTCCTCTAAAACATATTCCTGTACCTGCCATTGCAACTGTAGCCCGGTAAGATGGGATTGGGGTCCCTCAATTTCCCCCTGCCCTACATCTGACATGGGTTTTGGTTATCTCTTCAGCTCCCTGCATGCAAGGCGAGGGCTCAGCAGTGAACTGGAGAAGCCTCGTAAGTTCTTGTAGGCTCAGCCTGGCTTTTATTACCTATATAGAACAGGATAACATCCCAGGGCACTCCTGCAAAGCCTCTGCTTCCCTCCTGGAGAACGGCTTTGCAGGTGACCGCTGCCAGGGTGCTCCCATGGTCCTTTCTGGGAAGAGGAGGAGACTCGGCTGCAGCAGCGAGGACACAGGGAACCCGTATCAGCCCCTGAATCTGAACATGCTGTCACCAACACTGCTGGCAACTCGGCTGAACCCTGGCAACATCTGTCTGGGAGCAGAGAGCCTTGGATGCAGTTGGACGCATCACAGCAACCTGTGGGAGTTATCAGCTTGTTTTTCTGAAATATGGATTTAAACAAAAAAGAAAACCCAGCGCCACCACAAAACAAATGATGCTTCGCTCCAGGCATCAGGCCTTGTGTGAGAAAGGGAGGATGAGCAGCACAGGGTGTGCAGAGGGACCGTTTGCCTGCTGGGGTGCCTGGCTCAGTTTCTGGGCTCCACCAGGATTTTACAATCCCACAGCACGAGGTGAGTGCCTGCACAAAAGGGGTCCCTGCTCGAGATGCAGCAGTTGCTGGTGTGGGGAAATGCTTCCAGCACTACCAGCAGCACCTCCTGGTGCCTGGACATGAGGGAGCAGACACCATCACTACAACAAAAACAACAGCACAATGCCTAATTGCTTTGTACTGGAGTGCTGTCCTGTCATGAGAGCTCCCAGGAGAAAATGCATTTCCTACTGGTCCAGCATTTCATACAGCACCTCTTCCAAAAGATTCCCACGCCATCTTAAAACTGGGAATCACTCCACTTGCCACAAGAATGCAGCTGTATCAGGGGTAGGATGAGATATCTCCTGAAGACCAGAAATGCTTGGAACAAGGAGAGGAGAAGGTTTTCCAGAGGGAACAGCAGGAACAAACCCAGGCAGGGATTTCTACAGGCTTAGCAGGTTAACCCCACCAAAACCAACAGGCTGCTCAGATGAGCCTGATTTAGGTCCTGGGATTTGCATTTTGTGCAAGGAAGAGGGAATTCTCGTCCACCTTCCCTGTACGCCATCCTTCAGTGGACACACCTAGTGCCACCACACACAGGACAGTGGGGACTTGGGGCCAGCACACATCCGCTGACACAGGCTGCCCACTTATCACCTGGTGGAATAATACCCTTTTTGCTGGCAAATCCATCCAGAGGGACTTAGGAAGGAAATCAATAGATGTGTTTGCCTGGGAATTTGCTCTGCACTGAGATATTGTCAGTGCAGTAGCCATCAGGTCTGTGAAGAGCTTGGGCAGATTTAATGCTGCCCACTGTTAGTGATGGGCAAACCCTGCTGGGGCTGCGAGGAAGGTGTGGGCAGTGTCCAGGGGAGTCAGTCTGGAACATCCATCCACGTGTGTGGGAAGGATAGGACAAGACAAGAGAGAATGGCTGGCAGAGGGTAGGGTCAGATGGGATATTAGGAAGAAATCCTTCCCTGTGAGGGTGGGCAGGCTCTGGCACAGGATGCCCAGAGCAGCTGTGGCTGCCCCTGGATCCCTGGAAGTGTCCAAGGCCAGGCTGGACTGGGTTTGGAGCAGCCTGGGATAGCAGAAGGTGTCCCTGCCCATGGCAGGGGGTGAAATGGGATGATCCTTAAGGTCCTTTCCAACCCAAACCATTCTGTGACTCCAGCCCTGGCTGAGGGGGAAACGCCGCCTCAGCCAAACCATCAACCAACCACCAACACCCCAGTCCCGGAGCTCAGCGCGGGCTGGGAGAGGGACTGCTCCCGAGGACCCGCTACGCGACCTTCGGGACACGCAGCCACCCCGCGGCAGGAATCCCGCCGGGCAACGCCATCCCCCGGGCGCGGGCAGGCGCTCAGCGCGGCCGGGGCTGCAGGCGGCGAGCGCGGAGCCCGGGCGGGGCACGGCGGGGGCCGCGGGGCCGCCCTCAGGCCCCTCCCCGCGGCGGGCCCGGCCCGGCGGGGCAGTTGTGGCCGTGCCGGTCCGTGGGGCCCTGCTGCCCTCTCGTGGCTCCGCGGCGGGACGGCGCTGGATCCCGGCTCGCGGCACATCCCGGGATGCGGCACATCCCGCCGCCCTCGCCCCGCGGCCCTTCCGCGCCACCCGCGGGCTCTCCTCCTTCCGTCCTCATCCCAGCCCCTCGGGGACGGAGTGCGGCAGCGAGGATGTGCAACATCGCCTGGCTGTCAGGGCTTGATGAACTCCCGAGCGCGAGGCTTCGTGACCCCCTTTAATCTCCCGTTTATAGCACGTGAAGGGGCTGGAACGGACCTTACAGATCATCCCGTTCCAATCCCCTGCCATGGGCCGGGATGCCTCCCATTGGACCAGGCTGCTCCAAGCCCCATCCAACCTTGCTTTGAACATGTCCAGGGATGGAACAGCCACAGCCTCCCTGGCAACCTTTGCCAGTGCCTCACACCCTCACAGTAAAAAAATTATTCTCAATATCCAATCTGAATTTCCCGTTTCAGTCTGTACCCATTACTCCTTGTCCTGTCATCACAGCTCCTGGAGAAAAGTCCCTTTATGTGCACAGTGCCAATGCCCTTCTTCGCACGCCCCTCTTCCTGATGATGTTGTGCCTGCTGCTCCCAGATGATTAACCGAACTCAATTGAACACAACCCTGACATCCAACATCAAGGTGTGACCAGAGAGCTGCACCACAGCACTCGTGACTGGTGGCACGAGTGATCCCCGGCCTGCCACCAGCCCCTCTGCTCTGGGGATGATCCCAAAGGGGCCAGCAGGCAGAATCTGGAGGCAGATCACCTCTGCTGCCTGCAGGCTGGACAGGCAGGATCTCACCTCAGCTTCAGATGAGACATTTACACATTTGCAAGCCTGAGGTATTAAGAAAAAACCAGCTCTTAGAGACCTCTGATAACCCTCTATAAAAGAGAACTCGGAGATACTCCCTGTGACTTTGCTTTGTCAAAGGAAGTGGCTCTGCAGACCCTGCACAGCCCCCAGTGTCCCCCGAGTGCCTGCACTGGGTCCCACGAAGAGCACCCTGGGTCCCACGAAGAGCACCCAGAGCCCTGCCCTGCTCATCCAACCCCAGGCAGCATCTCAGTGCTCGCTCCCCTACCTCCAAAACACTTTGGCCCCACAAGGGCAGCTCCATGACCCCCCAGATCACGCCCCCACCCCCATGGCAGCTGGCTCCCTCTCTGCTCCAACACATCCGCGCACTCCTTTCCCATGGGATGGCTGAGCTCTTCCCAACCCTGCCAGCTGGAAGTCTTGCTACCAGCATGGGGCAGCCCCTTGGGACACGCCATCTTGTCCATGGGTCAGGGTGACCAGGGTCCCAAGCTGGGCAACCTCCCCATCCCTCCTTGTCATGTAGGGTCCCCATTCTCACACATGATGGGTAACACCATCAGCTTGTCATTGTTACCTCTAATTTAATCCAGAGAGTCCTTTGTTTTCTCCCCCAGATGCATTGGAAGATTATTTCCTATTTCTACCATTGTTTTTTACTCACACTGTTCATTTTCAGGTGTGGGTGGCCTCACAAGATCTGCCAGGCCACCCTGGTGTCAATGTTTACATCCATTTTTCTTCCCCATGTATCAGGGACTGAAAGAGCATTTCTCTGGACAGGCCAGGAACTGGGAGTGAACCTTGCATCCCCTCCCTGGGCACAGCAACACCCCAGGGAGCCAGCGGGGCTCAAAGCAGCAGACTGTAAATCTCACTCGCTTTCTTTTGCAACCCTGGTCAGGCTTTGCATCTGCTCTCGCTGCCTGTGAGTGCATCCACTGCCCACACTGCTGATCCCTGCTGCTCCTGGGAAGTAGATCCCTTCCAAATGAACTAGTCTTTTCTAAGCAAAGGGGAAAAAGCACCAAGAGCCAAAGGTGGCAAGACTTGCTGCATTATGCAAGTGCTTCCTTCAGCGCAGGTTGCTGGCGGCTGGAGCAGGTGAGCAGTGGAAAAGCGCTGCAGGCAGAGAGGCCACATGGAGGGATTTTGGGAAATGGTTAAACCGGGGACTTGCCTCTTCCCCAGGCAGTGAATTCCTTCGAGCCTGAGCCTCCACACCTCCAGCTGTACGTCAGCCCTGGGCTGACCACGAGATGCTGCCTGGATGCTGCCTGTGGCACCGGAGCTGTGGCACCACTGGTGTGTGAAGGACATGGTTCCCTTGGCTTCTCCCTGCTCCCAGAGGAAGCCACAAGCCCTGACATTCCCCAGTCTGCTGTGCAACCCCACGGGATCATAGGAGAAGGGGTCTCTGCCATCCCCAAAGCAGGTTCATGACATCCAAAAATGGGGCTGCAACGGGGTCAGTGCTCCTGATGGTGTTACTAGATCAGGAAACCCTGGGCAGAGCCCAGCCATAGTCCAGTGGCCAAATCCCTGCCTCTGGCTACCACTGCCAGCCTGCAGCGTCTGCTCACAGCTGCAGCTGTACCCAAAAATAGTCCTTTTTGTCCTGGAGACCACAGGCTGCTCCAATGCAGGGTATCAAATGAGAAACACACGTTTTCTATAGGTGATGCAAAACCCATCAGGCTCAGGAACCTGCTGGGGGAAGGGAAGGGCAAAGAAAAAGGGGAAAGGGGAAGGGAAAGGAAAGGAAAAGGGAAAGGAAATGAGAAAGGAATGCAAGGCAAAGCAAGGAAAATGAAAAAGGAAGGGAAAGGAAAAGAGTAGAGAAAGGAGAAGGGAAGGGAAAAGGGAAAGGGAAGGCGAAAGAGAAGTGGAAGGGGCTGCTCCCACAGCAGCACTGCCTGGTCAGGGAAAGGGCAGTGAACAACCCGCGCGTGCCGAAATTACACATGCAATCCGATTAAAAAAGAAAAAACAACAACAACAAAAAAAACCCCAACCAAAACCACAAAGACGCTCCTGCTTTCCCTTTGGTTTTTTTGACCTTTCCCTTCGCAACGAGCCGCAGCACAAGCCCGGCAGAGCGCGGTCCGTCCCGCGGCCCGTCCCCTCCGCCGCACCCCCCGTGCCGGTGTCGCGGTCCCCCCGGTGCCCCCTCCCCCGCCAGCCCCGGCGCGCCCGGACTACATCTCCCGGCAGGCCCCGCGGGCGCGCTCACGTGACGCGCGGCGCGCGGCGCACGCCGGGAGCGGCGCGGCCCGGAGCGGCGGCAGGTGAGGGGCGCGCGCGGGGCGCGGCGGCGGCGCCCCCTGCAGGGCGGGGCGGGCACGGCGGGACCCCGGGCGGGCGGCGTGAGGGGACGGACGGGATGGGGTGCGGTGGAGGGAGGGAAGGGAAGGGGAGGGGAGGGCATGGAGGGGATGGCACGGGAAGGGGCGGCCGGGCCGCGCCCCGCCGGGTGGGCGCTCCCCGCCGCGCTGGGGGCAGGAGCGAGGGGTCCGCCCCGCGTGGTCCCCCCGGCAGCGGCGCGGCGGCCGAGGCAGAGGCAGAGGGGCTCGGAGCGCGCCCCGCCCGCCCCGCTGCCATTGAGCCCCCGGCGTGGCCCCGGCGCTGCGGCCAGACGGACCCTGGGCGTGTGCTCTGGGCGGACACGGTGGTCAGACACCAGCACAGGTCAGACTGCCCCATCCCTGCAGTGTCCGAGGCCAGGCTGGACGGGGCTTGGAGCAGCCTGGGCTGGTGGAAGGTGTCCCCCCTGTCCGTGGCAGGGAGTGGAATTAGGTCATCGTTAAGGTCCTTCCAACCCAAACCCTTGGATTTTTCAGTGGAAGCCCCCCAAAACCCTGGGGCTGTCCTGCCGGTTTTGTTGTGACAACTCCTGTCAGCGGCGCTTGTTTTACAGCATTACCCCATTATTTTCCCTCGTTAATGACACGAGCTCTGAATTACAAGTGAAGCCGGTTGTCTCACCGCAGACACTCACTAAAAGCTACCGGCTGACAAGAGAAACCACGGCAGGAAATTTCTTTCGAATGTAAGGAAACCAAACTCGCATAATTCACAGTTTTATGGCTTGATCCTCATCTGAGGCTTTCTGTAATACCCTGCTCTGCGTCAGAGGAACTGTCCCGGGAGGGACCGACACGCAAGAACAACTCGCTGTTAAGGAAACTTCCATGGAGGCACAGCTGAGTGTGAGAGGGAGATAAAAGGAAAAAATAATGTCCCATTACTGAGGGCATGCTGACATTCCAATAAAGGGGGTTATATATGAAAAGAATGTCATACAAATCAGCTCTCTAAAAGCCCAGCCTGACTTAAAATCCCATCCACCGTTGTTCTTTAATGAAAATACTTGTTTTAAAGGCAGCTTTTAATGTAACTCTCAGTACCTGGTGCCTGTGCTGCTCCCTCGTCCTTCCCTGAGCAGGCATTTTGACGTATTTTCAAGGCAAGAAAGAACAATGAACCTGGTATCCTGTGTTTCATTTTTAAAAATCATCTTAAATCACAGATTTTTCCTCCCTCAGAGGAAGGTTTCTGTTCTCCATGGCAATGCCCAGGTTTCTGCTACCCCAGGGCCAGGGCTGTGGTACTCAACGTGCCACTGTCGAGCTGATCCCAGCATGGTGCCTGGAGATTCTGCCACACCACTGAATCCCCTCCTGAAATACGTGCTTTAAAGGACTCTGAACTGCAGCTGACAAATTAAAATTAGAGGGGTTTTTTTTTCTTTTCCATATGAGCATAAAGAACTTTTCCTCCTTGCAGTTGTTTTCGTGCACAGGAACACACGGCAAACTGAGATACACAGAATCTTTCCCAAAGAGGAAGGAGGCAGACCCAGCAGGGAAGTGAGAATGCTGTGTGCATGCAGCCATTTCTCAGAGAGAGCTGTCTGTTCACATCCTTCTGCCACCCTCTCTTCATTTCAAAGACTAACTACTTCCTTCTCCTCCTCTTCCCTAGAAGAAAGGTTTTCTTCCCTATTTTTTAGTGGCTAAGCAGTACAATAGCAAAGGATTTGAAAACCAGTCTAGTGAATAATAACTTAATGATGTGAGCCCTGTGCTGTTCCTTTTGAATGGATGGCTGCTTTGGCAGGAGAGCTGCTGGGATCTGCTCCCTGCTGGGAGGGATGTGAGGGTGGAGAAACCTGGATTGAAGCTGAACAGCAACCACAGTGGTGTAAAACTGAACCAGGAGACGAGAACGAGGTCAGCGCTGTGAGATTGTGAAACGAGGAGAAATTAAATGCAGTTAAGCTGAGTTCAGGAGCTAATAGTGAACACTGGGAGTATGTTTGGAGTTAGGATGTTTGGAGTTGTCTGTTAACTCCATTATTGCTAATGCCTGCCTGTGCTGTGTTTAATTGGCATGAAGCATGGTGCAGCATGGCAGAGGTTAATGAGATGCACCGGCATCAAACGTTCTCTGTGTGTTTTCAGTGTGCGCAGTCACCCCCAGAACGAGTGGAAGCTGACAGAGCATTCCTGCTACTTTCACTTCCCTGGCAAATGTATGAAACCTTGAAAATGTGTTTTGGCTCTCTAGCAAAGCAGAGTGAACCAAGCACATTTATTTCGTTGGTGTCTGATGTCACATCTGAATGCAGGTCTCCAGAGGTGATCTATTAATGTCCTAAAGCATCGCACCATCTGGTTCCTCCTTTGATGCACAACATTTTGAATGCCTGGTTTAATCTCCCTGGGTTTCAGTAAATTATGTAAACTCAGAGGCTTGGCAGCAGGAGATGGGCACCATGAGGAGATGATTCAGTCATCAATATCTACTGGGCTTCCATATTGGTGCCATTACACTTCTTTCAGTGCTACTTTACAAATTTTGCAAGTGAATAATTCATCGCACTGGGAGCTGCAAGTTAGATTTGAAATTTGCCCACCCTGAGATTAGCTATGACTAATCCATCCTTCCCAACACGGAAAAACTAACTGGGTTTCTTTTTCTGCAGGGTTAGGCGATAAGTCAGAAATAAATTGCATGTATACATAACTGCTGGTGGTGACATAAATCACATTTCCCTTTTTTCTTCCTGGACAGAATCGGAGCACCTTGGAATAGATGTGAGCACAAGGCACTGCGCCGGATAAAGCTGCCTTGGAGCACCATGGCTGCCGCCCCCCATCTCAACTCGGACGCGCTCCGAGAGGTCCTGGAGTGCCCCATCTGCATGGAGTCCTTCACCGAGGAGCACCTGAGGCCCAAGCTCCTGCACTGTGGGCACACCATCTGCAAGCAGTGCCTGGAGAAGCTGCTGGCCAACAGCATCAACGGGATCCGGTGCCCCTTCTGCAGCAAGATCACGCGGATCACCAGCTTGGCCCAGCTCACCGACAACCTCACCGTGCTGAAGATCATCGACACAGCCGGCCTGGGGGAAGTGGTGGGACTTCTCATGTGCAAGGTCTGCGGGAGGAGGCTGCCAAGACACTTTTGCAAGAGCTGTAGCTTGGTTTTGTGTGAGCCATGCAAGGAGGCTTCACACATGCCCCAAGGACACAGAGTCATTGCTATCAAAGAGGCTGCTGAGGAGCGTAGGAAGGAATTTGGGACGAGGCTTGCCAGGCTTCGAGAGCTCATGGGTGATCTTCAGAAAAGGAAAGCTGCTCTAGAGGATGTTTCAAGAGACCTGCAATCCAGATACAAAGCGGTTCTGCAGGACTACAGCAAAGAGGAGCGCAAGATCCAGGAAGAGCTGGCCAGGTCACGCAAGTTCTTCACCACCTCTTTGTCTGAAGTGGAGAAGATAAATAACCAGGTGATGGAGGAGCAAGCTTACCTGCTGAACTTAGCAGAAGTGCAGATAATGTCTCGCTGTGACTATTTCCTTGCCAAAATAAAGCAGGGGGATATAGCTCTCCTGGAGGAGGCAGCAGATGAGGAAGAACCAGAACTGACAAACAGCCTCCCAAGGGAGCTGACTCTCCAAGAGGTGGAACTCCTTAAGGTGAGCCATGTGGGACCACTGCAGATCGGGCAGGTGGTGAAGAAACCCCGGACAGTTAACGTGGAGGAATCGCTCATGGAAACTGCAGCACCCTCCTTTGTGCCATTTCGGGAGCCTGACTTGGTGCAAGAGGAGCCCAGCTGCACCCCCCATTCCTCGCCAGCCAAGCCAAGGATGCCTGAAGCAGCCACGAGCATCCAGCAGTGTTCCTTCATCAAGAAGATGGGCTCCAAGGGCAGCCTGCCAGGGATGTTCAACCTCCCCGTCAGCCTGCATGTCACCAGCCAAGGCGAGGTGCTCGTGGCAGACAGGGGCAACTTCCGAATCCAGGTTTTTACCCGCAAGGGCTTCCTGAAGGAGATCCGCCGGAGCCCCAGCGGCATCGACAGCTTTGTGCTGAGCTTCCTTGGAGCAGATTTGCCCAACTTGACCCCCCTTTCTGTCACCATGAACTGCCACGGGCTGATCGGTGTGACAGACAGCTACGACAACTCTGTCAAGGTGTACACCATGGATGGCCATTGCGTGGCGTGTCACCGGAGCCAGCTGAGCAAGCCCTGGGGCATCGCCGCGCTGCCCTCGGGCCAGTTCGTTGTCACCGACGTGGAAGGGGGGAAGCTCTGGTGCTTCACTGTGGACCGCGGCATGGGGGTGGTGAAGTACAGCTGCCTGTGCAGCGCCGTGCGCCCCAAGTTTGTCACCTGCGACGCGGAAGGGACCATTTACTTCACTCAGGGGCTGGGGCTCAACCTGGAGAACCGGCAGTACGAGCACCACTTAGAAGGAGGCTTCTCCATCGGCTCCGTCGGCCCAGATGGGCAGCTGGGACGCCAGATTAGCCACTTCTTCTCTGAGAATGAGGATTTCAGGTGCATTGCTGGGATGTGCGTTGATGCCAGGGGAGACCTGATTGTTGCTGACAGCAGTCGCAAGGAAATCCTGCATTTTCCTAAAGGAGGCGGCTACAACATCTTAATCCGGGAGGGACTCACCTGCCCGGTGGGCATTGCCATTACTCCCAAAGGGCAGCTGCTGGTGCTGGACTGTTGGGATCATTGCATTAAGATCTACAGTTACCACCTGAGAAGATACTCCACCCCTTAGAGGCTCGGTTGCAAGCAAAGCCTGTCTTGGGAGTGGAGATTCTTCCAGCCTCCCTGCAATCTGACAGGAGCCATTGTCAAGCCTTCAGGAAGACTGTGCCATAACTGAAGGGGATTTGGCATAGAGGCCATCACATTGTGTGTTTAGATACAAAATAGCTTTTGTGGTGGTGGTGGTGGTCTGCTTTTTCTTCTTTTTTATATAAAATCCATACAAATAAGAACAAGTGCAAGAGAAAGGATCCATCCTTTGCAGTCTTGGTTCTTGTGACTGGTCACTCCATAAACCTCCTCACCTCCTTATGCCACATCTCCTACACTTCCAGCTTCAACCATTGTGTCTTTCTTTGTGCCATAAACGCTGACTGACTGCTCTAAATCACCTTCCCCCAGAGAACTAGCAGAGGCAATCCTTTGGTACTTGCAAGGAACTGGGTAGCAGTTGTCTGGGCAACTCCTAGAGAGAGCAATTTGTGCTTGCAGCACAGCATAAAACGAAATGGCCTCTTCAACCGCGCAGAGATGGAGCTTTGCTTCCACCCTGACGAGGCAGGGTTGTCTCTCCCATTTTTCTGGTGTTCAAGAGACTGCCCCGTCGTGCCATTTGTGAATTGTGTCTGTTCATGTGAAGTGAGTACTGTGCAATCGTGGGAGACCGAGCTGAGCCAGAGAATTAACCTCTTTATTCCTGAGTTGTAAGAAGACAGAGGGTCTATTACTAATCAGAGTTCTGCTAGGTAGAAGGGGGTAAAAAGGGAGGGGGCTGGAGGGAAAAAAAAAAGAGGGGAAACCTAGGGTTGCTATTTACTGTTGTTTTACTATTAAATGTATCCTGGAAACTGTCTTTGGAAGGTCTATCTGGTATCTAAAACTTCCTGGGGAGGGGGGAAGAGCTGGCGGAATAAGACTGAGAGATTATAGCAAATGAGATAAAATGCAACATATTGTATGTTCACCTGCACTTCACTACTCTGCATTCCAGACCACTGCATTTAGCAATAGGTTTCCACTCATCTGCACCTCCTCTGTGCAAGTTACTCACTGCTGAGATAGGGATGGGCAGGAGGGACTATTTCGCTTGTATTTTTTTAAGACTTGGAAGCACATCCATTGGTGCACTGCCTTTTTTTCCCTTGCACAGCAAAACACTACATTCCTCAGATTTTTTTTTTCCTTGTGATTCTTTTTTCCACGACACCAGCAGGCACCAGAGTTGCTGCTCATCACGGCTTTGGGCCAAATGAAGCACAAAACTGCAGCTGTGTGAACCAAGGCCCCCACAGTGCTGCTCTCCTGGCTGATAAATGCGTACCTCAGTGTGGTGCTGCTCGCCCAGAATAGTTTATTGAAGGAAAGATACATTTAAATAGGGCACAGTGGTAGCATGTTAATCTGCCACAGATAATAGTTACACTGCAGTGCATTTATTTGTTGCCATCAAGAACGTAGTTGCAAATTTGGGGCCACGACAGACAATATAAAAGCTGATTTTATGGTGGCTGCCGTGCTCCAGCAAATTGTTTGCTACTTGTCCTACAACGTTTGCAACAGGTGGTCTTTGTTTTTTTTTTTAAGCCCATATACTTCTCCCTACTGACACAGCAAAGAGAAACGGGCTGGTGAGCTGCTGCTGCTCTAGCTGGATGTTTGGCAGTTAAAGGGCTTGCAGAAAAAGCACTGGAAGCAGGTTTTGGTGGGATTTGGGGTTTTTTCCCCTCTCTGTTGTGCTCACACAGTGCTAAAGGAGTGAGGCACAAACACAGCTGTGTGATGGAGCTTCCTTCACAGCAACTTCCAATTTCCCCCGCTAGAATGTGCTGGGAAAAGCTTGTGGAGAAGGGAGCTAAGACACGAGGTAGTGGATGGTGCTGAGGAAGCCCAGGGGACTCAACTCCCCCTCCCTCCTGAGCTGCTCTGTGTTTGCCAAAGCTACCAACTTCTACTCACTATTCACATTCTCTGCTTCTCTTTTTTGGGTGGGAGGGGGCAGTTGCCCAAGGCATGTGACAGCAATCTGAGGAGCCTTTCTCATCCTGAATGTGTGTTTTGGGGAGGTGACGACGATTACTGGGCTGTGCTGTGGTTCATAACATTGTAACTGAAGGCATTTTTGCAGTTCTATGGCAATGGCAGCTCCTTTCCTTCTGGTTTCTTTTAAACATTTCTCTTGCTTCCAAGAACTGCTCCACACAGGAGGCTACCGTGGACCTGAATAATTAAAGCAATATTATCTATGATAATATGTACCTCTTTAATTTTCTGTTCCTGTGGATTTTTTTTTTTTTTGCAATAAACAGCACAACTACTAGCAATAACATTTCCTGGAGTGCTTGAAAAAAAATTAAAAAAATAATTAAAAAAGGAAAAAAAATTAAATGCTGATCCAGTAAACTGAGCAGTTGGTTACTCCAGCCTGTTCCTGGTTACAGAGTTCAAACAAAGCATCTGTCATCTGTTTCTCACTCAGAGAATTAAGAAAAATAACACCACCCTGGGAGGCACTGGCAGGCCAGGACACTGCAGTTGGCGCCTGGGGCTCTGTCTTGCCTTCAACTCTTCCAGTCTGGGGCTTCAGGGAGAAAAGGGAAAAAGAAAACTTGCTGTCCCTCACCCAGGGTCTGCACGTCCCCTGACAAATCTCGACTGTGAGATGATTTTACAGAGCTGTTTTTGCTGTGGTGCTCCCACACAGTGCCACGATCATCTGCCAAACAAGGTGAAATGGAGTAATTAAGGATTATGTTGAAATAGTTTGGCTCCTGCTCTGTACCTGGAGGAAGAGCTTGTCTGGTCATATGTATGTGTTTGGTTTTTAAAGATTGTGTAATAAAGGAAAAATTGATCCAATTAAAAGTGCATTGCAAACGGCTCATTTTCTTATTAAAACACTTCATCTTCTCCCCTCAGTGGCAGATTGGATTTTACAGCCAGTGGGGATTAGATTGGGAACACAGTGGCTACAAGACCCGTGTTATGTGTCAGGTTGCCAAGGATAAATCTGATCTTGGCAGGCTCGTGGAACTTTTCCTGACACTTCCCTACCCACCTTATAAATAAATGTTGTGGTTTTGTACCTTAACTCACACTGCCACAAGGGCACTATCTTCCTTGCCACCTGATGTTTCAAAAGTCTGGTTCGAGTTCACTGTCTCCGGGAGCTCAATGGGACGTGGGAGCCTGGCTGAAAACTCCATCCCCTGTGTCCCTGGCTCATCCATGGTCAGCCAGGGGACTGGACACATCAGGAGCCACGGGCTCACCTACAAGACCTCAGACTTTGGTGCACTTAAACTGTGAGGGTATAAAACCCCTGGGTTTCCTTCATCTGTAGTCCCCCTCCTTGGAGGCACCAGCCCGGGCTGTTCTTTCATTGTTGCCCCATGATTAAATTATTTTAAGGATCAAGAGTGCCATGGGAGCTGAGCTGGTGAGGAAACCTGGTGTGACTGAGTGTGGGGGGTGTAGCTGTGAAGGTGCCTCGACCCCAGCTCGGGTGGTGCCAGTGTGGCTGCCAGAGGGGCTCCTGGATGGCCAGCAGGGACATTTCCTCAAAAGGTACATTCACAGCACATGCAGGTTCTCTCTCCCCTTGTCCAGCCACCTGGCTGATCTGGGTGAAGGATTTCATCACCTGGGCTCACCTCAGCTCTTTCAACAGGTATGAATTTCTGGTTTATCCAACATTATTCAATCCTTGCAGAACAGCTGCCGTGTGGTGCTGTTAGACCTACCCTGCAGCTTTATCACAAGTTTTGATTTCTTAGGGTAAAACAGCTAAGCTGTGGCCATTGTTCTGGGCAAAACCAGGAGCCAGGGAATGAAGGGATGAGGAGGAGAGCCTGTTCCTCCTCAAAGGGGGCAAAGCTACAAAAGTAAGAAATAAAGCCAGATGCTTTGAGTCTTTCCTATTGTATAGCTTAAGTGATTTTTCTGGATCATTACTCAGTGCGAGGATTTAAAGTTATTTCATTTTGCACAACTAATTACTCGACTTGCCTGGCAATTCTGGATTACAATGAGCAGTGCATAAGGTCATTTAGCAGACTGAGTCACAGCACATGTTTTAGTCTAAACTAAATTTCATGGCAACCAGCTAGATTGTTTTTACCTCCTCCGAACAAAATGTTGAAATCTGAGGTTTTGAAATAAATGTAATGACATATACCAAGCAAGTAAGAGTGTTAAAAAGGTAACAGAGTGGTTGTACATAGGGACGGATCTCAAAAATGGAAATTCATTGTGTTCTACTTCTGACCAAGCACATATAACGGAAACCCATTATGTCCTTTAACAGATGAAAAAGTAGCCTTACAGCTTTCTTAATGCACCTGATTGCATCTAGGAAAGGAAAACTAAAGGTTCCTGCAGACTAGTTCAATCTTAATTGTGTTAATGGCAGTATCAGACCTGAAGGGAGACAAATGGAGCCTTGAAAGGACAGGAGGAAGCCACAGGCCCTACTCAGAGGAACACAGGCTGCTATTTTAGCAGAGCTCCAGGCTCTATCCTGAATTTGAGGAAGGGTATTTATGAAGATTTTCTGTCAAAATTCCTGAGCTCACAAGAAAGCATGAAGGCTGTCACCTGCTACAGGTAAATGCAATTCATCGAGTGTGGTCCAAGAGAAGAGAAGCAAGGACTGGGGAAGGCAGGGAGCAGAAAGGCCTGGGGAATGTGACAGGACCTGCCAGAACACAGGTCCTCCACGGACTATTCCCATAAATGATCGATTACTGAGAGGGACCATGAACATCTTTCCCATCTGCAGCAGCCACAGGCTGAGCTTGCTGAGCACTAAATGTGGCCAGGGAACCTCAGCCAAGGAAACTCTATCTAGAGATCATGGGAAATTCAAGGAAAACAAACATTTCCCTCACTGCAGACCTAAGTAACCTCCCAACTGGGCAGTGAAACCCTCTGGATCTTCCCCACCCATGCACACACATCCTAAGCCCATCAGTATTCCCTTCCTGCTTCCCAGCTGGGCTTCTCCAGTGGGAATAAGCAAGCTGGAACAGCTCTTGTAGACCACAGCTGCAAGATTTTGCAACCAGAGCAGCTCTTCCCCTTCCCTAAGCAAGTCTCCTCACCAGCCAGAACGAGGAACCACAGAGCAACCAACTCTCTGATAAACTTTTATCAGCGAATGAAGTGGTTCCCAGCAGGTGGATCTGCTGGATGGAGGGATCAGTCTCTTCCCTGCTGGACATTTTCTGAGTCTCTGAAGTGGGGTGACTCCCAGCCTCCACCTCCAGTTTTATTATTATGGCACTGTGTGGTGAGGAATAGCCCAGTTTGGGTCAGCTGTCCTGGCTGCGTCATCTCCCAGCACCTTGTACACCCCAGACTAGTAACTGTGGGGAGAGAATGAAGAAAAAGAAGCCTGGATGCCATGGAGACACTTCTCAGCAGCAGCCAACACTCCGGGGTGTTATCCATACTGGTTTCTCCAGAAATCCAAAGCTCAGCACCACTCTGACAAAGCCAGTTTACTCCATCCCGCCAGGCCCAGCACATTCTTTCACACTGCAGGAGCTGGCTGGGGACATCACATTTGTCCCAGCTGCCAAATGAAGGTGCTCACACAACTGCTACCAACTTAATGAGGCGCCGTCAGCATTAAATGCTGGCTCCAACGGGGAAGAAAACCGATGTGGGCTCCCGTGGCACAGATCAATGGCTGGGTCGATCTCAAGGTCCCCGCTTGGAGGCCACTCAATGTGTTAAAGCATTGCTTGGCTGCACAGAGCCAGAGCAAGCAGCCCAAAATATGGGCTTTTAATCACTCTGCATGAAGTAAAATTGGAGTTTGCTTTGGTGTGCTCACGGACTGAGGCTGTTCCTGCGAGGGAGCCTGCGGGATGCTCCCATGCTGAAGGAGCGCAGTGCTTGGTGTGCCACAGCTGTGCCACCATGCCTGTCTGGCTCTCTTGCAGGATTCACTCTGGCAAGTCCTTAGGAACAAGGGCAGGCTGCTCTGTCACCTCGTTTCCCCCCACATACTCCTCATCCTCCTGCAGGAGGAAGGGGAACACTTGTCACTCCTCCAGGCAAAGCAGGCTGCCCACTCTGTGCTGTCCGTGGCCAGAGGCGGATCCCTTTCCCTGCCCTTGGCAGAAGGAAGAGCTCTGTGCTGGCATTGGGGTGGCTCCAGCCCCGGCACGGAGCCAGCGCCTGCCCTGGCACCAGCGGCATGAGCTTCTCTTCAAAACCATGTTTTCAATTAGGGCTCGACACGCAGATTGTGCCTTTATTGTTGGAGGCCTCCTCCTGAGGCCTGGCGATTGATTTATGAAGTTGATTAAAATATTAAAATAATTTTGTGCCATGCTGCAAACACCCCATAATGTGCATTTTTTTCAGAGCTGGTGTTGTTCCAATTAGCTTGAGACTCTCCTCTATCCCTCCTCTTGTGACCTGTTTTGTCCACTAACGAATTACAGTTATTCTGGCCCTACTTTTATATTTATTAGAGCTGATGCATATGTGTGCTCACCGAGCAGTTCAGAACGGGCTGGTGAGCAGCGGGGAGCCCGGCAGGCCAGAGCTGTTCTGAGTGGAGAAGGCATCCAGAACTGTCTAGCTGGAGCTATTTATTCCGATCTGCCTTATGTCCCTGGCAAAATGAGGGTAAATCAGTAGAGAAGCTGGGAATAAAATCCATCTACCATGAACAGCAAGCTCTTTCTCTTGGCTAACTAGGAATTCTCTGGCACAATGCCCTGGGTTTCCCATGACACTTTCTCTGTCCACAAGCTGATCTCCCCAAGAGCCCTGAACATCCTTAATGTCCTTTGAAGAGTATTTTCTGGCCATCAAAGAGCTAAATACAACACTGGTCACCTCTGCATTGCCCACAGCCCCGAAGTTCAGCCCCACCGACCCCACCAGCCACCGAAGCCACAGATGGAGCCACACACAAAACACAAGGTCCCGCCAGCACCTGCTGCCCAAATGCTGCACAATCAGGAGCTAAAGGTTTATGTCCAGGCATTACATGCAACCCTCCAGGGGATCCCTGGAGTCCCATGAGTGCTTTGGTGCTTCACAGGCAATGGCAAAGGATGCTCTGGATGCCCCACAAATGCAGGGGCAGCCAGGCACAGCTCCAGGAGTGGGGGCAGGACTTGGGTGGGGAGTGAGGGATCCACCTCAGCCAGCTGCATACCATGGACTAAAAAGGAAATTATTCTGTCAGTGAGACACTGCTTTGCTTCAGGCCCTGTGCCACCACGGGGCTTTGTGGCTGAGCCCTGAGCCACCACTGCCCCTGACATGGGGGAGGTGGGACTGAGGGAACAGGAGATATTTCACCACCAGATGAAGCGCTGTTTGTGTCCTCTCTGGCCCCAGCATCGCGGAACAGCAGAGCAGCAATGCTTGTGCCAGGCTTGGACTGCAGCAGCTGCCTCTCATTCCCACCTCTCATTCTCCTGGGAAACCCCTGTCTGGTGCTGGGACCATGGGGCACTCGGGGTCTGCTCCTCACCAACACGTTTGCCCCTGGATTGCAGGGAGTGCTCCCGAGTGATTAATAACATCATGAGTACATAAACAACCCACCTCCACGTGCCTTCTCCTGCTAAACAGGGGCATTGCTATGGCAAACTTCATTTATCACTATTTAAAACCCAAACAAACGAGTACAGGGTATTATAAATACACTTACAAGACGAGCTGCACTGGGAAAAAGGAGAAGAAAATGAGCCAAGAGCAAGGGAGGCGGCGTGTGGGAGAACATCTCTCTCTGCCCGGTTCCAGGGAGCAAGGCTGCTCTTGGCAGTGCCACCAGGGCAGGATGCAAGTGCCCTGATGACCTCTGTCATCATCAGTCCTAAGGTGGGCTCTATGATACACCACAGATGTTTTCTGAATAGAAAAATATCAGATCCAGGGAATATCCCCAACTCCCTGGAGGAGAGAGATGAATTGGCAAATGGAAGGCTACAGCGATAAGGGAGTTTTTATAAACATAACCTAATTGTATTACTTCAAAGTCCTGAAGTTTATTGCCCTGTTTAATGATGTGTCTCGTTATTTATGGTGTAGCACAATGAGGCTGCTATTGATTTAATGCACTTCCTTAAAGACTGTCATTGTCACAAGCAATAAAACAAAGCCATTCTGAGACAGCTCATTTATGTCCCATCTCCACCAGCTGACCCCCGGCACGCAAGGGCCACCGTGGGGAAGGGGGTCACCCTGGGGAAGGCTGGAGCCAGAGTGTGGAAGCTGAAGGGCAGGAGCAGGCAGGGTGGCTCAGGGATGCTGCCAACATGTGCCACCTGACACCGGGCACTCCGTGTGGGACAAGCCTCCTGCCTGAGCCTGCTAACCAGCGTGGTGATGGTGTATGCATGGGACAGGAGAGATGGAGGGGAACCAGCACGTGACACCTGGTGCCTGTGCCCCTGCCCTTCCCGTCGCCCTCCTCACCTTTCTGGTACTGGAGCCAGAGCTGCTGCTGGACCTTCTTGCTGGGGAAGTGGATGGTGCAGCTGAACTCGGAGCCGTACAGCGCCTCCGCAATGTAGTGGGAGCCAAACTGCTGGATGAAGGAGAGCAGCTCCTCCCGGCTGCTGTCCTTGTTCAGGATCTTCAAGATGTTTGCAAAGCCTGTGGGAGGGAGGCAGGGGCTGGGCGCCTCAGCCAGGCAGGGCTGGCAGCCACAGCCAGGGGAAGGAGCCCCAGAGGTTCCCTGCTCACGTCATACAAGGCCCCATGTGGGTGCAGTTTCTTCTCTTTTGCCTCCACCTGATCCTTTGGAATCCACAACCTGTTTTTACCCTTGACTGTGGCTCTGACTTCCTTCTATGATTCCTCTCCCTAAGAGATTTCTCAGATGATTTTACAGGGATGTGCATGTGAACACGTGCACACACACACACACACACACTCTGTCCTTGCCAGCTCCAGTCTGTTCTTCAGGCTGCTGGCACATCATGAACACTCTCCCCAGAGGATGTGCTTGGCCTTTGCTTGGCTGTATGCATAACCAGAGATGTTCCATCCCTACTGCAAACACTCAGCACAACTGGTTACTATTTTTAAGGAAGCTGGAGACAGCCCAGAGGGACATCCAGGGCCGGGCTGGTGGCAGCTCCTTGGGTGTGCAAAGGTCAGGGCATCACTTGAGCAACATCCATACAGACAGCAGGGAGCTCTGGCATGGACATGGACCCTTGCTGCTCTATGGAGGTGAAATATCCGGGAGACACCGGTGACTTCACAGCACCTCAGCATCACTGAGAGCTGGATGAAAGCACCGTTTTGGTTCAGTGGTGGAACGGAAAACATACTGCAAGAAAATACGTCATAACTGTCACCAAAATGAGATTATCTGCCTGGTTGGTTGGTTGGTTTATTGAAAAAGAAGGCTGGTTTAATAAAAAAGCCAGAAGAATTCATTTTGAGCTGAACCCACATACTTTTTTCAGCTCCAAGCAGGTTATTTCATTTTGGGGCTGTGCAGCCTGTTAGCACTAAATCTTTTTTTTCTTTCTCTCTCCATTTAAAAACTCGTTGATTTTTAAATAAAAAATGCTATTTTGAAACGAAAAGGCAAAACATTTCAGGTTGCAACAAAATGTTTCAGCATTTCTGAAACAAAATGTGTAGCTATAAAAACGTGGCAGTGAAATGTTTTGACATTTGCAGGATCCTCCCACCCACCCCTTCTTCATCTGTGCTTTACATGACCTGCTTTTCCAAGTGCTTTGGTTCCTTTTCAAACCACCTTTTTTAAAGCACTGACTGGTTTTTGTACATACTCATATATAGAGCCACCCCAAAACAAATCCTCCCTGCCAGTGTTGCTTACTGACTTCCTCCTGGCTTTGACCTCACCTCTTGCTGCACAAACTCCCTGCCTCAGTTTCCCCCTGCTAAAAAAGGAGGCAAATCTCCCTGCTTGCTTCTGCAGCAGCGCTGGCAACAGGGCATGGAGGTGGGAAATGTCAGTGGGACGCTTGGGGCAGAAAACCACCACTCACGCAAGTAGACACACATCTCCCTGCCCCTGGAATCCCTCACCTGCAGAGAGAGTGATGGAGCTGAGCTTCACCCTGTAGAGGTTGCTCCGGACCCGCCAGTGCTGTACCATGGGGTACCCCATGGCCTCATCGTACTTGATGTCCCCTGCAAAGAAAGAGCGGGTGGGTGACACTGCTGACCATGCTCTGGGGAATGCTCAATGCTCCCACCTTGCTACGTGCTGCGGGCGTGAGAAGTGGGGTGGTGGGAGGGTTGAAAGCTCAGTGGTGATGCCGGGGGGTTCCCGGACTGCTGGAAGGACCAGCACTGGGATGGCTGTGGCTGCCAGGAGCTCACAGGGATGGAGATGCTGCTGGGATGGGCTCACACATCCCTCAGAGTATTTCTGCCCAGGCACACAGGAAGGATGGCACAAAGGGGGTGATGATACCCCTCAGGAACCACACTGGAACCCACAGTGGGAGAAGGGGTTGCTCCTCCTGTGCTCTCCCCAGGACACTGAACCCAGGGGCAGCTCGTACCTGTGAGAAGCTGGAGATCAGGAAGGGGCTCTGAGAGGACGCCACGGCACTGCTCCTCCACGGGCAGCGGGATCACCAGGAGGCCGTCAGCCAGCTGGGGGAAGTCCTTGATGAAGTTATTCTCCCTGCAGAGAGAAAAAGACAACTGCAAAGCAACGATGCAGGGCACGGCCGGGCAGCGGGGCTGAGCTGCCCTGGTGGCACGGGGACAGGCGGCTCAGAAAGGCGGGGGACATCTCCTGGAGCAGGAGCCCTGCCAGGGGAGGGGGTTTGCAGCCTCCCCACCAGCCAGCCCTGGCTGGGCAGCCCTCTGAGGTGATGCTTAATGAGCTCCCCAGGGAGCGCAGCTCCATTAGTGCTTGGAAATATGGAACTGCTGTCAGCCTGGGGACCCGGCCACTGGGTTTGGCCCAGATTTTCAAAGTGGGCCACTGGAGAGGGGGCAAGGAAAGAGGAATGGCTGCTACATCCCAAAACTGCCCCTTTCCACACCTGCAGCATCTTTGTATGGACAGCAACCAAGCCCTGCTGGGGCTCCCCACCCCAGGCAGCATCATCACCCCCACAGTTTTCACCCCCAGTGACTCGCTCTCCAAAAGGCAGAAAAAGTACATTTTACAGACAGCCACAGAAAACCCCACTCTCGTGTACAGCTCACAGTGCAGCTTTACCACACATGCAGGATCTTTTCTAACCTTGGCAAGTATAACATTGTATAATAGGCCCCTAATGAATTGTTTCTAGAACAACGGTACCAGGGAAATTATTTGAAATGGTGAACAGACAGGTCTCTGGGAGACGAGCCTCCCCCGGTAAGTGAAATGCCTCGCGCCTGCGCCGAGGAAACAGGAGGGGGGATTTTAAATATTGATCTTAGAGCCAAAATATAGGCCAGGAGGCTTTGCATCCTCCAGGCGTGGAGACAAAAGGGCAGCAGAGCAGAAGAAAGGGAGGCTCCTGCAAAATCAGGTCAGCCCCAGGAGCTTGGGGGAGGTTCAGACTGGCACTGCCTGCCCCAGCTGCATTTTTTGGAATAGATTTTCCTTTAAACAGCTGCTGATTTTGCTCACCTTCCTTGGTTTTACTCCCCACAGCCTGTCCCTGGGGGGACGATCCGTCATCCTGTCGTTATCTCACAACTGGGACACCCTGGCCACCTCCATGGGTCCCAGCACAGTGAGATGCTGAGTTCGGGGAACACTTCCCTGGCGTCCTCCTGTTGCTCTGGGGCCACTGCAACCTGCACCAGAGTGAGCAGGAAGCCATAGGCCTGTGCAGCCAGCCAGGGGATGTTCCCAGCCCCAAGGCAGGAGAGGAGCACAGGGATGAGCATCTGCAGGTGGGAACACATGGCTGTAGCACAGGAAGTGTCCAAGGCCAGACTGGATGGGTCTTTAAGCAATGTGGTCTAGTGGGAGGTGTCCCTGCCCATGGCAGGAAGGCTGAAACAAGATGATCTTTAAGTTCCCTTCCAACCCAAACCCTGCCATGATTCCCTGGCTGCACAGGCAGCCTGCCTCACGCTGCACCCCCATGTCAGAGCCACCAGCACCTGACTGCATCTCAGGAGCTTCACTTTCTGCACTGCCTCAGTGCAAAAAAGAAAAAGTGCTTTATTTGTCTGAGGGGAAAAGCCTCTCACTCACAGCATGCTCACAAATCTCCGATTGATCCCGCTGGGCACAGGATCCCCATGGTGGAGCATTCTGCTGCTCTGAGCCCTTTGCTGTCACAGCAATTCCAAATGGGGAACTGCAATTACTGCCAGAGCTGGGAGCCGTGTGGGTGGTAGAAAACAGGGCTGCAAAATTAGGCAAGTGGGTAGGGAACAGGGGAAGAAGCATGTTGGTGCCTCTGCTGCTCTGCCTCAGCAGAAAAGGGAAAATATCAGTGCTGCCAAATCCCAAAGCCATGGAGAAGCGTGATGCTGCACTGGGAAAGAGGGATGCAGCTGCACTGAGCCTGCCTGCCATCCTGGAGCGTGGGGACTGTCCCACTCCTGGCAGATCAGCCCCCACTCCTGCACCAGGGGTGAGCACAGGGGCAGGAGGCTCACTGCCTGCCCAGCCCCATATCCCACCTCTGAGAAGACCAGGAGGGGATGCCCAGGAGGAGGCTGGTGGAACCTTCCCAAGTGCTGTCGTGCATGAAGGGACAGACCTGGTATGCCCCAGGGGACACAGAGACATGGCATGACAGATGCCCAGCAGCTCATGTTCATCCAGCGCCCTGCACCCTGACATGGGGAGGAGGAGATAGCAAGAGGCAGCATCTCCTCCTTCCCCCTGTTATCCCACCTGGGCCATCTCAGCAACACCCACCCGTGCCATGAGCCTCTAAAATAGCTGTCCCTGGGCTCATCCATGAAGCAGGACAGCCCTGGGGGCTGGTGGTCCACGCTTGGGCAGCTCAGGAGGGAGAAGCTGAGGCATGAGGGGACCTGCACACAGCAGCTGCTGCTCAGAGCCGCTGCCTCTATGAGAAGGTATTTATTGAACAGCCACGCTCTGCAGGACCACTCCTGTAATCCATTTGTTCAACTGTTCCACACTCAAAAGGCCAAGGAAAAACCAGGGACAAGTGGGAGCCAAGGAGTGGGCACACACATCAGCACATGCCCACAGTGTGCTTCCATAAGGGGAGGGAGCAGCAGTGCAGGGCAGGACTTCAGGAGCACTTCCAAGATGCATTCTTGCTCCCAAACCCTTCCTGCATCTCTTCCAGCTCTCCCCACCTCCAGCCCCCTGCTCCCTGCCATCCCAAGGCAGGGATGAGCCACAGCCATGCAGGGGGAGCACCCACTGGGCAGAAGGTCTGGGCATGGCTCAGTCCCTCTGCAGTCCTCACTGCCTCTGCAGGGGCAGGAGGGTGATGGGGACAGGCAGGCAGGGCACACGGCTGCTGGGGTGTGCCCAGGGCACAGCATTCCATGGCTCCACAGCCGGCAGAGGGCTGCAGCTCCTCTTCCACGGGGCCTTTCTAATAACCCTGTGGCTAGCACGCTGCTCGTCGTGAAGGCACAAAAAAGAGTTCCTGCCAGACTCTTTTGCTCTCTGGAAGCTCTGATCAAAGCCATCGGGCTCTGTGCAAGGGGCAGGGACACGGATGAGGGGAGGGATGTGACAGCATCCCTGTGCACATGTCGCCACACGTGCCTCCAGCTGGGGCACGGCCGAGCCACCGGCACCTCTGCACGGGTGCAGGGCCAGGTGTGGGGCTCACAGGGTTATTCCAGTGGGATCAGGCGGGAGCCAGACAAACCTGCCAGGCCCACAACATCCTCCTGTGTCTCTTGTTCTGCCCCTGGCATCTCCCCAGTGGAAGAGCTGCCCAAGACTCACTGGAGCAGTGAGCACGCTGCTCTCTCCAGCACTGATGCACACCGAATCCACTCTCCAGCACGGTGCTCCCCTGCTGGGGATCTGAGCATCTCCCGAGGCATTTTGCAGATACTGAGTCATTACACGAGGAAATGCAGTTTCTTCCAGCAGCATCTGACCCAGAGCACATGCCTGCCTTGGAGGGAACTGATTCCATACAAACGAGCCTGATGCTGGGAAAGGTCAAATGGCCAAAGGCTTTAGCAGATACTGGCAGGGTGGGCTGAGAAGGAAGGCGGTTGCCTGGATTAAACTGAGTTCAAAATCCTGGCTTTGACAGACACTTGGTGTATCCTCGGCCGAGTCCTACAGTGCACCCATTGCCTGGGGTGACACTGACAACTGACAGCAGCTCCCACATTTCAGGGTGCTGGTGGGGTGACAGCAATTAGTGGCTGCTCAGGTACCAGGAGCAGGGCTCAGGCAGCAAGAGCTTGCTGTGCCACTGCTCTCCTGTCCTCCTGAAACCAGACACACAAACCAGCCCTGTTTTTGGGGACTGTGACCTTTAACAACACACCCAAGGTCATGCAGCAGAGCCGTAGTGCAGTGCTGGGCTGCATTGCTGTGCTCCACAGTGCTGGCAGCAGCTCACACAGCCCATGGGAAGCCTCCAGAAAGGACCAGTATCCCATGGCAAAGTGGGACTTGGGGGGAGCAGGAGAGCCCAGTGCAGGCACTGGGGAGCAGCTGGAGTGCTGTGGTCTTCCAGGGTTGAGGCATGGCTGCTGGATCCTGCTCCATGGCACGATTCTGCTCACCCTGGGGTGCCGTGTCTCCTTGCTGAGACACTCAAAGCCAGAGAGCCAAGCTGGCAGTGGGATTTTGGCCTGCAGCAGGGAAAGATCAGCTGGTGGCTGACATGCATTTCATTTTCCTGTTAGCAACACCACTGGGTGAAGGAGCAGCTTCTCCTCCTTAGCTCAGTCAGCTGTGGCTTCCTCCCCTGGCACTCTGCTCCCACAGGACATAGCCTCGAGGATGGACTCTGCAAACCAACCCTTCTGGAGACCTTCCTCGCAGCTGTAAAACTCCCACTGCACATTCCAAGCATCCTGCCTCCACCCATCACTGACAGTGGATGCACACCCTGCACCACAGCACCTGGGCAAGTATATTCATGAAGGGGTAAATATATATATATAAAATATATAAAATGACCCCACAAGTGATTAGCTTATGCCCTGAAGCGTGAGATTTAATTACCCTTATCTGAGCCAGCACAGCTACAAATGTTAATCACATTATCATCCAGCAAGCTTATGTTCAGCAAAGTGCCTACGCCAGGGCCGCCCTTTCTGCTATGCAAGAGGGGACGCCTGAGAGGACGCCTGCTCTGGCAAAGAATTAGTTGGAATTAAAGAATTAATCTTACTTCTTTCTGTCCCACAATGGCTTGGGGAGAACACGATGGATTTGAGGTTATTTAATGCCAGCTTTTCACCCAAATTTCCCTTGGAGAAGCTGCCTGCTGGGGTGGCTGCAAGATCAGCAGAGCCCAGCCTGACACGGGGACATTGAGCTTCCTTTTAGCTTGTCATCACCAAAAAAAAATTGATCTGGAGTCACTTGGAAGCAGAAAAGAGGGTGTCCTGTTGCCACAGCCACTTAGGAGAAGGTAAGCACACTGTAAATCTCCCCCAGCGTGTCTCCATGACCTCAGGCACTGGTGAATTATAAAGGTTTAATGCAAATGCTCTGAAGCAGCAGTTACTTACTCCAAATTTACTGAGTATTAATTTCAGCGAGGCCCCACTCCTGTAGAACAAGGCAGGATAAAAGAAGAGAGACCAGTTGGGTTTTGCCAAGTTCTGGAGCCCCTTCAGCTCCCCAGCTCTCAGCCTTAACCACTGTTTGCAATGAAATGTGGTTGGGCCAGGCTGCAGGGAAAAAAGGAGAGCACCACCAGCATCCCCCCACCAGCCCCCGACGCTGTGGGTAGGACCTGTCCCTGTGCTGCTCATCCCTCCATGTCCCCAGCGTGCCCCACTTCAGTGCCAGCAATAAACAGCCTGACAATATCCAGTAGCTGCCTCACCCCCTGGTTCAGGGAGAATTAGCATTTAAATGGAGGTGTTTCAGGAGGTAAATCGCCAGCACTGGGAAGTGCCTACGGAAGCCCTGGTGCTCCTGGGCTGTGTGAGGTGTCTGCATGGCTGCGGCTCAGCACCATCCCCTCTACACATCCCCAGACCGAGCCCCAAACCCCTCCACGGGGCTGGGAGCTCCTGTGCCCGTTGCCATCAGCACTGTGCTCTGCCAACACTGAACCTGATTTTCCCACAGCCCATCTCCAAACATCCCCCAAACACTACAGCCCTCCTCTGAGCCACACAGTCCCAGCAACACCACTGAACACCAAAGGAAACTCAGCCAGCAGCGTCCACCACTGTGGCGCTGAGAGCGAATATGAGGCTCACGATTCACCACCATGGAGAAAAAGCACATCCTCTCCTGAAGCCATTCCTAAAGGAAACACAAAGGAATTTGCTCTGAGGGGAGACATGGAGAAGCTGTGAGCAACAATCAGAAACAGCCGCGGCTGGAAAAAAGGAAAAGAACCATAGGATCACAGATTTGTGATTCCAACAGGGTTGGAATGGACTTTAAAGCTCATCCCATTCCCACCCCTGCCATGGGCAGGGACACCTTCCACTGTCCCAGGCTGCTCCAAGCCCCGTCCAGCCTGGCCTTGGACACTTCCAGGGATCCAGGGGCAGCCACAGCTTCTCTGGGCACCCTGTGCCAGGGCCTCCCCACCCTCACAGTGGCCTTGTCCTGAGCCTACAACCTGGTGGCAGGGCCACCATGACACATCTGGGCCGTGCGCCATCCCTCCTTGAGTGGAAGGTCTGGGGAATGCCCAACACCTGTGGATGGAGAGAAATCCGCCCATCTGCAAAGGGCTGGAACTGCTCAGTGTCTGCCAGGAGGATCCATGTCTTGCTCCGAGTATTTGCTTAAAGGTGTCTGCCTCCATTAGCTTTGCCATCACTGACAGCCAAAGGTTCTGACCCTGTCAGCTTCCATAAGTTCAGCAACTTCCAGCCCTTTTACGATGTGACGGAGAAGAAAACAGACAGGCCTCCTGGAGCAGCTCATGGAGCTCCTGCCCACCAGGCTGTGGCCACTGTGAGATGACCTGGGCAGAGTTTCCCTCTGGGAATGATTTCTCCATGCTGAGAGAGCCGGAGCCAGGCTGGACACGTCCTGTGGGTGCTGATTCCAGCACTGAGCTGAGCCAAGGCTGCAGATCCTCTCCCACAGACTGTTTGGGTACTGCTTCCGATCCTTTCCCAAGTGCTGATCCAGCAGCTCCATGCCTGGCACTTTCCTTGGCATTGTTTGTAACAAGACAACAAATGCACAACTCCCACTGACTCCAGAGGAGCCAGGACTACCTGCTGGGGCTTCCCAAGGAGGCTGATGCCTGACTGGCATCCAGCTCTTCTGGGATTTGGGCACGGCATCCTGCAGCCAATGGCTTCTCTGTGCACCAGCAGCCCCAGCGCTCCAGGGGAACCCACACCCCAGCTGCGGTGCCCTGGGAAGCACAAGCACAGCCTTTTAATATTAATATTTGCCTTTCCAATGTAAATGCAGACCCAGCTCTACTCAGCACACACATCCATTCTCCTTAACAATTTGAGATCTTAAACATTTACTTTTTTTCACCTCTCCTAAGCTTCATTGTTAACCTTTAAGATTAAGATAAGGCGTTAGGGTTTGGAAAGGAATCAGGAGGGACCTTGGAAATAAGCCAGGAGCAGTGTTAATACTGGGCTGCACATCATATCTCTTCGGTTCTTCTCTCCCCCCAGGGTGACTCGGACTGCTCTTGACTACCACCATGGTATTACAAACTCTAATGAGGTTTGGAAAATAAGAAACCCACTGCGGCGTGGGAGAAACTAATAGAAATTGTTTTGTCTTCTCTCTATTAGTCATTAGAAGCAGAAGAAAAACAGCCACAGGCAATGGCAGGGCTGCAATACCACCACACATTTCATATGCTGGCACTCCGACAATGTCATTTCAGCACAGTTAATGCTCCCACTTCCCCTCCACACCAGACCTCCTGTACGCCAGTGCAGGCTCCAGCTGTGCCAGCATCCCTGTGCCACCATCCCGAGCCCAGGGTGACCCCAGGGCCTGCCTGAGGTGCCCATGCAGGGTGTTTGGCCAGCCCACAGCTCTACCAGCGTGGACCGCTGCCAGCCTGGTGTCCCCAGGGGACAGGGACAGGCAGAGCCCAGGCAGGGGACGCTTCCATAAGCAGCAGCACTGTCAGGCAGCCAGAGCATATGGAGAATTAGCTGGGATTTGTGACTGCAGCTGCAGAGTTGTGTTTCTGTGAGTGAAGTTAATTACAGAACTACAAAACGATGCACGGGGCAGGGTAACAGCACCTGCAGCGACCTCACCCCTGCCACCCTCCCAGGGAACTGTGGTGCCAGGAGCCAAGCCCTGGGCTTGAGTCCTGGGCTCAGCGAGGTGCCCGGAGCACTTCCCACGTTCCTTCCCTCCTCCCAGCTCTGCGGCCATCGCACCCCGGTTGCCTGATGACAAGTGGCAGTGCTGGCACACCTTCCAGATGTTTGCCTGCTGCCCACGGGCACGGGCACAGATGGTGAGTGGCAGCGTTCCCTGGAAAGCTGGGGCCAGGCACACAGGCTGTTCTGCCTGTGCTGGGCTCCTTCAGCCCGTGCTGGGGGAGAAATGAACCGGCACAAACGCCTCGAGTTTCATCTCCAGGGAATTGTTACTGAAGGCAGCAGCCCACAGGAGACTCCTCCTGCAGCCCAGGCACGGGGAGAGCACAACAGCAAAGAGCATTGCTGAGGCACAGGGAGGAGGGTGAGGGATGCTCAGCCTGTCCCCACCACCTGCTCCAGCTTTCCTCTGTGCAGAGCCACCGGCATCCCAACCAGGTCACGCTGCCCAGCAACAAGGTGCAGTTGAAGATTTAGGGCACCTGGATTACGCCACAGGGACAGGAGGGCTCCCAGCATAGCTTGTCCACCACTTTTGGGACTCTGGGTACAACCGATGGGGCCCAAGCCCAAACCCAGCACTTGCTTTCAGGTTCATGTAGGCACAAGCTACACTGCAACAGGCAGAACAGAAAATCCTCCACCTCTGGAGAGAACACTTGGGACGGGAAAGAGGAAGACAAGATTTTCTGCTGCACTGAGGACTGCATCCAAGCCCTGCTGCTACCTCAGAAGCAGGTATGGCTCGACAGCTGGCGTAGCTGTGGAGCGCTCAGATATGCCCACGCTGGTGACTGTTCCTGACTGCATTGCCTGGAGCAAGGATTCGCATTGCTAAGTCAATGTCAAGCTGATTTAGTCCTTGGATGGGGAATCTCCATCAACCAGTGCTTGCACTAGCAAGGAAGAGCAGTGACGGGCTGCTAAATGTCAGCCTTATCCCTGGAGGTGACACTGAAGCGGCCCCATGGTGTGAGCAGCACAAACCCACAGCCCAGCTAATGGGGACCAGCACAGTGCCCATACGACGATGGAAAAATGCTACTTTCACATCCTGAAGTTGTGTGATCACAATTTACTGCCTCAAACCCTCCTGTCTCACTCTCCTCTTGCTTTCCAGCTGAACATAACCCTTATTTTCATGTGTCCTGAGGGAGTGCAGAGCTCCCATGGCCCAGGAGCAGCTGCAGCCTTTTGAGATGAGGAAGGAAGAAGCAGCAATTCCTCTCTGCAAGGCTATAGAGCCAGTAAGGACCCCCTGGGATGAAAGGTACTCCATAAATCTGAGCTGTTATTATAAAACCAATCTCCACCGCATCTCTTAATAATGTGGATTAACTGTGCAGTAACGCCAGCTATAATTAATATCATAGAAGTCAGAGATGGGAAAGGCCAGCAGGTCAGCGAGGCCATCCCATAGACTGCTCCCCACAGCACAGGGAAAGGGGAAAACTCCTGGGTGCCATGGGAGCTTGGGAGAGTGAAGGCAGTGCCAGGCACCATGAAGGGAGCAGTGACGAGGAGGGGATGGCACATGGATCTCCACATCTCTGCCAAACCCAGGAGGGGAGCAGAGCCCAGCTCTTGGTTCTGCAAGTACCCAGTGCCAACCTCTCATCCCTCTTCTCCTGTCCATAGAATCCTGGAATTATTTAGGTTGGAGAAGACCTTTAAGATGACTGAGTCAAATTATTGACCCAGCACTGCCAAGGCCACCACTAAACCACGTCCCCGGGGGCAGCACCCACACACCTTTTGAATCCCTCCAAGGATGGTGTAACTTGGCCACTGACCTGAGCAGTCCATGCCAGGGTTTGACACCACCTTTTGTGAAGAAATTTTTTCAAATATCCAGTATAAACCTCACCTGGGGCAACCTGAGACTGTTTCATCTTGTCCTATTGCTTGTCACCCGGGAGAAGAGACCAGCCTCTCAGTGTCTCCCCTTGAACCTCCTTTTTTCCAGGCTAAACACCCCCAGCTTCCTCAGCTGCTCCTCATGGACTTGTGCTCCAGAACCTTCCCCAGTTCCATTCCCTTCTCCGGACACACTCCAGCCCCTCAATGTCCTTCTTGTTGTCAGGGGCCCAGAACTGACCCCAGGATTTGAGGTGCCCCTCTCCAGTACCGAGTATAGAGGGACAATCCCTGGTCTGCTGACCACACTATTGCTGGTACAAGCCAAGATGCCACGGGTCTTCTGGGTCACGCTGCTGGCCTCTCTCCCAAACCCTTATGGGTGTCACCATCAACTTCTCACAAGGTGCACTCAGAAGACCTCGGGGAACCCCCTGACAGCTATATGGGCACATGGGTCAGGGGACATGAGTGTTCCCTGAGGCCAGAGGCTGACCATGGCAAGGCAGGCTCTTTGCAGGAAGAGCCCATGCCCCAGCCCACCTTCCGCTGGGATAAGCATTCCCCCAGACCCTGCACCTCCCGTCCCACAAGAAGCTTCCAGAGCCAGGAAACACAACCCTCCCATAGACACACAGACACCTCAGCAGCATTCCCAGACTGGGATCCCCCTGCCTGCTCCCACCTGTGCAGGGACCAGCACTGCTCCTCACTGCCTCCATACCCAGCTAACACAAAGACTAAGCCTCAGTGCCCTCTGCCTTCCTCCACATCCCTCTCCAATCTTCCCCCTGTCCTCCATGCTGCACCTGCACGGCCCTGGCACTGCTCCCTGCGGTCCTCGTGGGCCTGGCAGTGTGGCAGCGGGCAGGGCAGCAGGGACAGCTCCCGGCCTGGGCACGGCCCTGTGCTGCCCAATTAGTGCTGTGCGTGGCAGCTCCGTGTGCGCTGCGGGATCAGCTGTGGGAATGCAAATCTGCACTTCCCCCGCCGCAGCAGCCACTAACAAGATAATGAATATTTTCATCAGCTGCAGAGAATACAAACATCTGCGCAGGCACCAGCACTGCCGGGGCTGGGGAGCGGGGAGCAGGGGTGTGGGGGGAGGAACAGCTCCCTGGCATCCCTCACTGCGGGGGCAGCAGCTCCACTGCCAGGGAAGGGAAAGTTCTGGTCCCTGAGCCAGCAGAAGCCCATGGCTGACATTCCATCTGCTCCAGTGGGTGCTGGCACCGTCTCTGACAGCACTGCCTTAGCTCTGGACTGAGCTGGGGTCTGCAAGAGCCTTCCACGCCCTGCCATGGGCAGGGACACCTCCCACTATCCCAGGTTGCTCCAAGTCCTGTCCAACCTGGCCTTGGGCACTGCCAGGGATGGGGCAGCCACAGCTGCTCTGGGCACCCTGTGCCAGGGCCTCAGCACCCTCTGATTGAGGAACTTCTTGCTAATGTAAATCTCATGATCATGGATGTACAATTGGGTTTGGGCTCTGGCTGCAGCGGCAGCTTCCACCATGACCATCCCTCTCCCTCCTCTTCCTTCTCCCTAGGGCTGAGGCACATGCTGGGAACAGTGGGGTCTCACAATGACCAAACAGCAGAGACTGACTCTGTGTGAGGTTATCCCACTACCTGCACAGACCCCAATGAAATGGAGCAGCTCATAGGTGCATCCAGAGCTGGGATGGGGCAGCAGGAGCAGGAGGTGGCTGCGATGGCCACGTTCATGTTCACCAAGGATGTGATGGCCCATTCCCTCAATCCTACCTGCACCTGGTGCAGAACCACTCTGAGAACCTCTAGTATTTGAACAACCTCTGTTACAAAGCATCTCTTCTACCCTGGACCCCTGCACTGTCTGACACTACACCTGCTCTTGTTTTTTTAGAATAAAAAATGCTTCCAACCTGCTGCAGAAGCACGTGGCTGCAGACTGGGCAATACCAGCTCAAAGCCACACAATCTGTCACCCTTTTTGGTGGGATGAGAACTTTGAAATGGAATGGGATGTAACAGTGACCTAACTGATGGAATGCTGCGCTAATTGCATTAGTCATTTATACACCGGATTGGGAAAAAACCTCACTGCTGAGCCTGGCCAGTGAAGATGTGCTCAAAATACACAGTGTGTGCCTGTGTGCAGCCTGCTGTGGGCTCTGAAACATCCCACACATCCCACAGCAGATCCCACCTCCATAGAGCTGCTAAACTCCTAACAACCCCTTAGCTGCTACTCAGGACCACAGCGTGAGGCGTTAGCCTGGCTTGGAAAGACATCACTGCTTCCAACTAGCGTGTGCAAGGCTTCAAAGTTGTGAACAGGTAATAGAACTGCAGCAACAAACAATAAAAAGATGAATGAAATGGAAGGCAGCCACTGGAAAAGAGATCCATCCATTATCCTGGCCTGAAGGGTAATAGGTAAACAAGGCACTGGTGCACTGGCTGGCACCGAGCTTGCCGGCACGGGAATAATAAACAGCACAATTATAACTCCTGTGCTTGGAGGTTTCAAAGAGAGGGAGAAAAATAGGAGAAAAAACAATGGCGTTAATTTAACCCCTATAGACAGTACATTTGTGTTGCTGTGGGGGAAGCAGGATGTCCCTGCCAGGGCTGGCCAGCCAGGGACACCAGCAAAGCCCCTCCAGCTTCACAGCCAGATGTGATGCTGCACCCAGCCAAGCACCCAGCCCAGCCCCTGGCAGCACCCACGGGTGGGAGGACACCAGGTGAACAATGGATGGGGGGAGATGTTTCCCAAAACAGCCCTGGCAGGGATGGCACTGAGCTGCCAGCTCACCCCGCTGCCACTGCGCTGGTTTATTAAGGGCTGAGAAACATCGAGGGGAAGAAGAGACAGATTTAAAATTAACTTGCCAAGCTCCCCATCAACTATGATGACAATTCCCCCCACCAGCTCAGTGACCTGACAGCATGAACGGAGCTGTGTGGAGGCAGAGCCTACTGGAAGCAGCTGGGGCAGAGCCCATCCCTCCCTGCAGCACCCCGACACCTCGGGCTGTACTCAGCACCACCTCCAACCTGCCCCTTCTCCTCCCCAGGGCTGGAAAGAAGCAGCAGCCCTGTTTTGTAAGTGGGAATGGGAGGAACAGCATCCTCCAAGGACTGAGTTGCAGAGGGAAGGGTGACTGCAATTTGCAGGAAGTTGCTCAGCATGGCACAGCACAGCAGCCCTGAACCCTCCAAAGCCATCCTTCCCGGATGTGGGGAAGTGAAACCACTTGGTGCTTAGCAAGGAGGGAGCATCAACGTGAATGCTCTCCCTCCCTCCAGCCACCAAACCATTCCGGCTCCTTATCTGCCCTGAACACCTTGGAACTCTCTGGACTCGCTGCTTCTCTGCTGGGAGGAATCAAACTGGGGCTGTGTGGCTGCTCCTGTGTCCTGGGGCTTTGCCAAGCTGGAGCAAGAGCCAGGATGAGAGGCAGAGTTGCAGGTAGGGATGGAAAGGGACTCTGGTAAGGGCAGACAGCTGCTCCCAGGGATGCAATGCCATCCATTGCTCTGACATCCCGTTTGCCATGCAGCAATAATCCAGCAAGTAAAGCTGGCTCCACGGGCAGTATTTTGGGATTTCTCCATATTAATGGCATAAAAGCAACAGTCTGAAACTGCAAACAGCTTTTAAACAAAAATATCTATTCCCTCATGGCAAAGAGACGGCACAAAAACAGATAAAGAACGAACAAACAATCCATTTGGAAAATAATTCCTCAGTGATTTGGGAACGGCACAGAGTTCAGGCTCTGCCCCACCGTGAGGTAACGGGGGGAAAATCACTCTAATCTAGTCTTTAGTGAGCTGCATCCACTGCTGAGCCTCCCAGCTAGACCAGGAAGTGTGACTGGAATAGATCAGCTCCAATCCCATCTACTCATTAACCCCACAGAGCATTTTGTCAGCGGGAAGAACCTTTTTTAAAGAAAGGAGAGGGGTGCCCAGAAGAAGACAGCTCTGAATATGCTTTTGGCTCAGCAGTGGAAGGACCAAGGGAGCCTTCTGGTGAGTGATGGAAGATCCCTCTTCAGTCCCCTCCCGAAGTGCCCATGAGGGACTGCACAGCAGAAGCAACACTGGAGGAGTGCTTTGGTTTAAATCCTTGCAATAAGGCAGCAGCAGCAGCACTGCCACAGCACACTCCTGCCATGTCCAACAGAGCAGTCGAGCACCCCAACCTCCACAGAAATAATCAGTGGTTATTAAGCCACCTCAGCACAGAAGAAGCTGCCCACAGAGCTCCTAACTCCTGATGGCTGGAGCAGAGCTGCAGGGATGCTGTGGTGCTCACATCCTGCTGGGCTGTGGCTTCACTGTCACTGATGGATGGGGAAAGGGGACCTTGGCACCAGCACAAGGGCCACGTGAGCAGGGAGAGGCTCTAGGCAACACAACAAAGTGTTCCATCAGTGCTGGGAATACGGGAAGCACATATGGAGCACACAGCAGGAACCAGTCTGGCTGCTGCCCAGCCCTGCTGGGGTACACTGGTCTCAGCAGTCACTGTCTGCTTCCTCCACCCATCCCCTGGGTGTTACCATCTCCTCAGTCACACAACTGAAGTCCTTGGATACAAGCCTGGGCCCGTTGGATAAAATGACATCTATCAGAGGGGAAAACCAAAATCTGAAGCAGCATTGACCAGAACCACACATTGGCCTGAGGTCTGGGACCTCCCAGGCTGCACAGCTGTGCTGCATCTTCACATCCATCTGTGCTCTGCATCCTGAAGGTATCCCCTGCACATCCTCAGCCTTTCCAACGGGTCAGACACAATTTATTGCTACACTTGATATATCCCAGTGATGAGCTGAGCACAGCCAGGGCGGTGCCAAGAGGATGGACCAGGCTCTACTCAGTGGTGCCCAGCAATGGGACAAGAGGCAATGGGCAGAAACTGATGTCCAGCATGTTCCACCTGAACATGAGGAAGAACTTCTTCACTGTCCAGTGACCAAGCACTGGAACAAACTGCCCAGAGAGGGTGTGGAGTCTCCCTCACTGGATTATTCAAGAACTGCCTGGATGCAATCCTGTGCCATGTGTTTCAATTGGACCAGATGACCCAGAGTGGTTCCTTCCCACCTGGCCCATTCTGCAGCCACCAGAAGGGCAGAAACTCTAATTAATCAGTGCTGCAGCCCCTTTGGTAGCAAAGAGACCTCCCTGACCCCCAGGAGATGGAAATTCTGCAGTAACTGAGAAGTGTTGCCCAGGCCAGGGTGTGCGAGGCAGCTTTTCCCAGCACAAAGGCTCCCTCCCAGCCCCATGCTGACATGCCTGGCAGGCTGAGAATATCCTATTTATTAGAGACACTGAAGATGCAGCGACATGGGAAGCAGACACTATTCAAAAGATTGTCACATCTGCATAGCTAAAGGATCCCAGCAGTTATAAATCCCTCTAAAATACTCAGCCCCTTGTTCTGATAGCAGGTTCTTGCTCCTGCTTCGCAGAAACAGGCTTTTAATCCCTAGTATTAGGCAGCTTCCTGCTATGTTTCAAATGCACCAAATTAAGGGCTTCTCTAACAGCTGGTGTCTTAATGCTCAGAGAGGTTCTTGAATATCTATGAAAATCAGAGGCAAATTACATCTTTTAGTTAATAATTTCTTCTCCATTAACCTCCTTCTCTTCCCTTGTTAAGAGATGATGTAATGGTGCTTCTGTAACCTGCTGACACCCCTGGCAGCCTGGCCACGCAGGGAACTGAGCCCTTCTCATCACTGCCTGGTGCTTTTGGAGCCGACAGCCTACACTCAGATGGGAAAAGGGCAGCTGTGCTGACCTTCCAGGCTGCTGGAAGCATTTCTGGAGCAAGATGTGCTGCCTCCCTCCAGGCTCCGAGCTCTGCGGAGCCACTTCATCGCACGCTACTGCCTGCACCACGTGGGCAGCTTTGCAGGTTGCTCTTGTTTCAGACCTTTCCCCTGCCCCTCACAGCTGTTACACCTGGGACTAAAGAGACTGAAATCCCTGTTTGTGCCAGCAGGTTTGCAAAGAACTTGGCTGTCACTGCACAGCCCCTCACCGGGAAAAGCTTCTCCCCACTGCGCACCCCAGCCAGCACGGCAGGAGCAGTGCCAGCCCTGGGAAGGAAGACTAACAGTGCTTTTTTTAACCACAAAACCCATCTGGCAGAGCCCCACGGAGTGCTTTTTGGCCCCTGGAAGATGCCATCCCCACACCTCAGGTGTTTTATTCCAAGGGCAACCCCAGCAGGAGCTGCTCCTGGTCCAGCTCTGGACTGCCCCAAACCTGGCATCCTCAGCATGCCCTCAGAGGGGAAGACTTGAAGAAGCCACGTGTCCCAGGATAAACCAGCCCCACTGTTTTCCAGATGTGCTTTCCAGATGGAATTTAGCCCTGAGGACAGGGGATACATTTCCTACCTGGAAGCAACAAAGCATCCCTTAGACCCACCAGCTCATGGAAAACTTCATCTCTGCAGGCCTGGCTCTGCTCTGATGGACCCACTGACAACTGTAACATGAGGGAGAGAAAGCAAAGAGGAGTCTACTGGCAAAATTGCCTTTGTGTCCTGCCAGTTCTCCAGCAACTTCCAGCAAAAGCTGCAGCTCTGCTGGCTCCAAGCGCTCTGCTGGCTGTGGCTTTCCCAACACCTCTGTGCTGATGGAGCCTGTAATGCCTCTGTCACCAAGAGAGCAGAAGGCTAGAGCTCAGCTTGAATCCACAGCCAGGGAAGCTTTGCACTCAGCTGGGCAAAAACACCTGGAAAAACTCTGTGGGCAGCAGGAATGAGGACCCACAGATCCAGCTAAAATCAGAGGCAGAAATGAGGTCTTGGTGCCTGAACAGGAAAGAATCAGGTGCTGGGCAGGGAAGAGCTGTGCCTGGATAGGATGTGGGCTGGATCCTCTCCTGACTGTGCTTAGCACTGCTGTTTTGAAACTCACACACCCACCCTGGCTTACACCTGATCAAAACACAGCTGCATTCAGAAGACCTAAAGAAAAATAACCAAATAACTCATTTGCCAGCCCTGAATTCAGCAAGTGCTCCTCTGTGAGCTCTGCAAGGTGAAGGCATTTACCTTCAGCTCATTTACATTATTTATCATGCTATACCCACAGCTCCTCCCAGTGCTCTAATGGGGGCACTGAGTAAAACCGGCTGGCATAGGATGAAAACTAAAGGAAATGCTCTTTCACACTGCACACAATCAAACGACTCATTGTTGCAGGATATCACGGAGATGAAAGACATCAATGTTCAGAAAGAGATGAGACAACGCTCCTGAGAAAGGCCCACGGAGCACAGCTAGATGTGTCTCATCTGACAAGGCACATACTGGCCCAGGAGGGTCCTGTGCTGCTGCCAGAGGGAAGGACGAGCAGGTAGGAGAGCCATGGATGCTTGTTGTCCTCTTGCTCTCTTCCCCTCATGAGCAAATCAGACATGCTGGCTCTGTACCACTGGACCTTGGTCCCATCTCACCACCCTGATATTCCCAAAACAAGGAGCAGAACCAGGACATACCTGAAAGTCATCTGGAACACCTGCCCCTGGTTGACGTGCTGGCTCCTGTTGTTGTAGCCATGCAGCATCTCCCCAAAAAGGGTCTCATTGAACTTGGCATCCGACTTCAGGCACTTGGGGCCCTCGCAGATGTCAGACAGCATCAGGCACGACTTCCCATCCGGGGCCAGCTTGTACTCCTCCACACACCTGTGGGGCACCACAGGCTGCGTGAGATGAGCCAGGCACAGAGCAACCCACCCCACGAGCCTCTGCCGGGCCCAGCCAAGCACCACCAACACCTCCAGCAGTTGTTTGGACACGTGAAGGGTCACAGAGCCCAAAGCCTCTGCCCTGGCTGCGTTGGGTGACCAGTGAATGGGGGCTCCCTCCTGCAGCAGCACAGCCCATCTGCCCTCAGTGAGGTTGGGTGGGGCTTGGAGCACCCTGCTTTGGTGGAAGGGGTCCCTGCCCATGGCAGGGGAGTGGAACAAGAGGAGCTTTTGGGTCCCTTCCAACTTAAACCATTCCATGATTCCATGCTGTCCTGCCTGGAGCTGCCCCTGTGCTGGAGAGCAGAGCTGAGCCCACTGTGTGTCTGCTGCGCAGGTACAAATATTCCCCAGGCCACAGAAAAGCAAAATAAAGCTCCTGCCCCTTCTTCCACCCAGAAATACCCCCCTGAAAGGAAGCAGCTCCAGCCTGGCTGCTCCTCTGCTCTTTGATCCCACTTCCAAGCCCATTCTGGGTAAGATTTACAAGTTCATCTTTGACAGACAGGAAGGGAAACTGAGGCAGGCAGCTGGGATGTGATTTAACTACAGACACTGGACACCTCGGTGGAATCTTTTGTAAATGTGCCATCCTACCTCTCCTCCTTTTCCACCAGCCTCTTCCTCAGCTCCCACCTTACTGGGAAACCTCTGTTTCCTGGCTGCTCCTTCCTCCCCACAGCCCCAGTGCTCTGCTAACACCAACCCCACCTCCATCCAGGCTTGCTTCCCTCTCCCCTTCCTCTACTGCATTTTACTGCAAGCAGAACTCCCACCCGTCTGTCACACTTTTCCTTGCCTGTTCCCAAAGCACAGCTCAGCCTTGAAAAGGGATTATGAAAAAAGAGGGGGGAAAAAAAAAAGGGAAACAGTCTCTGTCCTTGGGGATGCAAGGCTGAAATGCAAATTCATGTGGGTGTGGGTGGAGACCATGGAATGGCCCAAGATTTTCTAGACCCTCCCCACAAAGGATGCTGTGCCCACATGAATTTCCAAACCCTGCTGCAGGCACGGAGCAGAAAACGTGCTCTGTTTTGGTGACTCAGTCACTCTGTGCTGCTAAACAATAACAAAAAAATAAAGTAGTGGGGGAAAAAAACAACAAACCAGCAAAAAAGGGATAAATGAAAGAGAAGCTGACACAGGCAGAGCTCCCTGGGCTGTTCTTCCCAGGGACCACCAGCAGCCAAAGCTGCATAAGGTCTGCACCTGCAGCATCGGGACTTGACGGATGCTCCTTGGAGTTACTGCTATGAATTCACTCTCCTTCTTGCTTGTGGGCATTTTCTTTCCAAAAAGGGCTTTTTTTCCTGTACTTCATCCTAATCTGTCACACTGGGACATGGAGTAGGTCTCTGAGTGTGCCTGAGAGTGTGAACCAGCCATGGGGCTGGGGCAGGCGATGGATGGCTGCAGCTGTGCAGCATAAAGCCAGATAATCACTGAGCTCCTTTTAGAGCACACTGCAGCCAGGGAGATTTTCCTGAGAGAAAATGCTAAATTGTGTAGGATTATAAGATCCCGGCCAAAATTTAGGGATGAAACTCTGTTTTTAAGAGATGCACGGAGGGGGAAAAAAAGTAAATTTTAAAAGTAGTATTTTTTAAACAAGACCTACACCTTCCCCTCCAACACACAATGTGCAATTTTTGGGTCCCTTCACAGTGAGTCACAGATCAAACTGTACTGTCACACAGTGGGGGAGACAAGGAAGGTGCATCTGCTCACACTGCTCCTCACACTTCCCTCAGGCAAGCCAGGTGCCCCTATTCCCTGCTGGAAATCAGCTCCATCAACAGCCTTTTTCTTGGACACCCAGCTCCAGGCTGGGCTGGGACGGGTGGCACAGGAGGTGCCAGGGGTGGAGAAGGGCAGGGGCTGTTTGTCTGCTTGTTGAGGAGCATTGGAGGGGACTCACCCACAGAACATGAAGATGGTGCTGGACGAGGGGTCGTGGGGCAGAGGGAGGGTCTGCTGCAGGCACAGCTGCTCACAGCCGCCGTTGAAGCCGTCGGAGCAGTCGATCCCTTTGGAGAAGTCATAGCAACCGGTGCCGTCCTTCATGGGCCGCAGGTCCTCGGGGCACTGCAGCGAGACAGGACATGTGGAAAGGTCACCTGTGCATCCTCCCCTACCCTGGAGCCACTGGCCAGTGGGTGCCCTCCCAGGACACAGCCCATCCCAGAGCCAGTGCTGCTGAACTGCTTTTCCATCTGAAGGAGATGATTTTGCCCTGAGTGTTGGAAGGGGTACCTGCACCACCTCGCACAGCCCTTGGGAAAGGGGCAAGGACCATCGGCAAGGATTTGGTCTCTGCCAAAGCTCCCCCCTCATCCTCCCTCTGGAAGGGGTGCAACCCTTGAGGCAGTAAAACTACATGGAAATAAAGCCTCAAGCCACTGTGGGGCAAAGCGTGACAACCCTCTGTGTTTGCTACCTGTTCCTCCAAAATGCACAAAAATCCAGTGCAACCCAAAAATAAACACCTCAACACCTGGGACCAGCCCATAGAACCATCTCAGTGCTTGGGAATGACCCAGAAATCCATCTCAACCCATGCCAGGCAGGCCAGCGAGCGTGGCCTTGGCATCCTGTCCAAAAGGATCTTGATGCCTGCTGTGGGCAGGACCAGCCCATGGCAGAGGCAGGTCTGGGGGCAGCCAGGAGGGCAGCCCAAGCTCATCAGTTTTCCACAGCCGAGGGAAGCACAGCTCTAATTTCTAATTCCAGTTGCCCAGTTTGTTTTCCTTGCCCCAAAAGATAAAAGCCAGCAGGCGGCAAATGCCATCGATAAATTGTCACCCAGATTAAAGCACACTTCCACTTTGGGTTTTTATCCCTTTTCACCAAACACACAAGCACACAAACAACAGCAAAAAAGCCAGGCCTCAAAAAAATAAATAAATCTTGTCTAGGAGCAGCTCACAATTAAAAATGCATTATGGAATTTCTTGAAGATGAGTTAGACTGGAGACGGCACAGGTAGTGATGAAGGCAGGTTATAAATGGCCTCTGTCGAGCAGAAGAAAGGTTATAAAACCACTATGCTTCGTGCTTAAAAAAGAAAATCAATTTTCCATGTGAGCAAAAGGCTGTACATACTAATAAAAGTTCAGGAGACCCTGGACCCTGTGCTCACTGACACCCACAGGGTCCTGATGGGAGATGGGCTGCCAAGCCTCACTCAATCTTGGCCTCTTAAAAAGCAAACAGGGACAGCAGAAAGGGGCTTTAGGGAGTCCTGGCCCACCCTGAGCCATGACAGAATCCTAGAACATTTGGGTTGGAAGAGAGCTCTCAAGACCATCCAGTTCCAACCTTACTGCCACAGGCAGGGACACCTTCCCAGGTTGCTCCAAGCTCTGTCCAGCCTGGCCTCCGACACTTCCAGGGATCCAGGGGCAGCAGCAGCTTCTCTGGGCACCCTGTGCCAGGGCCTCCCCACCCTCACAGGGGAGAATTTCATCCTAACAACTAATCTAAACCTCCCTAGCTTCAGTTTAAAACCATCACACTTGTCCTACGCTGCTATAAGGTTTGTATCCACCTTTCTCTCCACTTCCTAGAAACCCCATGACTCTTCCCTACAGCAGCAGCATCAAAACTGTTTCTGCCCTGTCTGCAGCAACTAGGATGCGCTGATCTCTGTGCCAGTTGTCCCTCAGAACCCTCACTGCCTCCCATGCCCTCAGCTCTGAAGCTAGCAAACCTCAGCACCATCCTTGAGGACACTGGGTAAGGCAAGAGGGGAAGGCACAAGGCTTTTCCATCCAAAGGATCTTGGCAGCAAAGGGCTCTGGAATAGGATGCTGTCCGTCTTTGCAGAGCAGGTAGGGTCCCAGAGACACAGCTCTGGAATTGGTAGCAGGAAGCAGCAGAACACATGGGAGCAGGAGGCTTTCCAGGTGCACGTACAGAATAATGAAGGAGGAGAGGACACTGAGAACAATATGTGCTGCCTGGGAAACAGCAGCAGGATGAGAGTGCCTGTGAATCTGCAGATACAGCTCTTATCTCCCGTGGTCTCCTCCCTGTCTGCCGGCCCCGCTGCAAGAGCAGAGCTGTGCAAATTGGCAGAGAGGATCTCCCTGGAGGACATGGGGAGGGCTGGCTGCAAACAGCATCTCTGCTTCACAGCACTGCATCCACCTCTCTGCTGCTCTCCCCACATCTACAGGGATAGGGTAGTCCAGGGCTCTGCTCAGGTTCCCTCTAGACATCCTGAGGGATGTTCCAGGGTGCTGAAGGCAACTGGATGGGCCTGTAAGGCAGCAGGAGCTACAGGACCACAGCCAGAGGATCAGCCACGGCTTTTCTGCGCGGTTGCTTGGAATTCTTGCCTTGGCACAGATCCATGAGCTGAGCTCAGCACCTTCTCCAGCCCACAGAGGAAGAAGATGATTCTTTCCCTGTGACTGGGTTAGTGGGTCACCAAAACCCTCCCTCCCTTCGTCCTACTCTGCTTGAGGCCACCCTTGGGATATTGCTCCAGTTTTGGCTCTTAACCACCACGAAACGTGTTTCCTTTCAGTTCATAATTATGCATCCTAATACTCATTAATTACAGCAGGCAAACAGCTCAGCACAGCATTTGCAAAGGAAAGCTCTCCTGTCTCTCCACATCCATCCCTGCTCAGAGCAGAGCCGGCTCTCCAGTCAGCTGCTGTGCTGCAGCACGAAGCTCTCCAGGGACAGAAAGCTTTGGGATCCAACGTGAAAACACGGGATGTGTCCCTGCTCAGGAAAGCCAGGGGAATCAGCAAACTTGGCAATTGTACTGGCCAGGCAACACCAGCCTCTGCATGGAGGGTTTTGCAGGGATGAATAGGTGGATGAAGCAGTTACTGAGCACAATAAATCACAGAATGGTTTGGGTTGGAGGAGACCTTAAAAATCAGCTCAACTCCTGCCGTGGGCAGGGATCCTCCTGCTATCCCAGGGCTCTCCAAGCCCTGTCCAACCTGGCCTTGGACACTTCCTGGGGCAGCCGCAGCTTCTCTGGGCTTACAAATCTTTGTAACACACCTCCCTTCCCCTGGAGCCGAGGACTTCCCATTGAGATGTCCCACCAATAGATCAGAGTTTTCAGGGGGAAAACTGAAGGCCCTTTGGGTGCAACTATGTTCTTGCCCACAGGAGTCAGAAATTACCGTGGAAAAAGCCAGTTTGTGCTAATCCTGACTCCTGATGGGTCAGTTTGGGCTTCTGGATGGGCTTGGAAAGCCAGCCCTCGCCTTCTGTTCACTGGGTTTTTATAAAGGAGCAGATCTGTTCTTGCTGACATTGATTTGCCTGGCTTGGGCAGCAGAGAACCAATAATTACGGTGAGTTTTAATCAATGCCCCATCAATTTAGGTGCAGTTCAATTTGCGATCTGCCTTGGCAGTGACACAGGACGGGGGGCTCTGTTGGAAAATGATTACAAAATCAATAAGCAACTCGCTCAATAACTCTGTCTGGGCGAGCACGGGTGGCACGTCCCACCCTGGTGGGGAGGAAAGCTGGTGAGACATGGTGGCCCAGCAGGTCCTGGTCAAACACCTCTGCACACCCCTCATCCACACAGCGTGGATTTATTTAGCCATGGCAGCAAAGGGATCCCCACACTGTTCCCCAGCAATTCAAAATAAAAAGCTGTTTGTGGTTTACCACACTGAACTCGCGTTGCATGCGTTCCCTTCCAACTCCCAGCCCATCTCTTATCCATGGATCTGACCAGGAAATATAGCTCAGAGCTTCGGAAAAGGGTCTGGTGTTTAATCCATGGAGAGGAAAAGGAGATGTACGGGGAAACTGCAGCTCATGATGTGCTCAAAATCCGAGGAGAAGCTGTTACCATACAAATATGATTCCATGGTCTTGCAAATCCACTCCATCTATGCAGAAGTGAACTGATTTCTCTGTGCTGACAGACAACCCTGAAAATCGCCCTTGGCATTGAAAAAGAAAACTTTCTTGCCTTGTTGCATGTTAGCACTGATAACACAGGTCCTGGAGGCTAAACATGACCCTCAGCTCCCATTCTCTGACCCTGCTGCTGCCAAGGGGTCTGAGGAGAAGGAACCGCATGGTTTGGCTGACAGCACAGTTGGACACCAGCCCATCCCCTCCCATCCCAGAGCACCCAGGTCCCTATTCCTGTGATTGCAGTCAGCAAATGAATTTTGAGTACACACGGGGAATGGATGTGCTGAATAGGAAGTGCTATTTTTATCTGTTGTTTTGTGAAACAGGCTTTTTTCCCTTTTAAATGATGTCTCCAAGGTGACACAGAGTGGCAGATTTGGCAGGGCTTGGTGCCACATGCCCAGTGCCACCCCTGGGAATACATCAGGTCCAGCCTCACTGATACACAGGGGCTGTGGTTTGGAACAAAATGGGATGCCCGTGCCCACTGCTGTCACCCCAGCACAGCGTGTGGCACAGCCGCCTGCCACCAGGGCTGGGCACAGCTCCTCTGCCCACCACCACCCCCATCCCCAGCACGGCCAGAGCAAACGCCACGGGAGGAGGATCATCTTCAGGGGCAAAGAACACAAGCACACAACAGAGCCTGTGCGAGATTGTGCCTCAGGAAAATAAATACCTGGACAAGTCCCTGCTCTTGTAAGGTAAAAGAGGGGCCTTTGCTCACTTTCTCGTTTGCAAAGCTCATTAGCAGCAAGAAGGGCGAGGGGTCACTGGAAGGCAAATCATTACTGACACGAATCCCCCAGACGGGAGCACACCCGCTCTCTTCCATCTGAGCTGCCTGCCAGAGCTGCTCAGCTCAGCTCTTCTTTTCCATTATTAAGTTTAAAAAACCAGAATACTTAATAAAGTGTTTCTGTAGAGAGTAAACTGCTCTTTTTGTTATTCCACTCTGTTTTCTGAACAACAGCAGCCTTCCAGTCAGACACTTCTGTGTCAGGTGCTGGGGGTGATGCTCTGGGTACAGACGAGTCTGAATCCCCCCAGCTCTGAAAACCACAGAGGGAAGCTGCCACCAGTGCTCCCAGTGCTGCTCCAGGTACCATCCTCATGCCTGGATGCCTCCAGAGGCGAGACCCAGGACCCCAGGCTGCATCCCCAGCACTGCTGGCCCGAGGCAGCACAATCAGCTGGTGGCTCAGTGCCACAGAGCATCGAGGATCATTTCCAAAGGCCCTAATGACCCCCCTTTGTGCCGAGGCATCCTCGCTCCCCACCGAGGAACCTCCCCAGCGTGAGACAAAAACATTAATCCGAGGCACTGCTGAGGTACAAGCAAGTGCCAGCATTTTAATGAGCTCCCATCTATCCACTGGCATGTATTTATTTGCTTGTTGGAGCTCAGAAATGATACAAATGCAGTAAACCCCTCTGTGTCCATATATACATATATATATATATATATTTGGACAATTCTAGCTTATTCTGCCTTCATTTTCTTGACCCAGAAGGCCCTCGGTGAGCAAAGCTCCTCAGCAGCAGCGGGACAGAGCCTGGCTGCACGCAGCCCAGTCTCTGTGCAATTTATCCCTCCTCTCCCAATATTTTGATAAAACAAGACCAAAATGTTGGTTGCTCAAGGGCTCTCCAGAGCCACCCCTGCTTCGCCTCCTCAGGGCAGGGATGTCCTCACCAACCCCAGCTGTGGGAGAGCCCTTCCTGACACCCCACTGCAGGGGAACATCCTTCCCAGAGGGGAACATTACAACTGTTTTCTGAAATAACAGTCATTATCTTCCCACTCTTTCCCCCCTCCCTCCTTTTCCCCTGCTTCCTTTTCCCTTTAAAGATCATCAATCATTATTTTAGCCTTAGAAAATCAAACCCATCTGTCTTGCAGGCTCCTGAGAACATGTTGCTTGTGCTTCTCAGCCTGGTCCCTCTGTGAAAGTGGGATGGGGGATCCATGGAGGAGATGGAAGCTCCAGGAGATGAGGCAGCATCTCCCCACCTCTGGCCACCACTCCAGTGAACCCTCTCAGTCAAGTCACTCTGTGTATGTCTGCATCTCAGTTCCAAGAGGGAGGGATTTGTTTCGAGCAGCTGGTGGGATGCCTGGCACACAGAAAGAAGTGTTCAGAGCTCCTGGAGCAAGGAAATTGGCTTCCCTTCCAGAAGCCACCAACAGCCCGTTTTGGGGTATGCTGGCATCTCCTGGCTGTCAGGGCATTTTCAGTCACAGCAGAAGCTGGCAGCTCCAAAAACCTTCAGGAAAACAGAAATTCAACCCCTGCCCCACCTGACTCCCCCTCCAGGGTGCAGCCCAGCCACAGCACCACACACCAAATCCTATATCCCACACCAGTCTCAAAGCCCCAAACCAGCTGTGACCACAACACACGAAGCATCCCAGTCTGGTGAGGAGCAGAGGGGCACCGGCCAAGCCCTCAAGGAACGCTGCTGAAAAAGCCAATACTGGACAAAACAGGGCTTTTATCATCCAAACCACTCCTTCCCTGCGCAGGCAGAGACCTCCAGCTCACCTTGGTGCTTCCTGAGCTATCCCACTTGCTTTTAAACCAGCTGCCCCTTGCCCACGAGGTGCAAACCCCCTCTGAAAGCAAAGGCAGGTGGCTGGTTTGCTCTCACCCACCACCACCACCGACCACAACAGCCTTTGCCACCCTCTCCTCCTCAAATCCCATTTTTAACACAGGTATTTACCTGGATTAATGGGATAAAATCCAAAACCACAGGCTTCTTGGAGGGGGGCTTGCTGTTGAGCTCAGGGGGCTTCTGCTTCCAACCACAATGTGCAAAAGGAGACAGCTCCTTCTCCAGGGAGCCAGAGAGACTTTAAAGAGATTAGAAGAGACTGGCTTCCTCATCTCCCTCCCTGGTGTGTGCATCTCTCCCATAATTAGCTAGGTGCCTCTCAAGGCTGGGATGGGTAAGTTTTTATTTTTCAATGAACAATTGTCTGTCAGAAAAATGCAGATTTGATGAAGCTTAAGTGCTTTGTGGGATTCCATCAATTACATCTCAAAACTCATTGGGAAATGAGGAGAGCATTTAATTTTGACAAGGTTGAAATGTTTTGGTTTCCACCACCTAATTTTGTTTTTATTTCAGGCTGTACACTGGGATAAAGCAATATAAAACAAAGCTCCAGATGATAGCAGTGAAATTAAACATTTCCCTCCCCTTTATAGAAAGGAAATGTTTTGAACCTAAGTATTTTGGAATTTTCACATATGTGAGGCATTTCTGCACAGCATTTTGGTTGGGGCTGAAACTCCCAAACACCCCATTTTCCCCCCAGGAAAATAAGTTCTCAGCATCACCCACATAATGTCAAAGCATCTCCCCATGGTCCCTAAGCCACCTCTGAGTGATTAGTGCTGGAAGGAGGAACCAAAGCAGTAGCCACTGCCCTGCTCCTTCATTTCTAATCCCATTTCTCCCCGAAACGGTTACACTCCTAAATTAAGCCATTCCTCTGCCGCACTCTGCAGCAGTGAGGAACAGCCCATCCTTCTGAGTGGGAGAGAGCAAGGGAAGGATTAGCCCCAGACAAGCTGTGCTAAGGCTCATATGCCTGTGTGGACCATGCCAAATTTCTCCTCCTTCTGTGTCTAAAGAGGCTGGGACCAACACCACACCAGTGTCACCACGGGCCACAACTTCATTAAGTGACTCTCCGGTAGATGCTCTCCCTCCTGCATCCTGCTGAGCCAGGCAAATTCCCTCCTTCCTGACGGGCTGACCCCGCCACCGCAGGGAGGAACGGCTCAGATCATCCTTGTAGGCAAACTGCACTTTTTTCTTGCTCAGACTAGAAGTAAATCTCTGCCAGAGGGACCTGAGCCTGTGAGAGGGGAGCCAGTGAGGATCAGCAGGGTTTCACGTCTGTGCAGAACAGCAGCACCCAGTGCCCAGGCTGGGCAAGGCCCTCCCAGCTCTTGCCAACATCACTCCCAAGGTGGGATGGCTCCTGAAGCACAGCTACGCTTTACCTCTTCCACATCCACCTGCAACATCCCTGGCCCCTGCAGCACTGTAATGTGCCTTACAGAACTAACTCCCCATCACCTGCAGGCACACAGACGTCACAGAGCCATTAGACCACACCACCTGCCCCCCTGCTGCAGTCAGGCCTCTCACACCTTAAACAAACAAGGGGCTAATTCTGATAATTCTTGGCCCAGGACCCCGAGCTGCGTTCCTCACCCGCAGTGAGGCAGCTCACGCCCTTCTGCTTCTCCAGGTGCTCCTCACAGTGAGGACACCCTATCCTGGGGGGCACCACGGGGCTCAGACACCTTCACTGCACACCTGTACTGCTGCTGCCTCCTCCCACAGAGAAGCCGAGGATACCCAACACGCACTGGAAGAGAACAGAGAACTTCCTTGCCCAGCTCATGTGCTAAGACCAAAGCTCCCATTCCTCTGGGAAAACAACCTCACCCCTCTTGTTTCCTGGGGCTGCAATCCTGCCTTTCTAGGCTCAAAAATGCACATGGCAGCAACCCCCCTTCTCCTCAGATGGGTGAGAGAACTGGCATCAGTGAGCAAAGCCAATCTGAGAGACAGCTGGGGAAACCTGAATTTAAGCCATGATGCAGGTGTTTCCTTCAGTCTCTCAGGGCCAATTCACAGGTTTTCATCTCAAATTATAAATCACCAACACATGAGGGTTAAGCATTTTCCCTCCTTCGGCATCCTCCCTCCAGGCTGTGCAGCTACCACCGTGCCAGTAGCAAAGATCAGTGATGTTTCCTTTACAGGATGTAGTCTGAATTATTCCTCCAGCACACTTTCTCCTGGTTTGCTGTGATCCCTGGAAACACACACTGGACTCAACGTGCAGAGTCACTGGATTCAGAGAAATTCACTGGGATTTTGTTTTCTTGGGAAATTCCCACAGCTTGACCAGATCCATCAGCAGTTCAAGGATGCAACAAGAAAAAGCAGCATGGAAGCAGGTGTTCTAGAGCTTGGGGACTACTTGGTTATGTTAGGGCTCAAAAACAAGGCTCCAGTTAGCTATGTCAAGGTCTTGGCAAGGTTGCAGCTGATAGTTCTTAAAATTACCTGCATAAAAAGAGGCCTCCGATAAGAAAAGAACTGCAGAAACCCTTTATGCACTCATGCCATCTACTGGGTACACATAAAACTAACAGAAAGCCATGAGATGAGGGGGGAAAAGGGGTCCCATGGGAAGTGGGGGATGGCAGGTGGGGAACTGCCACCCCAGTGGGTGGGGACGCTGCTGGAGAGGCTTTAGGGTCTTCAGGTGATGCCTAAAAAGCAGGATTTTAACTGAGCCAAGCGACGTCCTCTTTTCTCTCCATCATCAGCCCAAGGAGACTCACCCAGACTCCAGCAAGGGCTGCGAGCAATCCGCCCTCGACTTTTTATCCGAGACCTTTTAAGGCCAAACAATTAGGTAATGGCAGAGCCCACGCCGCTAAAAACCCGGAGATAAATGCATCCCAGTCCTCGCAGAATTACTGGAAGCCGTATTAAGGGCACGAAGGAACTGGTAACAGATGATGATTATATATAAAAGGAATAAGAAATCTTTGAGATTTGTGTTGCTCCCCGGTTGAGCCGCTCGGCTCCAGCTCTGTGGTGTATTAATTGCTTACAAGGCTGCATGTATATTTTATGCTCAGTACCTGCCTGGAACATTTGTTGGATTTAGCCTTGATTGATGAACCACTGATTATATACTTCTGTGGTCCTCAGCAAATTAATAAACTGTTGACTGGTAGAGATTAACAACATGTCATGATTTGTGAATCTGTGTCCAGAGTAAAGCTGGAGCAAACCTAGTGCTAAAATTAGTAGGCAAATGCTCCCTGAACTCTATAAAAAGGGGATAGCTTAATTAAATTACATCCCAATATTGCCCATAGCACTTACCAAATTGGCAAATTGAGTTCACAGCAGTTCAGCTTCAAAACTAACTGACATCCCTGAAAATCTGCAGTACAAGACCCAATCCCTGCTTGCACTGGAAGCCCAGCTCACACCCAGCAGGCTCCACGAGCAGGAGTGGGATGAGGAGGGGCAGCGCAGGGATGGGCAAAGAAAGTACCAGAATGTCCCAAACCAGGGCTGTGCGAGCTCTGAGACTCCACTCCCAGCCCCTCTGATCCCACTCAGCACCACCCAGGGCTGGGGGCAGTGCTGCCAGCCCACCCAATAGGCTTTTCCCTGGACAGTGGCCACAGAGCACAGTCAGAAACGTGGGGACAGTTCCTTCCACACCTTTCCTCATGCCCCCCCTTTGCCAGAGACCTACAACAGGTGATAAGAATAAAACACTGCACAGGGTTGGAAGAGCTGGGAAGCAGCACTGGCTGGTGTCAGTCCAAAGGGAAGCACGGAGACAGGGGCTGGGGGTGGGATGCAGTGGCTGTCCCCACACTCCCCCTGGGCAGCTCAGCTCTGCTGTCCTCAGGCAGCTCAGCTCTGCTGTCCTCAGGCTGCGACTGGGGAACTCCACCCCAAGACTGGGAGCTGTGGAGAAGGACAGAGCAGCCTCATGCTCCTGCAGTGGGGAGAAAAAGGGGTGAAGAGCAGAGTGGGGAGGGACAGCCTCCTGTCCCCAGGGGATGCACGGCCCGAGGAGGCTGGTGTGATGTGCAGGATGGGGGTTCCTGTGGTCCCCATGTGTCACCTCTCACCCATGGCTCTCGGGGAGGGGATGCACTCCAGGAGAATGCTCCTGCTGCTCCTCCCTTCTCCCTGCACTGTACGTGGTCCATTCTCTTTACACACAGCCTCAGTCGGGCATTACAGAAGCGGGGGGGCATTTTCTCCCAGAAGCTGGGGGGCATTTTCTCCAAGTGACACAGTTTTCCTTTTCTGCCTCTCCACATGCCAGCACTAGGTCTGTAATTTATTGGCAATTTCTATGTTAATACATCCTGACTATAAAAAGAGGCATCACTTCCCAGAGGTGTGAGGTGATCAGAGCCCTGATGGCTTCTGACAGTACCTGGGCAAGCACTTTGGCATTCAGAGCAAGGTAACACCCAAAAAAGGGAGAAAACACCCCAAAAGACTAGAAAGGCAGTTGATCCCTGGAAAGGGGGACAAAGAAAGAAAATGGCAATGGGAAAAGAAAGGAGGAAGGGGAGAGGAGTGGCAAGGGGGAGATGGCAGCAGGCGTTGCTGGTGACACATCAGGCTGCTGTGCTAAATGGCCTTAACAAGCAACCTGAGAAGGGGATAATGAAAACGCCTCCCCCCCGGGACAGCGCGGCTCCAGCCTGACCTTTCCCAGCTGCCGTGTACAAACATCTTCAATAAATAAAGAGACACTTATCTCCTGTCTGCTGAGATGGGAGGGATGGGGCGAGGGGGGTCTGTGGCAGTGAGAGGAGGGCTTTCAGGGGTTTAGGAGCAGTTGAGGGGCTGGTGGAGTGGGTGACAGCTCTGGACCCCCTCGGGGGTCACCACGGCTGCCTGGCAGGCAGGGGCTTCAACAACAGACAAACCCCACTCTTGTCATACTGGATTCCCACGGGCTCCTCACGAAGGGAAAGGAAGACTTTGATGTCAAGGTGAGATGGGTCAGAGCTGGGCGAGGTGCTGAGCTCTGCTGCTCCCACCTGGAAGCACAGCAAAACCCCTCTGGACAGCAGTGGCTGGGAACACCTCCGTGGAACTGTTCACAGGGCCTTGGACCAGGCTCTGAGTAACCTGCTCTAGTGGAAGGTGTCTTTGCCCGTGTCGGGATTAGGACAAGGTGACCTTTAAGGTCCTTTCCAATCCAAACCCTTCTAGGATTCTCTGATTCAGAGCCTCTGCCCAAAAATAATGGTCTAGGGTCTAGAAGATCTTCCGGACTCTGCAAAACCTGGGACAAGTAGATGGTTTGGCAAGACATGAGCATGTTCAGAAACAAATCAAGACTCTGAGGGTGTCAGAGATGCCCGGAGGTGGATAGGATGGGGGGATGCTTCATCTTTCTTCTGCACTGGGAAGCACAAAGCAGGAGAAAAAGCGAGGCAGCTTTCCACCTCTGCTTCTTGACAAGCAGGAAAATGACCACCAGCCTCAAGCATTTTTTCTTTTGCTCATCTGAGCACCTGGGCTGCCTCCCTGGAATCCTTCAGGCATTTGTGGTTTGCTGTAAAGGCCCCAGCAGTGGGGGAAGTCCACCTCCAGCACACACATCCCTTTGGCCAGAGGAAGCAGGTCACATCTCCCTCTGGCTTGTCCCCAAACCAGAGGCCAGCCCTGGGGACCTCACAGCCCCAGCACCCACCCCACAGCCCCAGCACCCAGCCACAGCCCCAGCACCTACCACACAGCCCGTGGAGTCCACCTTGCGGTCCGAAACACACTTGAAGTTGCGGGTGCAGCCGCCATTGTTGCGGGAGCAGTCCCGGACGGGCCCAAAGGAGGAGAGCAAGTCATTGATGGTTTCAAAGTAGGTGGACAGCATCGCTTCTTCCCTTGGAGACAAAACACACTGTTAGGGCTGGCAGGGAGCTGGCATAGCACGGACACAGGCAGGGCAATCCACAGAGGGCTGCTCTGGCAAAATCCCTGCATCCTGATTAGTGATACCGAGCCAAAGGAAGCTTCCAAGAAAACAGGGCTTTGTGATTATACTATACAATAAATTTGCTGCATAACTCTGGCATCTTTCATAGACTCAACCAGACATGGGGTTTCAAAGATACTATCCACCAGTTTTATCCAAACTAGCAACTAGGAGATGCTTTATTAGTAGCCCGGAGCTGGGCATGAATCCAGCCCTACACTAGACAACAGCAAATCCAAAGCCATAAAACTTCCTGCATGTTTCACAGCTGGGCCAAACCTCCTGAGCATCCATACCCCGTCCATCACCATCACCCACATCCACTCCAAGGGCACTGACAAAGCTGGAAAGACACATGAAACTTGGCTTCATGCTTGCTGGGATGGGGATGTGGAGCAGATAATGCAGGGAAGGGACCTGGAGCAGATAATGCAGGGATGGGTGCAAGCACAGCTCTGCTGCTCTGCTCCAGCCCATTATGTGCACAGCCTCAGGCAGTGCTGTGCTGTGCCACCCCTCTCCTAAGCAAGCAAGAAGCATGAGCACCTAGGAATAGTTCCAAGGCCATGTGAAGCCTTGGGAAACTCCCAGCCCTGCCTCTCGGAGCTGCACATGCAGCAGATTTCGCCTGTGACAAAGCATTCAGGCACTCTGCCTTCTGCTGGGCTCCTGCAAAAGGAACACAGCTGCTTGTCAAGAGCTTTAAGCATCTCCAAGATATTTTTCATCTTCAAAGCACAGTTTATATGTTAACCAATACCCACAACCCATCCTGGGCAACAGAACCCATCACCCTCTCACCGACAGGAGAGAGACAAAGTGATCAGAGAGAGAGAAGGGTCACGGAACAAGTCACTGATAGTGACAGACATGACCTCCACAGGCTGTTTATTAGATCTTTACACACAGGAGGCTGCAAATTAACGCCGACCCCTCAGGCCTCAATACCCCCAAGGCAATGCTGGGGGTCACAGCATGGTGTATTCTCCTTGAGCCTCTCCCCATCATCGGCCATCAGCACAATGACTCAATGCCCAGCACTAGTGCCCCTTTTTTGGGGGGTTTAATGTGAAAACAGTCTGCTTGGCAATGAAACAGCAGTGAAGGAATATTCATCAGCCCTGGAGGGCCGCGGCAGTGCTGTCTGGAAGCAGCCCTGCGTTCTCTATCAGCAGAGGGCCCCTGAGCTCACACACCGTCACACTCACGCACACCGCCCTGCCAACACCGAGCGCTCAAGAAAACCATGAGTCAGGAATTAAAAAAGAATATAATGAAACTGGCACCAAAATGATGAGATTTTAAAAATAAATCAATTGCTGTGCTGTTTTGGGCTTGGTTGTTTGGTTTTTTTATATTTTCCTCCCCTAAATTTGCTTTCTGAGCCTTTAGGCTATAACCAAGCTTTCCCCTGCAAACTCGAGGGCTAGAAACTCCTCAGAGACCAAACCCAAATAAAGCCTTATGCAGTATTGACATCATGATTTTTTAGATTCTGGATTTCAAGGGAATCACAGGATTCCAGAAGTTGGGACTTTCAACAAGGAAAACACCATTAAAAGCTGCAAGAAATAGTAAATTGGCACATCCCCGTGGGGTGGATGAGTTATCCCAGCACTGGGGCAGCTCTGTGCCCACTGTGGTGCCCCACAGAGCAAATTCATGTCTGTGCTGCCCGCTCTCACCCCAATTAATGCTTCCCAATTAACTTTTCACTCTTAGCAATCAAGCTCCTGATATTCTCCCTTTCTTGGCCCACCTCCTAGATTTTCCAGCATATTTGGAGATGAATCTCCCTCTGTCCTTTCTTGGTCAGGTTTCAAATATCTTTAGAGGCCGTTTTCTATTAGCACTCTGTTCCCATCAGGATCTGCACCTCCTCTGAAATGAGGGAGTGAGAAAGGCAGGATATATTAGATCAGGGCATGTATTTCTGCCGGAGAGATGGGGGGGAGGAAGGGGATATTATTTACTAACTAAAACCACTGTTTATTCATGTAGGGAGAAGTATTTTTAAAAAGCCAAAACCAACAAACCATGACAGCTCTTCCACCACCCACCCCAAAAGCTCGGCCCCATCTGGTCCTCCCAGGGGGTTTCTCACCGTGGGTGGACAGCAAGGAGAACCGTGCACCCATCCTCCCTCCTGGCTTTTATATTGAGCCACCAAACAACCCACATCCCTGGAAGGAGAAGGTGAGGAGCTACAGCTGCTTTGGGTGCTGGAAAGGAGATCTTGGGGCTGGGTCCTTGCACAGGATTGCTCCAGAGCAACAGAATTCTGTCAGGAGACACCGGCTCATCCCACATGGCACTAGGCTGGGGCTGGCAAGAGCAGCTTGTCATGCTTTAATTAAAACTTGGAAGCACAAACCAACCTCCTGCCCTCGGGAGGGCTGAGGATGGGAATGGGAAACTCGCTCTCCAAGGCCTGGCATAATGGATGACCCCTGCCAAAGCCCGGGCAGGGCTGGCGAGCTGGAATGAGCCATTAAGCGTATTAAAATATTAACCTCACTGGGAGGCCGGGCAGCGGAGCCGCAGGGAAGTGTTCAAGTGTCACCTGTGAGAGGGGTGGGTGGGGGCAGACGCAGGGAGGCTGCTCGGCCAGATCAGTTCCACGTTGGCTGTCGTCACATTAGAGGAGCTGCCCTTCAACACAGAGCCCTGGCCGGGGCTGGCAGCTCATGAGAGGCTGATGTGCTGCTCGCGGCGAGCTGGGAGCAAACTTCACTCTCATCTGCCTCTGGAGGGGCTGGAGGAGCCCAGCTCAATGCAGGCAGGTGCTGCCGAGTCCCTGGCACTGCCAGCCTCAATGGCTCCATTTAATTTTGGGAGCGAAGAGCAGTCATTAATTACCTGCCTTCTGTGGCCACACGTGACACAGAGCAGATGACTTTCCACCCACACGGCTCTGGCAGTGACCCCTGCCTGTCCTTCCCTGCCCACTGTATGGGGCTCCTGTTCTCAAATTCCAGAGCCAGCCCTGAGAGAACGCAGTGCTGACAAGGCAGGGGACACTTGAGGAGCAACGGCAGCATCTGGCCACCAGTGCAGGGAGCCCACAGGGGACAGCCATCCCCAGCACCGCCTGGGTGCCAGATTACACCAGCCCTGATGGATGAATCACCTTCCCTGCAGTAACAAGCTGCCTGCAAAAGAACAGCTCTTGTTCTCCACCTCTCCGAGTTGGATTTCAGTGACTAAGCCCCCGATCCGTTCTGACAGGGTGGATGGAGAAGGACAGGCTCCGCAGTTGTGCCGTGCCCCAAGCACATCAAAGAGCCCAGGGAAGCTGCCGGAGGCCTTGGCTGGAGCCAGGTGCCAAAACCCCACGGAGCAGGCAGGGCTCAGCACCTGGTGTACTGGGAAGATGGGGAAATCCATCACTGACCAAAGCCAGGTCTTGTCAAAAAGGGCAGAGCAAAGGGAGAGAGCAACCTAACTTCTAATGCCAGATCCTCTCCCCAAGCACATGAACATCATGAACACACACACACACACACACTCACTCTTACTTTCTTTAAATCTCCAGCCCTCCAAGGACACCTGCAGACACCCAAATGATATAGTTATAAATGAAACACACTCCCCTCCCTGCCAGGACCCACTGAACACACACCCAGCAGCAGTAAAACCCAATTCTCTATCCTCATGCCACAAATGCCCAGTGTGGTGCAGCACAGCAGGGCTCCCCTCCTGACTCTGCTCCCAGGGTGTAGACCATGGCACCCATCCTCTCACAGCCCCATCCCACTTCCCACCCCCTGCACTCGCCTGGATTCCCTCAAAAACACTTTTCTCCACCCTCCCGCTTTGTTCCAGGTCTCATTAATGAAGCAGATTCACTGACAAATACCGCTGGGGGTTATTTATTCATGAAATACCAACACCATGCAATTCTCAAAGCCTCCAAAGCACTCATCCCAGAATAAGCTCCAGAGCTTTGCAGTGGCTCTTCTCTCCAGCTCATCCTGAAGGGGATTAGTGGGTGTTATCCAACTCTGCTGCCCCTTTTTATTGCCTGCTAATGGTTAAAGACTTCAGTGCCTTAGAAAGTTCACCATCGCTGAGAAAAATAAAGAAAAGAATGCGAGCTGGGGACTAAGCCAGTGCCATCTGCTCCCGGAGCTGGGTTTGGAGAGGGAGCAGGGTGGGAGCTTGAGGTTCCGGAGTTTCTAGAGACAGGGCCCACTAGCAGCACAGGCTGTGATGCTGTGTCACCTGCAGATTCACCCAGAACTACCCAGCACAGCACAGCACAGCCAGGAGGGCTCATGCCCAGCACCTTGTGCTGCTTCTGCTTCCATTGAACAGGGAACTTCAGAGCTGCTGCACTTGCAAACCAGGACAGAGCAATTTACACCCAGATCCTGCACCTTTCAGCTCATCTGCTGCTTGCCTGAGCAATTCTGAGCAGCTCTCCTATGATGCCCTGCAAAATTCATCACAGAAATGGGGACAAAGGGTGATTGACACACGGACCCCAGCTGAGGGTGTACTGCAAAACTCAAAATCACATTCTTTATAATTATATGTAATCAATAAAACCCCAAGCTGCAGCTGCAAAGCCCAGATTCAGAAGCAAAGAATTGATCAGCACATGAGACTGGGACCTGGGCTGCAAGTAGAACCCTAGGCACCCCTGGTGCCACCACGTGCAGCCCCAGCACCACACTCAGCACGTGGCATTCCTGCCCTCAGCAAAGGCAGAGCCACCCCTTCCCCAGGGGAGTGCCCCCAGGACCCCCTGTGTGTCACAAACATTCGTTTTTGCTCCCAGCTTCTGTACACCGGGGGTGATTTTCTTCCCATTTAAGACAGGCAGCCAAGGCAACAAGAGAAGAGGATGAAAAGTGCTCACTGCTGCTGGATGGCCAACTGAAGATGTTTTCCAAGTTATTTTTAGTACTTTTCGCACTTCCCACACTCACACTACAATTCCAGCTGGGTCTGCTGCACTACAGGCTCGGCTTTTCTGTGCTGAGAGCCATCCAGTTAAACACCCAAATTATAGTGAACATGCAATAAATGATCACCTGAGAAAAGTGGTCTCCAATGTAAATGCAACAGAGTATGTTTTTTCTGGGATTTCAAGCCTTTTCATTTTTATTCTGCCTGCAGCAAGAGACCGTTCTCTCTACAGCCCTTTCCTGAATCCCTACAACATTTAATCATGGAGTCACAGAACAGTTTGGGTTGGAAGGAACCTTAAAGATCACCTCATTCCACCCCCTGCCATGGGCAGGGACACCTCCCACTGTCCCAGGTTGCTCCAAGCCCCAACGTCCAGCCTGGCCTTGGACTTTGCCAGGGATCCAGCGGCAGCCACAGCTTCTCTGGGCACCCTGTGCCAGGGCCTGCCCACCCTCCCAGGGAAGGATTTCTTCCTGATATCCACATCTGTGGAGAATGCAGCAACCATCTCCTACAGCACTGAACCATGAGCCAAGCAAGTCCATCCACACACTGACCAAGCTGGAATGCCCTGGAAAAGTTAATCTCCATCCCCAGCACTGAAGGCGCTCATGAGGTGGTGGCAGCTTCTTACTTGGGGACTTCACAGCCTCAAATTTTGGCAAGCTGAAGCTCCTGTCTTTAACCAGGTGTCCCGGCTGTGTCTGCATCAGATTTATTATTTTATGTAGGAAAAAAGTGATTTTCTGCCCACTACACTGACAACCACTTTTCAGCCACTGTAGCAGTGCTGGAAGGTTTGAAGAAAAACCACTATCCAGGTCCTCAACTGGGAGAAATCATCCTCACTTGAGTGACGCTGGAGAAGGCATTTCAACGGTGCTGTGCTGACATTCCACAGCTGATGAGCTGCTTGCTATAAATTTTCCGGGTAGTCTCGGTTCTTGTGGCAATACTATAATAAACACTTGCAGAAACGCTCTCCCAAAAACCTTGAGGTTGAAAGTGTGAAAAATTCCCCACCAAGCTTCAATAATTTGCTGGAGATTCAATAAAACCACCCCTCTGCCGGAGCGTTTTGAAGCTCACTTCTGCAAGCAGAAGGGCCAGGAATTTAATTACAGCAAAGCAAAGCGAAAACAAACACACCGGGATAAAAGCGAGCTCGGAAAGCACATCCCAGGGGACATTGGGTTCACAAAAACCCTGCATCCCGCTGCAGCCCCCCCAGAGCCAGCACAGCTCTGCCATATGAAGGACCAGGGTATCACAGATGAATTAAACAAGATAGTTTCAATTCTGAGTATTTTTCTTGTTTCAGGGAAGGTTGTGGCTGCGGTTTCAACCCTGCACAAGCCAAAGGAAATGCAGGAGGTGCTGGCTCAGCCTCCCAGGCAATGTCAGTGCTGGGCAGTTTAAGAAAAGGCTCATGAGCCTCAAGATGGATGGCAAAGCCCAGTCAGGAAGTGTGCTGGGAATTCCATGTGTTGGTAGCTGCTTTGCTGTGGTCTGTAATCCATTCCTAACTCAGCAGGATGTGCTTCCAGTGTGCTGGATGCTCCTGTGTGCCAGGAACCTCAGCAGCAAAACTGGGATGGGATGGGATGGGATGGGATGGGATGGGATGGGATGGGATGGGATGGGATGGGATGGGATGGGATGGGATGGGATGGGATGGGACAGGGGCTTGGAGCACAGCAGGTGCTCCCAGCGGGACAGAAATCCCACATGAAGCACCTGGGGACACCAGCCAGGAGGAAACCCAGCACTGCCAAGCATCGTGTCCCCCCGACCACCCCAGCAGATACGATGGGCACTGCCAGGGAGACACCAAGGCCCATCAGGCATGCCAAGAACGGAGCCTTGGCCATGCCATGTGGGTACACACTGGCCTAGGCACACAGGAAAAGTGCAAGGCATGAAATTATAAAGGTTGTGAGGTCACATACCCAAAACTTAAGGAAATTAAGAATTAAGGTTGCCAGGACAACCTTAATGCAGTCTCCGGTAATTTTGCCTTTGATGAGGGTGTTGACTCCAAGACCACATATAGGAGGGTTATCCTAAGGACCTATCTCTCCCCAAATGCCAAAGGTGATGGTGCCAAGCTGCAGCCAGGAGCCCCTGGAACAGTCCAGAACTCAGTTTAGGCATCCCAAAACCCATCCCTGGGTACCTACAAATATCCACAGCTTCTCAGCCCTGCAAACCACTTCATCTGCAGCTTCCCAGTATCTTGTTTTCTCTTCCTTGGAGGACACATAGCTCCTACTTTATTGTACTCTATCCAGGCACTGTTCTGCATGCACAATTACTTAGCTCCTCGTGGCTTGCTTATGCTTTACTCAACACCGAGAAGCAGCAGTATTTCACAACAAATAAAGTGATTAAGTTCCCAATCTCCCTGTGATCATCCCCATTTTACAGACAGGGAGCCAAGGCACAGGCACAGTGATGTAAAAAACATCCACTCTGTTACGTGCACCAAATCTGAGACATTTAGATGTGATTTTTCAGAGTGCTTAGCATTAAATGACACTTTCCCTGCTCAAAGTACAGCTCTCATTGACTTTGGTTGAAGTTTTTACAGCTTCACATTAATGCAGATCATTCCCAGAGCAGGTTCATCAGCTGTGCTGAGCGAGGCAAAGGTGAAAAACTAGGATATGATCATGCCATTAAAGACGATTCCATAACGCATATGCACAGAGGGGCTGCCTGAAGGCTGCACAGCAAACCGACCCTGGCACCTCCCAGCTCTGCAGTTCTGCAAACTTGATAACATTTGCTGAAGAGGAGCCTGTTGGGGGTTTTATTCTGGGCAGGGAGAAGGGCGTTCAGCCTGGAGAAAGAGGACATTTTCCAGCAGCAGCTGCAGGACGCAGCATCACTCAGCCTTCAGTGGGCAGAACTCTCTCCGGGGCAAAATCACCTGGGCAGGCTCCTCCCTGACAGCTCCCTGCTCCCTCCCTGTTTGGTCCCAGTATAAACCATTCCTCTCCCCCATTCTCCCAGTTCCCCTTCCCCACCAGCCCCAAACTCGGTGTTTTTGGCCAGCAGCTGTCTCTGTGCTTGGGCACAGACAATTGCTGTCGGCTCTCACGGCTAAAACCAAACAAGGCTTCACGCTGTGTGCAGCAATTCAAGGTTTTCAAAAGCACTTTTGAGCTGGACAAATTAAGGCTGTTCTTTGCCGCTAGAAGAGGGACCCTCCACAAAACGCCTGCCTCAATCCTCTGCAACAGTGTTGCCTGGGGGGAGAAACAGAAATCTTAGAAAAACAAGCAATCAAGCAAAAGCCAAGACAGAAGGCCTGAGATCTCTCGCCCTAAATTATTAAAGGCTGAAAACATCATGAGCTATGTCAGGCCACCCCAGCACCAGGCAGTGATTGCAGCCCTGCCTAGGCTGGTTCAGATACAACACAGCTTCACATGGATTCTGCACGACATGGCAAAAAAAAAAAAAGTCATTAATGGCAAAACTGCCATTAAACTCAGTGCTGTGACGAGCCCTGGGCATCGCCTCACCACCTCACCTGTATCCACTCCCAGCATGGGAGGTCACATGCTGGAGAGGGCAGGAACATCAAGCCACCCTCTCCCTGTCTCTGCCCTTCCAAGCCACCAGCAAACCAAGAGTTCAGGTCCTGGCTCATTCAGCATTCCCAAGGCATGAGCTGAAGGACTTTCCCATTTAAACCAGACATACATTCTGGCCCAAACAAGAGCTTGGCTGTGCCAGTTTCCATCTCTCCACCCTGCTTCCCTGGCCTAGAAATTGGGAATTTGCTTGCTGGTGAGGCCAGAAAGACAAAAGAGGAGGTGGAAGGACCCCAGCCCATGTGCAGGCTCCATCCCCTGCTCCTGGGCCCCATGGCTGCACGGCTCCCCAGCCCCACAGAAGCAGAGATGTCCTACGCTGCCCCATGGGACAGATCCAGTATGGGGGCTTTGGCCATCCCAAGCATTTGGCACTGGACTCAGACTTCAGCCTCTGCTTGGCAAGAACGACTCCCTGGGATTTTCCTTCCCTTTTACACTCTTCCGGGGTATTTTGGACAAGTTTTTTTGTCCTAGTGGGCTCTTCTGGGTCTGATTTTGGAGCAATTCATGAAGGTCACGAGGAAAAGTTGGATTTTGCAGGGAAACTGGGAGAGGGAGGGGCCACAGCCCAGACTCAACCCCTCTCATTGCCCAGCGACTGGGGGAGGTTTCCAACACACATATAAAGTGCCAAGATGTGGTGCTGATAAGCACTTCAGAAATGCTGATAGAATTAGATTAGACAAACAGGAAACATCCAGGGCTGCTGGATCAGATATCCATGTCCTGATTTTTCACAGATGTTCCTATCGATCCGCGGGGAACAGACAGCGCCGAGCTCCTCAGAAGCTGGGTGCCAGGGACCAGCCATCCCCACACAGGCAGGGATGAGTGTTGGGAATGCAGATCCCTATGGAATGCTGGCTGCAGGCAGGGCAGCCCGGGAGGAGCGAGCTCTCAGCATCTCGTGCAGCTCCAGGAGCAACACCAAGCTCTGCCATAAAGCTCCATCCAGCTGAACCCCACACACCTGGGTGACCTTCACCAACCCCTCTGCATCCCAGGGGTCACCAGATCCCAACCTGCGTGGCTCCCAGCCATGGCATGGGATGCAAGCAGCCCACGTCAGAGGGATTGCACATGGCTGCACAAAGAGAGGGGTGAGAGCCCACGGGAAGCAAAACTGGAGCTTTTTTTGGGAAACAAACCTGTCAGCTGTGTTATAGAAAACATCACACACCTGGGTCAGTTACTAGGGATACATTTATGCATATGTATCCATATATGCATAGCTTTGGTGCTATATATAGCATCTTCCATCAGCAACACTCACTGGCTCAAAAAAAGCCAGATGAATGTCCACAGACAGAGGAACTGAGGCACAACCAGATTATTTACAGCTCATTTCCAGAAGCACTCTTTGAAGTTAGAATCCAATTAATTTTGTACCTGGGGAGAGATTAGCATTGGGTTTTCTGTCCATCTGGGCAGGTTTTTCAAAAGGGCTTGGCTTTTAACTAGGCACCTGAAGCAGACTGTGTTTTCCAAGCATCCAGGAGCAGCTCCGTGGAGCACAGGTGCATTTGTCACAAGGGCAGCACTCTGCTCTGAAAGCCACTGGTCACTGAGCCCTTCTGAGGACACTGCTTCCACGGGTCTGGTCTCCAGAGGTGAGGAGCATCCTGATCTGCTGCTGCTGCTGCTGCTGCTTTTGGTAGGCACCCATTCCACCCTTGCCTGGAGATGTGGGCACCTCAGACCAAAGAATTTTCTGCCCTGGAGAAAAAGAGGGGTTTGTGCTGGCTTAAATCCCTGAGCAAGGTCAGCCCAGGATCAGAGAGACACCACTGCTGGCTCAGGGGAGGTGATGGGGATTGGTGGCTGGGGAAGGTCTGCACCACCCTGAGCAGCAGGCATATCTCATAAAATCACATCGGTTATTACCTAGAAGTGCACCCACGCTGCCAGGAGGGTTCCTCTTCCACATCCCCTGCAAAGCTGTGCCACTGTGGCCTTGGGCATTGCCTGGACAGAACTCAAAGCTGCCACACACTCATCCCACCCTGCAAACTCCTTGGGCCAGAGGCTGTATTTAGCCCTGCACTTGTGGCACCTCTTCACTCCTCAGAGCCTTTCCTGATCCGTAGTGCCACGAATCTCCCATCAGAGGCACACCCCACATCCCACACCCGGCACAAACAAGGCCCCGGAGCCCACAGCCTGGAAAGCTCTGATCCAGGCAATGGCTGCAAAGCATCACCTTTGGACTTCTGAGGAAGACACACAGCTCCAAATGCACATGAAAGCCCCAGAGGCCAACGTTTCCCAAACAAACAGCTCCCACCAGGAGGGCACAAGCAGCCCCGGCTGCAGCATCGCCCGCCTGTAATGAGCTAACCCGCAGGCTCCCTCCTGGCTCCGCAGCTCGTGGGGTAATTGCTGCACATTTTTAGCCTTGCCTGCAGCCGTATCATGCAGCAAAGGCTGCCAAGCTGTGTCCAGGGCCAGGTGTGTTCAGAAAAAAAGAATAATCAGCATCTAAAAAAAGAAGAGAAACAAAAAAAAGGAGAAAAATCTGACACTAAACTCTTGCTTCCGTTTTTTTTTTCCTGGATGAACCAAATTGGCTGCCATCGAAGCAAATGGCAGATGAAGAAAACATTGACTTTCTGCTTGGGTCAATAAACAAGATAAATTGAGTGGGGAGTTGGACGTGGAACAGGGAACATCGTCATTTGCCTGAGGAGAAGAGAGGGTTAAAGGCAGAGAGGCTGAAGCAGGGCATGGTTTTATCTCATGCAAGGGTGTTTCACCGGGGAGCTCAGCACTGGGAGGCAGGAACTGTGCTGGCTCTGCCAAGGCTTGGGACTGTGCCATGGGACTGGGTCTGATGTGTTTAAAACATGATCCTAGACCCCAATCCTAAGATGGGGGATTGCATTCCTGCAACTGAGCATCTGCTGGTGCCAGGGGCTTTGTCCAGAACTGGTGCACAGCCTGTGCAGGGCTGAGACCTGACTGCTGCTGGTCCTGGAGTGGCCAGACCAACCCTGGCCCAGATCTGAGAGGCCAAAGACAGGATTCAGCTCATCTACCCCACAGATACACATAGGACTGGTTGCTATGGGCTCCTCCAAACTCACAGGCAGAAAGTGGCTCTTCTGTGGATGATCCCCTTGCCCTAAGGCAGTCCAAAAGAGCTGACCCATGCCCTGAGCCCCACAGACCAGATATCCAATGGTCAGAGAAGGCAGCCTTGGGGATTAGCTCAGATACAGACCTAGGGATGCTCTAAGCTACTCCTGAGCACAGTCAAATCAGTCCCAGCCTAGAGCTGCTGGAACTACCTGTAACAGATGCCAGGGATGCTGGTCTTGCTGAGGAGGAGTAAGGCCTTGTGATCACCTACAGCATTAGACAGGTAAAGCACCACTTGGGAGAGACATTAAAGGCCTGCAGTAGAGCTGCATGATGGCAGAGGTTGCAAGGGATCCATCAGGGACCCTGTCCCACAGGTAGTGATGGGAGCTACAGGCAGGTGTGCATGTGATGGGAACATTCCTCCCCTCAGGCCAACCAGATCTCAGCCATCAGGTTCGTTTCAGTTGCCACAGTGTGTTGTGGTGAAGGATATTAGGTTTGAACCACAATTCACAGCGGTGCAGGACGTGGTCTTCACCATCCCTGCCTGATTAGATCTGTCAGAATCCATCAGCGGGAACTTTGCCTGGGAGCCCTCTCTCCAGCTGCACATTTAGCAACAGGAGATTGATGACAGCAGATTAAAAAAAAGGGTAAAAGAGAAAGACAAGAGCAGCGTTTGCACACTGCAGGACCACCCTCCTTCTCCGGCTCATCATACTTCACTCACCACCTTTATTTCAGTCTCTGTCTTAATTAAGAAGACTAAACAGAAAAGCCTCTGTGCTGATCCAACATCTGCCTCGAGGGGCTGAGGAGGATGCCCAAAATGCAATTTGCTTCCTTTAAAAGATATTAGAAACAGCCATGCGGGCACATGGTCCAACAACAAACCCTGCAAACCACTGGGGAGCAGTGGATGAAGATCTGATGGGTGCTGGGAGCATCCCTCAGAGCCCGGGCAGCCTCCAGGTAGAGAGGGGAGCTGTGAGCATCAGGAGGGCTCTCAGAGTGGGCAGGGGGAAGGGAGGGCGGATCCCCCCCCAATATCCACTGCAGGATGCACCCCACTGCTCTTCAAGGGAGGATCCCTCAGCCTGACTCACTTCACCTTGCAGCGGTGAGAGAGCGATGCCAGCCCGGTGCTGTGCGTGAGGAGAGGCGAGGATTACCCAAAGCCTCTCCCAAAATACAAGCCAAGACTCCCCTTTGATTATACACATGAGGGCCAAAGCATCGATTTTCCAGCCAATAAACAGCAGCAGAAACAAACCTCTGCAAATGCGACCCTTGAAAAGAGAGTCAAGCTGGAGGTTTTTGGAGGCAGAGCTCACTGGAGAGGCAAACCTGGGGATTTCTGAGAAGGAAAACAGTCAGTGGTTGTTTTTTTACCATTTCATCTAAGCAGGCTTCTCCAGGCATATTAGCAAAAAGTGGGGATCATAGCAAAGACTGAGCTTTACATGTTTCTCCAAGTTTTTCTCCCGATGGAAGGAGCACTGCAGAGCTGGAACGCTGCCCGGTCACCGGCCTGAGGGCAAGGAACTTGCTTTTGGCATTTGGACTAATTCATATTAGAAGATTCGCATTTGGACTAATTCATATTAGAAGATTCTCATTTGACTTCAGCAATATTCACCTCCATCTATCCAAAACCAAACTGGGTGTAAAGAAATGCAAATGACATTGCAACTCCTGAGGGTCCACCCTGCCACAGGAGAGCATTCCCAGGAATAAAGCTCCAACCAGGAGCTGGCATTTTGGGATCATCTGCAGACTTGGAGGGTGAAATACTGTCTTTCTGTGGGCAGGCTGCAGGATGTGCCAGTGCTCCAGCCTCCTCATCTGTAAAACGGGGACAACAGCAGCTACCTGCCTCCCACTGTGCCACACAGTTAATTAATGCTCCTTTGAGTTGTGAAGATTAAAAATGGCGTAAAACCGCAAAATAGCGGTTTATTATTGTTATGAATGAAGCCTCCACTCGTTCCATCAGTGCCCCTTAAAGCAGTGCTGCTGCAGACACTGAGAATTGCTCCCAGCAACTCTACTACTGCTGGCATTCGCAGGGGTTTGACTGTAGACTTCCAAGTAAGAGCTTTGAACACATCGGGGAAGAAAAAAGAGAGAACAAACAGAAATTTCCACCACATTTTGTGCTTCGCACTTGGAGACGATGCTCCCAATGATGCTCCCACAATGCTCCCACCCTCCCAGGGGCTGGAACAAAACAAACCACAGACAACATCTCTTCATCTCCTGTTCTCACCTGTGCTTCACCTTCACAGGCTGCCATACCCTGGCATGGGGAATGTCGGGACAGGCCGTACTGTGAGGACACAGAAACACCAAACTGGGATCACATGGCTGCTTCAGGAAGAGTTTACGATATTGTCTCTAACAGGTGGGAGAGGTTTACAGGAAGAAGCAAACCAAGGGCAGAACAGTGTGGCCTAATTATGCAGGGGCATGGACAGACCCCTTGTTCCAGCTGTTCCCAGATGTTGGCAACACCCAAATCATGTCCTGTCCTCCCAGGTGCACTGGCAGGAGGGACCACGGGAGCCCTCCTCACTCATCCCCTCACCCTGGGGGCTCTCTGGCCCCTACAAACCCTTGTTTACCCTCATCCAGTGCCATAAGCATCACACCTGGAGGAGCAGTGGCCCAGTGCCTATCACAACCCCTGAGCCAATCCCCAGTCCCTATCCCAGTCCCATTCTCAGTCCCTGTCCTGCCACTGGTGGTTTTGAGTTGGTAAAACCAGACAAACACACAGGAAAAGGAAGTTCAGATCCTGGCTCAAGCACTTCAGGCAAGTCTCCTTTTTCCACCTATGCTTCCTGCATTATTTAACAGAGGACCAGCATTGTTTCCTTGGCTGCCCATTGCACATCTTCAGCCCGCATCTCCCCGAGGTAGAACCCCCTTCTTTGACGCCTCTGCAGCAACTGGCATTCTGCTTTCCCGACCCTGCAGCCAGTCTCTCCGTGCCCTGGCACTGCAATCCTGACCTGGCAGAGCAGCTTGTGGCTCTCCATCCCCCAGCACTGCCATTCCCCCTCTCCAGACCCCTCCAGCATGCCTGGCTGAAGGACTCCGATGCCTGCAGCACACGGTGGCCGTGCTGCTCCCGACAGGCACCTTTCATGTTTAATTCAGCGGCTGGTTTAGTTAATCTATTTTTTAATAATTCATCCCTTCCATCTTAATTTTGGTAGTTGTTGAAAATCCCTAATAAAACATTTAGGGCCTCTTTTACTGGAGCAGTGGCATGATTTACTTGATGGAATCCAGTCTTTGATGTCCTATCTTAATTCCCTCCCTCCCACCGTGCCTCAATCCTGTTTATCACTGTGCCAGAGGTAAGAGGTTCTCGTCGAGTTTTGTAGCACTTGAGACGCTTGGTCAGCGTTAATAATTCAGCTGCCCCGCACAGCTTAGACAAATCATGTAGCAAAACAGCCTCTTCCCTTTATTAACAGCTCCCTCTGCCACCATGGACCCGGGCATGGGCTGGGATGTGGAGCAGAGGGACTGGGATGAGCATCCCGACCTGGCAGAAGTGCCAGGAAAACTTCACAAGTGCCAACTGCATTGTTGGGAGGATATACACCCTTTTACAAGGCTTGTATTTCATCCTCTACAGCCCGAATGGGGAAACATGCTGGGTTTCTGCATCTGTAATTGGGGAAGAACAGATGGTGGAGGCACAGTTGGAAGTAATACGGCCATTAAAATAATCTATACGGCTTGTAATTCGCCCTCACGTGGAGAAAGAGGAGGGCCTGCCCCTGCCCGAGTGCCCACCCAGGCTGCAGGAAGGGTGGGCACAGGTTTGGGGTTTTTTCTGTTGTGATATTTTGGTGGGTTTTGATGGGTTTTACTCTCTCCTTTCCCCTGGGATGCTCTGCATGCTCCTCTTGAAGTGATTTGAGGAGCCAACAGCTGAACCAGAGTCTCTTCCACTGGGTAGTATTTAATTGCCATGTGCCATGTGGAGCACATTTTTCTGCCCCTATCACCCAGTTAAAGCAACTTCTAGCTTTATACATACCTTAATGATAGGAAAAGAGCAGCAGAACGCCCCAAGCACTTCAGAGAGATCAGGGCATCTCTGCAGTTAACTTTCAAATGGGGATGATGTGAGAAAGAATTATGGAAAAACACTCCTGTTGATTCACGAAAATTGAAATCTCTCAGGGGAACACACAGGCTTTGCCATCCCCTCTGTCACCTACAGATCCTGAGAGTGAGAAAACATAAAATCAGAGTAGGAAAGTCGCCCAAAAAAGCCCAAACATACAGCCAATATATGGAAATGTATGTCCTTGTTCTGCATGATGTAGGTCACGGTTTCAGAGACCTCTGTGCCCTCCAAACACCCCAGCCACCACCTTGCTGGCTCCTCTTGATGGGTGAGGGTTTTCCTCTAGGATTGGATTACTGCTTTGTGGCCAATTGTTTTTCCACACAGTCATACCAAGGAAAAGGTCCTACTTCAACACAAAATTGAGAAAACGGATGAAATCTCAAAAAGTCCCACTGGAAGGTGTAATCCCTTCCCACTCAGACCCAGAGGCATCCACATTCCGATTGATGGAGGGGAGATGGAAAGGGAATTGCAGCAGCATCCCCTGGCCCTGAACCCAAGCACCCCAGGTCCCCTGGGCACCCTGCTTCCCTGCAAGACCTGCCCAGGCTGGATACAATCATTTTCTCAGGTAGAAACCTCTCTGCTGGGTTTAAAATCTTCCCAGTGCTCACAGAAGCAAGTACCTCTCCAAATCCTTACTCTGCGCCCGGAACACGAGGGAGACAGCAGGACATTACCTTGGCAGCTGGCTTTGCTTTATGGAACTGTAAATATATTTTTTTAATGGGCTGGCAGCAAGAAAGATGTGTTTCCAGGCTCAACAACATCCAAAATTAACTGCAATTCATTTCAGAAGGGGCAAAGGGGTGGAGGAAGGGGGAACGCAAGCCTGAAACCCGCAGAATATAAAAGCCTTGAAAGAAATTGCCAAAAATCCCCTGCATCGCTGCCTTCTGGCTCTGGGAAAGAGATTAAAAACCTGAGCAGCATCAGGCTGAAGCAGACGTCACGGAGGCCACCCCGGGCCATGCTCATGCTCAGATAAGACTCTTTCTCCTTATTATTTTCCCGGAGACAACCCAGCCTTTGCCAGCGCAAAGCTCTGCCCTGCTCCTGGCATCTCCTGGCAAGGAGATGTTGGTGCCTTGTGTGACCAGGGATTCCCACCTCTGCAGGGTCCCTGGGGATTTCTGAGGGACCCTGACTTCAACATCAGCATCTCATCCACCTTGTGCCAGAGCATTTCTCCTGACGTGCCTTCGTTAGCCCCAGTGCCACTCTCCGACCCCTAATTTGAGTGACCCTTTAGTGACTAATTTAATTACCCCGGCCCACAAACTGACAGACAGCTGCTAAAAATGGTTATTGCATTATTAATACGCTCCAGTAATTTCCCATTAAAACTATACTGTTAATAATTTTTTCCCCTGTATTTCTTCCCTCTTAATTAGTCTATTTAAAACTTTGAAGGAATATTCTCTTTATGGTAAATGGGAGCGTCAAGCAAATTACATTTTTGATTGAATACTTCTGTGATAGGCCAGCAAATAAGACCGTTGAGTTGTTAATTATTGTCAGAGTTTCACACGATGCCTGCTAATGAGGCAGTCAATCTTCTCTGCCATTCCTAGAATATTAATGGAAGCCATTGGTATTGATTTTGTCACCAGGAAAAGGTAGGAACTCCTCCTACTTGGGGAGGGCAGAGGGGGATCTGCACTGGGAGGGGACACTGAGGGGACCAGAGACCTTGGGATGGGGTGAAGCAGGAGGGCTTGAAGCTGGTGGAAGCTCAGGAAGCTCTTGGATGTGCCAATGGCAGCTTGTGCAGCCCACGGACCCAATGCAGGGGTGGCACATTCCCACAGGGATCAATCCCATCCACAGGCGCACCCAGGCAGGACAGGTGACAGAGGGGTGACCCTTCCTGCCAGACACGCTGGTCCCTGTCCCCTCCCTCTGTGTCTGCCTCTTGATTCTGAAGAATATCAGATTCACCCCTTATCTTTCTGTGATAAGAGAACTTTTATCTTTTTTTTTTCTTTTTTTAAGGAAAGGGAAATACCTGATCTGTCTGGACCTTGGCAGATAACTTGATAGAGCGATGCACGGAAATTATGAGTAAAGCAACCATGGATAAGGATCGACACGAAACCACGAGGTAGCCCAGAGACTGTACAAAAACAGCCCTTGAGTTGTGCTGGGAGTTGTGACAGGGCTTTTGGTACTATTTCTGAAGCCCTTTGGGCCCTGATCCTGTTTGATTTTCACACTAATGTTCTCACTGGAGACTGGAGGAGTCTGGCAGAAAAGTCTGTCCATGTCGAAGTCACAGGAATTATTTTCTCCCCGCAAGCTGCCCAGCTCTGAGAGCAAGGGCAGTGTGGGGCCGTGCCCAGTGCTACTCCCAGTGCCAAAGCCATCTCCCTACTAACAGCATCTTGGCCAAGCCAGAGGGAATCCTACCAAAAAAGGTTTTATCACAGGACAACTGAGACAGAGTGAGGCAACAGCCACCCCAGAGCTACACGTGTCTGTGGCCGACGTCCTGGCAGTGCCATTAACTCCATCCCCCTGCGTGGGCAGAGATCTAGAATTCCCTGAGTTCCCTGGCACACAAGTGCCATTGAAAGATGTCACATGTATCCTGCTCCTGCACCCAAAGCAAGGATGAGCACCACAGAGCCTGTTCCCCTTGGCCATGGAGGCTGTCCATGGGGCAGAGCCCACACACAGATGGGGCCTCCTCTGCCTCTGGTGGCCACATCACCCGCGAGCTCATGAACCTGACGTGGGGCTGACGTTGCCAGGACTATGCAGCACCAAGTCCAAGCAGAGCCCTGGATTTCCTAAATAGGTCGCCCAGCACTTGCTGCTGGGTTTTATTTCTGTAGCTTCGCTCTGAGGAAGCGCCTGTGTGAGCTCTTGACCCAGAGACCTGCAGTACCGATACTGAATGCAGATACTGTGCTGGCCCTGTGAACCAGCTCAGATCCCTCTGAACTGCTCTGGCCTTCCCAGCCCAAACCTCTCCCAGCCCTGCTCCCACTGGGAAAGCCAGGACACACTGGATGAACCTTGCAAAACTCATAACCCATTATAGCAGGTGACATGCTGACACAGGTTGTACTGTCACAGCTGCTGCCGAGAGGCCAGAGCTCAGGGACTTCAGCTACTCCTGCTGGGCTTTGCACTGCCAAACCCACACCCTCCCCAAAGATGAGATCATCTGGGGCTGTTCTGTCAGGCTAACCCTAACCCTAACCCTAACCGTGACCGGGTGATTCAGGGGAAGATGTATGTGTGTAGGAGGGGTGGTTGGAGCACCTGTGGGGATGCTCCCAACTCTGCATGCCCTGTCACCCACAGCTGCACAGCAGGAACAACACCAAGAAACAGGGACAGATGGAGGACAATGTCCAGCCTCCTCAGGAGCAGCCTCCCATCCCTGCTATTCCATGGCAGGAATTTCTGTGGTTTCTTTTCCAGCCTGTGAAGCAGCAGATTTGCGTGGCTGCTCCCCAAATACAGGTGGTGTCCCCCCACCCAGCCACCCCTGCTGCTTCCAAGTCCTTCTGCTGCCCACTTCTGCTTTTTAAGCCAGCCAGGTACTAATTTTATTGCAATGAAGTTTTCCGTACCAAAAGCTCCTTTTCTTTTCCCTTTATATAAAGCAGGCTTCAGTAATTCCTCGGGGTCCCCTTCCAACCTGTCATTCTATGATTCCATAACAAGAGGAGGTTTCCATTTATAATGAATTGCCTGTGATGCAGCATACCCCAATTTTACCAGGACAAAGGGATTCTGTAACTGTCTCTGAGCTCCCAGTGAGATGCCATGAAAAGCCCTTCAGGTCAACAGCATTGCCAATGCTATTCCTCTATCAGAATCACTGATCAGCTGTTCTCAGGCACAATTTATGGCTTTTAGCCCCCAAAAAAGCCATTTCCCCCACCTGGTCTGGTACTGAGGCAAATCAACACAAACCCAGGAGTGCTCCTTCCTCTTGGACCCAGCTCCCACCACCCAGGCAGGAGAGTGGGAGGGGTTGGCTTGGATTTGCCTAAGGCCACATCAGGTAGGAATTATCTGCTCCTGCCTGAAGTCCTTGAGAAGTTCCTGTAAGGAAGAGAAGCAACCTGGTCTCCCAACATGCCCAGTGCCGAATCCTTGGCTCAAATAAGCAGAGGGCCATCCCTGCCCCCGAAGCTCTCCCTTCCCTCTGGGAGATGCAGGATGGTATCTGGAGCCACCAGCAGCAGGAATGGGGTATGTGCGCCTCTGTGGGCAGGAGGTTGGACAAGGTGATCTTTAAGGTTCCTTCCAACCCAAACCATTCTGTGATTCTATGATTCCATCAGCTGAGAAACCATTTATTTATCCAGTCATGGCTTTATTATAACCCTTTTAAAACTCCTCAGCTATGGCCCCAGCCTGGGTCCAAATCCAGGGAACTCACAGTCCAGAACTAACACCTCCAGCTCTGGCCTGTGTTTGATACACACTGATTAAAAAAATAAAAGGAAATGTGGACTGAAGTGAATGAAGAGAGTTCTCCCTGCGAAAGCTCAGTGCATATTTACACAGCATCCTGCCTTAATGCTCAGCTGCTTCATTTGTGTCACTTTAAGCCCTCGGCAGAAGCAGGGAAGTATTAGCTGGGGTTTAATTGTGTGCTGCTGGGTTCTGCACGGCTCCCCACAAGCTGCTGCTGGGAGAGAGCCCTGTGGCAGGGAAGGGATGGCTGTGACAGGGGGACAGCCACCAGCCAGGAGGGAGAGCAGCAGGAGGGACACTTCCCCAGCCCGGGACAGATGGAGGACAGCTCTGCCTTACACATAAGGTGAAACAACATCAGTTTGCATGGAGCCACCCAGCACTGTGGCACCTGGGATGAACTCTGCTGTGCACTGCCCACACCTCCTGTCTGCAGGTGACAGGAGGAGATTCTCCCCCAAAACTCATGCAGCTGCTGAGCCAACACTCCTGAACGTGTCCCAGTGCAACTGGGGGCTCTTCCTCCACTGCATGCCTCCTCTCCAGTCTGCTCCATACGAGCCCTGTCTGTTCCCTCTGCTGGAGGTGAAACAGGCACTGGATAGATTATACACAGACTGTGGTCCATCCCCACCCCTCCTTCCTAGCACTGCCATCCCAGCCTGCACTCGGGTCACCACTGCTGGAGTCCAGCCCTGAGCGTGGCACAGCCTGCAGCAGTGGGTCCCCAACTGCACTCATCCAACTTTTGATAAAAGGCACTTGGTTACAGTCAGTAGCATCTCATAATATCAAAAACACCGCAGGAAACATCAAGAGCTGAATTGATTATGGCACAGTAATTCTTCAGGCAGTGAAAGCAGGGCAATTCCCAAGATGGGATTATTTTTTTGCAAGGCTTCACCTAATTTTCTTGATGTTATTTTCCTCCTGCTCACTCCCCAGCCCTCCTTCCAAACCTCTCCAGCTTTGCAGTGCTCTTTGATTTAGTCCCTGAAAACAGTATTTTGCTTAACACAGTTAAGTTTCCCAGCAAAGTGCCTGGGAAAGCATCACCACCACCCAGATCACCAGGACTGGAATATGTGCAGCAGGAAAAAGTCAAGGAAGACTTTGCTTTTGGCTCTGTAGTCAGCAACCCACTTTGGGGAGACTAGAAAAAGCCCTGACAAGAACTCGAAACATCTGAATCAGAAAAAGAGACCAAATACACAGACCAAAAGGGGAATGATACAAAATCTGTGCAGAGTGGAGGCAAAGGACAGTGGAATTTCAGAGTCTGATCCAGCCTTGATCCAGCATGGAAAGGTTTTCTGAGCCAGTGGGCAAGGCCACACAGGACACACCATCCCTGCTCTGTGCAACGTTGGCATTGTCTGCAAACCATGCACTGAACGTTTTGGTGTTTCTAAACTCATTTTGAGCTGATTTTGCTCCTTTGCCTGGAGGTGAGAGGGCCAAGGAGGGTCTGCAGAGCATCTCTCCTGCATCTGCAAACTGTGCAATGAGAAGGACCAGCACTGCATGAACAAAGTTACTCTGCACTGCCTGGAAAGTGCCACACTAAAGGCACAAAGGGCATTTTTTTCCTAATAAATCACCCCAAGAGCCAGGGTGACATCCTGGAGTGGAGAAAATCTCTCGAGGGCAGCAGCCAGAGCAGCAGGGCACTGCATCGAGGAGTGTAAACATCACCCTGGCCCTGCTGCTGAGGAGCAGGAGCTGAAACTAATTGACTTCACTGGTCTTCACAGAGCACAGCCATCCTGGGTCACTGGTTGTGCCCAGCCCTGGCTGCCCCGGGGTGAAAATCAAACAGGAGCTTTGCCCCTTGGCCTGAGCTGCCGTCCCTCATCCCTCCACAGCGAGACCATGTTCCTCTGCAGCAACACATGCACCCCCCCTTTCCCTTTAGCAATTAATAAATCCCCACAAAAATCAGCCTAGAGGTCTCTCTTCCATGGTGCAGCATATCCTGGCTTTACCAGGGAAAAGGGAGTCTGGGACTCTTCCTGAGCTCCCAGTGAGCTGCCCTTTGCCAGAGCCCTTTCCAAGCCTGCAAGGGACAGTGTCTTCTCGCAGTGCCCTAGAAGCAGAAGGACAAAGCTGCCCTGTTTGTGTCCATCTCCATTCCTGTCATCTCCACAGAGGTGGTTTTTCCTCCCTGGCTGTGGAGCCTGTCGCAGGTCCCTGGCACACTCCCAGGAACTTTTTGGCTCTGCTGAATTTTATTAGTTTTGTCCTTTGGCTGAAGTGATCCAGCAGTAGTTACAGGAGATAAAGACAGGAAAGGAGGAACAGATCCCATCCACATCAGGCAAGCTTTAGGCAACTCAAATCTCATCAGAACTGGTCTTTGGATAGTGCCAGTTCTTTCCACGGAGTTAAGAAATAACTCAAGAAAAGGCATTTCTCAATGTCACTGCCCCACCCGGGCATCAGCCCAGCACTCTGGGCCAGGGTATGACCTGCCCAGTCCTTCCTCCTGCAAGAGGACCTTCTAGACCCTTACTCAGGCAGGAGACACACACAAAAGCAAAGGTAATAAAACTCAAATAGGGGTAAAAAATTGTACTTCAGGAAAAATAGTACAGAGAGGCTGTACAAACAGAGAGGCCAAGGGGCTGTGCTTTGAACAGGCAGCTACAAAGCACACTGCTTAACAGAAAGCAAAGGCAGCGACACAGAAACAAATAACGACATCAAACAGGGAGGGAAAAACACCTTTCAGCACAGGAACCCAAGGTCTGATTTTGCTGCCTTGCATCACCCTTTCTGCTAAGCATTCACAGTGTGTTAGAGGCCTGCCTCCCCCTCCAACCCCTCAGCACCACTGCTTGTTTCAGTGCTGGCAGGATCCTGCTCCACACAGATCCCACACGGATGGTGGACGGACACACAGCTACAACAGCAGATCCAGAATATGGAGAAGCGAAAGCGTCCGGTGCCAAACCCTACTCTGTGACGGGAGACCCCAGAGACATGAAAGGGAATCATTCTGGGTGTGAGACAGCGTTTGCATCTTTGGCAAGTGCTGGGTATTTTTAATTGTCTCAATAAACATATAAACAAAATCTGTTCACTCGCTGGGGTTTTTTTCCCTCCTGGGCTCTGCAGCACCATGGACGAGAGGAACTGCAATCACTCAGCTGCCAAACTTGTAGCGAGTGCTGGTGCTCCCTGCGATGGATTTGCCTATGAGCCAGGCCTAAATTTACATCCCCTGTCCCTAAGAGGTTTGATCATTTTCTGTGCAGTTTTACGGCGCAGCATTAAGACCTCAAAAATGCAGTGGGTTCACATAGCAGAGCACAGTTACTGCAGCAGGAGTTACTAAAAGCCCGGGATGAGGGAAGGCTGAAATGTTCCCTGGATTCTGGGCATGAAAGATGCCATGGCTGCTGATGGACCAGGAAGAGACAGGCTGAGTGCACCTCTGCCCTGTCCCAGATGTGCTGGGTGATCCACATTTTAATTCTGACCTTCCTGAGTGATTTCAGCTCCAGTTTTTTGGGGGGGCTTTTCCCCTCTTTCCCCATCACCCTGCTCCCCTAATTCTCTTATTTTGCTGCTCACACCCTTCAGCGGCTGCCGCAAGATTACATCTCCATTTAGTCACCCTGTGGCAAAGTGAGACGTACCTGACTCTTCTAACCTGCTCTCATAAATCACAGCGGGAGGCAGGGAGGAGGAAAAATCCTGGTAAGAAGCCAGGACAAAGCTCAGTTGACAGCTGCAGGGCAGGGGCTGGTGGCTGCCTCTCTGTAAAGCATCTGTCCCTGCTCTCCAGAGGATGAGGCCAAAGGCTGCCTCTGTCCTGGTGTTAAGCACCGAAAGCTGCCTCTCCACCACTTTGTGAGAGACAACAGCATCTCGGGATGATAAGAAGCCCAGGCCAGAGCACAGGGACGTTATCTGTGGGGACAACGGTGTCGCTGTGATGTGCACAGTAATGAATTGCCCTCTCTGCAGAAATGAGTAAGTTGTGCCTGCTGATGCAATGATCAATTTGCTCCATCATGCAAAGCTGTCCATTCATCATGGCCATCGACTGCAGCCGCTCACACCTTTTTATTGGCCCCAGCAGAGCAGGAGGCTCTGCAGGAGCTCCATGGGCTCCATGCCCAGAAACGGCCTCAAGAAGGGGCTTCCCTCTCCCCCAACCTCCTGGCCAAGGGTCCCCGTGGCACTAAGCACCCAAAAATCAGCCTGCTCTGGTCCAGGGGGGCAGCAGAAAGAAAAGAGGGGAAAAAACATCAAGGTCCCATGGCACCCCCTGCACAAATGGCAAGAAGAGCTGGCAGGGTGCCCTCTGCCTGCATGCCATATCCTATCCCGCACGGACCAGCCCAGCCCACCTCCTGACCTTGAGGGATGCTCACCTGCAGCTGCACCCATTCACCTGTGCTCCTGCAGATCAGGCAGGAAGTTAAGGCACAGACAGATGAGTTTTGCTGCTGCAACAGCAGGGACAGCAAAGCTGTTTCCACTCTCCTGGCCCAGATTCCCTTTGCCTTTCTTACCCACTTCACTTTTCATCCTCCTCCACTGCCAGGGAGCCTCACAACACAGTGATCACCACTGACTTGCAAAATCACAAGTGCCCAAATCACTGCAAAACTCCTGTAAGGCTGAGGCAGCAGTGAGGCTGCAAGAGCACAGCTGGTGAATGCCATGGGCAGGGAGAAAAAGCCTTGCTCCCATCCTTGACAGAAGACAGGACTCACAGGGGCACAGAGCAGGGGAGCAGAGTGTTCTGCCTCTGAGAGAATTGAAAATAAAAATAACAAACAAATAAAGAAAAATTAGAAATAAAAAATCCAGTTGATTGTACTTTGGCAAAGAATTCAGAGAGCAAAGGGGCTCACTTGGGAGCAAAACGAAGATGAATCGACAGCGAGTTCAAGAGAATTCATTCTGCTGCTGAACACTTGTCTCTCCATCAGGACATCTCAAAGGCTTGTCAAGCTAAGGCAAGGCTTTTATTTGTTTCTATGGTTGCCATAACGATAGAGCTATATGTCATGTCAGGCAGCAGCTGAGGCTCGTGCCTCTGATTTATAGCTGCTCAACAGAAATTATCAACTTTCCTGCAGAGCGGGTGGCACAGTGAACCGTGACCACCGGGCGTCTGCCAGTGCCATGCTTTGCCCCCGGGGTTAGCTCTCCTCTTGGTCCCCCACAGCTGTGTGTGCCCCAAGGGATGCTTTTATTATCCCCTGCAAAGATGCTTTTATTATCCCCTACAGGGATGCTTTTATTATCCCTGCAGGGATGCTCGGTGCTGGCTGTGGTGCAGGCTGGTGGGGGCTGTGGCTGTGGGTCCTTCCCATACACTGCCACAATCAGAGCAATCCCTGGACCCACAGGACAAGCTGTACCTTCCAAAGGGTCAGACAGAGATGGCAAGGTGTCCAGGGATGGCCACCAGAAGGACTGAACACCTAACAGTAATTTGTTTAACAAACTTATAGACTACTGTGTTTAACTCCAGGTTATGGGAGAAATACAGGTAAGAGAGAGGGATGGGAGTGGAAACAAAGAGGGGTCTTGAAAACCAGCAAGACAAGGTGGGACTGGGATGTCTTTCTTGCCCTGGCAGGGGATGTGCTGCAAGGACAGTCTGCCCAGCCTGGGACCCAAGGCAGAGGCTGCCCAGTGTGTGGAGAGCCCTGCAGCACTGCTGGCCAGCCTCATCTGAACAAAGACGTCACCGTGAGCGTGGCTGTCACAGTCCCAGGCGTGCGACTGAAGCGATCGTTGTGCGGAGGATCAGACTCTGGGGTCGAGGAAAGGATGCTCAATACGGTCACTGATTAATTATATATGCAAGTTTCATTAACTCTAAGCACTCTCATTCTTAATTTATGACGCACAGCACTAAAACATCCAGCACCAAGTTTTGCACACTCCTGTGCCCTGAAGCCCCTGGAGCATCCCCAGTGGGATGTTTGCATGAAGCCTGTTGGCTCCTGTCTGCAGAAGTTTCTCTAATGACTTGGCTGCAGCAGGGGAAGATATGAGCCCTTCATCCCCATCCACCAAAGTACAGCTTGTTGCCCTGCCCAGCAGTGAAACACACGAAGAACAGCATTGGAATCAACATTTCCCCAGAGAGCTGCTGAAAGGCCGAGCCCCACCAGTCCCTCTGCATCTCAAGCATCTTCATAAAAACACAAGACCACATTTGAACCTTTAACCCTCTGAGTTGTAAAGACTTCACCACTTGTTTTCTCCAAACCAGTCTTTCTGCAATTTCCCTCCATTAAACTCTTCAAGACAAGCGACCCTGGAGCCAAAGGTGTCAGACTAATGAAAGGTCTGCAGGAATGCAGCACGCTCGTTATTACAGACACAGAAGAAACACAGCACTGAGCCACCATCGCAGTGTTCCAGGACAGCAAACAGGGCACGCCGGGTGCTGAGGCACGGCTGTGCTGCAGCTGGTGTAACACAGCCCAAGGTTTGCCCTGTGGCACGGAGATGGGACTGTATTAAAGCCCAAGTACTGCAGGGTCAGGAAGAATTTCTTCACTGAAAAAGGGCTGCCAAGCATTGGAAGGGGCAGTCCAGGGAGGTGGTGGAGTTCCCATCCCTGGAAATTTTCAAGAAATAACTGGACATGACACTCAGTGCACTGGTCTGGTTGACAAGGTGGGGATTGGTCACAGGTGGGATTCAATCCTCGAGGTCTTTTCCAACACAGATGATTCTGTGATTCACCTGCAGGAGCCCCCAGCACGGAGGGACAGCAGTGCTACCACAGTCCCAAAGCCAGGACACAGGACCCCTCGGGGCAGAGGGAGGGATGGCTGTGTTTGAACACCTACACCATGGACAGCACATGCTCACCTCTGACGTTGGTCTGATGCGCTGGATCACCACCTGAACATCTGAACCACCAAACTGCTCCCCTGAGAAGCTGCTTATGTCAGTCCAGAAGGATAAAGCAAAGAGGCTGCAAGATAAGCAGCCCTGAAAGTACCCTTCTCATTGCATGAAAATACCCAAATACCGAAGAACCTCAGAAGAAGGTTCCACCCACCCCAGGGTGCTGAGGATCCCAAGCTTGAAGCTCCTCGTTTGAGAAGTGTTTCAGTCCTAATGCAGAAATAATAGATTGCTTTTCACTTCTCACTGTATCTGTGAAACCTCCCATAATTCAACATCAAATATTTATTATTGCGTTTATTAAAGTTTTAATAATTCAGCAACTCCTGTGTGTAAGATACAAGCGCCGTGAACTCACACCTCCCTTTTTCTACCTGAGCCACTCCAATATTTATACCTGGAATTCTCGGTTCAGGTTCCATTTATGAGGGGAGCAGCCAACAGGCTTGTGCCAGAACCTCCCCTCCTCCTGCCTGGCACTCATCCATCCTGACAGAGACTTTTCCACAAGGAGCAGTGCCCAGAGACAATTACTGCACTGGAGCAGAAAACAAGCTTCTGAGCCTCTACCTTCACTGAAGTACTTTTAATGAAGATGTGAGGAGGAAAGAAAGAGATAATGTTCTCTTGGCACTTTGGCTTGGAAAATGTAAGCATAAACCAAGGCAACACTTCCCTTTCTCAAATGAAAGCAGAAGTTGTTGCAGACAAGAAAAACAAGGCTCCTAAAAGAGCCAAACTGTGATAGATGTGTACCACCGGCCTCTTTTCACAGGACAGGGAACAAGCACTAATTAGCAACAAAAACACACACTTGGAAGTGAGGACATCTTGGATGCCAGTCCTGGCTCTGCCATAGCTTTTGTTGGCACTTGCTTCAACTACGGCCCTGCCAAGATGTTGGGACAGAAGAAGGGAAATCCACCACCTCATCACTTTGGGAAAAGACAAGACAGAAGTGGCTGGGGGACACAAGGATCCTGCTGGTGCCCAGGAAGATGATTCATAACACAACCAAGAATTTTCAAGTCAGGAAATTCTATCTGGAGTCAAGCAGCAAGAAAGAAGGGAGGGAAGGAGGGAGGGAACACAGAGTCTCCCTGGCACCCAACAGTCTCATGCTCAGTCTTAACATAATGGGAGAGAGGGGAATACACACTAAATACCTGCAGAATTAAACCCTTACAGTTTACAGTTAAATCCTTGTAAACCAGACCGAGAACAACCACTGCCAAGGTGATCAGCGAAACATCCAGGCATTCACTGAACTCCAAAAAGGAAAAAAAACCCTCTAATTGTATAATTATTGGATGACCAGCATGGCCTTTCACCCTTTATGAGCATCCCAGCAGATGTCAGTGGCCAGGTGGATGTGATACAGGCATGAGTTTCAGGCAGATGACAGCACCTCCATCCCAGTCAATGCATCCATTTAAGCACTGCAATCTAACACTACATTTAAGCCACTTCTAAATTGCCTTGCCACAGGTTCCTACCAATTCACCTGCCTGTACTGGCAGACTTCAGAGTTACACACTCAGGCCTGGCCTAGACCCATCATCCCAAAGAGCCTGGAGAGCAATCACATCAGATTTCTTATTGGAAGGAAATTAATCAAACCTATCATCATAGAAATTACTGCATCCTCAAAAACAATTTAAAGAGCAGTGTAGGCACTCAAGCATGAAGAAAACGAGAAATCTGCTTCCTACCTGACATCTGCTGGATCTTCCGTCACCAGCACATCTGTCTTGCAGCTGGCAAGAGGATTGATGGAAAGCTCCACGGGGGGCACCACGAAGCTCTTACTGACTGGCAGCCACAGCCCTTGACCCAAGCTGTAGGTGGACCTGGAAAAAGGACAAACACGTCACACAGGAACAGAGGGTCTACAGGGAATGGTGGCCCTGTGCTGCCCACTCGGAAGTCAGAGCAGTGGTGGCACCACGAGGTAAGTCAGTGATTTGGTCTTGGCCTGAAAGCCACATGGGAGAGGAATGACTTGAGATGTGACAGGAGAATATGGGGATGGGAAAACTCTTCTTTTTATTCCAGGAGGATTTTCTGTGCATGCTGTCCTCACATTTGCTGAGGGGACAAGAGGGGAACCCTTCCCTGCCTGCCGAATATGGACAAATCTTTCAGGTCCGTCACAGACAAATTACACTTGTCCCCTCGCCAGCACAAGAATGAGCTGGGAGTGACCAAGAGGTTACATCCATTGGGATGTCCTCATGGCTCTCCCTTCCCAAATGTCCCAGCTGAACCCTCCTCTGACTCACCTGAGTATCTTCTCTGGCGCCTGCTCTCCTGTGACCAAGTCATATCCCCGCTCCAGCGTCGTGTAGGGCCAGGGCCTGGGAGGAGAGAGGGGAAAGCAGCTGAGCACATCACTGGGAAGGGCAAGGAGCACAGTGATCACCCAAGGGGAGGAGAACTGGGCTCCTCAGCACTGTGGGAGCCGGGGCAGACCAACCCCAGCACCGTGTCCCCACTCACCCTTCGCTGTGTCCCCAGTCGCTGCGCACACACAGGTGGCGATGGACGGGGTCCGGGGCGTACCCTTCATGGCAGCTGCACTCTCCTAAAGGGAACAGGGAAGGATGAGATGTCTCTGGCCCACAGGCATGTCAGTGACTACAGAGTCAGGCCCTCCCTCCCGGCTGCCATCTCTGCTTTGTCACAGCCACTCTGGTCCCTCCTGCGCCTCTGGAGCACTTTGGAGCCCAGAAACCCCCAGGAGGAGTGGAGAAGGAGATGTGGAAAGCTGTAAGAGACCTGCAGTTATTCTCGGGGAGGGGATTACATGATGCAGCACCCAAAGTAGCTGGGGATGGGGTTTCATGCTGCAAAGGTCTGTCCTTAACCAGTGCTCCTGTGCAGTCCTGCAGCCAGGGGCTCACTCCTCAGCAGGGATCTTGACCTCGCTTGAGCAGAGCATTGTCCACCCTGTGCAATCCCCAAGGGGGACACCACAAACCTGTCCCACATCCCCCTCCCACCTCTGCTCTGCCATCTGGCACCAGGACAAGCAAGCACAGTGTCCTGCAGCCCAAACTCCCACTGAAAGATGCAGAATCCCCCAACTTCCATCCTCCACACACACTTCCCATGCTGCACCCCCATCCCACAGGGAAGGGGCTCTCAGCCCTGCTCCCCTCCACTCTCTGGGTGCTGCCTCACCCTATTCCTCTATTTTGACAGCGGGAGAAGACATTTCCTGCACCAGAAACCCGACCACACTTGGCCCAAATTGATTCAGTGTTTGGTAGAAATACATAACCCAGAGCAAGAAACAGCAAAATCAAAAGATTAATTGGATTTGCACGTGGAGTTTCTGCTACAAGCTGCCGCCAGTGTTTTCCCCCTCCTCTCCCCTCCTCTCCCCATCGTGCCTGACGGTGCAGCAAAGCTGAGCTGTAAACACGGGTGAGGTGGGGACCTGGGGAGGATGCTGGGGAGGTGGGTACCCCCCTCACAGTGGCAATGCAGACTGGCAGCTACCTGCGTGCTCCTCGGGATCCTAAGCAAGTTCTTAAAATGCCTCACAAGGATTACGGTAAAGAGCTTTATTGTCAGGAGGGAGCGAGATGGGGATTCAGCTGCTGAGATTTTTGAGGAAGAGACGCCTGGGAAGGGAGAGGCAGCAAAAAAAAGGAAAGAGTGGGGGGGAAAAAAGAGACGGCTAATGATGTGCTAAAATGCAACAGCACCTTCATGAAATATTCACTGCCTCAAACGCGTCTAATATTAAAGATTAAATGTCCTGGGATTTGTCCTAGTGACTTCGAAGCACTGATTTATGATCTGTCAAAAGCTGCTAACCTCATGATTCATAACAGGAGCGGCAGGAACATTGCTGCTCCAAAGGGAAAGAGTTGGGAGAGAGATGGCGGCACTCGGCCCTGCTCAGGCTCTGCCGTGCCTGGGGGCTGGGGCGGTCTCAGTGCAAGAAAACACAGGTCCTAATGGCTCCATCAGTGATTTTATAAAAAGAAAAGTTATTTTTTCCTTGGGTGCTTAGTACGCAAGTTTTCCCAGCCATGCTGTGGATCATTAATTCCTGGCACTTATTACATAACAAATATATGCTCTGCAAATGAGAGACGTCTCGAAGTGCTTGCAAAGCAGAGCTGGGAGTCTTGGGGCACCGGTTCCTGCTCGGCTCCTACCACAGAAATTAGAGCAAGTAAGGAAAAAACAACTACAGAGGTCGGCATCCCATGGCCCAAACGCCTCCCCCTATATTGATGGCTGGGGGTGCTGGGTGGTGAACCCCCTTCCCATGGTGCAGGAGGGTTTATTTTGTCTGCTGGCTTGTTTACTGCTCTGTCAGTTTGGCGTCGGAAGGAGGAACTCTATCAACCTGCAGAAATATTGATTTTATCGACTCCAATCCTGGAGTTTCAGCAGCTACAGCCAGTGCTTGAGGCTTTATTGGGAGGTTTATTGGGAGGTTTATTTCAGTAACTGAGAGGGCAAGTGGTGGCACCAGCTGGGGAGGAGATCCAGGGCAGGAGAGAGTAGGGATCAGCTTTCCACAGGTTTCCCAGGGTGATCTACACCCCTTTGGCAGAATTATGGAAATTGGATAGGAAGGCTCCCAGCACGGGATCAGCTGACAGCTGCAAGTCTGCTGGAGGAGCGAGGACTCCACTGCCTTGGGACAGATGGTTTAGGATCTATTCCTCTATCAAGAACAAAGAACAGACAACTCGTGAGGCTTCCAAAAAATCTCAGCAGAACCTGCTGTGCTCTTACAGGTTCTCAGGAAGCAGAGTTTTGCCCTCTCCCCAACAGTATCCACCTTCCTTCTTTTGCCCTCCGAACTACTCTGTTATTTTCAGTCTGTCCCCATCCTTCCCAGAGACAATACTGAGCCAGGGAGGATGCTGAGCCTGGCTAACCCCCATGGAATGAAAAACACCTGACAGAGTGCCTGGAGTGGGGGGAACAGGGGTTGCCACACCTCTAAGCCCTCTTTAGGGTGTGTTTTTCAACATGCTGCTAAAATAAATCAAACCATCAAAAAGGCCAAACAAAAGTATCTTTGTTCAAAGCAACTGCATCTGAGACACACAGTTATCCACTCAACCCTGCTGCAGCTGAGTTAGGATTCAAGCTGAGCTTGAAGCCAAAGTCAACCAAAGTAACCAAGTTTGACAACCAACTGCACCTGGAGCTGGATGCAATTTCCACAGGTCCCGCACACGCCTCTGCACAGCGTTCAGCTGCTGCGGGAGCACAAATGAATCAGCATCTACCAACCCCCGGGACAAGAATCCTGCTCCCATTGCCACCACCCCATGCCCTGCCCATGGCACCGGCATGCACGGTCCTTCCTCTGCCTTTGGATTCAGAAACCACAAACCAGGCTGGATAAACCACGGCAATTTTTCAGCTACTACAGCCAAAGAAAGGATCACTGCTCACTCAGTGTAAATGAAGGCAGGTGCTCAGCTCTGGAGGTCCAACACTGTATTTCCAGTGTGTTATTAAACAGGTGGAGGCTTTAGCTCTCTCTTTGATAGAGGCGCTGGAAGGTGCTGAACTATTCCTTCATTACACTCTCCACGCTGTGCTGCTGCTTCTGCTGGAACAGGGAATGGGGTCTCACACTGCACCCACACCGTCCCTGCCCGTCCCCACGTGCCTGGGAGCAGCAGAGCAGGGCTGCAGGACGAGCCATCAGCACACCAGGATAAGCCTGTTAGCCTCATTATGGAGAGAGCCGATCCGTGTTGATAATGCTGCACGAATCCCCCTAATCCATCTGCCCAGTGCACAGCAGGAAGCGGAGGCTCCCGGAGTCCCTGTGCTCCCAGGGAAGCTGCTCCGTGCTGTCACTGGCACTTTTATTTAAGGAGCTGGAGGAGCTTTGGCAGGGCTGGAGCAAAGCTGTTGCTTGTCAGCCTTCTCTTGGCACTGCCAGTGTCTGTGATTCCCTCCTCCATGGCAGCACCTCCAACGCTGGCACTCACCCTTGTCCTGGAGGAATGCCCTGCTGTGCCAGGGTTGTGCCCCAGCTGCACAGGTACACCCTGGGGACATGTCCTGATGCCAGCTGGGGTGGCAGCCGGATCCCAGAGGCTGTGGGGCAATAAACACACACCTTTCCACCTGCGTGAGCACTGCACAAACACGCTCACACCTGTCTCAGGGCTGCCTCTCCCACCCAAAGGGGTACAGAGTTCAGCCCCAGTTTTTGTATCCACTCCTCTCTGGTTGCACACACATCCTGCAGGGAACACACCAGCCCCAGCAGAGCATCCTCAGTGCCACTGAGCCACAAAGCAGCAGCACCACATTCCCAGCCTCCCAGTAAAGCTCTCTGAAAAGCTCCTCTTCTACCCCTGGTGCCTGCTGTTCCTGCTCTTCAGGGATGACACTTTCCAAACCTGGGCCTCTGCTTCATCCTGATGAGAAATGCAACTTTTCTAGAAGCGGTGTAGCGCTCGAAGAACAAGACAAAGAAAGTGGCTCCTGCCCTGCCAACCTGGCACAGAGCATGGAGGGAAAACCTGGAGTCACTTTGACAGTTATCCCTCCTCTCGCCCTGCTGCAAGTCACCCTCCTCACCCTCATCCATCACAGCACTTAAGTGCAAGCTTAACCTCCAAGGATTGTGCCTGAGTTTAAGCTCTGGACAGATTTAATTCTCATTATCATCTGCTCAGCTCCTACACCGCACCTCCAAGGAACACACAAGCTGATGCAAGGAAGCAGAGAGAGGTCCCGAGGGCAGCCTGTGTGCCATGGCTGTCACCTTCTGGGCTGGGCTGGGCCCCAGAGCTGGCCATGGTGGGCTGAGAAGCCCCTGCAGCGCTGCTTGGATGGGTTCAGGGGGATGGGTTCAGGAGTGGCTCTGTACAGCAAAACCCATCCCTCTTCCCTCCTCCCCGTGCTCTTTAGACAAGCACAGAAATGCCATTACAAGAACATTAGCAGCTGCAGGATTAAACACTCTAATGGCACAAAATGAGAGTGCAAAGACAGCACAGATAACCTTAACTCGGCCCCTTGCAGGCACGAGTTTTGATTGCTGTTTATGTATAACACTTCAGCCTGGAGCTAAATTAGCTTGGGAGTTAACTGCCTCCTGCCCTGCTTGGTGCACGAGGCAAGCTGTGCCGCCACAGGAAAAGGAATGGGATATTACATGGGTTTTGACCAAGTTATTAAACTCCATACCTTAGAGAGACAGAACCTCATCCTATAAAAGTCTAAGTCAATAAAGGCACCGGGATCCTCCAACAGCGAAAATAGCAGAAGTGCACGAGAACAAACAAATATTACTTGATGTGCACAGAACCTGCATGGCATTAAATTGAGCTATAGGAAGGAATGGCTGTCTCCATAAACACAAATACACCCTCGCCAAGGTTGGTCATCTCCTGATTTACATGCTCGGCTCTGCAACCTCCAAATCCCCTTAACATGTTGCCTTTAAAAAAACAGCTCTGTGTAAAAATGACTTTCATCTGCCTTGTGCCCACAACACACCCCTGTCCTACCCAGACAGCAGCACCATCTGTGGCTCTGGTGACAAACTGCCCCATTTGGACGATGATGGAAACCTTTTTTTTTTTTATCTCCTCCTGCCAATTTCCAGAAAAGAACCTTGCTACTACATTTCATCTGGTTCTTTCAAGCTCATGCTTACTGCCTTTTTTTTTGGAGGGGGGGGGCTACCAATTGTGGATGCAATGAGGGAATTTTGACGAAGAAATGCCTGATTTATAGATGGGAGAAAAAAAATTTCAACACATTTGCACCTGCTAATCAAGGTAGCTATCCATCTCATTTATGCCACTGCTCCAGCAAGCCTGACAGCACAAAATCAGAGGCTGTTTCTTCCAGCATTTGGCCCTGAGGGACTGATTCTCCAGCAGGTCTCTTCAGCAATGCCCGCGGAATGCGCAAGTGAATCAGTTTTGTGCATACAAAGCAGGTAATTGTGCTCACAAATCAGGATTTGCATATGCTGCTGGATGGGATGCTCTCATCGAGGCTGGTAAGGGAGGCCAGCAAGGCAGCAAGCACTCCTCGATTTTACCCAGGGGTATCCCAGTGTGCGGCACCAGTGGCGGCACCAGCAGTGCTCCCACATCTCTTCAAAATACGGAGAGTGAGGAGAGCTGACAGCCAGTCCCACGAGGCAACAAACCCTCCCTGTTCTCGTCTCCAGCAGCACAGGCAGCACCTGCCAGGAGGATGGGGCATTTTGGCTGAACATCTCCAGCCAAGGAGCACATCCTGCCCGGGAGAGGCGCCTGTCCCCTCCAGCGTGGCAGCTGGGCATGGTCACCGTGTCACCTCTGCAGGGAGGAGCCCCTCAGCAGCATCCATTTGTCTCTGGATTTGCAGTCAGACCAACCAGCTTGGCCATTTCCAAGGCAGGAGGGATGAGGGAAATGACATTTTGCTCGTGTGCAGATGTCAGTGCTCCCTCTGAAATGCTCTGATGAGCTGGGGCTTTGCAACACAGGTTTCAAATGTGTCAGGGGGGCAGCAATCATTTAATTAAAGAGTGAGTCACACGACAGAGACACGAGGGAAGGCAAATTAAGGTCAGGCAACAAAGTGGATTTTGGCATTTCCTAGCGTTCCAGAGCCTCTGTTTTCACTGGGAATTATTCTTCACACTGAAGGAGTACTCGGTGTCCGGAGTCACAAGTCAATATATTGTACAGACAAATCCCATCCAAAACTTCAACCCACAGAGGTGTTCAGTGCTGGGAAAGGCAAGAGCTTGAGTCTCACCAGAGAGTGCACATGTGACCTGGGGCTCTCTGTCCAAAGGTGTGCCAGGAGCCTGTGGCACTGCCACCAAGGACAGGTCCTGCCCACAGAGGTCTGTCTACACCTTGGAGCAAGGAAGCTTGGGTCAAGGCTGGATCCACACTGCCATGGAGACACTTCCAGGGGTAAGGCTGAAGTTAGATTAGCCATAAATGTGCTGTAGGACCTCAATGCTGGCTCTGCTGCTCTTCACAGGGGCAACTTTGAAGGCTTTCAGCCTCCAGAGAGGACAAACTTCAGTCCATCACTCTCATGGATAATCTGCCCAGCTCAAGAAGGCAGAGGACAGGGGAATCCCTGTCACCCATCACTTGGGATGCTCACAGAGAGGATAAAATCCCTGACCCGAAAAGGTTGAAATCCAGACAGGATTTATGTGCCGCAGTAAAACCACAGGCCTTCCTCTCTCGTGGTGATAAAAATAAATCACCCTTAAAAATAGAATGACATTAATAAAAATAAATCTAAAAGTACATGCAGTGTATCGTGGGGTTACAGTCTGCCTCAGCCTGCTGGAGAAACTTCTCACCAGTTAAAGGCTGGTCAATGGTGATGAACAGACGTGGTGCCCAGGGTTATGTCCTGGGGTAGAGGGTCAAGCAGGTACTTCCAAAGGCCTAATCTCAGTTCTTGTGAAGTTTGGACCTCTTAAGGAGTCTTAGATTTAGGCTATGGAGATCAGCAGCCCCATCAGCCAGTCCTGCTTGATCCACACAGATATAACTGGTATAGACAGGACAAAAATTCTGTCTTATCCATGTGCACACCGCCAGGCTGGAGAGAGGGGGAAGAAGGCCGTGGACAGATGCCAGGTGAGGGACCTGAAGGCTGAGATGCAGGCTGCTCTGCCCTCACCACGGGCCAGCAGGGACCATGGGCACCAGGGCTGGGAGCCGCAGAGCAGCTGCCAAGGTTCAGCTCCAGCCCAGTGCCAGGACAGAGCAACTCCCGGGATAACGAGCATCGCTCCCTTCCCTGCAAACAAGATCTGACACATCCTGCTCAAGCATGGGGCACCCAGCAAGAGCGACAAGCTGCTCTGGGAGCTGGGGACGCAGCGGGGGTGGCAGCTGGGCCGGCACGGGAGAGCAGCCGCTCCTCGCAGCAGAGGCCACGCCAGGATCCAACCAGCCCCGCTTGCTGCCAAGGATGGGGCTGGACAGGGGAGCCACAGGGCTCTTCCAACAGGGAAGTTGTGATCTGGCTCCATACGGTCTCCCCGTGGCTTCTGCTGGAGGCAGAGTTGTTTCTCTCCTCATCTGAACCAGGGGACAGCTAAATGCATCATCCCTCTCCCACTGAGGTAGCTGCATTTTGCCAATGCCTGAAACAAAAATCCTTCTGCTCTGCGACATCTGGATGAGAAGAGCCTCCTCCTGCACCATCTCCATCTGTCAGCACGGCTGTTGTCACCCCCCAGCCCTCCTTGGGACTTTAGACAATGCCCAGGGCTGTCTACACAGGGAATTCATCCAGCGTCACCATTCTGCTGCAGCCATGCCTGCCCGTGCTTCTGTGCAGACAAGCCTTGAGGAACAGGAATGCTAAGAAGAGAAGACCTTGACTAGGAAAATGAGTTTGTAAGACCAAGTTCAGTATTTGCATCTCAGCTGAGCAGGGAGGGATGAGAATAGGGTCACCCCCACCACTCCATGAGGCGTTCATGACTCTGAAGGATTTCTTATTCTAATCCATGTGTTAATGACAGTCGGGGGCTTTGGGAGGCTTAGGGAAAGCCTTCTCCACAGTGAGCCATCCTTTAAATCCTCTGGCAGAACCAGACACGAGCATCCTCACCTGCAGCCAGGAATCTCATACACACAGGAGGTGAAGAAGCTCACTGCTGAGGGGGAAGCAGCTCACATGGAGAGCCCAGACTAAGCTGGGATGGCACCCCCCTGTGAGGAGACAGGGTTTTGGGTGCTTTTCAGATGCTCGGCAAGCCAGGACCACCAGGGACACTTTTCTCCACACCACCAGGAAGCCACCAAGGCTGGTGACTCACAGCACACCCCAGCAAAAAAACCCTGCACAATCCCCAAGCCACCTTCCTATGGCAGGTCCTTTCACCCTGTTTGCTGTGTTCTCTGTTCTCGCCTCACTGCAGACTGCAGGACTTGCATGTGTCATCCAGTAAAGGCAGAAGGGAAGGTGACACTTCTCCTTTGCCCAGCCCTGCACCTGAGCCCCAGAAGGGCTGCCTGCTGCTCCACAAGGGCAGTTGCTGCACACAAGCAGAACACATTCAGCAGAACGCTCATTTAGAGATGAGGAAGGATGGCAGAGTTCACAACTCCACCAGGAAGGGCTGGAGGACAGATCCAACCTAGATAACCACCAGACAGGAGCACTAATGGGAATCATGGTGCTCTGCAGTGGAATGAAAAGAAAAGGGGTGGAGATGGGGTAAACTCTTGAGTAGGTTTTCCAGAGTGGAAGGCAGAACAACTCAGCTTAGAAGCAGATAAACGCCACGTGCCTGCAGCTGCCACACCAAAGAGCTGGTAGATCCACCATTTCAAATCCCCATCTTCTTTACAGTTGCTGACTGGAGTCACCACTGTGTGACCCTGCTAGTACCTCTGAGTCCCCTGTGCCTGCCACCAGGCTAGAGCAGAGGAGAGCCAAGAGGGCCTCAAAATACCCAGTGGCAAACCTTCTCCCCCACATCTCCGAGCCTTCCAAGGTCTTCACTCTCCCCCAGCCTCCCTTACCTGTGTCTTGGTCACACAGCTGCTCACAGGCGTCGGTGGTCCTCTGTCCACAGAGGTCTCTCACCCAGGGGGACGTGGCATTGATCTGATAGTACAGGGACAGCTTGGCCGGGTTAAGCCAGTCAGAGATGTCCAAGTAGCTCCCCTCGCTCACAACGAAGCTGCTGCCTGGGGGGAGTGGGAAAAAAGCGTGTTAGGTGAGTGTGGAAATCTGAAAGAAAAACCCCAAACATGCATTTTGGCCCAACATCAGAACACTGCACTCTTCAGGAGCTGCTGTGATGACAACATCTGCAAAATAATAGTGAGTTTACTGACAGCTGGTCCCAAAGAACTTCATTTGACCATTCCTCTCCAGAGGAATGTGCTCCAGCAAATGGTCCACCAGCTCCTCTGCCCAGACACTTCCCTGCCCTTACACTACTGGGATTCAATTCCCAGCTCTCTGCAGAAACGTGGACCACCGTCATTATTCTGGTCTGTAATCAGAGCATCACTGCCCCAGCCCGTGGAGGTGTTGTCCAGGAGGCACCTGGAGCTCAGGGCATGGATGGGCAACGGCAGCAGAGGCTGTTCCCACTTCACCCCTTTAGCTGAAGGTGAGTGAACTGGCCCAACACACAACTTCTTGTATGAGTTATCTTGTACCAGACACTCCCCCACACTCTCCCTCCTCTGAGTTAGAAGTGAATTCCTGCCAAAAATATTTTCTTACAAAATCTTACGCTTCTTTATTTTGCGAAATGTATTTTTCCCCACTGGCATCTGGGAATATGCATCATCTAATTAGCCAAATAGATTTTCAGTTCAGCCCAATCATTTCCTTATCTAACATCTGAGGCCCAGCATCGCTTGGGGGATTTTGCAGGCACAGAGGTCCTCATTAACTCTGATCTTCAATTACATTGATTATAAGACTGCCTCCATAACAGTGCTGCACAGATCAGAGGGGAGCCAAAAAACCTCTGCCATTAAGTGGTGTTTTGCAAAACTTACCAGGGTAAAAGCCTCAAAAAGAGGGGAGAAGAAACCTGCAAGGAGAAGTGGGCAAGGGGAACTGCCAGGTAGCCCACAGCCACCTGTGGGCTTTCCACTAAGTCTGAGGAATTGCAACGTGGGCAAAATTTGCAAACACTGTCTGAAGATTGAAATCCTTCTCAGAGATTACCCAGGGGTAGCAAGATCCAGGGCCTATCATGAAACTTTGAGGCTTATAGACCCTTAGTAAAGGACTAGGGCATCATTTTTTTAAGCACCAACTACTTTGATGAAAGCCAACAGATAAAAAAAGCAAGACAATAAACCTGCAGCAGCAGCCACCCCACATGAACCTGCTTGAATACAAACTCTGGATCTCCTTTTGAAGAGGATCCCTGATGCTTAGCAAGAGGGAGTCCTTCTCACCCTCATCCTGCGCCACATTATCCATGCAAAGGATAAAACAAGCAGACCCTCAAGTCAAGCAGCCCGGTGAGTGACCTCATTTTCAGGCATCCCAAGATCTCAGCACCATCCAAATCCAAGCCCTAATTTCCCATAAACGCAAGTCTTTGACATGCAGAGTGTTTATATACCATAAACATATTCACAGGCGCATCTCTACACTCAAAGCCAATGGAGGCTGCCAAGCTACTGACTGCTCAAGCAAATGAGAATTAGGCATCAGGATCCAGCAGCTCTGGAGACAGAGCAAGGCAGGAGCTGCCCCGCCAAGGCTGCAGGATACATCTCAATCAGACACGAGGCAGCAGTAATCACTGGGTAAACCCCCCAGCACCACTGGAAAGCAGAGAGCACAAAGAAGTTTCTTAGAGCCACGCGGTTTTATCGCTAATTATTCTTCTCAATGAATTTTTAAAGATAGCCTTACACACCAGTAACAACAATTGCTGGTTTCTTTTTACCAAACAGAAATGCATCGTGAGCCCTTTGGGAGTGTTTACTATTTACGTGTAGCTGTCTCTGTAGTAACCTGTCAATTTTGTTTTCCTCCCGATTTCCGCAGCTCCCTAACAAAGAGCAAGGCTTGGGAAGCACGTAAAGTTGTTTTGAGACTCGGCTACAGACAACTCCTTCTGTACCCAAGGACAGAAGTGCAAAACCAGCAGCTCTCGATTAAATCCCTACTTAATGAACCCCACTTCTGGTTAAAATACAGCCTGGAAGTAACAGAAGCAAACCCGACACGAACCAGACGCATCATTAGTACTCAGAAAGATGAAGGTGGCTGGAGCTCGCAGAGCATCTTGGCCCAGGAGCTGCTGCACAGAAAAGAGGCTGTGGTCAGGTGGGTGATGCAGGGGTGACCTCTGGAGCTCCCCACCACCGAATTATTTAGGTTGGAAAAGACCCCTCACATCATCAAATCCAACCGTTCCGCCAGCACTGCCAAGGCAACCAGACCATGTCCCCAGGTGCCACATCCACAAGTGCCTTTCAAATCCCTCCCGGGATGGGGACTCTGTCACTGCCCTGGGCTGTTGTGCCAGGGCTGGACAACCCTTTCTGTGAAGAAACTTTTCTTTATATCCAACCTGAACCTCCCCTGGTGGAACTGAGGCCATTTCCCCCTCTCCTATTGCTTGTTACTTGGGAGAAGAGGCCAAACCCCCCTGGTTCCACCCTCCTGTCAGGGAGTTGTAGAGAGTGAGACGGTTCCCCCTGAGCCTCCTTTTCTCCAGCTCCCTCAGCTGCTCCTCATTAGACTTGTGCTCCAGCCCCTTCCCCAGCTCCAGGTATTTTGAAGATTAATTACTCATTTTGATTTTAGTAAGCCTGATAGAGAAATTATCCTCATTATCAGGTTTTTCAGGGGTTTTGTGTGTGTTTGTTTGTTTGTTTGAAAGGCACAAGTGAAAACATTTGAATCCAAAATTCCTGAATTCAGGCACAGTGCAAAATAGAGGTTTTTCTACCTCAGTCTGAAACAAACCCAAACCATGGGAAATTAAAGGTTTTCCCTTCCTTCCTTCCTTCCTTCCTTCCTTCCTTCCTTCCTTCCTTCCTTCCTTCCTTCCTTCCTTCCTTCCTTCCTTCCTTCCTTCCTTCCTTTCCTTCCTTCCTTTCCTTCCTTTCCTTCCTTCCTTCCCTTTCATTCCTCCCTTCCCCAAAGGAGGAGGGGACAACTTCCAGCAAGGAAACTTCTCCCATATCTGAAGCTGAGTGCGTGGCAAGATTTTGAGAGATGTTCACAGACGCCCTCATCACCTCCACTCCCACTGAAAACACAAACAAACAAACGCCCCAATCTCAATCCCTTTACAGCTTGCCTGGGAAATAAACAAGAGGAAAAGGCATTCTACAAATATTTTGAAAGCTAAAATTCTGATCATTTCAAAGCCTTTTCACAAAATTTTTCTCTTCACTTTCAAAGAATCCTCATGTAGAAAACAGTTTTCAAAAGTCACCATCGTGTACATATCAAAACCACCTTGAAAAGCTCAGAAAGGGCAGGTTGAGGTACAAATCCTTTTAGAAACTACCAAGAACAAACATTTTCTAAGCAAGAGCTGTTTCAAACACCTTCAGCTTGTTGGGAACAACAACTGGGTTTGTTTTCCTCAACATGCAGTCTCTGGATGGAGGGGAGTGATGGGGGACTTGAGGGGGATAGAACCCACTGCAAACTACCCTCCTAAAACCTTCCTTGAGGACCTCAGACCCTACTAAATCACCCCCACGCCCAGTTTGAAGCACACCTTCAGCTGCTGCCTGCAGTCTCCACAGCAGATCCCAGCACAGACACTATGGAGACACCTGGAGGGACTGTCCACTCTGCTGTCCTCCACTGCCAACCTCCCAGGTGCCCTCCTAGACACAAATTTTGAGCTTCCCACTCAGAGGTTTGCTGAAATTCCACTTGAATGGAGCCATTTACATCTCAGGGTAAAGCAACCATCAACCAAATGAGAATACAGCAACAAATCCACCCAGCACCACCTCCCAGGAACTCCGTAGCAGGACATGTCCCTCAAATGCTGCTGGCTTTACGAGCCAGCCAATGCCATGGAGAAGTGTGGAGAACACCAGGACACAGCTACAACCCTCTCCCAGCTCCACGAGGTCCAGCAGCCCCTCAGGGGACTGATTTGTTTGGGTTTCTTTGTGTGCGTGTTTTCCGCTCCTCCGCTCCTTCTCCAGCACTGATCAAAGCCAGATGAGTTAAGGCAGCGTCAGAAGTTCATGTCTCTCATGCTGGGGTCTCCTTCAAAGTTCAGTGGAATTGCTTAAGCCCTGACAAAAGAGGCTTGAAGTTTTGACATTTCGAAAATCATTTTCAAGAACACAACAGGATAAAACAGCTCAGAAGAGATATCTAACAAGGGAAAAGAACAAAGAACCCAAAAGGCAGCCAAAAGGGTTTGGCTTTTTCTTTCTCTTTCTTTTCAAGGAAGAAGATCAAAACATAATTTTTTTTGAAGAACATCTATTTCTCCCTCCCTCTGCTCTTTTTGTCATCTTTGGGCCATTCAGTGTTTCTTGGCCAACAAAATTCCTTTTCATCTAAAATTAGTATTTTGTGTTGGGAAGCAATGGGAGGTCATACTACAGGTTGCTATTAATGTGTCCAGCCCTATACGATCACACAGCTCTAATCCTGTTAGAGATATTTTTTATAAACACTAGAGGAAAGATGATCCCTTTTGCTTCATTCTATAGGCACAAAGAATAACCCTATTTGATTTCTTTAGAGACCCTTTTTTCACCCTTGTTAAACTTGAAAGAACACTGCCCAAAGAGACAACTCCTCCCCTATCAGCTCTTTCCCTTGATCAGCTCTCCCTCTCCTGCCCTGGTCCCAGGGCATGAAAATTTCTGCTTCTGAAATTTCTCCCAGAAAATGCCAAAGAACCAGACAGACTTCAGATGCCCAGGACACACATGTACTGACCTAAGAAAGGAAATGGGGCTTGGGGCAGGACTGCATCCACAGACTAACACGGTGCTTAGCTTTACCATCCCTCTTCTGCTCAGCACAAAACCAGGTGATTTGGGAATAATTTAAATAATTTTAAGTCAAACTCTAAGGTCTATAGTCTAGTTTGAATCCAGGGATAGCATCACACCAGGTTAAAATCCAAGCCAACCCACTTTCATTTTATTTTCAATTATTTCTCTTTGAACAAGGTGAAAAGCTTAAACAGAAAGTTAAGATAGAAAGGTCTGAAAACAGCCCAAGCCTATAGACGCATCTTTCACTCAGTCCTCCCTCAGCTGAAGCACACACAGTTTATGTCTCACAGGGCTTGACTCCAGGGTGTATTTTCAGTACATGAACTGCACCCATGGGGTCTCACATCCCCAACCCAACGATGATCAAACCTGAAGACCCCCATCCCTCGAAACACCACCAATCCTGACAGAGCTTTTCCACCCGGGCAAAGCAGAAGTCAATTAGCGATACAAGTCTGTGTGTAATTACAGCTCAGACTGGAACCACCTCTCCTGTGGGAGGAGCAGGGTTACAATTTAAGTGTTAAATTGCACTTTCTTGATCATTCTGACAGAGTCTTTCTTTGGGTTTTCTTGTCAGTCAGTCTTGATTTCTCCAGGGCTGAGCTTCTGACAAACAACACACATATTTCACTTTGTAAGGCAGGTGATGGCTCAGCCAACTTTTCCTGAACTTAAACAAGAAGGAATCTGCCCACCCTGCCTTGTGGTCAAGATCATGCTGCAACGAGATCTCCCATGGCAACATTAGACAACGTAGTTGTGGAGCTGTTGGTAAGAGCACTTCTCTGTCCTCAGAAGGCATCTGGGCCAGTAGTGGCTGAGATAGAAATGAGACTCCTGAAAAAAAAAAAAAAAAAGCTTCTCCTTAATGCTCTGTATCTCCCAACTCCCACGCTGCAGCCTGGGGCTCTTTAGCAGTGATGCTCTGCAGATATCAGAAAAGGGTTCAGGGAAATCCAGCCTAAATCTAATCACATCACAAAGCACAGAGGAGCTATGATAAGCTTGTTGTACGAATGCAGAAGTCAACATTTGCATGTCTCCATCCATGGGAGGGAGAGCAGGTTAGCCGGTCAAAGCCGTGCCATGCCTCCCAAATCAGAGGAGTGGTGTTGGTAAAGCTCAGCAGGTGCCAGGAGATGCCCCCTCCCCACGGGGCTGGGCACCCCCTGCCTCTCAACAGCTCCCGGCTGAGGCAGCTGCTGCTGACACCATCTGAACGCCAACACCAATCCCGCTGGCTTTGCTCCAGTGAATCCTGCAAAGGACCAAGGAAGAAGCATTTGGCTTCCCTTGCAAATGGAGCCACCCCAGGAGCTGGGAATGCCTCTGGCAGGCACGGGGCTGGGGAGCCGGGCAGCCACTGAGCAGGTTCACAAGCCTGTCAAAGCCACGATAAAAACATGATGTACTTCAGCCTCCAGAATCTTATTAGTTCTTCATGCAAAGAGCGTTCACGCCGTAAAACCGTCTTGGAATCCCTTTGATCCACGCTGATACAGTTCATAAATTGATGTTAATATTTAGAGTTCATGTCTGGTTACACTGCAGCCATTTGCTCACATTTTCTTGCCAGGCAGGCAGACACGGGAGCGGGAGTGAGCTCTAACACAGGCACGGAGGTGACCCTGGTGATTATGAGCTGGTGAAATAAAATGCAATTTGTAAAGCTGCCCCCAAACACAGCCACCTTACATGAAACGCACGGGGCCTGGGGCAGCCAGACGTGACACCGAGGCTGCAACAGGAAAGTGTTGCCTCTGTCAAAGCCCTGACCCAGGTCCCCATACTGCAAAAACCCTGGGAGGGTCACACACAAGAAAAAACTTACTTTAAACCAATTCCTTCTGCTGATTTCAGGGGGGACTTGTGGATCTGGGAACAGCTGGAGAACATGGGAGACACCAATGGCAGAATCTTTCTGAAAGCCTGGAAAGATCACAGAATCACAGAATGCTTTGGGTTGGAAGGGACCTTAAAGATCATCTTGTTCCACCCCGCTCCTGTGGGCAGGGACACTGAGCTCCATCCAGTCTGACCCGAGATCACTTTGGGATCAGATCTCTTTCTCCATCCTTCTGGTACAAACCTGGGGAGCTTCACCTGTAAATCAGAGAGTGTGTCCAGCTTCTCCTTGCTGCCAAACAGGATGGGGACACAGCCAGTCCCCCAACTCCTGTGGCTCATCTCTGTGTGGCCACATGTGCAGCTCATCCTGAGTGCCCTGAGGGCATGAGGTAATGCCTCGTCACCTCCAAGAGCTGCAGAAGATTGAGCAGGAAATGTCAAAAACAAACAATTTAGAGCAACACATTTAATTAAAACCAAAATGAGAAGTTGTTGCGAGTCCCAACAATTGCAGTCTGCAGAGCAATCTTCAGGGAAAATTAACACAGGCTGCTAATAGCAGCATCCAATTCACTGGCATCTCGGAGGAAACTGTGGTGGGGGAAGGTAGGAAATAATCTGCAGATGAAACAATTACTGATCAGCTGCGTGGCAAGGACAGCGCGGCATCATTCAGGCAGGCAGGCGCAGATGCACGGAGATTAAAAGAATAAACAAAAAAGAAGCTCCCTCCACCTCTGCTGTCTTGTCAGATGCTCCAACCCAAAACACGGTCTTGAGTGGAAATTCCACTTCTGCCGGTCTCTTGGCTTTGCAAGGGGGAACCTGGGTTTGCTCTCAGCGCAGTGTTCATCCTGCGAGAGTTCACCCACGCTTGCAGCAGGGACAGAGCCACCACACGAGCAGCTCGTCAGGGTGGGGACACTGTCCATGCCGAGCTCTGACCCCACAGCAGGAACTCTGCCTGCCCACACTGAGCTCTGATCCCACAGTGAGGACTCTGCCTGCCCACACCGAGCTCTGATCCCACAGCAGGAACTCTGCCTTCCCACACCAAGCTCTGATCCCACAGTGAGGACCCTGCCCGCCCACACCAAGCTCCAACCCCACAGTGAGGACCCTGCCTGCCCACACCGAGCTCTGATCCCACACTGAGGACCCTGCCTGCCCACACCGAGCTCTGATCCCACAGTGAGGACCCTGCCTGCCCACACCGAGCTCTGATCCCACACTGAGGACCCTGCCTGCCCACACCAAGCTCCAACCCCACAGTGAGAACCCTGCCTGCCCACACCGAGCTCTGATCCCACAGTGAGGACCCTGCCTGCCCACACCGAGCTCTGATCCCACAGTGAGGACCCTGCCTGCCCACACTGAGCTCTGTGCACCACTCTGCACACCCATCCCACAGCCCAGCGAGGTGCAGAGGGATCACCACATCTCCCCTGGCACACATCTCAGAAGAGGAGGGAAGAAGGCTGTAAATGCCTGGAGATGTCTTTGACAGAAACCTGCTTTATGCCCTTTGCTTTATTTCCACTTATAAAACAAAGCCCTACAAGCCCCTCGCTAAATGCAGCTCTTGCTTCCCTCTGCACCGCTGGAGGATCTCACCCACCTCTCCCACTAAAGTACAAACATCCACCCACACCGTATATAACCTCTCACAGGCTGTAAAAATGGGAAGCTTTAATTGATACTATATTTCATACTGTTGTGCAGCAAGGACGTACTCCAGGCTGAGCCCTCCAGAGTATCTTTCTCCAGCCCTGCCTTCCCTGCACATTCCCATTGCTCCAGCTCTACTTTTTGAATTATTACTTACAAGAAAAAAACAAAACCAAAAAACAACTATTGAATGTAGAGCTGAGTGGCTCACATATTCATAAGAGGTTTTATTACTCAGATGGAGGGGTTCTCTTTCCTTCCTTCCCCCCTTTGACATGGCTAAAGGGTCTTCTAAATAATGCCTTGCATTTCCATATCCTCATAAAAGCCACTACGGTTCTTTCCATAAATCTGAGCCACCTCTGAAATCAGAACAATTCCTTCTGCTCAGCACGGGCAGGGGCTGCCTCGAAACACAAAGCCCTGAAGCAGCAGAAGGGAGGAGAGGATGCTCCAACCACTGCTTTCGAAGGGAGGATTTAGAGGCACCAACTCATTTCTGGGAAGCAGGAGGTCCCAGCCCTCCCTGCCAACCACGGCAGCTCCTGCCAGGCTCTCCTTGATCCAGCTGCTCCAAGAAGTGAAGGCACAGCAGCTGTACAAACCAGGCAATAACTGCTCAGCGGGGAGCGAGGCAAGGGGACCCCATCAAATGAACAAAAGGAAGAAAACAAACCAAGGGAGAAATAAGGGCAGCAGAGACAGGCTGGTTATTATAGAACTGCTGCTTGGAATATATCCTCCCAGCCTGGCTGCCAGTTGGCTTCTGATCCCCGTCCTTCCCCTCCCCTTTCCCACCCTGCCACTCCAGCAGGCTCTGGAGCTGCTTTCTCTAACGCCATTCTTGCTGTAGCAGGGAAAGCTGCTCTTCTCCAAGGCTGGAGACATTTGGGGAGGCTTCCCCCCCCTCTTTCTTTTCTTGGCTCTGGCTGCTGGCACGCCAGAACTGGCTGGCATCTATTTAAAGTTTCCTTCAAAGCCGAGTTCTCATCGTCTAGGAGAGGGATTTCTTTCAGCCTCTGCCTTTGTTTGGCTTCTCCTGCAGAGGTGCCGGTAGCAGCTCCGCTTTCAGATTCTCCTTGGCTCCTGGCGCCTATTGAAATCCCACATTTCAAAAGGGAATGAGAGGGCACCGCTCCTTTGCATGGAAACATCTCCCGTGAATGCACCACCCCTGCCTTCTTGCAGAGCCTGCCTTATCATCCTGCGAGCACCAAAGGGAACAGCTTCAGGAACCAGACGATTTCAGCGCACGGCGACACTCGCGAGACACGGTGCCACCGTCGGGTGCCACACCAGAAGCTGCTTCAAGACTGCTCAAAGCTCCCAGACTCTGCCAGGCCAAACACATCATCTCTGTTGTCACCTCGATGCCACAGGGATGCTCATGCCAACCCCCTTCAGCACCCTGTAGAAAGCAGATTTAATCCCCCACAGGAGATCTCCAGGGAGAAGCAGGTCCTCTCTTCTCCATCGGCATCAAACTCCAGGTGCCGAGCCTGGGCGAACATATCCAGCCACATTTTTCCTGGGTATCACTGAAATTTCCCAACCCAGCTCGGTTCTGCGATGTCTTTAAATGCTTTGTAATATTTTGCTGCCTGTTGGGTGGTGCCTTGGGATTTGTTGTTATTCAGAAAGAAGGGACAACTTTAAGAGCTTTTTCTCTTCCCAGGCAAGGGACTGTCATCGCATAAAATGATGAGATTTCAGGGAAAGTGATAGCCACTGCAAAATATCTTGGCTGCTTCTATGGAAAGAATTTGACTGTTTCTCATAAAAAATATTTAAAAAGTTTTCACAGTTTGTAATTATATTTTACAGTTTCATTACAAAGCTCATTTTAATTCTTCTCCAAACCGTTGTTACCAGTCCTCTTGCCACTTTTTCTTCAGAAAAGTCATTAAGTCAGTACTGGAGATCATCCCATTTCCCCCAGTTTCAAGGATATTAATCTGTTTTATTGGCATTTCATTGTCATTTTCATTCGAGTGTTCCCTGCATTTGCATAATTTGCATTGCCACCCCGTTTCCTGGTGGCAAGCACAGGCTCAGCTTTTCACTTCCACTCTATGGAGTCTTATTGCATTTTGTTTATTTTCTCATTCAGGACACACTGTCTTCCCTGGGCCAGAACCACAAGCTGGGAGCAGGATGCCAAGGTCTTGTCTCCATCACTGCCTTCCTGGCTGACCTTCAGCAAGTACCAGAACCAGTGTGAACTCCCAGTCCAAGTGCTGAACTGGCCAGTGCCCATCCCAAGGGGACACGAGTTAGCACTGGAGCAACCTCATGCCCCAAATGAAAGAGTTTCTGCTCTCCAGCTACTTGGAATAACGATCTGTGAAGATTTCAAATATTCATGTGTGGCTTGGACCATCATCAAAGCCTTTCAGAAACAGGTCAAGGTGTAGACAAGTCCCATGTTTCAAATCCTTAAATCACAGAATGGTTTGGCTGGGAAGGGACCTGAAACATGCTCTTGTTCCAACCCTCTGCCACGGGCGGGGACACCTTCCACCAGACCAGGTTGCTCAGAGCTCCATCCAAACCGGCCTTGAACACTTCCAGTGATGTGGCATCCACACCTTGATGTTACCTTTGTGTCTCCACTCCACCGATGCTCAGTTCCTCCAATGTGTGAACACAAAGTAGGTGCTCTCCTCTTTCCTACAAGGGCCAAGCTGTGACCACTGGGATAGCCCAGCTACCCAGAGACCACTCTTAGCACAGCTAATCCCACTTCAAACACACTGGTGACTCCCTTTCTGCCATGGGGTGATGATTTCAGCCCCTCTCCACCACCTCCTGCGGCTCTCATCCCGCTGTGTCTCTTCAATAATCTCCCCCTCCCCAAAATACTAATCCCCCAAGAGCTGCCCTCCACTCCAGAGCTCCCAAAGCAGGGGGCTGTCCCAGAGTTGGCTGCACCAGGACACTCCAGCAGCTGGTGATGCACTAGCTGCATGCAGCATGTTTCTGGCAGAGAGGAAGTGCCCCTCTGCATGCCCCAAGCAGTGAGACGAGTGCAGGAGCTGAGGAATTGGAACCGACTGAATAATGGGTCCTGTCTGCTGGAAGAAAATGAAATTTGCCCTCATGTTACTGAAAACTTGCACTTGACGCTCACTGCACATTATAAAGAAAAGGTCAGTGAAACAACAAATGCAAGGAGCCCAGCTGGAGAAAGCAATAAATAGTGACAGCAGCACTCGTCTAATTTTTCAAAGCATCTCTGCCTTTGCTCAAACCTCAGCAATTTCCCTCCGTGCTGCTGCAAGGGCTGGGACAAGCAGCTCTGCTGCTGCAGGACAGCAGGAGGCCTCTCTGTGCAGCTCCCAGGGCTCCTCAACAAGCTTGGAGGAGAACAGAAATATCCATCAGACACAATTAGCACCAGTGACAACAACGATAATATTAATTGACATGATTGAGATTTTGGCCTCAGGCTCGCAGCTGCGCTTCTGGAAAGGGAGATCCCTGCAGTCAAACACAGCTGGGGCATTCCCAAAGAGAGGGATGTCCCAAACACACCCAGAGGGGCAGCAGGAGGCTCTTACCATCAGCGATGAAGTGCTCGGGGACGTGGAGCGTCACCTTGACAGTCAGCGGGCAGGACAGCTGGGAGCCGCAGACCACGGCCAGGACGCAGGAGCTGACTGCGATCAGGGTCAGCGCTGTCTTGTTCACGGGGCTCTTCATGGAACCTGCAAGGCACACAGAGGGGCACGTGGGTGGCCAAAAGGAAAAGCTGCACCCAGGGCTTTCTCAGCAGAGGCAGGAGAGCCCCAGCACAGGGAAGGCAGGCATTGAAAATAAGGATGGCAGCTCAGCAGGAGTCTGCACGACCCATGACTCCCATCACACCTTGCTTGGCCCGGGGCTTCATTTTGCTAGAGGAGGGAGAAAACCTGATCAAATCCCTGTGCAGACCCTCTCCCTGGGAACTTCTCCTCCCTGGAATCACTCATCACCCCTGCCGTGCTCCCCTGCTGAAATCACCCTCGCTTCTTGTCAACATTGGTTGGCTTGGCAATCCCCTGTGAAACCCTCGTGGAGCAGGACAGCGTTGGGATGGCTGAATCACCACCAGCTGCAGCTGCGTGGGACAGAATCCCCAAGTTTCACAGGGAAAGGGGTCAAGCTGTGCAACACAGAGTCATCCAGAGAGGCCTGGCTGCCCCAGCAGACTCGGCTGCTCTTACTGGATGCAGATTGGGAATGCCAGGTGTCCAAATGAGACCCCCTCTACTGATGGAGATGACCAAGAACTGTCCCAGGCCACCGCAACCCCACCAACATTTCTCCACTGCCCAAGCAAGGAGCAGCCCTGGAGCCTGCATCCTTGAGACACCACTGATCCCGCTGGAGCTGGAGGCTGCCCCGCTGCTGCTCTGACTGCACTGCATCCCCCACGGCCCCCCCAGCCAACACCTGGTGCCAGCACCCCGCTCTGCTCCAAGATAACGACAGACACAAGGCAGCAGGTTCCTTCTCCAGGGCTTGGGATGCACCACTTGGAGAATGTCCACGACAAGGAGAGGGCACAGCCGAGCAACAAACCCCGAGGCTGCACAGCCCATTCTGGTGCAAGCTGAGGTGACCCAGCTGCTGGCAGAGCTGGCCACAGCCCTGCTCGGGATTCAGGTGAGGACATCTCTTGATTTTTGGAAGCCAATGCAGCCTCTCCCCGCTTGCCCCCCAGCCCTCGCCACCTTATCAGCAAAGCCAGATTTAAAAAGCATCAGTTTGAGAACTGGATGGGAAATGGATCCACGTTAGCACTTGCACACCCTGCAAGTTGCCTAAAGCTGCTGGTGGAGGTGCTGGTGCTGGGGCAGGGATGATGTCCCTCATGCTCAGCATAACCTGTGCTTGCCAGGCAGGGCACCAAGCCCCACCAGAGCATCCCCCAGCTGGAGCCTGCACAGGGGATGCTCCAACCAGGATCTGAAGTGGCTGATCTGCTGGAAAATACCCCCATTCCTGAGACTAACAGGAGCAAGTAAACTGATTATTCATAAAGCATCTTCTCCTTTCCTTATGCATGGATCATCTGAACAGCCTTCCCACTCCTATTTCACAGCTTTTTCGCCAATCCCCTGTGCCCCTCACCTTGCAATCCTCTTTTTTCCTTTCCAATCTTTATTCATATCATCAGCATAAGTTAGCACCTCCAAGGGAGGTAAAATCCTCCTCTTGCTGGGCATACTGTGCCTGCCACAACCCCTGCTTGGCTTGAAGTTATGACACGAATGCAAAAAGAGAAAAGAGGGGGGAAAAAAATAAAAAAAAAAGCAAGGAAGAAAGCCCCCATCAGGATAAGTGGACAAAATCAAATATACAATGGACCAGACAACGCTGGATTTCACCATTATAAATCACCTTTCAATCCAGGGTCTTAAAGTGCTTTGCAAACATTAAATCATAAATCCCTTATGAGTGAGACAAGTATTATCCCCTTTTCACAAAGATCCTGAATCCCAGGTATGATGGCAGCTTTCACCAAACTGCAGCCAGAGTGGAGCTGGAGGAATTAGGATTTCACATCCCCATCGGTCCACGTGGCTTCTTCTCTCCCCGTGACTCAGAGGAGAGCAGCACAGGGGCTTGGAACAGCAAAAAGCCTTTTACAGTTCCATGAGTCTGAGCTTGGCTGCTCAAGGAAGGGGACAATTGCTTCCAGTCTCCTGTAACTCCCTTCCCTCCTGCACTCTCTCATTTCCATCACTGCTAATCACTGACCTCTAGAAGTGCCTGACGTTTGGTTTTGACCAACTGAACCAAAGCAAGGGGGCTTCTGCTTGAGCAGAAATTGGATTTCCAGCTCAGCTCTTTATTGCTCACAACCAGTTTGCTGCCAGGTTTGAAGGGAGACGGCTGGAAAAGCATTTAAAGAGCGGGACAGGGCTTTTGTTTTCCATCTCTTTCCCTGCTCTTCAGACCACTGATGCTCCAGCACTCTGTGCTGCATTTCAACACCTGTCTGGAGATAATCAGCTTCACTCCAAGCCTTTAAAACCACAAGAAAACGTATTTTCAGCACAGCCCTGCTAACCAAAACCACCTCAGCAGGTTCAGCAGGCCTTCACCCTGGTCCAGAGGTGAGACAAACTGATCCCTTCCTTCTTCAGCACAGGGAGGGGATCCAAACCCAGCTCGGTAGCTCTGGCAGCCTCAAATAAGCCCAATGCCACAAATGAGAGCTTGACCTGGCTAAACCTGTGCTTTCCGTCCTCTTCTTGTCATCTCCAGGCTTTCAGGGAAGTGTTTGAAGAGCGTATTTGAAAATTCAGGTGCACCAAACAAGGTGGTATCAATGCCCTTTACCAAGAGGAGGAAGCTGGGTGGGGAATACAAGACATTTACGGATGGCTGAGAGCCCCAGGACCCAACAGAAGTCCTGGTTTGGGTCTTGTGGGATCCAAAAAGCCCAGGAGGAAGATGGTGACCAGGCATGGCTGAGACCAAACTCACTCCCCAGATCTCTCTCCCCTAATAAATGCTTCATACATTACTGTGACCTCTCTATATTTTTAATGAAACATGTTTCTGTAGTGTTTTGAGTGGCTGCAACAAAGTGAGTGGATGCCTGAGTGCTCACCCAGGTAGTTTTGGAGGGAAAAACATGGACCATGGGGATTCCCACCTTGGCACCCAAGGAGCGAGCTGGGCACACCACCAGGATGAAAAATGAGAATAAATTACTTCTATCCAAACAGAGAGAAGTAACTTCTCCCCACAGCCCACAAAATCCCAGGAGAGAGAGGCAGAAAGAAAAGGCAAACTGCTCCATTTCAGGGCAGAACCATACCTGAGATACTCCCTGCTAGTGATCCAAGGGTGGCTTAATTAGACTGGAAAACAAGAGGAGTGTCCAGCACTATGGTCACAAGGACTCTGGCCACCACCGCCTTCCCCACCCAGGATGGTTTTGTCTCCCCCCAAACCCCAGGGCAAATTATCCTGGTGAGGATGTGGGTGCTTGTGCAGACAGCTCAGAAACCACTTGCAAAGCACCACATTCCCCTAAAGATTTTGCACCTGCTGCAAGATGAAGATAAATTCAAAGCCACTGGTGTAAACACTCAGCAAACAGCCCCTCCAAACGCACCGTGTCTCCTTTGAAATATCATTTCCTTCTGCATTTAATTACTCACTGCTTTGTACACTTTCCTTTGCCTGCCCAAAAGACAAGGAGGGGGGAAAAAGCCCAACAAAACTCCGAGCTCAAGTCTTTTTAATACTGGCAGTAGTGCCTAAATTTAGGGGGGGAGAAGGAAAAAAAAAAGGTGTGTTCAGAACACGTATGGATTTACGAGCAACACAAATATCCTGTGTTCTCGGTAATATGCTGTTTCTAAATCAGGCTCATAAATACATGCTTGGAAGATTAGTCTATAAAAAAAATAAACTTTAATTACCCCCTCTTTATCAGCACACAGCCCGTGGTGTTAACCATATGTGGGTGTTAAACGCCAAGTGCTTTGCAATCTTCCCCGCCCCCCGGGAGATAATAGCATCACACGGAACGTTCCGTGGCCACTCGGATATGGAAATGCATTCCCTGCACCCGGGGAACGCGGGGCTGGGGAAGGCGAGCGGGAGAACAGCGAGTGCTGGAAGTGCTTAGCAACCCCCGCCGTGCTGTGCCGCATGCGGAGCGCCCAGCGCGGGGACAGCAGCGCCCCGGCACAGCCAGTCCATGCCGGGACAGCCAGTCCATGCCGGGACAGCCAGTCCATGCCGGGACAGCAGCGCCCCGGGACAGCCAGTCCATGCCGGGACAGCAGCACCTCGGGACAGCCAGTCCATCCCGGGACAGCAGCGCCCCGGGACAGCCAGTCCATGCCGGGACAGCCAGTCCATGCCGGGACAGCAGCACCTCGGGACAGCCAGTCCATCCCGGGACAGCAGCGCCCCGGGACAGCCAGTCCATGCCGGGACAGCCAGTCCATCCCGGGACAGCCAGTCCATCCCGGGACAGCAGCGCCCCGGGACAGCCAGTCCATCCCGGGACAGCAGCACCCCGGGACAGCCAGTCCATGCCGGGACAGCCACTCCATCCCGGGACAGCAGCGCCCCGGGACAGCCAGTCCCTCCCGGGACAGCAGCACCCCGGGACAGCCAGTCCCTCCCGGGACAGCAGCGCCCCGGGACAGCCAGTCCATGCCGGGACAGCCAGCCCATGCCGGGACAGCCAGCCCACCTCGGGACAGCAGTGCCCCGAGACAGCCAGTCCATGCCGGGACAGCCAGGCCAGCCCGGGACAGTAGCACCCCGGCACAGCCAGGCCATCCCGGGACAGCCAGCCCACCTCGGGACAGCAGCACCCCGGGACAGCCAGTACATCCCGGGACAGCCAGCTCACCTCGGGACAGCAGCGCCCCGGGGACGGCCAGTCCATGCCGGGACAGCAGCACCCCGGGGACGGCCAGTCCATGCCGGGACAGCAGCACCCCGGGACAGCCAGGCCAGCCCCGGGACAGCAGCACCCCCGGGATAGCCAGCCCACTCCCGGGACAGCAGCACTCCCGGGACAGCCAGCCCACCCCCGGGACAGCAGCACCCCCGGGACACCAACACCCCCGGGACAGCAGCACCCCCGGGACACCAACACCCCCGGGACAGCAGCACCCCCGGGACAGCCCCACCCAGGCGACCACCAGCCCACCCCAGCCCAGCTCGCACCCCCAGGGTGCTCCCGGGATGCACGTCGGTGTTGCTGCTCCTAATGATCCGTCGATATGTTCCAGCAGAGGCTCATTAACAGGATAGAGCAGCGTTTCCAGGACAGCCTCACACACAGACACATCTCGAGGTGTTTTACGAGGGACAGATCATGTCCAATCAAAGCAAACGCCAATTAAGATGAGCAGCGGTGTTGGCAGGCGGCTCTGGACATGGAGCATCCCTGCACAGGGAGCAACACTGCTGTGTCCCCTCTGCCCTGCAGCCTCCCCTTCCTCAGCGGGACGGGACGGGATGCGATGGCAGATCCTCCTTCCAGCCAGACACAGCTCTCCCACACCATGACCCCACCAAGCCTTCATGCAGTACCCAGCCCCAGCGCCACCTCCCAAAGGGGATGGATGTGGCTGCAGTGAGCCCCACAGCACGGGGTGAGAGCACAAGCAGGTGTTTGATCACACACCCTCTACACCACACCTGGTCCCAGCCTCTTCTTGAGGCATTTTCTCCATTGCAATCCTGGACAAATCCCAAATGAAGGTGCCCACAGCTACAGCCCACATCTGAGTCAGGGCTTGGGCACCGGGCAGTCTCCGGCCTCATCCCGGAGTCAGCAGGGTGTGGATCAGCCCTGAAGTGGCAGCTTTGCTTCCCCTGTGTTGGGGGAGACCCCCGAGGAGACCCTCCAAGGAGGCAGAGGGTGCACAGAGGAAGGGATGGGAGGAAAGGCAGCCATGTTGTGCAGCAGAAGGGTGCGATCAGTCACTTCTGGATTTATAGAGGATTAGATCTTGCTAAGCACATGCTGAATCAGATTAATACTATTAACATTTATGAATTATCCTCTAGCAATTAGCCGAGACATCCTCCAGCACAGCACAGGGAGCTGCAGGAAAGGCAGCCCTGGGGTGTGGGTCGGGGGGAGGAGGATGCCAAGGGGTGGCATGGGCACTGTGGGGAGGTTGGGGTTGGGCTGCTGGACCCCATAGCAAGGTCAAGGGCTTATTGACTGAGCTCCTGTGTGTCCCAGTGAGCTCTTGTGCTCCTCCAGCAGCCTGAGCCTCAGCTTTTAAGGTGCTCCTGGAGTTATAAAGCCTTATGTACTGAATAAACGTATTTGCTGCCTAATTATACAGCTGGTGGTGGTGCTCCCCCTCCACTCTGAGGCATTGTGCCTGCAGCTGGCAAATTCCAACCAAGAGGAGGAAGGGGGGAAAGGTAAAGCCTTGAAGGCTGGGCAAGGAAGGAGCAGCTGAGGAGAAGGGGGAAATAGACATGACCGAAGTGGCACAGGCTGAGATGCTGATCCACCAGCCTCATCACCACCAGGCAGATTCTCCTGCCCACACATCTTAGACCTCCCCTGGTACAGCAAAGGGGGGAAAAATTTGTGCACACCAAATTTGCTCTCCTGGCACTGTTATATTTTTTTGCATTTCTCTGGGCAGGGACAATTAAAATCAATGAAGTCAGTTCTGCTTTCATGTTCTCGTTTGCTGAATTGGTTGAGATAAAATCACATTAAAGAAACAGTTACATATTTAAAGGTAGATATTGCCTGCACTGGAATTTTCTTTCATGAAAATCAATGAAAGCACTTCTCCTGGAATTAAGGCCTGATCTTTTTTTGTTTTACACTCCAAATGAGTCCCAATTTTACAATATACAAGCACAAAGGCAAATCTGAGTGGAAGGCTTCCTTTTAAGGAGAAAAGAAAGCAATTTTCAATACAGTGTAGCAAAAACATTATTCCTACAGGAAAAAGGAAAAAATAGTAATCATTATCTATGAAATAGTTTGTGTTGAGTCACAGCCCAGGGAAGATTGTGCTCAGCGAGTGGAGGGCTGGTCAGACAGATGAATTGATTTTAGAAACCAGGAGAGAGCAGTGACGGAGGCCAGGCTGCCGGGGTGGGCTCAGGACCTGACAGGAGATGTCCCAGGGGCTGGTGGCAAGAGACACCCAGGGACTCAAGCTGCTCATCCTGGTTGGACCTTCACCACGCTGCCCATTGTCCCACCGCAGGCAGAGCTGGGATCGAGGAATTGGGCTGCTGCCTCAAAAAAAAAAAGTCCCAAACCATCTTTTCCCTCCATCCATTATTTTTGGAACAGATGCGAACTGACAGAACAGGATGAGAATACAAATCTCTGCTCTGCAGCAGCTCCCTAGGGTTGGGCCACATCCCTCTGTGCCTCAGTTTCCCCCACAGCCAAGCATCACACAGGAACAACTGTGACATCCACCACCCTCTGCCTCCTTTCCTGCTCCAGCCAGGAGACAAATCCATCGTGCCACAGGAATCCACAACGAAACGCATCTTCATTTTCCAACCGGCACCAACCCTCGCCCTCCTCCCGCCTGCATCCAGCTCCGTGTTTATGTTCTGCTTCCTGGGAAACAAGAGGCTCGTTACCATGCGGAGGGCGACAGCAGAGCGATTAGTGAAATTTGTTACCCACATGCTCTGAACAAAATTAAATTAAAAGTGCTGCTTTGCTGTCAAGATAAGGGCCAAGCCGGAGAGATAATTTTTCACTCTCAAACACTCAATTACTTGCTGAGGCTGTATCAGATACAATCGGAAAATAAATAAATAAATAGGAAGACCCGCACTGCCTCCAGGAACAGATGTAAAAGCTTTTATCTCCAGCGCAGTCCGGGCAAGTTAAAGAGCTTGCGGCCACCGCAGCTCCACCACCACTTTCCCTGCAGACCCTTGTGCTGCCCAGCTCCAGCTTCCAGCAGCAGCCCTCTCCCAGCAGCTCAGTACCCCTGGCACAGGCAGGAGCACGAGTGCAACCCCCCACCTACAGCCACCAGCGATTCAGGGAGCAAAAAGGCAGCTGGAGCACCCCCAGCCCAGCTTCCCTGCACAGCCAGAGGCCAGCAGGGACAGAGAGGGACTCCAAATGGGTTTTATGTGCTGTAGCAGTGCCTCATTGCTCTGCAGGCAAAACAAGCCATCATGCAAAAGCACCACGTTTGTTTGCTCGCTGGAAAAGCAGCATCCATGATGGAGAGCAGGGAATGGTTGGGAATTAGCAGCATCCCCCACTGTCACACTGCCCTGGTCATCACAGTGTGAGCATGGCTGTGCTGCTGGGGTGCAGCCTGGAGGGAGGGACCTTGGTGCTCTGGGGTGTAAAGGCAAGATTTGTATCGTGGAGGCACCTCATCCCTGAGATATGGGGATCTGCAGGTCGTATGGGGGCCGGGGTGTCCCCTCTGGGCTGCTCCCTCCTGGCCTCACAAAGAGCAGCACAGATCCACGTGCCATGAACCAGCTGCGTGTGCACCACCCAGACTGACCTGTCCATCTGTCCCTGCAGGGAGCAGCTCTGTGTCCCTTCCTGAGGAATCCTAAGAGCTCTGTGTCCCTCTTAAGGAATCCTAACCCGTCCCTGCCATGGGCTGACCACATGAGGAGGGGATGGACACAGGGCTGCTCGGAAGGGAGAAGCACCCCAAGTACAGACAGCACCAGACACAAACAGGCTCATTCTTCCTTCGTGCCACTGGAAGCAGCCCAAATTGACATGTTTGCTTTATCATCTTTTGTCTCCCACTTGATTCCCAACAGCATCTCCCCTAGTTTGAAGGCGAGTCAAGCCTAAGGCAGAGCAGGGGGGCAATTCCCTGAGGAGTATGGAAGAGTTGGGGTGATGTCCTGCCTGCAGCATCCACTCAGCTCCAGTGACACTGGAGGCACCAGCAAAGAAAGCAGTACCCAAATTTCATTCTGCACTTCGTTTAGTTCCCCATGAAATAATAAGTGCCGGATGCCTCTGGAGATGGGAGAGGATCAAAGCAAAGCTTCCTCATATGTAGCAGACTCCGAATACCTAATATTCCCTTATAAAAGGCCTTGTTTTAAACACCAAATACAGAGGCAGATCAAAGCTCAGCTTCTCATTTCTCTAACAGCCCTCAGAAGGCTCCGCCAGCCAGCCCAGCGCACACACACACGGGGCTGACACCAATCCAAGGTACATAATTGAACTCTGCTAATTTGTCAAAACCATCACCGCGTGCTATGGAAACAGCCAGGTGCCTTGTTCACAGAGACCTCAGCCGAGGAGCATCCCAAAGCCATGCCCTCCCTTCCCTGGGGTGCTGGGCAGCTTGAACAACAGCTGCGCATGAAAACAGAGTGGGGTATTTCCCCCCTTCCTCTTTTAACAGGTGATGCCAGGAGGGGTGAAGCGACCCCAGACCCAAGCGTGGGCAGCAGGCCCAGGGTGGTCCAGCTCAAGTTAAAGCAGATACCAGAGACAGCTTGAGGAGCAGCAGCCAGCTGAGGACAGTCCATGAGACACCCCAGGTGGGTGGACACTGTGCTGGGTGCCCTCCAGCACGTCTCAACCATCACAGGAACAAAAGCATCCCTCTGCCTTCGCACCCCCTGCTCTGCTTTGTGTCTGGGTTTCCAGCAACTCTGTACCTGATCTCTGCTTGATGGGGGAGTGACACCAGCCCCACACTCCGGGCTTCGTCAGCAGTTATGGGGACCTCCTGGCAGGTCCCAGGGGCTCGGATACAGGGGCTCCCAGCAGGTCCCAGAGGCTCAGACAATGACTAGGGTACAAGGGAGGGCAGAGGGTCTGTGGGTCTCCAAGACAAATGGGCTTGGCATGGCTCAGCCCCTCGCAGGGTCCCATATGACACCATCACTTTCCCTGCCTCAGTTTCCCCCAACCCAGGAAGCTGAACAGCATCTGCTGCACATTTCTGTGTTACACAGCAGCTGCTCCGTGGTCTGAGAAAGCACAGGGAGGGTGCAGGAGCCTCGCTTGTGCCTCCCTTCCAGCAAGGAGGGGCTCATTATACTCATGGAATCCTTAATGAGACGGGCAGGGAGCCTGATACAGCCTTGGAGTTACAATGCTGCTTCTTCCCCCACCTTTCACTATTTGATCTCACCATTGGGCAGGTGCTGCCAGTGACCAGGGGAACTCGGGGCTGCACAGTCAGACTTGGAGCTGAATGTATTTTGCTGGGCACAAGGCAAACCCCACCCCAGAGCAAGAGGGATGGAGCAGGAGTGGGGTTTGTGCAGAGGGCTCTGCCTCCTTGGTTTAGGGGGATTTTTGCTACTAATATTTTCCTCTCAAATTCGGAGTAGGACCTGACTGAACAGATCCCACCCTGCTCCAGAGACCGGAACTAAGAATCAAAGCTTTGATATCGCCCTGACAGCCAGCGGGGGATGTGGATTCACATCTTTACAACACTGCCAGGTTCTCTCTCACAGAGACTTCAGCACTGGGGGAAGGTGCAATGACCAGCAGCCCCGGAAACAAGAGCACCTGTGCACCACAGCCAGCATGCAAGGAGGTGCCCACATTTCCTGGTACTCCCAGGGGAATGGGAAAGGGGAGAGCCAGCCCCCACAGCAAGCAGAGCCTTGGAGTGCACAAACCTGTCGCAAATAAGTTGCAAGAAATTCTGATTTCTGGAAATCCTCAAGGAGTCGGTGCTGAGGGTCAGCAGGAAGGAGCAAACCAGCCATCCCTGGCCCCAGCTGAGGGTCACTGCAGCCTCTGAGCACAGAGCTGTGCACGGCCTGAAAGCCTCCCTCAAGACTTGTTTCGCCTGGAAAAGCAGTCCAGATTCCAGCTCCCTTGAGACTGCATGCCATGAGAGCAGAGCTCACACTGACCCATTAAAGAGAAGTGGGGGTGTGTGGAGCTGGCGTGGGCACAGGCAGGGGACTGCGGTGAAGAGAAGGGATGTCTCACTGAAGATTTGGGTATGAACAGAGCACTTCTTGGCATAAGCCAGCAGTGCCTCTCCCAACTCAAATCCCAGAGATGGGGCTGAACCCAACAGCAAAGACCAATGCTCCATAGGAAGATCTCCTCTGCTTTATTCCTGACACTCTCCTCCCCTGTAATTTCTCCGGAGACTTTCCAAAGACACAGTTACATCAGTGTAAGGGCATCCCACAGACCTGGAAGCTGGGAATGTGAGTGGTGCAGCATTCTGGGACCACAAAAGGTGCTGCCTCTTACTTCTCCATGTATTCCTGCCCTGAAAACCAGGTACCAGTGGGTCTGCTGCTCCTGAGCCAGCAAAGCAAGCTCTCCCTTGCTCAGTACTGTCCTGTGAGAATGTCTCTCTAACATACCTTGCCAAAGCACTACAGTACCTGCTGTCCTCCTCCAGGAGACACAGGAGGCCACTTAACCAAGCTCAAAGAAAAGCAAACCTGCACACCTCCTAAGTGGAAACTTCCCATCACATCGTCTGGGATCAATGCCTTGACAGTACAAGTAATTAGGCTCAATCCTGCAAAATCTTATCCGAGGAGAGAAACCCCAAGGAATCCCTCTCCTTGGACCTGATAACTATCTGAAGGCACCTGCAACGACACGCAAGCCTGGTGCAATCGATAGGGGAACATCACTGTAAGAATTAACTGTATCTGACGACGCATCCTTCTCTATTAGAGTTACGTTCCCGTCCAATTATGGATCTTGGCTGAACTTGTAATTATGAGTTTGGAACTACGACTTCCCACTACGCTATTGCTTTGCTTCCATGAGGGAGAGGAGAGTCAATGAAAGGATAATGGAAAATTCCTTTCAAGGATGCAGCGATGACCAAATTTATCTAGACAGGAGGGGAAGTACAATGGGGACTTTATGCAAGACAATTCCCTCAGTTAGCCCCCAGTGAACACGAACAAACCAGGCTCTCACAGCATTGCTCAAACACCGAGGCAGATCTAACAGCCAGCCCTGCGCGACAGCGCGAGGCAGCTCTGCCTCCTGTATTCCCTTCAAACCCAGCCATCAAAGCTGCGCAGGTGAACAACAGCTTATTCACAGGGAAAGAAAGGAATTCTTCCCATTCATCTGTTCCTTTATATTTGCCCTACAAGGAAGCTTAAACCAACAACTGAAAACCAACACAGATGTCAATAAAAATATCTTTGTACCAAGCATCCAGTATGAGCTTTTTTCAAGAGACTGACAGAGCACTTGACCTCAAGGGGAATGGCATCAAGGCAGCCTTGCAAAGATTTATCTGCCTTTCATTAAAACACAGTTTTCCATACCTTCCCTGTGCCCTATCGCCCCTTTCCCTAGTGGAAGCTAAACAAACCTCAAACTTCAGTGACTTTGCCAAAGTACACAAGGGATGTCACACCCCGGCCAGTATCCCTGAATAAATCACTGAAAAAGCTATTCCAGCCCTTGGGAAATTTGATCCCTGCATCAGCAGTGTTTTGGGACAATTTCTTTTGTCCCTGTTTGCAACACAACCAGTCCCTCCTTCTGTCACACAGGCGCAAAGACGATCAGAGGGATGGGACACCTGTCCTATGAGGAAAAGCTGAGAGAGTTGGGATTGTTCAGCCTGGAGAAGCGAAGGCTTAGGGGTGACCTAACTGCAGCCTTCCTGTACCTGAACAGAGCTGGAAAGGGACTTTGGAGAAGGGCATGGAATGACAGGACAAGGCGGAATGGCTTCAAACTGACACAGGGCAGGGTTAGATGGGATACTGAGAAGAAATTCTTCCCTGTGAGGGTGCTGAGGCCCTGGCACAGGTTGCCCAAAGCAGCTGTGGCTGCCCCATCCCTGGAAGAGTCCAACGCCAGGTTGGACGGGGCTTGGAGCAACCTGGGATAGTGAAAGGTGTCCCTGCCTGGGGCAGGGGGTGGAACGAGATAAGCTTTAAGGTCCCTTCCAACCCAAACCATTCTGGGATTCTGATTCTATCATTTTCCCCTCAACGCAGCTGTGTTTGTACTGCAGCAGGTAAGTAAGTCATGAATCCTCTCAACCTGTTCATCAAAAGCTCATTTTAAATGCAGTGATGATTTATTTTGGTTCTAAAACACAAGGAAAAGAAAAAAAAAACCCACCCAAACATCTAAAATTGAAGGCCCAGCCTTTGAGCAGGAACAACTGCAGCACACCCCTGTGCATGCGTGAGTTTATTCCCGTGTGCAACCATCGAGCTGATCAGAGGTGTTGAGGTGATTTCACATTCAAATAAACGCATTGGAAGCATTTATGGGAATGGCTCATCATGGAAACAAATGGGGCCGTGTGCTGCTGCGGTGGGCACCGGCATCTATCTGGCTGCTGCGCTCTGCCGAGGCCCGGCTTCGTGCACAAAACAAATGGAGGGAGCAGACCCACTGTGCAATTTTTAAATTGCTTCCCAACGGAGTTATTTCCCGACAGTGATTTTTCAAACCCAGTAGCAGCAGCAGCAGCAAAACTCATCCTCTGCTCCACAAAACAGCTTGGGCTGAGAGTCCCAAACAAAACCGATCTGGCGTGATGTGACCAGAGGAAATGCGGACACTAATTTCAAACTGCAGATGATATTTCAGTTTCTCAGCTTCTCTAACTCACAAAAAAGCCTGAAGGGGCTTGGGTCTACAAATCCCTGCCCCAACCCTCATTTTGAATTTGTTCCTTTTAATTGCCTTTGTGCCAAGAGGAAGGCCGGGAAATTTTCATCCAATGGATGCTTTGCATGGGAAATAAAGGGCAGAAAACAGGAGTTTGGAACAAGGAATTGCCAAGGTAACCATCCCTGACAGCTGCACTGGTGCCAGGACGATGACAGACACAATCACTCCCCACTGGTGCAGCTTTGGGGAAGTGCCAGGGCATTTGGAGGGTAACTGATATTAGAAACCATCAAAGAAACCCAGAACTTCAGCAACATCGCTGGGAAATGGGATTTATGGCTCCTGCATGGTGCTGCATCACACAAACAGCACATCTTGGGATGTCCTTACCACCACAGACTGGTGTGGCTGTCCTTTAGATTTGGGCAGTATCGGACACCACCACCCATGGGGACAGTCAAGGTGCTCAACCATTTCCTTTCCTCCAACACCAGTGTGCAGCCACAGTGTCCTTTCGTACCTTTGCTTCGCCTCCGGCTGCGATACTGCTCCGTGTAGAAGGTAAGCTGGGTTTCATCATCTGCCTCTGAGCCAGAGTTGCCTTTGGCACGTCCAAACCCGATCCCACCTGCAGGCAATAGAGAGGAAAAAATCAGCCCTGGCAGCTGGGATGCTCAGGAGCAAGTGGAGCCGGGAGCTCCTCAGCAGAGCTCAGGACTGGGCCAGCAACCCCCACTTCTTGTTAAGGTTCTTTGCTTGGGGCCACCAGTAGTGAGCAGGAACTTTTACCGTTCATGATTTCATCAAAGATCAAGACCCTACAGTGCCTATAGTGATGTGGATGTAAGAAGACGCTTTCTTACCCTCAGAAATAAAAATACAAATGTATTTCAAGGGACTTACAAAGAAAACCTCTGAGCGTGGCAGCTGCTCTCCCAAGGAAGGACACCTGCATGGTGAAATGCAGTGAATTTTAGGCATTTGCTTCAAAGCAAAGCCAGCAAGGACAAGTGGTACATGGGGAATACAGCACTGGGGGGGTCCCCAGGACCTCCCTGAGGGTCTTTCCTGCCCCTCAGCACCCATTTTGGCCCATCTGCTCCCCCAGCTTGCTGTGACAGCCAGCAGCACAACCCTGCAGTGGTCAGGACTGACAGGAGCAGGGCTGGCCCATGGCTCACCCGGCCTCCTCCTCTGCAAATACGGCGTGAGATGCAGCAGGAACCCAGCTGGCTTCATCCCCAGACCCACCAAGGAGCAATGGATGCTTAAAAAGCACCACGGACTCTAATTGGCAGAAGTCCTTCAATCTTTGCAGAGCTTAAAGCAAAGAGGCCTCTGGGGACTGACAGTGGCCCTTTAAACTGCCATTAAAATATTTTACTGTTTTTAAAAAATCTTTTATTCTAGGCAGAAGCACAATTTCCCCATTTCTTGGCAGAAGAACAGAAAATGAGCGGTGCCTTCTGCCCTCTGAAATCCTTAATCACAGCGATGAGAGGTGGCTGGCAGGAGCCAGCAGGACGCCAGGAGCTCGGCACGTGGCTCCTGCCCTGGCCATGCCCTGACCTGGCCCAGCAGTGCCCTCCAGGGCAGTCTCAGCAGCGGGGCAGGAAGAGGCTCCTCCGGCTCCTTTGCTCCTGGAAGCAGCAGGAGGGGTCAGTGCTTGCACACAGCAGCATTCAGTGCTTGGACAGCGGGGCTGGAGGGTTTAAAGACCCCAAACCATAACCCAGCATCAGCCCCTCCTCAGCCACAAACACCACAAAAAACATCCAGTGCCATGATACACCCACACCAAGGGGTTTGAAACGCACAGCAGAGTGGTAAGGCCAATAAGACTTATTTGCAAGAGTGAGGAAAATCTTAATTAACCTGGGCTTCTAACGCAGACCCTTGGGCAACCAGCCAGGGCTGCAGAGTGCAGTGCCGTGCAGTGCAGTGCAGCTCGAGTGCAGCGCAGTGCACTGAGCAGGGGCTGCCGCAGTGGCCGGGGCTGGGGGACAGACAGCAGCTGTGGGAGGGTCCCCCCGCTCCTGAGAGCTCAGCACAGCCCTCGCCCCTGTGCGGGAGAGGGACCTGGACGCTGCCTGCACAGGTAGGACATGGCACATGCCTCTGTCACCTTCCCACGCACCAGAGCTGGCCTCTTTGGCACAGGCAGATGGCTGGGCTGGACAGAGGCAGCCATGTGGTGCTCTCTGTGCTGTCACACCCCACTGAGGTGACCAGGCAGCTGGCACAGGCAGCAGCTGCTCCGCCAGCCACCGGCCCAGCCCCCTCCGGCCGCTCCACGTTTGTGTGCCGGCTGCGTCTCCGTGATGGATGGAGCTGACATGTTAAATTACTCAGGCTGGATGTCTTCAGAGAGCTGGTGACAGCGATATTGCATTTTCTGATTACCCAGCACTGAGCAGGATGTATAAATACAGGAGTTGTGAGACCCGGCACAGGTCCCCAGCCCGCAGCGGAAGCGTCTCCTCTGACCCAACATGCAGTGCCAGAGGTCAGCCTGGAAACACCAGCCTGGGGCACACGCACGGCTGCAAGGCATGTGCTTTTACACCTTTGTGCCATCCAGGATGCTGGAACACGTCTTGGTGGTGGTGCTGAGGATCGTAGAGCTCAGCTGAAGCAACCTGGAGGACACAGGGACACTAATCCTCAAGTAATCCTGCCATGAACCTGATTTCATGTTTAACTGGCACCAAAATCTGATCAAAACAGCCCAGTGAGACATTCACAAGTGGGGCAATGCCCCCTCTTCCAGATCCATAACCCGCCTTGGTCATAGGCTGCTCACCAGGGCATGGGGCTGAGGATAATCACGATGGGGCCAAGGATGCTCACGGCAGAGAGCACCCATGTGCAGTTACTGATGAACAAGGACAGCACCCAGGTAAAGCCAAGCAGTCCTGCCTGGTCGGCATTCCCTTTTCTGCAGAAACAGGGAGAACACCACCAAGTATCAGAAAACAAAAAGATCCTCATCACTGCAATCGGTTCTAAATTGGAATAAGACACTTAAAAGGCAGAGAACAGGGGAACAGCAGCTTCTCAGAGCTGGGTACCTGTAATGCACTGGCAACTCTCTCCAGCAGCTCCCACGGGGATGTACACCCTCTTTACACCCAGTTTACTCCTGCTTTTGAGACTGGAGAAAAAACAAAGCTCCTCTTCCTCACTCACCCCTCCCATCTTCTGCCCAGCTCATTCACCAGGCAGTGGGGCAGGAGGCGGGCGGGGAAGGGGAGCTCAAGGAAGATGCTCTTGTTTCTAATCCTGTTTGCAGATTTACAAGCTCGTTAATCCCTTCAAATAGATCTGGCTCAGCCAGGCGCCAGGGCAGGGCGCTTGTTCTGAGTGCAGCATTAATTTAGTGGGGAGCAAGGCGGGGTGCCAAGGCAAACACCTCGTAATGGTGCAATTAAAGGTGGTCCCGTTAATGCTGAGTGGGGATAAGGAAATAAAATTCAGGAATCTGAGTTATCCCCAAAGATTTTTTGTTAGCTAAAGCCATGTGTATGTTTTTAAAAGTGAGGTTTTTGTCATTACAGAGGAAATAAAAAGCAAACATGACATTTTTAATCCTTTCCCCGAAGCCAGGAGGTCACAGAATATCTCAGGGAAAGAACTATAGATGTAAAAGGAATCAAAACGGAGTTAAAATAAAGAAATAAGTGACAGCAGCTATTTGGACAACTCCTATCTGAGGCCAAGCTGACCTCAGACACTTAATCCCGCCAAGTTGGATGTTATAATAGAAGTGGGAGCTTGGTTTTGTCCTCAGCGGTGCCACCTTGAGTGACATCTTTGTGCATCCCTCTGCCCTGCAGCCACTATCAATGGAAAAAGGATTTTCTGCATCCTTTTCCTCCAGAAAAAGGGCAAACCCCTGTACATACTACAGAATTCAAGACCCACAATTTTCCTCATCGATTATGTTGGGTTCACCCTTCTCCATGCTCACTCACCCCATGCAATGCTGCCTCTGGGTGTTCAGCAAGCCCCTCTGCTCCCAGGCTTCCCAGTAAAAACTGGATGAGGAATGCCCTCCCCAGCACAACAGCGAGGTCCATGCACTAAGAGCTGGCAGGGCAATGCAATTAGCTAAGTGGAAATTTTCAGTTTAATTAATTTAACCCCAAAAAGAGCACCAGACAACTGAAAAAAAAAACCCAAAATGTGGTCAGAGAAAGGTAAATTAGATGCAGATTTAAGGAGGAAGAAAAAAATACACAAACATTTTCTTTTCAAACTTACCCAGTCAACCTCCCCCCCCAAAAAAAAAAATCCAAACCAACAACGAACAAACAGAATAAAGATAAAATGCCCTTCAAAACTAAGTGCCCTGTAGCAGGGGTCTGTTCACACTTACTGGCTTCAGCTGAGGAAAACTCTTCCTCCTCACTGATCTTCCTTTTCCTTCTGTCTCTACCCAAAACCCCCCACCAGTGTAGGTGGTGCAACAACCAGGTGGCAGTTCCACTGTGAAAAACTGGGACCATGCTGATCCCAGACAGCAGCCCTTGCACAGCCTGAAGGGTTTTATTTTCACCAAGGACCAACTCAAAGAGCTGTATGTGATGTTTTGACTCAGGTGCGGTGAAAGCTCCCAGGTGAACCCCAGAAAAGCCTCACCAGCAAAATGTGATGCTCCACAGGCACCACAGGACAGTCAGACAGGGCAAGGTGGAAGCAGAGGTGTCCTGGCAAAAGCAGGGACCACGGATGAGCCCAGCTGAGCCTCAGCTCTCCTCCCTCAGGGAGCTTTGGGTAACTCAGGGCATAGCCAAGACCTCTGAACCACGGGAACTGCAGCCCCAGCAAGCAGCACAGCCCGATGAACAGCACATCCTGTCTCAGGAGAAGGACCATTATGGGTTATTTCTTCCCAAATCCAGAGTGTTTTTAAAGCCCTGCCCCAGGAGAGGGCACCAGACCCCCTCTCTGCGCACACCGGCCACCCCAAGGCCACCTCCCAGCCCCGGGGCTGGGCACACAGGACGGTCCATCAGCCAAAGCCACAGCCTCAGCCCGTGCCCCTCTGCCTCTCCCCAGGGCATCGCTGCCCGGTTCTCGGGCAGCCAGGTTGGGATGCTCCGGGGCTGCATTTCAGGATCAATAAACCCTCTGGAATGCAGCATCCTTCCCTCCAGTGCTGCCAGCCCCCAGCAGAGACCTCTCCTTCCAGCCCACCTCTCCCACCCTCGGCTCTCTCCATCCTCGCTCTCCCTCAATTATTTATAAGCTCTGAATGTGCTTCACTCCACAGAAGTGTTTAGGGAGAAAGGCTGTATGAAAGAGACATTAGACAAAATAAAGTTATATGGCACAGTAAATAGAGAGGGTGCTGTGGTTTGGTGGGTTTTTTTAAAGTCAATCTACTTGGGAAAACAGCACCTTTCCCAGAGCTGCTGGAAACACTCAGGGCAGAATCAGATTTAATGAGGAGCAATAGGCAGCAGCTTAAGCACACTCAGAGCAGGGAAGTGAAGCAAGGCAAAGTTTATCCCAGACTTGTTTCCCTTGGGTTAGGGTCGGGTTGTTCTCTGGCTTGGATGGTTTATCCCACCCTTCTGAAGGAGTAGCACTCGGAAACCCTTTCAGAGCCTTTCCATAGAGGAGGAAATCCTCTATGTGTGCAGTTCCTGCAGGGAGAGCGCTCCAGCTGTAGGGCTTTGATGAGGTTAAACATTAATTAAATCAAACCACAAGAAAATAATTACACACATGCATCCATCAGGCTGACTTGTCGCTACCCAGAAACAAAGTTGGATGCAAACTCCATCAGCGGAACTGTCACACAGCCGTTAGGAGGAAATAAATGTATCCCAAATGGACAATTTCATTTAGGGGGAGGAAAAAAAAAGTCTCGTGGATTGCAATGGATTAATGAGGCAAAGAGTTTATGTTTGCAATTGGATGGAAAATGTAAACATCCTGAGTTGTGGTATCATCCTTTACCCTGGAGGGCTGTTCGCACTCCAGCCACTCGCCTGCCGGAGGCACAGGTAACCACAGGCTGTAAAAACCAAACCCCTGGCACAGGAGAGGCCAGGGAATGGCCAGGGAAAGGCATGGATCAGCTCAGCAACAGCGCCCAGCCACCACCTCTACAAGCAAAAAGATATTTAAATTAAGAGGAAAAGAGGATGGGTGGGATGGGGCTGTGGGGAGCAAAATCTCCACTGGAGATGTTGGGACTGCCTGGCTTTTTGGGGATTTCTGACCATTGAGAGCTTGAAATCTCTTTTTTAGGGTGTGCTGGTGAGGAATCCCCGTGGCTGGGGACACTGGGAGTCAGAGTCCCCTCCTGAAGCCCTCGGGGTACATTCTGCCTCAGGCTCCTCATCGCTCACTGGGTACAAAGCAATCTCATGCTCTCCTACTGAGGAAACCAGTGGGGAGAGATGGAGAGAGACCAAGGGTGCTCTTGTCCTGATATCCAGTGACTGTTCCCGTGGTCACTAACAGGCAGAGGAATCCTGGGGAGGTGGGAAATGAGGTGGGGGTGTCTCCAGAGACTGGGGACAGGCTGGGCTGGCTCGGGGCCACACTCTGCTCCCACACAGCCAGAGGCTCTGCCTGCAGCTGGGCACTGTGTCTCCTCCGAAGCTCAGCTGCAAGGATTAACTGACTTGTTCCATTAGTGACCAAAAGGCCTCTTACCTTCAGGCAGTTCAAAAATGAAATGAAAACACACCCGAAAAAAATGAGGCTGGAGCAGGGAATCAGGGAAACTTTCTCTGACAGTCCCCGTGGACCCCAGAGCACCCACACCCGCACTAAAATCCAGAGACACGTATTTGAATAACTACTAGAAAACAAACCAAATAATTTAAACCAGTTAAAGAGTCAGAACATTTTCTTCACACTGAGTAAATAATTTATGGGCAGAGCTATAATAAAAAAAGAAGCCCTCTCCAGGCCTGTATCACAGGAAAATGTATCAGGAATAAAAGATCACATTTCTGACTCATAAATAAATGAAAAACAAAACCAACAGTAAACAGAAAGAAAGTATTTCCTTCCCAGCATCCAGAGCTGACACAAAGACCCTCAGTGCACTGGGCAGATCATGGCCAAGGGACCTTCATCCTCATCATCCCTGAAGGGATCTGATGTCTCCTCCTCCTCCACAGACAGAAATCTGGACCCAAACCCTTGGCACAGCCTTTAATGTGGTACAACCTTTAGATCCACGAATGCTGCTCCCACCCTCTGTGTACCTCCTAAAGCCCTTAAGCACTGGGAAAGCAGAAAAAAGAGAGGTCCCAGTGATGTGAGTTACAGCCAAAATGAAATTTCATCCCCTCATGAAACTAAAACTTGACACGAAACTGTGTTTCACTCCCACCTCAGTTAGCTGGGGCAGCTGACGGACTCTGGGCTTGCAGCAGAATCCCTTGGAGGGGACACGATGTGACACAACTCACAGGCACCTCCACCAGACCACCCAGAGGATGCTGCGCAGGGTTTGTCCCTCTCTCACCCCACCACAGAGGAGCTCTGGTGTCCCCATGCCCAGCAATGAGGGTGAGGAGGCTCCCACCTTCCTCCCCAGCCAAGCTCCTCTGGCCATGGCCACCTACCTCGGGGCCGGCTGCGGCGTTTCCGTCTGCCCACGGAGGTGCTGCGCAGCGCGGGCTGCAGCTGCCCGATCTCGATGGGCGTGTTGGTGCGGAAGCTCTCCTTGAACTTCTGCATCAGGGACTCCACCGTCTCCTGCGTCACCTCGGGAGCTGCAACACCAGCACAGGGGGTGTGGTTAGAAAAGAGCTGGGCCACCGTGTCCCCACTGCCCATAAAAACCTTTCCTTGTGTAAGCCGGAGTCAAGTCCTGGGACAGGAGCTCTGCCAACACCCTCCAGGGTCACCCAGGGACCCAGCCGGCACTTTTCAGATCTTACCATGCCACAGAAACTAGAAAATTGTGAGTTTACAGAAATTGCCTTTTCCACGCTGCTTTCCAGCATTCTGGATTATTCCTTGCCTCTCCCCTATGTGTGCTTGGAAGCGTCATGTCCTTATCCAAGTTAGACCCTGAAAGGTTCAAATCATACAGGGCATCGAGCTGGCTTTGGGTCAGGTTTAACTCTACACCAGAAGCTCAGAACTGAACCCAAACCTTGGCAGCCTTTTAGGGCAGCAGGAACTCCCCAACAGGCAAGTTCGGGACTATGGAATGATGGGAAGGCTGGGGTGGGAGTCAGGCGAAGCGCAGCTGGCCCAGGAATGCTCTGAGCAGCAGCAGGATTCCTTGGGGTCTCCCAGAGGCTGCACTCAACGTGCTGGGATGCAGCACCTGAGGTCAGGAAACAACCTCCTGCAATGCCCCATGGCATGTGTCACATCATGCTGATATTTAAGCAACTCCTCTCCTTGCTCTCACACACCCTCAATTCAGTAATGCCACAAAATTCCCCCAGGACTTCCGATGAAGCTCCCTACCCACCTGCACAATGGGCAGTAACAGGAAACCATGAAACCACTCACAAAAAGCAAAGATGAGATTTGGGATCAAAAGGCCTGTCCTGTAGGACACAGAGGTCTTCCAAGCCCAGCACTGGTTTGGCCGCTGTCAGCTCCTTAAATAAACTCATTAGCAGAACACAACCTCTGTCCTGTGTCCATGTCCAGAGTAACAAAGTCCCCTCGATGACCTGCAGAAGCTCCCCCTGCCTGCAGCATGGCTGTGTGCAGATGGCAGGGATCCCAGGTCCTACAGCCACCCTGTATCCCACCTGGGAGAAGGGATAAGTGAGCTCCCTGGAGCTCCCAGGCTGCCAGGAGTTACGGGCTGATGTAGCACCCCACCACAGCTCCTGGATCCAGAGACATCAGATGTGCACCATGCTCCTCAGACACCCGGCGAATTCAGGGTGCAGAACTGCTCTGCACCACGGACACCAATTCCCTTCCCAGTGTGGTGCAGGGAATTTAGAGTTCAGCTGAACAGAAGCTGGCCGTGCAGGATGAGGCATTTGCAATTCTAGGCAAGGATTTCACCTAAACACGGAGTCTGCAGCAGACTGTCCAACGTCCAGCCAGGCTGCAGGTAGCAGAGAGCCCTCAGCACCCAGTGCCACACCAGGGAGCACATGTGGAGCAGGTCCCCTCCCTTCTCCCTAAATCCCCCAGGTGATGAGGTGATGTCCTCAGCCTCCCCAGGATGCTTTCCTACCCCTCTGGGCTCCAGGGATGGTTCTGAAATCTGCTGGGGCCATTGGGAGAGGGAGAACCAGAGAGCAGAGCAGGAGGGCTTGGGAGAGGATCCCGCAGCCCAATGCTGCCGTACTGGGAGACAGAGGGAGAGCATCCATCCATCCAGCCACACCAGGCAACAGAGAAACAAGGGTCAAACCCATTGCCTGAGTTCAGTGCCAACCCTGGGAACCATTTCAGGAAAGTTCCAGAAAGAGAGGGAGCTAAGGGACTAGCTGTGTTACACCTTTGAATTTTCCAGTATCAGGCTCCCCCAGGAACCACAGATCAAAGACAGAGCTCCCCAAAGCCCCAGACATTTATGGCAGGTGCAGCTGAATCCTGCAGTGTCAGATGTCCCAGCAGGCAGAATCACGTGAGGAAAAAATACATCCAGAGCAGGGAAAGGTCTCCAAAGAGCATCCAGTCCCATCCCCAGAGCACACATCCCACCCGAGGTGCCAGGGAAGGACGCTATGGCAGCACTGGGGTGGCTCAGCCTCCTACTGCCGTGTTCGCAGCTCCCTCGCCTGGGAGCACATGTGGCAGGGCCTCCCCTGCACAGATGGAGACTTATCCAGACCTTGGGGCTGTGTGATACAGGACTCATGGAGGTGGAGCAGGAAGCTCTGGAGTGGCTCGCACAGCTGAGGCTTATTTACTGAAAGGAGGCCAGGAGGAGAGCATGGAGGGAGGAGAAGGAGGAGGGGACCATGCCTGCAGCGAGCAGCAAGGTCACAGCAGTCTCATGGCCTCTGCGTGGCTGATGGGACCGTGGTGTCTGTACCCATCTGGCCACCACGCTGGCACAGCCATCCCGAGGCAGCTGCTCCCGTGCCTGTCAGTGGAGCAAACGCCAAGAGGGGGGGAATGGGGAGGAAGGGGGGTCCCTTGGCCACCGGCTGTTTGGGATGATGCTGCAAATACTGCAGGAACTGGGAGAAAAGAGCTGTTGCATCTCACTGCTCTGCACAGCTCAGGTGTGCCAGCACATCGTTGGCTTCTCTGTGTCCCTGAGCTCAGGGGTTTGGAGAAAGAAAATGGGAAAGGGAAGCAGGAGGGAGGAGAGAAAAGTAAAGCAGGGGGAAAAAAGAAGAAAAAAGGGAAGGGGAAAGAAAAAAAAATGGGAAAGTGGGGAAAATGAGAAATGAGAAAAGACCCTTGTTGACATGATCTCAGCAGGCAGAGTTTGGCATGGGTGGACAGCATAGAGAAAACCCTCAATGACAAATGAAAGACAGCAGAGCTTCAACTGTGTGAGCATGAGGGGCGAAGGATGAAAGGAGAGCCCGTCATGCACTGCCAGCAGTGCCAAAAAGGAGAGAGAAGAGACCACTGCACCATAACAGAATGAGACAGCACTTGCTGGTCTGCTCAGCATATCCATGAGAGAGACAGTCCCCTGCAAACCAAACTGCTGTCCAGGCCTTCCCACAGCAGCTCTCGGAGCTTTTAACTGGTCAGAAAAGGATGCGAGGAAGCACTACTGTGGGGCAGACAGTGGCCTTAATAGTTTCCTTTAACTGCAGGCCAGCCATGAATCGGTCAGGCAGTCGGATTAGATGATCCCTGTAGATCACTTCCAGCTGAACTGTTCTACTCTACACATCCCTGCGAGCTCCCCCCGCACTGCCTGTGTCACACACGGGCTCAGCCAGCTGCTCCTGGCACCTCCACAGCACCCACATGCTGCTCCCCTCCCTGGCATGACACAGCCACATCAGCAGAGCCCAGGCACCAGCTCCTCCCAGCGCTGGCCGAACATGACACATTTCAGAGGCGACAGGACTGTCCTCCCCTCGAGCAGAGCTTGCCAAACGCCTTCTCTCCCCTCCCCAGTTTCCAGGATAAATCCACCCGGGCTACTGAGCTCACATCTTCGTCACCGCACTGAGAGATTCTCCAGCCTGGCAGAGGTGGTGAGAGCCACCCCGAGATTTGGCACAATGCTATGATCTCCATCTCCCCCCGTTCCACAGCCAAGCCTTCAGCAGCACAACCATGCCAGGAGCAGGCTGGAGCAGGGGAATCACGAGGTTCTCCAGCCTCCGCAAATCAGCTTCCCTCTCCAGCAGCTCTTTGAGGACACAGCTGAAGGTCACCCTACCTTTGCAAAGCACAGCACACATTCCTGACGAACACCTCCCTCCTGTCCACCCCCATATTCTATTTGAAAAGCCATTTGCTCTCCTTATGGCTCCCCTCTTTGTTTGTGCGTCTCCCACAAAACAATTCCTACCCCGAACCGTTCTCTCCTCCTTCCTTTCTGCTGGCACAAATTGCAGTGGGAAAATATGTTGTTTGGCTTAAAAATTACAACAACAACAACAAAAAAAGTAGTCATCAACTGAACAATATGAGCAATGTTTGGGTAAAAATACATTGCAATGGAGGTGGGAAGCAACAGCATTCGTTCCAGCCTTTGCAGGGCTCCCAGCACAGCCAGGAGAGCTGCACCCTCCCAGGCACACAGGATGGGTGCGGGGGGCTGTTCTGGGGAGATGCCACAAGTAGGATCTCACCATCCCAGGAGGGATTCCCCATATCAGAGTCCCAGGCCTGGATCAGGGCAACCACCCACAAACCCTCTTTGAGAGATGAACTATTTGTGAGCCCCCACAAGCTGCCCTTGGATGTTGTCTCCAAGACATTCTCAAGGCACTACAAAACCGCTTTGACCATGCAACCCGTTCCCAGCCAGCAAAGCCAGGCAGTGATAGAAATACCCCACAGCTCTTGGGAAAAAAACTCTCAGCTCTGCTGAGGTGTTTTAGTCTTCAGACATGGCCTTGAGGACCCCAGTGGAGCAGCTTCTCCCCAAACCAGGCTCAAACCTTGCGTTGCCATTGGGTGGTGGGAGAGCTGTAGTCCTACAGCTTGGGGTCTGCACCTTATTAAAACAGAACATTTTAAGGTCTGCAAAGTTGCCAGCTTCCCTGAGCCTCAAAGTCCTTGGTGTCTGGCTCAAAGGTCCTTTTCCTGGAGCCCCAACCATCCCTGCTCTCCTCACACAACACCTGCACTCCCGCAGCTGCCCAAAGACGACTGGCAAGGCAACAGCAGCTTCTATCAGAGCCTCCCACGCTAGGGATGGACTAAAACATATTTCTATAAAATACAGCTTTTTAGGCATCTGGTTTTCTCATCCTTCTCTTTGATTTCTGGCTGTCAGAAGGCAAGTTATCGATCCTCAATATTAACAGTGGCCACAATGCTCCCCCCAGAGTTTTAGGGAGAGGAATAACTCCAGAGCATCTCAAGAGCTGCTCGACTGAGCATTCTGCAGCAAGACAAACTCAGTCAAGGATTAAATGGAAAAAGTTTGGGTGCAATTAGAAGCCAGGGTTGGGGGGTTTTTACCTCCTGACCTGCATGGCCACGTGTAGGATGCAGCCCCCTCACCTCAGACACCGGCTCTTGTCAACGACTCTCCTGCCCTTTCACTGACTACTTCCAGTATTTTTCACATAATCTGCTTTTTCTAGGCACAGGCCAGGGGACTCTCCTAGGAGCCCCTGATGTGGGCTCTAACAGTCTAATACATCATCACCTCCCCAGCAAGCCAGGGAAACACCAGACACGTGAAACACAGCTTAATAACTTTATAATTGTTTCCTCCAAATCAGCCCCCTGATATTCAGCAAGCTCATTTTGATGTTTCTGGATCAATATTTCAGAAATTTCTGTTCTACAAAGTATTTCAAGAAATTGACTTTCCGGTCCTATTTGGAACGAGCATAAATTTCACAATACTGGAAGTTTTCCACATGGTGGAAACCCTGATTTCTCAGCAGCTCTAAATAATGGGTGTTTGTTGCTTTTTGAAGCATGAAATAACTAAGGGTGTTTGTTCTGAGACTGGGATGTGGACTGATTTTACAGTGCCACCCTGAAGGTACTGAGCTCCACAAAGCACAGAGCTTTAGTAGCATAAAATTAGGTAATTACACTGATGCTGATGTGATGACAGTGGGAGAGATTTGTACAACAGCTTCGCACGTACTCAGAGGAAAACACATCCGGAGAGCGACATCCTGCCACAGAGCACGGGAACAAGGCAAAGGCAGGAGGAACACTGGCAACTTCAGAACTTCACCTCTCCGTATGTTTCTCCAGCCACCAAACCTCTCTCGAGCAGGACAGCCCGTCCCCTTTGGTTCCCTGATCTCCAGCAGTCCATGTCAAATGCCACGTGCAGCCACTGTGTCCAAGAAACACAGGGAAGCTGCTGGTTGCATTACACAACCGACTCAGGACATATATATCTATTTTATTTAAATACATATATATATAAATATATCTCTATAGATATGCTTTTATTTAAATTTGTATCTCTCTCTATATATGGATATATTTAAAAATATTAAAAGGAAGCACAAATTACTGCACACGACACCACACTGGAGGACCAAGCACCTCCTGCAATGCCTCCATGTCCAAACCATACTTAGATGAACCCATCAGAGGAAATGCCACCCATGGCACCGTGTGCTCTGTCACAGCTGGTCCCCAGCCCAGCCCTGCCACCACAGCATGAGGGAGGATCAATCCATCTCCAAAAAGCCCTTTATAAAGTAGGGTTCTCACACACAGCACCAGAGAGAGAGAGGAACCCAGGCACATCTTGAAAACAGCTTTGTATTCCATGTCGACATTTTCTTTTTTCTCTCTCCTGGCCCTTTTTGTTGAGTTTTAAAATAGAATCTGTATACATTTTTTTAGCACAGCTATTAATATATAGCTATTAATACACAGCTATTAATACATTAATACATTATTATATACATTAATAAATCTCTCGCTGTAAAAATAGATCTTTGTACGCAAAAGTCTGATTTCAATTGCAAATTGGAGGGGGAGGGAAGTAGAAAAAGAGATAAAGTTTTATTCAAGATGTCTCCTTTGAAGGAAACTGAACAAATGTACTTTCCTCCTTCATATATTCATGAGATGACTGCTTCCCTACCCTGTTCTCCGCCACCCTCAGCTCCGGGCTCAGAGCCAGCACAGCCCTTATCTAGTACGAGGCAGGGAAAAAAAAGTCCTGATAGGATCAGAAGTTTTCAGTAGTTTAACAAATCTGGGAGAAAGTCTCCATTGGGTTCTAATAAAGCTTTAGGAGTGTGATGGGAAAGGGGATGCCGGGAAAAGCTGGTGTGCAGTGGGAGGGGGATGGAGAGCAGCATCCAGCAGTGGGGACAGGGACTCCAAGGCACCCCAAAACCCTTCTGGACACACACCCACTCTTTGTTTTCCTCCTTTATTGCCAAGCTTTGCCATTCCCCCCACCTGCAGAGAGCAGGAGAGAACATCTGCAGCGCCCATCCTCACTGCAGTTGGGTGAGCAGGAACTGGCAGGACCCCATCCCACTGGAAAGGGATGGGCAGAGCCAGAGCCCACGGCAGCACCCATCCAGCGCCAGCTGCCCTGACCCTTCTTCATCCTCTCTCCAGTCACGGCGCTCAGTCGCTTCCCAGCTAATTGCCTCCACTCATGTGTGCAAACTCACCGTTTACCGGAAAATGTCACGGAATGTTAATTTCATTCGGAATGTGCTTCCATTTTTTTATGATGGGAAATGAATGAGCATTGTATTAATAGCATAATTTCCAACTCCAACCACAGACGTGGCCCTGTGGATGGAGGCTGCGAGTTACTCGTCACCCTGCACATTCCCTTCCTCTCCACCTTCCCCCTTTCCCTCCCCCCCACTCCCCCCACTTCTCCTGTTGGTAATTAAGATAATGCAATGTAATTATAAACATATTAGGAAAGATCAAACGCTGAAGAGCCGCAGTCCGACAGTCCCGCCTCCGCCTCACACCTCTGCCTGGAGAGCACCTCCCAAAAGTTGATGGGTCCCTGCACTCCAGGGGCTGCTCCAGCTGGCTTTGACCTTCTCAGGAGCTGTTTCTGGCCAGGAAACCCTCAGCTCCTCCACGGGGCACAGACTTTCTAGCACATCCCTCCCCTAACATGTACAGGGCATTTATTTTTTTATCCCATTTCTCCTGCAAGGAAAAACCTTTGGCCGTGGGGTGCTGCCCCATCTCCCCCTGCCCCAGCACTGAGGAGTTCTGGTCCAATGGAGACTCCATTTCCCATTTTCTCGGCTCTAATAAAACCCTTAACTTAGGGTTTTTTTATGAGACATCATAACTTTCTCGCCTAAGCAGCGAGCAGAGAGGATGAAGGAAGATGGGCAGACCCTCGGTATCAGCTAATGCTCCTCAAGTTATCAAATAATTGAAAAGTTAAATAAGAACACTCTGGAGGAAGCTTCTCGATTTGGTGCTAATGGGCACGCGGAACAGCCCGGGCTAATGTTGCGTGGAGGAGAGACACTGGCTCGAGAGCACAGCGCTGACCTCCAGCTCCCTCTCTCCCCCACACAGCTCCTGCAGCTCCGCAGAGCCGGAGGAGACACTGCCCCACGGAGCCAGCTGGGGCAGGGACACACCGAGGGCAGGAAAGGCCCATCCCCACCTGGCTGAGGAGCCGCTGCTGGGGGATGAACCTGGAAGCAGCAGCACTTTGGCACGTGCCAAGTGAGTGTGAGCAAGTGCCAGCACCCCAAAGGATGGGCATGGGCAGGACAGGGCTCCAGAACAGCCACTATGGGTGGGACATATGGGTGGCACAGTGGCCCCTTTCCAGTCTCCACCACTACCCAACTCCCCGCCCAGCAGCACGCTGCAGAATGAACTTTTTCGTTAGAAAATACATTTCCCTCTGCCCAGCGGACAAGGTGACATTTTTCACAGTACTGACAATGCTGTGCCACCTGCCAGGATGAACGAGGGAGCAATGTCAACCCAGAGGAGAAGGACAAACTACCAAAATCTCTCAGTGTGGCCAGGAGCTTCAGCTCCAAAAGCAGCACCAAAAGGACCAATGACCTCTCACACCGGGTAGCACATGGGTGGAGGCAGCAGGCAAGAGAGAATGAGCTCAGAGCTGGTTCGTTGGCTCAGGAGAAGACCTGGAGTAATGGGAACACCCAGAAAGCCCAGGATATTAAAACCAAACCATTCCAAGCCACGCAGGTAAAGAAGTGAGGCTGAGCACTGCCACACTCAGAGGAGCCCATGGGAGAGTCGCAGAAAACGCTGTAACTCAGCCATCAGAAAGGATTGATTTGAAGCAGCTTGTTAATAAGTTTCCTCTCCCACTGGTCCTTCAGGGAGGTCAGTGCCTAATGATAAATGGGGCTGGAAGGTGCCTGCAGACCCAGTATCAGCACAGGTGCCCAGCCTCAATCCATCTTCCTTAGGAGCCAGCTGACAAAACTGTCTCAGTGCTGTAGCCAGGTAAAACACGACCGATGGGAAGAGGACACACAAACAGAGTGAAGAGTTGGTGCTGCAGCTGCCCTCCCTGCTCCCTTCCCCATAAAACCCACGTGTCTGGGATGGAATGATGGGGGAAAATCTCCACGTGCCGACTGGTGGAACGACAATGCCACTAAAAGCCAAGGAGAAGAAGGGCTGAGTATCGTGGTCTGAGGCAAACCCATCACTTGCTCAGGTGACAGGATCCAGAGCAGCCTCAGCTCTGAGCCCCGCATTCCAGGGGCTGAGTCCTAACCAACATCTATATACTTCCAGTAGAAACGGGGAACATTGTGGGATTGTTCTCCTTCATCCCACATCCTCTTCTGATCAGTCTGACTTCAGAAACCAGTGGCATGTTTTCACTCCATGCTGATACCATCCCTGGAAGTGTTCAAGATTAGGCTGGACGGGGCCTGGAGCAACCTGGTCTAGTGGAAGATGTCCCTGCCTATGGCAGCAGGTGGAACCAGATGGTCTTTTAGGTTCCTTTCAACCCAAACCATTCCAGGATTCCGTGACAGCCCTGGTCTGAGCTGAACCTCTCCCAGGTCCTCTACATTGCACACAAGGTGGTTGCAAGATACAACCCAGAGGAGAAACTCAGGAGATGCAAGGACACCTGAGATCCCCCAAGGCAAGTAAACAACCATCATAGAATTTTTTTTTAGATTTTCCATCAGGCAAAAATAAAAAGGAGAAAAAAAAAGTCCTCTTGAAGCTAATCCTGGTCAACAACTGTCCCACAGCCCAGCTACGCCTTTAAATAATGTAGTGCTTTATCAAACATTCATAGTGATGCACAAAGTGATGAACAATGCGCGCCTGGCATTTATATAAATATAGCTCCTGATGGCTTATTTTCCTTGGACAGCCAACACTTCACAGCTTATCTTCTGTGAGTTTGTGATTTCCCCTGGATGGAAAACACTTTGGACACCTGAGGAATCAGGACTACTGCACATGAATCTGCCATGACATCCCCACTGGGCATCTGCAGCCCCACAAAACTCCACAAAAATCCTCGCTCAAGAGCTGCTGCTGACTTGAGGAGCCAGAAAGGGGGCAACCAAGGGTATTCTTCAACACGGGATGTTGCGGAGTGTCAGGATGAGACCAGCGCACGCCTTGCAAAGCAGCAGGACTTCACAAATCCAGCATCCCTTCAGGATGCTCAGCAAAATGCTGGCATAATAAACCACCCTGCTTCTGTTCCAGTCCCTATGGCACCATTCAAAGCTGCTTTTCCAACTGTTTCTTCCCTCCTCTGTCTCATGAAATTAATGAGTGGGTTGTAGCAAAGAGAGGGGAGAAAAACAATAAAACACATCAGGAGCCCACCCCAGCAGCCTGTTCTCCACAGCAATAGCTGCCATGAGCCAGGAAGAACCCTGGCTGACCCTAGGTGTTTAAACCTTAATTAGTCATTAATCATGGGCCACAAACCCGTGAGCCAGGGGGTTGCAGGACCAGAGGAAGGCCCCAGACCCCAGGAGCTTCCCTGTCCCTTCTGAGCCACTCTTAGAGGCAGAAGTATGTTGGATATGGCCCTTGTGGGAGAGATGTCCTGAGCATGCTCCCACACATCCATGATGCTGCTTTGATGCACTTTCTTGGGGGTGTAAGGGAGGGGGACTGTGTCCCACAGCAATACTGCTCCCTCCCCCACACTGGGGAGGACAACCCAGATTTGGGTTGGAGGTAACCAGTTCAACGGGATGGTCAAAACAAACCTAAAACTGCAGCCTGGCACCTCTCCACTGAGATCTCCAAAGGCAGTTAATATATTAATTATGGCTGTGTTTATCTCTACAAAGCACAGCTTTTCCCTGGCAGGTCAGGACATTTTCAAATCTGCACTGAAGCCTGAGCTGGCATCACCACAGAACCAAAGACCCAGTGGCATGTCTGGTGTAACCTCTGTAACTGGGGCCCTCGTTCCCTTCATTAATGCATTCAAATCAGTTACAATTGAGCATGCTGGACTTGAAAACATCTTAAACATCTCTATTAACTTGAGACACTACCTAAGCACGTCTGGAAGTGCTTCCCTGAATTAGGAGTCAATTCCTACCCTGTCAAGCCCCCCCCACCTTTTTTTTTTCATTTCTTTATAGCTGAAATTTGAAGCTGTTTTTACAGACAGGACTAGAGGACTGCAAGAAAACACTTTTCACTGGCAGGCTATGAGAATTTTCAAAGGTCCCTGTAAATTACAGAAGTAGTTGGCGGGGATTAGAGCTAGGAAAAGCTGATCACGTACAAAGAGGGTCATGATCCCATCAGGTCACTGGAAAGAAGAGCCCCAAGACACATCAGATGCTGGCCTGACGCACTGTCCCATTTTAGCCTCCAGCCCCAGCAAACATTAAGCCATCATTTTATTTATTAAAGGCTCAGAAAGCCTCTGGTTAATGCTGGGAATCAGGGTGGAACTACATCTGACTCCCTGAGCCAACGGCAGGGGCAGACAGTGGCTCCCAGCCCCGGCACGGGCACCAGGGATGGCACATCTTGGCACAGCCGTGAGCCCAGCCAGGCACCAGTGTCCCCTCAGGGACACCGACAGTCAGCTCAGGGACATCATTATCAGGCCAGACATCTCATTCCTGCTGCCTGCAGGCTCTCCCTCCTCCAGTGTGGAGAGCAACACCATCACCTGTCCATTGGGAGGCATCGCCCCCAACTCACACCCATCTCTAAATCTGATCTCCAAGACACTGCAGAGCTCGGGTATTTGCAATGAATGGCAGCTCTAGGGAACAGCTTAACTACCTGCCCTCCTCTTGCACAGCTCAGCCCCCAAAATGTCCCTTTCTACAGCCCCAACACCCTGCTCTCCAGCCAGAGCGCTGCCTTTCCTCTTCCCAGAGGAGTCTCCACAGGAAGGCAAAAACAGTACTGAGATGTGGCCACCAGAACAGCTACTCCAGTGCTGGTGAGGGGCACAGGCAGCTCTCTCTTGCCATCATCAGGATCCTTCCCCTGCTTTTTGCTGTTACCTCAAAGCCATTTGTCTCCCCTGCCTAAATCCCTTCTCCCACAGTTCTCCTGGATTTCATCACCCACAGCAGCTTGGCTGGGAGGCTGGGGGGACCACAGTCGCTGACATCAGCAGTTCTCACTATTTCCTTATGCTGCCCTGCCTGCTGGCTGGCTTGGCTCCCTCTCCAACCCCCAGAGGAGGGCTGGACCATTAAATGACATGACCAGGGTTACCAGAGCAGCCAGTGGCAGAGTGGAGCTGGATCCACATCTCCAGGTGCACTCTAAGAGCCAAACCATCTTTCAGGAATGGTCAAAAGCATCTCACTACCACTACAGAGAAAAGCATCCATGGATTAAGTAAGAGAAACTTCAGAGGTTTACCTGAGCCAACACAGCAAGGGAGAAGAAAGTCCAGGAGAGGAATTCAAGATGAGTGCAGAACCACACCTTTGATATACCCATGGTATTAATCATTGGAACCATCAGTAGTAAGTCCTGTCTCCTGTCTAGACTTGGAGGCCATACCCAGACTGCAGAGCCTGTGAAGCCAGCACAAAGGCCTGCTTGAAAAGTTCTTTTTTCAAACATGAAAGAAACTGAGAAATAAAGATGGGTCCTTTGTTGCAGGAGTGGAATTGCAGATAGTTGATTTTCAAGTCTGATTTCTCCTCAGTTTTCACCAGGCAGAAGTTCTGTTTCTCACTGATCCTTAGGAGATTTAGTTTGGCAAAATCTTTCTGAGGAACTTGCGGGTAATCCCATACTGAGGTTTGCTGGACTTTGCCTTCGTTTACCAACTCCATCGCTGTGTATCCAGTGCATCCCAGTGCCATGCAATGGGCTGGGGCCCAAAGTCCCTCAAACAGGACTTGATGGACAGAAGCATAAGGGCTCCTGCTGCTGTAGGATGATGCTGTGTCAGTGAGGATGAGAGCCACATATATTAAAAGAGAAAAGCATGCGAGGAATTCCCAAAGGGATGGAGCTTGAGGCCATCTGCTTGGGAAAGGCAGGAGAGCAGAACTCATGAGGAGTAAGGGCTGGAAACTGCACAGGGAGGTGAGGACAGAGGCAGTGAGGAAGGGGCAACACCTGCACAAATTTCCATAATCACTGAACCTCATGTACACACAGGGGCTGAGTTCAGACAGGGAGGGTCTCCCCAGCAAAGACCAAGACCACAGAAACTGCACCCCACACCAGCAGACCCCACTTGGCACCACACACACCCACTGAGCACAAAGCCCTAGAGACCTTTTAACTGCCAGAGAGAGCCCAAACCCACAAGGAGAGAGTAGCCCCCTCTCCATCCCAGCTCCAGGGATCCTTCTGGATAATTAGGACAGCCTGGCTATCGCCTCCAGCCTCGCTCCATTTCATTTTATTAATAATAAAAAAAAAAAAAAAAGGACTACTTTTCTACTTTTCTTCCTAAACTGCCTTGGATTTTACTTCTGTCTAAATTCATCTGGGCTCTGTGCGATGTCACCAGGTCAGCTTGTGCTCCTGCTGCAATTCTAATTTTGTCAGCTTTACATTTTCTAGGCAGTTGGGAGATTTTTCCTTCTTTGCTCCTTTTTTTTTTTTCCCCAAGTCAAAAATGATTTTGCATAACAGTAATAACATTAATGGCCCTGCACAGCGCATCCAGATTACAACTGCAGCTAGGGAGAAATAAACATCTCATCTTTGCCCTGCTGTTTATCTCCCCACAGCAGAGCCTGGTATCAGGTCAGAACCTGTAATTTCATTAACTTTATCACTCAGACACGCTTGTTGCTAGATGTCATTATTCAGCACATCACTCCTGTGTTTTGTTTGTGCTGGGATTCACTTCAGATGCTCCGGCACCACACGGGAGCATCCCTCCCATCCACATCACTGCCTGAGCTGGGGAGGAAAGTTTGGCTTGCTGAGCCATGATCTGCAAAACATTTGTGCTGCTCAGGCCTCCTGGGCAGGCACTGGATGGAGTAGAGCCATCCAGTGCAACTCCCTGCCTGATTCCCTGATCAGACACATCCAGAAGAGGTGAATGAAAAAACCCAATGGTCTTCCTCACGGAAAGGATAACCGACCCAACATCCACCAAGCATGGGGTGGCAAACCCCCAGTGATGGAAAGTGCACAAGCCAGCACCTGTAAATCAATCAGTGCCAGCACAGGGGGGAAGCTGCAGTACTGGCAGGTGGAGGGCGAGCACAACTGCTCCATTGCCACTGATTTGCCATCCCTGGTAATTAATGCAGGGAAGTGACACTTGAAAGAGCCTCTGCTGACAGCCCCGGCGATGATACCGCTTGGAGCCCGCTGACAAGTCCCAGCTGATGTCTTATCACAAGGCAACACAGCAAGAGCATCGAGGAGAGCTTTTCCCACGGGAGCTGGTGGATTCCCTGGGATGCAGGCACAGCTCCATGCCCATTCCCAGTGACCACAATGAAATCTGGCAACGCCAGCTGGGCACCAGGGAAAGGCTGATCTTACTGTTGCACTACAGCCATGCTCCAGCTGGGTGTCCCTTAATGCATCCACCTTCAATCCAGCTGCAAAGCCATGCCCGAGCCAAACTGGCTTCCAGTCCCTGGCCATCTCCAGGGACCTGGGGTCTGCTCACACCAGCTGCAGCTTCTCCACCCCACCTGCTCCATCCCCACAGGAATCCAGCTGTGACTGCTGCTCGAGTGCAGGTCAAAGCCCCTGGGATCAGCATGTCTGAACCACCACGTTTCCCCTGCGTGTGCCACCAGGTCAGAGTGGAAAGCCCACAGCACATACATTTAAATCTGCAGTCTAGAAACCCTAGATCTGAACTGCAGCCACCTTGCCCTGGGCAATCCAGGCTCTAAGCAGCTTCAGCAGAGAGGAGTTAGTAGCATATACCATAGCTTGGCTCCCTGAGCAGAGCCTCATCCAAGAGGGAAAAGTGCCCATCTGGGAGGAAGCATATGGTGAACCGGCACAGTTTGGAAGGATCAGACTAGGCAAGGCACAAACCTGCTTCGATCCAAGGTGCAAAGCCTGACAGCATCACAAGCAGAGCTGGTGGGAGCATTTGGGAACATCTCTCCCAGCCCAGGAATCCTACAGGCAGCCCCAGCTTGGGGCAAGTTCAGCCTGTGTAAGTTCTCTCCTGCCAGCTCCTGAAACCCTTGGATAGTTTAATATTCTGCTCTAGATCTTGTTTGCTATTTCGTTTTGAAGAGCACTGAAATGCAGTTACTGCTGTCTTCCCCACTCACACAACTCTAAATAATTTATAGAAAAGCAAAACAAAGAAGAGAATATGAAAGAAGAAAGAAGGTAGCTTGGTTACGATGTATGAAGGCTTTCATTTGTTCATTCTCAGTAAGCAGAGGGTTGAGGAAACATCTCTTAACCCCATGGGCTGGTAACCCCAGACACACACCAAGGGATGCCAACAGGCATGCTCAGAGCAGCACTCGAGGAGGGCAGATTGACCCCTGGGCACCTCCAAATCTGTTTGAGCAACAATAACCATCACCATTGTCAAAACCGTGTTTTAAGGGGGAAAGAGTAAAGAGCATTTAAAGGGTGGAAGAAACACAACCTCAGCCACCACTTGTGACTGTCACAAAGGCAGGGAGCTGCTTTCCAGACCTGCTGTATCACCTAGGCTATCCCTGCTCCTCCATGGAGACAAAAAGAGTCCCTGTCCCCATCCCTGCCACTGTGGCTACTCAGTCTTTCTGGCAAGCCACACAAGAAGGGAAAGATGGTTCAGCACCACCCCAAGATCCCTCCCCTGCACAGAGCAAGCCAGCACATCCCTTCCTTGCTGCTGCTGGAGTCACTCACAGCACTAACAATCAGCACTAACGTGCTTTGCTTTTGTTTATTCAGATGCATTTTACTGTGCACTGCAGGTGAACAATATTAAATGGCTCATAATAACATTTCAATAAGCAGAGGTGGGTGTAGCAGCTTCTGATAGACAGACATAAGAAATGCAAGCAATCAAGTGTGCATTAGCCAAAATACCCAGGGGAACGCGCTGCTCCCCAGCAGAGCAGAGAGAGAAAAGCCACAAACCTTTCTTATCGTAGTCAGGCTTCTCCTCCCCGCCCCGGCCCAGGCTCTCCAGCGTCCTTGTGACCTGGCTGCCGAACTCATCCTCCCTGGTGCTGGGCTCCGCCCGCCGCGGGGTCTCCTCCTCTTCCTCGTCCTCGTAGTCATCCAGGATGGGGGTCTCCCGGATGGGCACCCCGATGACCGAGTTGTGGGCCTGCAGGCGCGAGTTGCGGAAGCTCTCGCGGGCCTGGGGGCCCAGCAGCACCGAGGGGATGTAGTGGATCTCGTGGGTGGCCTCGGTGCTGGCGCTCTTCTGCGGGATGCGGCGGCGCTTGTGCCAGCGGCGCTGGGCGTACAGGGCCACCATGAACACCAGCAGCAGCAGCAGCAGCGCGATCAGCCCGCCCTGCAGAGACAGCAAAGGGCACGGTCAGGAGGGCACGGGGTGCAGGGAGGGGTGATGGGAAGCTGCAGTGTCCACAGAATCACAGAATGATGGCTGGAGAGACCTTAAAGCCCATCTCATTCCACCCCCGCTGCTGTGGGACACCTTCCACTAGAGCACATTGCTCAAAGCCTCATCCAGCCTGGCCTTGGACACTTCCAGGGATGGAGCACCTATAACTTCCCTGAACAACGTGTTCCAGTGCTTCACCACCCCAGAGCACCCTTCCATCCACACTCCCTGAACCACACACAGGTGGATTCATGGAGCAGCCACCTCTCAGGTGTGAGGTCATGGACAGGTAGATCAGGATACCAGCAGTGGCCTTTAGCTGGGAATAGCACAGTGACACCCCTGGCTTCCTCTGCCCCTTCTCCCAGGGACTTTGTTCTTTCCACCTCACTCCTTGGGACCCCCAGGCCCCTTATACACGGGGAGATGGGGAATGGGGATGATCACATCCCACCACTTAGGAGAAAAATCCTCATTAAAACAACCCAGCCATCACCCAGGAGCAGTAAAGCCTTAGCAGAGACATACATTTCCCAAAAATGATGGTGCAACAAACGGCCCCTCACAGGAGATGCTCCCAAGGCATGGTTACCCCAGCTGCAACATTTCTGATCTGATTTCCCTGCGGTTTCAAGATCAACTGCAGAGCTGGAGGCACAGCACAACATATTCCAGACCCAGACCTTCTCTACTAAGCTCTTGTCTTTCCCCCCTGCAAATTTTATTCAATACATCTCTCAACAATGTTAACATTAAGAAGAAAAATCTTTAACAAAAAAATAAACTTCCAAATATCTATATGTACATGGAAGTAGCATGTCCTCTCAAGGGAGCCTGGCTAGGGAGTACCAAAGGGAGCCAGCCCTGCCTCTGCCTGCTCTGGAAGTTAAATTCATCCCTACACACACAAACAAGAGCTGTGCCTGTGCCAGCTCTGAGCCTCTTAATCTCTGCAGCATCGGAACAATTCTATCCCGTGGCAGACAAGCAAGGCAGGACATGTAAATCAGGAGCAGCACGAGCGGCCAGGGCTCTGCAGCACGACAGGAACAGCCAGGGCAGGGCAGGCGTTCCATGGGCACCTGGGATGCCACGGCCCAGAGCTGCACTGATCTCTACAGCAAAGCAGAGGCGTGAAAATATTCCCTCTGCATTCCATACAAAGCAGCAGGCTGCACCCGGAGCACGGCTCTGACTCCTAAACAGGAGCAGCTGGAAGGAGGCAGCACTGGAAAGTGCAGCTCACAGGATGAGTTACCTCGGGAGAGGTCTTGGGAGCAGGAGCGGAGGAGAGACGTTTCCCTGCACCACAACCCACCACAGAGAGGGGCCCAGCCCAGCGCCCCCCACATCAGCATCCCCTCCTCGCCCGCAAAATGTCCCTAACAGATGCAGGACTCGGGGGTTCAGGACACTGCTCAGCTTGAGTTCCCCAATTTGTGTGTCGTGCACCATCAGGAAAGGTGTTTTACTGTCCAGGAGAGGCTCAGGGACCCCTGAGGGGCAGGGCTTGGTAAGCAGCCCCAGTTTATGTCCAGCAGTACCAGGGCACTTCAAGGACCACAGGGATGAGGACCCATCATGGCCTTCCATGCTCCAAAACAAGAACCACCATGGACGCCTCAGCCTGGGAGAGCAGACACGAGTTTGCTTGAATTTGCACATTGCCTGATGCATGGAGACCTCAGAGCATCACAGGAGCTCCCTGGCCTGAGGCACCCACAGCCACTGGCGTTAGCTCAGAAATGCAGTTTGCAGGAGAGAAACCATGGCACACCAGAAGGGAGGCCAGGCCGGGTGACAAGGACACAGCAGGGCCACAAACTTCGACACAACAAACCCTGCTGCAAAACCAGGTCTGGCTCATGTGCCAGACCTTACAGCAAAGAGAGAGTTCTCATGGTCCAGAAGGGCTTCAGAACACCCCTCATGAATGTGATTGCTGGGAAAAAATCTCCTCCAAGGCCTTCACCACCAAATCCCTGAGCTGCCCAGCTAGACATCACTCACACTTTGGTGCACTCTGCCACTGGAAAGTGGCTGCAGGGCAGAGCACTCTGCACCCATGGGTACACAGGCACTCACTCTCCATGGAAAAGCAAAACCAGAGACATCCCAGATGCTCAGAAAAAGTCAGGGTGACAGAGAAAGCCTTGCAGGAGGAGCAGCTGTGCCAGCTGGACCCAAGGAAGGGGTTCAGACAGCCATGGCAGGCCTGGGACTATGGATCTTCCTCACCTTCTATCAGCCCCTGGGAAATGGCCTGGAGAAATTAAACCTGTTACCATATTAAATAAAGATATCTCTGCTTGGGAGAACCCACAAGAAGGCATAAAGGCACAGAAGTTACTGGTGTGCCATTCCCTCTCTGACTCAAGACTGACACGGCCGGCTCAAGGAAGCCAAGGGCTCCCAGCCCAGCCCAGCTACAACTCCTACATCCTTTGGGGATGAGCCAGAGATGTCTGTTCTGCCAGTCACTGAGACAACGGCCCCTCTCTGCCTGGGAACGGCTGGGGCTGCCCGTGCCAGCCCCTTGGGTAAGCACCACGGGCTCATCACAGGCAGCTCAGTTCCAATGTGCTCCTTTCGTCCCTGACCCTGCGCCAGCAGCTGCTTGTTTAACCACGCCACACACGCCGGGAGAGCTTCCTGGGAAAAAGGGAAAAAAAAAAGAGTCAAACTTAGGAGGCATTCAAGCCAGCCTCATTTTAATCTATTTTTCGTGTTAAATTATCCAACTGAGGGAGCGGGAGAGAGAAAGGGGAAAGAAGGGATAATATGAGAAATGTTTTATTTGACAACGTGTCATTCGGAAACTGATTATTTCTGTCTCCGAGCTTTTTAATATTCCCAAACAATGGCCGAGCCGCGCGGGGATTTGGTATTCTAAGGCTGGATTTATAATACTCTGTTCTGCAGTGATAAGAACACGGGCCTTTAATCCTCTGAGCTGTGAACATGCATATTCTCCCACGTAATGTCCTTCCTGCCACGCTCCCACTGCCCTGGGCCGGCCGAGCAGGAGCCACCGGCAGCAGAGTGTTGCCAAGACCCACAGGGGAGGAGAAGGAATAGGAGAAGGAAGATGGGGGAGAAGAGGGATGGTGGGAACAAGCCACATGTGGAAAGAAGTGCGGGGCTTGTGGCACCAGAGCCACAGCTGAAGCTGTGAGAGCAGCAAGGCTGGGACTAATTTGAAGCCCAGAGGAAAATCAATGGGAGAGGCCACCCTGAAGCCCAAGAGGCTGGACCCTCACGCACTTATGAAGACTGCCAAGCTGTTGATGATGGGCATCAGTCTTGATGGAGTTGATGGAGGGCCATCACTCTTTGGGAATCTTTGAGATGCTGAACAATTTCCGGGCAGAAGGGGAGGCATCACTGCTGTGAGCACAATCACCACCCTGCCCTACCAACCAATGAAAGACCAGGGAGTTCCACTGCTCCTTGGGGCTCCAGACAAACTTTCCTGCAACAGCCTCTGGCCTTTCCAACTCTGCTCCCCACAGTGGGGGGATGTGGTGGGATCCCTTGCAGGAATGCTCCATCCCTGCAGCCTTGCAGCGACACAGACCAGCTGTTCAGAAATCAAGCCCCGAGAATCTTCCAGCCACCACACCAAAAGGGCTGAGGTCACAGAAGAAAGTCCCAGGCTGGAGGGGACAGTTTGGGCTGGGCAGACCTCTTACACCACAGCATCCCTTCTGCAGGTCAAAGCAAACACAGTGCTAAACAGCACAGCCCTCAAGTCTGTGCTGACCTGGGCCCCTTCCTCCCAACACCAATGCAAGGTTTTGTCCTGAGGCAAAAATAACCCTCTTTTTTTCCCAACTTGAAGCCATTTATTGTCCACCATTGTGCTGGCAACCAGCCCCATGGCCACCGACCTGCTGCTGGATGAAGCAGGTCTCTCACAGCCTGGACATCGCCCCAAGGACAATCTCCCAGGACAGCTCAAGGACACCCCATCACTTCCTGGGTTGAACGAGCCCCCAGTGCTGGAGCATCACATCCCCTGCATCATCCCAGCAGGTGAATTAAGGTGAGCAATCAGGTATCAGCAATAACCACACAACCCTCGGGGCTCTTCATACCGTGTACTTTTCCTTTCTTTCCTTTTTGGCTGTGAAGGTAATTAAACACTAGGACAATTTACCAAGGGGTGTAGTGGATTATCCATCATTGTCAATTTTAATTTTTTTTTTTTAAATCAAGCCTGGATGCTTTTTGAAAAGTCATACTTCATTTCAAATGAGAAATAGAGGCTTCAGGGCATTCTTGCACCCTGTGCAGCTCTGAGGGCACAGGAGATGATCCCATGGTCCCTTCTTGAATTCCACTCACCCCTACTTTGGCTTTCCCACATTTCAGCTCCACAGCACCTTATTTTTCATGTCGGGCACTTCATCCCCTCCCAGGTAACCCAGACACACAAAGCACCACCAGACCCTGGATGCAAAGAGAGGTCAGGCAGAGCCCACCCCCATGCACAAATCACAGCCACCCCCTGCCAGCCCAAACCCCGACATGCTGCGGGGCCAGCGATGAGCCCATGGATGAGTGAGCAGAACTGAGGGAACTGAGGCAGAGAGTGGGGATGGCACCAAGGACAGACAGCAAGCCAGCATGAAGGCTAGAGAGGAAGAGACAAACACCGGGATTAAAATATATACACATACGTACTCCAAAGGGATCTGGATCCAGCCCTGATCCCCAGCCCACTCAACCCCACCTCTCTCTATAAGAGACAATGACGATACACAGGGAAAATCTCCTAAAAATACAACATTTTCTCCCTGTACACTTCAAATCCCCATTCAAGCACAGCTTCGCCAAGGTGCTTAACCACACACTCAACTTTAAATATGTGTTTAATTCCCATTACAGTCCATGAGCCTAAAGCACACGCCTCAGCGCTTTGCTGAGCAGGGACAGCTCCTTGAATTGCAGCCCAAAGAGAGCTGTGTTACATCTCTTTTTCCCTTCTGTCCACAGCTCACCACCTCACTGAGCTACAGATAGGACTGGGGCACTGTCTTCTGGTGGTGTTGTTATCACAACTGTGTCACCTCACCCTGCCCAGAGGTGACAGCACCCTCTCTGAATGGGTGCAAGGAGCACAGGATGTGGCCCAGGGGTTTGAGGAAGGGTTCCCACAGGATGGCTCCATCCAGACCATGCAGAGTCTCTTGCCATGCTGTACATCCACACACAGGGCATAAATTTAACAGTACACACAGTCCTGTAAAGTACAACACACACACGAGCAATGAGAGTTACAGTTGCTGTGGGAACCATAACTTTAAAATCTCTGACTCTTCCACGTTAAAAACAACAACAACAACAACAACAAAAAAAGTCAGACAAGTCACATTTTCATATCATTTTTTTTAAGCCATGCTCAGTTTTGTTTTGCTGTTTCATCCAAGAAGGGAAACAAAAGAAGGAGTGAACCTGCCAATCAGCCTTTCTGTGCTGCTCAGACATGCGATGTGATGTTCCAGTAAATGTTTATTTGAAAGGTCTCCCAGGCACTGGCTGTGTGCAAGCACCAAAACACACAACCCTCAATCACAGCCAACATGCCTGCGTGTCCCGAACTGCACATCTCGCTAGGATAACAATTCAAAATGACTCCTAATCCATTTTTATTATGTAAAAAAAGGCATTTATTTGCAGCCAGCTGAAAGAGGAGGGCTGGAGGTGATTTTATTAAGCACCTGATTGCTGGCTCTTTTTAAAGCCGGGGCGCAGATTGCATAAATTGTGATTTTAATGCGCGCTAAACGGTTCACCTAAATGGGCTGACCTGCTAACCCAGAGCCTGCCCTCAGAGAGGGAAGATTTTAAAATTCATAAGGTCTCCTGCGCTTGCGCTCATGTTTTCCTAATGTGGGCAGCCTGGGAGCACAAAGCTGAGACAAAAACAAAAGCTTTTCCTTCTCCCCAAGGAGTTTCAAGTACAGAGCCCCATCCCTGCTCCACGCAAAGCCAGCAAGAGACTCCCGCACGTGTTCATCCCACTCAGCTCATTTCTACCCCAAGCCTGAACTGTGTGTCATCCATATTCCAAAGGGGAGGAAGAATTCACTTGAATGAAGAAAAAGGAACCTGGATTTTAAATAAAAGAGGCCACCTCATCCACAGTAAGTGTCTCTGAGGTTTCACTGGCCAGGATCACCACGTGCTGCGGGCTGAGAGCACGCAGGGCTGTGGCAACACAAAAAACCCCAGTGAAACACGGGGGTGTGAACCCCTCCCAGTGAAACACGGGGCTAAGGGAAAGTCCCTCAGAGCCACCCCTGACACAATGTCCCCCTCTGCACCATCCTCAGCACAGAACCCAAACCCCGCTTGTCCATGGGGACCCAGCTGGGGTGGGGAGCATCCCCATGCCACAGTCACATCCCAGCAAAGGATTCCTGCCAGGGAATGGGCGAATGGGAATCCACACAAACTGACTGTGTGTGGCCCTAATACCTACCCAACTGAGAGAGACAAAGCAACAAAGTCCTCCAGGGTTCAGTTTCAGCTTGGTTTCACCAAAATCACCAGTTAACTTCCAGGGATGGAAGGCACTTGCCATGGGACCTCCCAAAGTCACAGCCACAGCAGGAGCCCTGACCCACCCAGCTGCCCCTCCTCACCCCTTCCAAACAAAGGTTCAACAAAACCTAAAGCAAGGTCTCAAATTAGGAGGATTATTACAATATCCGCCAGCACGGCATTTGCTTGCAAGTAATGAAATATAATTAAAAGTAAAGAACACTTGTCAGATAAATGACAAACACGTACTGCTGTTGCAAAAGTACCTTTGCTTGTTTTTTTAATAATTGTGTTTATCCGCTTCCTCACTAATTTGCAAAAAATGCAGTTAATTCTCAGTGGATCTCACAACCATTAGTGCGAATTAATGCTGTTCCCACTGTATATTCTGCATATATTAGAAAAAAGATTAATCTAATAAGAGATGCACATCTCCGGGTGAGGGAACACAAGCATGATTCACATCGTGCCTCCAGCTCCCAAGCCCCAGAGAGGGACACAGTACAACACCCGTTCTGCTCAATTAACCAGCCCACTTCTGGGGCTGCCAGACCTTGGCCACTCGTGCAGAAAACGTGGCAAAGGTGCAAAAATTCACCACAAACACGGGGACTTCTTGGAGAGCCAAACACCTCCAAACCCTGTTGATGGATCAGAACTCCTGTGCACTGATTGTGCTGCTGCTCTACCCACAGTGAAGACAAGAGAGAGACTGGAAAAGGGGTTTAGCATTTATTTATGGACTTCTCAAACAATTTTTGGAGAGAGGAGGTGATGGGAAGGTGCTATTGTGCACACAGACATGAAGGAAAAGAGCTTGTTTTGTTGGCAGAGGGGTTTTTTTGGGAACAATCCAGCCTATTGTGTAAAAAAGAAAAAAAAAACAACCCAGAAAAAACAAACCCTGCCTTACCATATTTAAAGTGCAAACATTTCAGCATAATGAACATCAACAGCTGAATGAACACAAACCACAGCTTTCCAGAAGGAGAGGGAGGGTATTCAAACACAGTATCAGGGATAAAGCCTCCGTGCATGCGCCCACGTGGCATTTGGCACTGAAAGGTACTTTGGAATTCTGGCATTGTAATTCACACGACCAGAGTTACACACCACAGCCCCCTACACCCTGAGAGAACCCTCCTCTGGCACCTCGGGCATCACACACTATAGGGGAAAAACAACCCAAACCTAAAGTTTTATCAATTTTCATTTATGATTTGATAATACATTTGTAAACTGTGTTGCCCCCCAAGGAGAACAGGGAGCAGGGAGATCCCGGACTTTGATTTAAACAAAAGATCCATGGACCTCAGGAAGCCCACAAGCCTCCTCTCCCAAAACACCACAGCTATTCCCAGCAGGCTGTTAAGAGCCCAGTTAAATACAGCACTTAACCACACACTTAACTCCCATTAACTTCACTGGAACCTTGCACACAGATAAAATTTGTCCAGTGTTTCAGGGCTTTTTCCTCTCCCTGACAGGAACGGAGCTCACCCAGCTCTCCATGTGATGCCTCCAAACCACCTCGGGGCTCAGCACAGTGGAAAAACAAACCCATAGGGACAGGTTTTCCTGCTGTACAGCTCCCACACGCATCACTCACACACGAGCCCACAGAAACCTTTTAGTTCTGCAGCACATCTTGACGAAACTGCTCCTTTTTCACCCAGCCCTCTTGCTGTATCAAATGGGAGTATTAAAGTATGGGAATGCACCAGATTTGGTACTGTCTTGTTCTTTGAAGGGCATGACACCAACGAACTCTTCTCTGGAGAAGGGAGTACAGGGCACCCTGCCACTGGGCTGGGAAAAGCTGAACTCGCACCTGCCAAAGGGCCCTTTGCACCCCCAGCTCTGAAGAGCTCTGCACACCCTGGGGACAGCCCCCATCCCCAAACTCCTGCAATTCAAGTCCCTTTGTGGTTTTTTTTTTTTTTTCCCTGGATGGATGCAGGACATCAAAGGCAACAGGAGGAAAGCAGAGGTGGCAGCATGGCAGCGATGCCACCTGGGTGCCACCACGATGACCTGCCAAGCTCCCCGGTACGCTGCAAGGGGCTGAGACAACCCGAGACTCACACTCTCCATCCCAGCCGGAAGCAGAGGGTTTGAAGTGTGTCTGAGTGGGATGCATGGATGGAGAAACAGGAGCTCCTTCCCAGATGGAGTGGGGACTGCAGGGCATGGCTGTTACAGCTGGTTCACCCAGCTCAGCTGCACCACACCATGAGGGTCGTGGCAGAAAGGCTGCAGCCCCCCCTCCCCAGCCAGCAGCAGCTGAGAAAGTGCCCGTTTGGAAGCGGGAAAGGATTCATTTCAATTAAATATGCCTGGTGCTCCAATCGAAACCAATTAATTCTCCCCATCTGAAAGCTGATTAGCCGGGCTATCTGGGTAAATGGATAATAACAGGCTAATAACCCCCTCCCCGTGCACACACCGGGGCTGCTGTCAGGTTTTTGACACTGTGTCTCCAGCATAATTGCAGCATCTGTGAAAAACTGCGGATCCCAGCTCCATCCCTGGCAGTGTATAACTGCACTGCTCATCTGCCTTCCTCATCCTCCCTCTGGAATGTGCTCCCACCTGCCCAGCCTGGGACAGACACCGGGAACACCAAGGCGCTGGGGTTAATGGGCAGAGCTCTGAACCTCACCCCAAACCAGCCTAGCAGCCCCCCAGTCTGAGCATCCCCCACTAACCCAGGCTCCTGAAGCTGCTCCGAGCCTCAGCCCCTCAGGGAGTTCAAAGAGCTGAACCCAGACATGGAGATGGCAGGCAGCAGGGGAGAGCAGGGGAAGGCACACAGCCATCCCACTCGTCTGTGACCCTCATTCCCCCCAGCCCCTGCACCACCACTAATGTCACCTCAGCCCTGGCCCCACAGCCTGACTCCCCAGGTCCCAGACAAGGGGCAGCAACTGGGGAACTAGTGGCAGGAATTTTCCATCTCTGCTCCCTATTTTTTTCCTCACAGTTGGGAAGTGTTGACCAGCTAAAACCCAATGGTGTATTTTTGGTTAAGAGCAAACATGGATCCAAATTGTGAACAGAGGAAAACAAAGACCTCAATCCTGCTGCCATTTTCTAATCAAATTTCCTTTTACTGATTTGACAAGCCTGTTTTGAAAATCTAAATTTAAAGCTAAAATGAAGTTAGATTCCACAGCTAAATGGGAATCAAAACAAAATGTTTTCAAATGGAGCTAATAAAACCGTTCTGCCCACACCTCTGGGCTCACAAAGTTCCTCTCCACTCCCTGTTTGTTGAGTACTGAGCTTTAGTTTGCTCACTCCCCCCACCATACACAGGGGGTATGGTGTATCCCCCAGCAGTTTGTTTTTCGCTTGGAGGAGGCAGGAAAACAACTTCCACCCAGCTCCATCTCCTTGATGCGGTGCCTGTCCTGCCGGCTGGCCTGAGCTCACATCTAATCTAAATTAAGCCCAGTTTAGGCGATGCTCCCATCTTCAGAGGAGCCCTGCGAAAGAAACAGCTTGGCCTGAGAGGGACGAATGAATGGGAGAGGAAGATCCAGCCGTGTGTGTTCCTGGAGAGGCTCACCTGGCTGGCAAGGAGAGGAGGGAGCTCTGGAGTGGAAAGAAGCGCCCTTTGAGAAGCAGGACTGACCTGCACAAGCTCCTCCACCTTTCAAACCCTCCCCTTGCTTCAAACAAAAAGCCTCTTGCTCCCCAGGGACTCAGCTGTTGTCCTCAGCATCTGACCTTCTTTTGGGCTTTCACCACACCAGAGTAATTTCCCACAGAACAAAGGAAGCCAAAAAAAAGAATGGAGTCTCTACTTTGTGCTACAGACAGAGCACTGGAAACGTGGTGGTTCAGCCTTTCTGGTCCACGGCTGTGATCCTTGGACAAGCCCTTGGAAAAGTTCCCTCAGGGAGCAGCCCCGCCCCTGTTGAATGGGAGTGGGGCTAGAATAAATCCATAAATCCCAGGATAAGTGCAGTACAGTGTGCTGAGAAGCACAGAAGAGCAGTATGGTTACTGCTCTAAGAGCAGGTGCCCTTACAGAAGCTGGACGGGGGTGTGGGCTTTAAAACCAGAGGCTGAATGTGTCTTGCACAGACCAAACAGGAGCTCCAGGGAATGAAATCCCAGAACACAGAGCCTCAGCAATCCACGTCCCTGCCTTAGGCACCAAATGCCCCTGTCCCTGCAGGGATGAGCTGCTGGACAGAGAGGAATGGATCTGGCACCACAGAGCACGGGTGTAACACAACGTTCAGAGGGCAGGTTAAAAAGAAAAACAGATGTGTTTAGACCCCTCCTCTTCAAAAGCAGCAGCTCTGGTCGCCCTCCACCCCTGTAGCCCTGGGGGGATGCCAGCCTGCATCCCTTCGTACTGCCAGGAGCCAGGGACTTGCAGCAAAATCCTCAGAGCAAAACATTTACGGGAAAAGGGTTTCCATCCATCACCTCAAACCGCCTGCTTATTTAAATCAGTCCAAACACTGCAAAAGTTATCCGAAATGCTCGGCTGTCCCAAAGCTGGGCTGCAGGCAGAGCACTGGTGGGGCTGCTCATCCCTGATCCATGTCAGACAGGGCAGGCTGAAATACCCGCCCAGGAGCACCGGGAATTCTCGCAGAACAGGACAGAGAAACATCCATCACCAGTGACAAAGGGTTATCGATCCTGCCCGAGGGCACAGAGGTGGATTCAATGACCGCTCCAAATCCCTTCCACTCCACAGATCCTGGAGAAAAGCAAATCTTCATCCCTCAAAACCCTCGAGAATGAAGTGCTCCTCTGAGCGTCCCAAAGGATGGCAGTGCCATCGACAGGGTCAGCACGTGTGGAACGGCTGGGGTATGAAGAAGCAACTCCCCCACTTAAAAACCAAACAACCTAAAAACAAACAATCCACAAATGGCAAAACAAAAAACAAAGAAACAAAACCCACTCTGCACTCTGTCACACCTTCCACAGCCAAACCACTTGAGCATTAACCTGAAAAACTTGTTTAAGAGAACTACAAGGAAAAGTTATCAAATGCACTCATGCAGCCTGGGGCGTGCAGGTGAACCTTCCATCCACACCCACACCCTTGTCTCGGCCCCAGGGACTGAGGGCAGCATTCCTGGAGGTTCAGTGCACCGAAAGACACTGAAAGGTGCCAGGAGAGCCACAGTCATTGGCTCTCCATGTTCCAGTTTTCAATATTTGCACTGTCAGGATGTTTTCCGAACACAGATAATCGTTTAAACCCAAAACTTCATAGGAAAAAAAAATGCACAATTAGCAATTCCCCCACTAATTAGGAAAGGAAGAAAGAAGTCCAAAGCAGAATTTGTCTGCATAAAACAGAAAAGAGCAATGAAATAGCTACATATGAATGTAGTCAAACTGAAAATTAAAGTCGTGGTTCTTATTCCTGTGCATGACACCCTTCAGATCCCAGCTGAGTAAAAAATAAATATACACAAAGCTATATGGAGTATATATTTCATGGATATACGTGCACACACATGAACAGAGACGTGGAATATCAGGGACAGCTCTGGTCATAGTCAGCAGCTGAAGGGTCCTGGTGGGATGCTCAGAGGGCCTGAGGGGACCCCACGAGCTGAGATGCTGAACAAGGGAACAGGCACGTGGGAATTCTCATCAGCTGTGCCACAGAGGTCAGGGAAGCACATGGCCTGCACACAGGATTCTGGAAGAGGATGACCTCACCCTCCTCAGCATTTTTTAGGGTTGGTGCATCGTTAGCCAGGTCTCCAGCTGCCCTCCAGGGGACAAGAGGATCAAGCGTGTTTTTGTCTGCTATTACACAAGGCATGAGCTTGTGCATCCTCTGATGTGATACAGCTTCAAGGCTACACGGTCAAGCTTCCAGGGCTTGTCTCAGCTCCAGAGCCCTTCTCCAGGCCAGCCACACTGCTCTCACCTCACTTAGGGACAGGCCTTTTTGCGGGCAAGAGACCTACTGAGACACATATGCAGCAACTGCGGAGACAACCCACCCTTCAAATTGAGTACAGCCCCCAGAGAAGGGCAAGCTGTTCCCAAAATCAGGAAAGGTTTCATACTCAGCCCTCCAGCTTCTCCACACATCACACATCCTCATGCTGCACTCTCCTGCACCCAGCCCCGTTTCTCTCTTGCTTTTACACAAAGCCTGAAATCCCTTCCAAAGCAAACTCTTGTCTTACTCCAGTATCACCATGATCTTTGAGGGGGATAACAAGACCCCCTTCACCTCCCTTCTCTGCAGAAACCCCCTTCACCTCTCCCTTTTCTGCTCCTCATCCTTCCCCACATCAGACAAGGATGTTCCACAGCCTTGCCAAGTGCTTTGGGAAGAGCCTGAAGGACACAAGAACAGCTCAGTACTGACTACTGCATCAGCTGCTCTCCTGACCAACATCCCACTGCTGCTGCCTGTCATCTACAGGACGTGGGAAGCCAAAAACCAGACAAGGAAGGCAGGAGGAGAAGTATCTACCTGTCTCCAGCTTCCCAGCCCCAGGAACCTGCAGAATTTGAGCACAGCCACAGCTCCAGCCCTGCACAATTATTTCACAGAAGGGGGAGCAGGGGGTGAGCAGAAGCACCCCAATAACACAGGAGCTCTCCCAGCTTTTTGAAGACATATGGCTCCTCTCCACACTTCAAGCAGTGACTCCTCCACGCTTCCAAATTACAGCTGCCTAAGCTGTTTCTGCAGATATTTCCTCTTTCTATGCAATCATTTGGTTAATAAGATGAGCAGGTTAGGCTCATTTATTTTGGACACTGTTCGTGGGTCATTAGCAGAAAGGCTAATCATTGCATTGGCAGAAAATATCACTTCTGCTTCAGAGCTGGCTGCGCAGCACAGGGAGGGGGAGAGAGCAGGAGCCTGACAGAGCCTTAAAAAAAAAAAATACAAAACCCAAGTTACGCTGCTGTAGAAGTGGAATTTTCCTCTGCTATTTCCCCAGGTACCTGCTGTTAGGATGAAGCGGACAGACTTCGGTGCCCGAGGCAGCTCTGTGGAGCTCGCGCTCCCTCTCCCACGCACGTGCCATCTCCAAGGGCCCGGAGAAGGCGCAATGCTGGCGGCAGCAGCCCGGCCTCCCTGAGCCACAGCAACACAGCAACGTGTCCCGGTGATGCTCAGCCCTCCGGGGAAGTATCGTTATCCTCACCCAGGGGCAAATCCAGGCGGGATGCGAAGAGCCCCATGGCACAAGAGCCCTTTCGGGGGTGGTTTGGGGTTAGCAGAGCAGATCAGCTGTGATGCCTGTGCTGTGCCCGCAGCACCTGAGCGCTAAAATCCACCTACAGAGACATTTAAAGAGCAATTTGCATTCAGTGTGAAGGCTGGAGTGCCGGGGGGATGCAGAACTGCAGGGCATTTGTGGAGCTGAAGCCTGAATTTCCAGGAGACACAGCAAAGCTGAGCCCTTCCCGTTTCTCTCTCAAGAGGTGACAACAGAAGCAAAGACAAAGTTCTGAGACGCAGCTGTGCCAAAACAGCAGCACTGAGAGCAAAGCTGCTCCCCAGGCTCAGCTGCTCCAAGACCACCTCTCTCCAAAGGCCCTGGGAGAAGCTTTGCCCTGAGGATATCATGCCCAGGCAGAGCACAGGGACACAGAGCAACTCCTGCTCCCATCTCACTGCAGTTGCTGCCTTTACCCACCGACCTGGCAAGGGCAGAAACAAAGTGCTTGAGGGGAACAGCTGGCCAGGGCACAGGTTGTCCCCTTCCCCAGCAGACACACAGCCAGCACGCCTCCTGCTCCCCTCCTCCAGCTTCTGCCAGCCCCAGATGTCCCGGCCGTGTGCGCTGCCAATGGTGACATGACCTTGGCTGCTCTCAGCAGCATCCCTGGGGCAAGCAATGGATGGGGCTCCCATCTCCCCTGGGAGGCTTTCAGCAGATGTTCCTCAGCTCCGTGCTTCCTCTCCTGCCCTCCATCACCACAGCCAGGAGCCGCAACACACTTCCCAATTGGTTATACCAGGAGGGAGCTGGGCAGGGGGACAGCGTGGCAATGTTGGGAGGAGGGACGCCAGGAATTTGTCCCTGGAGTGCTCCAGCTTGCCTTGAGCCACCCATGCTGAGCCTCTTCCTGCTATCCCCATGGGAGCGTGGTGCTGTGCTCTCCAGGCCAAGCCTCTCCAGCCCCACGGCAGAGCCGGCTGCTCCCTGGGGAGCCCCGTGACAGATGGGGAGCCGGGCCTGGCTCTGCAGGGCTCTCCAGCCCGAGAAAGGGAAGAAGATGATTTGGGAGCTAATTTAGAGCTTGGATTTCCGAATTCTTTTCAGACTCCAAGGCTATTGGCAGGCAGTGTTACAGCCCCTGCCAGTCTCAGTGGCTCTACAATGTCCTTCCCTTGGCAAGGGCAGCAGTGGGGAAAAAATAACACACAAAAAACAAGGGACATGTGATGGAGAGCTTGGCTGAAGGTTCCCTCCCCCCGCTGACCTGCGTGCCAAGGAGGAAGAGCATGGAGAAAAAAAAAGTTTTAAAAGGAAAGAAGAAAACCCCACACTACTTGTTTTGCTGTGTCTGAGCTCTGGGGATGGAGCTGTGGCAGGAAGTGAGCAGGCACAACCTGGGGCCATCGCTTGGTTCAGTGGCCAGGACAAAGCCATCACCCTTCCCACACCCCAGCCAGCACAGGGAGAGCAGGGCCCCCAGTGCCCCCTTCCCAGGCAGGAAGGAGCACTTTTGCACAGCCTCCCTGTACCCCATGCCGCTGTACGGAGCCCCAAAGGCAGGACCTTGCACTCACCCCCAGCAAACCCACAGAGATAAATGCTGCTGGGCAGCATTTGTGCTGGCAGCCTTGAGTGCATGGGGGTGAAACAGATTTTGCCTCAAAATTTCATGGCCCAAAAAAGGAGCCTCTCTCCTCCCCAGCACACGCAGCAGACCCCATGGAGGTGGCTCCTCTGCTGAGGATGCTGTGCAGGAAGGAGCTCACCAGCACCCAGAGGGTACCAAGGGTGAGAACCTGCTGCTGGAGAATCATAGCATCTCAAAGAATGAGACAGGATGAGGCCAATATTTAATTAACCTTTTTTTCAAAGGAGAAGGGAAGGAAGGAGACCGATCAGAAGAGCATGGGGACAGCCCCAGCCACCCAGCCCAGGAACAGTCTGAGGGCAGCACTCACACAGAGACTCCCCCCCCCCATCAGGGTGACAGCTGAGCAAGGGGGAATTCACCTGAGGAGGGGTGTACAGTCCCCACCCAGCCACTGCAGCAGAACACGTGATGGGAAAACACTCCAGCCTGGAAAGGAGGGAGCCTGGATGCCAGCAGAGACACAGACATCAGCAAAGGCACGGTCAGGTGAAATGCGATCATTTTGGCAAACAGACACACAGCACATGACTGTCATTGACCTGCTTGCTGTGCATCACATCAGCGAGCTGGGCACCAGCCACCTGTGCAGGCCCAGCTGTCCCTGCAACACCTGGGATGCCAGAGACAGCCCTGGGAGCACAGCCCACTCACCTGCACCCAGAGCTTCCCCCACGAGGTGCCAGCTCCCAGGTGGGGTACACAGGGATAGACGCAGCCAAATCCAAAACAGTTGGGATCCTAAGGCAGGAGCAGCTGGGTTGAAAAATCTGTGTCTCTAAGCCCTCCCTGCAGAGCACACCGAGGCTGCCAAGATGCTCACGTGAACCCCTCTCTCCCTGTCATGGGGGGACAGGAGAAACACAAGCATTGAACAGCCCTTCTCATCCCTCCCTTCCCAGCACACAGGGCAGAGGGGGGAGAAAAATCAGGTCACTTCGCTTCTCTAGTTTGACAAGGCTATTCCCCAGTTCCCAGGACACAGCAGCAGCTACTAGAACAACACCTTGGACTCCTCCTCCTCCCCTCAGCCCCCACACAGCCAGAGGAGGAGCTGGGCCGTGTGGCAGAGGCAGTTCAGTACATGGAGAGGGAGAGGAGAATCACAGCATTCATCCCAGCACAAGCCACGAGTGTCCCAGGTGGATCTGGCCCCAAACCAGTAGCAAGGATGCCTCAAGACAAGGTCAAAGTAGCCCTCAAAGGGGAAGCTAAAATCTGTGAGTCCCACCAGCACAGCCAGTCCCAACACGCCCAGGCAACTGATTCTCAAGGTGTTTGGTGCAAAACAGGACAAAAAAAAAAAAAGAAAAGAACAGCAGGCTGTGGCAGTGACAGCACCAGCCCCTCCCTGCAGCTCAGGTAAGGTGGGCAGATGAGCTTTCACGGCAATTTACACTCTTCCCCAGCCAGGGACGGCACGGCCACATCCACATCCTTTCCACAGCCTCAGCCTAGGGGCACAAGCCTTACCTGATAACCAAATCCTCACCACAGCCCAGAGACATCTCACAGCTTGTCTGCTCGGTGCTGCAGGCACAAGGAATCCTCAGCACTGATTCAGGCTGTCCCTGGAGCTGCTGCCTCGTTGCTGTTTGGTTCCACGACTCGCAGCAATCACTGCTTTTGTTTGCAGTTTGTAAACAAGCCGCTTCTTCGCCTACCCCTGCACCATGGAGGGCTGGCAGCCACCACTCCATCCTCACCCCACTCTCCCAAACCAGCACCCCAATATTCATCCCTCAGCACATTCCAGCTGTGTGAGGGGATGAAGGACCAAGGTCCAAGGGGATGAAGATGTGTCTGAACCCACCAGGGAGGGTGTGGGGTACAGTGTCCAAAAGCTAAACACCCCGAATCCCCATCACGAGGAAAAGCAGTGGGAGAAGCAGCTGCCCTGAGCCATCCCGAGGTCCCAGACACCCCAAGGATGCAGACCCTTGGTACCCAGCCCAGCCTTCACCTGCCTGGCCAAGCTGCATCCCAGCACCTGAGCTGGGAGAGTTGAAATCATTAATTTCTGATGCAGAGGAAGGCTGACAGGCCCAGCGCAGGCCTGAATAATGATGGATCTCTGGGAAAGGCCAAGTGAAACCTGCAGCTTAATCATGGAGAGAGCCTCCCTCTGGGGCACTACCAGCACCCTCCAGCCAGACATTCCCCCTCTGCAACTTCCCACTCCCAGCTCATGGGGCTGCCTGTCCCTTTACTTCTGCATTACCAAACCCACCCCAGCCTCTGCAGAATGATACTCAAAAATTGCTAAAAAAGCAGTAAGATTCAACGCTGGGGCTGCTGTCTGTGCCCCCAACAACTGCTGCTCCCACCCCACTGCTTTCACCCTGAGCCCGAGTTTGGTGCAATGAGGAAAACCATGGCCAGGCCAGCAGGAGAGCTCAAGCTTGCCCAAGGAATGGCTGGTGAGGAGCTGCTACCCAGCTACAGCTCTGGGAAGGGAAGCAGAGACACCTGGCACTGCTGAAGCATCAGTGGTTTTGCTGCCATCCAGGGTTCCTCACCTTCCATCTGAATAAAAAGTAAGTGGTCTCCTCTCACTCGAGGAGATAAAAAGGAGGCAGCTAGAAAGGAAAACCACCACTTTTTCTGTTGGATAAAGGGAAACACAATGAAAAAATGTCCAACCCCTGAAATCCAAGTGCATCCCAGCAGGGCTGGGGCCAATGTTCCCACTCACTCCCTCTACAAGCACTAAATCCAGCCCCAGAAGCACCCACCCAAGGCAAAGACCAGCCAGTCAACCAGCTCCCCCCAGAAACAGTTATTTTCCTGCAGTTTTATAAAACTGGATTTTAACAATAAGAACAATTCCATTTTTTTCTCTCTCCCCTTTTCCTTTGCTGCACATCTTGAGAGTTCACGACAAGGCTCCTGCTTGGAGCAGGCAGAGACCTTTCGAAAGCTGAAACAGAGCTCGCTCCCCCTCATCCGTGGGGATGGAGGAGGGAGGGAGGAGGTGGAGTGGGAGCAGCGACAGGTAAAAATAACCATACTTGGCCTGATGTTGCTCCCAATTAAGCCGGTGGGAATTCTGCCCAACTTCCAAAGCAGCCAGACCCAGACACACAAAAAGGGCTCTGCTGTATGAGCAGCCTAACGATGGCCAGAGAAAATCATGGATACGTGAGCTTCTTCCCCGTTTCCTGCTGGTGGGAGGCTGAGCACCCCGTGCCCTGGGGCCAGGCACTGCAGAGGCTGCAGACACGCCAAGGGTGATGATCAGACCCACAGCACCACATCTCCTCTGCTCCAGGCACAGTTACTCCACACAGAGCTTGGAAAGGTTTTTTTCCAGGAATGGTTTATCTGGGCAGACAGTTTCACATCAGCTGAAAATAAAGTGTAAGTGGTTTTGGGGAGGATATAGAAAGTGTTGAAGAGTAGAAACATTTCATTCTGACACTTCCCTGAACAAAAAAGCGCTCTGCCTTTTCACGGCATCACAGTGCCTTGTGAAACCAAGTCCAATTTATTTTTAAATGGGAAAAAAAGGAAAGCCCAAACTGAGAGCAAATATATTTCTGGGGACAAATATGATATTGCATTTCATCCTGTCGTTAACACTTACTCCCATCTTCGGGGTTCACCAACCAAATGAGAACTCAGCCTTTTGTGGTGCTGCAATGTAACATCTTTCACCACCACCTTGAAGCTGTTCTGCATGAGGTTGAGCACAGTTCACCTTCACACGAGCCAGCGCCTGACACCAACAACACTTGAACGGATGCAAACATTTCCAACTCACATTCAAACACGAGTAACAACTGAGAGCAGCGAGAACCGCAGATAACACAAGGCCTGGAAGAAAAAAAAAGGCATTTCTTTGCTTGTCTGAAGACTGGCCCAGCTTTCAAGTCTGCAGGCATCCTCCTGGGGATGCGAGAGTTGGGTGAGGCTCCTCGCCCTGGGTCAGAGCCCACATTGTACCAACAGAAAGATAGAGATTATAATATTCCTGCTGGGAATAAAGAGTGTCAGGCATCTCCCAGCACAGCACAACCTCACCAGTGAGGAGACATCACCCTCTGTCCTGCCAGCATCCCCGGCACCCAGCCAGGCAGTGCAAGGTCTGCATCCCAAGAAAATGCTCTCCATCGTGAGGTACTACCTCAGAGCCAGGGGCCACCCACACCCAGCCATCACTGGAGAAGGCAGCATCCACAGGAGTTTTCCTGGAATAACATTTCCTGACAATTTTAATGCCATATGTGCTTTGGAGCCTGGCAGTTTAAAGCAATTAGATCCAGGCTGGGAGCTGCAAAGCATTTCTGTGTTTACGTCAATGTTTCAAAGGTACCAATCCAGTACTCCCAGCACTCTACACACAGGATCAGCACGGGGCTCCCACGTGGAATTGCTCTCTCCAGGAGCCCAGCAGCTCAGTGAGAACCAGCCTGTGGAGGAGAGGGGTGGAAACCAGGAGCTGAGGCAGAGCCACCCCACCGAAGCCGGGATTTCCATCCGCTTGTCCCACACTGGGAAAAAAAACCACTACCAAAAGGTCAGGCCACCAGCTACATCCTGCAGCACTGTGGATGTGAGTATTTCTCCCAGACAGATGGTAGGAAGGGGAAGAGTGAGGAGGAGGAAGGAAGGGAACAAGTTCAAGAGAAGCCTCTGAGATCAGCAAACTGATAAAAATACCCTCTCAGTGCCGCTGGCAGCGGAGGGACCCGGCCCGGGGGCGAAGGCAGGCACAGAGCGTGTGCCACGAGCTCACACTGCTCTGATGTGCCTCACCCCACTCCCAAAACCTTCCCTCTGGCTTTTTTTCCTTCATCTCCTCACGACTTCAGCATCCCCCTTTCCAGCTCTCACACCCCCGGCAACACCAGCCACTTTTCCAAAGGAGTTTTTACTTCTTCCCTTCCGTCCTCGATTCTCGGCACGTCGAGGCTGGGGAAATTTTCTCAGGCTGCAGATCCCTCCCACGCCTCGATGCCATCTGCCAAAGCCAGACCCCTTCCCAGTGCTTCCCATGGCTGCTTTTCCCCCAGTACCAACTTCAGTTGCTCTGGGAATGACATGAGGAAGTTAAGTTTGCTGCTCAGTTCAGATGCACTGAGAGCATTTATTCAGCCCTTCTTTATCAGAGATGCAAATCAAACACTCCAGTTACATATTTTAACACAGTGGGGTGGGAAGAGTCTGATGGAGAGAAAGCCATAAAGGGCCTAATGTATTCGCTGGAGCTAAGGAGGAAAACTGAGAGATTAGTGAAAAATTATTAACATAACAGGTGCTATTGTCACAGAAGTGACAATTTAAAGACAAATCACCCCAAAATGAATTCCCTAAATACCAGAGCACATCATTAACTACATTTAGTCCCTGTTTTACACTGGCTCTGCAAAGCAGAGTGGAGAGGAGGGGGAAGGTGAATGAAAGAGACTTCTTCTCCCAGACAGCAAGAAATTGGTTAATGAAACATTAAAATGGAAATGGAACTTGAAGTCAAAGAATGTCCCATCCAAGCAGAGAGCAGATGTCACGACAGTGTCAGGGTGAGAGGAGTGGGACCTTCTTCCAGTATGGACCAGCAACAACTCCCCAGTTCCAGTGCTCCTGCATGACTGGTGACTTCAGCTTCCAGCTGGGCTGAGCTCCCGTCCCCAGGCCCACGGAGCCTGCAGGCACTCAGCCCCTCTGCCCTGAGCCACCTGACCCAGCAGAGATCCCACCAGTCCCTCTGGCCACCCCGAAGCAGCTCAGGAAAGAGCTGAGGGCCACCTTCAGCAGTGGGGAGCACTGGTGATGGTCTGAGGATTGCTTGGTCTGCCATCAGCATGGAGCCTGCAGCTCCCATCCCCATCCCAGGGATCTGGGGATGCTTAGCCCACCTCCACATCAGGGTGGGCAGCTCCTTCTCCTCTCCCCACACACGATTCATACACAGGGACATGCTGAACCCAGGGCTGTTAGAGCTTTTAAGTTTTGTTTTTTTAATAAAAACAGCTCATTGGAGATCAATTTAGCTTTTTAATACCTTTCAGATAAGAAAATCTGCTGCAGCAGCAATTCTTGCCCTATCTTAATTAATTTCTAAACACATCACAAGCTGGAAGTGCATGTTTGATGAATCTGGTTGACCTCCTGGTGCAGAAATGATGACACAGATGTTGTGCCTTCTTCACTACCTCATTACTCATGTCCCACCAGGGTTTTTTCCTCCAACTGAGGTGCCTGACAGGAGCTCCAGTGCTGCCATCAGCAAGACAAGCTGCAAAGAGCCAGAGGAAGGCTCAAGCAATGCTTTGCATCCACTGGAGAAGCCAGGTCCACTGGTGCTGGCAGCAATCCCACAGGACACAGAACCATGCAAGCACAAGGGAGGGAGGGAACTAAATCCATGGGAAGTTTTGCACCAAGGAGGACTAAATACTGCTGGGTAGGGAAACAAGGCACCACACAAAGAACGGTCAGTCTGAGGGAATGCTGGGGCTGAAGGCGCCCGAGTGGGGACGGGCCCAAAGCCCACAGGATCTGGAGTGATCCCTCAGAGAGCCCTTTGCTGGGGGCAGTGGGAATCAGCCCAGCTCTGGAAAGGGTTTCAGCCTCCCCTCCCCTCCCATGCTGGGCTGGGGTAAGCCCAGTTGCACTGGTGTGATGTTACATCCCCTTGTGGGAAGGACAGCAACCACAGAATCATTGAATGGCCTGGGTGGGAAGGGACCTTAAAGCCCATTCAGTGCCAACCCTGCCATGGGCAGGGACACCTTCCACTGCCCCAGGCTGCTCCAAGCCCCAATGTCCAGCCTGGCCTTGGGCACTGCCAGGGATCCAGGGGCAGCCACAGCTGCTCTGGGCACCCTGTGCCAGGGCCTGCCCACCCTCACAGGGGAGATTTTTTCCTAAAAGGTGACAGCAGCAGCTCCTAAAAACTTTCTTGCTCTTGGGAGATTCCTTAAGGAACTAGAGAGCTGCCCCAGGCTGAGGCAGCCCCAAGGATGGGCCCCCAGGACACAGCACAGGGCACACTGGGGCACAGGATTCCTTCCCAGCTCCGCTTCAGAGCAGGATGTGAAAGCAGAGGGAAGAGTTTAAAACCACAATTTATACCCAACTCAGGGGTTGATGGAGCACAGCACCAGCAGCTGATCATTAGAGGAACATCAGGATGTATAGGAACAAAAAGAAAAAAGGAAACTCCACATATATGAGCTGAAGAAAATCCTCTGGGACACCTAGAAGCCAGCAGATAACTCATCTGCTGCCAGCACAGCCAGCAGAAAGTGGACATTAGAAATAAAAAATAGTAATTTAGTTAAAAAGCAGCCTGATGAGGTCTGGTCACCTTTTACTCCAGTCACTTTAACTGTCCCTTGCAAGGTGATGGCATGAGATGCAACAAGGCTTTTCCTTGTGACCATTCTCCAACAAAGCCAGCTTATTTCTGCTGGAGCTGGAGCAGAGGCAATGCAGAGCATTGGTTTAAAACCCTCATACCACGCAGGGATGGTCCTGGCTCTGGTATCCCACAGCCAGGACTTTTACTGGCATCACTCTCAAGAGAGGAAAACCCATCCCTCCACCAGCAGGACAGGATGGGGCTTTGCATCCTCTTCCCAAACCTGCACCCCCGCACTCACAGGGTGCAGTGGTCCTACTGATTCCTGATAAAGGGGTCCATGCAGAGATAAAACCTGCCTGTCCCACCCAGACCCACCCCTCCACTCCTCAGAGCCTGACAAACAACCCCCCTCTACAGCCAAAGCTGCCGGACACAGCCCCAGGGCTGGATTTAGCATCATACAAAGTAATAATTAAACCGGGACACAAGGCGGTGGGGAACAACAGAAAAATAAATCTCTCTTATGTTTTGTTAAATTCAGCAATTTACAAGGCTGGAATAATTAGTGGTTAAAAATGTTTTGACACAAGCAGCCCCAATAATCATGATAAATCATATCAGGCATATGCCCAGATCCTTGAAGTGACAGATGACAAACAGAGCAGTGACAAGACGCTCCATCACGCGGGGAATCATTGAGTTAATGGAAGAATTATTGCTTCTGAAATCCACTCCAGTCCCATTGTGGGGAACATTCCAATTTATCAAAGCCAAATGAACATTAATTGCTGCAGCCTGGTAAGTTTTCGAGCTGCTGTGACCTTCATTGAATTTTAATCCAAAACAGATAAGATTTACTTCCACACAACAGGAAACAACACAATTAAACCCAAATGACAGCTGAGATTATGGTGAAAAAACACAACAGGCGTAATGACAAAAATATTGATTCCTTTCTACTTGACACTGTGCTAAAAAAAAGGTAGATAAATAAAATCTTGCATTTGCATATTTGTTTTTCTTTTCCCTTTATCCCTTCTTTTCATTTGGGAGACAAATTTCAGACACTCAAGCCAAGAGGAAATGGGTGGCAGAGAGTAATGGAGACTGAATTCCCTTTAACTGCAGTAATTAATGTTATGTCTCATTGGGGAGAGATTAAGGAAAAACAGTTAGGAAAGGAAAAAAAATAAAAATTAAGTATTGTCTTGCTGTCAAAGACGCCCTTGAGCATGGGAAGGGAGGCGTGAAGAGGGTCACAGTCAGTGCTTTGCAGGGGTAGATGGTGGCCACAGGGACACGGACCACAAACGCTTTCCTGCTGCACTGGAAGCAAACCAATCCCAAACCAGAAAGCCATGGACTGACGGCCAGACTCACTGGAAGGAGGAGTAAACACAGGGTTTGCACCTCCCTGGGGCCCCCATGCAGCACTGAGGGGGTCTTGGCTTTAGAGGCCGAGCAGGAGCTCCCAGCCAAGCCATAAACACCTACAGAAATCCAACCAGTTCCTGGCTTGGAGGTGCCTCGCTGCCCAATAAAACTGTGCCAAGTGCTCACTAAGAGATGGATTAACCAGATCCCCCAGGCAAACCTTCCTCAGCTCCTATAAATCACCTGGAGCATGAGGAGAGAGGTAAAAGCAAGTGCTACAGCCACTTAAAGGAGATGAAGGAAGCACTTTCCTGTGTCCCCTCCTGTCCTCTGGGGAGGGATGCTGGGCTGGTGATGGACAGGGCATGCAGAGCCTGAATGCCAAGGCAGCACTGGGGTGGGCTGGAATTTTGGCCATTGCAGTGGTAGTGGTTTAGTTTATAGAAAGCACACAGGAGACATTGGGCTTCATGATAGGAAGAGGAAGGAAAAGCATTTGGGAAGCTGGGAAGGAGGACACAGGTTGTGCAGTTGCATCCCGAGACAAAAGGGATACGGACACACAGGGCATGGGGACAGGAGGGGGGATCCAGGGCACAGCACAGCCAGGGAACCCCACTGCTGGGGTCGGAGCACTCAGGTGATGGGGGCCCTCTGGGATGTGCTCCAGTTGGGATCATGAAGGAAAATAAAGGAGTGGGAAAGAAGCCCAGGGACCTGGGTGAAGTATTCCACCCAAGAAACAAAAGTTGTGCCCATTTTATTTCAGCTACAGAACTCCAGGAGGCCTCAAGGAGGAAAATAACAACTAACAAACAAAATGGAATCATCTTTGCTGGTAACTCAAAACTTGGCTCGGGTTCACTCAAAAAGTTAATGAACCTTCTGAAAATTCTGGGCAAAGTTTCAAGCCTGTGCTGCAATCCTGACCCAGGAAAGGGATCTGCAGGGCTCCTGCGTCCCCAGGGACACATGTGCAGCCCAGGCCCCATCCCAGACCCACATCCATGCCAGGACCTTGGCTCCTGCTGCAAGGAATGTCAGGATTTATAAAGACAGTGGAATTACATCTCATTCTGTATGGAAGGAACAACTCCTTCTCTGCTGTCCTCCTGCTGCTTTTGCTGAAGGGAAGAGAGGTTCAGGGCAGGAATTAACCCTTGCAACAAAGCCATGGGTGCTCCCACAGCACTGGCAAAGCACATCTTCCCTGGCTAACCTGGGATTAGAGGGAAAACCATTTCTGTGACATCCCCGTGACATCCCCAGCAATGCTGTCAGCTCCATCCCACCGGCACTGCTGCTCCCACATTCCGAGGTGCAGCAAAGCAAGGCTTTGGCAGGAGCTTCTCCAAGGAACTTCCCAAGCATCAAATCATTACAATCATCTGCTGTATTTCAGAAAGCACCTTCAGCAAGGCCTGAGGACCAGAACTGAATCTCCCCTGCTGCAGAAAATCTGCATTTCCAGGAGGAAATCACCAGGCTGCAGAGCCAGTGTCACCCCACAGACACAGGGCAATTCTCTAGGGCTCAGGTTTGCCCACAACAGCCAAACAATCCCATACTCACACCTCCTGCCAGGGACTGAGCTTTTCACACTCACACGAGTTGTGCTCTCTTCTTTCTTTGTTCTGTCTCTCACTTATATTTTCAGGCTCATTTGCCAAGTACACATTTCTAACCCCTTCCCCCTCTCTGATCCCTCATCCCATTGACAATTTTAGCAGGACATAAAAACATTCCCTATCCAACTCAGTAAGCTGCAGCCCCCAACTCCTTTCTCTTCTGCCATCCTGGATCTTATCTTGCCCAACAGCCTTTATGCAAAGCCTCTCTGCCCTCTCACATGCACTCAGTGCCCGATCTAAAGCCCCACTGAGGAGACACTCAAAAAAACCAGATTTAAGTTGTAAAAGACAAATAGCTGCTTATTCAAATAAAAAAAATACAGGATTTGTGCAGCCATTGTCTCTGTTCCTCCTTCCAAACCTAAGGACAGAAGTTGTGGAGATGACACAGATTCCCAGAGATGAACAGATTCACCTTTTGCAGAGGGTTGCTGTGGTGGGATACCCAATCCCATAAAAGACTTGCCTTGGCAAAGGAATGGCACGCACACACACTGCATATACCAACCTAACTTCTTTCTTATCTTATCCCAAAGGGATTGAAGGGACAATGGGATTGAATCCCATTTTACAGATGGAGCTCTAAAACACGGAGGAACCATGGACCAGATCCAAATACGTAGGCAACCACCTCGTGTGATACCGAAACTTTAAAAGGCAACACCACATGTAAACAGTGCGTTAATGAAAGGTCACAAACACCCCAGATGGAGACATTCAAAGCACTGGATCATCTTTTCACTTTTAGGTCAGACTTGTCCTTTGCAAGAAATGCTGCAGCCCCTACTCATTCCAAAGATAAACTTCAGCTTCAGAATGAAATGGCCAAGCCCAAATTCTTACCTTTGCACAATGCCCAAAACACAAAGAACAAGCAGAAATATTCCACTGGCACCTCACCACTTTCCAGCAGAGACAGGAGGAACTGCAAGGATCCTTGTTACCCTCCCAACAGCTTCTTCCCCACACTCTGTTGCTTTATTTTGTTTCATTTTCTGAGAAAACCAAGCATTCTTTTTTTTTTTCCTGGCCCATTCAAACACATCTTTCCCTTTCTGGAGACCCAACCAAGAAGGGACAAACGTGCAACCCAGACTCACCACCCTGCTCCTCATCCCCCTCCTCCCCCCACACCCTGGCTGCCAGCCCCCTCCTCCAAGGGGGTCCCTTGATCGCCTCCGAGGCCACTGGCAGCTGGGACTCACCATGACTGAGATATGAAGAATGTGCATCTGCTCCTCCACGATCTCCGAGGGCTCCTGGAGGCTGGGGGGGGTGGCCCGGGAGAGCTGCTCAGCGCTGCTCATGGACACGTGGAAGTACAGGGTGCCGTTCTCCAGCCACTGCTGCTTCCAGTGCACCAGCGAAATGTCCGACACAGTCCCCGACATCTCTGCAGGGACAGAACGCACAGCTCAAGGTCAGTTTTCTCCATGATGCCCAAAGGTGTTATTCTAAGGGATCGAGGAAATTGGGACTTTTGAGTCTTACCCCAGAACTGCTTCTGTCTAATTTTAACCTCTACCTGTTACTTCCCCTGTATATGAAAGGTAACTTGTGTCTTCCTCAATAAAAAGCAAGGGGCTACAGAGTGCCTTGGGATTTCTAGGCTAGGAAGGCAGCAACAGTAAATCACACAGGATGCCCTAAACCTCCTAAGGCTCTCCCAGGAAACAGGCTGGAAGGAGCTCCCAGGGAGCTGCAGCCAAGCCCACGGGAGTTTCATAGTTTCACAGGGAGGACACTGTGCCAGACAAGGCAGGATGCAGACACCAGTACACAGTGCTGCCATTTACAATGGAAACCTTCCAGCTGTGGGGCAGCAGCACAGCTGTATTTAACAGGGACACTCTCAGCACAGACTGTGAGCACCAGCAACAAGGGAAGACCACCAGGCTTGACAAATATCTACTGACCTTGGGGCTGCATCTTTCAGTCACCTTCTGCAGCTTCTGCCAGTTTTACATCCCACCCGATCCTGATTTACAGCACAGGCACGCTGGGAGCCGGGATTACAGCATCCCAGCGCACATACCCACACCACCAGCTTTCCCTGACCTGCACTGAACTGGGGGCTTGGACAACCCAAAGGGCACCCCCAGACCTGCAGACCCAGTGAAGGCAGCAGCTCCCAGCCTCAGCTGCAGCTCCTGACAGCTCCACAGCTGCCCAGCACATTGCACACGGATCTCTGCAGAGAACGGGTTTGGCAGTTTGGCAGCTGAATCAAAACCGAAAAAAAAAGCTAGTACAAAATAAGCCAAAATATTTCTCCTTCCACCACATCTTTTTTGTGTTTGTTTTTCCATTTACAGTGTAAGCAATGGGAAGCAAGACAGGTCTTAGTCACTGGGCCCACAGCTTCCACAGTCACCAGCTTTAAGGGAGACCCAAATTCAATTCCCTCCTATTTGGGAAGAGACCAGGTCTGACAGCCCCTGCCTCACTGCAGCTGTGTCTGCCTCACAACAGTCAAGAGCACAAGCTCAGGTACTTCTGGCACCATAGTGGGAACAGAGATGAGGTTCTCCTCCTTCTCCTCCACCTTGGCTGCAGAGGGTCAGTGGGGAGGACAGTGCCTGTTCCCCTGCAGGCAAAGCAGCCAGGGAATGCTGGTGGCATCTTGCATTTCATTACCCTGAGCCCAGCTGGGCAAAAGCACTTCCAGTTCCAGCTCCCAGTGGAGAGGAAGGAAGGAGCAAGTTCAGCTGAGGCTGTCCTGAGGAGCTGCCCACACCCTGCAGGACACGATGCTTCATCAAAACGTTTGGGTGGTGAGCAGCCACTCAGGCTACAAGACCAGGCACTTCCACTCCTACAAACCCATGTCCCAGCCCAACAAAAACACCTCTCAATCCTTCAGGAACAGTTTTTTTCACCCCTGAAATCAATATATTTTCCAGCAGCAAGCTCCTGGCCTCCCAACATGGATCAAAACAGAGCCAACCAACCTGCTCATGGAGGAGACCCCATCACACCACAGGTCCTGCAGGGCTGGGGGCAGGGACAAGGACACCCCATTACAGCCAGATCCCTGACCCAGCACCCCAATGGTGACACTCCGAGCCACTACAGTGTCACCTCAATCTCGCCAGAGGGGTTTACTCATTGCCTCTGCCCCCCCAGCACAGCACCTTCCTCATCCCCGACCCCTGTGCACACCTGAGCACTCAACAGAGAAAAACCCAACAGCTCCCGACCACACATGGATCCACAAAGAGCCCACACTTGTGCTTGGGAGGGGATGCACGAGCTCCCTGTCACATCCCTGTCACTGCCCTGACATCCTGCTAATGCCCCTTCTCTCCTTTGACATAAAGAACTCTTTGCTGGAGCAAATCAGCAGCAGGAGGGTGTTGCCTGCACTCTGGAACCTGTAAATCATGGCAGCCCTGCAGCTCCTTCAAGACCTGGGAACAGCATGGAATGAATCCTGTGTCTCTCCCCTCCAAACAAGGCTAAAGCAGAAGGTTTCTTATAGCAGTAAAAATAAGAACAAAATGAGAGAAATACCAAGGCTGCTTAATTGCATTCATCTTCCCAGCAATACTTCAAAGGTCTGTACTGAAAAGCATCTCCTTGTCTAATTAAAATCAAAACAAATGCTACTTTTAGGAGCAAAAGCACTCACTCAGCTTTGCAGCAGAAATCCAAGATCATCCACAGAGGCGAACGGGCCATGGGTGAGCGCAGCAGCACCAAGGGAGAGACTCAGTTATGCAAAGCCATAATCTTACTTCTGTCCAGAGGGACAGTCACCCACAGGAGGGGATGATGTACAGAATTACACACTCATCACATACATATCCTGCAGACCTTTCCTAAGGAGCTCAGGAAGGAGGTTCTATGACCCAGCCCACAGCACAGACTACGGGGATGCCACCAGGACCCCACTGCTCCAGTTCCAAAGGAGCTCCCATTAGAGAAGCAAGGAAAAAACCTCCAGGGTCAACCTTTCTCCCACTTTTTCCCCTTATACACACATTTTTGCATGGGATGTTTAAAAGGATCACGGAGAACATTTCTCAGGAGTTCTGAAATATAGGCAATTTTTTGGATTTTAGCCTAGACTGAAGATAAGCCTGTTTCATTTTCAAAAGGTCTCTTCCAAAAGTAGAAACTTCAATTTAACATTCATTTCACAATTTTAAGCAAACCCAGCAGCCAGGCAGTTTGTGACAAACACAGACTTGCCAAACCTGGGTACCCATTCCCACACACTTATAAACACTCGTGTGCTTGAGCTTTCATTTCAGGGCACCTTCTTACTACACCAGCACCCCCAGGACACCACAAGCCTCCAAGCAGATTCACTACTCACAATAAAAATAATTCTTAAAAAGCTTTTTCAAGCCCTGTAGCTGCAGAATCCCCCAACACCCAAACACAGGGAAGTTTTTTGGCCTCATATACTTGACACAAATATTACACTGACGGTGTTTCACTGGACACACACTGTCACTCCACTATCTGCTGTAGTTACAGCAGTGAGAGCCCATCTATCAGACAGAATGTAATCGTCTGCAGCAAGATTGCCTGTTATCAGAGCTTTCAAACGCTTTTGGAACAAATTAAGGGCGCTCCTGCACCCAAACCGAATCAAATACGGTTAAGGTTTCAAATGCGCAGCAACAGAAAAGCACTTGTGCTCTATAGCTGTTAAAAATCTCAGTATCCAGCAGATGGGGAGCTATCAGATGGGGTTCAAACACCCCTTTGTGAGTAAAACACCAAGTAAAACAGCCAAACAGATCATCAAACATCTGCCATGCCATCTTCCTACCTGCTCACTGTGCTCAGCAGAGAGGAGACAATGAAACAAGGAGGATCCTGATTGCCCACATCAGGCAGCCAGACTTCTCCCCTTCTCCCTGTTCAAAGAGCCCAGGCAAGCACCACCTCCATCCCAGAGCAGAGGATCTGAGGAATCTGTTCTCCCCCACACCAGCAGATCTAGCTCCCCTTTCAGCCTCCCCAAACCTTCACATCTGCCCTTCACATCCCACCACACAGCTCAGCCGAGCCCACGGGCAGCACCCACCGGCCTTTGGTATCACCTGATGATGCTCTGACAGCAAGAAAAAGGCACACAGAGCATTTTTGCCTTTTCTGCTCTTCCTCAAGCTCTGTGCCTTCTACACTCTTCAACATTTTCCCTGGAAATCAAACAAGCAATCCAAACAAAACCCTTTCCACGTCTCAGCCTCTGACCTGGGCTCATGTCTATCAGCACGTCACCCATCCAGGATAAGGCAGGGGACAGCAGTGACCACAGCTGATCCCTTCCAACCAGCTCTCTAATCCCCTTTGTCCCTCTGCTGTTCCTACAACCCTTACATATAAACATTTCATTGAAGTCTTCAACTTGTATTACAATCAAACTTAAAAGCAAAGGGGCCTAAATGCATTTGGTTGGGAACCAAGACAATTCCCATAAAAGCAGATTATGCTGACATGATGAATACAAAATGAAACAGCAGATATTAAAGTTGGAGGGTTGTTACTCCATGCCTTCAGGCTCCCGGCCACCCTACCCACCTCCTCCCTTCTCTCCTGCCTCCCCCTCGGTCTCACTGAAGGCAGGGATAGCCTTTTCACCTCTGCCTTCTCCAAGGCAGCCTGCCAGGCTTGAAATATTCACTAGCTCTCCCCAGCTCCCACCCCAACCTCATGCGATGCCTCAGCATTCACCAATCACTCGGGAGGTTGCAGCCCTGCCTTATCTGTCATGGCGTTGTACAAAGCCTGTGTTGTATTTAATTGGCTTGTTCTTGCTAATCTACCATGATTATTGTGTTTTTATTTCATTCTTGAAGGTTGTTATTAAAATAAGTGCTTTTGCTTAGAGCAGCTCATCCCCACAAGGTTCCCCGCCCCCAGATAACCAATCCCTCCTTGTGCTTCCTCCTGGCTCCCCAGCACTGCTCAGACCTGCTGGGCACCTTTCCTGTCAGCACCAAGTGCTTGGGGTGATGGCTGAGGAGCCAGTGAGTAATTTCCAGTGCACGGATCCAGGCTCCTCCGGCCTTTTTCCTCCCCACCTGCTTCATCCCAGCAGGACCTGCACCCTGCAGCCAGGTTTCCTCAGCTCACCTGCACAGTTCAGCATCTCAATCTGGCAGAGGAAGAGCTGGAGATCTGGTTAGTGACTGTATTTCCTCTTACCCCTCATCCTGCCACCCCATTCCGTTGCTGTAATTCCAGGGGCTCTCCTGAGTTAATGTTCTCCAGAGGCGCCAGCCTCCAATAAAGTGTTAGTTCAGAGATCCTTCGGTGCTAGCTACCACTTATGCTAATAAAGCAAATTTATGCAGAAAGTCATAAACAGAGAGCTCTCCCCAGTGCCCTTGCCAGAGCAGGATTGCTCCCTGCGGAATAGATTATCACACTCTGTGCAGACTAGTTCCAAAATGACTCTAGAAATGGGGCTTCCCCCATGCTCCCCGGGGGGCTATTCTGCAGTCAAACAGGCCCGAAGAGTTCTAAGAGTTTGGGTCTTTTGGTGGCAATGTGGTGGAGTTTTTTTATCCAAATCATTAACTCAGGTTTTTTCTTCCCCTCCACTCATTTTTTAACATTTTCCTTCCCTTACACACCTCCTCCCCTGCTCTCCCCTCACAGTACTCCCTGGGGCAGCACACAAATGCAGCTGCAGATCATAAAAAGCAATGGAGAAGCTCAGAAATTTAAGAAGGGTGGGGGGGGGGGGGAAGATGACAAGCTTGCTCTGATCATCTCCTTTCAAAGCCCCTGTCTGCGAGAACACAGTGCTGCACCTGCAGAGCATTTCAGGGGTGGCTCTGGCACTGTGCGGGTCTGCAGGGACACAGAATCATGGAATGGTTTGAGTTAGAAAATCCCTCTGAGATCATTGAGTCCAGCTGTTATCCCAGCAGTGCCAAACCCAAGACATGGTGCCTGTCCAGGCATGGTGCTGGGTGGGAGGGCTGGAGACAGTCTGGTCTCGGGGTGGTCCAAGGGGGATCCCGCCGGCACCACGTGCAGGCTGGAGCACTCTCTGCATCTCATTGCTAGCAGCATCACTCGTCTGACCTTGGAGAGGCAAAATGGGGTTTGCAGTCGAGTGGGTTTGGCTGTTTTCAGGCTCTGCTGGAAGGAGAAGAACAAGCAGCAGGGCTCAGGCGTGCTCCTGGGACCAGTCACCTCAAAGACACAAAGATGTGGGAGGAGCTGAGCTGCCACCGAAGGGTTCCTGACAACCAGAGCAATGTGACTGAAGGTGGGGGCAGATCCCAAGCTCAACAGGAACACAAAAAACAAGAAAACCTCTGCGGTTTGGATGGAGAGCTTGCAGACTGCATCACCCAGAGGTGGTCCAAGAGATGAGCCAGGGTGAGCAGGGAGGACAGAGTCAGCCCCTTCCAGGCCTCAGCCCCTGCAAACACTTCAGCCAACCAGAGGGTTGGGCTGCTCCAACACAGCTCTCTTGGTCTTGGCTCTGGAGCCCTCTGCACCATCCCCGCATCCCTTCAGCCTTCCTAATCCCAGGCTTTAGGCTCCCTGAACACATCAGGGAGCAGATATTGATTTGCCTGTGCTGCCCACAGATCTCAGTCTGACTCCACAAAGCCCAGAGAAGCTCAGCACACTCTGTGCTCCTGCAGCTGCTTTGATTGCAATTCAGGCTCCAGCACATTACCCTTATTTATAATGCCAGGGCTTCCGTGTGGCGCCTCAGGCACTCTGAAATTATTACAGGGCCCTTTGACTTTCAATTCCCTTCCATCCAATCCTGTCTTTACCTGTCGGCAGAGGCTCCCCTGGCCAGCGGTGGGAGCCAAGGGTGCAGGCAGACAATGCTCCCGCAGGTTCTGCCGATCCGGCAGGAATTGCTGGCACGTGGAGGAGTCATCTCCGTTTGAATGAGCCCCAGGTATGGGAGAGCAGGGGGAGAGCGCTCCTGGGTGAGGCTTTTTCGGAGAGAGGAGACACCCTTGGAGCTTGGAGCAGCACCGGGGGTGCTCAGCCACAGCCCCTCCCTGGTGCCGTCCTGATGCTGCCAGGAGAAAAAATAAGGTGAAGAAATGTGACTTCAAGCATCAGAGCCCCTCCTTCCTGCATCCTGCAGAGGTGAAGGGCAAGGTGCCAGAGGGATGGGTGTGAAGGAGGTGCCTTGATGCACGGATTTTGCTCTCCTACCCCAATCCCCACCCCTCTGTTAAGACACAGGAGTTTTCTTTGGAGCTGTTTTAGTAAAAAGCTCAAGCTTTGCCACTTCTCTGGAGCCTCCTGGCTCACCCAAGAGAAGTGCAGGATTTACTTTTGAAACAGCACCCGAAGGCACAAGGAAGAGGGAGATGTCACAGGAGAAAGAGCTGCTGGTCCATGAAAGCTGCTGCTCTGGCAGGGCATGGGGAGAGCTGGGATAGTCCTCTGTTCCCTGTTACTCCAGATCCTCAAATCCAACAACAGACAGACCTGATAAATGGGGAGAAAAAAGTCTACCTGAAAGGCACGAGCATCATTTTTTGATAGTCCAACTCTCAATCTCTGTTAAAGAAATCCATGCCTTTGATTTTGAACCTTTTCTGCAGGTAACGGGCACACAGCACTGGCCTGGCTCTGTGTTCAGGGGATGAAGTGAGACAAGTTTGTATGCAGACTGTGGGGATGTCCTGGCTCAGAAAACCCAGTGGTGGGCAGGGAATGAGCATATCTGCTGCATCGGGGCAGGCAAAGCCGCCCAGCCCAAGCCCTGCACAGACCCGGCCTGCCCCACTCCAGGTGCCAGCCTGCACCTGCTGCCACATGGGACATCTCTCCATCACTGCCCCAGCCCTGCGTGGGGCTCCAGCCTGTCTGAAAACCCAGCCTGGCTCCTGCAGGACCACTACAAGCCTTAGAGAGCCTATTCCTACCACACATCCAGAGGAATGGCCTTTGAAAGCCTTCACTAGGCACCTGGGTAAGGAAAAAACCCTATTTAATCCTAAAGGCCAGGCAGAGCTCAGCCATGTCACGGTGCCTCTATGGTGACACCAGAGCTTTGCCTGGAGCCTGAATGGATCTGAAGTGTCCAATGACACAACCAGGGAAGAGCTGCTGCCTCTGATAACCACTCATTTGAATTTTCACTGCAGCTGAGGGACCACCAGCGAGGCGGCTGGGCAAGGCAGAGCGAGGGCACAGGGAAGGCACAAGAAGGGCACAGGGAGAGCACAGGGAGGGCACAGGGAAGGGACAGGGAAGGGGCACAAGGAGGACACAGGGTGGGCAGAAGGAGGGCACAAGGAAGGCACAGGGAAGGGGCACAAGGAGGGCACAGGATGGGCATTGTGCATCACCTGCAGAGGCAGCACACGGTCCCCACGTGCACAGAAAATGCTGGCATATGGAAACAGGGCCAGATGGGTTCTGCCAGTATCATAACCCAGACCCCACAGAAGAAGAGGGAAGGAGCCCAGTCGGCCCCCACCTGCCTGCATCGTTCCTGCTTCCTTTTCCTGGGCACCGGTAAGGCTGGGCTGGGGATGCCTTTTCCCAGCAGAGCAGCCCCGGGAGTCAGGATGGCACTAGGTAAGGCTTGTGCGAAGGGAGAACATTTGGAAAGCCACCCCTATGGCCTCTTCCTTGTGCAGGCAGCAGCAGCAACAGCAACTTTCCCTTTGTCCGTGAGTTTCTGCGGGAGCTGAGAGCTGGGAGCAGGGCAAGGGCAGCCGAGCACAGCAGGGTGGGCATCAGGGCAGAGCAGGACTGACACAAAGGGACAGAGAGGGAACGTGCCTGTCTTCCCTGCGAGCTGTGACAGGAGCAGAAGGGCAAGATGACCTATTCAGGTGATTTGAAGAGTGTGGCAAAGCCAGGGAGGCTCCAGGACAAAGCAGAGAGGTGCATTTGCTTTACAGCCACCGAGGAGCCAGAGCCAGCGCCAGCCCCGGGGGTGAGCACGGCTCCGAGCTCCATTAGAACCAGCCAAGAGCTTTATAAGTCCTCTGCATTTTTAAATCTCTCTTTGGGAAACAGACCTCTTAAAATAAGGCAGCTTGATAGCTCGGGGCTCTGCTCAGACTGTGAAGTAATTTTTCTACAATGGCACCTCCATGGACCGGCCCCCCCAAAGGGGAGGTGGAACGGGCAGAGGAAGAGAAGAAAACAGGAGAGAGGAGGTCTGGTCGCCTTCTACAAACACTACAACAGTTCCACCTCCTGAGAAATGGATGTCCCTTTCCAAGGAGAAGGAGCTGGCAGGGCATTTTCAGGGGAGGAAAAAAAAGCAGCTAGTGGATTACTTGGGATCTTCTGCCTGTGTGTCGCCTGGAGCACCAGGTGGCTGCATCAAAAGCCAAACAGCTTGAAAATTCTGGGTATGCCCTTGCCCAAAAAGGCAAAAATATCAGTTACCAGGAATGACCAGTTGCTGCTGCCCCTCTACCTGGATCGTGATGGGGGCTCCTACACTCACAGCGTTCCTTCCCTGCTGTCACAGCAGACATCCACAGTGGTCACAAAGGATTAAGAACCTTATCTCTTCTCCAAGACAGGCTTTTGAGTGCTCGCTCCCTGGAAAGCCCCTAGAGCCTGCCAGGTATCTGAGGTACCACTCAAGTACCCAGGTTTTGTCTGGGTACTCAACAGACCCCAAATTCAGCTCTTGCCTCTAGAAATGAGTTCTTGCAACCTCACAGAAAATCAATTTCTCTCTAAGACTATTACACCTTAACCCAGGAGCAACCTTGCACATTTATCTACCCCAGCACCCAGAGAGATTCCCAGGACACTCTGACAGGACTGCCCCAGAGTGTCCCAGCCCAGGATGCTCTGACAGCCTCCCACTGGCCAAGCACCACCAGAGTTCTGCAGGAAAGCAGCCCAACAAGGGCTATGGGCAAGCAGACTGCTGCTCTCAAAAATGCCATCCCAGGGTACCAGATCCCCCTGAGCAGGACAAATCACCTGGGCAGCCTCAGCCCTGGAGCCGAGGGCTGCCCTTGGAGACTGCAAACCATCAGGCTGCCAGAAGCAAAAAGGTTTACTGAGATTAGCTGTGAAAATTCTCACCTCTCTCTGGACTGACTCCCGCTGCAGTGAATTGGACTCAGAGCAGCTGATGTAAGAGCACAGTAAAGTTGCTGGAGGGCTCAGAAAGTGGCATCGTAAGATGAGGAGACGTTAAAATCCAAAATAATAAAAGCAACCAAATTTATTAAGGCTGCTCAGAGCCAGGGGGAAAAATAATTTTTCCCCATTTAAAAGTGGGTAAGGCATAAGAGAAGCTGAGCAATTTGTCAGACATTGGAAGCAACAAAGTGGCAGAGACCAAAGCCTGAAGCAGACACTACACACAAACACCACCCAGCCACCCCATTCCAGCCCTTCCCCTGAAGCTTCCCATCTCCTTCCCCACTAGGAAAGGCTAATCCACGTCATTATCTGGTGCCCCCACCATTATCACACCATTAGATCCAACAGCAGCAGAGTCTCATTTGCTGTCCTAACAAGAGCCTCAGTGAAAGCTGTATAGGAGCTGCCCAAAAAGGGACTTCTACACCAAGACAGAACAGACATGGCGCACTCTCCCCCATGATCTGCATACACAAAGGTCATGGGAAAGTGGCAGAGGGGGATGAATCCTTGCAGCCTCATTAGAGGGAAAGAAACTGTTTCTGCAAATAATTGATTTCTAAATTTATCCTCTAATTAAATAGGTTCCCTGGACGAATCTGCATGCAAGATGCAAGGTGATGATTTAGTGCCTGGCTTCCTCTGGGAACGCATCAACACATGTTTGCAAATTGTCTCTCTGCCAGACTCAAAAAAAGGGTGATATTTCCCCACGCCAGTGCTCCCAGCCCCTCCTGACACCTGGAGCCTCGGCACACCTGGCTGAGCTCCCTCTGCACCGGGTTAATCACAGCCACACGCAGGGAGACAGGCGTTTGTCACCTGTCACCGGTCCCCATGCTCCAGAGCAGGGGACCCATTCCTGCTCACACCCTGCCCCAGTGGGAGTCAGCCAGAGGGGTTTCTGGCAGGCAGCAGCTGTAAAACTCCAGCAGGACTGGAAATGCACTGCCCAAACTCGGCACGTAGTGCGGCAAGAATGAGAAACATTATCTCCAAAACACGCTCCTGCTTCCGACATCAATTCCACGGCTGTTCCTGTCTAGTCGCTTTGACTTTTTCCTACAGACACCATCAGCTAATAAAACCTCCAGAGACGGATCCTGGGATAAAACCAGGCTACAAGCTCTGCAAAAATTAAGCACATTTATCACTCTTCTGCGGAGAGCTCCTTTTGGAAAGCAGAGAGCCCTGATGCTCTCAGGCAAGCATCAAAGGGCTCGGGACGTGGAAACTCCATGTTAGCTTGAAAAGACGGTGGTGGCAGATGTCCCTGCTGTGACAGAGCCCTGGTAATTAACTCCTGCTGCCCAGGACGCTGAGCACGGAGCCCACAGGCTGTCCATCCATGGTGCTGGATCAAAGCTCTGCCTTCCCAAAAAGAGAGGCACCTGCCTGCATTTACACACTGTCCTCTCTCTGGAAGCAGCAGCAGCAACACTTTTCATGCCCTCCTCTTCCCTCCCTGCCAGCTTTCCACCCCCAAGATCATTTGTGCGCTGGGTGTACAGGCCCACCCTCCTTCAGCCCTTTGCTGCTGAGTCTTCAGGATCTACAGCTATAGATTGTCCCCCCTGATGTCCCACATGCTGGGGCTCCTGTGCCCTGGCATGCAAGCTCACAAGGATGAACCATAGGTTTAGACTAAATATTAGGAATTCTTTGCTATGAGAGTGGGCAGGCCCTGGCACAGGGTGCCCAGAGCAGCTGTGGCTGCCCCTGGATCCCTGGAAGTGTCCAAGGCCAGGCTGGACGGGGTTTGGAGCAGCCTGGGATAGTGGAAGGTGTCCCTGCCCATGGCAGGGGGTGGGATGGGATGAGCTTGAAGGTCCTTTCCAAGACAAACCATTCTGGGATTCTGTGGTTCTGTAAGTCCAGCCTAGAAATGCCTTACAGTGCCCATCCCTGTCACACTGAGCAGATGTGATTTTCTCCCCTCACCTCCCCCAAAAGTCTTCAAAACTGGAGCATCTCATAGCATTTTGGATTTCTCAACACTTCTGGATGAAAACTACCTTGTTAAGTGAGTCCTCCATCAAAAAATCACTACCACAGATGGAGCTCAGGCCCTAACCTACTTCTGCACTCAAAAATAAAAAGCCATTAGGTGGCTAAATACTTTAGGAACTGTCCCCCTTCATCTCCCTGCTGTGGTTTTCTGTCTGTAGCAGAGCATCCTCCTTTATAAATAGCCTCCGAGAGCCTCTGATCTCTTCTAAAAGAAAACAATATTATTCACAGGATGGGAAAGAGATGGAAGAGAGCTAATTAGTCCTCGTACAGAGGAGTTTGCAAGATACGACATTTAAATGAAGCCTGATTTTCAGATGGTGGTGCTAAAATTTTCATGTTACGTCAATGGCTTTTTCTTCCAGAGGTGCTTTTTTTGCTCACCTTGAGCATTTTTAAAGGCAAAAAAAATTTCTTTAGGTACCAAAGCAAATTCTAAATCCAGATTTCCACCACTTTTCAACTCGAACAAGTTAAAATCCTGCTAAAAGCAGAGTCCTTGAGGCCCTGTTCCCCAAGGATGTGTGCACATAAAGCAAGGAAAATGTGTGGTTATTAGAGTTTAGCTTTATTGTTTCCAAAAAACACACTGAAGATTGTGTTTATGATTCTGGAGAAAATAAAAGCCTCTCTCCAATTGTTAAAATAGCGAACATGAGATACTCCAGTGACTTCTAAATAATCAAACAGCACAGCACCCTCTACTTGGATTCCAGAAAAGTCTGTACAAGAGTAAAAATGAGCCTGCGTAGGGATAGGAGATAAACTCATACGTCACCTTAGAGCCAAAGGATGCAGAATTACTTTATTCGGTCATTTAATGAGGATAAGTTACAGGGATGACAAAAAAACCGTTCAAAACTCATTGCAAAATTCCTTAAGAGCCAGTTTTGCTGGTTTTCAGAAACATCCTGGTCTCTGGATGATCAAATCCCCTTTGAAAGCCAGACTTGAGCAACAGAATCATTTAGACACACTCAAAACCAAACAAAAAAGTAAAATCTTAGCTGGAGCTTTCTCTCTGGCCCTTGCACAGGTCTCTTGCAAAGCCTTCCCCACCCAGCACGACGTTCATGCCTTCAGAGGGCTTCTCCTACCCCACCTCCCTGCCATGCAAGGAAGGGTTTGTGTCCATCAGTGCATCCTTCCAACAGCATTGCCCAAAAACCCAACAGCCTTCACCACTTCTGCCCCTCCACCTTCAGCCTGCAGGAAGGACAACCCAAAGGGTGTATTTTTATCCCCCTCCTGTAAATATTACCAAGACTCCGTGAGGTCATGAATTATTGAATGGAGCTGTCTCTGCAGTTTAGAATGATGATGATGGAAAGGAAATGTGGGCCACAGAGGGGCCGTGTCCCCGGCACGGGAGTGGCACAGGGAGCCAAGGGCCATGTCCAAGGGGGATCCTTACCCAGCTCCTCAGTGTCTCTGCCCATCCATCAGAGCCTGACACCTGCCTGGCACGGCGGGGATCAAATTCATCTTGGAGGAAGCCAAGGGAAATACACCTTTCACAGCAATGGCCTGCAAAGCGAGGGAAGCTCTTCATGCCCTGTTCATAACCCTGCACCCCACCTGAAAACCCAGGACCTGAGACCCTCCTGGCCATGTCTGGAGCATAACCTGGACAGGCTGACCTGGCAGCAGCAGGTCTTCCTTAGAGCTCCAGCACAGGTGAACAGACTGGGGGTAGGGATGGAGAAAGCCAGCGAGGACAGAGATCCTGAGGAGGCGGTGACAGAATCCAGCCTCCAGAAAATTTCACAGACACTTTCTGGAAGGTATTACTGGCAGCTCTAAAACAACCTGTTAGCATGAGCCTCTGGGGCTTGCAATAAAAACCAAGAAGTACTTTTCCCAGGTTAGATAGATGTCTGAAAATTAAAGGAGCAGCCTAAAAATAGATTTCAATTCCACCCGTCCCTTTGCGTACATTTACTCGCAAGCTCCTCGGAGACGGGGGGTCAGCACTGGAGCAGGGGAGCCACAGCTGCCTTCATCCCAGCAGAGGGACAGCATGCAAACCATGTCCTGCCCCCAGACCCACCCTGCTGGTCAATGGCGCATTCCAAGAAATGTGTAACAACACTGAATTCAGTCTTAAACAATTTCAAAGCATCACCGAATTCAACACACACAGCCAGATCTTCCAGCTGAGGCAGCACTGAATGTTCACAGTAACTCCACAGTTTCTGTGCATCCTACTTCAGAAACATGTCCCGAAGTTAATCAGAATGGAGGAGCTTCCAGGGCCACACTTTTCCCCTCTTCTATAAATTTCTTCTGTGGGCTTCCTTCTGAAAAGGACATAACCAAAATGAACACGCTGCCCCAAAGATGTGGGTTTTATCAACTAAATTCTACTTGGAAAAAGCTGAGAATGAACTTTTCCTGCAAGAGATCCGCCACTATGGCCAACACTGACCACCACATCACACACTGTACTGCTAACTGTGCGCAGGGTTAAGATTCTCATTTAAACCCCAGAAATCAAAACCATTGTGTCTCCAGAGGTGCACACCAGAGCTCTGCTAGTTCCAATCCTGCCCTTCACCCCCACAAGATCCCCAGCTCATCCCCTGCCCGTGATGGCGATCGATCCAATCCCTACTTGGCTCACAAATCCTGCCCGCTCGCTCTTTTTTTCACTCTGGATATTAAGGGAAGGAAATCTCTGGATCTATTTGAAATGAATTATACTCCAGTAATTGCAGCTGCTATAGGGCAGTATTAGGTCAAACTGCCCTTTTTGCGCTGTGTCTCAAACACTGGAGATGATGAATGGGCTCATTTTCCGCAGAGCTGGATGCTCGCAGCTCCAGGTGAAGCCCACGCAAACCACAGATGCTCATGGCTCCGATACCACGGCTCCTGCCAAGCACTTCCTTTAATAAAACATCCAAACTCACACCGTACAAACACAACTGTGGTGTGCATTCCCTGCCTCTTGTTGTCATTGTCCCGCGGGTCCTCAGCACATGGTGCCATCCCCGCTGCTGTCCTCTCCAGGCTGCACTTGACTGCTCAAGAAATCTGTGCCACTCTCCCCCTCAGAAGGACCTTTTCAGCCCAAAACAGATTCTACCCTCCTATTCTAACTCTGTGTTAATTATTAAGATAGGGTGGGATTGCAGAGACTAATTACCACTGTAAAGTTACTCTCCTGAAGGCTGATAAGGGAAATAATTAGGATGGACAAGCATGGATTACAGAGCTCTAAATCTCTCTCTCCTGTCAAGATAATTCTGCTGCCCAAGCTCACAGATGACGAGCGAGTCCATCGGCAACACGAAGCAGTGGTGGAGACCAAACAATGGGCTGGACCTTCACAGACTCCACAGAGCACAGCCCCCTCCTGCTGCAGCACAAGGGGGACTCTTCCCCAGCAGCTTCAGGCTTGGACAAGCCTCCAACAGGCAACTCCAAGGACCTCAGCACAGACACCCTGGGAAAAAGACACAGAGCCTGGGAAATCCCAAGAGGATCAGCCCCATGCGTATCTCAGTCACCTTCCATCCCATGTTCATCAGCTGGTTTGTCCACATGGAAGATGCCCACAGGTAAGGTACAGCTGTGGCCGCTCAGGGGGCCCGGTCTGAAGCGTGATCTAGTGGGTGGCACCCTGCCCACGGCAGGGCGTTGGAACAAGATGATCCTTAAGGTCACTTCCAAGCCAAGCCATTCTCTGATTCCATGACTCCGACGAGGTCCAGCCTACAGGACCTTGCATGAGCCATTCTGTGCCTCACCAGAGCACAGACACCAGCAGGACACGTCCCTGTGCCCTGTTCAGACCCTGCAGCTCTCAGCGTTTGTGCAAAACACATCAAAAGTGAGGGTCGAGCTCGGGCAGAGCTGCCAGCGCCACCAAAATGAATCTTCATCCAGACAGCAGAGCTGAGCACAAGCTAACTCACCCCAGCTCCCAAAGAGCTCCCAGGCCTCCCAGCTCCTGGCTCCTGCTCTCTCCCAGCTCCCAGGGTCACATTCCTGGCGCAGCTCGGCACATCTCACATGTATTCCTCATGCATACACACAGATTATTTTCCTCTAACAATTTCAGGCACCCTGCGCTAGAGCATTTATAACTAATACATATTCTAATGTTCCTGTTCACCTGAGACACTCGAAACTTTCCCTGGCTCATTTGTCAGATTTATTTATTTAATTTTTTTAAAGACCTTCTTCCCCTCAGGCCAGTCAAATGAGTCCAGTTAATTTTCATTTCCACGGACACAGAAAGTCATCTCAAGGTCATTTTTGGGTTATTTTACAGTTGCAAGTCTGGAGGGTTTTGCAGGATTTGCAATTGAGGCTTCTGATTATCTGCTGCATATTGAAATGAAAAGGAACCAGCTGAGGAGAGACAGTGATGAAGCACCCCATTGACACCCAGGTAATTAAGGAGAAACAAACATGTTTGTTGGCTGAAACAAGGGAAAAAATGATGCAAACCACTTTATTCTAGCAAAGGAAGAGAGGAGGGAGGAAAGCAAAAGCAGCACCTAATGGGTTTCCATCAGAAGGGCATGCTTTGCTCAAGCCAAAACCTTCCCAGTGTGTTTGCATTTCACTGGGAAGGCTGTCAGGTGCCACCAGGAGGCTTTTGTCACTTCTGATCAGAAAGAGAGCAGAAAAAAGAAATCCAGTAAACTGCAAAACACAACCTTTGTGATGCAGGCAGATCAACACAGCCCCACTCTGAAAGGAAAATATAAAATATACCCCTGTATGCCCCAAGGGCTCAGAAGCATTGAAACCTGGAGGTTTGCCATGGGACAGCCCCATCTCCTCCTGACCCGCTTTATCATTAAGAGTCCAGGAAATTATTCCCTTGGGAATGGGTGACTCCCAGTGTCAGCCCACCTCATGGGCAGGACCAGAGGATGCTGGAGCCAAAGGAAGAAACAACTTCCCCAGTGAACTTCAGCACTGGGCTCCCAAAGCTCGCCCAGCGCAGGCACCTCAGTCTGCGCTCCAGAAGTGTTTATGAGATGTTTTTAATATCGCGGTGGCAGACGGAGAAATGTAATCATGACTGAGCCACACATCTCCCCAAGTCCTCAGGGAGCTCGGGTACAAGCCTGGCTTTGTTTCTTTCCCAGGGAACAATCAAGATAGCGGGCTCGCAGCTCTCCTCACAGGCACTCTCCGGGGGCAGGAGATGGTAATTGGTTTGCGTGCACTGGAGGCATTTTGGGTTTCAGGGAACCAGGCAGGAATACTCAAGCTCTGGGGCAGCAAGTGCCCTGGAGAGACCTGGAGCTGACAGTGGGTGCTGAGCTGGTACAATGCTGGCCTCACGTTCCCCAAAACTGGCTTTGTCCCACGAATCATTTGCTATCCAAAAGCACTGTTGTTTTGGGGTTTATTTTCCCATGAACAAGCAACTTCCAGAGAGGAACAGCTATGAGAAATAGCTTATTTTAGTCTCCTTAAAAAAACACAAATCCTATTATTGGGGGAGTGATTCATTCTGCTCCCCCAGTCCCAGGAGATGATGTTTCCTTTCCCAGGCAGGAAGGGAAACACTCAGACCAGGTCGGAGGTACCAGCACCACCTCCCCAAGCTCGCAAATGCCTGGGGACACTGGGGAGACAACAAAGCCACAGCCCCCATGGAATCATGGATCATGGAATGATTTCACTTGGAAGGGAGCTTAAAGATCATCTTGTTCTGCCCCCTGCCATGGGCAGAGACACCTTCCACTATCCCAGGCTGCTCCAAGCCCCATCCAGCCTGGCCTTGGACACTGCCAGGGATCCAGGGACAGCCACAGCTTCTCTGGGCACCCTGTGCCAGGGCCTCCCCACCCTCACAGCAGAGAATTTCTTCCTCTTATATCCCATCTAACCCTGCCCTCTGGCAGTGGGAAGCCATTCCCTGTGTCCTGTCATTCCAGGCCCTTGCCCCAAGTCCCTCTCCAGCTCTCCTGGAGCCCCTTTAGGCATTGGAAGGGGCTCTGAGCTCTCCCTGGAGCCTTTTCTTCTCCAGCTGAGCACCCCCAACTGTTCCAGCCTGGCTCCAGAGCAGAGGGGCTCCAGCCCTTGGAGCATCTCCGTAGCCTCCTTTGGACTGGCTAAAGCAGCTCCAGCTCCTTCCTGTGCTGGGCCCCAGGGCTGGGGCAGCTCTGCAGGTGGGGTCTCACCTGAGTGGGGCAGAGTGGGAGAACCCCCTCCCTCAACACGCTGGCCAAGCTGCTTAACCTCAGTTTCAGTTCTACTCCAAACTAGGCTCAGATCACATTGGAGAGGTTTAAACACAGTGGCTACAGAGCCTTCCTCCCACAGCTGCTCCTTTCCCTGGTGTCGCAGGGAGCCCTGGAAACACAGGGAGACGCAGGCACCAGGCAGCCTGCAGCAGTGACCTGACACCTCCAGCTGCTCGGGTCAGGTCCTTGCAAGATGCTAATGCTGTAAGAGTACAGCTGAAGTCAGGACTATTTTCCTGCTGACTGTGAAATCAGTGTAAAAAAAAAATAAACAAGGAGAAATGTATTGCCATGTACACTTGTCCAGCTACAGCAGTACCAAAGGCACAGTGCACAGCCTGGAGATTTAGTCATTTTTCTGGTTGTTGAAAGCACTAAGGAAAAAAATAAAACATCCAGTGTTTTGCTGTGAACTCAATGTTTCATTTGACAATCAGTTCTGAAATACTGAATGTCGGGAAACCAAGCCAAAAATCCCCTAAATTTTAGAAAAATATCATTAAATCACTGTTGGGCCAAACCTATTAAAAAAATGAAATGCTTGAGTCAGAAAAATCTCAGTTCTGCTGTGGGATCAGCCCAGTGGGAATGACCCCTGGGCACCAGAAAGGAAAGAGGGATGGAAACCCATCCAAGCTCAGCCAGTTGAGGGAATGGCACTGCCCTTGCCCTTCCAACAGCACAACTCCCACCCTGCCAGCGCTCCTCTGTCCATGTGTCAGCACGGATTTGGCAGCATCATCCTGCCTAGTAAGGATTTTCCAAGTTCCCGCATCCAAGGGCTGGGTTTAACACTGGTCCAAAGCTCCTGCCCCTGTGGGTCAGGGGGATTAGGCATGAGCTGACACAGAGGGCTCCACCGAGATGCAGTGATCAGCAATCCAAATTAAACATAACCCAAATTAAAACCCGCTGCCGCCAGCCCCTCTCCTGGGCCAAACTCCCTGTTCTGAGGCAGAATGAACCCCTTCTCCACACACCAGTGACCACAGCAAAAGCTGCTGCTTCAGCACCTGCACAGCCAGCCAGGAGTAGGGAACCCTCCCCAGGTTCACCTCATTGCTCCTGCTCCTTCTGAGCTTCCGTTTTGCTCACAGCCCCCTGGGCACTCTCTGCTGTCTCGTTTTTTAAGGGAAAACTACAAAATAACTCTGAATGAAGAGATGTGACTTCTCGTAACAGCAACCCCTGGGGCTGTGCATCTCTCCTGCTGCCCGGCTTGGAGCTGCAGGGATGTACCACAGCCCCTGGAGCTGGAGAGGCTCCTGGTTTGTAAGGATCTGTGCTGATGGAGGGAAGAGGGAGCAGCAAGGAGATAAGGACTCTCTCCTGCACATGGTGCAGAGAAGGATTAGATACTTACAAATATTTTATCCTAGCTAAAGTAATTGCACCACTTGTTCTTATGAGTCAGAGCTATTTATTTTCATGCTTCAGGGCATCAGTTGATCACACCAGCTGAGGTCAGGCAGAAATTCCCACTGCTCCTGTAAGCATTTTGCATATTGCAGGGATGTGCATTAGCACCAGTCCCTGCAGCCTGGCACTCCCCCATCCCAGTCGCCCTCTTCAGTCCCATCCCGTGCAGAGGACACACCGGCACCTGAAGGGAGACAACAAAAAAGGTAGGGAGAGGCTTTTTGCAAGGGCATGTCGTGACAGGACAAGGGGGAGTGGCTTCACACTGACAGAGAGCAGGTTTAGATGAGGCACCAGGAAGAAATCCCTCCCTGGGAGGGTGGGGAGGCCCTGGCACAGGGTGCCCAGAGAAGCTGTGGATGCCCCTGGATCCCTGGAAGTGTCCAAGACCAGATTGGATGGGGCTTGGAGCAGCCTGGGATAGTGGAAGGTGTCCCTGCCTGGGGCAGAGGGGTTCAAATAGGATTATCTCTGAAGTCCCTTCCAACCCAAACCATTCCATGATTCTGTGATTCTGTGGTTTTAAGAAGTACAACACAACTGTCACTGCTCTCACCAGTTTAATGCCTGTCCATGGAACGGCACATCCCACACTCCTGCCCTAGGCAGGACCTTCTTGGTACCTCTGGATATCGTGGCCACATCCAGCTCCACTCCAGCCTCCAGGCAGGAACCGGGCAGAGACACCAGCAGGAAGAGCATCCAAATGAGAAGGGATGGTATCAGTTGTGCAGGAGGCAAAAATGAAAATAACTCCTTTTGACCCTGGAGCATGAGAGCCAAACTGGGGTCACTGAAGCTCATTTTGGTGGCCAGCAATGCCACGGCCTCTGCTGGGAGCAGACACAGATAACTGCTTATTCCTGAGCGCTCTTGGACACGCAGCTCTAATTGTGTCACCAGCAAGAGCCCTCCCCAAAACAATATTTGGCCAACATTAATAAATAAAAGCTAGGCAGCATGTGCTTGGAAGGGGCAGAGGAATGCAAGAAAACAGCCACAAGCATTGGACTGGGAAAAAACACCCCCCTGGCCTAACCAACAAGCTCCAGTAACCCAGAAGCATTTAATAAAGGTCTGGGAAAGGAACAGCCCTTGATCTCCGGGCACTGAGCATGAAATGAAGCAGCAGAGGCCAGTGTACACCAAATAAAAGGTTCCCTCCACGCAAACAACAGGCTGGCTGCTCTTGGGGGAAAACACATGTGTGTGGCAGCGGGGATGGAAGGTGTTTCAGCACCCCTGAGAGCACACACAAACCAGGTCAGAGAGTGTCCCCTACCCTGCATCCAGCCTGGAACACCTCCAGGAGCTGTAGCAGCACAGGTTCGCTCCCTTGTCCCCTTCCTGTCACCCTGCTCATCCCCTAAATCCACCCCCAGCTGTGCTCCCAAACAGCATCATGTTGCCTGCTCAGCCCTGCTCCCAGGCTACCACAGCCAGGTATCTCCACATTTCCTCATCTGCGCCTCACTGATCCCCATTAGTAATTACACTGCAGCAGCAGCAGCAGCTCCATAACTTTAATTATAAGACAATTTCTGCTCTAATCCCTGGTTTTGAGTCACTGCCGCAGACCCCCCTTCTCTTCTCCCCCCATCCTCTCATTCGGTCATTTCAGAAGTGAAATCATGCAGCCAAGGAGGAGTTTGAACAATTAGGGATAACGATCATTCCGGCATGGCTTTCATACAGATGCCTGACACCGCTCCAAGGGCAGGACCGCAAAGCCACCCGCGCTTGGAAGCTTTGCCATTTCTTATGTTGTCAGGAACAGCCCCAGGATCCTTACTGGAAGCTTGAATTCGTTTACTGTTCAAACAAAAAAATATCATCATCATTTCCAAAGCCCTGGGACACCCTTCTCTCACAGCTGGCATCTCACCTTCAGCAGAGCCCACCATGGAGATGGGCTGCAAACTCAGCAATCCCTCCACATCCAGAGCATCCCATCAGCATCCTGCAGTGACATTCCCTGCAAGACAGCTGGGCTACAGTGAGGGCATCAGGAATGTAAGACCCCCCAAGTCACAAGTCAGAAGCGCCAAGTTTCACTTGCAGATCTTCAGCTCAACTCCCTCAACTTCACCTCTCATCCCCCCCACCTGTCACCAGGGATAATATTTTTTCCCTGACATGCTTTGTTATTCAGAGATAGAAGATTCTGTAAATGCTGAATTATTATCATCAAATTATAATACTCAGAACACTGTCTCCCTTTGGGATTGGTGCTGCAGAAGGAGAGAGCACAGCACAGGCACGAAGAGCTGAAATGTGCCACGTTCAGTTCCCTTAGAGATAGCAGGGACAGATGCTGCTTTAGTACTTTCTCTCTTCCTCAGCTGTCCTGGAAGAGCTCCTCTGACAGGTCTGCTGGAGAAAACTGAACTATATTTGAAAGGTAATTTTTGAGCAAATGGAAACAGAACTGTCAGAGTTGTCACGATGAGATTTTTTGGAATTTCCCTCCTGTTTCAAGGGAGGGAGGAGGGAGAAATAATTGTTTCCAAAATGGGATAGCTCCTGACGCTGCTTCCAGCTTCCCCAGGCTCCTTGCAGGCTGGAGGACTCCACAAAAGCCCCCGAAATGGAATCATTCAGCCCCACACACTTGGTTCTCTCTCATTTTCACTTTCAGAAGTAAAAATAAAGCAGATTCCAGATGGAAACACTCACAGTCCAGGACAAAGGGGCAACCAGTTGAGGCTCCTGCAGGGGAAGGCATCCTCCTGCCTCCTGCTGGACCCAGCACTAACAGGCCTCCAGCACTGAACCTTGGGACACACACCTTCCCCAAACGTGCAGAAAAGCCAGCCCTCAGCACCGGGACTTCTCCAAACTACAGCAGACAAGCCCAGAGCCAGCAACATCCAGTCCCGGTACCCAAAGGGCTCCCCCTGCACAAAGCCCTGGGCCGGAGAAGCACCTTCAGGGAAGAGCCTGGAGCAGGACCGGCAGCACGCCACTCACTCCTGCCCATTTTAAGCCTTCGCTTAGTCATTTTGGAGCCCCTCAAACACCACATTTTCAGGAGAAGAGGGAAAGACAGCCAAAGCTCCAGAGATGGGCAAAGGCTAATGAACTGCTAAGCACTGAGAACCGGGAGGTTGCCCAGGAAGAGCCCCAGGAAGAGCACAGCGGCTCCAGCGCCTGCCTGCTCCCATCCTTCAGGCCAACAGCCCCAAAAATATTCCAAACAAGTCACAGGGAGAACACAAATGCTGCAGGCAGCAGCAGCAGCACCGTGGCACGAAGCCATCGAGCAGGTGAGCTGGAGAGAGGAGAGGCAGAGCTGCAGCCTGCAGCTCGGGATGGGAGGTTCTGCTCCTCTGCCATACAACTTGCCAGCAGCTTTTCCCTGAATGTTTTTTTTTTCTCCGTGAAACTCGCCCTGTTCCCCCTCCCACAAAGAGTTCTGTGCAGCAAAACCCCAGCTCGTGTGGGCACTGGAAATGTCAGCCTCACCAGTTCTGCAGGGAAACTGGGCTTGCTGTGCCCACAGAGCACCGTGCCAACACCCCGCTCCCTGTGTGCCATCCCAGCTTGGGCACGACTTCCCAGTTCATCCCAGAGCCCCCACAGCAGCCTTCCCACCTCCGAGGGGTCCAGGCACAGCACCAGCACAGGCTGTCCCCCACCTCAAGGTGCAGCCTGGTCCCCTCCTCCCAACACACTCCTGCTGTCACATCCATAGCTTTTTCTCTGGGAATGATGACAGCAGATGATACAAGACCTTGAATTTAATTGCAGTGGAGGAAAAAAAAAAAAAATTAAAAAATGTTGAGAGTGATAAAGAACCCCTTTCATAAACCACATTATTTGTGTATCTTTTCTAAATAATTTTAGAGTTTTCTTGGGGATTGGTTTTTGTTTTGCAGTTCAGGACCACGGCTTGCAAAGAAAGAGGTGGATGGTTGGGCAGGCCAGGGTTTTCCCAGGCACTTTTGGGCTGTTTCTTCCACGGACCTTGTGCTGCCAGAGAAGAATGGGAATGGTCATGCAGTGGTCATTAATAAATGGATTATTTGGGCATTGCAGGGTGGAGGGGGGAGGTGGGAGGGGAAGAGGCACCATGCCAGCCTCACTGGAGGGCAAACAGTGATTAAATATTTATAGATTTTAATGCATTGATTTGTTAAGTCGGGAAACAGTCCTTTAAGAGTTTCAAGATGCCTTTCAAGGCAATTCTCTAATCAGCAACCCAGGTGCAGCAAAGAGGAGCTCAACAAGAGGCAGAAAGCACTCCAGGGGAAAGTGTGGCAAGAGAAGCTCTCCCCTCCTTGCTTTCAGGGATCTCTGTGGCCAAGCTGGGATATGGGGGCACAAAGAGATTTATGTCCAAGGCTTTCTAATTAAGTTTCGCCTGGGAAGGATTTCTTTTTGGATAGCATTTCCGCAGGAGAAAATTAAATGACACGCTGCTTAGGAGAAACAAACTGCAGCATTTCATGCTGCCCTTCCAAAATGTGTGCAATCTGACCGAGGAGAGCTGCTGCCCACACCAGCCTCTGCATCACCATCCCTACACCAGCTCCTTGCCTTGCTTTGGGAAAAACTCCACTTGAAAAGCAGAAATAACCCAAAATCAGGGATGTCCAGCAAGTGCGGACCCAAGTAAGGCAGCTCATTGCCCCTGGCAGCACTGCTGGGTCTGGCACAAGGTCCCTGGAACCTCCCCCTGCCTGAGCTGGGACAGACCTTCTCGGGGGCACCATTTGTCCTCTGGAAACCTTTCAGTGCCACACAAGCAAAGGGGTTCAGGCAGGCATTGCTCCTGAACAAGTGCTACTCACCTTCCCTGGGCCTCTGCTGATGGCAAACCTGCCTCCCCCTCCCTCTTTTATGATGGAGCAGAGCTAGGAGCAGGACGCCTGCCCAGCAGAATCCTAAACCTCCTGCAATTCAGCCATGAAAAACAATATGTCAAAGTAAAATGGCATTTTTAATTCTAATTCAGCCAACTGGAGGGTACAAATTAAATGTTTCCCCCATGCTCCCTCCCTTTTTCCAGTGAAATTATATTTTCTGAAGGGAAAGCTGTGAGAAAAGTTTTGGATGCTCCTCTCTGATTGTGTAACATCAGGAAGCCCCAGGGCTGCAAATACAACATCCCACAGCCCATTGAATCCATTAGCTTACTTATCAATATGAGATTAATTATTCCAGTTCACAGGATGTTTGGGCATTTTTTAGTGCTCCAACTACGACATCCAGGAGAGCTGAGATGCTCTGCCTTTCATTAGCTGCCCCTCATGGTCACAGCTTTCAAGGCAAGAGGTGATGCCTCCTCTGGGCTCACAGACAAAAAGACAAACAAAACCCAATTTCAGGAACATCTGCTGATGCCTAGGCTGATAAGATGAGCTCCTGTAGCCCCAATGCAGGAGAGTGCTACAGTCCCACTTCCACTGATGACTCAACAAGTGCAGCAAGTGTGCCTTGAGTTTGGGTTTGTGCTGCCGAATTTGAACAGGAGAAGGGAGGAGTGGGACAGAAGAGGGAGGGAGCACACAAACAGGGGAATACAAGAAACCGCATACATTTTGTTCCTGAATCCTCCAAACGTGACTCACTTTGCTCTATTGTGACAAACTGAAACGCCTCTGAGGAGTTCATTTCACGTCTCATCCATTCTCTGAATAATGGGAAAATCCCTCTTTGTTTCTCTAAGGTATCAGCACGCACCACGTGCACCCGCTGCCATTAGACATAATGGAACCAGATTGTCCCAGAAGTTGTTTTCGATTGCTTGAGTGCATCCTTCATTTAGGGAAACGAGAATGTATGAGCTGCTGTGCCCCAGCTGATGTGAGGACGCAATCTTTAAGCTGGAGACAGGGCCATTTGTTTCCCAGCGTTGGCATGGGAAGAAAGTTGGTCATTTCCCCAGCTCCAGGACAGGGTTAACCAAGGTCTTGGCCATCCTGCTGGGAATACCCAAGCTCCTGCCAGCAGAGGCCATGGGTAAAGCTACAGGTCCTGGAGCAAAGGGTCCCCAGGGGCTTGGATGCTCCTGGAGATGCCCTCACGCTGTGTGATGTCAAGCAAGGGTGCTGTGGGATGCAGCAGGGATGCCTCTGCTTCCCTGGCCCTCTCCCACTACATCCCACCGTGCCCTCACGCCGCACATAATGGTGACAGTTGCACAATGGCAGCGCCCAGCAATGCTGGAGACCTCCACGAGGAACAAAACCCCAGCTTATCCGCCAGGGAAAGGATCCCCCAGGAACGCACGTTCTAGCTGGCTGCCTACAATTTACTTTGGCTTCTTGGGACAAAAGAAAGTTTGAAAGCCTTGGAGACAAAGCAGGCTGCCTTCAAGACTCCGCCTGTGATAACGATGTTGTTAACATTGCTAACATCGCTTCTGCATTCAGAGGGAACCGATGGGGCTTAGTGAGGGAGAGCGATGGATCACAGCAGCCAGGTTTTGAGCTTTGTTATTTTTAATTGACTGCCACCTTGAGAGAGTTCCTCTTCCCAACATGAAAAAAAATAAAATAGAAAAAAAAATTCCAAACAAAGCAAACGAGTCTGTCGGATCTGTTTCAGCAGAGCATCAACCTGAAGCCTCAGCAACAGCGGTGCTGAAAGCTGAGCACGTGCCTGGGCTGTGCTGCTCAATTGGGACAAGCAAATTCTCACCAGTTCCTGCCCCGCACTTACAGGGCAGGATAGCCATTCCCCAGCTGCACTCTGAGGACTTCAGGCCTTTTAAGTTTAACAAGTTTTAGGTTTTCCTCTTGGAGAAAGTATGAGATGCAAGAACAAGCAGAAGGACAAAATCTGTCCCCCTCCCTCATGCTCTTCTTTCCCACTAAATACTTATTTTTCTTTCAGATTTGCCTCCCCGGCCCTTCAGGGAAGGAACAGAGCAACACCTGACAGCAGCCAGACCAAACCCAGCCCAGCAAGTACCACCAGTGAACACTGGAGACTGTGGGGAGAGGCGTGAGGGTCTCAAAGGGAGGTGGTCCCAGGACTCTGCCACAGCCAGTGTCACCTCCCTGCTGTCCCCATGCCCAGCAGCTCATCCCAGCCCCATCCTAATTTCCAGACAGATGAGCTCTGGGTCACACTGCATCATATCTTTTCCCCTAGAGCTGGCACCCAGCCCTCCCTTTATAGCTTCTCCTGGCACAGTTTCAACAGCAATAGGTTTTATTATTCTGCCTTGCTGCCCTAATTCTCTCCACACTCAATTTTCCATTGACCCTCTGCTGTGTTTGCTCGCTCTAGGCAGGCAGCAGGCAGCATTCCCTCGCCTGCCCACATGGAATGGGAAAAGAGGGGCAGGACAGGCACCTCCTGGTCCTGCTGGCATCTGTGCCGACACAGCCCTGCGGGACAAAAACGCCTGGGAAGCTTCTGAAGGGAGCAGAAAGGCACCGAGGGGGAGATGGGGAACAAAAGAAAAGCCAAGGAAATAAAAAATGATGCAGCACAAAGAAAGTGAAGGGTCAGGGGAAGAGAAAGAAGAGCAGGAGCAGCAGAAATCCAGATGATGACGTGGGAAGTGCACTGCTTGATAAATGGGTGATAAAAGAGCTCCACGGCACCGCAGCACTGCCATGGCCTCACCTGGGGAACACTCCCGGCCCCAGGAGTCACCAGTTCAGCCCTGCATGGCTCCTGGGCACATTTTCCCTGGGACACCCAGCAGAGCAGCAGGGAAGGACGCAGATGGTTTTGCTCCAAGGACAGCAGAGGCTCATTTCTGCATTCTCTTCTGGCTTCTACTCAGTCCCACAGGCTGGGCAGAGAGATGTGGTTGCCCCCTGCTTATGCCTGGAGTTTCCCCCAAAAAAGTGGACTTCGCCTAGGAGAGGGCCCACCTCAAAACCAGGATTACAGCTCTGAGTGCTGCGCCCATTTGCCTCGGGTGGGACAGGAGTCTGGCAGCACCCTCATTCTGCCTCCAGCCAGGACCTTCCCCCTTCCACGTCACAGAGGGATGCAGATACACAAACACACCATCCCCAACCTGCAGCCTCTGTCCCCCAGGACACTGGCTGTCCCCAGAAGTCACCTCACTGCTTCCACTGGCTTTTCCATGCCCTCCCAGCCCACTCCATCACAAGCCCTATCTGCAGAGACCACGCAAACACCCGCACCCTGACAGGGGTGAGAGCGAGGGGATCGGTGCCAGCGCGGCCCAGGGGGCTCAGGAGGAGGAGAAGGAGGAGAGGCTGGCTCGCAGCTGGCTGCTGAACACAATGCAGAGTTGCAGAATGGCCTGTGATTACAATTGGAAGGGCTTCTATGCACTGAAAGGGAACTGATTCAATTGTGCCGCAACTCCTGAGAAGCTGTCGGCAATCAAGGCATTCTCTCGGCTACAATCACCGGAGGCAGGGCGGAGAAAGCAGGAAAGCATCGCTTAGGTGATGGCTTAGGTACAGCAGCGAGGGTCATTCGCAGCTGTGATTTCCCTCCCATCAGCTCCATCGCAGGGAGCAGCGGGTACAGCGTGGGGACAGAGGAGATGCTGGTTCATGAAGCGCTCCTCTGGTGAATGCTGGATGGCCAGGGAGTCACCAAACCATGACTGGAGAAGCAGGCAACGCCGAAGGGCATGAATTTGGGGTGAATCTTTTGTGACCACTGGCTCCTGTGAGCTCCCCTGCGTGCACCACATCGCCCTGGGCACAGGCAGAGTGAAGGAACCCAGTCATCCTGCTCACAGGCACCTTCTGCATCCCAACTGCTGTCCCTGGATGCAGGTAATGGGCAAAATTCCAGCCCAGCCCCCCCTTCCTATGCAGACCATTGGAAACAGCTCCAAGCCCAGCACCCATCCTTTCACTTGGAAATCAGAAGGAACGGCCTTGCAGCTGCCAGCTTTCCCTCCACCAATTCCAGATCCAAGTGCCAAAAACCATTTCTAACACCTTGCTGCAAACCTCAGACCAGGCCAATAAAACTTTTACACAGACAAGTGAGGAACAAACCTCCCCCCAGCCGCTGCTCTTCCCTGTACACCTGCTCTTCCCAGGGAGAGTGAATATTCACAGGGAGCATTCCAGGGGAAGGTGACAAAGCAGATGCTGCAGAGCTAGTGGGCACCAAAGCAAACGACAGTGACAACCTCAGCCTGTGCACCAGCTCCCTGCAGCCCCCAGCCCCAGCAGCACCAGCAACTGGAGTTGAACACTGCTGTTCAAGCCCAGAACTCAACATGCAGAGCCAGGAAGCCACTCAGAGAGTGTTTCAGGTTTTGGGGCTGCAAGAGATCGGAGTTCCCTTTAAAAGGGCAGCACCATGCCAGAAACTCTTGTTTTGCCACAAGCTCCACTCAGCCACTAATCCCAAAAACCAGCGACCACTGTGCACATTATTTCAGAGCTTATCCCCTGGCCATGGACAAACTCTTCCCAGAAAAAAGCAACCCCTATTAGCTTCAGCACGAGGACACATGTCCAGCTCCGTTGGGCACTGCCCAGGCTCCCCAGGGAATGGGCATGGCCCCAAGGCTGCCAGAGCTCCAGCATTTGGAAAATGTTCTCAGGAATGCCCAGGGTGGGATTGTTGGGCTGTCTGTGCAGGCCCAGGAGTTGGACTCTCTGAACCTTGTGGGTCCCTTCCCACTCAGGATATTCTATGGTTCTAGGATTCTCCCTCCTCACCCAGCTGAAGGGTTTGTCCAGCTTTGCAGAACTACCACTAAAGAAAATGCAGCTCTCCCAATCTTCCTAAAATCAGCAGAACGCATTACATGCATGCTGGTAGGTAGAAGCTATCCTATTATCCAAGGAGATTATAATTACCTCATTTGCCTATTAAAAGGATACTGTGACAATATTTAAGTTAGAATGCTTTGGTTATTTGCTTAAAAATTATGTGGTGGCAATCAAGTGAAAATTGAGGCTGTAACGCAGCCACGGCAATATTGCCAGTAGTTTGTGGAACCAATAATGATTATTTTTAATGTGTCAGCTAACATGCCCAAATATGCTTTTTTATATACACACACATATGTATGTGTACATACACACACACTGATGTGCAGCACGGGCTCCATTTCCCTCCACTTTCTGAAAACTGACACCTATGAAGCATCTTTCTTTGAAGCACCACACACTGCCAAATGGATGCAGGAGATGAAGTCCCCCATCAGCTGATGGCAACCTGTATGATCAGAGCAGAATAATTCCCTGAATCTCACAGGAAAGGAGACTGGGGGTGGGAGGATGTGGGACAACATGATTTTCCCTTCTCCACGAGCCCATCCTGGGATCAGTAGCTCTTCCACCCTGGGTTTACCAAGGAAAATGTCCTGGATTCTTTCTCACAAGGATTCTGTAGCTCTGCTCCACATCTTTAACCTCTATTTTTAATGTAGAGCCCACCCTGTGTGAGGAACAAGGTTTTGTTATTTCTAAACAATAATAAAAAAAGGAAATAGACTCATACATTTTCACTTGGCATTGCCCTCAGAAAATGGAAATCTGATTACTTATTCCTTACAATCCCAAATTGGCCAGACACAGTGAATAAATCCTTGCTTTTAGAGATATCCTCTCCATTACAAGTGCATAATGGAACCAGTATCCCATTGACCTGAGGACACCAGGAGCACCAGCTGCAACCCCCTGGGTCTGTGTCACTGCCTCCCAGACACCAAGCAATCCCAGGAGGGATTAGCAGGAGAGCCCAGAGGGATGATGCATTTCCCCAGCTGAGAACAGCCTTTGGGAGCACAGACACTGAAACTCAATTTCCTTCTCTGCTGTGGCATTTAACCTTGCAGAGAGGAGAAGAGGATGGGGGAGAAGGAGGAGGGATGAGGGGGAGGATGGATGTTTCCATTCAAAGACATGCCTCCCGCGTCCCACCCTTCCTGAGAAGCCCGGGAAGAATCTTGTCTAATTTGTAGAAAGCATTAAAAAAGAGCAATATGCCAGTCTGCTGAAGCCTCCAGCATTCCGAGCCAGGGAGGGAGCATCCACCTGAGCAGTTCAGTACTTCCAGAATCCAGCTGTTCCCAAAGACAGGATCGATCACAGCAATCCCACAGCACAACCTCCCGCCCCACAGCGGCCACTTAATTGCATCTGGGGATTGGAGCTTCATTTTCTGCCTGAATTTATCTAATTGCAGCTTCCAGCAGTGGGATACAGCTCTGCCCGAGCCTGCAGAGTGGGGGCTTCGCTCTGAGCAGCCTGATTTTCCCAAATACAGAAAGCTGCTCAAGCAGTGTGATTTTTCCCCAGGCTTTCACACCAGGCAAAAGGCCACAGCCACATGCCTTGAGAATGGGCTACTTTTGCCACACAGGAAAGAAAATAATAATTCCCTACAGCAGTGCTGGGCTATGCTGTAGCCTCCCTATGCAAGGAGGACTGACCCAAGGCTGCTGTCTGTGGGCAAACAGCTCATCCACAGCTCTCCCTGTCTTCAGGGGTCAGCATCTCCTGGAAAAAAAAAGCCCCTCCTAGTCAAATGAGGCATGAACTACCAAAAAAGCTACACCAGAGGTGTTGGGCACTCCAGGCAAGGTTGGATGGGGCTTGGAGCAACCTGGGATAGTGGAAGGTGTCCCTCTCCATGGCATAGGGTTGAAATGAGATAAGCTTTCAAGTCCCTTCCATCTCAAACCATTCTAGGATTATATCTACTTAGCCAAACTTGTGCATCCTGGCTGCCAAGCTAATTTCACTCCTACACATCTGAAAAGCCTTCTTAGCTCAGGTACAGAGTTGTATCAAACTCTAATACAATTCCTGCAATATCTGCCAAGCCCCGGATGCTTTTCCTAAAAGCTGTGCAAACACTGAAACAGCTGCAGCACTATTTTATTTAATTATTGTTATTTTGTTTTTAAAAAGCAGCAGGCCATGGCTCCAGGACCAAATAACTAAATACCAAACTTCAGGAGCCCAAGAACTTCACTCGGAGTCTAATTAGGGGTCAGCCAGTGTTGAAGGCAGCAAAGTGGAATCTGAGCAAGGTCAAGACAACTTCCTTAAGGAAGGGTGGAAAAGAGGTGTGCTAAGCAACCTGGCGGTATTATCAGCAAAAGCGAGCCGTTAAAATAAATGAAGGTGATTTAGAGGGTCTCATTTCAGCGGATTTTCAGAGAGCTTATGATAAAAGCACTTCATAAAAGATTAAGGAAAATAAATGGCTACCCAGGAAGGGGCACGCCAGGCAGGGATTACAGCTGGCGAGGTAAAAGGAAACAAAGACAGCGCTTCCCAAATTGAAAAGAGGGTCATGGGGGACAACTGTGTTGTGGGAATGCTGCAAGATGCAGGGAGCAAGTCACAGCCTGTGCAGCAGCATCTTGAGGAGCTTGGATTTGCTGTGGCTACAGGGGCCGAGCATCTCTGGCTGGATTCATTACACACCACGGGAGGTGGACGATGAAATTTTGTTTAGGCGAGTAAATGAACATGTTCTGCCTGCAGAACCACACACCAGGGAAGGGGGATGTACTGAATAACCATGCTGAGCCTGTGTTTTATTTGATTTACCTCCCATACTACCAATAAAGGAGGCTCTGAAGGTGGATGATGAGGCTGCATCCCTGCGGTGGGATGTATCAAGAGCCCTGGACAAGAGAGAATGGTTTCAAACAGACAGAGGGAAAGGTTAGATTGGTATCAGGAAGAAATTTTCCCTGTGATGGTAGTGAGACGCTGGCACAGAGAAGCTGTGACTGCCCCATCCCTGGAAGTGTCCAAGACCAGGTTGGACGGGGCTTGGAGCAGCCTGGGATAGTGGGAGGTGTCCCTGCCCATGGCAGGGGGTGGGATGCAGGGTGAGCTTTAAGGTCCCCTCCAACCCAAAGCATTCTGGGATTCTCTGACACATTCTGGGAGGTGTTTGGAGGGGGCTGCCAGCTCAGACAAATTAAACTGAAGACAAGCTGGTTCAGTGCTTTTCGTTAACAACCCTCCAAGGGAGATGGGGAATGTAATTCCCAAGTTTCAGGTAAAAATGATAAAAAAATAACCAACAGTTTTGCTCACAAGACGCTACCACAGAGTGAATCAATCAAACGGTGCTCTCCCATGACAGGAGGATGCACCACTGAGCAACACTCATCGCTCTCCGTTGCTGAGACACGTCCTGAGAGGTGTCTCTAGGGCCATGAAGGAAATGCACCTCCCTGTCCCATGCCACAGGCTCCCAGGCACTGCAGAATACCTGAGGCACTTCACTGACAACACCACAAGACACAAATCAGTCCCTGGGCAATTTCAGACCTTGCCATTTTTCCAGGCATCCAGGAGGGTGCCACATTATCAGCCTCTGCTCACCTATGGAGAAGCTGTTCAGCTACAACTTCTGGCAAAATCTAGAGACAGAGAGTGTCCAGCTTCCCAGGGGGTCTTCAGTAGGTAGTACTAATGACATCAATCAGAAAGCCAGTTGAGCTTCATACACCCACTACCCTGTGGCACTTCTTCATCATCATCTCTAGCAGCATTTGACAGCAGGAACACGCTTCCAGCAAATCCCGAGCGAGGCACTTCAATCCTACCTACAGGAAAACAATGGGGCTGAGATGTTTGATGCCCCAGCACAGCCATTTGGCCAAGGAGTGACCAAATACACGCCAAAGGCCACCTCCACAACCCCCTGGTGACCTGCATGGTCTGTACAGCACCAAGGACATCCTGCTCAAACACCCAGAGCCAAAAAGTTCAGGCTTTTGGCTGTGCACTGGAGACTGAGCAGGTAAAGCCAGCACTGCCACATCTCTGTGTGTAAAATCTCTTTACAAGCACTTGCAAATAAAGGCAAATTCCTAAGTAACCCCTTCAAATGGGACAAACTGGTGCAGAGACAAGGAAACTTCCCCCATGCACTCTCCTTGCTGCAGGTGCATCCCCAAGGCTCTGCGGCAGAGATGCTTCTAAAAAAAGCACAGAGGTTATACGGACAAAAGCGTTTGCATTTAGTCCTAGTGGGGACTTAAGACTCTGCTTTACATCCTAAAGGTATCGCTGGGTACCAGCACAGAGCCCTGGAGCGGGGATTGGGAAGAGACAGGCACTGGATGTAACTGGAAGAGGGAGAAAAAGTCACTGCTCCACAGGGGCCCGTCCAGGAGCAGCCCAGGAGTAAGTGTGTCAATCCCTGATGGCCCCACATCCCCAGCCCACACTTCAGCCTAACAGAGACACAACTAAAAGGGAACGTGCCTGACATCTCCCCAAATCCCCCTCTCAGCCAGAGCCAGCAAACTATGGATTGGTCAAATTTACACCTCCATGCATGTCCAGCATCCACTGTCTGTGGAAACACTGCTAGGGAAAACCCCTTCAAATGGGATTTCTCCCCACTGGGGCTTTTTCCTCCGGTACAAATCTATTTGAAAAGAAGATAAAGCATCTACAGTTGGACTGAGGTTTTATTCAGAGAAAGCTCTGGCTCAGAAATAATTGCCGTTTGCTATAATTGGTGAGATGCAGGAAGGGACTAGATACAAGTGGAGTCTGGTGCAATTTTGGGAGATTTGTTACGCTTAGCTCGCTTCTATCAATTTCAGTGGCTCAGACGCTTATGACCTGTTGCTCGGCTTATTGTGAAAATGGCTTTTATTTACTGCACTTCCATTAAAAGATGAAATCCATGCATAGGGCTCACAGGGCAGAAAATCACAGTTTACGTCTCAGCTTATCTCCCTTCAGCGGCCTCAGCTCATTTTTGCCCTGGCTCACTCCCAGCTGCTATAAAGAAGTATTTCCAAGCACTGTTTGGAGTAGCCAAGGCCCCTTCCAGAGCCCACGGGGCAAGAGGCATGTTCAGGCCTTAAGGGAGTGCTCGGTGCTAGAGCTGCAGATCAGGTGAAATGGGGAGGATGAGGGATGGGGAACAGGATGAGGGATGGGGAGCAGGATGAGGGATGGGGATGTTGCAGTGGGACAGGGATGCTGTGGCACTCCATGCTCTCAGCTCCCAGGGTACAGGACACTCACAACCACCCTCCAAGCCCCAGCACTGCTCTGCTGCCAGGCCATCAGCTCCCTCCTCCTGCAAACTAAGGAGAGGGACTATCCAAGGGCATGCCCCACACCGTGCTCCTGGAGGGCAGGCTCCTGCTCTCCTACAGGTCCAGAACTCCTCCTGATGCAGCTCCAAGACCCCACTCCCTGCAGCACAGGTTACAACAGTGCAGCACTAGGCTCAGCACCTTCTTCTGCACCGGTTCCCTCCCAGTACCGCACCAGTACTGCACAAGAACTTCTCCCCGGAGCTCTGGCAGGTAGAATGCCCAGCCTGTGCATCAACAAGAACAGAGCAAGCAGTGAAGGGACACCAGTGCCTCCACCTGCGCCAGCTCCTGCTCTCCATGACAGGCACCAGCAGCCACAGGAGTGCTCCAGGAGAGGGAGGACGACATGCAGGCATCCCGAGCTCTGCTGTCCTGTGAGAGCCCATCTGAACACCACACACACACCATCTCAAGGTGTTTCTAAGCTGGTCCCCAGCAGCAGCGTGGAGTTGCTAAGGTTACCTCCTCAGCTGCCTAATTAGAGGAGCTGTCACTGTCTCGCAGAGATCAGGAGACGCAGGTGCACGTGGGGGAGCTTTCAACCACAGGGATCATTTTTAGCACATCAAAGCAGGGAGAAAACCCCATCTCCTCACGGGACAGCCATGGGCAGACACAGCCACATGCCGCTGTCCTGCTGCCCAGCCACTTGCTGAGCCGTGGGAAGAGCTGCTGGATGGAGAAGTGCATGGGCAAGCAGCTTCCCCAGCTCAGAGAAGCAGCAGATCCTGGTCTGTCACGTCCACTCACCCATTTCTTTCACTTCCCCTGATCTCCCCTCCTCAGCCCTCTGCACCACCAGGTTGCAGGCAGTGCGGCAGGAAGGGAGTCAAGAGGGTCTGTCCCTCCCTCCCACCTCCACATGGGAATTTCAACCACCTCGGTAATGCAAAACTGGAGCCCCTCCAGGCTTCTGCAAACAGTGGGGAAGACAGAGGTACAGGAGCTGTGCTCACTCGGTCAAAGTCATTTCATGAGTAAATAGCAAAGCCAAGAGGAGAATCCCAGAATGACCCAGAAGCGCTGGGTTTTCCACCAGATGAATCCGCACACTCCCAGGTGCTTCCTTTAACTGCAGCACAGGAAAAATCTCAGAGGGAAGCTCTTTGCCCCAGTCTCCAGCACAGTTAAGTGATTGCTTTCACCTCCTGAAAACCAGATCCCAAATCCCACAGTCAAGGCCAGAAACCAAGCTGGCAGCATGGAACAAGACACAAGAAGAAATACATCACCCAAAGAGGCTCAGGAGAACATCTCCTTTTGGGAATCACACAAGTATGGCACACACATCCAATGTACAGCAGCCAGCTCCAAGCACCTTCCTGCCCACCTCCAAGAACAGAGGAGCCCTCTCCATGATGTAGAGGAGGTAAGACCATCCCCATCCACAAATTTGGGAGTGCTGGGCAGGGGAAGTCCAGGACTGCCCCATCCAGCAGCACACAGTGGCTGGCACCCCTGGGAGAAGCCCCAGGGCAGAAGAACCCAGGCAGTCCCTGTGATCTGACCTTCGAGGAATGGGAGCAGAGGTATTCCTGGATGGCAGCACTGCTGGGGCTGACTTTGCTGGTTCAGAAAAGTTTAAGAGCAGCAGGATTAAAAGGAGATGCAGCCAAAAATGCAAAGAGATCCTGGAGCTGAAGCACTTGCCAAGTTTCTCCCTTACACTTCAAGACACCCACTCATCCTCCCCAAGGGCTTGTCAGACTCACATGGCAAAAAATACATGCTCTGCACCTACCCAAGCCCAAAAGAAAAGACCCTGAAATAAACCTGGAATCCAGGGCTGGCAGGAAGACAAAGTTGGGGGCGGAAGAGGAATTTTTGGTGTCTCTTTTCTAAGGAAGGAACTGCCTGACAGCTCTGCTGCAGGAGACCACAGCTCACGGCCCTGTAGCTCACACAGCCCCCTCAGACATGGCAATAGATTGCTTTTAATTACAGGGCACCCACTCAGAGGCCCCTGGGTGTCCAAGGGACTGTAATGGAAACTAGAGCTTTATGGGAATTAAAATAAACCCCATCACAAAAAGCTGCTGCATTCAAGTGCTCATAGAAGAGAAAATTCCAAGAAAAAGTGGTCAGTGTGTGCCCAATGTTGCCATTTGCTAGCCCTGACAAGAGGAACTGCAGGCAGCTGGCAAAGGGGAGGTGGGCTCAGAACAGCTGCCTCAGGCACCCTGGGCACCTTCTAGTGTGCCACCTCCATGGGCAGTGGGATTGGAAAGAGATGATCTCTAAGGTCCCTTCCAACTCAGGCCAGAGTGATTCCTGAGCAACCTCTAGGAATCCTTATGATTCCTAGAGGTTGCTCAGCTCAGGCAGCAGCGAGAAGGAGGCTGGGTTGGGCTGTGACTGCAGCTCCAGCTGGCAAGGGGCAGCAGTGGCATGGGGAGCCAGCCACTGGATGGAGCCCAAGCTGCTGCACGTCCCCAGACACCCCAGGCCGTTCCCTCTCGTGCCAGCAGTGTGTCACACCAGCCTCCACCCCCAGCCCAGCTTCTCCAGTGCCACTGGGTGAGCTGGAATAGCACGAACTGGCAAGTCCTGTGGCAGAGCCGAGGGCAGAAGCAGCCCAGAGCTGCTGCCAGCCATGGGCAGCTCCAGCCTCCCCTTCACTCTGCATTGACAGGGTGGTGTTTGGCGAAGCCAATAACAGAAGCTTGCTAAACATGTGGAAAATCTGTTTTCACAGACCAACTCAAAAGTGCAGTGAGTGCTGTGGGGTCAGAAGTGGTGAGGGCATGGCTGGAGCAGCAAGGATGGGATTGGCATGTGTCCATTCATCCACAACTCCTCATCTCTGTGCCCTCCTCCTGCTGCTCTGTTGGTCCATCAGCTGCCTGGAGGGAGGCAACACCCAATAGGGCAGGACGCACTCACTGCTGCCTCCGTCAGGGCTGTGCAGATCCCACCCTGCCCAACACACACCAGTAACACCAATAAAAACCACCCCTCCATGCTGGACACAGGGTCACCAGTGTGACAGCCACAGCCAGCAGCACCTCCAAGTGCCTTCAGGGACAGTCATATCTGATTGTGGCCAGGGAAAGTCTTGCTGAGAGCTTCTTTCATGAAAACTTTCTTTTTCTTTTCTTTTTCTTATAAAAATGTGTCAGTTTAAGATTGTAAGAACACTTTCATCTTCAAAACAGTGTCACAACTCCCCTTCAGCATTTTCATAACAATGCTGCCATTCTGGCTTCAAAATCTTCCCAAACTTATTGTTCACACATTCACCGAACTTTAAAGCTCAGAACTGAGGGACTGTGATGAAACTGGAACAAGCTGCTCTTTGAATAAAGACAAGTTTTCCTTTCATCTCGTGCTAATTAACAGAAGCATCCTTCCCCCTCTGTGCCAGCCCCTGGTCAGCACTCAGCACATCCCTCAGACCTCAAAGGAAAACCTCCCTCTTCCCTTACTGCATCCCGTCTGTGCGGGCACAGTGCAGCATCCCGGGGACCAGAGGGGCTTCCCAGAGAGGCCAGAGCTAGGGAGATGCTGGGGGGAGATGCAGGAGCCCTTCAGGAGCTGCTGTGGGACCCTTTCAGCTCAGTCAGGACAGGCATTATTCCACCAGGAACACAGGAGCAACCAAAGGCCAGCAGAATCCCTGAGGCTGGCAGCACCTGCAGCTCACGTTGCCTCCATCCTGCCCAAATCCCAGCTCCTGAGGCCACAGCGTGTTAAGGAACAGCTCCAGGGGTGCTCCAGAGAGTTGTGCCCTGTTCCTCACCTTCTGCCACCACAGCAGAGACTGCTGGACAAGGTAGATCTTGCTGCCCACTGTGAGACCACTCTCCTGGCCCAACCTTTCCCTCTAATTCAGTTTATGCCACGAACAAAAATGTCCCTGGGCAGTCCCCTAACTGCTGCAAGTATTTGCAGAGAGCTGGACGAAGGAGAGCGTGGAGAAGAGTGGGGAAGCTGCACAGCCATCAGCAGGCAGCCCAAGGCTGCAGCCTCCTCCCAGCCTGGTCCAGCCTTGGTCTCCTCTCGCCGGGTCTCAGCTCCCTCCAGCTGCCACGGTTGAGAGAAACACTGTTCCAACCAACAGCTCTCCTGCGATCTAAATTCTTTCCCCACCCAACAACAGCAAAAGGAGCAGAATATTAACATTAACACCTGCTTGTTTGCCCTTAGGCACATCCAGTGCAGTTTAGTAGAGAGATGATCAAAACAAGCAGCGATTAAAACCCACAGCCCCGAATCCACAGAAATGTCTTTGCCTTTCAAGCAACAGCAAAAAGCTAACCTTCCTTCCCAGCCCAAACCCCTCTGCTTCCAGGGGCACAGAGCTGCTGTCCCACAGCAGGGCCCTGGAGAGGGCTGCAGGACAAGGGGTGCTTTGGAATGCCCTTCCCAGGAGGTGACCCAGACATGCTTTAGCTGTAGGCAAGGTATCCATGGATAAATTTGCACCATTTCTGCTGGAGAGAGGCTTTGGAGACTGCAGTCTACTAAAATTTTGGATTTACATGACTTAAAGCCAGTCCTCAAACCAGAGAAGCCTTTGAGCAGTGGGAAACACGATTTTGGGGTGGAAATTCAGGTGGGAGATGCCACAGGAGAAATGCCAATGGATTGTTTAGCAAAGAACAGGCTCTCATGAGGCTCAGCTTTCCTGCAGCATCCCCTACAAACACCCCATATCTCACACCACGGCAGCTCAGCTGGAAGGATTGTTGCAAACAGGATTTTCTCCTCCTGTTTTGCCTTTAAGTGGCTCATTGCAACACACTGTAAAACCCTTCATCACCAAGGAGGGAAAAGGTCTTACAACAGTCTTTAAAAAGCAAGCCTAGGCAGCAAAGCAAACTTCCCTGAGCACACAGTTTTGGGCAGCACACGGGATTTTGGGCAGCACTCCTGGGGAGCAGAATCCAAGCTCGGCAGAATCCCTGAGGCCGGCAGCATCCCCCCACCTCATGGATGGAGCCCCCATCCTGCCCAAATGGCAGCTCCTGTCCCTGTCCCTAAGCACCGCTGGGCCACAGCACGTTAAGGAACAGCTTGTCAGCCAAGCAGCAAAGGCAGCTGCTACAAAAGCAGAATAAAATCGAGTACAACGAGGAGCAGCATGTCTGCCGTGCAAACTGCTGCTCCGGCAAGACCCCAAGCTGGCTGCGAGCAGCCCCTACAGGCAGCGTCCCCGACCTCCCTCCCAGCTGCCTGTCCCCCGGAAAATGGATTTCCTCCTGCAACACAGCAGAAGCCAGGAACACAGCGAGCACAACCGCGCTGCCCGGCTGGGAGAGCGGCGAACGCGAGAGGAGGAGACGGCAAGGGCTGTAAGATGCAAAGCAATGCAAGGGAGTTCGTGTCTTCAAGCAGCTCCGGCTTCTGGAATTGCGTTAAAAGGCAAGGCTGTTGCTGTTTGATTAATGCACTTCCAGCCCTTCTGATCATGCTCAGGAAAATTAAAGCAAGAAACACATGGTTGTTGATCCAGTACAAGACATGCGACTGCAATGGCTACAGTAAGAACAGCCACAAACCTCTAATGCCTGCTTGAAATTCGATCAATTTTGAAGGTTAATGTCTAGGATCTGTGAATGATGCTGGCAACAGCACAGCCCATTCCTGGTGGCCTGAGGAACCACCTCAGTGGGGCTCAGGGAAGGAAGCAAAGCTAAAGGAGCAGCAGGAGGCAACACCTGCACTGCTTGGGGATGAGCTTGGGAAAGTTTGGAGCAAGAGCAAATGGAAAAGGGCTGGTGTGCTTCTGAGATATCCCTGCTCCATCTCAGCAGTGCCCACAGCAATTCCCATACTCAAATGTGACAGAATAACCTCCCTCACTGGTGTGTTGCCTCCTCCTGAAGCGGGGACCCGAGGCTGGCAGGCACCACGCACCCTGCCTCTCCTGTGATGCGTTTGATGGGAACACGTAGAGGCTGCTTTTGATTTTACAGTTTGTTTATAGCACACATTTGGGGAGCTACACAGAATGGGAAAATACATCCCATAAACAAACTGCTAAACAAAACAGGCTAAATGTGTACCACTCCAAACCAAAATAGATTCCAGCTACCCGCCGTGCTTCAAGCATATGCCTCTGACAACAGCTTCGCTTGGGGCCCCTGATCCCGCGTTCAGTTTTGATTTTTAGGCTCTGTCACCACTGACAGCACCTTCAGATGCCTACTACAGTTCCAGGTAAGTAAAGAGCAGTGAAAATACACCCAGCTGGAGATGGAGACCAGCAAGGGTGATGGAGGCATCGCCCTCCCCTGCTCCCACCCCACAGACAGAGACTGCCCAAATGTTAGCAGAGGCTGCAGGATGTGGACCTGAGCCATCAGCTGCCTCGGGGACCGACTGACAGAGACAGAAGGGGACATTAGGTGACAAAAGACTCACACACCAAGTATTTCAGGCAGACATATAGAGTCTCCCTCCCAAGAACTGTCCCGCCAGCTGAACTCTACCACCCTGCTAATGCCCAGAAGCAATTCCTGAAGCGTTTAAACTTTATCATCCCCTCTCTGGGGCTGCACAGAGGGCACATTCCCCTGCGAATGCCTCTTCTGTCAAGATGCAAAGCTGTTGAAGCTGTGTGAAAGTAATTCCCACCCACTCCTACTGCCCCAGGAAAAATATTTCTTTGGTGGTTTTGCATAACAAACAGCTACACGGTTTGCCTGTTTCTCCTGAGAAACTCGGGCTTAGAGGAAAACACCATCACAGCACTACTCTGAGACCAGACTTCATAAAGTTCCCCCTGCAAGGGGGGGAAATACTACCACCGAGATTAGACTGCCGCTGCTCCTGATAACATTCAGTCACCCTGGCAGGCTGCAGCACACCGAGTTTGTAAAGCTCCTTGGGAATCCTTCAAGATGAAAGGTACAGTATGATACGGATGTATTATATCCATGGGCTTTGTTACAGCACACATTTCCTAGCATGGTTTTATTGCTGGAACACAAAGTTCAGCCGAAGCCCGGGGGCTCTTCAGGTGACAAATGCACCCCTGCAGCCCTGCCTCCCCTCTGTGGGGGAGGAAAATGCCAAAGCCCCTGATGGCAACACGGCAGCCAGAGCAGCCACCGCCCTGCCAGCAACAGCAGTCAAGGACCTGCCTGTGCAGATAAGGCCAACGTCACCTCTGCTGGATGTGCTTTCAGCCTGCAACATGTCTCCCAAATACACCTGTCAGCTTCCCAAAATGCCACTGCTGTGACTGGCTCCTCTACAGCATCCCTCCTTCTCTGCTGGACCTTCTCCACAGCCTCCTGTCCCACCCACCGGCAGTAAGGGCCAGGAGGCTCCATCAGTTGAGCCAACCTTAAATAAGTGGTGCCCAGCACTGGTATCCCCTTAAAGACCCCGAGCTGCCCACCCTGAACATCTTCTCCAGACCGAAGATAATGGGAGATGTTTGCTGTGGACACAGCTTGACCATGGGCTGTCCAGTTTGGATGGCATGGAAGGGAGGGCTGGGAATACGGATCCTTTTGGATCACCTGCTCAACACATTGCTCTGCCTGGGCACCTCTCTCTGGCAAGATCTCCCAGGATATTACAGATATTACAAGGAGCATGATTCCAACAAGAAGACTGGGAGGAATTCCCTGGGCAGGGCAGGAAAAAAGAGTTTAAACCCCTCTAATTTAAACAGATGAGAGGTTCAAAGGACATAGAAAAGTGTGACGGGGGTAGAAGGAAAAGGGACATATCAGGATGTCCCAATAAGCCCCAAAGCTCTCAAGGGCCCCCACCCAAGCAGAACCCACCACATAAGTGACTGCTCAGGCCCAGCATGCCAAGGTGATGGGTTTCCACCAGCCTCCACCCCACGGAGCAGCCTGGGCAAGGCAGGGCTGAGTAACAGAGTGAGGTGGGAACTGGCAGCACCTGCCGTGGGAGCCCCATCACCCTGGGGAAGCCCATCTGAGTGGGAAACTGCCTGGAAGAGCAGACCTCGCTCTGGGTGCACCTGCACGAGGAATTCATCAGGTCAGTGGCACCAAATTTTACCTCATCAGGCCCCCTGGCAGCAAAAGCAACAACCACAGCAAGAGTGAGCTGAGGGAGAGGCTTTTCTGGCCCGGGTGGATGAGCAGCAGAGCCTGGGCCAGGGCTGCAGGGAACACTCTCTGCTCCAGCCCCGCTTCCCTGCTCACACACACAGACCACCCTGCGTTCCCCATCCCAGCACGGGAGCACCGCATCAGGAAGCTGACGTTACTGAGGAGTTGGCTACTGGCAACAAAATAATTCCTATGCTGTTGCCAACTCCTACATTGTGTCACTGGATCCCACAGTTTAGGGACTCCAGTGCTCCCTGGAACGCTGGTTGCTGGAGAGCCATAGGGAGCAGCAAGGGAAGGATCCAGGCTATGAACGGCGCTGGGACAGACACAGCCGTGGCTGTGCAGCCACAGGCACACCCGGGAATGCCAGCTCGTGTTAGGCAAGTGCCTCGGCAGCCAGGAGCCCTGGGACTGGCCAGGGAGCCCAGCTTGCACAGCTCAGCCAGGGCAGGGATCCAGCCACAGGTGAGGACACCCCGCTGCCCTAGAGAGAGAAAAGGGAGGGAAAAAAGCAAAAAGAATCAAAGGCTCAAAGGCATCAGCACAGCTGAGCTCTGGGGAGCATGGTCATGGTCTGGGGAGCAAAGCTGGGGTCCCCAGAACCTGCACCCCAGCCATACTGACCTGGGGCCGTGGGAGAGTGGGCTCACCTCTGTAGCGACTCCACAGTAGAGGCAGGGCAGTGCCCCTCCACAGGCACATCCCATCCCACAGAAAGAAAGGCATCATGCACCACAACGCCCAGCCTGGCCCCAAATCAGGCTGGAGCCAGACCTTCCCTCCTCCACTTGAGGATGTGCGAGTGTCCAGCACCAGGGAGCCCCGCTCGCTGCCCCCACTGCACCCCTGAGTGCAGCTGGCAGTGCCATTTCTGTGTCATTCCCCTGCTCTGGAGGAGCAGATGATGGAGCACAGGAGGTGCCCAGCCCCAGGGTCCTGTCTCCCTGCACAGCTGACCTTTACCAGCCCATCTCCCCGTGTGTGGCCATCCATGCTGGCCCTCGCCTCCCTCTCCCAACAGGATCACTCCCGTGCATATGCCTGGGAGCAGCACCATCAGCTCAGTAATCTTCCTAAATACAGCAGTTACCAGGTGACTGGGAAAAATCTCTTATACTGCTGATGCTGCTAATGGAAAATTTCTCCCCTTTTACTGCCGCTTCCAAAGCCAGTCGAGGTTTCCCACAGACTTTGTCTTGCACTAAGACAGGAGAGGTGGACGCACAGAGAACGGAGTGCAGGGCTGGTGGGGGACAGATAATGTGAAACACAGGGAACTGGTGCTTCCGGCACCTCCCACCAGCCACCTCCACCCACAGGCAGAGCTCTGGCTCCAAATCTTGTCTGCCCCATCTTCTCACAGGCAGTCACAGCCCAACCTCCCCCTGTAAGGAATCCCTTCTTCCCCCCTGACCTGCAGCAGGATACTGGAAGCATTCAATAGCACTGCTTCTTGCAGGGCAAACGGGGAAGGCACCCAAAGGGAACAATGGCCCAAAACATTTACTCTGTGATTTTTTTCCCCACTTTCTTCCTTCCCAGGAGACAACCAGAAAGCCTCACCCAGCCAGTGCAGATGCAGGCAGCCAAGATCACTGCTCGTCCCCTCTGCATGCCATTCTGCTTCTTCAATACCATTAAGTGTCTCCATACTGTCTGGACACTGGAAACCTTAACTGCATTAGCTGAGACCCGAGCAGCAGCACAAGAATTCAATTCTTTTAAGTGGCCCCATTTCTTAAGCTGGTTATGCACAGGAACCATCTGTGCTCGATGCCATCACGCATCCCACAGGTAGTGATGGGGCAGGACTGGGGAGCAGCATGGGAACACAGGCCAAGGTTCATCATTTCCCATTTCAAATGGTTGCTACAGGGGGAGGACACTTGGGCACGGGCTGTGCTGTGGATATTACAGATGAAGAAAGGCATCAAACAAGGCATCTTCTTTCCTTTCAGCTCCAACCCCAGCCTACCCCACACTCTACGTGGCATTTTGGTGCGATGGCAGGTGTTTCTCAAGCCACCTGCACCTGCAAACGTGTCAAGGAAGCGTAAGATCAATTCTTCATCATTCCCGCACACAGCATCAATCTGTCCTCCCCTTGTCCCAGCCAGTCCCGTGCCTGAGCTCGTGTCACACCAGGAAAGCCCAAGGGCTCAGCCCTGTTTCACAGCCAGCCAACACCACACATCAGCACCATGTCACCGAGACAGCACAAAGGCTTGTCCATCACACAGCTGAGGTTCACACTTTGAGGGCTTAGGAGAGAACAGGCAGCAAGTTTTGGAGGTAACATCCATCTGCGTGGTGGCACTCGGAGGTCACTCACCACCCCATTCCCCATGGAGGAATGCAAACTGTCTGCATAATTCTGAATAAAAGCTCATTATTTCTTTATGAAAAAGAGCAACAAAAACCTCTGGCACCCAGGCATCATGGAAAATCAGCTGGGAGGAAGGGGGAGCAGGGGGAACCCCAGCCACCAGCCTCCTCCTGTGGCAGCTCAGCTGCAGCAAGCAGCTCCTCTCTCCCTCCATAGTTAATCTTCTGTTGCCACTAGCTGGTCAACGCGGGTACTCTTGGAAAGCAGCAGCTCCCCGAGCGCAGCCTGCACTCAGCTACAAATTCCCAGCTTTAACTGGGATATTCAGGCCAGAAAATACCCGAGAGGAAGCAAAATCCCTGTCAAGTCCACATCCCACCATGCTGGACAAGCCGTGTTCAACCTCACCTTTGGGGAGGGAAGCGATGGCCTCAGGGCTGACCCCCTTTCCAGGGCATTTTGTGCCTACAGCCTTTCTGGGGGTTACAGTGCTTGCAGACCAGCAGCTCAGCACCCACATCACCAGTACAACCCCACCCCGAGCTGGGCTCTCCCTCCTTCTCTTCCCAGCTATAAAATCCAACATCTTGGAAAGCTGGAGTAATCACACAGTATTACAAGAAGGGGAAGAAATTCCTACCAGAAGGTTTTCCTGTTTCCTACACCCTCCCCAGGCAGCCCCCACTACCAGGGACCCCGGACCACACACAGCTGTGGATGGGAATGGAGGGGTAGGGAAGCAGCCCCACTGTCAGATCCACATCTGCCCCTGTCCGTGTCCCAGGGAGCCCACCAACCTGTCTCATCCTCAGCACAGCATCTCACTGAGATAGGGCTCCCTCCACTTGCCTGGTGGAAGGTATGACTCTTTACCCATTGGATTAGCTGGGGAACAGAAGCAATATAAATAGCAAAAAATAAAAACCCCAACACCTGACTAACCAAATCTCTAGGCTGATACTCTGGGCATCTCAAGCCCGGCAGTCAATGCAAAGGGACGTGCAGAACCAGACTTTGCTCATTGGCTGTTCCACAGAGATGACCCCATTTTTAGATGCCAAACCCTGATGATGGAGCCTCACCCTGGGCACACTCTCTGCACCCACACTGCTCCAGACCCCACGGGCCAACTCAGAGCAGGGAATGGCACTTCTGAACAGCAGCATCAGTAAGCTCCAGTCACACCCACACTCCCCAGGTGACCCTTCAGCCTCCCCACATGCTCTGCACAAACAGGAGTTGGTGACCAAAATGAGGGTGGCAAAACCCTACTCAAGCATTTCTAGGAACAGCAGTAAATACAATCAGCCCACAGAGAACTGAGCGCTTTCCCTTATTTTAATGTATTAATAGACACTCAGAATGATTAAGATTGGAAAAGGCCTCCAAGATAATTGAGCCCAACCTGCAACCGATCCCCACCACCTTGTCACCCAGCCCAGAGCACTGAGCGCCACGTCCAGGCGTTCCTTCAAGACTCAACACTCCTACCCTAAAGAGGAGAAGTCCAAGTTATAAGATGACTTCAGGAAAAGTTAAGAAAGAAGACAAAAGCAGTGGCACTGAACTGCTGAGGAGAGGGAAGAGCAGGGGACAGTCATCAATCAGCCACACACAGGGGGACACCAGGAATGCAGACACAGGAGCCTGTTTTGTGACAACCACCAAAACAAAGCACTGTGAAGCGCTGCAGACACCGCCAAACAGCATCCATTAAAGCCATTTATGAGAAGTGTGTAGTAAACTGTTCTTATGTAAGCCACTACAGGGTAAGAGCAGTGGTGAAAATTTGTCTGCCTCTTCCCTTCTCTCTCCTCTATATAAATCTGCTCACACATAGACAGAGCTCATCTAAATTAGCTCGGAAGCAAACTGCCTCATTCCCTGAATTGCACTTGGAGCAGGCTATGCCGTGGTGGAGCAGCTTCTGTAGGGAACACATGGCTGCTGACTGAATCAAGATCCATACCTTAGAGAGACCTTGCTGTGCAAGGATAAAGTCAGTGATAGGCTGCACTGTTTGCTAGAGTAACTCTAGGAGAATTAGAGGGGGGAAAAGCCACAAAGCATCAGTTGTATCCAAGGTTAAGGAAAGGGCAGGATGCTTTTTCAGGAAAAGGGAGGCACAGCAATTCATAATGCACTGGTGGCAGTTACATTTGTCATTTCCTGCCACCACTGGGCTTTGCTGAGTAATTTTATAGTAACATAACTGGGGGGTAGTGGGAGAAGCATCCTTCTTGTCTCCAACGCAAGAGGGAAAAAATAAACTGAGGCGTAGGAAATACAGAAGCTGTGACACCCCACTGGAGGAGGGACACTGAGCACAGGGAGCTGCCAGTGGGTGTTTCAGCAGCAGGTCCCCACTGCAGTCCCAGAGGGATGCACAAGGAATCAAAGTTTTCTTCCTTTGTTGGGAGAGGATGAAGCCATCCCACCCTGGGCTCCCCACCTCCCTGCAGATGCCAGGTGCCCACCGAGGCACAAAGAGCTGGAGCTGCTGTCCAGCATCCCAGAGCGCACAGGGAGGGTGTGGAGCATCCCCGGGTACCTTCCTAGGGAGCATCCCTGGGAACCCTCCTGGGCACACAGAGCAGGAGCATCCCCGGGTACCCACCACCCCCTAGTGGGCTCCTGCCTTCCACGAGTGGCTGCTGCTGCTGCTGCTCCTGTTGCTGCTGCTCCTGATGTTGCCAGCGTGCCATGGGCCCAGGGCCGGCTGTGTGGATGTTTCCTAGTGCTGATTTCTCCTCTATCTCAGCCATGCAGCAGCTCCTGCAGACCAGGCAGCCCCGCAGGCAGGGATGCTACACTGGAAGCTCTCACTTTACGCACTTAAGAGAATAAAATCTTATATTGTCAAGGAACAGATAAAGTTGTTTCCTCCCTAGGAGGGGGAATCCTTTAAAGAAAAGGGACATGGAGCACTCCATGTGCTTTGTACTCGCACCAATTCAGAGCATCTATCTGGAGGATGTGGCACTTCAGGACATGGTTTAGTGGTGGACTTGGCAGTGTTAGGTTTACAGTTAGACTTGAGGATCTTAAAGATCTCTTCCAAGCTACATGATTCCAGGACTTTTAAGTTTCACACTGCTGCAGACAAGGCTCTGGCACCTGCCAGCCTTTAGCTACAGATCGCCCACCCTCCTTTAAATGCCAAGAAGTGAGGAGATGCACGGGAACCACTGCAGCACTGGGAGACTTTCTGAGCTGGGAGTTGCTGAGCAGACCCAGGAGTATAGCCTTGGCTGCTTAAACTCATTGCCACCAAGCAAGGCAATGTTTTCTTTCCTGCCTCCTGGCCTGGAAAGACTTTTGAGCCTTGCAGAACGGAGTGGCCTCAATTTTTTCTCAACTTATTTCACTTCAGAGTCAGTAGCATCAGTACCAGGACTCGGCTCTGCCAGCTTAATGGTTCCTTTTCTTTTTTTTAATCTTTTTTTTTCTTTCAAAAACCCCTCCAGGCTGCCAGTCAGTGTGGCTGTCCTGAGCTGTGTGCTTTAGGAGGTCATCCTGCCCCATCCTTACCCTGCTGAGGCCAGAAAGCGATCTCTGCTCACAGCAAGATCTGCACTCCAAGACATTCAGGAGTCCTCAACACATTTGCAGCCGGCAGGACGTCAGCTCTTACGTGTCCTCCTGAGCTCATGCCCAGACAGCCACTAAACATGTCCAGCAACACACGTAAAGAGATACAATCATCAGAAACCAGCTAAAGATAAGGACTAGCAAAGATTCTGCCAAAGAGAAATCTCTGCCCCGACATCACTCCCAAGCCCTCCCGCATGTAACGTGATTTTCACCTCCAAGAGCCCATTATGAGGCAGCAGCTGCTCTCCGGTTCCCAAGCATCAATGAAGTTAGGAAAGGATCTAGGGGGGAAAAAAATACCACAGAAAACTACAGCCTTAATTCCTGCACTGGTAAAACCAGCCGGCAGAAATCCTCCACAGCCCTCACCCAGAGAAGAGTTAACTGTGAGCGAGACTCAGTTGCCACACCAGGAAATGGGGAGAAATGCAACAAATTTGAACTATCAGAGCGTCCACAGCAATTCATGAGCTAGACCTTGGGGAAGGACAAGTGTTTTACCTTCTCTTGAGGCAACAGACTGATTAATTCCAGGACCACGATGAAGCCATCCCACCATGGGCACAGCCTCCATTTATCTTCCAATCTGCCTGATGCCTGAGAGTCCAGGGGAACAGGAGGAGATGTTTTGGGGTCTTCTGTTCATAAAGGGGCAGGAAAACCCCCACAGATTTGCACAAGACATGCTTCATATTCATGAGTACACACATAACCAATATGCCAGGCAAGTAAAAGAAATTTTTAGATGAAGACATGGTCTCTTACTGGCAGGCACTCACAGAAATAGGATTTGCTATACAAGATCGTGCCTCTGATCTATCAAGACAAATTTCTCTCCTCCAACTTGAGCTATTATCTAAGCTCACACAGAGGGGTTTCTTTGCTATCTGATATATTTAGATCAGTGCGCAATTCACACCCAGTCCCTGAAGAAACTGTACTCTAATCTGAAAATTAACTCAGTGAACCATGAAACTTCTTGTTACTTTTAACCACTGTACGGTAAACGTCATTCCTACTGCATCAAACCTTTGATTTATCACTTCTGTTAGTGGAAGCAGAGTGTCTGGTTTGTTTCGGATTTTTGCAGTTGACCAACCGTGTCTTAGGAAACTGCAAAGCTGGAGCCCGAGAGCCTCAGGAAGTACCACCAACTTATTTATTAGGGGTGTTTGCTACAGCAAAGCATCACACAAGGTAAAATGTCAGGACTGGGTGAGACAGACAGGCATTTCCCTATCCCTGCTCACAGCACCCAGTGAAAGGCAGTCACTCCACGAGGTATGGGAAGGGATTTGGGCAAAGCTGCCCCGGTGAGCCTGGATATGGGCACACCTTGACACACCTGAGGCACACAGAGAAATGTGCTGGAAGTCACAACCCAGTGTGTCAAGAGATACCTGAGACCCGAGTTAAGCAGGTACTGAAATAATCGGAGGTTTGGATGCCAAAAAACAGGAAAGCTGATGGATAAAGCAAAGACCAACAAAAACCTTTCGGTGACCTGGCAGAGTAAACACTGCACTGCCCAGGTGACATTCGGAACAGTTCTCTTGGAGGACTGGCTGATTACGGCACAGAAATGGGTAAAAGTGGCAAGAGGCAGCTCGGGCACCCCATCCGAGACAACAGGATCCGGCATCAAGACCGAAGTACGACCACAGGATTATTTCTATTCCCATCCCCCTCCCCAGAAAGCTGAGAGCGGAGGAAAAGTCTGCAGCGTTCGCACAGACCCGAGCGCTGGAGTTGTGCGTGAAGCGAGAGCGAGCTTCGAGAATTAACACGAAGCATTTATAAAATCAGGCTCTGGCTAGAAAAACAGCCCCTCCCGCTCTGCCAGGCTCGGCGGCACCTCCTCGGGGCTCAGAGCTCAACTTGGAGCACACGAGGCAGCCCCCATCACTTCCAGCCTGCGCGGGGATGCTCTCCTCCTCCCGGGGAATGCTCTCCTCCTCCCGGGGCTGGCAGCGGCGGCAGCCTCAGGCCCTGCTAAAAAATCCCTCCCCGGCAGGAAAGGCAAAAAAAAAAAAAATAACCCCAAAAACCAGGATGCAGCACGGGCAGGGTTAGAAAGCCCCAAAACACATCCAGCTGCCCGCGGAGCGGGGAGGGCGGACACAGAGCCGGCACGGCGGGTGTCAGATGCTTGGGGGATGCTCCGGGATGCCGGGGCGGGATGCGGGACGGGACGGGGCGGGAAGCGGCGCGGGCGCCTACCGAGGGTGAAGAAGGGCAGCTCGGTGTTGTCCAGATCGTCCTGCACGGCGACGCGGCCGGGCAGCTCGCTGCGGACGAAGAGCAGCAGGCGGGACTCGGCGGCGGCGGCGGGCGGCGGGGCGCCGCTCCAGCTGATGTCGTTCTCCCGGAGCACCGGCAGCGTGGACACCGTCACCGTCTTCACGCGGCAGGGGCCGGGGGGCTCCCGCGACGCCGCCGCGCCGGGCCCGCCGCCGAGCGGCACCGCGGGCGGCAGCAGCAGCAGCAGCAGCAGCAGCAGCAGCACCGGCGGCACCGGCGGCAGCGGGGGTGGAGCGGCGGCCCGGCGGCGCGGCGGAGCGGCCATGCCGGCCGGAGCCAGGCGCAGGAGCGGGAGGCGAGCGGAGCCGGGCGCTCTGAGCCGCCCCAGCCCCGCCGCCGCCGCCGCCACCGCCCGGGTCCGCCCCCCGCCCCGCCCCGGCCCCGCCGCCGCTCCCCGCGGACCCTCCGCCCGCCCCGCGCCGGGGACGCCGCTCCCCGCGCGGAGCGATGCGCTCGGCACCGGCCCGGCCCCGCCGCGGCTTCCCCGCCCCGGCTGCGCGCTGCTGCCGCGGCCAGACCGCTCCCGCATCGCTGCCGCCGCTGCTGACCCGCACAGCTCGAGGGCTGGAGGGGGGCTTTGCCAAGGGCATGGAGTGACAGGGCAAGGGGGATGGCTTGGAAGTGGCAGAGGGAAGGGTTAAACGGGATATTAGGGAGACATTCTTCCATGTGAGGGGGGCGAGGCACTGGCACAGGTGGCCCGGAGGAGCTGTGGATGCCCCATCCCTGGAAGTGTCCAAGGCCGGGTTGGACAGGGACTGGAGCAACCTGGGATAGTTGAAGACCCTGCCCATGGCCGAGGGGTGGAACTGGATGGTCTTTAAGGTCCCTTCCAATCCAAATCATTCTAGAATTATATGATTTTATGAAACTCCCGCTGTCCCTCCCACCTCTCCCCCCATCCAGTTCATTGCCACTCTTTTGTCAGGCTGTTCCTTCCTTCTGGGCAACTGCCAGGGTGCAAGAGCACAGAAATGAGTTTCCTGAGAGCTTTTACTAATTATTACCCTCTCCTAAGTGAGGGAGGATGCTGGAGGCACCTCCAGCATCCAGAGCACACAGGCATGGCTTGCAATGACAAAGCTGGAGGAGACAAACTGGTGGCCTAGAGCAAAGATTTTAGATTTGGGCTTTACCAGCCAGCATTTAAATGGGAGCCAGAAGGATAAATGACCCTGAGGTTTCATCTTGGGTTCCAATATCCCTCCATCACATGGATGCCTCGGTGCCACTTGAAGGCTGGAGTTTGTGCTTGAAGACAAAACCAGGTTGAGCTCCACTGCCGTGGTTTTGCTCACACTTTGCCTTGAACTGCAGTGGGTCCAACTGGCTCTTCCAGCTGCAATGACGGGGGTGAATTTGAAGGCAAACCCTGTCCCTGCAGACAAAATTGACACATTTGACCCCAGCCCCAGCGCCCCGTGAACTCCTGCCCACAGTCGGGCATGACTAACAAAGTCGAGGAGAGACAGCCTATGGTAGCTGTGAGTCAGTGACTCACAACAACAATTTCCCAGTGACTGCTAATCTACCTGATTTTATTTGTAGATGTACATATAAAAGAAGATGTCAAAACCCCAACAAAGCACGCTTAATGCTCAGGCTTATATTATTTCCACAAGCTAATTAAGAGCAATTCATCACATGCCTATTGAGGCAAAACAGCCTTCTGAGATACCTAGGTCATCAAATGTTAAAACCACAACAAGGGCAGAATGGCAATGAATATGAAATCCAGCAAACAAACAGCTCCAGCCCCATTCCCAGGGGCCATTCCCAGCTCCAGCTTCCAGCCTTAACAAGCTGCAGCCCCACCGTAGTGTGCGAACAGCGACTGTTTCCAGCTACAGGAATAGAGAGAAAGCAAAAAGTGCTCACCAGCAAACAGGCAACTTGTTGTGAAACATTAAATGTGGGATCCCAGCTCTGTCTAAGTTGGAGGGGTGAAGTTTCTAGGCATGCTGGAAAAAATAATCAGACAAAAATGCAGCCCTGATTATTTATGCAGCCCTGTTAGGTCTTTGTTGAGAAGTGTAATACTAGAAAAAAAGTTTCCCTTCCTTTCCTTCTTTTTTTCTCCTTTTTTCTTTTCTTTTTTTTTTTTTTTTTAAGGAGGATAGGGTAACTTTGGACTGGCTCAGGCTGTTATTGGTACATGTGCTCCTTTCTTTTTCTTATTTTTGAAAATTCTTCTAGTCAAAGAGTGCAAAGAACCAGTGCAGCATCAATACATGAGTATTGCCAATATGTGTACAAAAGAAGCAATTTTTAAATATTGTTTTAGAACTGGAAATCCTGAAAAACATCTCCCTCTATTTAAGGCCCCAGCCCTGTTACACCTCTCTCCTCATAGCCACTTGCTGCACAACTGCATCCATTTGCCATAAGTAGAGACTTTTTTGCTGTCAAGTACGAGGAGATTTTGGTAAGGAGCTGTCCTTGGGCTAGGAAGGGGATCTAGAGATACCCACTGCTGCTGTCACAGCTCTGAGCAATGTGCTTCCTTCTCTCGGTTTGCTGAGGATCCAGCTGAGTTGGAGGGCAGGACATGTTTTAGGTGCACCCACATTTCCTCTGACGTAGCACATGCCATCAAGCAAAGAGGTGAATGTTTTCCACGGCTTAGAGCTGGAAAGCAAAGGGCAGAAGACATAGGTTGAGACACCTGCTTTGCTACAGACTGACTCCAGGCAAGTCCTGAGATGTTAGAAAACAGAGGTCCAGCAGCTCTGTGGACATCATCTGGTCCTATTTTGCCTTGCTTTTTAGGTTCACAAAGTTCTGCTACCAACTCTCTGCTGAGCAGCACATTGAGGTTTTCTCAAGTCCTCCCATACAAGCACAGTCACAGTGATCAAGGGGAAGGTTCTGCAAACCACCACTGCCCACAAACGGGCACATTCAGCTTCCATTTAGTCTGGATCCTTCCCTGTGTAAATGCAAATCTCTGTTCTCATTTTTGGGACAAAAGGATTCCACCTGCTTTTTCCTTCCAAAGAATTGAGCTAAAGGCACAACTTCACTGTTTGAAAACCATCAATAATATTTGCACAGGGGAATGTGTTAATCCTGCCTTACAACCTAGGTAACAGGTTTCTATTATCCCACCTTTTACAACACGAAAGTAAATGGCATGAACAGGATTCTGAGAGTGTCACTTGCTAAAAAAATATTCTAGGAACACTTACAGAAGTTTGTCTAACTTGCTAACTTGGGGATACTTTAAATCTGAACAAACTGTGGATTTTAGAGCCAATTGCATAGCCCATAACCCAGATTGCTATTTCTAAATGAGGCCTATTTTTAATATCTTTTTCTTATGCTTCATGGATCCAGCCTTTCCTTGGGGACGCTGGCGCCTGCCTGACCGTCGATTTCGATAGCATCGGGGCCAAGAAACCAGCAAAAACTGCCATTCCCAGCAAAAAACGCCGGATGAAAATGGAAATCGTCTTACAAGTGAAAATGCATTGCACTGACAAGACCCATCTGGGCAGGGTGAGATGGGGGGACCTGACGGGTTGTCAGGAAGCACCAGCTCTGTTCTCACCTCAGCTGCTGAGTGTGCAGCTTGGGGGCAAATCCCTTCTTTCTTCCCCAATCTGTTTTTTTTAAATCCTCTCTCACATACAGGAATGCAAGGAAAATAATTAATTGCTGCCACAATGGATAAAAAGAGATACCGAGGGCTGTGGAAATTATATCTGTACCGGTCCCAAGCGTGGGGGTTTCCGCACAGAAAGCAGAAACATTCTCAGTAGGAGCTGGGAGCTTCTTCACTACCGAGAGGCAATAGTGGGCTGTTCCCGGGTGGAGCAGCCTCTGGGAGAAGACAGAGCATATGTTGTGTGTCATGCAAACCAGGAACCTTGGCTATGCCAACCTTATGCCTCTATCTGCCCACATTCATGCCTAATTTTCACCTGAGTGGATTTTTTTAGCAGGAGTTTTGAGACATTCCATTTATTTCTTAGTCCTAAGCAGAGCAGTTCAGCCCCAGGGTTATTTTCTTCTGCTTGACAATGCCCCAAGTGGGATTGAGGCAAACCCAGGATTTTGTGCCTCTGAGGAGAGCTTTGTGAAGACATTTTGCTAGAAAGTGCTTAAAGTATCTGTATTATCTAAGTTTAAAATGGATGGTGAAGGGGGAAAAAAAGTAATTCTCATTTAAAGGGTCACAGATGAAGCATTCTTTGACTTTCAATCCCATGAGCTGTATTTCTGGACACCCAGAACTAATGCATCTTTTATTGGCTGGCATAGATGAGGAGGTTATTGCAAAGATACCAATAGCAGCTTTCTGAAGTGGTTTTCAATTGGCCCTATTACTAAAGGCATGTACATACAGCAGGGATCATTAAAATGCACTATGTATTTACAATACAGAGAGCAATTTATGTCAGTAATGCCTGTATGTCGCAAATCCTGCTGCTTGCAATCAGAGGAGAAAGTCACTGTTAGAGCTCTGATGTAATCAGTGGTTTATATTTCACCCTGCCAGGGTCATATCAGCATCAATAACTCCACTGAAGGAGTGAATTTTTTTCTTTTCTTTCTTTTTTTTTCTTTTTTTTTCTTTTTTTCTTTTTTTTCTTTTTTTTTCTTTTTTTTTTCTTTTTTTTTCTTTTTTTTTCTTTTTCTTTCTTTTTTTTTATTGTGAAGTAAATGCCACAAAATTAATTTTGTTTCCAAGCTGCAGTGTACAAATGCTGGTCCACAGCCACACAGTACCTGACTGCGGTCAGTGACCACAGGGCTCAAGCTGTGCTTTTGCCAGCTCACACAAGCAACACAGGAGACAGGCTGGGTCAGCAATTCCAAGGAGAGGAGGGGGTGCACAAAGTGCCCTTTGCAATTTGGTTCTTGCTTCTGGTTAACAGCGAGCCAGCAGGCCCCTCGCTGTGCTCAAAGCTGCAGGAGATGCTGCTTCCTGACACGGCATCAAACCGGGAGCTTCCTGACCACTTCCAGAGAAGTGCCCTGAGGGGACACTCTGCCAGCTTTAGCTTCCCTGCTTTTGCAGCCAGGAGAGGCTGACTTTTCTCCTCCCTCCTCAGATACAAGTAGTTGGTTCCTACCTTTTACAGGAGAGCTGTGAACCACCAGCCGTGCGCTGGGAAACAGCCCCTGGACTCGGTTCAGAAGGGCGTGGAGTGGGAGCAGGGAGCTGCAGCATCTGTACAGCAAGGAAAGGCTGTTCAGCATTTTGGGCTGAGGTACAGACTGAACAGTTATGTTACAACCAGCAGCCTTGCTCACCCGGGGAAGGGTGTGGGCAGGTGCCCATGGCCATGGCATTTTCTAGCTGTCCTCCTCTGACATCCTGCACTACCTGCCTCTTTACAACTCCGCTGGGGCTCACTGTGGTTTCAGCCAGACACTTCTTGTGTGTGGTAGCAGCAGGGTCTTAGGCACATCCGGGACCAAAGCCACGCTGGAAAGGGACCTTGCACATCCTGAGGCTGGAGTCAGGCAGGTACCTGCTACAATCCCGCTCCCAAACACCCCCATCGCCAGACACGGGCCAGCCTGGCTGTCAAGAACACTTAGAGAGGAAGGGAAAACCCAGGGAAAAGTGGAAAGCAGTCTGTTGCTTGAACCAAAGTCCAAGGAATGAGGCTATCCCATCCCATCCCCTCCTTCAGAACCCCATGACCACTCCATCACTGCCTGGCCTCTGACACACCTTCCTGAGCAGCAACAGCCTCCAGCGTGGCTCCTCTCCTTGCCAAGATGAAAGAAACCTTCAATGCATGTAACTCTTGCACTCTACTTAATTAATCAGTTTTTGCATTACAAGTGAAACTTCTTTGATGCATGAAATATTAAGGAGCAGCAGAGGGAGGGGAAGCAGGGGGGTGGTATTGGCTTTCACTGTCTGAGGGATGGATGGGCTGAGGGACCCGAGGGCTGAACTGCAGACAGCACATCTGCAGCAGGACAGCCTGCTCAGGTAGAGAGGTGCCAGCCACCAAACGCTTTTCCCTCCACTTCCTGCCTCTCAAGCAGATGGTTTTTACTCCATGTTCAAGCCCTACATGCTCATCAAGGTTTGCTCACACAGGCATAGGAAAGGGACAGTGCCTGATTAAACTTTCATGAAAAATAATCGCTGGTTGATTCATTGTTTTTTATCTCATGATGGCTGCAAGAAAGTGAAGTGAAATGAGTCTTGGGTGAAAAGAAACAGCTCCGTTCTGGAAAAGCTAGACAGGCTTTTAGTCAGATGAGGCTCTCCCAAAGGATGTGTGAGTAGTTCTCTGTGTTACGGGTTTGGAAGTGCCATTTCCACGCTGAGCTCTGAAGGAGGGAAGGCAGAAATCCACACATCAGTGTGGATATTCCTGCAGCCCTCCCTAGTGCACAGAAGGAATTCGGTGCCATGGTGCCAGGTGTGTTTGACACCAGAGAGCCACTCTGCTCTTAAAAAAAACCCCCAAACCTCCTTTTTCTCCCAAACCATCACATTTTATCAAAGTCCCCTGGCAGCTCTGCAAAAGAGCCCAAAGCAGAACCCTGAATCTTTGCTTTCCACCCTGCTCCTTCCCAACTGACTCATTCAGGAGCTGCATTGGCTTCTGAAAAAGAATCCATCAGTTCAGTCCTGCTTTTACTGAATCATCAGCCCCTCCAGAGCATCACCATGGGCCTGGCTGCCACAGCCCAAGCCAAGCAGGCAGGCAGCAGGTTCTCCATAACCAAATGGCAATGGCTGGGCCTGCTTCAGCTGCATAAGGGGTAAAAAATGAATAAACGGGTTAATTACACCCACCACAGAATTTAATTAGACCATCTCTGTTCACTCTGCTTCAGCCAGAATCTCAATTATAAATCTTTATTTTCAAGGTTTCACAGCCTGGACATAAAAATTTGCTCTGGGCTTAAACATGACACACAAGGTCTTCTGTTCAGGGACTGTTCCAGTTTTTTTAACCAATCTTTCTTAAAAAGGTCAGGTTGGGAGACCAGATGGCTTGAGGGGAAGGTAATGAAGATGCAGGGCTCTTCTGAAAGAGGTGGCTGGATGAAATTGTGGGCAGCCTAACAGAGCTGCGACATTATTAAATGTCTCTGGGTGACACCACACTGACTGTCCCTGATCCCAGGCAAACAGGAGTCCTGGTTGCAAAATGTGACTGGGGCTCCTGCTAAGTGGCATCCCCACTCCCCATCAGCAGAGATCCAGGACTGCAGGGGCTGGGGAGAGGGACCCTCGGGCCCCCGGGGCAGGGCCAGGCAGGGGGAGCTCACACACCTGGCTCCTGCACAGGGAATGTGCTCCAGGGCTGTCAGGTGTGTGCGTGCCGCTTCCCCCGGTGCAGGAATCACCCCTCTGCCTCCTCCTTCTCCAAGGAGGCCAGCTGGGTGACCTGGAGGAGCTGGAAAAACACAAGGCAGATGAGAAATGATTCGACTTTTTAAATTGTTATGATTTTGAAGGTAATTTAGGACCCACCTTTTGCTTTCTGGAGTTGACGGTATTGAAATCCAGTACTTCTGTCTGGTTAAATGTGCTCTTGAAATATTCTGATCATTTTAAAATGTCAATAGTGTTACAGGAAAAAACAGAAAACTTGTTTACCAGCAGCAGAAGCATCTACAGTCCCAGGTCACATCCTCATCCAATCCAAGGTATGCTATTCCATATTCCCTCATTGAGTTAATTAGCTGATTTGCTTTCCATGCCCTATGCCAAACCCCCACCTCCCTCTGAGGGAAAACAGGGATTGTCAGCAGGGCTCAGCTCAACAGCCAGCCCTGCTAAGAGAAGATTTTTCCAGGCAGTCCCACTGGTCATCCAGACCACCGGTCAGCCCATCTTTTGGCTCAGCTTATATTTTTAGGAGCACTGCAGGTGCCTGTTCATTTACTACAATGATCACCCTGGCACATCAGAATTTTGACAATATTTTCTCCACACCCCTGCCCCTAATTCCCCAGTGATGCTGTTGTGCACATCCTACCTGTCCAAAACACTCACTGGGTAAACCAGAACAAATCTTGGGTAAGCCAGACCCCAGGACTGCTGATTACATCTTTAACCAGCAGGTCACAATAGTTTATTGTCTGGCTGGTTCACCATAGAATTTAACCCTTTGGAAACACTGGCTGCCTGATCCGTGCCAAATTCCTGCTCAGGAGGCTTTGATGTATGGCACGAATTACCGGTAATAAAGAAAATGATATATGGGATGGATTAATCAAATCATAAATTTCTTAAATCTCTATGGCAGTCCATAAATCAAATTTGGCTGGATGTTACTGGCCCCTTTCTCAATGTAAAATAGGAGGTAGAGATGACCTGTACATACAGAGCAGGGCATTGTTTTTGGTGGTGATTTGGGAAACTCTGGTTAAATGATTAAAGCAAGTGAACACCTTTTCTCTAAGGAGCATACATGTAAGTATTTTGAGGTATTTTTTAACTGGGAAACAATTGTCAGGGAAGAAATTTCACACAGATTTAGTCACAGCTACTCCTACTACTTAATCAGATCTTCTCCAGTACGGTCCTATGAGTTCTCACTAGCTCTCACTAGCATGCAAGATCACTGACTCCTGGTTTTACACATTTATTACTGTGTGGGCAAAAGGTGTCATTGGAACACACTTGGCCAACAAAGGTCCACATTCTCCTTCGGTTTCTTGGGAGTCCCCATTGAGTAGTTCACCTACCAGCAGGGTAGTGTACATTCTGTGCCAGGACTTTAGAAAATTATTATTTAGAAATACATGTTCATGTATTTCAAGCTTCACTATCAAAAATGCATGCACTTTTTGGAAGGTAAAATGTGAATATTCCCACACTAAGAGTTAAACCAGATACAGAACAGCTACTGGATGAGGCTAAACATGGCACAGCTTGGGTTAGCTTAAGTTTCATGAGGCAGAGACAGGTCTTTCCCAAGCACTGATGGCTATCCTAGCCAGACCTTCCAACCATTCTAACTTTTTAGGGTTTTGCCCCATTATGTGTGCAAAGCAGCTGGAAACCCTGGAACAGAATATGCTTCTGAGAGCCCAGTAATCAGCATCCCTTCACTGCTGAGATTCAGGTGGATCCCAAAAAGGTCCTGCTCCATCTGGGCTGATTCACAAGAAATACACAACTAAGGGCAGCAGAGTATCAGTCTTACTCTTACTTTATTTCCAGTAAAAACTATCACATGGAATCATCCCTTTAGACTAAGCCCTCACCCAGCTCAGACTGCCCCTTGTTTCTAGCCCACTTAGAGGTACAATTCCCAGCTCCTGCACCCATCATCCCTTGCTGGTTTCATGTGTGGGGCTCCCTCCAACCCTCACATGAGCCCTGCCTAACACCAGTCCTCCTCTTAGGACCTTTGCGGTTCCAGTCAAAACTGGATTCATGATCATGCCATCAGACAGGCTCCCTGGCCTTTGGACATCCCGGGCGTTTGTTCTGAGGTCTTCACAAAGTAAGAGTGACAATGTGCCCAGAGTGAGCTGCCCCACAGCCCAGACATCAATACGTGTTTACCAGAGGGAGCAGCAGGCTTCAGAAGTTCCATTTCTTTTTGGCTGTCCACAAGAGACATGAAACAAGGAGATTAAACACCAGGAATAAGCACCTATAAATAAAACTGACTATTTAAATCCACCAAAGCCAGGACATTCATTATGAAATCTCCCGCTCTTCTCCAACACCAGCACAGCAGTGCTTCTGATTTTGTTTACAGCTGCACAGGACAACAGAGCATCAACCTTCACTTTGAACGTGGCTGTTGCTCTGCCAGGCTGTGGGGAGCCCTTAGTCACTAATTATCAAAGCCCTGCCCTGACCAAAGGACTGCAGCTGTGGATTATTGTTTCCCTTCTCCAAAGGAAAATGAAAGCACTCACCGAACAAACCCATCTACTTAAAAACCTCTGACAAAGCTGAACCTGAGGCTAAGTGGGAGAGGGTTAAAAAAAAGCCCTGGGATGCTCTTTATGTGGAGCCAGGAGCGGGGGATGCAGCAGGAATTTTCAGGCTGTGCCTGGCAGCGGATGCCCTCTGTTGGCATCTTTCAGGAATATGATCCGGCGCACAGGCTGGCAGCTCGCATCCCTGGAATTTACCCGCTCGTTTATCCCTTGCCCGCACGGAACAGCCGCAGAGCTGGGGCTGATCTGCGAGCAGAGCAAGCAGCAGCCCCTGCCCCGGTCACCCGCCTGCCGAGCCCCCGGCGCTGCCCCTGAGCGCCAGAGGGAATATTTGCACAGCCAGCTCGGTGCAGCAACGCAAACAGCGGGAGCGGGAGCTGCCGAGCCTTCCCACCTCGCTCCGCCTGTGGCCGGCAGCTGTGGGAGATGCTCCTGGCTCGCTTTGCAGGGCACATCCAGCCCTCCTCGCTGGGTGCAGGGGCAGAGGCTGCCGGGGCAGCAGATTTCCGCCGGGATCAGCGCTGTCAGCAGCATCGGAGCTGCAGAGGAGCAGAGGGAGCACCAGGGGGGAAGAAGGCAGTGAGGCACAAGCAGGAGCTCGCAGCACGCAGAAACTGAGTTTGCAGACGATCATTTCTCCTCTCAAGCCCTTGAATCACATGTATTAAAAATCCCCAAACGTGCAGCATGGCCTCTCCTGGCTCTTGCTGCTGCCACACAGCACAACAGGTTGGGAAACTGCTCTGCTGTGGTGGAGCTTCCCCCTGCCCCACACACCCCCAAAGGAGGAGCCTGGATAAATAGACAGCTTTAGGGAGAACTTGTGGCCCCAGAATCATGGAATAGCCTGACTTGGAAGGGACCTGCAAGAATCATCAAGTCCAAATCCTGGCCCTGCACAGGACACCCCAACAATCTCATTGTCCAAACACTCCTGGAGCTCATCAGGCTTGGGGCTGTGACCATTCCCTGGAATAAACCAGCTCGATGCTTCTAGAAGTCACCATGACACATCTCAAAGGACGCATCCTTCCTTGGAGAAAGGCTGGGCGCGAAAAGGTGACCCGGAGGGCTCAGTTCCAGTGTGCAGCATCAACCAGGGACAAAAAGCCCACCCGTGGACCCCTGCCTGGCTCAGCCCCACCTCATGCTTTACAGCGCTGCTGATTTTGCCTTTCCTGCCCACCCAGCCCTGCTGAGGTGCCCTGGTCAATAAACAGTGATGCAAATGGCACTTCTGGCCCCAACATCCAGGTGCCACAAGGGCTGGTGCTCACTCAGGGCCAGGAGCTGAGGAGCTGCTGGGCTTCCCAGCCCGTCCCATTATACCTGAGCAGGGTCAGCTGCTAAGAACCCACAGCACCGGAGAGGTTTGTAGGGACAGGCAGATCCAACATCCATCTGTGAGGCCACTCAGTGGGGCACAGAGCAGCATAGCCATGAAAAGTGTAGAGACAGTCCCAGGGAGGTTCAAGTGCTCAGTCTGGGCTTAAATATCACCTGTGATGGTTGGCTTAGGTGGGGCTGATCCAGCTGTGAGAGCCCATTCACTCTCCCTGCTCTGTCACCACTGGAGAAGCCACGTGCATCACTGGCAGATGGTGGCTGTAATTCATTGTCTGCTGAGGAAGGAGATCAGTCATTCCCAAGGGTTGTTCTCCTAACACAGCATGGCCAGGCTTTGGAAGGGTCAGCTGTGGCTTTGCAGAGTCCTGGGGCTCTGGGCAGCACTGCCTGACTTTGGGGATCCCACCAATGTGATGAGTGACATCACTCATTGACATTTGTTTTACCAGCAGGGGAAGGTTTCTAAGCTGTACGTGTTGAATATCCCCTTCCCCCAGGAGCAGGGAGAGGGGACCTTTCAGGCTGGGACTAGAGGTGATGTCTCCGGGTGCTGGGCTTTGCCTTAGACACTGCTGAAAGCAAGAGGCACAGGGGGGCACCATTTCTAAATTTGCCTTTCATGGAAGTACAAAGCTGTGATGCCACTATTCACTCCTTCCTCAACAGCTGTCTTTAAAATAAAGACAATAAAGAACAAACACAACAATTTTAGTGAATGATTTGTGGCTATTTTATTGCCAAAGAAAGCAAAAGCAAACTCTGAACCAGAGGAAATCATAAACAATAAATGATCATTATTCCAGTTACAGTCTCCTCTGCACTTCTCTCTGAGGACACTTTGAAACAGATTATATATGGTAAGAATGGATTTACCCTTGGAGGGGATCTAAGTACCTCTTTCCTAAAATGAGTTGTAATCTTGTTTTAATGGTAGATAAAAAACAAGGCACAGACATGGCTTGTCTATTTGTAAGCAAGGGGAAACTTGTAAATCCTATTTTGGTATTTTAAGGATAACCTTATAATCAGAAACATGAATAATCTTAAGCAAACCCTGTGAATCCAGTGCAAATGCTTAAGTCACTTATTCAGAAGAAACCATAGGAAGATGCACCTTAAGAAAGGCACATCAAAGAATATAACAGTGCTTATATCTGAATAAAATCACAGTCTTGCCCTGTGACTGAAGTTTGGGCAGTCTCTCAATTGCAAGAAAAAATTTCTAACCAATTTGGTGTGTCCTGGACAAACTCTCAGTATTATGAGTCATAAAAGCATCTGATGTCCCCTTAAAACTGAAACCTGGAATGGTTTGGGTTGGAAGGGATCTGAAAGATCTTTCATTCTACCCCCTGCCATGGGCAGGGACACCTTCCACTATCCCAGGCTGCTCCAAGTTCCATCCAACCTGGCCCTGGGCACTTGCAGGGATCCAGAGGCAGCCACAGCTTCTCTGGGAAATTCTCAGAGCATTTTAAGAGTTTTTCATTTATTCAGTCAATTTTCTGAGTAATTCTTCCAGTTTCACCAGAGCTTAATAGTGACTGAAATTCTGCTTCCAATAAGCCCGGACGACCTCACTTTCATGTAAGAAATCTTCCAGCTCTCCAAATAGATTTTAATTTAGTTAATTCTTAAAGAGCGCCTTGAAACTTGAGCAGCCATTAAAGAAGTTATTGTCCTTTTTTCCCTAACAACGCTTACTGAGGTGCCTCTTGACAGAGGACTAATTCCCCAATTAATATAAATATTCTTTTCTTCATATCAGGGCCTGACTGCAGCAGCACCTGACCTTGCTGTGTCGTACCTGGAGCATCTCCCCAGCCACAAATCCAGTGCAGGCGGAGGAGGTGCTGTGCGTGTCTCTCACAGATGCACAGCACTTGTCATTTCAAACCTTTAAGGAATCACCCAAGCTTTACAGCAACAAGAGGGAACACGAGCTGAACAGAAGGAACAAACACCTTCCACAGCCTGATTTCCTGTCCTCAGTTTGGTTTGCTTTGAAGTCTTGAACGTGTTTATAGGCAAAATTACTTTCAGTAAGAATAATATATATCTCACTCCTTTTGACTGTATATATTTTTCCTTAACTAAAAAAAAAAAAAAAGCCTGATTTTTTATCACATGGATCTGATAACACATTCCTACATTTTTCCTTAATTTTCTGGAGGGTTTATTTTTTTGCAATAAAACTCACATCTCTTCTGAATTACTCTCCTATATGCTGGTTTGGTTTTTTTCCCCCTCTTGTTAGCTGTTGTGCATTGACCAAATGGTTTCTGGCTTTGCAATCTGTCACCAGTGCTACATTTACAGCTTACAATTAAGAGCTTCCATTAAATATTTTGCACAAAGATATATGTTCCAATAACCAATCCTTATATATTTTCCAATATATAACAAAAAAAAAAGAGTATTGAAAAGCAAACCAAGATTGAAGTTAGAAAAATGGCCTTTAGGGCCTGGATAAATATTCAGAGTGTTTTCTAGCCACGGATGTTATCTCTTTTGATACTAAGGTTGCCCTTGGGTGACAGAAGGCAGAATCTTTTCTGGATTTCCATAAATGAGACTGAAAGTCTTCTTTGGCAAAGCTGGGCTGATATTCACGGCAAGCATCCCGGATATTTTTAAAATGGCATGTTTTTGATGACTTAGCATATGTTAGCATGGCATACATTAGCAGCGCTCCAAGGCATTTCCCTCCTCAGTGCAGATATCATCCCCTTAATTGCGGTAGGAACCCCCATGCTCTTCTCTCTTTCCCTTACAGGGCTCTGAATCACGCCACAGGTTTCTCCTGGTCCCCACCATGCCCCCAGGTGAGATCAAGGTCTGCCTGATGCTCACTCAGCTGGAGGTGTGAGAGGAGCAGGTCCCCACAGCCACAAAGCCTTTGTGCTCCTGTCACCAGCCCAGAGCGGATTTGACGCCCACGGTGGGTTTGGTGGCCAAGTGCCAGCAGCGGGGACCAAGATTTAAGGACAGAGCAATCTGCTGGGTGACTGGAGGTGGCCAAGTGCCACCAGGAGGTGCTTGGCAGGACTAGCAAAGCTGGCATCTCGGGCACAACCCCGGCTGGGAGAGAAGGAGGACAGCACGCTCTCCTGGAGCCTCGCGCTCTGCTATGGCCTGAGCAGAGCAGATGTCAACCAAGCTGGGCTCCTTCCCGTGCCCTGGCCATGGCAGTGGGGCTTGGCAGCCTCCCAAGGACACAGACAATGGGAGGCTGACTGTCTGCACACCATTTCACACTGTCTTGGCGTGCAGTATTCTCTTCTGCCCGGCTCTTGGAAGCAGCACGGGGCTGCCTGGCGCCGGTCCTGACACAGGGCTGAGGAGCAGGGGAAGGCTGGGCCCTCTCTCTGCTCCTCTCCTCGGCTTCTGCCCATCTCCCGGCAGTTACTGTGTGCTCCTGTTTCTTCATTAAACAGTGATTCCGCAAAGGAAAATCCAGGGATTTCCTGCTCATCAGAGAGGGTCTCCAGGTTGGACCAAGTCTATACAGGCCACTTGCACCCGAAGGCTTCTCTGTTCAGCCTCTGGGGGTCCATTTGGGATGGTCCAACAGGACGTTTCCCTGCTGTCTGCTGCGCTCTGGTGGAGATGCTGCTTTCAGGCTCGCTGCCAGATTGTTGAATGCCTTCTCCTGTACCTCTTCACCTCCTGACCCAGAAGACCAGGAGCTGGAGGATGTCTTTTCTTAAAAATACAAAACAAGGCCCCTAAAACCAGCAGATGAACCCCAGGGTGAAGGTTTTTCCTTCTCTGCTCAAATCTCCCTCTGGTGCTGCAGAGCAGCCAGCAGCAGCTGGGACACTGGCAGGGGTGAGGACTCACATCCCACCCCAGAAGCTTGTCATTCTGCCACCTCCCAGGTGACCGTGTCTCTGGCATATCCCCCTCTTGCCAGGCCTGAAAAAGCTGCAGGAGCCATTTAACCAAAGGGAAAACATTAAATTAAACATTTTCCCAGTCTGTCTGCAGTGCAGCAGTGCGTGCTGGGGCCACACAGGGCAGTTCCCAGCGATGCAGAGCCTGGGTGCATCCTAAGCTCTATTTACACCCACCCACCCATCCTCAGGTAAGTCTTCATTCTCTTCTGCCAGGTCTCCCCTGAGCTGCCCTTCCAACCCCTGCCTTTGGCTAAAACTTTTAGTCCAATCCAAACCCCAGGCATAAAAAAAATTGCAATGAACTTCTCCCCCCAAAACTGGCTCTATAAACAAGCCTTGCATAACCCCAAAAATTTTCCACTTTCCTTCTTTTCCAGACTGTTTTTTTTTCTTGTGAATGATTTCTTCCAGTTCTCATCATTCCTGGTGCTTCCCCCTGATTTCTCTGCCATTCTCCCACCTCTTCCTTCCCATGCGGTAACTCCTGCGGCCATGGAGCTCTGCTGTGGCATCCCCAGTCCCTGGGATTAATGATGTCTCCTGCATCATCTGCCTTCTTACACAACCTGGGATGATATTTGTCCTTCCTGTACCAGCGCGATATCACTGACTTGTGCTGTGGAAAGAAATCAACCTTAGATCTTTTTCTGCTCAAGCGCAGCCTAAGCTCACCTGTGCACTGTATCGGCCCAGGGCATATTACTTTCTGGCTGTCCCACATGAATCCCAACCTCTTATTTTTTCAGTCCATTTCCTAAGTTTGTCACAGAGGTGGTTAAAGAAGGGTGTCCTTAGCAAATCCATGGTCTCCAAGATTCTTGTCCTTGGCACCTTCCAGATAACTGTAAATAATGCATTCATATCTTTCCATCAGGATTTTTCACAAACTGAAGATTAAATGGTGGGTCTAGAATTCCCCATATTCCCAATAATTTATAAAAGTTGGGCATTTTTGTCCCTTTTCCATCTTCTGGTCCATCCAGGGATAACCACTAATGACTCTGAGATTGCCATAACCAGTTCTGCAAGTATCCATGCCTTAAATTCACCAGGTTTGGAATAATCTTCCCAGGAAGGTTTTCTTCCTTGCCTCTGTCAGTCAGCAGCTGGCTTATCACCAGGAACAGAAGGGATTATATCCCTTGTAAGCATTTTATCCTCTTATCTATGGATGTCCATTATCTGTCCATCACTCTGGAGCCCTTGCCCTCTGTGCATTTTTTGTAGCGCCAAGTTGCACGAGTCAGACTCTTCCTCACACCAAATTCTGCGTAATTAGAGCCAGCAGCACAGGATGAGTGGCATCAGCCACAAGTAGCAATAAGGGAATTTTGATTAGATATGAGGAAAAACTTTCCCAAGGGTGGTTGAATGGAGCTTGGATGAAGTTCCAAACCTGGAAGTGTTCAAGACCAGGATGGATGCAGCTTTGGACAGCCTGGTGCAGTGGGAGGTGTCCCTGCCCACGGCAAGGGTTGGAACGAGATCATCATCCAGGTCCCTTCCAACCCAAACTATTCTAGGATTCTACAACAAGGGTGGTTGAATAGAGCTTGGATAAAGCTCCAACTTTGGAAGTGTTCATGGCTCAGCTGGGCCAGGCCTGAGCAGCCTGACCCAAGTTAGACCTGCTTTGGGCAGGACTTGGACCCTTCAGAGGTTCCTGCAGTCTGTGGTTTTGCAGTTCAGCGTCTCCTGTCCAGTTTCCTTCCTCTGGCTGGGGTTGAGGCTCCTATTACTTCCCTCCTTTTTGGTTTAGCCACATATCCCTCCTGGTCAGGCTAAACCATCTCATCAGAGTGGAGATGTGCTTTGGGAAGGTTTGGGGATTGAGAAGTTGGCTTTACTCTAATAAAAAGGGATGGGGAGTAGGACAAAGTAAGAGACAAATTAAAAACCTATTTTATTGAAAATTCCAGCCTGGCTGTCACTGCTGGAAAGAGATCTTAGACAACAGAGCTACTTTCCCTTGAAGTGAAGTCTTTCAGCTTTCTCAACAATAGGAGATCAAAACCCAAATAAGAAGCGATTTTTTAGTATCTGAATATCTTAATGGGAAAGTCCCCAGGAACTGCTCATCTACTTTTACCTGCAATTACACATTAACAGTGCAGACCAGAATATTTTCCAGGTGTAAACAGTACAAGGTCTTGTCATCTAGTTTTGCTATCACAGCCCCCCATTCTATTTTTTTGTTTCCCCCCTGTTATCAGCACCATCAGGGACCTGATGAGGAACACAAGGCAGAGGAATGCCCAGGAAGGGCTGTGAAGGGAGATCTTTGCACTCCTGTGTGCCTGCCCGGCCTCTTATTGACAGAGCTTCCAAGATGCTCACAGATAGCCTTGCTGCAGGTCACAGCTCCCTGGGATTTATTCCAGTGCCATGGAAAAGTGAGGAGGATGAGGGCAGAGCAAGTGAGGACTGAAAATGTTGCTGTGGGTAAAGTGATTATAAAAAGAATTTCTTTTTTAATGCAAAAACCTCTATCCTGACAAAGGCTCCATCTCTGGGAGAGGTTTTTCACCATCCAGTCCCCCACCCCTTTGCATCAGAGCACTGCAAAATGTACTTGGAAGAGCAGTGAGTTCGTTTTAACCGATAGCATTCAGTGCTTTTTACTGTGCTATTCATCCACATGACAAAGCTGAGAGGGGAGCCCATACTTCTTCCTGACTTTTTATTGCTTTTCAGCCCAGTGGGAACCAGCAGACATGAAAAAAAAAGAAGTGGTTTAACCGCAAAATATGTTTAAGCTCTTTTCTTTTTCTTTTTTTTTTTTTTTTTGGCATGTCAGGAAAAAGGAGGAGGGCGAGGGAGGGCGAGTGAATAGCAGTGGCAGAACAGCCAGGAACTAAGAGTCATGAAATTAAACCAAAACCCAGCCAAAATCCAAGTGCTTGTGAGCCTGATCCTACACAGAAAGGGTGAGGTTTGAAGTTGAGGATTGGTGACAACCTTCAAATGCCGGGATCACCGTATTATCTCAGAATCCCATATTGGTTTGGGTTTGAAGGGATCTTCAATCCCATCTCATCCCACTCCCTACCATGGGCAGAGACACCTCCCACTGTCCCAGGCTGCTCCAAGCCCTGTCCAACCTGGCCTTGGGCACTGCCAGGGATCCAGGGGCAGCCACAGTTTCTCTGGGCACCCTGTGCCAGGGCCTCCCCACCCTCACAGGGAACAATTCCTTCCTAATATCTAATTTAAATCTACACTCTGTCAGTGGGAAGCCATTTGCTCATGTCCTGTCATTACAGTTCCTGACAAAGCCTGACTCGGTGTGACTTTTTTTCTCAATTCCAAGGAGGTTTTTAATGTATATTTACACATTTAATGTTTTCTGAATTAGAGGAAGAACCCTCTGCTTAGCAGAGCTGTTGCTGATGCATATCACACCAGGAAAGTCTAAGAAATAAAACAGTATTTACATGATCCCAGATGTTTCCTTTATTTGGTTGATTTGAAACTAAACTCTCAGATTGACCCAAACACAAGCATTTCATTAACTCTTTGAAAAAAAACCCTTTACATTTTATCAAATAACAAAAAACCCCCAAAAAACCAAACCAAAACAAAAAAACAACCTGCCTTTGATTTGGGAAATAGTTTTGTGAAGAACAAGGACGTTTTGAGCAGTTCCCCATCAGAACAACATCAAAAGTTGTGGCTGGCTGCACAGTCCCTTCCGTGCCCCCGCCTGCCACCACCCCCAAACCCCAGCTTTAATGGGGAGCAGGGGGCACCGAAATCTGCCCCTCCAAGAGATCAGCAGAGGGTTTCCCAACACGTGCCCGCTCCCGGCTCTGAACAACACAACTCCCCGCCAGCTCCACGCTCTGCTCCAGAGTCTTTTAAGAGTTTCTTTTTCTCATAACCTCTCCTGATAAAGTGATTCTCTCCAGCTGAGCCCAGCCTGGCTTCAATCGGGCTTGTTCAAGGCAAGCATATTAACTCCTTCCCCGCCAAGAGCCTCCACAGGACGTGCTGGGGCGCAGGGCAGGGTTTGGAGCGTGCTGTGCTTGGTGCTGCGTTTACTGCAGTGGAAAGAGCCTTGGCACTGAAGTCGCTTTGAATAATTGAAAGGGCTGTTTTGGGGAAAGATGGGTTATTTCTGCGACATCACTTTTTTAATAGTAAAGTGTGCCTTGGACAGGAGAGTTGGGAGAACTCATCCAGTGTCTGCAGCTGAGAGGGAATTACTGATTTGCTTATTTTTTACAAACAGTCGCCAAAAGCATTTGATACTTGTTAAAGCACTGTCAAGTTTGTGGAGTGGGGGCTGTGGTCAGTTCCAGGCACAGACAGGACTCTTCTGTTTTCCATTCCAGAACTGCATCAACCCAATTACAGATATTACCCCTGATCCACGTGTGAAGGGAAGGGCTGCTCTGCTTTTAAGTGATGTTGAGTGGCCGGGCCCCCTGCTGACAGCCACAAGCACTGTCCTCCTCCCAACAAGCCAGTTTGGATGGAAGGTGCCCCTGCCCATGGCAGCGAGGCTGGAACTAGATGATCATTGGGGTCCCTTCCAACCCAAACCATTCCATGATTCTCTGATTCTTTGATTGCTGAAAACCTGGCTCAATACATGAGAGATGAGATCACCCTGGGGTACTTTTCTTTGTGGGGAAAAAAAATTAGAAATACCAACCCTCCCTTCCCCAGGTTGGAGAACAAGAGTAAACGAAGAGTAAGTTGTTCAGAGATGATCTATTTTGGCTCAGAAATCTGCTCAGGAACTTTTTTCCTAATGTCTTTTTCCTGATCAGGCAGTGTTCTCCCAGCCTGTCTCCTAATGACCAGCATTAGTTTGCATTAGATGGATTTGCGATGATTTCTTTCTGCCTGGCTGCTAAGCCTGTGAGCAATGCAAATGAAGTTCTGCTCCCTGTGCCCCATCTGGCAAGAGCAGCTCCCCCATTTGGGTTTGCTGCCTCCTCAGCTGCTCTCCCTCTCTCGCATCCCACGGTGGTTTGATCTGCCTGGATTTTGGAGTCCCTGGGTGTTCACAGATACCCGCCAGGGCTCGGTGCATCCCAGCCCCAGTCATTCCAAACAGCTTGCTCTTGGATGCAGGATGGGGACTCCCAGGAGAGGGCTGGGGAAAAACGGTTGGTGTTCAAGTGCTGCTTTGCAGGAGTAGAAAAGAAAAGGTGCTGTGCTTCCCACTGATGTGCCTCAAGGAAGTGGAACCCATGACAGGATCATGGAATTGTTTAGATTGGAAAAGCCCTCAAAGATCACTGAGTCCAACCATTAACCCAGCACTGCCAAAGCCACCATTAACCATGTCCCCACGTGCCACATCTAACCAACTTTTAAATCGCTGCAAAGGATGGTAACTGCACCACTGCCCCGGGCACTGTGCCAGTGTTTGACAATATTTTCAGTGAAGAAATGTTTCCTAAAATCCAATCTAAACCTTCCCTGGTGCAACTTGAGGCCATTTCATCTTCTACTGCTTGGTACTTGGGAGAGGAGAATGACCCCCACTGGCCACAGTCTCCTGTCAGGTACTTGCAGAGAGCATCAGCCCAGGAGAGCCGGGCTGGTCACCCCCTGGGAATAACAAGGGGTGGGACCAGAGAGTGACCCTGAGGTGGGAGCTGAAGCCCAAACCTTGGCCCCCACCGTCCCTGTCCCCTCTCACACCCTGTGGATGTGATCACCTGGATCAGGACAGAAGGAAAGGAGGTTTTTGGGAATGTGGCAGGTTATGCTGAGGTCTGTCCATTCTCCCTGCCAGCACAAGGTCACAGTGCCCTCACAGGGTGGTAGGAGGTGAAGCTTTAGCTTTAGAGATTGAAAATTATGAAATAAGGTGAATCAGAACCTCCTTCCCCTCTCTCTGGCCTCAGCTCCCACCTGGGGGGAAGTTATTTAGGAGGAGAGGGGGGATCCTTTTTGGGATGCCAAAACCAGAGGGGGGAGGGGAGGCAGGAAATGCACCTTGTCATATCTACCCAGTGGCTGACTCACATTTAGGCACTGCCTGCTCTCTCCTGAACACGTGCTAACAGGAGACAACATCAAGGTTCATCTTGACCATCCACCAAGGTACCCTGTCACCACAGGGATATTAAAACTTGTCAGGTTATGCATATTTCAAACCACCCTGTCTTTTCTGGCAGCAGAGACAAGGCTGGAGGGCCTGGGAGAGAAATGGCATCGGGTTTGTGTCCTTCTCAGTGCTCCTTTGAAAACATTTGGTTTCTGCACCCTTGAGGTGACACTTGGTTGCTGTCAGAGATGTCTGATGGCCAAGGACAGCGTGGATGGCTGTAAAGAGGTGTCACATCAGAGCAGCAGCGATTCTTCTCTCTTCCCATTGCCCCTCCTCATCCTTGGCACTGTGCTAATGACACCACCAGGTACCCAGCCACAGGGAATTAAGCCTCTTGTTTTTTCAGTGATAATGAATGAAAAGTGCCTGCTGGGTCACATAAAACTGTTGAAAGAACAGTTGGGGCTTCCTGCGAGAGGGATAATAGTTAAGAAAGCTGAAATTCTGAGGAAAAGGGATTATGAATCACCAGTAATATTTACAGTGCAAATCCCTATTCCCTGTATTTCCACTTGGTTCCTTCTCCTTTCCAGGGCAATTATTTCCAGGAACACACAGCAGAGCCCCATGCTACATAAATAAATCAAGCCCGAAGTGTCTGACAGAGCTCATGGACACCTTGTACCCCGGCTGTGCCACCTGCTCCAAACAAGGGGGTGAGAGCAAACAGGGTGTCCCTTCAGCTGTGCAGTGAAGCTGCTTGTGGCTTAGCAAAGCATCCTACACCAAATCATGTGGGACTGTGAAGCTGGCGAAACATCTGGGCAGCTGTGCTCAAGCACCACAGTTCTAAATTATATTTAAGCTTTATATGCTGGAGTTATGAGTCCTCAGCTGGTGCATAGACCTTCCAGGGTTGTCCCACCCGGGGTTAAGGGGTGGCTGAGCACTTGCAGCCAGGCACGTGCAGCCCAAAGCAAAGCACTCCCTTTTAGGATGCTCATCAGCACTTCTTCCTTGGAGGTGGCCAAAGACAGGGATGGGCAGCTGCCAAGGGAGAGCAGCACGTCCCTGAATGAGAAGGGACTGTGAAGTGGGACAGGGAATATGCAAAGAGGGGGAAGAAGCAAATGGTAGTTTGTGCTGGGCAGGTGCCAGTTGAAAATGTAAGAGCAGATCAAACACAGGCAGGTTAATGAGAGGGCCATTCCCAGGCCTCCCAGAGTGGGGAGAGCAGGGACAGGCTGGACGGCAGGCACTGAGTGATATTCTGTAATTAGCTGGCAAATAGAATATGATCTTTAGTGTAATTGCTCGGAATAATGTCTCGCAGCCCCGATCCGTGCGTTACACACCAAGCGCAGCAACCCAGCTGCCACAGCAACTTTGCCTCCCTTTGTTTCCCCTTGCCTGTCATTTCTAATCACATCGTTCCCAAATTTGATTGCATCATCTCCGAGCATCAGTTGCCAGGGCAACCCCACAAAGTCATTACAGGCATGAGATGAATACCTTACCCCCTTTGAGGACAGGTTATCTGGCCATCCCATTGTGACCCCCAACTCGGATTCCTTTGTGCCTTTTCAAACAGATGTAAGACCAGGTGAGAGGCTCATCCCTGACTTCTGTGGGAGCAGGAGCGATGCAGGGAACTGTCACTCAAAGGTTGGACAAAAAGACCTGAACAAATGGAGCAATTTAACATTAGAAGCGGGGCCTCCAGCCAAGCCACGCTGCTGCTCAAAGAACAGGGCCAGAGTGATGGTGGCTGGACAAATCACCCGTGCCAGACCTCACTGTGGCCATTCCCTTCCATAAACACAAGGTAAGCTGTGGTCTGTGTGGGATTTGTGCAGCCAGGGGGAATATGTGTGCATCTGGGCAGGGGATGGCACACATGGCCTGGCACATGACCTGTCACAGCTCTCCTGGCCAGAGAAGTAGCGGTGGAGACTCAAGGCCAGGTTGGATGTGGCTCTGATCAAGCTGCTCCAGTTGAAGATGCTGAAGGGGGTTGGACAAGATGGCCTTTAGAGGTGCCTTCCAACCCACACCAGTCCAGATTCTATGATTCTGTGTCACGGAAGAGGCTTCAGCAGGAGCCACCAGAGCGTGCAGCTGGTGCTGGCGCAGCATGTGAGTGCTGGGCAGCAGAGCTACCTCCATCTCCATCTGTCCCCTCTTCTTTGCCATGGACCCCTGTGTGAGGAGGTTTCCACTGTACGTGCACATCAGTGCAGGCAGCATTCAAACTTTGCTCTGGGTCCACAGGGGAGCCTCTGGGCAGCAAAATCTGGGGGTGGGAGGTCTGCAGAGGTCAGATGGATAGAGCTGGTGTGGCCCCTCACAAGTCCCGGATGTGGCAGGGTTTGGCATCACCCCCAGCCCCAACATTTCAAACACTTTCTCTCCCAGCAGAGGTTGAAGTCCTCCTCATCAGCACTCCTGCTCTCTGTCCCAGCCCTCGCGTTCTCCAGCACCATCCTTGCAGCAGAGCCAGCTTTTCCCTTTTCCACACCAGCACCTCCCTAAACCTGCAGCCAGGGCGCGTGTGCTCCCAGCCCCCAACAGAGCAAGGCAGAGAGATGGAAGATATTGTTTTTCAGGTGGAATAGCTTCCAAAACGCTACATTTGCAGTCAAAGTGCTGTTTGGAATGCATATGAACCACTGCCTGCAGCAATGAGAAACAAAGCCATTAAAGTTTAGATAGCAGTGTTTTTATTTTTAACCAAATGAGTCAGTCTCCCCTCCAGCTCTGAGCAGGGGAGGGGGAGAAAGTTGGGCAGGAGAGTTCAGAAAGCCTTAACCCCGCTGGGACCCTGCTGCAGGGAAGGTTCAAGCAGTCTGCTCTGTTTAATTGTGCCCAGAAAAAGTATTTAAGCTGAGGTTGTTGTTGTTTTGATGGTGCTTTGGCAGGGTGGAAATTTTGTTTATTTTCCCGGATTATAATTAAAAAATATAGTTTCAGGACACTTAATGCATCTCTCTTCCCTCCCCACATCCAGGAGGCCTCATGTTGCCTTTTCTTCTCCTGCATCCCAGGCTGGGGGAGGTGAGCACCCAGGTGTTTGGGATACTGCAGGCTTCCCGTTGAGCTTCCCTGTTAATAAGAACATGCTGAGGGAAGAGGATGACCCAGGGAGGCGGCCTGCTGTGGTGCTGTGTGTCTGTGGTGTCTGTGTGTGTGAGGTGGGTGCACTCCCTGCCACACCAAGGCCAGGCTGCAGCTCCTTGCTGAGCACGTCCAGCACCAGGCACAAACTGCATTTCAACAAGAACATGGTTCTGGCTACTCCTCCAGCAGTTTCCCTCCCCATCCCAGCCTGTTTCCAAGGTTCCTATCCCTGTAGCATCTCTAAGAAGATGTATCCAGCTGTTAAAATATGCCTGCACTCGTGCTGTCATCCTGAGCTGCCGCAGGAGGCCCAGCCCTGCAGCCCCAGGCATCTCAGCACGTCCTTAATTTAAACCTCAGGCCCTTTTGCTGAATTGGGCAGCAAGTGCTTGGCCACTTGCAGGAGAAAAACCCCAAATCCATGGAGAATTACAAAATTACATTCCTGCCTCTATTTATTGGTTTTCCATGCCATATGGAAATTTATGTAAATACACAAATGAGAAAGAGGCCCCGGAGCTCTGGTGAGTTTGCCAATGAGCCACCAGTGCTCCAGACATTGGCCATTGTTGATGCTTTAGGAGATCAGAGGGAGAGAGAAGAATTCTGGCTCCAAGAGTTGTCCAGAGACATGGCTTCTTTTATTCTTTTCCGACACAATAAATACTGTTCTCCTCAAGAGCCATCCCAGCCTCCCCCAGCTGCTCCAGTGAGTGATGGCTGTTCAGCCCCATCCCAGTCAGGCTCAGAAAATCAGGCTGCTCATGTGCCTTTGGATGTGGAGCAGAGTTTTTGGCAAGCAAATGCTGTTTACCAAATTCTGCATGTGAAGAGTGTGAACTGGTAGAGGAGCAGTGCATGGCAAAGTTAAAACTGAAGGAATGTGCCCATTCTAACCCACTGATGGGGGCTTGGGGCTCTTCCACTCCCCACAGGATAAGGCTTGACCCCACATGGGCTTCTGAAATGACTCCAATGTTTTCTGGAAGTAGAGGTGGCAGCAGGAGGCAGAAGGAGAAGCTTATCCACCCTTATATAACCTTCTCCATTTTTTTTTTTTTAAGTTATGAGGTGATGAAAGCTGTTCCTTTTCGGATCCCCCACCTTGGGAAAATGAAAAAACACCATGAGCCAGGTACCATTATCTGAGCTTGGCTGGACCAAAAGTTCATATTCAAAGTGTGAGTTTTGAGTAGCTTTTTATACATATACATACATTTACATGCATATTAAAAATGTATGTCTGGCTATGTATGTGACTAATTTGTGTGTATCAAATTTTTAAAAAGTGGTTCACTTATAGAATCACATCTTCCTCTCATTTTCCTTGCTTTTTCTAGGACTCAGCAGTCTTTTTTTACAGGATGAGGTTTCTTTTTATTATTATTTCTTGACTCAGCTTGGGAGGAAAGCTAGGATCTGCAGAAGACAGGGAGAAGTCTGAGCAAAATCTTGCCAGTAAAAAAAAAGGCTCCTTCTGTAAATTAAAGCTGGAGGAACACCTCTCAACTATGCAATTTCCCTGCTTGTTATTAATTAAGTTCAAGTTCAAATATTTTTGGCATAAACATTACCATTTGTACTTTGAACATGTATAATGCTTCATATGTGCTAGATGCTGTTGCTGTTTCAAAAGATTTATGTCTTGAGTAAATTATGATTTGGGTAATTGCATTCTGTCCACCCAAATCCATCCTGCAGCTCCACTGGAGTGTGGAATTCATCTTCCCTGCCTGGCCTGTGCCCCTCTGTGGTGCTGCCATGTGTGATTGAACAGCTGCTGCCTGTTCCCTGTGGGAGCAGGGATGTGTTCCAGTAGAAGGGTCGGGGTTGCTGAGGTGACATCACTCAACAGAGGTCTGCCCACAGCAGGAGTGTTGAGGCCATAGTGGGTGGAGTAGGTGGAAATGGATTTGCTTTCCATCATGCTCACAGTTCCATGTTGGGCTGGGCAAGGAGTTCATACGAAGCTCCAGATTTTGTGTGGCCAATGTTTGGCTCCTCACCAGCCTTGGCCATGGCTGGACTGGAGAACGAGCACACCCTCAGGCTGGTGGATGCTCTCTGGGAAGATGAGGGGAGTCCCACGATGGTGGTGCCTTCCCATGATGGGTTGAGCAGGTGCTGATGTTAACAGGGGACTCAGACTCTCATGGTATTTCTCTTCAAGCTCCCCATCCGTGCCCATCAAACTTTGCAGTTTTGTGTAGGTATAGCCGAGCTGGCCATGGTGTGCTGGCCCAGATTTGGGCTGTGCTCTGGCCAAGCCGTCCCTGTGTTTCACTGGTGAGCTCCATAACTCTGTGGGTGCATGGAAATCCAAGGGCACATCAGCTCTGCAGGCGCACAGGGAAGCGAGCACAGGGCCTTGTGTAGGGGACTGAAATGGTTCTGAAATGTGGTCCATATCAAGCTCTGGAGCTCAGTTGTTTGGTGGAAACAGCCCTGAACCCTTAAAACCTTTTCAGTTGAGTCTGTAAAGTCACTTATCACTTGCTTTGGGCTTCTCTTAGCTCTGCAGTGGGCACTGCTCTGACACAGACAAAGCAACAAACACCCACAGCTCTGTCTGAAGGGTCCCCTGAAGTGCCTGCAAAAACTGGTGCATTTGGAGTAAAAAAGATAGAAAAGCTTCCATCAAGACAGATTTCCTTCTCTGGAGTTATTTCACTTGTGTTACGAGTGGAAATAGCAAGTTCCCACTTCAATCAACAGCTCTTGGGAGGGGTCTGATGTTCAGCAAATGCTAAGGCTCCTTCAGCTCCTCCAGGGTCTCAGCAGAAACACAGGGTGTTGCTCGGTGCTGTGCTGTGAGCCCCGAGCTCTCCCAAACAGGGAGGGGAGAGGAAGGAGCACAGCGATGTGTTTGTCCTTTAGCTCTGAGTAGGCTGGGAGCAGGAGCAGGTAAATGGAATTTTAATTTCTTTTTTTCCATTTTTACCACAGTCACTTGGGTCCGGAGCTGCAGCTGTAAGAGAAGAGACATGATTCTACTGATAAAAGCAGGAGAATCAGCCTTCAAGGGCTCTCCAGTGGGCTGGGACTAACATGAGTCATCAGTCATGGTGGTGACTGGGGGTATTAACACACTTTTGACTAACATTTGCCAGCACGAATGCAAAGTAGAATGAACCTGACAAATCCAGAGTTATCCAACCTCCTATGCTTGGGGCAGCTACCAGAACGTAGAACTCAGAACTTCTGCTGGGCGCATTTCGTGTTCATCCTCAGAGTATGTGCAGCCCAGGATGCCCTGTACACGGCTGGTTCTCCAGGCTGGACTTTTTGCGCAGAGCCTGTTTCTTCACAGTCATGGGCATTTTTAGATAATTTTCCGTCTTTTTCAGCTTGGTGTGGCTGTCACTTCCAGCGGGTCCGTGGATACGTGGATGCAATGGCCACAGCACATTCACCAGGGAGCTGGGCAGCACAGATGTGAAAGGGCTGATGTGTCCAGATGTGCAGGGCTTGCTGGCCTCTGCTGTGGAGGTCCTCTGTACATTTGGAATTCTGTTGTTGCTACTCCTAGTGAGTGAGCAGACAAAAATAAGTCCTCAGACTCACCCCAGATCAAATTGTCAGGTGGAGAAAGAAGACACCTTTCACCATTCTCAAATATACAGTACAGGTTACCCAAAGAAATTGTGGGCATTCCATTCCTAGAAGTGTTCAAGGCCAGATGGAGCTCTGAGTAACCTGGTCTAGCAGAAGGTGTCCCTGCTCATGGTGGAAGGGTTGGAATGAACTGATCTGTAAGGCTCCTTCCAACCCAAACCATTCTGGGATTCTGTGGTAGCCCTAGAATGAGCCCGTCTTGGGGCACAGATTATCTGGCACACCACTGTAGTGGGGGATGATGTTGAAAACCTATGGGACCAGGAATAACAAAAATAAATGTGGGCAAAAGAACCACTGAGAAGCTTCCTCTGCTGAGAGCTGGCTTGTTAGTCCTTGGGAATTACTGTTTTTCCTGGTAAATTCATCAATTTTTGAGGGTAGGAAACGTGACCTCGCTGTACTCACAAAAATTTGCTATTTTATACGTTACTGCCAGCATGGATCTTAATCAACCAGAAAAACTCAAAATGACAAACAAACAAGAGACAGCTTTTCTATCTGAGGTTCATTAGCTCCTAGCGACCTTTCAAATCCGCAAGAAACCAAAGAGAAATGTTCAGAAAACGGGAGGGCTTTCAAGGCATTTTGCCAGTAATTTCCACCTATTCCCCAGTTCCCCCTCAATAATGAATGGCATTTCTTGATTGTTTTCCCAAGATTTGCTTTTATCTGAGCAAATGTGGATTGGAACTTTGACCCACACCATACGAGGATGGGAGGCAAAGTCTCCCTGGAGGAATGGCGCACACATTGTGTCTTGCAAAGTTATTTGAAGCCGACTTTCAAGGGCATCATTGTCTCCATCTGGGAGGCTGCAAATGTGAGCAAAGGGCAGCCTGGCTCATGCTTGGCACAAGCACACACCGGGGAGCCATCAGCACTCTGTGCTGCAGAGGTTACGTGTGGGTTCATGAGGAGCCAGCACGGACGTGGGTTCTGGAATGCATCCAGCACTGGGAAAGGAAAGTAAAGGGAGAGCTGAGTGTGGGTGATACATTCTTTGGGGTGGCCCTGGGCCATGAGAACCAGCGAACAGAAAGCAGAGCCAGAGAGCATCACTTGATGGAATCAGACAGGCCAGTTTCAGGGTGCTTCTCCATGGCAGGCTCCCAGGGCCAGCTCCTCAGCAGGGGTGAATAGACCCCACTTTTGGTCTACCCGAGCTTACCCCTCTGCACCTGTACTGGCAGTTTTCCTTCCTGGGGTATTTTGAACTGGTGGGCTTCCTTGCCTAGCAGAGGCAGCAGATGAATTCCTTCATGGAATCAAAGACTCATAGAATAGTTTGGGTTGGAAGGGATCTTAAGTATAATCTCATTCCAATATCACTGATATGGGCAGGGACACCTCCCACTATCCCAGGGTGCTAGAAGCCCCATCCAACCTGGCCCTGGACACTTCCAGGGATCCAGGGCCAGCCATGGCTTCTCTGGGCAACCTGTGTCAGGTCTTCACCACCCTCACAGGTGATATTTTTTCTAATATCTAATCTAATCTAAACCTACCCTCAGTCAGTTTGAAGCCCTTCCCCCTTGTCCTGTCACTCCAGACCCTTGTAAATAGTCTCTCTCCATGTTTCTTGCAGGTTCCCTTCAGGTCCTAGAGGGCCACAATTAGGTCACTCCAAAACTTCTTTTCTCCGGGCTGAACAATCCCAATCCTCTCAGCCTTTCATGAGGCACAGAATCTGTCCTCTCACCAGTCCTTCATCTTGAGACCTTGTCACCTTGTCCAAGTAGAGTGATGACAAGAGGATCATTGCTGGGGTGGAAAGAGGAGGACTGTTTTAACTATAAGTAAAACCACTTGAGGCCATATTGTGTCTTCTCAGAAAGTGCTGCTCTGCTGGGACCACAGCTGAAGAATGACTGACTGTAGATGGAGAACAGAGAAAGGCAGACAAAGCATCAGCAGGAGATGAAATGTTCAGACTAGGCAGAAAAAAGGGGCCCTGAGGGCATCTCTGGAAGACGTTTTCTGTGTTTTACTGACTTGTTTTGATGGGGGGAAAAAAAAGGATTTTTCAAAGAAGAGACATAAGATGTCACACATGTATTTACAAGACTGTTGTCCACCCTGGCAACCTCTATGAACTCTGTGCATCCAAGAAAGAAGTTGAAGAACTTCTGAAAAGAGATGAAAACTAAGAGATGAAAACATAGGCTAGAGGATGGAAACTCCCTTTCCTCCTGCCAAAAGAGAGTTTGAGGCAGGACCTGTCCTTTCGGCCTGAATGCAGCCCCCGCCAAGATCACTGGGAGTTACTGGGATCCAGCAGGACTGGAATCCACTTTCATCCAGGCCACTGGCAGCATGGAGGAACAGGAGCCCAGGGCTGAAGAGCGATGAAGCCAGAGAAGGTCTACGTCACACAGGAGCAGCTGGGCAGGATAATTTGCCATCTGTGCTGAGTGGTTTCACCCCAGTGCTGCCGGTCACAACAGAGTGCGGAATCGAGAGACACCTCTTATTTATTGTGGGGAGGGGAGGCAGGCGAGGGGGAGAAACCATCTGTGGAAGGGAATCAGGCCAGGATGTGGCCTTGGAGGGTCACATCCAGAGGGGCTGAGCGGGGAGGCACCTGGCATTTATCTGGCATCTGTGAGAGCGTGCAACAGGGGTGCTGAGAGCAGCTGTGGGAGCACATGACTTGGGCTGTGAGGGGCAGCAGGGACAGGCTGGTGGTGTCAGGGATTGGGAAAGGATGGGGAGGGTGCTGACTGTTCTTTGCTTCTACAGCCAGAGCATCGGGATTCTCAGCCTGGGGGTCTCCCACCCTGCCTACCCTGCTGCTACATGGATTGGGATACCGCTGTGGAAAGCGGGAGGAAAAGGCACTGGGTCTAGGAACAGAGGATAAAGGTTGGCTGAAAGGTGTGAAGGGGCTGGGAAGGAAAAGGGACACACTTTAAAGTCGCCTGTGAATTCATATGGGAAGCCCTAACGTCCACTGTTCAGTGCCTCTCTTCATTACCCTCCCAGCCTGGAAGACCAGTGAACAGAGGATCTTCTGAGCAGAGGTTAATGCACTGCAGTGCTGGGGGCAGCATCCTTGACAGGATGAGCCACCTTTGTCTCCCAGGTTTCTGACAGCACTGCAGCCCTATAAGAAACCAAGGGGAAAGCAAAGAAGTGTTGATAGGCTTCTCTGGACTTGGACTGTTAATTCGAATCTGGCTGGAGGCCATTAGTGTTTTCACACTATTACCTTCTAATGGCTTCTTGCTCTTGGCTCAGCTCTTCCTTGGCAAGTCACAGCTGTGAGCTTTGCTAGCTGTAGGCTCCCAGTTAGCCTCTTGCTGGGAATCTCACTCAAGATTATGACTTGTGTCTGTGTTAGGAAAATAGCCTGTGTGTAGCAGCTGCTGTCAGACCCTGCTCCTTCCAGCACTCCCTCAACAGGTGTGAGGAGTTGTTTTCCTGCCTCCATGGGTGGATCAGCTGTTCCAACAGAAGGTGCACTTGTAATCCATTCCCCCTCGCTGTGCTGCCAGGGTCACAAGGAGCTGCTGCTGAACCCAAGGCAGGTTTTGCTAAGGGAGCTGCATTTTTTAGCTCAGGGGCTGGAGGCTCACAGTGCAATCCATTGGTGCTTCATCCAGAGCTGCAGTTTTGCCTCTGGATTTCCTCCCTGAGGCCCTGCTCTCCGCTCAGGAGCTGCTACGTTGGGTTCACTGGACCAGCCGGTGAGCCAGGGAAAAGGGCTGAGACCGGCTGGTGGAAACAACCTAGGCGTTTGACAATGTATCTTCTGACCTTGAAAGGAAAAGCCTCTCCCACGAGCCCTCGCGGTTGGAATGTAACCTTACCCCCAGACCCTGTGAACGTAAAACCACCTCTGCCAGCAGCCTGTGTGGCTGCTTCCTGCCCTGGCCCTCTCCCTGCCCCTTCCCTCTGCTCATTGGCTCTATTCCCTGGCCCTGCCTCTGTACTGCCCCTGTGCCCTCAGAGGACTCTGTAAAACCAGCCCGGCCACAAGGTCTCGTTCTCTTCGCCGTCCTCTCTCCACCCATCTACCTCGGTGGATGAAATAAACCAGCTCCGTGGAATCCCTGGGCAGTGTTTGAGCCCTCCTTGACTCCTTGTCTCTGGTAATACTGAGCTATCCAGCATAAGGTGTGGGGTTGAACACCACCAGCGCTTCCAGCTGCGCAGGGCAAACGAGGGGCTGCAACAGCTGAGGCTGTACCCGGGGTGCCTCTCTCACGTGGCACTTTGGGGAACAAGTGGCCGCCTCTGTGAGCCCTGTGTCCCCCACACCTTTCATATTTTTTTTAAAATTTAATACCGCTATGTGAGATACCTGCTGCGAAATGTGGCTCCTTCCCATGGTGCAGGAGTAGAAGACTTCACACTCTCTAGCCGTTGATTTTTCCATCCTCATCCATCAAGACTGGATCCCCCCCCCCCCACCCCTAGAGTTTATACTCCAGAAAAACTGCAGGAGAATCTCATGGTTTCTTACACCAGACGTCAAACCAGGTCATCCCTTTGGACTTAGGATCTATGTTTCCATGAGAAGATCACATCAAAGAGCTGTGTAGGGCAGTATTGGCCTTACCACTTTCAGGACCAGATCACTGAGAATCAATAATCTCCAATGTTTACACAGCTTCTCCTCTGGGATTCAGGAAGAGCTCTTGGACGGGTGGATTAAGAATCAGCCCTGCTGTCTCTTTTCCATGCTCATTCTGAGCATGACACAGGAGGATGACACAGGAGACTTCAATGTGCAGGTCCAGCTGACTGGTGTGAAATTAATTTGAAATTCAAAAAGTAAATTAGGGGGAAAAAAAAAAGCCTCTAAGAGTTCCATGGAAAATCAATTACCCAGCACATGAAGGTGACGACGAGAACACTGTTCCTCAAAAAGAGCAAAATTCCCTGCAATTCTAATCTCTTCTTCCTGCTATTTCCCTCCCATCCCTTGTGATGTTTTAAGAGATGGATGGCTTTCTTTCTCTAGTTTTAGATATGCTTATTGGGGCTGGAGGGTGGAGAGACCAAGAGAGAAAAGACTGTTCCAAAAAATGTAATTAAGGTAATATTACGATGTGAATTACATATTACATTTTGTTTAGAGCTATTATTGGCTGGAATGGCTCTGAAATTGAATTGTGCTGCAGATTCCTCGCTGATTTTACCCACACTCACTCACATGCAAGGATTGCATTAGAGTTGGGGAAGAGGAAAGTGTGGATGGAGGAGGGGATCCAGCTGGGAAGGAGGGCTCTGTGAGTAATTTCTTCCCGTGCAGAAGCTTTCATCAGACATACAATGAACCACATTAGGAATTACTCTACACCCATCCAGCCAAACTGAGTCGATGGGTTCACCACGAACTGGTATTTGGGGACAGTGAGGACATCTCACTGTCCTTAATCAGATCTTCTCTGCCAAAGTGGTCACTTGTGGTGGAGGGGCTCAAGGGGTATTTGCTCACCACAGACTGTCTGAGGAAGGCAGTGGTGCTGTACAGCCACTAAAGGCTCTGACTTCCCCCTGCTTTCACTCAGAGCTGCTCTGAGATGGGTTTAATCAAGTAGACAGCTCATCAATCCCATCTCTGCTCACTCCCACACCCTGATGTCCTTCTGGAGCCAGTGATGGGCCGAAGGGTAACAGCATCCCCACCCAAGGGGTGTAATAAGAATGGGAGTGTGAGAAAGTCACTGCATGGGCAGCAGGACAGAAGATCCCAGGTTTCCTGGTGCTGTTTATTGTGGCCTCCCCAATGTCTGATAAACCTCCTATCTCTTTCCTCCACTTGGCCACCTATTTCTTATGCAACCTGTAGGAACGTGATAGCTTTGCATTAGCTCCTCTTAAATTGGTTGACACTGGCATTCAGGTTCAGAAATTACGAAGAAGGGAGGGATGAGAGAGAGAGAGAAACACCCTGCCAGCACAGCTACAGTAATTCAGAAAATGAAAAAATTATGAGCTGCTGCTGTGCAAGAGAGATCCACAGCTGAAGGGTGGAGAAAGGCAGGTAAGAGGACATACAGCTGTTGTGTGTTAACATTCGTGTCCTCGTTCTGCAGTTCCTTGTTCCAGCATTCAGGTTTCTGTGTCTTTGTTCCCTTTTGCACTGAGGCATTGCCCCTCCCAAGCTGCCCTCTCAGTTGCTCTGCTTTGGTCTCTCAGTTTTGAGAGATGAGGATGCTGCTCACTGCGGGAGAAGTTTGCTGGGTGATCTGATGTGGTGGTGTGGTTTTGGCAGCTGACAGATGTGTCCTGGGAGGGCTGTGCTGGGGAGAGGCTTTGGATGAGCTGCCATCTGCAAAGGGGGAGAGATTTCTCACCTGCTCCTTCCTTAAACCATCTCCCATCTGAATAAATTGGGGGAATTAGAAGGGGATTATCTACCAGCAGGAGAGGTGTAATTCATTTCTGCCACTGTCCGTGTGTCAGGTTTGATTTTAATTTCAGATAATGTCAAAGCCAGATTAAAGCCCCATCGTCGAGGTAGGAAAAGAGACCCATCCTTCCCCCTCACCTCCCTGAGCTGCCAGGACAGGGACTGCCATCCCTCCCTCCTCTCCCTTCAAACACGCTTGGGTCAGGGCATGCCATGAAGGCTCCTGCATGGGAGGTTGGACTCCCTTCTCCATCTCCTCCCAGATCCTGTCCCTGGACACCAGAGCCCCCTACCCTCCATAAATGATGCTTGTGTGGTGTCAGGGTGCTTTATCTAGGGATAAGAAAGGGATCTGGGAGGCAGAGGTGTAGTGTCAGCCATGGACACTGGGAAAATGAGGTTCCAGGGCAGAAGAGTGTGAGGAAAGCAACAAGAGCTGAAGAATGACTGGGTTGGCCACTAAAGAACAAGGTGAAAACAGCATTGGTAGAGCTCCCTGTTGTGCCCGGCCGTTCTCCAGTGCCCTTGCAGAGGTGCCTGCATGTGGTGGCCGGTGAACATACACTGTGTTGGGGTGACCGGAGGGGCTCCCCCCCGGGTGCACTGCTCTTTGGGATGGCCTGTCCCAGTCTGGGTCACTCCCCCAGAGCTCTCCCGTTGGTCCCCGCTCCCTGATCCTGCCTTTCCCCTGGCCCGGGAAAAGCCCTGAGTTCGCCGTTGTTCTGGTATTTGCCTCTGTACCCTTCGACCGTGAACGTGAGTAAATCCTGCCGGAAAGTAGATACCTTTCCTAACTCTTTTGTCACAGACTTAATACTGAAGCTGCCCAGGCATCTGTGGAGGCACGCAGGACCCCAAGGAGCCAGGCAGGTACGGTATTACCTGCAGAGTAAGAAAGGGTTATTGGTTTGAGAGGCTTATTCCTGGCTCTGCCAGAGATACACAGAAATTAGGAACACCTAGAATGGCATCATCAGATGAAAAAGACCCCCAAATTAGACACCTCTCTCTGTACTTGACAGCTAATGAGAAGCAGTGTGCATGGAGGGTGTTTTAGCTTTCTGGGAAGTCATTCTTTGGTGGTTTAATGTTATTCCTCCCTTAGCCTCTCCCTTGTGCATGCTGGGTCAGAGTGAGCTCTGCTGAGATCCAGGAGCCTGCTCCAACTCCTGCTCCTGCTACCTGTGGCTCTCCAGGTTTGCAGGTTTGGGTCCTGCAAATATGGAGCCTTTTTGGCGGGGGTAAGGATGTTTTTAACTGCTTTGAGATGTTTGTGTGGAAGGAGGGGAAGTGCCTGCTTCTATCTTCTTCCCTGAGTGAACGCAGACACTTAATTCATGCTTCAGCTCATACAACATTTAAAGCCAAGTGCTTCTGACAAACAAGAGGGAAGATAGACTTTATTAAAAATAAAAATAAAATCTCTTGAGATCTGATCAGGCACTGATAACTCCTTCTGGGCTTTGCTAGTATTTTGTTCTATTTCTCAGCTATCACAGGTGGCAGCAGTGAAGAAACGCTGCTCTGATATCGATGTAACAATCCTGCCGTGGAGCTGAGTGTGTGCAGGTGGAGGGGTGATTTTGATGTTTATCATGACAATTAATGTGCTACTGCACTCTTTTCATTACAACTATATTGAATCTGAGACAGAGTCAATCCAAACAACTGGCTGAGCCTTCCCACTGAAAAAAAAAATATTAAGAATATTATTATTTTGAAATATGATTAAAAAATACTGAATATAAAGGAATGGCCCTGATGCTCAATGTGCTCCTTCATCCTTTGTTTGCTCTCTCCATCCTTCCCCAGTGGAAATTCAGCAGCTGTTCCCAGCTGTGCCATGTGTACCAGCACAGCCCCAGCCCAGAGCAGGACACTGCCCTGGGGGAAGGTGATCATAACCTCAACACCTCGGTTTTACAAAATTCAGGTTTAAGAAAATGCAAATAATTTGTATTTTGTTGCATTCTGCCATGTCTGCTGTGAGCTGTGACCCCAAAAGCGTGTCCTTGGGAAAAGGCCACTTTGCTTTTCCAAAGTACCAGTTTGCACTGTGGCTTCCATGTCACCTTTTGGCAAGACCAACAACATCAAGGAGCAACTCCCATGTCCCACACAATATGGGGGCGGTCATAAAGCAAGGAGAGTGATGTGAAGGAGGTCAAATCTGGTCTGGCTCAGGTAGTATGGGATTTGCATGCCTCACTGGAGAATACCAAAGAAACCTGAATCCAGCTGAAATTTCTTCTACATATTCATTGTGTTTAGCCCTCATGTACCAGCAAAATCATGTGTGTCTGCCTAACCCTGCCTTCCCTGGCTGCTGCATGCCCCAGAGCAATGGGAGAAGGGAACACCTTGGATGGAGGATGTGGCTTGGTGGATTGTTCCCAAAGAAGAGAAATTCTATTCCTCAGAGCTCTGCATTAATCCAAGATTTTGGGGATTACCAGGTGCTGGAGAGACCTAAAGCCTAGGTTTGGAAACACCTGGTGATGGCTGTTTGGATGCTTCTCAGTGCTGGAGAGAAGCTGGGTGTGCTTCAGGCTGGCACTTCCTAGGTACCCGTAAGAATGAGGGCTCTAGGATCCTCCAAAATCCCTACAAAGCCTTTGATACCATGCTGAGAGTGCAGGCAGTAAAAGAATTGACACCACCACACACCCAGTGCCACTGGACTCTGTTTTGGGGCACATCCCTCCAAACTGGGGCCTGTGAGCTGGCACTGCTGGGTGAAATGCTCAGCAATGCTTCAGTCATGGCTGGTCAAATGTCTGGGATGCACAGCTCGGTCAACGAGAAGAGCCTGATGCTAACTGAGTTAGGCCAGGGATGAGCAAAAACCTGTCATGAGCCAATAGATCTGATTTTGTTTGAAAAAATCCCTCGTGCACCATAAATCTGTCAGCTCTCAGGGAGACAAAACAAAACGAAATAATCCCCCTGGTCTGATTTAAACCCAGGCTTGTTTCTCAAACAAAACCCTCCTGTCTCACAGCCACGGGGGATGGGGGAAACTGAGGCACAGCCAATCCCCAGCCTCCACCCCTGCCCTCCAGTGTCATTATCTTGCACGGCTGCGAGAGCAGAGATACACAGAGGAGCGCTGGGAAATGTTCCTATTGATCGGAAATGAATAATTATCAGCCGCTCCCCGTTCCAGGGCCTCGCGGTGAGCGGAAGAGCGGAAGCACTAAGCAGGATTAATAACTACTTTTCATTACTTTTAATGCAAACTATTGATTTTAAAGTGTTGTAGGGTATGACAGTTTATTACAATAAGACAATAAAACAGACTATATGAAATAATTGAGAATAATCTCTTCCCTTTTCCTGCACGACACAAGGACATTATGTTCTGTGCATGTGGAGACATTTATGGCAAACTCTATCCAGCAATGGCAGCTTAAGCACTCTATAAAACAGCACTTTGGAGCTGGAGTATTATAAATAATAGGCAATAAAACTGGTAAATGGGGCTTTAATTTGATTCCATTATGTCATCGAATGACAGCAAGGAGGGGGCAGAGAAGGGAGGGGAGGCAACGCTGAGCTCTGTTTGGGAGCCCTGGATGCTCCGTGGTGGAATGGAGCACAGCAGTGCCAGAGGGCCAGGTCGTGCCAAACCCCAGCCCAGCCGTGGGCTCGGTCCTGCCTGGTGACATCCAGGGAGTCCCTGTGGGGCTCCTCGCTGCAGCAGCGCTGGAGTGGCAGCAGGGACACTGCTGTCACAGGGCTGAAGGCTCACAGAGCATGGCTGGGTCCCTATTGAGCCAGGTACCAAACGTTTGGGGTAGTATCCCAAAACCTCCACACTGCTGCCCGGTCTCTGACTGCAAGTGCTCCCTTTTTCCATGTTTCCTGCCCCAAACTGGCCAGTGCTGCCCTTCCCAGCCCCTGCTCTGGTGAGCACAGTGACTCTGCGGAGGTTCCTGCACAACTTTCACTGTTCTTAGCAGAAACTCTCCTCAGGAAGAGCTGCTGCCTGCCAGGGACTGGGGTAGACCTGATCATCATGCTCAAATCAAGTATACCCCAAAGAGCACTCAGTCGAAATGACCACCAGGAAGAGATACATTTTATTGCTCAGCACATTGGAAAATCCTGTGCAAGGGGAGTCTCTGCAAAGCCCTGGGAGAAACCACTGTGCACCATCACTGCTTCCCAGCAGGAATGCCCCTGGCACAGAGGGTGGTATTTCGGGTGGGCTGGGGGTGCAGGGGACCATAACAGACCACACAGCTTCTGGCTCAGGGCTCCTGGCTCCCTCCGGAGTGCTCAAACAGGGCCATTACCCACAGATGGCTTTGCTGGGCCAGCCATTTGTGAAATGGGCTGGGAGCCTCAGCCCAGTGCTTTGCACTGGAAAGCTGTTCCTGCTAATTGGGCCCCTCCTCATCAAGGCTGGGGAGTGAATGTACCAAAGAGGTCAAGGGCCATATGGGGAGAAGGGGCTGAGGAAGGCCTGCGCATGTTTCAGTGCCCTGTTGCATGGTTCCCTCCAGCCCATCAGGTCATGTATGTAGCTCTTGTGCTGTCCATGTACCCTCTGCTCATCCTCACCCCTCGTCCTCACTGCCTAAAACACCTCAGAAAAAGGACTCGAAGGCTCTGGTACAGAAAAGCACCTGGGCAGGGGCTGATCTTGATGCACAGTTGGGTCTTTTCCACTCCCTCAGGTCCTTATGGACCCCGAAGGATCTGAAAGGTGAGAGAGGAGGCAGTTCATCATATCCCTGTGCCTGGAGTGTGAAATGAGGCTGGTCAAGACCTACGTGGACCTTCCATGGCCCAGTGGGATCATGCTAAATTGCTGTGCGCTGGCCCAGTTAATGTGAAATTGGAAAGGACTGGAGAGGAGTGAACAGCCAGGACCTGGAGACCGCAGGTGGGATGGTCCCATCTGGCCTGAGCTCACTGGTGCAGATGGAGCACTGGGGGCTGCCACCTGCATTCTGGAGCCCTGAAGAGCTTCCACCAGGACAGAGCTCCCCTGGAGATGTGCTGTACCAGCTCCCCTCCTTCCCACCCCTCCTGTCCCTGTCTGCCGTGGCCCCAGCTCCCCGAACACATCATTATTGCTGTGAGGATTTTTGCAAAGTGAGGGAGAAGTGAGGCAGTGATACTTCTTCACTTTGTTTTCAGTTCCAAAACCCCAGCTCTTCCCAGATTCTTCTGTAGAGAATCTTGGTGTCCCTTGGGATTTTCCAGCCTCTTCCCTAAGCATATAATCAGGGTTGTTTTAAGAGAGGGGATTACACACACGGCAGAGCAGAGAAGGCCCATCAAAGCTATTTGGAGCTGCTCTATACCCAAAGCAGCACAAGAGGAAGCACTGAACTAACTTTGCTGCATGTGCTGGTGAGGCAAGGAGGAGGTTTGGGCTCTGGATTTTAATGGGCTTTTCTTTTGGTCCTTGAATTCTGACTGCATCAGGATGTGCGTGTCCCAGCCCGTGGCCCTGAACGCTGATGGTATTATAGAATCATGGAATATGGGCTTATTGCACTCTGGGTAACATCTGATATTTGTGGACAACAGGATTGGTAAGGTTGGAAAAGATGTTTAAAATCATCGAGTCCAACTGTAGACAAGTCCACCCAGGTCTGGCAGCTTGGCATGGAGGAGACAGACTGCAAAGAGGGCAGGGAGCAACAGTACTGGGAGAGAAGGAGCTGCTGGTTGGGAATTGTCATAGGAAAGACTTTGCAGAGAGTGAGGGAAGGCTGGAGATAGGAAATAGACCTGGCAGAACAGGAGGGCACAGTTCATTCCTGACGCAGGTCCAGGGAAATGACATCCAGGATTAATTGGGGTCTGCAGGAAAGGGGAGAAGACAGGGACAGCCACGAGAAGGGGTGGAGGGTAGCAAGCTGGCTTTGGGAAGAGGTGGAAGGGGGGTAGTGTGGGTCTGTGTGGGGTGGCTGTTGCCTCCACAGCCCCCTGGGAGCCCTCCTGGGTGGCTGCAGGAGGCTGTGGTGAGGATGGGCAGCTGGTGCTGCTCCTGCTGGGTGTGGGGTTGCCATGGCAACCAGCAGCCTCCCAGGAGGAGGAGGAGGAAGAGAAGGGGAGGAAGAAGAAGCCAGAATGTCCCACCATGGGGTTTGAGCAGGGAGTTTTGTACCAGGAGGGAAGGGAGAAACATGAACCCCATGGGGCTGTAGGTGTGTGGTGCCCACTGTTCCCTGACCATGGAGGACGCCTGGTCCAGCTCTCCTCCTTGACCATCCACCCCACTTTAGTTTCCATTTGGCATGAACATTTTAATGTAACTCCAAACAATGCACTTTCCTGCTCCAGAGGGGCACCCATGGAAAAATTACCATTTGGAGACATTCGTGCACTGGGAGAGCTGGTGAGGAAGAAACACCCTGTTCTGGGTTATTCCATTTTACTTCCATTCTCCTGGTACCCAAGAAAGGGCTACAGGGGGGATACCGATTGCTTCACACCCTTTTGTCTGAGTAGTAAATCTGTGTGTGCATGTGTGCTCTGAATGCACAAACTCCTGCACTCATGCACACACAGATGCAACTACTCATTTCAGTGCCTGGGGAAATTGGTTTCATTTCTTCATTCTTAGGCCCAGAACTGGCTTTCCACACCTTTTTCTAGTGCAGCCCTGTCATACACCAGGAGGAATTAAGCAGTCACCTGTAATTACATGGCTAATGAGGGGAATTGATTAATGAGATGGGGTCAGGTAGCTGCTGTGTGGGGTAGGAGGGGCTGAGCATGACCCCATCATGGGACAAAGCCCCAGGGAGGCAACCGGGTGGACAACAGGAATGATGCAAAATGGAAGGTGAGACAAGGAGAGAGGACTTTGCCAGGAGGCCCAGCCAGACTCTCTATCTGAGAAATCAAGCTGTGAAAGCAGTGAGAAGCAGGTGTGATCGGTTTTCTGCCTGCCTCAGGATGGGGTTGGGATGGAAAGCTGGGGTGATGCGGAGGAAGAGACATTTCTGCATTTAATGTCTCTCCCTGCGCACTGGCTCCAGGCCACCCAGGCTGAACACTCACAGTTTGTGCTGAAGTGTTGGAGAACTGAAAGGGCCTGAGGCTGTGCTGGCTGGTCCCTGGCATCTTGCATTTCAAATGCCTTCAAAATGATGGATTTGATGCTTCCCTTTTTATTTATTACATTTAAAGCAGTTTTGCTAGGGGCGTAGCTCAAGAGAACAGGAACGTACTTTCCCGAGGATCCCGGGAGCTGGGCTGTGGGAGCTGCACGCATGACAAAGGTGTGAGCCAGCTGTGCCGGGCTTTGGGCGCAGAGAGGGGCTGGGCTGGCAGGAAGGGGGTGCCTGTGGCCTGGCAGAGGAGCAGGGGAAGCAGGCTGCGTGATTCACCTGCTGTGCTCCCCTCCTGCCAGCCGGGCAGTTTTTATCAACACGAGGCAGCTGTAAATGTTCTCTCAGCGGCAGGGACCTGGGAGCTGAGAGTGCAGCTTGGCTGAGTGTGTTATTGGATTATCAGCTGATTAGCGCTGTTAAGAGCCCACTCTTGAATAAACAACATGGTGCTTTTTGGCTGCTGGGTACCAGTGGGAGGGAAGGGAGGCAGTGCAGAGCCTGGCTGACGTTGATTCATGAGCGAGCTCTCGTGCTGCCGTCAGCAGGCCCTGCTCCCTGGGGAGCTGGGATGCCCCACCTGCCCCAGATCCCTGTGCACGGTCCACAGGGCATCCTCCTCTTTCCCTGGCACAGGTTTCAGTCTGTAGGGGTAGGATCTGGAGAGTCTTGACCACCTGGGGAGATGCCCCTGCAGCCTGGTGGGGTGCTGGTACTTGTGGTGTGCTTGATCCACCCAGAGCAAGTACCCAGCGTGCTGGAGACTCAGGCTGTGCGCTTGTGGGCCTGGAGAAGGGGGGGTCCAGGTCTTGTGTGTGGTGATGGAAGAGCTGAATCCCTGCAGTGGCTGATATAATGGGTGGGGATGTGGGTGTCCCAGTGCAAAAGGGGCTCGCTAGCCGGGGTAAAGGGCGGGGACATTTTTCCAGTGGTATAAGAGAGGTCAAAAGCTTAGAAGGAGCTTGCAGTGAGGCACTGGAGTGGATTCCTGTTGAGACAAGGCAAGACAGAGGCCCAGGGATGGAGCTGAGCTAGCAAAGATTATGCTGGGAGCATTTTAAATGAAGACAACACAATGTTCCCTTTCCTCTGCCTCTCCTTTGTACTGACTACAGCAGCATTTGGGTGATAGACAGAGCAACAGCAATGTGCCTGCTGGCCCTTCCTTCTCTTTCTTTTCCCTTTCTTTCTACTGTTAAAGGTTGGTTTGGCCTGCTGCTGAGTCACAGTTTCCCCTGGAGAATCCTCCTACAGCCCCCTTGCAGCAGGAGTCTTCTTGCTCTCCTTTGATGTGGATTTTTGCTGCCTGGAGCTGAGTCCTTCTGGTGGTCTTTGGCCTGGATACCACAATCCAACAGTAACTTCATGGGCCATGTTCTTCCCTTCAGTCACAATGTTCGTGTCCCCAATATAATCAATGGCCTGACACCGGTGTGAGGGGAGAAGCTGATATTACAAGGAATTATAAATCACAAGCATATTGACTGCACCCTGATATTCAGGGATCCTGAGTGACAGAGAATAACCCTCTCTCCAGACCCTCCTCTGCTCTCCGTGCCTCTAAGCTCTAGGAGATGTTTCCCATGGGATGTATTTCTTGAGTTTACAGAGCAGTGAAACCAAACAGGTTCCAGGCTGGAAGGAACTGGTCTCAAGTTCATACACAAGAGGATTTGAAGAAGAAAGGGTTTAACATGAGCGTGGGGTAAGGGAGAAGAAAAGAAGCCATGCATTAGATAACATGATTTATACATGTACAGTGCAATCCAGGGAAGGGAGCGTGTCCTAATTAGAACTTGCAACCTGCCAAAGAAGGCTCAAGCTGAAGACTGCTGCCTCCAGGTTTCTTAGTAATTAGTAATTCTGTAATTACAGAATGGTTTTGGGTTGGAAGGGACCTGAAATAATTATCTTGTTCCACCCCCTGCCCTGGGCAGGGACACCTTCCACTGTCCCAGGTTGCTCTAAGCCCCATCCAACCTGGCCTTGGACACTTCCAGGGATCCAGGGGCTATTGCTCCCAACAGCCTGATCCTTCTACCTTTTTTTTCCGTGGTGCCCAGTGACAGGACAAGGAGTAATGGACAGTAACGATAATACAAGTTCCACCTCAAACCTGAGGAAGAATTTCCTTCCATGAGGGTGGCAGAGCTCTGGAACAGCTGCCCAGGGAGGCCGGGGAGTCTCCCACTCTGGAGACATTCCAAACTCACCTGGACTCATTCCTGCGTCACCTGCTCTGGTTGACCCTGCCTTGGCAGGGGGGTTGGACTGGGCGATCTTCTAACCCAGATGGTTCTGTGATTCTACACAGAAGGACAAGGGAAAGTCTCCATCAGCTGAGCCTCATCCAGTCTCCATTCTCCAAGGTCCTTGTGCAGGCACTCCTCCATGGGAACACCCGGTCACAGTCACACGCCTCCCCACATCTGCACTGCGCAGAGCCCAGGGAGGCAAAGGAGGATCTGGCTGTGCTGCTCAGGAAGATGGACCCTTTCCATTATACAATAATTAAATTGCCTGTAATTATGTTCTTGACAGCGAAATGCAGGCAGTAAATGATCCTAACATTCTGCACTCCCTCCCTCTTTCCAGGACCCCCCCAGCTGCTCCTCCCCTCTAAATGCTGAATTATTTTACAGTTGATAGTTCCTTAGATTTGCCGACCTTTAAAAACTGAACACTACATGCCTGTTGAATTTTAATCAATTTATTTTTTTCAACTGGAAATGTCAGACTTCTGTACAGAATTACTTGGTGCCGGCTGATGTGACAAAGACTCAAAGTTCAGCATCTGAAGCCGTGGAGGAGCAGCGCCTTGCGTGCATTAGCACAGATAATTTGCAGGATGTGAAAATGAGAGCAGGAGTGAGGGAGCATATATTTTTCATTAGCTTTGGTTTAGAGGGTTCAGGAACCTGCATTTATTTCATCTGGCGAACTCTGGCCTCATTAAATCCAGACGGTGGCTGGTAATGACTGGAAGTAAGAAGCTGCAAAGGCCACTAAAGGGCAGAAGGTAAAGTGAGTTCACCTTGGTGGTGAAGGTGGAGTGTGGAGGGGCCCTTGGTGGGAGAGCTCTGCTGTGCCCACTCCGTGGTACCCAGCGTGGCACAAGAGGTGCCCAAGCCATTTCCCAGCCTCCACTGGCCCAGTTCATTAGCACTCGTTCTGCCACACACTGCTCTCTGGCCCCGAAGACCCCGGGCTGTGACCTGAAGAGCCCAGAAAGGCTTCACCTGCTGTGCCAGCCTTTCCCTGCCGAAGGACTTTAACCCTCTCATTAGCACGGAGCCTGGCTGGCACTGCCTGGAAGGATTGCACATTCACCTACTGGAGCAGAGCCCACCTGCACAGGAGGGAAGAAGCTGAATTGTAAACACAGTCCTGCAGGCTGAGTGTTGCTGCTGGGGAACCTGTGGCAGTGAGTGTGCACCAGTGAGGAACCTTCTGGTCTCTACTGGGGTTTGCTGGTTTTCATTCTAACTTTGGCATCACATTGGTGAGCTACAGCAATGCTGGGGGTCCTCTGCCTCCTTTCTGAGCAAAATTTCTCTCCCATCACTAGCTAGGACACTCCACATCAGTCCTGTCCAGCATCACCTACTTCCCTACTATAAGTCATTCAGGCATAAGTTATCACCTTCTGCTTTCCTTCTGTCAGCAGTCTCTGGTGTTTCCTTTCAGTGCCATAGTCTGCTCCAATCCTGGGCCATGACAGCCCCAGAAACATGTTTCTGTCCTATTAAAATTTAATTCCTCCTTTGGAATAGAGACTTCTCATCACACACAACCGGATGGATAAATGTTTGCTAAGGTGACAAGGATTGAGTATATTTAATCTTCCTTCCTTCTCTTTAAAAAACTGTGCCGTCGTTGCCTCTTGGCACAGGTACATTAAAATCAATAATGAACCTTACAAACTGATCTGTGATAAAATATGGTCTGTCCTCCTCCACTGAACTGTAATAAGCAGCTTTTTCAAACCCATTCACGTACTCGTGTGCAGCAAAAGCGATGTGATGGCTATGTGTTGGTTCAAGGAAAGTTCCAGGAGACTCTAAGGACAGAGGTGCCTCGAAACCAAGTGTCCTTCCAGTGGCATGAACTACCTGTAGTTGGAAATGGACTTGGAAACTGCCTGACCTAGAGAGTCATTCCTTATTTATTCTGATCTTAGACCCTCTCTGAAGCTTTGCTCTGTAAGGTAGGGGCCAAGGAACCTTTGGTCTGACACAGCACTACAGATCCTTTATTGTGACTTCATTTGCCTGAAATGGATTTTAGTTGGAAAATGCTCATGGGTGGACATCAGTTCTTTCTAATGGGGGATGAACCAGCTTAGATGAGTTCATAACGGGAGCAGGACAAGTCTAATGGGCAAAGATGTAGAACTGAGTTGAGGTGGGACCCAGGACTGTCACCCAAGGAATGACTGAGGCGTGATTGACACCAGCCTTGCTCTGAAGCAGGTGGAGGCAGACATGAACCTGCATTTATCTTGTCTTAGATGACTCTGCTGATCACAAATGCATTGACTCATCTGAGGGAACCTGTTCTTTGTGCTTCCCCTCTCGGTTCAGCCCATAAAATTTTGAGATCTCATTTTTGCCCTGAAGAAGACAAAAAATATCTTTGAATTTTGGGTTTTGCAAGAAAGGGAACCATCCCCGCTGTGTAGCTTTTCTTTATTTAGCTTAGAGGTCCTGCTTCTCAAATCCTCCTGTATGAAAAGCCCTCAGAGAAGACAGAGCCTATGGAAAGCAGCCCAGCACAGGCTTACTAACTATTCATCAGCCTTCCCTTTAGAGGAGGCAAATGTTATTATTCCCTTTGCCAAAAGGGAGTGTGAACACATCTGCTCCTCCACCCACCCTCTTGGCACCCCCTCCCAGTGCAAACTCCCACAGCTCACCCTCTGTCACAGCTCCACAGCCCACGACAAAAGGCTGTGTTTAAGCAAGGTCTTGCTCTTCATCTACAGCCCTCTCAGTCGCTGGGATGGGCCCCTTCCCTGGCCTTTGTTTCAGGTTAAGCAAATGTCAGGCTCATTTGGAGGTTCCTCACCCCCCTGGCTGTGCTGCAGACATTCGTGGTCCTCTCCCAGCCGCAGGACTCTGACATTTACATCCCAGCCAGGCAGGAGGTGATTGTGGCTCTGTCGGATTTTGCTAATCACCAGTTATGTCCAGCTTCAGAAACAAGCTCAGGTGGCCAAAGCTTATTTTCCTCATTTCCTCCCTCACATTCTCACGTCCACACCTATCCCTGCCGGGTCCTCCACCCTCCCGCCCCACCACTTACCTGCCTGCGGTCATTTGATGAAATACAAGTTAAAATAAAAAATCACAAATTTTGTAGAGGAGATTAGAATAGCCTGCATGTCCTTTTTCTCCATGCATGATCATCCTTCCCAACTCTCCCCACCCATTCTGAACCCAGTGGGGAAAATGTTAAAACCCACTGGGCAGAGCTGGTGATGAGGAAAGTCTGAGTTTGAGATCTGCCCTGCTCATCTGGGAGGTCCTGGAACACACTGGGTGTCAGGGGTGAGGTAAACTCAGTAAAGAAAGCAGGTTCTGCCCGTTGCATTTTTCTAGTCCAGACGCAACACCAAAGCATAAAAAGGACCTGGCATTTCTCCCTGCTGGAGAATCTCCTGTAAATGGGGCTGTTTGACAAGGGGATGGATTAGGTGGCATCTGGAAGTCCTGTTCACCCCCAGTTTTCTGTGATTCTGCAAGGCTGACATTTAAGGATCAGATCAAGACTGAAACAGTGGCGTCTGCAGGGCTCTACTGATCACAAACTTCATTCAGATTTGAAAATGAATCTTGACCGGGGCTATCGATTTCCCTCTTCGCTTGCTTTGCCAGTGCGTATGCATATGTGTGTTTGCAATTTTAACCTGAAAGACTGCAAGGCACCACTCCCTGGTCTTCCTGACTTGTGTGCACCTCCCCTTTGAAGCCCCAGTAAGGGACTTCATTAAAAAAAAGCAAACTGCAGCAGTCAGGAAGTGCAAGGGGAGGAGAAATCAGAAGAACTGATGAGAGCAGCAAGTGTTTGAAAGCTGAAGAAGAGGAGGAGCTGTGGCAGATGTTGCCAGCTGTTGCTCAGTGCGTGGGTGTCACATCAGCCCACCCCTACAGAGGAGAACAAGTCCACAGATTAAGTCTTTGTGCTGTGACCCTGCTGCTGCTGTCCTGTGCTATTTCAGTTGACCCCTCTTGCCCAGCCCTGTCTGTCCTGTTCTCATCTGTAATCCTCATCCACCAGTCCGTCGTGGCTGCTCCATTCTGTGCTCTGGCCCTTGCTGCTGTGTCCAGTGGCTGCCAGCCAGCTGTGAACAACTGGGGAAAGACATCTTTATTCATAGGATTGAAGCCCTCTAAAATCATGAAATCAATCCACTCTCTGTTTTGTGTATAAAAAGAAAAAAAAAAAATCGACTTGTTTTATAGCCTCTCTCTTTTCCCTCTTTCAAATTTGCTTGTTTTCCTGGAATGACACTTTGTTCTATCATCAGAAAGGGAGTGCTGACATATATTTTTCCTTCTCCATATTACACTGTTCCCTGTGTAAGTTGTCTTTTACCAGCCTCCAGAAGGTTTTCTCTGAGCTGTCAGGATATTCTGAAGCTCCCCCATGCAGAAGCAACTTTCACCTCACACCCCAGCCTTGACCATCATGCAAAAAAATCACATGAATCCTTCTGATGCCTTACTTCCCCTTCTTTTCCCATTTGACCAAAGAATATTAGTAAAACAATAAAATATTACTATATTAGGAAAATACAGAATATTAATTTTAAAAGGAAGTTGTATAGGCAGAAGTGAAAGGCCAGCTGTCCATCTAACCTTAAATCTACCCTGTATTTAAACTCATTATTCCATCTTTATTCTTTCAGTCACTGAATGTTTTCTCCCTAGGACTTCCACCTTATCCTGTATCTAACACTGGCACTTTCTGAGAGTGAAATGTAGCAGAGGAGTCTGTGTTGTAGGACAGTTGTTTCATTTTGTGCAGACAGTGAGCTTTTCTCATTTGATCTCTGCTGGCTCCTCTGTGACCCCTTTGCTCCAACTTTTATTCCTGCTCCTGCTTCCAAAAGTCAGCAGAAGAAAGAGAAAACCCCACAGCCCCTGTAGTTCCAAAGGTGTGACCCTCCCTCCCCAAACTCCCCAGCAGCCGTTCCACCACATGCAAATTTTTACAGCCTGTCAATAAAAGGATCTCGAGGCCAAATGGAAATTGAGCAGCTGCTTAAATTGCTTGAGGGGAAAGAAAGCCATTCAAAGAGAGTTATTATTATTATTTTAAACATTCAAATCGATTTCAGGCCTCTTTGTTCCGTGAGCCCTTGCCAGGAATCCCTGAGCGCTCCAGCTGCAGGACTGGCAGCTCTGCCTTGGATAACTCAGAGCATGGCTGAAAGCCCCACTTCTCACCCCACCATGTCCCTCCAGCCCCTCTGGGGTTGTTATTTCCCCAACCTCCTGTCCCTCTCAGGCCACAGCATTGAGAGGATTTTAGCAGACAAATGTATTTCCCTGAAAATCCCTCTGCACTGTGTACAAGGGGAAGAGTCCTGGGAAATTTTAGGGCAGAGTGCAGGGTGAGTCCTTATCATACTCATGGGGCTGAAAAAAACCTTTTGTGGGAGGAGGCAGAAACAAGTAGGTCACCAGAGGGGCTTCTCTTTGGCCCCTGACAGCAGAGTAATCTGAGTGTTGCTGTGTCTGATACTGGCTTTGCATAATGTGATTAATTGATGGATTTTCAGTGTGTGACTAGCACTGAACTGGACTTCAGTTCATTTCCACTTTGAAGACTCTAACTAGAGACCCTCAGCTTAATTTTAGTAATCAATACTCTGACTGGAGCACGGCTAAGCCGGCCACACACTTCTTTCAAAGCCACACGTGCCATTCCTCATCTTTATTCTCCTTCTCAGTTCCTTGACCGCTGACCTCTCCAACAGCAATCAGCCTCTCTGGCCCTGTCATTATCCTTGCTGTAATGATTAAATAATAGCTCGCTGCCTCGAGCCTGCCATCAGGATGGTCCCGAGTGCAGATGGCCCGGTGCGCTCTCCAAGCCAGGGGAAGTGCCAGGGGATGCATCACTGCCTGCAGGAGCATCTGCCCCTTCAGTGGTCCAGCTCCAATGTCCTTCCTCAGTGGCACTTCTGCACAGCCCTCAGGGACAGGGCTGCCAGCAGCCGAGGTTCCAGATGCCATGTGAGAGTTCAGGTCCATCCCTTCCCTCAGTACCCCACAGAAAAGTCACTCTGAATGGGTTTGTTGAATGTGTTTACTGTGCTTATTTATTACTATTTTTTTGGTGAGGTGCTGGATCCCCATCAGAAGACTTTGGACTCACGCACTGCCCTTGGAAAAAGTGCTTTTTATCGCTGTGCATCTGCTTACCTGCATTATCTTTGGGTCTGTGAGTCTTAGTAGTGCTGGCTGCAAACTTCATTAAGACTGAGGTTGTCTCCTGGAAATATTTGCGTAACACTCAGCTGGAAGAGACACCCTCAGCTGTGGGAGTGACTGCACAAGCTGCAAGAACAGGGCACTGCAGGGCATCACACACTGCCCTCCCTTCCAGATAGGGCCTTTCTGCAGAGTTCAGCACCTGCAAGAACTTCATTTCCACCAGGAAGGACCTCGTTCCCACCTGTTTCCAGACTCCATAAAGGTGGCAGCCCCTGCGAAATTCAAACTAACTTCCCTACCCATCCGCCTCTTGTTTGTTTGTTATTTTAATCTTCCTCCCCGACCGCAGTGTGAAGAGAAAGGGGTGATTGACAGCTTAACTGTTTCAAATCAATAGAAAGAGCACTTGGAGATTAAAGCAATTTAAACAAGGTGTTTATGTGGAGCTAAAACTGCACTTGAAGGAAACAAGCGCAGGAGCTGAAGGAAGTGGGTCAGGCACAGACACAGGAAAACTGCCTGAGCAGAGGTGAGATTATAGCAATAGGCTGGGATGGCTTTTCATCACAAAGAGATCACTGCTTTCCATAAAGGAGGTCTAATCTCGAAATTGCTTCAGCTTTCTACTGATTGTTCCATCGATTTAGACATGCGGGCCCTGCCCCTGCTTCTATCCGGGTGCTCTAATCTCTGGCACATCTCTCTCGTTCGGGTTGGGATGCGCTGTTTTTGTAACGGGCCTGTAGAGACATCCCTGGCTGCACCTCAGAGATGTCCCCTGGTGCCCTGGTCTGCTGGGCTGGACAGAGGCAAAGCCCAGCAGTGCTGTAACTCCTGCCTCTGGCTCATCAAGTACCTCGGGGGCATCTTTGAAACCATTGCAAAGCTCCCATTACATTTTTTAATCAATGCAAAGGCCCTGTCCCTCTGCTAAATTGCTTGATCTCCTCCCCTTCCCAGGCTTTTAGGTAATTGCTGTAGATGAGCACTGCTGCGTAGCAAGGATAGCTGAGCCAGGGCTATTGATCAGTCCAAATGTGCTCTTGGCATGGTTTAGAGGAGCTTTACTAACTCACCCCAGGGGCAGATCGGGTTTTTCACACAAATTGAGCAAATTTCATGTTCTTAGGGCTTTTTGTAGTCCTAAGGAGGTCGTAATTGAACCCTACCTTCCCTGACACCCACTGGATGATGGCAGTAATTTGGGAAATGCCAACCTTTCTCTAGTGACCATAGGAAAAGGCCAGACAACTGGTTTATTTTATTATTATGATTTCTGGGCAGCTGAAGTTGGAGGAGAGGGATCCCACTGAGTGTCCCATGAGGGAGCAGCACTGTGCGAAGCAGCGGGGTCAGTTCTCCCTACAGCCACTGAGGAGGTGACCCTGCGTGGAAACAATCCTGCAGAATATACACAGCCTGCTCCAAAGAGCTGGAACTGGAGAGAGAAAGGGGCTGGGGCAAGCTCAGTGTCAAGGACAGGAAAACCTGCAACTACAATGTTAAAATCTCCACTAAGCCTGCAGGGGTAGATCAGCAAAGCCCCCTGGCCTCCAATCCAGACACAAAGGATGACAGCTTTTGGGGCCACCGCAGAAGACAGGAATTCCTCTGGCCAGTTTTACCCAGGCTTCCAGGGAGCAATTCCCTATTTCTGTCAGTCTCAGGGAGATAATGTCAGGTCCTAAGTCCCAAGCACGGACATGAGAGCAGCGTGGGTGGTAAATTATTCTTTACTTTCTGTGTCCTCAGGAGCATGCAGGGGGATTCTGCCTCTCTGGCTTCACAAGAACATCATCAGGTAGAAACACCTGCTGCTTTGGTGGGGTGACTGAGCATGCTTTGAAGGCCACCAAAGCACTGCTGTATCCTCTTTCCAAGCGTTTATTATTTTCTTGGTGACAGGTGACCAGCTGACAGAGTAACTCCGCTGGTGCCACAAGAGCTGTCATAGCTCTGTGCAGTTGCTGTGCCTGACAAGGCAGGGCCCATCTTCCTGGGGGATGTGGTGTTTGCACCGAGGCAGTGTCACCTGGCTCGTGAGCTCCATGTCAAACCTTTCAGCTGCCCTGTCCTATGCTCCCAGCAGTGCTTGCCCTGAGGCACAGCCAGCAAAGCTCCTGGGTCTTCCAGGAGCATGGGTGAATTCATTTATCTTGGTACGGGACATGACCAGGGCCAGGTTTGAGCAACCTGGTCTGGTGCAAGATGTTCCTGCCCACGGCAGGGGCTGGAACAAGAGGATTTTTAAGGTCCCTTTCAATCCAGAGCAGTCTGTGATTCTATGCCTCAGGTAACTGGACAGGTTTGCAAGAGTTCAGGCTCCTCCTGCACAGATACAAAGATGTTTCCTGTGTTGTGAGTGCAGTGGCTGATCTCTGAGTCAGGGATCACTGTAATTACTTGCCACAGCATCATTTGGAATATGTTTTGCTGGAAGTCCTGCCTGGTGTCTGACCCATGCCTTTGAAATGCACAGCTTGCTCTGCAGAGAGGGGACAGTGGCCTGTGTCAGCAGGGGCAGGACTTTTGGACATGATTAATTAAAAGGAGCTTTATTTAACCAGAGGCTGAAGGTCTGAGCAGGGTATTGTTTGCTGTGTAGCCCAGAGTCACCCAGGCACTGACAGGGACTCACAAGCTGTGAAACACAGCCCCAGCACAGGCTGGCACTGGTGGCAGGTCTGCAGCTGAACCACTGCCAACTTGGGCTCCTGCCACACAGGGTCCAGCCTGCAGCTCCTCTCTGCTGTGCAGATGGGCTGGAGCTGGGAACTCTGGGGTGCACCCACAGCTTGTGGGGTCACAACACTCCATCAGTCTGACACGCGGACCCTGTGACTGCAGATCCTCCCACCTGCAGCAGCACTGGGAGCTGGGAGCAAGTGCCATCCAAATCCACCCAGGAGAGGGGGAGATACACTCCTGGAAAGCTGGCTCTGCCCCAAACACCCTGCTTCTCGGTTTCTGGCAGGTGTCAGCCATGCGGGTTGCTCAGAGGGCAGGGGAACTTTGCATGGAGACAGCGAAAATTTGGGATTAATTCAGCATCAGCAAATCTTCTACAAAACCACCAGCCTCCTGTGGGCTACACCCTTTGAAATGGGCTGGGAGCCTGCTGGAAATGGGGAGGGAAAAGTGTCACATTTGCAGCTTTTACCCCCTTCCCTGAGACATGCATTGTGAATCCTGGGCCCGTGCCATCCCTCCCTGCCCACCCGGAGCCGGAGGACATCCATTATGTGCCAGCTGACAGATTCGGCAGTGACAGATTAGCTGAGCTGGAGAAAGGCCATTTGGACCCCGGGATGCTGGCGAAGAGTCCAACATCCGGCGGCAGGAGCACATGGAGCAGAGAGGTGTGCGCTCCTCTGGGAACCTCAGGGGAGCCAGAAAACCCACGGAAGCAGGAAGGGACATTTGAGCCATGGGGATGGATAAAGAATATTTCATTACGGGTCCTGAGCTGGCTGCTCCTGCCTAAGGCCTTTTGGTCAGCTTGAAGGCTAATCTCTCACCTGGAAAATGCTCTCTGGCACATTTTTGCTGTTGGCATCAATCCGTGTTTCCCCATGGGCACAGGCAGCGGCACAGCAAGTTTTCAGCCATGGAGAGCAGGAGGAAACTCGCCCCGGGAGTCCCTTCCCCACATCCCACATGCTGGCAAAGGCTTCCACATGGAAAGGAGCAGCCGTAGGGAGATGCAGGTGTGATTGCAGGGGCTGGGAGCAATGTTAGGGAGACGTGAGAACAAAGCAAGGTCAGCTCTGACGCCTCTTTGTGCAGCATCAGAGGATGCTTTTGCATTGCCAGCCACTCATCTGTGCCAGTTTGCACCAGCTGAGCACTTGGGCCATGAGTTTTGTGTGCTCGTGGCATACAAAATGTTTCACATTTCACTGTGCTGCTTGTAAAAAAAGAAAAAGAATTGTATTGGAGCTAAGGACGGATAACTTCAACAACATGCTGAATAAATACTGTGCCTTATTTATGAGACTTTAATTCTCCACCAAATTAGAACCTGACTAAAACATGAATCTATTCCCCAGTTCCTCACACAACATAGAAACAATGCCTGTTTAAATGCAGATTAATTCAATTTTTGAATGAAAAGGCAGGTGGAAAACACACTGAATTCCCACGTGTGTCTAATTCTTATGACTGTGACATTCTTAGGAATGTGACATTCTTAGGAATGTCTCTATTTATCTGCTGGGGAGAAGGTGCAGCTCAGCATCTGATGGTGCAGATGAACCATAAACCAAAGGAGATGGAGATACCCAGTAAAGTGTCCCAGTTGCTCACTGTGCGTGCCACATCCATGACATCTTTCCTGGACTCAATCTGCCCTCCTGTCATCATCTTCCTCACCTAAACATGAGGAGTTTTTGTGTAGACAGCAGGGGCACGACATTGGGAATGAAATGCCATGGCTCTCCCTGGGAAAAAGCAAACTGTGACAGGAGCTCCAGATTTCCCAGCTCATCTCTCTCATGGATCTGTGAAAATCTAGAGGGTGAAATGACTTGCACAGAGGCGTCAGGCTGCTCCTGATGCTCTTTGCCTCTATGGAAATAGAGTTCCCTCCTTGCTTTTAGGAAGCCTGGGAAGTATTGCCTTCCGTGGAACTGGTTCCCTGTGGGGAGAGTGCCCTGCTGAACACCCTCTGCTCTCATTCAAACCATGAGGCCCAGGCTGTGAGATGTCAGCCGCAAAAATCCTCTGTAGGGAGAGGGAGTTTTAGTAGAAGGCCACCAAATCAGCACTGCCTTTCTCCTTGTCTGCTGCTGGCCAGTCCCAGTGGAGCTGGAGGAGTGGGGAATTCTGTGGCTGTTGCATTCCAGGGTGCAGGCAGTGAGGATTTCCTTAAACCAATAAAGCAGGGGGCTCTGGGAGCTTGCATGGAAAGCCAGCGTTGTTCAGCAAACTGAAGGAGTCGAGTTCTGGCTGTGCCTCACTGCACCACTGAGCACCTGCACACACTCTGAGGGCTGCCAGCAGGCAATTCCAGGGGTAATGGCAATAACCCAGCCTCATACAGCTCCCAGGCGTGTGAAAGGTGATGGGAGAAGATGGGGAAATTTCTTTCCTAAGGCCATTCTTTCTGTGCATTCTCAGATCTGAGATTTCCATTCCCCCATTCACAGGTATAATGACATGCTCTTAATGGCTGTAAAATTACAGAGCTCTTTCTTAGCTCCAGCTCCAGCACATCACTCTCTGACCTCCTGCAGCAGTGAATTACATGAACTGACTACACAGTACATCAGCTCTGGTCCTGGGTTTTTTTTTTTCTTTTGACCCGTATTAAATTTGCCTAACCATTCATCTAATCAAATAAGATCACAGTTTCCATATTATGATTCCAAGGCAAGAAGAGCAATAAATTCCTGTTCACTAAGACTCCCATAACTCTGAAATACTCCTGCCATTAACATTCCTCCCCAGGCTAAATACCTTCTGAGAATTCCTGCTACATGGGGTGGCCATAGACAAACCCCATTTAAGTCTTCAGCTACTTTTGTTTCCCTTCAATTTTTCAATCTCAATTAAACATTGACATCTTCCCCAGTGTGAAATGGCCCAGAACACCCTGTGCTAGAGGCTAAGTATATGCAGGTTAGATTTGGCCAAATATTTGCTTCAACACCTGGGAGACATGGGCACAGGCTCTTTACCCCATGCTGAAAATTCAAATCCAATTTCCCAAAGATCTGGGATTCTTTCTGTTCCCTGAAGCAACAGGCTGTCCTGTGACTGTCCATTGATACCCTCATGCCTGGGGAAATACTTGAAAGCCCCTTTGCTATCATAATTTTGATGATCTAATGTGATCCAATCAGTAAATGCTTACTTTGAGTTGACTCTGTTGCTGGATTAATTTCACAAGAGCCCAGTACTACCCTGGATGTTTCACCAGTTTGGAGTATCAAACCCAGAACTCCCAGAATGTTTCAAAAAGCAGAAGGTGACCCCATCCTCTTGTTGGTGAATAACACATTGGAGAGCTTATTCCTGACACCATATTAACCAAGGTGGATCTTTCCTTCTGCTCATCCTCCTCCTCCTTGGATGCTCTGATCTTTGCTCATCTCAGACCTCTCCTCTCCTGTCTGTTGATCTTTTACCCTCTAACCACCCTGCCTCAGTCATCAAACCCCACCTTCAGCACAGCCAGGTCTCCTAAAAGCATTTTTGAGCTGGGCAATCGAGTCCTATCTCTACAATAACACTGCCCTGAGATTGCAGAGAATCGCAGAGCAATCTGAAAAGGCAGGAGAGTGTCATTAGCCACGTTTCACAGACGGCAGGCACAGGGAAGGACATGATTTATTTGAAGTCATACCTCAAGGCGCAGATGGAGGCAGGGAAGGAGCGCAGGAGTCCCTAGTTGCAGTTCCATGATGGAGTGTAAGTGGGAACCCAGCGAGTGCTTACAAGTCTCTCCAGGTACCAGGAACACCAGGGCTGCTCTGGCAGAGCTGGCTGCTGGCCAGCTGCAGAAAGAGAGCACATATGGGGCCCAGCTGAAAGAAATGAAATCCTCCCCTGGGTGTTCCAGACTTAATTGGCTGCTTTATGACCAAGTCAGCTAACAGAATTCTTGGGCTACATCCCTTTGCTGCAGCTGAGCAGGCTGTGAAGTCCAAACCAGGTCCTGTAAACACTGCTTGAGCCTCCAGAGACCCCAATCTGCTTTGTGCTTAGCAAAATGTGTCCCTTCTTCCATGAGATTAGGGTTTTTTTCTTTATTACCTTTATTTTCTTTTTCTTTTAATTTTTTTTTCCTATGGACTCATCTCAGTGGCATTGACAAGGGAAACAACCAAGGGGAGATTTGCAGGGGCTGTAAGACTTCTGTGTGGATAAAAGCAAATGTTTTCCCAACACTCCCCCTGTATACACCTTCCAAGCCAGCTACAGGTCATCAAGAGAGACCTTAGGTCTACACACCAGGCAGGCTCTGAAAAGCTCTATCAAGAAACCTTCTGACCCTGCCAGAACATAATATGTGCCCATGGTTTTCTTTTCTCTGCCCGTATCTCCCATTTGCTTTTCAGTACTGGCAGCACTTTGCTTATCAATTTCCTTTTTCTCCTTTAGTCTCTTTTCTTCTCTCTCCCCATCCTCTCCTGGGCTAAGCCATAGCACCACTGTGCCCAGGCAGTTTGGCAAGGGCGGCTGTACAAATGGAATATGGGGACTCATGGAATTTGAGTTACTTTTTAGCAGCATAATACATCCCTTGGGGAGCTGTGTTGAATCCTGGGGTCCATCACTGAGCTGAGCAGCTCCCCCAGTCCAGGGGGAGGCTGTGGGGACCAGAGTGAATGCCCTACACAGATGACAATAGCCAGGATAAAATCCAGAAAGCCAGCAGGCAGGATGCAGAGATCTCCCTGGAGCCGGCTGCTCTGACAGATCCGTGCCAGCCCTTGCTTAAAGCAGAGCGTCGTGGCCTTGTAACTGCACTCGGTGGTGGGAAAAGGGACAAGGAGGGGGGAGGCACAAGCCTTGTGACAGAAGAGGCAGGAGACAGGCGGGAGAATGCGCCCGCAGCAGGGAGCTGCATGGCACGGGAAGGGTGCGCAGCAGTGAGTAAGGACAGCAGACAGCCAACACGCAGCACCCTTGGGGAGCAGTCTGCACTCCCAGCGTAATGATCTCTGCTGCCACCGGCCTGGGAGGCAACCCCGTGCCACCCTCCCTTCTCGTGTGTCCCAGCTCCGGGTGAGCTGTGCCCTGCTGCTGGAGGCATCTCTGTGCTGGAAAGCAGCTCCCACTCTAAAATCCCCCTGAATGCAGACCTCTGACTGGCAATGAAGACATGGCCCTATTCCTTTTCCCTTCCCCATTTTCAGGGCTGCAAGGAGCAAATCAAGCCCCTTCCCAAGTGTGGAAATGCATCCTGCAGAGTGTGGTGGTCGAAAGGGCAGAGAAGGGCCCTGCCTCCCACAGTTTGTTTCAAGTTTGTTTGTCTCAAAATGCCTTGAGCGTTTTAGACTTTCACTGTTGTCAAAGGTGGCAGACAGGGCAGTGCTGTTATTCTGCTGAGGGAGAGAAATAAAAACAAAAATAATAATAAAAAAAAATAATAACCATGTGCCTTCAGTGTGACTCAGAGTCACAGGAGACAGTACAGGATAAAGAAGAACCTGGGACCTCATCTTCTGTTGCCCTGTGTGAATCCAGAGGGTTTTGTAACATTTTAAATATCAAATACAGCCTCAGGTAGTCTGATGAAGTCTGATACTTCCCTGTCAAGCACCCAGATATCAAGAGACCGAGTCCTTCCTCTGCACAGGTTTGGGCTATATTTTGGAAATGATTAAACGGTGTAACTTTTTTTTCCCAAGGCCCCTAATCCAAATGCTTTGGCACCTCCAGAAATGATACTCTGAGAATTTCCTTCATCAGGCAACACAGATACCCTCAGCAGTGAGTTATTTGCTCTTCTTTTGCAGGCAGGGGAGAGAAACTGATACCTCTGGGGTGCAATCCATCCTGTGCTGGTGTCCACAGCAGGTAAAATGAATCATGCCCTTGACACGCCTCTTGCATCCATGGCCTGGAAAAGGCAGCCTGGTGTGATGGAGCCAGACAAACACTGTGGACATCCAGAGTGAAGAGAGGAGGCTTTCCAGGCTCTTCATGAGAGACACTCCAAAAGAAAGCAGCCAGGAAGGATTATTTGGGAACATTTCCACACCTTTGTATGGATAGTTTGTGCCATTCCCCTCTCCTTTAGCTGTTGCCACTCGTGGTGCTGGCACAGAGCACCAGGTCACCTTTTTGGGGGGATCCTCAAAGGGTGGGCTCCAGGTCTCCTCCACCCCACCCTCACAGAGACCTTCACAGGGACACTTGGCTGCTCTTCCAGTGGCCTCATGATGGAGCCAGAGCCGCGCACGGACCCGGAGAGCCAGGGGATCCCACCTGCCAGGGACGGGGCGGGAGCAGCCATGCAGCTCCTGTAATTTCTCTAATGGCTTTCTTTGGCTTGATAGATATTGAAGGAAGCTTGTTGCCGGGGCAATTTCCATGGAGAGATAATAAGAGATCATTTTCAAGTGAGCAAAACTTTAATGGCCCATTCTGGTAATGAGGCAGCAAGGAGAGTAATGACCGGAGACCTCGGAGTGCGAGCACATTGTGAGAGGGGGGAGAACTCTCAGTTCACTGCTCAAGGCAGACTTTGGAGGCCTGATCTGTGTCCCCTTCAGTTCAGCCTGGTGTGCTGCTGATTACAGGGAGAGGAAGATTAAGGTCCAAGTGTTGGTAGTGGGGCTGGATGGCTCCATGGAGATGCCCCAGCGAATTCACTGGGGGAGCAGGAAGACTCTGTAGGGCTCAGACACCAAATGCTCCAATCTTTTCCTTCAGCAGAAGACCAATTGTAGAAAAAAAGTCAAAAGAGAGCTGGATACTCCTGAGCACAATCATGGGGTTTCTTTCTGAAAAGCATATGAAGTATTTTAGGCTGTGTGTGTTAAGATACCATGTTCCTGGAGATGGGAGGGAAAGGGTTGTTACAGAGAGTGAAGGTCCTGTCTGGTTTAAGCTCTGTGTTCTGAGATCGACATCTGCAGAAACCCTTAGGAAGCAGATCTGAAATTCAGGGATGGTGGTAGAAGCAGTGCAAAGGCAGAGATCAATGGTTAATGAATAGAGAAAGACAATGATAAAGGAAGACAGAAAAAATCCCACTTACTCCATTAGGTTTTAGATCCAAGGAGGATCTACACCCATTCCTTTGGCAAATTCTCTGAGTGTAAATATGGAACCCAGTAGCCAGTATAAACATTAAAGCCACTTCTGAATTAGGAGAGCAAAATGTCCCCATATTAGATCACTGCAGAGTCAGCGATTGCAAAAGACCATGGAGAACCTGTGTGGGCCCAAAGCCACCTAGGGTCCAGGACTGTGCTTTATAGTCAGTTCTGAATGTCTAAACTGAGGAAAACTTGCCCAGGAACTAAAGCATGGACAAGGCTGTGGATTTCCTGCCTCCTCCTGGAGGTATGAAGCACTTTCATGCCTCTCCACTCCTTGAATTCATCTCTGCAGCTTGGTTTTGGCAGTGCTTTCAAGGAGGGCCCTCAGTCAGCTGCTTCTTAAGGGCAGCCAAAGCCAGTTGCTGTTTACCTCCTCTCAAAAGAAGGAAGGTGAAGGGTCTGCTTTGCTCCAGCCTCGTTAACAGTTGTTTCATTAATCACAGCTTTCCCTTCAAAACCAGAGACAATCTGTCCAATTAACATTAAAGCTCTGGCAGTTGCTTGTGACAGTGGGGAACTTTGCAAGCAGCACTTTGACAAGCATCACTTTAAGTTTCATATTTTTAAAGCTGCTCACAAACAAACCAGCCCAGTCTCACCTCGTTAATCCCCTCTGCTCCCTGCTTGCACAGAGCCAGCCTCCTTTCTAGTCGTTTGTACAGTGAATCCCAGCAGGCATTGGGTCCCACAGTGCTTCTCCCAGACCTCTGGGATTGTGTAGGCATTCCTTTGTACTACCCCCTGACACTGGACTGCACCTCAGCTGAGGTCAGAAAGAATCCTCATATTAAAGCACAGGTCCAGCAGAAAAGGTCGCTAATAACGTCTTGTCTCCAAATGCCACATGATCAGAGAACAGTAGGAGTAGTAACGTGCAGAGAAAAAGTTACCCAGTTAACTCCAAGCCTCTTAGTCTAACCTTGACTGGAGCATTCAAAGTGAATTTTGAAGGGAAGAACAATTAAATACACAGAGATAAAGGGGAAATGAGATAAGATGCAACACGGGTTTACGAAATGTAGATTGTGTCAGACGAACATGATAGCTTTGTTTTGATAAGATACCTGATTTTCTAGACAAAGGAAATGCTGCTGATCTCCTTTATCTAGGCTTCAGTCAGGTATCTGATAGGTGCCATGTGGGAAATTATTAGTGAAGCTGAAGGAAAGGAGGATTAGTAAACTGTAAGGTGAGGTGCAACTCTCTGGAGGGAATTTACCAAAAGAGTTTCTCACGGAACTGTTTGGGAACTGATCTTTTCTTCTTGTGGATGATCTTGGCAATGAAAGCAGGATCCTGAGGCTAAAATCGCCCAGTGACACAGAACTTGAAGTTTTGACAACGCAGAGAAGAATGAGAGTACAAGTCTGAAAGAACTAAGTGACCTTGAGAATCAGGATAATGGAAATGAGAGGGCAAACAGAAAATTTGAGATGACAGGTCAGGAACGTGAGGACTTGTGATAGTCTGAGATATACTGTAGGAGATGATGAGCAGCAAATGGTCAAGGACTGTGTGGTCTGAGTGACTGCAGCCTGACAGAGATGCCAGGCAAAGAAAAGCAAATATTATCCTTGGATGTATCAGGAGGGGTATGTCAGCAAATATAGACCAAAAAAGGTGTCACCGACCATGTCTCGCTTCTTAAGGTCAGGGCGGATAAGCTTAACCTTGCTTGAATGCAGAGGAGGGCTGGAAGATGGAAAACAGAACACTTACAGGAGGTCGGGAGAGTCAGGAACAGCATGTGTGATTTGGTAGGAGACAGACTGCCATGGGAGAAGCTCCTAAGAGGTAAAATGGCTCCATGAGCTGCTGGGATACAGCTCCTGAAGCAGCTGTGGCACGAACACAGTGAGAACACGTCAGGAGAAGAGGTTCCCTGCCTGCTGGTGGAAGATGCAGAGAGAAAAGAGAAGGTTTGAGGTCCGAGCTTCTCCTTTCACACCTGCAATGACAAGGAGTGCCCTTTCTAGCCAGGAGGTCCCTGGCATTCCTGTGCTCCCAGGCAGGGCTCTTTCCTATGAGTTTTTCCCAGTACTCTGAACAGCTTTCCCATTCCTGATGCTCCGGAGAATTCCTCCAGGCTCCTGACAGAGTCAGAACACCTGCGTGGGAAACTGAAGTGATGACTGCAGCACACGTAAGAAAATCTCAAATCTAATGTAGCCAGAACAGGTGAGAAAACCAGGAAAAACAGGTCAGGAGAGGAGTTAGCCTGGTGTGAGAACACAGACTGCCTGTCCAGGCTCACGGTGATCTGCCTGCCCTCCTGTGCTATCCGCTTTTACTGCTCCCTGTTAGCATTTCCTGCCACTTGCTTTCTACTTTACATCAACACAGGACAATCCCTTCTGTATTTTGTTGTCTAAAGCTGCCTAAAGCTGTAAACTGGCATTTGGAACCCAGCGTGCTGATAACATTTGCGCAGTACATGTTTTCCCCTCCTGTCTGTTGCTCCTGTATTAGAGTCATTTTAACTCGAATAAGCTCTTTTCTTTGGCTTTCTATTTGCCTCATTTTCAGGCCTTTTGTGAAACTGGGACAAGCGCTTCCTGATGAACTGACTGTGGATTTGAGGAGCTCGCTGGGAAGGCTATTTACCGGGTGGGTATGAACTGGGCTTAAATCTAAAGGAACTGCTAATGCCTCGTCTGGCACAGGGCTATCACACGTGTCACAGCTTTGATTATTGCTTCCTGCCATGCTGGGAGGTCAATGTGAGATGAAAGAAGATTGGGAAACAGTCAGATTTGAGCAATCAAGGTGATACATCCCTGGATGGGGCTGGGAGGGAGAGTGGGGAAGGCTTTGGTGAGCCTGCAGGTTTTCCTTCTCAGCACTGGGCCAGCAGCACACATGCTGTAATTACATGTAGATGCTGGTGTCCTGGGGAGAAAGCTGTTTAAGTGAAATTCTTGCAAAGTTTTTCCCCCTGCTGGGATGATTACATTAATAGGTGCCAGGCACGGGGGAGCCTAGTGGGCCCTGAGGAAGGAAGAGGCAGGAGCTGAGATTTAGAGATTCTCAGTGAGCGACTTGTTGCCTATTAAAAAATGCAGCCCAAGAACAGCATCGTGCCTTGGGCATGGGTCTGTCTGTCTGCCCCACATCTTTAACATGATGCCCTGCAGTCCTTTTGGTGTACCTGCTCCCTGTGTGTTGGGAGCTCTGCTAAATCCTAATTGTCATTGTTCTGTTCTCTCCCAGCTTTTGCAATCCAAGTTCTTTTTATGCACAGCACAGGAGAGAGGCTGGTGGGCAGGATTAGGATTGGGGTCTTAGCTCAGAGGGGCTGGGGACAGGCAGTGAGGGCAGCAAGGGGCACCTTCACTCCCACACTATGTTCTCATGCCAGGCCAGTTGTCCCAGCTGGTGACAATTCTGTCCACAGAGTGGCTTGCACACTCTCCTGGACCTGCCCTTGCCATACCTCCTAAAAAACACCATAATCTGTGTTTTTCAGAGCAGAAAACTTAGGCACGGGCATTGAAAGTGGTCCAAAGGCAGTGTTTGCAAACGTAAAAAGTACCCTGGAGATTTTAGCAGTTGGTGCTTGAATCAACATTTAATTAATCCAATCCCTGTGTGACAGGAGCATCCTTCCCCCACTCCATCAGAGGTGCCTTAGTCCAGCCACAGGTATGTGCCCGGTGGCTTCTGTGTCACCTACTCCAGCCCCTGAGCTTCTCCTTGCCCCAGCTGTCCCTAGAGTAGGTCTGGATGGGGAGCTCAGCTCTGCTCCTGCCCAAATCCTCCTTCAGATGCTCATGTGGAGTGCCAGGCTTTCTCTCCCTGCCTGTGTAGAGCTACCAGAGCAGGAAGCCCTCCTCCCTTTCCTGTGGGATCTCCGTGTTGGCAGATGGGTGATGAAACTCTGAGTGTCAGTATTTGTCCCCTCCAGCAAAGGTCAATGCCCAGCACCTGAGGGCCGTGGCACCACGACCTTTTCAAAGCTCGGACAGATGGCAGTGGCTCTGCAGAGAAAGGCCAGGGCAGGAGGGCAGCTGGCAGCCTTTCCAGGAGTCTGTTAGTGTGGCAGGACGTACAAGGCTCCCAGATGCAGACGTGTTTATGGACAGCTCCTCAGCTGCTCAGAGCTGGTTCACAGCCAGTGACTTCAGGAGGGCTGCAGTTCTTGAAGTAATGCTCAGTCCTCGATGCTTCTCTGACTCTGCCTGAACGTGAGCCAGCAGAGCCCTGGCAGCCCAAAGGGCCACCCCTGTCCTGGGGGGCATCGGGCCCAGCATCACCAGCTGGTCGAAGGAGGGGACTGTCCCACTCTGCTCTGGGCTGGCCTCACATCGAGTGCGGGGGCAGTTTTGGGCACCACAATATAAAAAAAGATCTAAAGCTGTGAGAGAGTGCCCAAAAAAGGGACATGAGGATGGTGAAGGGTCTGGAGGGGCCATAAGAGGACTGGCTGAGGGCACTTGGCTTGTGCAGCCGGGAGGGGAGAGAACTGGGGGGAGACATTGGGGTCTGCAGCTCCTCCCGAGGGGCAGCTCCGAGCTCTGCTCTGGGCCAGGGACAGCACCCAGGGAACGGCTGGAGCTGGGCCAGGGCAGGCTCAGGCTGGAGAGCAGGGAAAGGTTCTTCCCCCAGAGGGTGCTGGGCACTGCCCAGGCTCCCCAGGGAATGGGCACGGCCCCGAGGCTGCCAGAGCTCCAGGAGGGCTTGGACAGCACTGCCAGGGATGCCCAGGGTGGGGCTGTTGGGGTGCCTGGGCAGGGCCAGGAGCTGGACTCTTGTGGGACCCTTCCAGCTCAGGGTATCCTATGGTTCTGTGACTCCTCCACACTCTGTGAGACCACTTAACTCATTTTCTAATCGCACTCCAAAGGTCTCTCTCCATGGTGTTTAGAGAGTTCCACCTCAATACAGCAGAGGTAAGAGATGGATCCATTTCTGATGTCTCCATCTGAGCCATCCAGTCTTATTGTCCATCCTGACCTGGACCCATGGCTGTAGAGCAGAGGGGACAGGTTTGCTGCCTGCTAAGTGCCCTGCACGAGACCACTGCTGAGGAGCAGGAAAAGAGGTCAAAACTGAACTTGCAGGTGATGCACAGTGCTGCCCCTCTCAAAAAGATGCCCTGCTAAGAATGTCCTTGATATGAAGGCAAAATCTAAATTATATTTGCTTTTCAAAGCCCATCTACATCTCACTCTGTGTCAGGATAAGAATTCTCTTCCCCCTGTATCAGTACTGCAAAAACAGGCTGCAGGTGTATGGCTCAGAAAAAACCCAAAAGTATCTAGCCCAGGGTCCTAGCAGCTGTATTTTCCATGTGATTTTTGGATGTCTTGGTTTCAGGGTGAGACATTAAGGTCTTTGCTATGTGTGTGAACTCAGTGAAATGCTGGTCTTCACTCCACAGATTTAGGGATGCTCAGATGCACAACAGAATTGGGACCCAGATCCAGAGCTATTCCAGAAGCAAGGACAATAGACAAAGCAGATCCCTTGCTCTCTAGAGAACCCACCTGGGTAAAATTACCTTCCTGACCAAATGAGATGAAGCATGGAGCAGGTTTAATTTGTGTGTTACATTCTTGTTAATAACAATATCTAATTAAAACATCTGGTGACAACTTAATGGGCAGAAAAGAAAAAAAAATCAAGGAGGCTTTATTGAATTTTTCTTTCAACTCCAGCTCTCCAGGTCTGAATGAATCCATCATTGGAGACAGTGCCTTGTTTGTCTGATTCTCTCTTCAGCGTAGCTGTGTAAGTTGTAGCTTTATTGTCTAGAAACTTTCCTTAAATTAAATTCGTCATTCTTATGAAGATGATTGCTTGAAGGGGAGATTAACCTTTACGATGTGATGATGGAAGTTGTTGTTCATTTCAAGAGCCCCTGAAGATTGCTGGGAGTTGGAAGTGATGGAAACCGGACTAGGATTTGGCACCACAGATGAGAGGTGGGAATGGAGTTTGTATTTGATGGGGCTCCTCATGCTGATTTCATTGCAGGATTATTGTTTAGGTATTAGAAAAAAAATACATATATATATATTTAGAACAGCCTAAATCTTATCTGTATGTGTGTGCAGCATCTCATGCAATAAGATTCCTATCCCTGCCTGGGAACTTTATGTGGTCCTAAATAAGAGCAGGGTGATTTATCAATAGGAGAGTGGTGGGGTTTAGTTTGTTACATGCTGAGCATTCCCTCTCCTTCGTGGAAGAGATGACCACGTTGTCCACAGCCTCTTGCAGATAAAAAGCCCTTGGGATTATTGTTCCTACTATCTTTTAATAAGGAGGACATGAAGGCTGTGCCTATCAATATTACAAGCCCTGGCCCCTCCGATTGTGTCACCACTGCAGCCCAAAAGGATAACCTGGACTGTGCAGGTGGAGCTGCGCCCTTGGGGGAGGAAGCAGAGCTCCCAGGACAGTTCAGCCACAGCAAACCCAAACCCCCACAAGGGTTATACATGTCCAGCAAGGACACAAGTGTAGCCCTGACTAAACAGTTCTGTGTGAAATGACACAAAGTTGTTTTCAAGCTCTTCTGTGTGTGATTGATCTCCTGTAACAGGACATGTGCAATTAGCCAGCAGCTCTGCTATTAATAACTATCCCTGAGCATGTGGATGTAATGAATTGATGTCTCTGTGGATTATTGCCTTTCTCCGTCTGACACTTCTCTAGATGAGTGATACAGAACAAAAAGGGAATTTTAAGAGTATATAATTGAGTGTGTATTAGGGTTTATGAAGAGATTCCTACAATAACTGTCATGTTCCACCTGATGGAGTAGCTGTTATGTGAACATGCCAAAGAACCACTTTCCTTGCTGTGATCTTTGTTCTCACTTGCTTTGCCTGCATTATCTGAAAATCTCCTTTAGCTGATGCCACTGAATGCAGCCTGAGTAATGACTTGAGTGCAAAACAAGGACAGGAATAAAGAATGACGTGAACACTTACTGTCAGAAGCCTCAAATTGGGCACCAAAGTGAAAGGAGGCCCACTGTCTCAGAGGCAGATAGCTTGTGCTGCTTCCACCAGTGACAGATCCTCTGGAAATCAGGACACCTCGATTTATATCCTGGTGGAAACTGAAGGCCCAGGCACCACTGCACTGTCAAACTTCTGCTCCAACAGGAACAGCTACATCAGCAGAGGAAGCACTGGGAAGAGAACGAAGGCACGGAGGGATGAAGTGACTTGCTTTGTGTGTCACAGCAGGTGGGTGGCACAACCAGGACAGGAGCTCTGGGTGCTGGGTGTCCCAGATCCTCAGCTGGAGAGTCCTGGCAGGGTTGTCCTGTTGCCAATGTGAGGAAAAGTGATTCCTCAGAAATGAAAACTTACCTGTGGTTTTAAACATGGTTCTGTGGAGGATCCAGCAGGGTGGAAACTGAACATTTATGTGCCAGTTAGTGGCCTTTGCTGAGGGTGTGCTGGAGCCCTGTGACCCCAGGACAGTGCTGCCATCCTGCCGTGATACCCAACAAGAGCCAAAGCTGTGGGGTCTCTGGGACCACCCCGTGCCAGGGGGAGAAGGGGGAGATTTGCTTTCCCACTCTTTGAGGCATTGCTGTGTGTCACTGAGCTTCTCAACAGAGACACATGCTCCTCTCACCTACATGCCAACAAAATATCTTGGCTCTGAGGAGCAGGAATCCTATTGGGATTTGGCGGTGTTGGGGTGCTGTCATTACATTTACATCCAACAGAGAGCTCCCTTTGGATCCCAGCTTTCCATCAGCAGTCCAGACCTTTTTCCATTGTTGCCCTGGATTTTTCCATCCTATTTTCTTTCTCTGGCCTTACTTCTTTTTCCCCCTCCATTTTTCAGTTTGGCTTGTCACACACACACGGAATCACACACTCAATCCTCTCAGAGCCTCGGGCCTGCCAGCAGATCTCGAATGCAGTGGGGCTGAGGGATGCCCTGTCACCTCCTGCCCCTCCACGTCCCCCCTGCCCTACTCCCCACTGATCTATTGCAAAGGACAGGTAACCTCAGCCAGAAAGATGGATGCCACAATTACATTCCCCTTTTCAGCAGCTCTTTCCCCTTGCCTCTTCCTGATGGAAATCGTGGGCAAGAAAAATCTATTATTACTCTCCAAATCATATCAAATATTTATCAGGGTAATTCTCTAGTTATCACCACCGATTGCAAGCCTCAGTCACGTACTAAATCTTGTTAGTGTCATCTCTGGGAACGTGGCTCGTCTGTCTCAGCCGAGTGCTGCACAAACCAGGCTGCCCCAGGGGAACTTGGCTTATGGAAAAGCTGTGGGGAAGGAGGCAGAGGAGGCGATCAGGGATGGGCACGAGCTTCCCAAATCCCCAAATTCTCCCAGGGCATGAGGCGAGCTCCGCTCAGGATGGGGCCAAGGGCGGGGCAGGCAGGTTGGGTGCGGGAAGGGGAGGTCAGCTGGGCCACACTGAGTGATCTGATGGTGATGTTCAGATAAGCTCATTCCTAATCGGCAACTGTCTGAAACAGGCCCAAAAAGCGAGGTGTATTCTTGCCCAGGAGCTACCCAGGGCTGTGTGGGAAGTCAGTGGCAGAGACCAGAACACAGCTCAGGGTCTCTGGCTCTAATGACACGATTGCTCCTTTTGGAGCTCTGTGGCTGGCTGGAAGCAGCACTGTCCTGGGCATCCTGTAAAGTCAGGGCAACCTTGACACCCCCGCGAGCCGTGCCAGAGAGCCTCCCCTTCCACCCACCGTGTGTACGACCAGCAAATGCAGCCGCTCGAGCTGGGCTTTTGTGGTCGTGGTTCTTGGCACCGATACATTTCCAGATTGTACCTATTTTTAAACTCTTTATTGGGTCAGATCTGGACAGCTTGGAGACTTCAGCTCTTCCCTCTCTCTACCCCTGTGCACACAACTTCTTGCTGCAAAGGGAAGAAATGAGCAGCAAATTTCCTCTGCCAGAACCAATCAGTCTGGCACCTGTCATCAGCATCACAGCAGCTATAAAATATTTAATTTCTTAATGATGAATTGGCAGATTGTTTAAAAAAGACAACAAGGAAACAAAGAAAAGGAAACAGACACTCACAATCTGCAGTCACACTCTTTGCCAGGCTGAGCCTTTGGAGCTGATAGCAGGAATGTGTTTTTCCATCCCAGCTACCTGACAGTGCTGTCTATTCATAAAGCCCTGCTGGCTGTTTTGGGGATTTTCCGCTCAGTCACTGGACCCTTGATTTACCATCCTAGTGTCCCACCACTGATTCCTGATCAAACTCAACCTTCAGAGGGAGATTTTTTTCAGAAAACGGGCAAACAGCTTCTCAAAGGCACAGATTCTACCTCCTGCAGTGCTGTACATTGAAATAAGTAAGGAAAAAGAATGATCAGGCTAGGTCAGAGCACAGGTACATCCAGCCAGGTATTCCAGTTCCAGCAGTGCCCCACAGTTCATGTTTTGGGAAATGTCTAGGACTAGTTCAGTCATAAAGTGCCATTTCTCTTACAGCCTCCAGCAATCTGCGGCTCAGGGAGATCTTTGTGGTTTCCAGCTCCAACTGGAATTTTCTTCTGTGGGCTTGCCTAGTCATTTTTTTAAAGATATGCAAACTTTGGGCATCCACAAAAATCTTCACTCAAATAGTCCCATAGTTCTCTTGTGTGAAGCTGAATTTCTTATTTTGTTTTCAGCATCTCTCCTACTAATTTAACTCGATTCCAGTTTCCTGCATTAAAGAGACAGTGAAAAATCGTTCTCTCTTCACCTCCCATCCCTTGAACATGTTTGGCTCACAAAACAGGGAGAGGCAAAGAGAGGCCTGGGTTAATGGAGACCAGGATTGGGAATTTGCCATGGACAGTCTAACTCCATAGGATGTCAGCTTGTGCATGCCTGTGGATTCATTCTGCCTCCCGTTCCTACAGCTGTGAGCTTGGAGGGAAGCCAGAGTCCACACCTGTATCACAGTGTTTTTGGAAATGCATAAGGTAATTCTGATGGGAGTCACCTCAAGGAATCCTGTAAATACAAGCAAGAAAACTGCCTGACCAAACTGAATCCTGTATTGCAAATATTGTGATATTTGGTGGTTTTTATTTTATTTTATTAACTTCTAAGTTCTGTTATTGGGACCTTTTAATTACAAGAGAGCCATAAGGTCTCACTAAAGCAAACACAAACTTTCATCTATCACAGAAAAAAACCTGGAAACCAGCTTTAACGGCTTGTGAAAGCCTCCTGAACCCTGGGGAAATGAAGAGGAAGGGAACATTTTTCACTTATCACCATTTATTATTTTTAAGCCATCTCATGATGGGGAGCGGTGACGCTCCTCGCTGGCGTGACCAAACCTACACTGTTCCTCTGGGTCGGGGAGTTTGGCAGGCGTGGGTGGCTGGCTGGCAGCTCTCAGGCACAGCCTTCCTGCTTCCTCCTCTGCCTCTCCCGCAGCGTGTGGGGAGCCAGGGCTCCGGCAGAGCTGCCGCTGGTGGGATGGCAGCATGCAGGGGATCCCAGGGTCACGCAGCATGCCATGATCCCAGGGTCACGCAGCATGCCATGATCCCAGGGTCATGCAGCATGCCATGATCCCAGGGTCACGCAGCATCTCAGCTCAAGCTACCAGGAGATACCTGGCAGAGCCCTCAAGCTCTGTCTGCTCTCGTGATTTGGTTTATCCCTCCTGTGCAAATATGCAAGACAAAAGCTCCCACTTGTACAGGAAGGGGTTGACCAGTTTTCCAGAGGGGTTAATGGAATTAGAAGCACTGCCCAGCACAGGGAGCTGGTACTGATGGCAAAGTGACCCCTTCGTGCTGGTGTGGGTCTGCTCCAGGGCAAAGCAGGTTTCCCCCAGCCCCTGTGCAAATCCTCAGACACAGAAGGATGTTTCCCCTGTGCTTTGGCACAGGGATAAGATGAAATCAAAGGACAGCACTTCCGTGTCAGGCAGCTCTTTTCCCTGTTAACTCTGGGTCTCTGTCTTCTGCAGTAGGTGTTTAAAGAGAGGTTTGCTCCACTGATCCTGCCTAATGTCTCTTCCGAAGTTCTGAATGGAAAACATCCTGCTTATCTTAATCAAAGCTGGATTTTCTCTTCCTCTGGGCCAAAACATTTCAACAGGCTTGGCCCTAGCGGGAGCAGTGGATGCTGATCAGTGGAGCTGCCTGCTGCCTTTCCAGGCATGGGCAGAAACTGAAAACCCACCTCATCCCACCTGTGCCACCAGCTGCAGGGCTCTGGGGTATGGAAGGGGAGATTAGACAGCAGCAATCCAGCAGCACAGGGAGCTGGAGAGGCATCGCTTTTCATCTATTAAAATAGATCCCACTGCCAGCAGAACTGGGAAGCGTGACTCAAAGTGGGGGAAGGAAAAGGGATAGGGCTGATCAGCAGCTAGACACCCACATCAGGACAGCATCTCAGCAGAACCAGTTGCATCCCACTGTTATCAGCGTGGTTGAACACGTGCTGGAGCAAAGAAGGGACTGAGGGAAGAGTTGCCTGTGGGAAGTTTTTGGCTCACAGTGAAGGCACATGGGGGGCTGTCTGTGGGATGGGCAGTGCCAGAGTCCTCTCCACCACAGGCCTTTTCCAGAAAGCTTTAACAAAGAGCATGAACTTAGAGAGATTCTCTCTTGCTACCCAAAATCAGCCCTGGACACTGCTCTGAGGGTGTCCCTCTGCCCTTGACTCCTTGCCAGCCATGCCTGGCTGGAAGCCTTCCTCCAGATGGAGCAGGCTAGGAAAGGTGTGGAAAGGCAAAGAGGAAGGAAATGTGAATGTATGAGCATCCCTAACTGTATGTTTTTGCTGTCATTTAGACTGCCATAAAATGAATAAAATATTGAGTAAAAAATGAGTAAAAAATGAGTAAAATATTGTGATTCCTCTCTAATAACTTTTTCCATCCACTTATGTTGGAATACATTTACTCTGAGTCGAAACTCTTGTCAGGAGGTGGTTGGGGCAGATCCTTTAGTTTATTATTTGATTGCAAAGAAGCTACTTTCTCCCAAATATCTTATTTTTTTTCATTAAAAAGTGGTAACAGGAGGTGGTGAGCCATAGCCATGTGTTGCAGTGAAGGCAGAGCTGTGGTATGAGAGGGAAACGGGAATATTTTGGGTGCTGAGGTGGGGACATCACCAAAGCTAATTATAACACTTTCAGCCTAAATAGTTTGGCTCCTTGTTAGTTGGATTAAAAAGGTCAAGTTTTCTGTGAAAGACTTTGGCAGAGGATGGGTTTTGGCTTCAGGGGAACATTGTCCCTGCTAGCCCACTTCACCCTGGGTGTGTGGTGTGGGGCCATTTGCCCCTCTGCCTGCTCCTTCCCAGAAAACCTGTCTGGAGATGAAGCAGTAGAGCCTGGAAAAGCAGCTTCTCATTAAAACAACCCCCTCAGCCAGTCGCTTTGGGGGGCCAGTGTCATCAGCTCCTGGGATTTCATCCCCCAGGATGAAAGGCAGTGTGCTGTGAATGGTTGGGGTTTTCTTGCATTAGCTCATTTCCCCCCTGCGATGGCTTATTTTTTCCTTGCAGAATTTTCTAGGGCTTGGTTAGGCTCCAGGGCTTGCTTGCATCCTTGCTGCCTGTCTGAGGTTTGGGGGGGAAGGTGGGCTGGAGCTGCAGGAGGGCAGGAGAGATTGACAAAGCTCTGGGCTGGAAAGCTGGCATCAGAGCACTTGGAGAAAACAGGAGAATGGAAGGAGGTTTTCACCCGGAATTGTGGCTTGGACGAGACTTGGGGAATGGGAAGAGGCAACAGGCCAAGCTACAGGACCCCAATATAAAAAAGACATTAAGCCATTGGAGAGTGTCCAAAAGAGGGACACGAGGATAAGGAAGGGTCTGGAGGGGAAACCATATGAGCAGTGACTGATTTGACTTTATTTGTTCAGCCTGGAGAAGTTGAGACCGAGGGGAGAACTCATTGTCGCCTTCAACGTCCTCAGGAGGGGCAGTGGAGGGGCAGGCACTGACCTCTTCCCTCTTGTAATCAGTGACAGGACTCAGGGAACAGCTGGAGCTGTGTCAGGGGAGGTTTAGGTTGGAGAGCAGGGAAAGGTTCTTCCCCCAGAGGGTGCTGGGCACTGCCCAGGCTCCCCAGGGAATGGGCACGGCCCCGAGGCTGCCAGAGCTCCAGGAGGGCTTGGGCAGCGCTGCCAGGGATGCCCAGGGTGGGGTTGTTGGGGTGTCTGTGCAGGGCCAGAAGCTGCACTGGATTATCCTGGTGGGACCCTTGCAGCTCAGCATATTCTGTGATTCTCTGTTTCTGTGATCCTATGATTCCATGATTCTGTGATTCTATGTCAGGAGTGGGGACCTGCCATGGCTGGAGCAGCTTTTATTAAGCAGCAAGAAGGGCCTGCTAGGAAATCCCCAGGAGAAGGAATATTCCAGGTGAAACAGAGGGCAAAATCCCCATTTTCCATTCCATGGCTCTTTTGCTGAGGGATCATTATTGATTCCTCTCTGAGATCCCCACAGCCTTCAACAGCCCTGTCGGGTATGGGGCTGATTCGGTCCTGTGCTGAAGGACATTGATTGCTGAAACATCGGTCCCGCAGAGCTGCTCTGCCACCTGCACCCGTGGCAGTGGCGGCCGCAGCGGTTCCCGCTGCTGGGCGCTCAGTGCCGGGGCAGGGACACGCAGGGCCAGGGAGGTTGTGCCGTCCCCGGCCGTGCAGGCTGTGGCAGCAGCGTCCGTGCAATGTGCACCTACAGCACACGATGGCACTGCAGGAGCGCGCAACGCTCCGCTCGGCTCGGCTCGGCTCGGCTCGGCTCGGCTCGGCCGCCCCTCAGCCCTGCTGCCGCCCGAGCTGCTGCAGGCGCCGCTTTCCAGGGACAAGGCGTGCAGGGAGACTGGGGGGATGCCGCACCCAGAGTTCTGCTCTTCCCAAGCAGGGCAAAGCTTTGTGGAGCTGGGATCCTCCATCTCCTCGGGTCCAGAGGTGACACGGAGCTGCAGCGTGGCCCTAGCGTGTCTTTGGGCTGGCATCTTCCACAGGGCACAGTGGCCGCTTCCCCGCAGCGCGACACACCCGAGACCCTTCCCTCCTGCCCAAAGGGAGCGGCTGTTTCCAGCCAGGCAGCAGCACGGGGCAGCCCAGGGCTAAGCTGGGCAGCAGCTCCTGCAAGGCAGCGTGTCCCAAATTCCGCCAGCACTGAGGGAAGTTGCCCTGGGCTGGCTCAGCCCCCGTGGCTGCCAAATCCCTGCTTTCACCTCCTGAGCTCCCCCAGGCACAGAGGTGGGCTCCGAACGGTCAGAATGAAGCCCCGGTGCAGGTCTTGCATGATAATATCATGCTCGGCTGGCAGCTTTGGAAAAGAGACAGAGAGGAACTCGTTACTTTGCTTGCTCCTGAAGGTGCAGCTCCTCCAGCCAAAAACCAGGGAGCACCGTAGGGATGAAGAGAAAAGCTGCAACACCATTTCCATATAGAACAGGCTTTTTCCTGAAATAATCCCTGCAGGAGAGAAACTCTGTTAAAATATTTGGAAGTGACAATCCTGGTATTTATCTGTTCGTAACTACGAAGATTTTGAGATGTATAAAGGTAGCAAGTTCTGCCCAAATTATTGTCAGATTGAAAACAGTGTGATCCCCTTCACAGAGATTGTCTGGAATTATCTGGTTGGCACAAGGTGGATGGCTCTACTTTTTCTCCTCCTTGTCCCCACAGGAAAAAGTTCTCACTAAGACTTTTCCATAAGCAAGAAAAAGTACATCTAGGAGAAAATACACTCAGAAGCATGAGAGAAGGGGGGAAAAACCCTATTCCAAGAGAGATGATTCCTACAGCTGTTGTCTTTCTCCCTGTATGGAGCACTCTTTACTTGATATCTCCCTGTTGTAAATGCAGCTGATTGATTTTCTTTCTGTTTTTTCTTTTGCACTTGTTTATTTTAATAAAGACAGATTTATTTTATTTGGAAGCCTGAAGCAAAATGTTCCCGCGTCTCCACCCACCCTTCTGGCACTAAGTGCTGATGGTTATTTCAGTAGTTATAATTTGATTTCTGCCTCTCCTGCTGGGCTGATGTGAGAGAAACAATATTTAGGGAAGCTGATTTTAAATTTTTTTTTTTCTGGAGTAAGGGATACAGAGGCTGGGAGTGGTATGGGAAGAGGGAAAGAGAATCAGCAGAATGCACTCACATTTTCTAGGCATTTTATCTCCAAGTTTGCAGTCTCTGATGGACAAAAAGGACAGGGCAGCTCAACTCATCCACTGTTCTCTGAAGAACAGAGAGTGATGCGTCTTTTGGGGTGGTTTTGTGTTACTCTTGGTCTATTGCAGGGACTCGTAGCTGCTCTTTGCCAACGATTCCAGGTTTGTGGCCTGAGCTATGAAAATTTCCATTTTGCAAGAGGGGAAACTGAGGCACAGAGGAGTAAATCAGTAGTCAAGCAATAGTAAAGCAGTCCTTTTTCCTTCAGATCACCAGTCACCAAGAACAGTGTCAGGAACAGGACTGATTTCCAAATCCAGGATGTTGTCAACACACAAAAAACCTACTTCAGCACTGCCATCTCTCAATTAAAGTCAGACAAAATGAGATTTTCACCACTTCTTAGCAGCCAGACCTTGAGCAGCAAATTTTCCAAATAGTTCAGTTACTCCTCAGCTCTTGGTGTTTCTTAGAGAAAAGATCCTGTATTTTGCTAAGAGGATTTTTTTTGGCAGAGAAAAAAATCTGACCCTACATTTCAAGACACAGAATAAGAACTTGTCTATAATTTTTTTTCCTACTTTTTAAAGGATCAGCCTCCCTCTTTTTCCCTTTGTCTATAATTTTTCTGGCTTCCAGAAAAAGGGCTAGAGAGTGCCTCTGTGCATAGCTGAAGATAATAACTTAGCTAAATATTTTTTTTCTCTTTTAAAGTATATATCAAGATTGCCTGCTGCACAGTTTACATTTCCTGCTGTGGAGACAAATACTTTAATTAAAATGGGAAGAAAAAAAAACATGCAGAAAAAGAAAAAGCCTCTGTGAAAAGAATCTTAAGAGGCCTGAAATGGGCAAATGAAGCCCTTTGGCAGCCAGGCTGCATTTTGCATATATGCAAATATAAATATTTGGGACTATTGTGCTCAAGCAAGGAGGGAGGTGATGGTGAAAGCCAGGCTTTGAGAAAAGACCTTTTTGAGAAAAGGTCTCAAACTGCTTGACCTCTACCTCCTCCAGCCCCTGCTCCAGTCCTGGTGCAGGACAGATGGAATGGCTTTAGATGATCATGTCTTGAGAATAAAAAGACAACAGTATTTTCTAAGTACTTTGGCCTTTTCTCTTTCCTTCACCTAGGTGCAAAGCATTAAATTAAATCCTCGTGGTTGCTGTATTTGATTATGGGACTCCTTGTAGCTGCTCTCCCTCCCTGGGCTCCAGCTTGCCCCGAGGGCAAGCAGCAAGCAGCCAGAAACTCCTCAGTGTGCCCAGCTGGTCCTAACTTCAGGGACAGATGAGAGGCATGGGAAGCTGCAAGTACGAAATTACTGCTCAGACCTGGAGTTCTTTTCCCATTGTGGAGTTAGGGGCTGAAAGCATCACAGATATCTGTTTTTTTACTGCAGATTTTGGCAATGCAGGAAGAAAGGGAAGCCCTATTTATAAGGGAGAGTGCCATGTAACTGCGAGCCTTGTCTGGAGGAAAAATGCCAAGAGAACTATTTCCTTGCATTTTTAAGCAGAAGGAGCAGCCTCTGAAGGGCACCCCCTCACTCCCCTCCCATGCCTGCAGTAGGTCTGCAGCCAGCAGAGATCAGCTTGTTCTCTCTCAGACATTTCTGGGAAACACTCCCAGTATCTTTCCCCTAAAGCACATCCATCCACCCAGGAAAACACCCTGCCTTCCCAAAGCACCCCAGGCTCTCAGGGCTTCCCGTTTAAAGCCAACCACTGGGGGATCACTGGAGCTCCTTGGCATGACCAGGGGGAGCAGCAGCTGCCAGCCCTGCATTCCACAGGGTAGTGAGCAGTAGGAGTTGCTTGGATGGATTAATCAGACTTCCAAAGATCTTTTTCCAGGCCAGGGTATAGGTGCATTGAGAGCTTCATAGTGTGCTTCCCCCTGCTAAGCTGGGATTTGTATCGAGCTCATTGAGGATAATTAGATGATCACCATCAGATGGGGAAGCTGAGCTCTCACTTTCTGCACCCTCCCTCTAAGAGAGCAGAATATTGTTCCTCCTTTTCACCAGCCTGAACCAGCAATTGTCTCTTTGAGCTGTGATGCTGTCCCTGTATAATTAAGGCTGTCAGTCAAACTCAGACACCTAAACACTATAAACTCCATGGCTTAGCAGGGCTAATCACAGGACTTTAGTGCTTGGCAGTCAAAGCAGCAATTGCAGGCTCCTTTCCCATGTTGGTAGGACAAACTGTGGGGCTGTGAGGGGGGAAGATCCCTGGGAAGCAGTTATGTGCCTCCAGGGCTTCCTGGATGGCTGGGACCGAGGGCCCTGTCCAGGTGGTGGGATGAACTGCACTGATCCTGAGCAACATTTCTGATCTAGAGCCTGATTCTTGGACTCAGGGTATTGATGGGACCTGCCTGGCAGGGAGTTTGGGCGCTTATTTATGGTCGTGATGGGCCAGAGCACCTAGAAAAAGTTTTACCCACCCAGCTCCTCTGCTCCTTGCATAGTTTTACGTGGTTGGAGGGCTGGGCAGGACAGCCAGAGGAGCAGCAGGATGAAGCAGAGTCTGTGCCATGGAGATGCCTCAGCTGGACTGCAGCAGATTCCCTGGTGCCGATGGTCACTTCCAGAGTGCCTGGTGGCCATCCCACAGCCTGTTCACTGCCTGGCTCTATCTGGAGCAACAAATGAGGCTTACCTGAGGTCAAAGGATTTTCTAAAACTCAAGCTGTTCAAGGTCCTGAAGAGCTTGACATAACTGTGGCAGTTGCTCTCCATCTGTTTTCACCTAAACTCCTCTGTGCAGGAGCCCTTCGTGTGCTTGGGAAGGGGCTGGCTGCTCATGGGACTGAAATGTCCAGGAGCTGGGAGACAGGACAACATGGTCATGAGCTCAGAACCCTGCACTTCTAGACCTCTTTAAGAGATCTCCTGAACTGTCACTGATTCTCAGGCCACGGTCTGAAAGCCTTTAGGAAGGGTTAGCATGATGTGAACTTGGTTTCTTTCACAGGAAGCATCCTTTGTGTAGAGAGAGGCCTTTCTTGGAAGGTTTGTTACCCATGCCTTCTGTGTCTGGGGAATTTTGTTGGATGAATCAGTGTCTTGGTGGCTGCTGATGGGTGGCAGCCTGGGATCTGTGTGCAGATAAACAGGGAAGGAAATGGGGTTAAACTCAGATGCCCGATGCCTGATGGCATCTGGATACCATTCCAAGTGAGCCAACAGGACAGCAGAATGTGGGATGCAGACAGTGAGGGAAATGTCCCCTGAAGGACAATCAGAAGATGCACTGTCAGACTGATCAGTGAAGCTTTGTCATGGCTGTCATGAGCTCTGTCATGAGATGAATGAATAAATGAAATTAAAAATGGAACTGGAATCCAGCCCCTCTCTCCTCTTGTGGACAAACAATGGGAGGATGAACAAGTGTTCCCCAAATGTGCACAGACAGAAGAATGATCAGATATCAAACGCTGCTTCATGCTTGGAGACCTGCTCCTACCAGGAAAGAAAGACTTTTCTCCCCTGTCACAGCACCGCAGTGTTATTCTCATTCCAGTCTGCCCCACCACCATTCTGCAGTCAAATCCCTTTTCAGAGTTACGCTTCTGTCTGTGATTCCAGACCTCAGCTAACCTGGTTCTCTGCTGACGAGCAGCTGTGCTGTATGAGCCGGGTCACACGTGTTCCTGAGCTTTCCCTGTCTGAAGACCATTACTGATAATTAGTTGGTGTAAAATGAGAGGAGTTCTGTTTGGCATTCCTTAAAACACTCTCTTCTCACAGCTCTCTGGCCTGGGGCTGGCTGTTACACCCACTGCTTCTGGAGCACAGCTTTCCCCATCACTGCATGATGGAGGATTTTTTCATTAATGGATATAATGATACTTTGTCTTTGGTGCTGACGATCTTCGTGGCAGTGCTGTGCAATCTTTAATTAAGTTTGAGCCTGCCAGGAACTATGAGGATGTTGATAACCTGCAACAAATGCAGCAGAAGCTCGAAGGTCTGGCGTGGTAAATAACCTTCTCCAAGGTCACACAGTGACTCTTGGCTGGGTCGAGGTTTGATGCCAAGTCTCCTGGTGAAGCAATGCTGTAAAAAAAAAGTACATTTCCCTGCTAAAAGTGCAAAGTGGCGTAATCCAGGCGAGGAATGTGAAGTGCTTGGGGGACCAGGGAGCATGTTCAGGAGCGTGGTGGCTGCACTGCTCAGTCCCACGGCTGTCAGGGCAGTGTTTGAGTTTGCATTTGGCCGTGTTGGCTTTGCGTGAGCAGGAGCCGGTTATGCAGCACACGGGGTAGGGACAGGCATTTAATGTGTGGATTAAAAGTGAGGTGTCACACGAGGGCCACCAGCAGGGAATACGCACACAGAGGCACATGGAAGAGGGAGATGCAGAGACCTTGTATAAGCCCTGTCGTGGATGTGGATTTATTAAAAACTGTGCTGATTTCTTACAGGATTTGTTAAAAGATGTGGTGATTTCTTCCGTTCAAAGCTTTTTGATTCCCATCGAGCTCTGTGTTTTACCAGCCCAGAGGCTCTCTGTTCATGATCCCTCATCTTCTGACAACCTTTCTGTAAGATGCTCCTTGTTTGAGTTTTGGAGGTGCTGTCCATGCACCTGTCCTGTTTTATTTACATGTTTTTTTCATGTTTTGAGTGTGGAAGAAGCTGCTGGTCCCAGCTGCAAGGGTGTTGCTGGTGTCAGTCTTGTAAAAGCATGAGTTTGAAATCCTGAACAGATGCTTGCTCTTTCCCCTTCCCAGAGATCTGCCACCACAGGAGTCATTGCTTTGGACTTAAACCCTCCATATGTGCCCAGAGGTCAACGCTGAAGCTTTGGTTACCCTGGAAACCAGGACAAAACTGCGCCAAGCCATTACTGCAATATGGGTCACTCATGGAAAAAAAAAAGAGACAGAAAATGCCTCCCCTTCCAACTAAGGTGTTTTCCATAGAGGAACCTACAGGTTTGAGCACATCACAATTTGTCCTGTCTCGTGTGGGAGATGAAGCCCTGAGATTCAGAGTGCTTTGTTGGCCCCTGCAGAGGTGCTGACTGCAGGGGTGAAGGGTGGGATGTTGCACAGTCCTTGGGCAATCCCCTCCTGTATTGTCAGCAGCCACCCTGTGCTCATCAGTTCTTTGGGAAAAGCACCAAAATGAGATGCTAATTCCATCCTTAGTCCCTGAGAAAGGGAGGGGGCGTGGGTGTCGTACCTGCCATGGGATTTCAGATTGTTTCCTAAACAAATTGGAGTGAGGGAAAGTCATACTTATGCCTTTGGAAAAGGGCCAGGTTGAACACTCAGAGATTTCAGTGATTTGCTAATTGTTGGGAAATGTGACTGTCTGCGGGAGGCAAGAAATGTTCTTTTATTGTTCTGTTTGAGAACAAATGCACTTTTGTTACAAGGAGTAGACACTGTCTTGTGGGAGGGGGATTTAGGGTGAGGAGAGGTGAAAATTACCTCCATATCTCCTCTGAGGTCTTCCCATGCATCATGACCCTTCTTTTTTTATTATTATTGTTTTCCTTGGCGTGCTGTTGGAGCATTCCATGTCTCTTCCAGCTTGTTTTAAGCATGGAGCCACCCTGCCAAGTCTTTGTGTGCTGAAGATCTTCCACATTTAAGAAGCCACCTTGAACCACCGCTTATAGGTGCTGTCCACAATCCACCTCTAGAGCCACATCATCTCATCCTCTTCTGCCTTCTTCCCTGATGCAGCTGTGTTATATTTCCCCTTCTTTACTTCCCTTGTTGCTGCTTTATTCCTGGCCTGTCACCTTCATGGGTTCACCTCAGTTGCCACCTCTTCCAAAATGCTGCCTGTACCAGCAGAAAGGACCCACAGTGATGGATGTACAAGCTGATTACCACCACCTTGCTGCAGCCTCTCCGCAGGATGTTCATGCTGAAGAAGACTCATCCTGCACAGCTATTAGAGGACAAACCCTAGAAGTGGGCTTGGTTTGGCTGAGATCAGTCTACATCTCTGACAGCAGCTTCAGTTGGGGTGTCAAACATTAGCACAGCACCCATATAGCTGCTGTGTCCATGGGAGGGGAAACTTCTGCTTTTCCTCACACTTCCTTCCTCCCTCCCTCCCCTCCCTTCACTGTGGTCAGGCTGTCAGGGCACTGCCCGTCCCCTTTGTGTCACTCCTTTTCCTGGGTAACTTCCCTTCTGGTATCTCAGCCCTGCTTCCAGACAGCTTTCCATAACACCCTGTCTTGTGATCTGCAAAGTTAATGCCCTTCCCACTGCTTGTAGCTGCTCGGTTCCTCCTCTGTTGGATACTAAGTGTTTTTTTCCTGGTTGATCCAGGCAACTCAAGACCAAAGAAATACTTAAAAAATCTCCCCAAAACATGCAAACTGAACAGAACTGGGAGAAAAAGGGTGTTTCAATAAATTCCTCTTTATCAGGAACACTGCTTCAGGTTTTACTCTGTGCACAAATAAGTCTTTGCTCTCCAAAAAGCACATAATAGCCACATGGGTTTTGTAGATTCCAATACACAGCACTCCATATGCAGGCAAACCTGCATCTGGGTCTGGCTTGACCACTCTTCTGTAATTTGCTGCTTTGCAAGCAATGGAAGTGGGCTCTCAGCAGTGCAGGCAATTAATATTCTGTGTTCTTCTCCTGGCAAATGCCATAAACGTCTTAATGTCTGAGAGCTGATGTCTAAAGCATGCCATGAACTAACCCCAGGGAGGGTTTGCATTTTCTCTCTGGGTAATGTGTACACAAGAACTTTGCCATGGCTTGCAGGAGCTGGTTCTGCACTTTCTGCTGCAGCCATTGCAACATTTTCCTGTCATGTAGTGTCAAGCCATGGCAGTGAAACCACAAACATGAGGCTCAGGAGTCTTGGCACTGGTCAGTGCCTGTGGCAGTGCTCTCAGTGTTCACAGAAAGCACGTTTGCTACACAGCTTTTTGCTCTTATTGTTATGGTTTTCCCTCAAAACAGGGATCTGCAATCTCTCCAGGTCAGCATTAGAGCTGCCCCTTGTTTCAAACTTTCCCAGAGTGTCACAGCAGTGCTGTAGGGGCTCGATATTTAACCATGCTTCAGCTGTGGCACTGAGCGTCCAAATCAACCTTCTTTGTGTCCAGTTTAAAAAGTCTGAGCTCTGCAGTGCTCCATGCCCTATGCACCTTTCATGTTTGATAGTCTGAATAAACCCTTGCTCTACAGCAGACTCATTATTAAGAGAAGTGGGGGAAAGGAGGTAGAATAAGTAGGATAAGTCAAAGCCACAGTAATACAAAACATATGTAAATCAGGCTATGAGACACCATAATAAGGATGTAGTGGAGGGGGAAAGAAAAAGAAAATAAGTCCTATTGTTGTTTCAGTAGAAAAGCCAGCATCAGTCTGAGGTGGCCAATCCACCTTTCTCAGGGTTGTGGAAGGAATTTATACTGCCTCTAAGCACAGAGTGCTCCCTGCCAAGGCACTGGGGACACCCTCACATCCGTGGTGACAGTGAATCCCTGGCTCTGGCCAGCCCAGGGGGGACCATGGTTCATCCCAGGCAGAAGGACAAGGTGCTGCTGGGCTGTTTGGTGCCAGCCTGCCTGTCTCCAGGGGTCCAGGGAGCTCCACTGTCACTCACTGCCTGCCCAGGAATGCTTGGCAGGCGAGGCTGGCTGCCTCCACCATCTGTGTGAAATCCTTCAGCCATTTAGATGAAACATTGACTTCAGTAAAATGTAGGGCTCCTAATGACCTGACATAGTCCATATGGAGTAGCTGCCACAGATAGTGACTATCTTGACACTGATTAATCACTTCTTCTAGGAGTGTATTTGTCTCTCGTTACTTGACACAGTTCTTCCCTAATAGCTTTGGAATAGTTCTGGGGTGTTCACACGACCTTGGCTTTGGGGAATAGCCCATATGATGGCACACATTGCCTATTCCAATGCAGGCTTGGCTGACTTTCATCAAACTAACTTGGACTCTGGCTTTCGGGTTGTTTTTTTCTGTTCCCTGCATACACCAGTCTCAGTCCTTCTCTGTAATGGGAAACACCTCAGCCATGGTTAACTCTGCTAGGTGCCACCATTGGCAATGGGCTGGGCTTGGTCTGTGCTGAGCAGCATGAAGAGACTGTGATTCCACCTCCATGCCCTTCCTTGACACTTAGAGGCACAACAAGAAACCTGCATTACAGATGCTCCTTGCTCTGGAACTGCAGCTGGAGTCAATCACTGCTCAGACAGAGAGAAGTGATGCTGGTTCTATTTGGGTCTGACATCTCAAACTGAATGTGGAGTTTCTCAGTCTGAGTGTTGTTCTCTTCTTCAGAGCCAGGAGATCCAGAAGCAGAGGCAGGAGGTCTTCCAGGCTGATATTCCATCAAGTGTGAGTTGTGGTTCCCCCATCCCTGGAAGCGTCCAAGGCCAGGTTGGATGGAGCTATGAGCAAGGCAGGGGTTGGAACAAGATGAACTTTAAGGTCCCTTCCAATCCAAACCAGTCTGTGATTCCGTTATTAGACCCACTTCACGTGGGGAAGTATCACAAGTGAGAGTTACAGGCTTGAAGGCTCTCTAGGACCTGTTCTGATGCAATCAGTGTCTCAGCTCCCTCCCCAGCCTTGGTGCAGGCTCTGTGTGCTCCAGCACTGGCTCTGTCCTGTGGCTGCCAGGTCAGGCAGGGGTTACTGTGCAAGGCAGTGACTCACCATTTCCAGGAAGCAATGTATTTGTGGAATGTGCAGCAAAAAGATCTTAAGGATGTATTCAGATTATTCTTTGCCCCATTTTCCCTTGTAATTTATATAAATTGTTTTTCCCAGCAGAATGGCTGGGATTTGTTTTTGGTAACAGTAATTTGCTGTTAAATTTGTGCCACATTGCCTGTCACTCTTCCTTTCCACTCAGACAGCCTTTCAGACCTGACCTCCTGAGTATAAGGACTGGTGATGTGTCAGGTGCATCCCAAGGTGTGGTAACTGCCTGCAGCCCCTGAGCCTGGATCCCTCGTGCACAGTGGCTGATTTCAGCCTAATTCACCACAGGTGACTGCAAAGTTGACACTGTGATAGTTAGGAAGGGACATGTGGCCAGCGCTGCAGCCCATATGAGAGCAATGCTGGGTCATCTGGTGGATCCTGAGCTTCTCAAGGACTTTTGGAGCTTCTTGTGGTGCTCCCCACTTTCAGCTCCACGAGCCCTGTGCTGTGAAAGTGCCAGCACCTCAGGAATGCTCCCCGCTCTGATCCATGAATCTCTCCCATCTGATCCATAGCTCATAACCAAATAGTTGCTATATAGTTGGTTCTTTCACTTAAAATAAGACCTGGTTTGTTTAATCTTGAAATAGTTTGTGTCATGTTCCTCAGCCTCTATTTGCAGACAGACTTGGGCAACTGCTTGGGATGACTCCTGAGGCAAATAGAGCCTCTCTCCAGGGTAAGAGCTGTTGATGTTCATGTGGTACTGGGTTAACTGTGACCTTGAAACCACCCTAGGTACCGACAATCCTGTTTTCATGGCTCTCACCACTTGTCTTTTCCAGGAGTTTAGCTAACTTTGCTTTTTGGCTGGAGTTCACAAATAATTTTCTTTTAAAATAAGCAAGTACAAGATGTTTTGTCAGTCCAGCTACATTGTGGCTGTCTTATGCTCTGTAATACCTTGCTTGGGATCACAGAGGCTGCATATGCACTGTCTGCATTGTGTTACTTACATTAGAATAATGTTCAGGAGGACAAAGATTGCTCAGGCACGTGTTTTTGGAAACATATTCTCTGTAAAACCTCCTTGCTAAGAGATCTTTAATGATCCCACTGGTAGATGGCCAGAGTAGTGAATCATGTTTGATTTTAGATGTTATTCTTGTCACTTTAAGGGATTCCAAATAATTCCTTCGGTTTTTGTGAGCAATTACACAGACTTTATGGCTTTCTCCACGTTTCTGTGTGCCAGCTGAGCAATATGAAGTTAACCAGCACCGACTTTCTAAACCAGTGGCCGGGTTTGACCTGCTAACTTGCATGTTTTCTGCTAGTGCCCCATCCCTTGCAGTGTCTGTAGGATTTGTCCTTGAACAAATGACGATGGGTGTTGTGAAACTGTCCCTTGTGACAGCAGCAGCACCTTCTCTGAACGCCCTTCAAGCTGCACTTCCCACTTGACCTCTGAGTGTGGCTGTGGGAGGGACTTTGTGATGCTCCCAAACTCTTTAGCATCTTCAGTAAGTCTCCATTGAAATGGTAATTTCTAGAGCATACTTCAGGCTCATCTCAGCTTTAGATAAAAATTAAATGTGGATTGCCTCATTCCGCATATTGAATACTAAGGGATGCTCTCATTTGTTCTCTCTGCAGACACACGATGCTCTGCCAATTTCCTTAATCCAGGCACAGAAGCAGTCAGCAATTGTTTCCATTCACTTTTGATTCCATCTATAAAAGGAAATACCTGCAATCACCAGAGGCTTTTCAGAGCAGGGATTTTGTAGAACTTGTCCAATTTCAACAAACTTTTTGTCTGCTGGCTTAATGGGCACTATCTGGCTGCACATCAGGGTGTCGGTTTTAGCTCCCATTGTGCTGCCATGTGTTTTTTATTGCAGAGATCATCAGTTTTTTTAGGATTTCCCCATCTCTCCCTTGCTCTCTACTAACCTGTCAAAAATGTCTAACCCTCAGCTCTGGAATATTTTAAACTTTTCCTTATAAGTGGATTGCTCACTGGACTGGTATTGCATCTTGTATTTAATACTAATTTTCACAGACTGTCATGAGTCGTCACACTTCATTCTATCTTCCTCTAGACCAATACTCCACCCTTGTCTCGTATTTTTGCCACTTCTCTCTCTATGTGGTGTTGATAACACCCAGCAACTCTGTGGCTGGATCCCCAGTAACATTTCTTAGTTATCTCCAGGAAGACAGGAGGAGATACATGAATGCACGACCATTTATCAGAGTGAATGAAGGCAGGGAGCTTTATTAGAAGGCTCACAGCTGACTTAAATTAATATTGCCCACTGTGAGGTTTTACAAAGCTTTTTCCTGAAACAATAGTCTGCACTGGGAATTCAGCATTGAGCTGCTCTGTAGGCAGGCATCAAACAGAGATTCAGGCATGACCAGGGCAGGGAGCAGCTCTGAGCCCAGCTCAGGGTATTTGTGCCTCTCCTTTTTGCTGCCTCCAGCAACTTCTCCCACGGGAGGGGTGGGGAGGGGTGGAATTTCTGTGACCATAACTCTGATTGCTCTGTGAATATCCTTGTCCTGGAGATTCCTGCAATAATATTCCTGCAATAATTGCAATAAAGGTCCAACCAGATGGATAAAACCTGGTTGGCTGTTCACAAGAGCTTGGCCAGAGACAAACTTGTGCTTACCTGGCTTAAGAAAACCTCTGCCACAGCTCAGCACTTCTCCAGTACTTGCCAGGGCGAAGCTGGGATCATGGCAGGAGTGCAAAGGCAGAGTCACCCTCTCTAACCAGTGCATTTGAATTATGGGATGTGAAACGTGAAACTGGGCTCAGAACTGCACAAAATATTCTGTTGTTTTGGGGTGTTTTTGCCAATTTGACCTGAGCTAATCAGAGGCAATTAAGTCAAGTGACACTGATAGAACCCATATTCCTCTTTAATTTCTAGCCCAAACGATATCTGTCATTACTTCTTTTTTTTTTTCTTGCTTTTATTTTAACATTTTTAATAAAACAATTTCAAGAAGAGCAGTTCACCCAGAGCGTGTGTAGAAACAAAGCAGTGACCAAGTTTCACTTCCCTTCTCATTCTCTGCAACTCTCAGAGATGTGTGGTGAGAACCACGGGTGGTGAAACACAACTCCTGGCACTGCGGGAGGTTTCTCTCTCCAGGTTTCTCTCTCCGTGCTCCATTCTCCTGCACTCCTGGCCTTCTGAAGATGCCCAGGAGAGGAACTCTTCTTGTGGGGACACTCCTGGTGCTGCTGCAGCTGGCATTTGTCCCGTCCCCGCTGGCAGGCTGCCCCTTCAATCCCTGTTTGGAGGTATGTGAGCTCCAAGTGAGCACAAAATCCTTCCGTTTCTCTGGTGCAACTTTTCCCTTTGCTTGGGAGATTTGTGCCTCAAGCCTCATAGCTGTCTTAGGAAAGCCCAGCTTTTTTTTTTCAAGGTTATTATCAAGGTGATTGAAGTATTTGAAGTAAATTCTGGTCTCAAAAACATCTGAGAACCAGAACCAGCAGCAAGAACCTTTTCTTCTTGTTGGCTTTCTGTACCTCTGAGGGTGCTGCAGTGCAGTTATTGTAATAGATTATATTTCCCTTTGGAGGGATCCAAACCTTATCTCATTTCTACAAAACAGATTTTTGCCTGATTTGTGCAGTAGAATGATTTCACCAAATACCTGACACTGACCAACTGCCTTTTGTGAAGCTTTACTGACAATTATTTGCTTGCAGAATAACTTTGGTCCGAGCTGCCTGGTTACGTGCAGGGGAGGAGAGCTGAGAGCTGGTGCTGGACATGCAGTCTGTCCATGAGTGTTTGTCCTGCTGGCTCTCTCAAAGGTTGCTGCTGGTTCATCTGTAGCCTCAAGGAACACTGTCCTGTAGTTTTGTCCCAGCTTCTATCAGCAGGAAATGCAGCTCTTGCTGGGGAGTAGGACTGGTTCTATTAGAAATGGGAAAAATGCTTAGGATATGTAAGATTATTTCCTAAAACTCAGGGCAGCTCCTTTAGAAATGAACTGCAAAGGGGTCATTCTGCTCCTGCTTTCCTGGCAGTGACATTTTCTGGCAGTTCATGAAGAGCAGATGTTGACCATGATGGGGTCTGCCTCTGTTACAGATCACCCCTAACACAACTTTCAGATGCACCGGACTGATCATCTCTGGAGTTCCTGATGGAGTCCCAAACACCACCCAGAACCTGGACCTCAGTTTCAGCAATCTGAAATCACTGGGGTCAAATTATTTTGCATCAGTCCCTGAGCTGCAGCTTCTGGATCTTTCAAGGTAATGGGATCTATTATGTGGATACTGGCTAATTTTTCTTTCACCAGCTGGGCTGCAATGGTGGCTTATTTTGGGGTCTGTTGGTCTTGGCTGTTTGTTTTTTTTTCTTTTCTCTTGTGCCTGTGTCCCTGTGTCTGTCATTTTGCACATCCCCGTGATGCAGTGACATGCTGCTTTTAGTCCAGTCACTGAGTGCACATTCTCCACTCAGAGCTGGGTCTGCCAATCTGATCTTGTAGGTTGGGATGTGAGAAGGAGGTGGAAGATGTTTTACTTGTCTATGAGCAAGAAAAATGTCAGACTTTTCACTGTTACAAAAACTCTGAAGTGGAACATCTTGGATGAGCTGCTTTTCTAATCACAATTAAAAAAAAATAACATGAAGGTACATTCATTTTCTAAAAGGCTGTTTTAAAATATCAACATATTCTCTTCTCCCTTCTCCTCACATATCTGGGGGAGGAGACGGGGGAGGCCTATTAGCAAATTTGAATTGATGTATAATTTCCATTGACTTCATTCAGCAGTTTCTCTGGGTAAATAATTTCACTGAGAAATGTCACTCAGTCCCGTCACAGCTCTAACTCCAAAGTGGCTGAGTGGCAGAGCACGTTTGCTGTGAGACACCGGCTGGATTATTAAACTAATTCTGCTGGGATTCACTGCAGAATGGATTTGGATCTCAAATTCTGGATCTTCCCACATGAAACAAACCTTAGGCGGCCACTCTCATTTTCCTCTCTTCCTTTTCTCCTTCAGAGCCAGCACAGCCTGGGGTCTGCCCCCTCTGAGCCATCACCAGATATCAACTGCTGACAGAGTTGTGAGCTCTGCCACAGCTGCACCGCTCTGGTGCCAGTGGGGCTGCCCAGATGTGGCTGAGGTGGCAGTCTGAGGGCTGTGGGGGTGCAAGATGTGAGGGAATGCTGGATCTGGTTGCTTCTTCCATCAGTGATGATGGTCATCGCAATGTCACTTTGGCCTAAACTGAAAGCTAGGATTCTTCTTTCCTGCTGCCTGCATGAATTTTTGATCTTCACCAGGTCTCCAAGTCTCTTGATTTGAATTTTAGATTAGAGAGGGAGGAGAGGAGGAGGTGAGAGGAGGTCTCCTGCTGTAGGAGCTTTCCCTTTGCACATCCAGGGACGCTGGCTCTGCCCAGCCCATCAAAGTCAAACCAGCCCCCAGCGTGAGGCTGAGCCTGAGGATGTCACACCAGCACTCAGCGAAGGCAGGGACAGTGTTTCATGCACTTATATTTTCTTTTCATGCCCAACAGGTGCCACCTCCATACAATAGAAGATAACTCCTTTATGGATCTCCAGAGACTTTCCACCTTGATTTTAACTGCCAATTCCCTCCAGTACCTGGGGAAGGCAGCTTTCTATGGCTTAACATCACTGAAAAAACTGGTTCTGGTGGAAACCAACAGAACCTCTCTGTCTGAGCTGCCCATTGGCCACTTGCATACCCTGGAGGAGCTGAATTTAGGCCACAACAGCATCACTTCATTGAAGCTTCCTGAGTATTTCGCCAGCATGACCTCCCTCAGGCACCTGAGCTTTTTCTCTAACAAGATCACATCTATTTCCAGAGGAGACCTTGATGCCCTGAGGGAAGGGAACAGGCTCAACCTCACGCTGGTGCTTTCCTTGAACAATATAAAATCCATAGAGCTGGGGTCCTTTGCAGGGATTCACCTCGCTGAGCTGGCTCTCAGGTCTGCTTTTGAGAACTTCACTGTGATGCAAACGTCTCTGCAGGGCCTGGCTGGTTTGCATGTGAGCAGACTCATAGTTGGGGAATTCAGCGACAGCGAGAGACTGCAAGACTTTGAGAGAGGGCTCTTGAGTGGACTGTGCCAGGTACAGATGGAAGAGTTTGTCTTAATCTGCTTCAGGGGGTTTGAGGATAACACAGACACTCTCTTTAACTGCATAGGCAATGTCTCCACTATTCGCTTGGTGGACCTTGGACTTAAGGAGATGTCAGAGGTTCCTGCGTTGTCTAAAGTGAAACACCTGGAATGCAAGAAATGCCATTTTGAGGACGTACCTGCTGTGAAGCTGTCATTTTTCAAGGAATTGAGAGTGCTTCGTATTACCAAGAACAAAAAACTCAGAAACTTCAAGCATGAATTTAAGAGTCTCAGTAATCTGGAGGTCATAGATTTGAGTGAGAATAGCCTCACCTTTGGCAGATGCTGTTCCCCTCAGTTTCAAAATTGTTCAAATTTGAAACACTTGAACTTAAGCTTCAATTCCAATATCAAATTGACTGGAGATTTCACTAATGTGAAGAATTTGTTATATTTGGACCTCCAGCACACAACTTTATTTGGTCCTGGCTCCTACCCTGTCTTTCTGTCCCTTCAGAGACTGATTTACCTTGATATTTCCCATACCAAAACTGAAGTTAAATCCCAGTGTACATTTTGTGGCTTGAACTCCTTGCAAGTGCTCAAGATGGCAGGGAACTCCTTTGAGGGCAATAAGCTGGCAAACAACTTCAAAAACCTAAGTCACCTCCACACCTTGGATATTTCAAGCTGCAAATTAGAACATGTAGATCAAAGTACTTTTGATGCCCTCTCTCAACTAAAAGAGCTAAACATCAGCAACAATAAGCTCCTGACTTTTGATCCTGGAGTCTACCAGCCACTCCAAGCCCTCCGAGTCCTGGATTTTAGCAGAAACCAGCTGACTGTTCTGTTGGACTCAGCCCGCAAAATCCTGCCTGACAGCCTGGTCCTGTTGGATATCTCTCAAAACCTGTTTGACTGCTCCTGTGTGCACCTGGACTTTCTGACATGGATCAGGGAAAAGCAGGAGCTGCTGCAGAACAAGGAGCTGATGCTGTGCCACACGCCCTCGTATGTGACTAACGTGAGCCTGCCAAGCTTTGATCTGTCCTCCTGCCACATCCACGCAGGCAAAGTTGTCTCCTCAGTGGTTGTGTTGCTCTGTATAGTGGTGCTCCTCTTCATGATTTACAAGTACTACTTCCAGCTCTACTACTTTGTGGTGCTGCTCAGTGGGTGCAAACACTCCGCAGAAAGAGGTGACACCTACGATGCCTTTGTCATCCACTCCAGCAAAGACCAGGAATGGGTGATAAAGGAGCTGGTGGAACCCTTGGAAGGAGGAACACCTCCCTTCCACCTGTGTCTGTACCACAGGGACTTCCTGCCAGGGGTACCCGTTGTCACCAATATCATCCAGGAGGGTTTTCTCAGTAGCAGGAATGTCATCGCAGTCATCTCCACTGACTTCCTGGAGAGCAAGTGGTGCAGCTTTGAGTTTGACATTGCCCAGTCCTGGCAGCTGGTGGAGGGAAAGACTGGGATCATCATGATTGTGCTGGAAGATGTGAATAAGGCCCTGCTGAGGCAGAGGTTGGGGCTGTCCCGGTACCTGAGGAGGAACACCTACCTGGAGTGGAAAGATAAGGAAATAAGCAAGCACATCTTCTGGAGGCAGCTGACAGGAGTCCTGCTGGAAGGCAAAAGTTGGAATCAGGAGGAGGTAAAACTCATGTGAAAAGACAGAGTGGTTCTTCCTCCCCCATCTGCCATCCTGGCCTGGGCTGATGGCTGGTGCTCGGAAGCTGGGTCGTCTCTTGCTGTTCAGCGTCAGAGGAAGTGGATGGAGGCACTGCCAAAGCACTACAGGAATTCCTGCCTTCCTGGTCACATTTTCTCAAGGGAATTTGCAAATTCAGGAGTGACAAGAGCCAGAAGAGCTGCCTGAGCTCCGTGTTTGCCCATGGCTACCACTCACAGATGGCCCAGCAATACCTCAGGTCTGGTGGGTCAGGGAACAGACCAATGCTCTTACTGTCATCTGGCTGCTTCTGAAATTGGATTTGGGTCCTGAGACCATTCACCCAGAGGAACTTCACAGTCTGCTGCTTTGAGCGGACCCCAGAATCTCAAAGGCAGAGTAAAGACGCAGGATTCTTGGCTTTAAAAATGGTGTGAAACAGAAACAAAGTTTGGACTCCAAAAGGCTTGTGTCTGCCTCCGTGAGCACCATGACTCATGGGACAGACCCTCCAGAGAGCAATGGGCCATCTTTGCTCCAACTGCTTCTCCTCATCCAGTGTTAGTGGATATACTCTGGGACTGCCCTAAGTGAGCAAAATTGAACCTGAACGAAGTGTTTTGATGTTTACACCCAGCCAGTTCTAGATTAAGCTTTTTCACTCTCTGGACCAGGTTTAATTCACTGCTGGAAGGTGCTGCAGGAGCCTCCAGGGTTTGAAATGGAGTTCAGATCTGCCTGTCTGCTCAGCCTTCCCCAGGGGTCAGCTGCCACCTGGAACAGGACTGGGGGGGGCGGGGGGCGTTGCTTTTGTTTCACTGAGAATGTGCCTGACATTTTGCAGGGAGAAGAGATAGAGGGAAAAAGTCTGGGTTGGCTGAACTAAATGTATCCCAGCACGATCCTGAATCAAGAGAAAGAAGGTCTAAATGCCATGGAATCATATCACAGAGCACTCCATCGTTGTGTGGGATATTGGATGGGGCAGGAGTATTGCTCTCTGTTTATCAAAGGCTTTGGCTGGGATTAATCACTGAATTACTCTGGTTTTAAACTTGCAAATCCTTCTATAATCAGTGATGTTCTGCAGAGGTAAAACAGAAGCAACCAAGTGGTGAATCACATCTGATATTTATCCAGAAGGAAAGCCTGATCCAGCTCACTTTTCTAAGCAGCAGACAGGGACATTTCCATGGACGCAGGATCAGGGATCAACATCACACATTATTGCATAGAGAAGGAGAGCCAGCTCCAGGCCTTGTGCTGGCAAAAGTTGAATCACAGCTCCCTCCCTGTTTGCTGTGTCAGACAACACTACCAAAAACCCCCGCAGCCCTCCCTAAGCTTTTTTGTGACCCAGGAGATGAAGCTTTAATAAAACTAAGCTTGGTGCTGTGTTCCCTTGCCCAGAGAGTTTTTTCTGCATCTGCTAAATACTATTCCAGCAATTCCCAAAATGAAGCTCTTACCTCTGCTGGGATTGATGGGTCCTGCAGACTTTCCACCTCACCCTTCCACCCCCACCTTCGACCTCCTCCAGGGACAGAGGCTGCTGGAGATGGTGGGGGACAGTAAACCAGGGCACAGCTCAAGGCTCCCTGGACTGCAGCCAAAGGAGAGCACAGAGGACAAAGCAAACATTAGCTTGAATTTCAGCAGCTCCAAGTTAAATTGGGAAACAAAAGAGGAAAAATTAAATAGAGTGGGAGTTCCTGCTCCTGAATTGAGCAGCACTGAAGCTGCGTTTCTCCTGTGCTCTTTCTCTCTGTGGCTCCTCTGCAAACAATTCAGTGGATGTGTATTTCTGGCACAAAGCACAGAGTCCTATGATACTTGATTGTAATTATAACAATGAGTTTCAGAAAGCCTGTGAGTGGTTCTGGGCATTTATAAAAGGGATTTAGGACAGTATTGTTTAAAAAGTCAGTGTTTTTTTGAATATCAAAGCAACTTTAGGCGAGCTAGAGTGATGCTGAGACGAGGCTCCCACCAGGACAGTTTAAAAAGAAACTGGTCACTTGTTTTTCTCTTCCTATTCAGACTCTCTACAGCAGAGATGGATACATGAGTTGCCCCTGGCTTCCTTATTGTCCAAGAAAAAGCCACGAAACCCATCATAACTTCAGATGACCCCCTCTGTGGTGCCTTCCAGCCTGACCCACTCTGGGATTCTGTGACCTGCCCAGGCAGTGCCTGTCTGCTCTGCACTGTGGTTTATGAGTCCAAGATGGACAAGACTGTGTGAACAATTATATTTTCACCATTTACCCATCAGAGAAACAGTAGATTTTTTTCTGGAAGACTCAAAACAGCTTTCTCCAATACTATAAATGGGGAAACACTGTGCTTCCCACAGAAACACACATACTCATTTGCCTTCATTGTAGGAAGCAAATGTCCAAAGGAAAACCCAACATTCTCATGTTTCCAAAGCTGTTGGCGCACACTGTTTGAAACTGCCCACTCTGCAGCAAGTGGCTGTGATAGGATTTATGCACTGGGTGAGAAAATGAGCAGCCAAGCAAACACCCGTGCAGGTCTGCATTCATCTCTCATGTAAATACCTGAACGTATTCCAGTTACTAAAGCATCTTTTTTGCCCAGGTCATAAAAACAGATGGAGACAAAGCTCCAAAGGGCTGTTGCATCCAAGCTATTCCATTTGCAATGGGGATGTGCCCTGATTTCACTCTGAGCTTCATTTGACCCATGCAAAATGCCAGGACAGATGCAGCTCTGGACTTCCTTGCCTTGTGGAGGGTGCTGTCCCAGGGGCAGGACATCCTGATGTGCTGGCACTGTCACCAAGCTGTGCTTTGCAGCAAGGGCTCTGAGCAGAGCGTGCCCTCATTAGTGAGATTGCATTTGTGCTCCCCACACTGCGGCAGCTGTAAAAGCTGGAAGCCAGAGCCATGTGCAGTCCTTCCCACCTGGATCTGGCTGGCTGCAGGAGCAGCACTGCGGGAATGCTCCCCTGGCCCCCTGAGCAGGAGCACAGACTTCCAGTGTCACTTAAAAACCCACCAGAACGAGGAAAAGCAGCTGGCTTCTCTGGACCGACTGATACTTGACAGGAACAGGTTGAAACTTCTCAGGGAGAGCCTTTGTCCTTTGGGAAATGCTGTTTTGTAGGTGGTTTATGGAATTTAATGAGGTAGCATGGTGAATCTGTGGAATGGGAATAGTCACAGCAGAGTGTCTGGTTTAGTGTTGCATGGGGCTATAATTTTGGAACAGATATTTTTCATGGAAACAGTGATTTTAAAAAATGCTTTGGAGGGGCTGAAAAAGGAATTTCTAATAAAAGTTAAATTGCTCCACAATGTCATTTAAAAAAATGGCTGTTTAGGCTTATGCTGTTGTTTTTCAGAACACATTCTCATTTTAAAATTTGTTTCTATTTATACAATGTGACTAGCCTCCCAAAACAACACCAAATGTGAAAATGTTTCCCACACACCCAGATTAAAACCCCCGGATTTCATTTCGAGGGTTTTGTTTTTTTTTTTTTTTTTGTAACATGCTGAAAAGTATGTTTGGCAAAATGGAAATTCCTCTTCCATGACAGTTCTTACCGTGACCCTCTCAGAGTCAAACCTTCACCTGCCTGTGTCCCATGTGTGGTTCAGGCAGCAAAAAACCACTGACAAACCCCTAGAATGAATTTCACTAAGTGCCTTTTGCAAAACATCTTGAGTAGGTGCAGTGGATCGATAGGAACTGCCTGAGCCTGAGAGCAGCTGAACAGGGGAGGAAAGAAGCAATTCCTTAATAAGTTGTTCTTCGCCATCGCCAGCTCAGGCTGGGAATTGGGACAAATGACAGCAAAGCACGATTTGCACAGAGGAGCCCATCTGCCAGGAGCCCTCACCTTCCTCAGCCTCAAGGTCACCCAGAGGGCACCGTCAATAATACACCAGCCAGGACCTTGCTGTGCTGCTCTGAACACACAGAGAAACATTGCATAAGTAAGGGCGGCTCTGTTAAAACACTTGAAAAGCAGGAAAAAGGAAGAAAATGAACAGGGAAGATATTAGTGCAGGATCTCAGGGTGGGAAACTGGCCACAGTTCAGCTGGGTGGATCCCAGATGCTGGAGGTGGCTTGGTCCCAGGGTTTCCAGCTCTAACCAAAGCACCTACAAGGCAGAACGTTCATGGTGAGTCTGTAAGTGCCACTTCTTTGCATAATGATAATAAGAGGGATGGACATGAGCATTGCATGGGTACCAGCCATGTTTTGAAGGTGGCAGGATGGAGACTGGCAGCCCTTGGGGTCCAGCTGGCACAGGTGACAGGCACGAAAGAACTTCAGCACCTCTGGAGGGCAAAAGCAGCCCAGCCCAGAGCTGCCTTTGAGCGTGCCAGGCTACCCAATACACAGAGGGAGTGACCTTTGGTCACACACCTTTTGTGTGACCAAACCCTTGACCATGTCTACAAATCAAACAGCAGGGAGAGGATATTCAAACCCCACACTTCCAAGATCCTCCCACCAGAGCTGTTCAAAATACATTTATTATGGGTGATGAGCAGATCCTCAGCTGAGGCAAAGGGTCACCCGGAGGACTGAGGTCCACAGCCCTCTAGCCAGAGGATTTCCAAGGATAACAACTGCAGCCACCCCTGCCTGCAGCTCCTTCCTCCCTTATCGCCACATCTTGAGTACTACCGCGCAAATAACCATAGGGTATTGTTAGGCAAAAGAGATTTAGTTGCAGCCTACACTCCCGGAGAGGGTAAGATCGGCTTTTCTCCAGATCTAATCTTCAGTCTTCATCTTTTCTTCTACCCCTCTCATCCCTTTCCTCTCCTCAAAGTTTCTCTTTTCTGTCTTTCCCAGCCAGCAGCAAGTGACCAACCTAAACAGTAAGAAAGAGGGAGGGATGTCCTTGTCGCTTCTTCTTTTTCTACATTTTTGAACAGCCTTTAAGTCCTTTGGAGTGTTGTGTCCCACAAGAAAGGATTAGCAGTAATTCCCCTGCCATGTCTTGCTTCCGACGCTCTGACAATTCATTCTCCTGAGATCCCCTAAACTCACCGCTGAATACATTAACCAGAGGACACGGAGCGGGCTTTGGGAGAGTGATAACCCACGTCCCCCCTCCCTGCAGCCTGCTGGTCCAGCTGAACACACCCACCCACCCATCCACCATGGGCTCCTGGATCAGCACTTCTACTCCTTAGCGACCCAAAACAACCCCAAACTTGCCCGATGTGGGATGCTCTGGGTGGTTCAGCTCCCCCGCTGCAAGATTCACAAGGCAACACCTGGAACTCACCCTCCTTTCCATGTCTCACCATGGATCTGGTGGGAGCCTGTGCCCCCTCCCTTGCTGCCATGCTGCAATCCCTCTGTTTTCTTTTCCAAGCAGTGTAGCCTGCTGGGAAGGGCCCTCTACTACCCCTGCCTGGCTCTGGATGCTGCCAAGCCCCCTTAGGTGACGAATGCTGCCTGTTATCTCTGCCCTGCTTTGCTTTCTCTGGTGGTTAAATGGGGTTCACAACCTGCACACTGTGATTTGCTGGAGTGGAGCACTAAGAGACTGACAGAGTCTAGAACAGACCCCGTGAAAACGGCACTTTCTGTTCCTCAACTCAATTTCCCCCATCCTGGGATTTTGAAATCGTCCTCTACAGCTCTCCCCCAGGCCAGTAAATGTCTGTCTGAAGCCAGATCCTTCCATCCCCTTTCCTGTCACTGGTTCTGTTTGTGGTCACTTAAGTTTTGCTTTCTTTAAGGGGAATAAGTACACTGAGAGTAGCACAAAAGAAGAGCAGTATTGGGCCCCCAAGACCCTCTCTGCAAATCTGCTTAGCAGTAAAACCTTTCCTGCCCAGGTATTTCTTCCTGCCACCCCTTCTCTCATGCTGTAAGTATTAAAGCAAGCAATTCGAAAACCCACAGGCTTCCCCCTCCCAGCTCCTCCTGAGAGTGTGGCCCACATCTTTCTGCCCTGCATGGACTCAGCAACTTTCAGTTCCCCCTCTTGTCCCCTCCAGCAGCCCAGATTTTGCCTGGTGCTGAGCAGGGCCAGCCCCACTCTATGCTCTGCTGGCTCCCCACCTCTCAGTGACGCAGGGAGAGCAGGTGGGTGACAGGATTCACCCCTCAGCCTCAGCCAGAAACTGCCTGAGCTGTGATATTCAGAGCCCTGATGGAAATTACAGGATGTCTGCCTGCTGAAGGGGCCTTGGCTGAGAAGTCACCCTCTGCTCTGGCCGGGGTGGTGCCCACACGGGTCCCCTGTGTGATGGGGAGGTGCTGTGGGCTCTGGAGGTGCCCTCCTGTCACAGCTGGGGCAGTGACAGGGAGAGAAGGATGACAAATGCGGGGACTGAAGCCTGAGCCAAATGTGTGAAGTTTCTTGCCCTCCTTGATAGCCATTTCTCCTGGAAAAAAAAGAATGTTTTATAAAGAGCATCATGAAAGCAAAGTATATCATGATTTCAGTGTGAGCAGACAGCAAGAGAGATAGGAGCATCCCCTTGGATTTGCCTGCCTGAGGTTATTTACCTCCGGAAGCTGCTGAATAAAAGATACAAAAATGCAGCAGAAAGTAGTATTATTCCCTCATTTCAAAGCATGATGGGAGGCAGAAAAACATTATAAGGGGTATCTTTGAGTCTTGCCAGGCTGGATTTGTCAGGGCAGAGTTTTCATGGAGCGCTCTCCGGGTGACCCAGTTTCCGAGACACAGGCACAGACACGCACACGTTCACACACACACAGCCCAGACACAATCCACAACTTTAATAGCTGTGACATACAAAGGAGATTTTGATGCAAAGTGGAGCTGACAGAGAAGTGGAAGAAGTATCTGGGGTTTTTTTGCTTTTTTTTTCCATCCAGTGCCACACCAAGATTACAGTCAAGGTGGTTTCAACCTTCAGCAAGGACTGATGTTACCGCGGGTTCTGCTTTTAATGACATTTAGCAAGAAGCAGCAGCTCGGGGAGGGGGAACAAGGGTTTTCTTTTCAGGAGGAATTTACTTGGGCTGTCAGGATTAAAGGCATGAAGCGAATGCATATGGGGCTGCAAAGAGGGCTTAGTGGCTTTGCTGCTGGTAAGGACAGCACAGCTCTGAGACAGGGTGTGCCAGTCCTGTCAGGCACCCGATAAAGCATCTGTGGACGTGGAAGGGTGCAGTGAATGGACGTCATGGCAGTGTGGTCACGCTGGGGTGACTCTGCCATCGATGGTTTCCTGGCTGTGGGTGACATGAAGGTGTCATTATGTAGCAATAATCTCTGTTTCAGAAAACTTCCCCCCCCTCACGACGAGGGTGAGGTGGCTGCTCCAGCACAGCTGTGGGCATCACTTCTCTCACCATGACTCCATCAGGCTCTTCCACAGATTCTGCAGGGTGCAGGTATGAGTCTGGGTGGGCTTGACAGGATGCCAGGGCAGGTGCAGGCTGGATTGATGCTCCAGGTTGGGCACCCAGCTATCCAGCTCAGGGCTGGCCTGGGATGGGTCCAGGCATCCCCGAAAGCTCCTAAATCATGCCAGGTTGTTGGGTTGAGTGCACCCAGGCTGCTTCCATGTCCTCAGAGCAAAACAGACTTTATTATTGCAGCAAATAGCTAAAAATGAAACAGACTTATAAAACCTGGGGCTTAGCAAGGAGCTGGACTTGGAGAGGAAGGAACAGCAGGCAAAACATCCAGAGAAGATAAATGCTGGGCCAAAGGGCATCCCTTCTTAAGCTGTCCCAGGATTTGTTCATGTTGGGGAGAGCTCTTGGAGTGGTGTTTTGGCTTGGGCCTGTTTAGGAAACACTCTTCAGCTCTAAATCAGCTGGTGATGCCTCGGGGAATTTGCAAGTGCCTGGATTCAAACAGCAAAGGATCAGTGGGTAAGGCAGCACTTCCACAGAGCCACGGTAGCCCTAATGGCGAGTGCTGGCAGAGGGCAGTGGGCCCAGCTCAGCACAGATGGTGCCAGATAAAGAGGAAACTAAAAGGAGAAGGTTGTCTGTCGGGTGTGGTGGCGCTGCAATTCCCAGGAGCATTGCAGTCACCTGAACTTTAGCAGATGGAAGTTTGTGTTTGCTGGACTGTGCTGGGAGACCTTGTCAGAAATCTCCTGGTGTGTGGAGGCCTCCAGCCTGCTCCTCCAGAGAGATCCAGACGCAGAGGCTCTGACAGGGACCTTCTGCTCCTGGAGACTGACAGCTCGGAGTGAAGGGACCTGGCAGAAAGTGCTCAGGTTCAGCAGGAGGGTCTGGTGTGAGAGGAAATGAGTCAAGCAGGTCCTACACCTTGAGCAGGGTGGTGGCAACTTGCTGTGAGAGAAATGTGGTGGGTTTCACCCATTTTTGGGAAAACCATTTGTTTTATGACTTGGGGAATTTTTAATTGGGCAGGCTGGGGCTGTGGTGGGGAAGAGCCAGTCCTCAGTGGTGAGTGCAGGGCCAAGTCATACAGTAGGGAAATGCAAACTTGAGCTCCAGTTTCCCTGCTTGGATGGGAATTCCTCCCCGCTCCCTCCTCCAGCTGGAGGAGACAGCGCTTACCAGCCCAGGGACCCTCTTCCCTGTGGGATGGACTCTTTGGGGGCTCAGAGCAGAAGCATCAGGCACCAACCAGGCTGCTTTCCCTGCCTTGATGTGATGGAGCAGTGATAGCTCCATGTTGTGTGGCTGCTCTTTGCATCCGTTATACCAACATGGTGCAGGGAAATGACAGCAATATGTGTCCCCCTGACACCCAGAGAATAAAGTGATATTGCTGTGAAAATGAAGCTGCTGCTGCACGGCTCAACTCTGAACCTTCCCTCTGTGAAGGAGCTATGATTAGAATCTCATCTCGCTCTCTATTGCACAGCACCTGCAGAAGAAAATCCCACCCAGCAGCACGGAACTATTTTTAAAGGCCTTTTTCTGACAGGCTGGGAGATGGGGCTGGTGAGAATCCTGTTGGTACTGTGGAATGCTATCAAACCCCCTTGCAGAAGGGGATGGAGCTAGACCTGGGGACCGTGACTCAGAGAGAAAGGAAGAGGCAGAATCTTCTTGCCAAGTCCAAAGCTCGTGCCAGCTCTTTCCCTTGGGAAGCTGAATTTCAGCATCTTCTGGGTCTGTTGAGGAGTTTTTTTCATGTTTGCTGTACCTGAGTCAGCGAGACACCTCCAGCTGTCAGAAATTTGCTGAGAGAGACTCGTGTGCTTTGAACAGAGGAGCAGAGGGATCCATGACATGGGAAGTGTGGGCAGGAACTGTCCCAGGGCTGCTGTGCTCTCACCCAGGGCTGTGGGAAGGGGTTAGCTGCAGCTTCTGGACACCACAGAGTAAGAGGTGGGGGAAGCAAACAGGCAGAGAAGTCAAGTCCTTGGGGTGTGGGACATGATGAATTCTGGGCTGCAAATGCCAAAAGGGTTTATTCACCTACATTTCAGAGGTGAATAAATGTACCAAGAAGCCTCAGAAGTGTCTGGGGATGTAGAGGGAGAGCAAAGGGTTGGCTGGTGGAAGCAAAGCCCCACTTGATATGCTGCTCGTGGACGGGGTTTGACGCTGTTCAAACATAATTTGCTCTCCCTCTCTGAATGAAACCAGGGAAGTGTATTACCTTTATCTTAATAAAACAAGGGGCTTTGGAAGCGGTGGAACAGAGGAAGCCTGGTTTTCCACGGTCGTCTCCCGTGTGGATTCCCTGGCTGAGCTCATATCTCACCCTGGGAGCGGGATGGAAAATGGAAGGGCAATGGGAGAAAATTCTCATTTGAGAATATCCTCCTTTATAAAGCTTGTTAGGACTTAATTCCTCTGAGCTGCCTCTTCTTCCATCAAATCTGATTGCAGGCCAGCAATCTGGAAACTACTGTGCAGTGCCCATGGGGCAACAAGCCCAATCTGGTAAACTTCCTTTCTGTGGGGAATTATGTTAAAAAATAAATAGAACTAACCTGAAATCCCTACAAATTATTTGTCATTATACCCCACAGAGTCTGACCCACATATCTGTGCTTTTCATGCTGACATTTAGCACCAGGGCTCTGGAGCTGCAACGGAGATTGGCCCAAACCTGAGGAAAAGTCCCACTTAGGCTGTACCATGGACCATACAGGCTGCAGGTGGAGCACGCAGCATTAAATTGATGTACCCAGCCACAAAACCACGTCCCATTTCGTATAATACCGGCCAACAGAGATTTGAAAAATGTTCCCTTTCTGTATAGAAAGACTATTTTTAAAATTGAACAGTAAGTTAGTCCTCTATTGACTTTCAATTTCCATCCTTTCCCATTTCCATAGCAACTCTGGCCATTTATGCATTTATCTTCATATTTAACTTTCCTCTCTCATATAATTTCAAGTGGACTCAAGTGCTGCAAAAGGGTTAAACCCCTCTTTCAAACATCTCCCTGTTTTTAAGCAATTACTTGAAAATACATATATATCTGTATATATATATATATACATATACACTAGGCTAAATTGAAAAGTTTGTGGCTTAATGAAAAATGCCGCTGGAATATTTGCCCTGAAAAACCCTTCAGGGCAATAACAAGAATGAGTCACAGCCTCTCTCCTCTCACCTTTCCTTGTGTTATGACTGTGATTCAAAATTCTTCTCTGGAATCTGAACTTGCAGCTGCGAGAGCTGTGGCAGTCACAGGCTGGGGACTGACTGAGCTCAGGCTTTGGCAATTTGGGCAGGTTTTCAGGTTTTCATCTTCTTTTTTTTTTTTTTTTTTTTTTTTTCCTTTTTTGAAGTATTTGTGTGTATTTGGGAACAGTCAGAAGGCAGCAGCGCTTCACAAATTTTGTGCTTTTGGGCTTGGGGCAGAGATGTGAGTTCCCTGTGACCATTTACAGTGCACTGATAGAATTGCCCCTAGGATCTGCAGGGGTTTTGGTGGAAATGCAGTGACCTTCTGTGGGACTTTGCTGTCCAGGAGAGCAGCCAGGCAAGTGGCAGCCTTGGAGAATCTCCATGCATGACACCCTCCAAGTAGGCATTGCTGGCTGAGCTCCTTGGAGAACAGATTGGTCTTGAAGTCTTGGTACTGCCTGCATGAGGCACCGGGCAGAAAGCTTTGAGGTCAGTAATTCTCTTCTAAGCCCACACTTGACATCCCCTCCCTATATTTTCACAGTGTTTTTAGCCGCAAACTCCTGTGGGATTTTAATCCTGCGACTCTTCTGACTGTCAGTTTCCATTGTCATCCTGCTTCTCCTTCAGTGCCTTCCCAGCCCTCCTCCATCCAGCTGATTCTTTTTACAGGGGAAATACATCCCTGTGTCCCCAAGAAAACATGGATGGCTTAACTGCAGCACAGAAAAAAGGGGACATGTTTCCCTGGTGTGCTGGTGCCACATTCCAGGGCAGCACAAGGTGACCACGCTGCTTTGGGACAGCTCTGGCACCGTGGCTGTGCTCACTGATAACCTGCACAAGGACCTCCCCAACTGACCAAGGTGCTGAAGTGCCAAAGGCATTTTTAAATTTTTATTTTAATGGGCCTGAGAGTCTAAATCTCATTGACTTTCAAATTGACTGTGCAGATCAATGCACAATGCCCTGACGAGGCAGGATGGTTTCCTACAGAACGTCCTCTTGCACACCAGCCATCCACGCTCATGCCGCTCCAGCAGCTTGGGATTCAGGTCTGATCTGCTCGTGCTGCAGGATTTCTGACAAGTCCTACAGCCAGACTTTCCAGTTATTTTGTGCAAGGATATGAGTAAGCAACTGGTGGAACTGTTGAAGTTATTTAAGTGCCTAATTCCCGTTGAAACCTGCTTAGATGCACTTGAAAATCCTATTAGAGCACTTCCCTGCACCTTTCAGCACCTAAGTACCTTTGAAAATGCTTTCTCTGATCATTTAGGGATGGAAGGGCAGAGTGCTTCCAGAGGATTTGTGCTCCTAACTCACTTGCTCCTCCCGAAAGAAATCTCTGGTTTTGTCTGTGTTGTGCCAATGTCCCATGTCACCTTCCCCTTTCACTGCATCACTTGTGTTGTTCCTTGGTGAAGGACTCTAAATAATTTCTCCCCCTGCCTTACTGTTGACACCTTCCTGAGTTAACGCAGGGTGTTATTAAATCACCTCTTTACTCATCCTTTATCTGAGCTGTACATAATTAGTTCCTTTAATCTTTCTTCATAGGTCAATCTTTCTAAACCCTTAATCATCTTTATCTCCTTTTGCTGGAGTCCCTCCAATTTGCTGACAATATTTTTTTCTTCTTCTTCATTTTATTTTGCATCAAGAAACAGCAAAACCCCCAAGTCGCAAGGGCTCTCCAGGCTCACTGGCAGCAGTGTGGGGCTGTGGCTTTCCCTGTGGGGTTGCCTCTTTTTGTTTCTGGCCCAGCCTAGGAAACAAAACTGGTGTTGGAAGGGAGAAAACCATCCTTGTCCCATCCCTGAAAGTGTCCAAGGCCAGGCTGGATGGGGCTTGGAGCAACCTGTGAGAGTGGAAGGTGTCCCTGCCATAGCACAGCCTGTTTTGCTTGGCTTGCAAAAATCCTTTTTCTGTGCTTTACATTTTTTAAAAGTCTTTTATTTAGATTATATTTATCCTTAATTCTTCACTCCAAGGGTCTGTGAAGCCTTCTCAGCTGATACCACACATCTTCACAAATTCCTTGGCTGGCACCAACAGGATGAGGAAACTGAAGCACCATGGAAGGGAGGGAAGGCAGAGCCCTGATCCCCAGCCATGCAGCAGCTGTATTCCCTGCTCTGTCTGAAAGCACATGACAATGACCCCAAAAAGGGCAGAATTCCTGGGGGAACAGAGGGGAGCTGCGACCACCTGGAGTCTCTTTAGGCAGTGCTTTTCTTGGTTGTCTTATCCAAACACTTGCCATTCCTCAGTGGGAAGCACAGCTTCTTCCTCCCAGGCAGGCACACCAAGGTGCTCCCTGTCACACACTTGGCTGAAAAGCAAAGGCCACCTTCATCTCCTTTCCTTTTATTGATCATAAGTGACCTCTGGGCTGAACTGATAGCAAAACCAACCAAAGCCGTGAGAGAAATTTTCAGCTCAACCCATCTTGTGGAGCTTCTAAAACATTGGAAGCCTAAGCCTGTTCCATTGAACTGGGAGCTGTGAGTGACCATGACCAGCCCTGGGGACAGTCCCAAAGTTTCTGTGTCCCTTGTTGCCAGGGAGCACTGACAGAGCCACCCCAGTCACAGCTGTGATGATAAAACCTGCACCTTGAGGGATCTGTCATTCTGCAATGACTTTGCTTTCCCTTTTCCCACCCAGCAAAACCTCGCAAACGGGGCGTGATAACCATCCTGACTCCTCGGGGGACACAAAGTCACACCTGGGCTGGCACATCACAAGCAAGGTGGGATGTGGCTGGTTCTGTGGAAAGAATCTGGGTTTGCCCTGCACTCTGCACAAGTGGCTTTCACATGTGCTCCAGGAGTGGTGGGAAGGATCAGGCTGTGGAAGGGGACAGGTGCGGTTAAACAAACAGGGACAGTCCCTTCAGTGTGCTGAGAGGTGCCCACTTGTGCAGAATGAGGATGGAAAGCTGCATGTTTATGCAAGTGCTCCAGGAGATCGTGGGGGAGCTGCTGACAGGGAACTTTCTGCTTGTCAGGGATGTGAAAGACTCAATCAATGCAGCAAGTCACCCTGAGCCTGAGGAGCTCAGGCTGGGGACAATGTGACCCCAGAGAGGAGATGAGAAGTAGTTGTGGTGTCGCCATCCCAAAGCCCAACAGCACAGTCCAAAGTCCTCTTCACTGTTCCCTGGCACCAGCAGCAGGCAGATAACCCAGGGATGCTTCTAGTGCCCTGCATCATGGGGAACTCCTAGAGCTAAACAAGGCTGGTAAAAAGAAGGGCTCCAGGCCATTTCCAGTCCTCTCACTGTTCCTGGAGCAAGGGGAGGTGAGGGCTGCCTGCGTCATATCCTTGCAATGACTTTTATGGAGCCCCATCCATCCACCTCCTGCTGCTTGGAATTGCCACAACCATTTCCAGCCCCCTCTGAGCTCAGATGTTTCCAGATGGGACTATTAGGCTCCCTAGGAGTGCAGCTGTAAACGTGCAGAAATGCCACCAGCTCTGCCTGGCTCCTGCTCGGCTCTGCAGGCCCGGGAGGGGCTGGAGCTCCCTGAGGGCTCCAAAATCAGCAGAGCTTTGCAGCAGCTCCATTAACAAAGGCTGCACTCCATAGAATCACAGAATGGCTGGGGTTGGAAGGGACTTTAAGGATCATCTCATTCCATTCCCTGCCATGGGCAGGGACACCTTCCACTATCCCAGGTTGCTCCAAGCCCCGTCCAACCCGGCCTTGGACACTCTCAGGGATGGGGCAGCAGCAGCTTCTCTGGGCACCCTGTGCCAGGGCCTCACCACCCTCACAGGGGAGAATTTCTTCCTAATGTTGAATCTAAACCTCCTCTCTGTCAGTTTGAAGCCATTCCCCCTTTGAGCTGAGAAAACCAACAAAGCCAAAGCAATCAGGGCATGGCTGGAGTGGGACGGAGCCACCCTGTCCCTGCCACTTCTCTCTCAGGTGTCCATGGTCACCTCACTGGACTGGTTTGGGGTTGCAGGTCTATGAGTTCTTGCAATGTGAGAATGTTTTCTGTAATGCCAACAACCCCCACACCTAAGTTTTAGTGGAACCTTTATCATAATGGGAATAATAACCTTATCAGCATCTTTTATTTTGCCAATAAAAGTAGCATCATCATGCTCTTCCCAAGAGTCTTCTTCTGCATATTTCCCTTCAGAGCAGAAGCATAGTTGTGCTGCTTCTTCCTCCCAGAATGTGTTCTGGTGGTACTGTCAGTGCAGGATGTCTGGAGGCAGCTCAGAGCATGAATGCACTGTTTGTCCAACACAGCAGCCGTGCCATTAACTGGTTCTGTGTCCCTGAGCAAGGGCAAGTTGTGGTTTCCCTTCTCCCCTGCTCTCCTCTGCAATGACTGCCTGTTGCAAAGGGTTTCTCAGGAAGGAGGAGATCCCAGGCTCCACTCAAATGGATTGCAAAATTCCCCGAGTTCAAATCTGAATTCTCTGCTGTCGGCATTTTAGGAACGCAGCAGGGAAAGCCAGCAGCAGATGCCTCACTCTGGGAGCTGTTTCTTGCGAAGCATTGAAACTATTCGGTTATGTTTTTCTTGGGGTGCTGTTCCACAGGGCTCCTCCCTCCCCTCCCTGCATCACAGCACAAAGTGGGGCGACTGTGACCTTCTCCTGACATGCAAAGGAGGGATTCTCCTGGACTGGGAATGCAGCATCCTTGGAGCAAGCACTTCCCAACAGAACACTTGTTCCCAAATCACTGCTGTCTCAAGTCATTTTAAATATCTGTGTCCATCCCTCCAGGAGACTGATCCTGGACAAGGCCCTTAGGAAGGTATGAGCCAGGCTTAGGAAAGGCTGTCCTATCTAGACCCCTCCCCTCCCTCCTCTCCCTCCCTCCCTCCCTCCTCTCTTTTTTCTTTTCCTGCTATTTTCATTCATTTCTTTCTTTTTCTTTAGGTCCCAAACATGTTCCCATCCCTCCTGGAGCTGCATTTCATTACGCATCAAATGGATGGACAACACAATTGACAAAAATTTAAAACTAATTAAAAAAGTACAAAAGGTTAAAATCTTTGGAAAAGCCTAACTGGCCCCATCCTGAAGGACAAAGGGATGGATCAGCTTTATCTGTGTGCACTGATTCACCTGCCCACAACAGATTGAGACCCAAATGGGGCCTCCTCACAAGCCAAACTTCTCGAAATAGCCTTTTTCTAAATCAGCTTCCATATAACAGCACAGAGCTCCCAGTCCTGTCCCCGCGGTGTGGGCAGCAAAGCTGTCAGTAATAATATCAGCAGCAGCTCTGGCTTTAGAAAAGCAAAAGTCACCAGTGAGCCCCTCAAATCGCTGATCCCGTCAGCGAGGGGCAGCAGTGATGACCCTGGGATCTGCTCCCCACCCTGGAACAACTCCCCCTGGTAAATACTTTCAAATAAATGGCTGAGCAGCAAGAACTAAAACCTGGGAGATGAGATAAGCGAGGCTTTGTCCCCTCCTTCTGGGGATTGATGTGCAAATAGGGGCTGAGGTTTGCAGCTGGCGGAGCGGAGCTGTTTTGGCTCAGCCTCTCGCACAATCCCGAGCAGCGGAGCTGCGGGATCTCTGCGGGAGCGTTTACACCCGCCCGCTGAACTGCCCCTCTCCATAAACTGCATTCGAGACGGGCTTTAAAAGCCACCCGTCCCTTTGAAAAGGCGACTTTGAAAGCTCAGGCTCCCTTGGCTCTGTAGGGCTGAAGTGAGACACTTTCACGCCTTGGAGAAAATGGTTTATAATGTATTTACGACAGAAAAATAAAAGATAAAGACTATTCTCTTGTCTATCTTTTTTTCCTTCTCCTTTTTTCTTTTCCCCTTTTCTTTATTTACCAAAAGTACCTCCAGGGCTAATGGCATTTTCTTTGGCCGCTGGGAGCAGAGGAAGATAGAAGTCTGAAATATGAAAGCTTTTCTCTTGGTTTTTAACAACTTTGGATCACTCTAGTTAACTCTCAGTCTCAGTTCAAAGCAGAGCTAGAAATGGAAAGGCTGATTCTGTTTTTCTCTGAGAAAAACTACATTACTATAAATGATTGCTTATCCCAGAAAGAAACATAGAGGCTTAAAATTCCTTGTCCTGGCATGAAAAAAGTCAGAAACACCGAGACTTCTGTTGAGCTGTGACAAAAAATTAAAAAAATAGTCTGCAATACTTCATTTTGATGATATCAAAGTGTTTCATGCATGACCTGCTTTTCATTTTTAAAATATATTTTTATTGTAATCAGCTTGAGTTTCAAAACAAAATGACTTTGAATAAAAAGTTAAAACAAGTTGTCTGAGTCTCAGGTTTTTGGTTTTTTTCCAGCAGAAGAAATTCATCAAACTGGGTCTCTTTCTTCCAGGCATTTCAACAGAGATGAATCTGCCTTTTCCAAATTGTAAGAGATATCTTAACAAGATATTCCTGCCTGGCTCTTGCTGTTCCGGAAATATGGAGTTTCTTGGGATACTGGTGCCTGATGATGGCAGTGCAGAAGACAGAAGTTTTGGGACAAGAAGGGTTCAAAGTGTAGAATGGAAGTCTTAAGGAGCCAGAGGTGACAAGGATTTCAGCCTTTCCCAAACTCTGAGCACCTGGAGGTCTCAACCAATCCTAAAACTAAGGGGTGGGTGTGTTAATGCTGCTGATGAAGCTGTGAGATTCCCAGTTTGCCCACTCAGGTGCAAGGAGGAAATTCGTCATGAATGGCCCTTGATGTGTTATTTTGGTGCTCCCTCTCAGGATATAAAAGTCCAAACCCAGCAAATTTGGGCAAATTAACAAATTCCTTTTAGCTTCTGAAAAACTCTGTGATTTCTATTTGGGGTGTCTGGATTTTGTCCTTGCCTCCACAACATTTTTTGGCTCAGGCAGCAGCTCCTGAAGAGAAGTGCCAGGATGGGAAAGCAGGAAGGAGTAGTTTGCTAAATCTTGGTGCTTCTGTGAGGAACCATCCTGCTCCTGTCCCTTACCCTGCTCCTGTGCCTTACCCTGCTCCTTGCCCTTCCCAACAGCAGAGGGTAATGGGGATGGAAGGGCAAAATCGTATCTTCAGTGTCAGGAGGATCACAGAAACTCTTTCACCCCCCAGCCAAGTGTATCACCACTTTATTTTAAAAAAGAGCACAGAACAGCTTGGCTAGGAGCCACTCCAGGTTCAGTGATAGACAGAGAGATGACTTGATGCCCTCATCTTTGCTCTTCTGACCATAATTTCCTCCACAATCATGAGCTGCTCATTTAATCCCCCTTGGATATAGGTTCTCCAGCAGTGGAATGAGGATTCAATATATCCCTGGAGTTAACCTGTCCATCCAAATAGTGACCAAAGATGAATGAATTTTATCACTCCTGAACCAAGTGGATATACAGCTTGAACCAACTGAAGGAACAGGCTAATTTCTGTATTATCCTCTTCTTCCAAGTTTCAGATGTCCCAGGATTTCTGGTGCATCAGCTTTAGCTTTTCATGAACTTGAGCCTTGGCAGAGTGGACAAATGGGGTGAAAGCCCCTTTCTCCAGAGGGCATTTCATTGAGGTGTTTCATCCTGACCATGACAGACGTTCTTGTACCCAGCATCTGCAAGAGGGAGATTTGTCCAGAGTCAAGGCATGCGGTTTTAGCCCTAGCTGAGTTTGTGGATAATCTAGGTGAAGTGATGTTTTTTTAAAAAATGGGATGAAAGAACCCCAAAAGGCTTGACAGGGAATTAGCTTCAACTTAAGAGAAGAGCAGTGCTTCAACTTAAGAGAAGAGCAGTGCTAGGAATAGGATGGAGGATGATCTCTGGGGGGTAAGAAAATAGAAAGGAGAGGAAAAAGGCAGATTCTTCAGGGGATGAGGCCTTGGCCTCAGCTATGGAAACAGGTAATTTCCCAGTACAGACGGATAATAGCGATGAGGATTCAGGGAACGTGGCATCTGGGTCTGGTGAGATTCAGCCTGGCAAGCTGACACCAGTGAAGAGATCACAAATGATTTCCCTCCCCTCCTCACCTTTGCCTTCACCAAAGTTTAAAGTTTACCTGCTAATTCCCTTATCAGAAGTTTGTGCTGAGAACTCTTATCTGGATTTTACAGGCAGCATCTGGCACCAGACCAAAAGTGGGAGGAAAGCATTTAATTCTTCTCCGGTTGTTCAATGAAAGCAACATTTTAAGCCAACAATATTATTGTCATAAATGGGATGGGACTGTTAATGATGGGAATGTGTGTGTTTGGCTTTCAAATGAGACTTGCCATCTATCCCTGCTCCTGACCTGGGACAGCTTAGTGGGGCTAAATTGCTTTTTAAAGCTGATCAGAACGAACCTTAATTGAGGCATTAAACCCAGGTTCAGTTGATCTCCCTGTCCCTGCTGGTGGCTGCCCTGGGGTCACTGGGCAGGCAAGAGGAGCATCCCTAAGACAGGGCCAGAGCTCCAGAGTGTCTGGGTTTGGAGGAGTTTTTGCTATCATTCCCCCCAGCTCTCCCTATTTTTCTCTTTCAAATGTAATTAAAAGTCATTCTTTTAACTTTATTTATTTATCAGCTTGATACATTTGAACTTGCAGGCGCCTTCATCTCAGCATTCATTTCCCTGCCCTTTAATGTGAACCTGACTCAACTCCCCATCCCCTTCAAATCTCTTTATTAGTTCTGCAGCACTTGCCCTGCCCCCAGCTCTTTCTCTGCTTCCACCTTCCTCTTCAGCTACCCTGCAGACAAAGAGCCCAGGGCTCCAGGCCGGGCTTGGCTGGAGATGTGACCTGGGCTGTGAAGGTGGTGACAGCCCCCGGAGTCCCTCAGGATGCAGTTGAGGGAAAAGGCAGCCCTGAAGCCTCTCTGCCCAGATTAAATCACCCCTGCATTTCATGGTGGAGGAGCCCACTGTTCCCTCCCTTCCCACCGTTTGAGGTGCTGTCTCACAGGTTTTTGGGGCAGCTGGCTCCCTCTTCCCCTCCTCTCAGCTGTGGTGTGCCTGACTCCAAAATGAGTTGGGGTTGTTGGCCTTTATTTCCTCTTTGCCAGCAACCCCCCACTGCCTGAACCCACGAGGCTTCTGCCACAAAGAGCAGGGGACCTGCGGGAGGTTCAGCAGAGGAGCCAAACACAGAGAACGATTCAAAACAACACCCAAGAAGCCTTTGATCTCCAACTTCCTTCATATGAAAGGAACATCATCTAATGTTGATTTTCTCTTCCAGCTGAGGAAACTGAGGCTTGCTTGGTCTGCTCTGTGTAGCTGGGATTCAACCCAGGCGTATTTTCTTTTTAAATACCTCTGCCTCTCCCAGCAGGAGCTGAGGTCCAGCTACAGAGCTCTGAGGGGTTATTCCTGCAAGGTTCCGGGTTCTGGCCCTGCTTTGCTCTTCCAAGGCACAGAGTCAAAGCTGCCTGTAGAGAAAATAAATAACCTGCTCTGGATTTGTCTTGCTGGGAGTTGAGTTGCTTCACTGCCTTGTCACTGAGATGTGGTGATTAAAGAGATCAACTGTGGAGCTTGGGGCACAGTGAGGGGACCCAGACACTTTGTAAGCTGTCACCTCACACTGCCAGGGTGAGTCTGGTGCGGAGGAGAGCTGTGATAAGGCAGCTGTGTGATGGAACATCAGTGCCTAAGGCACTGTGAAAGAGTTCATGGACCTCTTCTTACTGATGAAAATGAGTCTTTTACTTTCTTCCATTTTATTTATTTTATTTGATTACTTTACTTTATTTTGCTTTATTTTATTATTTTTTCCTTCTTGCCAAGCCTCTTTTCATCCCCTTATCTTCACTGGTAGTTAGTAGATTAATGCATGTCTCAGGAAGATAAACGCACTTTCAGATCTTCAAAAGGCAAGGCAGCCTCTGAAACCAGTGTTTACAACCTCCTTGGCTGGTGACAAGGCAGGCAGCGTGACATGATCTTCAGTTTAGCCTCCAAGGTCGAACTGAAATGCACATCGTGGTCCCTGAAAGCACAGTGGGCACCAGTGCTCCCAGTAGCCACGTAGAGTTTGGGTTTACCTCTATTCTCTGCCAGGGCAATCTCCCTCCCTCTGCCTACTCTCCTTCCCCAGGCATTGAATGAGAGTTTGGGTATGGGGGAGAAAAGAGAGAGGGAAGCTAGAGTCAGGGAGAGGGAGCAAGGCAATCCTCCCCAGGATTCAGCATTATGCAGATACTGAGACTTTTACTTTGCCCTAAATCCTGGACAAGGACACAGCATGGAGATGTCCAGCCCCAAAAGGCAGTGCACTGCTGTTCTCCACCAAGGGCCAGATCACACCAGTGCTTGCCCTCCTTGAAGGTCCAAAGCCCAATACAGGCCTGTCTTGGCCATCCCTGAGCATCCCATTACACATTAGGACAGTCACCCATAGGCCCATGATCCTGGCTTAGGTCCACTCTAGCCTGGCTTTTCCAGGCATGCTTTAGCTAAGCCACATACAAAGCCCTGAATCTTATAAATTATCTGAATGCCAAGGTGGCTTTGAAATTTCCATCTTTTCACTCCAGCTCTATCCTCCACCGTCAGGAGATAGATTTTGGGATGCCCAGCTGTGGTTTGCCCGATGGCACAGGAGGAAGGAGCAGGGCTGGGGATGGCAGGTCCTGCAGGGTCAGAGGAGCAGGGCTTGTGTGTACAGAGCTTAAGTGGTGGCTCCAAGGTGGGAGAAAATGTCACTGTGTTTGAGCTGTTCTCAGGCATTTCCAAGCTCATCCCTGTGAATTAGGGGCCGAGTGAAGTCATTAAACCCTAATCAAAAGCAGCTGATCAGGAACCAGTGGGAGATGTTCCAATTAATCGCAGCTGGAGCCAGTGGAGCTGAAGCTGGGGAACGGGGAAGGCCGTAAGGAAAGGACAGCAGGATCCTGTCTTCTGCCACCGAGACACCCCAAGGGGGCTGTGCCAGCTCACATGGCGAGTCTCAGGGTCTTGAGTATTTAGGGGTTCTCAGAAGACACTTTACTATTGCAGGTTCCCCATGATTCCCAAAATGCACTTGGAAGCAGCTGTGGTGGTGTGGATATTCTGCTGCTCCACTGTGATGGGGGTCTTACAAGGCTTCTCTGCCTGTGGGAGGGGGAGAGCTCTCACTCAGAGCTCTTAGCAGAGATCCATTCCCCCACATCTCTTTACAGCTGAGACTCTCCAAGTGCTTTACGGATTTCATAGGTAAATATCAGCATCTTGACTTTACAGGAAACTGAGTGACGTGTAAGAAGTGCTCTGACATGCCAGACTTTGCTCAGGCTTTGTCTGCAACCCAGTGAAGATTTCACTGCAGTTAAAACAGAGGTGTAGGAGCTGGATGCAAAGTCAGCCTCAGCTGTGTCAGGATGCCCTGCAAGGGAGGACACTCTCAGCTGACATTTTCCTCTTCTGCTAACTCGTGTTCACAGCTGAGATGAGAAGCAGGCTCTGTGGTGGGTCACTGGGAGTTAATAACTTCCCACAACCCCAAGGCAGTGCTCTTCTGATGGGACCATTAATGGGAGCAGCGTTTGCACTGCATGCTCTCCTCAGTTCAGCCAGGGTCATGCTTTCCCACCATATCCTTCTAGACCTAAAGTCTTTCCTCTCACCATCCCTGAAGTCACCAAACAATTGTGCCCCATGAAAGCAGACAGTGTGTGGTGTGGAGAATTGGGGCATTGAAGGTGCCTGGACCCCTGGACACCCCCTGTGCCATTGAGTCACTGGAGCATAATTCCACTTTGTGTTCCTTTCTATTTGATGATAAAAACCCTCAAGGACACGGTTGAGTCCTCTCACCACTAAAGGCATCTGGAGAAGAGCAGAGGTTTTCTGCTGCTTTTGGAAATTCCCTTGCTTCCTGCTCCAGAGAAACGTCTTTCTTCATAAATCTTATTGAACCTATAAAATGCCTTCCTGTTCTTTCGCCTCTGCTCAGCTCCCCTCAACGTGCCTGTTCCACCATTGCATTCAGGCTGCTCTATAAAAAGAATAAAGTGCATTGTGCTGGATCGAGCTCGGCTGTAAATCCCTGCCAGCCCAGAGTCGACACAAATTGAATTCCATCATGGCTCTTCTTCGGAGGGTTTGCTGGCTGCCTTTTAAATTTGCCAGGGATGAGATGCAATTTAGTTTAAGTAACTAAAGTGGAAAGGTGCACAACATTGTTGTAGAGCCTTAGCTGAGAGGCTCAGGTCTGCAGAAGGAGCACTTCTCTGTCCAAAGAACCATTGCTCAGAAATGCAGATGAATGCAATCAGCAAGCCTGAGTTCAGGTTTGCAGGTATGATTCAAGCATTTCAACCCCAAAAGACAGGTTTCCTGGAAAGCCACCTCCTCAGACAGTGGAGTGGCAGCAAAGTCTGAGAACCCCCAGCATCTGCAATCTGCCCTTGGGTGTGTTGTAGGGTGAGTGTGTTCATGAAGGTTTTCCATCTGGCTTGAGACAAAGATTTCAAGCCCAGCTCATGATCTAAAGCAATTCCTGCTTTACTGCACAGTCCCACATTGGCCTCATTGAGGAGGGGGCTGGATCAGGGATGAGGGATGAGGGATGTCTGAGGGTCTCTGGTACTGACAGCGTTACCAGGGCACTTTGCTGTGGAGCTGCTGCTTGAGAGACCTCTTGACTGAGCCTGGATCCTGGCCCTGCCTTCTCCCTGTGATGTTGGACAGTTTGGGATTACCAAATATCCCCGCAGACACCAGTTTCCCTGTTCCCTCAGGGCCAAGGCTGATGCAGGGCTCTTAAAAGGCACACACCCAGCAGCGTGAGAGGGGAGGCTGAGCATTACCAGAGCGGCTGAGTTCTCCCAGAGCTTTTCTTTCTGATTTGGGCATGTCTTCCCTTCCCCAAATGTTGGTTTCCAGCAGCCAGAGGATGGTTTGCCATCCCTGCAATGTGTGTAGAAATCTTCTGGTTTGAAGTTGTCCGGGTGTTGTCACAAGGATGGCATTGCTTATGACATTGGATGCCACTCTCTTCCCTCCCCTGGAAGAAAAAGCTGGTTTCCCCACCAGATTTTATTTCCTATCTACCACCCTGTGCCTCTTTCCTTCTCCTCCTCTCTGTGGCTGTGCTGAGCTATTGATTCCTGCCTTGCTCACTCTGTGGATTTGGGAAAGGGGGAGGGATGCCTCCAGGGCAGGTCAGGATAAATCAGCGCTTCGTCTGCGCCTTGGCTTCTGCATCCCTTACTCGAGGTCTCCATCGCATCCTTGTCCCTGTCGCAATTTTTCTGCCAAGTGCCGTTTTTACCCTCCCCACACATCCCGGGAGAGCTGTTATTTATGGCCGGTGCAACAAAACTGAGCAGCACCAGCTGTTTCCCAGCCTGCAGGAGCACATCCATCACAGGGGGCTTTAGAGAAAGCCTTTTGTGTAATTATGGGATCACTCCTTTTCTCTCTCCAGTCCCTTGCCCCTCCCGGCCTCCCCTCACATCACTCCAGTGACGAGGCCAGGAGGTTTTTCATTCTCTGCTGGCAACTCAAATGATTTCTAGATGTTCTCAGTTCACCTTCCTGCTGGTGCAAACCCTTCTTCATTGCTCAGAACACTTAACACCTGTGAGGAGAGGGTAAAGGGTCCTTCTCTGCACAGGCAGTTTGGGAACAATAAATATCATCCTACAAATATTTTTGCAGACGGACACGTAGTGGCCCTGATTTCTGTCTTCTTCCCCTCATATGTAGTCAGGATTTTATTTTGATAAAAAGCAAAATAAAAATCCTGAAGGTTTCACTGAAGGAGCATGAGAGCAATTTTCATCCAATCCTTCCCTATTTACTCAGTTTCTGATATGGCAGGTGCCTTAAATGTTTTGGGAGTTTTTTATTCACAGATCCTACTGTCTGGAAATGCATCTTGAAGGAGACTGAAGTTCATCCTGTGTGGCTCAGACTCTGAAAAGTCACCCATCAGGACAACATACAGGTAAAACACCTTTGGGGCAATTCCCTGCACAGGGGTGAATTCAACACCTCCGACTCCCTGGCAGAACTTGTTTATTGGGGTCTGAGAGTTATGAGGAGGAGGAGCAGATTTTTCTTGTCTGGACCTCTCAGTGCCATAGAAATGGATGGTGCTGGATGGAACATTGAGTTTCTGTGAGGCGCTGACATCACCTTGGTGGTGATATGAGGCAACAGGAATGGAAATGCACTTCTGCAGGAGAGGGAAAAGCCTGTGAGCTCAGACTTGATAATAATTCACCTGGCTGTGTGTCTGGCCCCGCGCCCCAGGATCCCTTCCCAGCTCTACTTTGCGTTTTGCAAATTGTTTCAAGAACTGCTCGGTTTTCATGGGCCTGTCGCGGGGTGATGGATGACTGGCGACGCCCAGCGAGGATATCTGTCTCCACCAAGGCTCTGTGAGTCAGCTACCCCATGTCTAGCTGCTACTTTTCTGCCTTAAAAGCCTCAATATTCTCCACTCAGCTCACCTTCCTGCTCTTTCCTGGTCTCCAGATCCATTAGTCTGTCTGGGCTGGTACCCATTAAACTGCTGAACATGGGCCACTCCGAGCAATCTTATCAGAGCTGCTGCTATTAAAGGCAGAAATAGTAAGAAACTGAGTCACCAGTGCAGGCAGTCTGGCACTTGGGTTTAGACAGAAGTTTTGTCAGGGCTTGTTCTTGTTTGTGGAGAACCACAGAAGCTGCTGTGGACAATATTTCATTGCCGTGACAGTGGTGATTAATAAATAGTTGGCTAATGCGAAACAGCAGCACCCTGGATCCAAAAGTCTTGAGTTTTGCCAGGTTTCTGGTACCAGTGGCCTTTGTGCCACCTCCCAAATGCAGAGAGGTTTCTGTGGGAGGAATACTGCTGCCTTGCACCCCCAAGGAAGGAAGCTGAGGCACAGGGGGTCAAACCGTGTGATGCCAGGCAGTGCCTAGGACAGGTAGATCTGCGAATGGGCCAGGAGGCCCATCCCTGACTGAGACGCCCTTTAACCTGCCTTGTGTGGTTTTTTTCATACAAGGATTTCCAGAGTGCTTTTTCTCCTGCTGATGGTACTGAAAAAACCCCCCAAAGCCCCAAAACCTTTGACCCACGTGTCTGTCAGTGCCCTGTCTGGGATGTGTTGCTGTGTTTCGGGGTTGGTTTGGGATGCAGGTGCCCACAGCCAGGTGCTGGCTGGCCCCGGAGGTGTCCTACTTTGCCCCATCAGCACAGCTCTTGTAAAGTGTAAATGAGGCTGCAGGCAGGGGTGAGGACACCACTCGGTTCCATGTGCCTTGAAACAGCCCTGCTGAGCCAGGCATGATTAGAAGCATCCGTGTTCAGCTCAGCACAAGCAGAGCCCAGCGAGATTTCCCAGGCTGGGGGCAATAATTTGATAGTTACCGGGTCTGATGGGAAGGCAGGGTGGAATCTGCTTTTTATTCTGAATTTTCACCCATGTTCACTTAAGACATAGCTGGATGGTTTCAGCCCTGAACTTTCTGGTGGTTCTGTGCCACCCTTATTCCTGTTTGGATGCAGATTTATCTTAGATTAGATCCCACCTTTTCTTTAATATATTTCTGTGCTTACTTGTTAGCATCATCCGTTAATTTCCTTGGAATGGGGCTTTTCAGGAAGGAATGTCTTTACCTTCACACTGTGTGCGAGAGAGAACCTTAGCTGATCTCTCTCTGAAAGCAAGAAAAGCAGTTTTACAAATCCCAACTCTCCCTCTGGGTTAAATGTAAGAGTTTGCCTAGATTGCCATCCTAGAAAGCAGCTCTTCTACCCTGGGAAAAAATTGCTTTGTCAGTTTAATTTGCTCTCAGTTCAGCAAAGCTGTGGAAAACTGGCCAAGAGTTTTATTGGCACATCTGAGTCATAAAAAAATGAAATAATTAAAAAAGCTATTCACCCTTTTAACTGATCCAGCTCACGCTGGCCAAACATTTACGTGTCCACTTGGCCTTTATATGAGAATGCTTTAAAAGTGCAATAATGGAGTGTTGAAATGAAGATGTCAGACCATAGGTGTGCCCCTGGCTTCAAGAGCTCCCAGGTGAGAATTTGCTCACTGCTGACACCCCATCCATCAGCAATGCTGAGGTTTTGTCACAGTTCCCAGGAGAAAATGGTCACATAAATCAGAAAAGGTGGGGCCAGTCAAGATGCGGGACCTGTCGGCATTTCTTGTTAAACAAGGAGCTGCACACTGGGAAATGCTGGGACTTGTGCCCTCATGTTAATTTAAAGAGAAAATAAGGCAGTTAATTCCCATTTTGGATGAGGGGGAGTGACTGGAAACCCTGCTCCCCATTTGGCATGTGCACATGATTTAGTTACTTCACATTTGGCCTTTGGGAATTATTGGTACAAATCTCTTTGCTCTGGGTGGAAATACATAATCGTTGATGCCTGAAGATTGTTTTCTGCCCTCCGAGAAGGTGCGGGAGGGACCCCTCTGGCTGGGCTGGCTTCTAGCACAAGCCACAGCCCTGGGACACTGATTGTGAAGGATGCTGATTGCTGTGACTGTTTTTATTTTTTTGTCGTTGTTCTAAAGTGCAGGGTTCTTTAGCTATTCAGTGTTTTTCTTAAATCCCTGCAAAGGGGCTGCTTTCAGCTGCTGGGCTGCTAAAATCCCTCACCTCCAGCCAGAAAAGCAGGTTTGAAAGATATGCTGAGGGCTGTGTAATCAGATGTGCCCGGAGAACCCGGGACTGGATTTTCAGGTGCTTAAGAAACACCGTTAAAGTGAGTTCTCATATGTGACCAGTCTGAATCCAGCATGAAAATTAGCTGTGAGTTTAGAAGTCTTAATGAATGCTGGAAATCTGCATAAAAGGGCTACTGTGTGGTGAGTGGTCCCGGACTTTTAATTGGTGTTCATGCGAGACCTTTTCACTCTTTGGGGAATTTGCTTTGAATGCGGATGAGATGTGGAAATTTGGAACTTTCCTATGGAACAGAAGTTGTCACATTTTTCAGATTCAGAACAGCCAAGAGTTTCATCCAGCCCATTTGTAATCCCTTCATTTAGATGGAATGAAACGTTTCGTTCTGATAAGGTCAAAGCATGAAAATATGAATATATTAAAATACCTGTCAAAATGAAGGTAATCAAAATGAGAACTGGAGCAAACACTGTTGAAATAATTCACTCGGCTTTTCCCCCCCACTATAAATTTCGGTGCTGTGGACATATCCTTATGAAATGTTTTCATGGGAAAACTCTATTTTTCCAGTAGATAGCTACCCTGACCAACGTAATAAGATTTTGATCAACTCTTGGAAAAATACAGGCTTTGGGAGAGTGATGCCTGAGGTCCCCCAGTGCTGCCATCAATCACATCCCTGCTTCCAGGCTCACTGCAGGAGGAAGCTCTAGCACTGCTGGTGTTGCTGGTCTGACCTCTGTCCCTCAGAGGTCCCTGGTGACCCTTAAGCTTGGGGTTTGTGAGAGGGGCTGCACAGAGGCTGCTTGAGATCAGCAAATCCCAGAATGGTTTGCGTTGGAAGGGACCTTAAAGATTATTCTGTCCCACCCCCTGCCATGGGCAGGGACACCTTCCACTATCCCAGGTTGTTCCAAGCCCTGTCCAACCTGGCCTTGGACACTGCCAGGGATCCAGGGGCAGCCACAGCTTCTCTGGGCACCCTGTGCCAGGGCCTCCCCACCCTCACTGTAAAACACTTCCTTCTATCTAATCCAAATGGCCCCTCTTTCAGTTCAAACCATCACCCCTTGTCCTATCACAACAGGCCCTGCTAAAAATTTTGTCCCCAACTTTCTTATAAGCCCCATTTAGCTACTGGAAGGTGCAAGAAGGTCTCCCTGGAGCCTCCTCCAGGCTGGACAATCCCAGTTCTCTCAACCCAGTGGAGCAGAGCTGCTCCATCCCTCTGATCATTTTTGTGGCCCCCTCTGGACTCGCTCCAACAGGTTGATGTCCCTCCTGTGCTGAGGATCCCAGCGATGATCTAGGTGGGATCTCCCCAAAGCACCATAGAGATACTGGGATTTAATCCATAATTCTCCTCTGGCATCTCCATAAAGATCTTCTGGCCTCATCAGACACCATCTCTGAAGTGGCACGTGCTGTCCTGTACCCTGTAGGGCAGTCGTTCAAGAGGAGGTAATGCAGTTGCAAATGCACACCTGAAAATTGATCTGGGCTATAATAGTCTACTATAAAAGAGAGCATTTTAATTGTGGCTCTCTCCTCCTCATTCCATGGAAGTCAATTCTTCTTCATCAAGGCCGTCTCTTCTCCTTTTCTCTCTCCACTTTGTTCATCTTGGTCTGAATTCAATCTCAGTGCATTTCCTAGCAAAACATAAACACTGTTCCCTTCCAGGGGTGCTCCCTGGCTGCCCTTTCCCAGCCACCAGCAACATTTCCAGAGTGGAGGGGGACCTATAAAACATGACTCGTAAAGGAAAAGAGCTGGCATTTGACTCCTGGAGGGAAAGACATGGTGGATAGGTGTGAAAAAGATGGATGTCCCCCTCCCCGAAATATAAAGAAATATGTGCAGAAAATGAAGGAGATTTAAAGCAGCTATCAATCGGTTGCTGTTCCAGCTTTAAGAGCTGTTGAAACAACATAATAAAAGGCAATAAACAAGAGATTTATGACCTACCTGCAGGAAATAGCTCTCTGCATCTCTGGTGTGGGGTGAGCACAGCGTGCCAGGCTGGGGGGAATCGGGGCCTGGTGAGCACATGCACCCCTATTATGGGGCCCTGCACGTGGCCACAGCTCTTCCCTCCATTTCCCTCTCCCTCTTCATCCCCCTCCCCTGTCCCTCTGAGCCTTCGTATTTATGGCTTTGGCATTTGGTGTGTTAAAGACTCGGTTTTGTTCAGTTTGAGCAGTAAACCCAAGACGATTTGTTGCAATCGATGGCAGCAGGCTGGAATTTTAAGGGCCAGGTATTTTACCACAGGGGCTGGACCCTCGAGCTAAATCTTGAAGGCAGAGAAGGTGAAAACACACAGTACTGCCTAGGGCAGCGTCGGGAAAGGCTTGTAAACTGCTGGCACATATTTAAATTCCAGGAAAATCACCAGGGGGGGAATAAATCTACAAAAAACAAAACCTAAGTGAGAAGAAAGTGAGCGACTAAACATGGAGATTTCTAATGCCTTCTTCAAGGCTGAAACTGTCCTTTTAAAGAAAATACAACTTTCACTCCTGCCCCAACATACAGAGGGCTGAAACTGCAGACATTTGCACAAAACTGTGGTGAGGCAGCGTGTGTCTGGCAGGATCTGGGCTGTGTGGTTTAAGGACCATGGACACAGGACAGCTACAACTATGGAAGTCTGAGGAGACAAAACAGCTGGAAAATGGGACGGAGACTGGACGTTTTCCTTCAAAACACATTTGCAGGAAAAAGTGGTTCCATATTTCCCAGCCCTGGGTGGGAGAGTGGGGTGTGCTGGGTGTTGCTCTGCTTCTTTCCAAGCCCTGCCACAAAGCCTGCCCTTGTAAATCGCTTTTCCTTCTTTCCTCCTCAGACAGTTTTACCCTCCCGCCTGTCACTCCGGCTTTCCGGCCGGGAGTTCCAGGCTTTTGTTTTGCAAAGCGCAGTCACTGAGCGGTGACATGAGGAGCTCTGGCATACCTGATGCTGTTTGTTCTTCGGGAGGAAGGTGCGGGGGAAGCGAGCAGGCTGAGAGGGGTAAATCAATCCACTTTCTGGGAGGACGGATGCAGAATGGCACAATGCCGTAATCCAGCGGAGCCGGGCAGTGCTGGGGAGACAGATCTGGGACGGAGAGAGGAGGGGCTGCCCTAATCCTGTGTCCCTCTGAAATCCCCAGCACTGAACAAAGCCCTTGTTAGCAAATAAGGACGGGGGAGTGGTAGCAATAAGCCAAATAAATGCCTTTAAATTCAGCTGTAATGAAAACCTGGGAGCCAGCACTGGAGCCCTTTCACAAACACTGGGGAACAAGGTTGTTCTAATTACAAAAGCCCAACCGGGGGAGCAGCAGGCATGAAACTATGGATTAATTCAGCTGCTTGAATGCCCGTGTGTGGCAGAGAGGCAGCACCGACCTCCTCCTCCCCCCCTCCCTCCGTCCCTCCCCTGCCCTGGAGGAGTTTGAAGGCTCTTTATTTGGCCTTGCTCTGGAAAGGTCTCCAGACAACAAAAGGGGAAAGGGGCACAAAAAGCAAGAGAAAAATAGCCTTGGTCGCAGGGCTTTCCCCCATGTGCTCAGAAACCTCTCCTTGGTGGTTCAGACTGTGGGGTTGTGCAGGAGCATGTCTGTCCTCTGCTTTCTCCCATGTCTGTCCATCTCAGCAGGGTCATGGACTGTGCTCATCCATTCCCCTCCCTTTTGCCCTCAAATAGTTCCTGTGTCCATAAATGCAGTGAAAAAAAGAAAAAGAAAAGCTAAATTGTCGAGGGCTTCAGGTTTGAAAACTGTCAGGAAAGGATTTGGACTCCTCAAAAGGAAAAAACAACTATTTCCCTTCATTTCAAATTCAAGGGTCGTATCCTCCCAAAGCTGTGTCTCTGCTGAAAAATATTTAAGATTGATTAAATCATAACCCATGGTTTCTCTCAAACAGTTGCAGTTTTAGGACTGGCTTTCTAAAACATCTCTTGGAGATTCCAGAGGTTATAAAGTTCCTGCCTCAGAAGAACCACAGAGAAATGGCTCAGTGTGAGTGGTCAGAAACTGCAAGAAAATCCGCCTTTTCTCCCCATATCACACAACTATCAAAAGATCATCAGAGCAGGCAACCATATTTGAAAAGATGTTTTGGAAATTTGAGTGGGAGGCTATTCCACACCTGTGGATGCTTGGAGAAAGCCTTGTTGATGGTTGATAAAAAGAATCCTCTAAAGGAGGAGATTCCCACCTCAGGTCATTATTTCTAATTCCAGTGTTTCCTCCTCTGCTGCTGCCTCTGGGGATTTCCCTCATTTCAATTTTTCACTAAATGTACAACAAATAAAAATAAATCAAACCCCTACTCCTGTCCCAGCCATTTCTCCTGCTCCACCTGCAGCAGCCCAGTTTTGAGGCAAGAAGCACGGAATTAATGGGGATTCTGTAGATTTACAAACAAGCACTCAGAGAGGAGCCTGTGCCTATTTATCCCCTAATACAGTGGTTTTAAAAAAAGTCCTTCTTTAATTGCATTTGGGATCTATTCTAACGATTTGCCCAGGAGAGTATTAAGATGTCAAGGCTTTTTCATTAGTAATATATCCCCAAACAAAATCTTTGTTAAGATAGGTTAAGGCAGAAAATAGACCATTAATTTACAGAACATAATTAGTACCTTGCAGTTATTCATGGAAAAAGTCGGATTTCTTTTGTTGTTATTCAATGGCAAGATTTAAAACAAATACAGCAGCAGCAGGTCAAAAACCACAGAGGCAAAAAGCATCAAAGGTATTGATTAAAGTTTCAGCAATAACCTTAACTCTGCAGCAGTACCCAAAACAACATCATTTACACCACCCAAATACATTCTCCCAGTGGTAAATAATGAACACAGAAAACAGCAGCAAGTTTTGAGCAAATATCAATAGAGAGCTGTAAAATAGCTCGTTTTAAGGGCTAGGGACTATAGCCCACATCTAAAATTGGAAACAATATTGAGGCTCTTCTTTTCCTAAGAGATTGTTATTATATCAGCATGTCCACTGAAAATATTTTAGTTGTTATTATTTATTTAATTGGCACTATTATCTTCACAATTGTGGCATCATTTTGATTAGAGAAACTGAAATAATTTATCTTTTAGGGTCATCTACTTTACAGTCTCAGAATTTAAAACAAATTGAAAACTTCTCTAAAATTGTTTTTAATTGTAGATTACTAAAATGAAGAAATTTTCAGTTGACTTCAGACTGACTGAAAAACTGATCTAATGAAGATTTTTATATCTTCTTATTAATAAATTTGATTTTACATGGTCCAGAAATCAAGTCTGAGCCAATTTTAATGTTTTATGTGTATTACTGCAACTTGCAAAGCAAAGTGGAATTTTCAGGGGTCAGGAGCTGTACTCACAGGACAGTAAGGCCATAAATCATGGTCAGTGCTCAACAGGAAAAATATCGAAGTGTGTTAGACAGCAGTTAGTGCTGCACTTAGAAATAACAGTGAATTATCAAACTGAAAAAAACAGCAGCAATAAGGTTTTCATGTGCTGGGCCAAGAAGTTCAAAGTTCAGCTGCATGATGAGATGAATGAACTATTGCTTCCCAGACTAGACTTCTTGGTAGCAGCGGAAATCAAAACAGAACGAATAAAATCTCACTGAAAATAAATAAATAAATAAACTTTAATTTCTTAAATTAACATCCATTATATGTTTGTTACTCCTAATAATGTTGAGGTGCTGTACAGATGGGTAGCAAATAGTGTTGCCTTTACGGGAGTTCTGCCTTAATTTCTCTTTTAAATATAAAATTAAAACTTATTTTTTAATTAAAAAATAAGTCTGCTAGAAGAATTTATAGAAAAAAAGGTCTTGGGAAATGAAATATTCAAAGAAATAAAATAATTTCCCCATTATTTGTTTTGCTGAAGTTGCTCTTCTACTGACATTTAAAAGGAGCCCAAACTTAAATTTGCCTCCTTACAGCTTGGAACTCTCCATTTTTGAAGGAGAGACCAAGGCAAGACACTGGGATTGGGGAAACTGAGGCACGGAGCGGTTTGGGATTGAAAGCTGCAGGGAGAGGCAGCAGTGTCCCAGCTGGCCATGCCCAGGCCAGCCCCCCGATGGCATCAGGGTGACATTTCCCAGTGACACCCTTTCAGTGCCACGGAGCTGGGCAGGGACCTGCTCGGAGAGCCCCTGGCAGCGCTGGAGGTGCTGGGATGCAAATCCTGGCACTGCCTCTCCTGCCTTTGTTACCTACAATCCAGCCACGGTGACAGCAGGACAGATTCCTACTGGGACAGGGCACAGCTTGACCCTGCAGATGGTGACGGCTCTGCGAAGGCTCCATCTCGCAAAGCTCTGCTGCAGAGTGGAGAATTTTAATAAGGACAGGAAAAAAATAGCAGGAGACAGGGAGAAAGGGATACATTGCAAAGAACCTGACCTTATTTCCTCGGAGTGTGTGACTAAATCACACAGCTAAAAATAGGTAAGTGATTTGCTTTGATGCTGGAGGATTTTGCTGATACCACTTTTGTTACACGTATAAGTATAGAGATTTAATATAATATTTCCCCTACTGCAGTGTCTTCTATTAAGACAGTGCTGAAGTCTCGAGAGCTGCTCTCTCTGCCTGCTCTTTTAAGCAGCAGAAACTTCTTGCCTCTGAAACTAATATGCTGCTGGCCTTTGGGAGAGTGCAGAAATTTCTGCCAGGAGGGATATTTAGTGTCAAGCTTTGTCCATTCCTGCTTCTCTGAGACAGCCACTCCAACCCCAGTGGGAACTCCCCTGCTTATTTGTTATGAGTGACTTCTTTGGAAAGTTTTGGTCCCAGTCTCCTCTATCTTTATATTGGGGAGGATAAAAATCTACCTCTGGAGAGTCTCCAGCAAATTGGCCGGGTGGGGCGATGGGCATGGCTGTGAGGGAATAGGGGTGGGACCTGTGAGCTCGCACAGGTGATGGAGAGGACGCCAGTGACTGGTGGGGAACACAGAGGTCAGTCCTGGGGTCAGCGTTGTTTGACATCTTCATTACAGAGCAGGACATGGCACAGAGAGCACCTCCGAGGATGCAGGAGATGTGAAACTGTGAAGAGTGTTTGATGGACTGGGTGGTTGGGGCACCATTCTGAGGGACCTGGAGGAATGGGCCATCAGGGATCCCAGAAAGCTAAATAGGAGAGGAATAAACCTTCCCCTGGGGAGGAATCAACCCAGACAGCAGCACACGCAGAGAAGGACACGAGGGTCCTGCTGGGCACCAGGTTGACCATGAACAGCCCAGGTGCGCCTGTGGCAAAGCCAGACAACCTGGGGACCTGGGGCAGAGTGGGCAGAGGGAGGGGTCCTGCTGCTCCTCCCAGCTCTCCCCATACCTGAAAGTTTTTTCCTTTTCTGACTGAGCCAAGTGTCGGCTCTGCTCGGCATCTGAGGCTTGAAGGGTACAAATGGAGAGAATTATTCAACACTAAACAATTATTCTGTTGCATAAAGCTCTCATATTTGTTACTGAGGAGCCTGTGCTGAATGCAAGCCTCCAGACAGAACTGTCAGGGAGCAGGAGAGAAGAGATGGGGCTGTATGTGCATTCAGAGCAGAGCATGTCACCAGTGCCCATCTTTTTCCTTTTAGCTTTTCTCAGTGCTTTCCCTCATTTCCTTCCACTTTTTCTTTCTTTGGTAAATTCTGCTTGCACACAAAGGTGCCAGACCCTCCACCTTCTGCATGGACTCTGAGGCTGAGCTGTAGCTGGGGAAACTGAGGAAATGACCACACTGAGGATTTCTGAGGCTCCATGCACTCTTTGCTCCTCCTGGCTATCTGGGAAAGTCCAAGAGGATGCTGCAGGTCTCCCATATCTCCTACTAATGCTGTGCCTCTGGCAGAGAGCAACGCATGCTCGGAGGAGCTGTGCTCCTTGCAGAGGGCTCTGTAAATAAAGGCTCCAGCTGGGGGATGCCAAGAGCTGGCACAGCAGGGACTGCCACTCTGTCAACATAACCCTGCTCCTGACAGGCCCTGTTTTGTTGAAACAATTCCTTTCGATGGACTGAGTTTATCTCTAAGTGCCTGGATTTACACCGGAGATGCAAACAGCCTGGTAAATCTGCCACCGAGGCACGGGCGTGGCATTTATCTGAGTGTCCCCATGCGCGGCTGGGGATTCTCTGTGCGCTGCTCAGCCTGGACGTGACTCTCTGCCTGTGCAGCAGGCAACTCTGTGGCTCAGGGGGACTCTTAGCAGCCATAAAATGTGCAATTAACCCCCCCTTCCTACTCCAAACTGTCTCATCAGGCTCCCAGGCCAGGCGAGCGCTGCAGCTGGGAAGAGATGAGCATGCTGTGTTCAGCCTCCAGCTGCACAGCAGCTAGCCAGTGTTTAAAAATCAGAGCTCTTCCCTCCTCTCTGCACCCAGCCTGTGCCCTCAGAAAAGCCACCTGTTGCATCCCCTCCCTGGCCATCACCTCTCTGTACCCATTTTTGGGGGACAGAGCATCTTGTTGCAGTCCCGGTGCTGAGCAGATACAAAAGCACTAAATTAATTTTCATAGAGCCTTTCGGTCAAGCAGCTCAAAGCCTTTTAGAGACTTTAATTGAGCTTTGGAGTTAATGAAGCCTCACTAACGTGCCTGCTGGATAAAGAAGTGTTTATGATCCTGTTTTGCAGAGGTTGTGCAGGAAGCTGGGCAGGTTGCTGTGTGGGTTGGATTAAGGTTGTTTTCCCCTTCAAAACTAATGAAGAATAGAATGACTTGAGTTATCAAAATAAATACTTCCACCATGTTGTTCTGGAGACAGCGGGATGTTTTTTTTTTTTTTCTCCTTGTTCCCTAAGGAAATTGCCAGCAAACTTTGGGATTGAAATCACATTTTTCATGCAAACTAAGTCAACTCCTCTAACTCTCTTGACAGCAGCAGCACCCCAAGGGCAGAAGCCCTCTGTGTTCAGAGGTCTCAGCCTCTCAGAGCTGTCAATGCTGCACCAAACAGGAGAACTAAATAACCTCCAGACACCATGGAGTGAAACAGTCCCCACATGCCAGGCTTCTCCTTCTCCAGCACTGCCAGGATGCCCAGGAATTCTGTGTGGACCTGAAGACCTGACCATGTAAAGAGTCTCCCACTGATGGTGGTGAAAACCCCTCATTCTTTGACCATCTCCGTGTAATTCCTTGGTCCCTGTGACCAGGACTGTGCTGTAGCTGCCCAGCACGAGCCCTGGCCCCAAGCAAACTCTCTGTTTTGCTGCTCCCTGCCAGCCCTGGCTGGAGCAAACTCTCTGTTTTGCTGCTCCCTGCCAGCCCTGGCTGGAGCAGAGGTGCTGTGGAGCAGCAAGTCCTCCCCAACATGCTGACCATGCTGCTCCAACATGCTGACCCCAAACCATTTCAGTCAGTGCCTTCAGAGGGACCCTTGGTGGCTGTGAAAGCTCAGGGAGCTTGTTTGAAACTTGCCCTCTCTGTATTTTTAACTGTGGCCACTGCAGCTGTGACCCTGCACGCCGGGCTGAGCAACTCCCTGTGCCCTGCCTGGCTCCTGCCTCCAGCCTGAGTCTCCCTGGGACTTTGCCTAAAAATCAATTCCCTTTGGCACCCTGCAGCCCTGCTGCCCACATCTGCTGTGCAGGGGGCAGAGGGGACTCAGGCTGCCTGGCATTCCTCAGGTGGGAACCTGTGGTATCCTATATAGCAATAAAATGGATAAAGTGGGCAAGACATATCCTGCTTCCCTGGTTTTCCCTTGCCAGGCTCCCAGTGTCTCATTTTCAGTGTGGGCACAGGCAGAGGACAGCACTGGGATGCTGTGGGCTGGGCCAAGCAATAAAGTTCAAAGAAGTGTGCAGGACACCACTGGCTCAGAAAATACAGAGAAAGCCTGGGGAAAGAGCCCTCCATGAAAAAATAATTGTTTTTCCATGCAAAGTAAAACATCTGCATGGACACCATTCCTCTGGTTCTCCTTGCAGGGCTCCCCAGCTCCACAGACAGTGCTGGGACGAGCCCACAACGAGCAGTGGGCATTGTCACTGTGTGGGGACACTGGGTTGGCAAAGAGAGAGAGAGAGAGCGCTGCGCAGAGGGAGTTTTCCCAAGGCTCAACGTCGTTGCCTTTTGGGACACACTGAATTAGGATCAGCCCTTCCTCTTATCTCCATCTGCTCTTCCTGCGGCAGATTTCCTTGAGGATTTAAAGGAAATCCTTCACACCCATTAAAAAACCCAACTATATATATATATATATATAGGTATGCACATATTTATACATACACTCACAGATATATATACACATGTACATATATATACATACACACACACACACAGATAGACAGACAGAAAGAAAGAAAAATCATATATCTATGTATATAAAATCATGCTTTCTGGTTGTCCCAGGAGCAGACTGGCTGCATCGCACCCCTGCAGCTTCACAACCCCCTCCCGGCACTGCCTGAAATGGGGCTCGAGGAGGTACTTGGGCGTTTCCTGGCCGGACTTTGGTGGCCTTGGGAGCAGTGCTCCGGCGAGCCCCGTGCGCGGCAGGTGGCGTCGCAGCTCCACGGGAGACGGGCGGCCGCGAGTGGGCGGCGCGGGGATGCGGGGATGCGGGAATGAGGGGATGCGGGGATGCGGGGATGAGGGGATGCGGGGATGCGGGGATGCGGGGATGCGGGAATGAGGGGATGCGGGGATGCGGGGATGAGGGGATGCGGGGATGCGGGAATGAGGGGATGCGGGGATGAGGGGATGAGAGGATGCAGCTTGGGAATGTGCAGAGCCGCTCGCGGGGGCGGGGAGAAGGGGAGCGGGCTCGGTCTCTGCCAGTACCGGCAGTTTCTTGTGCTTCCCCGAGTTTGCCCCCGCGGCGGCGCTGCGGTTTGTTGGCCTTTTCCCCTCCGTGGTCCTCGTGGTTGTTGGTGTGCGTGGGTGGTTGATCCCAGACAAAGTTGTTTGGGGCTATTTCAGCTAAATTGTAGAATCACAGGACAGTTTGGGTAGAAGGGACATTGAAGATGATCTAAATCCAGCACCCTTGTCATGGGCAGGGACACCTACCTTCAGACCAGGTTGCTCCAGCCTGGTCCTGAGCACTTCCAGGTACTGAGCAGCCACAGCTTCTCTGGGCACCCTGTGCCAGGGCCTCACCACCCTCATCATAAAGAATTTCTCCCTAAGAACCAACCAATCTAACCCTGACCTCTGTCCACTGAAATCCATTCCCCCTTGTCCTATCCCTACATGCCCTTGAAAATGTCTGTATTCAGGAAAATCATCAACTCCTCCCTTGAGCGAGCATCCCAGTTCTAAAATATGGAAACCTCCTAAAACGAGGATTGAATTCTCTGAGAGTGTCACCCATCTCACACAGCCACACAAACCCCACTTTACCAGTCCATGTTTCCATCCTGACTGTGGATGGTTTGCAGGCAGAGGGCCTGGAGCGTCCAAACCATGCTGTGCCTTCATGGTTTTTTGTTTTTCTTTTTTATTATTTTTCTGCTGCTTTTAAACACTGTTCAATTTTCAACTTCAGAAAAGCTGTGGGGACATTGCCAGAACCACTGCAGTAGGAATTGCACTAAAACTAAATATAGAAATGAAATTTTGGATGAAATACAGGCTTGGGTGCATTTTGGCAGGAATTTCAGTGTTTTCCTCACAGTGCTGGCTCTGTGTGGAGTAGAATATTCCCAGGAATAGAATTGGATAGCACTTGGGGCTGGTGTTTGGAAATGTGGAGGGAAAGTTTGCATGAGCATGAGAGGAGTTAGTAAGTAGAATAGAACTGAACACGGATTTTATGTCCTGTCAAATTCCCAGGGTTTATTTAATTTCTAAGTAGAATAAAACTTTTTTTGGTCTCTCTGTAAGAACAGAATAACCTGGAGATAAATACTTGTCTTTAGAATAATTAGCATCAGTATTGAACTCCTTGGGCTTTTAGTAGTTGATAGCTTCAGTTGATAGCTCATTCTGACACATCCATCTTGACTTGTGATAATGTGGCAAGAGTCCAAAAAAAGCCAAAATAAATGGCAAAGTAGAACTGTATCAAAACAATAAAATAGAAGTGAAATTGTCCTATTCCTGCAAATCACTTTGCATTCACGGAATAGCATCCACTGCCTGAAAAAACCTTTGGTGGAGCAACTTTTGACCCAGCTCTGTTTAGATTTTCATTTGCCATGGCAGGAGCAGTGGGTGTATGTAATTTGCAGGTCCAGGTGAATTGTAATTTATAATATTGCTTTTAAATGAAAGCATACTCATACATAATTATTTGCATATAAATATATGTGTATTTATAGATTAATTTCTAATTTATTTTTTTTTCAGCTTCTGAATTATGATTTAACAGGTGTAATGTCTGTGGGTATCCTGCAGTTATTCCATGGGTTCATTGCCTTCAGCTCTTCCCAAGGAGCAGGGCTTTGAAGGGGCTTTGAGGCACAGATGCTGCAGATGAGAGATATGAAGGACCTTGAAAATCAACCAAATGAAGGCCTCTCCCCTCATACCTGCAAACTTAATTTTATTGAGGAAGTTTCTTGTGCCTGAGCACAGCAATACCCATTCCCTGCAGGGTGGGAAGGCCCAGGGGAAGGTGGCTGCCTGTGGTGGGCTCCTCTCCTGCTTTCAGCTCTGTCACCTGTCTCACTGTGTCCTTCCCATGACACCCCAAAACCAGAGAGGCACACACATCAGGGTGTGCTGATGGACCAAGATCCACGGACAGTCTCACTGTGAGTGCACTTGTGTGCAAAAAAGAGAATTTATCTCCATGGTGCTGCTTGTGCAGCTCTTTTAGGGTTTGGCTTGGCACATCCCTGTCACCTGCAATGGGAGGACACCGTTCCCTGTGCTGCAGATTTAATCATACTGGGTTTGTGTTTATTTCCTGATTTACCTGTTTTAAACCCCAGCCCCTGGCCAGGCACGTGGGGCTGTCAGTGAGGGAGCTTCAGCATGTTTGTGACTCCAGGGGATATCCCCACAAACGCCTCAGCTGTGTGAGCAGGAGAGCTCCCTTTTTCACTAAATGCTCTGCTTTTCACCTTACACCGCTGTTGGTTCCCAGGGATGCTGGTCCTGGGGACCTCAGTGCCACCACCTGAAGCAACCCCACGACTGCACAGGGACTTCCCCAGGACTGAAACTCCCTCCTCTCTCCTCATTCCTCTGCTCTCTCCCACACTTCTCCTGCTCAGAAACACTGTGACCCAGCTGAACTCACCAGGGCTTTGATATTGAGAAACCTGGAATCCAGCACCTCACCCATTTCCTGAGCTCCCAGCGAGTGGGGAAACTGAACTCAGACTGACTAAAGCTGCCAAGGACTCATTTTATGGTGAGCTGGAAATGAGGAGGCAGGATGGGGAGGGAGGAGATGAAATCTGAGCTGAGAAGGGAGGTTGGGGTTTGCTGAGCTTCCATGGCACGGAGGAACCTTCCTGTGGTGACTCAGCCTGCTGATAAATTTTGGCTTGCCTGCCTTGGTTTCATAGTGCTGTGCTTTTCCTAAGCTCCTTCACAGCCAACAGGACCTGTGAAATTTTAGGTTCCTGCTGGTTTTAGGCTTCCTGTGAATTAATTGAGCACTCATGAAATACTTACTGCCTTGTAAGCGTATTTTCAGCTCCACCAGGATAAGGAACACAGGGCCTGATTAGGAGGAACGGCTGAGAGAGGCTCACTGTTTTTGTTGTGAAGTGCAGGCTTTGGGGTCCAGTGCTAGGGGGGAGTCGGCCTGATTCAATGACTCTATTGGAAAAGGTTTCTCATACTTCAGGTCAAATTTCTGTTAAAGAAGAAAGAGAGTGGGAGAAGAACATCTGAGAAGCTCTGGAGGGAGAGGTTCACCTGGTACACCAGAGAACCTGCTTTGAATCCTTGGTCTTAATTAGAAGAAGAGGGGATGAATCTCAATCTTTCCCAACTCAGTCATCCCTCTTTATCACCAGCACATAGATCAGTAGCACGGGCAATTCTCCCTTAAGTGTTACGAGAAAATTAAAAAGGTCTCATTAAATTCCACCATGGAAGCAAATAAATAATAATATTATTATTAATATCATTACTTCGTTCATCTCTCACAAGAGAAACAATTCACTTGCAACTATAGCCAAGGCTCATTCTGCTGGAGGAGAATTGGGAATCTCAGGATCATCCGAGCCTCTGCTTGTAGTGCTTTGCTGCTCCCCTGAGCCCCTCGTGGTCTCTGCTCAGTGCCAGGTCCTTGGTCTCAGCCTGTGCTGGAGCTGCTCACACATTCCCTTTGCTTCCCTGGGAAGTGGAAACGGCCCCTAACTGTCCTTGACCTACTCCAGAGAGGGGTTATAAAGCATAATTAATTTCACTTTCAGGAAAGCTTCAAGTTCCCAAGAAGAAAAATGCTCGAAAAGTGCAAATCATGATTAATCATCATTATTATTCCTATAAATTCCCACTTCAGCTTGGTTGGAAAACCGGGTATTTAGGAGGTAGAAAGGATAGACTGGCCTGACTGTGCCCTTGGCCCATGGGGCTGCAGTAGTGGAGTTACACCCGATTAACACCAGTGCAGGTGGGAAGAGAATCAGAGCCCACAGTCCCCTCTGTACTAATGGTTAGTGCTAAATTGCTGCCAGTCTCTCCCGAAGCCTCCGGGAGACAGTTCAGTACTCGCTGTTCCTCTCTTTCTCCCTTGTGGAGGGCTTGGAAGGTTTAATTCAATCAGATTCCTAAACGGAAAATAACAGTGCGATGAAAAAACCTGACACGGATGTCTGTGAAAAGGATTTTGTCTTCGGTGAGTTTTGATCTGGATCCTGAAAGAGCAAGACAAAACCCTGTGATTGTTCTGCAAAAGGTGCCTTGGAGGAAGCTTTCAGAGCCAGAGGTTTCCTTTGCTGGAGGGGGTGTGGAGAAAGTCCAAGTTTCACAGCTTTTTGTTGTTTTTTTTTTTCCTATTTTCTGTGTTAAGGTGTGAGACCTTCTGAAGTTCTATTTTTCTGGAGACAGCAGCTCAGCTCAGCAGAAAAAACAAAGATTTACAAATCACTGCTGTTCTTCCTCCTGACCACTGATTCCCCTGGAATGATGCTCTTACCTCAGCAAGGCCTCTCCCCGGAGAGGTCCCAAAGCCCCCAAACCCCTCTCAGCCCTTCTGAGCCTGAAAAACAACTGCAGGAAGGGTCCAAGTGATCCTCCCAAGGTTTGCCAGGAATCCATCTCACCTGCCTCCTGGGATACTCCTCCAAACATCATCCTTGTGCAGATACTGGGAGATTTTGATTTTGATTTTTATTCTCCTGCTAGGCTGAAATCAGGGGGTTTTGACTTTTGCTGTAAATCAGAGATGTCTTCTTTCAGTGACAATGACACTTCCCTGCTGGGCACATGGCACTGGGCTCAGGCTGGCCGGGTGCGCTGGGTCAGCAGTGGTGCACTGTGCAAAATACCCTCATTTTCACCTTTAGATGGGTTTGTTTGGCCCCTTTCTCTGGGAGATCCACAGAAATCCCATGACCTTCCCTCTCCCTTGCCACCAAGCCCTGGCTCCAAGGGGGAGACAGGATCTTCGCCAGAGCTCCCCCTGTCCATCCATCACCAGGAAAGTGCCGCCGACAAACAGTCAGATTCATCCTGGTGCCAGCCAACCATAAATTGATTTGCTTGTTAATGCAGCTTCTACCAGTTCATGGTTTCCCTAACGAGGAGCATCAAAATGCCAGCCTGTCCTTAGGGGTACATCAGCCTCCCGAGCTGACGGCAGTAACGAGATTAGAGGCCGTGCTGCTCACAAGTGCCTCATGTGCTCTCTCACTTGCACTTATTTTTTTATTACCTGGGCATTTTTTTCCCACTGATTTATTTTTTTCCCTTCCTCTCAATTGCTCTCCTGCTCAGTTCTCAATGAAACAAATGTGATCTGACACACACACACACACACACACACACACAGTGTCACCTCCCCTGTCCCTGTTCGTCACGTCTCCCCTGGTTCTTCCGCAGGCTGCCCAGCCAGACAGCACTGGTGGGGACAGGGATGGCTCCACTCAGGTCATGCTCCCCAAGGAAAGTCTCTGACCTTCCCCTGATGAACCCTTTCTGTATGAATGGGAAATAAGATGAAGAGCTGCTTGAAATGGAGTAAATACGCAAACGTGGTAGCTGGGAGGAGGACAGGTTTGTGGCTGGGAGGAGAGGCAGGGAGAGTCACAGAATCACAGCATGATTTGGGTTGGAAGGACCTTAAAGATTATTCTGTCCCACCCCTGCCGTGGACAGGGACACCTTCCACTATCCCAGGTTGCTCCAAGCCCTGTCCAGCCTGGCCTTGGACACTTCCAGAGATGGGGCAGCCACAGCTTCTCTGGGCACCCTGTGCCAGGGCCTCCCCACCCTCAGAGGGAAGGATTTCTTCCCAATATCCCATTTAATCCTGACCTCTGTCCTTTTGAAGCCATTCCCCCTTATCCTGTCACTCCAAGCCTGTGAAAAAGAAGTGAAGAGGACCTCCTGCCCAGCTGGATGCAGTCTGTGGGGCTTGAGGATTGTGAGCACTGGAAGGAGAACTTCTGGATGGAGAGGTATGACCATGGTAAAGCAGGGAAACATAACCCAGACTGGAACACCTACAAGACTAGGAGAGGAAGCCTCAGTGCTGGACAGGTACCTCCTTTGGATGCAAAGAGTTTGGGATCAGAGTCAGGAGTGCAGGGTGCTCAGGGAGCAGTGACAGCCCCGTCCAGCTTGGCAGCAGAGGACAGAGGTCGGATGCTTTGGTGGCCAGGAGGGCGCAGCCTTGAGGAATAAACCTCCCTATACTGCCCCCAAAAATCTGAACCAACAGAACAGCTCAGCTTCTGCCATCCAAGGAGGAGGAAGAGAGTTTGCTTCCCATCACACTTCATTGTTGGGTTTGATTTCCAGCTCCTGTTTATTAACCTGTGGTCACCTGCTGTAGCAGTGAGCTGCGTGTGATTAATAGCCCCGGAAATGTTCTTGGGTTTGAAAGGCTGCTTGTTTGGGATTTGCACTGAGTGTAGGTAGCTGGATTTTTTTTTTTTTTTTTTTTTTTTTTTCTTTTGCATCTTGGCAGCCACTTCACATCACAATTGTCTCAGTTTGGAAAGGCTGGAGGTGGAGGGGAGTGACAAGGAGCAGGATTCCTGCACTGAGGGAAAGAGCTTGCAACTATCTGTACCTCAGTCTTTGCAATGTTTACTTTTCCTAAACTTCAAAGCCACCTTGTGTGTGGGACTGACTCACTGAATAAATAGCAAATCCAGACCCTTTGGAGGGATTGTCCTTCTGGCAACACACAGACTCCCCTGAACAGGTGACTCAGAGGGGCAGTAGAAGAAAGTGGCTGAAAAGTTATTAAACTTCTTGTGTAGTAGGAACATGAAAACTTTCATTCTCTAAGAATTTATTTTCCTGACTTTTTAATAAAATTTTTGACCTTCCAGGATGAAGTTTCTTTCCTCCCTAGAATTCTAAAAATAACTTGACATTTTTCATGGAAGAAAATGTCTTCCATCCAGATTTCATTTGGTCTTATACCCGCAAAGCACACTCATACCACTAATTCTTTGCATTTCTACGCATGAAATTCACCCATGAAATGAGGGAATTATGAAATTAACTGTCTTGAGAACTCAGCTTGACTTGGCTCAGTCTAATAAGATGAAGGTGCATGGTAGGCACCTATAGATATATATATTTTAAAACTATCTGTGTGGTGCAGCTGGGCTCAAACTTGGCGAACCTTTATGTTGCATCTCTGACTTCTCTAACTCCTCCCTCAGCAGCAGTTCTGATGAAAGAGGAAATGTATTTCAAAAACTCCCCTTCCCTAGCCCCAGATCTCTGGCTTGGAAAAGCAGCAGGAAGCTGCTTCCACCAGCATTCCCCACTGACTGTGCTCTCAAGGTTTTGGTGTCTGGTCCCCAGGCAATACTGGGAGTTACAGCCCCTTGCCATGAAATGTCCACTGGGAGCTGCAGTTGCTGCTGCACTGGGATTTCTGGGCCATTTTTCAGGGGCTGCCAGTGATGTGCATCCTCCTGGAGCAGCCTTTGGAATGTCCTCGAGCCTTTGTTTCCTCTTGCTCCTCCCTGCCTGTGTGAGCTGCAGACCGCCTGGGCAGATGTGATCTCTGCCCAACACCTGGCAAAAGGTGGCTTTTAATTCCTAATCTTGTCCCACCAGGACACATTTTTTCCTCTTTCCTGCATCTCCAAAGAGCCTGACCCTGCTGGCTTCCAGTGGAATGCCCCACTCCATCCTGCCTTCCTTAAACACAGCCTGTGCCTCTGATCCCCCTCACCACCCCCTTCCAATCCCTTCCTACATCTGACAACTCTAAGGACAAAATATAGGAAGAGATGACATTAAAATGACCTTGGCAATGGGGGTCTTGCAAGTTCATGGGTGATTTTAGCTCCCACCATGGCCTCAGGAGCATCATCTGCCTTTCTTCAAGCTCATCACTGGCTCTGGAATTGTAACGGTCTGCACTGGGGTTTGGAGGGAGAAGGAAAAAGAAAACAGATGCTACAACTAAGCTGGGATTTCCCTGAGTAAATAAATTATAAAATTACATTAAAGCATCATTTGAGTTGCATATAAAAGCTAGAAAATGAATGTCTCCTCCATAATTGCTGCAAAGGGCCCTAAACAGCCATTTCTATTTGCAGTTTCATATTTCAATAAACTTTTTTATTTCTCTTTGAGTGAATCTTCCTGTTCATGAATATTCTGAGGGATTCAGAGCACTGTCCTAAACTAATGCCAATTTTCACTGGGGTAAAGCCACATTCCCTTTCAGTCTGTGCTGATATTCCCCACTCCATGCCCATGGAAGAACAGTGAGACGACTGGGATAAACATCTCCAGATATAATTGCTTTAGCTCAGACATGAAATCAACTTTCTGAGAGGTTTTAAGAAAGCAAGTGAGCAAGCAAACAAACTCCCCTTTGCCTTTGCAGACACCCCCTTTTTGCCCTTTCTTTTCTCAACTTACATTCTTCTCTGGTTGTCCTGATTGGATCTACACCACTCCCCATGTCCCCTCAGAGCCCCAGTGCTGCTGCAGACTTATAAAACCTCTTTCCTTAGGATACTACCCAAGTTGCACTTTTCGCCCTCTTTTCTAGTGGAAACCATGTCATTTGTGGATGTAGCCTTTCCTTCGGTGTTTAAATTGAACCCAGCTTGTGCAACATACTTAACTAAATTAGGGAATGGAGGAAATCACTTGTGCACCTTGTCCTTAAAGCTCAAAGCCAGGAAATGAGAAAGCTATGCTGCTCCTTTTTTTTTATCCAGGGCTGAAGTAAGAACTTGTTCCTTCAGATTTTTCAGAGGGAAAGAGTTTGGTCTAGCAAGAAATCAGCTCAGTCAGGGGTATGAAAGAGACCCAGTTTAGGTTCCTGCTGTGGATATCACCTGGCTTTCCTTATCCTAAAAGGTTTCTGGTCCTTCTGAGTTTTGAGCAGCAATTCCCCTTCATGAACATTTACTCTTGAACCTGACACAAGTCTGCAGAGAAATTTCAGTTTAATACATCTCTCAATAAATAGAATTAATTACAGCCTGACCTATTTGATGATTGAGGCTGTGCTGCAAAATGTTGGACCCAGGAACTTCGCTTTTCCTTCAGACTTGTTACACAAGGACTATCGAATGGACTTCACCTGCAAGAACTTCCCTTCTCCCATGCAAGGACCTGTCCTCATGCAAGGACTTCCTTCTCCCCATGCAAAGATCTCCCTCTCCCCATCCAAGAACTTCCCTTCTCCCTGTGCAAGGACCTCCCTCTCCCCATGCCTTTGCAGACATCCTCTTTTTGCCCTTTCTTTTCTCAACTCACCACTGCGCTGGTTGTCCTGACTGGATCTACAGCACCCCCCATGTACCCTCAGAGCCCCAGTGCTGTTGCAGACTTATAAAAACTATTTTGTTGGATTGCCCACGGGGGGCATTTAAGCACTGAGAGGATAAATATGGGATTACATTTCCATCAGACATCCTGGTATAGCCTGGTCCTGCTGTGGAGCGGCTCTGGTTTGCTCAAACCCCCTTCTCAGGGCTTTGCCCAGCTTTCCTTGTCAATTAAACTGATGCAATGCACTTTGCAGTGACTATCCATGGAGTCCCCATAACCTGATTTCTTCAGGGAATATTTGTTACTTTTGATGGAGGGTTGGTCTTTCAACCCTGTTTTTTGGGAATCTGAAGTGCCACTGGTTCAGGACCACTGGGATGGGAAAGTGCGGTGAGATGGGGCTCAAAGGGGAGCTATCCCTGTGTTTTTTATTTTCGAGGAGACAGCACACGAGTGCCTGATGGTCTCTCCTGCTTTGCTCCAAGCTGGCTGTGGCAAGGCTGAGGCTGCCAGGGAGTGCAGGGTGCAGGGGAGCGGGGGCTGCTGGAGCGAGCTGGGTCCATATGTCCGTAGGCATCCCGGAGACTGGTGCAATATGGAGCGGTTCAGGGTTTGATGAATGTTGTCATTAGCGTTCGTGGCACTTACGGGCTCCCATTTATCCTGAGCTACAGTGATTTATGTCCGGAGCACATATCCAGGCACAAAGTACTTTAAAATCTGGGCGGGGGGGGGGGGGGGGGCGCTGTCTAAGAGCTTTAGCCTCTTCCCCTCCTCTCCTTCCCCACAAACTAGTCCTGCTAAAAAATATGCCAGGGTGCCACTGTGAGAGGGATTCTTCCCTCCTTCCCATGGTTGTCCTCACTTCTCCACTGCCTGCAGCTCCTACATTGAGAAGACTCCTTAACCCTAAAAAAATTACTTTTAAAGGTTCCTGACATTTCTCCTTTTCCTCACACAGGAGGAGAGTGCATTTTCAAAGCTGCCTGCTCGTGCCAGGGTGGTGATGCAGGGCAGGGATTGCACCTGGCTGGTGTGGGAATGAGCTTGGAAACCTCACTGACACAGTGTGGCAGTGGAAAATGCAGGAGGGGAAAAGAGGTGGAGGACAGGTTTGATTGTTTGATAAAAACCCACAGATTTTTGTCCTCCCTAGTCCCAATTAATTTTCAGTTGGGCAAAGGGAAAACTCAAAGCCAAGAGTTGCATTATGACACCAGGAAAGTTGCCTTCCCTACTTTTGTTAGATATGAATAACTTTTTAAAGAGTCAAAATGACAAATGCCAGGCATTCAAACCTAAAGTTTTTATGGAACCCAAGTGAGGTTTTTCCCCCTCTTTCTGTTCCATATTAAGAAAAAGATACCATTTTTGTCCTGGTTTGGATGGGGAAGCTGATCTCAATCTTTTACAGAATGGGAACTCGGCTTTCTGATGAGCTCTGCCTGAGTATGGACTCCCCAGTCAGCAGTTTAATGCCATTCTATTCATTTACACCCGTGTAAATCAGGAGTAATTGTCCTGAATCAATGTCACTGTGATTGACCAGCTTTTCAGAAGAGCTGAGCTCCCAGCTAAGCCCCTGCCATATGTGGCCAGAAGTATTTATTTATTTCATTTAAAGAGCTCCGTGGGTACCTATCCCCTCTGAAATTGGCCACTGAGTGACAATATTGAATGCTGATTGCAGCTTGTCAGAAAATGAGGGAGGGGAGGAAAAGCAATATTTGCAAAATGCTTTGAGAAAGAGTTGGGGTTTTGGTTGGTTTTTTTTTTTTTCTTTTACTTTTCCTTTTCAAAGAGCGTTGTGTTTTTCTTGGTTAACTTCCATCCTCCTCCCCCTTCCAAGATTTTCTGCACACTTCCTGCTTTCTATTCCTGAATATCTCTCCCTGCATCTGCCTGGGAGATGCATTGCAGCACAAAATGTGCACGAGACACCCCAAGGAGTGAGGGAAAAAGGGCTGTCCAAAGGCAATGTGCTCCCCAAACCTCTGCTGGGGTAACAGTTGTCCTCCTTGGGTGTGAGCCTTCCTCTGTAGCCAAAGGTTCAAGCAACTCTCGGGGCGCATTTTAAAGATTTTGAGTTTGTTTTCCTCAAGAGTAGTCCTGTGCCAGACAAGAGGGTTGGGGATGGACACTGGAAAGGACAGGGTCCATTTGAGTGACGTTTAAATGACCTGCTCTAGTGGAAGGTGTCCCTACCCGTGGCAGGGGATTGGACTGGATGATCTTGAAGGTCCCTTCCAACCCAAACCATTGTAGCATTCTGTGGTTCTGTGTGCTTTGCCCAGATGTGCCATGGTTGGATTCCCCTCTGCTGCTCTGCCATCATCCCTAAACGTTGCCCTTGAAGCCTTGTCCGGCCACAGCAGGAAGAAGGAGATGAGTGCAGTGGGGCAGCCACCAAAGGGAGATTGGGGCACCCTGTGTGGGGCTCCTCTGGCTCTGCCTGAATCCAGAACCCACCAATTTGTCCTCCTGCACACACTTTATTAATCTTTGAGGTGGCCTTGCTGCCCTTACCTATGGTGTAGAGTTCCCAGTCTGGCTGCACGAATTCACGCCTTGCATGCACAGAAGGGCTGCAGAGCTGAGGGTCTTCCCTGGATGAGGAGTTTATTAATTGCTTCTCCTCTAACCTCCCTGCTGTTTCCCTGCTCTCCCTTTCGCTTTGGCTGCTGAATGGATGGCGAACACCTTGGGGATCCAGGGTGACTGGGTGAGGACGTGCTGGAGCCGGCGGGGGGATGGGGCGGAGGGCAGCATCCTGGGGGAAGGAGGAGCTGTGTGTGTGTTGAACCTCATGTTCTCATTCAGATCCGCATGGAATATGAAAGGCAAGCAGAAACCCAATTAGTAACCTCTGAACTAGCCCCGTGTTATCTCTGGGAACGCGCTGCCATCTGCCAGCTCCTGCGCTGTGCCACGGCCCCCTCCCTCTGCCCAGCTAAATGAAACAGGTGGTGGAGCTGGAGTCTGGGCTGGAGACACCACACAGGGGCCAATATTTAATAAAACAAAGCATAATCACCTCCCACCCCCAAAACATCCCCCAGCCAAGGGTTGTTTGCAGCTTCCTCTCTTCCCCTCAGTTGTCACCCTTCTCTCACTCATCCTGCAGATGGACTCAGCTTGGGAAGTTCTGGCTTTGCTGCCCCTGGAAGGGCTGATAGCATCTCAGAGCACTGATGAGGAGATGCTTTGTCTGCTGATAGCTGGGCTGACAGGGCTCAGCTCACGCCACAGTCTGCTGTCAGCGTTTTGCTGTCTGCTGTGGTCAGAGAAAGCCGCCCCCAGCCAGAAAGAGGGAGATTTCCAGGGAGAATGCAGAAAAAACCCCTTGCAGCTCTGGCATCTGAGCTTGCCGGATCTGGGCATTGCTGCAACAAAACCCAGAGGTGGGCACAGGCAGAGTTGGTCTCAGAGATGCTGCTGACATGAACTGGTGAGGGAAGGCTGTTCTCTGGTGCTGACTTTGCTCTTGGGTGGACACTGTCCCTGGGATGTTTGCAGGGATCTGGGCATGGGTGGCCATGTGCAGGTTTGTCCTCACTGCCATGACATGGCAGAAAGGGAAGCAAATGGGAATAACATGACCAGGGTGCCATGACCTGGGTGCTGGGAATGGATGGAGCTCCCCCCCAGCCCCTGCCTGAGCTCTGAGTTTGCCCCTGTGTTCTGAGAGGCCCAGGGCATGGACAGAGGGATTGGTGGCACCCATGGCTCGTGTGCTGCTGGGAGAGGGAAGGAGAAAAAGGAAAGGCATGGCTCCCTCCACCAAGCTGCCTGGTGGGACAGTGAGAGGGACAGTCCTCCCAACTTGTCCTTCTCTACAAATGGCCAAGATTTGGCTGTGCCACTTTTCCCCCCCAGCAGCCTGGATAATTGTGTGTTTACAGAAAAATTGACAGATGGGAGTTTCAGTGTTTCACGGAGGCAGATGGCATCAGAGGAGGGTGGGAAAAGTCTGGCAAGGAAATGCCAAGCAGCTCTCCTCGTGCCAAAGCTGCAGCATATGCCTGCCTTATGCAAAGCAGCCCTGTTTTCCTCCAGAAAAGTTCAGGGAGGTAGAGCTGTGAATCAATAACCTGGGTCTCCTGTCAAATGCTGCACGTGCCCATGGTCTCTGTCTTTCCCAGCTAGAGAGAAGTGTCTGTGAACATCGGAAGGGAGAAGGAATTTAAAAATTGGCCCCTGGCTCCAGCTGTGTGCGGGCCCAGGTGGAGCTGGAATGATTTTGACACCTCAGTAGTCTTGGGATGGTTAATGACTATCCTTGAACACTTTTTTTCCTCTTCCTCCCTTTTTCTCACAACTCCAGCTGTGGAGCAAGGGCCCGGATTACCCTGAGGTGTGGGTTTCTCCAGGGCATGGCAAGGGGTGAAGAGAAAAGAGAAGAAACTGTGTCTGAACACAGAGAGTTGCAGAGCTCCGAGGTTTGACTGTTGAAAGGAGGGACAAAACAGGTTCACAGTGGAGGTGCTTTGGGGTCACACTCACACCAATACCTGCTGCCCTCACACTCCCACTGCAGGGCTGGGGCTGTGCCAGGAGCCATGAACACGTCACATTTGTCACTGTAGCTCTACTCAATTCATTGACCTATAGATTTTCCCGTTTATTCTGCTAGTGACCACTACCCTCCCCTCTCCTTGCCCCTGGAAATCTGAGTTCTCTGGGACAGCTGCAGGGATAATTTTCCATTTTACATCATGCCCAAGCTCATGTGTGGGCTATCAGCTGAAGCACCCACCTCTAGGCCATGGCGGGGGCTAAGCGTCAGGCAAAGAACAATTTGTGCAAAGCACCCTTTAAATTCAAGTTATTGGGCTCTCCTCGCCACCAAATAGGTTGTAGAGAAACTTAGAAACTTTACTGGGGCACAGACATCAGGATCAGCTTCTCAAAAACCACACAGGGAGATTTATTAGCCAGGAATGAACAGGACTGTGTTTAAGCCTCCTCTGAAAGCAGTTTTCTCCACTGAGGCTGCCAGCACAGTGTACAGCTTGTTGGGAGAATCCAGGTTTTCAGGATCTTTCCAGGTTTTCAATATCTTCTTCAGAGCCCCTAATATTAAGTTGTCAACAAGAAGGCTGGTAAGTGAGGAGGGCTCCACATTTGTGAGAAGGAATAGTAGATTTGGGAATTATCAGGCTGCTCAAACACAAGATAAATCATTGGAGGAGATGGATATTTCTCTATTAGGGACAAACCACACTCCCCAGCAGTGGTGGCTGTGTGCAGGGGGAATGCTAGAGGGGAATGCAGTGCCAGGGCTCACAGCCCGATCCTGCATCATGCAGGGGAAACAGCACTATGTGCTGGGCCCCCTCAGCTCCCACAAAATCCAAGGCAGGGATGGTGTTTCTGCATCTCACGGAAGTTTTTCAATCCAATCACCAACAGTTTAAGCTCACTGCTGAATCCTTCAATGGGGATTTAAAGGAAATCGGTTGCAGTACAAAAATCGAGGTGAATTAAGTGATAGCTGCCAAGGAAGAAGAGCCAGCAGTCAGGGGAATTGAGAAGTTGTCTCCCTGTGGGGCCATTCCCTTTGCTGGGCTGAAGGCCCGGGGTTTATTACCCTTGCTTGCAGGGTGCAGCTGAGTCCCTGCATCCCATCGAGATGGCAGGGATTTGAAAGAGAGAGGAAAACAACCTGAGCATGCCCCTCTCCCTCCCAAGAATAATTAACTGCAGTAAATGAGCAGCCAGAGCTGATGCATCACATTCAGTGAGGGGGCGAGAGCCCATTTCCTACAGACCTGGGCCACCTGTAACGCAGAGTGAACAGAATTCCTGGATTACCCCATGGCACTGGCATCTCAGCAAAGCTCTGGAGGAGGGAGGTAGCAGAGAGGATGATGCTGCAAGTTTGCTCTTCCTTTCTTTCCCACTCACCCATTTTTATTCCGAGGAGTTCACATGGGGATCCTTGTCCTCGGGCAGGTGGGTGGTTGGGACGAGTGTTCTTGGATGCTGAAAACATCCAGGTTTTTGTATCTATATAGTTGGTATCTACATATGTATAGAAAAGCAAACTCTTTACCAGTTCTTCTCAAAAAGTGGTACCAAGATACAGCAGAAAAACACAACTTCCAGTACAGAACTCACAGTTACAGCAGCAGATTTTGGAATAGAAAATCCCAGACTGTGTGAAGTGGTAAGAAAGTGAAATAAGGTAATCCCTTGGGAGCAGCCAAGTGTCCCTGTCCTTTCCTGACCTGGGGAGGCAGGGTTTGCAAAGCAATGACAAGCTGAGCCTTTTCCAAGCCTCTAGATGTAATTATGGGATTTTAACCAAGTAAGAGCATCAAGATGCTCTGCAGAGGGAAGCAAAGTTCAGCCCATTCCTGCAGAGCCCCTCTCCCCGGTACAGGATGGGATGGAGGGGGGATACAACACCACAGAGAGCCCAGGGAACAGGGGGTGTTGTATCAAATATTCCATTATGGCTTTCCAAAGACAATCCCACACAAAGGGATGAGGTCCCTCTGAGGGGCAGCGGCCCTGTAGCTTTACCACTGCCCATATTCCTGCTGTACAGCAACTTCCCTGAGGCATTCCAGCTGCCCTCAGGCACTAATTACAGCTTCTGAGGCTTGAGGCTGTTTCACAAGGCAGAGGAGCTGCGTTTGCTCTGCGCAGAATGAGCAGGGCCCTGAAGAGCAAGGGAAGAGCAGGCGGGGGCTGGAGGAGAGCAGGACACTTCTTAGATCATGCTTGACTTCTAAAGCCAGAGTCATCCTTGGTGGAACTGCTGCAGTCAGTGGTCAGGAACACTGACTGATGGCTGCTTCTTTGTGGTCAGGAGAGAAATATCCCCAGCCCAGGTCTCCCTGGATGCTTCTGTCAATTGTTTACAGTGGTTCCAGTGTGGCATCGTGCTGGGCCACCTGGGAAGGGTGACCAGAGCCAGTGATTCTTGTTCACGTTCCTGATCAGGACAGCAGCAATCCTGACTTTGCTGGGAGTGCCATGTGTGTCCCACACTGGAGAAGCACAGGTGGGAGGCATAGGAGGCCCCAGTGCTGTGGGGACCAGGACATGTCCCACGTGCCTCTGCTCAGTTCCTGGCTCCCAAGCCCTGGTTCTGCACAGTCCCAGCCATGGATCTGTCAGGCTGATCTGCTGCTGTCCCTTCTGCTCTCCGGCCTTTTACCTCTGCCTTTCCCCCCACTCCCTTTATTCTCCTGTTATTGTCCTTATCTAGTCATGCCCTATTACCTGCCTTTATCTGCAAAAGCATCTAATCTCTGACAGCAGCTGGGTTTGGCTGGATGTGGACAGAACACCTCAGCTCTGGTTTTTGTCTTTTTAATTTCTTTTTCGTGTGTGTGAGACTTTAAACTGCCTGTTGGCTCTTGGGATTCCTCTTGCTTGTTTTTTACCTTTGCAGGGATGCTTTCGCAGCTCCTATCTTGCAGGAAGAGGGCCCTGTGTGGGGGATGAAGGACCAGGATTATGGATCCATCACCCTCCCTGTCTGTCTATCTGTCTGAATAAATCCCCTGAGTGTGGGCAAGGTAACCAAGGGGTTCCGAGCCTGGCTAAGCACATTTCCTTCTGAAGAAGGAGGTGGAGAGGAACGGAAACTGAATCTTTCCCTGTGCTGTCTGAAGCCAGGATGCCATCCCTGTGACCTTGAAGAAGGCACTGGCATTTCTCCCTCAGGCTGTCAGTGCTCTGGGAACAGGAACAGTCTCTCATTACGTGGTACATATAAATTTATCATTTAGCACAGTGGTGGGCGTCTTTCCTGCTATTACAGTAACAACCTGTCTGCTCGTCTCCCATCTCCTGAGAAGAGAGAAGTGCTTCTCTGTCTCTGGGTATGAATAGCAGGATGGGGTTTGCTGCTGGATTTTGAGCTGAGAAAGGACTCAGGCTTTTCCTTTTTCCTTAAAAAATGAATATGGCACTGGTTCCTGTGGCTGGCTAAGCCCAGTGAGTGGTGGTTGATCAGTACCTGTCAGGTAAGAGCAGCATGGACCATCTTCATGTTCACTCTGTCTCAGAATTTCTCCCTTGTTAGCAAAGGCATCTGCGACACGTGAGCCAGGAGGAAGTGGCCTCCTCCTGGTGCCACCATGGGTGTGTCCTCCCCCCAGAATGTTGCTCAGTTTCCCTGTGTATAAAACAATAATATTGATCTGTTGTCAAGGTGGCTCGTGAATTGACCCTGAGGCTCTAGAGCTGCACCACAGGACCCAAAGCACTCCCCTCCCTATTTCTGATCCCTCTGGGAGTGCAGCACAGTGAGAATGGGACAGGAAGATGCCGGATCCCCTGCTCAGCGCTGCAGCTGCAGCAGCTGCCAGGAAGCCAAGCAGGAGTAAATCTGCCACTGGCAGAGGTGAAGGGGGCATGAGAGAAGGACACGATTGTTTCTTCCCCAGAGGGGGAGAAGAAAGGGAAGAGATGGAAAATTCATTCAATGACTCCCAACAGCTGGAAGAGGAGTTCTGTGTAGGGTATAGCATGGGAGCTGTAAGGAAGTGGAGCAAGGAGGAGACAAAAAGGATCTAAAATCTGTCGGGTGACTGAGTCTGTGAGTTGGCTGACCAGGAAACCCTTCCCTGGACCAAAAGGACCTGCTCTGGCAAGGCAGAAATGCTGCCCTGATGCACATAGGTCCAAGAGGAGGCCAGGAGTGCTGGAAACACTGGGATGCAGGAAGGGGGAGCAAAGAGGGAGGGAGAGAGAAATATGTGAGCTAAGGAGGTGGGCAGGCAGGCCCTGCTGTGGAGGAAGGTTAAACTCATATTGATCTGTACAAGGAAAACATATTCTCGCTGCTTCTCATCCTCCTTTCAGATGATCCTGCATCAAATAAAAGAAGGGCTGTTTTCCAAGCCTGGCTTTGGAGATCTTTTCAGTGATACAACAGATAAACAGCCGTTTGCTGACAGTGAAGGTGCCAAAGTGATTTTTTGATGATATAAGCTGGGCTTTGAGGGAGGAGGGACAGGGGAGGTTGCTGAACATGATGGAGTGAGGAGGAAGGTGACAGGCAGGGCTGGAGCCAAGGACACCAGGCTGATGGGAGACAGCTCAGCTCAAGGTAGGGGGATGTGTGGTGGGGAAGGAAATGCCCAGTGCCAGGGACTGGATCTGGATTCCTCTCTTGGGAAATCCCAGCAATGTTCAGAGCTCTGGCCCCCAGAGAGAATAGGGACGTTACCCAGCTCTGCTCCAGGCCAGGATCCTTGGCAGAGCACAAACATCTTCATTTCAGGAACAGACAAAAAGCATATCACAAACCTTCTGCCACTTGTGGTTTTGGAGGCTTTTATTCCTTGCATAACACACACGTGTTGGGTGTAGGAGAGATGAGGTACACAGGGAGCTGAGTCCCTTTCCCATGGCCCCAGGACAAGGATGTATTTCCTCTCCACAGCATGGCTGGTTCCCAACACTGGCGGGCAGTGACCTTGTGAGAACTTTGGGGGCAAAGGAGAGGCTTCCTGGTGTCCTGGACTCCAGCACAAGCCCTACATGTCCCTTATTCCTTTGGGCAATCCTCTCCCCCACCCCTGGCCTGGCTGCTCCCAGCTGTTTGATGGAGCTGAGTGCTTCCCTGCACACAGCCCTGAGACATTCCATGAAAGGCTGTGTCTAACTGTGAAGTATTATTATTGCACACCTTTTGGAAAGTGCCTTGAGACGTCTTGGAATGATAAGGTGCTATAAGGCGGGGAAGTTGTGCAGAGATAAATTCACTGTGAAATGTGTTTTGCTAGAGACATTTATGTAGCATATCATCTTATCAAGGAACTTTGCCCAAGAAACAAATTCTCATGCCTGTATAAAGAGACTATAATTGAACTGTTGACTCACAGTTATGGGAAAAGACAGAGTGGGGGAAAATTTCTAGGGCCTCTAGGACCCCAAGGAGGAATATAATTAAGAAAGACATAATTGGAAACCTAAAGCAAGCCCATTCACTCTGAGCGAGTGCTGAAACAGCAAGGCAGGAGAGATCAGCGGAGGCTGAGTTTGCAAAGCAGATGGCTGAGGATTTGTAGGTCACCAGCTCTTGGGTCTGCTGGGCCAGGATGGGGTCAGGGTACCATATGGATGAAGGGCAAAAAAGACAACACATCCGAGCAAGCCACGCTCCTGCTTCCCCAGAAAGGCTCTGCTCGCTCAGAAACACCACAAACTCTCACACCATTTTTTTTCACATATTCTCAAGAAGACATTGAGTCCCAGGCTTCTTCACTGACACCAGGGCTAGCAGAAGCTTCAGTTATTTGAGATCATGCAGCCAAGAAGGAAACATGAAGAGGTTTCAAAGCTAAATGGACTTGAACTCTGCCCCTGCCCCTGCTTTGGGCTAGCCCAGGCTTGGTCCTGCCAGCTTCTGCAACGGATCTGATTTATAAATTGAGTTTCCTCCTTGATGAGGATTTTTATGAGCTTTAATTTAATTTTTTTTCTCTATCTGTTATTAGGAATGTATGTAAGAAATGCAAGAATGTAAGAAATGATCAGGAAGCAGGAGAGAAAACCATGTTTGTAACCCCCAATTTATGGCTCACTGGTTAAGACATAGATTTAGGATGGGGAAGTGCCACACTGAGGACTCTATTGGGGATTACTTAGGTTGGGGTTCTTCTTGTTAGCACCCACACTCACCAATATCCAGGGCAACAGCAAACCCTCATGACTGTTGTCACTCTACCCTCAGCCAGAAGAGGGGGCAGAGCACATCCAAGTCTCCTGCCCAGAATTTGAGCCCCTAATCTCACGTTGCTGCAGCTGATCTCTATTTTCCTTAAACTCTACAGACAGCATCTTCAGAACTTAATTTGATTTTGATTGATTTTTTGAAACTTGAAACACTTCTAAACTAATTTTCAGTGTATTACTCTTGTCAACCCTTAAAGATTTTGTCAGCAAGAATTTGCTGAACAGACACAGTAATTTTGTTTCTCATTTTGGCAGATCACCCCTAAAGAGGAAAGTGGGGAGGAGGGGGTGTTATTATAGCTGCAGTTATTAGAATATACCTTGCAATTACTCTGCTCCTATTTATGAGACATTTCAGAGCCATTTCTGAGAGCAGCCTCGAGGAGCTCAAGGTGTACGTGTGTGTAACTATATAAAACCTCACCATTTGCTCGTTCACCCACTCCCAGAGTGACTTTTAGGTCTGAGGGGAGCCCATGTTGGAGTTTGGGCTCTAAGATGCCTCATTCCTAAGATTCACCTCACAGTGGCCTCACCAGCCCAGGGTAGGAGAGCAGCACCCTCCAGGAGTAAGCCCTGCACGAGGGCTGAGGAGAAGAGCTGCTAACACTGCCTGCAGCACCACGGCCTGGGCACTTCTCCAAATGCCATCCTTGTTTCTCCCAGCCAAGGCTGAAATGCTACCCACTGCTCCCAAGTTTTTCCCCTCAGTGCAGATGACACCATGAAAAAGAAGTCGGGCGCAGTGTTTCTTAGGATGGGGATATTAAAAGTCCATCCTGAGCAGCTGGAGAGGAACAGCGTTAGGAATGCAAACCAACATGCCTACGGTGGCTGGGATATTAAAATGGAGTGAGGAGAGTCAGTGCTGGAAGCAGTGGCTGTGTTACTGCAGTTGCAGCTTTCACGAAGCACTTAATCAAGGTGGCTTTTCAGGGAAGTTTATTCCTCCTGGATGTCTCAATGCAACCTTTGGATCGTGTACCCTGTTGCTTTTTGAGCTGGGGAGTTTAACTCTTGACCTATTGTCTCTTAGTGCTTTCCAGATTGCCCTCACCAGCAGGGTGTCTGGGGGAGAGATTTGTATTCAAAAAATGGACAAAATCCCTCCAAGCTTTAAGCTCAGCTGTTCAGGTTTTGTATCGTCAATGGCATGTTCATCCCACCTTGTTCCCTCTGCCCTTCCTTGTTTTGCTTTATTCTCTCTCAGGGAAAGTCTTTTCAACTCAAACACTCAAAACATGCTGATTGCAAACTGGAATCTGGAAAATTGCAGTGGCCTTCTCCTAGGGAAAAAAATAGGGAAATAAATGGGTTTTTCTTTTTTTTCCCCTTCTGAAACAGCAAATGGGATGGGGATGAAGCACAGCAAGGGGCTTCCTGCCATCTGGGCTGGAAGATCTGCTCAGCACTGCTCTCTTCCATCACTTGCATCTCTCATCAATTATCATCACGGAGCCAGTCGATATTGAAATGAAACTGCCAGAGATTGATAGCAGAGTCACTGAAGTGTCCTGCACAAATGACATTTTCCTCATTTTGGGGCCAGGGAGGATGAGCCAGGGTGGGGGGAGGTTGGGAAGACATGCATGGTAAGGTATTTGCCTTATCAGAAAACCTGACAAAATGTCCAAACTTAATGCTCTGCCCCATGGATCACTAATGTATTTCTGGGGACAGTTTCTGCTGCTAATGGAGTATTTTTCAGAGCACTTTTCAAGCCTTCTGGTGGGACTTGCTGCTTTCTGTGCTTCTTGAAAGCTGTCACAGCCAGGCAGAGCAGGTAAATCTATGTAGATAAGTTGGGCATTTTGAGCTGAGCTAGTAAACACAGGTATTTAGGGTGCATCTGTGCCCGTTTGGGTTCATTGCATTTATATTGCACAAAGGGTGGAGACACCCAGCCCGTCTGCAGCAATGGTTTGCACATCCTGCAGTTGGTTGGCTCCCTAATTTTTCCCCCCAAGGGAGGCATAGACCCTGCATGGCAGATGAGAGCTCTGGCAAAACCAACTTGATCTCTGTAGTTACCACTCATGGATCCATCAGCAAAATAATGGAGGCCCTCCAAGGATTCGCAAACTCCGGGTGGAAAACCACGGGGTGACAGATTTATAGGCACATCCCTTTCCTGTGCCACTCTCTTCACAGGGAGGAGAGAGGAGGAATTTCTTGGGATGAGGGCAGCTCCTATTCAGCAAAGTCCTGCTTCTCATGGGCACTTCCAGGGAGCCTTTACAGTGCTGGTCCCACAGCTTAGCAGAATTTGGATCCTAAAGCTACGAATCTATAGTTGCTTCCTGTATTTAACTCCCTCCACAAAGGAAGCTGAAATGTAAGTGGAATGTTTCAGGACAGAAGATGGAATCTCTCTAAAAAAACATGCTTAGTTATCTTTATAGAACAAGGTCAAGATGTTTCCATTAAAAAAAAACAAAATAATTGAAAATCTTGTTTAAATTAAAAACTTAAATATAAAATGAACAGAGTTGTCAGACAAAAAGTCACAAAAGCATTTGTCAGGCTGTTCCAGACAGTAACACAAACCCGGCCACCCTGCTCCCCAAACCGAGCTCACTGCCAGCACAGCCTCAGCAATGCAGTTTCTAACTCAACAAACTGGTTTCAATTCTCCCACAAAGGACTGACTCCTGACTTTCCACCTGTTTCCTTGGGAAGTCATAGCTTAAACACTGTGAAGCTGATCCCTCTAAACCGAGCGGCAGAGCCCCTGTGCTCAGTGAGCTGAGCCCAGACCTCCGATCTCAGCTCAACAATTCAGTGCCATTTCCCAGCTCCCCAAGTGCCTGTGCAGAGCTGAGCCCTCTCCCTGCTCCTCGCAGGGGCACCGAGTGACGCACACCCACCTCGCCTGTGACCCAAATATCTGTTGCAATATTAGTCCCTTGCCTGCTGCTTATTACCAGGTGCTGTTGGCAGTGGAAGGAAGGGATTTTGTTTCAAGCACGGGGATATTTTCATCCCTGGCATGGTTGTGCTGAGCTCACCGGAGCTGGAACTGCTCTGAGCTTGGCCTGGTGTGTGCTGCTTTGAAGGGGCTGGTTTTTGCCTGGCCACCCTCCTGCCTGCTCATCCTGTGTCCCCAGCGAGGGCTCCTCCAGCATATGCTGCTCCCCAGCATGGTGCTTGCACAATGTAATTATCCGGAGCTCTTCCCTCCAGTGCTCCCTTTCCCATTGTTCTGTCTTTATTTGGCTTCCAAGGCCCTACTTTCTCTCTGGTTTGGTCTGGGTTGTTTTCTCTTGCAGAGAAATTGGTGTATGCCGTGATTCAGTCCCATCCCTAGGCTGCATTTGAAGGATATTGTCTATTTTCAGAATTCTCAGCTGTGTTTATGCTCCAGGCTCCAAACCTTTTTCTCCCTTTGAAAAGAGGAAGCAAATCCTCCCTTTGCCTTCTGCCCTGCAGAGCCACTGGCTCAGGGATGTATTGTCCGAAATAACCATTAACCTCCCCAAAATGTGGGTCACTTTCTATTGCAATGACAGATCTTTCTCGCCATCTTTTCTGCACCCCTTTCTATTGGCTACAAACACACCAGCACACGAGTCCTTGTGAATGTGCCCAACTTGCTGTTGGGCAAAAAAGTTCCTGAGAGAGGGCAGGTGCCTTGTGGGCCACAGAAAACAAACCCAGGAAATCTCCAAGGATGATTCCACTGTGAGCCCAAGGGTGAGAGAAATTGTTTAAGGGCATTAGAAACTGGGGTTTTTTTCAGGGATGAGGGCCTATGGTAAAAGTTCTGCTGTTGGATAATCAGCAGCTCCTGCACATGAAGCCAATTTCTGTTACCTAGAGCTGGGAAGTTTAGTTGCAATTCTGCCTCCTTGGAGAAACCTGCTCTATCCCTGCCTGTACAGAGGGTCAGGGATTAGGGGCCCATTGTTTTCAGCTACTCCCTTTATCCAAAGACATTTAAAGATGATCCCAGTGGATCTAAGGATGCCTCGTTCCATGTTTGACTGGTTAATTGTAGATCTGGGGCATTGCTATGGTTTTCCACCAGACCCCCAGTGAAGAGTGTGAATCCCTCAGGAAAATGCCAGAGCAAGAAGACCCCTGCCAACTGCTTGTTTATTTGAGGTTAAACCAACCTTCAGTCACCTGCACTGGTGGATTTGGGATCAGAGAGGTCATCAGTGACCTGTGACCTTGCTAAGTGACCCTCCTTCCTGCTCTCTGGGATACCTGCTGACTCTGGAGCAAAGCCATCCCCTGTGTTCGCTCGCAGCCCAGGTCCCACAGCTCCCTGAGGATGTCAGGCAGCCACCGCAGCACACGGAGAGAATCCCAGCCCCTCGCATTAATTCTCTCACTTCTAGAGAGGCGTATGACAGCAGCAAACCCTCCAAGTGAATCCTAGCCCTATATTAATTCGCTCCTAGGTCCAGCTCTCTGATCCGCTGTCATCTGAAAGTGATACTAATGCCAGGTTTCCATATCCAGCATCCCGCTGTGCCTCCCGCTGCAGTCAGAGTCATGCTGGGAGAGATCAGCTCCGCTTGAGAAGGGTAAACCAAGTGCTTGATTTCAAAGAGCATCAAGCAAGGCAAGAGAGAATATGGAGAGGGGGAGAGGGAGGGAGTGAAGGAATGAATGGCTGGGAACACATTCCCTTGAAAGGGGTGAGTGGAGATGAGTGCAGATGAGCTTCTTTCTCTCTCTGATCTCTGTCTGTCTTTGCTACCCACACCCTTGCCTTTATTCCTGCAGTTGTCCCTGTCCTCTCTTGCAAGACCAATTTCCTTGCCCCACTTGAACCTAACGAGGCTCTTTTCACTGCAAAGAAAGTCTGAACTCCCCAAGGAAAACAGCTGCCCCAGCTCTGAGGAATAAGCATGAGGCTGCTGGCTGCAAATCTTCCTTTGCTCTCGGCTGCCAAGCCAGTTTCGTGCTCAACTGCCCCGAGCACAGCTGGGGAGATGTAAGGTCCAGTTCACCATCAAAGTAACAGGAACTGGACAGGTTGGCCTGGGCTGTCCAGATTTCTCGCCAGCTGACAGCTTCTGACAGCCAAACCCTCTTCCTCTTCTTCATGTACTGCCCATCCTGGCAAGGGGAAGGTGAATGCTGATTTAATTTGACACTTCAAGAAAAGAATAAAGATACCTCAATACAGACATCACCTTTCCTCCAGAAAGTTCCCTGAATATTTTACTGGCCAGAAATGCTGCAATATTTTTGTGAAGGTCAGTAAATGTTACTTAAGAAAGCCAAAGAAAAAATATTTGCAACAAGCAACAGTCACTCCTAAAAGGAGCAGGAAGGAGCTTTCAACAGATCCAAGTGATTTGTAGTAATGCCTGCTTTGGGTTGGTTTTTTGATTGGTTTTTTCCCCAAGTGTTTTATTTACTCTGTTTCTGAGATACATTCAGAAACCTAATTCCCAGAGATCTTTTCCAGAATTTTAGAGAATCAGCCTCTTGAAGGGGTCTCGGATTGGAAAATCTTAGGATAATGTCCTCCAAACCTCTAGTCCTTTCTGCCAGTGCTGGCAGCAGACATCCAACACACCCCACTGCAACGGTGAAGCACAGAGCCAGAGCAGGACTTGTGGTCCCAAGGGTCTGTCTAACACAAACTGGGGGCTCTGCCAGGTGGACCTAGAGTGTCCCCCTCCCCTCACTGTGTCTTGGCAGCTACAGCCATGGCTGAGAGGGGACAGTGCCTCAGTGCCAGGTCTGGGGGCTCAGGACAAGCTGCCAGAGGAAGGGTGGGTGTGTGGGGTCTGGGTAGGGAGAGGGACTGTGGTGAAGTCTCCAGTTCCTCGTGGAAGTTGTCACAGCACATGGATGCTTTACATTCCTCCATCTTTCAGGGAAAAGTGGGAACCAGCAGGGCAGGGGCAATAAAAACCAATGGGGAGATAATATCTCGCGTCTCTGGAGCTGCTTCTGATGTCTGCCTTGCCTGAGACCCCAGTTTCTGAAGCATTCGAGGCTTGAGTCTGACAGCATCCCCTTGGAGCATCCCTGCTGCTGGGGGAAGGCTCCCCCAGTCCTTCCCAGGGCATCCTGTTGCAGGGGAGAGGGCTGGCGCCCCTCAGCTCAATGTTTATGGCAGCGTGGCTCTCTCCACTGGCTGCTACCTTATGCTGTGACACTTCATTTGATGCTCCTTTTTCTAAATGGTAGGAAATCAGTACTTACCAAGTGCTGGCCCAGAATTTATTTGACTTTAATTTCCCTTTATGACCCCGTCTGCTAATCTCTATTGCACAGATAAAGAGAGGTAACCCAGGCATCATTACTCGTGATGTGGAGAATTTTCTGCAGTTCAATTATAATCTCTTTTCTTCCCCTTGAGCAATAAAATCTCTGTCTCTCTCTCTCCCTTTCTCTTCCTTTAAACTTGTTCTCATAACTCTTCCTCTCCCGCTCTCAAGATGAGGTTAGGTACTTTTGTGATGTCTTCTTGGCCGGGTATTTGTGGAAGTCAGAGCAGTTTTCAGTCTGGAGCAGAAGGCTCAGAGACGTGCACGTGTCGTTTAATGCCTGGCTGGGAGATGCAGGAGGCACGGCACAGGTGAGGCACGAGGATGGAATGGAATGGAATAGATTAGCACATGGGAAGGGCTCGAGCTCTGCACAGACAGCTCGTTATGGATTGTTTTCAACTGCCCTCTCTCTAGAAATGCCAGCATGATGGGTAGCAAAGATGCTGCTGAGCTGCTGGTTTAATTTGCCTTTTAGAGGTGTTTTAGGGAAGGCATCCGGTTCCAATCGTGCTGCCCTTTGAAAGGCCGTTCTCATTTGTCTGCAACTTCTTTGAAAGGTGAGTAATTCTCAACGTATTTTTCTTGGGCACCACTCACCCTGGCAAGGAGATCTCTCATGTGTGCTTGTGACCTTTAGGACAGCAGAGCCATCGATACATCTTCAGTGCATATGTTGTCCTTGTCATGTGGTAATTATTTACAAGTCTTGATTTCAAAGTTTGGGCCCTAGGAAAAAAAGATTTTCTGAATTTGTTTTCTATTTCTCTTTCTCTAAGCTTTTTTTCTTTTTAATTAGGAAGTCTCAAATTTTTTTTTACTTTTTTTTTTATATTTTGTAGTTTAATTTGACTTAAATTTAAATCAAACAGAAGGGAAGATGAACAAAAAGAAACAGGAAGACATCTAAGTAATGATGAAGCTGGCCTTAAAAAGGACATTAAAATGATATAGCTCTGACTTGTGTCTTTTATTAATAATAGTAGTCACTATTAATAATAGTCACAATAATAGTAGACATATTATTAATAAAATAAATTAATAAAAATAATAAAAACCAGCTCATCATTGCTTGCAGATGCCAACTGGACCTCCTCAGAGTGCCGTCTTCTGTATTCATAATGAAAGATAACCTGTCCATTAGGAAAGATTGGTTGCACCTGAATTCAATTAGGAAATTAACAGCTGATGGGATCTGGGGGCTAAACCCCTCCCCAGATTCAGGTGAAGTCTATCAGAAGTCAAGCTGAATGGCTCAGTTGCATGAATCAAAAGCCAGCATATCTACAGGACTCCAGACTTCTGGAAATACAGGCTGAATCCAAAAGGTCCTGTTGCATATGTAGAAAGACAGATGGTGGTGGAGCTTGCTGCCTTCTGGCAAGATGAAATGATTTATCCCTAAACTATCTCTAATGGAAAAACATCCAAGGGCAGCCTGAAACGCAGGCACTCTGGGAGGGAGGGACCATTTGTAGAGACCAGGCTGGCTATGGCTGGAAATAAAACGCATCTGCAATTGTCCTTTATAAAGCAATGACTTTTTAGCATAGACAGCACAAGACACCCACGTCCTGATTCCTGTTCTCAGGCATTTCATCCAATTTCATTGTCGGATTAACTTCCTTGCCATAAGACTGGCCCAGAGCATTTATTTCTTCAGTGCTACTGCAAGATTTTCTCAGCACAAACAGCAAAACAGTGACTTGCTAGGTATTCTCAGGGTATTTTAATGATCCTATCTCCATATCTGTTTAAATTTACAGTACAGTAGAGCTCTGACTGGCATATGGTTGTCAGCCAAGAGAAAACTGTGCGTCTAGGAAGCAGATCAATGTTGACATTGTGAAGGCACCTCTGGAAAGAATTAATCAAGTCTGATCTTTGCATACCCTCTCAGTATGGATTTTCATTAGACGTGGTGCTGTCTCCACACAGAGAGTCCAAGGTGCCCTCCTTAAGGTCAGCCACTGAAGGGGATGAAGGCTGGAGAGTCTGTGGGTAGAGACTTCGGCTATTCCTGAGGAGCTGGGACATCACAGCAAGGCACTGAGCCTGGATATAGGAGTTTAAAATAGCCTTTAAATGTGTGGGAAATGACTGTGTGGAGGGAGAAGGGCTGGAATTTCATAGAATCATAGAAGGCATGCACAGGGATCATTGAGTCCCGCTCCTGGCCCTACCCAGGACACCCCAACAGCCCCACCCTGGGCATCCCTGGCAGCGCTGTCCAAGCCCTCCTGGAGCTCTGGCAGCCTCAGGGCCGTGCCCATTCCCTGGGGAGCCTGGGCAGTGCCCAGCACCCTCTGGGGGAAGAACCCTTCCCTGATCTCCAGCCTAAGCCTGCCCTGGCCCAGCTCCAGCCGTTCCCTGGGTGCTGTCCCTGGCCCAGAGCAGAGCTCGGAGCTGCCCCTCCACTTCCCCTTGTGATTTCAACTTGTGAAGAAATTCCTAGGAAAAAAATATTCTTCTTTTAATCAGGGGAGCAAGGGAACCATCAGGCCCCTGGCTCAGCCTTCATTCAGGCCCGTTAGGTGCTCTTGAACTCCAGGAGATGCCTGAGCTGAGCTCTAGGCTGCCTTATCTCACCAGCTGGCTGACTCAGGCTATGGCCACGCTGTGTCACAACTTGTCACCACTGATTTGGGTTGGTAGTGCCAATCTGTGCCAGGGCACAGCGAGCCTGCAGCTCCATTGCTCCTCAAGGCAAAATCAAGCCCTTCATTAGTGTTTTTTATTAGGAGCTGTTGGTTGTTATGGGGCTTGATGATACGTCCACAGTGAGGCACAGAACACTCACATTCCTAAGGCAGGACACAAACCACCCAAGAAAGAGAATGTACAACACACCACGTTTCACAAATGTTGTGTTTCATGACAGGGTCGACATAGGCATTGTGAGTTTGGGATCTAAAAGGTAATCTGATTAATTAACAAAACTAAAGCTATCTAGTAAACAGATTCTGAATTTGTAATAAATAATTAGCCATCACAAATGTTTCTTAATGAACTATTAAGGGACTTAAGGGCAAAATTCTCAGCTGACATGAAAATATCTGACACAAAAAACCTCTTTTCCAAATAAATAATGGCCTCATTAATATTGAAAAGAACAGCATGGTTTCACTATTTCTTTTGTCTTTAAGAACTGAACAGATTTATGAAATAGAAATCTATCTAGTATGTGCTGACTGTTGCCAGAAACCAATTTTTTTTAAGAACTGTTATTGAGAGTCATTAATTATCTGCAGGTCCCATTTGCTCTGAATCAGTGACAAACTTTGTGAGATTTTGGACAGTTTTAATTAATGCAGGAATACGAGATATAATATGCTTCTTGTTTGAACAATTATTGTCCTAACACAACCCTTGAATTAAAGGATTATGGGGAAAATAAAAGTAAATGAGCTGCTACAGATCTGTGAGCAGAACCGCCTGGGAAGCAACATGTGAGTCTGTGTAGGCTCACACTGTGCTGCCCTGATCCCACAGCCTGGATCTCATGCCTGGAAAATCTGCTGTGGCTGCACACACCTCATCCCAGCACAGAGATCTTCTGAGGACAACAGACAAGTTGATACTGAGAGGCAATGCACATTTTTTTAAACTAATGAGACAAACAGCTTATGCTTCGATTTCAAACCTAATCAAGCTGCTTGGAAGGGTTGTTTTCTCTTTTTGATTCAACACAAGCTGCTTCTCCCCTCCTATTCTGTCCTCTCCCTCTCATCTTCCTCTCCCTTTCTTTCTTTTTCTCGGTCTTCCCCTATTCCTCTTTTCCTTTTCCTTCCTCACTGACTTAATTACAAATGCATTGGAGTAGTGAGCAGGACAAGCAGAAAATCCCGGTGTCATTGCCCGGGCTGCTTTCCCCGCACAGGCTGATCCAACTGTGCAGGGCCTTGTGCCTATGAACAGATCCCTCCATGGAGATTTTGTGTTTACAGCTGTCCTAATATGACTACCTGGCTCCCAGATGGGAGATATCTTATTTCTGGCCAGCTCAAGCAGACGTAAAGGACTTTGGATCTTCCATGTCACTGGTTTTAACGGGTGGGGTTTCTTATCTCTCCCAAACAAGGCAGATACTGCCGTTCCAAGCAGAATTTGTGCTGTATTTAACAGGCAGAAGCTGCACAGTGGAACAGACAGCAAACACTGAGCAGTGCTTCAGCATTTAGAGAGACACATCACGAGGGTGTTGAGTCCATCAGAGCTGTGCTTTGACACTGCCACAGCTCTGCTGGCCAGGGAAGCAGTTGGGCTTTAATTCGCAGAGTTCTTTTGCCTTCACAGTGGTGTAAAAAAAAAAATGTGTCTGGGTGTTTGCCTTTGATTTCTCAAGGACCACACTTTCACTCATAATTTCACTCAAAAGACTAATATTATTCTGCTCCAGTAGGATGCTGGATCCTATTTAACTTTCAGACCTTGTCTTAAGCTGCCACATTTTCATGAATATACTGGCGCCATCTGAATGCTCACGAATAAGGGATATCATGACTGTGCATAGCAGATGAGTCAGAAACCTGGAGCTTTTGCTTATGATAATTTTTTTTGTTATTATTTTTGCACCCTGCCAGCTGTTGATCTTGCTAATGTGCCTCTTAGCAGCCAAGTTTTGTTCCCTCCTGGTTAATGAACTGTGTCAAGAAATCGCTGGCCAGTGGCTGGTTTTAAAGTTAATAGTGAATGGTCCATGAAGCAGAAATGCCCCAGACCAGTGGATCTGGAGAACAAGCAATGCTGTTGTCAAAGATGATGGAGAGAAAAAGGTAGAACAGTCTTGTATAACCCATGGTGTAACTACACTTCTTGAACACATGCTGAAGTTAAATATTAAAGTTACTGCTTTGGGATAAACAAGGATTCGTGATCTGGTAAAACAAGCCACTCTTGACCCAAAAACCCTTGCATCTCACTAGAGATCCCCTGCTTCACATGACAGAGCACGGCCATACATGCTCTCCACACCCTCGTGTAGACGATCCTCAGCCACAGAGTTTGGTGAACACGGCCTCAAGTCCAGGAAAGCTGTGTAAGTTTTGGGAATCACCTTAATTACAAATATCTTGGTGAATGGGCAGTGTGAGTCCTGCAAACATGCCCATCGAGGGGCTGAGGGACAATCACACTGAGTCCATGCCATCAGCTGCAGGGAGTGCAGGTGGAGAAGGGATGGCTGGGTCTGTGCTGGATGGAGTCTTTTCCTCTGGAAGGGAGCTGGGCTCTGCAGCAGCCACGGTTCCCTGCCAGCAGCCGGCCTCATTCACATTCCAGAGCTGAAACCAAGCCTGCTGCCAGCTCACCCCTCTTGCAGGGGCTGCAGGAAGAGCTGTAGTTCCCTGTAGCCCCTTCTCAAACACGTTGGCCCTCTGCTCTGTGGAGCCAGCTCTTTCTCCTCTGCCTCTTGCATCTTCTTTTGTTGACGCTGGGATTTCTCATGGACCCTCCGCTCCCCCTTCCAAGCACCTCTTGGTTATTAAAATGCAGCTCAGGATAGTTCACTTTGCCTGGTACATTATCATTCCTCGTTAGAGACCCCTCCAGGGCCTGTGATATGCCTGCACCGACTTTATAATTACAAAGTCAATTTCTAAACAGACATTTGCAAATAAGTCAATTTAAATACCGAGATTTGCAAACAATAATTAAGCAGTAGCTTCTTTTTTAATATCTCTATATATAATTAATGCCCATGGGCTTTCCATTTTACCTTGCCACTCTGTAGCTGGCAATTGTTTGTTGAGCTAAACCATTCTCAGGAAGCAAATCAAATCACTGATGGGTTTTAAAGCTGTTTAAGGAAATGCCCTACCTCGTTTCATCCCAAATCCATATGCCCTCTCTTATGCAGTCCCCAGACCACCCTGCAGCTATAGGGAAATAGCAGGAGGTGCCTCACATGAGCTAATCTGGGGAGGTTTCCCCTTCAGCATCAGGATGGTGACCCAGTCTGCCCAAAACTACCCAAAACCACGACAGACTGGGGAAGACTGAGTGGATAAAGCTGATAGTCAGTGAGTACAAGGGCAAATGCACTCTGGAGGAGATGAACGTGTCTACATTTCAGGTTTCCTCCAAGGGTGTGCAGTGTTGAGAGGAACAAAAGGGTTTCATTCCAAAATGGGTCCAGGAGAAGGAGGAATGTCTCTCCTGCCATAGCACGATGGCCTCCGTCCATCAACCCAGCTCTCCTTACCCTCCTTGTCTCCCTACAGAGAGAAGAAGGCCTGGCAGGACTCCCCTGCCCCACCAGTTTGGGTCACCAAAGCACTAACACTGTCATGGAATGCCAGCTTTGGGATCATGGGAAGATGAGGCATGAATAACTGCCTCTGGACACAGAGGGGTGAAACAGAGAGTTGCATTTCTTGTTAGGCTCCTCTTTTAAGACTTTCCTACTGCCTGATCCATTGTTGCCTTCAGCTTTGTTTTGCCACAGATTGTTTCTCATACTCTGGCTTTCCTGCCTTTCCTCCAGTCCCTGCAACAGGAGATTTTTTTGTGGACTTCTATAAGCTGCAGAGCCTGTGAGGAGAGACACAGCCTGATGGTTTCCTGTCCTGCGCTCTCCGGGTTGTCCCAGCAGGTTGTGGGTGTGTGGTCAGAACACTGAGCCTTGTGAAGAATGAATCTCCACAAGGTCTTGACTTGAAAACTGTAAGGAAAGGCTGAGTGCAAACTCTTTGCATGTGCCTCATGGTGCATTAAAGATGGATTGTTTCCTGGTTCGTGCTTCTGCTCAGTAATTTCAAAGGGCTTACTCATTATTTTTGTGTTGGTTCCACTTTTTCAAGCGTGCTCGTATCTTAGCTCATCAAACTTTAGCCAGCTGGGGCCAAAAATATCCCTGGCATAATCAGTTTGTTCATCCAAGCTCAAAACCTTCATTTCCCAACTCAAATAGACATCCACCATCAGCGTATTTGAAGGGAACCTGGTCCTCAGGATCATCCTGGGTGACATTGCTGGGAGCAGCCTTTCTTGCACCCTGGCACTCCGAATCCAATCGCTATAAATATGAGCAACAATTATCCATCCCTTCTTTTCCCTTTTTTATGGATGTGCAAAGACAATAACTTAAAGCTCTTGCTGCTATTCAGCACAAAAACAAATAACAGAACCACTCTGGCTGTGATGCATTTCAACGGCATAACTTAGATATGCCACTGTTATATGAAGTTATAAATACCTATCACTTGACAATGCCAGTGTTTTTCAGTAGGGGAAGGAGGATGAAAAAAACAGCAAGAGCCCAAACCTTGAGTCGTTGTTGCTATAGCAATTAACAATGCATCCTTCTCCAAGAGCCGGGGATGCTGATGCAGCTAAAACAAATGTTTGTGTTTGGCCGTGGCGGGGACGGTGACGGATTAGGGAGTGCTGGCCTTGAGCCTTGGTGTAATCCAATTCTAAATAAATCATAAATCTAAGTGCAGATTGGAGGGAATACCAATATGAGGAGGGTGGCAGCAGGGTACTTTTGGTTTCTGTGAGGGGCAGGGGTGAGGAGGGAGTGATAGTGGGATGGGTGTAAAAATCCTTATGGAGAGGTTTGTGACTGGGATTTTTTTGCCAAAGGACATGACCAGCCTAAAGCCACCACCTCTCACTGGTCCCCAATGGGATTCCCTCCTGTAGGAACATCTAAGCACCATGGCCCTCCTCATTTCAGGGCTGAACCACACAATCTCAGAATGTTTTGTGTTGGAAGGGACCTTAAAGCTCACCTTGCTCCAACCCCCTGCCAAGGGCAGGGACACCTTCCACTATCCCAGGTTGCTCCAAGCCCCGTCCAACCTGGCCTTGGACATTTCCAGGGTTTGGAGCCTTAAAGCCAGAGGAAGAAGGTGTGTTAAGGGAGTTCACTGATTCTTTCCCATCACTGGAGGCGGCCTGGGTAATCCATCACCTTCCACTCGAGCCCAGACTATGCTGTCATCAGAGGTTTGTGAGTTCTCCAGGTCCAGGCCATAGTGAGATAATGCCAACATCCCCATGGGAGCCCTTGGTGTCAGGCAGTGCAGGGCAGGACTGCACACCTGAGGTTCCTGCTGGGAGAAAGAGAAACCTCTGTCCTGTGGAAGATTAACAGTGATCTGGTGTTTCCTGGCCTCTCTGACACATGGATTCAGCCTTGATATGGAGTGAAAAATGAAAATGAGGACAGCTCAGTCAACAGCATGTCTCAGAAATTAATGAGCCCCTTTGCCTCCAACACCTGATAATTACATCTTTCAATTAAATGAACTCTCTCCCTGTCCAAGTTCTTATAAATTAACTCAAAGTGATGCATCTTTGTGGGCTGCCAAAGCTTCCTTCTGCCAAAATCTGTGCAACCTCCCAGGCCCTCGCAGTGCTGGAGAGTCTCAGACACAAATATCACAAGGGTGTAGTCCTCGTGTCAGAGCAGCCCAGCTCTGGGTCACTGCCACATGCTGAGACCAGGGCCCTGAGCTCTGCACCTCATCTCCCTGTGAAATGAGGGACAACAAAGCACCCTGGAAGATCCCAGGTAATCAGCTGCCACTATGGGAATGCCACGTACAGGGGTGTTTCTTAACTCCTGCCCTTTTCTTGGACTTCTCACTGCAAAATTTGGAACTCCTTTGACTCAGGTCACGGCTTTCATGCGAGTGCTTAGAGATGAGAGCCTTAGCAAGGTGGTGGAGTGATGGATTCTGCTTTCTGGAGGGATTCACACCATTATGGACAGTCGGTTACAGTAAAGGCACTTGCTGGGGAGAAGGGACACCTGTCAGGGCACCTGCCACTGTGCTGAGGCCAATTACCACATTGCCCAATTAGTTTGGGTACAGAGGGGCACTGAGATGTGTGTTCGGTTTCTTGATGAGATTGCGTGAAGTAGAGAGGACGGATAAGTCGCTGTCTCCTGCTGCACTCAAACGTACCATGATGCTTTGAAGGCTCCCAGTTCTACCCCATTTCTTCTTCTCAGCCTGGAGAAAATCCAGACATCAAATGGGGTATCCTGGTCTAATCCAGTTTGGTGCACACACAAACCCTCCCAGCTGGAGAAGGCAGGCTGAGTGTAGGGAGAGGGGCTGCACATGGAGATCCCACCCCAGCAGGGTGAATGTGACAAAACCAAGCAACTGCTTCATTCTCTTTCTGTTCTCCCCTTCCCTTAAGTAATCAAGTGCCACCAGTGCAGGCTAAAGCTGGGTCTTTATAAGATTGCGATAAATCCACCCAGCTTTTCTAAAGCATAGCAGGCAGCTGATGCAATCACATAATTCAGCCCAAGTCATCGGACAATGGCTGGGAAGGCTGAGGATGGATTTTCCTCTGAAACCCACACGGGCGCGTATTCCCACTTGCACACTCTCACGCCATCTCAATTAAGACAATTAGCAGTGACCAAGGACAACTGCAAAGCTCCAATTAAACCAGCACAAAGGCCAATGTGATCTACCGTGTCATGGAGCAGGTTTGGAACATGCTTCCCTGACAGCCACAGCCTGGCAGATTAAAGAGTTTGTGCACTCTCTATTGTCCCCCCCAGACAATATAATCTACAATCCTACAATCTCCTCTCCTTCACTAAGCCCAAGCGTTAATCACCAGTCTTTGTATCTCCCCATTAATTTGCCCACTGTCAGGGGGCTGGGGGGAGGATTGTGGCTTTTCTCCTGTCTTTCTGTCCCATTTCATCTGTAGCCTGCAGCAACAGTGCCTTATTCCCGTTCACCACCTTAGGGGTAGCCGGAGTGTGATTTAGGCTTCAGTGACCTTTTCCTAGCTGGGTCTGGTGCTAGGCTGTGCTTTTGCTCTTTGCACTGGCAGGCTGTGGGAGGAAAGAACAGAAATGAGCATTGCACCCAAGCAAGGGCTGAGAGTGGCACAGATTGTGTCTTTCAAACAGTCTGGGGACATGAGTGCACCTGGCTGTCCCAGCCAGTGGTTCAGATGCAGCAGAGATGGTAAGAAGTGACAGTGATCAGGTGACCATGGTCAGGTGACAGTGGTCAGCCTCTGGCATCTCCCAGTGGGGTGAGCTGAATGGTCAGGTCAGACCCTGAGACAGGTTCCCTTTGGTTCCTGGTGGACCTTTACTTATCTGGCAAAAGCCACGAGCACATTTAGTGATAAGTGTTGTCCTTGCTAGCAGTTAGTGCTGAAAAGTCACTTGTGGAATAGCCCCAAACTGTGAACTCTTTTCCTTAAAGGTGAGTGCTCCAATTCAGGGTTGACAGGCAGTTAGGGTAAGATGTGTGCTATCCTGCTTGGAGGAGACGTAGGAATTTCAGGGCTGGAGCTCAGAAACCTTGCACATATTCTCTTAAAAAGAACATCCTTTGGTTTGGTTATGGCTGTGAGGGAGAAAATCAAATGGTGTATTTGATACAGAAAAGCATCTTTTTGTGGTTCTTTCACTTTTTGGCTGTGCTTTGCTTTTCCTTTCTGTTTTAGGTTTCCTTGTGTGCTAGCACTGAGGATAAAACCTTTTCTTAATGTTTTTGCTTTGTCCTGAGTAACACAGACAAAGGGGCTGTCATGAGCTGCTAGAATGGAAATTAATTTTAAAAGCATCATCATTTATCACTCTTATAGGAAAAAAATGAGAAACCAGTGAGATTACAGCAATTGTGGCAGAAATTTCCTGCGCAAGAGTAATCAAAAGTTATTTGCAAAAGGGTAATGAAATGAAAGTACTCAAAAGAAATTCCAGCCAAAAAGCCCAAGTCCCTGAAGCGTTGGTTGAGGCTGAACATTTGCCTCTCTCAGTTTAGACCACTCAAAAGTCAGGCCCTGGTAGTGTGATGGTTATTTGTAGGCAGCTGAGAGAGACAGGTGTGTTTAGAAGGCAACTCTCTGGATCCACAGCTGGTGTCTGAGCCAAATGGGATGGATGATTCCTCCCCTGAGAGCTGGAAGGAGCTCCTACAGAAAAGCTTTGATTTTCAACAGCATTGATAATGGCAGTAATAATATTGTCGGCAAATGCAGGTACCCATGACTGAAATGGGGATCAAAGCAGGAGCAATGCAGGTCATGGAATCATGGAACCATTTGGACTGGGGGGTCCAGCTGGGGATGGTTCAAACAAGACCAAACCCCCACCAGCTCTGGTGCTCTGGCTCCCGGGACCAGGAGCAGCCCGTGGGTCACTTGTCTGTGCTAAGTGGCCACCTGGAGAGGCGATGCTGTGAGCTGGGGTGGTTTAGCTCTGACTGAGCAGGAGCTTCATTTCACACCTCTGATCGAGGCTGCCACTCCAGAGGAGCTCATTAAATCAAGCACAACGGAGCTGCTGCTTCCTTTACTTACTTGCTTACTTTTCTCATCCCTTCGTGGAATGAGTTAAAGGTCCCACATTCCTCATCCCTTCTTTCTATTAGAATTTTATCTCATTCCAGTCGTCCCTCTCCTCTCACTCTCCTGCCTTCCTCACTTGCTCCCTCCAGGAAGTCAGCTAATTATTTCCTGAATGCCCCCAGTGTTATTTTGCCTTGAGAACCTCTCCTGCTGGGACTTCTCACACACTTATGATTCTCTGTGTGACAAAAGGTTTCTCAGTTTAGATTTGAATGGGTGTTTATTTTCTACATTTAGTCCTTTTGCCTCATCATCTGCACTTGGGCTGAGAATAGAAACTTCACTTGACATTATCTAAAGCATTATCAATTAAATCCCTTCTTAACTGCCCTTTTTTCCCCTCTAAGCCTTGTAAGTTTGAGGTTTTTGCTCTCCTCTTTCCCTCCTGCACACCTTGCATTTATAGATAAAGCCCTTTTCCCTTCTACACTAACTTTCCAAACACAACACACTTTTCGTTTTCTGGGTTTTTTTGTTGTTGTTTAATGTCACTGCAGTGAGCAGACAGAAATATGAGATTCCAGTTTATTTCACACTGGACAGTCAATGCACTCTCTTTGAACTTGTGCAGACATCAGAATATCTGCCATGGGCCACAGGGGATCTCCAGCTGGGGATGGAGAATGTGCTGTTGCTGAGTCAGCAGTAGCAGTGGTCAACAGGTGAGTGGTCCCGTGGCTTGAATTGACCATGGCCACTGGCCTAGAGCAGTTCTGAACCCAGACTGATGAATGGTAACTCATGAGTTTGCCCAAATATTTTCAGACTGTCTTTCACATATTCCCAGGGGCTGCATCTGGAGGGTGTGTGAAGACAACAAAGAAAAGCAAAGTTGTCTCAGAGTCACAGGATGAGCCAGGTTAGAAGGGACTGCAGTTGGGCATCTGGCCCAAGCTCACTGCTCCTGCAGGCTCATCCCAGAGCACAGAGGTGTATCCACACACTTGTGGGATGTCTCCAGTGAGGGAGACTCCACACCCTCTCTGGGCAATCTGTTCCAGTGCTCAGCCACTGCACAGGAAAAAAATAGTTCCTCATGTTCGGGTGGAAAAAAAATAACATCCCAGCTTCCACAGAAAGCATCCAGCTCACAGGAAAGAGCTACTGTGGGTGGAGGAATGCCAGAGCTAATTATGAAATGGGGGTGAGTGAGGCCAAAAATGCCTCTGGCAAGATGTCTCTAAGGGGAAAATGTTGGGGGTGAAACTGTGATATAAATATATGGATTTATTAGTTCTTATGGAATGATTTGCGTCTACTTTTGACTTACTTAATTTCTTCCCCCCTCCTCCTCACCCAGAACAAAAGCCATGCTGAATTACAGACCTGTGAGTAGAAGACATACAGGTCACATCCTTTTGACCCACATGTCCTTGTCACAACTGGAGACATGCCAAGCTTAAAACAAGCTACAGACACTTAACCTAATCAGAATAATTCTGCAACAGTTCATAAAGTATCAAACAAACACAGAGAGTTTTAAAACTATCAGGAATTTATGACTTGGCACAATTTTTAGTATGAGCCATCACAATTTTTAATATGAGGTTTGCAGATCCAAAGGACTGGAGAAAACGCAGGTAAGCAACTGAACTCCAAACCTGCAGCTCTCTGGGAGTTTGTCTTTAGGAAATGGCACAAGAAAAAGCATTAATTGTTTGCTGTTTCACCTCTTTTCTTTGTTGGATCAGCTGTTAATTCAAGGCCTGTGGCCATGTCATAACTGCTTTTATTGAGCTGTTTCAAACCCAAGTCCCAGCAAACCTGTTTGTCATTCAGGCAGTGAAGGAGACTGCTCCCAGCTCTGCAGAGGCTGCTCAGCCAGCTCGGAGCACCCTGAAATCTATCAGTGCTAATTAGGGCTCACTTAAATGCTCCCAGGCTGCCGTTGCTGGTTTGAAATGCAGAGTGGCATGTGAAAGCACTTATGCTTGGCTCCTGACAGGAGCAAAAGCAAACATCAGGCCCTGCTGTGACCTCCATTTAAGAGACTCATTTACTGCACTGAAGGCATCAGCTTCTGGGAAATCAAATGGACAAATTAGTTTTGAACCCCTACTGGTTAAGATGGACTTCTCACTGGGACAGTGCTCCTGCCTGGCTGGCTAAACATTTCCTTAATCCTCGTGTCTGTGGCGTTTCCTCAGGGAGGTTGGGTGAATGAGTTTGCTCTCAGGAGGAGGTCTGGGAGCAGGGAGGTGGCAGCTCTCCAATCGCCCCTGGTCCCTGACACCGGGTAGGTACCAGCTGTGATGGAACTAAAATCCCGTGGCTGTATTTATCTAGTAGTAATCATTTTATTTAAGCAAAGGCAGAATCCTGTGCCCTGACCTGGTGTTGCACTGCCTTTTGCATGATGGCAGGAGATCTCCATCCAGTGATGCTTTAAGTGATGTGCCCCATGTCTCATCCTGTGATTCATGCGCATCTCAATAAACCCACATTTATCTTTGGGGAGTGAAGGGGTTTCTAACTAATCCCTGTTCCCAGCTCTGTAAGACTCCAAAACCATCTGTCTGTTTTCAGTCAAGTCTACCCAAATCCCCTGCCCAGTGGGCACGAAGCCACCTGAGGATCCCTTCCTTCCGAGGTTCAGCCCAGCCACAGCTGCTCCCCCTGTGGACTAGCTATTGGAAAATGTGGGTAGAAAATTGGGAGCCTTCATGAACAAAAACTTCTGGCCCAGGAATAACAGCACATTTAATTTTTCACCCATGGGATCCTTTAGTCCTTATGGTAGAAATATTTCCTATTCCACGTCTGCCCCACTGCAGACTGTGCTCCTTTCCTTGCATTTCTCTCTTAATCTCCCTGAGACTCCAGTGCCTATCTCATTATGAGATTTTTATATTTTCCATTCCTCTAGCATATGGTTCTGGGAGCCTTCTTCAGTCTTTTGAGAGGAATCTGAATTTATTGAACACTTCTACTGTCGGTTTGTGTCTGGGTTCCATCATCAGTGGCTGGAGGATACTGACTGTGCTCTGGGAACCCTCTGCTGCCTCTGGGACCTCTCTGCTGCCTCTGGGGAACCCACTGTTCATGCAGGGGACAGCAGTGAGGACACCGAACCATTTAGTGCAGCCCAGCCTGGCTGTCAGTGGCACAAACCACGCAGCACTGCAGGATGCTCTGAAGCAACTCTTCCAGTGAATTCCCATCCTCAGGGGTAGAAAGAATTTTCCTTCCCTGACTGCACAGTCCACAGCCAGTGGTGTAGATAACTCAATTGGGGAATGCTCTCAAAACTTAGTAACCTTTAAGATCTCTGAGTCAAAGGGACCTTCTCCTCCATGTAGCACAGTGCTCTCCACCAGGTGAGCAAGAGCCCATGATGGACTTTTCCTTCTTGACTTGCTGGCTGGGAATGCTCTGAGGAGGAAAAGGGTTTGCACTAACAGGAGGCCTCATAGCCAAGCCACATCTGGGTCCTGTCAGTCTGGTCCAGATGGGTGATGTGAAAAAGACAAGGTCAAACTGAGTCTAAACCCCTCTCAGGAGCACTTTGAAGTCCATTTTTTCAGCTGTTGGTAGAAGCCACCTGGAGGGTGGCAATGTGGTTTCTAAGGTTGTGCACAGGACAGAGAGAGCTCAGGTTTTGGAGAACACTATTGGCACTGAGAATCACAGCAAGAAAGTGGATGAGATGAATTGACTTCGTATCTGTGAATAACATCTCTGTAAATATTGCCAGATGTTTTCCACAAGCCCTGCTGACATGGCAGTGAGGTTAGGGAAACTAGCTCCCCCCATCACTTCTGCCCCCAGCTTAAGCCCAGAGGCCAAACCAAACCTTGGGACCCTCTGTGCTCATCCAGCCCCCCCTCTAATTTCACAGGAAGCATCACTGGGGTTGCTCGTGTGTGGCAGGATCCACAGCCCCAAACAGCACAGTCTGTGTGTGTACACAGTGAATTATGACAGAGACCCCAAAGTGCTCTCCTCTTCTACATGGAGACCTGGCCTGAGCCAGGATGGAGCATGAGGGAAGCAGATGGCAGCCTGGCAGAGTGATTAAAGCCCTAGATATCTGTTTTAGTAAATTGCCCACACAGCAGATCAAGCACTGCAATAGTCAGTCCTAGTCTGCGCTGTCAGAAGGCGCAGCCTTACTGACAACACTGGGCAGATGCCACACTCTTCCCTGTGCCGCACATTGTCAGGACAGGCTGAATGGCCAGTTGGGACGGAGAAGAGACCCGTAGATTTTCTGTCACCCCGAGTAGGTGTCACTGGGTACCACAGCTGAGGTAAAGCACCTTGCTTCTGACTCATGAAGATAAATGTGTGTCCTGTACAGATTTAGACCTGAAGACAGGTGTAATTTCTACTCACTTTGTGCTCCCCTCTTCCCTTTCACCCCATTTCAATATCTCCAAACAGCCCTTTCTGTGCAAGGCAGTGCAAAATCAAAGCCTTTCTGTGGTGTCCCACTTGTCTCTCACTCCTTTCCTCTTTTCTGGGATATTGGCAGAGGAGATGATTTGGATTTGCTCTGTTAACAGGACTCCTGTCAGTGTATCTGATATAGTTAGGCAGGCTTAACAAGCCCAAGAGGAGCTGTGTGAGTGCTGATGCCAAGCCCTACTGCATTCATCACCCACGTGGAGGAGGCTACGTCGGAGCTCGGTGCTTTTCTGCCTCACTTTTACTTCTCTTGAGACTGCCCAGATGCAGGCCTGGAAATCATCTTCTCCCAGTCCTTTACAAGAAGAGGTACAGTCAGATAGGTGCTGGTAGAGCAGGACATGCTCCCATGCAGAAAAGGAGCACTTTGTCCTGAACAAGATCCTGGTGTTTTTGGATAAGGAATCCTGAAGATACAAGAACCATGGAGTCCTGGTTTCTTGGACACTGACTGGCTTTGGTTTCTAACACGGCATAAGTTGCAGCTGGAGCTTTTGGGACTTTTAACACAATGCTGTTGACGAGGAGTCTCTGAACCAGGCTTGACATAGGAGCAATGGCTTTGAAGGTATTGCTGAGCCTGAAATCCGGGGAGAAGCCTCACCTTAGGGCATCTTGCTGGCAGAACTCAGCGTCTAAAAGCAGAAGCCTCTGTGACTGGAGAGAAAAACAGAGCCAGGATTTTCATCCAGTATTTCCTAGAGGGAATTATGTGCTGTGTTGGGTGAGGTTCATAGAGAGGGAGTGCAGCCTGTCCAGAGTGCCTTGGATTTACAGCCCATGCAGAGGGATGAGCACATCAATCCAGGTCCTGTTCACCTGCACTACCTGGGAGGGGCTGCTGAGCACACTGGGGTTTCTGGCTGACCCCAGACCCGTCAGGGATGCAGCACCTCTTCCACTGAGCAGAATATTAGAATATTAGAGAATGGCCCATGCAGCCAGATTCTTCCCTGAGGATTATTTTTAGAACAGATGAACCTTCCCAACTAAACGCTTGTCAAATTGGATGCCTTTCTTCAAAAACTCCAGGTGCAAACAAAAGCATTGGGAATTTTTTGGCTGGGAACAAGCACAGAAAGCTTAGATGATTGTTTTGAGGCCAGCTGTGATATTTTTTTTTTCATTCATTCATAACTGCTGTGAAAAGTGAGAACCATTGGAGAATACAGGAGCAACCAATGCCTGGGTCTGTGCCCTGCACCTCAGCTCTATGTCCAGGGAAATCTTGGGAAAGTTTCCAAGCCGTGGTTATTTATATTCCCCACCCCGGTCCTGAACTTCTTCTGTGTGCTGGTAATAATATCCCAGTACTAAACTGTACTTTCTGTAGGCATCGTTTGCATGGTTGAACAGCTGTGAGCCTCTCTCCACCGCCTGCCTGCCATATTGCATAGATAATAACAGCTAATCCATATTAATTATAAATACACAAATCAGCTCCTAAATAAGGCGAAGTTTTGTGAGCGATTCAAACCAGTGGGTGCCAAGAAATGTTAGTGTTACGCCTGACACCTCATCCTCTGGCTGTCATGTCATGAATAAAGAAGAGCCCCCAGCACAAGTTAAGGATGGAATCTGTGCTTTAATAGCCTGCAGCCACTGCCATCAGCCCTGCGGCGCTGATTTCATCACATCTCACAAGCTAAACTGCGCTGGGTCAATAACAAACCTCTGTGGAGAAAGAGCCGCAGGAAGTGGGACTGCAATTCTTATTCGCTACCTGGCGCTTGTCGGCGGCGGATCTACGCTGGACTAACCCCACCTTGTGGTGCTGGTGGGCTCTGGCTGACCTGGTTGGGAAGAAAACACTCATTTCCATCCTATTTGGATTTGAAGCCCCCTAAGGCTTTGCCTGCTGGAGGTGGAAGTCTAAAATAAGCCCTTGCAGTTGGCTCACTTTCCTCTGCTGGCTTTCTCAGATCTCCCCGAGATAGCCTGTGGATGCGCCAGCATCTACAATCCAGGCTGAAAATTCCTGATATTAAACACAAGGTTCACTGTCTATCATGTGTTATCCACTCATTCTCTTCTACCTCCTCACTGAGGAACTTGGTGTCACTCCTCTTATCTTCCATTTTGACTCTTTAATGTCTTCTCCCCAGTCTGCCCTTCACAATTTGAGATGGGCAAGTTTTTTCCTTTCCTCCACCCTGTGCTGTGGAATTTCTCCATGGAAATTAGAAGGGGCTGCCCAGGGAGGCTTGGAGGTGTCCAAGGAAGGTCTGGACGTGGCACCCAGAGCTCTGGGCTGACAAGGTGGGGATTGGTCACAGATTGGACCTGATGATCCTGGAGGTCTTTTCCAACCTTTAATAATCCTATGATTTTGTGATAGTATAGCTGCCAAAAAGGTCCCATGTTCCTTTCTCACATTTCTTTCTTTCTTTCCTTTTTTTTTTTTTTTGCATTTCTGTGTAATGGCTGAAAACTTTCTAGGGCAGTTTCAGTGCCTTTTGGACGGTGTATGAACAGGACAACGTCTGAAAAGGAAAAACAACATAAATGGCAAAATTCTCGGCTGTTTTTCTTCAGAATTATACTGTCCTGCTTCCCCTCCAGGCACATTAGTAAAAATGCCAATGAGCTCTTACCTGCGGGCAAACCAGGATCTTTGTAATGTGTCCAGCACAAATGGGGCTTTGATTGGAAAAACAACTTTATCACAATATTACTCAAGCTGGGGATAGCAATTTTTGTTTTCATGATGGCTAAAAATGACCACGTTTTCCCTTCCCCCTACAAATTATGATGTCTTTTTCTTAACAGCATTGATTTCCTTTAACATTTCAACCAAAAGAAAGAAGTAGGAAGAGTAATTTCTGGAGAGTCAAGCCACTGAAAGAGCCTAATTGTTTGCAATACAGATGATCACAGGACTCAGGGAACATTCTTAGAAATTTCATTTCATTATAGACTCCCTTTCTTACAGATTTCAAGAGGCAGATTATCAAGCAGAAAGAAACTTAGAAAACGTTGAAGATCCAGACAGTTCAGCCAAGTTTTGTACCAAAGAACCCCAAACCTGTGGTCGCTCTGGACATATAAATATTAGCAGTATAATGCAACCTTAGCTTGTTTTCTCCTCTCTGACAAGTTCTCTGGGTTGTCTTTTCTTTTCTTTTTTTTTCTTCTGCATGATTATTATTTGAACTGAAATATTGTTTTTATGGAAAATAACACAAAAAAGTCATGAGGACAGGGATAATAATCGCACCTTGTCTCAGACCCTGATGCAGACTGTGGCTAAGTCCAGAGTTTTAAACACCCCTCATGAAAATTTTCAGTCAATAGATTTTGATTCTTCCCTCACCCCCTCCCACACGTTAATTTAGAAGGCAGAGAATCCATTTGGGAATGATATATTACAGGGAGAGGTGGTGCCAATGCCTCCAAGGCTCCATCCTGAAATCAGATCCATGCATGTGGCTGCTCTTTGCCTCTCCTTCCCTTCCTCCCACACCAAAAGTCCTACAGGAAAGTTTGGCAGAGCCTTCCCGTCCTTCCTGGGCAGGAAAATCCCTTTCCCTGTGAGGCTGGCTGAGGGATTTGGAGGGGAGCACAGCAGCGATGCTGCACACTGTGCTGGAGTAGGTCTGCAGGAAAGCTGTGGGGCAAGGGCAGATAAATTATATCAGAGGGAAATCTAGAGCTGGAGCTTTGAAAATGAGATCAGGAGGATTTCTAGGAAAATACTCAGCAGGAAGCAATCTTACCTTGGAAAAAAAAGAGTAGGAGAACACAGGTAGGACACAGGTAAGAATATTCCAGTGCTGATTCCTAACTTGCAATAATGAACTAGAGACACGTTTCATAAAAACTCTGCAGACTGCCCTTGTTTCCTTCAGAGGTGTGTGCATTAATAAAGTACAAAAAAAAAAGGATGGTGTGACAGTGTGTTTAGTGTTGTTTTTCTCCTGAAAAAGGAGTTTGACTCCTGTCTGCCTTGTCTAGGAGCCGGTAGAGGGAGACAAGTCTCTGAGCTTAATCCAGGCCTGTTTTCTCCTCTCCAACAACTCCTCTGGTTATTTTTTATATTTTTTTCCTTCTGCATTATTATTTGGACTGGGATGCTGTTTTTATGAAAAATAGCTCTAAATGACCCTCGCCTTGCAGTTACACAGAGGATTAGATTAAAAATACTGCAGGGAGATATGGGTGAGTGAACACATGGCAACAATCCTCCCGTGGCAGTAATACAAGGAGCAAATTGGCCCAGGTAGGGGTTGGGAATGGTGCAGAGTGTGTGTTTTTCTGGGCAGGAAAGCCTTGAATCCTTGCTTGGGTAGAGGCTTCTCCCAAGTCCTAGTTTGATGGCAGAAGTGCAGGCATCAAATTTCTCAGGATCTGGTATAAAATTACAAATTGGAGCCACAAAACACCCCTTTCTTCTGGCTCACAGCAGCTGTAGTGCAGTCAGAGAAAGAAGGGGGTGCTGTGGAAATTGCCAGGAGCTGCTGGCACAGCGTACAGAGCTGGGGATAACCCTGGAGAGGGATGGGATGGGATGGGATGGGATGGGATGGGATGGGATGGGATGGGATGGGATGGGATGGGATGGGATGGGTGGGATGGGATGGGATGGGATGGGGTGGGATGGGATGGGATGGGATGGGATGGGATGGGATGGGATGGGTTGTCCCAGCCCAGTTTCAGCCCAAAAGCTATGTATTTTTTTTTCATTTTTTAACTTTTTTTCTGTGCTCCTAAAGAAATGGAGGGTGGGGGTGTGGGAGAGACACACACAGCAGTGAGTGCATGGGTGTTGCAGGGTGTGATGTGGCCTCTTCAAGGACAGGCAGTGCCAAAAGCCACAATTCCCATGCAGGCAGGCTGGAATTGGGACTTGCAGAGAGCAGGTGCCTGCAGCATGGTGGGAGGGGGTGCAGAGACAGGTATTTAGTGCCCAGTATCTCCCAAAAAACCTTCTCTGAGGGTTGGTCAGTGTGGCCACAAGCAGCTGGAAGTGGGAGTGCATGGGATGTGCATCCTCTGAATATCCACAGAAACATCATTCTCCTGTATCAGCAGGTGGAACTCTTTAGGAACGGGTGGTGGTGGCATCCACAGGCTCTGTGTCCCTGTGTGTCTCCATGTGTGTCTTTGTGTCCCTGTGCGTCCCTGTGCCCGTGTGTCTCTTTGTGTCCCTGTGTCCCCCTGTGTCCCCCTGTGTCCCCCTGTGTGTCCTCCTGTGTGTCCTCCTGTGTGTCCCCCTGTGTGTCTGTGTGTCCCTGTGTGTCTGTGTGTCCCTGTTGTCCCTGTTGTCTCTGTGTGTCTCCATCCCCTGTGTGTCCCTGTGTGTCCCTGTGTGTCCCTGTGTGTCTCTGTGTCTCCATGTGCCTCTGTGTGTCTCTATGTGTCCCCCTGTATGTCTGTGTGTCCCCCTGTGTGCCCCTGTGTGTCCCCCCGTGTTTCCCTGTGTGTCTCCTTGTGTCCCTGTGTCCCCGTGTGCCCCTGTGTGTCTCTATGTGTCCCCCTGTGTGTCTGTGTGTCCCCCTGTGTGTCTGTGTGTCCCCCTGTGTGCCCCTGTGTGTCCCCCCGTGTTTCCCTGTGTGTGTCTGTGTGTCCCTGTGTCCCCCTGTGTGTCCCTGTGTGTCTCCGTGTGTCCCTGTGTGTCCCTGTGTGTCTGTGTGTGTGTGTGAAGCCCCTCTGAGCCTTTGTTCGTTTGTGTGAGCTGGGGAGCAGCAGTTTTCAGATTGGGCATCGCCTGTGGATTTTGGCTGTGCTGCCTCTGAGCCCTCAGCAGAAATCTGAGCAGATAAGGCAGGGGAGCAGTTGGGAGCCCAACACAACCAGGGACAACAAAGGATGAAAGGGACCAAGCGAATGAAACAAGCTTTTTGAAGTTCTTGCAGAAATGGCCCTTCACTATATTTAGTGAACCTCACGACTCCATCAGAACAAAACTGTCGTCACTGGAGGGAAAACAGGAGAAGTTGCCCTGAATGAAAACAATAATTTAGATTACAGCACAGAGGAAGAGTGAACAGGAATGCAGGATGGAGATGGCAGCAGTTTGAAGGATCTCTGTGCCTGCCACCCACTAAAATCAGCCCACGTTTTCTCACCTCCTTGGCTCTGGCAGTGGAGCCTGGGGAGCACCGGGCACGCTGGGCTGGCAGTGGACAGCAGGGCCAGGCCTACCCAGAGGCTGCCATAGGGGACAGGTTGCAGGGCCAGAAGCTCCTGCAGTCCCAGGAGGTTTTACATTTGTGTAACTTTGGTCTCTGAGCATGCTGCCCTCACCCTCCCTGGTTCTGGAGAGGGAGCGAGAGGAGAAGCGGGTGCCTGGAAGATCCTGCCAGGAGCCTACCTCAGCTGTAGGCAGGAGGATAAAATCCAGCCTTGGTTTGCCTGCTTTTAAGGGTGCAAATTTGATGAAATGAACCTGGACAAATGCCTGCTTCATCCTTGTCTGCTCCTCAGGGGTGTTTGCATGGCAGCCTGAGGGCTTCTGCTACCTTCGAACATTGTATTATCAATTACCCTAATTAGAGCTTGGCACCTGCCTGACACCAAGTATTTTTCATTAATTTTTAACCTTTTTTATGCCAGAGAAGGAAATACTCAGAGAAGCTTTCCCTTAAAACACAGCAAAACAGGAGAAAAAAAAAAAAAGGCAAGGCAAAAGCAAGCAAGGTTAATGCCAGTTTGATTGGTGGCTGGCTGAGGAGGCTGAAGGTTGTTCTCCATCAGCGCCTGCACAGCGAGTGCCTGTGTTTGCATGGCTGGTATTAAGTACAAGGGAGGTGGTCAGACCCTCACCTTGTGGATTTAATCACTTCTGTGCTCACAGGGCCTTGGAAGCCACATCTCCTCCTTCCCTCACTCAGTATCTCCCTGGCTTAATATCATTTTGAGAGTGAGAGAGAAGCAACACAGACAAGCAGGTAACCATGATCTTGAATTTGTTTTCCAGAAGCATGAAAGATTGAAGCCAGCTTCAATCATGGAAGTGTTGGTGTGTTTTTAAAACAAAAGGGGGAGCAACACTGCCAAAGGAAGCTCACTTTGAGGTAGCTAATTATGACAGTAAGACCAATTTATCCATCATAATTTCAGGAGCAGTTCTCATTGTGATATCATGCCACCTCCCCCTCATTAATGGGTTTATCTGTCCAAGCCCACCACGACAGGGAGGGATTATCATCCCTCCTGGCAGATGGGGAGGGAAGGTACCATCACACATTGCAGCTACAGGCAGGCAGGAAGGGAAGAGCCAGGAGCCTTGACTGCATGAATCTCTCAGTGCCTTCCAGGTCAAAGAGCACTTATTCCAAGCACAACAGCTTTGCTGCCTCTCCTCAGCTCCAAACAGGAGTAAAAAATGTACCTGAGACCAGCTTATACCCATACACAGGGCCGAGGTGTTTGTGTCTGGGAGGATGTTTGCTTGTGTGTGTGTGTGTGTGAGAGAGTGTTTGGAGAGGCTGATGAAGGAGATTACCTTGCAGCATTAAGTTATTTTCCCTGCTCTAGATTGTAATCAGATTTTCCGTGCTTTTGGAGGCCCCTGGCTGTTTATGGTGACCCTCCTGGGGGCTCTGAGAAAACGGATCCAGTCCATGCTGGGAAGCTCCGTGTGGCTGTTCCTGAAGCCCATGGATGAATGGGCTGCTTCAGAGCAGAAATCAGGAGGAGTTTTTAACACTTCCTTGAGGTATTTGATACCTCTGATGTGTTGGCCATGTAGGCTGCAGAGCAAAGTCTAAACTCAAGCCCTGGCATCTTGGGAATCTCCTTGTATTTTCCATGCTGCTGTTGTGTTGGGTGTTTGCTGCAGCCCTGGAAAGACACACAAACCTCTGGAAATGTCTGTTCAGGAGGAGGTTTTCCACAGAAGCTATAAAACATTCATGACACCTCCATTGTGCTGTAAATCCTTAGCAGGAGTTGATAACAGTGCATGAATTTTTAATGTAACATTTATAAATGGTTATTAAAACTATCCTTAAAGTAAAGTGTCAGTTTATTTTTAATTAACTGTTGGCTATTTAAGCTCCTGATGGCCCCAGGGCAGATCAACAATCTAACAAGTTAATATTCCAGATTAACCCTGCAGTTGCTGCCTCTTTGCACGAGGAGGATGAAGATGAGTTCACAGGATCAACAAGTGGTTATTTCTCACTCACTGAAGAGAAATATCATCATTTCCTGGAACTGGCTTCCTTAGTGCTCAGTTTAAGAAGTTTTAGAAGCTGTGGAGGGATTTATTTCCTGAATATTGAACAGATACAGACAGATAGCAGGGCTTGGTGATTCTTCTTGGGAAAAAAAAAGTATTTCCATGGTACTGGTGAGAAGAAATTTCCATTGAAATCGATGAGATTGGATCAAACATTTCCAATTGCACCAATTGCAATTTCAGGCCACCAACATAGAAAGAGCAGCAGCACTGTGTGATTTCTGAGTATAGGCTTTGTTGCAACTGCTGCAATTAACTGAGAAATGAAAAGTTTGGCATCGTGAAACCTGTGTCTGTTTATTTAGCAAAGTAGTTTTGGTAAATTTTATCCTCAATGACCATTGTGGAAAGTATGAGGAGGAAACTGGTATTAAGTATTAAATAATTCGTATAACATATATCTTTCACTTACCATTTTTAAGGTCTCAAATTAAATTATTCTCCAGCATGCAACATAAATTTTGCAGTTGAGATTGTAACTGAAATTACTCACGGGGGTGACAGATTTTACAGATATTACGTTTTTCTGTAATTGTTGATGCTGTCCGTGAGAAGCTCGTGTGGTTATCCTTTGAAAATGAAGGTCAAGCCAATACATCCCCACACAGCAGTTTGGTTTCAGTGTTACTGACATCCAAGAAAGGGTCAGTTCATAACAACTGGCCACTTAAATGATAATTTTTAGCCCAAGCCTGCCACACAGAGTCATTTTTGCTGGCAACAAGAGCTGGCACCGGGTTATTACTGTGCTCCAGAGTGGTGAAGTCCTGGGACATTTCTTTGCTTCTTTTTTTTTTTTTACCCAGCTCAGTTATACTCAGGGCTCCGTGTGCCAAAGAGCCAAAGTCTTTCTCAAGATGGGAACTCATGCAGCTGAACTTTGCATTGCTGTGTCCCCTGAGCCAGCAGCAAAAGGTCGGAGATTCCAGACAGTGCTTCAGAGCTTGTTTCGCTCAGATTTATCAGGAGCTGCACCTGGGTGACACCAGGGGTAGCTCCCAAAAGCCGGAGAGCCTGGATATCCTGTGTTTTGGCTGAGTGCAGTGAAACTGGGCTCTCCCTTCATCCTCAGTTCATTTTTGCTGCCTCTGCCAACACCATTTCTCCCTCCTCCAGCTCTCCCAGCCTGTGCCCCTTCCTGCCTCTTGAGTCTCTCAAGACAAGCCAAGTTTCTCTGGGCAAACAAGTATTATTTAAAGTTATATATATTTCCAGATGTTTTTTCCCCCCGCCCTTTCCCAGGTGATCAGCCTGTGTGTTGAGAAACATGAAATCCAGATCTTTGGAGCATTCAAAGCAACAGGAGTGCTACAAGCAGCAACATCCTTCGGTAAATGCTGCTCAACGCAGCAGAGCTTCCTAGAGATTAAAGGAATCTTGGAAATGTCATTGCCCTGACCAAATGAGATAATTTGTATTTTCTGTCACTGGAATCAAATCCTCTCTTTTTTTTCCTTTTTCTTTTTCTTTTTTTTTTTTTTTCCATAATTAACTTGCAACTGTGGGAAGGTGGGAGCAAGGCTGGGGGCTGGGAAGGGAATTTCATGGCTAATCCAGCTGCTCTATGGAAATGATGGTTGGGTAATTGTGCTCTCTAAATGAACTTGACTCGATGGTTGGTGTCAGGTTTTGTTAAGTGCCCTGGGCCAATGGAGACTAATTAGGAATGCATTAAATATTAAAGCTCTCTGACATTGGGGCATTGACGGTGACAGAAGAAAAGAAATCCCATAACCTAATCTGCACCCAACAGGAGTAATTTATGTTCCCTTCTTTTAGCAAAGAAAAATCCAATTATTTGGCCTGCTGGAAAAATATATTTATGGAAAAGTTAATTTAGATGGGGGAAAATATATATATTAAAAATAATACAGATGCTGTCAACACAATCTGTGAGTGTCATTTCCCCTGCAGTTTTGGTTTGGTTAACAGGGAAAATATTTCCCTTTGGTGAGACTGTTAACTGGATTTGCCATCCCAGCAGTGGAGGGCAGGAGTGTTTTCCTTCTTCTGTGGTCAGCTCAGCTGGGTGCAAGAAGGGATGGTCCTCAGGGGATGCTGGTGGCCATGCAGGGAGGGTGGGCAGTGTTGGTGGCTGTGCCTGGGGGTTTTGGGGTGCTGCTGTGTGGAAGGGGAGCACTGCAGTGTGAGGGCTGCAGTACAGGTGAGTTTATGTAGGTCACCTCTGAGGTCAGGCTTGTACAAACTCTCAGAAATTCCAGCAATTAAGCTCTGTTCCTGTGTCTCTACCAGGAGACACAGCCCTCACAGCTCCACCTCCATCTCCACACTTCTCTCTACCTACCAATTTCCAGGGCAATTTTGTCTGACCTTTAGTTAAATGTCCTGCTCTCCCAGGCAGCTCATTTCTGCTGGTCTGTCTACTTATGCAATCTAATCAAATCCAGAATGGAATATAATCAGCCTCATCCTGTAGCAGCGACTTGCACAAACACCCGGCTCACTGTCTGCTGCCCTGTCTGTGCCTCTGCCTGAGCTCATCCATCCCTCTCAGCCTGTCACTGCAGCTTTAGCCTGTTATGGAGAGATCTGGAAGAAATTGCTGGTGGAATATCCAAACTCCCAGATCCTGTGAGGGCTGGAAAGAGAAAGGTGCCCACAGATGAGTGAGCTGTCTGATCCTGCAGCACCCAGGGATGCCTGTGGCACCTGTCCACACAAAAGCACCTGGTGCCTTTTTCCATCCTCTTATCCTCTTTTCTCCCCCATTTCCAACAGGACAAAAAAGGTCTGTTCATTTAGGAAATTATCAGAAGACCATTTTCTAAAGGAACTTGGTTGCCCTGGGTTACCAGATGCTTTTCTGCCACCAGTGTGCTCTTGCTAACTGCAGCCATTACAGGGAGAGGCCAAAGAGGGAAAGCTGGGACAGCTGGGAACAGCAGAGCACTCCACGGACGAGCGGGGAGTGTGTTCTCCACAAACCAACTTTTCCAGGGCCTGGAGTTTCTCGTGCCATTGACTCCAGAGTCCCTCAGCAGCCAGGGTTTGCAGCACTGAATAGAAAGTTGATTTGAAACTTCCTTTGCAGTGGGATCAGGGGAGAGTAGATTGGAGACGAGAAGGTAGAGTATCTGACGTGCTCAGAGAAAGAATGTGAGGATTTTTTACTTGGATAGTTGGATTAGTCTGAAATGGTCAGGGAATGTGGGAAGAAAGATCCTGCTGTACAGAGCAATGCTGCTCTGTGTCTGTGCTGCACTTTGCATTCATGTGATGCTTCCAAGCAGGACTGGTGCAGAGAGGAGAAAGCTCACCCAGGAATTTTCTGGGAAGAATATTCCTGTTTAACACAGGCAGAGCACTAAAGGAACCCAGGCTGGGGGAGGAGGCAGAGAGGACTTGAACAGAAGGGGGCTCTGTGATAGACACATAGACAAATAGTCAGTGCTCCCCTTCATCTGAGCATCTCATCTGTGTAGCTCCATGTCCTTAGGGGGTCCCTGATGCTGGGCTGTCCCCCTTCCCTGCAGTCTTTCTTGAGCTGATCAGAATTACAGAGCTATCTATAATCCCCATTTCCCCTCAGTCCTGCTACAAACCTACTCCTTTGCCCCATATCTTCAATCCTGGGGGTCCCCAAATCCTTTTTTCTCCATGGTCTATCCCAGTCCTGGGAATTTCTGAGCCCCCTTGGTCCTGCAGCCCTCCTTCCCTGCTGCAATCTCAGCCTCTCCATCAGCACAGAGAGAGCACTTTGCTACAATAATGAGCACGAAAGAAGCTAAAACCAATACTTTACATTTCAAATAACTCCTGACACATCCCTTGTCTTTCCCTAATGGAATGACAAGTGACTTTATCCTGAAAGAGAAGGCAGCCTCCTGGAGCTGTCTACATTGTCAGAGAAAATAATTTGTAAATTCTCTGACTACCTCTGTCACTGTTCGACTTTCCCATCCTTTTCATTTCTCCCTCCCTCTAAAGTCCCTTTATGTGCTATTTCCCGAAGTGCTGCACGCACTTTGAATGTTTTCAGCCAAAAGCAAACTCCTTCTCATCTAAAGGTAGGAAGAAAAAAATCTCTGCCTAGAATGAATTAACAACGCTGCTACTTCTCTCTCTCTCTGGTCCCTGCATCTGCATAGCGTATAAGACATGAACTTTAAAAATAACCAGGTCTTTATGACTTATTTAAAAAAAAAAAAAAAAAGGAATGCTAATGAGAGAGAAAGATACACAGAGCCCTGAAAGGAGGATTTGTTCAGGGCAAGAATAACTAAAATATTTACTAATGAGAGGGAGAAGGGAAAGTAATTTAAAAGATTTAAAATAGTTGTGTGTGTGGTTTTTTTATTCATGCTTCCTTTCATTTTCATTACATGTTTCAATATTTGCCTACCTTTCCAGCAAAAGATTTACCTCAAGTGCGTACAAATTATCTGGCATTTGGTTAAGGACAATATATCTAATTATGGCTCTAAAGACCCGAAATATTTTTGACTTAAGCTAAAAGTCAAACTGAAAAAAAAGAGCAAAATTAATAATCCTTTAAAAATTCATTCCCATGATTGTAGTTGTACAGAACACCTCAATGCCAAAGATTAAACCAAGGGAAATAAGAGAGCAGGGAGGAAAAAGAGAGAGAAAATAGATTTTCCCACATTATGCCCTGATTTAACCTCCTCTGGAGACTTAGGAAACCTCGTGTTGTCTGTATTTGGGTGATGTCTATCCCACAGCTTCTGCCTCCTGCTGTGCCAGGGAGGATGCGCCTGGCTGGGGGAGCCAAACCCTCCAAGCTCCGCACTGATAACGAGGTTCAAACTGTGGTGATAAATATCTATTTACTACTGCGCCTCCTCATCCCTGCTTCCCCTCAGCCTGAGTAACTAATGAAACTCAATTGAGCATATTAATTATTTTCCCCTGGGGGTGAGGAGAAGGAGGATGAGCAGCACCATCTCCAGAGGGTTGCCTCTGCTCCAGCAATTCGTCTGTGGTTTAGAGGGCAGAGTGACCCATCCACAGGAAGACACAGAGGTTGCAGGTGTGCTAATTTCCTGAAGAAGAAAGGCACTGCCAAATAAAGAACAGATGGCCCCAGTCACTAGTTATTTATTTCTATAATTAGTTGCCAGCTGTGGTCTCAGAACTTCAAGAAGTTGTGGATTTCTATGAAATTCCTTCCTGCATTGGCAGGGTGGAAGCTGGGCTGGGCTCTGGCAATGGCAGTTTGCAGGCTGAGATTTACCAGCTGGGCACACATTGCTTTGGGCTCCTTAAAGCACAATAAAAATCTTTTCTCTGGCTGGTGGAGCCCAGGAGAACATCAAGGACAGGTTAGTCTTGCAATGTAGAAGAGCATTTAAGTCTGAGAGACTTAAGTCTGAGTTAAACTCAGTTCTTTTATCACCTTATGATGCTTTTCCCCCATCAACTTAATTATCTTCTAGTTATTTCCCCAGCTTCTCCTCTCTTTTTCCTTTTTTTTTCTTTTCCCTTTCCCTCTGTTCCATCTTGCCAGGGTCACACTCAGACTCCTTTTAAATGGTCAAGCGCAGTGAGGAGTCACTCTGGAGTCAGATTTCAGTGCTGGCTGTGTTCAGGCTCAGCTCTGATAACCCAGTGTGTGTTGTTACAGTTCCTGTTATCTCTGCTCCCAGAACCTGGCCTTACCAACCCCAGCCATATCCTTAAGCCAATCTGTTCTCAAAGGTGGGATCAACAGATCAGGGAGGAATATTTTATTTCCTTCTGGAAGCATCAGGCAGGAAAGGAATTTGCCAGCCCATCTAGGCATGTCTACTCTGTTTTTATTTTATTTTAGATGAAAGCTGCTGAGCTGGAATTGTTAGAAAATGCAGATCTGCAAGACAGGGGGTGAGTAAATAATTTGCTGGGTCTGTTATAAATGTGCCAAAACCATCTCATGACAATACCTTTTAATGACACAGGAGAGTCAATAAATAGCAAAAGGAAAGAATTATTGGACAGATTTATCTATGCAAAACCTTTGCGCTTTTGACTTTAAAAAGGTGTGTTCTTTATTTTTGTTTGAATGGCATAGTACAGAGAAATATTACGATTTATTTCTCAGCCATTTAACAATAACAAAACAACCCCAAACCCCAGACAAACCCAGAAACATTCCAACTTAAACCTGAAGAAAATTATCTGCCTCTATGGGAAAGAAACTAATGAAATCCAATCAAATCTCAGCTGGAAGAACAAAGAATGGTGGCTTTGGGCATAAATCAGACATGGAATTAATTTTGTTCTTTATTACACGTCTTAAAAATAAAAAGAGGGCACCCTACGCCTGGGAGTGCTGAAGAGATTGAAATGATGTCCTGAGTCTGCCAGCTCTGGAGTTCAGGCAAGCAAGACCGGTTCAAAATCAATATGAATCCTACTGGTGATAAAAATCCCCCAGAAGCATGGAGGGTACAGAAGCGTTTAGCATTTATCAGTTTCCAGGGTGGGAAGAGGGATCTGTGGGACACAGAAGGGACCGGGTAGGGATGATCAGAATCTCCAGGGTTTCCCTAGGGTCATCAGGTGCATTTTGCCAGGCACATCTTAAAAATGCAGCTGTCCCCCAGGAACCACGGGAGCAGGCCAGGCTTTTATCCCACCACCATGGCATGGTGATGGAAATGCCAAAACCTCAGTGGAGATGGAGTCTGGGCACAGCTGAAGTTTCACGCTGCTCTTCTTTAGGCAGGACTGTCCTTGTGATGCTTCTGTTCTCAGACTCAACAGTGATGATCTCTGCTTTGTACCTGCCCAAAATTCCTCTTAAATTCATTACTGTGAGCCCACCATGATCGACATGTGGGAAAAGAGTCTCACTCCAATTCTTCTTTTTGCTGGGTCTTCATTTTCTGTCATCATAAAAAGCAGCCCAGAGCTCCATTTGAGATTTCTACCCCAGGTTTTTTCCTAGCTTGCAGTAAAAACTTTAATTAGACATTTATTATAGATGAGGAAATCTAAAAAAAAAAGCTGCAAAGTGAAAAAACACTGAAATTTTAATATTTCCATTGCAACTACTTCCACTTTTGAAAAATTAAAGGAAAAAAAACCCAAACCAAAACAGCACCAAAAGAAATGAAATATTTTGGTTTGATTTCAGAACAGAATTTTTCAGAACAGTTCAGTACTAAACACCTCTTTGTTTTCAGGGATGGAACAACTTGCTGGAGTTGTACAATCCAAGCTTGCTGCAAAAATAGGAATAACAGAATTCCAAAGAATATCCAAAATATATCCTGGAGTGCTGCAATGAGCCTGGTACACTGTGAATCACAAGTACAAGAGGAATTCCTCTCCAGAGATCCTAGCTGGAGAAGAGGTGTCCAGCTCCCAGTTTTTTATGAGGCAGTGTTTAGTGTGTCATAACTAAAATAAGTTCATTATTTTGTTTGACTGCTTTCAAGAAAAGCATTCAGAAAATTGAAATATTTGAGCCATGGTTCTGTTTTTAATCAGTCTTTTTTTCTGGCTGAAAGTTTATATTGCGTGTTGATTTTTCCAAATAAACAAACCAACTCCGGCAAATGTAAATTTTTCCTTTGAGAAACTGCGTTTTCCATTGTGTATTTCCAATTCATCCCAATGGAAAGTGCCTGAATAATTCAATAATACATAAAGAACTGAAGGTAAAGGGATGGAAGCGAAGCCTGAATGCTATTTGGCCAAAGCCCAGAATTAGGCTAGGAGGAGAAAGATGAGCATGGAGTGATGTAAACCCTCTTAAGTGAGGCCTAATGATTCATAAATGCCATGAAATGCATAGGTGGAGTCATTTGTATCCCACGCACAGGCAGCAAGGGATTTGAAAAGTGCAGCAAAAGAATTATTGGCATAATCAGAAAAAAAAAGCCAAACTCAGCTCTCTTTTACTTCAAATGAATCTGGTGGAACGTGGCAGGAGCTGGGCAAAGGTGTCACCCTGGGGTGACCCTGACTCCTCCCAGGAGCTGTGGGGTTGAGGATGGGGCTGGACGCTGCTGGTGCCCTCCTGGGCAGAGAGGTGGGCATCAGGGCAGGAGGTGATTTAAAGGTAAAACCACTTTTGAGGTCGTAAACAGCTTTGGGGGCTTTAACTGTGTGTCAAGGCATGAAGCAGAAGTTTTGCTCCTGGAAAAAACATCTGTACCATGTCCCCAGTGGGATGCAGAGACAAGAGGGGCAGGGACCTGGGACATGCACAGGCGCTGCTTGAGCTCTTTCCTTCCTTCCCTCCTGCTCTCGAATCCTCCACACTTTTTATTCTAAATTAATTTTCTGAGACAAGGAGAAGACGCTGCCTTAGCTTTGTCCTTGTGAGTCACAGATCTTGCCTTGATTGAAGGAATATTTTTACACCTAAATGTGCAGGTTATCATCAGTTTCTGACAGACGTGTCACTTCCCATGGCCCCTAGGCAACCTCTCCCCCTCTCTACTTTGCCCTCTGATTGTGCCCTGCTAAATATCTCTGTGCTTGTGCCTGCCCAGGAGGTCAGAGCTGCTCTGTAACCACCTCACCTGTCAGCAGCCAGCTCTCCCAGCTCAGCAGGGGTCTTAAAGTCACAGAATCCTGAGCAGATAGAAGAGAACTTGGGGAAACTTCTTAAAATCTGCCCCAGGAGAGAGACAGCAAGAACAGAGCAACGCCACTGAGAGCTCCTGGACACCTTCTCCTGTCAATGTTCCCAAGAGCAGCCTCTGAAAATGCCACTGCCACGGGGGTCTCTCTGAGCCCCACCCCAAAAAATCCTCCACAACACAAAGAGAAAGCTGGAAAAGGAAACTGCTGTGTTTTCTTCACTTGTAAGCAAGGTGCGGATGCATAGATGTTATTTACTTGGAATAGAACTCCGCCCCCTGGCTAATTCTTGGGGAGGTGAGAGGCACCATGGGCAGAAGCAGCTCACAGAGAGAATCTTGTGGGAGTAAACGTAAAGGACAAGACCAATGTGTCACCATTATCATATAACTGCCATGAAGTGGAACCATCCAAATTACTTCAGGCAAAACCTGGAGATGTGACATCAGCTTTGTCACCTGCTTAATCTGAGACAGAGCAGGTGGAGGTGAGACCAAGGTCATCATTTATCTTGGCAAGGGAACTCTGAGCTGAGCTGCACAAATGCGTAACCCCCCTCATCTCTCTGCCAGCTCTTGCGAGGCAGATCTGCCAGCACTGAAGCTCATGTGTCAGTTGCAGAACACTGTTATCTTCTTATCAAGAGATGACAACCACAAATACCTCGGCCTGAAAGACTGCTCTGCTATCACCAGGGGTGAGCATCAACCTGCTTCACAAATAATCTAATTTAGGTGGATAACAGAGGACTTGAATGTTGGAGGTAGGATTCAGAGCCCTGTGAACAGGACAGGAATTTCTCACATGAATGCAAACCTGGTGTAGCAAAACCAAACTTTTTTCTCTACTTGTGATTGAGGCAGGGAGGGAATAGGTCATCAAGCTGGTTCGTATGCAAGAGATACATTAATCATTAATGGAGTATTAGTATTTAAAGTCCCCAGATCTCCCGCTAACATGCAAAATAATCCTTCCTGCCACGGATGGTTTGTTTCACCGAGTAATCCACTCATCCTCTGCTATAATCACAGCAGGCACAACTTCCACAGGGACTTTTCAGTGTCAACAGACTTTGGACTGTGATGTCTTTGAGACAGAGAATTGTCTTTTTGCTGCATTTGTGTATCTCCAGGTAAGCTGGGGAGGGGCAGCTTTTAGAAATCCCATGCACTGAGTAACTGCAGTTAGTCACTCCTCCATCCTCCTCTCTCCCTGGAGCATTCCATGTCCTTGTGTCTCTCCCAGACACATTTAAAAGAACAATTTTTCTTGTGACAAGTAAGGCAAGAAGTGTGAGCTGGTGTCTGACAGGTTCAGGGAGAAGCTCACAATGAGGCAATTAGACATGGAAAGTGCTGATTAGAAGCACCATCACCCATAGCAAGTAAAGAAAAAAATCCTAAGTAGCAAGAGGAAAAGGGAAGCAGGGACAAAAAAAAAAAAAAAGAAAAAATGAAGCATTTGATGAAACAGTTTGTTATAAAAAGTTTGTGACTGACAAGGTCTGATACCAGGCTCTAGGAGTGCTCAAACCTTCTCTGGAGGGAGCTGGGCTTGGTTACCCCTGGAGACAGGAGGCTGCCCTTGATGGGTAAAAAAGCTTAACAGCTTTTCATTGCCACGCTGGGGTTGCCAGTCACCAGCTCCTCTGAGAGCTCCCCTCTAGCCCAGCCCAAGCCTATTCCTGCAGCCCTCTCCATCCCTCCCTCTGGCAGGAGTAGTGGCGGTGCTGCTTTCCAGATGGTCTCAGCCAGCCCAGGGTGCCTGGTGTTCACACAGAGGAGGTGCTCTTCGGAGGATCATGGAAAGCCAAGAAAGTAAAACACTTTATGCAAATCCACTCTGTGTCTCTGTCACTGCCATGGGTTGGGCAAAGTGACCCTGTGACTGTCCTGTCACCGTGGCTGTGCTGCAAGAGGTCATCAAGGGTAGAGGTGAGCCCTGAGGAAGGGGCAGAGGGCTGGGGAGTGCAGCCAGGATGGCTCCAGACATCCTGATTTCAAGGAGGGTTTTTTGAAAGGGCTCTTGCACACCCTGTAGTCCTCCCTGAGGAGGCAGGGAGGGAGGGGAGGAAATAAAGCAGCCCAAACCGTCACTGAAACATTCATTTTGAAATACTTATTCCCCATTTTGGTCTCTCTGGCAATTTTTAGCAAATAGCTGTAGCATGAGTCTGGTGTAAGGATCCCAGGGAAGGTACAAAGCGCTGCAGACCATCCAGATCAGATATATGTACAGCTGGATCTGCCTCACAGAGTGGTGACAACAAGCAGTAAAATATTAACACCAATGCAGTAATAATATCATTATAAAATGCATTAATCTCCAGGGCTGTCACTGGACTGGAGGGCCTGGCTCCAGCACATTCCAGCCAAGCCTGGCTGCAGGGGCAGGGATCCTCTGATCTCCAGCTCCAGGAGCTGGCCACAGAGGGGTCTTGGTAATTCATGATGGGGCATGAGACAAAAGGCACCTGCTCTGCCTGAACTGTATATAAAATAAATAAATAAATAAAGCAATATTGTGTATTCCAGGACCTAAGGGAGCCCTCAAGTGTTGGGGTGCCCTATGTGGTGGTAGAGAGATAGGCCCTGAGGGCTGGAGAGAGAGCCTCTTTCCTGGGCCCGGAGGTGACCCTGGGAGTGCATCCAGGTCACTGGGGATGGGCTGAGAGAGGGTTGTGAGTTTGTGGACAATGTTGGACCTATGGTGAGTGATAATTGTACTTTGTGGCCTTATAGGGTATTGTTTATCTACTACCATTTTAGGGAATATCTGTGCAATACCCCAGGTGATTGGGGGACACTGTGGTGAACATCTTTCCTGTTTATATGATGTTATATCCTGTGTGTGCTTGTATTTAGGGAATTCTGACTGCACAATAAACAGCTTTGCACCTCTCCATCTTGTGTGCAAAGTCCATGCCCTTGCGTGATTACTGCACTCAAGAAACATGGAGAGGGACTATCCACAAGGGCATGGGGTGACAGGACAAGGGGGAAGGGCTTCCCACTGACAGAGAGTGGGTTTAGATGGGATATTGGGAAGAAATTCTTCCCCTGTGAGGGTGGTGAGGCCCTGGCACAGGGTGCCCAGAGCAGCTGTGGCTGCTCCATCCCTGGAAGTGTCCAAGGCCAGGTTGGATGGGGCTTGGAGCAACCTGGGATAGTGGAAGATGTCCCTGCCCATGGCAGGGGGTGAGATGGGATGGGATGGGATGGGATGGGATGGGATGGGATGGGATGGGATGGGATGGGATGGGATGGGATGGGATGGGATGGGATGGGATGGGATGGGATGGGATGGGATGGGCTTGAGGTCCCTCCCAACTCAAACCGGTCTGGATTCCATGATCTAACTTATCATTCAATACCCAACTTTTCACCCTTTTGCTATGTAACATTCCCAACCTTTGCTGACTGCTTGGGAAGAGACCATTGGAACTTGGCTGTTTAGGGGGAATCAGGTGCTCATGGCAACCCAGGACTGTGAACAGCAACACTCGACAGCCGTTTAAGGACCCAATAAGAAAGTGCTCTGCCTCTTATGGAATTTAGGTGAACGGATTGTAATTACCCAAATATTTATGGGTTCTCTTTACTGTATGAGTCACTGAGGGCTTGTGAGGGGGCAGACAATTTCCATTTTGTTTAGGGCAGAAATATCCCCGGAGACCAAGCTGATCTATGGAGCTGCCATATCAAACCCTCCTAGGAAAGGGAAAAAAAAAAGATAATGCATTTATTAGTCAGCTCACATTGGACTGCTGTGTGTAGAAAAGGAGAGAACTGAACTGAAAAATGCTTTTAAAACCACAATTCCATAAGCATCTGTCTCATTTCAAGTACGGCTGGGGCCTTTCTGTCTCCTGAAAGGAAAGGAGAGGGTGAATTCAAATGATCTGTGGCTCTGGAGAGCTGAAGGCGAAAAAAAGTAATTTCCAAATAGAACTGCATCCCTGCAGACAGTGACCAGGCACAGACAACATCCTCCAGGGAGCCACACTTCCCCCAGTGTCTCTCCCCAAATTACTTGCTCTGTGCTGCCTCTGCTCTCCCTGAGGCTGAGATCAGAACTGTAGGAAGTAACCAGAAAAGAAACAATCATTCTTGGCCATCAGAGGAGTGGAGAAAGAGGGGGGAAGGAGAAGGTGGGTAAGTGATGTTTGTCCCGATCCATGTCCTGTTTGTTGCATTTTAGCCACCAGTCCCCCTCCCCATGAGTGCTGCGTTTTCTACAGGACACCCTGACCCACACAGCACATGAGGGCAGCTGTGGTGGATCCCAGCATCAGCAGGGCATGGAGGAGCTGTGGCACAGGGACTGGAAATGCTCTTTCCCATACTGGAACCTCTGGTAGGCTGTGCCTTGGGCAGAGGTGCAGCAATCCTGTGTGACTGGGGCTCACAGCTCCTGTGTCTGCGCATCTGTGAAAAGGAAGGGACTGAGGGAAAAGAGGAGCCACGGAGAAGGCAGGAGCAGAAACTGCCCTGAAAATTCCTCTTTGTCCTTTGGATCACCACAGCATCTCAGAGTCTTAGTACAAAATGGGGTCTCCAGCAGCACCTGGAGTGGAGCAGTCCCTCCCCTGATCTGTTGGCAGTGACAGTGGAGGGCAGCCCTGTTTCACAGAAAAGCTCTTGGGGCTTTGCTGAGGTTGTCCCTGGCCACGAAGTAGGACCAGTCCAACCGTGGGTGAGGCCACAGCTCGGAACAGGCTCCTTCTGCCATGGAGCATCCCCAGGACAGCGCTGTCAGCACTCAGCTCTGCTGTCCCCCAGCCTGGGTGGCCCTGGGAGGTGCAGGAGAGGAGGAGGAGCACACAGGGCACACCACGGTGCCAGCAGGACCCTGCATGGGCGAGGCACAGCGAGTCTGGTGCTGTTGAATCTGAGAATCAACATGAGAGGGAAATGGAGAATAAAGAGCAGTAAATGAGCTGGATTAGAGGAGCTGTTTTACATAGCCCTTCATTTAATCCTTTGCTTTCCTTTCATTATTTAATTGGTTTAGCTCTTGTACTTTTAATGCTGCAGGCAGAGAGAGCCAACCTCCTCTTTCCTTCTCTTTTCCTGCCTTTCCTTTCCTCTCTTTACATCTCACTATCTAATCCCATTTCTCTCTTTCTCCCTCCATTTCTGTCTCTATCCCTTGTTCTCATTCCTCCAGCTTCTTTCTCTCTCTGCTCAGGCCCCATATTACTCAAGCAGCTTTTGTTAGCGCTGTCAACTGCATCAGCGTGTAAGTGAAATTGTACTGTAAGTGAAGTTAAAAGTATTTCTATGGTGGGATATTTAATCATTTGAATCCTTGATAGGAGCAGCTCTTTTTATTTTCACTAGCTATAAATCCAGGCTCTATCTAATCTCTGATCTCGACGAGGAGAGAATTAACCAACGGAGTGTGTGACTAGAAAGGAGAAGGCTGGAGAGAAGGGACCACTTTATCTGAGTGTGGAGTGGAGCAGCATAGGAATAAGGTAAGGAGCCATTCCCAGCTCCCTGCCATTCTTCTCACTGCCTTTTTCTGAGTCTACCTTCATTCCCAGACACTCCAGCATATTGAAAGTGCCATTTTCCATTTGCAGTTCTTTCTTTTCCCCCTTCAGCAAGTCACTCAGCCCATGATGGGGGGGAGGAGTTGCATCTCTGACTGCAGAGCCCTGGGTTTTAGTCCCTCTCCAGCTTGCACTGGTCTGGACTGGAATGACTCCAGGTGTGGATGGCACCTGTGGGCTTAACCCTACCTCGAGGGGATCTATGCCAAGTTTGGGGTCTCAAGATAACCCTTGCTCTGGTCTGCTACAGGAGCTGCCTGTACAAATGGAGCCAGTGATTATTCACCTTCTCCTCTTCACCTGGGTCTACTTAGAGCAGGTAAGAGCCTCCCATGCTGTCACCTCTCCGAAGCACAGGGCCAAGTGCCTTTCTTCAGACACACTCCCAGGACTCCTCTGCAGTGAAGCCACCCATCCTACTGCTCTAAGTTAAATCTTTTTATGTAAACTCCTGGATGAAGGTCATATCTCAACATCTTTCCTTTAGCCCCTTGTTTCCCGTCTAGGCATGTGGGGTGAGCCCTAGAGCTCATTCTCTTTTCCATAACTCTGTTGCTGGTACACAGCACATCTCCATCAGCTAAGGAGGAGAATGGGGAGATGATCTGAAATGTTCTGACTGATTTGGGACTCTCCTATTTTTCCTCTCAGAACGTGGTGATCTGGTGGAAGCAAAGCATTCTGCTGAGATCTGGTAATTGCAATGGAGCCCCTGAAAGACCAGGACCATCTCTGGAAACTTTCTGCTGGTTTACAGGCATACAGGTTATGAGGAAAAAGGAAAGGTCCGTAACTGTTGGAGTCTGCTAAGGGAGAGGGAAGTTCAGTGGCAGGATTGCATCCAGATCTTCTGGAAGAACTACATATTTCTGTCTCCTTAGGGCTGAGATTGGACCACCAAGTGAAGGCAGCAGCCATGTACATCAAGGCAGGCATGAAACACAGAATCCCAGGATCCTACAATGGCAGGGGGTGGGAAGGTACCTTAAAGATCATCTCATTCCACCCCCTGCCATGGGCAGGGACACCTTCCACTATCCCAGGTTGCTCCAAACCCTGTCCAGCCTGGCCTTGGACACTCCCAGGATGGGGCAGCCACAGCTTCCCTGGGCAGAAACAGTAGGAAAAGGTGTGGGGAGCCTGCGTGGGTTGTCCATACATTGCCCAAGCCTTGCCAACAATTTAAGCTCTCTTAAACCCCCAGTCCAAGAGCTCTATGCAGAGGACTGCAGTCTGATTACGCTCCATTAGGGCATCAATATTTACCTTGAGAATCTGTCTGAAGGATGAAAAGTTCTACAGGTGCTCAACATCTTGGCTGCATTTTCTTGCAGGAAAAACCCATGCTACCCTTTCTCCTCCCACCTCTCACTTCCAATTCTCCAGCACTTCTCTTTTATTCCTGTGGCCTGCTTGTTTGCAAAGTCACCACAGGAATTATGGCTTGCCAAGGAAATGCGGGAACTCTGATGACTTGAGGGTTAGGTTCCCCCCCCCTCCTCACTTTCAGGAGGTGCTGGGAGCCGTGGCTATGCTGGGCAGTGCTCTGCAAAAGTGGACAATCAGTCATTGTCACTCGGAGGGGAGGAAGCAGGGGGATGCCGAGTTTGCACAGAGTCCTGGTTGCACAGTGAGATTCACACAGCTGTGCTGCTCCCAGTGTAAATACGGACAGCCCCATTCATCACTGGCCTCCCTTCCTCAGCACACGTCTGGGGAAAGGGATGATTTAGTGCCTGCAGCTGGAACAAGCACTAAGTTTCTCTAAAACAGCAACATTTAAAAATTGGGGATGTTTTGCATGTGTGTTTTGTGGTTCTGGGGAGACGGGAGGAGGCAATGCCAGGAGCTGGGAGCTGCAGAAGAGGGGAGGCCTTGCAGGGAATTACCAGCTTTCTCCGTTCTGTTCCTCTCACATCTTCCAGTCACGGGGATCTGCAGGACAACGGCCCTGGGGATCTTCAGTCGTGGAGCAGGTTCACCCCAGGATGCTTGAAATCTATGGGAGAGGTGTATCAGGAGAAGAAATAAATTAAGTCGATGGAAGAACAGGAGCCAGCATGGATGGAATTGATCAACAGGCATGGAAGGATCCACCGAGACTGAGGAGTGAGGGACAATGGTCCCATGAAATGAGCAGTGTGAGCAGTGCTGGACCTCCCCAGAGATCCATCCCTGCAGACCTGCCCCCAGGCAGGGCAGTTTCCCTCTATCAGTGGTCTCCTCAGTCTTCCCTGCCAAAGGGGTTCATTCTCCTCACAGCAGAGATGTCAGTATCCCAAGGGATGGGAATATGGAACTTAGGTTACTGAGGGGTGATGGGGTGTTGGCTGCAGAGGTGCTGGGAGCTGAGGGCTGGGCAAATCTGCAGAGTGGGCAGGGGGAGTGCAGACTTTCTCCTGTGTGATGGAGAAGGGTTCCCTGAGGATCTGAATGAGGGAGGAAGGTTGTGCTCTCTGGGCACCAAGACGCTGGAAATACTGAGGGTCTGAGATGAATAGAAATTGAGGGAGACTTTTCTCCATCACTGAGCTGCTCCTAACCCTTGTCATCCCCTCAGAAGTGGATCTGCTCCCCTTTGGTGGCTGCAGCCTCCCAGCAGACAGCAGATGAAGGAAATGGAGAGAGGGCAGCCCTTATCTTTCCGTCCAGCAGCTCAGATTTACTCCTGCCATCCCGGGTCACTGTGCCGAGGCTGGCTGTCCCTGCCCATGCCTGGCTGTCACTTGTGTCCATCTTGCAGGCACGTTTCCATCCTGTGTGTGGTTTGCTCAGCCTGTGCTAATTATGCCCTTGACATATGCAGCAGAAGTGCCTGTGTCTATAACAGCACGGAGGTGAGGGAGGTTAATTAACTCGGAGGAAGGAAGCTGAGTGTCCCCACATCACACCCCCTTCCATATGCATTAGTTTTGAAGCCTGAAGACAGTGTTTAACCAAACACAGCCCACGACTCGCTAACTTTCATGATTCCTGCCTTCCTTCCCTGTAGCACTAATGTTGCCTGGGATGGATGGCTCCCCAGATAATGAAAAGCCTCATGGAAACAATGGCCTTGCCAGAAAAGACTGTGCCTCATTCACAGGTGATTTTCCCAGGGAGTGCAGGCAGGATGCTGCTGTGGACAGGGCACTGGCACACTTCCCTGCCTGCTCTGGCTGCGAGTGATGCTCACTGCACCCGCTGCAATGGGATTTCCTGTAGGACATGCACAACAACACCCTCAGCCTCGGGGTTCCTCCTCTCCGGCGTTCCTAAGTCATGTCAGCATCTTCTGGTTCTGTCAACCACAGGCACAGACCTCCCAGATTTTCCTTGCCTTGCTGGCCAGGAGCAGGACCTCCATGTCATGCAACTGCAGTGCAGAGCAGCTGCCCTGCCCCTTCCCCAACTCTGGGGCAGCCTCCTTGGAGCTGTGCCTGGGGAGCTCCACCACTCTAAATATGCTTAGGGGATTCCTGCAAGCAGATAAAGCCTGAGAGTGCAGCTATCACTGCTGCCCTGTAGGGTGATCACACGCATAAATATAACATGGATGTACCTGGGTCAAGCCACACATGTGTTTCTTGGAGATTAAATCTGAGAGGCTGAGTGGCAGCTGCTTGGCCTCTGACTTTTTCTTCTGTTAACACACAACATTGAAGGACTCACTGTCCTTCTTCTTCCTCACCCCTCTGCACAGCCTTCCCCCCTGCACACTTTATCTCTCAGGGCTGTAAATCCTTTACAGCGAGGCTGCTGCCTCTCTGTTTGCACAGCACCTTTTGCAGTAGGGCTTTCAGGTGCTGCTGGAATATAAACAGCAATACAGCTTTAATTATAAACCCTGCGAGGAGATGAACAGCACAAGCCACAGGTTTGTGTCTCAATCAGGAGACTCCACAGGGGCCACCTTCTCAGTGCAGCCCCATTTTTGTGTCCACTGGGCAGCTGCTAAGAGAGGCTAGTTATGCTCCTTTCTTTCCACTTTCAATAATTACAGGTCTCACAGGAAAACTGGCCTTGGAGTAGAAATTTTAGGAAGGTTTTAAAAGATTTTATTAGAAAGGATTTGGTTCCTGTGCAATTATTAGTTTAACAAGGCACTTTGCTCATTCCCTGCACTAGAAATGTTATTGATCACACACTTTACAGAGAGAGCAAGAGGCTGGCTCTGTATTTATATGTAATAGGTACACTGGCCTATATTCATATGTACACACTTAAAAGGTCTCAAATGCATGCACAGATGTGTCCAGCAGTATATATGCACACACACAGCCTGTGGGTAGAAAAGGCTAACAGGTATGGAATGTACAGGTTTGTCTGTCCTGTTGGAGTGTGTCCATCTTATTCACTGATGGCAACTGAGGGACATGGGTCTGGGAGTTCAGGGAGCAGACACCAACAGGCCCTGCTCAAACAGCAGGGAACAGCTGCTCTGTGTCCTGTTCACAGTTTTGGCCACCTTTGCCTGGGAAGACTCTAGTGCCACAGTCCAGGGTCAGGTCTTGAGTCCTACACAGGGAAAGGCTCAAGTCTGTGGCCAGAGGATGAGTTATTACCCCTAAAGCAGAAAGCAGAGCTGTAAAGATCCAGAGTGTAAGGTGCTTGAAATCTTGCAGTGACAAGTGTTGTGTGCAACAATTATTGTTATTTCCTTTCATTTGCAAATTTTGCTGCTGCTCATGATCTGGATGTTCATCAGAAAGGATCCTGGAGCAAGTGTTCACTTCAAGCCAGCAGGATCTTGAAAATTACTTTAAACATCTGAGCCTTCTCAAAACCCATCCTTACCCCAGCTGTAAACCTGGCTCTGATTTCCTGACCAGAGCAGTGTCCCTTTAGTGCCTTATTCAGCAAGTGCCTGGTGCTCCCAGCACCGTGTCTTTCCCCTCTGGATGGCAGCCTGGTACCAGCAGCCCATCTCAAAGGCTGCTCCAGGCACCTGCATGGTAGAGACAAGAGGGAAAAAGCAACTTAGGATAAAATTCTCAGCTGCTGGCTGATGGCAAACCAGTTCCTTTTGCAAAACAGCACGACTGGTCCAGGCAGAATATATGAGCACTGTGTTCCTTGTCATATGAAACCTGGAGTAATGGAGAGATGGAAGGGGCAAATCCTATTAAACCTGTTGTACTCTAGGCACCCCTGGGATGTGCTGGTGCAGAATGGGGCAGGGAAGGCTTCAGCACCCTCCTTTCCCCAGGTTAATCTCCCTTTCCACATAGCCTAAAAGTTATCCCACTCTCAGCTCAGGGAGGTTTAAACTTGCACCTTCACAGCCCTGCTGTTGTCAAAGGCTGGACTAAGGAATCTGAAATACAGAGCGATCTCAGCAAATACAGAGTGGAGAACAACAAACTGAAGTCACTGGTGCCCTGATACACAGCCAGATTATTGAGATATGTTAAACTTAGAGGTTTGCTGCCTTCAACTTCAACATGTACTGATATGGTTGCCTGAGTTCAGAGGCTTCCCCAAGCCAGAGTGGCAAAATCAGAGGCAGCTCCTGCCTCTCATTCTGTTTGTAGCTTGGAGGTTTCATGGTGTTCACTTGGCTCACAAGGTCCTTAGGTGCCCATCACACCCCAATAACCTCAGTATCTTTCCACAGGAAACAAATTTGGTGCAAAGCAACTGGAGATCAGCAGAGGAAAGATATTTTCATTCACACTTCCCACCGTAAGATTCCCCTTGGGTGGCTCTGGGGCTCTGATTTGCCCAGTGGGAGGTTGGTCAGTGTGTACAAACACGCTTCATACTTTCTTTAGCAGTGCACGAGACCTTTCAAATCTGTGCTGTTGTTGGGCTCAGACCTGCAGCTCAGCTTGGCTGTGCAGAGCCAGGACTGAGGCTGGAGGCAGCACTTTGCCCAGCCAATCCATTTCTCTCCCTTTGCACGGCAGTGGGGATTTTTCTTCACACTGGTGTGCCTTTCCCTCCCGGTGCTCACACACCTCTCCTGCAGCAAATGACTCAGTGTGTTTACCGAGAAGGAGAGTTAATAGAAACCAGGCAGAATTCGAGCCTCTCTGGGACTGCTTTACACACTGATAAAATCATTCTTTCCCCTTATGTTAAATATTCATGACACTCAGATTTTTAGGTACAAAGGTACATTTTGTTACTAAATGTGTTGATCTAGAATAGGTTCCTCAGCACAGCACTCCGTTTTCAGAGGGTAAAAAAAAAAGCAAGCAGGGCGTGTGCCCCAAAAGCAATGCAGTCTGACTTCATTTCCATCATGTCTCTTTTGGGGGTTGTTTTGATTCGGGAGCAATTTTGCCAAGATATTTATGGCCTGAACTGCTATTTGTACAATGTTGTGCTTTTGTGTACACCTGAGTGTGTGTCCTTTGTACAAATAACACGCCGACATCTCCGTGCTTCCCAGCCTGTGGTTAAGCCCATGAAACAAGATGCTTTAACAAAAGTCCCATATATTACTGCCATTCTGAATATTTGTAATTTTGAGACAATATTTACATAGCCTGTTCAGACTAAGCTCCTGGGCCCGCTGACAGATCACAGGCAGCTGAAAGCACAATGCGTGTGCTGCAGTTTAGTGCTAAGCAGGGAAAGGGGGGAAAAAAGCCAAAAATAAAAGCAAGATAAAAAAGACCAGACTTACGTATTAACAGACACATAAAGCAAACAGCAGAGAGAGAATTGGGTAGAAAATCAAATTGTACAAAGCAGTGCTGGAAGAGAACTGGATTTGCACCGGAGCTTCCAGAGAGGTGTTTGGAAGTGGGGCATCATCTGTGCCCACCTCTGCATGTTTTTATTGAAAGCTGAAAGCAAGGTTTTTCCAAGAACTCAATTCCAGATTTGAGGTAAGATCAATTTCCCCTTATGAAAATATCACTAAAGGTAAAAAACCCCAAACAACCAAAAAAACAAAGCAGAAATTTGGTCTTCTGCTATTTTCTGTTGAATTTGTTCTTGTTTATAAGCACAGCAATGTTACAGGTTCACATTCTGTGGAATTGCTCTTTGAGTACACAGGGAACGAATTGAGATATTGCAAAAACCTGGAAAATTATATCCATAGTTCCCTTTTTCTTTTTAAAGGAGAAAGCTGTGTGGGGATGCAGCTGTGGCTTGGGGAAGCTCGCAGTGGTGTGCACCACATGCCAGATCCTGTCCCCAAACCTGCACAGAGGAGCTGGTTCTTGTGCCGGGGATGGCAATGCCCGGATCCACCTTGTCCTCTCATCCTCCTGAGATATTAAAATAACTCTCACTAATTGCCCTTTCCTTTGAGCATGTTCAGCATCTGATTACTGAGCCATTCAGGCAAGGTGTTGGACTAGAGGTGCCTCCTCAACCACCCAGAGCTCTCCACTTATCCCTTGCTGTTTCATGGGATTTTTCCCCTCCTTTTGTGCCAATTTATAGTTTTGTGGCCTTATTTTGGTGGTATCTGAAACACACAGTGCACATTAAGTATATGGAGCCAGGAATCAGGATGTGACTTTGGGAAACAGAAATGCTGAGTGCATGGATGTCAGCCTGAACACCTTCAGAACCGGCCTAACCAGGAGCTGGGGCTGAGCAAAGCATTTAAACCGGGCTGGGGGCAGAGTCTCAAATTATCTGCTGTCTGCTGGGGAAGATCCACCAAGCTGCAGCGCCAGATAAGCTGAGTGTAAAAGGTCCTCATGGTCCACGCCACAGAAACCACAATCAAATTAGCACTAATTGGAAATTGCAGCTGAGAGACCAAAGACTGAATGGGCCATGAAGGCTGAACTCCTCATTCTCCTCAGAGTTCTCAAATCAGCACTAAAATGACTTGAGTTAAAACGAGAATAACTATTATTTTGCAAGTTCTTAGATATTTTTAAATGTCTGGTTCAGTCACATCACACTCCCATGCGGGAACAGTGTTTCATCATCACTATGCATTTGCAGAGCGGTGGAAAGCCCTGGTTTGAAGTCTTGTTGTAGCAGATGCTGCACAAACTCAGGATTTCTTTCAAAATCACCTCACTGCCCACAGCACCGCTGGCTGTAGCGCACAGTAACAATGGGTGTTTTACCAAATGTGGTTTAAAGGAGAATATACTCACCATGTGAGGCTACAAAAAAAGTTCCCCAGTAGCTGTCTGGCCCCCTCTTCATAGTCCCCAAGCTTATAAAAGGAGGGTATGACCCCTGTGAAAGGAAGACAAAAGACTTCTGCAGGCACAGGGGTTTGATTTGAGCTGAATTCCTGCTCTATAGAGTCCCCACCAGTTTACTGGGTTGTTTATTGGCTGTAAACCATCACCCTGTGTTTGAGACACATCTTTCAGGAGCCTTTGAGTCTCAGTGTGATTTCCATCTCCACACACCCTTGCTGAAAGTCTCACTGAGCATTTCCTCTCAGCAGGCTGCCATCGCTGGCAAAAAAGGTGAATCTCATTTCTTCTTCGATTTCCTCTGGCTTTCTCCTCCAGCCCTGCATTCTCTGTGTGCCTCTTTCTGAGATAGCAAGGAGATTGGGCATCTGCGCCCAATCTTTGTCCTGTGCTCCCTGTGATTTGTCCCTGTGACTGTGCTCCCATACCAAAATCTACAACGTCCCTTCCTTCACATTTCAGATCTGCCCTGTAGGAGGCTGCATACCCTCTAACATGCACAGCTTCCATGGCCCTCATCCCAGACTATGTTGACAACCCTCTCCCTAATGCCAACACATCTCAAATCTTGGGAGAGGTTTCCAGTCCTGTTTCCTTTCTTCCTTGCTATGATAAAAGGTTGGTTCTGCAGTAGCACCACATTCATGCTCCTGAATACTCTGCTGGCATTCCCTTGTCTTGGGAGCTGCCTGATATACTCATACCAGAGCTGCTGAGCTGCAAGTTATTCCCACGAACATCATTGATGGGTCCATTACCAGAGGGAAAAGCAGTGGATCTATCCTAACCTACAGAGAGAGCAATGAAACGGGCTCCTGGATGAGGGAGTTTTCACCGTAAGTGGGAGTAGAAACAAAACGAACTCATTACTGCTTTCACCCAGTGCCAGGCATTAAAAGAATTTAACTGGTTTAGTGCAATTGGCCTTTTTTCGTTATGTATTCGAGCTTCATGATGGACGAGTCGTTAAAAAATAAATACAGAAGTAATGATGGTAGCAATCACAGAAAGCAATTCTCAGATATAATAAAGAGTCTCCTGGATGTGTACAGCCTGTGCTCCACTATTGATTTCTTCCTTTCTTTATTGCACTTCACTCCTCTCCATTCACCCAAGCCCCAGCCCTCGTGCTGCACAGCCTGCCAGCCAACCACAGCCATGAATTATTAACGTGAAGGAGCCCTTTAATTGGATGAGCTGCAATTAATAATTCATTGGAGGTGCTTGCAGAGAGAGGGAGGGAGGGAGGGAGAGCAGGCGAGGTGCTGATGCTGAGAACTGGGCCCACACTATGGGAGCAAGTGGGAACTTGAGATGCTCCAGCTGGAGCCCTGGAGGATTGCTATGTGCCTGGCTGCAAGAGAAGTGAGGCACAGCGAGGAGAGACCTGCCGAGAGAGTGAGAGATGCTTTTGGAAGTGTGACCTACCCCTTGCAGACGGTGTTCCCAGCATGCTGGATCCATGGCACCGTGCCTGGAGCTGGCAACATGAGGAGCACACAGCAGGGCATGGAGCTCAGCTATGAGCCCATCTCACACCTGTGCCTCCAGTGCTCTCTGCAGCAGCCCCAGAATCCCATCCCAGTTGTGATTTACCTCTCTGAAAATGACCCAGAGGCAGAGTGGGGTGGGCAAGTGGGAGTGAAGCCGCTCTGCTCACTGTACCAACAGTCCCTCTGCTTTCAGGGCTCCAAAACCAAATTAATATCCTCAGCCACACACAGCCTTGCTGGCTTCCAGCTGACAGGCAAGGCCACAGACCATTAATGTTAATTAATATTTACATTACAGTTTTGCCTGGAGGGCTCCATTCAGGTCTCTGTGGTGTGATGCATCCTACAAACATATTGAGGATGGGGCCCCCTCTTGCGCTGCTCAGTCCACAAACATATCCAGAGACACGTTCCTCTGCCTGGAAACAGCCTTTCTCTTTTGCTTTTCATAACCTGTGTTTTTTACAGCTTCAGTAAAGGAGCCTGGATGGCTATTAAAGAAAAAATGAAGAAAAGAAAATAGGAAAAACAAAGCAAGATTTAGTGCTTGTAGAAGTGGTAGGAACGACAATTTCATACCAATTTCTTTGTTGAGCCTCAAATGTGTGGATAAAAGAGGCAAAACAGTCCTGGCATGCAAAGATCACTGAAGTATCTGAGACTTGGACAAGATACCGGGTCCTTCAGCCTGACTCCTTCCTCAGTATCCATTACCAAATTTCCAGTGATTGCCCCTGTTCTGACCCAAGGAGCACCAGTGTGTGACTGAAGCCTGTCTTCCAGAAGCTCATCCCACGCCTTCATGATTTCACTCTGTCAGAAGAGTGGCAAACCTGCTTCCCCATTTGTGAAGAGTGAGACTCTCTGCCCTCTGGGACTCATTTACTGGCTGAATAGGGACACACGGAATCACAGATCCATAGGACATCTCAAGTTGGAAGTGACTCATAGCACACACATGAATTTACCCCAGATTCCCCATGTTGCTGAAGTCATGGGGATAACCACAACCAACGGTGACCATTCCAGTCCTGCACCAGCTCTGCTCAGCGCACAATGCTGTGCTTTTCCTCTCAGGAAAAAAAAGGCAGAGCTGGTTTGTGGTGTCGATTTTCTCTCCAGGAATAAACTTGGGACTTCTTTCCTCAGCCTTGGCCACATCACTATTGCTTGGTCCAATGTGTGCATCTTCCCCACATTCTCTTGTGTCTTTAATTAACCTATATTGTACCTCCAAGCTCAGGCTTGAAGCCAGAGTAATAAATGATTTGCATAGTCTTGTGAGTACAGATATGCTCTAAATCTCAAACCTTCCACTCCTGGCTCCTTCTGAAACAGAGGCAAGCATGGCAACATCTGTATTCCAGCTGAGCTGCTCCATTAGCAAGTTGGGAAGGTGGGGCCAGGCTTTCACCTCTTCCATCTGCTGTGGGGATGTAACGAGGCTTTGATTCACTGAGGGCTCATTCTTCAATGAAAAATACCTGGGAGTTCGTGCATCTGCCAGGAGCCTTAAAGATAAACAGGGACTTAAATCCTCCCCTGAACTCAAATGTAAACAAATCCATGACCCTGCCAGGCTCTAAGGATCAAGCCTGGCAGAGAGTTCTTATCTGTCCCAAAGGGGCTAAGTAATAACACAGCTTTTAGTTTGTAAGCTGGCTCCAAGGGCAGATCAGCCTGGATTCCATGAATATGAGCATGAGAAACACCTTGTTCTTCATTGCCTCTGATTTTCCTATTCCTTCAAGAATCAAAGATATTTTCATTTTAATTCTTTTAGAATTACTGACCACACAGCTGAACAATTTAGCAGGAAGAGACTCACAATCTATAAAATTTCCCAGTTCCATGATTTTTTGAATATTTAATACAACAAACTCTACTGTGTAGAAACCTGAAGACTGGAAGAAGAGGCTGAGAATTAGGAATTTGATATTGATTTTTTTTCCTTAAATTGAAAGAATTTCATCTCCTTGTGTCTCAGTTTCCCCAGCTGCCCAAGTGCCATCAGAAAGTCAGGACCCATCCTTAGAGTGGAAGTTTGAGTATCAAGAAGTTCCAGGCAGTGCAAATGAGAGCTGCTGCACAGCCACTTGGAGCATTAATGTTATTATAGGAGTTCCATGGGGACCCATTCAGGATGGAGAATCATCTTAAAGGGAGATGTGGAGTCTCTCTGCTTCTGCAGGTTAACAGCTGACCTTTCAATGCTCCGTCTACAGTGTGATCCAGTGCAAATGTTTTGATCATTTAATATGGTAAACATAGAAAGAATTTAGGAGAAAATTATGTTCTTTTAGCTGCAAACCAATGTTTATTCGCTCTGTTTGGCTAACTCCTATTCCTTTTTGTGGTAAGCAGGCTCAGGCTGTGCAAGGCTGGGTTAAGGATTCCCCTGAGCTAAAGTGTGGCCGCACAAACCCTTTTTCCAGTGTAAAAACTAATTAAAAAGTCCTTGCCTCTGGCTGCCCTTGTGTTGCACCTCCTCACCTGTGCCTCTGTCAGGGGGTTGTGCTGCAAACCACATCACAGAAATGATCCGTGTTTAAAACCCACAAACACCTGCCCCTCACATCCTGCTTGATCACTTCAGGAGAGGGATCCTCTTAAAAATGCCACTGCCAATGCACATCATGGATCTAAATCCCATCACACCCTGCACTGGCCTGGAGTTCTGCTCACCTCTTGTTCTGCTCCTGATACAGAAATTTGCTCAGACAAAGCAGACCTTGGTGTGTTTGTGTGCAGGAAAGGAGCACATCTCCAGAGGTGAGTTACAGGCAGCTCATGGAAAAAGATGATCTTGGGGGCATCTGCAAAGAAGGAGCAGGTGAGTGCCCCAGAATGCCTCTGCTCTGTGGGGTGATTTATTATCTATTTCACAGGCTGCTTCCATGGACATTTTCCCCATCCCTATAAAATGTTAATGTTACTCAAGAGCTGATGGCTATGAGAGAGGCATTGGGAGATAAAAGTTGGCATTTTCCTCTGGGTGACAGTGTACAGGACCTATTCCTCATACCCAGAGATAAGAGCCATACGGAACGGGCCCAGCAAGGCTGATCCTGGACAGAGCAGGGCACTGGCTCTGGGGCAGCTGCCAGTCTGAGGCAGGGGAGCTGCAGCAGCTCCAGGCTGTAGAACAGACCTCATCAGTCAAGTTTCACTCACGGATGGGATTCCTGGTGCCATCCAAAGAAGATCTGGCAAACTGTCCTTGAGACAAACCTGTCATCCCTGAATTGCAGATTCAAGGGGAAACACCTGGAGCACAGCCTTGCACAAGATCACATTTTTGGTAAACAGACCAAACTCTGAGCTCAGGCTGCCCTTAAATCACATCAGTTCTTGCAGCAGATGATTGTAGGAACCTTCTGGGTTCTCTCACTGGGGCACAAGGCCCAGGCGCCAGATGCTGATGAGGTGGATTGATGGATGGTCACCTTGTCCTCAAAGTTGCTGATCTTTGTCCTTCACAAATACTTGAGATGAATAAGCCAGTGCCAAAGAGGGTGGTTCTCACTCCCACGAACTTCCTCTTATTGGTAATGCACAGTGCACATCTGTGCTCCACTGGGACAAGAGCTAAGTGGGGCATGAAGAAAGCTGCAGCAATCAGCAGAGAGAGAGGGAAAGAGAGCAAAACATTCCAGAAAGATCTCTTTCCCTCCCAGAAACTGCAGACACCAGCAAAGAAATGGGAGGGGTCTCCCACCCTCTTGTAAAGCACAACAGGGAACAGTCTGGAGATGACACACTGGTCCCCTAAGCAGCTTTCACTGAGCTATGACAAGAGGAACAAATCCTCAAGGAAAACCATTTGTGTCAATTCTGGTCTAGATGTCCCACTGTCTGAGGTCCAGCTAGCTTGGTTCTCATCCTGGGAGACCACTTTCAAAGGGAAGTGATGTAGCTCCAAAACACTCCCTGGAAAAGGGGCATGAATTGCACATACACATGCAAATGAGGAAGAAGTTTCAGCAGCACATCGTAATTCTGAATAGGGAAAAGGATAAAAAAAAAAGAAAATTCTATCCACTGAGGCTTCTGCAGCAGGAACAGAGTTCATTTCTCTCCAGCTCTGGGGAGTGAAATGTATTCAGCTCACACAGGCCACTTCAGCATCTTTTTTTGTTTTTTATCTTTCCAACGTAGGAGAACAAATTTAACAATGAGATTCTGTTTCTGTTTCCTACATGTGGAATAATTAAATTTGCATCTCACTCTGTAGTTGGATGTGCTGTTTGAAGAGGAATGTATCAATTGGACATGAGCCCAATGTGTTCTGCTCTGCAAATAAGGCAGTTTGCAAAAAAACAAGGCATAATCTCTCACCCAGGCAATAATCACAGGAAAATCATCCCTCACTGACAGCTCTCTTCAGGGCTTGATTCATATTCTTGCTGGAGAAAGCAGGAGGGAGGGGGTGTAAGGGGAGCAGACTTTTGGTATCTCCTTGTGACAACCTTCATCAGAAGCCGGGTTCTGGTACGGGCTGGGATGTTGCTGTGCACTCGCCAGTGGCAGAGCTCTCTGATTTTCTGCAGGAGGTTTCACAACCAGGAATTGTACATCTGCTGACTTCAGACCTTTCCAAAGCCCACTGAAACCACGGGGAATATTCCTGATGGCTTTGATCAATCTGTGTGAGGCTGGTGGAGACTGATTTTCAGTGAAAGCTCAGATCTTGTTCTCAGGGGTTTTGTTACCTGGAACAGAGCTGGGTGCTCAGCACTCCACATGATCAATCCTTCAGAAAAATCCATCCTTCCAGCTCTGCTTGGCTGGATGCAAATCCTTCACTCTCCTGACTATCAGGCCTGTTCAGATAATTTTCAATAAACAACCTCTCCCCCTCCCTGCCTTCCTTGCCCACAAACAGTGAAATTCATTTGCTTTCTCCACATTGGCCATCTTCAGTATTCCCTGCCTGCGACATTTCCTTCAACCATTTTCAGGAACTGCTGCCCCTTTTGAATCCCATCCACCACCCTTGTGTCCGGAAGGACGGAAAGAAAACGTGCCAGGCAGAAGGAGCAGAAGACTCAAAGTGTTGAAAAAATTTTGGATCTGGCATGGCAGGAAATGAATAGAAGTTTAATTCAATCAATCAGAGAGTCCAACTGCACCTGGCCCAGTTAATCTAAAACTCTTCAGATTAAATACCTTGTTCTAAGCGGAAATTAATTGAGTTTGTCGAATGGTTCCTACTGCATTAAACACACTCTAGGTCGGGAAAAAAGCGGAAATAAAAATTTTTTTTACAGTTGAAAGGCTGTTAGTGGAACTGGCTGAAGTTTTGGATTTTCCTCTCTCCAATGCTCCTGCCATAGAAGCCTCTTTTTGCAAGGTGTCTCACTGGTTTGATTTGGCTGTCCTGGGGGTCTCAAACACCCACCATGGTCTCCTGTGTGGGTGAATATGAACTCTGCAGGGACTCTGGACACACAAAGTCCGTGAAAAGATGATTTTTTTACTCCCAAGTTCTCTGTCTTGTGCTCTGTCCCTCTTGTGCTCTTGCACACTCTTCCTTTTCCCACCCTCCTCCCTTCTTTCCCCCCTTCCTTTCCATACCTGAACTAAATCTAATGAAGATGCATAAAAAAATGTTTCCATTCTGTGAAATGCAATCCATCAACACACACTTCATATATATTGTGCAGAAATGAATCCATTTCAGCCTGGAAGGCTGATAAATCAATTTAAGTGGAAGACTTTTGACAGTTTAATTCAAATTAAGTCCACTTTGTTCAATTAGAAGGTAGCTGGAGGGGTGGTGGCAGGAAACAAACAGGATTGCTAGAACAAAAACTGCATTCTTTCTCATGCTGAAGCCATCTGTGGATCATTTTTCTTAGAGGAGGGACACAACAATACCAATTAACACACAATCAGTGACCAGCAAATTACCTGTTTTTAAAAGCAAATCCGTATTTTGCACAGCATTCCTGCTTCCCTTTTAGTGAACTGCAACAGCGCTGGGAATATTTTAAAATGAAGAGTGAGGAGGAGGTAGAAGAGGTGGCCAAGGTCTTTCTGCATTCAGGATGTTTGCTGCAATGCCCTTGGAGTCCTGCTGTGGGTATGCAGCACCTCAGGACAACCAGAGACCTCTGGGAAAGCTCCATTCCAGTGTCAGACCACACCATGTGTCTGGAAGACACATTCCCATGGGTCAGACTTCATCCAGCTTTGGTTTGGCTCACAGGCAGAGCTGGTACAGACAACTCTGAGTGCCAAGGCAGTTGCCCACACACTTCCCCCCCCCCTGCAGTGTTGCAGACAGTGTGTAAAAACAGTTTGTTTGGATATTCCGGCTGTTCTGTGGCATTTTCCTGCAAAACACTGTGCACACAGAGGAGGTGATTGCTGACAGCTCAGATCTAGGAGCTGAGGCTGCTGAAATGTGGACATCCAGCTAATGGGATTAAATTCAGCCCAGGTACCTTCTCTGTTCTGTGAAACTTGGTGAATCAATTCAGAATTCCCAGTGATCTGGGTTAAGAGAGATGTCAACTCCCAGATGTTTTAACACCTGAGAAAGCTGTGTTTTAGTGATTATTGAGCAATACATTTAAAAAGTGAATGACAGACCTGGAAAGCAGCATCTGCTTTTTCACTTTCTAACATATTTTCTCAGCCAAACTGAGGTTTTCAAGTTCACAGTGCAAAATGTAACTGAATTTCATCCAAGTCTGCAGACTCACTAATGCTTTCTACATTCACATTGGCAAAGAACTCCCAATTCTTTTTTTTTTTCCCCAACAGTTTTGCAAAACTGAGTCCTCGTCCCTGACAGATGGAAAAACAAAGACTTTTGCAATTAGCAGGGTAATATAATTCATGGGATTGGGATGAGGTTTTCCTTCTACTTTCATAGTCAGAGAAGCAGAGAAAATATGCTTTTTTATTTTCTCTCTGACAGAGGTCTTAAAAAAATGGGAATCCTTTGAGCAGGTTGAAGAAGTTGAGCCCAGAAAAAACAGCCAGTACTGAGCAAAAATGACCAGATTGTTTTACTGAGCAATTGAGAGGATGCATCAGCTACAAGAGATACGGTGGAAATTTCCTTTCTCTTACCTCTGACTGGTACCTGACTGATCCAGGCCTCCAAAAAGCAAAGTTTTTCATTTAGGCTTGTATAAGAACAACAGAAGGTATTTGTGGAGACAAATATTTTAGTTCAAAATCGCTCCCACAGCAAGATGTTTTCCCTGGGCAGTGCCTGCCTGGTGAAACTCAGGAGTCTAACGAAGCCCATCGGAGCCTCCGAGTGCTGGATGGCAATTTTCTAAAATCTGCTTCTGCCAGCTGCCAGGGGAACAAGAGCAGGAGAAAACAAGAGGATGTCCAAAATATTTGTGATTAAGCATTTTTCCCCACTTATTATTTCCCCCCCCAAATTAGGTTGTTTGCAAAATAGACCTCATTTTCACTGGAATTATTATTTATTTTTCTTGTCTGTATGTGTGGGGAGGGGAAATCAGTGACCAAAGCATGGTAATTTAAACCATTTCACAGAAAGGAAAATGACTGAACAAGCAAATCCTTGGTAAAGAACTGCTTTAAGACAAGAAAATGTATTGTCAGATGGAAAATTGGCTTGGCGGAGGGTGGTCAGGAAGGATGGCTGAGAGAGTGAATAAGAGACAAACGTGAAAAAGAACAGAGAGACTTCTGGCAGAGGGGCAAAGCCTTTCTTTCACTGTACACGTGCTTTTCATGCCCTTTCAGCCCCGCTCTAGCAGGCCAGGGTGGCTGAGGAGGTGCTGAGATCCTGCTGGAGCGGTTCCACATCAGAGGGCTCCACATCTTGGCCCCTTGGAGAGGAGCCAGTCTGGAGGCTCCGGCTTTGCTCCCAAAGCTCTGCAGCACGTCCCCAGCCTGGGTTTGCTGTGCTTCTTTCAAACGGATTTATGGCCCTATAAATGGTGAATCACTGTGTACAATAAAGAGCAGAACAGATTTGAGTGGTATCCAATTTAATAATTACTTGAGTAACTCAATCATTTTCAGATATGTGGTTTCAGTGTTTGCAGACCCTGAAGACCTGCTCAAAGCATTCAACAGGCAAGACAGCACTTTTTACTGCCCTTTTACCAGCCGAGCTCTTCATAGACCTTGCACATACCTCATCCACTATAAATTTTAAAAAGGGTTGTGGGGGTTGTAGGGCGGTTGGAGGTGGCTGCTGTGCTCCCCAAACTGCTTCATGAGGGAAGTGATTCAGGTGCAGCAGACTGCTAGCACGCTCCTCTTCTGCCCTGTGCAGCTGGGAAGCACTGGTGGTACGCACCCCAAACCTGCTCAATATTACCAAAGACAAGGAGTCAAAGGAGAGCCCAACGCTGCCCAGGAATTCCACAGAGCTGGTTTATTTCATCCGCAAGCATGGACAGGCAAAGAGGGCGACCGCATGGCCACGCGGCCGCTTACCTAGTCTCCAGGATCCGAGGGCACAGGGGCGGTACAGAGGCAGGGCCAGGGAATGGAGCCAATGAGCAGAGGGAAGGGGCAGGGAGAGGGCCAGGGCAGGAAGCAGCCACACAGGCTGCTGGCAGAGGTGGTTTTACGTTCACGGGGTCTGAGGGTGAGGTTACATTCCAACCGCGAGGGCTCGTGGGAGAGGCTTTTCCTTTAGACGTCAGAAGATACATTGTCAAATGCCTGGGTTTTTCCACCAGCTGGTCTCAGCCCTTTTCCCTGGCTCACCGGCTGGCCCAGTGTCCTCCGACAATCCACGTCTCAAAACTTCACAAAGATTGTGGAGGGTTTGTCTGAGTCTGGACTTGGAGAAGGATGTGTAGAGGACTTGTAGGTACAAGACTTGTAGGCACTTTCCTCTAGTTGAGGGCTGCTCCTCAGGCCAATTACGAAAAATGTCTGCCTCTGTGCTCCGATAAATGATTAATTTACGTACTCCAGTTGGAGATGTTTAAAACCAAGCAGCCTAGCTCCCAGAATTCTTGAGGTCTGCAGTATCTCTTGATGGGCACTGAAAACAGGCCCCGTCTAGTTTGTATTCTTGCAGTAGATTTTAACAAGGCTGAGCTGAACTGTGGATCCACAGCACTTGCAAACGCAGAGCAAGACTCAAGGGTTATTTTGCACCATCTCCACGATGAAAAACAGTCAGATCCCAGTGGAGCACCCTCACTGCTGCAGGTGGGTCCTTTCACTCACTGGCAAAGCCTCAGCTCTGCAGCACAGCTGAATTCAGGCTGTGCAAGTGAAGTAGAAGATGAGACCCTAAACACAGCTTTTTCTGAAGTCTTTCTGCCTCTGAATAAAATAGAGGAATGTGAGGATTCTGTAAATCCAGTTGTTGCCATGACACCAAGGGAGCAGCGTCCTACAAGTGACTCTGGGCTTTAGGGAACACAACTGTCACATCTCCAACCTAAGGACAGCAACGGCTGCTGAGAAGTCACTGTAAAACCATCCTCTGTTCTCAGTGCCCGGGACAAGTGACAGCTCCCATGTCAGCCAGCCCCACCACCTGTGTGACAGCACCCTCACACCTGCACCAGAATGTGCAAATTCCAATTTCTCATCATGGGACTGCCGAAATTTGCTCTGTCTTGAAATTCATCATGCAAGATATTAGCTTTAGGATGAGGCTGGGGACTTGGTTACTCGCAGCCATTTGCAGCCTGCTCAGAGGCATCGCCTGAGAAGGGCAATTTCCCCTTTGAAGGCTCACTTTGGTGGTGCAGAACCACACCTGCACTGGGGACTCTGCAGCTGAATGATGGTTATTTAAATACCCATTTTTTTCCTTAATAAACTGACAGAGGTTAAAAGTGAGTCACTGGAAACAAATGGGCCTCCATTCTTTTCTAGCAGCAAGTTAAACCACAAATTTTGGTGGGATAAATACTGATTTCCAGTGGTCTAAAGACCTTGAATCCCTGGGTTGATTTGGGACGTTTCTGAGACTCAAGGAAGCAATTATCACCCTTCCCTAAATTTAGCCTTAGGTATCAAAGCCTCCTATTCCAAGTGCTTCCTCCTACAGGAAGAGAATGATACCAGTGTCCCTTTAAGTCACCACCATAATTTTTTTAAGTTCATACATTATTACTCTATATTATATAGTGCACACTAGTATTTTAGGTGAATAAATTTCAAAGGGGCATTTTTTCTTCTGGAAAATGCTGTTTTCTGTATTTATCCATGTGGTCTGTCGAGTTCCAGAGTGTGATAAATGACCAAGTGGCTCTTACCTGTGCACGGATCTTTCTGCTGGAAGAGTAAACTGTGTGATAGTAGGATCTGGTATCTCTTGTGAATACAATCAGACAATGCTGTTTTATATCCTTGCATTAAATCTCTGATCTTTAGTAACCATACATTTTAATAAAAATAAAATCAAAAGGAAAATAACCATGGCCTACTATGAGTACATTATTTGTTTAACTAAGCATCAGAAAGATTTATTTTTTTTAGGAGAAAGAGTCTCTGCTAGATCTTGGAAAAGCACAAGCATAACTTAAAACATTTGAGTCATCGCATTGCAAGGCATTAGAAAAACTCACAAAGTCCTTCCACTATGAACTCCTGTGAAACCAAAGAACATTGGGGGCTGCCCACTTCTGCACAACCACACCGAATTCAGGACAGATTATGTGCCCATAAGGAGGGGATTAGTGAACAAGTGGTGGTGTTAGCACTGAAAGAGAATTTTGGATGGTCAGAGCTCGTGCAGGTGTTAGTTAATAGTGGCTGAGGGAGCTGGAGGTGTTTAGGCTCAGGAGAGACCTTCTTGCTCTCTACAACTCCCTGACAGGGGTTGTGGCAAGGTGGGATCAGGCTCTTCTCCCAGGTAAAAGCGATAGGACAAGAGGAAATGGCCCCCAGTTGCACCAGGGGAAGTTTAGACTGGATATTAGGAAAAATTTATTCACAGAAGTGGTGGTCAGGCATTGGAATAGGCTGCTCAGGGAAGCAGTGGAGCCCTTGTCCCTGGAGGGATTTACAAGACCTGTGGATATGGCACTTGGGGACACGGGTTAGTGGTGAACATTGAGTTGGACTCCATGATCACAGAGGGCTTTTCCAACCTTTATGATTCCATGATTGGTGTATCAGTGGTGTTTTGAAGTAGCTGTGCATGGAGTCCAAGGGCTCAGGACCATTTTTAGGATGCTCTGCCCAGTGAAAAAATATTGAAGTCAGCTTTTCATCCCATTAGGAACCAATTGGTTTGCAAGGAGATACCACCTGAATGTGCAGGATAAATCAAGGTAGGCATGAGGGTTATCAGTGCTTGCACAGAGCTGTTTCACCTTGTCAAATACACATTTGACACCTGCAGGGCAAGGCTTGGTGGGAGGTGATGATGGTGGAGGTGGGGAGAGGGCTTTCCACTGGGAATATTTTTCACAGTGTAAGGACTTTGGAGAAAATTAATGTGAAACATTAAAAATGTTCCTTTTTAAAAGGGAATCCATTTTTTAGGCACAATGAGACACTTCAGGTGGTGTGGCAGTGGTGAGTAATGCACACTGGAGTTATTTAACTTCATCTCATGCCTCACTATTCCCCAGGGGCACCCATTAATCAGCGTTACCAGGCAGTTTGTCATGTCCTTTTGCTTAAATAATATCCATACCAAACTACAAATAATGCGTGCACCTGGAAATCAGCGGGGGATCTGCCTGTGTCAAGACAGGAGAATCTGTTCTGGAGGACACAGAAAAGCTGAAGGACTCCAACTGTCTTCCATGGGCTTTGAATGGTCCCGTAGGAGATTGTTTGAGTTAGAATGTGTGTCATGATGGGAAAACACAGCAGCCACCATTGCTGAACCAGGAGCAGTCTGAAAAATAAAGCCAGCAACAAGTTCACAGAAAGATGTGGCCACAGACTGCAGACACGCCACCACCCTTGGGTATCATTTCTCCATTTCTCTGCCAGATGAGGAGAGATTTCATGTGTGTTTGGGTGTGTAATTACAGTTCATGTAGGACAACAGCAATATGTTCTCCTTTCCTGCCAAAACTGGGCAAAAACTGCCAGGAGGACACTACTTGGGCAGACAATTCATGGTGGCTTTTGGTTCTCGTGGCTCAGACCTACCTGCAGGGGTGCTGACTCACACTCCAGTGAGAGAGGAGTTTGGGAGTGGGATGTATGCCTGCTGAGAGCCTGAATGCTGGAGCAAAAATCTTTCCCTTGAGGGATTTAAAAGACATGTGGATGTGGTGCTTAGGGACAGGGCCTGGCAGCGCAGCATTAACAGATCCAATCATCTTAACGGTCTTTTGCAACCTAAACTATTCCATGAGTCTCTGATACACCAGAAACTGAAAAAGCCCCTCTAATTTTATGAATGAACTCATACACTACCAGAACTAACACATTCTACACACATTCTGCTAATAAAGATTGGCTACCACCTCAAGGGGTGAGGACTTTCTATGCCTAAGGATCTGAGGCAAATCTCTCCTCTCTGTACACAACCCCACAGTCTGGCTACTCCAGAGAGCCCAGATTTTCAAAGTAAAGCCTGGCAGATCTTTACCCAGCTTCCTCTCTTGTTTGTCAGATACGTGTGTAAACTGGATACCTGAAGGTTAAATCACTGCAAGCCCTCATCAAATCAGTAAATCACCTAATTCCCCATCTCCCCCAGCCAAACGTTTTCTCTAACTTGTTAAGCAAAATACAGACAGCATGGCCTGCCATTCCTGCAGAACTCACAGCCTTCCAACACCTGAAATTACTGGCAGACCTGTCAAAAATGACCTTCTTTCAACAACATCTCTCTCTTTTTTTATTCCCCCCACCTCCAGGTAGGAGGTGGGGGGGGTTGGAAAACTGTAAAGATCAAGCCACAGCTGCATGTGGTACCTAATTAAACAAGTGTAAGAAAGCAGAGAAAGGTCAGGTTGTCAAAAATCATTGCTGTATCTTTACTGGATTGTATTTAGAGACTGATAGCAGCAAAGAAAATAACTCAATAAAGCGAATGAGACTGGAATAACAAACTGGCTCCAGGGACGAGCTGGCTTTGAAACGCAAAAGGCTAAAGCTGCAAGATTTATGTATATATGTGTGTATATATATATGTATGTATCTGCATGTGTGTATATACACACAGAGACAAATTGAAGGGAAACAAGTGCTGGGAATGAAAGGAGAAGGGCTTGCAAAGAGTAAACAGATGACAACATGGAGAAGAAGGTGGGAAAGGAGAAGTTCAAACAGGAAATATGGCAAGAATTGGAGGCTGAAAATACACAGGCAAAAGCAGGTAACTGAGGAAGGAGCACTTCTCTGTGAGGGTGGGGAGGCCCTGGCACAGGTTGCCCAAAGAAGCTGTGGCTGTTCCTGGATGTGTCCAAGGCCAGGTTGGATGGGGCTTGGAGCCACCTGGGATAGTGGAAGGTGTCCTTGCCCATGGCAGGGGGTGAAACTGGATGGTCTTGAAGGTCCCTTCCAACCCAAACCAGTCAGTGATTCTATGACGATTCTGTGATAGAAGGAGAATAAAATAAGTAAATAAATTAAGGAGTGAATAGAAAGGGGAAAAATATAAAAAACCTGTCGCCCTGGTTTTCTGTCCCGCTCTAACTCGGGTGGCTCAGAGAAACCTCCGAGCGTCCTGACAGGGGTAATACCGCCTGAAGAACTCTTCTGGGCTTGAACCGCAGCATTCACCCATCTCCAGGACAGTAATAACTCATCCAGATCCCCATCCTCAGTCTCCGCCACAGCTGAAGCTAAGGCTTTACCAACTGACTTCCATTTGGATTTGTCAAGGATATAACAATCTTCTGGGAAAAATCCATTATCCTTGGCCCAAAAATATAAATTTTGTAAGTCTACCTTGCGAATAGCCATGTTCTCGCCTTCTAAACACATGTCGAGAACCACTAACGCCTTAGAGTCATAAAAGGATCTCTCCCTAGAGATGCCCATATTTTCTATAAATTTCTTTACCTGCTATTTTTACCTATACCTGCAGTTCCCCGTACGGGCCACCAGATGTCGCAGTGTCTGGACACGAACACGCGGACTCAAACAGCAGGCTAGGCAGCAGGTTGTCAGGACCACAGAGCAGAGGCCAAAAAGGGGGCCTCCTACCTTTATTATCACACTTTTATACCTCTTCTAAGACAATCATACATTGGTGGATGAGGTTAACACCTCTAGCATTTTACAGGACAGGAACACAGTCTATCACCTTTCTCCGCCTTGGAGAAAGGAATGAACAACTATCTAAAGGTTCAGTAAACATCCTTAGCCGGTTAGGAAAACAAGAGCTATGTTTATAGAAAGAGCATGAGAACTTCTACTACAAAAGTAAAAACATGGAGCACTGTGAAAACCAGGGCGACAAAAACCCAGAAAATACAGTCAGAGATTCAGAGGAGGAGGCTGACTTTATGAGGGCAGAGAGGAAATTCAGACTTGAGAGTGTCAGTGCTACTAGGACTGGCTGTGCTTTGAGAGTGCTGGGGAAATTTTGGGGTCACCAGCCCACGCAGACAGACCTCTTCCCACCAGTTTTCCCTTTCCTTCCATCTTCCCACTGCCTCTTTCTTATCCAACCCCACAGGCTGAGCTGTGCTGGTGTGGGCAGGATCTTGGTGAATCCTAGGCCTGTGCTTCAGTGACCATCCTGATATATGGCCTTTGGCCTGATGGTCGGTCAGTGCCACGATTTGGGCACTGTTCAGGGAGGAGAATCATTGGAAGAGAAAAGGGAGAAAGGGAAGAAAATGATCTCCATGTGGAGAAGAAAAACAAAGCAAATGAAATCTCACCCTACTGCGTTACTTGGTGATGGGGTTTCACAGGAGCCTGAAAAAGGTAAGGAGATCAGGAAGGCTTGAGTGCTCTCTGTTATTAAACATCTCTTCATTTGTTCTGGCTGGGCTGGGATGGCCTCCAGCATTTGCTCCTGCTGGTTATATCTGCCTTCCTCTGACACCATTAAATGTTTTATAAAGTCTGCTCTGCCACTATCTGTAGGCTGGAAGAAGCTGCAAAGGTTTTAAGGGGAGAAGGAGATTTTTTTCCCCTTTAACAGAAGAGAATTTTTCCTCTTCTATTTCCCCATAAACAACTTGGAAAAAGACACACATGGTGCATTGCATTTAACAAACTGAAAATGCATTTAAATAGTGTACCACTGCAAGTATAATTGCAATTTGTTATAATTTCTCCTCCAAATTCCACCCTGACACAGTTGATTTATTTTGCAAATCAGTGCATCTGGAGCGTGTGCTATGTCACATTATAGGCCTTTGATACAGAACCTTTGTTTTATAACAGGGAAAATAATTAGCTTTCGGACAAGCTTGAGCTGTGATGTCAGAAGCTATCCATGGCTGCTGAAAGAAGTTATTTGTGCTGAGCTGCTGAAGGCTGCCTGGAAAAGCTCTGCCTCTTTACTAATTTGTCTCTCTGGGATTTTAGCAAAATTTAAAAAAAAAATGAGGTACGTGCAATAAAATGCATTTATTTATGTATTAGAAAGATCTATATTTGTATAGCATAAATGCCATTAACATTGCTGCCACTGAGATCTACAGACAGCTGAGAAATAAACAAAACAAAAGGCATTGCTTCGTTCCAGTAGCAACAGCACTTTCCTCCAAGCGGGGAAACATTTGGGCATTTTTTTAAATTAACTTTTTTCTCCCTCCTCCTGCCCTGCTCCTCGAAATTCACAGCATTCATTGGCAAGTCTGGTAATTATCAATCATTAACAGTGTCAGCTTTCCTCCAAGTGCCATCAGCGGAGCCCTCTCACAGTGTCGCACATGCCAGGGGGACAGATCCTTCCCTTGCTGTCCCTGGAGTAATTTCACCCAGGTTGGAGCTGTTTCTCTGCTCTGAAGCAAAAACACGCCCAGGGAAAGGCTGCCCCTGTCGCTGCCCCTGAAACAGCGAGTCCCCTAAGTGGTTGTACTGCACGAGGATAAATATTATGGGAAGACACAGAGTGGGATGAATTAAAAGTGTCTGCCTGGATCTATGGAGGGTTTTATTTCACCCAGGAGGAATGAATGAACACGGATCACTCTGAGCCTGGAATGTCCGAGGCGTAATCTAATTTCTCAATGTAGTCAACCAGTTGAAATGTGCAAAATATGGACTCTGCTGGGAATCTGGCTGAGCTGTGTCTGATTAGCATGTGCAACTGTTCACTGGCAGGTTTTTGTGAGCATTTAGTCTCTGCTTTAAACAGAATCATCACCAGCTGGTTATTTTTTACTGTTATTAGGTTAGAAAATAGCACTGAGGTATACAACAGTAATCACAAAGCTGTGATGCCAGGGAAAAAATAATCACGTTAAATTGACCTTCATGAATAAAGAGTGAGGTTCCATTTCGCCTCATTTCTGTTCATTTTAAAACCAGCATTAGCTTTTCTGGCACATAGTTTTTCATTGTTTGCTGAGCATGGCTCGATTAGAATGATTCACTGTCTTTAATATTAGTGATTATGGTCCATTTCAATTACACAATGTGTTGCAGTTTGTTGTATTACTCTCCTGCCATCTCTCTGCTGACTTCCTCTGAGGGAAGCAAAAGAAGACAAGGAAAGAGATGCTGAAAGCAGGAGCTGGGGCAGTGACCCCCCTTTTCCTAAATGGAATCTCAGTGGATAAGCAGCAATGTCTGTAATGTTTAAATATGGGGTTTCAAGCCCAGGTGAAGTTACACTCTCCAACGCACAACTTGAGATTCTCTCTGGTGGCCACCCATTCCATGGATTTAAATAGTGCAAAATCAGCAAGGCAGGGAATGCTGCACGGTCTGAGCCTACTGTTGGCATTTGGGTAGGATTTAGGAGATTTACAAAAGTGACAGATTAAGGGTTGTTTGGACAACGCTCCCAGGGACAGGATGGGATAGTTGGGGTGTCCTGTGTAGGGCCAGGAGTTGGACTCCGTGATCCTGATGGGTCCCTTCCAACTTAGGATATTCTATTCTATTCTATTCTATTCTATTCTATTCTATTTCTATTCTATTCTATTCTATTCTATTCTATTCTATTCCACTAAAGGGGTCATACAACGATCAGAGATAAATTGGGCTTTCTGTGGTGCCCAACTGCATTGAGGGAGGGGACCCCCAAGCTGCTCAGTGAACCATGAGTGACCCGTGGACTGTTCCAGCTCACCCCTGCCTGGCTGATCCTGGTGACCAGACCCAGTGTTTCCTGAGTTTTTGCAAACCAGAGCTGGAATGCAAAGAGAATACAGCATGGGCTTTTAAAACTGCTTTGAGTTTCACCAAAGACCTTCCACAAAAACAGAGTGATCTGTGAACAGTGGGTTTGGCAGAGTCACTGTTCAAGTGTTTTAATAGAGAGAGATGGTGCGATAGGGAGAGATAGCTGCTGGAGAAGCTGCAAGAGCTCAGAAGAGAAAGGTGAATAACTGACCTGTATTTTCAGGTGTTCCTCCAGGCTCTGGGAGTCACCAATCACCTAAACCCTGAAGCATGAGATGTAGACCAAATTCAGAACCTCTTTCATTAAAAAGATCCAATTAACCTTCAACTATTTCACCATCCTTTACCTATAGAGGTATTTCCAGTCAAAGTCAGGACTGGATCCTCCATCAGATTAAATCAGCAAGGTTCCACTGACAACAGTAGTCACAAAATAATGGGTAAGAGTTTGCTTCCTTCTTTTCCAGGGTGGAATATATTGCATTTAAAACATCATTACAGAGCACTTGTTATTCATTGAAGCATGAGAATGTGAGTGACAGGGGAAAACATGCCCTCTTCATACTGCATCCTTCTTTTCACCTTTTGGTTTGGTTGCGCTCTTTCACTTGCCAAGGAAATTGCATGTGTGTGGAAGAAAGGAGGAAGGAATTTGACAAATTTAATGGACATTTATATGGGCTGCAAAGCATTATTATAGTAGCAAATGAATTAACTAATTATAGGTGACCGTTAAATTGTGGCTGCACTCAGAGAAGAAATCCTGTAAAATTAGCTCAGTTTGATTCCACTGATCTGCTCTCTTGACCAAACCATGTTCCCAACCCTGTTGATGTAAATCCAGAGTAATTACTCTGACTTGGTGAAATCAGTCTTCCCGTTCTTTGGGGTAATCAAGAGCCCTATCTGGCTACTTCCACATGTTCCCATCGCAAATGCTCACTTCCCCAGGGAAAACAAGTGGTTGTTCTCTTAATACCACACAGCCAATGAAGCTGCGGGCAAGGAGCTGGAAATAGCCTGTCTTTCTAATCAGCAATAAAGTTATCAATTATGTTCTAGCTGTAAAAGCTTAATTACTGAGGACTATGAAAGAGGCAGGAGAGCCCCAGTCCAGTGAGCACATTCCAGATGGAGAATGCTGCACTGGACCTAAGGGGAAAAACAATGATGGTTTTAGTTTGGAAATTGCATCCAAAGACTACATAGCAAGAGCTCATGGCATCAGGTGTCTCTGGTGTCTTTCCTCAGTTATCACAGCTCCTTACTGCAAGTGATGATACATTATTCAGGCTGGAGCTCTAAACCAGCTACAGATTAGAAAGTGGAAACTGAAGATGCTTGGGATTTTAGGAAGTTTTGGATCTGAAACTTTTATAAGTAATGCAGTGAATTTCTCTGTTATTGAAACCGAAGAACAAACTCCGCACACTGACAGCTGTAATAAGTCCTCAAGTCTTTGATGCAGAGGAGTTGTAGTAGGAACCACAGACTCCTGCTTTGCTCTCATGGGTTGCAGGTGATATAAAATTCTCTAGCTGAGTAAAAATCACACAGTATGGTGGCTAGAAACAAAGCAAGGGGGTTGGCACCGAGGGGAGAGATCCTCTCGCAGAAGCATTTTCTCTATGTAGCTTTGCTCTTGTTTGGAACAAGCCTGCTCACGCAGGGAGTCTCCAGGCACAGCCCTCACGATGTGAGTGTAGTTATACCACTCCTCTATTGAATACAGAACAAAATGTGGTGATAAAAATCATAATAAAAGCACGTTCTAGAAAAACCTCCTAAAAATAACAAAATCTGGAACAGCATGGCCAAAACACAAAGAGGAAGAGCATGGTTTTATCTGAGACAGAGGATGTGAACAGCAGAGAGGAGGGCAAAGAGAGAGTGGAATTATGAATGGGAATTAATAAATCTTGGCTTCACACAAGTTCTTCAGTTCAACAGCAGAAAAAACAAACCTATGGTTCTGAGATGAAACACTTCGTTATGTCCCATAACCGAATCCCAGCAAAGCCTGTGTAGTCACTTCAGTGGGAATGATGCAAATGTTATTGATGAAAAAAGCATTGGGAATGATTGGGAAAAGGGCCTCTGAAGTCAACAGCTCTCAGGCTTGGAGAGGAATATGTGCCTGCCATAACACCATGAAGTTGCTTCCTTGGAGCAGGGTTGTCTATTCAGAAACAGAACTAAAGAGGGGATCAGTGAGGGGAGGGAAACACCCACCATCTCTGATGGAAATCTATTTTTATCTCGTGAAAAATATCTTAATTTTCACTTATATTCCATGCATGTAGCTAAGGGCCATTAAAACTAATATAAGTAAATCATTTGTGACAGATCTTAAAAAACAGTTTCTGCAATGCACCACACTCTCAAATGCTCATTAGAAATAGTGGTTTTCTTTTTGGAAGAATGCTTGCTGAATGCTTAAAACATGTTGCCTCCAACTTTTGACAACTAGCACAGGCTATGAGAAGCTTTGAAGCAAATGTTTGACATAAAAAAGATGGTCTGATGCTATATCAAATAAGATTGGGGAAGAAGCATCAAAGCAGAAACATTAGGATGAAATGCAGTTGGAGGAAAGAAAATCAACACACTCATTTCTGATTTTACATTTTCTGGCATCAGTATAAACAACTGATTTGCATTTTCTGAGGACAGTACCTTCAATTCTTAACAAATTAGCATTGAATGGAGTATCCTCCCCAAAATAATTTCTAGCAACAAAGGGCAAGGCCAGGAAAAAAATCTTGGTTACACAGTGATGGTTCTCAGGAAGAAAAATGATTGTCTCTGATAATTGGAAGACACCTGTTGTCTTCCTCCAGTCTCCATCTTTAATGAAAACCAAGGATATCCCTGTATAACAGTCTCATGGTCCATTCTGAGCAAAATACCTGCTGGAAACCAACAAGGCTGAAAAACCCCCACCACACCGTAAAATAACAAGCATGTCAAGCATCTTGGCTTAACTCCTTAGAGGGTTAGTGAAATAAATGTTTCATTTGTTTTACATGGTATTTTTGTTAAATACACTTTGAAGTCTCTTGTACATTGATCTAACCTGAGCAGTGTGATCTTAACCTCCAGAACAGGGCTCAGCCACTGCCAATAAACACTGGATTTCCTGAAATACCCCTCAATCATCTCAGCAAGGCTTCACCTGCCAGTTCTGCTAAAAGGACAGCTGGAACAAAAAGCGTGGAAACCTTCAGACCGGAAGGTGTAAACCCAGGATTCACAGATGCAGTGTTCAGGCAGGTGCTTTCTGGAGAGGCGCTCCTCAGATGCTCATCCTGGCTCTGGTTTGCCCAAATATGGCAACACTTGGGGAAGGCTCAGGAGAATTCCAGATGGTTTTGTTTAGCCACTGTAGTAATGTTTGAGTTGGTTCCTAAAGTTGAGATTGTATGAAATGGGCAGTAGAATTTTCAATGCCAAAGTTACAAGAGCATAGAAGAATAGTTTTGTATAAATGCAGAGAAGAGGCTTCCACACACCAGCCTGGTCAGACATCAGCTTTGCAGCCCTGTGCAGTTGCAAACCAGTCCATTTACTTTGCACGTTAAGTTCCAGGTATTCCATTCCAATTATACTCTGCACAGACCCCACTAACGCAGTCAAGCATCTTAGAAGTCCTGCAATTTACACTTCCCATCCATATTTTATTCTTCTCTTCCCTTTGGCCCATAGTCTCTCTCCATCACTCGATCAGTTTTCATGGTCATTCAAGTCGTAGGGGTGATTTGTTCAGGTAAAATGGAAAATTGAAGTGGAACGGGCGCTGGATACAACCTCATCCACTTTTTCTATTTTGTCAAAGTGCTGTGGCTGCTCATTTTTTCATGGCCATGAGTTGAAATAAATTAAACTTCCCAGAGGCGAAACTTCTCTAAGATCAAATTGGAATATATTGATTAGGCTCTTTGAGGGCTGATGGATTGGACTCTTATGCTTTATAAACACATTTACCAACATGCTCTCAGAAAGAGTTGCTTAGCACTCGGCAAACTGATTGTGTTTATTTAAAACTGTGACAGTGGCCTACACCTGTAGCCCTCATTCTGGCCCATAAAGTCTCACTTACTGATTGATGGAGACAAGTTGAGCTGTCTGGCTGCCTGACTCCCAGGACTGGTCCCAAAGGTTGCCTGGCTGATGGAGTCCAGCATAATGCATCACTGTCAGGAAAACAACTTAGCATGTCACTGAGAAGATCTGATCAGCACGAGCCCAGGAGGGAGGATGAAAGCAGTAAACTGGAAGAATTTTTGTGTGCTAATGATGGCAAAGGGGACAAGGAGTCCCAGAGAAAGAGAGTTTTGAAAGAGCATGTGTACTAATAGCTTTAGATTCATGACACTGGAGATGAATGAATGCAGTTGCTGGCCAGAATGTCCAGATACAAGAGTCCCAGGAAGCAAAGCTTGGATGTAATTCTCTTGTATGAATAGCTGGGAATAAAATCATGGACTTCACACAATTAGAGAGAAATGTCAAATTGAGAGTTACATCCCATCAACCCAAGTCAGGAGCAATGCACGATCCCAAACGACCCCAGCCTGCCTTGCATTTTCCATCCTCAATCTGCAGCCGTGATTTAGGAATTGTCTTCAGAATGAGAAATCTAAGAGAAACATAAGGTGAGGTTGGCAACGAAGGACGAAGATATGGAGGTAAGAACTGTGAACTGAAACTTCACCAGATGGAGATGAGGATTTGTGGAGATCGTGTCAGGAAGTCTAAAAGTCCAAGGAGAAGAATTACTTTTCTAATTTCTTATGATAAAAAAAAAAATACACTTTAACATAAAAATATGATTTAGTGCTGTATCAAAAAGCAGCAACAAGAAGAAACAAAGCAGGCATGCTTTACGTGAAAGAAGGCATCTTGCTCCCATCACTCTCTCAAGGTATCTGTAGCGTTTCCAGCCTCGGTTGCTAGTCAGCATCAGAAAGTGTGGGTGGCACTTGAGTGCTTTTCTCCCAGTCTCTCATTGAATCTGCGTGGATCAGACCATGTGGGTTGCCAACCTGCTCAGGCACATCTCAGTGACATCTAACAGGCTGTTTTATGCCACAGCCCAGAGCAGCGTGGGAGAGAGCGTTAAAGGAACATAAGTCAAAGAGCAGAATTCTGCCTTCAGGTTCCTGCCTGAAACAAACAACTTGACGGGGGGTGTGCTTTCCAAGAGGGAATAAGCAGCCATGACAGGGAGACAGTGACATATATCATTTCCCCCAGTTCACCTGGTGTTACAAGCAGGATTTGTGGCCTGCTCTGGAATACCTGGGCTGCAGCCAGTGTGCAGAGACACTGCACTGGATATTAGGAGAAATATCTCTACTGTGAGGGTGGTGAGGCACAGAGAAGATGTGGATGCCCCATTCCTGGAAGTGTTCAAGGCCAGGCTGGATGGAAGACTGAGCAACCTGCTCTAGTGGAAGGTGTCCCTGCCCATGGCAGGGGGTTGGAACAAGATGGTCTTTAAGGTCCCTTCCAACACAAACCATTCCATGATTCTGTGATTAGTGCGCATGGAGCAAGTCCCTACGGGATCAAGGCACGAGAAGCCAGTGTAGGAGAGTTTCAGCAGGTCAAGGCACGAGAAGCCAGTGTAGGAGAGTTTCAGCAGGTCAGCATCTCCCACACAGCCTAACAAAGTGTTCTTTGCTGCGTTACAGTCTGAAGTGCTTCATTTCAGTCTACCTTAGAATGACTCAAAGCCATACATTTTTCACCAACTGGCTTTATAGACTGTCTCCCTAAATCATAGATTTTGCTCTTTAAAATTTGCACCATCTACCTTTGAGACTATCCCCCAGGCTAACAGCTTCAGAGACAACTTCTCAGCCTAACAGACTGCTTTTTTTATTCCCATTAGTTGGCCTAAATTTTCCCTTCGCTTAATTCAAGCCAATTATTTCCAGTGATACCCACTGGAGCACCCTTAACATTTTCTTTTTGCTTTATGGTGTTTTAGCTCTTCAAAGGCTTGCAGACATTTGTCCTAATGGAGAGTGGATAGAGAGTTATCTGACATGTCGGGGAGGAGAGGCTGCTCTGTTCTGATTCCATTACAGCAGGAAACACGCTGGATATCAAAGGGAAATTTATGTAATGTATTCCTGCATTGTTCACAATACAGCATCATGTTTTATGCAAGCAAAAGGAGCGTGAGGAGAGAGGGGAAGAAAACTCCGTTTAACTGGCAGTGAAATGACGATAAAACAACAAATGGGGATGCGGCAGGAGCTAAACCACAGCTTTTATGGGCAGATCCCTCAGTCACCATCATGAGTGGAAGGCATGGGGACATATGAGGGTGGTGAGGACCAAGAGAATGATGCTGGGATGGACAAAAGGCTCTGGGGTGGATTTGGGGATTGGTTACACACCATTCAGAGCTGTGCCAGGACCTGGCCATGTACAACAAGGCAGGCACAGGGACAGAGGACAGAAGGATCCCTGGCATGACAGAGCTGGCTCAGCCCAGCTCCTATCATCCCAGCTCTCAGAAATAACCTGGGCAAAGTCTGGAATGGGCCAGATGAGGTGGAGCAGTGCATACAAATGCTGTGCCAGATGTGGCATTTGGTCCTGACATTTCTAGTCACAGACATAAATTGGAAACAGGGTAACATCAGGAACTGCAGACACTTTATCCTCCACCCTTTACTTGTCACCTTCCCCCAGCTCTCCTCTTACCCTGCCCAAAAATAATTTGGTCAGCAGAAACAAAAAATTCAGATATTTTCCTCTGAAGTTTAGAGTCCATTTACAGTGTTCCCAAAGAGCCACATCCATGTCCAATGAAGGCAGAAGTGTTTCCTCTCCAGGAAAGTGATACAGTTTTGGGGGAGCCTGGTGTTCTGATTGCATCACTGATTTTCAGGTGAACTCTGATTAGTGGTGGCAAAGTAACAGGATGAAGTAACAGATATGAAGATATTGAGCACAGTAGGATTAAAAGGTGATAGGAGCAGTCACAGGGAGAAGCTTGATCTGCTCTTTTGGGTCACCAGATCACCTTCTGTTCATTACATTCCCAGTCCTCTGGAAGAATGAGATGTTAGTACCCTCTGCTAAAAATATGTTAATCTGATGGCCTAAATACTAATATTCACTTAAATCAAACCTTTATGACAAAGTTATTTTTTTTGATGCAAGAGTTTAAAGGATTAACAAAAACCTCACAGGGTGAGAAGGTGACTCAGTTTAGGGAACCTGCCAGGAGATATAATTCCTTTTCTTATTTTTTTGTTGCTGAAAGAAACACACATGCACACACACATACATAAATAAGTGAACAGACTTTTAGAGACAAAAGAACATTTCCATTTTGCAGCAATGATCACAATGTAAAAAGGCTGCATCGCTATGGAAACGGCCCTAAGCCTCATCATATCTAATGGTGATTTTCCATAGAAGTCCTTGAAACATCTTTTGTTTCTTGCTTTGAAGTCAAAGGAAATGGTTGAGTGCCAAGAAGAGGGCTATCAGCTCCAGATCTCCAATCAGGGGCCTGGGCTCAGCTCCACAGGCTCGCTTGGAATAATTGCCACACGCAAGTTAGCAAGGGGAGGAAAGCCAGAGGAAAGCAGGACCAAATATACACATGCACATCTAAACGCAGGTGGCTCATGGAGAAAAATTTCCTCAACAAGTGGCAAACACAATTTCCATTCCCCAGGCAGGATCTTCACCAGAGAGCTGTTATACCAACACTCAGAGCAGCTGGGCAGGGAACAAATCCTGGCTTTCCTGGCTGAGTCCACTTTTCCCTCATGGCAGGGACACGTTGCTGTGGCAGCAGCTTTGGCGTGCCTGATTTAGGAATTAATGACCTAATTAGGAGCTCTGGAGAGGGGGAAAGGGAGGAAGGAGGGAAGAGGGGCTTTGCCACTGCTAATGCGGTTTCTCTCTATTTGAGGGACTCACTGAGGGCTTTGAGCAAAGGCTTCACAGCCCGTTTCAGAATCTGATGGGGTTTGCAACTGCACCAGCAGGGAAAGCAGGCAGCTTGCGAGGGAAGCAGGAAATGCTTCTAGAACTGTGGACATCATACTGCCTGCCCCAACACTTGGTGATGTCCCAAGTGCCTTTTTGTCATGGATGACAGTGCCAGAGTGGGGGAATAACAGCCAAGACCACCGAGACAACAAGGACAGGAGACAGTGTCTGGATCTTTTCAACACTGGTGGCCTGAGGCAAGGACTCTCAGTCTCGAAAAAAATAAGAGTAACAGACATGAGGCTGAAAAGGGGAACAGTGATCCCAGAAATATTGCTTGTTCTAGGAGACAAAGGTAAAATGAAAGCCCCAGCTTATATTTTCTTGCAGAAATTAATTTTCCTTCAGACATTCAAGTGCAAAGGATCCTGACCTGAGACGACTAATAACTGCTTCTAAACCAGCCATAAGTAAAATGAGAGGGCTGTTGTCGGGGGTTTAGGAGTTCTCCTTTTGTTTCTCTCAGGGAATTTTCTCCCATTTTTGTTGCTAAGAGACAATAACGACCTGGTATTTAGGGGAGACAAAAGAAGTTGCCAAGCTCAGGGGAGGATGGCACTTGGCTGCACTCCTCTTATCTGAGGGTTCCCCTCGGAGGGGCAGAGATACTGCGAGAACTGGACTGGGATAAAAAGGGGCTGGGGCAGCTGCTAGCTCCTCCTTGCTCTCGGCATTCGGAGGGGAAGAAGTCGCTGTGGGAAGAATTCACCACCACTGCGCAGTTCTGTCTTCTGTGGCCTACCATGAGTGGAGCTCCGCTCGTGGGAACGGCCGTTGCACTGGGACCTTATTAACACCCTACCTCACCAAACAGGGGACCCTTCACCATCTGCTTGGGTGCCTCAGGGGAAACCCCGGGATCCCCACACCCCCTCCCCCTCTAAGGGAGCCTCTCTGGGCCGTGTTCAGGAGCCGGGCAGCCACGGCCCAGTCCCCACCGTTTCTCTGCTACTGCTCCGAGGTTTCTTTGCTGCACTGTTAACTCGCACCCCCTGCCCTGCCAGGATGCCCCGCAGTTCCAGGACGCCCCACAGTTCTAGATACAGCTGCCGAGTTTCTGATGTATCTCATCTACCACTCTGGGACTTTGCTCATCCCTGCCTTCCCAGCTTGCTACTCCGAGGTTCCTGCTGCAGCCCCTTTTGCTATCCAGAGGGGGCACCGGGACCGGCTCCCCCTGTGGGTTCATAAAGGAAGCCTTTTCTCCATCCCTTCCCGCCAGCTGCGCCCGCCATTACCGTGTGGAGAGAGACGGCCGGACCCGCGCCACAGCGCCCCCTGCAGGCGCGGGGAACAGTCGCAGCCGCCCTGCCCGGCCGGGAGCCCGCAGCGCCCCTGCCGGCCGTGAGCGGAACTGCACCCAAGGGGAAAGTGCCTGCGGCCGAGAGAGGCCGGCACTGGGTTCTGCTTCTGTTTGTTGTTGCTGCCACTGTTGTTGTTGTTTGTTTGCCTTGTTAGATGCACATACTAGTAAAGAACTGTTATTGCTTTTCTCATATCTTTGCCTGAAAGCCCTGTAATTTCAAAATTACAATAATTCGGTGGGAAAGGGGTCATATTTTCCATTCCAAGAGAGGTTCTCGCCTTCCTTGGCAGACGCCTGTCTTTCAAACCAAGACAGCTGTTTTCCATTATTTGCTTTCTCCTAACTTTTAAAAAAAGTTTATTCTTTTAAAGAAAAGAGAGTATTCTCTACAGCCATACGAAAACTGGTAAGATCAGCCCTTCATATATATTTTAAAGCGGTGCATATATCTATAGAATGTAGGTATGCACATGATTTGTTTTTAACATATTTACGTCCTCAAATCCAAATATTCAGTGTCCCTCTGTTGCTTAGAAAAGTACAAAAGAACTTCATCCATTAGATAAATCCCGATTGCTGGCTCTTGGCTCAGATCCACAAGGGCTTTGTCATTCAAAAAAACAAGGGCTTTAAATCTCAGAGTCAGCACTTTAGTGGCAACTTTACACAGAATTAATAATAATAATAATAATAATAATAATAATAATAATAATAATAATAATAATAATAATAATGATGATGCAGGGATGCTCCAGACAGTTGCCAGGTTGCTCTTCTCTCAAGAAAGGAACAGATGCAAGATGCACCCACATGAAAGTGTTCCCTGATACCATCGCTGTGCATTAGTTGAACATAAACATTCCTCACCTGTAACTCGGGGTGCGGGGAATGGGCTTCTGCCTCGCATCCATCCTGGTGATACAATCTCCCATAAGCTGTTCTGAAGCCTTCAAATACTTGGCAGGCAGTCCCAGTCCTTTCACTTCCCAGGGAAGCCAGACTATTTGCCAAGAAAAGGATTCAGAACTGGATAAACATTAAACAAATGCTTCAGGGAACTTTATTTTGTTTGTGATATACCTTTAGATTTTGCATTTGAACTTTTTGTGGAGGATTAAACTTTTGATGTGCCTGCCCCTTCTTTTCCCTCACTCTCCTCTTCCTCCTCTCCCAGTATCTCAGGCAGTGGTTGTGAGGCAGGAAGACAGGGCAGTTACAGGCAATTACATTCCTCAAGGACTCCCTTGGAACAGGTTTATTGTCAGGAGTAGTTGGGTGACCTTCATTCCCAGCAGGAGGGCAACACTAGCCCCAGTCCTTCAGAAACAGCCCAGACCTGTGATTCACCTTGTCATAGGAGAGGATTGAAGGGTCAAAAGAATGCTTAGCCTTCCCCTGACACATGGGCAAAGCTGAAGCATCCCCTTGATCTTTCTCCAGACATTCCCATGTGCAAACTGGATATTATCAGAACCACTTTTCATTCATGTCTTGCCCTACAACAGTGCTGGGGCACAGAAACAGATTCAGAGCTGAGGTGCATTCTTTGAAATGTAAGATTAATCATCCGTGTCCTAATCTTCCCATTTCTCCGTTTCTTTGCCTCAGCACCAAATTACACCCATTTGCATGGAAGGGTAGAGTAAGCACACATATATTCCCAGCTGTTGTGTGACAAAACAGCAGCTGGATAGAGGAGGGATAGGAAAAGATTTGGTTGCTGAGGGATAGGAGTAATTGCTACTCTTGGCGGGCATCAGAGGCTCCCCACTGGCTGGCATACCCAAGATGCAAGTCCATAGGAAGACTAGCTTTTTAAATCCTTATTATTCAGTTGCCAATATTTTCCTGGTTTCTAACACAGGATGTGAATTTCTGACATGGAGGTGGTTTCTCTTGGTTGTGGAGGATATTCTGGGGCCTTTTACCAGTCGTATCCAAAATAGCAGAGCTGCCTGTGGGGCCGTTTGCTATTCACATCACATTTGCCGAAGGCCCAGACAGCAGTAGGGGGAAGATGGGAATGAATAGAGAGTATGGGAAAGGAGGGAAAATAGAAGCACTAATGTGTTTTCAGCTGGTGGGATTTTTTTTTAGATGTTCTGTTCTCTCTCACCTTGATGCCTCATTTCACCTGCTCGCTGCCACAGGCGATTGGGCAGCGTGGTTGTGCTCCACGGGAAACAATGAACAAGAAATTACAATAACAAAGTGCGTCAGCAGCTCCCAAGCTCTGATCAGCTGTAGGATCTTTGGCAGCTGTGAACGCTCCCATTTACACAGGGGAAGGAGCTGCCATACAAAAATGCTCCTCTTACTGCCCTTGGCCAGTGAAAGAGTTAGAAACCAGCGACAGCCAGGCTTGTTCACCTTGGGATGTGCCCTGCCTGCTTCAGTTTTTGAGCTCCTTGTGTTCCCTGGCTGAGCAGGAAGCTGGAGGATTGTTCAGAGAGTGTGCACTGCTCTGCAGGGATTTGAGCAATCAGGGAATTGCGGCATCTGGAGTGCGTGTGGTGAGTCTGGAGTTCACTTACCTGGGAGACAGCAGCATCCTGACATTCACATCCCTGCGTCACTCTGGAGTAGAAGTCACCACCCTTGTGCAGGCACAGTTCCAACTTCAGCAAAGCACCAGGACCCCCAGTGCTGAGAGAGGGTGGAGCACTGTAAGTCCAGGGAGTGATCATGTTTATTTACACCTGCCACACACCTGGCTCTGTCATCTGGAGGGATTTTCTGTTCTGGGAAAGGGCAGGTGAATAAGCTGGGATCTATCCCAGCCTTCATCTTCTTCCTTGTCATTACAGTGATAAATATTTTCAGCATCAGTCATCCTAAATTTCAAAAGTGATGGAGCAATGGTGCCTCCCTGCATGGGAAGACAGCCTTTTGTTCCACCATTTTCTCCTTCCCTCCCCTTGCAGTGGTGTCAGTTGAGGCACATCCCTTCTACCTCTGCTTTGATTTCCTGCCACAGCCCCCCTCCTCTTGATAGGCATTACTGGCAGGGGACAGGTCACTTTGGAGACCATGGATTTCTGATTGGTGTGAAGTCAGGCTTACCAGATCAGGTTGATTCTGAGATATCTGACTGGCTTCTTTCCACTATCTAGGAATCCTTGGTCTTTCCTAAAGTTGGTTGACTTCCAGGCAGCAAACATATCATGATCCCAAGAGATAATTGGGTGCTGTTGGCCAACAAAGCATCCCTGGCTGCTATTCAAAGGGAATCACCACAAATGTTCAGATATTTAGCATCTTCTCGTACCAATTCCTTCCCTGGACCTGCAGCTGGGAGACCATGCTAGCTTGTAATTTGCCTCTCTCAGGAAGAAAAATGAAAATAAAATCCAAGAGGAACCAAGGCGAGCATCAATGCTCCTGTAAGTTCATGTCACCTCCCAGAGAAATTTGAATCCTGCCCACTCCCGTGGCATCACGGGAATTGGAACCTGGCACTCAATTCTGATGGTACAAGTGACAGCAGGAACACCCCTAATCATCACCTCATTTGAAGCTCTTTTTAGGGATGGATTGGAAGAAGGACCCCTGTAATGAACAGGAAGCTGCATCCCACTGGGGCACAGTGACGTGGTGTCATGCAGAGGACACATTTCAGACACGTTGGTTTTGATCTCTGTAGGAGGTTTGTAAAATCAAACCCACAGGAGCCATGATTCATCTGCAAAGGTAAAATGAACATCTCTGTTGCCTAACAGAAAATCTGAACTAACCCCCATTGGGAATCTTTCTGTTGCTTTTGATGAGGTTCAGAGCAAGTTGTCATTTAACCTTGTGTTAATTTAGAAATGGGGCTCTTTGGGCCCAGTCCTGCTGCTCTTCCTCAGACAAGTCTCCCATTCAAGTTATTGGGTCTTTTTGTCATCATTCCAAAGGCAATGGACAAACAGGTACAAAAGAAGAAAAATATCTTGACACCCTGATCTAGAGGGAAAATAGGTTCTGGATTTATCTCTTTTCATGGCATCAAAACCTGGCCCAGGGCTCACTTGGGTCAACAGAAAATTTCCTGTTTATTCCAGTGGGCTCTGAGTCAAGCTCTAAGGATGAATTTAATCATATTTGACATTAGCTGTCTAAAACGTGGTCAGCTCAAAGCCAGGCTGAGCAGCTGGACTCCTGTAAAAGCAGCTGCAAGAATGGGCACTTCTGGGACAATCCTTCTGATCCATCTTAAACACTGCCATTGAGTGGGATGAAACACAGCCCTCTCCACTTGCTACAGACAGAGTGGAACTGTCTCAGAGTAAGTCTCTAACTTTTATAGGGACTAAACCTGAGTCTGATGAGATCAATACCACCTAAATTGTTCCATGTGGCCCTTGACAGTGCAGCAGAAAGCCCCATCGACATCCAAAGAGATCTTTGACAGGAGAAGAACTAATAAATGCAGAATTCGATCCTTTATTATTTCTTTTTCTTTAGAACGAGCATTGCTATTCCTGCAGCTCCAACCAGAGCCTGGGTTTAATAAGACATGCTAATGTGTGTGGCTTCTGGGAGCTCTGCAGTGAACCCATGTTGATAACAGGCTTAGCCTCAGAAATGATAAATCACAAGGGGTAGAAGAGATATGAAAATTCTTTTCAGCCCTTGCAAATGAAAAGAAGATGTGATTGTAAAATATGTTTGGGATGTATGAGTGAGGTTCCTATAATCAATCATCCTAAATAAACCATTTTACTTAGCATCTGTTTGAAGGCAGACAATCAGGCTAGGAATAGGTTTTCTCCATGTAAAAATGCTTACAGAGTCTTATATCTGAATTTCTCTATCTTTCTCTTTATATGAACCCTCATTTTACAGCATGTGAGTCCCTGGCAGTCTTCAGAAAGGTTTTAGGCATTATATCCAAACCAGAAAGTAATGCTGCTTGTATTTTACTCATAGCGCAAGCAGGCTTGTTCAAAAGCAAACAAGACATGTATGGCAGAACAATACAAATAAAATCCAGCACTCTCCCAGGCCAGCTGGCATCAGCCACAGGAGGAGCTTCCCTGTACTGGCTCCCTGGATGGCTTTTCTCATCCTCATAAACTGCTATGAGTGTCCTATTTTAGGATGTTTTTTGAAAGGAAATTCCTCAATTTGGTAAATTTCTAATGCTATAGAGGGATTATTGGTGTTTTACTTTGAGTGAATGTCAGGAAATTGTTGGTCAAGTAAAACAACTCCAAAACCCAACCAAATCCAATAACGTTTCTTCTGTAGTCGTAGTGTCACAGGGTAGGAACAGGCTGCTGGAGTTTGTTCTGTCCCTATCCATTGGGACAAGTCACTCTTATGTCACTTCTGATATTTGACAAACCTGCTCATGGTTGTCCTACAAGGCACATCCCCTACTCCACCCCAGACAGCTCATTCCAGCCTCTCAATCCTTCCTATGAGAAATAAAAAAATTCCCTTACGGGAATGTTGGGGATTTAGGCCGACCATAAGACTTTTTTCCCCCTATCTGTTGGTCTAACTGTGATTTCAGCTTATTTCACTTTCCAACTGGATACCCAGGTATAAATGATACACAAATGATCAGAATTAGGACCAGGATGCCTGGGATGGGAAGAGCTGCCTTCATATTTTTTGAAAATCTGAGCTGGATACATTTCTCCTTCATTGCTCTGTACAACTGAGTCTTCCTTTCTTCTTTTTTTTCCTTTTTTCTTCTCTTCTTGCTCATTATTGGTGCACGCACTTAGTTTTAGTGTGCACGAAGAATATATAGGTATATATTCCTCATAATTCCTGCCATGCACAGCAATGCCCTAAAGACTCACCTTTATTTAGTTCTGAGGAGTCTTTGTTCACCTACAGGAATTTGCCTGGAAAGATCTCCCAGTCATTTTGTAGAATACCTGTGTTTTTCCTCATCAGTTTCTGGCAAATTTCAGCCTTCTTTATTTGTTTTTACATCCTGGGTGGGCTCCGTAAGAGCCTGGGAAGCTCACCCTTGCAAAGGGCTGGTGTAGGGTCACTGAGCACTTTGTGCTCTGACAGAAGTTCCCCACCATGTGAGGCGCTGCCTTGATGTGATTTCAGCTGTGCTGATGCTCCCCCAAATTTTGGAGCCCCTCCATTGATGTCAGTTGCTAAATGAAGCCGTGTTTGTGTACATCTTGTTTTGTCCCCTGGTCAAGTTCATTCGCTGGCCTCGCTGTAACCTCACACCCCATAACCCCTCAGTTCACAGCCTCGCCCCGGGCTGTTTTATTTGTTGTGTTTGCTCACATTTAGCACAACCCCTACACAGCAGGAGTGTGAAAACATCCAGGCGGCTGCTCTTATTGACAGACACCCAGATCTGACTCTGCTCAGCTCAGGGACAGCCAGAGCCATCCCACCAGTGGAAAGGAGCAGCCAGAAGCTGCCAGGAAGCTACCCAAGATGCTGCTGCTGAGTCCAAGTTTCTCCCACAGGCAGCTTTGAAGGTGACTTTTTGCTCCTCTTGTTCCACTCAATATCCCCCCTTTCCCCATCCACGTGATGCTGTTGTGGCCACACCGAGACCCCCCTGCCCTCACCCCTGCCTGCTGCCCTGCCCTGCTCACAGGCAGCACATCTCCAACAGCTGCTTTGCAAGTACAAGCATTTGACATTTTCTCTTTGCAAAGCATGTGTAAAATCAGCCCTGTGAATTATACAAAACAGGCCAGAATTTGATCACAAAACCTGATTAAAGGAGCTGCATGAAAGAGCAGCATGTATTGTATGCAAACAGGAAAAGTAGCTTCCCATTCAGCCTTCCTGCTGAAGAGAGATTATTGTCTGACATCTCTGCAGCCTCCTCCTTTCTTTTGTGCGATGAAAAGGCCAATATAAACACATCCTGGAAATATTTATTATTTTTCAAGGGAATCAAAGTTTTCCTATGCTTCAACTCCTACCAGAAGTGCCTCCAAATTAGTAGTGAACAGAAGAGTATCATTAATGAAACAGAAAGGAGGTAAATTTAAAACTTTTTTGATTTGCATTTATACAAAAACACGTGGAACTGAGTGCTAAAGATGTGAGCGAGCAAGATTCAGATAAGAAATGGCGATTTGTGAGAACAGAAGCACTTCAGCAGCCAACCCTCCCCGCAATGCTCAAAGAGATTCATTCAAGGACACAACGCAGTTCCTCACTATTAGGGAGCTGTGAGACTCCCTCCCCTGTGGTGGTGCCTTATTCCATAAACACCACTGAGGGTTTGCAGCCCTGCTCCTGCTGAAGAGGTCCTTCCCTGGGACCACGAGCTCCTGCTGTGGGCTCCAGAGGGAGGACACTGCAACGCTGTGACATGGGCAGGGCCCTCCTTTGCCACACATGCTCCATGTGCCTCTTCCTTCCCAGCCCCAAGAGCTTGAAATGGGGCATTAACCCAGCACAAATCCCACTGTGTGAGCTCCAGAGTGGATGGATGCTCTGACACAGAACTCAGATTTCTTTGTTGGCAGCCTCTGGCGTCTTTCTTTTTTCCCGGGGAGTGAAGCTGATGCTTTCCCTGGGGTGGGATCATGGAAAACCACCCTTTTGCTGAGCAGGGGTCACCCCTGCAGTGAGTGGCAGGTTCAGCATCCTTCCCGTGCTCAGTCTCACTGGTGCTGCACAGACAGAGCTGAAAAGCACCGCAGGGAGCCCAGAACTGCACACTTCACACAGCAAAGCTGCTGCACGGAGGCAGTTCCAGCCCACAGCTTCAAACCAGGGCCAGGTTTATTTTACATCTTGTTCTCCTTCACTCCCAAGATGGGAGTGGTTGCTTGAGCAGAGAGATTTTTCTCACTGCCCTCTCTCTGAGACATGGGGACACAGATCTTCCCGACTACTTTTTTTGCTGGCCCTGTCCCTCTGTGTGAGCTGCTGGGGGCTGGCAGCTCTGGGGATGGGATGCTATTATATCAGATGGGATCAGACACAGCCAGTCCAGGAGTGGCAAAAATTAGGAAAATATGGGCTCCCTTCCTTCCCTTATGTTGTACAGTTGATGCAAAGGTTTTTTGGACTTGGTTATAAGCCTGGATGTTGGTTTTAAGGAGTTGCTGAGCATTCACGGACATCCTCCACAAGGGGTAAAGCTTCAGTGCCTTCCCCATCTGTGAATGTTTTTCACTATTACACTAATAACTTAATCTACCTGCTGTATTTACAAGGCATCTATCACCCCAGTATCTGAGTGCTGCTACTAAATTACCCATCATACACAGGAAGTACAGAGACAAATCGAGTGCTGGATCCCCACAAACAGTCTGTGACAAGTACCGAGCTCTTTCAGGCTTTATTTTACTGTGCACGTCACTGGCAAGCATTAAAATCTGGAATAAAGCATGAGGGGAGAGCAAGGCAGGACCTTGATGGGAAAGCTGATGGCGTGGGAGGGAGCTTGGTCCCAGTTCCCATGAGCTCCTCCACCAGCCCCAATCCTGGCTGCCCCCAAGTCTCTCCAGCACCTCTCCAGGCTGGTGGCTGCACCCCCAAGCCACTGCATTCAGTGCGTTTATGGGGGTGGGATAGAAAAGAGCCCACTGTTGAAAGTCACTTCTTTCTCAGAAATTAAAATCTCAAGGTTATATTTGTTTGACCGCCTCATTCTGCAAGTTGTGTCACAGCAGGAAGAATTTGGTTCCATGTGAAACCATCAGCAGCACAACCTGGAGCTTGGACCCAGCCCCATTTTTCCTAATACTAAGATAATAAATAGATGGAAAATGAGAACTGATTCCCCAAAGTAATGTCAAATCCATCTCCTTGGGACAAAAACTGAGCCTCAGAGACAGTCTCCAGAGCTTCTTCATAAGCCCTTACCCACTGGAGTGTGAGTGCCGCAGATTCCCTCGGGCACAAGGTTTCAGCTGAAGTGGGGTTTTCTTTTTGACTTAAATAATCTTGGCTGACAGATGTAAGGTTTTTCAAGAAGTCATTTCCAGGTGACTAAGCCCAGTCCTGGGTCTGCTTCTAAGCTTTGCTTCGAGACTTCTTACAGGCAGAGTATAATGGAAAAATTCTCAGCTGGGTCTCAGAATCCCCACGCGTTTGGTCACAGTTTCTGGGACTAGGTCAGATCTGTAGCCTGTCAAAATGATGATGAAGAAATTGGTGCACACAGGAGCTGTACAGCTGCAGCCAGGCCAGAGTCAATGCTCCTCCCAGGCTATGTGCCTTGCTCACATTCTGTACCACTTGTGTGGGATTTCTGGACACCACCCACAGCTGGAATGATGAGAAATCCCGAATTTTGATAGAAGTGTGCAGGGGTTTTGTGGGAAGAGCTAATACATCATAGTTAAAGCGACAGGCCACTGCCCGGCTCGGAATACCCAGCAGAACAAAGCAGAAGGGCAGCTTGATTTTTATATCTTAAATAAATAAACCTTTCTGATCCTTCAGGCAGAGCCTGCGATTCTGCAGTGTGTCCTTATGAGCTGTTGTTTTACTGTAAATATCCTTTGCTATATTAAATCATACATCACTTCCCAGTGCAGCTAATTTTCCATTCACACTGATGCTCGTGGGCAATATCCTCATGCCCTGATGTCCCATAAAGCACCCAAGCAGCATCCCTCAGTCACGTCTCATTTGCATACTCCCAGAAGCTCTGGGTGAGCATCTCAGCAAAAGGAAGGAAAATGAAATATTTACTTTTTGTTTCCACATGCCAGTAGTGAAAAGATATTGATGTGGTGAGGATGGGACATTAAAATCAAAATTATGTTGGGAATAAAAAGCAAGGCATAAATTAGCACTGTTTGCTTCGTCTCTGTTTTAAGAGAGTCCACATTAGCCTGGTGCCATATAACATGCCAGGGATATTTGGGGAAGTCTGCAGCCCTATATTTCAAGAAAGCTTTGGAGCCAGGATGACATTACTAAAGGCCACAGCAAAATTAATGAATGGCCACCAAGAAGTCTTTGTCAAGGGCTGACTGTGAAGGTGCCATGTGAGAAAGTGGAGAGGAGAGCAAAGTAGCTCCTGACAGTCTGTCAAGACAAAAGGAAGAAGATCAGCAAGAGGGGAAATGCTTTTTATGTTTCTCTGCTGGTGCCATCCTTCAGCTGCTCATTTTCTCTCTTCTCACTGTCTATCTTGGTGTTGTTTCCAGGGACTTTCTGCCATCACCTTGCAGACCTCGCGCCTGGCTTGACACAAAAGTTTTGGGTTGTCTGCATCCACCCTAAATTGTGAGCTGGAGGGGATCATCCACATCCTTGGTAATCAGTCAGTCCAATTGAACACCTCATAGCCCAGAAGGTGACTCTCACATCAGAGGGGTTCATGGCACTGTCTGCCAGCTGTGCTTCTTTAAGCATGGTCCAAATCAGCTGCCACTGAGGGCATCATCCTTCCTGAAATCCCAGAAAAATTGGGACAAAAAGGTAAAAGAAATCTGTTGTGTCATCAAATCCAGTTCTTAGTCTTCTCAGGCAGTTGCACACAGAACCCTGATCTGAAATGCATCAGACACTGACTTACAGACAGCTGGATTGCTTTCCCCTTTCCCTTATTCCAAGAGGTATTCCACTCATTCTCATAATACTTCTTTTAGTGTTTGGTCCACCTGTGACATTTTATATCCAGGAACTACTGTGCTACTAATGCTGCTTAACCTAAACAGCTTTTCACTCTCCTGTATTTTTATTCCTTTCCTATTTTACTCTGAGGATGCAATCGCATTTGCTTTCTGATTCACTGAATTCCCTCCATCCTCAATCCCTAGGAGGAAACATAACAGGCATAACTGCAAAATATGTGGTCTTTTTAAACCATAGGGAGGAAAAAAAGTCTCCATTTCATAGTTCTCCTTGCAAGATAATGAAGATAATGAAGGATAAAGATGTGTGCTGTAAGCCCACAGTTCATGCAAGGACTGGCTCACCTGCTCTTGCACACACAATACAGTACAAAAAGTCCATGGCAAAACAGCACACAATGGCAAAGAAAGGGAGAAAAACTGGAAAAAAACCTACCCAACAATTCATGAAGCATAAGATGGCATGGAAACACCGTGCTCAGTGTGACAGATGGAGGGAGCTGCCCTGATCAGAGGCTCATTCCTGCAGCTGGGCTCTCTGAAGCTGGAGGGGGGCTGAGGAAGTTAATGGACCTGCTCACACATGTAAAGACTCCTGGATGAGGCCATCAATTTTCTATAGGTCACTGGGACCAGACACAGCTTCAGAAGGAATGAGAGAGCAGAGAAGTAGAGCTATTAGCACAAAACCTGTCACTTTTTTCATTAAAATCAGAACTCATGCCAGAGGGCTGAAAAGTGGCCAGTGTTGTATCCATCCTTAAATAAAGGTGGAAAAGGGGGTGAAGGAATTACAGGCTGGCAAACCTTGCTTCAGTTGAAGAAAAGATAAGAGGAAAACCATTGAAGACAGAGCTAAAATGTCCCCAGATGCTTGGGACAAACCAGCATGGAGGCTGCCACAGTAAATCATGATGCTAATTTAAATGCATTTCAAAATGTTAGCAAAAATATTGGCTATCTCTGAACAAGCTGAGGTGAATTATTTAGGTATTCAAAAGATTTTTTTTGAGAGGAGCCCTCACAAGGAGCTATTAAGGAAATCTTAGTGGGTTACCTTGAGGTAAGAGGTAAAAGTTCTTTCATGGATTGAAAACAAACTATGACATAAAAATCAAAGAGCTGTGATAAAACGTCCAATTCTCAGCATGGAAAGAGGTTAATAGTGGGAGGTGCTCCAGGGACTGCTCCCAGGACAAGCATTGTTAAAAAAATGTTTTAAGTGCCCAAGGATGCAGCAGAAAAAGGGCAACATTTGTTCAAAGAACAAAATTTCCCCTCTCCCCCATCATCTTTTTAGGTCACTCAGGTCTGGGGAAAATGACAAGAAATTAATTTAAGAGAGACCTCAGAGAAGGATGCAAGTGGGCCATGCAGTGGCAAAAAAAGGATCGCACACACAACAAGAGACTTTGGAAAGAGCAATTGGAATTGTTCACATCCAAATGAATTATCCTCTGTGAGATGAAAGAAGATGTTGGCTGCTGTGGGGAGCCCAGCATAAGATACATGTTCAATGCAGAGCGATCATCAAAGGGCTGGATGAAGTGTAAAGCTGTTTGGAGAGTTATTGTGTTTCCTCCCTTGTTTTCTAACAGGAGCTGCATGTTTTTGCCCTGGGAAACATCATCACATGGGAGCAGCAATGTAAGGAAAGCATTGTAGAAATACAGAAGGGCCAAAGGAGGTATGGAAAAGAAAGAATTTCTGCAGATAAGGAGGGAGGTTTAGTCATCCATAGGAAAAATGTCAATACCAGCGTGTCACCCTCTTGCAGGGGCATCCAGGTGGTAAAAGTGCAAAAGAAAGAAAAGGTAAAGAACTGAAAAGTGCTCTTGTTGTTGTTTTGGGGGGTCGGGTTTTTTGGGGGTTTTTTTTGTGTTTTTTTAAATTTTGTTTCTGTGAAAGCAAATAGGCTGAAATCCCAGAGAAGTCAGCTGAACTGTGTGTGAGTGAGCACCTGGGTTCAACAGCTCAAGAATAAAGACATTCAGGTCAATCAGCTGCTCTGTTTGTCCTTTTCAACATTAAGGGGAGAAAAGGTCACCTGGGCAAATTAAGAAGAAAATAGAGTAAATAAAAGAAAACAATTTTCCTTTTTAAATATAACTAACCTGTGCTATTTCCAGCTGCTTGCTAGCTTTGAGGCAAAGAACAAGAAGAGTTTCCTGAATTTCTCTGAGAAAGAAAGCACGGGCAGCAGTGACAACCCAAAACCCCAGAACAGTGGGCACATAAAGTCACTTCTCATTTTGTTACTTCTGGACCCACAGCATGGAGGGGAAACATCCAGGTCTGAAGACTTGGAATATCAGGGAGATTGGGAAGGAAATTGCCCAGGCGATTCAAAGAGATGAAGTACCCTGAGCTGCACTTCTGAACGGAGCCAAAATTGACCTATAGTTCATGCAGGGGGCAGAGGCCCATATAATCCATGTAACCCAAATAACTCTCATAGCCTGTATAAGCCTTATAACCCAAACAACCTGCATAACCCATATAACCCAGATAATCCATATAATCCATCTAACTCCTACAACTCCTAGAGCCCCCATAGCCCATATAACCCCTTTAGCACATATAACCCAAATGACCCCTGCAGTCTGTATAACCCTTATAACACAAATAACCCACATAAACCAAATAAGCCATATAACCCATACAACCCAAATAACCTCTATAGCCCATAATAACCCATACAACCCAAATAACCTCTATAGCCTTATATAACCCCTGTAGCCCATATAACCCATATATCCCATATAACCCATATATATCCTATAACCAAGTAACTTCCCCACCTTCTAACTCTGCTCCAAACTTCCCCTTTTAACAGGAGATGTTGTCCTGAGGGATTTGTATGCACAAAGGAGCACTTGTGACGTGAACTTCTAGAATTAACTTGTCAGCCATGAGATTTAAGGTCTTTTAAAGCCTGTCAGAGACCCCGGTATTCCAGGTGCCCAACAGAGTTAGAAATCAGATCTCAGAGGTGGTGTTGCACAGCCCTTCTCCATGGGCTTCCCAATTCCACTACCTCCCTGTCCCTCCTCCTCCTCCAAAGTTTTAATCTGCCATGGGAAAAGTCTTAAAAACTCCTTTGAGCAAGGGCAGTGTGCAAGTGAGTCAGCAACAACATGAGAGTGTCTCTTATTGCCTTTCTGACACTAATGGGGGATGAATTCCTGCATATTTGCAGCCTGGATCACAGAGATTTTCTCTTTCTCCAGCTTCTTCCACAAAAATCCCCAAGCTTTTCACAAAAATTAAAGGTTGGATGAGTTATTCTTTGCTCAATGTGAATGCACTCAAGTCGATGGCATTACTCATGGAAGAAATGTTCCAGACTGTAAGTGTAGATATCCCAATACAATTTATTAATTTTGCTTTACAGTGCATTTGTGAGGCTTAACAGATGGGAATATTGACGTTAGAAGTTCACGTGATTGGCTCAAGGTCAGAAAGTGACAGGACTGGAAATTTCACCAAAGCCTTGCTTTTCTTTTCTCTCATTTCAGTCACAAGATTTAAAAATATAGAAACCAGCAGCACCAGCAAGTCCACAACTCTTCAGTTTGCAGCAAGGAACTGCCAGGTTGAAGGAACAGCCCCTCACGTGGCAGGGAGGGCAATCAGGCTGAGCATGGGGAGGATGTGTAGCAAAGATATTGAGGAGTTGGGAAGAGGAAGGAGAGAAAGTCAGGTGCTGATTTTTTCCTTATTTCACCCCCAACGCTTGAAAAAAGGCTGAGAACGTGCTTGGATGATTGTCAGGGCACTGTATTCTTCTGTTTGCTTGCTTAAAAACTGTATTTTAGAACAAACATTGGTTTTTAGAGCCTCTGAAGTGATGGAAGAATCCTCTTTGCTCTTAGCAGGAGACATCACACTATCATGTTTCACCCTTTTAGGCTGAAAAGAAACTCTCTGAAGGGACAAATCCCTATTTGAGTCTGGGCAATCACCCTATTATGGGGGTCTGCACAAGCCTAAGACTTCCCTAGGATGCCACAAAGGCTTCCTGTGATAGCTTTTGGTTCAAAAAGGCACCACTATTTCATGCTCACTCCTCCCTCATCTCTCACCTTTCCCTCTCCATTTCTCTCTTCTAACAGGATAAAAATCAAACCTCTCAAAGAGCACTTTTCTCCCTACTCCTCGAAGGCTTTCTTGCACCTGCCTTGGTACTCCAGCCACCACTTGCATCCTGCAACATCTCCATCCTAAATGGCTTGGGAACTCTACGGCACCTGCTCAAACACCTGCTCTGGGGGATGAGGAGGGATAATTAGCACCATTTTTCTAATGACCATTGTAGCTGATGAGGCAAAGCAAACAGAGTAGGGGTGGTGTCCATGAGCCCTCACCAGAGCCATGGCTGCAGGAATTGCCCCAGATGAACCATCCATTCATCTCCAATTCACCAGGCTCCTGCTCAGACCTTCATCCTGCCCGTGTGAGACCTGGAAGGTCCCTGCTCCCATCGTGTGCCAGGCTTTCCTCTTGTCTCCAGTGGCACGAGGGCCAGGTTGTCATTTCACCAAGCAGCAGTGAACAGAAGGACCCGAATGTAGCTGAGAAAAATCCTCAATCTGGCATTAATCACCTGCTTGGAGCTGGCGGCAGGCAGTGACATTTTCTCGGTGGCACACAACCAGGCATCTGCTGAACGAGCCAGCAGCTCGATCCAAGGGAAGGCATCTGCCTTTTTGTCTCCTCCCTGTAGGAAAGGAAAGGTCATGGCAGTCCCAGGGAAGCAGAGAAGGAAAGGTCATCCATGGAGTCAGGGTCCCTGGGCAGCCAGGGGTCACTTGGTGGGGAGCCCAGTACATTCATGCACAGCACTCACCACACGCGGGGGTAAATCAATGCCACCTCGGAAGCTGTTGGGAGAATTAGATTTAAATAGAGAAGTTAAGGAATGTGAATGGCTCTCCAAAGGAAACAAACGTGGCAAATCACTCAGACCAGTACCATGGAGACCACGAGACTGCTCAGGAAGCTTCAGCTGCATCACAGCTGTCAAGAACAGGGTGGAAAGAAAATTCACCCAGAGCAGGAAACTCCATCCCATGTTTCTGGTGATGGATTCTGAAATGACCTCTCTGCTTCACTGTCAGATGCAAAATATGAATCTAATCAAACTATGGATCTGAGCCAGCACAGTAATTCACCTGTTTCTGAGGCTGCACTGCAAAATGCGTTTCTCTGAAATATAACGCTGATCAAAAATAAAATAAGAATAGGCAGACAGATTTTCTATTGGAAAATGCTGATTTATTGAAACCAAGATGTTTAATAGGGATACATTGATTTCTTTAACAATTTTGAGGACTTTCATTAGAAGTTACAAGATGCAAGGTGGGACAAAGCAAGAAGCCAAATTTAACTCCTTACTGTCATTTAAGCTGAGTCTGGAGAATAACATCTAAAAGAGGGCTTTGAAGGGGGTTGGAAAAATGCTGATTTTTCATTTCGCAATCCAGATCACTGCATCTCACTTGCACTTTGGCAAATGTGTGATCACATCACATTTAACACTTTTGTAGTAACTTCAGCTGAAAAGACATAGAAGGCTTCATCTTATGGAGGGCTATGAAGACGATGGAGGGACGAAGCATCTCTTATGAGGAAAGGCTGAAGGAGCTGGGGCTGTTCAGTCTCCAGAAGAGACAATTGAGAGAGGACCTCATTAGTGTGTATAAATACTTAAAGTGGGTGCCAAGAGCATGGATGAGGCTCTGCTCCGTGGGGCCCAGCCATGGCACAAGAGGAACAGGCAGGAGCTGATGCCCAGGAAGTTCCACCTGAACGTGAGGAAGAACTTCTTTCCTGTGCAGTGACTGAGCACTGGAACAGATTGTCCGGAGAGAGTGTGGAGTCTCTCTCACTGGGGATAGTCCAGAACCCTCTGGATACACTCCTGTGCTGCGTGCACTAGGATGGCTCTTCTGGAGCAGGGAGGTGGGACCAGATGCTCCACTGTGATCCCTTCCAACCTGACTCATCCTGTGATTCTTACCTGCGGGAAAAACCCTACAGAAGAGTGCTATAAATGTTATAAATCCTGTTTGCCAGGGCTGGCTGAAAGGCCCCTGTTGCTTTGAGGGTGCTGGCGCTGTGCAGGTTGCTTACAACAAGAATGGGGGTGCCATGTAGTGCCACAAAGTCTTTCCATCCTCGGGCTTTTCCCAAAATCAGTATGGAATGTCAGCTGACCTGACACCCCTTGCTAAAGAAGACTGTTTCATGTCAGCTCCTGTTTTTACAGCATCCAATCTTAGTTTTGATTTTCAAGGGACGTTCCTGTTGATTATTTTTTTTAATCACAGATACATATCATGCCAAACATCAGCCCTAGCCAAAGAAAACCTTTTCCCTGGCAGGTTTTGTGGATTTCTGTCACTCTTGCTCTGTTGAACTGATCAGATTAGATAGGATGGGGCCAAGATTTCTCTTGGCTCTGGTGCTTTCACATCATTCAGTGCACCGCTGGGAAGGGAGCATGAGGGACAGGGTGCAGAACGTGCCAGAGGAAAGCTGCTACCTCTAGGATGGCTTTTAATGAGAGGGTTTTAATGAAAATCAACACTGTTCCACAGGCTGGGTGCAACCCTAACAACCTCTAGAGAAGATTCTCTGTTTACAGCATTCCTCCCTTCCATCATGAGCTGGATAAAATATGTAATATGGACAGGAAGAAAAAGCGGGTTTCTTTATGAGCAGCCGTCTTCAAGGGGCAGAAGAGGGATGATGATCCAGTAGCTGGAAGCAACACTTTGCTGGGCAGCTGAGCACAAATGAGTGACAAATGTCACTATCCATTCCAATTACATGAGGGATTTATGGACTTGGAAAGTTAAAAGTTGGCTGGCACAAATTAAAATTTGGCTGCTACAACAGCATTGCCAGAGCCTGTTCTCGGGAGCAGGGGAAGCTTTTCCTTGGTAGTTGCAGTTGGTCAAGACATTGATGTTCTCTCTAATTTCAAAAAGGGTAAAATGGAGAGTCAGGTGTCATTAAAGCAAGATGAACCACAAACACATGAGAATGAGACCTCATATTCCCACCCATGAACAACATATGAATAAGTAAGTGTATATATAACTTACTTTATACATAGTTATACATATAAAAATTATATATATATATGAATCAGAGAGGTGAAAACCTTGGATAGATTTCAGACTCCTGGCTTCTTTCCAACAACACTTTAAAAATACAGTACTAAATTTACATTGGTTTCAGTAATGCAAGCCCAGAATTTCCCCCTGGAGATCCCATCTGCTCCTCACTTACATGAATCCCCCAACCTGGAGAACAGCAGGGCAGACATCCCATTAAATCACTGGTTTTATCATGCCCATTCAGTTTTTTCCCTGGATCGGATGATCTGCCAGGGCAGAATGCTGCATCATTTGCTTTATCAAAATGTACAACGTGGTGTGCAGTAATCCAGGCAGCAGCGAGGTGTCAGGAACAATGGCTGGTTCCTGGAGGATGCAACCCCTGTAAAGCTGTAACTGCTGAGTTCCTGGGACACACACTGGGGTCTCTCCCTGATATCCAGGCATTAGCAAATTAACTATTCAGACTAGTTGGGAATAGGGGAGGAAGTAGCTCAGAAGTTTTCTTGGAAGTTAGTGGAGGGAGAATAAACTTGTGAAAAATGAGTCAGGGATGAGACATGGCCAGACTTCCACAGAAATGGGAAAAACAGAGGAGACCAGGGTGATGTGACCTTCCAGTATCTAAAGGGCTAGAGAGGGACTTTTTACAATGGCATGGAGTGACAGGACAAGGGGGAATGGCTTTAAGCTGAAGAAGGGTAGATTTAGGTTAAATAATGGAATGAAATTCTTTACTCAGAGGGTGGGAAGGCCCTGGCAGAGGGTGCCCAGAGAAGCTGTGGCTGCCCCTGGATCCCTGGAAGTGTCCAAGGCCAAGTTGGACGGGGCTTGGAGCAACCTGGAATAGTGGAAGTTGTCCCTGGCCATGGCAGGGGATGGAATGAGTGGAGTTTCAAAGTCCCTTCCAACGTCAATGATTCAATGATTCTGAGATCAATACGAGGCTTAGGTGACAGGAGCTCATTCATGGACCACACAGTTTCTTACAGACTCTGCCTAAATAATTGCTCATTTTATCCTGTGACTATTAAAAGGGATCTCAAAACATTTTCCCAAGAAAAGCTGAATCGAAACTGCTATTAAAATACTGTGTGCTTGGCACCGTGCACAGCCAAGAGCAAAGCAGAAAAAAATCAAGCAATGGAAAGTCATTGTCTCTGCGTGGCCTGGAGGGGACACCACAGCAGGGCAGGGATGCACCCGGTGGTGGAGATGAGAAACGCTGAGCCTTCCACCCCTCTGCCAAAGAGCGCTGCACCCAGAGCTGGACGGCGAGGATGGAAAGAAAAGGAGAATCTAATAAAATTCTGCTGCAAAGAGCCCTTTTTCATAGAGCAGAAGGCTGGAGGCAGGTGGGAGGCTGCGCGGGGCCGAGCGATGCCGTCCCTGGGCTCATGGGGGCAGGTGCGGTCCGCGGCTGCGGCTCCGCGCACGGGCACGGCTCCGGCTCCCGCTGCTCCGCTTGCTCCTGCCAGCGTAGGAAAGAGGATTCAGCCTCTAGGCAAGACTTTACCTGAGGGGGGAAAGCCACAGGTTTCTTTTTATGGATGCCCACGTCCATAAAATTTACACAGCTTCATAGCCCAGCCCTCCGATAGCTCCGTGTGGCTCTCGAGCAGCTGCCCAGCGAGTGTTAAATTCTCTTCCAGCATCTCTTTGGAAGTTTAATTCCTCAGTTCAGCTGAGGACCCACCCTGGGGGAAGTGGAGGAGACCAGGTCCACGGCAGCCCAGGGCTGACACACCACCGGTACCCCGAGGTCATATCTCCCTCGTCATATCTGCTGGCAAAATCCATAACATTGCCTGAAATAATCCAAAGGCACAATAATTAGAAATACAATGCGTGAAGAGCTCAGAGCGTCCCCACCTAAGCCCAGCTCTGTTTCCTGTCCTACCACACGTCGATGTCTGACCTTGACCAAGTTGATTACCTTCTCCTTGTCTTCAATAAAATCTCCCTTGTAAAATCTGGATAATAGCAGTAAACTTATCTACATCAGATGAAGGTTTTGATGTTTAATCAATAAAGATTTGTAAAAAGCTCTGAGATCCTCTTAAAAAAGGAAATGTCCACAAAAGGTTTCAGCATAAGCCAAGACTGATGAGTGAGTGAGAGGAGGTACAAGCTGCTCCATTGCCAGGTCAGTGCTGGCAGGGCTGGGTGTTGAAGCACATCAGGGTAAGGCAGCCTTGGCCATGCCATGGGAGAATAGAGAAATTTTGAGTTCCAAAGGGCTGGAAGTGGATGCTAAGCTGCAAGTGCCAGCCTTGCACCAAGCATGGGTTTGTACTTTTGACAGGGTACTTCTTTGGATCAGCTGCTTTTAATTTCTGAGACATCAAAGACAATTTATTTCCAAATTCACATTTCATCCCACCTTTTCTCTCCTTTGCCCCCTCGAGCTCTGGCAGTTTGCTGTAGAGTCGAGTGAATTATTTCTTTGGCAGCATAAGAGCACCCCCAAAGCTTGATGCAGTGCTGGGCGATCACCAGAATGGAATGTATATAAGAATATTTAATATTGTGTTTACTCAAGCACATTTTGAGAGCTATCCCTAATTTTTTAACTTTGAAAATAACAGGGACTGGAAGAAGAGGAAAGACCTTCAGATCTGAAATCCAAGCAGAAAAAAAATGTCTGCAGAGCAGAGAAAAAGTCTATTCTTATGGTGTCTCTTGTCTGAGCAGAATTAGGAAATCTCAAGGCAGATACCAACCTTCTGAGAGTGATTTCAGCTCATTCTGAGATACTCTGCTGAACTCAGAGAGTATCTTCCCTACCCTCCTTTGAGATGCCCATGTCTCCTGTACCTGGGTGCCATCCCTGGAATGGCTGTGGTCAGTGGTCAGTTGCCAGCCTTGGGTGACCATCAGTCAGGTCTCTCAGTTCAAGAACGATCTCCCTCTGCAATATTTCACTCCAATGTTTCCTTGGAGCTGTAGGAAGCAGTCAGGTGATGTCTTGTTCCTCAGACAAACGAGTCCTGGATCTGCCTAACCTTGCTGCCAGCAGCCAGGCAAGCTCTGCACACTCTAATTCCCAAAGATGAGCTGGGGATTCGCATGTTACTTACTGAGGTATTACATGGAATTTTAATAGGCCTTTAACAGGACTCCTGTGAGTTCCACAGCTGATCCAAACAGGATCTCCACTCCAAGGCCTAATCCCCTCATAGCCTAAAAGGATCTCCTTCAGAGAAATTGTTTGGTCTTCAGGCAGTGCTGCAAAGCAAGAGGAAGAAAGGGGTGGACAGAAAGAAGAGAAGGAGAGGCGAGTTTAAAGAAAAAGTTATCTGAAAAAAGAAAAGTGATGTTAATGCAGGTAGAAAGTGCTAGAAATATTAAAAAAAAAGTATACAGCTTTTTTTTTTTTTAAATCTCACTAGTTAGCACTTTATGTCAAAATCCCCTCATCTTAACAATTACTAGAACTGAGTGAATAATTTAAAAGGAATCATTTATTCAAAGAACATGGCATACTGATGCATATCCACATACTGTCTGAAGAGATCACAAAGTTCTCCACATTTCATATGTTATTCAGATCTATTTGCCAGTTCCTGCAGCTGACAACTCTTTGCTTCCAGATACTTTGTGACTTAACCCATGAAAGGAAATAATTTATTCTAAGCAGAGATTCATTTTGTTTGTATACAAACCCTCCAAAATAAATTGGTATTTCAGTAACCACTCAAGTTATGCTGCTGTACAGTTAGGAGTGTCTCATAAGGACTCTACTGCTTTTCTTTTCCTCATTCAAAGGTTAAGTATCTGAATTTTGTGTGAGTACATGCATGCACTTACTTGCCCATATAAAATTGAATGGAGCAACTGCATTTCTCACTCACAGAGCTCTCGAATCCAGCCAAGAATTCAGACAAAATCTTGTCACTGGCGCTTAAAGATGGCACGAACATCAACTTTAGGAGGTGAATGGACAGCAGAGATTTGTGCTCCTGCTCCTTCTTTCTTCATGGTTCTAAACCAACCTGATGGAGCTGGTGCAGCACCAGGGCAGCTGTTTGGATAAACAGATGTCATTCCCACATTTTCCAGGGCTGAGGAGCTGGGAGCTTTGCTCTGATGATCAGGCCAGTTGTCCAGACATCTTAGGCATAGCAGTGTCTGCACGTACTGCAAATGAAGACATTTCATTTAAAAGAAAGAGTTAAAAGAGCAATAATTGACCTGAACCCACAGGAGAATCTTGGATCTGGATAAAAATGCACATATGGCTCAGGCCTGTAAGTGATGTGCTGCACCCCTCACACTCAGAGGTTTCATGGCTCCTGCTCTTGCCTGCAGTGCCACAGAGGAGCATCCCCAGCTGATTCCCCCTCTGAGCCAGCCTTCCTGGAAGGTGCAAATCCAGCACACAAGAGCTGGTGTTTCTGGGGCTTTTAGAACCGATAAAATGCACAGGTGACAGCTTGGGATAAAGTTTAAACTCCCTTAGGGATCATTCACACATTAAAATGAAGTGGGACATCTTGGCTTGTTGGATTAACCCACTCACAAATCTGTGGCTGAAGGTTTATTCTGGAGGGATAAATAACCAAACTGAGTGCACTTGTCCAGAATTCTTTATACAGCAAGAAACCTGCAAATGAACCCATTCCAAATGAACCCCACTATAGGAAGTCAGGTCAAAAATAAGCTGAAAAGTTCCCTGGTGTCAGGAGAGCCATGATTTTTATTTGGCAGGCAGTAGAAGAAGAGAAGGTAAGAGATTCAGGAGTGTGTGGATTGAATAGCAGATGGGCTTTTCATTAAGAGTAGCTCCAAAACTTAATGAAATCAGTTAGGGCTTTTTTTTACTGGCTTTGGTGGCCTTTGGAGGGGGCCCTGGTTCAGGCATCCTGAGCTGCAGGAGTACAGTCACACCCTTGATCTCAGGGCTGGATGTTAACAAGCACTTCTGTCACACTCACCAGGGCTGACAGGAATTTGGGCATCATTTCTGAGTCGATTTTTGTTCTGAGACTGGCTTGAGCTTTGAACTCCAGCCTCAGGGCAGTGCATAGAGATAATGGATTTCCCTTCATCTGATAGAGATTGCTACTCGTTTTCTGGCTGCTGTGCTACTTGGTTGCTACAATGGCCAACCATAATGCTTACAGATTGCAGCTCTACTGTACATGCCCAAAAAGACTCTGTCTAAAGCTGTTTTGGAGTGTTACTATGATCTGTGCACTTGATTTTGTTTTGCTGGAGCTAAAACCAGTTGTAAAACTAGCCCAGCTTTCTAAATAACCACATTCAAATATAACCAAATGTAAGAAAGTGCAGAATAATCTCCATGACTGTCATATTATTCCCACTGGAATTTCTGAACAAAAATGCATGTACACTTTCTGTTTGCAATTTCCAGCTTACAGCACAAAAACCCCAAGCTGGGACAAAGGTCAGCTTTGGTGTGGAATGCAAAGCATCATCTATCCTGATCATCCATAACCTGTCCACACCCAATGCAGATTTTTTTTGTTCATGGTAGTGGTTAAAAAGTTGAATTTTCAATTTACTTTTTTTTTTTCTTTAGAAGAATTTGCTAGAAATACACAAATGATTTCTCTGCTATCCTAATTCAGATGCCACTTGATCTTTTCACTTCTCCTCAAAGTAAACTTCTGTTAGAACAAGAACAGCAGCTCTGGAGTAGATCTTGGCCATTGGAGTGGATAAGGAAGGGAGCAGAAGAGGGAGGCTGAAAATAGACTGAGATGTCCCTGCTGCTGCAAGAGACCAATGTGCTTTGTCACAAACATGGAGCTGTGTTCTATTTTCATAGACACTAGATTTGATTTTTTCTGACTTGCAGGAAGACTGGAAAATAAAGGAAACCCAAAAACCTCCCTAACCACAACACCACAGTAATTGGTTGGTGTAAAATAGTGTTTGAAAAACAAATTTTCAATAGCAGCAGAGAGAGGGGGCCCATAGACCCTCCTGTTCATCCATTGACTAAAAAGAGAAAAAAAGGAAAAAGAAAACCCTAACAAAAAGCCAGTAAAACATCCCCAGGCTGCCAACACATTCCACTAAACATAATTTCTTGCCTGAAGTGAACACAAGATGGATATTCACTGTGTGTCATCACCTTCCCATCAGCCCTTCCTCCGTCTGGCAGAATGTCTCAGGGCCCAGGGACCAGGAGTGACACGTCCCAACAGCTGTTGTATTGATTTTAATTCCAAGCCAAGCTCTCTGTTACATACCTGATCCTACTGTAATATTAATTACAGAGCCTCCCTCGGCTCCAGCCCCACTCTGTCATCCGTTATCAAAATGCAGCCACGCAAGTGGCTGTCGCTTCCAATCCATTTTTCATTAGCACGAGTGACCAGCCCCGTGTTCAGCATCTCTGGGTTCTGGATGACATTGGTTAAATGCTGCTTGGTAGATCGTAAATCACTGCAGTGTTAAAAGAATTCCTACACTGAGCAGCAGGGAGCTAATCTGTGTCTGCAGGTTTTTAATTGAGTAAAACAAACAATGATGAAACCCTCTTTAGGTGCACTTGAGCCCTTTCCTTTGGATTAAAATGAGCTGAAACCTCTCCCTCTGGGACCACATGCTGGCTACTGAGGGAGAGTGAGATCAGCTAAGGGGCACATTGCAATAACCCTCTCTTTCTGTCCATCACCTCTGCCTGTTCAAAGGAGCAGCAGATGGTTTGGGATTGAGTAGGAACAGTACCAAGAAACTTAACAGATATTTCTGCGGAGACAGTCCCCAGCACTGAGCTCCATGGATCCCTTTATGATCTTTCTGATAGTCCTCGTCCCCACAGCCCTGAGTTCCCCAAGGATGTGTGGTCATTATTCATTTTGAATATGAAAGCAGTGCCCAGGGACTTTAATGTCAGGAACTAAAAAAACTGGGCCAGCACCATTGTCCAGAAAATGAGGAACTAAAGGAGTTGTGTAAGTGCCCCAAAACTGGGAGAACGGGGCCACCCAGCTCCTCTCGTGCCTTTGAGTGGTCACTCTGAGTCCCTGCACACATCTAAAATACCACACATGGATTTCTCTCTGGGCTCAGGTCTAAATGTCATGGCCCTGCTGAAAAAAGATATTGCTGAAGTGGACAAGGCTGGAGGAGGAAAAGGTTTAGATGCAGAGGAATAGGCAGAGCTTGTCTCAAGTAAGGGTGGGGATAAAGCCCTTATTTGGGAAAATAAATTACCAAGTTGCTCTGTCGTGCACTTTCAAATTGATATTTAGAGCAGGAATTAAAGCTGCGTTCCTCACCTGTCATCCTGCATTCCCAGAGCCACTGTTTTACTAACAGGCCCTGACAGATCCAGACTCTGAGGGGACAGTAGGAGGTGGTTTCCAGGAAGTTTTAACCAACGTAGTTGGGAAAAGCCTTTTTCCTCCACTTTGGAAGGATATTCTCAGAATAATGAAGTCATAGATGAGCCAGGTTTGTTGGATTTTTCTTTAGACATATTGTCTCTGAATAATATAGAGCAGTAGATGCTACAAGAAATAAATATGTTTGGCTTTCTAAACATCGTTTGATATTAATGTGGACCAGAATGATGCCATGTGGGGAACCCTGGGCATATTTCCCAAGTGGGTAAGATGCAGTTTTAAGACAGGAAATTACAAGAGTAGTTTGCTTTATTTTAAGCCTCAAATTCCATGTTCAGAGATGCGTAGCACAGCTCCTTTTTATGATATAATTAATCATCATTCCATTCAATGGAGTTAGAGGATCTAATGGGATATATTGTCCCATTTTAATGATAAGCACGTCAGATAACATAAATAGGTCAATTGACGTAATTGCAGTAAATACAGAAAAAAACCCCCTCAATATTTCGAGATGAATTATGCAATTTACATAATTATGGCTAAAAATGGCATGTCACCACTAAGAGTGCTCATCCAGCCCTACCCTCTGCCTTCCTCCTTCCCGTTTGGCAGGGATGCACTGCTAGGCGATGTCATATGCGACTGGAGATTTCTCCAGGTTCTCCAGCTTTGTCAGAGCAGTTTAATGTTTGGACAGGAGCATTCACCTGACTCACTGGGTGCAGGGGAATTGCAGCCTCCCCAGCCCAGCTCCCCGCTCCGCCGGGGTCTGTGCAGGCAGCAGCTGTCCAAGGCATGCAGGAGGCACGAGGGAGGATGGTAATGAGGGAAGGCACAGGGCTCAGCCAAGAACTGGCTCTCCTGGAACAGCAGAGCACTTGTAACATTTTATTTTCCCCAGCCATGTCGCTTGCACTGATGGGGGATGAAGGAAGGTGATGCCATAGAAGCACAGAGCAGCCTGTGGGACTCACTGTCTTCTCTTCACAGGGCAAAGGTTTCTGCAGGAAAAAGTAATGCAGTCAGATTAAAACATTAATTTGTTGTAAATTTAAAAATATAAACATTCAAATGGCTGACCTCAAGGTGCCTGGCAGGAAAGATTTCTCTGCGTCTACTTCATGGACCACATTCAGGCAGCTATAGGCAAACTTGGGGTGCTGCCAACCTGGTCCCCATCCAGCCCCGTTTGTTTCTTGATAGTTTCATTAATCCTAAGGTTTTTCCCAACCTAAATGATTCTATGATTTGCAGCTGGTTGCAGACCCAAGATCACCCAGAGGAAGCAGGAAAAATTCTGCCCCAGATTTCAGTGTCTCTGCTCAGGTGAAACTGCCTTGCACAGAATAGGGAGAAAAAGGCTGGTGAGTCTCTCCGTGTTGACTTTTATTAGGACAAATATTTTATTTTTAACTTCCCCCAAGTTATCCCACGCATCAGTTGAACAGTACCTCCATGCAAGTACCTCCAGTAGCCCATTAAACCTGGGTTTGCCTCCTTCTCCTGCCTGGGTCATACACAGAGGATTGACCCCCATGGATGTATTTCAGCTCAAGTACATCCTTACATCCAGAAATCCAGGTTCTGCTCCAGTGGGACACTCTAATGGGGGAAAGGGGAAATTTATTACCTGTGTAAGAATGAGGATAACGTGATCCAGATCTCAGACTACTTAGAGATGTAGTCATTTGGGGGAAAAAAATAATCTAAATCGTGTTTAAAGTTTAGGCAGACAGGTTGACACAGGTCTGCTCTTGCAGCACGTACTGCTGGAGTCTCCTTGCTGGGGGAGGAGAGGAGGGTGAGGGGGGTGAGATCCATCCTCCCTCCCTGCCTGCAGTTCCTTTTGGCTTTCTCCTGCTCCTGACAGTCTCTGGGCATGTCCTTGCTCAGTTAGCTGTGCACAGAAAGCCATTTCCATTGCCCCTGTACATTTTACCCAGCCACGTCTGAAAATCAGGAGAGAGAACTCCAGCTGCTGAAGTGCACAATTTGCTCTTAGCTACAGCCCAGTAATTGAAAACTGTCATTCTGCAGGAAAATGGCAACGGGAGCAAGAGCAGGAGCAGGCTGGAGTTTGTCACACTGCATCTGGAGATTCTGTAACTAGTTTCGGCTGAATTTTTCCCCCTCTGGGCTCTGATAGCTTGGCTGCTATTTACCAGCCCCTCGGAGAATTGCTTTCGTTATTTTGTTATTGAAATACTTTGGAGGTTGTTGTGTTTGTTTACACTTTCTCTTGTTCCAGGGCCAAGGCAGGGGAAGGGGGGGGAGGTGGAGCTCTGTTTGAAGACAGGGAATACTGGGCTAGTTCAAGAGCCCTGTGAACTATTTACGGGTATGAGGGGGCAGAACAAGGGGGAATGGCTTCAAACTGGGAGTAGGTTTAGATTAGATATGAGATATTTATTAGATATTAGGAAAAGAATCTTCCCTGTGAGGGTGGGCAGGCCCTGGCACAGGGTGCCCAGAGAAGCTGTGGCTGCCCCTGGATCCCTGGAAGTGTCCAAGGCCAGGTTGGACGGGGCTTGGAGCAGCCTGGGATAGTGAAAGATGTCCCTGCCCATGGCAGGGGGTGGCACTGGATTGTCTTGAAGGTCCCTTCCAACCCAAACCATTCCAGGATTCTACAATTCGATGATTCATCATTTGTTTCTAAGTACAAAGACAGAGGGACACTGGAGGGATCAACAGCAGCTTGTTAAACCCACTATAGACAGCATTCACAAATTAAAGGTTCCTAATTCCAAGATGAGATGGTGCAGAATTATTTTTGTTCTTTTTAAAAAGAAGGTGTGGGATGTGGTTGTTTTTCTGCTTTTTTTATTTTTTTTTTGTGTCAGGAATTTTGTTTCATAGCAAAGTTTGACTTCAATTTTTTTTTTCAAAGTGGAAAGAAAATGGCGAAACCTTAAAACTGGAACAACTTTCCTACCTTTCAAGCTAAGTAGCAACCTGTCTGGAGAGCTGCCAAGCCCTGATGGCAAATGCCAGGTGATGTCTGTTCAATTCCATACAACACTCATGATAATGTCATTTCTCCACGTTGAAGTGTTAATCATAATTGGCATTTATTACAAATTCTTTTCCATTTTTCAATAAAAAGCAGAAATTTATTATCTAATCCAGATTTTTATACAGACACTTATTTAAAAAGAAAAAAAAATACCAAAGAAGAGTGATGAAAGAGCTATAGACCTATTAGTTCTTCTCAGTAAGTGACCCCAGAGCCCAGCTGGAGGTGACTGCTGGCGTGCAATAAAAGGCTGTGGGCTGAGACTCTCACCTTAAATCCCTTCAGCACCATCTGGGGAGGGGGAGGAAGGAGGGAACTGGAGATGTGCTCCCATTTAAGACACCGGGGTTTGATGCAAGGAAGAAGGTAAGCAAGGAACATAAGCCCCATGTACAGAAACTGCTCAAACTCTGCAGTTTTCAAGCCACGACAGTTAAAGCTTCTGGCCCAGCAAGGGAACAGACTTGGTTACAAGGCACCATGGGCTGTGGATGGTTGGGAGCCTGGGGCAGCTGTGCAGATTTTGAATTATCAAAAATATCCCTTCCAGGCCAGATGTGTCAAAACCTGGGCTGCTGCAGTTCCTTATGTGTTGGTTTTTTTCCTATCCCTCAACAAGTGTTTTCTCTGTGCTATAGTCAAAGTAAGCTTCTCAGAGCACACTTGTGGCAGATAGGACTGGGATCAACAGGTTGCCTTCTGAAGTGTCATTCAGTGTGAAGGAGAGATGTGGCTGCTGACGTGTGATAGCTCTTCTCCTCTGATGGGAGGAAAAGGCCTCCCCAGCTTGCTGAGCAAGGATCAGGGAGAAGAGGTTTGTACAGCCTGTAAAAGTCCCCTATCTTGAGTGCTGAAGGGGCCCTGCTGTCTGCTGCTTTTGTCATCCCCAATCTCAAATCTTGCTGCTGGGAGTAAGGATTATTTTGCTGCTGCACTTAGTGTCCCCAGGCAGGTGAGGTTTTTTCCCCTATAAACACCTCCCCTTCTCCAACCCTGAAGTGGCTCTTTTGCCCTCGAGTGGGACAGTCAGTAAATTCTGCAATTAGGGGACATAGACAAGGCAAAGGGAAAGGCTATGGCAGGAGCCTGGGAGGAACAGAAGGTGATGCACTGTGACAGTTGCCCTTTTTGATGTTGTTTGTTAACCTTTTTTTGATGCTGTTTGTTAAACATGCTGCCACTTCCTTTTGTTCAATTTCCCAACTTCCCTGTGTGCTCCTGACATCTGCAGGGCCCGGAGAAGAAAACTTTTCCAGAGATGGAGAGGAGAGAGGGGCTCCTGCACTGACCTCTGACCATCCCAAAAGCTGAGATAATGCACACTTCCAACACCCATCCCTTCCTCATCATTACCTTGTGTGGTCTGTAGTAAGATAGATCCCTTCAAAATCTCTGTGCTGTGTCCAGTTCTGGGCCCCTCTCTGTAAGAAGGACATTGAGGAGTTGGAGCATGTACAGGGAAGAGAACGGAGCTGGGGAAGGGTCTGGAGCACCAGGAGAGGCTGAGGGAGCTGGGAAGGGGCTGGGGCACCAGGAGAGGCTGAGGGAGCTGGGAAAGGGGCTCAGTCTGGAGAAAAGGGGTCTCAGGAGGGACCTTGCGGCTCTGCACAAGTCCCTGACAGGAGGGGGCAGCCGGGGGGGTCGGGCTCTGCTCCCAGGGAACAGGGACAGGAGGAGAGGAAACAGCCTCAGGCTGGGCCAGGGCAGGCACAGGTGGGACAGCAGCAGGAATTTCTTCACTGAAAGAATTGTCAGGCTTTGGAAGGGGCTGTCCAGGGAGGAGGTGGATTCCCCATCCCTGGAAGTGTCCAAAGAATGACAGTGTCACTCAGTGCTCTGGGCTGGGTGACAAGGTGGGGATGGGTCACAGGTTGGATTCGATGATGCTGGAGGTGTTTTCCAGCCTAAATGATTCTGTGATTCTGTGAAAATACACTATAGAGCTCCCTGTCTTCAAAGCATCTCCTAAGGATGTTGGACTATTTACCTCTGTACCTTCAGGAGAGGTTACACCTCGTGTGTGACCACCTTCCTTTCATCCATATCTCTCTTTGATCTCCGTTACCTTTGCTCTAAGGATGTTCAGTGCCTCTTGCTGTCTCTGGAACAGAGACAACCCCCTCTTCTCCCTGTCCCCGTCAGGAGAATCCCTGCCAGCAGAAACAGAGGTGCTGGGAAAAGCTCAAGGAGCTGCCTCTGTCCTTGCTTTCCTCCTCCTTCCTGCTTTGGGGAATACAGATGGAAAAAGCCATTGTGGCTGGCACCAAGGCAGATGGCAGCACTAAAACTAAGAGCATTAATTACTACTATTATTTTTAGTAGAAACATATTGGAAGCAGTGTGATTCAGAGCTATCCAAGCCCCTGCAAGAGGCTGAGCACTCCAAGCTGAGCAGGAGGCAGCTGGCAAGAGCAGGGAGAAGGGAATGGATGCTCCTCCAAAACTTTGGGAAACCAGCATTTAGTCTGCACCCTCAAACAATTTCCAGGAACAGATGTGCACTGGATCTGAATTCAGAATGGGAAAGCGTATTCCCATGGTTAGGAATTAAAGCTGGGTGGGATCACGCTGCTGCTTTCACTGGCACGTTTCCGTGGGCATCAGTGACGCACAGCTTTGGTGTTGGAAGTGGGAGACAAATCAGTCCATGTATTTTAATTTCTAGCATTTTATTGGCTTCATAAAACATGGAATGAGGTGCTGTGTGAACAAGAAGTGAGCAACAGCCCTGGCTTAAAGAATTTCCAAGGAGAAAGATCAAACAATGGTTGGAAGGGAAGTGAATACTTTTAGAGCTTATGAGCTGGGGATGGTTCAGAGACACTTGTGCAGCTCCTGATCCCAGGAAACATGGAAATCATTTGCAGTTTGTGCTCCTAATATACATGGAAAGGTTATGAAGAGCCAACAGAAGAACTGGTAACTGCAAGAAAACCATCACTGCAATGATTCAAACACAAGGTCCACGTTACTGCTAAAGCCCGTGGTCCAGCAAGGCATCTCAGGTGATATCTAAAGGTGGGCTTAAAGCAAACACTTGTTCAAGTGTCTTTCTAAAAAGAAATTAGTGTGGAGCTAATGTCAAAGTTAGATGTGTTCTTCATGAGTCTGTTAAACTGAGACCCAGCCTTGTTGTCAGAGTCAAATAAAGGAATGAAAGCAAATACTTGTCAAATATATTATTATGAGAATTCTGTGCTCACTCATTACATCATTTATTAATGACTCCTGGAGAAAAAAAAAAAAAAAAGAAAGAAAAATATCACCAGATGAGTTATTTAACAAAACCCCACAAATTCAGCATGTAACACATTCATCAGAATCTATTCAAGCAGCTTCAATGCTTGGATAAACCACTGTTTTTTAATCTAATTTCCCAGGCAGGAAGACTGCCAAAAAGTGCAAATGATGCTGTAAGAATGAAGAGAAGCTTTTTGTGGCCAAATACCTCAATGATGTTTACACAGACACTCAGCATCTCACTTCCCAAAAGGCACATTCCTATGTGTCATTTGGACACAGGGTTTATTTTTTTAATGCTTATTTCAGAGTAGGGGGGAGTTACAGGTATATTTGTCCACAGGACTGAACATATCACGCTGGATTCATTACAGAGGGATGGATTGGAGGCAGCAATTCCTCTGTGCTGAGCTATTGAAAGTGAAATGGGATAATTGCCACAGTTACAACGAGACTGATCAAGCTGAGAGAAACAAGTTTCAAATTGTACCAATCAGCCCTAATCTGAAGGAGTTATTAACAGAGCTCTAGCCTGGTGAGCCCGCATCTGCTAACTTGAGATAATGATTTATATCACCCTTTATGAAAGTTCCAATTTATTCTAATTCAATAAGTGAAAGGCAGCAAGCACGGAGGGAGTCAGGGACAAGGATTCAGTGGGAGCCCCTCGGCCACTCTGCTCGTCCCAGGCAGGGCCAGCATCTCCTGGTGCCATTCACTGGAGGACAAAAGGAGAAAAAAAATCCAGTTTGGAGGGGTTTTTTTAATATCTTCATGTGACACAGAGCTGCAAGGTGCTTACAAAGATCAGTGTGATGGTTTAGCCTTCAAACCCCTTGAATAGGACAAACAGTGAGGATGTGGTACAGGAAGGACAAGAGGAAATGGCTTCAGACTGAGAGGAGACAAATTTAGATTGGATATTAGGCAGAAATTCTTCCCTGTAAGGTGTTGAGGTGCTGGCCAGAGCAGCTGTGGCTGCCTCATCCCTGGAAGTGTCCAAGGCCAGGCTGGACAGGGCTTGGAGCAGCCTGGGATAGTGGAGGGTGTCCCTGCCCACAGCAGGGAGTGGGATGAGATAATTTTTAAGGTCCCTTCCAGCCCAAACCACCCTATGATTCTGTGAAGGGCAGATGATGCTCCTTTCAGAACCAAAGAAGCAATCCAGAATGCTCAGACAAGGGATATTTTACTGGGTTCTCAGACACAAGCCTGTTCCTTCCATAGCTGTGGGCTCATCTTACATGAACACTCACATTTTTGTGGACACGAGGCTGGTCTGACCATTGTGGGAGGTGGCCACTGGGGCCACACATGAGATGTGGCCTTTGGAGACTGAAGTAGTGTCAAGGACACAAGCCAGGCATCCATGAGAAGTCATTCCCTTGAAATAATATATGGGATTTCCTTGGTTTTTAATGGATGGTGACACTATAGCTCCATCTATCACAAAACACACCTCAATAATCCATGGCTTCCTGCTGAAATTCTTATACAGCCCAGTCCAGAGCTGCCACGAGGCTGCTCCAACTTGTACAAGCCAAATGTCCCCACTGCCTCCGCCCCGTCCCTTCCAGGTACCCACACAGCCACAGAACCTGATTCCCTCGGGAATTAAATGGCATTTAACAGCAGGACACGGCCATTCCCATTCTCTGTTGGGCCCTGCACTAAGTGAACAGAAGCATCAAGATTTCTGCATATTGTTCTTCTCCTGAGGGGAAGCTTTATGTTATTTGCTGTGTTTGCACAGTTCCAGTACCTGAGATGTTTGCTTGGCTTTCTTTTATTCAAACACATTTGTTCCAGTTGCGTTTCTGACCTATTTTACTGCTACTCTGTGAACACTCACTGAGCGATAGTTTTTGCCTTTGTTTCAAGTAGATGCCAAGAAAGTAAAAGTACCACAAGCACTTCAGTGATTGCTCTTGCAAAGTTTCATGGGCAAATGGGCTTTTCCCCTCTTTCTGTCCTTTTAATTATGCCTTAATATTTGACAGACTTCTAATTGTAAAATATTTGGTTATCTGCTCGGAGCAGGAACACCACTTGAGAACTGAGATGGTCAGTGGTGCTTTGTTGGGAGTGACAGAGCTGGATACAGAGATGATCACAGACAGGCTGGAACAAGAGATTTATTTGCTGACCTAGGAGTTACTATTCAGTCATATGCTCCTAAAATGCTCAATGAACAATGTTTCCATGGGAGACATTGCTGATACCCATTTGTAGGCCAATCCAAAGGGTTCCTGCTCCCTTCTCTTTCAGAAAATACAGTATTGGTCATAATTTTATATATAAACTCCAGATTTTCTAGGTTTTACTGCTTTATACTATTTTATGGCTACAGCATCTGCCTTGCACCTCCCTGAGGTTACTGCCTTGACACCATGGGAGTTCATTAGCTGCTTAGCAGGGAATGTGATGCCTTTCTGGAGCAATGAAAGTTTTCAGTGTGTCTGCTGAGCAACTTGTTGAAATATTGACAGAAGACTATTTCCCATTGAAGTTAAAACCATCCATCTTCCTTTTCTTTTCTTTTTTTTCTTGTTGCGTACTTTAAACAATATTTGAGTGAGTCCTCAACTGCCACTGAGGCGTACCCTGTTTGTGTCAGGCTGTGTGGAAGCATGATACACTACCCCAATGCTGGCACCTCTTAAATTCACAGAAAAAGTCAGTCCTGAATTCCAGCTGAGCCTGGTTTTCTGCCAACTTCCACATTGTGTAGCCTGAAAAATAGGGTAGCAAAGTTTCAACAAAAGAAAAAAAATTGAATGTAGCAATGGAGAGGGAAAAGAGTCACTGTCAAACATTAATGACCTGTTCCTTGCAATGTGAATGAGACAAGGATTGGATTGGGTCAGGGGGAGGAGGGAGGCATGTACAGCTCTGAGTGTAGCTGAGTGTTTTGAGGCACAGGTTGAAAGGAAAAAAAGTGAAAGAAATTCATGTTTCTGCTGAAAGAATATAGGAAAGTTATTTGTTTTAATACCAGTTTCTACTCAGTACAAAAATAGCATCCTGGAGGGTCTTTAGGCTGCTGAAACAGGGACCTAAGTCTCTGGGCTACCCTGCCCAGAGCAGGACTGATTGCTCCAGCACTGAAGTGAGGGTGATGTATTGCCAGGCCACTACCTTGGCATTTCTCATCTGCTGCACAAAGACTTGGGTCATGCAAAGCAGTGAGCGTGGAGCTGGATTCTCCTCCTTTTGTCACATTGATTCATTTCTTATTCAAGGTCATTAGTTCTTCCCTACGGAGATCCATTACTGCCAGCCTTTTCCAGAGCCCGGTGAAATCCTTCTTACAGGTTCTCCATGAAGTGAGAATGATATCATGACCTTGTGCTGCACAGTCTCAGAGTTGAAATTGCCTATGAAAATGTGTAAACCACGTTCCTCTTTCTCAGGGCACCCTGAGTTTTGTACTGATCACAATGAATCAGTGCGTGGAAAACTGAAAACTCCCACAATATTTTAAGTATTCATCTTCTGGGGAAAGATGGATGATTTCTTACCAGCTGCTAGGAGGAAATGTCCAGCTCACTTAATTGCCAGCAATCTTTTAAAAGCGCAGCTTGCATTTGCTCTGCTATAACCACCTGGCTGGCTGAGAGGATTCTGAGGTCAACAATATCACCACAAGTCTCATTTAATCTCCCTAAGACTTGCTGCAGCCTGGAACTAATCCAGAAGAACCCACCAGGGCAGAAGTCCATCTTCAGTCCTGTGATAAACCCACTGAGCCAAATATTCCCTGCACCTCTAGAGAAGGAAGGCCCACAGTGTTCCCCAAGCCACCAATCCTGGCCACGGTGCACCCGATTTACCTGTGTGCAGATGGTTCTTAATGAATTCACTCGCAGAGGGATGAGGGCACCCATCACCTGAGGGTGATTTACTGGAGCTCATGTGAGGCCTCTCTGAGTCAAAGCAGATGGGTCTGTGCTAGAAGCAGCTGCTCCTGTGCAACCAGCCAGGCTCTGCAGGGGGATGGAGGTGGCTGAGCTGGTGGCATCAGGCTCCAAGGGACTGTCTGCCCGCCATGCCCTGGTGCCTGCTCCCCCTGCTCCAGGCGAGGCTGTGTGTGCTCCCTTCCAGCTCAGCGTGTACCAGATGTCACCAGTGTTAGACATTCAATCTGTGGCAATGAGGGAGATGTGACATCAGTAACTATTAAATATTTATCAAGATTATAACAGTTTGACTGTTAGTTTTACCAGTATTTACACACCAGAGAGGAGCTGTGGGGGCTGGCTGCAAAGAGGGGGCGTGAATGCAGCTGTGCCATGGCCCAGCTCTTGCTTCTACCTCCTCACTTTTCTCCTCTTCCTCTCACCTTCCCTCCTTCCTCTGGCTGTGCTGGGAATGAGCCCAAGGGTCCGACAAATGCCTGAAGTGGCTGCTGTGGTTGGCAGCAGCAAAGCTGAGAGAGATTTCATCTTTTACTGTCCAGTTTAGCCAAAGCACATCATAAGACATCCAACAAGGCACCACTTCCCAAGCTCATTCCATCTTAAGGAGGCAGCACAAGAGCTGAGCAGGACTGAGGAAGGATACACCCCAATCCCTGCTGTGCATTCCCCTTCTTTTCTCCTGTTTTCCTCACTGTAGTAAGGGTCTCCTGGGTAAGCACCCTCCTTCTGCCATTCTCACCCTACAAAAACTTCCAAAATGGGGATGGACTTGCATCTCCAAATTCAAGATGAAAATAGAGAGGAGGTGGTCAGGAGGAGGAAAAAAGAGATTTCAATTGACCCTCGGTTTCTGTTTGACCGTCACAGCTAATTGAATTGCCTTCAGTCAGTGCCAGGATTTGATGGCTGCCTTAAGAATAGGGCTGGCAGAGTAACAGGGGATGACAGCTGCTTTCTGCAGCTGGTTCCAAACCAAGGAGCAGGTCAATGAGCATGGATAAACTGGGGCTTGAAAGCAAGAAAGTACATGCGCACTCTCCTCCCAACACAGGCTGAGAGATGGGAGGAATTGCCATTTCTCTCTTTTTTCCTAATTCAGCACAAAATATCTGGACAAATGTCACGGCGTTGTGGAAGCTGTTGAGGTTTTGAGCATTTTTTTTACCCCTCTTTCCTGTCTATAATTTTCCTAAGCCCATTTTTCTGCCCAGTGGCTGGGATGGAATCAGTAATCAAAAAGCAGCACTGCTGAAATCAATTGAAAAAGTCATTAAGCAGCTGTGGTGTAAAAAAGCCTCCCCTGCCCTGAACTCTGGAGCTGGTCCCATTCATCCAGTTCTCCTCCCCAGCTTGGCCCAGATGCCCAGCTGGGACAGCGTGTCCTGCAGATCCACTGGCTGCAGCCAGGAATGGGGGAAGCAGTCGCCTGGTAAATTTAGATTTCTTGAATCTGCCACCTGGCTGACACATTGATAAACAGCCCCGATTTTAGCAAGGATTCGGAACACTCACTGCTTGCTGTTAATTACTCTGTGGTGCTGAACCACAAAACCTGTAGTGACTCAACCTGAGCCACCTCCCTGTGATGCTGGCAGTGAGTAGCCCCCGTGACACAAGGTCTCTCCATCCCTCTTCAGCCCAGGGGCCATTTGATGGCTCTCAGCACACAACCCCCCCGGATTTATGGCTGGCCCAGCTGCTGTGTCAATAAAAATAGAAGCTGGGGCCACCAGGCTGTCACTGACAGCCAGACCTCCCTGCCAGTGGCCACCAAGCTGTCGGTGATTCAGTGCCATGGGGCAGAGGTGCCCTGAGTGTGGGGTGTGCTCAGGTGGTGGAAAAGGAGAGAAGAGCACTGTGGATGTGCTGTGTATGTTGAGAACTCCTTGTTCAGGCATCTCAAAATGCTCCTGTGCTGTGAGCTCAGGGAGGGAGCAAAGGAAGTAAAGTGGACTAGTGGTTGCATTTCTGAAAAGGAATAAAAAAAAAAAAATCTTGTCCTTGTCCACCTCTGAAATCTGGTCCTGAATGCTGAAAAGTCAGGCTATTTTTTAATCTGGCCACAGATATTTTGATGTGTTATGTGAGGACTATAAAACATCTCACTATGACAGGCCGTTCTTCTCTAAGCTGATGCTCAAATACTTTATGGAAAACAAAGGCATAAAATACAGGGGACTGATCTCTAAAGAAGGAGAATTACCTAACTTGTCAGTGAAAGTTATCATTGCTTTTCTCACCAATGAGTATTTTTTTCTAGCTTTCATTAAAAAGGGAAAAAGAGCAAACCCACTCTTAAAGGAGACAGCTTCCTTTTTTGTCTTTTTTTTTTTTAAATGGGATGTACCACACTTTATTTCTGATGAAGCCAATCTAATTTTCAAACGGAAGAAATTAGCATGACAATCAGTGACTTGTCTATAAATAGAGCAATTATCAGGAGAAAAATAAGGTCAAAATGTATTTACTACTAATTCAAAATCTTAGTGAGCCACTGAACAAGTGATTTGCTATAACATGGAAATGTCCTGAGGGGATGAGTTGAGAAGAAGAGCCGTACATGTGGCTGCCTGCAATTTTATGAAGTGAAAGTATTTGAAAATGCTGTTTTTCAAGGCTGTGGGCACAGGGCCAGCTGTCCTTCTGGCATGTAAATCATATCTATCACTTTAAACTTTACAACTCAAAGGTACCCCTTTCATCAGGGGTAATTAATTATTGAGAGGACAGAGACTGGGCAACAGAAGATACTGATATAAACTGAAGAATCTCTCATCCTCCTGTTTAAGCACTCATTACTTTTATTGTCTCAAGGAGTGTAACCGGCTGGCTGGATTTTTGGACAGCACCAACACATCTCTCTCTAACACATTTTCACCTGGTCCAGTGGGGTAAAAGGACAAACCCGAAGAACAACATTTCACTCGCACTCCACTTGTATTCCTGTATTTATGGATTCAAGCACTAACACACTATGGTTACTCATTCTGTTGGAATTTGTAAATAATGGGCATTGTTCCAAATACAGGGCAGATTTCTTTCATGATAGTCACCAGGAAGGGTTAAGCTGTACCTGGCTTAATGTCCATGCACACACAGGTTAAAACTGAGCAAGAATAGTCTAAAGTCAGCCAAAACACTTGCTCTGCTTCCCTCTGAGAATGTAAAGTGGTTTTATACCAGACACTGAGTTTTTGGAGGTGCCATGAAATTTTCTAGAGAATATTTAGCAATGAATGATATCTGGGAAACATTAAAGATGTGGATGGTGGGAATAAAATGTTCCTTTTGCTGAATAAAAGGATGAATTGTCCTTTTTATCCCCGCTGGTAACAGTGGGGTCCTTGTGGGGAGAGAAAGCCAATCTCGAGTATCTTGTGGGGCTCAGCAAAGGCACTCCCTTGTCCATACCGTGTGTATCCATGGCTCCCATGAATCCCTGGGATCAGAGGGTCCCCAAACCTTCAGGAACACTGCTGGGCTGGGCCCAGGCCCTGCCTTTGTGCTCAGGATGAGGAGGCTGCAGTTCCACCACAGTGTTCACGTGGGGGATGGCACTTTTCCCTCTCTCTGTCCTCCCTGTCACCGTGCCAGGTCAGACAATGTGCATAGCCCCAGTCATTAAGCCAGATAAATAAAATCACATTGCTCATAATTACTGTGGACAATTTTGTATAATTAGATGTTAAGTGTGGTAGCCACTCTCCTTTATGGCCCTAGATAAGTACCTGCACCTTGACTGAGAAGAAGCCTGGTAGGAAATATAACTGCTTTGTTGCTCTCTGTGTAATTAACTACCATTAAAGCCACTAATTAGATCATAAGTTTTAAATAAGATGCCCTAATTATCTTTGGTACACAGTGAACTGATTTGCCAGGGCAAAGCCTTCCAAAAGTAAAAAAAAAAAATCTTTTGGCAGCTCTCAGGGTTATTTTTCTGTATCTCTAAGTCTGCAAGTTCCAGGCGCAGAAGGTAAATTTGGTGGTTCTTATTGTAGTGGAAAACCCAAACTTGGGGAAGAGGGGCAAAGCAGTGAGTAGAAGCCCCAAAACACAGAGCAGGTGATCTGCAATAGGTGCAAGTGTGTGCACATGCAGGGGACATCCTTTCTTCCAGAAAGGAATGAATTTTGTAGTGATGATCATGTTCTCCATCTGTCTATTTGGTTTTTGTTGGTGACACTAAACTAGAGAGGAAGTTTGGAGGATTTTAGTAAAGCAAAATGTCTCTTAATTCTGATGTGTTTTAGGCACTCTCTGAATTGCTCAGCCAGCAAACTTTCTGATCTGCCTGCCCTAGGAACAGAGAACAGTGTGCACAGCAAAGAGAGCATAATCCAGCAAACACCTGCATCTGAACCCTGATTATATAAAAGTTTTGCCTGGTTGAAGAACAAATATTCCGTGTGGCTTAGCATTCAAAGCTCTCTGACTTTGCATTTCATGAGTTTCTGCTGTTTGAGCAAAGGTGAGGCAAAGCCAAGGCAATTCATGGGGTGAGGACCTGCACGGAGATTTCGTGGTGTAAATTTCAGCCATACAGATGCACTGAGTATTCTCCCTGAGCTTTTCATCCATTCTAATTGGGAGAGAAATGTATGCCAGCCTGGCATTCTACTGTTAGCTCAAGGTTTTAGTTCAATCCCATCTTGAATTTTGAGGAATGACAACCGTGAAACCCTCAGAAAGCTAAAGCAGGAGGCTGAGAAGGCAAGGGAGGGCAGAACAGAGCAGTGGGAAAGAGGGAAGGCTCAGAAAGAGAAACCACATCAAGCCTGCAGCCCATTTTCTGTTTCCCAGGCTCAGGTGAAGCTGGAAAATCCTCAGGGTGGGACTGAGTCAGGGCAGGGTAGGACTGCTCTGAAAAATTAAAACCCTGTGTGGCAGTAGAGTCTTTGAGAGAAACTGAGATACAGCGACAACTCTAAATTGCTCCATAATTTTGTACTTGTAGGATCAACCCTCTGCCTGGCCACAGGTGAGAAGAAGAGCTGTGGTTTGACACCAGCAGTTTCTCCATGGCAGACACAGAGACCTGCTCAGCTTTTGTCCCAATCACTCACAAGCTGGGTTTTTCAAAAATCCTTAAATGAGCCAAAAAGTTCAGACCTCAGACTACTGGCCCTTTCCCTGGCCAGAGCCCTCTCCTACCCTCCCTCAGTGAGTGTCAAATGAGAAGAGTTCCTCTGCTTTCAAATAATCATGGAAACCACCTTCCCATTGCATCCATGGAGAGCTGAAGTGCATTCTTTACAGACCGTGTGCTACAGGAGATTTAACTCCTGCTACAACCTGAAGTCTCCCTGAATAAGGGAAATATGAGGGCATTTTCCCTCATCTGATCTACCATTTGATCCCTCTGCAGATATAACTCCATCAATGCATGAGCCTTCAGGTTTTGAAAGAGGCAAACAACTGAAGATAAATCAGTCTTTCTTTTCCTTCCAGGTTTGCCCATGGTGCTCCAACCCTGCTTGGACCTAATCTGTTAATACTGAATTAGAAGAAGCATTTCAGCTTTCGGAAAGGTCTGAAGATCCATGGCCATTTCTGAGAGTCCTGGGTATTATTTGCCTTTGCTTCCTGCAGCTGCCCGACCCTTTTAGGGGTCTGAGCCATGGTTATAATGTAATGTTTCTTTCCTGTGAACACCTCTGGCTCCCAGGAACACTTTGAAAGGTCAAAGGAAATTTTAAGCAGTCCCTCACTTCTGTTGCTGCACCCAAAAATAAAAATATACATAGAAATACAAAAATAGTCCCTAAATAACAATACTTGGTCACATGCCACCAAGGACCCAACACATTCTGGCATTTCCTCTGGGGTGGGGAAGCTGTGGCTTCCCGTGTTCCATTGATTTGCTGTGTACAGATGTCTGAGACGGTGCTGTTCTTTTATTCTTAAGGCAGCTCCAATAAGAGTCAAATAAAAATTAATCTTACCCACTCCAGAGTGGAACAACCTTCCTCACCACTCCTAATTTTACATAGAAATCTTCAAGTGTTGGAAAAAAAGAAAAAAGGACCCAAACTTATCTGGCTGATTTGTTTTTCTTCTCGCTTGCCCTGCTCCTTTTCTCTCCTATCCTTCCTCCCACAATTTTAGCCTGCCAACCTCTGTGGCTCTCCCTTACCTGCTGCCTGAGCACAGGGAGAGCAGAACCAAGCAGAAAGTTGTGCATATAGGTACAAAAAAAAAAAAAAAAAAAAAAAAAAAAAAAAAAAAAAAAATCACTTTTGGTACAACCCAAAGTCTCACAAGTTATTTGCCATACCTTTAATTCCTTAAATAAATCAAGAGAAAAAATCATCCTGTGTTTTTATCTTCTGGTACTGCCCAGCCACTCAAGCCCAGCTGCTTCATGTCTTTCATAGAGAGCTAAAAGAGTGCAAGAGATGATGTTGTGTTTGTGAATAACCAACACGTACCTATGCCAAGCATACAGAGCAGCAGCAGCAGCAATTCCAGCCCCTTCTGCAGGACTCTGAACTGCTGCTAGGGAACGCTTTTGACACCCTCTCTCAAGGCTGTTGCCTCCTCGAATTTCAATATAAGATTAAATTTGAAATGTGCAATTAATTGTCTAAAAAAAAAATCCTATTTTCTACAATCAACACCAGTCAGTTGAGCCTTTTCTGAACTGCTCCTCTTTATTTGGGGATAGGTTTTAGGACCTTTTGAATAGATACTTTTCCAATATCCCCATGTGCTAATAATAGGCATCACATTATTAGCAGAGTGTATGGATGGGATATTCAATGAAAGGAGCTTTTACAGGGATAGAAGTCAGGAAGAAGCCTCAGAAATAATATTAACTTTTGGAAAACTACCTAATAAAGCATTTTCTTAGAACAGATAGGGCAGAGCTTTTCTGGAAACTTGACTTGTAACACAGAAGCTGAACCTCTGTCTCTCTTAAATAAAGCTTGATATTTAACAAAAATGTGCCACTTTGCAAAATTCCTGCATGAAACCTACCATTTAATTTTGGTAGTGAATGAGATAAAAATCAGAATTAAAAAAGTCAAGGTGTTGGGTTTTTTGTGGGTTGTTTTTTCTTTGGTTTGGGGGTTTTGGTGTTTTTTTCTGTGAGGTTTTTTTTTTGCTTTGGTTTGGGGGTTTTGTTTGGTTGTTTTTGGTTTTGAAGTTTTTGGTGTGGGGGGTTGTTGTTCTGTTTTGTTTTGTGGGGGTTTTTGGTTGTTGGGGTTTTTTTGGCATCTGTTTGTTTGTTTGTTTTCTAGAAACCATATGAAACAAAACTGAATTTGAAGCAGATTCATCCCTGGCCCCACAGCAGTTCTTCCCCTTACATGTCATGCACAGCAACCCAACCAGGCCATCACTTGTGTCCCTCACCTTCCCTTCCTGCCCTACTCACATCAGAGCTGGTTGCACCTTTTGGGGCCTAAATTGATCCCTTTGAAGTTTCCTTAAAAGACTCCCATGGAGCTCAAACAGGTGTGGGATCAAGCTCCATTGCCTCCTGCTGTCACACAGGCAATCACTCAGTGGGAATGAAGGGAGGTGATCCTTGTACATCTGGTTTATAACTCTGCCAGGGACAGGCAGAGCAATTACACACAGTTCAGCCCGGTGAAAGGCTGGGCAGTGAACCCTCTGTGAAGTGCTGGAGTCTGAATATCCTCCAACAATTTCTCCTGTGCTATTAAACGTTCACTTCCCCACTGCCCGAGCAAGATAAGGATGTAGATTCCACAGGCAGCCTGCCCTGTTGTTAGACGGGCTGTCAGCTCCCCAGCACTCCTGCTCGCTGGAGCAGCCCGTGTAATTATAAAGGAAGGGTAATTGAAATAAGGAGAAAGTAACACTTGAAAAGGAAGCAAATGATTCAGAACATGCAGAGCCATCCACCCACATCCGCAGGGTCAGGAGGTCTATCAAGCTTGGAAGCAGAAATGCTTTTGTCTGGAAGGAAAGAAAAAGAAACCCTAATAGGATGCATTTATAATCTGGGACTTCTTGTTTTCTTTTTTTTTTCCTTTTCCTTAAAGCAATCCCTCTCACTTTGTAAAATGAGAAGGAAGGAATGTATTTGAGAGAGAAAAAGCCTCAACCAGAAGCTACAGGCAATGCTAGACAACAAGGAAGGGACCAGGAGAGGAGTCTGGTGCAGATCCCCTTCAAAGGATGTCTCTGCCCAGTCCTCCTGCCTCTTAAATAGACACTTAATCCTACTCTTTCTCCCTCCAACCACATAAAACTCAAGAAAATATCTTTCCTTCTGCCTCCACCATAACAAGCAAAAGCTTCCTCTGAAACCTATTCCTTCAGGATTTGCAGTCCAGGTGTTGCAGCTCCTGTGCCCCAGTTTCTGGCCCAGGTCTGCAAACTAAGCAGGAGCCTCAGAAGCTGTAAATTGACATTGCTCCACTGATCTCAACAGAGCCAAACCCATTTGCACTTGCAGATGATCTGGACCACTGTTTTATAGACCCATTTTCCCCTCTACTGCTTTATAATCACACCCATGCCAGAAGTATTTTAGACTCCTTGTCTCTTTCTGAAAGATTTGAGAGCACCAAGACCCCTCCATTCATGTGACACTAAAAACAGGGAGAGAAACTGGAAAGCTCCAGGTTACCCAGATGAATTTGGCAAAGCCAGAGAGCAGCACAGACCTCCCAGGCCATCGCATGGCACGTGCTTCATGAACACTGGAATATTCTCAAATTTATCTGAAATATTTAAAATATTTACATTTGCTGGACCTTCAAATGCTGCTCTGTTATTAGCCACAGCTTTAACCAGAAGAATCAGCTATCAGTCTGATTTAGTGCATTTTGGCATTTTGAATCCAGTCTTCCCATCCATCCCAGCAGAGCCCAGAGGGAAGGCTCTCAGAAAGTAAAGTTCAAATGTTAAAACCTCTGAAATAGAAAACTCTTATGAGACAAATCCATAACACATAAACCGTGAATTGGAAATCCGCTTCTCCATGATTTTGAACAGCTTAGTTCAGGCATTTCCTCCTGAACATGGCTTTCCCAGGCAACATGGGATAGATTGGATCAGTGCCCATGCTTACCTGGACAGGATTATCTCCCTCTGTTCATGAGACTCCACATTTGGGACAGTTTCCTACCACACAGAGATACAGAACTCGGGAGGAAATTTCCTTCTTAGGTAATGCTTGTAAAGAAGCACTGATGATGTAAGGTAGGGTCAGCCAGCACATTTAGTGCTTTGTGATTATGTACACCAGAAAACTTCTGGCTTTCCAATCATACCTTTTTCATAGTCTGATAGTTTTTTGTTTTAATAAAGAACACACATTCTGGTAACATTTTTTCTTTTTCTCACTTCAGCAACTTTAAATACATATTGTCACAGGTCAAGTATTTTTCCCACCATTCCACTTTAATAATTTGACGGGTCTGTGGGGAATGTTGCCCTTAAGATAGATTATTTGTCCTAGGAGTTAAGAAGAGAACTAGAAAATACCTGCAAATTGTTGGTTTTTTCTGCATAATTGTTTTCCCAGCTGGCACCACTTCTGCTCATCAGCCTTTTAAATCCAGGTGGGATAGGCAGCAGCCCCTTTAGAGAGGCAGGGAGTAGCTGGTTTCTTGACCTGGTCTTTTTGTTTTAATGTTTTTTAGCATTTACTCTCTTCAGGGTTCTATTTTTTATTAGCAATGAATTTTAAGACTTTCTTGAAGTTCTTTCTGTATCTTTTGAGGAGAGTTAGACTGCCTATTATTCAGCTTATTTCTGTTATATTAAAATTTTTTTTTTTCTATCAGGTTTTAGCCTGGAACTAGAAAGCGTTTTATACAGGCTTTGTTTTGTTGAGACCTGAAAAATCCAGGATTTGGTGGAAGAGGGTGCTGGGGAGCAGGGAGCTGGGAAAAGCAGGTCTTAGTTGCTCATGTTTGGTTTGTTTTAGGGGAAGTATTAAGATGAGCAGAGAGGTTTGTTAGTGCCTGAACAGGTCACTCTTACTAATGACTGAAGACCAGGGACTTCTGGTCCACATTCTGAGCCCATCACTAGCACAGGCTGCTGTTTCCCCTGGTATTTAGGATACTTTTAGTAGCTGTTACATGTTCTGGGGGTCATTGAATTGTGGACTGCAAGCCCTTTCCAAAGAGCAGCTCCTCCTCCTTGGGAGGCATCTCTTATTCTGCTTCCTGAAGTGAGGGGAGGTGAAGGATCCCAGGGATGTGCTTCAGGGCTGGGGTTTATTTCCTTTCTGGGGCTCTTCAGGGGAGGTCAGGACTGCTCTGAGATGCGTGGCACAAAGAGCTGGTGTCGAAGAAAACTCTCTCTAAACTGCAAATGAAGAGAGAAGGTGGCTGTGGCACAATCCAGCCAAATTATATTGATAATACGTAGTAATTATGTAGCACTTCACACGATCAGAGCACTTTACAAACATTAACTAATTTACAGCATTTACTGAAAACAGATGTGCTTTTTCTGGGGAAACAGAGGGAAACACTGGCTGTGCTGGCAGAGGGGAGCAGTGACTGGGCTGAAGGCTCTGGTTTGTGGAGGAGCTGGGTGATGGTACAAGGCTCCATGGAGCACCTTTGTAGCTGCCTGTACCTCCTGCTGGACAAGGAAAGGGAAGATATCTTCCTCTTCTATAGTTACTGAGAATGAAGGGTGATTTCTTTCTGCTGAATGATCTTTTAATGACCAAGAAGAACACAGGCTGCAGTTGAAGGCAAAACTGCTCTGCTGTGGTGACCCTCACCCTCTGATAACCATGGAGCAAAGCAGCTGACGGTGCCACACCCTGTCTCTGCGGAGCTACACGCAGGTAAGATTGCTTTGGTAAACCTAAGGCTGTATTCTGATTTTTGAGTCTTGATTTCTGTCTTCATTCTTGGTTTTGTTTGACATCCTGTGTGTTTCTGCCCAGACTTCTGTGCTTGGAACTCCACCAGCTCCACTCACATGGTGCCTTTTATTAAACCATCATTAATGCAGCTATAAATGACATGATGCCAGATGTCCTAGAGAGGCACAATAAGGATGTGACTTTGCCCCTTCACCATGTGTAGCCTGTATGATTACCAAAATGAGAGACTTCCATAGGGAATCACCTTAGAAAGTGCTCGAAGAAAAATCCTACCAGCCATGGGTATGAGAGCACAAATAACTGAAGTTCCTGTGATAATTTCCTTTTCCCTTTCTTGTGGTCAGCCACTGTTTGCTTTGCCTCCTACTTTCTTTGCAGAGTAATTAAAAGAAAGATGTTTACATGGATGAGTGTTTTGCTATCAATACCATCCATATTAACCTTATAAATTAGCCTTTTATGTGGTACTGTATCAAAAGGCTCTTGAAGTCTGATTAAATTATGCTTTACTTCCTTGCCCAGTCCCTTGTCATTGTCACCTCCTCAAAGAAACTAATCAAGTTTGTTAGGCATGACCTCCCGTTAGTAAATCCAGGACAACTCTCTAAACAGTCTGTGCTTGCCAAGTATGCTCTGATGTCCCTGAGCAGGGAACGTGGACTTCTGCACAAATATAGAGATTTTAATGCTGTGTTTTTTAGTGCTGTGGAGGGAGGGGTAAAGCTTGTGGGACTGGAGGGCAGGATCTGGCTAAAGGATGAGGGGTGTGTTGAGGCAGGAGGGGAATCCTTGCAGCACCATGGGTGTGGGTTAAAGATCATCAAAGATGGTCACAAAACGCTGTGGGATGCTCCAGCAGCGTTGCAGCCTGGTGTTGAACGGGAAGAGCAGAGAAGAAAATGGGAATTGTGATGCTCCAGGGCTGGGCTGTGCCACAGAGCACGGAAGGGAGGTGGGCAGAGCCAGGGGATTTGGCGGTGCTTCGGTGGAAAAACTGAACCTTGGAGCAGAGATAAAGGAGATTGAGGGGATGGGTGGTGGAGCAGTGCAGGCTGGAAGGCTCCAGGGTAGGGCAGAGCAGGGAAAAGGGCTGGGAGTGCTGGTTTCTGGCAGTGCTGCAGTGCAGAGGAGCTGTGTGGAGCCGGGGGAGGGAATGCAGGAAGGGAGCCTCGTGGAATGATGCAGTGCAGAGAAAGGAAGAGGGAAAGCTGTGCTGCAGATCCTAGAGCTCAGGTAGGATGTGGGGAAAGAGGAAGGACTGTCTGGATGCTGAAAGGCTGGGGCACAACAGCTCTCGGCATTCATTTCCCTCTACCAAGCACAGCAGGAGGGAGACAATATTTTTTAGGGAGGCTCAAAAATAATTTATTTCATAAACTAGTCTTTCTATTTTATTTTTAAAAATAATTGGGATTTTTTCAAGCTTTTTTTCCTTCCCTGTGAGGGTAAAATTTGATTTGACATATGACTCTTGTGTCATCAAATGACTCCAGGATCTGGGGCTTTAGAAAAAAGATGAATGATAGTATTTGCAGATGTGAGTTTAGGAAGCAGAGTCACAGTAACAGCAGGAGCAGAACTGTGTTCCTTTGATACTTGAGTGACTGCTTCCTTTAATTTCAGTTTTCACTTTCATTATGTATTTTGTTCAAGAAACTACTCTTTTTTTGCTTAAAACTGCTTTCACCCAGTCTTGCATAAGATTCTTCCATTTTTGTGTGGTGCTATAACAGATTTACTGGACAAGGAAAGGTTCAGTGTTGCTACAGAAATGCAAGAGGTCCTAATCAAGCAGGTTCTTTTCCAATTACAGATGTATTTATTTTGCTTTTTGTGTGTTAATGCTTGGGTGAAATTTCAGCAGAACTTGAAGTCAACCTACTTGAGGTCAGGAGACTCTCATTATTCTTTTTTACTTGATTTCTGTTTCCTTTCAAATATCTCGAGGGGCTTTCCTGCATTAAAGACTGAGGGGTTACAAATTCCAGTTTTAGGAGAAAGGCTCTACTTGAGGGACAGGAACAGATTTTGAAGCACAAGTGTGTTGCTTCCTCCTATAGCACTTGTCACAAATCAAGACATTCACTGAACAAAAAATGCTGAGCCTTGGAAGTTACTTAGATTTTAAACTTAGAAGAGAAATGTGAAATGTGTTTTAAAATATCACATGAGATCTGTGTGAGGATATCTGGTGGTGTGGTGGGCCGGAGCTCTGCTGAGGATGCAGAAAGACAAGAACTGCTGATGGAGCTGGGACTGTGGGCATCAATTCCAGAGTGGCATCTAAACACTGAAAGGACTGTTACCTTTTCCACGTGCCCCAATAGATGTCAACCCATCCCAAAATGTTATCTTGCACCTGAAATGCTCCACTAAATTTTGCCTGGAAGTGCCTAGCCTCCCTCACTATGTTTCCGGATAAGAAGTGGTATTTCCCCTAATTAATTCTGATGTTTTGAAGTTCTAGTTGCTCATGGCTGAGACAGTTTCACCAGGAATCAGCACAGATGTAGCTCTGTTCAAGCAACACCCTTAGAAGCAAACCCAGTGTTGTCTGAGAGCAGGTCTGTACAACCAGCTGGGAAAAGTGCTGTTATTTGCTGCCACCTCCCAGAATTTACAGCTGGAACTGTTATTACTCCCTGTCACAATGTCCCAGATTGTCAGAGGGACCACTCCCCTGGAGCGCTAAGGCTGTTCTGCAAGGAATTATCTCGGACCCTTCCAACAGGTTGGAGCGTGAATCGCTGTCATCTCACCCAAACCCTCCTGAAAGGGGAGCAGGAAATGCTCAGCTGATTATTTGGTTGGATCTGGAAAAAAAGCTGGGAGGTTGATCCCTCAGTTGATTATTTCCCGGTTTAAACATTACCCAGGTCTTTCCTCTATTCAGCTGCCTGCCTTCCTTATTCTCTCCTCACCGGGATTACAGATAAGAAGATGGAGTGCTCAGTGAAAACTGAGAGGTTTTGTTGGTAGATCTGCTCATCTATCAAAGTCCAGGCTGCAGCCTTTTTTAAATTGACTCTGCTACTTTTCTTCTTTCATAAATTACTCTAAAAAAATAGAGACAAAAGGCTGCCAACTGTGTTAGTTCCTGGAAAAATCCTTCTTCTCTTTAATATACAACTCTTGAGAGACATTTAAAAGTGAGATGCAGCCATGTGTGAATGCCTGCATATATAGAGCCATATCACACCAAAATTTCAGCAGCTCACACGCTGACTTCACTGCAGATTGCAGGGGGTTTTTTTCCCAAATGATGCTTGTTTCAGGTTGGGGAGATCTTTGTGGTCAGCCCTTCAGAGACAAGGCTCTTCACTCACCCACACTGACTGCATCATCCAAGGGGATATTGGCACGCAAATCTACCAACTCTTCCCAGTTATTTCAGCTTGTTTGGGCACAGGAGGTTTGCAAACATGTTGTTACCATGTCTGCAGCCTTGTGGTTTGGGGACTTTGCTATAAAGACCAAAATTCAGAATTTCTTTTCGTATTTATCTATTGCCATTTCCTAGGAGCTTTTCTAAATCTTGGGAACTCTGCAGAAGAATGGGTGTTTCTTCTGGTTCTACCCATGTGCACACCTCTGCAAAGTCCTGTTGCAATGGAAATTCCATGAAACACTTGTGGCCATGGCACTAGCAGTGTGGGATTGTTGCTGTACTTCAGGTCCTTTTCCAAATGTGGTGGCAGGAATTCAGCTGGTAGCTCATAAGAAAAACCCAGAGGCAGCTGTTGGTCAGAGCATGGCCAGTCTGGAGGTTCACTGATAAAAATCTTACAGCTTCTGAATGCTTAGGAACCACTCTGGCCTCCAAAATATGACCCAACATGCCAGTCCACAGAATTGGGTTTTCTTGCCATTTCCTCTCTGTCTTTCCCCACTATTAAGTTACTGCTGCTGTCAAACATCCACAGGGAGATGGGAGCACTGAATTGCTCATCTCTCTGCTGGAACAGGTGGTGATTCACATGTTCTTTAAAACTTGAAGTCACTATTTCTGTTTTGCCGTTCTTTGTCAGAGGATTTCTTTCATTCCTGGGATGTTCCTATTAAGAATCTTCATTCACTGTCATGGCACCACCTCTCAATCTTTTGCTTTAACATATTAATTGTCTTTATCTGCTCTGAAAACAGACTTTTAAGTGACTACTTTGACCTCTCTGCGCTCTCATTTGTGCTGGGCTCTAACATGATGCAGAATCTCAGCAGCAAAGCACCGGGCACCTGTGATATGAGGCTGAGACCCTCCAGTGAGATGAACAGAAAAAAAAAAGGCTAAGCCAAAGTATTTTAAATTCTTGATTTTTAATGTCACAGGGAGTATATGGGAAACTGATGATGAGAGGGAAGCAGAAACAAGAATTCTTGTTTCCTTAAAGTATTTGCAGTAACTGGCAGGACTGGTCCTAGGACACAGTTCGGTTGATGCTGTGCTGTGCATGACAGCAGTGCCCTCAGCTCTGTTTAACTTAATACATTAACTTAGTTAATACATTAACTTAGAAATTTCTGAAAAACAGAGGGATGGGAGCAGAGCCTGAACCAAAACTTTCCAGCTGGAACAGTTGCTTATGTTCTCATGGGCATTTTCTCTTTGTCCCAGAACTTCAATCCCCCTTTGCCAAGCAGCAGTGAGAGGACATTGTCAAGTTTGCTTTCATTTTGTCACCTGAGGGAGGCACAGCCCTGCTCAGCTCCCCCATCACAGTGGAAAGGAGCAGTGTTTGGGCTCACACTTTGTTCTGATTTGGGAGAGCAGAGCAAAAGGAATAAAACAGGGAAAAGGGCGTCAAATATCCAAGGTGTGCAAAGGAGTGGGGAGTAGTCATTACAGAGCAACAGATGGGAAGAGAAAATTAATTCATCTTTTGCCTTTAAGGAATAAATGAGATACTTGAGTGTTTGTTCCCTCAAATTTGCTTTCATTAAACCCCATTGTTTGAGAGCACAAGACAGAGATTTAACCTGCAGCAGACATAAAAGGAGAGACTGGCATTTGACCTGACTGAAGAGTTGGCACCTGACTCCCAACTCTTGTGGACTTTCCTTGTAAGTGCTCCAGAAACAGGCTGAGACTTTTCTCTTCTCAAAGTAGTTTTATCCTTCAGAGCTGCTCTGTGCACTGGAGGCGTCAGCCCAGGCTCCTGGCTGCCAGCCTTCCCTCTGTGCCCATGTCACAAGATTGGTCCCCTTCATCACACGGTGTCACCTCACCCCCTGCCTTGCCACCACCAGGGACTGATGTCTGCGTGCAGTGGGTTTTGTCACAAATCTTGATTGCATTTTATGCTCCAGTGCGTTCAGTTTACAAGGGCAAAACCCCTCTTCTCTTGGCACTTTCCCTTCCCTTTTCACCAGGCAGCCCTCCCTTGCAGAAATGGGTTTTCCAACAGGAACAGACATGCAAAGTGAAAGTTGCTTTCTCTTACCTGGTGTGGAAGAAGATTTATTTTTCTTGCTTTTTGCCCAGTCCAAGATGACAGACCAGCAGAACTGAAAGTATTTGTCAGACAGTTTTTCAGAATATTTCTTTTCACTAAACATTGAAAAAATTGTAAAGGTGAGCATCAGAGTGGGGAACTCATCTGTGTTACCAATGAGGAAGATTCATCCTTTTTAGCTGTCATGAAGTTTGCAAAGTTGCTTATGTTGGCTTTGGTTTCATTGTCAGTCGACTTAGTTCCAGTTGAGCTCTTCCATTTAAGCTGTTAAACAAATGAAAAGCAAAATTGTCACTTTTAAATAGAGTCCGCACATAATCACATTTTGAAATGGTCCTCTGTGGTAGGAGCAGGAGTTGTGTGCATTATGATATTGAATTTTAAATAATATATTACACAAAATAGCTTCCAATTTGATTTGGGAGGGATATATTTTCATGAATTATTGAGTATTTGATTATTGTAGAAAGCCTCTGCTGTTATGCACTGAAACTGTCACTCTCCCAGGCCTATGATAGATGAGTTTGGTTATCAATATTTAAAGTTCCGGTCAGCCCGTGTGCCTGGCTGCTGATACCGGTGACACGGACTAATCAGCAGTAATGTATATGTGCCTCCTGTCTCTTGTTTGCCAGGCAGAGCTGGAGCAAATTGAGTGGTGAAGATTCCCAAGTGATTTGTGGATGGGTTTGTCATTCTGAGCAGAAGCCCCTTTGACACCACTGCATAGAAATGAGGTGGAGAGAAGTTTGCTGGGCTCTCGGAGTGGAGGTGAGCGGAGCCCAGCAGGCAGCAGATAGGAGCCTTTCTTTTCTGGGGTGATAAGAGCTGAGCAGCATTTACAGATGTGAGTATTTAATGTGAAAAAGAGAAACTGGCAAGCATCAAGGGAGTAAAATTTTACTGTCATCCACCAAAATATTCTGAGTTGTTGAATATGAGCCTGAACTTCCTGGAGGGCTGTTAACCCCAAAGACACCTTGGACACTTGTGCAAGTAGGACTAGGACTTTTTAAGGTCTTTGAAAACCCTGTATCTTTCTGTGGAGAAGCAGCCTGCCTGCACAGGACCTTTATTTCTATTGGTGTGTCCACTCAGAGGGTTGTGAGGGAGATTGCTAGCAGAAATACTCCTGATGCACTTCTAAAGTATTATGCAAACCAAGTATTATGCAGGAATGAAAGGGTTTGTCATCTGCTGCTTGAAAAACAAAGCCCGGTACTGAGTGACCTCTGTCCCTCATGCTATATGGTGTGGAGATGACAATGACTCCAAACATGTTCATTAAGGCAGACCCAAATTGCCTGGCTCCAGTGGGAATGCTGCAGGAGAAATCTGCACCCAGAAATTTGCAGTGCTGGGCTGTGATTGCAGGCAGGAGAGAACCAAAATAAAAGAAGCACTGTTGCAGTTAACGTGCTGACTTGTACGTGTCTAATTAAGGCTGGATGTGCCAGTGGGTAACAACAAAGCAGATGACAAATACTGTGGTAACTGTCGCTCCGTGGAGTCCCTGTAAGAATTGCAGAGCACTGTGATTTGGTTACCTGCTTTGCAAAAGGGGTATTTAGATTTAATTCAGTGATTTAGCTGAGATCAGAGGCTAGAGCAAAACCCAACAGTTTAATTTCTGTAGCTCTTGTATAAGAATGGCTCACAGCTTTGTTTTCAAAAGGGAAGAGAGAAGTAGGAGAAAGGAGAAGTTGTTGCTACACAAGTGTTTAAAAAGGTGAAAAGAACAATTCAACTTTGTTTCTTAAAGCAGGATGCAACTCTTATATTATGGGACAGAGGAAGCCAGAAAAAACCCCTGGCTTGTCCTTGCGTTACTCCTGTATTTAGTAGGCGTGTGTTAATCATAATCAACGATAAACTGCAGCACACAAACGCACCCATCCCGAGCCCCTGGTGTCCTTGGGAAGCTGTTAAATATAGCCTAATCAAACAGAATCTGGTAATCACTGGAGAGGCTGCACCTTGGCAGCTGCTGAAAGGTAGCAAAGATGTCACAAACCACATCAAAATCACCATGGCTGTTTCAGTCCCCGGGTTCAGCCCTTTTTGAACGACCTCTTTCATTCTCCAATTCCGTGCAGAAAGATCTCAGAGCAGGTTGTGCTCCTTCATTTGTGGGTGAGCAGAGAGCTGGGGCAGCAGGGCAGAAGCAGGATGGTCTAGAGGAGAGTGATGGCTCAGGAGGGTAAAGATTCATTTTGTAATGGCCCCATTTCCCCCTTCTTTCTTCTCATTTCCCTTTCAAGAGTCTCATCTTCTCTCCTAGAGAAGGAAATATCTTTGGGTAGAGCTGTAAAACCTTTATCATTTCTGCTCTCTCTCTCCAGAGATGTTTTCCCTCTTGCCACTGATTGCAGTTAAGTTCACAAAAGTTAAACCTGTTGCAGGTTAGGAGATTCAATGAATCTGAAAAGCTTGGTGTGGTCTGAGCAAGGATTCTCAGGGCATGCTGTACCACAGATGTTTCTCTGTAACTGCACACCTCCTTAGTCCAGATCCTTCCTTCACCTCCCACTCCTTCCTTGCTATTATTAGATGGATTTATTCTGTGTCTGGGGTCAGTTCTGGCTGTATTTGGTCCATTTGCATAAGCCTGCAGTAAGGGAAGGAGCTGACAGGGAAGTGTTCCTTTTGTTGCTCTTAGTCTCATAATTCAGCTCACAGCTGTGCTTGGCCTTTGAGGATGGCAGGTTTCCAGCTGATGTGCTATAATAACATGCACACAGGTTTCATACTTAAAAATTCACAGAGGATGAATAATTACAGTGTCCTGCCCAGCAGTGTGGTTGGTGACACATCCTGAAGAGCCTCGCTGACCTGAGATGTCTTAGAGACCAGGGAAGGGCAAAGATGCCATGAGCTTTTGTTTCCTATTAGCTTTGTCGACTCAGAAGAGGCCAGGTTGTGCCCCCAGGTGACTAGCAGGGGCACAATAAAATCTAGAATTTCTCAGTTTCCTTGCTCATATCCCTTATCTTCAGGTAGGTTTTAAAGAAGACCACCTGCATTTATAACCTGCTGTGGATCCTGCCTGGCTTCATCAATAATGTATTTCTTAGCTGTTTTCCTGACTTTGGGGAAATGTGAGATTTGCCTCTTGAATACTTGTGATTGGATTCATCTCTGGTTCCTAGACAAGATCTGGGACAGCTTTTATCTTCACTTCATTACAAGGGTTGTCATTCATGCCTGAGAAGTGACAAAGCCATCCCTTTCCCTTCAGCAATGCCTGGCCTCTGCTGTCACAGTTTGCCCTGAGCAAATCAGCAGCTTCTGCGAGGGGATACTTTTCCCCCGTGTCGCACTAAATATTTTTAAGAAAATTCTTCCTTCCCTGTTGCACTTTCCTGGATGTACTGGGACTACTGGGTTGAAACTTCACTAGTTTCAAGAACATCTGAAGAGACTCTTAGTCCTGAAGTTATGTACAAGGACAAGTTAGAGCTTCTAGAGCAACTGGGGACCCTCTTAGCTCTCCTTATTATCAAAAGCCAGGTTAAAAGGTCATCCCTTGATGTACTTTGGAAGAAGAATTCCTAAAGTCCTGTCAGGATCATAAATCCCTTAAGAATTTGAATCCATACACCTACTGTCCTGCAATACGCTGATGCTGCTTTGTCTTGGAGTATAAGAGGCCTTGGGCAGTAACTGTGCAAATAACATTGTCTAGTATTGTTCTAATCGCTCATGTGCACTCAGCTTAGTCCTGTAGCTATAAATATTTCAGCCCTGTTCCTCTTACCTGGGTTCATTAAGCACTTAAAGGCTCATAAGTGAGGCAGCAGTGAGGGAAGCAGACCCCAATCACGCTCTGCAGAGCACCAGAACTTCTGTGCTGCACCACAGCGTTTATCAAATGCTCTGCCTGGCTGTGGAGATGGCAGTGGTTGAGCAGTGTTTAGGACACCTTAACTCCACTTCTGTGCTTTAATAGATCCTGCTTTAGTGTACAATTTCTTGCTGCCTTAAGAGGAATTTCTGTTGTTCCTTTTCTCTTGACTTGCCTGAAATATGCACAACCTTAACTACAGTTTAAACCAGGGCGTTCGGGCTGCCTGGCTGGGAACCCAGCTCTCTGTCCCCACACGGTAACTCGATGGATTGAAACACAGAAATACCAGCCGTGTTTGAATGCTCATGGGCCATTTCCTAGCAATTAAGGGAGAGAAATGAAGGCATGAGGCTTTTCCTACAAGACATTAACCCCAGCTGCCCTTTGACTATTTGGGAAGCAGGCTGCGGTTGATGTTACTTTAACACAGCTGCAAAGGACACGTGTGGCAAAACAATTGGAGTAGATACTTATATCTCTTAAACGTGGGGTTTTTTTCCTTTGTTTGTGGATGTTTGGAGTGATGCTCCCTTATGCAGGTTGAAGCCTAGGTGTTATCATGGACCCATTCTGGTGGAGGAATTCCTTGGGTGGTCTGGAGAGCGAAGCTGTTGCTGTTTGAGTCGTTCTGGTTATGATGGTGGTGGTTGTAATGAAGGAAAAACCTCTCTGTGGATCAATCACAGCCATAAATCCTGTCTGTGCTGCAGGGATCACATGGGATCTTCTCCAGGGAAGAGTCTCCTGGGGAGTCTCCTCTGAGAGATCAGGAGCAGACCTGATGTTTTCTCTTTGAGAAGGGACAGTCTACTGATGGCACAAAGTAGGGAGAGTTTTATTTGCTGGGGAAAGTGCTGACTGGGCCATCAATCAGCTCTCATACAAGCCTGGAGTTATTAATAAAAAACCTGGTAATCTAACACCTGCTCTCAATCTTCCTTTCGGAGGGCATAAAAAGCCACAAGATCAGCCTCAGCAGTTTTGTGCATCTCCTGGACTTGTTAAATCTCTCTCACTTCCTTTAACTCACTTCCTGAAATCTTAAGCATCGATGCTTTATGCTCTGCCTTGTAAATGAAGCCTGTTATTATCATTGAGATAGTGATTTTATGGCATAAATAATGAGCTGAAACAGGGGAAGAGGCGTTGTGTGGAATTACTGCCTGAACTGAGATGGAAATAATCAATATGTCCTCACTTACAAATCTCATCTGCATGTCGGCTCCATCTCCCTGCCTGTCTCACTCTCAATTCATTGCACAGGAGGCCAAATAAAACATGCTGGTGTCATTGATCTGGTTTATTCATAGCTGGAGATAGAAATGCATCATTCAAAATTAATGGAAGGCCTTCTCCTTACTGCCCCATCCTGATGGGAGTATCCTGCACCCCAGCATGGCTGGAGGATAGAGGGGGGGATTCAAGATTCAGGGTTCATCTCTGGTGTTTGGAACCTGCATCACCATGTTTGCTCCTATCACATGTGGTAGAGAAAAAACAAAAAGGTTTTTGTTAGGTTACTTCATCTTATCCATCATTTCCTATTAGTGAGAAGCTTGCAGTGGGACCTGGGTCTGCAATTTTAGTAGTTTGGTCTGGAGACATTTGAGAATTAACACAGGGCAGGACAATAATGGCTTAAATTGGGTATTTGTAGCATCCATAGAGGAAACTGGACTCATGATACATTGAATATATTAAAAAACCCCTTAGACGTGGAACTTGGTGTTAGAGGAAGTGCTTATCAAATAGCGGGTTTGGACATGAGCAAGTGGAGGAAAAGCCAGCACTGAAAATATTACACTGGGAGGGAGAAACCCTTGTGTCTCTCCCCACTTGCAGCTCCCTCTGCCCCTGTGAGAAAGTTCTGGTTCTATTTATATAGGAACACCTGGAGAGAGCTGGGAATCTGTCTTCATCTATTAATGATAAGAAAAGCAGCAAAGTAGCGCAAAAATGCCCACGTTGTGGTTTGACATTGGCCAAACGCCAGGCACCCACGAAAGCTGCTCACTCACCCTCCCCTGCCATATCTGGGCAGAGGAGAGGAAAAAAATTAATGAAGGGTTCATGAGCTGAGAATAAGGACTGGGAGAAAACACTCCAAGGGCAAAACAGGCTCAATGTAGAGGTACAAAATTAATTTGTTACTAACAGAACCAGAGGAGGATAATGAGGAGTAAAACAAGCTCTTAAAACACCTCTTCTTCCCGCAACCCCCCTCCCTCCTTCCCACCGACAGCGCAGGCAGACAGGGCATGGGAGTTTTGGTCAGTCCATCACCGAGATTTCCTTCCGCTGCTCAGGGAGTGGAGGTGTTCCCCTGTGAGACCATGGGGTCCCTCCCACGGGACACAGCTCTCTGTGAACTTCCCCGGCGTGGGTCCACTCTCATGAGCAGCAGTTCTCCCAAAACTGCTGCAGCGTGAGTCCCTCCCACAGGCACACAGCCCTCCCAAAACTGCTGCGCCGTGGGTCACTCTTCCACGGGGTGCAGTCCTCCAAGGACAGGCTGCTCCAGCCTGGAAGCAGGGCCCTCTATCCACTGGGTCTCCCACTGGATCACAGCCTCCTCCAGGCATCCACCCACTCTGGTACGGGCACCTTCACCATGGGCTGTGGGTGGATCTCTGCATCCTCGTGGATCCCCATGGGCTGCGGGTGGATCTCTGTATCCCCCGTGGATCCCCAGGGCTGTGGGAGGATCTCTGCATCCTCGTGGATCCCCAGGGGCTGCGGGTGGATCTCTGTATCCCCCGTGGATCCCCAGGGCTGTGGGAGGATCTCTGCATCCTCGTGGATCCCCAGGGCTGTGGGTGGATCTCTGCATCCCCCGGGGATCCCCAGGGGCTGCAGGGGCACAGCTGCGTCACCATGGTCATCACCATGGCCTGCAGAGGAATCTTGGCTCCGGTGCCTGGAGCACCTCCTCCCCCTCCTCCACTGACCTTGGTGTCTCTGTGTTGTTTCCCTCACATGTTCTCACCTCCTCCTCTGGCTAGAAAAAACTGTGTGTACCCCACTTCATTTTGATTTTCTTCTTAAATGTGTTATCACAGAGGTGTTACCATCATCTCTCATTGGCCCAGCCTTGGCCATTGCCAACCCACCAGGGATTGGCTCTGCCAGACATGGTGGAAGCTTCCAGCAGCTTCTCACAGAAGCCACCTCTGTGGCCCACCCCCCCCGCCCCTACCAAAAACCAGGCCGTGCAAAACCAACACAGACCATGTGCTTTAAATGCCCCAACAATGCCAGAGAAACCCCTTCCTGGGGGCCTCAGAGGAACTTTTTTGTTGCTGCCACCTAATTCTCTTTAAGAAACGTATCTGATTTGAAGTTCAGCTGGATGAAAAGAATTATTTGGGATTTGCATCTAATGGATTTATGGCAAAGTGTAATTAAAAGGTGAGAACCTGAGCTGGTCTTCCATTTCTTCCATGGTCAAAATGACTGATCCACCTGCAGCACTGCTGTTTGTCTTATTGGTTATTTGGCAAAGAATTTGCTGAGGAGAAAATACTCCTTAGAAAGCAGTTTTCTTTTTTGGGTATCTCATCCATGACCTAGTTAAAGCTTGCCTATTGATCTTGGAGGTGGAGAGCAAAGAAAATAATCTATTGGATCTTTTGCTTCTGAGGGGAAGGAAATTTGGTTAGTAAGCACAGCTCTGGAAGAGTTTCCACTCTTGTTTGCTTTGTCATGCCTTTTTCTCTCCTCAGCTCTAGTCGGTATGACTGTTGAATCCCAGGGAGTCTTTTTACTCTGATAATCCAGTATTTATGCAGAGGAAAACATGGTCTTGCAGTGTATAAGATCTTCACTCGCTATTTAGTCCTTTGCAGCCAGTTTTGAGATGTTGCAAACCTGAATCTGTCCAGCCATAACGGTTTTACAAATGGAGTAAAGGCAAAAGGAGATCAAGGGAAAACAGCTGAGGAAAAGCCAGTTATCTCTTAATGATAGAGAGGCTGGAAATGGTTCAAGTTGCTCTTCCCTCTGAGAGGGAACAAGATCTGAAAATAGTACAGGGAGCTGAAGACGCAAGTCACATTTACAGGACTGAGCTGGCTGCCAACAGGCTCTCACCAGCAAAGCCTAATTACCTTGGCAAACAGCAGCACCAGGACCTGGGTTCTTCCCACCCACATCAAAGCCCCTGTCCTGCCCCCAGAGCTGCTCCCAGGCTCAGATTTCCTGGATCACTGCAGAGAAGCAAGCCAGGCCCTCTGGCATATTGGAAAACCAGCTCTCAGGCACAAGTAGTTCAATAATTGCTCCGCCAATTGTTCTTTTCTTTAATTTACTGTGCCCAGTACATATAGAGTATTTTAAGAGTTTCTCTCTAAACATCTGTCTTATTGGGAGCCAAAACCTTGGCCTCTATGGTAGATCTTAAGCTGGAATAAAGCAAGTGATACAGTTCAGGTGCTTTCATGGAGAGCTTGGCATGGGAAGCTGATAAAACACTTTGGTATCCAGACAAGCTCTTATTTCTTGGATCTCAAAATATTTTCTAGTTTAATTTCATCTCTTTCAAGCTCCGCTGACTTTGATTTCTACTGAACTTTAAAATTAAGTGGAAAACTAAGGGTAAGGACTAGCACTGAGCATTTTCCCATCTCCATTGTGTGAGCACTTGAATACAGCAAGGCAAGAGGAAGATACAGCGGAGAAGGGAAGGCAATAACCGTGAATCACAAAGTTTGCTCTTTCCCTGTTTTTATGTTAGTGCTTGTCAGAGTAAATCAGTGCCTTTGCTAGGTCTGCTGGAAGGCAGCCCCCTTGGCTGGAGCCTTCCCCTGCTCCCTGTAGAGTGCTCAGGATCCATTAAGGAGCTGAAGGACATGTTTTGAGGGAAGCTTCATCCTTTAACATGTTTAATGTTGTTGTGAGTCTTAGAGAAAAGTTAAGTTGGGAATCTTTCTACTTTGTGTAGCTTTCTAAGCAATTTTCTCCCTTATTCCCTAATTTAAATTAAATTAACCCGTCATCCAGAAGGGGCCCGCTGCCAGCTGGGACTTTATCACATATCAGGTGTGTGAGCATTGGGCTTCTGAGGAGTTTTAGCAGAAGTGAGCTGTGCCTAGGCACCAGCTTTAGTCTACCTGAGGCTGGCTTTGCATTCCAGCCTGGCACACAGCCTCCTCTGTGCCATTAACCTGACACGATGTGCTTCAATCCAAGACAGTTCCATAGAAATGATGAAATTTAATTTTAATTTTAATTTTTTATTTTTTTAATTTTAATTTTTTTTGAGGTTGCAATTAACAAAACATAAAATTTTCATTGCAACCAACCCTGTATTGAGTTTTTTTTACAATTTGTTTGAAATATCTAGAATCACAGAATCCCAGAATGGTTTGGGTTGGAAGGGACCTTAAAGATAGTTTTGTTCCAAGCCCCTTCCATGTTCAGGGACACCTTCCACTGTCCCAGGTTGCTCCAAGCCCCATCCAGCCTGGCCTTGGACACTGCCAGAGATCCAAGGGCAGCCACAGCTTCTCTGGGCACCCTGTGCCAGGGCCTCACCACCCTCACAGGGAAGAATTTCTTCCATGTATATTTGGAGAAATGAATGCCAGCAGGGGCATTGTTAGACAGCAGAGTGAATACGACAATTAATCCTGTGGATTTTAGCCTTTCTTTTATGAACCAGTCTTAGGAAATTACTTTGAAAACAAATCTTTTTGAATAATTTCCCTATTTCCCTGAGTTAATTTTTACTATTAATAAAACTGCCTTTTATAAGTGTTTGAGCACTAGAAAACATCAGGTGGGCTTGTAGAGATATTTTAAGGATAATCCTTTGAGTTATATTTTGCTTTCATGAAGCTATCATAACCCCTGTAAATGTCAGTGGAAATTAGGTAGTTATATTAATGGAGGCTCTCCCCTCCCTTCCTTGTTCTTAAAGGTGGGATTTTTGCATCAGTGATTCAAAAGCAAGACTGAATTTCATCAACGTTTCCACTGAAGGAGCTTTTGCTTGTCTGAGATCTGCTGGCAAGCAGCAATTGTTTAGAGGGGCTCCTTACAATCTAATTTACAATGAAACAAACTCAAATAATATGCAAAAATAAAATTAAAAAGTGCATCAATTAACATACAAAAGTAGAACTACGACACATTCAGCTTTAACAGCTCCTCAGAGAGTACAGCAGTCCATGGAAGGGAAACAATACTGAGCATGCAAAGTGAGCAGGGGAAAGGAATGGGAAAATCCTCTTAGACAGACAAAACCAAAGAAGATTTTAGAATGAACTTTGAAGGTGAGATGCAAAACCAGGCTAATAGTCTTTGGAAAATAGTCTGTGCCTAAAAAAAAAGCGTGGCTTTGTGTTGGCTGGACAGAATGTTGTATGGAATGTCTAGGGCTGTTACTGGGAATCAGTCTCGTGTTGGCAGCTGAAGTCACAGCTGAGTGTAGATCCCAGGGTGCTGGTCCTGTACATCTTCAAAGGCGTCATTATTGCACTGAGCAACTCAGAGACTGGAATTTTATATATTTTCTAAAAGCCAGCATGAGAAAGACAGACATTGGTATTGCCCCACTGCCAGAGCACAGACTTCACCTCAGAATGATGGAATGGTCAGGCTGGAAGGGACCACAGTGGGGGCATCTGATCAGCCTTCCTGGTCCAGCAGGGCCATCCCAGAGCACCTGGCACGAGACTGTGTCCAGGTGGGTCTGGAATAACTCCACTGAGGGAGACTCCACACCTTCTCTGGGATCTGTTCAGGTCCCAGTCACTGCACAGGGAATAAGTTTTGCCTCCTGTTCAGGTGGAACTTCCTGGGCACCAGTTCCTGCCCATTCCTCTTGACCAATTGCTGGGCCCTTCAGAGCAGAGTCTGGTTTCTGCTCTGACCCCTCCCTGCAGACATGGATGAAATCCCCTCTCAGCCATCTCTTCTCGAGGCTGACCAAGCCCATCTCTCTCAGCCTCACTTCTCCCCAGGCCTGAACTAGAAGCTGTCACTCGTCTAAGCCTGTGCCTTACCATGGTGCACAAAGCAGGGACATTGTGTTCTCCTGCAACCTTACAAAAGCAAGAAATCTCTGGTTTGGGGTGTATCCCTCAGAAAACCAGGCAATAGGTTGTGTTGGCATGACTATAAAGCACAAGGGTAACAACGACCTCTGGAAAGGAGGGAGGACTCTGGGTGTTGTGTAAATGTGGGATACCTGTGGAAGTGCCGCCATCCTCACTTGAGGTGGTGCTGTCTGCACCACTTTATTCCAAAATGAGCTGAATCCACCTCTGGGTGGATCAGCCAATTACTTAAAACTCTTCTGCTGGATTCAGGAGGATTACAAGCATGGGAGCACAGGAGGGTTGGCTTTGTGAAGTCTGCAGGGAAGGCAAGGGGGGAAGGATTTTTTCGATATGTAGCCAAGCCCCAAAGGAAGTGCATTGGTGCTTGTCTGAATGTTAAGTGCTTGATTAAGCACTTTGCTGAATCAAAGCCTTAGATCATTCCTGTAGGCAAGGATTGTGTCTGTATTTTTATCTCTCGCACAATGCATTAATACATTCATGTGTTTTTCAAATTGCATCAGATTTTTTTACTGGGTGTTTTGGTATTAAGCATAGCTTCTAGGGGTCCTGAAAAGTCTTGGATGGCAGTCATAATGTGACTGTGCAATATATACAACTTATAAGGAAGTGATAATTAAAGTTTATGCCACATTTATATTTCCTGCAGACCTCACTGACCACTTTGGACAATTAATGACCCAACACACCTTTTTTAAGGTTCTGGGAGCATTTACTCAATGTCAGACTTTGTTTCAGGACATTTGTTTTATTAATTTCTCCTTCTTCTATTAGTATTTCAACCCAAATTCCACTTTCCTTTTCCCTTTTGCTGTATAGAATGTACAGAAATGGGGTTCCTGCTTTACTCACAGGTGCCTGCAATTCAATGAATGACTGAACGGTCTTTATAGAAAAGGTTTGCAGTAGGCTTTAGGATCTGTCTGCTTGAGAAGCACTGTGTATTATGTGTTGTTATTAATATTGCTCATCATGCTGAAATAGTTACCTTTTCCAGATGAATCACCACTGGCATAGCATTATTCAGGATATTGAAACTACCAGAAAATAGTATTTTTCTAGGAGTAATATTCCCTCAGCACATTAGTTAGTAAATGTCACACACAAATTGCTCATGATTTCCCTTAGATCAAAGGAATATTTCATAACAGGTGCAATATGCTTTTTTGCCTTCAAAAGAGAATGTGAGAGTCAGCATGAGATACATCCTATGGAAAAAGCTGTCTGGGATAAATCAGATTATTATGAGGGATGTGTAAAAGGAAGGACAGTTTCTATTTGAGATCAGGCATGTTGTCCATGGTACTGAAAGATGAAAATATTCTGCTCTGCTGAAGGGCAGCTGAATGCAGTGACTGCAGACGTTCTTGCTGGCAAGCCAGGAAAATGACTTTCCATCCTCTTCACACCCAGTCACACACCAACATAGAACTGATGATGCTGTCATGTTGTTCATTCCCTTTTCTTTCCTTCCACCCCATCAGCAGGCAATGCTAAACTGCTCACCACGCTGCAGTGTGGGGTGCAACTGAAATGGGAAAATACATAAGGATTTTTTGGGTTAAATAGTGGGACTGGAGGTGTGTACTGCTGTGTAAAGGATCTTTAAAGCTGAGGATTTCTGGGATGGTTCTAGCATCCATGTTTCCGTGTGAAACCCTGGAATGCTTCAACACAAGGGTAGGAAAGGAAGAAGATGGTGTTTGGGTCAAGCTATAGGATTTTTGGACTTGGAGCAAGGCTGGATATTTCTATGGATAAAGGGAAGGTTCAACAGTGCATTTCACCAGCTGAAGAATTAGGTGTTAAATTTCTGCGTGTGATACAACCTGGCCTGGGAGCCAGCAGGACACGTCCACCTTGAGCATACGTTTGCTCTGGATGAGATTCTTGGCATTTCAGAAGTTTGGGGATTATCACTGCCAAAAAGCGTGAATCCAGGTCGGACTGTCTGCAATCCAGTGGCAGTTTGTGTCCTGATCAGCCAAGGGCAGTGAAAAAGCAGCAAATCTGATCATTCTCTGGGCTTCAGAGGTGGGGACACAGTGCTCAAACTGAGACTGGCTCCAGGTTGCCCAGTGAAGGCACGGCAGGGTGGAATGGAGCCAGCAGCTTCTGAGACCTGGATCAACTCTTTCCTCCCACAGCAAAAATCTTTTTCCCACCCCAGTCCTGGAGTTATTAACAGCTGTTTCCAAACTGAAAGCAGCTTTATGAAATTGGAGCATAAAAATAATCTTTCTCCTTCTACTCAAGCTGAACACAAACCTCTGCAGATGGAGGGGAATGGAGAATTAGGGAAAGCAGAATATTCCTTTTTATTTAATCCTAGCAAAAATATATCCTTCTTAAAACCATACAACAAACAGAAAACCCGTGCTGCCATAGATCTTGTTGCTAAGAAGGAGTCTATCCCAGCAATCTGTCTGCCTGCCTTTCTTGCTGTGCTGGTACTTTTCTGAAACTGTTGAGTCTGCATTTTTATTCCTCCTCACACTCTGTACCCAAAGTAAATGATGCCAGACTCTATCTGCTCTCTGGACATCTTTCCCAAAGCATTTTCAATCTTGGCTGGGGGGAGAGGGGTGCTTCAGTTTAAACACTATGAAACAAAACAATTCTCTCCAAGAAAGCAGCAGAGATCATCTGAATTTTCATAGCTTAGGTGGGGAAAAAATAACTTCACTGTCACTGAGATTGCCTATTCTCCCTTCACACTTAGGTTTTTTGTCAAAGGATCATTTACCAGCCTAAAATGCAGGTAAAGCAGAGAAACATCATCTGAAAGCCTGGCAGGGAGAAAATGAACATCATTGCTTGTGTCTCAGTGTCTTCCCCATCCCCTTCCTTATATCTTAGCTTTGATTGTGAGGTCCCAACAATGGGACTGTTTATAGGGACTGTTTTAGTATATAAAAAAGTCTCAATCCTGAGCAGGACCTGGGGTAGGCTGTAACGAGGTACCAGTTAGACAGGTCATAGATAGCAAAATTTGTCTTTTCTCTCCAGGATTTTCTCCAGCTGTGAAAAACAGCAAATAGGAGATCCTAAAAATAAAGTTTAAGTTGATTTCTCAGCAGACAGAAGTAGAAGGTGAAGTGCTGTGCACCACATGAAATATTCCTGAGTGTTTTCGTGTAAATAGTGATTTATGTTCCCCCAGTACCATGGCACCACTGAAACTCCTGCACTTGGTCAGCTGTGGATCCTTGAACCCCTACGATAGCAGAAATCTCCTGTGTTGCCTCATTTGAAATCAAAACATAAGACCCTGATATTTTCCTAAAAGAATGAATGACACTATCCTTTATTTAATGGTAACTTTAGACAAAGTTTCTTTCCTTGAAGAGAAAATGTTCTTGAGTACGTCCCTGTCAGAGCACAGTGTGCTTTTATAGCAGGCACAGCCTGTTTGTCCTTTACATTTAGTTCTTACTTGGCTGATACCAATTAAGGAGGAAATTCATAAAGGTCAGTTCATAGAATCCCAGGTTGGTTTGGGTTGGAAAAGACCTTGAAGATCACCTTATTCCAACCCCCTGCTATGGGCAGGGGCACCTTCCACTATACCAGGTTGCTCAGAGCCCCTTGCAATCTGGCCAATAGGACAGATAGTGGCTTATTATTCACACAGCCCCAGAATTATGAAATTATGAGTAACTTCCAGCTAGGACAACTTGTGTCTTAGCTCACTGTAATTGGTGGGGGTTTGAAGTGTATTGTTTTTATTTTAGCCAAGGGTAGGTTCTGTCTCCTCTTCACATGCAAGACCTCCATGACACACTCCTGGAAATTAGATCATATTCCCATTCCCTTTCCCTTCATTTTGGGAAAAGTTCCCCGTGCTGCCTTGGGTCTTTTATCAACTTATGTATAAATCCAAATAAAATAGAAATATCCAAATAATATTTTCCTGCCTGCTAGTGGGCAGGTGGCACAATCTTAAGGCGATTAAAGGCTTTCCCTCATCTTTAGAAATAGTAATTTCCTTCTATTTTTAGAGGTGGAGACTGTCTCTGTGTGCCTCTACCCGGAGACTTGTCCTTTACCCAACGTACGCAAATAACAGCCAGCATTAACAGGAAAATAGAACCAAACCTCTCATGTCCTGCTCAACTGGGGCACTTCCACAGCAGCGACCAAGCCCTGTGGTGAAATGTTCTCCCCTCCTGGCTGAAGGGTGTCCTGGGGACATGCAGGGCACTTGGAGCATCCCTCAGGTGCCGGCTCTTCAGCTCGAGTCCCAGGAAACGGGCAGCCCTCATAGTCATTCGGCTCACGCCACATCCCTGTCTGGGAGTCCCTCATTTAGCAATTTATGGGCCATGTCAGCATAATTTAGTGTCTTAATACTGCTGGTCAAGGACCATCAGCGTCTTCAAAACCTCCGTTGTCCTTGGTAAGGAATGGAAGCAGAACTCGCCTGGAGTCAGCTCTCCGGGCAGCTGAGGGACAGCTGAAGGCAGAGCTGATATACACCCTTGGAGATAAAATTATTTCCTTGCTGGAAAAAAATGGCTTTAAAAGCAGCTTTAAAACTAGTAGCGAGAGAGAATGGGCTCTGAAAGATCCATTTCATGGGCCTGTGCTCTCCCCTGAAGGCAGGAGAGCTGGGGGTGTTGCAGGGCAGGCACAGGAGCAGGTGGTTGCTCTCCAGCTGGGTTGTCCCCAGATCCTGCTCCCTGGCCAGCCATCCCTGCTGGACAATCACTGCCACGTTCAAGGACAGGGAGGGAGATGAACATGCACTTTGGGGTAAAATATTCATGGTTTTATACTTTTGATGAATCCTCCTTTCAAGGCAAAGAAGTGATGCCCGATTTCTCAATCATCTGCGCTCAAGACTTTCACAGCTTGCTCTAAGTATAGCAAAGATATTCCCTGTAATTCAGAGGCTCACTCACCAGGAAGAATGCTAGAGGTGGCTTTGTACTAGTGAAAAGGGACAATATAAGAAGGAACTGCCTAAAATTCCATATTAAAAAAGAATAGTAGCTTAAATGCAATATTTGTAAGCAAAAAGTAAGGACACAGTGGACTGGAGCTTGCCTGAGTGTATGGCTTCTGTGGAGTACTGCAGGGAAAATGACATTTGATTCTCTTTCTGAAGTTTTTGGGGGAAGGTTTCCATCCGTTTTGTCTCACACAGAGAGTGCGCACCCTGATGCTGGAAGTCTGTGCTGGTGCAGTCACATCTGCCAGTCCTTTCTGCCAAGTTCCCAAGGGGAGGCTTGGGTAAATGGGTATTTACTTGTTTATTTCTCTAAGAGGGTCTTTTTCTGTTCAGATGCTGAGTAAGTTCTGTACAGGATGCAGCAAAGTGGAGATTCACATAGCATTGCTCTTACTGACTTCTAATAAAGAAAATACAATTACTGTAATTATTTAAAGCAGCAGCATCCTATGATGAAACCTTTCGCTGTCTAATCCCACTCGCAGCTACTCTGCTCCTGTCCCCCTGCTCCTCTTCACAGAAGGCCCCAGAGGGAATCACTTTGCAGGTTTTTAGAGATGTTTTTCTCCTGTTGAGCCTTGCTGCTCTTCTGTTGGCTTTTTGCAGGGAGTCCAGGCCAAGGACATGCAGTGAAACCATTTGTTTTCCAGCCAGGCTTCTCAAGTGGGGGACAAGGAGAAAATAAACAACTCTGGCTTTGAAATTCCTCATGCAGTGAGAGCAAAGCTTTTTTTTTGCCTTTTTTTTTTGTTTTTTTTTTTAAGTTTTCTTCCAATAAGAAATTTTCAAGGAAAGGAGTGAGGAGCATTTTATCTTGCTGATAGGAGAATATTAAAAACACAGGAGGATGCCGTGAGAATGTGAAACCTTCATTGCTCTGAACCCAAGTAGAGGCAAGAGATAAAGTGCCAGTTCCTTTGTCCTATTAGCTGCTCCTGTTTACTCCACTTTGCCAGTCTGTTGAGGTGTTTAATGACTTTTCACATCACCATGGGGGCATTGAGACAAGAGAAGCATTCATTTCCAGTCTTCTCTCTTTCTCCTCCTTTTTTTCACTCCTTTTCCTCAGCCTTTGATGTGACACATTCTTCCAGGGTGTCCTGGCTGTCCTAGTGCATGTGTCACCCTTCTATTTGCTGTTTATTGGTTGTAGGCAGCACCTCTGGGGCAATGCTGCGGGTAAGGAATAAGCAAGACAAGGAATTTGCTTTGGAAGCCCATTTGGAAGCAAAGGAAAAGGTGCAGGTAGGAGAAAGCAAGCAGAAGGGATTTCATGGTAAGAGAAATGAAAGCATCAGCTGGCGTTACTGCAGCAGAGACATCCTGGCAGTGCATCCCCAGTTCCTGAGGGTTTTTCCAGACCTTCTCCGGTGCTGCCCTGCTCCTGGTGAGCTGCCTGGGTTTGCTGCTGAGAGCCCCAGGCCAGCCGAGCTGCTTTGCAGTTTACAAACAGCTCTGCATTCCAAAGTTCAGCCGGATTTATAATGTGACAGCGCCGTGTGAGTCACCAGTGCTGGGGACTGAACTCGAAGACCTCTCAGTCTAAATCCAAGAGCTGCCACAGCCCGAGGTAAAAGGCTATGTCTCTGAGATGAAGGTTGCAGGAGAGCCATAAAATACCCCATGTCCCCTCTCTTTCGTGTGGGGGACAGTGCTGGCTCTCCCCTCAGAGCAGTGGAGATGTGGGAGCTCCATGCCCTGCAGAACAACAGCGGCCGCTTTGCTCATGGCCGGTTCCCTGCCTTGTGCAGGGCAAAACAGGGACCAAGAGGGAGGAAAAGCATTCCAGAGGGAAGCTGGAGGCGAGGCGCAGAAGTGGCTCTGAGGGAGGTTCTGTGATGGATGTGGTGGTGGTGGCGGCTGGAGCTAAACGCCCCAGGGTTGGTTGTTGTCTCAGCAGTGGGAGCTCCACCCAGGCAGGGCTCATTCCCTGCAGCCCCCAGGAGCAGAAGGTCTATGGCAGCTGAAAAGTGGCTTTAGGGGCCTTCTCACTCCTGAGTCTTCAGTGGGTCCAGGCAAAACAGATATGTGAACTCACTGCTGTTACCCCTTGCTGTGGGGTTGCAGGTGAGCCTTTGAAAGAAAATGATGAGAAGGATTTACTACGAAGGCCATTTTTTTCCAAATCACTCCCCTCTCATCCCGCCCCAGACAAACAGTGGTGGGGGCATGGAGACACTGCTGGGCAGTCAAGCAGCAGCAGTCTGTAGCCTTTAAGGTGTGTGGATGCTCCTTATTTTTCTGCGTTCGGATTCTGTCAGTGTCCCTGTACTTAATGGAGAGACTGAGGATGGGAGGGGATGGGAAGTGAATAACCCCTCTGGTTTTTCCTTCTGGGAGAAAAAAAGCTTTCTGTTGCCTCTCTCCACACTCAAAATACCGAGGTTTGAACCTTTGTTTTCATTCTAATGCAGTGTGAAGGTGGAGAATTAGTTCGTGGCTGAGCTTTGTCCTTTTATTGCCAGGGCTTTGAACATCTTTGCATTCCAGATGGCATCTCACAGGTTACAGATGACTGATCAGTCTGCCAGGCTTAGGATTGTAGAAATCCCATTCTTAATTCGATGGATCAGAATTTTCCAATGGGAAAATCCATAAGGTCTGCAAGAATTAAGTCATGGAGGGTTTCCTCAGGAATGCCCATCCCAGGGCACTGAATCTCACAGAGGTGTGGCTATTCCCAGCCTGCATTAGGGCAGTCTCACTGTAACTAAAGCTAACTAAAGCTGTGGATTTGACTCCATTTTCTTTTTAATCAGAGCTCAGATCATGGCAAATATCAGAGTTATATTTGGTGTCTTCCACTCTGTATCTTGAGAAAATAGTATGTGGTCCAAAGATTATTGTTTTGTCAAAACCAAAATATTTTGCTGGAAGGAGCCTGTTTCAATGATAGTTCCAGCCAGGAATAGTTGAAACAAATAATTTAGATTTTGTTTTGATACCACTCCACTGTTTTGATAAAATAAAAAGTGTCAACTGCATTTATTTTGACAGTTCACATTGTAATAAATATAAATGTCTACGGCCAGTGTTCTGTAATATATTATGCTACTTCAATGTAACCAAAATGGACCATTTCCCTATTAAAATTTAATGTTGCAACACAATTGAAATAAAATATTTTAAGCAGCAAATCATCTCTAAAATTTTAATTCAATGAGAAATATAAAAATTTCGACTTCTTTCCCTGAGTTAGATATAAAAAGACAGACAGTTTTCTGTGTAATTCATTCTCCCACCCAAGTAATTTCGATTTGGAGAAAGAAGTGAGAAATAACCTACTTGACAATTCTGAAATAATTTATTCAACAGATTAGAAACTGATGGAACTTGTGCGTCTGTAAAGTTAAGTGGTAGGGTAAAGCCACAAATGTACGTGTGAATATGGGAGTGGATATATGTATTACCACTTACAGTAACTGACATCATGCTCAACTTCTTCTGTGCTAAATGTTCCATGTTTCCAATGTTTAAAATCTCAGGAGATGAGGCAAAGGAAAGCTGGAGCTGCCCAGCCAGGTGCAGGTGTGTTTGTGACAGGCTTTAGGATGCCTTTCTTCACGCAGGCTCCCTCTCACAGGTAGCAACAGTAAAGACAGGAAAGCTTTAGCTTAGCCAACATATTTCCATTGAAAAATAAATTTATTTCAGGTGCTAGGAATGAGTTTGCTCAACCCTTCTAGGTGACATCAGTGTGTGGAGCACTGGTGGCCTGATGTCTCATCAGCTTTGCAGCAGATCAAAAGTTGTCCTCATATCATCCAAGTTCTCATGGTGTATCCTGGCCACGACATCTCTCCTGCACATGTGGTTTCAAATGTCCTGAATTTTTCTGGCAGGATGGTGACAAAGTTGCAAGCACTTTTCAAAGAATAACCTCAGCACACTGTGGAATACGGAGGTTTCTAAGAATTATAGAGTGGTTTGGATTGGAAGGGATCTTAAAGATCAGCTTGTTCTGACCCCACTGGCGTGGGCAGGGACACCTTCCACTAGAGCAGGTTGCTCTAAGCCCTGTCCAGCCTGGCCTTGAACACTTCCAGAAACACTTCCACAGTTTCTTTAGGTGAGAGAGGAAAGAACAAGGACATTAATCTTCCCATGGCTGCGTAAAAGCACAAGTTCTGTGTTTGTGTGCTGGCTGAGCCAGTGGTATTCAAACACAGTGTATTTTGTCAAGTACATGGCTTGAAGGCCCTTAGTCAAAACAGGAGTTATTTATGCACACATAAAATTAATCCCCAAATGATTAGCTCTGGAATGCATGTCCTGCAAGTAATTGCTGGTAGTATTTTAATAATGAGAAGCTAAGTCGGGAGAAATTCTGCTCTTAGTTATTCTGCTAGAGAATGTGGCTGCTACTAATGAAATAATTCAGTGTGTTATACATTTGCTTTATTTATGGATGTACTCTTTACTTATACATATTTTTATTACTTAATATTTAAAATGCACTAAGGGCATGTAAGATGTAGCAGCAGAACGCTTGTACTGCTTCAATCCTGTGCCAGGATTCTGTGGAGAAACAGCAGGAGTAGAGCTCAGATTCCCCAAGTTCTTGTACCTGCCCAGTGGTCACCTTGGGGATGTCTGGGTGGGAATGATGGTGAATTTTGGATCCCACAAGAGCCAGGAAAGGAATGGAATTCGGTCCAAAACAAAACTGCTTGTCTGGGCTGACAGTGACATATTCCTGCTGCAACACTGCCAACCCTGAGCATACAAAAATCATGGTGTAAAACATCAAAATCATGAAATGCACCAAAAAAAAATAACAGCATATGGAAGATTGCTTTTATTTGGCACAGCTCGCCTTGGTAAATGTAGGAGCTGCATTTTTAAACCTTTCCCCTTCCTCTTACTGAATGAGGAGGGTTAGAATTGTGCTCTTATTTTTGCGAAAGAGACAGTCAGATAATCCTTTAATGCTTTGGTTTAAAAATACCAGGTTATTACCCAACAAGTGACACAACAAGAACTTTTTGTTCACATTTGCACCTTGATGTCCCCAAGTCTGTACAAGTAAAGGGTTGGCCCAAGTGGATTTTTTTTTTTTTTTTTTTTTTTTTTTTGGAGATACAAGGAGGTATCTATCTGCAAGAATTGAGAGGAAAACAGATGACTTCTCTTTTTCCTTCTTTCATTACCCCAAGAGGTTTACAGTCTGGTCTCTGTGTGAAAATAAATGGGTGAGGCCAATAGTCTGAAAGCACCACTGAATGATGCAATGATGTGTCTTAAAGCAGTAATATTTCATGGCAAATCATCTTGCTCTAAAAGAGAGACAAGATGCTTCTGTTTTTCTCCAAGCTGCATCTGTTTTCTCCTTTTTTTTACCCATCTCTTCCAAAACCCTAGTTCAAATCCAGCCCAGGGCTTAGAGGCTGTACTGAGCTCATTTTGGAAAGTGATTTTAGTCTTGGTAGTGTGAGCTGGGTGGCTGCAGTTCCCTTGCTTGATGAAAAGTCATTTCTGGTAGAGGAGAGCAAAAATGTGGGGGTTTGGATCCCAAACATCCTCTTGGTGGTAGATTCAGCCTCAAGAGCTGATGCTTGAAGGCAGAACTGAGCTCTCTGATGCACAGGACATCAGGCCTTGCTGCTGTTAGAGGAGCCAAGCAATTGGATGGCATGGGATGAAGACTGTCCAGTATTTTCCAGCTAAGAAGATCCCAAGAACAGTGACATTTGGGATGGGCAGGGAAGCCACAAATACCATAACTGGTTCTCCTTCCTTTCCTTCTTTCTCCTTTTTTTCCAAATATGAAATACAAAAGAATTGTTTCAGCAGCTTCTGAAAACATCTATAGGTTTTTTTATTTCTCTTCAATAATCCACTTGATTTTGAGATAATTCCTTCGGAAAATTATCAAACTCTAAAGAACTGGAAAGATAAAAATCAGTAGCAATGACATTTTCTTCAGTATTTTTGTTTTAAATGAAAAAACTAAACTAAAAAGAAACCTAAAAAAAAAAAGCTTAAATAATTTTTAGTGGTAGAGGGGAAAAAAAAAAAGGTCAAACTCTACCAAATTCTGCTGATAGGTCCCTTGGTGACTCGTGCAGGTGGATGATGCATTTTGACGTGTAGACTCAGAAGGGTGGCACTGGCTGCCTTTACTGAGGTTTACTTTCCTCCAGCTGCAATTCTCACAGGGATAAAAACAGAGACAAATCTCCCTGTTCAAGTACAGCTGACTGAAGTGCTCTACAGGTTTATTTTCCCTTCCCCTGTGGGTGTCAGGTGCTGGCCACTGCCCACGGCACAAACCCCCCCTGAGCTGCCCAGCAGTGAGATCCTGTGGCTGTTCCCTGGCTCTGGAGTGGGATTGAATTGCTCCAAACCCTCTCCTTTATTATTATTGCTTTTAGATGGACAGCAGGGAGGTGTGTTAGGACTGGGTACTGTGGAGCCATAAATCTGTGGCTGCAGCTGGGGAAGGAGAACAGGCAGGGGTCTGGCAGGGGATGACGCAGCCCCTTCACAGAGGTGTTGTCTGTGGGGGAATTCAGCACCGCAGTGACATGCAATTCATATGCATGTGGATGCAATAATGAGTAAATATGACTGGTGAGCTCCTCACTCAAAAATATTGGTGCTCTTTTTATTGTCCTCTCCCTCGCCTTCCCGTGAGTTTGCTCCGTCCATTGGTCTGTTCCAGGGGTCCTTCACCATCCTGCCCATCCTGAGGAAATTGCCGTGGCACCTTTCAGTGCCTCTGTGGCTGCTTGCTCATCCTCATCCAACTTCTGAAGGGAATGAGGAAAAGCAGCCCAGCCCTGCTCGAACACTGGGGGCTTTATTGTCTCCTACTTCATCTAACGCTTCTCATTAGTCTGAATTTTTGCAGCATGTTTGGTAGCCTGGGCAGAGTGCATTGATCTTTCTGCTGCCAGGCAGTGGAAAAGGGGGAGAAGCAGGAGAGGGAGAGGCGTGGGCTGGCCTGTAATAGTGACTCAGCTGGAACTGCTTGGCAGGGCTGTTCACGAGCTCGGGAGAGGCGATTGCAAGGCATGTTTTCCAATGAAATTTGCAGGAGGGCTTCCTTTCAGCCTGCAAGACCTGTGGCTGTGCTGATTGTTGTGGGTTTTGTGTCGGAGCTTTTGCAAATCTGTCTCATCTTGAAGTAGTCCAAAGGGTTTATTTTGCCTCCCGCTCCAGCCAGAAGGGGTCTGGATATTTGTATGTGCATGTGTGTGGTTTTATCTCCAGCCCTGCAGTGGTTTTAAAAGCTGATCAAAAGGTAAACACAAGTGCTTAAGAGGTGTTGGGATTTTTAATGCCCCTCTGGTTAAAAAAGAAAGAAGTAAATGGAAAAAAAAACCAGAATAGAAGAAAATGCTCTGTGTACAAGGGAAAGAGAAAATGTAAAGAAAATGGATGTTTAAAATTAAATGCCCCAAAAGAGTGCCTCTGCAGACAGGAAAGTGTCTACACCACAAGCCTCTCTTCTTCCTTTCTTTTCGTCTTTACAGAGATGTTTCATTTGTAGCTGATGGATTGATGGTCCATTATCTTTATTTATACTCTGGCAGAAACAAGTCAGGGTCACTCACAATGTTACCCCTATCCAAGGCTCTTTGTACAACCATAGCAGTACCAAAAGGATGTGGGGGTACAGAAGGCTGGTTTGAGAAGTGGCATTGCCACCATAACATACCCCTAAAGTGTCTGGAAGGCCTCTTTGGTGGCTCCTTCCTGTGAGTCAGTGCTGCTGCCATTGCAGTCCTTGAGATTTATGGATTTGAACAAGCTTTAGGTCTCCATGCCCTGAAGAGGGAGAAATGCCATCCTCTTCTGGCTCCACAGATCCTGACCTCGTTCCCCCTACCCCGTGGCTCTGTTTGGTTTTTTTCTGACCTACCAAGCAGGCTCAAAGGCAGTGATTTGGCCAGTATCTCATCCCATTCTTCCCTTCCTTTGGCTTTTCCTGATGAGCCAAGCTGGGGAGAGCCAGGGTCTGGGGTGAGGGCCTCCAGCAATGTTATCTTTTCTCTCCAGTTCAGTGTCTCCTACAAGCACTGCAGAACCCCTTTGCCATCAAAGGACTTTTTACCACAGGGAAATCCCTCTGAGACCACTTTGGATGGGGTTAAGTCTCCTCTACATTGCCAAGAGCACTGCCAAGTGACCAGATGGCACTGGAGAATCAGGCCTCCAAATATTAGTCAAAAAACCCATCTCCTCCTCCCCTTCAATTCCTTATTTGGCTGTTGGCACAGGGAAGATTTCGTGTTCCCAGAGTTGGACGCTTGTCAGCATCCTCACTGCTCACCCATCCACCCACATCCACCCCCCAGCCTTGAACAAGCTGCTCACGGTACAGATGTGGTGTGTCTTTAGCCACGGAGTCCCCATTACTGAGGGATTTGTATTCAAGCGGGGTTATGCATTTGTGTAGCTTTTTCCCCCCCTTTTCTTTAGCACACCTTGTATTTAATTTGGCAGAAAACTCTGTTGAAGCTGTTTTACCTTTGTACATTATTATTCAATTGTATTTCCCCCGATGAAAAGCCTAGCAGTCTGCTGCTCTGTGACAGATGTGCTAGCTTTGGTTGAATCACCACCACTAGGCTTATTATGGGTTTTACTAATGTTTGCTGTTTTACACTGTAACAGGTAGGGTGATTCACTCAGTCAAGGCAAACACACAGACACACATATGCACACACAGATTTAGAGACACCCACACACACACACAGAGGTGAATCAGCCTAAAATGATCTTTCCTTTTTGCATCTCTTTGACAAAATGTTCCTGAATCCCCTGCCTGTGTGTTGATTCCTTGCTGAGCAGCCACCCATGAGGAGTTATCGCTGGGCTGCAGGGGCTCTGAATTTTAGTTACCAGCACAAAAAATATCCTGACGAGCCACAAGCAGCTGTGACTGGTGGTTAGGGCACCTATGTGTAAGATTAATGGAATGCTTCTTTGGTTAATACAGGTTGCAGGAATTCATACTATTCAATCCAGAAGTCCTGAGGCTGGTTTTAGCAAAGGACTTATCCAGCAGTCCCACTGCATGTGGGGAGCTTCCCCTGCCTGGCATGGGCAGCAGGGATTTGTGACTGCTGAGGTTAATTGTGTGGGGTTAGATGGGTGTGAGCCTGAGACTGTTTTAACAGAGAAGATCCCTGTCCCCTGCAGTGTAAGCCCAAAAGTCTCTGCAAATGGAAGTGTGTTAGCAACCCAGAAACCCCCCGTGCCCTGGGCTGAGCCCCCAGAGTGAGCAGCAGGGGATGGGGGGGTTCTGCCCCTGTGCCCCTGTGCTCAGCTGAGACCCCACCTGCAGAGCTGCCCCAGCCCTGGGGCCCAGCACAGGAAGGAGCTGGAGCTGCTGGAGAGAGCCCAGAGGAGGCACCAGGGGGATCAGAGGGATGGAGCAGCTCTGGGATTGTTCAGCCTGGAGAAGAGAAAGCTTAGGGGTGACATAATTGCAGCCTTCCAGTAACCAAAGGGAGCCCACAGGAAAGATGGAGAGAGGCTGTTTACAAGAGCCTGGAGTTCCAGGACAAGGGGGAATGGCTTCACACTGCCAGAGGGTAGGGCTAGATGGGGTATTGGGGATAAATTCTTACCTGTGAGGGTGGTGAGGCCCTGGCACAGGGTGCCCAGAGAAGCTGTGGCTGCCCCTGGATCCCTGGAAGTGTCCAAGGCCAGGTTGGACAGGGCTTGGAGCAGCCTGGGACAGTGGAAGGTGTCCCTGCCCGTGGCAGGGGGTGGAGCAAGATGAGTTTTAAGGTTCTCCCAACCCAACCCATTCTGTGATATGCCAAGGCCTCTGGGGAGAGGGATGCTGCCTGAATATGGAGCCCCAGCATCACTCCAAACTTTTCCATTCATTTGTGTGATGAGTGTGCAGATCACAATCCAATTCAGTGCTCCAGAGAGCTGCCTTTTTTATAGTGATTTTCTCAGCTTGCAATGCCAGGGAGCCTGAAGTGTTCGCAGATTTAATTCTACACATCCATACACTGAAATCTCCAATGCTGTCCTGAATTATGTAAATCTCCAGAGGCTGCAAAACTGGGCCAGGAGTCTCCCAAGAACAGTTTTTCTTCAGGGCCTGCACCCTCCAAACTGTTTTGTCTCCCAGCTTTCAGGGTGGAATTGGCCATGTACTGTGCAGAGATAGAAAAAAATATTTAAACTAGGAAAACTTCGGATTCATATTCAGTGAGATATTAAGGCACAATATTAGGCAGTTTATATACAAACCGCCTGGTCTCTTTAATTAAAACTCACAGGTTAGCTGTAAAATAACGAATGTCTTACTCTGCAGTACTGAAACTTTCTCTAATGAATTCTTCGCCTTGTGTGCCTCTGTTCCCACCTGACATCCTGTATTCATTCACAAGGTGTTCCTCTTAATGAAAACAAGGTCACTTTCAGCATTTGATGGCCAAGAAAGGAAAAGGTGATGGAGCTGCAGCCTTACAGAGTGTGTTATGTTTTTTCCCTCCTTCCATAATTGCAAACAGCTTCCATTGATGTCGACAGGACTTCGGCCTGAATAGGAAGAGGAGAATAGGATAAATTGGAGTTCAGTCCAGATATTCAGTTTCTTACATCGATTTTCCACTTTTGTCTGTCAGTGCCTTATGGGACATTAATCCCAGTTTGTATGAAGGAAGCATTAGTTCTTCTCTGCTTACAGGCTGATGTCTAATGCTTATTAGGTAGTAATATTGATGTCACATTCACAGACTAAATTTGAGTCCTGAACAACTCAGGGCAGGGCTGCTCTCTGTACAGAAACTTAATAGCAGGTGTGGGCCCTGACAAATAGAACAGCCAAAGGAAAAGGAAAGAAAGTTTTATAAACTTCCCTCACAGGCAGGGAGCTGGGGAAGGAAGGCAAAGTACTTTTTCATGCTTTTCATGTGGCAGTTATAGAGCCTAAATCCCTGTCCCCCTGTGCCTGAGGGTACAGCCGGCACTGATTGGAGAAAGAGGGGTGTAATTGACCCAGCGGTTTCCTGTCACCTTCTTCCTCAGGGTCATTTCTTTCACCACTTCCTGGTGCAGAGTCATGCTTTGAAGCAGCAATGTGCAAACTCTTCACACTGTGGGATTTCCTATCTCTTGCCTGTCTTTTTGGCCTCCTGTGAAGCTCCTGAGCATCCCCCCAGACTGCTGCTCTGCTGGGTGTGTGTTCCCTTTCCCAGCTCCCATAAGTGTAGAAGGTTGTTCTCACCTTCCCACCACAAGGCACTACTCCCAGAGTGGTTCTCCACTCAAATAGGAAAGGATGGCACCTGAAAGGAGCCCACAGGAAAGATTGAGAGAGATTATTTACAAGGGCCTGGAGTGATAGGACAAGGGGGAATGGCTTCAAACTGAAAAAGAGCAGGTTTAGATTAGATATTAGGAAAAATATCTTCCCTGTGAGGGTGGTGAGGCCCTGGCACAGGCTGCCCAGAGAAGCTGTGGCTGCCCCTGGATCCCTGGAAGTGTCCAAGGCCAGGTTGGACAGGGCCTGGTCTAGTAGGAGGTGTCCCTGGCCATGACGGGGGGTGGAATGAGATGGGCTTTAAGGTCTGTTCCAACCCAAACCAGTCTATGATGGCAGTGTGAGAGCTCCAGACCCCATCTACCAAAGTGTGTGTGTGAGGCTGTGGCAGAGAGCTCCCACTCTGGAATCCCACCTTGTGTCTGCTGCACTGAGCACTGTTTCAGTAGATGGAGTTTCCTTTTTTTCTCAGTTGGCCTGTTTGTGAGAGTCAAGGCTTTTTTCCTACTTCCTTGGAAACCTGTTCTTGGAACAGATTATTATTTAGCATAAACCCACAGAACTCCCTGATCAGTTTCTAAGAAAAGTAAACATCCCAGCACACGTGGTAGCTGGCAGGAAGAGCTGACCTGCACTGTTTTCCCCAGAAACACCCTGGAAAATAACTTTGAGGAACACATGACATTGAAGATTGGAGGGGGAAGAGGGAAATCACAGTCTGCTCACTGATAGATGGCAAAAGGGGGAAAAAACTAATTTTAAAAAATAATTACAAATTATTTCTTGACCTCTATGGAATGAATACAAACACTCTGGCACCTCTGGCAAGCCCCAGCATGTTGCCCCTGCCAACTGTAACGAGTCCAGGAGCTAATCTGTCCAGGAGGTGAGTGTCACTGCCAGGGGGACACATCAGACTTCAGCTCTTAGTGACATCCACCTTCTGGGGACACTAAGCCAATTTACCTAATTCCAAAGAAATTTCGGTAATAAAAGTAAAGGTGGCGAGTGGAGCAGAGGCTGGGGAAGGATTAAAGGCATTTGCATTAATAAATAGAGATGTTATCATGGAGAATTAATGTTCTTTGATCTAGATCTTGGCAGCATTAGGAGATGCTAGGTACAGTGCCTCATTATCTCTCAGAGGTTACGGGGTCAGCCTGGGACAAGGGGAAGTGATTTATGCGGTATCTCTGTCAGAGGGATGAGAATATGTATGAAATAATAAGACTTGCAGAGACCATTAGTAAAAATCTCCCTGGATGCCAAGGTCTCACATTGCACTGGCTTCCCTCTGTGCATCATCCAAGCACTTTCTTCCTCAGCTGTGTCCCCTCTCTCTCTTACCATTTTATATCTCAAATTAGGAGTGCTCCTTCCCCTTCCAGCCTCTGATGGGCAAATGTCATTTTAAATGGGTGGTTAATCCAGAAGAAAAAGCAGGAATTTGAAAATTCTCCCCCTTCCTCTCACTCCTTAGGAGAGACCGGTTTGGGAGGTGACATTTGAATGAAAAGGACAAGTGAAGAGGTGAGTGTTGAATGGTTCAGGTACTAATTAAACCATCAAGCACAAATGAATGGGTGTGTGGATCTCTCCTGTGTGTGTGTGTGAATCAAGAATCCTGCAGGTGGATATGGCAGGGAGAATTCAAACCTGCCACACCTTGGGTTTTACTAACAGTAATCTAAGCTCCTCACCGAAAACAGCTTTTGGCCAGGATGAGCAAAATCTACTGATGTTAATTCCTATCTTGCAGGGGAAAAAAAAAAAAATACTTTTAAAGGCTTGTTTCTCAAAGAAAAGGAAACTTATTTGAAAGCATCATCTGGCCATGTGCTTCTCCTGATTATTCCTGATTACTGTTTGAAGGAGTCCCATTTAAAACAAAAAAAGGACAGGAAGATGGAAACCTAAAAGCTATTGAATTTTTTATGCATTTTCTAAAAAGAAACAAGTGAGAAGAAGAAAAAGACAGAGATCTAAATAAATGAGGGAATCTGCTGAAGGAGAGGCTGAGACTCAGCTCAGATCCTGGGAAGCCATAGGAAAGAGAGGAAAGAACCTCTTTACAAGGGAGTACTTGTGTGCCACAGGTTTCCCTGAAGTGCTCCGAGCTAAGGATGCCCATTAAAGAAACACTCCAATAATCTCCAGTTCTGGGCTCCAGAGACACCAGTGAGCACAGGCCCATCCCTGTCCTCCCTCCTCTGCATTACAGCAAGAACCACGATGGACTTCAAGCACCACCAGCAGCAATTAAGCATTTAATTCTCATTTATATTCTAAAAAACTGGGCCCTGGACTGCTTCAGCTGCTTTGGAGCCTTCTCTTGTTCCCTACTGTCATCTCTACAACATGAGACTTGTCAATAACTTTTCCTATGCAGGATCAGGCTAACGGGTAAAATCAAAATTAAATTGGGGTGTGAGAGAAATGGACCCAAGAATCTGTATCAAAGCAGATTAAATCCTCTCTTTGCACCTTTTCATATTTTCTATTTTCTCTCTCCGCTTTCCTCCTACATTTCAGGAGAAATGCAATGCTTTTGACCAAAACCACCTGAACTTTTCATTTTTAAAAATACCCTTCTCTGTGCTCCCATCCCATTCAGTGGCATTTGCCTATCAAAATGTCTCATTGAAAAGTTGCTGTCCAGCCTCATAAAAGTTACCATTTATACCATGTTAGCAGCTATATTTAGATCTGTATTGAGCCTTATTTATGGACTTCTTGGTTTTCCAAATGGAATGCTGTCAAATTGAGTGTTTTTTACGGTCAGTGAAGAAAAAATCATAAAGGAAAATAAGAATGAAGGCTATTATAAAGTTAAAAAGGCAGAAGCCAAGCACAAGACTGCATAGGAGGCAGGGGAAAATACAGCAGAAGATTTTGTTATAATATAATATAATGAATGTTTCCAACTCACTTTGGCCAACCCATTTCATATGTGGGTGGGTGTGTGGAGGTTGGGATTGCTTTGGTTTGTGCACCAGTCTGGTTCAGAGAAGATAGGAAATACAGTGCCAGAGTGAAGGAAATGACACACTTTGTACCCGTTTTCAGCATAACTTTGTGCGGGAATGCACAAAGATCAATACAAATGTGTGTAATGAGCTGCCTCTCTCACCGGAGGAGAACAACTGTGTTACCCACAAAGAGATAAATTGGGTGACTTTTAATCCTTCTGAGGCTGAAGGGGAGGGAGTTTCCCCAGCTGGCTCATCCTCCAGTGTGGGCTAGCTCCAGGCTGGTTTGCTGGTTCCTTCCATGTGGGGGGAAACACCACCTTGGTCATTTGCTTCTTGTCTGCAGAGCCCTGAGCAGGCAAAGGGGCCTGCAAGTCAAAGAGCTGCAAGTCTGCTTTCAGACATCCTTTGAACACTTGGGATCTTCAGGAGCTAAGAACTTCTTTTAACTCTCAGGATTTTTTGTCTGCTGTGTTTATGCATGATGAGCTTGCGCCAAGGACCCAATTACTATTTTCTTATCTCTCTCCCCTCTTTCTTCTCCACTTCTTCCTCCACCCATTATCAGGGACACCTGGCAACAATAAAGAGTTGTTTGTTTGGTTCCTCCTGCTCCCCTTATTTTCTGGTGTATTTGATGTTGTGAAAGCAGGGCTGTTAGAGATCCATTAAGCAGTGTTTGTAATGGAAGGGAAGAGTTCTCTCTGGTTTGAGGAAGATAAGGCACATAAATTGAACTCCCCTACATCTAAACATTTCTGTAAATAGCTGAGAAGGACACAAACATGGAGCAGGTTTTCCTATGTGCAGAATGCCCCATCTTGTCACCACTGGAAGCCAGGAGAGCTGAAGAATTGGGATCAGAAGCTTCAGACAAGACCGATGAACCATTTTCCAGGCTGGAAACACATATTTACAATGAGATAATTCATTTGTTTGCCAAGGTATTGTTTATTCAAGGAGCATCCAGCATGTTCACCCAGCCAATGAGGCCATTCTGCAGTAATGATTCATTTGGGAATTGCCTCTTCTGGGCTTAGGAAAGGCCCGTGAGTGCCAACTACCTCAACCATGGGGCTGCAGAGACAACACATTCCTGTCTTTATTCAGTAAGATTCTGCAGTGGAAGGGTAGAGTCTCCTGCTCTAAGTAATCCTCTGCTTTGTGTTTATATCGGTTCTGCAGCAAGAAGAAACCAGACAGATCCTATGCATCCCTGTGGGATGTCCATGCCATTTTCTCACATCCACATATTCAAGATTTTTCTCCCAAGAGATACTCCAGAACTTTTGTTAATAATGCAGTTCACAGCTCATAGGGGAAGGAACACAGAGAGTCTTTTTTTAGAGCTGTTTCATCCTGGATCCCTTGGCTTATGTGATACTCTTTCCTTTCAGCAAACTTAATATGGATTGGAAAGACTCCCAGACATAAAATGTGTAAATTAAAACTCTCCTGGAATGATCAGGAAGGAGAATATTTATTCTCGCTCTTGTCCCAACATCTCAAAAACCCAGGTCAAGAAGATTATCCCCTGCTTCTGAAGGGATGAAGAAATGCGGGTAACAGCCCTCGACAGACAAAATCTTCATGATTTCAGCTCAGAGCTGAGGCCCCAGGTGGCTAAATGAGTCCTCTGTACTGGAAGAGGTTTGTGGGCAGTTAACAGGTCAAAGGCTCTCACTGACAACTTCAGAAATCTTTCTTTTTGGACTTCTGGTGACATTATTTAAGGAACATAATGCTGTTGGGTGGGAAATCAGGTTTAACCCTGATTAAGTAGGGACTCCACACCCAATCATTATGGAAGCGCAGAACAGCTGGAGGCGAAGGGGCCGGAGCAGAATGAAGCCACACTAACAGGAGTCCTGTGTTTTTCTCCAGCTCCCACTCCATGGCACTGAGGATTACAGTTTTGGACATCCTTCTACAAATTATTTTGTGTTTCCCTTTTCAGATACAGGCCCCAGTGGAGTTTTGTGGCCCTCACCTGATCCCGCTGAGTGAAAAGCAGAGGCCACAACATCAGAGACTCCACGTTGCCAACTGGTCTGTTTTATTAATAGGTGGGGGAAGATTTTGGAAGGAAGGAAGGAAGGAGGGAATTTGAAAGAGTTTAAAGAAATATTTCAGCAAGAGAAGAAAGAGCTTGAAAAGCCAAACCAGTCCATTAATCCCTTGCCAAAGACAGTTTAATACCCATTAGGAGGCAGACACAGAGTGTGTTTCCCTTCATGGACACACAGATTTGGCTCTGGAGTTAGAGACACCAACTTAGTATTTCAGGGACTGGCACAGAAATGAGGACTCCATTCCCCTTTGGGGTGTAATTTCTTAATATATTAAAAACAAAAGACACATAATGTTAAAGATGACTTTAAAAATGTTACTAATAACTCCCTGGGGTCAAGAGATCTCGAAGCACTCAGTTATTTCTGACTTTGAGCCAGAACTAGCAGGGTTTTTCACTTTAATGTCTCTGGTGTCCGTGGCTGTGATGTGCTGCCTCTATTTTAACAAGAGATTTTGACAATTTTGCCCTCTGAGTCTTACAGAAATCTACTGTCCCCGGGGAGCGTGGCCTTGCAGATGGTTTATATTTAATTTGTTTTTCTCTTTAAACAGAAACACTTTCTTAGAGACATTTGCTAGGCAACCACAGCGTAACTGTACTTTTCTACAGAACATTTCATCTAGGCCTGCTAGAAAAGCTTTAAAATCCTGTGAAGAGCCATGTTATGCTGCTGTTCTGTAGTTTACATGGTGTAGGTATGTGAAAAAATCAAAATTAAATGTTACATAACATTTTGCAAGGGGAATCGAGGGAAGTTCCAAACATCATGTTCCTGGGATATTTTCCCTAGTTTTGAGATCATCGAATTGGTCTTGTGCTTTTATCTTTGAGAGCTACATGAATTACGTTTTTTTAAGGTTTCTACCAAAACTGAGGATGCAATCTGTGTGTTTCTTTTACACTGCCCTCCAGCTTCCGATGTCAGCTCCAAATTCTCACCCTGTTTGCTTCCAAATCCATATCACATGGAGATGATCCATTTTCATTTCACAAGAGTTTTGCCTGCTGTTTTAGCATCCATCTCACTAAATATCATCTCCACTTGTCTGACACTGCTGTGCTCAAACCTGGGTGAAACAGCACAATTTTAAACCAGATCTGTCACTTCGATGCAGCTTGATCCATTCTAATGATCACATTAAAATTATATTCTTTATAATTAAAGATTAGTCACATCCACAAAAAAAAATATTTCCCAACAGATTATGGGTTGGAGAGAAAAATTGTAATAAAAAATGTAGTGATTTTACACTTCTTGGTTAATTCATATGTCAAGGAAAGATTATTTTTAGATAACTCCATGAACTTTTTCCTCTTAAAACCTTGTTCTGGACATCCTATACCCTGAAAACATGGATGCATGCCCTTAGTGGGTGCAAAAGATGTGGAAATAATAAAAGTTACACTAGACTCCAAGATCAAAGACTTTGTTTCAGATGTTGTTCAGGAGGGTGGTCCAGCTCTGAAAGTTCCCATGGGAATCCTTGGTCAACAAGACCAGGGAGGGTCTTTTTTCTCTAACTGCTGCCTCTAATAGGGACTGAGCAGAGCAGATTCAGATCATCAGCCCCCCTGCCTCGTGCCTGCATTTTCCAGAATGCCCTTGCTAAAGGTCGGGGTTACACCATCCAACAAGGTCCCATGAATCCCAGCAGCTGCTCTTCCAATTTGAAGGTTATTAATGGGCATAATCCATCAAGCAGGAGACTTGAGGAAATGAGACTGCAGAAATGCGCCTTTATGACTCGTGGAAGCTCGGTTGGCTGTTGACAGGGTTGAGGAGTCTTAATAAGAGGGGTAGCAAGAAAAAAAAAAGCCCTTTATGAGGAATTAATTTCCTGTCTCCATTATGAAGCGCTGGGATGTTCATTTAGCATGCAGGAGGTGGGTGTTAAGATTAGAGCTGGGAAGGAAATGGATATCGGAACGTGCTAAATCTTCCTCAGTGCCACAGCAAGAAGCTCTGAGAACATGCTGATGATCCTTCTTCATTTGAGCCAACCCTAACAGTATCTTCCTGGAAGAAGGAGGCCACTGCTTCCCATTAAATCTGTTCTTCCTATGTTTCAAGCCCTCAAAAGAGATGTAAAATATGTCAAGACCCAGAAGAAGAGACATGCAAATGTTACTGATGAGAAAACTTTCAAGAAGTCTTTACAAATCCGTCCTTGATGCTTCGGGATTCATTCCGTGAGGTTAAACCTGTATTTATAACTTCTCTCTTTATTATATTGATACATTTGTTCTTAAGAAAGAAGATGGAGGGGCTGAATGTATGTTAGAGGACTTCACATCTGCAGCACTCAGAGACTTAAACAGAGCTCTGCTGATCTGGTCAGCAGACCCAAACTTACCTGACCTAGCAACCTTGGTCCCTTCAAGAAATCTTATTCTAGATCTGATTTCAAGTATAAAAAGTGCCTTTGCTTTCCTCAGGCAAAAAGAAGGTTTGGGTCATCTCATGGAAAGCCATAGTATGTTTAGCACTTTAATTTCTTTTTCAGTGCTGGAAGATTTATCCAGGTGATCTGTGAACCCAGAAAACAACAAGAGTTGCCTATGAAGTTGATCTTTATGAAGGTTTCCAGCACCCAGCCTTTCCCACCGCTTCAGTCACACTCTCTTTTCTGAATACAACAGTTCTCAGGGCTCACCCGCTGTGTGAAGACAAATGTCACCTTGCGTGGGTGGGGAGAGAGCATCTTCAGGGATTTTGAGAGCACTCTCAGTTCTCAGTGGACTGGGTGCTTTGCTCTTTGCGAAACACTCCCCTCCCTCCATAGTCTGTGATAGTTTCTGCTTTGACTTTTTCATGAAGAATTGGATATCCAACAACTTCAGTATCATCACACTCCTCCTTGGTCTGTCTTGTCTGTTGATATTCACCCACTGGGAGATTTTAGATATTTAGGGTTAAAGCTCTTTGGAGAAGACCATGTTTATTCCAGAGTGCCCTTCTCCAGTACCTGGCACCGTCCCAGGTCTGAGCCTGCCAGAGATGATAACCAAGGACATCCCCCTCTGCAGCTGCTGTAACATCTTGTCACCATCAAAGCCCTGTCCTTCATATCTCATGCAGTACATTTGCTCTGCCTTTTTCTCCCCTTGCAACAACAGACATTGTTTGGTGTGATAATGGAACTTAAGGTCGTACTTTGCCTTCAGCCATCAGCATGTGCAAACGCTGTACGACTAATGAGGCAGTCCCTGGTGACTCCCCTGTGCTGTTTGCCTACAAGATGCTTTGTTGTGTTTGCAGTCCCTCCTGACCGCTGGTGAAGAGCCCTTCTCCCTGGGCTTCTGACTTGAGCTGGAAATCCAATGGCAGTGCAGGTTTCTGCCCATAAGGGACTTCCTTCCTCTCCTCTTCCAAAACTGTGCTGAAAGGAAAATCTGACTTTTGGTTTGTCTGTCTTGCTTTCAATTTGTTTTCAGTCCCTTTTCCTTAGGGGACTCTTTTGCTGGCTTGGGGAAGCTTTGTTCTCTCAAGGATGTCAGATGGTGGCTTGGCCAATGCATGTGCTGGGGATGAGTGGGACAGATGTGGAGAAAATGGGGCAGCAGCAGGATTGGTGCATGACTACAGTGCTGGGAGATGAAATAAGGTTCTCCCTTCCTCCCTGTTTCATGGGCAGAAATGACTCAGCTTGACACCACAGAAAGTTCTTGGACAAGCGAGGTTTAAACATGATGGATTGTAGGATGCAACTCATCAGTGACTCAGCTTGTCAGCATTCATCACTGGAACTCTGACCCTTCCTCTTCTCCAGGGTTTTCTAGCCCTGGATCGTTGACAGGGATTAAAGGGGCAAATGGACAATATTTTCAGACACTGTGAACACTTTTGGAGAGTGCACACTCAGTGTGGACTTAAGCAAAAACACTTTTAAAAAGGACCTGCTTTTCATGAAGCAGTGAGTGTCTTCTGATCTGAAAAGTCTGGTCTTATTAAGGATGCCCACATTGGACATCCTTGAAATATGAAAGCTAAGGGAAAAGAAAGGTGGTGAGGTCCAGCTCAGAGTGCCCAGAGAAGCTGTGGCTGCCCCATCCCTGGAAGTGTCCAAGGCCAGGTTGGACAGGACTTGGAGCAACCTGGGATAGTGGAAGGTGTCCCTGCCCATGGCAGGGGGTGCGATGGGATGAGCTTTAAGGTTCCTTCTAACACAAATCAGTTTATTATTATATGATTCTATGAAAACTAACTCCTGCCTCCATTTGGAAAAATACCCTAAGGAGCTGCAAGGGACTTCTCAGGATTCTTAGAGAAGTCCCTGCTGGGTCAGACTGACACTTCTGTTACACACCGACCCAAATAGGCAGGCAAAATTTCCCTTTCTCCTTGCAAATGTAGTTTGCAAACTTTCTTTCTCATTCCACCCTACATTTCCACAATTTGTTCCCTCCCTGACATCTAAATCTACACTCCTGCTTTGCTCTGAACTAGAAAAAAAAAGCACGGATATGATTTTGTTTTGATCGGACGCCTGACCCTCTCTCCTCATCTCTTTTTTTTTACCTGTTGAAGGGGATCCATCAAGATAATTTCCTGTTATTAGGTCTGAAGTGTTTTGAATTTGGAATGGTTTCTCACTTAGAAAGGATTGATGCCTATAACTTGTAATGTGCTTGCAGTTGTGTGCAGTGCCTGACAGCCCAAACTCCATTCCAGGGAGCTAATCCCAGTGGCTGAACTCCATTAAAGCCTAGATGGTATCTGTTAATACAGCCCTGCAGTTTGGGTCATTGTGCTGATGTAAGGAGCACAGCTGCCTGGAGAGAGATTATGATGTGAGGGGACATCTTTATTCTATTTTAAACTGAAAAAAATGGATGGGAGACACACTAGTCATGATTGATTAAAGATATGAAAAGGACTTTATGAGCTTTCTTGAGCACTATGTGTTTCTCATTCTGTTTGTCATTCCTCTGTGTTTGGTAAATAAATAAATACATAAATCCAAACCTTGAGGATAATAGCAAAGAGAGAGACTCCTCGTGTTCAGTGGGTTTTGTTATAATGGGCTGAGGACTGTGAGTCTCAGGAATCAATTCCCAGCTCTGGCACTGATCTATTATGCAGTCCTGGGACACCTTTTTCCCTTATATCTTCTCCCACTATTATTTCATCCAATCTGTTTAAAATTATAAATACAACATGGCAGTGCCTCTGCTCTCCTGAGTGTGTGCAGACCCAATCACACTGGCAATCCAGTCCCTGCTGGCTTCTCTGGGCCATCATCCAAGCAATGTCTCATTCCCCATCTACTGAGTTTCTGAGCCATGTGCCATTTTACCAAATAAATATTGATCCCTCATTTCCCAGCACTGGTTATTCCAGGGACACTCTCTCACCTGGAGCCTTCAACCTCCCTATCTTCCTTCTCACTGCATTATCAGTAATATCCAGGGCTGGAGATCCTCTGCACATGGAATAACACTTTAGTTCCTCATTCTCTGTATGTGGAGTGCTTTCTGTGTGCTGTGTCACAGCCAGTGCTCATGTGACTCCCTTACCTAGGGGAGGCACAAACTGGCCTGGCTCTGCCTCCGGATCCACCTCACCACTCCTGCCATGACTGCTCATGTCTGAGATTGTACTCTGACAGCTCCATGCACTCCTTGGCAAGCTTGGAAAGGAAACAGTCTTATAAAAAAAAAAGAAATCACATTAAGCATAGCATGTGTTTCATGCTCCTTTAGCATCTTATCCTGCTCCAGAGCATTGTAATTCCCCTGGCTGCTTTTGAATTTCATGTCACACTTTCAAATGTGTTTTGGTACATTCTCTACATGCTCTGTCAGTAGAGTTCTGCCAATAACTTCAGCCCATGAGCACTGGGAAAGCAGCTCCTGGCTCTGCTTCCCTGCGTGCTGAAGTGTGGGGATGTCACAAATGGGGATATTTGTCACATGGGAAGAAAGTCTTGCTCCTGCTGGAGCCACACAGGAGCCTCTTTCAACAAGGCAGGGTCCTATTAACTGGGTCACTCATCTGCAATTCTGTCCTGAGCAAGAAGCATCCACAGGACATGGTAACAAAGGGATGCCTGAGCATGTTAGTTTGAATTAACTTTTAAAGCAAACAAGTCAAAACTTCTTGTGATGGTCTTAAACATTCTCACCATGAATTATATAGACTTATCTTAAACTTGAACAAGGTTTGACAAATCCACTTTGAAAGTTCATTAAAAGAAATGTTCAGGACTGTCTTCCATGGAGACACAAAACACCTGCCTGTCCTTAAATGAAACCAAATCAACAACTGCATCTTTGCTGGGAAACAAGAGAATGCAGGACTGTGGAAAGGAACCTTCAAAAACCCTGAGTTACTGGTGGGGTTTGAGTGGCCAACTGAAAGACAATGTCAAGACACAGAGACAACCAGGATCTTTGGGAAAAGATGAGAAGGAAAGGGCTAAAATCTGCTTATTCTCAGTGAACATTGAGAGTGACGCTGATCTTGTATAGGAGTAATAATGTCTATTGACTTCAGTTCCTCTTGAATCAAGGGTGGTATTTCAGCTTGTTGTCTCACAGCAGCCTAATTTATCCTGTTTTTCCTTACTCCCCTTGAAATTTATTAATTGTTTATAGATGTGCCCAGTGTGCCAACATGCTACCTTTAAATTGGTCATATGATTTTAAAGGAGCCAAATTCAACTCCTCCCTGGTGCTTAAGTTTATGTTTGATTTGAGGACAAAGTAACGGTGAGATTTCAGACTAGACTTTCTGATGTGCATTGATTCTTTAAGCAAAAAAACAACAATCAGAAATTTCAGTTTTGCCAATAAAGGCAGCGGACACCCTTCCAAAGAGGGAGTGAATGGATTTTTAAACTGCGAAGTTTTAGTTTAGCCACAGCCATTCTTCAGGGCAACATCACATCTGCAGATGCAGTTTAGATACTTTGAGGTGTTTGCAAAGATTAATTAGCTGTCTAAATGGAAACTGAGCTCTGATAAAAATCTGGCCCTTGTGGGCACTGAGCCTCAGGCTTGGTGTGCTTTTGAAAAATCTCACCCCAGAGGCCTCGGTGGATGCACTTTCCTGACCTGAGCTCATGCATTAGAGAAGAACCTCAGAGTTATTTCAGTGCTTCCAGGAGTTCAGGCTCATTCTTTAAAGTGAACAACCTAATGCTTTCCAAGTTCACTGGGAAGTGGTGAAAATCCCCAGAGGGTTCCCTTTTTGGAGAGAGTTCATCTGAGGTAACACCTCTGGATAGGCAGCAGACTGCGTGGTTGGAGATGTGTATTTTAATAACTACAGAGCAGGAATCTGAGCTACACCACCTCCCTTTTACTGCCACCCTCCCTCCCTCACCCACCTTGACCCTCCACAGCCACCCAGCCCTCTCCCCTCCTCAGGCAGTGGTGGGATCCAGGTTCCCTCCCTGCCCATCTCCCACCTTGTTGCTGCTCCCTTCCCTTTGTTGGAGCCTCTTTTCCGCTGCTGCTGACTGAGTATGTTTTGCAAACTTGCAATTTCATGCTGCATTTGTTGCCATGGCAACATAAGGGGGAGTTCAAAGTAGGAAATAGTGAAAAAAAACCCCAAAACCTCTTGGATCAGCCTGTTATTTTGTGCCTTGCCCATACGGATTTGGCCATGCAGCTGCATCAGCAGTGGGGTCTGCCAGGAACCTGTTTACTCCCAGGGACTTCAGAGACTGGAAATCCGAATCCCTTGTCCTCCCCTCTTCGTCCCTTAGAGCTGCCTTCTCCCATCTCTCTCTTCCTGGGTAGCCAAGAGTCTGGAGCCTCCAGCAGTAGCCCTGGACGTTCCTGCTCTCAGTGGCAGCTTTTTCAGCAAGTCCTGCTGTCTTTGCAGGGAATGGTCAGGCATTTGGGAAGCTGGCATGAGACTCCAAGAGCACGATGGCAACGCCCAGTGGCAGCACAGTTTTACCTTTATCTTTCATCCCAGCAGCAGATCCATCAATACAGATGATGGAGCACTGGCTTCAGCTCGCTCCCATCCCTCCACCCCCTCCTCTTCCCTGTGACTACGGTAAAGGAGTCCTTAAATGAAAACTTTATGGCAAAGAGCTGCTGACACTTCTTCATGGAGAAGATACATGGGGTGGCTGGTGGCTAATGAGTGTCAGTACTCCAAAGGATAATCTCTGCTTCTCTCTGATACAATTTAACATAGTATTTCCCTAATTTGAGGCTGATTTAGTCGCTGGGGTATTTGGATGCCTCTTCTATGGTGCCGATAGTTAATTAAACAGATGTTGCAGAGGGAATCATTAATTTTAGTGCTGCAGATGGGAGCGGAATGACTTTGTGAAGTTAATGTTTCAGCAAAACAATAGGCTTCTGTCATCAGTTGCTATAAACCAAGTAAATTAAGAGAAGAAGTAGAGTAAAGGAGATAGCTTTGAAAGAATATCAGTTATTCATTTTAGAATTGTACTCTCCCCCCATAAATCATCACAGGAGGAGAGGAGGGGAAAAATCTGCAAAAGCTGGGAAGTGGGAAAGAGACGAATCCCCAAGCCAGCAGCCTGAAAGAGAGTTTAACCCTGCTCCCATTGGAGCACTGCAGGGTCCTGCAGGAGCACAGAGAGCCAAGGGCTGGGGGCTGCAGCACGTGGAACAGCACCTGGCTCTTACCACTCTCCCTGAAGAGCAACTGAAGTCATGGCAGTAAAGACAGATGTCCATTCCCATGTTCAAAAAGCAGGTGGGCACAAACATCTTCCTTTTTTGAAGGCTGTGAAACTTTTTCCACTCCAGGCTGGGTGTCCCATACCTGTGGATGAGGTTTTCTGGAACAGCTGGCTGGATTTTCTGGGTGTGGTGAGAGCTTCTAATCACAAATTGACATGTTTTTATACCTTTCAAAAATCTCAGGGCCAGTGTAAAAAGCCCCTAAACACTCCTAAAAAACTTGTAGGGCTGCATCTGTGTATCAGGTGTGGCTGTTCTGCCGCAGAAGTGGAAAAGGTTTAAAAACTCCAAGTCTTTACAAGTTTCTCACTGGCATTAAATGTCAGTAATTTCTGTTGAACAGAAGTTTCTATTTTTGAACTAAAAGCAACAGAGGGAAAATCGAGCTACCTCTGCACCACAAAAAGGCAGTGGCAGAAGAGGATCAGGGAAACAAATGAAGTCCATCCATTGTGCTGGAGTGAAAGGACTACTGACTGCTTGAGTGCCTCATAATATGAAAATTATGTTTCTTTTTTCAGACAGATGAGTCATTTGACCACTCAAACTTCTCCATGAACACATCTCTGACCATTTATATTATCTTTCTCTTTCTCATATGTGCATGTTTTTTTCCTTGTTACCAGCTACTCCTTTCTCCAAAAACAATAATCAGTGGTTATTCTCATTTATTTGATAAGGGCAAACAATTTCAGTGCCCAGAAAGTAATTATGAATTTGGCAGTTCTGATTAATAAATCTCTCAAGAAGCATGCTGCATTTCATCTATAAACAGCATCTTCCAGAGATTCATTGAGAAAATATGAAGAAACAGAAAAACACAAAGTGAAAAAGAATTCAATTCTTCCTAGCAATGAAGGCCTGAGGTCAATCTTACATGTGTAAGGTGAATTTCACATTGGATCTATTTCTTTAGTACTCACTTTGTATTCACCATTTTATTTTAATGGATACTGTTTATGTTTTATTCTTTCTGGCTTCACAGTGCTACATATTAATGTAGCTCCAGCTTCAAAACAAAAATGTCCCAAATTAATTCTAGGAGATCATTTCCATCCTCAAACTGCAGCATTGTACAGCCCTTGTCCCGTGTAACAACTGAACAAGTTTTTTGCATCAAACTGGCCAAGCACTGGTTATTTTCAGCTGGCTAAGAAGAGGTGTCCAGTACATTTTGGGAAACATCAAATACCCCAGAGAGCTGTAGGGATATCATGCAGGTATTAGGATGTTGTAGGGCCCCTCAGATGGTGATACTGATCTTATTTTCAGCCAGCTGAATTGGTCCCCTTAGGCCTTGCAGAGGAATCTCTATGGTGTGGATGTCAATAGGCACTGAAGTCATTCAGAACCAAGGAGAATAAATTCAACCCCTCCCAAAATGTCCTGCTGAATGACATGGAGGGGCTGTGATTTCTGCCTGGCAAAGACTGAGTCTGAGGGTTCTGAGAATGAAGGATCCTGAGACCTGTCTGCTCTTGCAAAATACTACACTGAATTGAAGGACTTTGGCTCCTTCCTTTAGGAAATATAATTCTCATTAAAGGCATGAAATTGAGCTCCTTGGAGACCTCAACTTCGCTCTGCTGAACAATCTGAACATACGTTTTCAGCAATAGCAGCTCCTCACTCTGTGTGCTTGTCTCAACACTGTGCCATGGGGATTTGCTTCTCTGAGAGTCCTTGGGATTGCTGTGTTTGTTCACTGGCAGCCCTTCAATTCCAGCTCCCTGGCATGGATCTACAGGCAGAGAATTCTCCAGAGATCTGCATCCCAGCCATGAAAGTGCCTTTGTTTTCCTCTCCCCCATGACAGGGCACCAAGCACCTACCACGCAATAGTTAATGAGCTACCACAATCCTGCTCAGTTAAGGAATAGGATGCCTTGAAGGAGACTAGCTCCCACCAGAGCTGTGGGACAGGATGTTCACAGAGCTCTCAAGTGTCTTTATCTCCCCCAGAGCAGATGATCCCATAGGGTTGTAAAGTTCCCCCAGGCACAAGGGCACCCCCAAGGCAGGGTGGTTCAGCAGCACTTCCTCTTGCTCTTGTCCTCGTGGATGGTGTCACAGTGGCACTTCGTGGCAAGCTTCCCTGGAGCCACCAAGAGCATCTGGCACACAGGACTTCTCAAGGAGCACCCTGGTCTCTCCCCATCAGGGAGCCTCAGCATCCTGCCACGATTCCTTTTCTCCACACAGCATCACCTGCCAGTGGTGTCTGCTCCTGAGAGAGGTAATCGATTCCCTTCCCCTTTCCAGCCCTAATTAAACATGCACCATATTAAACTTGAATGCATTGGAAACAATTAGCTCCCTCTTTTGTCTCCTCGTTTGAGCCGGCAACGCGAGGCAGCCAGGTGTCACGTTCAACAAATCTCCATCAAGTGATTTCTGTGGAAGGAAATGAAGTTTGAAGAACTCCTCTGCTGCTCCTGATGCTTTGGCTCTGACCTTCTCGCGCTCCCAGCTTATCTCCGTGGAGATGCTCATTTTGCAGACAGGCTCCATCTTCTGCCAGCAGCCGCTCATGGAGGCAGGAGGCAGGGCCGGGGCTGGGGAGTCAGGCTGTTCCAAGGATTCAGTCTTGTCCTTTTCAACACTCCAGCACTTTAAAATGGACAGTGGTATGGATCATCCTGCAGGGAGGATGTGCCCTGGCCACTCCAACCTTGCATGGTTATCCAAACCCCAAAAGCGAGAATTTTAGCTTGAGTTAGATGCTCCCACGGCAGCTACCCTCACAGCCTCAAGGACAGGTCCGCACTTTGTTTTGGAAAAGCCAGACCATGTTCAGGCTCTTGCCAGAGCTGGGAGAAAGAGGGAGGTGTCTGTTCCATCCTACACCCAGGAGGATAACTCGTGTCTACAGGAGAAATGCATTGCGGGAGCACAGCATCCCTGCTGGGATTTGGGACACAGGGCTGTCTCCAGTGCTGTAGTTGGTCATGATGTAGGTGAAAAATAATGTTTGGGAAAGGGGGAAAAGTGAAAAGATTATAATAATAGGTTACAGACCAGAAGTCTCTGGAAAATGGGAAGTCCAAGACAAAAATCCTGCTCCAAATCTCCAGTAGCCTTTATCTGACCTGATACCCACAAACATCTCCTGTGAGGGCTGAGTGGGGTCCACACTCTCCACATGCAAAGCGAGCATTAGCAGGACTATGCTCAGTGCTCTCAGGAAAAGCACTTGTTGGGAAATTTCAACAAACTATTTTTCATTGGAAAATGCTGATTCTTTGAAACAGGCTTTCTGTGAGAATAAAAGAGCAATTTTTCCTCATTTTAGCAACTCTAAATATTGCGGCAGCTTTAAGTGAGAAAAGAAACCAAGAAAAACCCTGCTTGAAAGTTGTTTTTTATCCCCTTCTTTCAGGTTGTAACTTTATTATGATGAAAACCAAAAGAAAATCAAAACAAATGCTGTTAAAGAGAAAGGAAACTTTTAAGACTGCTGTAAAAATGAAATCCATTGATCTGACTAGAGGTATTTTTCCCCAGTGTTTGTTCCTACCATTTTTATTTTAACTTCAGGTACTAGAGAGAGGAAAGGGATGGTGAGATCCCAGGAGAAGGGGAGAAGGCTCAGCTGAGCCTGTGGGCCAGGCTTTGTGTCTGCAGCAGCAGCTGTAGTGAATGACAAATTACAGCTTCTCAGGACTTTGGGTACCACAGGCAGAATTCATTTAGAGGCCAGACCTCTTTCCTGATGTGCCTGGGATCAGCTGCACAGAGGGGATGGGGTCAGCAGGACTCAGGGCTTGTTCCCCAGGCTCAGCTGTGGGGTGTCATGAAATGTGGGAGGAGGGAGAAGGTGGTGCCTGAGACTTTGCCTAAATTTCCCCTAAATTTAAATGCCAACTCAAGTGCCAGAGTAGTTGTCAGCCAGATGGCACCTTCTGAAGCTCTTCCACCTTCACCCAGGCGCCAAGGGGTGCAGTGAAGCTGTTTGCAGGCAAGTGTCTCTTCCTTCTGTCCTCAGGGATTTCACAGCCCTGCTTGCAGTTTTGCTCTGGTGTGAGCTGAGAGCTCCAGGGCTCTTGCATCTCCTTTTCTGTTGGCAAGGGCAAGTCCGAGCATCGACATGAGGCCCCCTCCTGTCTGCAGAAACCTCTCTCCTTTTTCTCAACACCACTTCTGCTTCCTTCTGCCTTGCTTATGCTGTCACATCAGCCATCCCTCAGGGAGTTACAGTGTTGTCTCATCTCTCCATCAGTCCTGTGCGGTTGTTGGTGGAAGCAACAAGGACTTTGCTTGTTTATTTGTTCTGCAAAGTTTATTTGGAGATGGATTTATTGTTGTCGGTTTTTTATAAAGACTTATTGAAGAAAGTAAATTGGAGTTGGAAATATGCACAGCAAGGGGGAAACTTCATTTCCCATGAACTCAGCCTTTGCTGGAGTTAAAACAATGAGTAGTAAGACAAAAAAAGTAGAATGTGTTTGAATCTTTAGAATACAGTTTCTCTGAGAAGAGGCTGTAAGGTGAAGTGGGGCACAACCTCAGCCCTTTTCTTGCCAGTTGCATCTGTCAGTCCATCTCCAAGCCTGGTTCTCACTACCCAGTGTGATCAGTGTCTAGAGGGATCAGTGAGAAGGGCTCTCATTCAGTACAAGCCAAATTCAAATTTGTTGCTGTTGTGCCAGGAACTGTAAGCTCTGCCTGTTGCAAATCAGCTCTAGTTCTTATGATTTATGTTTTTCTGGCAATTTCTGATCCCACATAAACCTGAGAATATGGCTGCAGTCTTCAATCCCCTCTGAAGAAGAAGTTGTCTACTTTTTAATTAGCTTTTCATGTCAGGACGACGTGGGCTGGCAATAAAAACCACGGGGGAGACCCTCCTCAGTGAAAATGATGGAGTGAGTTGAAAGAGAGGAGAGGGAAAGGAGTGAGTAAGAAGCAGAAAGATCCTATGTGAGGAGGCAGAAAAATGCAGAGTTCCAGCTCTGACACTGAAGAAATGCTGGCTGGAGACCCAGCAGAGGGGACAAGCCAGCCCTTGTTAAAGGTCTCTTTGTAGGGTGATAATTTGGAAGATCAGAGCCTGGCAATGGAGCCTGGTTGGGAGCAAGAGCATGTCTTCCTTCCCCTCTAAAGAGCAGAGGGAGCCACAAAGCAACCATATGGAGCCGCAGCAGAGCTTGCCAGCACCTTCTGGTTTCTGACGGTCAGAACTAGTATAAAGGACAGAGTTAGGCACAGATCTATTTTCTTTTTAAGCACCTGAAGTGAGCTGAACTATGTGTTTTGGAACTTGGATCTAAAATACCAGTGCTCGATCAGGAAACCTGTGAGCAGGACCAAAGAATGGGAATTTCTGGTCAAGTTTAGAGAGTCCAAAGGCCTCTGGCAATCATGGTTGGGAGTGTGGGCCAGGGCTTTGTGCAAGGTTCCCTCTCTTTGTTTGAAAAAGCTCTTGTGGCCTCCCCTGGTGGAAAGGCTCCCCTGGGAAAAGGAAGACCTTCAGTCCCATTCACCAGACTGGGTGTGGAGGTGTGTCCCACCAGTTAAATCTCCCTTGCAGGCAGGATCCTGGGCACTGTGCAGAAACTGGAGACTCTCCATCCTTCCTGCTGAAACCAGACCTGATGTGCAAAGTATGTGAGAGTGAGGGACTTCAGTGAGCCCTCACAGGGACTGAATTACTGTAAATCATGCAGGAAAAGCAGTGGTGGATTCTGGACTGTGCTTCATGAGTTATTTATTTGCATTTTTAGGTAATTGTTGAGTTAAACACCAGTGATGGAAAGGAAAGGACTCTCAGGTCCCTGGAGCACGCAGATCCCTGCACACATTTAACTGCTGCAGTGCTGCTGGTGGTGTGGGGAGGAATTTGCATTTATTTCACAGGGTCTGCGCTGAAACAAAGAGCGCTGTGTAATCCATTTATCACAAACCACTCCAATTCCTATCTTAAGTAAGAGAGGAGTCAATTAACAAATGAAAACAGAGTGCCAAAACACTCACTCCATTTAGACCACAAATGCTCTGTAGCAGCACAGCATGAACATTGTTTTCCTGGATGTGAATTTGGAGATCACAGGGGAAACTAACTCATTCTGGGATTCAAGCTTTGAAAATGGACTGTTATCTTTCCTATGATCTCCCTGCTTTTGTAAGTCCATCACCAACATTTTCTGGCTTCATGGATTTGTCTGCCCAACAGATGTGACAGAAAGAAATATTAGCTTTACAAATGGGGATAAAAATGACATATACAGAAAGCTAAAGCCAGTTAATGAGAAAGGATTTTCGAAATGTCACTCATCCTGTTTCCAGCATTCAGTTTATATTTCTAAAAACTGGTATCTCTTTTCTTCCCATGAAAAGTCTATTTTCAACTTAAACTTCCTTCCATCGACTTCTAACCAAATAATTATTAGCTTGCAAATTAATTTAACTTGTTAGTCAAATTACAGCCCAGCAAAAAAGAAACCACAAATGTATTTATGGCTTTATTTAATCTTTATTAAGACTAACAAGGTTTGAGCAGAAATGATCTCTTGACAAAGCCATTAAGAGCACGGACAAGATCACAGGTCTGTAACACATCTGAAAGGGTACAGCAGAAAAGTCAAACGTTTGTCTTCTGGGAGACAGTCAGAGCCAGATTATGCTGGAATTAAAAAAAAAAAAAGTAGAGCAACTGAAGGACCAATGCTGCAATGGTTTGATAATTATTCATTGCTTTTTAAAGAAAGGCAACGGAACTCAAAGGGTTTTTCAATGCTATGATTGATGGCCGCATTTCAAAGCACAGAGAAAGTGTGCAAATCAGAATCCCAGAATGGTTTGGGTTGGAAGGGACCTTAAAGCTCATCCCATCCCACCCCCTGCCATGGCCAGGGACACCTTCCACTATCCCAGGTTGCTCCAAGCTCCGTCCAACCTGGCCTTGGATACTTCCAGGGATCCAGGGGCAGCCACAGCTTCCCTGGGCATCCTGTGCCAGGGCCTCTCCACCTCACAGGGAAGGATTTCTTCCTAATATCCCATCTAAACCTGTCCTCTGTCAGTGTGTAGCCGTTCCCCCTTGTCCTGTCACTCCACACTCAGGGTTAATATTGCTACCAGCGTGCAGCCTGTGGCTGTGTCAAATCCCAGGAGTTCAGGGTCCCTGGGTGATTTGGGCAAAGCCAGCTGTGCCAGCAGGGCTTGGTGCCCTGAGGGGGGCACATCTCCTTGTGTGGCACCAGACAGAGAAATCCTCTCCCACCCAGTTCCCAGCAAATCACCCCCCAGATCATGTCTGACTGCACCAAGCATTTCTGGAGCCACTTGGACAGAGGTGTCCAGGAAGGAAAGTGCCCCATTCCTAATCCCAGCTGGCTCCCTGGTTCCAGTGTGCACAGCCTTGGCTCTGAAGCTTTGAGTGACTGAGAGGAGCTGCCAGCTCCTCTCGAAACAGCGAAGTTGTTCTTGCACTGCAGGGACTTCCCAGCCATGTTCTCCTCCCCTGTCTCCGGGCTGCCCGGTGTAAATTTGGGAGGTGACTTGCGTGATGTCATCAGCTGAAGGGTCATAAAAGCTGCTGGTGTGAGCACATTGCTGGGCTCTGAGATGCCATCTGCTCAGTTCCCTGTCTTCAGGGAGACATTAACACAGCCTGAGGGCTTCTCTGTGTCTGACCTCCCTTCTCCTCTCTGCACAGAAACATGGCCCTTGGGCATCTCTGCTGCCCAAGTGTAAAATGGACTAAAATCCAGGGCAGAATTGGAACAGAAATCAAGCAAAAGCACGCAAGCCTTCCCTTCAAGGGGATCTAAATCTCTACAGAGCTCCCAGAGCCTTGGCTCCTCTGCCTGACAAAACAACCAGCAGGTTATTGCCTTTATCATCACAGGATCCCATCCTCTCTGCCAGCTCTGGTGCAGGCCAGTGAGGATGGGGGGGATCCATGGGAGCATGTAAGGGCTCTGCAGGCCCATAGGGAGAGCTAGAGATCAGAAGGGACTTGGGAAAAGGACAGGCATGAGCACGGGGGAAGGTTGGTGGCTCAGGCAGACAAGACATTAGCACAGCCAGAGCTAATGCTCTGCTATGTATCTGGCTCCTTTTTCTGCCATGCTCTCTCTGCTGATTTTCACTCTGAAAGCTCCAGCTCTGCCAGCTCTTCAGCAGTCTAATCTTTTTTCCAGTCTCAGCTCATGCCTACTAATGTGTTTCAGGCACAGCAATTTCATTAAGGCTGCCCTGATGTCCACAGGCTTTAGCCATGGACTTCATCATTAAGTGGGTTTCATTCCAGCCAGTAAGCAAATCACCCTCTGCTTCTGAGTGGGAGCAGAGGGGCTGGGGATAGAGGAGGCACAAAGAAGGAAAAGAAGCAAAGAAAAGTCCTTTCCATGCAGCCAGGGTTGATATGGAATAGCTACCCCTGTCCTCAGGAAAACAGATGCACAGAGGTGAAGATGAAGCACTAAGGACAATATTTCACTGTGCTGTGGCCATGTTTAACACAGCCTTGGAAGTGCTGCTTGTCCCAGCTGCCCTGAGACCCCCAGCCCTCTCTCCCCTCCCTGCCCTCATCCCAGGTGCTGACCTGACTGTTTCATTTAACTGGAAATGTTTGACAGCTCAGTTCTCCCATTCTGCTTTGTCAAAGGTCTAATGTGGGGATTACTTAGCCGTTAGCTCTGGCTCTCAGGTTTTTTCTGGATTAAGATTCCAACAAGTTCCTTGTTTGATTACCCTCAGTGGCATGGATGGACCTGAGCAACAGAGTTTTGAGCTGGAGCCAAACTTGTTTCTCACTGGGGAATGTGGCTGAGTTTTTCCATTCTGGCCTTTGTTCAGCTCCTCTGGCACCAAAAAAACCAATCTGTAACTCCAAGCAGCTGGATCATCTGCCTAGAAAAGGGAGATGGAAATATCTAGGAGAGGATTTTGTGTTCTCCCAGTGACAGAAAAATTCTTTCAAAAACATAGTAAGGATCCCAAAGATGCAGGGGAATCTGAAGTTCCTACCACACAGCACCATCACAGGTGCTTGCAGGCTTATGCTTAGCCACAGCTTTGCAGAAATCCTCCTTCCCTCTCACAGAGAGCATCATTAAGCCAGGTAAGGACCCTGCTGGCTTTGGTGGTTGTGGCTCTCTGCTGTGGCACAGCTTTTTTATATGAGAAAGGACTATCAGTGATGTCCTTGGAACCAATGGCAGGTTAGTCAGTGATCTCAAAGCAGATACAGGGTCAGAGGCAGATGGATGCTGGGAAGGGAGCTGATGGGAAAGATGGAGAGAGACTGTTTACAAGAGCCTGGAGTGATGGAACAAGGGGGAATGGCTTCAAACTGAAGGAGGGCAGATTTAGGTTGGATATTAGGAAAAAATCCTTCCCTGTGATGGTGGGGAGGCCCTGGCACAGGCTGCCCAGAGAAGCTGTGGCTGCCCTGGATCCCTGGAAGTGTCCAAGGCCAGGTTGGACAGGGCTTGGAGCAACTTGGGATAGTGGAAGGTGTCCCTGCTCATGGAAGGGAGTGGAATGGGATGAGCTTTAAATTCACTTCCAACCCAAACCATTCTGGGCTTCTGTGAAACTCCACAGTTCTTCCCTGTGTGAATGCTCCTGATTCTGCTCCCAGAACAGACAATGCTGATCACAACTAAAGCTACCTTTGAACACTTTTGGAAAGACCCCTTAAACCTTCTCTAAACTTTTATTATTTTTATTCTGAATTTAAATCCAACCATGGTTTTCTAAACAGTTCTGGGCAAAAAGAAATCTTTTCCTTCCAGCAGAAGGAGATCTGCTCCCACACGGGGTGTCCTCAGTGGAGCCTACAGAGCTCTGTGCATTCCCTGCCTGGAGGGCCAGAGGTGACAGGGAGCATCTTATTTGAGGCTAATCAGAACAGCATGCAACAAAAGGAGCAGCTGTCATCTTTTCCTTTCCCTCAGCCACTGCTTGACAGATCAATCAGATCAAAACATTTTCAGAATCACTTTTTTGGGAAGGATTTTTGAAGTATTTTCTTTTCCTCTAAAATGCTCCCATTCAGAAAGGAAATATGTAAAACTGAAACAAGTCCTGTAGGTTTGTAACAGAAATAACACTCATTTTTCCCTCTGAGAAGACATACATTGGGCAATCCATGAAGCTCATCTGCAAGAGACAGAAGCTTCCTAAATGTCCAGACTGAAATTCTTTCAAAATTCAGACAGCATCAAGCCAGTGAATTCATTTTGCTCTTTGTTAGTATAATCCTGGTTGCATTTCCTCGAGAGCTGGAGCTGCAGAGCCCTGTTCAAGACCAGACAGCCCCAAAATAGATTTTGGATGATTGCTGGGAGCAGGACACACTGCTGGGGCTGTGGTCCCTCTTGCAGGCAGGAGGTCCTGAGGTTTTTGTCTCTGTCCCACTGGAGAGTCTGAGAGCTGCTGGCTCTCTCCTATTGCTCTAAGCCCTTAGACACTCTCGCTATGACCCTCTGTTTATCAGGAATGCCATGGGAATGCTGGATGCAGGGATGCAGTAGGGCTCCACTGTGTTACAGCCCTTACAGGGAGAGAAGGTTTATTGCCTGAGCTCTGCAGAGTGCCCAAGGAAGAGGAGAAAAAAAAAAATTCCTGTTGCCTTTTTCTGGTCAATTATAACTCCATGCCTGGGCCAGCTTACTCTGTAATGTTCAGATTTTATCATTTAATCACACAAACTTTGCTTTATCTGCCCGTCCTGTGGGCTGAGGGGAGCCTGGTGCTAATCTATAAACTGAAAGAAGTACCTGTATTTAACTAACACTCATTCTGTCTGTCTGGGGTAGCTGGAGGGTGTAACATCCCCGCAGCATTACAGCCTTCAGCTGCCTGAGGGTGCCCCTGTGCTGATCGCTCCCAACTGGAAAACAAACTGGGAGTCCTGGCTTAGGCATCCCATTAGCTGGCACTGAAAGGGAGAAGGGGCAGATAGCAGTGCTGGAGGTGATGCTGGAGCTGGGAGTCCCCTCAGAGAGGAGATGGGATCATCCTTTAAGTCTGAGGAAAGGCAGCCCAGCTGGGATGTCCCTGGTCACCCCCCTTGGCATGGGCAGCAGAGGACCCTTCGTGTCTGTCCAGCAGCTCTGGAGAACAGTGAATAAAATCCCTTGGGATGCACCAGTGCCTGATGCCTGTCACTTAAATAATGTTTGACCTTATACTACAGTCCTTATACCCCAGTCCTGCGCCCTGGGGGCCCACAGGGCTCCATCCATGTCCAGTTCTGACTTGCTCTGCTCAACCCCATCAGGATTTTGCCTGGCTGATGATGCTGTGCCAGTGCAAGTCGCTGTCTGCAGTCAGGGGCTGTGTTAGCATTGATTCTTCCAGCTGCCAAAGCAGAGCATGGATTTTCCTGGAGATGTTTCCCTTTTACAGAGCCCCCTTTTTACAGAGTTAGAGCGATGGAAGGAGAGGAGGGATGGGGGAGAGAGGGAGAAAAGGGAAAGAAATAAGCAGAGCAGTGCTTGCTGCTGATGGGGAAGTGTCAGACACCAGAGCCCTGCCTAATGTGACCTATTTCAATGATCTGCAGAGAGGTATTTGTCTTGCAATAGTTCTTTTTGGAGGAAAACAAACTATGATCTCGAGTAGCTCCGGAGAAGGAACCTGATTTCCAGAGGAGTCTCTGGCTTTCGCTCTGTGTTGAGCAGGGAAGGGAGGAATCAAGGGTTATGGTTTGTGACCCCGCCCTTCAGCACTGCTCAGCACCACAGTGACACACACAGGGTGCAGGAAGTCTCTGGCCACGGTATAATCCCAGTGCAGTGACATTTTTGAGTCGCTGCAGTTTTATAATCCACAGGCTTTGTGTGCACAGAGTTCTCCTCTGCTGAGGGTCTGCCCAGTGACCCCAAATCTCTTTCCAGACTAAGAAAAGGTGCTGGGGCAGTTGGATCAGTGGGACATTATTCTGTGTTTCCAGCACTCTGGGAGATCTGGAATCGGCTGGGATTTTAGCAAAATCACTGTTTTTCTATCCTCTCTCCAAAAAATGCAGGGATAGTGAAGTGGGTTGTTCCTGGCTCACAGTTTTAGGGATATGTGAAGAGCACCCAGGACTACAGGCTTTGTGTGTCAGTTTGGGGAGCACGGTGAGGCTCTGTGAGAATCTCGATGCTCCTCAGTCAGGCAAAGACTTGTGGCAGATGTCCTGGATCCAGCAGGATACAAATCCCTCCAGCTGCCAAGAGATTTTGTCAATGCCCCTGGCCTAAGATTTATTTTAGCCTTTTAATATTTTCTGCATAACGTTTTGTTATCCTTCTTCCTCTCTCTGTCTCCTGTATTTTTTTAATTCTCTTTTCCTGGAGCACTTTGATTTGCTCTCTGAATAGAGGTCCATGCAGCAAATGGCATCAGCAGACTGATAAATTAGCAATGGATTGGAGCCTCGGATTAGCTCAGGCTAGTAATTTAACCTGATACAGGAGATGTTTGCATTTGTTCTGTTCATGCACCAATAGATAGCAACTACGCTGGAAACCTGACACTTGTGGGCGCTGCCCTCCCCATGAAGCACCCCTGTGGCAGCCCTCAGTCGCTTCCCATTTGTCTCACCGCGGGCCATGCCGGGTGAGCCGGCTCTAGCAAAACCTTTTAGGAGGGGAGGGAATGGGAAATGAAATATTTACTTTTTGTTTTCGCTTGCTGGTGGTGAAGGGATATTGATGCGGTGTAGATGGAACATTAAAATCAGAATTATGCCAAGGAATATTAAAAAAAAAAAACCAAAAGCCAGACATAAATTAGCCGTGTTTGTTTCCTCCGTGGCTGAGGGGAGTCTGCATTACGCCAGTGCCATATAACACACCCGGGATGTGTTTGGGAGCTGCTGGGCCATAAATCACAGGCGGCATTTAAACAGACAGAAGGAAAGGCCACGTGGAGATGGATGGGTGTCCGAGGAGGGGACTGGCCGAGGGGCAGCTGTAAACACGTCAGGAGACGAGGCAGCCGGGCAGGAGGGGGAAAGGGGATTTGAGCACTGAAGGCTAAGCGCTGAGGGCAGAGGTGAATGCTGGGAGAAGCTGACCTCCAATCCCACGGCTTTTCAGAAGTACAGGCTGAGGGATGGCAGTCCTGTTTTGCCACACTTCAAGATTTCTAAATTACATCTACGTTTTTCCCACCTGTGAAACAGCAAAATGTTGTAGTATTCATTTTTTGCTAAAAAAGGTCAAATTTTCGATTCGGCTTTCTCCTTCTGACAAGAGCTGACCAGAAAAACCCAAGGCTTACATACTTTTACAGGATATCTTCATCCTAGCCGAGGCATTGATACAAAATTCTTTCTCTAAAATACTCTGCCAGAAACTCTCAGTGATGAGGTTCATACCTTGTGCCAAGCCAGGATGACAGTCTGTGATCTTGAGAGGTGCCAGATTCACCCCAAAGGGGAGAGGGGCCTTTTCTTTACCTCAGCCTCTGTGTGGGACACAGAGATGTTGCTGTGACTTTGAGCACTGTAGGACTCCAGGGGCTCTGTTGAAGAAGCCCTCTTGACTTTAGCAGGATTATTTCAGGAACAATGTTGTGAAATCACTCTCAGCTTTCCACCCCCTGGATATCACAGTTCAAATGTGCCTGCAGCCAAGGGAGAAAGTCCTTGTGTGACGGCAGCTTTTTGCAATGTTTCACTGTGCTGTACAAACTGCCACTGAAAGGTTACTGATTTTTTTGGCATGGTCATCACACACTTTCTCACACTTCCAATAACAAGAGAACAACAAGGGCATTCGCTCTTTAGTGAAGTGCTGCAGTCATGCTCTTTAGAAAGAGGGCCTGAAAAAAGGAGTGTGATTCAAGTCAGGCTTAGGATCAATAAACAGACTTAGGGTCAGGGCTGGAGTAAAACTGGGGGATGGAGAAGGCAGGAAAATCTCAAGGAGAAGGGATTCAAGGACAAGGACAGATGGTTCTTCAGAAGAAAAATGAAGCCTTTTGGCAGAGCTAGTGGGTGGGTGGTGATGAAAAAGGCTCAGGACGGGGATGGCCAAGGTGCTCCAAGTCAGAACTGGAAGTGTTAATTCTGTCTGGAGAAAAGCTCAATCCTAGCAGCTGGCAGCCTGGAGTCTCTCAAACTCCAGCACAGCTCTTGGCTTTGAGGTTCCCTCCCGCAGGAACACAAGTCCCCTGCTGCAGAGGCAGATGTGCGGGAACCTGTTCCAAGAGCAGGTGCTGTCAGGACAAGGCAGCCACCTCAGCAAGGGATGTGTCACAGCTCCAGAGGGCCCTGCCTCTCTGCACAGGGAAAGGCAGAACTGCTTCAGAGAGGGACTAATTCACCAGTAAAACATTAATTATCCTAATGACTCCATTCATTAACCTCTGAAGTGAGAGGAGCTGGTGCCTCTCCCACTCTGGAGAATTTTAGCCCCTCCCAGCTTCAGCACTGGAGTCCCATTTCAGAAATATAGGTACATGAACCTGTTAAAAATGGGGCAATCTGGGGAGCAAATAGCCCACAGGCAAGAGCACACACAGGGCTGAAATCCCCCACAGGCACCAGTACAACACCATTAATGTCAGCAGAACTTCTGCCTTCCCCAAACACCTCTGACTCCAGGTGTGAACATCAGCCTTGCTCCCCAGCAACTGTGCTTGTGATTCCCCAATTGTACTCTACCAAAAAGAAAATCCCATCTTTTGGCTAGCAGAATATATGGGTCAGTCCCACTGGGACTGCAAATCATATTCTGTTTAAGAGTTGGTCTGAAGAAAGGTTTAATTATGTGCACAAATATTGCTTTGGCAAGGAACCCATGCTGTGAAGGCAGTTCATGTGTATGAGCTGATCCTGCAGTTATCCCTGAGTCTGTAAGGGCCTGCATCTGTCAGATAAATTAGCTGGGAAGATTGGAAATGGATGGAAGCTCCTCTTCAAAGAGGCTCTGGTCTTGCTCCTGCTTCTGACACTGGCTCCCAGCTCATCCTGTCTCCTCTCTGCCTGGGTTTGCTTCCATGCAAACTGCTTTATGATCTATTAATTAGAAGTGTTGCATGAGGGCTGAAAACCAACATTTTTGGTGGGATGGAGCCCACCTCTGCCCTTGGGAGACTGAAGGCTGCTTCTGAAGCCATGTGCTGATTAAATTCAACTTCATGGTGTGTTCAAGTCATGAACAAATTCAGTCTGCAGCTCCAGGGGTCTCTGTAAGGCATTTCCAGGTGGGGCTGACACTTCATACTTTACTCTGAGCTTCTCACATCTGTATAGGAGCCTCTTCTAGGCTCTTCCAGTGCAGCAGAGTCTGTGTGATCCTTTCTCGTGCTTCAGCCTGGCCAGAGGAAATGCAGTGGAAGTCGCCTTGCTGTGTGACCCTCACATTCCTTCCTGGCACTGATGTCACAGCGGTGTCTTCTGCACACTGTGTGTCCATGTCCAACCTGTGATCTCCTGGGCTGGATTCTTTCTCTGTTTAGTGCCATCTCTGCCCGCTTTGCTGGATTGCTGTCGAGTCATGCTGTCAGCTATGACAGATCTCTCCTAAGTGCTGGATCTGAACTGGATCCGTCCTGGATTTAAGATGCTTTCCAGAAGCCTTAGCAGAGCCATTCCAGAGTCCAATAATTTTATTTTTAAAAAGCTTTCAATTTCTTTTGACAGGGCTGGAGTGTTTAAAGATGGCAAAGTGAAGGAGATAAATAGATTATTGATCGGACAGGCTTGTAATTCCTTAGTGAATTGGATTTAGCTCCTTCACTGAGATCAGGTCTCGGCCATAAATCTCCCAAGGAATCAATAGGATGGAGAGTGCCTGGTGAGCAGGACTTTTGTTTGTTTCCATGGCCACAGGAAGGGACTGGGAGAAAGTCTCCAATGGGAGTGGAGGGCAGGAACTTGGATCCACACATTTCTGCTGAGGCAACCTTGGCACAGGCTTACCCTTGTTGCACTGACACAATAACTGCTCCCACGGCTGCAGGGACCTGCACACGTGGCTGTCTCTGCCATGTGGAGGCAATTCCAGGTGCAGTCAGTGCTACCACAAGTTATCCTGGCATTAAAGGATAGTTCAGCTGCAGGGGCTGGAGGTGGGAGTATGACCTGACTTCCTGGGGGCAGGAAAGCCAGGTAGAACAGAATGGAAAACTCCCATCGGGTGCCATGCTGTCGATTCCTTGTCACCTCCAGGCCCCCGTGTGCTCAAGTCCGGTCTGACTGCTCACTGGAGGCAGCTCCAGAGCCTTCCTGGCTGGGCTGGGCAAGGATTCAAACTATGATTAGAAAGACAGTGGGAGCTGTCAGCAGTTAAAAATACCAAAACCCCAAACTTCTGTTAACTCTCTGATGTAGCAATAGTGCCAGGGAATAAAAACTGGCTGCTGGGGGAGTAAAAACTCTCTGCAGCTCTTCAGTCCCTCTCAGGGGTCTGTGTGTGCTCTGTGTCTGTACCTGGCATCAGCACAGCCTCTGCGGCTCCTGAGAGCTTTGGGACACAAAGGACTTTGCTATTTGGAATGGCACTTGGAGCTTGGGGTCCACAAGAGCCTTCGTGATCTCATGTCTTGATCTAGTTGGAGATCTGTGTCTGAAGATTTGTGGATATCCAGATTGAGGGTGCATAAATGTCTAGTACACTGTGCTGGTGTTGAGGTCAGTCTGTCAATGCTCCTGCTCTCTGTTTTCCTCATCTTCACCAGCAAATTCAGAACAGAGAGACAACCATGACTTTCCTAAAATTATTTATAATCTAGTTTTTTAGCATTCAGATAAATGAACTTGGGCATGAACCTACAAGAATATATAAATTCAGACCTTTTGGACTTTTTTCTTTTTTCCAGTCAGGTGTACACTCTTCCAGTTGCCATGAACCCTGCTTTGCTCACACAGCTGAAGTCTTTGGGTTGCATGTGGCATTTCCCAGGAAATTCAGCCACTCTGCAGAACCTCTGGAGCTTCAGGCCCGACAAAGTGGGCTGGAGGGCTTCCAAAGCTGGGCTTAGTTGGGAGACTTCCAGTGCTTCCTGATTCCAACTGAGCTGGCAAGGGACAAAATAGCTTTTTTCACTCTATTTCATTTTCCTTCTGGTGCTGGCCACACCCCAGAAGGCAGAGACAATGAAAGGGAAAGGAGGAAGGAATCAGCTACATCTTCTCAGTGCTCAGCAAAGGATCTGTGGGCCCTCAAGCTGGGATCCAGTATGGGGCATGTGGGAAAGGGATGATACCTACACACCTTGGTCACTTGTGGAAACAGGGGGGAATCTTATTTAGAGCCAGTGAGAAAAACTTGTTGGTTTCCCATCTTCCATGGAAAAGTAACATTGAAACTGGTTGTGGCTTTTTCTAGTTTAAAGAAAAAAAAAATCCCCAGATATGTCATCGAGAGACCTTGAGGGGAGCAGGCAGAGGGAGTTCTGCTGAAAACTCGAAGTTTGAGTTGAACATTTTACAACTGATTTTATTTTAGAGTTGCTGCAGTCCAGGAAGAGATTTTGGGCCGAACAGATCTGTTTGCAAACTTTTTATCTCATCAGAAAATCCACAACCCATGAATTGCATTTTCCATCGTGAGAACTTTTCGAAAACATGAGCTGCTCAACCAAAACTCATCTTGTTTGACCATTCCCAGAAGCGAGTGATGCAGAAGAAGCTGAGCTACCTAGAGCTGCAAATCCAAAGCCAGTGCAATTTTGTCATTGTGTACAAATCACAGAGCTGTTGTGGGGTATAATCCAAGCAGGCATCGCTCCCAGCCCTTTCCGCTCACCCAGCGGAAAGCCATGCTTGCATCCACCACACTCAGGCCTTGCTGAGGGGGCAGAGTCAGCATCAGTCAGGTTGCAAACTCTTTCTGACAGATCAGGTGAGACGGACTCTGGAGCTGGATGGTTCCCCTGGGGAGTTAGTCGGGGGTTGCACAGTTATCCATGGCTCCAGGAAGCCCTTTCCTAGCCCAGATTCCCATTTCAGCAGACATAAGGTGCACTGGAGACAGTGCAGGAGCTGGCTGACAGGGCTGGGGCCTGGGAGAAGCCAACAGGGAAGGTCTGGAAGGGCCAGCTGGGTTCTCCTGCTGGCCCTGGGCAAGGGAGCTGCAGAGGGAGGTGGAGATGGATTAAGGTGCACACATGGGTTGTGTGCTCTGGCACAAAACTGAGGTTTATTAACAGGAAGGGGAAGTGTTCCACCCTTCCAGGGCTGATGGCCTTTTCTAAGTGACTGAAGGGGACAGAAGACTCCAAAGCAGGCTCCGGTGATCACCACAGGCTCTGCATGACCTCCACACCCAATGTCAGTGTGAGCTATCTCTGGCACCTGGCTCTCACGTGTTCCTGCAGTGGGTGTCACCTGTGGGTGATCAGAGGTTGGAATTTGGAGTGTGCAGGATGGTGCTGGTGGGCGAACAACGGTTCCCCACTTGGCAGGGGGGAGGCATGAAGCCACACAAACCCCTCTGTGCTCTCCTGAGTGCTTTGTAAGCAGAGCTATGAACAGTGACAGGGAGTGCTGCCGGCCTGCCCACCTTTCCCAGCTAGGATAAAGCATTCCCAGTGCTCCATCTGAACCCCTGCACCAGCCAGCCCCACTATTAGCCCCCCCTACCACTCCTCAGCATGGGAGCCAAAGCAAACCTTGCTAGTGAGACAGACTTCCCATGGCTGGAGCATTCCTGGCTCTCAAGAGCTGCCATCCCTCCCCTTGCTTACCACCTTCATTTGTCAAGCACCACCTGAACACTTCCCAGGCTGCCTCCCCCTGGAGCTCCAGAGCTTTGAAAAGGTCACCTGTCTAACAGGGAGAGGTGCTGGAAATAAACTCACGTTTTCTCCCTCTTTTCCAACATCCAATGTGACGTGGGAAGATGAGCCAGCTGCCAGGAGCGCTCTTGGTACTTGAGGTACTCTGCAGTGGTTTGTCCAGGCTGTGCCTGTCTGCCACAGATCATTGGCTGTTCCTGTTCCCAGGCTGTGCCTTTCCATGCTATGGATGCCTTGTTTGTCCTTGGAAGCAATAACCCGTGGGTGCATTTGAAACCCAAAGAACCATGCAGATGCCCAGCTCATGTGAGATCTGACCCATCCAGCACCACAGGTATGCACATGGAAGGAAAAGGGGGCTCCCAAGCTCTGTTCCTCCTGTGGAAGCTGAGGATGCTGAGCTGAAAGACTCCCTGTGACAGGGAGTAGCAGCTCCCTGCCTGCACCAAGGGCAGCAAACCCAGCCTGAACTGTTATCTTCATGTGTTGTCAGAGCTCCAGGGACTATGACCTTGCTTTGAAAGGTATTTAATGTCTACAAGGAAGATACAGTCAAAACAATTCTCTTCCTCCAAAGTGAAACACGGCAGAAAAAGAAGTGAGGAGAAGGAGTGAGCAGAGGCTGGGCAGTTTTTCAGTGAGGCTGAGTTGCAGCTCTCTGCTATTTTGAGCCAATATTTGCTTAGGGCAGCTCTGGGGGCTGAGCTGGGCCTGGCTGCTCAGCTCTGGATGCTGAATCTGAGCCCCTACTGGGGATGGCATAACTGGAGAAGGATCAGGAGCCAGAGTTCAGAATGGATGTGGGTAGGCTGCTGGTAGTTCTGGCATTCCCTCTCCCTCCTTACCAGGACATCCCATTTACTGTTTGCACAGTTCCTATGTGACACTGGAACAAAGTCTATCCTCTACAGCAGCTCTAGTGAGAAGGCTTGCAATGTCCAGGTGACTTAGGAAAGGAATAGGACAAGGGAAAAACAGGAGTTAAGACAGGCCTGAGACACAGAAAGCAGCTGTCCAAAGATATCTGAAGCTTCTTTATAACGTTGTCCCCAAGATTCTTCCGTTCCTCCCTCAGCAAAGGAGTTTGGACTTGTTTCCTCTTCTGTGTCCAGAATAGAGAAGAAATATTTTCACTTCTACCAAAGATTAAACTGCAAAATGTCCATGTCCACCTGACAAAACCAAGAAACTCAGTACTTTTGTTAAAGATTTTAATGTTAAAACTTATACTTTAAAATTTTTAATTTTTGTTAAAGGTGGAATAACAGCATTTTGAACATTCAAATATTCCTTTGAAAAACTAATTAAAGTATTCCACTGTTAAATTTAAAATAGACATAATAGGAGCAATGCTTTCCAGAAGAAGGGCAATATTTGAGGTCATCTACTTTGCAGTGGACTAAGAGAGTAGAAGTGAACATAACAGGGAAACTGAGGCACAGCAGAAGCCACACAACCTGTCAGAGACACAGACGAGTCACTTTAGAGCCACAGCTCAAATTCACGAGGACATAACTCCTGAAGCTGCTCTTTGTTGACTGGAACATGCGAAGGAGAAGCTGTTGCATCTGATGCCCTATACAAGACCTTCAGCAGGGCATGACTTGTGTTCCAGGGTGTGGGAATAACCTCTGGATTTTAGCAGCTCTGCAGTGACCCGAGTCCCACAGGTTTGTGCCCTGGGATGAGACCCTCAGGCACTGACTCGGGGAGGGGGAGCTGTTTGCCTGGGAATGGGAACAGGACCCAACCTTTTCAGGCCCTGGCAGCTCATTTTACCTGAATTTTTCAAACTGCTGTGCCTGGTCTGCCATTTACCGGGTTAGGTGCTGAGTTCTGCCCCATCCATGTAGTGCCTATGATTATTCTGCTGTTCATGGAGATTGGAAGAGCTGGACACACCAAGATTTCAAAGATGGAAAGGAGTCTAATAGATACATGAGTCCTTGACAGGTTTCCCTGAAGAGAATTTGGATTAAGAAGGGAGGGAAGAACTGGGGCTGCCTAGAGACCCAGAGATGTCCACACAAGCGCCTTGAACAATGCAGACAGTCACAGACTGAGGTAGATGAACTCTCAGGACATCAAACTTCTCAGACTCACTTTCTACCTGAGAGTGACTGAAAGGTGGAGTTCCCATCCCTCTATCCAAACTCAGTGTGTAGCTTGATGTCCCATCTGGCTGCCATCCAGAATGGAGGTTTTGGGATTCCCATTCTGAGCCCTGAAGCCTTTTCTTCTACCTTTAAATAGAACGGGGCTTTGAGGGAAACTGGAACTGGAACAAAGCTCCTTCCCCACTGTGGGGCCAGCAGGGTCAATGGAGAAGCGGCTGAGGGTAAAATCAATTAATTCATTCATTACAGAGCTATTGCAGTCGCAAAGATATTTCAATTGTGCTTGCTGAGAGGTCCTCATGAGAGATACATCTCATTTTCAGAGAGGTCCCCAAGGGGAGGGCATCGTCAGACAATTTCATTCTTGCTGACTAGCAGGTAACACGTTCTAAGGAAAATGTACCCTCTTGTCACCTCAAATTTCACCCCAGAACAAGCAAGAGTTTGAGTGAAATCAGACCCCACTTCAACCCAGGGAGATTTGTAATAGAAAATCACAAAATCTTGGGGAGAGAGGAAGTGGTGAATGCTATTTTCAAGGTTTAGAGAACGAGAAAGTGAGGCTAGAAGTACCTTTCCCTTCCAGAGAGGTTTGCTGTCAGGCTTCTGTTGCTGGGCAGGATTTCTGAGATGGCTCAACACTCACAGGGAAACCTTCCAAGCCCCTTTGTCGCTGTTCTCACTGCAGCCGAGTAGAGAAACTACACGAAGACTAGGCCCAGGGTCAAGTGGCAGCAACCGTTTAATGAATTCTCAGAAAACTTTTATATGTTAGTTCGCAAAGCGTATTAAGTGGCATAAGGTGATTGGTTTTGCCATCCACCCCCCAAGGGGATTGGTCAAGTTCTGAGACACCCATCTCTGTTTTTCTGGTCAATAGCCATAACAATACTGCAAAACAACCCGCAGGTGCAAGAAGTTTACAACACTGTAACCTTGGTCAAAGTAATCAGCATGGGAAAGACAGAACTCTCACAGAAATGCTGCAGAGAGCTGAAGAAATTCTCTGCTGGAGCTTTTCAGCATCCATACCCCTTGATCATGATTCCACCAGAAATCACACACTCTGGGCTGTAGCCTTGTGCCCCAAATTCCTCCTGGTAGCTTGATGGGTACATCCTGCAGCTGTATTTGAGTCTACATCCATCGTAGCCCTCCCTGTGCTTCACACACCCCTGTACTGTCTGATCTTGTAAGGAAAATTTAATGGGTTTAAATATAAATTTAGGTCATTTAAAAAAGACTGTGGAGGTCTGATCACTGAACAGCTCTTATAACAAAGTATGGCACTTTTTCCGTGCACTTTTGTGCCCCAAACCAGAGAACAGGATGTCAGTTGCTTAATCACAGTCGTGATTTCAAACCCTTTGCTCCTTGCAGAGAGATTTTTCAAGAGTCCTACAATCAGTATCTCAAAATCTTCTGAAGATACAGCTATTTATTGCAGGATTTGGCTGGGTAATGTTTCAGAGAAATAAAATGTCATCCTGTCTGGATATTCCATGTTAGCAAGAAAGAAAATGCACCTATTGACAGATGAATAGACAAAAAGAGCCTGCAATTCTGGAGAAAACCCAGAGCTTTTCAATCATTTCTATGTACCCGACAGCAAAGTTCACCTGCAAAGCAAGGGCAGAGTCTAAACACTCACAGTATAATCCAAAAAACACTGAAGTGAGCAAGGCTATGGGGTGAAAGCATAAAGTGCTGATGAATTTAGTCCATTCCTTTAATATATTGAGGATACAGATGGCACAAGCAGTCCCTTCCTGGGCTGAGCTGAAACCATGAGAGGAGCAATGGAGAGAAAGACTGAAATCCGTGGAAGGTTCAGTGACAGCAAAGGAGCAAAGTAATAACTGTTTTTCCTTGCTTGTCTTTCTAAAAAGGGATCATTCATAAAGTAGAACCAGCTTCTGGAGGAAGCATGGATGGATGAATGGATGGAAACATTGGGTTTGAAATTCTGTGTAAAGAAAGTTCTTATACCTGATGCCAGCATAATGTGAAATTTCATCAGGAATTCGATTAAGTGCTGAGGGGTGTGGTGTGAGCCATACCTGGAAAAATACTTCTGAAGGGATAAAGACTTAGCAGAGTCTGGAAGTTTCATGTTTCCATGTCCTACATTCAGTGCTTTTTTATTTTCTTTTTTTTTTCAAAGCTCCAATACATATATAGAGATATTTTCTTGCTTCCATCCCCATTTTCAGTCCTCAGCCAAGAACCAAAAGTGCTCGAAATACTTCTAAGGGCTGTCTGCATAGCCAATTGTCCAATTTCACAGGCTTTAATGGCTTAGAGTGGAACTCACACGTCCCTCTCTGTCTGCCATGCTCCAACCCAGACACAGCTAATGACAGCAACAGAAAGCCAAGCTAAGTGGCCAAAACAAACCCTTTGATATACGGGAGGCTGAAAGGAATCATTTTTTTACTATTTAAATTACCTCTTTTTTTAACATTTTCAAGATAGTTTGTTCTTAGTATAACTACTTTTTAGTGATAGAAGAAAAGACATCAGAAGTGTGACACAGCCAGCTTTGGGGCTGATTTGAATAGCTCTTCACTGACGTATGTCTTTACATGAAAATCCCAGATGGTCACTTGCTCAGTTCACCAAATTTGCAATATTCAGCAAGATGTAAAAAAAAAAGCCTTCTCCCTAAGCCCCCATCATTTGTAGCTCTCTCTGGACTGATTTATTCAGCTGTTCAGACATTGTTGTCCCCACAGCCAAATGCAGAGCCCCTCTGTGAGGGTTGGTTCATTACCTCACTTCCTTGTTTGACTTCTAATTTTCCAAAAACACACTGAAAAAACACAAAAGAACCAATTAGCAAGAGAACCTGAGAAACAAGGGCGATTATTCTCCTGTTCCAAGCCTGTCCTCACTCCCTGTGTCCTGCTGTGGGGTCTGCCCACATGGGAAGACGAGTGGGAACTGCCTCTGAAAGCCTCAGTCTCTGGTTATTTAAGCAAAGTTTCATCTGGCTGATGGGGATCAGTGTAAAATGAATGATTCCACATGGCAGCACAGACACATATTCCCTGCTTCCTGGGCTTTTTCTTTTCTGCAAGGAGAATGAAACCCTCAAAGTCTGCCTGACTGCTCCTGCTCCCGGGGTGGGGTGGCTGCTCTGCTGAGTTCAACTCTGATGTTCTCAAACTCCAGAGAAAAAGTATAATTAAATTAACCTGGGAAGACCTTCTGATTCCAATGTGTGGATACATTTTCTGAAGAGAGAGGGTTATAAAAGGACTTATTTTCTGTGTTCCTGCTGCAAGATTTAAACCTTCTCTCCTGGTGGGATTCTGCTATGTCTCAAAATCCAGACTAATGTTCATGACATATTCACTAACTCTGTGCTGCATTATCATTGCCTTGCTGGGCTGTGCAGGAGTGTAAATACAGGAATATGAAATCTTCCTCCTCATTTTCTTTATTCCCATTTTTAGCTGCTCTGATCCTTTTTCCAGCTTTGCTCTCTGCTCCTTTCTGTGTTGTATTTGATTGCAAAGATGGGAGAGCAGTGGGTGGGTGCCTGTCACACAGAGTCAGAGAGCACCGGGCTGGGACAAGTCCCTTTGGAACCCCAGGGCAGTGAGGTTGTTCCCTCTGGCACAGCAGCCTCCAAAATACACATCCTGGGAGCCAGGCATGTGTCCAGGGTGTCTGCAGAGGCAGCTCTATGCCCTCATCGGTGTCAGTCCTGTATTTTAGGGGAATAGATTGTCCAGGCCAAACCCTACAATTAATGGCTGAATTGGGGAGTGAGAAACCTGCCAGCACCAAGACAGAGATGTAGGGAAACCAGTGGGCCACAGGAACAAATTCAGGCAAGGTTACAATGGGGAGATAACCAGAAAGGCAGAATTTTCCTAAGCTTTTAAGAGAATTTATCATACATATTTAGAACCATAGAAAAATTTGTGTTGGGACTGTTAAAGCTCACCCAGTCCTACCCCCTTATTACGGACTGCCCTCAGCAAGGCTGGACAGTGGCAGTGCAATGGCTTCTTAGGGGCTGTGCTCGCAACTTTTCCCATTGAAATACTCTGCTTTTAAGTGCTTTTAGTTATCTGGACTCTGGTGTGTTGTGCTGAACAGCTGCTGTGAGTTAGATTCTGCATGAACAGTTTGAGATAAAGTGAAGCAGGGTTCTGCTCCGCCCCACCTCCACCTTGGAGATCATGCTCATCTTCTACCCATTAAAGAAAGAACTCCAGTAAAAATAGTGTGAGATGATGTCATTAAAAATTATCATAATGCATCTGGAAAGAAAAACCATTTGGGATACCTGGGTGATCTTAAATCTGATTTCTTTTTTTTTTTTTTTAATCCCTGATTTATTAATTTTAACCTGCTTCTGGCAGGTTTGTATTTGGCAGAGGTCTGGCTCTAACCTGAATAGCGTGGGAGAGTGGGAGAGGAGGGTGTGGTTTTATGTGATCTTTTCTTGTCCCCTTTCCTGTGCAGGTTTCTCACAGGTCAGAGCAGTGACAGGTGTGCAGTGTGCCCTCCTCAAGATGGAAAGTAGAAGCAAAAAGATCACCAAAAGCTTCAGGCTCTGTGCCATCCCCTTAATCCTTCCCAAATTGAATGGAAGGACCAGCAGAAATGAGGACAGGATGTCCAGGTAATTTATATCCATTCTCTCCCTGATAACATCTCTGTTATCAGGGAGAGAATGGTGCCTCAGGAAGGCACCATTTCTGTGCTAACAAATAGCCTAAACTGGTGGCTGGGCAGCATCTTTTCCTCCTGACGAGCTGGGACCATTCCAAATGAGGATAATAAACGATATAAGGAACAATATAAGCGCTGCTATAAATAAGAATGCTGCAATTCCACTGATGACTTATGGTGGCATTATAAATGATCGGAGCAAAGTCAGGAGGTCTCTTCACACCACCAGAGCCTCATGGTAGAATTATAGATCTAATTTAAGTGCATTTTGGGGGTAAATTATTTATTAAAGTGTAAAGCTTATGGAGACAAATGTTCAAGTAGTCAGACTCCTGGACTAGGTGAGCATTCCTAATAATTACAGGTAGAATTTGCTCCTGGGCAAAAGGACTAGATTAGGATTTCAGCAATGTTTTAGGTATCCAAAAGCCCTGCAGAACACTTCTTGGCACAGGGCTGCAATCTCTAAACTTAAAATGAAATGGGCTCCTTGTACAGGTGATCAATCCAGAGCACCTACTGCTCATAAATCCATTTTAATGATTAAACTGGAGCTAGGAGAGGAGAGCAAGAAGAAACTTTTCTCAGGCTCATGAAAAATCACAGGTTGTTGTCTTACAACTTTTGTTTTAAGTTTTCCTGCATTTCCGGAAAAGGAGTCCTGTTGCTGGTGTTTTCACCTCTTCTTGCATATTTCATTCTAATTTCAGTCAGGATTTGTTGCTAAACAAGGAAAGTGCCGTGGACCGTGGTGGAATTTCGTCACATAAGAGGTTGTGAAATACAGGAAGGGGCTGTCCAAGGAGGTGGTGGAGTCCCCATCCCTGGGGGTGGCACTCAGTGCTATGGGCTGGGTGATAAGGTGGGGCTCAGTCACAGGCTGGACTCGATGATCTTGGAGGTCTTTCCCAACCTGAATGATTCTGAATGAAATTCCCTCTGCCCCACGCTTCTTGAGTGAAATCAGGCAACTCATTACAGCCTCTCAAAAAAATAAACAGACATCTTGAAATACCTAATTTTCTATTTTATCTAAGGAGCTCTCCACACCAGGCTGGCTGATCTCCCTGTGCCCAGAGCCTGCAGGTCCCACAAGGCCGAGCTCATGGAGGCATTCCCAAGTGTGACCTGAAGTCTGCTTTTGGCAGGGGAAGTAGAGGAAGACTCATCTTATAAACCCCTCCAAAGACTGAATTTTCTGGAGTCTTCTGCACCACAGAATTAGCCCATGGAGCAAGAGGCTCAACACTCTTGCACCACTGGGCTGCATCAAGGATAAACACATTAAGGCAAGGCATTAAAATCCTGTGGTAATTAGGAGCCATATAAGTAACTTAGATATAGAATGAAGCTACTAATAATGCATGAATGCAAAGCCTTAAGAAGTTTGCTTCATATAAAGCACCCAGCTATTTGGTGGCTTAGCTCAATTCTCTGAAGCTGCAAATTCAGGCTGAAAATCTTAGTAGAATGTGCTCATTCAGGGAGAGTTTTTTTATCCTTGTCATACTTAAAATATTGCTGAGCCCAAATTTTTGTTGTAGGCAATGTTTCTCCCATAGCTCCCAGCCAGACTAGAAAATGTAGAAAGGCAGGGCAAAATGCTTTTTTTTTTTTAAGAAAAAAAAGCACATAAAATTAGGCAGAGGGCTTGGGGGAAGATTCTGATTAAGGGAGTGTGTCTAATGGTCAGGCCAGGGAGATGGAATCAGTATTCCTGCCACTAATTCACTGTGTAACCTTGTGCTGTTGCTAAGCTTTTCTGTGTTCTATTTTCCTCGTCAGTAAAATGAGTATTATAATAGTTACCTTCCTGATAAGGGTTTCAGTTAATCAATTTCTAAAGCCCTTAAGTACAGAGAGACACAAGATATCATATCAACAAAGTCCAGCATTTATCTGTGCCTGGATATTCCCTGAACTGCACCAGCTGTAAAGGAATAGAACCTGAGCTGTATAAACCCAAAAAATTCCCATTGACTTTGATGAATAAACACTATTTCTTGCAAATACTACCTGCATGTTTTTGTCACAGGCAAGATTTGCTGCTTAAAAATGTGTTTGAAAAGCAAATTTAAAAGGTTTCAGGTGGGCTGGAAGAATTAAACTCCCCTGATGACTGAATTGCTTGCACAGTTTACCTGTGCTGCTCCTCACAGTAACAAGTCAGTCTTTGTACTGCTGCTGGTAGCAGGAGACAGAAAAAAAACTGCTACAGTGGGTTTTGCTCAGAATTCTGAATTTTTGCCAAGAAAAAAGGAGGAGGAAATAATGAACATTTGATGGGTGTTTTTCAAACAACAGAATACTAAGTTATGGTCTGGGAAGGAAGATCTTTTCTTATAAGAGCTGACTAAGGAGCTTAGCAAAACTGAAGGGTGAAAGAGAGGAGGGATTGTTGTATATAAGTAGATCAGGGTGTAGCAGCAGGGAAGGAAAAGAGCTAATAAATCAAAAGGACAATGCTGAAAGAACAAATGGGTATAATAAACAGGCCTTTAATAAATTCAGGCATTAATTAGAAGAATGCATTTAAATATCAGAAGAGCTGGATTACAGCCAGCAGGCATGGGCAGGTAAGGAGCCCACCCAGCTATACCAGAGGAGTGGACCTGAAACCAACCCCATCCCTTTCTGATGCTCCAGCAAATAAATTGATTTAAGTACTTCACAGTTTTTCCTTCAATTTGCTACATTTCCTGGAAAATGTAGACGATAACCTGCTTTCTTCAAAGTACCTTCCTACACATATCATAGCAGATTAAATAGAGGCGGTAGCTACACATCACCACTGTGTCATACATATCTTCCTTCTATCCCACTCTTTGCTCTGCACTCAGGGTTTGCTGCCTTCTCTCATTTCTGTCACAGCCCAGCCTTTACTTCCTCCTCTTCCTTCACCGTGCAGCCCAAACCCTTTCAGCCCTGTCCTTCATTAAGTAAAGGCAAACAGCTGTAGCTGATGGTTACAAGCTTCAGCACATGTGAAGCAGCTTGATTTTAAAATGTGTGTTTCCTTTCTTGCCCTGCTCACTATGGGCTGCCTTGGCTTTCAGTGCACCAGATCTCAACCTGCCCAAGTTCCAACAGCTTGAATAATTTAAGTGATTTACATTCCCCAAAGTGTATCCAAACAGATTTATTATGAGTGTTTGTGACCTGTTCTTTTAAAGCACTTCTCTGATGTCTGTTCTTCATCAGAGTTCACCATCCAAATGAGTTCACAGTGCTAATAGGAAGGTAAGTGCTGTTTCTTGAAGTTGATTGTGGGAGCTAAGCCATCCAGTGATCTTAAATGATGGGTCTCTGTGTTCATTGAGGCTGTAGAAGGTGCAGGTATGATAAAAACAAAATACATTGAAAAAAAATAATTTCTCCATGTGGAATTTCTGTCTCTGTACCAAGAAGTTGCACATGCTACTTCATGAGCTTTTATCCTCTTTCAGGGCAAAGTATTCTTATTTGTTTGTTTATTTATTCTCTGTCAGTTTGTCATATGCCAGCACATTCCTGGGGATACCCAAATCATCCTCTTTCTCCTCGGACCACTCTGGTCTGCCAGAAGAGGGTGTTTCTTTCTCCAGGCCAGCAGGTCCCCACACTTGGTGAAGCATCTCGTACTCCATGTTAGTTTATTCTTATTCTCCACAGCTCTCCTCCACACCAAGGTGGGACGTCCTGCAGCTGCCTGCCTTATCTGGCCTTACACACACAAATTTTGCTCTGCTGCTAGAAAATCTTCTCTTTCCCCTTTCTGACTTGTGTCGGGAAGGTATTAAGTCCTCTCTCTGGATATGCCTCAGGGACTGTAGTGTCCCAGGGGGCAAGGAACTGAGAAAGGCCATGCAAGGCCATATGGAAGTTGGTAGAAGAGTCTGTACAGAGTTGGTATTTCAGGCTCTCTGCCCTGTGGGTCAGTCCTAAGTTTGTCCTTCCTTTTGAATTCATACAGGTTCCTGCCTTGGTCTGAGTTGACTCAGTTCACTTTGTCATACCTCAGTACTGTGTAGTTGTCACAGTGATATTGGATGGTAAAATGCCACAACCTTCCCAAAAGCACCTCAAAGGAATCCTCCCGGTGCAGCCAGCACAGCTGCACACACACGCACACACCCCGGATAGCTGGCAAAAACAGTCCGACGATGAATGAGCAGGAAGGGTCTTTGCACGGGGTTCTACAGGAGAGATTTAATGCATCCACACTCATGCAAAGTTCCAGAGAAGTCCGGGCAGAACAGTGGAGGGTCCAGGGTAAGGGAACTAATCAAGAAACTCCCAAGGCGTATCAGGTAACAAGGGTTGTAGCGGCCAACGGAGCCAACCAGGGGAGCAGAGCTGAGGTCCATTAACAAACAGAACAGAGCATTCTCGGGGAGGCTTTTTCAGTCACCATAAGCTGGAAAGGAACCTAGGCCTAATCCCACCATAGGACTCCTTTTGTTCCTTGCCCAGCAGGCCCACCGGCCTCCATATGTAGTTAGAATTCCTCTCTGTGCTTTCTTCCATCCTGTTCGTCACCATTTTCCTGCCTGGCTCAAGGCTTCCCTGCCTCACTGCACTGCTGGTCACTTAGCTTTCCCTGCTCTGGTTTGTCCATCACTCTGAAACTCCTCTCCCTGTCAGAGGAGTCTGTCTGCTCACATTTGAACACACACTACTCATGCTAAGCAGCAAATCAATCCTGCATTCCCTGTCCTAATATGTCATGTGGGAATCTCTCTGGAGCCCACAGTGAGGGTTACAGCTTCCCCCTTGACCTGTGAATTCACTCCTGCTGTGGGGACAGAGCACTGGTCCCTCATCCACTAAAAGAAGATTTCAGCCTCATTTTTCACTGGCAGTGACCAGAATGACCAATCTGCTGCCTGCTGAGGAGCAAAAGGTCAGGCCAAGTCCACTTTGTGGCTACTTGTTTTTCTCCACAGTGACCAATTTCAGGCAGTAATAGAAACATCAATAATGTCTCTGACTTCCCTGACTGCTTTGTTTCTTCTTTTTCTTTTTCCCTATTGATTGAAATATCGCAGCCTCCGTTTGTTAGCTGGGCCCCTGCGAGGCAGGCTGAGGCACTCACAGCTCATGTCTTCCTCAGGAGCAGGATGTGAGGAACTGAACTAATTTGGGATTGTGGAAATGGTGGCCACAGAATGCAACTTGTGATCTCCTTGGCCTAGGCTCTTCTGTGGCTGAGTTCTTGGTGCTCTGGGGAGCTGCCTGGCAGCTGAAATTGTTCTATTGTGTTTGCATGCTGAGAAGTACAAAGGAAAGGCCCCCTCAGACTTTCCTCAGACCAGAGGCAAAGCCCTCTCCAGGGGCTGTCCCAGTTCCTGCTGCCAGAGCTGCAGGTGAAGTTGAAAGCAAGAAGAAACCTTAAGGACAGGAGCTGTGTGGCACACGTGCCCCCAGAGCCACCCCAGCTGTGTCCCTGCTCAGCTCCATGTAGAGCATGATCCATCCAGTAGGATTTCTGTGGAAATCAAGTCTTCCTTCCATCTGGGTGGGAAAAAAAAAAAACCCAAAGCCAACAACAACCACCAAAAAACCCCAAAAATCCCAAACCACCAGAGAGCTTCATCAGAGGTCATGCTTTTTCCCTGAGGCTGGGTCAGGCCTACCAAGATCCCTCAGCCAGGAGCTTTGTTCAATTTCACAGCTCCCTTTTCTCAGGATAAGTTAAAGTTCAGCTGCACTATTGCACCCCCAGCCTGAGACTCATGATTTTTGAGCTGTCACCTCTGATCATTTCTCCTTGCACAGGCACAAGGAATGGGAAGATGATACACTCAGTTTGGTTTCTTCCAGGCAGATCCTGTGTGGTGCCGAGCCAGACCTTATTTCTTGCTGTTTTCCTGTATTTTTGCTTCCAATTTCTAATTGGAAATTAGAATTAATTCCAATTTCTCATTCCCCACCTTGTAACTGCCCCCACAGCCTGTCGCACCTCACCACAGGGCAATATGACAATAGAGGCATCTAATTGTCATCGGGGTCATGTTTAGAGGGCGTGTAAGACAAGATTCCTGCTTCTGTACTGATCTACTGCTCTGCAGACTCCATATCCCATCAGGATCCTCCTCTGGAATACAGCTGAAAATTCGATAGAATTTGGTGGTTTTAAACAAATCTGATTCTGCGAGCACAGGCTTTTGACTGCAAGGGCTTTGTAGTTTAAAATTGCTGAAGTTAATTGATATTCAAGAGTTATTATTCAATGGTAATGCATTCATAAACAATGTTACTGCTTGTTTGAAAAATTAAAACATTAATTTAAATTAAACTGTAAACAAGGGAAAGATGTCGTGTGAGTAAGGATTGAGAAGGCCCTGCAGAACATTTGACTGGAGTGATATTGTAACTATATCCATATGGGACATGAGCATTTTTAAAGCAGGAGAGTCACAACCATGTCAGGCCCTATTTTCTAGCTCTTTTCACAGTCTTTCTTCTCTACTAAGAAGAGACAATACTCAGCGGTCACTGAATCTTCAGAAACCTCTGTCAACAATCTTCTTCATCAAACATCTCATCTGACTGGGACATTTGACCACCCGAGCTGGGATGTGATGGCACTTCCACCCCATGTGATTCTCGCTGCAGTTAAAATCAACCTATTTGAGACTGAAAAAAAAATACAGCTGCCTGTTTTCACAATCTTACCTTATATCACTTCCAATAGGAAAGGTTTCTTGGGTAGAGTGTGGCATTTGCTGAGACATTTCCCTGTCCTAATAAATCCCTGCTTTATAGATGGATGAGACAGGTTATAAGCCTGGGTCAATAAGAGAGGCTACAGAAGTACACAGAGCAGTGCGTTAAATCTTGGGTGACCTGGATTCAGGATTCTGCACTGCTACAGATCTCTCTAATCTTGAATAAGTCACCTCTTCTCTCCTGTTTTTTTCCTGTAACTTGGGTTTGTCAACACTCTCTTGCGTCATGGGATTTTTAGAGTATAAATACTCCAAAAGTGTGGAGGCAGTTGGTGCAGGGGTAATGAGGGTCATCTAAATACCATACTTAGATAAGTAAGGATGATTATTTTCCATCTCCTTTATCCCTGCATGATAAAAATGTTTCCAGAAACCATTATATACAACACATGAGCAAGGAACAGCGGGAGAGTAATTCCCTGTCCTCAGCTATTTTCTACATGTGGATGAGGTATATTTTTGGACGGGGGTGGTTATTTTATCCCTGAGCCTTTTCTCTACACATTGGTAAATAGGGTACATTTTGCACAAGTTTGTTCCTCACGCCACCCCAGTAATATTAGCAAGTAAAATATACAAAATTATTTGTGGCGAGTGAGAATCAAATCTCCTCTCGGGGATCATTGGCAATAGAAGAGGCAGAATGACTTTAATCCTGTCCAGAACAGAGAATTCCCAGTAGTTTCAATGTTAGTATTTTGTTTTCCAGACGTTTACCTTGGGTTCCCTGTGGATCACAGCAAAGTTTATTTGGTGGAATCTGATCCCTGACATTTCTTCTAACACAGTCTCTCTATCAGATAGGAATCCTACTTTTTTTCTCTTTATGAGTGCAAAGCAAGGGGATTGTTCCTGAAAATGAACAAGAAAACTTGAGGTGTCTAAATCAGCTTTATATGGCAAAACATATTTATTATTTCTTTGTAGAAAGAATATAAGAAGCAGAACTCCTAGGCTCTATCTTTAGCAGCAAATAACCAATTTTGTGTCCTTTCATGCCTCAGTTTCCCAGTGTTCAGAAAACTGTAATTAATTTTTAAGGCAAGATATGCCCTATCTATGCAATTCTATATTCCATTATGCTTGGTATAACCATTAAATTATTTTTTTAAAGCAAGTGATTTAAAACTGATAGTAAGAAATGCTTTTCCTCCACAGCACATAATTAACACATGGTACTCAATGCCACAGACGTTATTGAAGCCGAGAGCCTTGGAGGATTCACAAAAGGATTAGAGATTCATATGAATAATGGGAAATTCTATTAGAGAAAATAAAAAATGTATGAAGGATGGAGGACGTCATGCTTTGGGGTTATAAAGCAGCTACTAATTGAGGACAGAGACGTGCTGGCTGCACAGGACATCCTGGGATGGTTTTCCACAGGGTTTCTTGGGCAGGATAGCAAAGCTGGGCCGCTGAAGGGGTTGTTGGGCTGCTGAAGGGGTTGCCTGAACCTCTGCCCTCCTTCAGTGAGGCAGCTCCTGTCTAAAGGTAACAATAGAAATAAAACCCGGAGCCAGCTATGGATGAGCCGTCATGGTCTGGTAGCCCATGGCACAGTGGAACTGGGATTCTTGGCATTGCTTCCAGCTGTTCCTGACTTTCCAGCTGTGTGGGGAGGTCTCAGGGGCGCTGCGAGCTCCCAGTGCAGGAGGATGTCACAGGCACCTTGGGACAAGTTCCAACACACTATCCCATCTTCCTGCTGTGTAACCCCACAAAAACCCCACAACTAAAACCCTCAAAGCTGAATCACACCTGGTTGCTCAGTTGGTTTGAAGTCATTCCTGTCCAGTCTCCACCTGTCTCCTTATCCAGGGCCTTCCACAGACACCTTCACAGAACTCTTAGAGCCATTTAAGAAATGCCTCAGGTAGCTGACCATGTTTGCAGCTCCTGAGCAATTATAGTTCATCCAACCAAAGGCTTTCATTTGATCCAGCCTCAATTAGCAGGGAAGGCATTGCCACATCTGCCCGCAAGTTCAGAACTGTCCACAGTTCCACTTAGATTATTGCTGTATTTCTGCAGCCTTTGATAGACTAAGATTGATTACAAGAAATAAGAAAAAAGAGTGACCTTCCTCAGACTTTTCCAGTGGTATTTCCGTTAGTATTTTATAATCACTGTTTAAGGGAGAAATTGCTCTCTGGTTATTAATGTAAAAATTATCACCTTCTTTGACTAATAAAATCAATAAAGGCTCCTATCCTTTGAAAAGGCCAGAAACCTCCTCTCTCTTCATAATTAAACATTTCAACCTAATCTGGAGCAATAATAACCTTCAAAGTTTTATAAAATTCCTGATAATAATATCTTACAGAACACCCTTCTGCTCAGCAGTTTTCACAAATTGCAGTCTAGATTTGGAAAGCATCTTTATTCACAGCTGGACTGGGATACACATGTCAGGTTTTAAGGAGTTTTTTGTGGCGTTCCATCATCAGTGGTAAACAAATCCCTGCAGGATATCTGAATGTTGTATTACTGGCACAATTAAAGGGCTGTTGTTTCTGGGTTTGCTGTGCAGCAGCCAGAGGATGTATTTTTTTATTGCTGGTGCCTGTGGTAGGGCATTTGCACTCACTCAGAGACCTCTAAGGAAATCGTGGAACGGGTTGGGTGTGAAGGGAGCTTACAGCTCCTCTAGTTTCAACCCCTGCCATGGGCAGGGACATCTTCCACTTGACCAGATTGCTCAGAGCTCCATCCAGCCTGGCCTTGGACATTTTCAGGGATGGGGCAGCCACAGCTTCTCTGGGCAACCTGTGCCAGGGCCTCACCACTCTCACAGCAAAGAATTTTTTCCTGTTATCTCACCAAACCTGCTCTTTGTCACTTTGAAGCCATTCCCCCTTGTCCTGTCATTCCAGGCTGTCTTGGGCTGACTCTATGATGTGTATCCCCTATCACGGCTCTATGCCAAAAACTTAATTTTGTGCCTTTAAACTGAGCTTGACAGGGGAGAGGAAAAATAAAAACTAAATGAACTTTTCAAAGCAAGTTCCCAAGGACACAGAGACAGAGACGGCTCTGCATTCTCCAGCGGCTGCAGGAGCACGGGGGGAGCACCCTGCCTGTCTCTTCAGCCAGTTTTTGGGGTTTTTTTCCTTTTTTTCCCTCCGGCGTGTTTCCTAGGACTTTGGTGAGGTTTTTTATTTCTTTTTTTCTCTTTGGGACTGTTTCAACAACATCAGAACACATCAGGAGAACTTCTCTTCAGGCCCGGAGGGGGCCTAAGGCCACCCCCCCATGCCAGCTCCGAGAAGGAGGGACCATACCTACAAGAGGACTCTAATTTCTTCCCAGGTTTTCTTGTTATAGTGAGGGGTTTTGCTATTTAGTATTGTTTTTTCCCGTGTGTTTGTTAATAAATAGGTTTTATCTCTTTCACTTTCCTTCGAGGGATTCCTTTCCCGAACCTGGTGGGGGGAAGGGTAGTCGTGACTTGCCTTTCTCCCAGAGGATATATTGCTAGATTCTGGCCAAAACTGGCACAATAATAGTGGCGCCCAAGGTGGGGCTCGAAGGAAAGTGAAGGAACCTGTAGTGATTACATTTTGGGTTGATTTAATTGCTTTGTATTGGAGTAAAGTGGTTACAGTGTTGGTTGAGTTCATGATGTCTCGCTGGCTGGATATACTTGTGTCTTTTTGGTCCCTGTTTGCCTGTCCACAACTTGCTCCGATCATATTGCTGATAAGAAACTTTTACAGAGCAGGGGCACGAATCCGAATTTCTATTTTGCTGTGCTCAGTGATACTGATTTATATGAAGTTAACAGAGGTACAGGCGGCTGTTCAAAGTGTGTATGATAGGTGGTTTCTTCGTCCTAACCCCAGTCCTGGTTCCAGTAGCCTGTTTTGGGGGTTTATTAGTAATGGCACTCAGTTTGTTGGAGGAGGAGATGGGGTTTCCCAGCCTTTCATCTCCCCCCCCCTTTTTAAATTTGATACATTATCTTTTGAGAATGTTCAGTTTCCCCTAGATGTTAAAGAGACCACCCTCCTGGCCACTCCCCTGATATTTAATTTGGTAATCTTCCTCTATATTCTTGGCAGCTTGTCTAGAATGAGGGCTCAGATTTCCAGGGTGATTGATGAGACACCTGACCCAGAGGTGGAAAAGCCTGAGTGGGGTGGAGAATGGGAGGATATGGGCCAGATGCTGAAGGAATTCTCTGACCCAATAGCTTGTAATTTCCCCCCTGAACAAATTCAGAACCCTGCTAAGGTGGGGAAATACCTAAAGGAAAAATTCAATGGCAATTCCAAGGAGGAAAAGGTCATTGCAATATGCTGGGCCTTGGCATATGCTTACCGCACACTGCTAGGTACTGTAGGGCAGCAGATAAAGGCAGAAGGGCAGGAAGATAAATCAGCAGACACCCCAGTCACTCAGGCTGCAGCCAAACCAGATGTAGAGCCTAAGCCATTGACAGTTGCTCCTGTCACGAGGAAAAAACACACCACCAAAACTGATCACTCAGTGAAAGATGATGATGATGCAGGGGAAGGAACCTCAAAGCCAGCAACTGACTCAGGCACAGAAACCATTACTGAGTCCATGTCCATAAAGGACCTTCACAGCCTAAGAAAGGACTACACCCGACGGTCTGGTGAATCCATCATAAGTTGGATGGTCCGTATTTGGGATGCTGCAGGTGATGATGTAATGCTGGACGGTGCTGAAGTGAGGCATTTAGGATCCCTGTCACGTGATCCAGCTATTGACCAAAGGATGATAAGGGGGGCTGACTCTGCCAGTCTCTGGAGACGGCTCTTGAGTGGTGTGAAGGAAAGATATCTGTGTGAAGATGATCTCTATATGCAACAAACCCACTGGAAGACCATGGAACAAGGGATCCAATGCCTGAGAGAACTAGGGGTGGTACAGGTTGTCTTCACAGATGACCCGGGACTGAGAAGTCCAGACCAGGCCAGAGTTAGTCCATTCATGTGGCGAAAACTCATACAGCTTGGGCCACAAGAATATAGTTCTGCTTTAGCACTGATGAAACCAGATTACGGTGCTGAGTGTCACTGTCACTGTTTATACATAGCTGTATATATGTATTAATGTGTGTGTGTAGAGTTAAAATATACTAATTTGGGCATTGAGCCAACGATATGGGATAAGGGGTGGAATGTCTTGGGCTGACTCTATGATGTGCATCCCCTATCACGGCTCTATGCCAAAAACTTAATTTTGTGCCTTTAAACTGAGCTTGACAGGGGAGAGGAAAAATAAAAACTAAATGAACTTTTCAAAGCAAGTTCCCAAGGACACAGAGACAGAGATGGCTCTGCATTCTCCAGCGGCTGCAGGAGCACGGGGGGAGCACCCTGCCTGTCTCTTCAGCCAGTTTTTGGGGTTTTTTTCCTTTTTTTCCTCCGGCGTGTTTCCTATGACTTTGGTGAGGTTTTTTATTTCTTTTTTTCTCTTTGGGACTGTTTCAACAACATCAGAACACATCAGGAGAACTTCTCTTCAGGCCCAGAGGGGGCCCGAGGCCACCCCCCCATGCCAGCTCCGAGAAGGAGGGACCATACCTACAAGAGGACTCTAATTTCTTCCCAGGTTTTCTTGTTATAGTGAGGGGTTTTGCTATTTAGTATTGTTTTTTCCCGTGTGTTTGTTAATAAATAGGTTTTATCTCTTTCACTTTCCTTCGAGGGATTCCTTTCCCGAACCTGGTGGGGGGAAGGGTAGTCGTGACTTGCCTTTCTCCCAGAGGATATATTGCTAGATTCTGGCCAAAACTGGCACACAGGCCCTGTAAATAGTCTTTCTCCACCTTTCTTTAGGCTCTCTTCAGGTACTGGAAGACCACAGTCAGGTCATCCCAGAGCCTTCTCTTCTCCTGGCTGAACAATCCCAATTCCATCAGCCTTTCCTCAGAGCAGAGCTACTCTATCCCTCTGATAAACTTTGTGTCCTCCTCTGGACTCGCTCCACCATGTCCATGTCCTTCCTGTGCTGGGGACCCCAGAAAGGATCAGACTGTTGCAGATATTGACCATTTATAGCTAATTTCTATTAAAAACTATATTTTTTCAAAATGTTTTATTTTTTATATGTGTTGGAACATAGTGGGCAGAAGCACTTTTTGATGTCCCTTGTTCCAGCAGGGTTAGCTGTGGATGTGAGGGTCAGTGATGGTGTAGTCAGTGAGGATGGGAGCACCAAACACCTCTTCTGCCCAGCTGGAGTGTCAGTGTTGACTTACATAGTGGTAGAAGGGTGATCAAAATTCCTAACCTCACGTGGAGAGATACTGCTCCTGCCTCTCTAGATTCTCCTGTCCTTTTCTGGAGTTCCATTTATCAGGATTACTCGCTCCTCAGACAAGTTATCTCTGTCAGGCTTGAATGGCTGCTCTCCTGGGCACCGAGAGACATCCCAGCTAATTAACTATCATCCTACATTTGATGACGACGAGCATCCACTGAGAACCTTCCATCCCAGTGGATCTCTTGGAGCTCCACATATTAAACAAACCTGCCTGTGCCAAGCCCAGGAGTTTCCTCCTCACAAATAAGTGGCAACCAGTTTGGAGCCGAGTCACTCGGCAGTTTAGGAGCAGGCAGAGGAGCTGTGCTCCAGTTCATGGCAAGGGGAAGGAGTGCCCTTATGGAATGATTAACTTGTCTAGGAAAATGATGTCTCTGCAGGGATTTTATTTCACATGTAGCTGCCACCAGGAGCCCTGTAACAGAGCAGGAAGTACAGTTTAGGAATCCCCTCTCAGCAGTGCCCATGTCTAGAAGGTCCTGCAGGTATCACAGGTGTGTGTCAACTTATAATTAGGCAATCATAACTCAAAATTCACCATTTCGATCTAATCTAACCCTTTCCTAGGTATAAACATTTCCAAACGTGTGTTTTCTTATGAAAGAATGCCTTTTCAGTGCCTGTCCTTGAAACCTCTTAGGCATTCCCAAGGGATGACTGAGCTAATGGTGGACTGTTTTATCCATATTTCAGCCGTTTCAATGAGGGATCTTAACTGGTGTCCTGTGGCCCTAACTTGTGCTGTATGGACAAGTCCTCTGACTCCTTTAGGCATCTGGGAAACACCTGTTTTGGGGCAAATGTTATCTATAGAAGTTTCCGGTATTCAGTTTGTTTGGTTATGGCTTGGCTCTGGCTTTCAGCAACATCCTCAAATCCTGTAACAACTAAAATGCACATCTACAATTAGAAGAAAAAATGAAAATCCCGAAGGCCTTTGTACCCCCTCCCTTTCTCCCTCTGTGGGTGAAGATAATTTGTGCACAGTATCAATAGATGAAAGAGCTGCCTAAACACTGAGTGCTGTTGTAAGCAGGACTCAGTGGGTGTGAATCTGTGCAGCCCCACTGAAAGGGATGAAACTGTGCTGATTTCTACCTGCTACGGACTCAGGCCCTTTTGTATTTATTACTGTTATCATCTGAACCTGAGTTGCAGCTCTCCCCCATGTTTACTCATCACTGACCTTATCACATCTCCTTTCATTTCCTTCCTCTCTGAACAATTTACATTTCACCCCCTTGGAGCTTTTTTTTTTGGATGAGACTCCTTTCATCTCTCATCATAATGTTCAATAATGACATTTCCATTTGCTTTCCTTTTCATGAGGCTTCTTTTTGAAAACAGGATCTGACCTCTCTCTTTGTATTCTCCCATCAGCCAAGAATCACGTTGTGCATGAATTTAATTGACTTATTACATCTTTACAGAATGTGGGTCCTTTAGGTTTGTGTGTGTTCTGTATGTTTGTTTGTTAATTTCTGGGTCTTTGAGAAGTAGATTATGCAATTTCCAGAGCTTATTTCCAATTACTATTGAATCTTTCAATTGAACTGAATTTCATTGTGAGATGGAAAATAGAATGAACTGAAAATTCAACTGAAAACATGTCAGTATTGTTGATATATATGTTAGTGCTATTATAGAATTTATCAGCTTATTTTCTCTTCTGGGGCTCAGTAGGGAGGGGAAACATTAAATAAACAAAAGCAAGTACAGGTTTTGTCTTTCACTGAAAGAAATGTCTACATTACACTGAATAAAACCTTATTTGCCCTGTTTTGATCAACATGAAACCCACCTGATCCTGTTCTTCAGTCGTCAGACGCAATGAAAAACTCCTCATTTCAAGAAATGTCCAGCATCACTTTTATTTAGCAACCTCCTGATCTGGTGCAAACTGGCCCCTCACTATTGATCCAGAGGGAATGACATTGATTTTGCCTGCAGAGAACCTGGCCCATTATGATAAAAAGAGACGTTGGTGCTGGTGGCACCCTCTGGCTCATGCCAGCAGGGTGCTGCTGTGACACGCAACAACACAGGGAAAGGACCAGTGGGTACAAAACTGTTTTAAATATTTAGATTGCATAAACAAATGTTGCTTTATTGCTGGGATCATGGCAAGATGCTGTATTTCCCGGGAAGCAGAGTATGGGGAGAGCTCAGTGGACTGTAGTCCCTCTCCTGGTACTGCCTGTGCTGTACCCCGAGAGAGGGGGATGTGTAACCACTGTGTCTCATGTCTTCTTCTCTGATATTCCAGCAGTTCCTGCATTTTATTTGCCTTTTTGAGCATTTCTGAGCACTAAACTAGCATTTTATAGAAGTAATCACAATGACTCCAAGATCCCATTCCTGGAAATGTGGAGTTTGGCTTATTTTCCCTGTATACATTACTTAGCACTTACCGAACACTGAATTTAATTTGTCATCACTGAATCCTTCTCTCAGGAGTGTTCTGTGTGATTCTCTACAGTCAGGTTCAGATTTGACTATGCTCAGTTATTTTGTCTTCCACAAACTTCATCTTCTTTCTATGAACCCTCTTTTCCAGCCCAATTATTAATATATTGAATATGTTTATTCCTGGCTTTTTAAGTGATTTAACAAGAAAACTTCTCTCATCCCATGAGCTCAGAGCTGCTTTAAGAGCTTTGAGATGTTACCATGAGAGGTTTGTTTTGTTTTTTAATTTCTGAGCACTGCATTGACTAAATCATCCTTATTGATATATTCCTTAATCACTTAGAAGAGCCTGGAATGATTTGTGAGAGGTGACTTCACTCTACAACTGCTGTATTGACTCTTCCCAAAGAATGATGTGCTGCCCATGTGTTCACTAATTCTGTTTGGGTTAGTTTCAATAATCTGGCCTGGTGCAGCAATCAGACCTGGTGAATTGGGCTCCAGAGAATGGGGGATTTTTAAGGCTGGAGTTATATTTGCCAGTTTTTCTTCTGGTGTGGAGATTTCTTTCCACTGAGGTCGGGAGGTGGCCGACACGTCTCAGTGTGATGCCAGCCAAGGAAGAATCAATATGGGCTGGAATCCCTTTATTTTAGTTTTTGAAATCTCCCATTTGTCACAATCTTTCTTTTCATCCCCATTTTTAGGTTTTGGGGACAACCCTTCCTATCCCTATGTGGGGCTTTGTCACTACACCAGGTAAAAGTTGCATTTATGGAGTCTGAGCACGTTGGGATCATGTGAAGCTTTTTAAGGATGAGGTTTTGCCTGACAGCCTGGAGTCTGAACAAGCAATACTTGTGCTGAAGGCTTCCTTCTGATGGGAAGAGAAGCAGAGCTGTGAGCAGCAGGAGGTATAAGGGTCCTTCAAATCACAGACCTGCTTCAGTCCCTCTTCTTTCTGAATCATTTGTCCAGCAAACTCAAGAACCGAACAAATGTGGATTATCCTCCAGTTGAAGAGGATTTTACCTTTAGCTGGCATAAATCAGAACAACTCCAGGGAAGGCATTTTTTTTCCTGAGCTGAGGATCTGGCCACTTTCACACAGTCCAGTTATATCTGTGGATCAATAAAAAAAAATTGAAATTATATATTTTTTTAAAGTGACACAAATCCCACAGCTCTGTCAAAAAGCTTTGTATCATTTTAGCAATCCCAGCCAGCTTTAAACGTGTGCTGTCCATCTGTCTTTAGGAGAGGTTGGTGCATTTTTGATCGCTGGCCTTGTTTGAAGACTGATTTCCTCAATAAAATGCCCAGGTGGATCAAAGTATGGTACAAACTCAAGCCAGAGTATGGCCAGTTCAAATGGGCATGATGATTTTCATGTCAGTAAAATTCTCACTTCTGACATTAGTTGAGGAACAAGTCTCTTGGCACAGCAAAAGGTTCAAATTTGGCCCCACTCTTGTCTATCTTTCGCTGGTTTGGTAGATTAACTGGGGACTGCTGCCTGCAGACCTATCCCACCCCTTTTCACCAGCATGTATTTCACTTCTGGCATTATATAAGCTTTTATTTTCTTAATATATTATATAGCCCTTAAATGAGAAGCCAAGCCCTGCAAAATTGCTTTTCCCTACAGGCCAGGATCAGCCTCACCAGTCCTTCCTACCCAGTTCTGCTTCTTTCCCAGCTGCTTTAAAGTCTCATCACTCCTGAGTGGGAAGCCTTAAATATTTCCAGTGACATTTCCTTGGCCTCCGGTGATTTAATATTATTAGCCTGGTGTGTTATTAAAGTGACAGGAGGTGTCTCCCCTCCACAGGTATATTTTCCTGAAAGCTCATTTGAATTTTTATTACTTTATTTTGAGGGGCAGCTGGTGAATCACAGAAAGGGCAGGGAGGGCACAGGAGGGTTTTGGGGATTCAGATCTCCTCTGTACATATATTACAGGTTCTGGTATAGCTTATTCCACCAGACTTTACTTCAGACTTAAAGCAGTCAAACTAAAGTATTTGCAAGAAAAATGTCTCTTCCCAGAGACTGCAGCCTATTTCAATGGCATAACCTGGAGGTAAAAGGGCTTTTATGTCCTTTGCAAATCCCTCAAATTTTTTGCTTTACCCACGTCTCAGTCCGACTCTGCTTAAGTTTCATCTTTCAGTTGTTACTGTAGGAAAAATCTAATGTGCAGAGTGAAAAAATGTATGGATTTAGGACAGTGGAGAAATAAAGCCAAATTTTTAGCCAGTGTAAATCAGTGGCACTAAAATCATTGGAATGGGGCTGTATTAGTTCCCTCTTGCTGCACACAGAGTCTACAGGGCTTGGTTTGCACAAATATGAGGGGGGACTGATTTCAACCACTCAAAAAGGAAAAAGTATCTCCACAGTGAGGTCCCTGTTTAACAAAGGTCCATACATTTTCAAGAATGTTTTGAAAAGTGTCAGTTATAAAGTGTTCTTTTTGGCTCCAGAAGTGAAGAAAAGGTGAGATCCTTTCGAGCCACTCATCCAGAAAAGCTGGTTATTAGATCTCCATCAGCTACTAACACTGTTAGAACTCAATTCCGTCATGCTTTTTTCCTGCCCTGTCCAATCTGTCATGGATAATTTTTAAGGAAATTTGTGCAAATGCCAGCATCTCCAAATTGTTCACGAAAAAGCCGCTTTGTGTTGTTCTCCAACAGGTATTTGGTTCAGTACTTTGCTCCAAGCCCATCTCCTTGCTTTGTTCATTAAGTGATGTCTTTCTGAAAGGTTATTTGAAGATATTTCCTTTGTCTGTGGCTTATCAGCTTTTTTCCATCTGCCTATCTCGGCAGCAGCACATTGGTATTTTAGACAGTTCACTAAAAACTTTGCAAGGTAAGAAATTATATCCAATCCTGCTAGGGCTTCATTCTTAACCAAGGCATTCATGACTTTTCTGTCAGGCTATAAAACTGGTTTTGCAACAAAACCCTCCCATTCAGGTTTATTTTTACCTTTTCCCTCTACATAATCTTCAAAATCACTTCAGAAAAATACTGTATCAAAAGCTGATATTAAACTCTCAAGTGCCTGGAAAATGATTCAAAGCAATGGCTCACACTGGGGTAAACCCAGAGATTTCTTCTGTAAAGTTCCACCTACATAATCTCTTAGAGGTAGATTTTTAGAGCTTACTATTTACTTTAGTCTGGAGACATTTTCTTGCTTTTGTGGCTTATCTACTTGCTGTCCACCAGGCCTTTCAGATAGGAATGTTGCTGTTTTCCTACTCTTTAATCTTTTTCTCTTGCTTAGAAGTTGCCTTTGCTGTCACCCACCCCAAGCACAGGCAAAGCACAAGCAACCCACCTGCTCTGGAGTTGATGGCTGGAGCAAAGGCTGGGATGCAACCTGGGAGGGAAGGAAAATTGTGCTGGGAAAGGCAGGATGGGCAAGGCTCGCTTCAAACTAAAAGTAAATTTGGATTAGAGATTTAGAAAAAATTGTTCCCCGTGAGGGTGGGGAGGCCCTGGCACAGGGTGCCCAAGGAAGCTGTGGCTGCCCCTGGATCCCTGGAAGTGTCCAAGGCCAGGTTGGATGGGGCTTGAAGCAACCTGGGATAGTGGAAGGTGTCCCTGCTCATGGCAGGGGGTGGGATGGGATGGGCTTTTAAGGTCCCTTCCAACCCAGGCCATTCAATGATGCCTGTAGGATCATAGCGTAGCAGGATGGTCTGCTGAAGTATTTCTGCTGAAGTGTCACTGGATTGCTGAGATCTCCTTTAACTGGAGATCTCCTTTAACTTGTAACATTCTGGCTTTGAAAGAATGTCTGGCAGAAGTTGCCCTCTGGGAACTGTGTCATTCTCCCTGTCTGTCCCCTCTCTCTCTCTGTCACAGGGACTGAATTGCTCCTCTCCCAAGCCTCCATGGGAAGCCAGGGCTACAGCAGCATTACAGACACTTGTTCTCTCTGGCCTGCAGCAAACACTTCTCTGTAATTCATGGGATATCTGGGAGTGAAGCAAATGCCGTGTGGAGCTCCATGGAGGAGCTGCAGCTGAACATCTGGATGGTTTTACATGCAAGAACAAGCACAGGTTTTAAAAATCTCACAACCCCAAATTTCTATCGCAGACTTCTGCTCAAAAACAAGTCCTTTTGGGGGGTTAGGGAGGGAGCAACACAAGGATGTGTCGTGGAAGTGTGGTGTGGTATTTTCCACAGCATTCATGTAAGAGACATTGCTGATCTCTGGATCCACATGGGAAAGTTTTACCACCTACCCCAGTTATAGTGAGCTAAAATATAAAGCCCCCCTGCCCTTCCATCTGAAATAAGATTTTTATCCCCCATGAAAAGCCATGATGGTGAGTCTGCCTCCTGCAGCAGTTTCTCCTGACTTACACACAAACCTCCATGTCATTGCAGGGTGTTACCATTTATTATTTCTGAATCAAGACTTCTCAGTCCTCACCACCTCATAGCATGACTTGGTCCACAGCTCTTCAGAAAAGAGACAGAAGAGGGAGTGTTTAAAATTTATTCTTTTGTTGTGTTTAAGGAGAGGTTACAAAGTGCTTCGTGGTCTGTTTTTTTCCCAGTTTGATTTAAACTCCTTTTCTAGTGAAAACCCTGACATCAAAACAAAGGTCCATTTCTATCAGAGTAAGTAACGTCCATTAGGTGTTTACATCTTTAAAAATATTCTACGTTTAAATGAATGCCTTGTGATGCACTGAAAAAAGTCTTTGGCGGGAAATTCTCATTTATTTTTAATGCCAAGTCCCTAAAAAGTCAGACTTTGAAAGGAACAAAGGACTGAGTGGAAGTAAAATGATATGTGTTCCTTCTGAATCAGTCTGATGCAAACATCAAGAAGTCCCACAGCCAGTTCCAAACAGACCTGTACTATTCCGTGCCGTGTGCTCCCCAGGAAGCAGTTTTGCTTGGTTTATATTTTCTTGTATTTCTAGGGCTGTTAGTGTGGGTGGCCATGAGTCTGACCTGGTGGCCCATAGGCCCTGCTGGAAGCCCTTTTTTGTCCTCTGTGGTTTTCCTCAGACGAGCAGTTTTGTGAGAGGGAACCACCCTTGGGGACTAGGATAGATCCTATGGAGACTCCCCAGACCTGGGAGCCCTCACACCCCTGGGTGAGGGATTATTTTCCTGCTGGGTATCCCTGAGTTACCCTTTGGGTGAAGAGCTGTGGCCTTCTGGGTGCCCTGGGTAGAGGGGCCTTCCCTGTGTGGTCAGTGCAGCTTTGGGACATGGTTCTTGTTCCTGTAGTAACAACATGCCCAACATGTTCACCAGACCTGTAACTCTTGCGTGTCTCTGGCTATCACCATAGTCACCCCCACTGTTTGTTAGCTCGGGACATTGGTTTGGTTGTGAATTAGTTTATCTGTCTGAAGCTGTTTCTGTGTGCCTTGGTGACAATGAGTGTCTGCAGAGCAATCCTTTCCCTGCCATGCTGAGGGAATTATTTCTCACCCCGTCTTTTGCTCAGATACACAAATAATCTGCACACAATTCAGCCACAAGAGATGTGCATCCCCTTCCTGCTGATTTTGCACTGACTCCTTCCACAGGCACGCAGCTAATGCAGGGTTTCCATCTCATTGTGGCTCCCCCACACCTTATTCTCAGCCCCAACCACAGACAAGCTGTTCCCCCCCTCACCACTCCATCCTGGACACACTTTGCCTGCTAACCCTTTATCCAGCAAGGATGTTGACACACATCCAGGTGCTGATTGCCTCCACCATCCCAGGAAACCTTCCATATCCTGATTTCTCCCAGGTGCAGTCTCCCCTGATGCCTCAAGGTATGTGAGGCAGTGGCGACTTGGTTTAAAACCCGGCACGGCAGCTTGGCCTAGCTCCTAAGCGGCTCGGGCCACAGACACATAACACTAATATGGCAGATGATTAAAATGGCGTTTTATTGTTTTACTTCGTGAGGTTATATAGTCGAGGTGGTTTCTCTACGTCAGGAGGGGGGACGGTGGGATGGTAAAAGTTAGTAAGGGGTGGAAAGCTACTGGGGTTATGAAGGGCTGTATTGTTTAGAGTAATTCTTATCACAGAGGAATGAAGGGGAGGAAGGTTACACGCTGCCTTCTGCTTTCCGTTACATCGCGAAATCTTCCGTTCACTCTTGTCCCTATTCTACTACACTCCCCAAGCACATCAGCGCCACTGACTGCTTCAAACAGAGCACCTGCAACCCCCCCAACCACACTTTCTCACTTTCCTTCCTCTCCTGCTTCACTCCACCCACTCCTTCAGCCTCCCAGCCATGCCTGTGGCCCATTAAAGGGATTTTGGTGTCCAAGGGATGCTCAACTCCCTTTCCAACCCTGCTGCTGTTACATAAGGCAAAGTGCTGGGTGTCTGAGCCATCCCTGAGCATGTAATGGATGCTGCATTTGCTTACGCTTACTGTACTTCCAGTCTCTACATCAGTGCTTTGTAAAGCCCTTTGGGATACTGGGAATGTGAAAGACGCTATAAAAAACCCAAAGCCTATTCTATTCTAGAACAGTGCTTTTAAGTCCTTTTATCACAGAATGAGGCAAGGGTTGAATTGAGCCCAGAAATAGCAATTTAAGGTTTTCATGAAAGATTAGAACAGTGTATGTTTGGTATATTTTAACATAATCTGAGAACACTGAGTGCACTAAAAGCATTCCACTTATTTGTGGGTGGGGATCTGGAGAGGAGGGGAGAAATATAAGCACTTGTTTTTTCTTTGGGAGTTCGTTTATTACAGAATCTGACAGAGATCTACCAGAAGGACAAAAGGGAGGGGTAGAAAAACACCCTCAGAGAGGTCTCTGATTTTATGGATTCTAGAACATAGTGGCCTGCTTCTGCTGCTTGAGTGTGGAGAGTTATTTGGGATGTGATCTGGAAGAACATAAGGGAGAAGGCTTTGAGTTATAATAACCTCTACCAAAATTATAAGGTTCTGAGTTAAACACAGTCATTGGTGGGATTGGCAAAGACATGGCTGTCTGCAGGTATCTGGGGTTTAACCAGGTACCTGGGGTTTAACCAGGTCATGGGGATCTACGGGCAGTAGAAGATGGCACTGGAAAAATAAGAGCGGGCATCAGCCAATTCAGAATTCCGACAGTTGCCTCCAGCAGCACACAGGACATTGCAGTGGAAAAAGAAGAAAAGGGGATCTGGAGTGTCAGGATTTTGTGTCCCAGCCCATTTCATATCTCCTCACTGGTAATCCCAGGTCAGCTCTGCACGTGAACACCAGAACAGCCCCCACCATGGCTGGATATTTTATTAAATGGACCTGTCAGACAAATCCAACATAGTCTGGAAGTACTGAGAAGTACCCTCTCATGCCACCTCCTCAAACTTTGCTGCTTTGACATGTTTTGGCAAGAGTGAGTGTATACTGTTAATAATTTGAGGGTCTTTGCTAGAGGTATTTCATAGTGCCCACTGCAAATATGTTTATACATTGAAATTTCCCAAGGAGAAAATGCTTGTGATAAAGCCCCATTAATTAGCTCTTGCTGAACTCACCAAGTTTAGTCTGTTTTTAATCTGTTTAGTCTATTTTCTATTAGTGTAGCTCTAACTTTTAGAATCAAAACATTTTATGATACTGAGACATTTTATGATACTGAGTCAGAGGCTTTGCTGAAGCCAAGCCCATCAATGTGATTATCAGTCCAACTTGGAATCTCCCCAAATAATTAAATCAGGCTTATTTGATAAAACCTATTTTCCATAAAATCATGTTGACAGTCATTAATTCTATTCCTATCCCTTAATTCTTTATTAATTGGTTCCTCTATTAGCTCTTCCATTATTTTCACTGCATTTATGTCAGGATAAATTAGCAATCCAAAGTAACTTGTAATCCCATATAGCGAGTTTTATTTTTAATGTCACATTGTTATCAGACCATCCTGTTACCTGTAACTCTCATATTATTCATGACTTTTGTTTTTATTTATGGGTTAAGTATCTTCCAAACTGTCTCTTGATTTTGATTTAAAGTACCCAGACTGGTCTATAATAGTTGTTGTTCATCTACTGGTGAACTGAAATGACCTCTTCACCTTCCTTGCCATCAGCAGTTTTCAGTTCAAAGGCTGTGTCCCAGCAAAATCAAATTCTCAGCTGGCTGTTTGCTGAAGTCTTTCAGCCAATTTATCCTCTCTCTGTGAAGATCTCCATGCCTTGTAAGCCTGGTCTTCCCTTCCTTCTCCTCCTTTTTCATTCTGCACTTCCTTAAAAGACCTTTTTCAGTTAGTGTACATTTTTTTAAAAACTTCTGTTTATCAACCTTGCTATCAGCCCCTGGCCAGGGGAGCGGGGCTGTGACCATCCATAGCCCTGTTTTACATTCCTGGAGAACTGGATGGGGTATGGAAGAGTAACAGCTCATGTATTTCCAGGACTGAATTCAGCACTTGTGGATTCTTACACCTGGAAGAGGTCCTGCCCCTGCAGTCAGAGGGGATTCTCATACAGAGAGCTACTTGAGAGCAGCTTTTTGATAGAATTTTGACGCCTCATCTTCCTGATCTCGGCTGCAATGGACACAACTGTTCTTGTGCCTCACTTCCTCCTCACACTCTGAGCACTTCAGCTGCCTTGATTTATTTCTAAACCTAGACACAAAACCACGCTGAAACCTGCTCAGGTCTTCTTGCTTTTGCAAAAATCATCCGCTTATTTTTCTGCTATAAACATTATTTTTGTCTCAGAGATAAAAGAGTAGGGGTAGTATGTGGTGGCCAATGACAGAGAGTTCTCAGTACGACAAGTCCCTAGTACCACAAGAACCACTTTATGTTAGGGTGACCAGAAAGGCTTCTCCCAGGATGCATGGTTTGGTTCTGTTAATCTATCCCAGTTTGAATTCCCCGGTTGGCTGTTGGCCTCTGCCCCTTGTCACTCCCCCAGAGCTTCCCTATAGGTCCTGTTCCTTGTCCTGCCTTTTCCCCGCCCCAAGACAAAACCCCGGTTCGCTGTTGTTCTCTTGCTTTTGCCTCTGGAACGTTTCACAGTGTGGAAGTAGTAAGCTGCTCCTGTGAAATGCCACGCAAGGACCCTTCCTGCTTCTTTTGTCATCGACTTTATACTGAAGCTAGCTGTGTGTTTGTGCATGCACTCGTGTGAGCCCACAGAGACAGTAATAGTAGTAGTTCTTGGCTCCTACAGCAACCAACCTATTGGGAAATTCTTGGGATTCCAAAGGACTACACCAGCTTGTAAGTCCTGTGGGGAGCAGCTAGGGAAGCTAGAGTTGTTTAGCCTGGAGAAAAGGAGGCTCAGGGGAGACCTTCTCACTCTCTACAACTCCCTGACAGGAGGGTGGAGTCAGGTGAGGATTGGTCTCTTCTTCCAGACAAGTGACAGGACACTGAGGACATTGTCTCAAGCTGTGCCAGGGGAGGTTCAGGTTGGACATCAGCAGGAATTTCTCCATGGAGAGGGTGGTCAGGCACTGGAAGGGGCTGCCCAGGGAGGTTTGGAGTCTCCATCCCCGGAGGTGTCCAGGGAACGCCTGGATGTGGCACTCAGAGCTCTGGGCTGGCTGACAAGGTTGGATTGGTCAAAGGTTAGACTTGATGGTTTTGGGGGCCTTTTCAAAACTTGGTGATTCTGTGATTCATACTTCGAATTACAAATCAACCTGAAGCTCACTTCAGGCATCCTCTAAAACCTTTCCTCAGAGCCATCTCTTTACACTGCAGTTTACAAACTGATAATGAATAGAATTCCCTTTTTCCATCGTTATTAACAGTTTGTCATCTCTGCTTTACCATCCTTGGCTGATGTATATTGGAACAGGCTGATACTTTTGTTAGGGTTTGCTTTATCCATTACATACTTTAAAAACCCTCTTTATTTTCTTTGGCTCTGCCAAAGATGGATTTTCCCCTGCTATCTTTTGTCTATATTAAAACATGTTACATTTAAAAGGGCCAATAGGCAGTTAATTTCAGATGTGCATTCCTGCTTTCATATAACAGTAATCATCATCATCATAAAAATATGGGAAAATAGCACTTACGTATTTTTATTTCCCTTGTCACTGCAGGTCTCTGTACAATATTGTTCAATACTATTATCTTGGTTAATTTTTAATGTCACAAGCACTGGAGTTTCTACTGTTTCTCCACAGTGATATGTCCAGAGTCTAATAATATTCCTTTTCCACTTTTTTCCCTCAATCATGACCTTACATTTTTACTCCAGTGAAGTTTTGCCACATCTACATTGTTGTAATTGAGGGCAAAACTTGGCCCTTTGACATAAATAGAATTATAGTAGAGATGAATCTATTCCACTTAGAGCACAAAATCTTTCCTTGTAAATCAATCCCTCCAGTCCCTAAATCATCTCCGAAGATGTTTTTTGAGTTGCCTCCAAGTTGTCAATACATTGTTGATGCTGAGATACTCAGAACTGACTGAATGTTTGTCTCATTGAGCCCAGAGGGAGAAAAAAAATTACCTCACTTGACAAGAATTTATATATATCCTAAATAAGCCTGTTCTCCTGTTATTTGCTGCCATATTAACCTGATGTACTAATGTGTGATTTATTCTTATCCTCTCTGAATAATTCACTTCCTGAATAGCTGCAATTCAGGTGGTTTGTATTGGTTCATGTTGTTGTGCAGCTCAGATGTTGCTGCCGCTCCTGATTCCAGGCTGACCAGCTGCTTTACTATTTTTGCACTTGGGCTTTTTGCTGATTTTTCACCTTAGATAAATAACCTTCCCTTTTTGGTTTCACCTCAAAAATGAAGCTAATAATGTGGCCAGGCTGCACTTTCCAATTATGGCTTAGAAAGTTTGCATTTTTAAAGGATGTTTGGGCCTCCCCATGGGAAGTATTATGACTCTAGTTGCCTCCCAGTGCTCTCAGAGCCAATCCAAAGTTTATTTAAGTACATAATGACAGTTTAATTGATCTGGTCTTTCAGTGCCTTTGTCACCATGTTCCTCTCCCCTTGTGGGCACATGAGACATTGGTTGGGACAGAGTTAATTTTCTTAGTCGGTGGGCCAGTGCTGCATTTTGAATACAATATGAGAAGAACATTGATGACAAAGTGATGGTTTGGTTGCTGTTGGTTCCCTAAATCCAGGACTTTTCAGCATTTCATGCTCTGCTAATGAGGAGGTGCACAAATTGGGAGGGAGAATGGCCAGTACAGCTGACCCAAAATATCCAAAGGAACATTCTACACCACGGAGCTTCTTGTCCAGTAGAGAAACTGAGGGGATTTGGCTGGGAGGTGTTGATACTGCTCAGGGATGGGGTGGGCAGAGGGTGATGAGCAGTTGTGCTGTGCAGCACTTGTTTTTCTTGGGTTTTAATCCTCTCTTTTTCTTTAGTAGTAGTAGTGGTATTAATATTATTAGTACTATTATAATCTTTTACTTGGTTTCAATTATAAAACTGTTCTTATCTTAACCCACAAGTTATTATTTTTTTCCAATTGTCCCCATCCCACTGTGGTAGGAGGGGATGGAGTGAGCAGCTCTGTGTTCTTTGTTGCCAGCTGGGGTGAAACCACGACAAGGGCCAAATGCTTGTAGTGTAAATCAGCACCCATCTTTTAACGCTGGCTGAGGAACTGCCCGGCTCAATGACTCATTAGCAAGCCTGGTTTAAAGGGTGAGATTATTTATTTTCATAATTTTTTTTCTATTATTTTAACATTTCCATGATTTTTCCATATTTCCCATCCTATTTGAGAGCCCTGGTTGGATGAGCCCAGCCCCAGACTGTCTCTCCTTGGCTGGCTAAGTCAGACAGTTTTATTTCTACTGTTTGAGGTCTTTTTTTAAGCTAAGTGCCAGAAAGCACTGAGGTAAGCAGGGTGAATGGGCTAGGAAGAGGGAGAAATAGAGGAAAATTCTGGGACTTCTGTTTGAAAGAGCAGTGATGAAGGTTAAGCTGGAGCCAGCTGGCCCTGCTGGCTGGCACTGCTGATAGACAGAACCTTTATCAAGTGTCAGCAAAGACATGTGACATTTATCACTGCGGAAAGCCGGATGCTGCTGCACTGACAGAGTTACTCAGCACGCGCCATCTCCACTGCACTGAGCTACCTTAATGACACCATTTCTCCCTGAGACCAGGACAGCTCTTCCTCCTCCTCATCTCTGCTTCTCCCTCAGCTTCCTTTTGATACCTTTCCCTCCATACACTTTATTCCCATTTTTTTCCTCCTTTTTTCTTTGCCATTCCCTGTCATTTCATCCATTTTTCTTTTCATGCCTGTTTTTACTGCTCCTTTCCAGCACTTCACCCCTTTCCTCTGCCTTTCCTCTCTTTTTTTTCTCTGCCCACACAGCCCAGAAGAGCCCCACCAAACCCCACACCCTCAGGCCAGACATGGTGTGACTGCAAAAGAACAACTTCAAGACTTGGCTTATAAAATATTTCAGATCACTTCAGGTCACAGGGAAGTTACCTGTCAGCTGCTGCTGGTGAAATTCCTGTTAAAAGGCTGGAATTGCTTCATCAACTGTTAAACCCTTTTCTAGGTACATGAGGGCTGAGAGTGGAGCATGTGGACACAGCACTGGCTGCACCGAGCTGCTCAATGGGAACAAAAGAGATGTGAGGCACTGCAATGAAGTGATTATGCAAACCTGAACAGGGATTTTGTTTTAAAGTATTTTCCAGCATGAACATGATGTGATTGCAGGAGACGTGAGCCATCCCCATAGCAAAAGGAGCAGGGCCAGCCTGCCCCTATGGAACGCACACCTGGGAATAAGTGAGCCAGTCACTGGATGTCACCATTGAGCTGCAGAAATGTGGCTTCGAGTTCATTATTCATCTGCTTTTAAAAGTACTGAGTTTTTAAGGAAAGCCTCTGTTGCTGGCAGCCTTTGGGTGAGTCAGCTGGGACTGGACCTTTTGCTGGGACTGGGCACTGTTGTCTTGTCCCTGAGTAGGTGGAGTCAAAAATCTCATCCTGAAAGGGAACAGAGGGACCAGGGATTACTCTGAATTCTGTGATCTGAGTTTGGAGGTGGTTGGGTGAATGTCCTGAGAACACAATGACTCAGAGCCTGGCAAAACTGCTCCCATCTCTACAGCATTTACACAATGCTTGGGGTGCTGTGGGAAGGTGGAGGCTCCACTAATGAAATACTCATAGAAATCATATTCTGGTGAGACCCCACCTGCAGAGCTGCATCCAGCTCTGGGGTCCCCAGCACAGGAAGGACATGGAGCTGCTGGAGCAGGTCCAGAGGAGGTCACCAATTTGATCAGAGGGATGGAACAGCTCTGCTCTGAGAGTGAGGCTGGGAGAGTTGGGAATGTTGAGCCTAAAGAAGAGAAGGCTCCAGGGTGACCTAATTGTGACCTTCCAGTTCTTGAAGAGGCTACAAGAAAGATGGTGAGAGACTCTTTACAAGGGCCTTGAGTGACAGGGTAAGAGGGAATGGCTTCAAACTGAGAGAGAAGAGGTTTAGATTAGAGATTAAGAAGAAATTCTCCCCTGTGAGGGTGGGGAGGCCCTGCACAGGTCGCCCAGAGAAGCTGTGGCTGCCCCGTCCCTGAGAGTGTCCAAGACCAGGTTGGACAGCCCTTGGAGCAACCTGGGATAGTGGGAGGTATCCCTGCCCACAGCAGGAGTGTTGGATCTGGATGATTTTTAAGGTCCTTTCCAACTCGAACTCTTCTAGGATTCTGTGATAACAGTATTGCACAAAGTCCCTTGAGCTTCACAGAAGAGCTGGGACCAGAATTGCCCAATTGGACACTCAGAAACCACCAGCACCAGAAGGATTTGGTGACCTGATGCATAACTACTGTCCTGAGAATGAGAGCTCCAAACAGAAGGAAAACAGAATAATTTTCACTTAACTGGAAATGTTCAGTTGTTTTGAGTCTCTTAGGCTGTTATGTAGGAAATTATCTCTGATGATCCAATTAGTAGAATGGAATAGGGATCTGCATGGGACTGAGAACGTACTCAGAGCATAGATTAAAAGAAAATTGTGTATGTCTATTACAAAAAAAAAGAGGTGGAGGGAGGAGAAAAAAAATCCAGAGAAAAGAGAGATCCGTACTCAGATTCTCTCACAAGAAATCATAGAATCTCCTGACTCAGAAGGGACTCAAAAGGATCACTGAGTCCAGCTCCTGGCCCGGCACAGGTCACCCCAACAATCCCACCATGAAAGACCATCCAAGGACTGATTTGGTTATTCCCAAAGAACCAAAAAATAGCAAGACTTCATTGCTGAACCCACTTGGCAAGTGTTTAGTGAGTCTTAGGATAAATAACTCTCGTTACACACAAGTCTGGACACACCTTAGGTCGAACATGCAGTGGGACTGTGTTAAATAGCTGTGATTTCTGTGGGGTATTGGTTATTCTGTGTGAACACGAGGCTGTGCTGCTTGGAGAAAATCCATTCCAGTGGAAAAGGCAAAGAGAGGAGGGGCTGAGCAGAGCAGAGTGCAGGAGAGCAGAGTACTCATAGCAAAGGGGAGGAGGAAGAGAAGGGACAGGGAGCACTAATTTAGCACAAAATCAAGATGTTGAGAACCCGATTAATTGAGGTACCAAGAGAGCTGGAGGAATAGAAAATCTTTAATTGCCTGTACACCAATGTGAAGATTCTGGGTAGGAAAGGAAGAATAGGAATTGCACACATATGAGCACAATTTCGACCTACTTTGGTGCTACTGAAGCCTTATGGGAAGATTTGCATGAGTGGAATGTTAAAAGAACTGGTTACGATGCCTTTAGCAAGCAAAACCAGCCAAATAAAAGTAGGAGGACAATATTCTTATGTCAAAAATGGCATTTCAGGTTTCTGCGTCTCTGAGAACCCAGCAGCAAGTGATCTGAATTAATATCTCACAAATAAAAACCACATCACGTCCTTTCTGCTACCCACTGCAGAGAAGAGAGAAACTTGATTTCTTGTCTGGCTCTTTACACGCCTCTCTGTTATAGGTAGGAAGGAAAAGAATTTCATCTGCATGGCCTGCAAAGGAGATCTCACACTCTAGAACTAAAATATGCTGGATGGTTTTTTTCAAAAATGAAGACAAGACTTTCCCAAAATGTTTGATAAAAGTTTTATCCAACAGGAGGATAGTGCTAGGCCTCATCATCTTGACAAATAAAGAGAGTTCAGACCCGGAATTAAGTCAGAGAGCTGTTTGGATGCAAGTGGCATAAACTTTAACTCTTGCCACATGCAAATGGAATAATGTCCAAACCACACAGATACACACACCCAGAGCTGATGTCACAAAGATGAAAGGTGTTATGAACCCTGTCCTTTGGGTAAAAGGATTTAAAGAGAAAAAAAATAAATAACTAGGAGCTCTCTGGCAGCATTTTCTGTGCTTCAAAACTACCATTAGCATCAGCAAGGGAAAAAGAATTTTTAAAAGCCAAGTCAAATAAAAGACATACTTAAAGAAGGCCTGGCCTGATGTTTAGAGGACAATTGACAATGTAAAATGTGACCTAGAAAACAAGTGCAGGTACCAGATTCAAGCCACTGTGTTCAGGTTTGCTCAAGGTGTGAGTGCAGAAAATGCAGCTCCCTCTCAGAGAGCAGCAGTCCTGCACAATTTGTGAGAGCCCAGTTTCGATATCTTCAGACCAGTGACTAAAGTGTGTCTGTGGATGAGCCCTCAGTCATTTAGCTGCTCACTGACATTGAAATTCAGCTTTGCATCCCCTGCCAGCCCAAGAGCAATGCACCATCTGGAGCCCACATCCGCTCTGCTGAAGGGACACCAATAATTCATAGCTTGGCTCGTGCCAGTTCAGGAGTGAACTTTGGAATGAATGGGGAGGGAAAGACCAGCAAACACAAACATGTCCTGAAACACAGAAGGAATTAGTAAGAAGTAGGAACAGGCTTTAGACAGAAACCTTTTTTGTTCTCAGAAATGACTTTTCTGTAGCTTCTGATGATGCCTTAGGTTTTAACTTGTATATTTTACAATTTCTGTACTGCTTAGAGTGTAACTTTGAAGTTCCTTGTAGCCTGTAATTTCTGCTCTCTCGTGCTGGGCAGACATAACAAAGCCTCTCCAGGCTTTGCCTTCAAGGACAGCCAGGCTCTTCTAGGCCCAAAATGTGTAAACCAAAGACTCTAAGGGGGGAGCAAGCTGAGGGGAGTTACATCATTGAACTGGGGCTTTAATTGGAGAATTAACCGTGGTATGCAAATGAACCAAACCTATAAAGGTGTGAAGAACTCGTGACCTGGGGTCCATCTTGGGGTCCATTTTTAGAGGCAGCCTCTGGCTCCCCAGGTTGTACCTTGAAGGCCCTTCAAATAAATATCTATCTTTATTCCCTTACTCTTGTCTAGTCTCTGTTTCTAGGTGGCTGGAGAAGGCATCACTGATTTCCTCCAGCCTGGATCCTCACTGACACCATTTCAGTGGGGATTTAAGAGCCTGAACACATCCAGTGTCTAGGCCCAAATCTCTCTGTGTCTCTTCTTTCCCATAAGATTGGCAAGGGTTCAGTGGAGACTGTGTAGTTGAGACTAGAAATAGCATATAATGGTATTTTTCTGCCTGTGCTTTAAAACACCCTAGGCTTTAATTAGGATAGCAGCTGTGCTAGAAATGTTAGCTACACTTTGTGATAGGGAAAATTGGAGGGGGACTTTTGTCTCTTACAATCCCTGTCTTTTCCTTTTTTTTTTCCAAATGGGTTGATCTGAAATACAGTTCTCAGAGTTCTTGTGTACACTAACATGTCTTTAAAAAGAATCTGCCATCCATCTTCTCTATGCCAGGTTGATGGATTGGGAACCTCTGAGCAATATCTCTTGACTGAGTGAGCCATCTTTGCACCTCCACAGGGAAAAGAGACGTCACTGGCTGAAGCACAATGGATTGATGCTTTTTTTTTTTGTCAGCAGCAGAACTGAGATTTTTTCCAGAATTTTCAGATATTGCATAATTACAGAATGTGGATGATACTCAGTGAAGAAAGGGACAATTAAAAAAAATTATGACTATATCCTCCTCAAGGTATCCAGGAGAATCTTGTTATGAGCAAGACAGAACTTTTTGCCTTCAATGTGCATCCCTTTAGTTTCAGAGCTGTCCCATTCCAAGCTGTGGTTGAGGAGGGGCATCACTGGGTCCCGCTAAAGCTCATGAAATGAAAGCCCCTCTCCCAAGCACTGTTTAAATGTTCTGCCCGAGTTGTGCAACCAGAATTTTCACAGTGGTAATTTGGCCTGAGCCCAAATTTGAATGTGGATTATTCAGCTCTGCTGCTCCTATATGCAGGTCCATGCTCCAGCAGTCACAAGAGCTATTTAAAATAAGGACACAGATGCCTAAAACTCTTTCAAACTCCAGGATGCAGAACCGTGAGTCTGTGTTTGCAAAACTAGTTCCTGCTTAGGGGAGGGGGAAACTTACAACACTGAATTTTAGATAACTTGTCTTTGAGGTGTTCCTTCAGAGTTCAGAAAAAGAGGGGTTTGTGCAAGGGAAGCTTCAGATTTGTTCTGGAAAGGTCTCCTGGGAAAGGTTTGTTTTTTTCACTGACCACATGTAAAGGCTGAGCAACCAACTAAACCACTCCAAGTCAGAGAGAGAAAAGAAGGAGTATGGATGTCCTTCCTGCTTCTTAGGACCTCACTTGTTGACTGAAAAATGTCCAAATGGCACTGCATTATCCAAGTACCGCTCATCCCATGGAGCAGGACATCCATCAGATCACAGCTCACTGCACAGTCCTCCAGTGGCTCCCTCAGCCCCCGGCAGCTTCTGTCACAGTGTCACTGTGTAGCTGCACAGCCCCTGGCACTGTCAGGGACCCCACGGATCAGGACCCTTTCCAGAGCCGCATTTGGCCTACCTGGAATGGCAGGTTTGTTTGGGGCACCCCAAGATTTATATCTCTATGTTGTTTTCCCTTGGTGGGAATGAGAGAAGCAAAACAACATAGAAATAAAAAAATTTTTTAAAAAATAGAGCTAGGGAGGGGGAGGGAAAAAAAAAAAGAAAAAACAAGCCTAAAACAAAACTGTGGAAAGAGAGAAACAAATATGGTTTAATAACTGGGACGCAGGCTACAGTTTGTGAAATTAAAGCCCTGCTTTCTGCTGGCTGGCTGCCAAAGTTAGGCACAAACAAATCCAGGGAAAAGCAGGTTAATGAGAGACATCCCAAACAAAAAAATAGCAAAAAAAGGGAAAGCAACAAACTCACAGAGCTCTTACTGATGAGATAAATAAGATTTGAACTGACATTATCTGTTCCGCTTGCTGTGCATATTTTATTTGCTGCAGCCAGTCTTTAAGTTTCCTAGACACAGTTTTCAGCCTCATCCTCTCAGCAGCTATCACTGCATCCATCTTATCCATCCTTCAACTTGTCCAGCCCTGATCACAGCAGGATTTGGTTGCATCCTGAGCCTGTTGCTAGGACAAAGGCAGCTGCATTGGGAAGGCATTTGCTGCATGCTGCATCTGTCAGGAGGCTGCAGAGCCGGAATAATTCTTGATATGATAGACCAAGTGTCAAAAGCAATAAATAAAAATAATAGTGAGAATCCCTGATGAGAAAGGAACTCAGCTTTTCAGAAGCACCAGCCTGTAGCTGTCATTGTAGAAGGTATTTTTTAACTTATTTTGATTGTTTTCCAATCTCCATCTGATGTTCCAGCTCCGTTCTTCTGCAATTATTTCTCCCCCTGGTGCAGGCTTGTTTGAACTTTCAAGACTAATGGGATGGTTTAAGGGACCAAATCACAAAATCTGTAATTCCCACCAGGTTTTCTAAAACTGCAGGTATGAGTCCCATGGCCCAACTGAGAAGTTAAATTCAGGTTATACCAAGGTTACAGCTAAGCTGCTGCAAAAATCCTCCTCTTCAGCTGTTGACTTAAAAGGATGGAGAAGGAAGCAAAAATCCAAAAAAGTTCTTCTACCTCATGCATACACCCATGTGGCTGAGTGAAAAGAGCAATCAGGGGCCTTTGGTAATGAGACAAAGCCAATTAGGAAGAAACATTGAAGCTGATGTAAGAGTATTTAACAATGCTTTTTCCTCCCCTTTTGGGAGACTGCAAAACCCATCTTCCTCACAAAACCATACTGGAGAGGTTTGTTCTCTTTCCCAGTTCAGCAGGAATCTGTCTGGGAAAAGGTCTATGACCCCACCTAGAATAAAATCCCAAAGTCTTTAAAAATCTACTCTGACTTCACAGACAGAACCTCAGTATTTTGGTTTCCACATTCACAAGTTCCATCCTCTGTTTCCTAATGAATTGCACTTACCAGCTTTTTCCATATGTCCACTGGGCTGGTGGCCAAAGGCATGGAATAAAATGTACATTCAGCAGGGTTTGAGCTCATGGTTTGAACATGAGTCTTCACAGAAGACAACCTGGAGCATTCCTCTTTCCACTGCACATGTTCAGCAGTATTTATTTGTTGGTCAAGTTTCATTCCAGAAGTACAAACATCCTTGATTTGGGCTTGAATATGGGGACAGCTTCAACAACACATTCATTTACTCTGCTTAAAAGATACTAAGGGCCTGATAAATTAAAGTCTTGCCCAGAATTTTCCTAGAGAAGGGATTTTTCTCCATGATTCAGGACTGTATTTCCCTCCCCTTTCCAAGCCTTGGACAATCAAGGCTGTCAGAGATGTCCAGTCTCTGTTCATATACAGTCTGGTCTCCTTTTATATATATTCAACACACAGAAAACATCCAAAAGGCCATTTTATCCCACCCATTTTAATAACTGTTTAGTCAGGGATGACTGAATTTGGGTTGGTAGGTTAGACAATGCCTGACCTTTTGGCTGCTAAATTTAGGGGAAGTAAGTCTTATTTTCTTAGACAAATCCCTTTGAGAACTCTTCATATCTCAGAAAATCCAGCTCCAGCTCTCAACCCAACAGAACAGTGAAGAATCCCAGCCTTACACAATTGGAAGATCCAGTTCTACCAATTCATTCATTTCACAATCCTCTCCTTGGATGCAACCCCATAGAGCTTGTCCATTTTCTGTGCTAATGCATCATAAAAATCCCATATGCAATAATAAATAGAAATTTTTTTTTCCCCCTTTCCTTTTCTTCAAGTCGCATGCACTGGGGGCAAAAAGGTTTCTCCAAGCAATGTAATTCCATGTTAGTTCAAACAGACACACAGGAAAATATGCCACTGAAAAGCTACAGGGGATTTTGAACATCTTCCTGCTGATAGGACAGATAGAGGGCCACTGATGTGCTGTTAATTAGCAGAATGAAGAGTCATGGGTTGAAAAGTCCTTGGGACCACAGTGTCTTTTTCTTTGATGTCTTTCAGGCCTCAGTCTAAGCTTGGAGCCCCGTGCAGCTTTCACCATGACAAGAACATCAGCATCCTTTAGGATGTTGCCAAAACCTAAATGATGTGTGGAGACAAATGCCTTTGGTAAGTACAAGATAGTACAAGACAGTCCTCACCCTCACAATTACAGTGTGAAATCCCACCGGGAAAGCCAAGAAATGCAAGGGCAAATAATAAACAAATAAGGAAAATCAGGAAAAGGAGAAAAATCAGACACCAACTGTGTGTGCTCTTCCCCAGCCTGAGGAAGACATTGCAAGTCTTCAAATACCTCACTGCAGTGAGAGTGCCTAGAGGAGATGAAGGAAGTGTGGTGTGAAGGGCAGCAAATACAGTGGTGGGTGATAAGAAACTACCTCAGCACAGGATAAAAAATAAAATCATTAAAAGGATGACATTAGGTTATTTAATCTGGAGGGGGAAGGATGTCTTTTTTACAGGAGGAAGAAAATTAAAATGCTAAGCTCTGGACTCTGATGTTTTCTACTCTGTGCATTTTGGTTCCCTTGAACCACAAGACACAAAGATGCAGTGATTAGCTGGGTACTCCAGTACATAGATTTGTACATAATTCATATTTTGACTTCTCTAAGTTTGCATAATAAATAGTTTAAACACTGCAGAAAATGTCTGAGAGAGGAAATTAGGATTCTGAATGAAAAAGTTAATTATACCTTGAAGGATATTTTTTCAGATATATACGGACTAGGAAAAAAAAAGCCTAGAAGTGGATAATTTAGGAGATGGAAATGCAGAAATTTATGGGAGTGGTAGCAACAGGAGAGTTATTGCCTTAAATAGGATAATTAGACTAATTTAATTTTTTAAACCGTGGCATTGCATTATAGACAAACAATTCAATAAATAGCAGCCTGAACACTGCTGCTGCAGCTCGTGATGCTTCTCGGGGCTGTGGAGAATTTGGCTTTTCATTTTCAGCAGAGTTGTCTGCAGTAGGAATACTGAATTATCATAATGGGTTGCTTCCTATAGTAAGTCATAAAGGGCAGAGACAGGAAACTATGGAGGAGTGGAAAGGAATATTGACATCATTAAATCAATCACTGCTGATTGGATCCAGGGGCTGATGAAGCAGTGATTGGATCTGAAGCTGGAAGACACTAGGGACCAGCTCTAAAAAAAGATATTTAAGGACTTAACTTTTGCTGATTAAAATAGGAGTTAGTCACCTAAATAGGGGTTAGATGGCTGATATCATGAGGAACCCAAAATATCTTAGGCCTGAATATCAATCCTGAAGGGAAGCATGTTCTTCTAGTTCTCAGCAGTGATTACACCAAATTGTGTTTTAGGATGTGCATGACAGTGCACTTAGACCCCTTGTGAGTGAGAAGAGAAAAAAGAGAACAAATTAAAATATCAGACATATGAACTAAAGCAGACATTAGCTCAAGAGAAGGAGATAAGAGTTCTTGTCCCAGAAGTTTTTTTTCATTCATTTTCTAGTCCATGTAGTGGAAATCCTCTGTACACCCCTTTCCTTCCAGCCCCTGACACGACAAGCTGGAACAGCAGTGCTGGGAGTCTGTCTGATGTCTGATAACCACCTCAATGCATGTCTGAGGTGCCTTTCAACTCGGGTTGCCTCAGCTGTCACCCACACACTGCTCTGCAGGCAGATAAACTTCTGCATCCTCCTGTTTCTCTCCCCTCTGCTGCTGTAAGTCACACTTCAGGCTTGCATTGATTCTCCAACATACTGAGGAGACAAGGGGCAGGGTTGCGGCAGAGCAAGCTGCCTTCAATTACACTGCCATGAACTGACACCTGCCAGGCCTCTCACACAGCATCTGATCACCAATTAAAGGGGTGATTTATGGCTGAAAGAGCGGACACCCTTCCTGTCTCACAGGCTGTTTGGGGAAGACACCAATTCAAGGGCAGCAATAAGAACCTGGGTTCTCTTGGCAAACACATCTTCAGCTGCAAATTTCACTCATGAGCTCATTAGTGGCAAATATGGGGTAAGGAAGCTTCAAAATGTTTTAATTGTGTGTCATTTGCCTTCCAGGCAAAAGAGGCATGGATCAACATGTGCCAATGGGATGGGGAAAGGCCTTTCTGCCAGCTCCAGGAGAGGTGACTCAAAGTGGCCCTGGATTTTGTGTGCAGAGGATCAAAGGGTGTTCCCTGTTCCCAAACATGCAGTGTGAGGGGAACAAATTCCCCTGACTCCAGCATGGTCTCTCTATGGAACTTACAATTCTCCTCTTTTATTTTTACTATTATTTTCCTGTGCATATTAATTGTGGTATAACAGCAAAAAGTTTAAGAGACTCCAGAATGCGCAGGCACATGACTGTGAGGTGTTTTTTGCAAAGGTTTTTTTAACCTGATGTGATTCTTAAGAAACTTAACATAAAGGAATGGCAACCTGCAGCACATACAGCAACAGATCCAGATGGATGAAAACATGGAAGAGTTGAGCTATGCACCTGCCAGACTTGAAGAAACTAATTTTGCAAGTCCTAATTTTTATGGCATATCCAATTAAAATTGGTTCCTGGATGTCTGATAGCGAATAATGGTTGGTGGGAATTGTATGAGGACCAGAGAAGGACAAACATAGTTCCTACATTTGGAAAGGGGAGAAACGGCCCCAGGGAACTATAGACCAGTCATTTTAACCCAGAAAAATAAACTGTTAAATTATTAATTATTTTATAACCACCTGGAGGATAATTTAAAAAAAGGTGCAGTCAACATGGACTTGCAAAGAACAATTTCTGTCACATCAATCTAGTTTTCTTCTTTATTAGAGCCAGCTGCCATAGTGGTTTAGGAGGATGCAGCAGTTGTGATGGATCTTGATTTCAATACCATCCCACTGCATTTTCTTAGACGCAAACAAAGAAAATATGATCTAGAGGAAGTCTTGAATCAGGATGGGTCCTCAGTTGGCTGAGGAGTCACACATGAATAGTTCTCCTCTAAACTGGAAGGACATTAGGATTGGAGTCTCACACTACTTTAATATTTTCATTATCTATGTGGATGATGTACTGAGGTGCACATCTATAAAATTTACAAATGACACTTTGCTGGAAGGGACTGCAAGCAGTTTGGGAGGCAGGATTGGAATTTAAAATGATCCTGATTCATCGGAGCAGCAGGAAATCAACAAGATGAAATTCAATAGGACAATGGTGCAAATGACTCCTCAGGAAGGAGAAATCATGGCTGTGTCCATGAAAGGGAGAAAAAGAGTCCTGACGGGAGCACTGTGGAAAAGGCTCTGGTGTTATGATACTTCCCAGGATGAATATGAATTAACAGTGAGGAGAGGAAAGTCTCCCCTGGAAGGCAACACCAGGCAGGTCGTACATCCTACTTAGCCGGGACTGGGGAGGCTTCAGCTGGAGGGGGAGGTCTTGGGGCACCCATTTCGTGATGTGCACAAACTGCAGAGATTCAAACAGATGCCAGCAAGAAGGGGAGAAGTTCCAGGAAACAGGACCTGTGAGAAAAGTTGAAGTATTTAAACCTTAATAAGAAAAGACTGAAGGAGGCCACAGTGCAATTTGGTGATGTGCTGCAGGACACTTCAGTGGGTTCTGAGGGTGTAAGACAATAAGTCTGAGGTTTAATTCCCAACAGGAAGGAGATCTGTGCTAAGTAAGAGATTTTAGCTCTTAAATCAGCTAGAAAGGACAGCCATGAATTAGCCGTTACTGGGTGCTTTTAAGAATACTTTAATAAGCTTTCTGTTGATGGACATCTAGATGAGGGATGTTACATTTCTTTAAGCTGAGAAGTGACTTCCATTTCAATTGGTATCACAATCTCTGTCTTTGGAAGTGATCAGAAAGCCATCCTGGAGATAAATCTCTCTGCCAGAAGCTCCATCAAAATCGATGCAGCTGCATACAATACTGAAATAGATTTAAGGAAAAAGTAAATTGTGCTCAGAGGAGTTGTAAGTACATACATTAACAACCAATGTATGCTAATCCATTCCTATCAATCCAATGATAAAATAATAACATCCAAAAGTAAATTTCTGCTGCTCCTATTTCAATTTTGAAAACGAGTTCAGTGTCTGAAATCTTGTCTGGCTCTTTTTTTTTTTTTTTCCTCAATTATATAATTTTGGATAATGAGAAGTAATACTTCTCACAAGCCTTTCCTCACTTAAACCTAGTAGCTACAATATTCTTCCTACTCTTCCTACCCACAGCAGACTTCTTCATAAATAAAGTCTGTGGGAGTCTGGTACTTCACACGTGAATATCCTGTCTTTCCCCATGCTCCTCACAATGGTAATCCCTGCCATGGTTATTATTTATTCAAAAGGTAATGAATAATAATAAATAATGTAGGTGATTACTGAGGTGTGATTCATGAATAATGATAAATAATGGGGGGGGGGGAGTATTGCTGCTTGTCAGATAATATCTGCTTATTACAAACCATGAAGTAGGGCAGGAAAGCCTCATGCAATGATGAAATAGCCACATTCTGTCACCATTTTCAGAAGGGTTGAAGGCTCTCAAATTTTCTCAAAATGCTCCATTTTCTATGCATTGATTCCCCTTAACAATCTGCATCCCTCTAAAACTGCTAGAGGCAGAGAAATGTCACAAATTTACCCCTTCTTTTGGGTGGTTAAATAAGAAAGAAACTCTTCTGAAAATCAAATCAGCATTTCAGGTGCTGAGGTCTTGGGAATTTCATTGTGAGGGTTTAGTTTGAGTCTATAGTTTTCCTTAAGATTGGCCTCACATGGCCAATTACACACATCCCACAATCCACCATAGTGATAGAAAGATCATGATCTGAAAGAAAGAAGAAGGAAAAATGAGGAAGAAAATCCTGCTTTTGATTCTCATCTTAATGGTAATGAGAAAAGTTGTGGCTAATTATAAGGGTTAATTGGCATTTGCACAGGTGCAGATGTGACATGTATGCACACACTCTGTTTGCTACAGATGTTGAAACCTAGTTTTTATTTCCTAAGGAATTATTTTGATTTAACAAAACACAGGCACCTGAACTGGATGTAAACTGGCTCAGTGGCTTAGAACAGCCAGGAATCTGCCCAGTGCATCCAGGTCTTACACTAAAACCTGAAATCACATTCCTGAGGAAGAGGCTGAGTTAGTTTCTCTCTTACAGGTGAAAATCTGGAAGAATAATGAGAAAACTGGAACTGCACTGGCACAGGGTGCCCAGAGAAGCTGTGGCTGCCCTGTCCCTGGGAGTGTTCAAGGCCAGGCTGGATGAGGTTTGGAGCAACCTGGGATAGTGGAAGGTGTCCCTGCCCATGGCAGGGGGTGGAATGAGATCTTTCCAGTCTTTTCCACCTCAAACCATTCTGTGATTCTGAAACAATCGGGTTTTTGCAAGCTCTGTCCCTGGCCTGAGCAGAGGTGCACTTTCAGCTGGCTGTTGCCAAGGCTGCAGGAGCCATGGTCAGGCTGTCTCTGCAGCAGGCAGATGTTTGTGTCTGACAATATGTAAGGCAGTAATAATAGAACACCTATAATTCTATTGAGGTGCAGACAAGACTTAAATGATACCACTTGGGGAGAAGGGCAGGGGAAGCATTCATGCTGCGAAGAGTGAATAGCTCAGTGACTTTGCACAGGGCTTTGCATCCATGCAGGAATTACAGCTGGAAGAGGTTTCTGCACATGAGCCTTGGCTCCCCGGGAAGCAGGATGTGAGCTCATGGAGCTGCCTGGCTCTGGAGCACAGTGATCCCTGACTGCAGCTCAGCCACAGAGAATGTCCTGTGGTGAGCTGTGAACACTTCTGAGGGTGATCTGGATCTTGGAAAGCTGCTGCCAGATGGATTATGGAAGTTACTTCCCTGTGTTGTTCCTAGAGGAAGAGCAGCACCCTTGGGTTCATGCTGGTCAGAGCCATGGAAAGAACCAAGGAGCTTGTTTCTTTCCTATCAACTGGTTGACATCAGCAACAAAAAAATCAGTGGTAGAAAGAAGGGTCTCTCTAGAGATGTGTCTCCTTTCCATATCCTTGATATGCAGTTCATACTAAGAAATATTTAGGTATTGCACCCCAAACACCGTTTAAATCCCATTATTACCAGGTTGCCATGCATACCTTTCTTTCAGGGGTCTTTTGGCTTGGTTTCAGACCCTTCTTCAATTTCTACCTCTCTGTTGTAATTCTACAGTTCACCTGTTCTGTGCCCAGGGTAACAGATGTTGAGCCCTACAAGTGTTTTCTTTCAAGAATCCTTGGGTCCCAAATGTTGGCACTTATCCTTTATGCTGTTATCCAGGGGGGACAAAGTGCATAAAGGCTGAAGAAGAAAGGAGGGGAGACTCATGGGCCTATTTCTTTGCTAAAACTCTGATGAATTGCCCATCTTGGCACAGGGGGAAACCTTTTATGGCTTTCTCATTGTCTCTGTCAGGTGATATGTCCCAACCTGACACATACTTCCTTGACACAGGTAGTTGCCTGTTTGATTTATCACAACTCTCTTTAAGCTCCTCTTCACAGCAACACAATAAATAAAGAAACCAAAATAGTAGATGCAATTAGAGTCAGTGCTGATCCAACTATTTTGAAGCTGACTGATCCAAGGATTTTGAAGCTAACTGCAATGAGGTAAAGTTATACTTCTACTCATTTAACTTTCCTTGTTCAGCTCTTTAGTGACTTCTTTACATCTTTCAGGACAGGTAGCAGTGCAAAACCATCCAGGAAAATCAAGAGACAAGTGTTGTTCCTAGCAAGAGGAAACGTTTTTTCCAGTTATCTAACAACAGCCTGTCAGCTAACAACCCTATGATATTAAAGTCACTCCTTTCAGCAAACACCTTTGAAAAAGCCCAGACTCTGACACTGAAATGCACTTGGAATGTTGAGTCAGGAGAGAATGGAGCATGTTGGTGTGTGGGGCTCCCTCTTTCTGTTCAGGGAGGAGTTGGGCAGCACCACTGGGTTCCCAATAAACATCTGATGGTGATTTACTGACTTCCAGATTGTACAGAAGGGAACATCTAACAGCTGGATCAGCATCCACTGCTCCTCTCTTAAGGGGTGCAGCAGAAACCTCTGGTGTGTAAACAGCCTGGCAAGAAATCAGCGAGAGAATGGGTTGGGAAGAGGAAGAAAATTACTTCTGATGATACCAGCAAACCTTGTCAAGATCAGTTTTACTCCTTTGGGATTATTTGTTGCATTACCCTGATAACTGAAGCAGAAAAGACACGAGAAAGAAACATGGAAAGGACAGGCTGGGGGTACCAGGCTCTTCTGGTGCTCTGGCAGTGATCTGGTGATTAATATCAGGAAACTCACTGAGGTTCTTGTGGGATTTGCCACCTCTCAGGCTTTGTGCTGTTAATCCATTTTATAGCCTTTAGGACACTGTTTCTCTTTTCAAATGGAAAATTACTAATTTTTTTTTTTAACAAAACAAAAATATGAAAGTTCTGTCACAATTTTCAGGTACAGCCACACAGAAATAAGGCCAAACCTCTGAGCCTCATTAATTTTTTTCCTCCCCATTTTGCTTGTTGATAGCACGTGGAAGTGCATTTTCATTTCTGAGTTCAATTGCTTTTTGCCATAAGTTCATGCAACATGTCCAGGTCTTGTGCAGACCACAGGCTGAGAAATAGTTCTTTAGAAATCATGCCATGTGGGAGCAAATGCAGTAAACAGAAGTGAGAAAGTTTCTGAATGACCTCTAGTCAACCCTTTTGCTTTCCAGTAGGGTCGGGAAGATCAATGCTTTTGAAGACATGAACTTCTCTGGTCTGTTTTTAAAAGCCTCCAGTGACAGTGATTTCACAGTCTCTCCCAACACAGCAGAAAGAGCTCTGAGAGCTTGGCTACCTTGAAAATTGAGGCTGAGCAAGGCAAAGTTTTCATTCCATCCATGAAGACCTTGCAAAAGCAGAAAAGCAAGCAGGAAAAGCCCAGAGAGAGCTATTAATGACCCCTCCAGGAAGGCAGCAGCTGGCAGCCACCTCAGCCTCAGCACAGTCTGTGGAGATGAATTGCAGATGCTTCCATCCCATAAGTCTATGAAGTCTCCTTTCACTTTAATATTTATGGGAAGCCACTCTAACGTATCAAAGGTGTGCTCATCTTTACTCCATTACTCACGAGAGAGATAACTCAATATGTCAAAGATGCCCTGATCAAGGGGCAATTTCTCTTCTCCCCATGCCAAATGCAGACCAGGTGTAAATGGATGCATCTCCATGAAAATTGTATCGTTTCATGCTGGCACTGAGCAGAGCCCTGTTGCTCAGTCTACTGGAACATTTCCCAGATACCAGTGTCTCTGTTCAATCCAATGCACATCACATGGCCCTTTTCTTTAAGCAGCCCTACAGAAAGAACAGACTGGAACTGTGCTTTCATGCCTTAGTACTTTGTTTAAGAGCATGAAATTGTCTCTTGGTGAGAGAGATGGGGACTTTGAAGCTGGCAAAGAGGAGAGACATTTTTAAGTACCCTAACCCAGAGGGATGTAATAGCTGCCGACGCTGGGATTCATCTCCCTTCTCTTCAGAAGTGGAGCAATGCGAGGGCTGGGATAATCACCCCAACCTCTCTTCAGGCTGGGGCTGTGGGTGTCCCCCCAGAGGATTCAGCTGATCCAAATTACAGCCTGTTCTGGAGAGGGAAATGAGGCATCTTCCAGGGGAGCCTCTTGCTGCTGGCTGCAGAGGCAGCCCGGTGTGACCACATCAGCCTCAGATGTTGAACACCTAGATGTTTTAATTACGGAAATGAGTGTCCCTCTGCCTGGCATACCAAATTCCAGTGGTTTAAATCCCTGTGCATTAAGAACAGTTTATGAAATTCTGCTTCAACCATGTGTTGAGTTCAAGGTCTGAGAAACAAAAAAGGGGAGAAATATTCTTGTGCAGCCATTTTATTTCAATATTTTAAAAAGTGGGAAAAATTCTGGAATGCTCCCAGCCTTACAACTTCCTTTGGAAATCCCAGGGAAATTCCATGTACAAACCAGGCTTAGGGAAGGTACCCAGAAAAAAAAAAATCTTTGGAAATAAAATTGCATAGGGCACAGAAAATGAGCAATGAAGCTTCGAAAAGTCTTTTTTTTTTTTCTTCCTCTTTTGAATCTGCAAGATCTCAGAATTCCTCTGGCTTCATCATTATCTGTCATGCTTAGAGAGGCTTAGTATTAGTTTTCATTGACCTTTGGGCTTTGTTTTGTTTTTATTTGGGTTTTTTGTTTGTTTGTTTCTGTTTGTTTTGGTTTTGTTTTCCTGACTTATTACACTCCCCCCTCTCTGTATTCCTGCATCTCCAAGTAAATCCAAGAGAGCTTTATTATTTATAGAGCAGCATAAGTATCTCTGGTGCTTTATATACCAGTACAAATGCATTATCTGCCCTCAAAGTGTTCTCATCACAGAAGTGCCCAGAAGATACCAAAGCCTGTAGTACAAGTGGGGGAATGGGAACATCACCATGGCATTGAGGTGGTGAGGTCACCACTACAGACAGTTTTGTGGGACAGGGTGATTGGCTTGTGGTGTCCCTGCCCATGGCAGGGCTTTGGAATGAGATTTGCGTTAAGGTCCCTTCCAGCCCAAACCATTCTGGGATTCTGTGATCTTCTCCAAAGGGAGGACTGTAAATTTTTTAGCTTTCAATGTGAAAAGCAAACAAAGAAAAGAGAGGCTAAGGACCAGTGGTCATTTTATCATAGAGTCATAGAATCCTAGAATGGTTTAGGTTGGAAGGGATCTTAAAGCTCATCTCATCCCACCCCCTGCCATGGACAGGGACACCTTTCACTATCCCAGGGTGCTCCAAACCCTGTTCAACCTGACCTCGGACACTTCCAGGGATAGGGCAACCTGTGGGCAACATTTTATTTATGTTTCATGAAGGATTACTTCAGAGAAGCTCAGTTTTGTCCTGGGGGCTGAGTGGCAGTTGGCACCCACATCAATTTAATCAGGAGAAACAGAGTCCATCCTCCCCCCACAATGTGAACCCAAGTTCAATGGCAACTTGAATGTTCCATGAGGACAAGAGGAGACTGGAACACTCCAGCAGAGCTCATTTGGATGCCACCTGGGTCTGTGCAATTCTAATGCAGCACTGTCAGTAGGAATGTTCTCCCTCTTCTCTGAAAGGAGCATTTTGAGTGTTGCCTGTGTGGAAGGTAAAGAGGTCCAGACAATCGATGTGTTCAAGTACGTGGCTTTGAACAGGGTGAGGAAATGTAAAGTCATTGAGGAATAAAAAAATGTTTCTGGGAACTGATGAAGTACATTCTGTGCTGTGTAGTCTTGGAGCAAGTGTGATCTATTTTGGCTAAAATGACTAGGAGATATTTTCACAATGCAGAAAAGGAAAAAGCTGGAATTGTCGCTTTTAAATCAGGAAGTGAAAAAGGAAAAATACGTACACAAGTGAGGCAGATACCATCTCAAACAGATCTTTGTTGGATCTGTGTTATTAGAATAAGCTATGACATCTGTGGACACAAAATGCATCAGGCTGCACACATCCATGACCCTGCACACACCAGCACATGCACACACTCTTCCATCATCCTACATTAGTGCTGTTGTATTTAGTTTTCCAGCTCCAAAGCTGCTAGGAGGCTCTCCTGGCTACACACAGACAAGATGTACACAGGCACAAACTGTGCATTCTGCTCAGTGAGGCAACAATTTGCCATTTAAAGCATTATCACAATCAGTACTATGATTGCCGGGATGTATTTCATCAACCCATGTGAGCAGGTGTGAGGGGAAAATGGAGCCACCCCAAAACCAGACCCGGTAAGATCTGCCTGGGTAATACAGGGATATTCTCAGAGCTCTTGTACACACATCCATCACACCAAAAGTCACATGGATACATACCCTAAATTACCATTCCCTCCTTCACCCAGGAGCATACCTCCATCTAAACTTAGGAAACTCTACCCAGACCCCAGCTGCCATCTATTTACTCCCACACATTCCCTTCCATAGACAAAATCTAAAAAAAAATTCCCATCACCGCATTCCCTTTTACCCTGCAGTCAGAAATAAGTCCCAGAAAGCTGCCAGAGGTTTAGAAGCTAAGCCAGCCATGCGCAGCTCCAGTGCTGCTGACATTACCAGACGGCATTAATTTAATTCCACTCAGTTATGCTTTTAAATTTGATTTGAAAAATGTGTCATAAAATACCATTAAGTACAGTGCAGCATTTTGAAGCAGGCTGTGATGTTCTCTGCACTGACAAAGTCATGGGGAAGGGAATGTAATTTTCATAGCTAAGTACTGGGGGACATGTTGGGAGAGATTCCTTTAGAGAGTGGGTTGAGTGAATCAAGAATCTTGAATAAACATTATATTCACTAAATAATTTCATGGTGTAGCAGATCCAGAGACCTCTGATTTTATGCTTTAAGGCCAAGGTTGATGGAGAAAGAAAAGGTACATACGGAGGGGAAAGGAATGGAAATGAACGGTCGGGAACAAAGGGGAATGGGAAGGGAAAGGGGAAGGGGAAGGGAAAGGGAAAGGGAAAGGGAAAGGGAAAGGGAAAGGGAAAGGGAAAGGGAAAGGGAAAGGGGAGACAGTGAGGCAGTTTTCATAAAATCATGGAGTGATTTTGGGTGGAAGGGACCTTAAACTTCATCCAGTTCTACCCCCTGCCATGGGCAGGGACACCTTCCACTATCCCAGGTTGCTCCAAGCCTTGTCCAGCCTGGCCTTGGACACTTCCAGGGGCAGGAGCAGCCACAGCTTCTCTGGGCAACTTGTGCCATGGCCTCACAACCCTCACAGGGAAGGATTTCTTCCTAATATTCAATCTAAATCTACCGTCTTTCAGTTTAAAGCCATTCCTCCCTGTTCTATCACTACATGTCCATGTAAACAGAAAAATCAACACCTTTTGAAGGCAGGGTGAGTTTTAACTGGTGCCCATTTTAACTCCAAGGCACATCCACACTCTGGGAAGTTAACATCTCTTACAGCAGGCATTAGAGCCCAGTCTCATTTTTGGTTTTCCAAAACACAACCTTTTCTCCAATTTCCATAGGCAGCCCATTTGTTCAGCCCTGTGCTAGGCATCCTCAGAAGTACCTGCACACAGAGCTGGCTTGTCATCTCCAGTAGCTGGCACATAACACCTACAAACACACACCTGGTAATGAAGGAGCAGATGGTCTCCTGAAAAGGACTGTGTTGGAAATACTTTCTCCTATTCAAAACCTCAGATTCATTTTTTCTCTGTCCACAATCTGATTTTTATTCTGAGAAGGCAAAATTGGTAGTGCCTGATTTGTAAGAAAAAATTATTTGAGTGAATAAAAAAATAAATTATGTTAATTGTCATTATTTTGTATTTCAATATTGTTGTGAAATTATCATAACTTCAGACAAAAAGAAACACTAATGCGGGAGTTATGCATTCCTCATGCTCAATATGTCAGAATTTCCACAGATTTCTTTATGAAAATTTTAGAAGCAGACAAAGTTTTGTACAATCCTAAAATGCTCTTCCTTGTGTCTGGCAGTGAGTCCCATACCCCTATGACAGCAAACCTTCTCAGTGTGAGGGTGGGGGCGCTGAACAGGCTCTGCCATGGACTCCTCCTGATGGTTTTTCCCCGAGGGATGGGGCTGATGGCTGTGACACCCTATGAGGGCTAGGGTGCTACATTTCTCTCATAGGTCCTTGGCTTTCCCCCACCTCCTGTTGTGATCCTGTGTGTTTGTGGGGATGAACCTTTCATCACAGAACCAAATGCTGACCGACACCAAAGAAAATGTGATAATGAGTGCATCTGGACAGCTTCACACTGGGTTTTTAAGTCAGCCTTAGAAAGGTGGAATGCATTGCCTTCACCCTTTTAATTTAAACCTAAAGTGTGGTTCCTGCAAAGTACCCAGTGAGGGGCTCAGAGGTCTCATTTTCTGAAGTGCTGCCCTTTCATCACTCTCCCTTCTCATCTTCCCCACTTCTCTCTCCCTCTCCCCTCCATTATAATTTTCCCTTTGACCATGGCTTTCATTTCTATTCTCCAAGCACAGAATGGGATGGATGCCTGTCCTTAGCCCTTCCCAGGGACAGAGCTGTGAATACTGAGGGACTCTCACCCTGGAAGGCACCCAGGTGTTCCCTGCAGCCTTTAAGCACCTGGAGAACACCTCAGGAATGCTGAGCCATCCACAGCTGCACAGTCCTGGCTGCTGGTGCTGGCACACACCTGGAATACTGAGCAACCCACTCCTCACACTGGAATATTGAATGACCCTCAGCCTCCAGCGCTCCCTGAATACCAAACAGCTCTGCACCTTTACAGAGTCTGAAGGGAAACATGGAGACGTGGCTCAAAACCAATCCTCCTGCAGCCAAAAAAAAAAAATGGTTTGAAAAGATACAGAGTCAGTCTGAAACTGTGGAGTTGGATCCTGAGCTAGGATTTTCCAAAGGTGGTATGGAATATAAAGTGCCCAAACGTTACTGAAGGATGTGTTAGGAGCTAAGCACCTACTGCAGTTTCTCCAGGTACTTTTTAAAAATCCAGTTTAAAATTGAACACGTTTCCTGGTGAACAGAGAAGGGCATTGCTATTCCTAGCAGGTCCTGGTATCAGCAGCACAAGGACAAGGAGCATCTCTGCACTTGGAGAGGCTGCAGACCTTGTTTGTGAACTTTAAGTGACCTACTCATGAAGCCAAAACACTTCCTGATTTTTCCTTTCCTGGGATACCTTAGACAGGAGATGCACAACAAAGGTTATTTGGAAACTTCGTTTTTCCCCTCCAGGGTATTAACACAAGCTTTACAAAGGCTTATAATCCCTTCAGACAACAGCAGCAAGAGCAGCAGCAACTACAAAGCCCTAAGCTTGGAACTCAATCCCCTGGTGACAGGCTGAACCCTCTGCTGAGGTTGCAAAGGAAAAGAGAAAGGTGTGAAGATATTTACATCAAACACACGGAACAAGAGGGGATTTTAATCAAACTTTTCTTTTTCATCTCTTCTTTCTTCTCTTGGAATCTGCTTTTTCTTTATCCTGATGAAACTCAGCACTTGCATTTTTTCCTTTTTTTTTCCTCCCATAAAAAGGAAGATTTAAAAAAAAAATAATCACAATCCCGCCTGAAAACTCTGAGTATTAAAACTCCAGGGCAATGCATCTCAAAAATCTGTAAGACTGTAAGAAGATAAGAGACAAAAACCCACAGAAATGTTTCCTCTCTCTGTCTTTGGAAGTTGCAGACGTGTGTATAATACCCCTAAGCCGGGGTAATCTGCTTGCCTCCTCCTGCCTTTCCTGGTGCACATGGATGTTCTTAGCATTAATATTCCTCACACTCCAGCAAATGAACACCCAGGAGGCAGCTGACTCAATCAGTGCTTGTTTTACTTACTGTGTGTTTCTGGGAACAAACCATAAACCGCAGCACGGCAGATCTCTAATGCTCATCTCAGTATGCTTCCCCTGCTTGTTCCAGCCCTGATGAACCTTCCTATCCAGCCAGAATCAAAGGAAAAAAGAATTTAAGAAATATATTATAAAAAACACATTAGCAATGTGTGGTAAATTACCATTGGAGATTCCAGTTCCTCATGGTAGCAGTGTTTGTGGATAAACACATTTGTTTACTTACTTTTACCTGCTGTCTTCTCCAGCATGTGATTATTCCTCAGTGATATCACAGCTTCCAGGTCTGACGTCATGGCTCTTCCCACAGCAACAAAATTGAATCAAGGACCCATTTGAAACCTGGAGTAAAGATAATTTGGAAAAAGTATTTGTCCATTCTTGCCCATAAAATTGATGGGCTCCTACCACTGCTGTTTGGAGGCTGGAATTTATTTTAATTAGGATGGCACAATCACAAAATGCAGAGGAGCTTGCTGTTATTTTTGGAACAGATACAGCTGCAGGGGAATTGAGAGAGAAGCCTGTACAGACCATCCAGATGAGCTCATTTCACACAGACAGAATCACATGCCCAGGTGGATGGGATGTGATATATGGCCCCTGGATTTCCCTGATCAATTCATGCTATCCCTGATGGAGATGTCCAGTGCAGTCAGCAACTGGAGGGTGTTGGCTGGATCTGTGAGGAATGCAGTGGGAGCACAGACACTTTAGAAGTAGGATCCTACACTGTACATCCTAACTGAGGAGTGATGGATGGTGCCTCTCCAGCTTCCTAACATCAAAGCCTGCTTTCCTATCAATTCCTCATGGATCTACTCACCCTAAACCTCACTTTAACCCATCCTACCATTGGTCACTGTATTGACTTGCTCATGAGTCTCCCAGAGAGACTTTAATTGAATTTGCAGCAGAAGATATAGATCTAAAGAGACAGGGAGATGATGCTGGGGCAGTGGAAAAAGCTTCAGGAGAAAGTTACCTCTTGGGAAGATGATGCTGTGGAAGTTCCTTTGATTCATGGAAACTGGAGAAGGGCTGAGGCTGGAGAAACATGCACAAACATGACTCTAAAGTCATGTAGAAACTGTTAGTACAGAGAGGAGATTGAACAAAGACTTGAATCCAAGACATGAGATTTAGATAGGGGGATATTCCCAGTGAATTTCCTAAAAGATACATGGAAGCCTTTCAGAGGGAAGATGGTAAGTGAAGGGCAACTTTTAACAAATCCTAAACTGGGTGTGTGAGAAGATGAATAGGACAGCTGGCTGGCCAGTGGTTACTTGTGTATAAATTTTGTACTGGTGTATAAATTTTGGTTAAAAGTTCAGTCAGCATGACTGCAAATGGCAAGAATTTTGCTAATAGTGAGGTTCCTATTTGCTCGGGCTCCCGATCCTCAGGGAAGGGATGAAGGTAGCTGTGGCCATCCAGAGTTTAGTCAACTCAGACTCCATCCAATAGCCTTTGCCTGGCTTGTGGGGAGGAGGAGGAAAGTTAATGCAGCTGCAGTTGGAGGGGGTGCATTTCATGCTCTGGTGACTCTCCATCCATTGCATTCATTAGCTCTAAAGCCAAGAGCAGCCTGTGGGATCCCTGCCTCCTGCCCTGGGTCCTGGATGTATCTTTGCCCACCCTCTCCATGGCATTGTTTTCCAACAGTGTGTTCTTGGAGCAGGCTGCAGTTACAGCAGGGCCTGGGCAGCAGAATGCCTGGCAGTGCCAAGCTCTGATCCAAGGACTGTGCACGTTCTTTATGTCTGATAAACAAATAGGGAGTTTGCCTGATTTTACTTGTTTTGCATTTTAAATGAGACTCAGCAAAACTGTCTCAGTACTGTGGGACACGCCTGATTCCCAGGAATTTGTTTCTCAATTAGGGGCACATAATTCCAAAGTTTTCTGCCTCATGCAAGGTTCATTTGGTTCACGCTGATCTCCTACCCATAAGAAAAGCAATCACACATTATGGGGGCCTTGAAACAAGCTCTGTTGTGATAATTCTGTTTTTCCTTCCCTCAGGTTTTGTTTACTCACCTCAGTCTCATTGCCCAGAGCATGCAAATAATGACAATGCAGATAGGTGCCCCAGGTTGCTTTCTATCCCATTCTTTCTGAAACGACATCCCCTATTGTTCCTTCTAGGAATTCAAAGTGGTTTTCAAAGACCTGGAGGGACATGTAATAGCTGGTGACACAATGCCTGAGTGCTGTAAAGCAATCAATTTGCCCTCCAGCAAGCACCAGTTCCAGCATGACTGGGGCTAAGTCTGACTTTCCTCCACTCTGAAGAGTTTCTGCAGTGCATTGTTTGGAAGGTCAAGCACCCTCTCCTTGCTATACCTTCTGAATCCCAAATAAAAGAGGCAAAAAAATGGTGGCTCTGTAGGATTAGGTGCTCTGGAGATCAAGGTAAAGACTGACAGGTCACAGGGAGCTTCTCTGCCAGACGTGGCCCATGTTTTGATATAATCTCTGGGCATATGAAATAGTGGAAACTTTACCTACCTATAGATAGGTTTATAATGCAAAGATCTGGCTTCCTTCCTATAAATGGAGTTTTAATCACTTGCCGTCTGCTCGAAAATATGGAGCACACACTTCTCCAGTTGAGCCATGGCAGAAACAGGGATGGAGTAACCACAGTGCCAGCCCAGTCCTGGCTCTCCTTGACCCATACAGCGGTGCTTTAGGATCACAGGATCATTAAGGTTGAACAAGACCTCCAAGGTCATTGAGTCCAGCCATGGACCTTATACTGCCAGGTCCACTAATCACCACACCTACATGTTTCTTGAACACTTCCAGGGTAATTCCACCACTTCCCTGGGCAGCCTTTCTCACAGGCCAAAGCTTCGGTGATGGAGAGTGCCCAAATTGTTAACAGGAAATGTTGGGAGGATGTGAGAGCTCTCAGCCAGTTGCTGTCACTTCAGTGACATCTTCAAGAGATTCATGAGTTGCCCTCAACTTGCCAGATAAATCGATTCTGTTGTGTCACATCCCTCAGTGATGCTGAGATCCACTTCCTGCTCCAGCCAGACCCTTCCAGCCCATTCAGCTGCTCCAGCTCCCACTGGAGAAATCCTTGCACCCTGTCCAGCATACAGCATATATTTTGCAAAGGCTGGAGAAAGAAGTCCAACTTGCCCAGTCAGATTTGGAGGATTCATGGCTCCAGAGTAGGCGGCCCTGCTGATTTGAGAACCGAGAGTAGGCATGCACTTGGTTTGCTTAAAATAGAATGGTTTCTCTGTGTCAGCACCTCCTGCTCCTCCATCCCCCACAACATTTTCTGATTACGTCCTTGAAGTGTCATCTGCATATTACGTTTTGGAGAATGGCAGCTGAGTCCTGGGTTTGGAGGGAGACTGGGAATATTGAGGAGGAAGAGAGAAGCTTCATCAGCACACTCTGAGAGGGAAGGGAAAAAAGAGGAAAATAAAGGAAAATATCAGTCCCAACCTCTTGCCTTCAACAGCAAGGCTCTTGCCTTATTACCTGATGGGACATAATTGCAAATATTGGGAGAAGTGCCTGGGAGCCATGGGGTCAGAATGAAAATCAAGGACAGCTATCACTACCTGTTCTGGGATGAAAAGAATGGAGGAACTGTGATATAACCCTCAGGATCTGACAGTGTGTTACCAGCAATGCACTGATTGCTGCTTGCACTGACTGCAGAGGTGCTGCTCACCTGCTACTGTTCCCCTCATCACCTCCCCTCCAGATCTGGGAAATCTTTAAGGTATGGGATTTGTATCCCTAAACGCAGGGACTTCATCCCACACATGCCACATGGACCCACAGAGCCCCATTCCAGCCCAGCCCCGGGCCACCAGTCCCTGCCCCAGAGGTTCTGTGGGATGCTGGGCTGCTCTGCCTGTCCCCGTCACTGTCCTGCTCCCTGGCTGGGGTGGTGGGATGGGTCCCAGGCTCTGGCACTTCCACTGCCAGGTCCCAGCCCCCGGGGAGCCCCCACCTCTGTTTGCACCCTGATACTGTCTTTGAAGGTGAGAAGTACATGTTGGATCAACCAACTCCAATCACAGACCCCTTGGGACAGAGCCTCTCCCTTGTGTATATACAGCACTCATATTTCAGATCATCTTGGCTTCCTAAAATAATACTAAGTAATACTTAAAGAAATTTCCCACCTCCTCTGAATACCAAAATTTGTCTGCTTTTGGGATCAGATACCCTTTTTTTCCCCCTGAAAGCATGTTGTTTACCACACAATCCATAATGGATTGTACAGAAATACACTGTTTTATTTTTCTTACAGGCATCCAGCTAATGGATGAAGTGATTTAGCAAGGCTATTGTATTTCATTCAATAGCCTGTATGTAGATTTGTTGTGAAGGATAAAATGTTCCCTCTTCAAACACTAACAATGGGAGCACAGTCTACCACTGACCTTGTACTCTGCTGCTGTGCTGTGTGCAGGGAACAATAGGAGCCCTGGCAATGGGCGATGCAAACACAGAGATGTTTATTTTCAATAGCAGGGACCTATCCTCTTCCACAGAGCATGTGTTGGTGTTCACCTGTACACAAGGTACAAATATTCACAGTTTTTAAGGTTTAAATGAATGCCTCTGATTTCTAACTGTCCTGAATAAAAGAGTTGCTTGTAAATACCCATTTCATAGGTCTGAAATTTTAAAAACTGTGAGTTTCCACTGCTCTTTGTGCGTGGGTATGTGTGCTTTCAACAGTTCTGTTGTGAGGGACCTGGACTGCCATGTCTCCTCTCAGAAATAGTTGTATTTTCTAAGAGTAACAATCAGCATCCACTCAGGCTTTTAAACCCAGTATTTCCTAATTATGGGTGTAGTAAGTTCTGCTGAACCTGTCAAACATTTTCATATCATCTGAGGTGCAAAAAGATTAGCTGAACTTCTGATGTTATTATTCTACTCTATCTGTGAATTAATAGAGAGCATTAATGAAAGTGTTCTCCAGTGTCACTGGGATGGGATCCATTGCATTTCATTAACCACCTGGGAGCTATAGATCCTGTCTGCGTTGGTTGTTCAGGATCTTTCTAAAGGCTGTGCACAGCACTGTACACCTCACAGTGGTTATTCTTACACCAGCTCTGATATCCAGATAGATGGGACCAATAATCTGTCCGCTACAGATGCCTGTCACCCTCTGGATTCACCTTGCTGAGACTAAACCCCTAAATTTTAGTTGGCTTCATGTAGCTCAGAAACTTTCCTCCAATAAATTAACAAATTAATGAATGTGTCAGTGGCCTGGGGGTAAATGTGACATATCCTTGGTACCCAGCAGAACGTGAGTGTTTCCCAAGCAGACATCAGTTCTTCCAGTCCTTGCACCATCCCCTAAAAGCCATATCCCTGAGAAAGAAACTGCCTGACAGCTTCCCTCTTTCTACTTTGGCTTGAATGCAAACCAGAGGAGGCTCCACCCAATATAAACATGGTTGGAAAGCACCAGGGATGATACTGTGGCCACATTCCCACAGATTTTCATACAATCAGAAGTTCATTTCCATTCTGATGTTCCCTTATGTGCCTCTTCCGTAAGATTCCTTTCAGGCCAGTGGAGGGTACCAGCTAAGGTGAGACCATGCCCTGTGGCTCTTCCTGGACCTTAGATAATGCCTAACCCGAAGCCAATAATTTCAGCAGAGGAGCCCTGCTGCTTTTCAAATACTTGGATTTGCAGATATGAATAAACCCAGAGTCCTGTGAAGCTGTTTGCTAAGTTCAGACATCTGACTTGGGTGTCTGATATAACTGGCTGTAACCCCTAAAGCTCCTTGTAAAACCAGCAGAGAAAGACTTGGAAAAAAAGGACTCCATGCCAGGATCCTGACTTATCTGTTCCAAATCTGGACAAGCTAATCCTTCTTTGCTGGCTACAGAAGGAGTCGAGGAATCTGACCCACTAAACTTGGATGCCCAGGATGTCTCACATGAGTCAGTGTGAATGAGAGACGATGCATTAAGACTTTATTAGTATCTGACAGCCTTTTGATCATGGCAGGGAGCAGTTACAAGTAAAGACAAGAGGGTGGGATGGGTGCCAGCCTGTCTGACTCTGGGTTTGTTCCAGCACGTCTCAGCTCATGGCTGTCCTGCAGCCTGCTCTCCACAGACCTCTTCCTCTGTTAATTATCAGACAGAATCCCAAAAGTATTAAAACTGTGCCTTCCTCTCCTGGAATTTAATTTCTCTAACTTTTCCCAAAATAGTTTCTTTTTTGCTGTTGCCAAGATAAAGCTCTTTCTTCCACAAACTCCATCCTCCCTGAGCAGCAGAAGTCTACCAGGCCTCAGAAGAGAGATTCTCCTCCAAATCTGTTCCTATCTGCACTCTCCACACTCAAAATCTTGCTCTCTAGAGCAGTGTTTTCCTGGCCCTATGCTGGAAACCTTCAAGCTTCTGCAAACTTTGTCCAACCAAGGCCCCCACCAGGCTTTCCACAGCTCAAATGTAATTTTTTGTAGAGCTCAGGGTACCAAATTTCTCTCCTGAGCAGGTGAGGCTTGTGACCTCCACTTCAGGCCCCACAGGTCTAAAAATCCTCCCAAATAGCCTTCTCTGAAGAGGCTGCCGTCCCCTCAGGTAGGCACTGACGGTTGCTGCTGTCCTGTGTCATTCTGAGGGTGTAATGGAATCATTAAGGTTGGAAAAGACCTCCAAGATCCTCAAATCCAATCTCTGACTGAATACTATCTTGTCAATTAACCATACCACCAAGTGCCTCATCTACTCATTTTCTGAACAATTTCAGGGATGGTGGCTCCATCACTTCCTGGGGAGTCTGTTCCAAGCCATGCCACCCTCCTTTCTGAGTGGTAAGGATCCGGATTTTGCATTGGCTTTTCCTAGTTGTCCTATGCAGGTTTTCCTTTGTGCCAAGCAGGAAAGATGCCTGGAGAGGGGCACAGTAGGGAAAGCATCTGGAAAACCTCGGTAAGTGTGTTTAGGGGGAAAGTATTCCCACAAGGAGCTCTATTTGACTGGTGGAAAACGTCTTCTCCACTGATAGCAGGTAATGCAAAGCACGCTGCCTGCAGCTTTTTCTTTTAATGTAGACATCTGAAAGTGACTATATGATGGAGGGAGAGAGGGAAAGGTTATGTGTCTTCGCAGGCCCAAAATGGCAGTATAATGAATATAAAAGCTATCCTCTCCTCCTCTAATATATTCACTCGCCATTCCACCCTCTTTTCTAGTGACTGTAAACAACATTTGTCATCAGCAATGGGCTACTTTTCATTATAAAACTGATCTGGAAACTACATTTTTATTTCACGTACATCAGCAGTGACGGGAGAAGAAACAGGCAAGGGGAAAATATATGTCCCTAGTAGGAGAGGGACCTGGGACAAGTGATGCCTGCACAATTCTGGGATCATTCATATGTCTGGCCTCCAAGACAGAGGATGGTCTAATGCCTCATTAAATCCTACTGAGCCAACGATGATGTATGGGACCCTTTCAATCTTCCACGAAGTAATGCAGTAAAAAAACCCCTAATTTGCACGTTTAATGCATTCATTAAGCTATTAGTCTTTCAACAAGAGATTTAATAGCAAATTAACAGTTTTTATGAAAGAAAAAAACAACAACAAAACTCCCCACTTAGTAGAATTACTTTTGTGTCAAAGCACAATGCAGGGTAATGGGCAATTAGGGGTTTCAGAGGGGAGGATGGGAAGATGGGTTTAATTTGTGTTTGGTTTATAATTAGCTGGTGCTTGGTGCTTGGAATGAAATGAACTGGATCCCCTTGATGGGGAAGACACTGACTTGGGCAGAAAGCACAGGGGGTGATGAAAAGGAGGAAGATGGGAGGAGCTGGAGGAAGTCAGAGGTTCATCCCTGAAAATCTGTTCTCATGGGACACATCTTTCCATGCCCAATGAATACTTTCTTGTGGTCAGACACTAAGGCTGAGTTTGTGTTGCCTTGGGATTAAAGCGGGTCTTTCTGGACACCAGCTGTCAGGACAAAGTCCTTCCAAGTACAAACAGGTACTGTCAGGACATTTAAAGCTCAGCAAAGTTGCTGTCTTTCTATTGAAACCTGTGCTTAAAGTAGAGCTAACTCTCAAGTGCTTTGCCTAATAATGACGGATTGTTTATTTAGGTCCAAAGCCTGAATTTCAGCCTGCATTCAGCTTGGCAGATATGTGCCAGTGCAGATGGCTGGCACAGGGGCTGTTTTGTAACTTTTAGTTTGTGTAAGTCTCTTGGAAAAAAAAAAAAAAGTCTTAATGAGAACACTGAATTCCAGGGAAGACTTAGGTGAGAGAAAAAGAGAATTGCAAAATCAAGTAGCTGTCTGAACTTACTGAAAATAAATGATACTTTACTTGAAAAGGAAAGAAAGAAGTGGAGCTGTGTTTGTTTCCTTGTTTATTTTTAAATGTCGTTTCGAAGTTTTCTATGTCTTTGAAAAATTAGTTGACAGAATATTGAGCACCAAATCCACAGGATTCTGGGCCCTTTTTTCCTATCCACACAAACTTTAGGGAAAAAAAAGTCTTTTTTTTTTTCTTCTTTTTTTTTGTGTGTATCAGAAAAAAAATTAAGGGATCCTACACTGAGCTTTGATTTTCAGCTGGAGTGAGACAGAAAAAGGGAGAATAGTCTAAAATCAATTTCTTAAAGGTCTGAGGAATCATAAATACAGTTTGAATCAATATCTCATGTGTGAGAGTTTGTATGTGCATGTGTTTTCCCTCACACACATTTATTCAAACAACTGCTTTGCCGCAATGGAATATTAAATTCCATAGGGATAATAAATTGGCTTTCCAAAGTGGAATATTAACGTCAGGCAGTGGATCCTTTATATCTGCTTTTCCAAAACTTTTTTCCCCACAGAGGATTCTCTTCTGTTCCTGACAATGATTTTATGTAGCTGTTCATGCATTGACATTCAGGCCAGGAAAACACCCCTTATAAAAGGGCTTTTGTGCAAATTCTGAGAACTGGCCTAAAATTAAGCAGGTACTTAAGCCTTGTCACAAGTAGGTAATGCAGCCACATCTCAGTGTCCTTGAATTTCTGTAGGTGAGGCTGAGTTAATTCTTGTATCACCATGAGCTCAAAGAGAAGTTTTCCTGTCTAAAAATTCAGAAGGATCCTTAGGACACAAGGCTGACCATGTTTGCATCCCGGAGCATGATGTTCTGTGTGCTGCTCTTCCAATATTTATCCAAGGTAATGGATAGTAGTAATAAGACTTTGCACTTCAGGGAGGTGCAGTTAGAATTAACCAGCTGCATGTGCAGCTTGGCTGGGGGAGCTCCTGGCAGAAGATATCAGAGGTTATTCCAGATGTTTCAAAGTCAGAGATTCTGGGCTGCTGTTTGGCTATAAAGCAGAGGCACAGAGCACATGGCTCAGCCAAGGAGGTTCCTCCCTGGAATGCAGCTGAGCTATTATAGAATCATAAAATCCTAAAATGGTTTGGGTTGGAAGGGACTTTAAAGCTCATCCGATTCCACCCCCTGCCATGGGCAGGGACAACTTCCACTATCCCAGGTTGCTCGAAGCCCCATCCAACCCAGCCTTGGACACTTCTAGGGATCCAGGGGCAGCCACGGCTTCCGTGGGCACCCTGTGTCAGGGCCTCAGCACCCTCACAGGGAATAATTTCTTTCTAACGTCCAAACTTTGCCCGCCCTCTCTCAGTGCAAAGCCATATCTCCTTGTCCTGTCTCTACATGTCCTTGTCACAAGCCCCTCTCCAGCTCTCTCGGAGCCCCTTTCACTACTGAAAGGTGCTATAAAGTCTCTCCAGAGCCTTCTCTTCCCCCAGATAAACAATCACCACTCTCCCAGCCTTTCTTCATAAGAGAGGTGCTCCAGCCATCTAATAATCTTTGTAGTCCCCTCTGGACTGGTTCCAACAGGTCTTTCTTCCCATACATATTAGTGCCAAAGGGTCCATTGCTCTAATATGCAACAACTTCTCGGACATGATGCTGAAACACCACTTTGGACGTGGATCTCCAAGTTAGAGGCTCCTGACTGTCTGGTCCCATGGCAGCAGAAGCAAGGGATGCTCCCAGTGTTACCCTGAACCAGCAAATGCTGTCAGCTCCTACTTTTCATACGCTGGAGGCCAAATGATATTTTCCCACTAGTCTCTTTCCCCATCTTCCCTCACGGAGCCATTCCAGCAAGGTGGGGGTGGATTCAGCTTTGCCCAGTTCTGTGTCTACAGGTCTGTGGGGGCTGGAATCAATACCATGGGAGTGACATGGAACACGAAGCCTCATTGCACCCAGCTCCACCCTGACTCCAGTTCTCTGTGGGGAAGATGCATCTCAGTCTCATCATGTCAGCTTTTCCTCATGAAGCAGCTTGGTGTGTGGGCTGCTGCCTGCTCTCTAAAAGCTTCTGAGATATTTGTAGCTGCTCTGCTTGTTCTGATTTTGCTGGAACAAAAATAATTACTGAAAGGACAGGGGGAAAAAAGTATAAATGCATACATATGCATTCTGAAAAACCAGTCTGAAGTGTGCCACAGAACTGCACTGCGTTTTAAAGGAATGTCGAAAAGGAGACTGCTTTGTTCTTGCTGCACACTGAAGGTCCTGAATTAGGAAAATACCACAAGAGAGACATTGCAGGTTTTGGAAACTACACCAGGACCACAGCTGTGCCCTGGAATTCCATTACAGTCTCCTATGTACCTGGCATGCAGTGGTAAGGAAGTGGGAGTCCTGCCAATTTGTAAGGGTTATGGTTGAGTGTATGACTGGAGGGCTGATCCAATCCAGCTAATGCACATTGCTGATGTAATACTGAATATTTCTTCATATTTGGTCTTCAGCTTTCTGGGATTAATTTCACACATGCAGAGAGAACTTGTGACTTTCACAACTTTTACTTACCTGGGTGTAACGACAGATAAGGCAGATGTGCCCATTTCCCTACTTGCCCTGGTGCTATGACTAAAGGTATTTTAAACCCTTCCAACCTCAAATCAAAGAACTGTTTTAAATTTAATCTCTGAACACTTTCAGCTGAGTTTAAGGGTGAAATTTGCCTAATAGGAGTCCTCAAAAGTGAGCTCAGGTGGGACTGAAATGAAGTTTTAGCTTTTGCAATGGGTCATATCCCAGGAGTTAAATTCTCTATCTTGGGCAAACTTAGCAATCACTTTGCCTCTGAGAGATCAGCAGCAGAAATTACTGCACACCCGTGCCTACAAAATCTGTCTCCCTGTTATCCCTCCCCCTTCAAAGCCCAGCAAAATACTGGGACTGGCACAGCCAGCCTGATGTAATTGAATTTCCCTGCCTCTTGCATTATATTTTATCAGGTGATGGCTTGGAGGGATTTACATTGCACAGAGCTGCTGAGGAGAGTGGCTGAAAAATGGTGTGAAAATGCTGATAAATAGTTCTAAATGAAAGCAATTTCAGCAAGAGCACCTGTAGGCAGCCTTGATCTCCTTTTTGGTGACTATCACTCCAAAGTGGGACCTTTCAGCAGCAACAGGCCCACAGAGAGAGAGGTCCCACACAGCAGCTGAGGCTGCAAGAGCCAAGGACTGGCTCTTCTTTGCCTTGCTATTGAGCTGGGTCAAATTAGGGGCCAAATTAGGGTTGAATTAGATTAAAGCCCCAAATCTCTGCTGCTGACCCATTCATGGCTTCCTTTTCCCTTGCTGATGGAAGGTAGATTAAGGACATTGGGTTTATCAGCCCTGGGTGACACAGCTTTTCCTCTTCGCACTCATCTACTGATTGGAATAAAGGTGGGGGCAACTGCAGCTCTTCCTTGCTGCCTCTGAGCTCTGTTTCCTTAGACAAACATCTTAAGGGCAAGGTGACCACTAGAGAAATTTGGACTTTGGTCTCCTTTATTGTGCTTCAAGTTTCATGCAGTTCATTCTGAGATCAGAGCAAGGGACTCATAAGAGGTGCAGCTAAAGCACCACTACATCAGGTGGTCACTGGTGGGTGGAAAAAAAGTTTCTTTCCAGGTTATTATTTTTTGATATTTGGATTGAAACCAGTTTCAAAGCTCTTTTGAGATACACTTAATGCAAGAAGAAATGGCTGGGAGGATTTCTAGGCTTGCACTAATGGAAATGACATATGGAAACATGAAGCTAAAAGTACTTTTTTATTTGTTTTTGTTTGTTTGGGTGTTTTTGTTGTGTTTACCTCCAAGTATATATGGAAATGGCTCACTCCAGCTCCTTGTACTTAAGGATCCATTTGTGCTGCTCTCTCAGCTCCTCCCGTGGAAGGCAGTGAGTTGAAAGAGTGATTTAGACACTGTTAACACAAACGAGAGGAGACAGGCCAGTACTTAGCACGACAGACTCCTCAGAAAGTGTGGACAGGGAAAAGCTGTTTCTTTTCTCTCTGTCGTTTCCCCTTTGCAGATGAGAATTTTATAGCAGAATAATTCAAGGAGCAGGAACCCCCAGGTAATTCAGCTGCCAGTCCTTACAGTATGTGCCCTTCATGGCACAGCTCCGTGTGTACGAACAGATACTGTATAACAGTACATAAAATACAGGGGGATTGTGAAGAATGAGTGCCAAGGCATATTCTAAGTATCCACTGCAAGAATACTGAATATTTCTGGGTATCCCTGAATAGCAGGGAAACCCAGAAAACACGAAAATGAGAGGGGCTAAGTGGTGACATTGCTGCTCTGTTCAATCTGTGTCCTAAAATAAAGGAGGTACTGGGGGGTGACGTAAAATGGGTTATGGGGCAGTGGGGTGGCAGTAAACCATGATTAAAGTGTAAAAACAAATAGAAATTCAGATCCATAAGGTCTGAATTAAAATCTAGTGTGGATCTCAGGTTTTTCCCAACAAATAACCACATTTAAATCTAGTTCTTGGAAGTGTATTTCAGTTTAAGACCAAAAGGCAAGAAATGGCTTTATCTACTAAAGCAAGATTCACCTCTGTACAGAACACTAGGAAAAAAAAAAAATCTTTGCTCCACATGCTACAGATTTATTTTGGGTAAACTTATGTAATTCATGAATGAATGTATGTATTTCTTCTTGCTCTCACTTTACAGGAGCGAATCTGACCTCAATACTCAAAATCATGTTTTTCAGATCAACTTGACCTGTGTTAGTGTCCACCCTTTGGGTACACAGGCGAAATCCCTCCAACTTCACTCAATACCCTGGGCAGCACCTGAATTTCTGATTAGCGTAACTATTTTTATAATTATTATTCTTATTTTCCCTCCCCTAGAATTTCTGAGGAATAAGATTATTCTCCTAACTCTAGAAATCTATTAATATTTCTGAATGTAACTGGTTGCATTGACACAAGGGAAACGGCTGGAGACATTGGGTTAAAACAGAATCTCTTGTGCAATTCTCTAGATTAAAACCACCAAACAAGGTGGTTTCAGAAAGTCAAAAGGAGATATGTCCTGTGACAATAGAAAAATCAAATTTTTCCAGATACTTGCTTGGGTGGTGAGTAAATCTATAAAGAAAGGGACTGATCAGCAATGAGAACAACATCTCAGATGAGCTAGGGAGATAGAGTGAGACTTGTAAAGTGTCAAGGTTTTAATTTCCTTGTGAAGGAGATCCTTTGTAGAGGAAATTAAAACAAACAGTAGAAATTCCTTACCCATAGTAATAAGGAGTTTATAATGAGACAAGAAGCACTTACACCATGCAGGAAGAATGGGACCAAGTTAGAAAGTGATCTGCATTCGTCCTCCAAATAAACGAATTATTTTCTTTCAAATTCAGTGAGGATGTTGATAATGACTGTGGCATAATGGCAGGGTGTGAATGGGAAGGAGTTTATGGACATTTAAATTACTTTAGCTGAGATAAAAGTAAAATTCAAACTTCTTGATGTGATGATAATGAGAGGAGCAAGCTGCCTTTGTTTCTGATTTCTGAAAGAGCTCTTTTACCGAGTGTTGGTGCAGTAGCAGATTGATATTATTTGGTACAAGAATTGTAAGCACATGTATTTTAGAAAAAAATTATCAAGGTATTTGCAAGTCCATTAGTGTGACCTCTGTAGTTTGCAAAACCAACTTAGAATGGCAGAGTCATTAAAACCGTGTTAGATGGATCCAACACCTTTTCTGGGAAAAGATCAGGAAAGAACAGTGCGGTATCTTGCTATGAGAAGTTAACTAATTCCTATCTATTTGGTGTAACTTAGATCTGTGTCCAAATAAGTCAGAAACATTTGAGACATACAGTATGAGAAATTTTCACTAAGGCAGAGGTAGGTAAAGTGAAGTTAAATCTGATCAGAAGAGTGTTACAAAAAGAGAACTTCTCCAAGAAGGGAGGTATTTCTGTGAGGATGATCAGTAGTGAAATTCTTCAACAATCTTGTCTGATCCAACTTCATATTTTCATTAATAATGGAAATTACCAGTGATGAATGGTGTTGGAAAAAGCTGGTATAAACTGGGTGGAATTTGTTCATGCTAAAGTCCTAATGAGCATTGGACAAGTGACCTGAGAAATCTGTGTAGGAAAAATAAAGTTTATAAGCCTGAGAAATACCTGGAGATGTTAGACAAGCTTAGAAGGGTCTGCTGAGGGATCAGGATATGATGGAACTGCAGAAAAGGCAAATTCTAAGATGCCTCAGGCAATGTGTCTAATAAAGCAAGAGAAATGGAAATATTTTTGTTTCAAAGCCTGGTACACATTCATCTGTAGTGCCAGGTACTGTTCCAGAAATCCGTGCCTAATGGAGACTAATCCAGATAAGGGTGGGTACAGAGAAGGACTGATGGGATGGAGAGGCAAAGACTGGAATTTTTAAGACAAGTAAACAACTGCTGTTACTAGACAGAAAGTGTTGAGGGGTATGTGAAAAAGATGAACAGAAGGATTCAAAATGCCAGAGAAGGAGATGATTTGTTAAGCTCAAGGGTAACATTGACACAAGAAGAAATGAATGTCACCAAGCCACGATTAAATTCAAGCTGAAAAATATAAGCAGGCAACTCAAAGTCAGAAGAGAGAGCAAAGCCTTTCCAGGGGAGAGAGAAACTGAGATTCTTCCCACCAAACTACGGGCACTAAATGAAGGTATTTACCCTTGAGATTCATCACACCAAAAGACACTCTTTAACTCACGTGAAGAGCCTCCTCCAGGGTGTGACTCAGATTTTGGGTGTGTTGAGTCAGCTCAAAGGTGTCTCTCCTCACACTGACCTGAGGTCTAAGGTGGCTCATATCCACTCCTGGTTCCTCATATCCTTAAAGAATGATGAGTGACTCTGCAAGTGGAAAGGCCCAATTAATTCTTAGATGAAGGATGATTATTTTAAGGCTATTATGTCGAGTGCCTGCACAATATTATACATTAGCTGCAAGAGAAAATGCGCAATTTTGAAGGCTCAGTTCTGGTTTAGATCAGATACTGCAAAGTTCCTATGTTTTGATATCGTGTGAGGTAGCCTCACAGCCAGCCTTGTCTTGCATTTAAGGTCCAAAAACATTTCAAAAGGAGGGTTAGCCGGGCACAGATACTTTATCTTAACTGTGTGCAGTCTCTGGATTCTGCACCAAATTATAACATGGGCTCAGGTGTCACAGGAAGTCATGGGAAGTTTAATTTTGGGAAGAAGGATGAGCTGTTCAGAGTGCCTGTGGGTGGTAGGTTTTCTCTGTTGGAGAAAGAGCAGAATTATTGACTTCCAGCTTCTCAAAATGGAGTCTAGATTTATTACAACAAATTTTCTTAATTTTACCTGTATTGCTGAGCTGTTCATAGCAGGGGTGAAGTGGTACCAATCTTTTGGCCATAGGTGATCCTATCACCCCTCTATTTCACAATGGATAGTGGCATCTTTTTTGGGATATAATAGTGTGGCTGTCTCCTGATGGTAAAGAAATTACATTTCATTCTCTCGAGCCTAACCAGATCAAGCCTCTGTGACTGTTTCGCACAGCAAAACATTTAAATGCTCCTTTCCAGGCCTCTCACTGATCTCTTTCTCCCTTTTATAAAGTCGTGCTAATGTGAAGGCATTTTAAAGCATGCAAGGAAGAAAACTGCAAGCGGAAGTTTGAGGGTGATGGGGCCTTCAGTGAGGGTGAGGAGGAGGAAAAGGAATCTCAATAATGCTGCCCTTCCAGGGATTCTGCCATTAACTGATGCATTATTTTTCTAAGCTCATTAAATAACCCTTAGAACTATGAAAAGGTCAAAAGACAGGGGAAGGAGCTGAAACTGCCTGTGGATATTTGTTGTACAGCAATTTCCTGACCAAGCTGAGGAAGGCAGAGGGGGATGGAAGAGTCAAGAAAGGAGGGGAGTGGAAAAGAACTGCTGTTTTTTCTGTTGATCTTTTTATGTAAATAAATTTATATCCCCAGACTTTTCCCTTACAGAAGTCGTCTATCCAAATCCCATTGTAACTCATCTAGTGCTCTCTGATGAAGCCACAAGCTGTTGTTTACAGCAAACAACATATTGTAATCATCTCTGGATCAGCTTAGATGTGGGGTTGATGTCTTTGGCCATCTCTGAATGTCTGGGGCAGGAATTAAAAGTCTTTTATTGTTCTTGCTCTAGGAAGCCCAGAATCTCATTAGAAACACCACATGCAGGAAGGTCTGAGGTATGAAGACGATTTGCCACTTTTTAATGGGTTTGTACTTTAAACCAGATTCCAGGACAGGCAGGTCTTTGGAAGTAATAAACTTTCTAAAGAGATAGGGAGAAAGAAGTACAGAGGAACAAGGTTTTCAACTCCACTGATGCTGTGGGAACCTTGGACATGAGGAACATCTTTGCCTGTTCACGGATCTGTCCCTTAGGTACTGCAGTCAAATTCACTTGAACAAAGAAAACCTTTCCTTTTAACTTCTTGTTGTTTCTTAACTTGAGAAAGAGAAGATGCTTGTCTGTTTTCTTTCCTTTTTTGTTTTTGCTTTGCGTTGCAAGGTGAGTTTTCAAACTGAACTAATAGAAAAAATCAAGATTAATGTTGCCTGATGAAATAAGAATCCTTAGGTTCTCCCCTTCGCAGAACTATGGATGATATCCTTGGTACATTTTATGATGTTAATACGACACCAAGGTGAAATATGAATCTGGAACATCATGTAAGCAAGAATTTATGATGAATCTGTAAGCAAAGAACCTTATTTGGGTCCACTCCTCAAGGAAACTCAAAAAAACCCCAAATCCCTTCACGTTTTTGTACAATTCACTGAGGCTTGTCCAGTGAACCAGTGCCCCAAACACAGAACCTGCCACAGGATTTGATGCAATGTTGCCCCCTTCTTTGGAAAGAAATTACTCAAAAATTCTGCACAAATGAGAATCCAAGAAATTGGATTATATATGAATAAATATATAGTGTTGTGACATTTAAAAATTCTGGGTTTTTCCAGAATGAATGAATACAAAGTACAAATTTCTGCTCTTTGCCTTTAGAAAGCTGGGAGAATGTGTTTTTATTTATCTCAATGCAGAAATTGTGGGAAAGCCTCATTTGTATGGGTCAGAAAAGGAGTAAGATTGTTTTCTAAATTCAAGGCTGTTCCCATATAGGACTAGATTTTAGTAACTGGTGTTCTAGTGCATTAGAGTGAATGCACAATGCTGCTGATGGGGTCTGTGTGCAATCAGTTCTCCTATCTGGATGTCACAGCACTCTATTTTGCCTTTTTTTAGGCTTGTTAATCTTGTTACTCTGCTGAGTGTGCATCAGTGTAGCAGTTGGACTCTGCAAATGTAAATCCCACGAGTAATTTCACTCAGCTCCACATAGCACATTTGTCTTTGGCAGCCCATGAGTAAGAGCTGTTTTGGTGTTGTCAGTGTCCAGTGCAGACTTGGTCTTTGCCGAGTCTTAGTCCTGGACTGGGGAAACACAGGCAAACATTCCATGTTTCTGAAGGTCTGTGGGCAGGTCCTAGCCTGTAGGATGGGGGCCAAGACCTTCCAGGGTTATTTTTCCAAGCCACATGCACAGCAAGTGCCAATGGAGACAGCACAGAGAAGCCTGATCGCTTGACCCTAACAGGGAATTGGTTCTGTCCATCCATTTCTGTCCACAGGAATCCCAGGGAGTGGTTAACCTCAATTTATCCACCATAACTTCATGCAGCAGATTCTGTCAGGAGTTTTAAGAACACAGAGCAGGGAAGGGATGCTCGGTGTTTACAAAAGGATTGAGATTGAGGTCAGTGGGATTAGGGTGTTCATCCTTGCTGGGCACAGTTACAAATCCCAGTTGGCACTGCTTGTCTGAGTTCACAAAGAACAGGGGAGCAATGTCTCAGTGTTAGGATGTGGATTCCCCCACGCAGGAGAGTGTGAGGGCATAAGCAGCACATCTGTAAAGCGGGGGAAGTGTTTGGCAGGCATTTCCCTTGGGATTAGCACTTGAGCAGAGTGGTGTGTGGAGCCAGAGTAACACATCTCTATTTACTGAGCAGATTTTCATGTTCAGTTGTGTGAGAAGTAAGTACAAGAGCGAGAGGAGCTTTTCCGGAATTGGAACAGTTTCTTTGTCAGTGCTGTGACTCCCCCATTTAATTCCACAAATCTGCTGTAATCAGAGTGGCTTCACCCATCAGCTCAACGGAGAGCAAGCACAGGAGGGAGGAAGCATCTTTCTCTTTCCAGCTTTCTGTGCTCTCAGGCATTGCATCAAAGTGGCACAGAGCCTCCTGGGAAGGGGATTTGCTATCACTCATGTCAGTCCCAGCCACATTATGTTTATGGATATGATAGACTGAATACTAAAATTACCATTTGCACAAATGATCCCACAATTCCTTCAGGCCTACTGTGTCCCTTTAATAGTCCAATCTTTCCATAATGAAGTGGAGATCAGTCAGGACTCCCTGAGAATCCCATATTTTTCTTTCATTTCTCTATTTTTTTTCTTCTATTCCTATTTTGGGGGCCTTTTTATTGCACACATTATTTTCATCCTTTCTCTGAGCTGGATCCATTTACCAAGTGGTTTTAAGGGAGATCAAGAATGAGATTCTCAATATTCTGTTAATACCCCAGAAGTAGCAACGTGGCAGACAATTCATTGCTGCTTGGGGCAGTGAGTTATGCAGAATTCAGAAGTTTGGGAACTACACACAGGGAAGAGGGATGCTATTCATGAGGCCTCAGAAATGAATATAGTGCAGCCTCAGAAAGCAGGCTCTCCTTCCTTAATGCTATTCATTGCATGCCCTGCTGCATCTCCTTTCCATGGTACTTCCTGAGGTTAATATCCACGGAAAAAAACAGTTGCCTGATAGTGCTAAATCCAAGAAATTATTAATTGCATGGATCAAATGAAGGTCTGGACTAAGGTCTAAGCAAAAACAAGGAGGGTTTGACCCACTTAATTTTGGTTTTAGATTGGTTCTGCTAGAGTTTTATTCACCTGTTTCTCATTACTTTTTGTGAGGTGAGTTTTTAAAGACTCAGCTATGGTTAAAGGGTGTAAAGGAGAGTTAGTAGGATGGGGAGAGTTTGGGATGTGCAAACCTGCAAAGCAGGTTTGAAGATAACTTTAGACTGGTCTGACAAAGAATTCAGTGGGCATGGACAGACACTGAAATCATGGCTATGGTCCTTGACAAGAGTCATGGTCTGGAGAGGTGATGGGAATGGGAACCCTGCTGACAATAACAGAAATTTCTGTTAATCATATTTAGTAAATAGTCTGGGGAATTGGGAGCAATAAAGAGATTGTGCCCTAGGAAGGAATGGTGCCGTGTATGATGTATCCTTGCTTGGACTGCAGCTTACAGGGCCTGAGCCACAGGCTGAGGTGCTGCCAATCCATAAAGCTCTATGAAAACCATAAAGCTCCATAAAAAGAGCTTTAGGAAAAATATTTGGAAAAAATTCATTGCGTAAAGGGTTGTCAAGCACTGGAACAGGCTGCCCAGGGCTGTGGTGGAGTCACCATGCCTGGAGGGATTTAAGAGATGTGTACATGTGGCATTGGTGACATAGTTTAGTAGCGGCCCTTGCAGGGCTGGAGGAATGGTTGGACTTCATGGTCTCAGAAGTCTTTTTCAGCCTAAATGTTTCTATGATTCTAAGTCAGGGGACTGGACTCTTACTCGGGTTTGATGGAGCTGTACCAGCACATACAAATGGAAAACCTGGATCTAGCTTTTTCACTTTGCATTCCTGCATTTGTTGATTTTTGTATCTCAGCATTTCATTCTGTCCTCCCACTTCCCCATTTTTCTCCTTCACTCTCCTTCTGTTGCCTGCAGTACCTTTCTCTGTCTCTCTCTCTCTTCTCCTAAAATCTTCCTTCCTATTTTATTTGACACCCATCTTTCTTCTACCCCTTTTCTCTTTGCCTCCCTTCACGTTAGTACGCTACTACTGCTTTCAACCAAAACATGGAGAAGGTCCTGCTGAGGGGAGATGATGCCCTGGACATAAAACCCATTCCAGAATATGGTCAAAGCCATGAGATTTCAGGGTGAACACAGTCCCATTCAACCCCTAAACACCAAAGTGTTGTGCTTGGGGACAGAGTTTTCTGCATGGAAATCAGTTTGCTGATTTTTCTGGGAGGCTCTGTGAAGTACAAGAAGCAGCTGCAGAAATTTCAGCAGTCTCTGGGCGGAAGATTCCACTCTTACTTGGAAAGCCCCCATCTCCCACCTGCGTCTCCAATGGTGGGAAGCTGCCGATGTATTTTTTGTTAATTATTTCCCCTGTTGCATTTGCTCTGTTTTCTTGATTATATTAACACGGCTCTTTTCACTGCCTGTGCTCAGCTGCCTATTTCTCATTTGTGCTGTTTGATGGGTTGTGGTAATCTGCGTGCACCCAGCCTGCTGTGTTCTGGGATTTACTGATGGAGCTCCTTGTATGCAGAGGCTGTTGGCAATAAAAGGATAATGAAAAGAGAAACCTCCTTGACCCTGGCCAAGCAGCAGAAATCTCAGCTATGGACAATGGTAGCTCCACCCTCCTGCATAGGATGGGCAGGAAAGAGCCCATAGAAGAAGAGGAAAGTGGACAGAGAGGGTAGTAGTGACTTGGGGTGTAGAGGAGCTCCAGTGACTGCAGAAATGAGAGTAGTTTGTGCAGGGGCTGCGGAGAGCAGCCACCAGGGGCTGAGGCACATCACCTTCTCCTGGGCAGCACTATAAGTGCCGGGAAATTGTGCAACAAACCCAAATTAAATTTGAGTGCCTAAAGCAAAGCACTTAAATCCATGCTTAATGGCCCAGTTCCCAGGAGAGTGCAGTCTATGGACCCAAAAGGCTCACTCTAACACATGACTGTGGCCTTGAGTGTATTTTTGTGTGTTTTAGGATGAAGTATTTCAGGATGAGTTACTGCCATGGTTAAACCACAGCCAGCAAATCAGCCCCACACACACACTCACTCACTCACCCTTGGCAGGATGGGGGAGAGAATTAGAAGGTAAAAGCAAGATAACTCGTGGGTTGAGATAATGACAGCTTAAAAGGCAAAGAAAAAGTCACAAATACAAGCAAATGAGGGGCAATTCGTGCCACATTCTCCTGGCCGTGCTTGTGCCAGGTGCTCAGTAGGGCCCTGAACAAAGACATCCCAAGGGACAGAGGAGGTGCTCTGCTGCCCTGTGTAACTTGGCAGCACTCCACACCACCCGAGTCGGTGTTTGTAATCCTTCTGCAGGGTTTCACAGGAGCAGGAGGAACAGGGCTGAGCTGAAAGGGATTAGCAGGAGCAATTTCCAAGCAGGGATCTCACTCAAAGATATTCCTTGCATTGGTTAGGACACACCAGTCTGCAGCTTTTAGAGTCTGTGATACAAAGGCAATTATCAATGACCTAGTCCAGACCAAGAGAACTGCAGTGTCTGTCACCTTTTGCTCATGTTTGAAGAGCCAAAATTTTTTTTAACTACTTATTCCCCATTGTTTGACTGTTAACTTGAGCAGTTTGCTGTTGAAAGCTAAAGGTGTTTTTTACAAGGTTTCACAGGACCAGGTCAATTGCAATGAAATGTTTGATGAAGAATAGTTAAATTGTTTTGACTTCATTTTGGTAATGAGAAAATACTTTGTTTTGAGAACAGAAAAACACTTGATTTTCACATTTTTCTCCAACCTAATTTGTATGGATCTTATATTACATTTGGCATTAATTTTAAATAGCTTCTAATGCCAGAGAGTGCCAGGCATTGTGGCATTTTGATGTCTCCATGTGTTTTTTTTCTTTTAGCACAATTTCTCTTCTGTGGCAAGGTTTGAGAACTTAGGCTGCTGCTTCTGATTCAGAAGAGGAATTTCCTGTAAAAATGGAAGTTCACCTTATTGACTACAATTACTATCCCAGCAGCTCATTCTTTCCCTTCTCAAAATACCCACCATCCTTCTTCCCTCTGTCTTTAGCACTTCTTCCTCATTCTTCTTTTCTCCTTCCTATCCTTATACTCAGTAAAAATCTCCTGTGCTTCAAAAGAATACTGAAGGTGTAGATATAAACCGAATATAGTAGGAAGAGACAAAATGGGGCTATGGGAACCCCTTTGAATCTTGAATGCTATTTCTGGGGACAGCAGAAGCTTTGTGAGAGGGTGTTATTGTAAACAAAACCTTTCTCTTAATGAAATACAGATTTCACAGGGACATTGCATTTTGCAGTGTTGTCTTTTGTCAAAAAGGGAGAAAAATCTTAATACTTCAATCCATTCATTACCTGGGACTGCTAAATGTTGGTGGAGACAAGACATGGAAAACTTCTCTGACTGTGTAGCTAAAAAGGACTGCAACAAACTTGTCCCCCAAATAAATTGTTTACATTTTGTCTTCTCAAATACATTACATAGCTATTTGAGAACAGTGGAACTCAAATATAAACAAACACATGTAAACACATGTAAATATATGTATACACACAGACACACACTGTGTATTTATTCAAACTGTACATTCTGTTTGTTGGCTACCAGTGAATTCATTACTTGCACAGATGCAGCTGGGAGCCCTCTAACCTGGCACAGGCCAGGATATTTCCTCTAGCAGAGCCCACCTTTGCCTGCAACCTGGGAGATGATCATGTATTATAAAATTCATACTACTCAGGCCCATCCCATTCCCTGACCCTTCTATCCTGGTGAAAGGGCCAAACACCTTTCCTCATGTGAAACCCATCCCAAAGACCTTGTGAGTGTCTCCTATCCTTCACTGGCAGCCAGGCGGCCGCGCTCCATTTCCCGCTGAATTTCAGCTGCCCGTTTTTTTCAGGAGCATCTGTTAAACAATCTGGAGGGGAACAGTGCTGGTGCCATTAGTGCAGGGGTGAGGAGGGAGCTTCTCAGCAGCACAGACAGCAGAGGAGATGAGGCTGTGCCTCCTGCTTCAGGGGGTGTCGTGACCTTGACTTCTTGTTGATGAGCGATGCCGAGTGTCTTGGAGCAGAACTGATGGGGATAATGTTCCTCTGAATGGATGTATTCTGGTCACCAGGACTGGAGAGGAATGGTGAGGATGGATCATTAGAGAGACAAACAATTAGAGGCTCAGTGTTGAGTTCTTACAGAGGTATAGGCCATGAGCATAGTGAAGAAACAACATGCAGGAGTGTTTATCCCATTTCCCCTAAAGGTCATCTTTCATTTGAAGCCTTTTTTGGCCTCCCTGACCCACTGTTGGTACTTTCAGGGTCCACAGAGGGGGTGAGTGATAGTGTGCACAAGAACCTGAAATCCAGGAAGATGACCAAGTGACACTCATGGAATGTAAACCCCTTTGCAAATACAGCAGCTCAGCTGGACCTGCAAGGCTCCAGACATTCCCCTGCCCTAACCCTACATTTAATATTTACACCCACAACCTCTATGACCTTCCCATATTTCCAGTAGCTTCCTGCAAAATCAACATCAAACTTCCAGTGCCTCTAGTTTTGTGTTCAGCCCGATGCACTCTGCAAGGTCTTGTGTACGAATCCTCTTTGCCCAACCACCACTGCACAAAAATACTTGGCAGAGCAGATCCCTTTCTTTTACCTCAAAACCAGCCCTGATGGGATCATTCAGTCCCTGCCAATGGCTGCCCAGTGTCCAGAACCCCCCTACAACAGCCCCACTTCCTTTCTGAAAAGGAACTGAGTTCTAACAACAGTCAAAGTTTTGCCTATTACATATTTTTTCTCTTTGCTTTTGCTTTCCGCATCTGCACACTTCTAGAGTCCTAATTCATTTCTTTAATGTCCCTTCAGCTGTTATCTTTTTGCTTGTCAGGGTGCTTTTTTAATTTAGCCCCCCCCTTATAAATGTATAAAACATTTAATGAAGAAATAATGATATTTTTTCATGTCACTGCCTATTTTTGCTGTCATATTTGATGTGTTTGTAATGTGGGCAGACATATTATTTATGACCAGGGAAATTAAATATTATTTCACTTTTTTTTTTCCCCTAATGCAATCTGTGTCATCTTCCAGTTCCCAATTTCTTTCCATTAAAGTTATTGTCTTTGCAGTTCCATTCGACCGTTTGCTGTTGGTTTTGCAACAGCGCTGCCAGAAGATGCAGAAAAACATAATGGGGAAAAGAAATGGCATAATTTGAAGGAGATACTTTTCTCATCTCATTTAAATGAAGACAGTTTGTTCCTAGGTGTCAGAAACATCAAGAGCAACAAAAATATGGAAATTGGTAATGTCTTACACTAGGAATACTTCCAAAGCTTTGGAGATTCTGTCTAATTCTAGCAGCTACTAAAGATGTGTCCAAGCGAAACTTCCAGCATAAAATAACTTCAAACCTCAGAAGCTTGAAATCTGGGCCTGAATTTTTTAAGTCTTTGGCCCCAAATGCTTCTCTCATCTGCTGCCAGAACATCTTCAAAACTGGGACAGGAATCACAATCCCTAACATATTCCTTAATCATTTGGATGAAATACAGACAAAATGGAGCTGAACAAGGTGATCATGTGCTGTCTGACACAGCCTTTCATGTTTTGCTCTGCTTGTGCATTTTCCAGTCCTTCCGTAACACGTAACATGGCATGAGTGCATGGGGCAGGGCCCTTTGTGCTCCCAGAATCTGCTCCAGCCATAACAGACTCCTCAGAGGCTCCTGGGTGGGATTTTTCTGACTCAGAAGGGGTGGGATTAGTTCTCCATTCTGAACTCATCCCGTTTGGTTTTCTTTAACCAAAGACAGATGAACTCCTCTAGAGCTGAGTCATCTCTTCACTGGTCACTTCTTTTATTATGGGTGGAATTGCCTGTTGTGGGTAATGATTCCTCCATGGACTACAGCAAGCCTAGACAACTCCTTGAGTCTTGTCTAGCATCTTTAATTTGTATAGACTAAATGGGGGACAGCTCCCATCCAGTCTTTCCGTCTGTCCCATTCCATTTTCAGCCACAACAACTCCAGTACCAGTCTCCTGTAGGAATCACAGGTGAAGGCCGGCAACCTCGAATGCTGGTGGAATAAAGAGCATCCTGACTCATCTTACACGGAATAGTCTTTCCCCAAAGCTTCTGTCTTTTCACACTTTTTCCCATTTGCTCTTCATGGCACCTGTGTATTTTGCAGAGGAATTTTTTCCCTGCTTCCTTTACGGTGTCATGGCTTTGTTTCACTGTTTCTACTCCTTGTATCCAAGTCAAACCCAAAGAGCCTTCTATCACCTTTCTTCTCCTTTTCCTTTATTTTCCTCCCCAAACATCTCAGCAAGGCTGCCTGTTAATCTCTTCTTTTGCAAAGATTAGAAACGTGGCTTTTCTATGACCTTTCTGAACAATCAGGAACTTGGAGTCCCCAAGATGGGTCGCCGTTATCTTATCTTTTGGGCTGTTAACAATGATTAAGCAGCACAAAGGATGTGCTCAGAGCCATGGAGTTTCAATCCATCCTTAGGGAGTACCTGGAAATAAAAGCAAGCAGAGGGGAAGAGCTCCAGCAAAAAGAAAGGTTCGACCCTTAGAAAACATCCTTGGTTGGTACTTTCTCACCTTTTCAAATATACATAAGAAAAATTTGCAATAATAGGCCTGTAAGTGCAGACACTGCCTCTGGACTAAGTCCCCAGAGGGCTGCTCCCACAGCATATGCCACTGGACTGAGCACTCAGGACTTGGGAAAATCAGGTCACAATCAGAAATGCAATTTTAAACTGTTATTTTTGCTTATGATCTATCTCACTGTCTGTCCGTCCATCTGTGTGCTACAATCTTTACAAGTTTTTCCCCAGGTTTTGATTACCTCCATACAGCAGCTCCAAGCAAGGGATGACTGATACTTCCACCACTCCCAATCCATCTCACAACAGAGCTGGGGCTCTTCAAGGTGCAATTCCTTTAGCAGCTCTTATTTCCAGCAGTTTCTCATCTGCGGCTCGCCTTTCCCAGGGATAAACAACACCAGGCAGGGCCAGGTGAGTGAGCAGCAGGTGAGTTACAAGGAGCAGGGAAGCTTCCCCATCCAGCCCAAGGATTCATAGTGCTGTGGTTTGGTTTTGTGGACTCAAAACTCTTGCAGTGCATGTGCAAGAACCTTGTGTTTGTCACATGCTGCTGTCATCTCACAGACGGCAAACAACTGACCAAACTAACCAAGAATTGATTTGGAATATGCTGTTACCCTTCCTTGTCCATGGAACAGGGGAGGAAACGGAAAGGCAGACACATCTCTTGAGAAGACCATGGCCAGAGGATGTCTAAACCAGATCAGATGGCAGAGGGATGTGCATAAAGTGAGCTGGTTCATATACACATTCATACTTAGGTATTTAATGGGATGTCCATGGAGACACAGAGGGAGGGAGATTTGGAATCACAGGACACTTTGGAAGGGACTTTAAAGATCATCTCGTTCCACTTCCTGCCATGGGCAGGAACACCTTCCACTAACCCAGGTTGCTCCAGCCTGGCCTTGGACACTTCTAGGGATGGGGCAGCCACAGCTGCTCTGGACACCCTGTGCCAGGGCCTCACCACCCTCACAGAACGAAAGTTCCCAATATCTGCAACTTGGCTATATCTTCTCCAACAACTCTTTTTCTGCCTCTTTAGAGCATCTCTGCCAAGTGGCTGCAAGGGAAGCAAAGGCAAGGAGGGGGGTCATTAACAGAAAGTTTAGAAGAGAGGAATAAAAGATTTTTTTTAAATGGGCTAAAGTGTGAAGAATGGCCTTTGTGAACAATTCAGTAATTTATAATTATTTCATTGGCATTGTATGAATTATACATTCGAGACTGTAATGGAGTAATATCTCATCTCCTTTCCCCCTCAGCGGGCACTGAATGAATGGCCAGGTGAGCTGCATTTGGACCAGCACCCTTCTCCAGGAGAGTCACTGTTCACCTCTCACTGCTCTCCTGAATTTCTGTTCAAAAATTGTGTGTTGATCTTTTACCAATCTTTTCTTGATGTTAAAATTAATGAGTATTTAGAAAACAGGTTTCATCTTTTTAATTTTTTTTTCTTATTTTTCTTTTCCTATGGAAAAATAGAAGAGTGGAGGGCTAGAGAAGCATGGAAAAAAAAAGCTGGAGCCAAGCAATATGGTTTTGCAGTTTATCCAAGAGCTAAGGGATAAGAGTGGACACAGCCTCTGTTACAGTAGCTCAGCTGATGGGTGGGAAAACGCTAAACCGACTTAACATTTTTTTGAGTGGCTTTGTACTTGCATAGTTGCCTGTAAAAATATTGGCTCACAGTCATGATGTAAATAGAATATGCCCCTTCAAAACTGGTGTTTCACTTCAGTGGGCTCTGACTTTCCCCCAGAAGGAGGAGGGTCGACTCAAACACACTGAGGGTTAATAAAGATTATTAACCCCTCATGCTGCAAGAGATTGGAGGAGCTGTGAACTCTGGTTTAAGAGGCAGGTAGTGAGATGTTTACTTAGCAGACAATCAGGGTACATCAGAAACTAACAGTAGCCATAAACCTCAATGGATTAACTTTCATCCATTTTGATTTCCAGCTGTATTACACCTTGGCTGTGTCAATGCCAAAATAAGAGGTCCTAAATAGAATAGCAATTATCTCAATATCATTGATTCAGTGGGCACTTTTTTCAATTTTCTCTGTTACGTGTTGATTCCTGCACCTCTTTCCTGCTCCCAGATTTCTCTCCCTCTTCCATAGAAGGGTATTTCTTCCTCCCAGTTGACCTGTTAGGGAGATGAAGCCCTGGAGCACTCCAGATTTTGGGAACAGAGGTCTCTGATGCAGGGTATGTAAGAAGGAACATCCTGAATTAAAAAGAAAATTCCACAATATACCATTAGGAATTACTAGAATTGTAATTTCTAGGTAGACTTGTATTTTCCCCTGACAATCTCACTGAGCCTGACTCTCAGTTATGCCATCCTCCTTCTTGGAGCAAGAAAAAGATGGATAGAGAAGGAAAACAGAGCAGGAGCCTTAACCCAGCTTTGTGATCCTTGAATCCCACGGCTTTAAAGATGCCTGACATCTGCATTTGAAGAGGTCATTCCACTCAACCTTTGTTTCTTAAGTACATCGCATTTACACAGAGCTCCTGAGCACCTCCACACAGAAGCTGATAAAAGACTGGCAGCAACACAGAGATTATTTTGTTTGAATTTGAGGTTTTCCAACAAATACACCTAGACCTTGTCCTTTCAAAAGTCAAAGGGTTAAAACTTTCCATCAAGGCAAGGTATTCCCCAAGCAGTCTGCATTGAAGGCTCTCTGAAGCACAAGAACATTGTTGACCCAGATATCACTAAGTTATTTGCTTCTGAAAAGTTCTGGCTGCTGATAAACCTTTGTCCTTTTTCTTTGATTAGCTTTACTCTGGCTGTAAATCCTATTTTGTTTTGCGCTGGGATCTAGCCAAGGAAGTATTTCTATTAACCTGGAGCAGCTGGAGAGTAGCTGGCTCTTACTGTCAGGGGATTGCAGCCTGCGTATCCTGTAACACTAATGTTTTTCACTGTTGAAGCCCCAGTCTAAAAAGAAGGAGATCCATGTTCCCTCTGCGGTTATTTTGCTACCCTGGAAGCTGGCAGAATTGTGTGGGCAGGATGTCATTAGCTTAAAGATGGCAGCCATTAGGATTTCCATCTAAAATCTGCTCCCCTCACAGACTCCATGTCTGCCGTTTTTGCTGAGAGCTTTAATTTATCCATTCATAGAGTGGGAACATACTCTTGCTACTTTCATTACCCAATTGGCTTTAATTAAAAATTCCGTAATGCCTCCTGTCTTGGAGGGCTTTGAGTTCGGTATCCTGATGCCAGGAGCCCTTGGAAGAGAAGGGGAAATGAAGAAGGGGAAAATGAGAAGGGGATGGCAGTCAGCTGTGAGAGTAGCAAGTCCCATGCTGGGAGCGGGGATGGGCTGCACCAGTGTGCAACACCCTCATTTACATTCCTGTGGAGCCACCTGTGGGTCCCTGGATCTTCCACATCTCTTCAACCTAAAGGAGGAGAGCCTACTTTTACTCCCTCACGCTTTCTGTTCAGTTACAGTATTTATTCTAAGTCTTCCTGCCCCGAGGCTGTGGAGCCTTGCTAAGTTCACTACTCTCATTACCGGATCATCACAAAAAAAAAAAAAAAAAAAAAAAAAAAAAAAAAAAAAAATCTCTCTGCCTGTGTCTTTTGCCCAGGGTCTGTGACATCCCTCCATATCTCACAGGTGTAAAATGAGCACCAAGTAGACACAGGAAATGTTAAAACTCCTTGTCCCCAAAGGCGAACTCTGTAGTGACTAATCCCTGGGAGAATCCAGGATTTAAAAATTGGTGTATTTTCTCTTTTCTCTTATCTCTACTCCCTCTGAGCCTTTTGCCATGTATTTACTGTCCCTTTTCCCCTTTCCCTGTGCCACCTCCCCACTCTGCATAGCCACTGTCCTCAGCCAGCAGCACTTCATCTGATTCCAATGTAGCGTGTCCTAGAAAGAATTATAGCATTGCCTTTCTCTCGACAGCCAGTCATCTCTCAGTAACATACAATAAGCTGTACTTGGGCCAAAGGAAATGGGTTTAGCCTGGTGGGTAATTAATTTTTTCAGGGTTCAGTTTCCCACACTGAAATTGGTCTCCGTCTGATCAATTAGAAGAACATTTCGCAAACGAAACTGATTATGAATCATGGGTTTCAGCTCAGCTGTGGAAAACCTGATACATGGCTATTGGAGCAAAAAGTAGAGGAAAGCTTCAGCCCATTCATCCCAGCTACTGCTCAGGAGTGAAAGCAACACACAAACAAACACTCCACTCACTCCTTCAAGGAGGAGAAGATGATGGGACTCCACCAGTTCACAGCATAGTTCTGAAAAGGGTCCTCAAATCTCCTGAGAGTTGTCTTCCTGGGCATGGGAGTTTATCCACTGGCTGAACACTGTCCTGGGACCACCCCTCTGAGCACTGGCATAGCTTAACTCTGGTAGATTCTGTTTCTTTTTGCATCCAGACACACAAATAAAAAATGGAAAAGCTTTTGGATGAGGAACATCCTAAGACGTCTTTAATATAGATGTAATGGCTTTGAACAAGGAAAGGAATGATCTCAGACATATGAGGTCTCTGTATCACAGCGAGCCTCTCCTTCCCATTTTCCTCTGCTGATAATAGTCACAGAAATGATGGCAGTTGAAATTTAACTTTTAAGAGAGTGACATTTCCATTTCAGCCCTGAAAGCAAGCCTGCAGGATCCAGCTCCCAGTGGGAGCAGTTACCCACTGTCCCATATCAAAAAGGAGAACACTCTCCATCCCCTCTGTCCTTCTCTCCACCCCATGTGCCCCCCAGCATCGAGCAGAACCATTAGTTCAGTTTTTCCTGTGTCTTTAAACCATGCCCAACACTTTAAAGGAAATAAATAACATCAAGTGTTCAAATGAAATTTTGCTGAGAACCCTCTTTTTCTCCTGAAAAAGCCACGACACTAAACTTTCCAGTCATCTCAAGCCTTGAATAGTTTTTCATTTGTGTCAGATTAACCAAGTTAAAATTCCCTCTCACGAACTCGGCATTTAGAGGTATTATGCCAGAAGTAGCTTAATAACTTTCACTTCCAAAATAAAGTAAAAAAGAGGGGGAAGAAAGGCATTTCTTGGCACCATGCAGAGTAGACAAAGAAATGCAATTTCACAAAGCAGGACCTGCTAAAGATGTGCTGCAGACAGAGGGGGGACTGAAGCTGGACTTTGCAGTGAAACAAGGCTGCATATGAAAAATTCATCATCTAATATCCCAGGCAGCATCTAATATCCCTGTCTGTTTTTATACACCAAACTGGGTCAAGCCCAGTTAGTGCCTGGGCAGAACACTCTCTAGAAAAAATACATTAGTAAAAACAGGTGCCACAGAAAGTGAATCTCAGAGGGCAGGTGTGTACACAGTTCCTATAGTTTATAGACAGATAGATAAACAGATAGATGTAAAGAAAATGTTACTATTTTATACAGCTTCTTTTTCCTCTGTCTCCCTGACACAGACCTCTCATAGATGGAGAAATGCATTTGCAGAAATAGTCTTAATTTGGAGTTGAAATATGCAATGCATTTGCTATCTCACAGGCTGACCTTTACTCATGCTGGAGAAGTGGATTTGGAAGAGAGAAAAGGGAGGCTTGTGATGCTTAAAAGCTTCTGCAGGAGGAAACTCCACACACCTGAGGTCACACCTGGGACAGCTTTGTCACCAGCATGGTTTATTCCTAATAAAGGAAGTCTGGTTGTGCCAAGGAAATTGAGGCGTTGATTGTGGCTTTTAGTATAAAATATAATATTTCTGTACACCCTCAAACTGTGGAGCAAGACCTGGAACACAAAGAAAGAAAAACCCGACTATTATCCTGATAGACTCAAGTGCAAAGAAAAGAAGGGCTGTTGCTCCTGTGGTAACCCCTGTTAAAGAATGTTTAAAGATGGAATTTCTGCACTGAACAGTCACGGCTAAAATAGTATCCTAGCTCCAGGCTTTATCAAGGTGTTGCTTTTAAGATGCAATGGAAAACTGATGCCCTGACCTCTTGTGGTCACTAAACACACAGAGCCAGATTTCCCAAGCATATGATTTTTGCAACACAGTCTCCTTCCGAAATTTTTATTTGCTTTACTGAATACTGTTCTCTCCAGTGCTCCCTTCACAATTTCACCAGGGCAGGGACTTACTCAGCATTCTTTGTAGAAGGCACAGTGTGATGTGGTTGGAGGTGTCCAGCCCCAACAAATTCCAGAATCCACTGCAATGGGCCACAGACAATGAAATATTGGAATGTGATCTGCTGTCCTGCATAGCTGCTTCCAAGCATTCCCTGGGAGCAGTGCTGCCTTTTGGGGCATGTGAAATGATCCTTGAATGTAATTTGACATTCAAAGTTCAGAAGTAACAACAAGATAGTTCAGAATAAGAAGAGGCAGGCTGACTGTAAGAATGTATTTTTGTCACTGCCTTGAAATATTTCAGGATGTTTTCAGCAGAAAAGCCATTCTTGAAGAGCTGACAAAAGGAGTAGGGTGAAGGATCTTTTGCATGGGTGTCGGCAGTCTAAATTAAACGAGATTCAAGTTTCCAATTTGTCTTATGGTTACTGTCTGTGTCTAGTGAGTTTTGCTGTAAAGAAATGATGGGTTTTGAGCCAACCATCTGGCATGACCACATGGGAAACCAGACTTTGATTCACACCTCTGCAGGCAAGAGTCAGATGCTGGGAACATTGAGGACCTGACTGCAGGGCTTGAAAAACATCATTCTTTTCACTCCATCTTTGCCCAGAGCTGACAGGGACCTACAGATACAAATGCAGCCCAGTGAGATGACCATTGAAATTTCAGAAGAGGCTGAAAGCTTTGAGGGTGAATAGCTTATGATGCTAGGGAAGAATTAAAAAGTCAGAGAGAAAATACAATAAATATAATACAAATCAGTTGTTAATGTGTTTGAGCTACTGCCTTTTGGTTTGGCTTCTGGGTCTTTTGTGAAGGAGAAGTCCCCAGTGTGAGATGCGGTCTTCTTCATTCCACAAAGCTGCAGGAATAACTTCTCTTATGAAGACACAAGCAGAGGGAAGCAGGATGCTTCCCAGTGGGTGATTAATTGGCAATGTTTTTTCTTGTAAAACCAAAAGCTTAGTATGTACTATGACCATAATAAAGTGGACACAGACTGAGCTTCCTTCTTCCTCCTCTCATAAAGCCTCCTCTCTCATGGCCATCACCAGAATCTGTGATTCTTGTATGCCCCGTGACCTCGGATTCAGAGAGACAGTGGGATAATTCCCAAGGTATTTGAGTAAGATGCTTGTCTGGATGAGACTGCTGAAGGACTCAGCTAATGCTGCTTGGGTTAAGAGGATGTTGATAACTGAAAATCCAGTCCAGCAGTTTATAGGCTTCAAATAGGGCAAGTGTGAGACAGAGTGAGGCTGCCACTCTGGGTCCAGCCAGTTTCCCGCTCTGTGCCCAAACCCAAAGGCAATGGCATTCCCCTTCTGGAAGGCTGGCTCAGGGAGAGAGTGATAAGTGCTGGAGCTCTGTGGTCATAAAGGTCCATGCTGCTATTGGGAGGTCACCCCAGGATGAGGTGCAAACACTGTAAAATGAGGGAGGAAGATACCATTTCCTACCATAATGCATTATGCACAAACAGTAAACAGATGCCCTCGGAATGTTTTTGTCTGAGATGAGGAATAAAGCAAAAATAGTCAGCAAGACAGAAGCAGAAGCCTGTCTCTCCTTTAACAATCTGCACTCAACCATGTTCAAAATAGCCACTTGGCAACAATTATCTCAGAGGGAAAGTGGTGTGGAGTGCAGAAAATAAGGACAGAGCTGTAACAAAGGCAGCAGAGTTGAGACAGAATGTTGTTTTTGTTCAGTTCTCCTCCTGAAGCCAGTCCAGGTTGGTTTTGACTCAAGCTGGACATGCTTTGGGAGCTGCTTTAAGACCTGAATGTTTTTAAAATGGCAGAGTGGAGAGGCAGGGGCTTGGTGGCAACACACAGAGGCTGTCAGAGCAGGGCTTTAACCAGCATTTCCTTCCCTGCTACAGTTTAGACTCAGGCTGTGCTTCTAGGGAATTCCTCTCCAGGAGGCAAAGTCTGCTCTGTGGCCTAATGGGTTACTGAGGAAAATTCCAAACCTTTTTTATCCTTCTTTGAACAAGGAAAGGAAAACAATTGAATGGAAGACAAAATTCCCAGAGGGACAAGGAGTTTTCCTACAAATTCTGTTTCCATGAGATATTTCAAGATATCCTTCGCATACTTGACTCCTAATATCAAAGGACTATTTAAGTTAGAAGGTGAAACAAGGTATATGGACTATTTGGTCCTGATTAGAAACTCTGAAGAAGCAACTGAGGTAGAGACTAACTCATGGTATGATTTTATTTACTGCAGATTCTGTGGCGAAGGTGACAGAGAGCAGAGAGAGGAAACATGAAAGAAGCCCTTTTGCTTGCCACAACATTGATGTGGCATCCCCATCATCTTGTGACATGATGCAGGAACGAACAAGATGAGGCTGGGATTATAGTCTGTTAATGCCCCTCACATTCCTGGTGAATCCCTACCAGTTTCGTAGGCCCTCATGCAGTCAGGAATGACTCCTGATCAGGTCATTAGGGAGATATTTCAAGCAAGAATAGAATAATTTTGAGAATGGTTTATCTCCTTTCCCGCCTGTGGTCAGGTAACATCCCTGTGGCAGCCATTTCAGTTGTCTATGTGGAAAAGCAACGTGCAGAAAGTAATTTAATGTAATGGATTGTTTAGCTTTCTTTTAATTAAATGTAGCAGCTGGAAACAAGGAGAAGACAGCTCTGTATCAGCAAGCAGGTCTCTAATTGCAGGCATCCTCCACAGACCCTACTTAGTGTGCTGCACTTTCAGCCCAAGTTGAACACCCAATACTATTGAATACCCCAAAACCTTATAAGTTTTTCTACCTTTCATGAAATATTTCAATGAGTTGATTTGTTTCCTTTTGCTATTTCTCTCTCTCCCCAAAACTCAAACTGCTGATGATAAATATGTGTCAAAGCAGCTCAACCAGCTCCAGAAATAATCTCCCAGAGTAGCCCAGCAGCCACACAAGGGAGGATAGTGGGAAGCTGTCCTTTTCAAATGACCGACTGAGGAACTCCAACTATTTATTCTCACGAAACGATTCTGGCTTTTTGAAGATGACTGAATTGCTGGGCCTTTCAGCTGAGCTCCTTTCAAGTGAGAACAAAAGGCTGCTTGTCAAGTGTATCAATACAATTGTGACTCCCATGGTCATTGCGGGTGTGATGTTGTCAGGCACATTCCTGGAAGCAATAGTGACTTCAAAGCATTTAAATGGCATCGTTTGCTCCATAATTTTGAAATGGATGGCTTTGGGAAGCACATCAGCTGGAAGAACTGGGGGTTTTTCAGTGTAAAAAGGTCAACATTCCACTGGTTTACAAGGGCAGGCTAACCAGGGTGTTAAAAGTGCTTATTTTCCCTATGGCATTTCCAGGGAGAAGCCCAGAGTGACAGCTCAGATGGAAATACTCACATGGCAGATGACTAAAGGCAGGTGACATAAATCCACCCCGTGCCTTGCTCTAATCATTTCCTTTTTACCACTCACACTCCCTTCTTTCCTCCTCATTTCAGAAGGGTTTTATGTGTAAACAGACATGGAATAACTTTTGTGAGGTTTCCCTCAAAAAGCTTGGTACAAGGAGGTCAGTGTAGGAAAGATACGTTCTCCTGGCTTGCCCCTCACCCTGGCTGATTGCCCAGTGCCCAAGGCCATGGGCAAGAAGCCCAGTAGGTCACATTAGAGCCCACCTGAGTGTAGGTCATAGTCTCTGTTCCTGGAGAACAGCTTGCACTCCTCCTCCTGCTTGGATCCCCATGAATTTCCTGCTGGCTGTGCACAAGGCTAAAGACAGGTTTGGAAGCAACATCTGTACTCGATGGGAAGCTGGGCCAAGACTCTGAGAGTTTGCCAAGCAACCCTTTGTCTATGGTGCATAAATCTACACCTCTTGCAAAGGGAGAAGAGCAAGGAAGGAAAGGCAGTGCCAACTTGCAGATTTGTAAAAGAGGCTTTTAAGCTCTCTAGAGGGGTAACTTGCAACTGCTAAATATACTTCAGGAGAAATACAGCTAAATCATTTTTTTCCTCAGCCTCACTACAACTCTTTATGTTTTTCCTCTTGAGAGGGGACAGCAATGCAGCATCATCAGGGAAAAGGCTGGGAAGAACAGTGGGTTTGGTCTATTTGCTGTTAACTCCACCACGTGCCTCATCAAGGCTTTTTACAGTTCTCCTGTCTCGATCCATAGGGAAAAAAAATTGAGAGAGAAAGACATGGAAAAGGAAAAATGAAGGGTTTCTGTGTTTGCAGGAGAAGATATTTTGACAAAATGGGTGATGGTGACGAAGAAAAGGAGAGAAGAGGCAAGTGTTAAATGAGTTTGTGTTCCTGGCTGCTGAGTAGCCCCAGGAGGTTCCCAGCAAGGCTGCCGCTTTTTTATTGGAGTTTTGTGCCTGAGTTACAAACCCTTTAAATGAGCCTAGATCATTAGGGAAGCTTGGCTGATCACTGATGAAAAAATATAACAATTAAAACAAAGGGCTGGAAGAAGGAAGCAGAGGGAGAAGGAGCTGGGGGTGAGCAATTTTAATACTTAATAACAAATACTAATAATGGTGCTGAGTTGGGGACTAATTAAAAGTTTCTAAAAAGAGAGAGGAAGAGAGTGAGATTAATCTGGAGTGTTTTGTCTGGCAGCTTCTGTGAGTGCCTGAAAAGCTACCTTGGCAAGGAGGATGGGACAGAACACTGGGAGCCAAGCAAAGCTTTGGAGAGAGATGGATCTGAGCCATCGTGGACCCCAGCTCCACCTACTCTTCTGAGCTCAGTGTTTTGGTGTCTGCCCCATATTTCAGGACTACCAACGGTCATTCTCCCACATGGAGCAAAGGGACTGGGGAAAAGGAGCAAAGGAGGGAGTTTGAAGGGTGGAGAGAGCAAAATTCTTCTGTGAAGAAGGGACTGCTTTGGGCAAAGAGACCTGGGTGGCAGCAGCATAGATCTGAGAATTGTGCGTGTAGTGACACCCATAGCCATGGTAGGAGCCAAGGAAACAGGACCCAGGAAGGACCACAGGTGGCAACAACTCAGGAAGCCACTGCCATAGAGTTTTCCAGGGGTTGGAAGAGCATTCAGAGGAAGAACTGCTGTACACTTTCCCTCTTGCTCTGCTGCTCTCAGCTGATGTCAGGACATGATGGCAGATGAGATGGGTTTCTTTGACTGTTCCTCTACCATTCCTTCTATCCATGCTGTGTCTGAGTACACCTTTTCCCCCACAGAGATAAATGCTCTCAGAAGCAGCAGTCTCACAGGTCTGCCTCCAGCTGTGCCTCCAGCTGTGTCCTGAGGTCTGGGGGTGGTAAAGGCTGAAATAACCAGAGCACCAACTATTGCCTTTCCCTCACCAGTTCAGCAGCTGCCTGAGGGACAGTTCAGCCTGGAGATACATCTTTTGTCGGTAATTTCAACTAAACTCTTGTAGGCACCACAACTGCCATCTCCAATGTTTCATCCTTGTGGATAAAGGACCTGGCTGTGGGGAATGCCAGCCTCAGACACCAAGTTCCTGACAGCATGAGCTCCTTTTTCTTTCTCATCTGTGCAGGAGATTCTAAGTTTTAATTATTATTGCTTTTTGCTGTTCTTTGTCTTAATTAAGTCTGACTTGCTGACTATTTCAACGGAGATGGTGTCTGGGTAACGCCTTCCTGCCTTGAGTTTTGGATTTTGGAAGGAGAGATATGAAGCCCATCATCACTGGATCTGCCAGGCAGCAGAAATGCAATGTCATAGGGACTGGAGGTGCAGTGGGACTGGGCAAAAGATCAACTAAAATGGGACAATCCACCTGGAATGAGCACAGAGCAAGAAAGCCACAGGGATGTGTGCCTGGCAGGTAGAACAGATTTCCCAGAAAATTCCTCTGTATTAGTTTATCTGGGATATGACTTAGAATCACAGAATCATTTAGGTTGGAAAAGACCTGTAAGATCATTGAGTCCAACAGTTAACATCACCATATCCCAAAGGGCCACATCCACACGCCTTTAAAACTCTTCCAGGGATGGTGATCCCATCACCTCCCTGGACAGCCTGTTCCAATGCCTGACAATCCCTTCAGTGAAGAAATGCTTCCTGATGTCCAATCTGAGCCTCCTCTGGCCCAGCCTGAGGCCGTTCCCTCTCCTCCTGTCCCTGTTCCCTGGGAGCAGAGCCTGGCCCGCCCCCACCACCCCCCACCCCCAGCTGCCATCTCCTGTCAGGGACTTGTGCAGAGCCACAGGGTCCCCCCTGAGCCTCCTTTTCTCCAGGTTGAGCCCCTTTCCCAGCTCCCTCAGCTGCTCCTGGCACTCCAGACCCTTCCCCAGCTCCGTTGCCCATCTCTGGATACTCTTTCCCCCGCTTTTTTCTCTGTAAAGCAGCACCAGGTAAATTCAGACCCACGATACAAACACCAGCAGCACTCTCTGATTCCTCAGCCACTCAAAGCCCCCAGTAGCCACAGACAGTTTCCCCATGGCTCTGGTGGGCATCATTTTATCCCCACACAGGAAGAGCTGAGGTGTTTGTGGTGGGCTGTGTGTGATTTGGCTTGAGAACTCTATCCTGGCTCTTGCCACAGCAATGGAGCATCCAGCAGGAGCTTTACTATTCTGCACCAGGGCTCTCTCTGTCTGTAAACACTTCCATTCCAGCAGCCTCTCTCCAGCGTGACAGATTTGCCATGAGGAACCTGGCAGCAAAGGTTTTTCCTCCTCTCTGTCTCCCTCTCTGACAAATGTATAAAATGTATTAGCTTTTCATGTTCTAATTTATGATATAATAAACTCCTCTGTGCCCTGGCCTCATTCAGGGATTGGAAGTGAAGTGTTCCACTTGCCTGCATTGGTGAAATTCTACCAGACCATTGTGGGTGTTAGATGGATGGGGCAAGGGCTGGAATTGCAAGGTAGAAAGGGAAAAATGGGATGTAGAGGATGTGAAGCTTCTGGGGCAGAAAGGGGAAAGGGGAAGTAGAGATAATTTCTGTAATTTTTTTTCTCATTTCACTGGGCATGATGTGTTTCCCTGTGGGATTTACATGGCTCTGCCCCTGGTGCTTGAGGAGCTTCTCTAAGTGACAGAGCCACGTCCATCTTTCAACCTTTGAGGGAGAAACACCATAAATGCATAAATAATGTACTGCAAGAAGGGAATGAGTCTGGTTGGCCTCACTGAGGATGAAAGGATGGGAATGCAGGAGTAGGATGTGGGAAACAAGAAGAATTAAGCTGCAGTGAAGGATTGACTTGACAAGACCAGTTTGAAAAAGAAAAGGAAAGAGGCCCCGTGTCCATCCAGTGTAGGTGTCTGGGCGCACACTTGGCAGCACCTTGGATAGCTGCACCACAAAAACCAGAGCTCTGAGTCAGATCTGCTCATTCTGTCACCACAAATCTGCTTTCCTTCCCAAGCTTTTCCTCTCTTTTGTTTGCAACTCAATCTGGAGGGACCTTCTGACAAGGTACCTTTATCCATCAGGCTGCCAACAACTTAAAAACCTCTCATTTGTCCACTTAATGAAATGGGCACTGCTGGCTTGGCTGTTTTGGTTTTCTTTGCTCTGAATAAATGATTGCCCCCCATGTGTAATTTTTTTCTCAAGTAAACAGATTTGGTCCTGATATTTTATTATTACTACTAGGGAGAGAAGGTGGTATTTTCATAGATGATGGATATACACCCATGATGTGCAGGTAGCTTTACACCACGGAAGGCTGCTGTGATGGACATCCAGAGAGGATAAGAAACCACATAAAAATGGAGGGAAAAGGAAGTCTTCACAGGAAAAACCCCAAAATCAGCAAACCAAAATGGGAGAAAAAAATGAATTAAGTGGGCAGACAATAAAAATGAAGAACGATGGTCTACAAGGGCCCAAAGGGCCCATCCTCATCTTGATCAATTCCAGATCTGTTCAAATCAAGGGATTGAAATAATCCAAATCCCCAGATCAACCGTTTTAAATCTTAAAGCTAAGGCTAAGATCTTTCTGAGTACTTGTAAGATTTTATTGATCTTTGCTTATGCCAGTTCATTGATACATTTGTGGATCTTCGGCACCGAGCAGTAGGTTCAAAGCTGAGCACATCTTTCCACCTGCTGGCTTTTCTGCTCAAGGCAAAGCACGAGGTGTCCAAGCCAGTGCCTGGAATTACAGGAGAAGTCTGTGTCAGCATCTCTGTTAGCAGTGACATCCTTGAGCTTCTGGAAAACCCAGTCTGTGGCAGGAGTCTGCCCCATGCCAAACCCACTGGTGTTACTGTGGTGCAGAAACAGAGAGAAAAGTTCAGGATAGTCAAAGTTGCACCCCTCATCTGCAAGGATAACCTCATCCCTGCTCATTCTCCTTCCCCAGAGGACACAGAATTTCCTAACACTGCACAAGAACTTTAAAAAATGCCCTGCTCTTTTTCTGTTTTTTGGTTATACAAACAGAAAGGTGGCAGAGTTATCACCACCAGACTTTCTGCAGGGAGGAGCCAATCCATCAGTCCCCAGGGACAGGTTTGCTGTAGGATTAACTCAGGTGAAGGACACACAAAGGTGTCTGAAATGTTATGGGATGGATTTGCTAAAGGATTTGCTCAGGCAAGTGATACAGGTTCAGATGTTTAGGGTCCTATTGATGGATTTGCCAGAAAATAAATCTGTATCATTTATACCAAAGACCTCAGGTATAACAGTCTTGTAGGTTTTTCTTGGGAGGTACAAAAGTGTAAAAATATATAGGCTATATAAAAACTGTGTAAAACTATAAATAAATACTTGATAACAATTAATGCTGTAGGATTTTTCCAGAAGAGAAACAGTCTCACAGACCAACCCCTGTAAGTGTGTTCTGCATTACCCCAGCACAGGTTGACAAACCAAGATGACTTGTTGCTTATGGAATTTCTTGTGATCATCAAACAAGATGAAAGTCTGGCTTGAGTAATTAAAATGCTAATTGGAAATTCACCATTCATCAGAGGAAATAGCAGTGAGTTCCTTTCTTTTTATTCCTTTTTTTTTTCCTCCAGCATTTTCTCTCTAGTGGTGGCAGATGTTGGGGTTGTGAATTCATTGTCTATCAGAGACACAGCAAAATCCTCTTTCCAAACTAGTTTTCTGTATTTTTGTTGATTGTCTGCTTAAATTAACCTTCTCTAATGAGATGAAAATACGCAGGGTATGCTTGTAATTTACAGGCTGTGAAATTAGTGAGTACAGATATAATACATCCTGGTGGGTGACAGGGACTGCAGAGCTCTGAGAGTGCCCACACAGAGGAGAGAATGGCAATGTATATTTAATGCATGGTTCCCAGTGGTGTGGAGGATTATCCAGGCTGGCTGCTGGCACACAAACACTCAGGACCATTAGGCACAATGGCTGGCTCCTGCCCTCTCCTCTCAGAAAGCCTTTACACCAGGAAAAAGTGAATATAATGTGAATGTAAAGTGCTGCCACATCTCTCAATTTGCATTTAAATTGCAAACCCTTCCCTGTGAGCATGGTGAGGCCCTGGCACAGGGTGCCCAGAGAAGCTGTGGCTGCCCCATCCTGGAAGTGTCCAAGGCCAGGTTGAACGGGGCTTGGAGCAACCTGGGGTATGGGAAGAAGGCTGAAATCCCCAAGAAAAGGTGGATGCCTTCCACTTCAGCTTCAGGATTGGACACGTCTTAAGCTTCAGGATTGGACACGTCTTCCTCACTGCCCACCATGCCCCACGCTGCCAAAGCTCCCACTCGGAATATTTGTATCAGAAAGTCAGACTTCAATATTTTCACTTGACAAGAAGATGGTGTTTGAGTTATTTCTCACTCAGGCATAGATCAATGTGCAAACAAACAAGCAAAGCCTCCTCTCGAGATACCACATCAAGACATCCACTGGCACAAACCAACACAGGCCGAGGGGAGCACAAAGCATCCACATCTGTGTTTGTTCTGCAGACTGGGGAAGGGAGATCAGAGAATTGCAGGGCTGCCAGCTTCCAATATTTTAGGGCTAATTTATGGTAATAGATGTTTGAAACACTCTCAGACCTCAAGACATTAGTACACACCTCAGCTTTCATAAAAAAAGAAAAAAAAAATCATTCTTTGTTTTCATGCTGAGCAGATAATCTGGATATTGTCTGACAGATTCAATTTGAAGTCCCATAACAGAAAGACAAATAAAAAACCTCCGTCCCTGCTACCCTGATGATTTTTCCCTGTGTTTGGGATATTGTGATAATGGATTTGTGCCTGCAAGACCCACTGGGGGTTGAGAGACCCTGGGTTTGTGTATATGCCAAAGATGTTGCACAGAATGGTGAGAGTCTCGAAGAAAATGAGGAGTGCTGAAGTTCTTTCTAACAATATCCGTTGCTTTAAGAGAAGACATTATCATTCTGTGTGAATCTTGTTACACATTAGGCTTTAAAACAGATGTATTTACAGACCTGTATTTTAAATACGTAGAAGAGCAGCACTATGAATTTGAGTTGGGGTTTTTTTGCATTTTTAACATAGTTGTTACAAGGGAAAAAAAATCCTTTTATTTGGGTTCAAGTTCAGATGGGTTCTGGATCAAATGGCCGAAGTTATATCCTGAAATTTGTGTAGATTCACATCATTCATATCTGTGTCTGTATTTATTAGGTGAAGTGAAACAAAACACATAAAAAAGGTGAACAAACAAATGCACAAGCAAAACTAAAGCCAGATCCCTGAGCCTGCTGCTGAATCTGGAATGAGTGCAGATCTAGGCAGAAAATTCTAATCTACCCTCTCATTCCCCCTAATTGTCATTTTTGTAGGATGTGTTTCTAACATATGCCAATTATTTGTGTTTTTATAAACACGGTCCTTGCCCAGAGGTGAACAAAAAAGAAGAAAGACAAGGAAAGGATGGCTCTGCATTACAATTTCCCTGGCAGCAAAGGCACATTGAGAGCATCCCACCCTTCTCCAGCCAGTTGTTCCCTTTTTCCACACTGCTTCTCCTGCAGATGTGTCACTGCAGTTCTGTGTAGGGACTCAAGTGAATCAGTTTGTAAAGATTTCTTTTCAGTGTGGTCCAGTGTCAGCCCAGCCCTCAGGGCAGTTCCCTCCGTAGGTCTGGAGTAGGAAATGGAGCTGCAATGCAGGGAAGGACAGCCAGGGTGGGAAACTGATGAAGTGGTTTTGCCCCTGAGAATTATGCTGTGGTGGGGTGGGAGAATGTGGCCCAGAAGGAATATGGGTTCACTTCTTCAGAATTGTGAATAAAATAAAAGAAATCTACAAATTTCAGCCATGATTTAGTATTTTTTTCCTTTTCTCTGATTTTTAACTAATACAGGCATTAATGAAGTTGCTTATCCTTTTTTTCTGAGGAGGAGGAAAGGAGTCAGCTTTCCTTTAGAACCTTCACCTGTGGCAGAAATCTTGATGGAGGAGGCAGAGGACTGATACCACTGCTAAATAATCATATTGCTCAGGTGGTGTAAACTGGTTTAATTCTGACAATGTCACAGTAATTGGCATGAGGTGTGAATCAGGTTGCATTCAACCTGAGAATGGTATCAGGGAAAATGTTCTAGTATGAGGTGAACATCAAGGAGGGAAAAGGAAATCAGAGGAAGGTACAAAATAGAGTTACTTTACCCTTAATATCAGTGTTCATGTCCTACAAAATTACTACAAGAAACAGAATGACATGGAGCTGCATGAAACAGGTCTGCGTGTCCCAGGGAAAATATCCAGACAGAAACTTGAAAGTCTTGAGTTTTTGCAAAGCTGCATTCTGGTTAGGGCAGTAGAAACATTTTTGTGGAGTTTTCTTTTGTCCTTTTTGTCCTTTTTGGCCGTTTTGGCATTTTAGCTTAGTTTTAATTCTTGGGCTATAAGAAAACTTGTTTCAATCTGGGGAAAAAATAAAAGAAAAATTAAAAATTATGTATCAATTCTCTTTAAAAAAACAGAAAGGGATTTATTAAAACTGATTCTTTCCTGCAAACGGCTCTGATTTCCAAGAAATGGACTTTTCCAAGGAATAATAGGTTTATTGAAAGTACTCAGGCAGCTCTTGTGCTGTCACTGGTGTGGGTGCAGCTCTGTTTTCAAGGCAGTGCCCCTTCAGTGTTCTGAAGAGCTCTGCTCTCTGTGGAGACAAGAACCCTCCCTGGGCCCACCCCAGCCCCAGCCTTGAGAGTCAGTGCATGCTTTGTGTGGCTCCCCTTTCACAGGGCTCTGCCTCTATTCTACCTCCTTCTTTCATTCTCCTGGTGCACTGTAAAGGTCACTCTTCCTGAAAGGAGATATTTGTTCTTTGTGTTCAAGGTTGACAAAAAAAAAGTGTAACCCTTGCATATTACAGAGGGTTTAGGAGGCATTAATGGACTCTCACTGTAAAGTTCCTTGGGCATGGATTCCTCTTATTTTTGCTGTCAAAACGTGGCCAGGAATGCTCACACCTCCCTGCAGGAGGAGATGGGACTGGGGCTTTCTTTTCTGACAATGATCCTGTTGCTCTTACTGTGCTTGGGGTTGGGGATTCTGCTGTAAAGCAACAGCATCTGTCCATGTTGCGCTTGCACTAAAGGGTTTGCAGAAGGTGCTTTCCTTGGTCCCACACTGAATTCCCTCGAGCCCTCGGAGTTCAGGTTGTATTACATGGCTACTGTAAATTGGATAACAGCTGATCAATAGACACTTGTCCTGAAGATGAATGACCCTGGATCAGGTACAGCACCTCTGAGGAGAGGAACCTGAAAAGCTGAATTTGAGGTGTGAAATGAAGTAAGATAAATAAGGATGGGCAGTTTGCGTTGGCACTTTATTGTGTTGCCAATAACTACTGAGTCCTGCTTTGCAGACAGACTGTGGGGCAGTTCATAGTGACCAGAGGTGGGGACAAAAGGGCCTGGAAGATGCAATTATTGGGTTGGAGGAACTGGAAAGCCACATGTCTCGAGCTTGGGACTTGAATCAAGCTTAAATTGGTGAATACACACTATACCAAACCTGTACCAAACCTCTTTGGGAGTGGGGATGAATATTTGGACTGCAAGGCCTGAGCACAGAGCTCTGCCACTTAAATGACACAACTTACCTTGTTAGTTAAATTACAGCAGGATCTAAATTTCCACATGGGTTAGCCACTTCAGAGGAATATTTTGCAAAGTTGCTTGTCAATGCATGAAATCATGAATACAGTAGACTGAGTTTCCACCCAGCCTGATCAGTCTTGAGTTTAAATAATAATATTTCATCTTACTTAATGAACTGTCAGCCATCTCCTGAGGGAGACACTTTAATGAGTGCCGAATCATGCCCAGTGCTTATTTATCTAAGTCAGGAGCATAGATCTGATAACGATTTTTTTTCATCTCCATGTCGGAGTCGTGTATCTGTCAGGCCACTTCCTGATCCAGACAAAGGTAATTTGTATAAGAAAGGAGGAACAGACTGGATGGTCACAGAGTTTCAGCCTTCACAGGCAGGAAACTTCAGCTTCTTACCAAAGCAGGCTGGATGTCAACTCAGAGGTGCTGAAAGGAAGAAAAACGTGGAGGAGCTGAAAAGGAATGAAAGGGTGGAGACCAGGGCTTGGACTCCAACTCAAGTCAGTGGGAAGAGCTCATAGGGACTGGGCAAATGTTTCGGTAACTACAAAAAATTAGTTAATCAGTGATCTAGGTCCTCATGCTGGTTAACAAAGCAAGAAGTTCAGAGAGGAAAGAAAATGCTTTCAACTAGCAGGCCTGAAATTCAGTGGCTGTATCATACCATGTAGAGAAAAACTACAGGAGAAAGTGAGGGAGCTGGAACTGAAAAATACAGGCTTGGTGTAATTGATAACACAGAAACCAGGATTCTGGCATGTACTTAGATCAAGGAAGAAACACAAGAAACATTCAAGCTGCTTCACTTCAGATATTATTAAAAAGTCTAATTAAAACAATTAGTCTCCCCTGGAACCACGCACAGGCAGTGGCAAGTCCATATTTCTCTCTGTTGCCTACAAAGGGAGCCAGAGCAGAGTAGCTTTCAACCAAAAGAGTAAAATTAGGGCAACATTTTGGTGGAGGAACATCCCCAGTGCCTCAGATAGTAACTGAGCCCAGCTGAAGCATGCGAGTGACCTTCAGCAAAGCTCAGTGATGGTGCAGAGAGCAGCAAGGGTTTCTCCACCAGCACTGCTCATGTGCAGCGTAAACAGTGTTAATATGGAATGGGAAAGGCATGACAGGTCTCCCTGTGTGAAGCCTGTCTTTCAAAACCTCTCTGAAAACATTAGGATAACTTCTGAAAATGCAATTTCCTGACAGTTCTGTCATGTGTGACACTTGTAGCTCTTCTACAAAAGGAAACATTGTATGGAATAAAGATAAATTATTCTCTAGGCTGGAAGCTGATTGTAGCTAAAGCAGTGCCTATTGAGCCATAGGAAAAGGGATTTCCAGGGACCTGGAGAGAGGCCACCTGGGCTGTGCCCCAAGACAGGACCTGTCATTGCCAAGGCAGGACATCTTCCCTCTGCTCTGGGGGTCATCCAGTCACATCCATTCTTCCACCCATGAATCTCTGCTGTTGGGTTTTTACCAGACCTGATTGGGCAAAAGAGCAGGTCGGAATTCAGTGTTCTCTTTACTCTGAGGAGGAAGAATTGAGTGAGACCCTGAGTCCCTTTGGACCAGAATGATTCATGGCTGCAACTTTCGTCAGGTGATATCCCAAACTCACACGCTGCTGAAGACAAAGCATGAGCATGAGTGGAAGGGTCATGATATCTGTCATGGAAGTGATGATGCCAGCTCAGTGTCAGTGTTTATTTTCTTGCTTTCTTCCAAAGGCACAAAATCAGTGTCTCAAATTTTCCCCCCTTCCAGCTCCAAAATCCATTTACTAAGAAATCACTTCTTTCCTTCTTTTTGGTTTTCCTTTTTTTTTTTTTTCCCCCCCTCTTTTTTTCTTTTTCCTTAATGTGTTGTAAGGACTAAGAACTTTCTGGACAATTTTCCCTATTCTTCACTGTCTTGGTTTGAAAGACAGGTGTCAGACAAGAAAGGCAGGAGCCTCCCCTGAAATGGAAAATGCAACCCCCTTCCCTCCGAATTATTATAAATTTGAAAATAAGGGGCTATCAGGCAAAGATATGAGGGATAGGAATAACAGTTCTTTACTAATAAATATATATGTATAACAACACAAACAAACAGCAATAGCTGTGGCAGTCACAGCAAACAGCAGCCCAAACCCAGCGCCGGCCTCGGGCGCTTTCCCCTGGCTGCAGTTCCTGCGGGGCGGCTCCCGGTGAGCAGGGAGGGTGCGATGGTTCCCCCGCGGCTGCAGGGGGCGCTCCGCAGCGAGCTCGGGCAGCACCGGCAATGGCGACGCGGGGTCCCGGGCAGGGATGGGTGAGAAAACCTCACAAAACCCCTGTACGTCTGGCTGGATCCTCAGGAACAGCAGGCTGGAACGGCAGGGGCGAGCGCAGATCTCGGGTGGCAGTGAGAGGTATCAAACTGCGGAGCTGTGGCAGGGAAACCCGGCAGGTCTCTCAGTCGGCAGAGCGTAGGAGCTCCGTTTCCAGACGGGACAAGGAGAAGAGCAGGCTTAGGAACCCCGGGGTTTGCCCGCAGAAAGCAAAACAGCCAAAGAAGCAGGAACCCGCAGTGTGACCGAGACGTCCACTCCGAAGGCAGGCAGCTTCCAGACTAAACTCTGAGCACCCAGGCAGCCCCCCGGGTGTCCCAACCCCCAGGTGACAAAAGGGTGGCCAGTCCTACCCCGCCTCTGTGGCCAGGTCTTTTGTTTCTTTTAAGTATCCAGCGGTTTGTCCCCTAGCAACTAGTATGGGTAAAATTCTTTAAGAGAAAAAACAGGCTAAAATCCTAAACCCCAACATTATCCACCCCGAATTTTTCCATACTAACATGTTACATCAAACTTAACTTTTTTTAACTATATACACACATGCATTACCATAATTATATACATATGTACATGCAGATATGATACAAGTACAATGCTGTGGGCAGTTCACCCTAAAACAAGGTCCCCTTGCGGTACACATCGGGTCTCTCCATCCTTCTGCATCACCCACCAGGTGCAACCTGGTCCCTGAGCGAAGACCACCCCACGGATAGGTTGATCTTTGCTCGAGGCAGAATTGACCCAAACAGTTTTTCCAAGCATACCTCTCATGTGCACCACTGGAACCTTATCCCCATCTGTTGTTTGTAGCAGTTCAGATTGAGCAGGGCCTGCTCGGTTGGTAGATCTTCGGGTGTTAACTAACCAGGTGGCTTTTGCTAGATGCTGTTCCCAGTTTTTGAAAGTTCCCCACCCAATGCTTTCAAGGTGGTTTTAAGCAATCCATTACACCTCTCAACCTTCCCAGCCGCTGGTGCATGGTAAGGGATGTGGTACAATGCCATGTTCCCTAGCCCAGGTGTTGATAAGGCTGTTCTTGAAATGAGTCCCATTGTCAGATTCAATTCTCTCAGGGGTACCATGTCTCCACAGGACTTGCTTTTCAAGGCCCAGGATGGTGTTACGGGCTGTAGCATGAGGCACAGGGTGGGTCTCCAGGTCAATCTCCCCTTATCTCTGAGCGGTAAGTAGAATAGGCCTATCAGCAACACCACCCACTGTACAATATCATTAGCATTTAGGGAAGATGTGAATCCTTCAAAAACTGGTGGAGTGGACCCAAAGAGATGGGTTAAGGGTTGGGAGAAAGATTCCCCTGGTGTCATCTCCTCACAGTAGGTCCCATTATTAAAGTAACCCCAAAAGCATACAGTTAGTGTGTGATAGCCCTGTATCCATGTGCTCACATTCGGGAGGAAGTTAAAAACCCATGAATTCCTCACCTTATCAACCCATAATGCAAACTGGATAATAGCAACAGTGACCTTAGTCAGAGGACCCATGTTTAGAAAAGGAGTTGCAAAAGGGAGAAATACAGCCACGACCACATGCCACCCGAACCAGGGCAAACTGGACCACATAGTGCTGCCTAGCAAGGTTTCTATATTCAGCACACAGAACTGAGTTATCCAAGAACTGTTATTCCTTTTCCAGCCCTTTCTCTCAATGCCCTCAGGCCCCACGTTGGGCGCCAAGATCTGTCTCGGTTAGAAAGACAGGTGTCAGACAAGAAAGGCAGGAGCCTCCCCTGAAATGGAAAATGCAACCCCCTTCCCTCCGAATTATTATAAATCTGAAAATAAGGGGCTTTCAGGCAAAGATATAAGGGATAGGAATAACAGTTCTTTACTAATAAATATATATGTATAACAACACAAACAAACAGCAATAGCTGTGGCAGTCACAGCAAACAGCAGCACAAACCCAGTGCAGCCCCTCTCGGCCTCAGGCCCTTTCCCCTGGGTGCAGTTCCTCGGGGGCGGCTCCCGCTGAGCAGGGCGGGTGCGATGGTTCCCCCGCGGCTGCAGGGGGCGCTCCGCAGCAAGCTCGGGCAGCACCGGCAATGGCGGCGCAGGGGCCCGGGCAGGGATGGATGAGAAAACCTCACAAAACCCCTGTACGTCTGGCTGGATCCTCAGGAACAGCAGGCTGGAACGGCAGGGGCGAGCGCAGATCTCGGGTGGCAGTGAGAGGTATCAAACTGCGGAGCTGTGGCAGGGAAACCCGGCAGGTCTCTCAGTCGGCAGAGCGTAGGAGCTCCGTTTCCGGACGGGACAAGGAGGAGAGCAGGCTTAGGAATCCCGGGGTTTGCCCGCAGAAAGCAAAACAGCCAAAGAAGCAGAAACCCGCAGTGGTGACCAAGAGTCCACACCGAAGGCAGGCAGCTTCCAGACTAAACGCTGAGCACACCAGGCAGCCCCCCGGGTGTCCCAACCCCCAGGTGACAAAAGGGTGGCCAGTCCCACCCCGCCTCTGTGGCCAGGTCTTTTGTTTCTTTTAAGTATCCAGCGGTTTGTCCCCTAGCAACTAGTATGGGTAAAATTCTTTAAGAGAAAAAACAGGCTAAAATCCTAAACCCCAACATTCACTTATCAGTTGTTTGCATAGTTGAGAAACACTCAATATGGGCAAACAGAGGATTGTGACTAGTAATAAGTACATTTGCTGTCTCAAAAGCAATAATTTTCAAAAGTTGAGAAAAACTACAAGCAAAATTGATTAGAAGAGAAACTGTAGGCAGGGAAAATGTTGATTGCAAATTGGTGATTCTGTAAGAGGAGTTTTATTAGAGTGCCAAAACCCCAAACACCACAATTTCATATGAAATAAGAAGACAACATTAGCCAGAATCCATGCCTTGCTCTGTTACAAAGCAAAAGAAGGATGGAAAATCTACATCCATATACAAGGATTACACCCAAAAATTCAAGATGGGAAATGGAAAACTTGCACCAAGAGCCTTTGAGGAATTAGCTGAACTTCCTCTTGGTCTGCTGACTTTAGTCTCTGATAAACCTCACAGCATGATAGGTAACTGTGTGAACATTATATAGTAACATTTTTTTTAAAAGGCCAGAAGTTTGTAGCTGTGTAATAGGTAACATGTTATCAGTCAGATCAAATAATGGGGCCACATAATCTGATGTGAATTGATAAAGAATCAAAGGCTAGAAATGGAAACCAATTTTGTCAACGTGATTTTGTAGAAAAATACCTTTTCAAAGAGAATTAGTTTTATTCTTTGAGACTGAGGTTTTGATTGATAAAAGTGTGGATGAACATAACAGATCGGCTTTTGTTGAAGCAATTCCCAGGCCCCTGACTCTTTATGGTGCTAATTTCATTTGAGATTAAGAGCATTTACACATCTGAAACCAGATGACTGCAGGTCTTATGGACACCGGCTAAACTGGAAAAACAAATAGACAAACAAACAAACCACAACAAGAGTATTTCTGAGGTTTTACACAGATCTCAGTACCAGAACTGCTCTTTTTATACATTTTTCATGAATGATTTGTAAAGTATTTTAAAACACTTTAATGGGGGAAGTTTTCTTTTGTCCTTTTTGGCCATTTTGGAAGGAAGGGTGACTTGGTGTTGGAGTTCTTTACAGGCACTTGCACAGGGAGAAGATCCTGGGTACTGAAATGCTCTTCTGCCTGGAAAAGGCATAAGGAGAATCAATGGCTGGAAGCTGAAGGCAGTAAATCCAATTTAAAAAACTAGGAGATTTCCTTTTCTTAGTTACTTATTCACTGATTTGCTTATTTAAATAGTCAGGGTGCTTAGAGTAAACTATTATGGGAAGATGTAGGATCTTGATCACAGTGTGTTGGTGGTGGGGGAAGTTTGCAAAGGCCAGAAGTCAATCACCATAACCTCCTCTGGTTGTCAGCTGAGGGAAACAGACTCCTCCAGCTCACACAAGCCAAATTTCTGCTTTTCATAATGCGAAGAGAATTTTTTCCTCTCCCTTGACTACAAGGGGAGCTTCACTCAGCTGAGTGGTAGGTGGGGGCTGCCATCCAACCCCTTCTCCCAAATGATGGAAGTTTGGAGTCAGGATAAGGGGATGGCCTCTCTTGGGGTTTTCCAGGTTAGTGAAGAGTATCTCAGGGAATGGGTTTGTCAATAGAGCTGCTCACAGAGGACCTGCCACAAATGGCAAAGAAGAGGACGGAACAGGGTGAAGAGAGAGAAAACATAAGCCTGCTAAAACCTAAAATGACCAGAAATAAATCTGACCTCCCTTGAGCCCAATATGAAGCTTGAATTGTGTATTCCACGCTGCCACCAAGACAGGCTTGGGAGGGTCACTTCTTCCTTTGTACCTGGGCCCAAGGCAGCACTGTTTGGGTACAGATTAAATGAAAAATGAAACAGAGAGAAGAAGGGTTCTCTTCCTTCTTGGCCCTAAATAGTCTGCATCCAACGCAAGACAGAGCTGGAAAAATTGTGTCCATCCAGTGCCTGCTGCCACGTTGGGGCAAATGCCAATGACTGGCTGCTGGGAATGGCCTGTCTCCTTGTTCCCTGGCTGCACTCCTGCCTTCCTCACTGAATGGCATTAATCATGTCAGCCTCCCTTTCTACAAGAGTGGCTGGTTTAATGGGAAACTTCATCCAGCATCAATATCCTAAGGGGAGGAGGAAATGAAGAGAAGAGGAAAGTGTGTAGCAGGGAGGTAGCTGATTGGGAAAGCAGTCACTGCCTGTTCCAGAGTGTGGATTGGAGAAGGACAAGGCAGGGAGCAGAGACTGGATTTTCTTTGAAAGTCCAGAGGCAGCAGGGATGTCAGTTGGATCTGCAGTGATGGAGCTCAGAGAGGTCTCTGGAAATCAGAGAGGATGGAGGCTGGTGTGGAATGGCTGAGATCCAGAGGTACTTGCCAGGAAAGGTGGGGGGAAAGCTGGAGCACAAATGATGCATTTGAGCCCAAAGCACTGGGCTTGAAAGTGACTGAGGAAGAGGCAAAGAGTGCTCCTGGAAGGGGGTCAGGTCAGGGGTGTGCAGGAGAGTGAACCAGCCCGAGGACATCTGAAGGAACAGCTCTTGTCAGAGGCAACTGCTGGTGCTCATCATGGCAATCCCTTCATGTGTTTTCTACAACTCCTCAAACTTTTCCATGCTTTGTGGCAGCATTCCTGCCTAGAACCACAGGGCTGCACCTGTTCCCATCTTTGCTCTGAGGTGTGTCTGGGTGTCACCTAACTGTGGGATCTCCAGGAGCTGGAATTCCTAAGTTGGGATGTTCTTGTGCATTTCTGTGCCCATGGGAGTGCAGGTTGCTCAGGGAGGGTGATTTAGCCCAGAGTTCACAATCAGCTTGGCCTGCTTCTCCTGCTTCCTTCCTCCTTCCTCCTCCCTCCTGTCTGTTTTCCTGTCTGTTCCTCTGCTCCTCTGACAGCTGCTTATTACAAACATTGCTTTGTAACCCACAGTGTGACTGACAGGGTTCTCAATGGACCTGAGAAGATGAGCTCCATCCTTTCACCCTGGCTTCCACAATGTGTCTGAGCTCCTCCATCTATTTTGTGTTTTCTCACCCATTTCCCCAGCTGTGATGAAAAACACATTTACTACTCAGTGTATACAGAGAACAAGCTCCCTGCAGTCTTCTCTTGGGATGCTTCCTCTGAAAGAGAAGCCCCTAATGATGGGTGGTACTATGAATAAGGTGATCATCTTAGCCTATAAAAACACTTTTCTTTTGGAGAAATCAAGCCCCAAAAACCTGGCAGGATTTCACACAGCAGAAGGAAATGAGGTATAGATAGTGTAGGCAGCATGAGGAAACGTTCCATGTATGTGATGAACTGAACCTGTGGAATTTATTGTCACAGGATATTACTGAAATGAATAATTTAGGGGGAATCAAAGAGTTTGCAACCTCATTGAGAGCTGTGTCCAGACAAAACATTATGCAGGTTGAAATTTATAATGACTAAATCTGTACAACATAATCTAATTATCAGACAGGGTTAGGCAAAAATGACCTCCCATGGGAAGAAATGCACAATTAAATGTGTTAGATCTGAGCTGTTGAACAGGTATTCTAAACCTTCTTCTGAACCACCCAGCACTGAATTTTTTATCAGAATTGCAGTAGCAGATCAGACAACCTTTGCATTTCTCTTCTCCCCATTATTCTGTGATCTTTTAAAACAAAATATTTTATTCCCTTTCATATGGGCGTTTTGGCAAATGATATCTCAGAGGTCTCAGAAATCTGATTTCACACACTTGTAAAAATACAGCCTCAAACAGACTCTCTGTCTAGTAGTGTGTAGGTAGCTGATCAACCTGCTACATGATTGTTTTGTTCAATCTTGGCTTCCAAGAAATGTATTTCCTCAGTATAAATTTTGTGGGCACCATTCGTTTGCTTTGGTGTACACAGTGATCCACTGGAGGTGGAAAAAAATTCCTAGATAGATCGGATGGATCTCCCCTTCTCCCCTTCTCCCCTTCTCCCTTTCTCCTCTTTTCCCCTTCTCCCCTTCTCCCTTTCTCCTCTTTTCCCCTTCTCCCCTTCTCCCTTTCTCCCATTTTTGGAGGATATTATGCTCACCGCTATTGCCATGAAGAGGTTTTTTGGTGTAAGGAAGTCTCCCTGATCTCCAGTTTCTCTGTCATTCAGCCCCACAATCACTAAGTCCTTGGTAATGCTGATGTTTTCACTAAAGCTGGTTTCCAACCTGCTTCCTGCCTCTGAGCCATGACATGACAGACAGAGCATGAGAGAAACCCTCATGAGTGTCTTGCAGCACTGAGCATTGTGACCCCAAATTTGGGAGTCCCTTGTCTCAGGTATCAATCAGAGCACACATCCCAGTCACTCCCCTCTCCCTGGGGATTAGAGGTGTATCCCATCCTACCAGCACGGCACTGTGGAGTCTGACTTTGTTTTGCCGTTCATGTGACTCTGCTCCAACAGAATATGCACCCAGAAGACACCAGAAATGCCCTGCCACTGAGAAAAACATCATTCTCCCAGGAATAACATGACCTTCCTCTTCTCTGTGTGTCATTCCACACCAGAATGACGTGTCGGCTGGAGCAGCAGGGAGACGCACTCTGGAGGAGATCCTGACATGTTTGCAATCAGTGCCAGGAGCAGAGGGCCTGGGGCTGACCCTCTGCCTGCTGCCCTGCGCTCCGAGCACTCCCACCAACACCACTGATTGCAAACCCTGCCTGTTCTCTGCAGCAGCACAGGGCCCAGGTGTTGGTTTTTTTTAAGGTGTATTCTGGACTCTGCTGCAGGCTGTGAACTGGCATCAGCAGAAGGACTGAAAAGCAATGAAGTGCTGCTCTTCACTTAGAGATGTCATTTTCCTCCACATAACCTCCCTCCCAAGGATCCTGGCCTGCCTGGTCCTGGCTGCTCAATACGTGCGGTGCTGCAGCTGGGCTTCAGGGGGAAGGGGGAGCATTCAGAGATCCCCAAAGCATCACTCATTGGCACCCCCACGATGCTCTGATGGGTGGCCACAGGAAAAGGGGGATCACCACAGCCACTTTCCACGCTTTCCTCCCTAATTATTTCTCCCTACAGACCTGTTCCTCACCTCCAATGCCCAGACATGCATGGGGGTAGGATGCAAGAAAAGGGATGCAGACCTGTGAGCAAGGGACATGGGGTGTCCCTCCCAGCACCCCAGTCCCACTGTCTGAATCCCATGCTGACCCCACAGGCTCAACAGATCTAAGAACAGCCATGTCTGAAACGCCTCGGGAGATGCAAGAGGGATGTGCCACAAAAGAGGGGTGCAGAGCCAGCTCTGTCTCCCCCCTCAAATGTACGAGGCTTGACCATCTGCCCCTGAATTTCAGAGGTTGGGAAAGCAAAGTTAACCTGCCAGGATGGCTCTTTTGGGAGCCGTGGAGGGGATGTGGCTCTTCTCAGACCTTATTTCCCAGCAGAGGCAGCTCCAGGTGTGAGCAGAGCAGGCACTGCCTGTGACAGCAGGCTGCTCACAGCAAGGACGTGCCCGTGGTCCTGCAGAGCAGCTCAGCTGTGCCAGAGCCAGGCTGGTTGTGCTGGCGAGGGGACGCTGGGCATCTGTGAGTGCCACAGCCACACAGGAACCAGGCTGAGTCCTCACACAGTGCTCCTCACTCCCACCTTTCCCTGCTCACCTTCTGTGCAGCAAAAAATCTTCTAATTCTGATCTCAGGTGTGATTACTGAGTTCCAAAAAACTTTTTGGTACTGGCTTTACTCCTAATATATTCTGCAAGAGCAGCATCAGCACTATTAGGATTTTTAGTCTAATTACCAGAGGTGCGTGTAGATACAGTTCATGTCTCCAGAAGGGTGTTAATAATACCTCTGAGTGACGAGAAACAACACAAATGCTGCTCCATTCCAAGGAATAGGAGGGAAAAGACAAACCTGTGCATAACCTTAAAAAGTACTACAGGACAGTACTGGGAAGGAGAATTTTCCTCTGGAGGTGAGTGGTATTCTCTTTAGTGCAGGTAGGGAAATTGAGGCACGGAGCTGCCAAAGCTGGCTCAGCCTCCCCTCAGCAGCACCGAGGATCAGAGTGGTCTGTCCTGACCCTGGAGCTGCTCACCAGGTGCTGCTGCCCTTCCCTCCTGACTGTCACACCTTGTAACTCGCTCTCTGTGCTGCCTGGGCAGGGAGCTGCAGGATCACCAGGATAATGAGCTGTTGTAGACACTCCAGCTGATGGCTTTGAAGTGAGTGGAGCATGCTGAGCCATAAGTGACCATGGAGGTGTGCTGAACACACACTCCCTCGTTTTCTGAAAGGTGGGATATAGATTCTTGTCTAAGGTCCATCACACAGAGTAACTGAATGAATGAATGAATGGCCCTTAACTCCTCCTTTCAGTCATTTTCTGGTTGCTTGGCACAAACACAGCTTTTCCCACATTTGCTGTGTGAGATGGCTACAACTGCTATGTTTGGGGGTTTGTTTGTGAGTAAAGATCCCCAGGATCTCAGCTGATCTGTGTCAGCCAGGGAGAATTTTCAGCAAGTCAGAGGGAGACAACCTTGTTCCCACGGAGCTAGCCTGCTGCCTGGGTATGAACATATTTCCATCTCTTTTTGCAGGGGTTAATTTCACAGTATTAACTACAGAATTAACTAGGTTGGAAAAGACCTTTGAGATCTTCGAGTCCAACTTATATTTCTTCCCACTGCTTCCTAGCATTTTGAACCAGGGATCACTTTGAACCAGGACAGGTTCAGAGGAGTCATTCAGGTGAAAAGCAGAGACATCTCTGTGGATGGGATGCCTCTGGATAGTAGAGGCAGTACTGCAGTTGTGTAAGTAAAGAATAGATATTAGAAATTAAAGTCAGCAGACCAAAAGGGATTTCAGCTAGTTCTTCAAAGGGTCTTGGTGTAAGTTTTCCATTTCCCACCTTGAATTTTGATATGTAATCCTTGTCTATGGATAGAAATTTTCCATTGTTTTTTTTCTTTTGAAACAGAGCAAGGCTTGGATTCCAGCTAAACTTGTGTTCTTATTTCATATGGAATTGTAGTGTTTAGATTTTGACTTTCTAATAAACTTTTTTTGCAGAATCACCAATTTGCAATCAGCATTTTCTCTGCCTACAATTTCTTTTCTAATCAATTTTGCTTATAATCTTTCTCAACTTTTGAAAATTATTGCTGTTGAAACAGCAAATATACTTATTATTCAGTTACAATCCTCCGTTTGCCCACACTGAGTGTTTCTCATCTTCCTGCAGTGTTATTTTGCTGGATCCTGTCACATTCACACAACCTTCCTTCCTAACAACATTATTTTAAAATTCAGAGCCCTATCATTCTTGGTATTATTTTTAACAACCAAGTGGATCAACTTTCATGATGGTGACAATTTTTATGTTTCCGTTTGCCTCTGAGGTCAATTTACTTTCAATGTTTTCCAAACAAATCACTTGGGTTGTTTAAAAACTTGCTCTCGTGAAGTCATTTTGTAAAGAGTTTCAAAACTTTGGCATATCTTCAGGAATCAGATTTTCTTTGAAACAAAATTACCAGAGCTCTGTTAGAAATAGAAATTCTGACTCTCGTCCAAATCTAATTCTACCTGTGTATGAAAAAAAGAATGAAAAATGAGGGAAATTATTTTTTAAAAAAATTATTCATGAAAGTAAATGCAAAATTGAAGAGGAAAGGAAAAACCAACTTGTAAGAAATTCTGTAAATATTTAAAGGCAAATAGCAACAACCACAACAGTAGAAGTGAAAGTCGTATCTATTGAACACAATCCAAAAAAAGGGGTTAATAAGGGAGTGTGGGAACAAACTTGTGAACAAAATGTTCAGAGTATTTATAAAATATTAGAGAAGAATGTGGAAAAAACAATATAAGGACCGGACAGTGGCTGTGGGAAAGCACACAGTGATGCCAGAAGCAGTGGAGCAAATGGAAATGCAACCCCCAGGCTGTGGAGGGGGAAGGACACCCAGTTAATGCCTGTAAGCCTTCGAGTTAAACAAGAAAGGCAACAGCTTACTGGAAATAAAATTACACGGGGAAAAAATCTATGTCAAACATAGAACAAGGTGGCAATTGGTTTATGAGGAGAAAATATCTAAACACAGCCTCAACTACTCAGAAAAAGGGCAGAGAAATCCTGGCGTGAAAACCAAAATCACTCAGTGCAAAAGCTGCAAATGCACAGCAATAACCGGAGAATGTTTACAAATAGCCCTTGGGTGAAAATTAACGGGATCTGCAAGGTTACAATCAAATCAGGCCTTTGGGGAAAGTCCAAACTTTTAGGAAGGCAAAGATGGAGCTGAAAGCTTGGGCAAAAATGGTGAAGTTGTTTTGGCCCACCAGAAACATCTCAGGCAGATGTGGGAAACAGAAGTGAGAGAATTTCTTTGAGGAATGATGGTGTTTCATGGTCAAAAGGGAGTACGGGCAGAATCCCCTTCAGTTCCCCAAAACCTGACAGTTTGCTGCAACCATATCAGGGTAAAGGAGAGCTCATGGATTTGGGAGTTCTGGCATCAGAAATAAACCTAGAAACAGAGACTGCTCTCTGCATAAATGCTCTGACAGGGAAAGGAGCTGTCCTCATCCTCTGAGCTGAGCTGTGAGTGGTTATTGCTGTGAGTGGTTCAGACAAACAGAAAAGGCCCAAAGATTGGCTGAAATGCCACTAGTGGAAGGTCTGTCCCGGTGGGAAGCCGCTGTGTCCAGCAGGACAGTGGTTTTGCTGGGTCTCTGCTCAGAAAACGGCATACTATTTCTTAGCTGTCACTGCAGGACAGGGAGGGCAGTGACTGCCCTCAGCCTCTTCAAAACCACTGGGTTAGAGTGAAATGGGTCCCTCAGGTGAGAGCTGCAATGGTTGGGAGGGGAACACTCCACTCCTGCCTGTACTGGCCAAGAGCACAACCTCCTGGGACAGTCCAGCTTTGGGCTCAGTTCCTTCAAAACACCTGGCATTAGCCAAGCAGCGATGCCAGGCTGAAAACACAGGATTAGCTTCAGGGGAATTAAGTGATCTTTAGTCTGCCAATGGGGAGTCAGCAAAAGGGAATATTATTTGCCCCAGGTGCCAAAGTGAGTTTATAGCAAAGGCACAATAAGGCAGTCCTGGGTCTTGCCCTTACCCAGACACCAAGTGGAACTTTTCTAACTTAAACCTCTTAATTGTCCTGAAGGGTCTTGGTTTCCAACCTCATCTCCCAGCTGGAGCCAGTTTAGGAGGTGGCACAAGAGGATTGGTTAAGAGAAATTCTTAAACTCTCTAGCCTTCTATAGAGGGATGAGGGTGTGATTGTTTTGGGAAGAGGCTGTTTGTTCCTGATGTTCCATTCTGATTTTTACCAGGAGGACTGGAACTATTTGGCCTTTCCAGGTGGAAGACACAGCATGTGAATAACGTATGGAAAGATTTAAGAGTATGGAAGTGCCTAGTTCAGGTATTGTTGCCAGGATGTCAGGGGAGGCTTTAAAATGAAGCATAGTGAAATAAGGAGGTGGGATATGGTAACTTCTTTGTGCTCCCTTTTCCTATCCCGAGGCTTCCCACTAAGTGATGACTTTGTATAATTAAAATGAACAAAGTAAGTGGCAGCAATCCATCTTCACAATCACAGCATTTTCTCCTTCCCTTTGTTGAAGTGCTTTGTTCATCTCAAATTGGTTAAAAAAAAAAAGGAAAGAAAATAATAAAAAATACAGAAATAGAAGTTGAATGGGTGCCTGCAGGGGCTGTATTTTTAGCAGCTCATCAGTTTGCAGAGAAGCTCAGAGGTTGCAGATTCTAATTGCCAACCTGGAATGTGGAAAGCAGGACAACTGGAAGAGTGTTTGTGTTGGGCAGAGCATGATGATTTCAAAGCAGGGAAGGAAGAGGTAATTGGCACCTTTGCTATGTCCAAAATGTGGTGGGACACTGTGTGGTGCGGCCATCTGGACAGAGTTTGGGGCATGAGAGCCTGGTGAAAGGCTCTTGTGGAATCCAACTGCAGGAGGGATTTTGCCTCTTCCCTGGCTGGAGCTGTGAATGTTTATGCGGCCACCCCAGGGAGGCTGGATTGGGATATTTGCAGATGGAGCGTGTGAGATCCAACTGAGATTCTGGCTGGGAGGAGGAAGTGAGCTAGTAGAAAATGACAGAACAGATCTCTAACAGAAGGTAGAAAAGAGGGTGATCCCTGAGCACAGATCCAGGAGCCAGGACTCTAAAGAGGGATGAGGTTTGAGCTGCTATAGCCTTAAAGCATTAACTAGATTCAGTTCAGCCCTGGGCTTATGCCCAGCAATGTCCATCTGCAGAAGATTGCCGTGAGAGGGGGTGATTGACTTGCTCTCTTGGTGGCCTTTCCCAGCAGAACCAGGATCCCTCTGTGGGATTCCAAAGTCTTGCCCAGGGTAGAGGAGGAGGTGCTCAGTCTATCCTTGCTGACATGGACCTGGTTGCTGTCCTCCCCCGTTCTGCTGCACACCCTCAAAATTGGCTGTCATTATTTGCAGCTCTAGGTCCTGAAATGGATGTCCTAGAAGTGCTGAGTGTACTGACAACTCAGCTGATGACTGTGGGATGCAGGAGCTCATGGCTTGGAGTACAGGAGAAAGGCTGCCTTGTGTTTGTGTGGTGGAGGAGCTTGGCAGGTTTTTGGCTTGCTTTCCTGATAGACTATTTTCATCTCCCCTGTCCTACTTCCTTCCACACAGGCCTCATTTTCCCCCAGGGACTATAACTAAACTCCTGTCTATAATTCCAATTGGTTCATCAGCTCTTTGGAGCATTTCCAGGCACACAGCAGAAGAGGATCGCGTGGGTGGCCCATCTGATGCCATGTACATAAAAAATGAGCTATGTACAGACTGGACTGTGCTAAACAGGTCTTGCTATGGCTGCAGATATGCTGTCAGGACTTTGTCACCTACTTTGTCACAGGCAGATAAATAACACTAAAAAATACACCTTCCTCTGCATGGAAGACCCAATCCTAACACAATCAAAGCCAGAAATGTTTGACTGAAAGAGCATCATTACCCATTAGCATGGGTGAATGCTAATTTGCTGAGGTAGTGGGTTAGGGGCAGAGAAGTAGGACAGATATATCAAAAAACATGGGTAAAACCATATGTAAGCAGTGCTGCAAGAACAGGACTTGAGGGGGAAATGGAAACAAGCATGGCCATGGCTGATTGCAAATCACATCTGATGTGCAGAATGCTGAGTGGAGCTGGTAAGGTCATCCTTCCATATGTATGAGCTGGCTCAGCTCCTTGCTGGTAACCCCCCAAACTGGATGCTCCAGATCTCCCTCTCCCTGACCCTTGGAATGCTGTACAAAAGGAGCGCCTTGAGGCAGCTTGCAGAGCTCAGCAGCATGGGGGACACACTTGATCCCTGTGAGGGGATAATGCAGCCCCTCCAGCCCATATCAGCACCCTTTTTCCTCCCAGCAAAGCTGTGGGAGCACAACCTTGACACAGGCCTTTGGGATGCTCCCGATATGGATTAGTCACGCTGCCGTGGCTCAGCTGCCTGCAGGGCTGTCACTTTGTTCTTCTTCAAGGAAGAGCCAGTGGGCTGAGGAGGCTCCAGTTCCATCTGCCAGCAAAACCCGTAGCAGGGAAAGAGCAACAGCAAAGGGGGGGGGGGGGGGGGGGGGGGCGTGCTGGAAGGGGAGAGCAGTGGATTCCCTCGATAATTAGGATTGCAGCATCATCACTTATGCAAACAGGGGAAAGAAGGAGGCTTTTTGCAGCAGGGTCAGTGGAGGAGAGAACAGAAAGATGGAGCTATTCTCCATGAAAGAAAATACCTGGCCTGAACAAAGGGTGTGTGGTCACCTACATACTTTTCTCCTGTCCAGAAAAGGCAAAATCAGGAGCCCTTCAGTGTTGCAAGGCATAAGAATCCTGGCAGAAGGGCACCAGCCAAGTTCCGTGCAAGTTACTCTTATCAGGGCCTGAGGAATGTAAGAAGTGCTAAATTGGGAAAGAAGACGTTGGAAGAAAGAATAACAAGGCAGCAAGAAAGCAGATAAGGAGGGACTGTACCATCCTGGACTAGAACCAATCAGGACCCCTGAGGGGTGCATGCAGGGCACGTGGACAATGCGGAGGGTCCAACCGGGTCAGGCGTGATCGTGTGAATGACAGTTACAGAAATGCATAAGAATGGAGAAATGTAAACAATAAATAGATTCCTGCACAATCATATTGATTTGTTGTCCAGGGGTCCCGTACTCCTGCACTTCAGGACAAGCAATCCCTGGTTGGAGTTTGGCTGCTGTCCTGTGTTGCACACTCATGCAAACTAACCCAAGGAGCCTTGGGCAAAAGCAAGCAAATTTTATGTCTGGTTATTCCTCAATCCCTCCCCATGTCACAGGGGTGTGTTTCTGTCCCAGCATTTTGACAGGCTCATGTCCATCCCTCAACTTCCCCATTTGCTCAGAGGGCTCTGGTTTGGTGGGAATGCAGGGAGTAAAGCTGGGTACAGCTAAGCCCTGCTGGGATTCACAGCCTGAGCTGTCCCCAGGCTGCAGAGCAGTTTCTCTTTCCCCTTATTTCCTGGAGGAGGTAGCTCTGTCACCCTTAGTGGGAAGAGGATTGAACAACATTGTCATCCTACACCACCACCATCTTCCTGTGTCTGACACCAGCACAGATGTGTTTGCATTCACTGTTTTCCACTTGTGCTCGTTCAGCTTGGCAGGACAGCTGCCTTCATGCTACAGAGCAGGAATTCAAAGGAAAGCTGCTCTGCAGCCCAGCTGTGGCTGCCCTCTCCCTCTCCCTCCACACTGCTGGGCTGCCATGCAATGTGGCAGTATGCCTTTTCAAATTGGAAATGTGTGATTCATTGCTTCCTTGCCAGGAGGTAGAATGGGACAGACCTTGAAAAAGCCTGTGGTGACTCTTAGGGGTGTCCTGTATAGAGCCAGGAGTTGGAGTCTATGGTCCTTGTGGGTCTTTTCCAACTGAGGATATTCTATGATAAGCCAGTGATATGAAAGCAGCAGCAAATTGTCACCTTCTGCCTGTCTTTCCACTGCTTAGTAGGTAGAGTATTGTGTAAAATGGTCCTGCAAGAGGGCTTTAATACCAGAGAGACAATGAGGGGATCCTGATGATGCCTCATCCTTGCACATCCCAGGCTTACACCAGTAGCTAATCTTATCTTACATGTTGATGTCCAAGTTTGGACTGTCAGCAGTGTCTTGACAGACATGAACCAAGCTGTTCTATTTCCAAAATGCAATAAACCTCAAAAGAATAGCACAGTCCTGGCTGCCTTGGGACTGCTGTCTCTGTATGAGTGCGGGATATGTTGTTAGGGTTGGACTTCAGCAGGAGATCCATGGCTCTGACTGCTCACACTGGAGACAGAGACACCTCTGTGAGGTTCCCAAGCCTGTGTGAACTATAGGGATAATGGGAAGTTTTGGACTTCAGATGCTGCTCAAGGCAGCATTGTGGACATCTCCAACAAATCCAGAAAATTCCTTTTCTCAGGATGTACCTTGGCTGTATCCTAATAGAATCACACATGTCTGCTTTAGAAGAGCATGAAATTTTTCCAGCTCTGCCTTATTGTCAGTTGAACAGCCTAATCAAAAAACATTGTCTTGTTTGCAGGCTTGGCAGGTTTTAATGATGGGCAAAGCTAAACAAACAAGTGGAAGAGGAAGGCACGGCAAAATCAGTACTGCCAACTAACTAACAGGGGATCTCATCAGGACTCATACATCTCCAGCAATTTCTCAAGCTCAGTGGAGTCCTGCCTGCGGAATGAGGAATATTTCCTCATCCCAGACCAACTAAGTCATACCAAATCACTTTTTTTTTACTCCCCCCCCCAACACAGATAGGCAGATACATTAATGATCTCTCTGCCCTCCTCCTTTTGTTGCTGGCAAAGAAGGATCAGCTGTCTTCTTGCTGTTCCCAAAAGTGGAGTCTGATTGGACTGACATGAGGGCAGGAAAACCTTGGATAATGCTGAACCCATAGCTAAGCTTCATGTGCCACCAAATGGCACAGCTGAACCAGGAATCTGGGCACTGGAACAGCCTGAGCTATTTTTCTTCTCAGGCAGAATGAGAAATTTGTGCAAATTATGGTTCCTCTACTCCAGGCTAGGCTGATTCAGTTGTATCAGCCAGTGGCTGATTTAGGCTTATTCCAGTCTTGGGCAAATTCAAGTGTGAGTTGGGAAATGCATCTGAGCAGGAAAATAGTTCCTCTGGCAACACTCCTGGAGGCACCAAAACTTAATGTTTCTCCTTTAGTGTGGTGCAACAAAGCCCATTAAGGCTGGATGGATTCTGCTCACACTAGAGACTTTTCCTACAAATGAGGAATTCATGGGAGGGCCATGTTTGTAGCAAATGAGTGTTTGTGGGTTGCTCCCTGCCTCCTGCCACCCATCCCAGCAACAGGAGAATCCCACATGAGCATTCTGCTTCTTGATGAGAGCAGCTTTTTGGGGAAGGCAAAGCTGATGGTTGCCTTGACTTCCATGATTTGGGAAGGGCCGTTACCTGAATACATGGTGGAAAAGGTGCATTTATGTAAACATTAAAAAGTGAAGTCTGTGGAGTCCAGGGCAATCTGTCTTTTAAATCTGGCTTTTATAGCATTATTATGTGAGACAGCCTCGTAAAAAGCTCTCTATAGGTGCCATTATCTCGCGTTGTGGCTTCGGCGGGTGAGCTGGAGAAGCTGTGAGCTTGTGCAACAGCACATGTTGGAGTGAGTTATGGGGTGTCAGGGGCCCCGTGTTAACGATCCTGCAACCCATTCAGCTCCTTTAAGGTTAATCAACTCAGCATTTGTGTCAGGTGTAATGTCTAATTAAAATGATGAAAGAGGTGCGAATGCCTCCTGGCAGAGGAGGGAAATGGCACAAAGAGGCAGCATCAGTGCCATATTGGTTTGGAAAAATCAATAAGAGGAGCTCATTTTATCCCAGTGTATCTCTGTGTTTGCCATTCAGTGGCTCGTTTGGAAAAGAGTCAACTGGCTGCCCGGGAGCCTGGAAACGGTGGTGTTTGGAAACACTTAAAGACAACACTGGTGGGAAAAGGAGAGGGACATGTAATCGGTTAGGGATGGGAGACTGGGTCAGTGTCCTCACATCTGACAGGACGAGAGGAAACAGCCTCAAGCTGTGCCAGGGGAGGCTCAGGTGGGACATCAGGAGGAATTTCTTCATGGAAAGGGTGGTCAGGCATTGCAAGGAGCTGCTCAGGGAGGTTTGGAGTCCCCATCCCTGGAGGTGCCCAAGGAATACCCAGATGTGGCACTCAGTGCTCTGGGCTGGGTGACAAGGGTTGGACTCAGTGATCTTGGAGGCCTTTTCCAACCTGAATGATTCTGTGAGGGCAGCCTGGACCATGGGAGACTCCGTGGAGACTCACTGATGGAGATGGAAAGGATGGGCAAGCAAAAAGGAAAAGGAAAGGACGACGAATCCAGGGGGTAGAAAACCAAGAAGGTCTGGGCTGGAAAATGCAGCTCTTCTGAAGAAGACATAGAGCACCAACTGGATGGAATGGGGGGAGGAAAAAAGAAAATAATTTTCGGCATTTCTGCATTCCCATGAATTCCAGCTAGGTTATTTACTCTTAAACTGTCCCTTAAACTTCCTATCTGTTATGAGAAGCTTAAAAATGGAAAAACTAAGAAGTCTGAATGCAATTTTCACTCTGTCGATATTTCCGTTGAGGAAGGGCAACTCTCAGACCAACTGAAACACTGAATAGAGGTTTGTGAGCTTTTTTTTTCCCCTCCTATATTCTCAGTGGTTTGAAAATTTGGGGGTCAGAGAGAATGACATGGATGCTGTCTTTAGATTTCTTCTCTTAAGGAGTAACTCTATAGGGCATTGTAAAAAATAGTTTAAATTTCCCTGGAAATAATTTTTAATGTGTTGTAGCCATTTTTCAGGATGTAACAAGTCTTCCATTGTTAGTTGGCAGCCAGCTGGACAGACATCCATCCAAAGAGCTGTACAAAATGTGTGAAAGCTGGGGCTAAATCAATAACTTTCCATCCATGCAGTTACACTTCTCTGCAAATATAAACATTTGCTCATTATCACCACTCACAGTTTCATCTTCCCTGAATTTTTAATGAAAAGGAATGATAATTTATTCACTAGCTTTTTTTAAAGAAAAATGATATCTTTGCCTAATGATTTTACTCCTTCTGGTTTCGTTAGAAGCTTCCTTAGTCTATGTTGGTTTTCAGGTGCACTGAAAATACCTGCAGTGAAATATCCACCTGATAGAAGAAGCACAGCCAATGCCAGAACAGTAAAGAAAGACACACTCTTCTAGGGGGCAATTTAGGCCCTGCAGGGGCTGAACTTCCCTCTGGACAGTCTCCTCTCCCCATCTTCAATGGATTCAGCTACAACACTGCACTTCCAGGTTTCTTGCTTGACAGAGTTGGGATAAGTACAGGCCTGGAGGACATCTAAGAAGCAGCACTCAGCTGATTTGTATCACAGTTCTCACCTTGCTTTTCAATGTCCCATACTAAGAATTCAACTTTCCTCCTCCTTTCCCCTACCCCAAGAAAAAGGCCTGTGATGATGCTAGGATGATACATTTACATGCTCTGGAATCTCAGATTGGGCAGGAAATGTTCTGGGATTACCCTGATTTAGGACCTTTAAGTACACTGTGCAATGACAGCATCTCGACCTGAAAGCTCTTTAAGGAGAAATTAATTTATGCCTGACAGTGATTAAAGGAGAGAGGAGATGGAAATTAGCAAATCCATCTCTATTGCTGAGATCCCATTATGATTATAAGGAGAGGGGAAAATCAGCATTATGGGTGTCAGCTGCAATCTGGTGCATTCATTTAGCAGCCCATCCTACCTGGGAATTGTCCTCAAATGGATGGATATACCTGTCACACTGGCTTGGCCTGAGATGAATCAATTGTCTCCATGGTGGAACAGAGACGGAAACCACTTGGCAGGATAATAACTCCCATCTGGAGCTTAATGCAAGGACCTGAAGCAAGGCCCATCAGATAAAACCTGGTGGGAAAGCTTGTGGATCCTGTAGACCTCTTGCACAAAGATGTCAGAAATGACATGGTCACAGAAATGGAGCTGCTTTATTGTGGCCAGGCAAGATGGCCAAGGGACCATTTGGATATTGAAATATGATCCAGACATTAAATGAAACTGCCCATCCTTTGACAGGCAGAGTAACACATTTTTCTTCTATTCCAAGATGGATTACAGCAGCTGCAATGCAAGTTAGCAAGCAGCAAGAGAATTTGCCTACAAACAAAAGTTGGACAAAATTTCTAATGCTTAAAGCTTTCAACCCAGTTTGGAGTGTGAATGTTTCATCAAAGAATTCTCTAGAACACTGGAGAAGAAAAAAATACTATTTCTCTCAATTATATGAAAATTGTCCTACTGTAGATATTTCAATGTTTACACAAAAGTGATCTTGGTTCTTTTTCCCAAGGCTGGTGGTAACCAGAACCATCATGTTTGAAATGGTTTGAAATTCCTTTGAAAGAGTCAAGATTCTTCTCTGTTGTTTTTAAAAACAAGAAATTATTTTAATTTCTTTCTTTTTGGTGGGAATTAAACTGAATTTTGAACACTAAACAGATATTGCAAAGCTTTAGGCAAAGAGAGAACATGATATACAAAACAAAGTAGATTTTTTTTTAGTTGGAGATGTCTGATATTGTGTTGAATAAGAGGGTGGCTCATTCCTGCCACTATTATCTGATGCCTTAGGTTTTAACTTTCATATTTTTCAAATCCTGTACTGCCTGGTGTGTAACTCTGAAGTGTCTTGTAGCTTGTTAATTTCTGCTCTCTCGTGCTAGGTAGACATAACAAAGCCTCTCCAGGCCTGCTCTCCGAGGACACTCAGACCATCCTAAGCCCAAAAGGTATAAAGCAAAACCTTCTGAAAGGGGGTCAAGCCTGGGGAAATTACATCATTAACTGAAGCTTTAATTGGAGAATTAACCCTGATATGCAAATGAACCAAACTTTTAAAAGTGTGAAGAAGTCGTGACCTGTCGTCCATCTTGGGGTCCATCTTGGCAGTAGCCTCTGGCTCCCAAGGACTTACCTTTGAAGGCCTTTCAAATAAATACCTGTCTTTATTCCCTTATTCTTGTCTAATCTCTGTTTTTAGGTGGCCTCTCAAGGCATCAGATCCATCCCACACCTACAGATTTCACAGCTCTTTTCCTTGCAAAATTTACTTGAGCTGTGAAAACACCAGGAAGTGCAAGGAAAATCTTTTTGGGAAGGGCTACAAGACCCCTTGCTCATCATCTGCTTGCACTGGTTTGTGGTCACTGTTACTGCTGCTTGCTTGTACTTTGTGGACCCTGATTCCCAGCTGGGAACAGGAATCTTGTTAGAAAGAACTGGTTAATAAAGTAACAAAGGTCTCTGACCTCTTCAGCAGTTTCATACACCTATAAATATTTCTCTCAGCTCCAGAAGGAACAAAGTATCAATATCTAATGTGGTGTAATATACTTCAGTGGATATAACACACCCAATATTCAAAGGGCTATCCCTCGCTCAAGTGTCAAAACGCCTGGTTAAAGCATTTTCTTCCGTCCCCTCTTAAGCTTCACATTTTGGAAAGATGCCTCAGCACATCTCCAACAATGATTTATCCTCCTGCTCTATTCAAGGAAATAAAGTGACTTCAGCCTCCTTGTTTAACAAAATAAAATAAAATCAGACACAAATCCAACCTGGCAGGATAAAAAAATATATGTACATATAAAGAGAGAAGTTCTGCTTTAGAGGAAGAATATGAAATTATATTGTAAATTAAATTACAGGAAGGGAGAATAATATGAACTGAAAAAAAGATTAGATCCAAGGCTGAGTTTCAATCATTGGCTTTCCTGGATTTTACTGGGCCCATGAGTCTGGCTCAACTGCCCTCAGACAGACACAAGGGTCTGGTTAATTCATCTCTTCCTTCTTCTGTAATAAATAAGACTGACAAAGAGGAGCAAAAAAACAGGAGGAGGAGAAACCTGCTTCAAATTGAAGCCTGGTAGAGCTCGAGGGTAATTACACCATTCATGGGAGGGATGTGAGGGTGTTTGCCTGGAGACACCCTTAGAAGCTGGGTTGTGGGGAAGGGGATGCTGAAGTACTCTGAGCTAGGTGGGAGGAAAGGGAGAAGAAGCATATTAACTATCTAGACAAGGTAATTAATATGGAATTGAGAGGGAAGGGGCTGAGCAAATTAGCAGTCTGTGGAGGAAGATTAACCAGCTGCAGTTACAAAGGAGGGAACAGTTGAATAGGCAGGTACTAAACCTATAAGGAAGGGCCAGGGTGAGGCTTCTGCAGCCTTTTGCTCCATCCCCTGCTGTGTGGAGAGGGGACAAGGGACACCTGGCAGGTTGCTGTAGAGAAATGAAGGCATAAGTTTTAGATCTTATTTCTCTTAAATGCATCTTTGATTCAGTTGTACTTAATTTTTTCTACAAAGGGATTCCTATGAATGCTTGATTTGGGAACTTAAAAGAGAGATACCTGCTTTTCAAGGAAGCTGAGCACCTCAGCAGATATCTGCAGAGCTTTGAGCATCTACTCTGTTCTAAAAACCAGCCAAACTCCTTCCTAGGGGAGCTGCCTGAAGAAAAAAGGGGGAAATAAATATATAGTGTTTGTATGTATTCACTGGGATGTGTTCATATCCTAGAAAGAGATGCAAGGGACAGACTACCTTTTGGCGCTGGCTTCAGGTCATTCCCAGGGTTTATCTGAAGGTACAAAAAGGCCACGGTGCTGGTCTGAGTCACTGTAAAGATGAGGACATGATGTAATGATGACTCTGTTTAGGTTTTCTTCACAGTGAGGAAGAAATTGACTTTATTTTTTTAATTGTTGCTGTGCTGGAGAGCACCCTGTGTTTGTTCCAGAGGGCAGAAACATCTTAGCTGATCCTCACTGGATGAGCCTGGGGCTTCAGCCATGAGACAGGGAGAGTCAATCCAGGTGGGTATCTCTGGAAAGCAGTCCTGATTCCCTTCCATCCCTCTGCTAACAGAGCAGATGGGGGAATTCTTTCCACAGCCTCGATTAGAACCGTTTTGCCTCAGCTATTCTTGAGCCATGTTCTTCATTTTGGTGCTGGATGAAAGCTGATATCTGCCCAGAAATGAAGCCATCCAGTCCCCTGCAGATCCCTTTGTGCTCCTGGCTGGAGGCTGGGCAGCAGCACAATGGGCTTAAGGGGCTGCCGAGGGATGGGAAGAAGAGAGACGCAACTTTTCCCCCAGGGAGGTGTCAGGCAAAGGGGTTGGCATTGTAGCTACATCCAGAAGAATAAAATGAAGGAAATAAATAAAGGAGGCACAGCGCGTCCTACAAACAAGAACATGTGTCTGCATTTATTAACATTTCCAGCGCGGATTTAATTCCCAGCAAAGTGCTCCTGCCTACACGAAGCCCGGGCGTGTTGCAGGAAACCTCTCGTTAAGTTCCGTACAAGCCATCTTTGTAGTGCGTCCTCCAGGGGAATCTTCAAACGGATTCTGTAATTTCACTGATAAATGGCTCTTTTGCAAAACACTATTTACATTCCAGCATCAGAAAGGCTGGCGACTCTTCCTCCCTCCGCCCCTCTCCATCGTCTCCTCCTAGCGCCTTCAGGGATAGAGCTCCCGCCCACTCCAGGGAGGTAATAAAGCATCTGTACGTCCTGTAAGGAAGGAGAAGCTGGATTTTTCCAGGAAGAAATGCAGCTGTGGAAGAACAGCAGCAGTGCCTTAAATGGGATCTCCCTGGATTCTCGCGGAAATAGGGAGACATAGCCAGATTTGTCTCAAAGACTGGTATTAGGATTCTGAGACTGGGGGGGGGGGGGGCGGGATTAACTTGGCAGGTTAACTTGGCATTGCCACAGGTTTTCTGGGTGGCCTCAGGCAAGCCACTTAATCTCTTTGGGGTCCTGTTTCCATCGGCGCTCAAGATGAAGACGGCGACTTTATTTCATTTGTTTGTCCTGCCTATTCTGATTACAGCTCCCTGGGGGCAAGGATTGTCTCTCATTAAACAAAGCTGCCTGTACTTGGGGATCCCAGCTTTGCTCTAGCCTCTGGGCATACAGAACAACAAAACAACATCTGACAACCAGTCTAGACAGGAAAATAATTTGCCAGAGAAATGCAGTTTGGTCAGTACTTCCTTTTTCCTTTAGTGCTTAACTGGGCCTTTTTGCTTTTACTGGTCACATATCTGCTGACCTGCATTTAGGAGAGACAGAGTTTGGGGTGATTTATATCTTTATCCACTTGCCTGGAAAAAGGAATCAAAATCAGATCATGGCAATCCTTCATGTTCTTTTCCTTCCCACCACCGGGTGTTTGTGCAAGGCTGTCAGGGATCAGCCAGGCCCCATGGATATGCTGGATGAGTTGTGACTGAGCTCTCGACAAGAAAAAAGACCCTAACTGTGAACAGAGCAGAAATGTGGACTTCTGTATAATTTTTTCATGACGGACCTCTAGGTTTCTTTGCCAATATTGTCTTTTTGTGTTCCTGTGGTGTCCTGTGGTCAGCACAGCATCAATATACCTGATTTACAGTTAGATTAATTGTGCAGTCTGAGCATGTCTGGAGGTCCCAGTTGGTGCCAGTTTGGAGCACTGGCTGCACACCTGCATCGCCTCCCTGCTGGCTGTTCCTAGGGTCAGGCTCACTTCTGGAATTCACTATAACCAGCACCTTCCCACCAAGCCTTCTAGCTTAAGTTTCAAATCTGCATTTACAGCCATCTGAATTGAGTTCAGGTAAATTTCTGAAAGGAAGGGGAATTAATGCACCAGAAGACATTGGTTGGCTGCTTGCTCCTTTTCCAGAAACAATGATGCCCAAGTCTCCAAAGAGCACAAACCAGGCTCTGCAGATTTCGGCACTGATTTCTATCAGTTCATCCCATGCAGAGTATCTCAATTGTTGCATCTCAGTAAATCCTCGGTTGTTACTGGTTTTAAACCCAGTGAGTGAGGACCACAAACTTTCCCTGCAGCAAAGGAAAATTGCAGATGTAGAAACCCCTGGAGTCTTGAGGAGTCACCACACACCTAGCAGAAAGTTGGTTTCCACAGTCCTTTTCTCTGTCTCTTTGTCTGTCAGTCCTTCCCAAACAACTTTTTCATAAATTAGAATTTCAAGCACATTTTATGCAGTAGGAAAGAGTAATGAAACTACAACTCGATTGGTGAAGCTGGCAGAGAAAAGAGTCTGAAACTGGTGCTGCTCTTGATCTGTGCAGGAGTTCGGCAATTCCCAGCTCTGTCTGCTGCCATTTACTTAAGGAACCTGCTGCCTCCTGCCCCAGCACTGCTTCAAAGCCAAGAGGAACTGGGGCCTCTCTGAGTCACTGGAGGGGAATCTGAGTTACCAGGCTACAGGACAAAAAGGAAGCCTGGCTTTCTCCCTGATGCCTCTGGAAAAACTTACTTATTTGATGGATCACAAGGACATTTAAAACCCCCACCAGGATTTATGCCTGGATACAGGAGCTTCTGCCTTTTTCCTAAGTGCTCAGCACCCAAATGAGGGCTCAGTATGTGGGTTAAATGTTCCTCACAAGAAGATCCCATTACACCAAGGCATCACACCGCGTGTTGTTTCAAGTTCCCAACAGAAGGCTGTCCAATGGACTTTGTGAGGCCAGCAAATCACACCTGACTGCAGAGAAACAAGTGCAAAGAAGGAATTCAACCTTTTTCTTCCAAAACAAGAATGTTCAGCCCAGTTGTGTCTTGTGAAATATGATGGAAATGTTCAGCTTTAGTTCCAGGGCAAGGAAACATCAGGTGTTTGGCAACCTGAAAGAAGCTGTGAAATTGAATTTGTGTTCTTTAAACTACTTTACTCAACAGACTGGAGGGGAGGAAAGCAAGCAGGATCCTGGGCTGGCACCGGGGAGAGCTTTGAGCTGACAGGGGAAGGATGGGACTGTGCAACTTCGCTACCACTGTGCCAGCTCTGCTCTGTCAGAGCCTGGCCTGGACAGGCAAAGAGAAACCTTCTCTTTCCCTTCGCTTTTCCTTCTCATTCCCTTCTCTTTCTCTTCTGTCAGTCTCAGTTTGTTGCTTCCCCAACCAAACTGGAGGGATGTGTTAGCCATGAATGAACTCAGGACAGCTGTGCTATTTCATTTTCAGGTCAACCACTTGTCTCTGGGGGAAGAGGAGTGGGGGGTCGTCCTGGCAAGAGGCAGAGCCTGATCATTATCTGTTAATAGGGAAGTCAATTAAAAGCCTGCCATTGCAGAATGCTTTCTGATGACTCTAATTAGCCAATAATTGTGTTATCTCGTTCAGTGGTGCGATATGGTCCAAGGCTCCACAAAATGAGGTGGGGCTGGGCAGGCTTGGGGAGCCCTTCAAGCAGTGGCTATTCCTTCCAAATTTTGTTTTTCCTGAAAGGCCACCAACCAGTGCAAGATCTTTTTGAGACTGGAGGGAGTTGTTTCCTTGCAGCTTGGAGTAAAGCTCTAGAGGGAACTGGGATTCAAATCCACCTCCACGACTTCCCAGCACACATGGCTCCCAGCACCATGTACTACCTGTTCTCATTCCCACTCCTGGAAGCGAATTCCTCCCAGATATTTTACAGGAAACCTTGACTACTGTGGTGGCCTGGGCTCCACTGGTTTGCTGAAGTCCCTTTCTTAGTGCTAAATCATTAAACTGTGAGCAAAACACCTCTGAAATCTACTCAGAGTAGTAGTAATAATAGTACTTATAATAACAGCAGTGACACCACCTTGGTCTCCTGTGGTAACTTAGAGTGGATAATTTCAAAACCTTCAATAAGTGTTAAGAAATTCTTAAAATGCACTCTGGGACTGGTAGGAATGGTTCTTCCCTTGCAGGTGGAGAGGTAGAAGGAAGAAGCATTTACCAGGCAGGAGTTGGGATGCAGGAGATGTGGCATCCTAGAGCGAAACATTATTGGTATCACATTTGCCAAGTCCTCCATACTGGAGTTTTATAAGGTGAATTTTTATCCCACTATTGCAAAAGCAAGTGCATTCCTGAGGAATATCCCTCACTGTGGGTACCTGGCTGGTGCTGCACACACTCTCAGAGTGAGATTGCACAAGAGCAGGGCTGGGCTGCAGCATCAGGGGGAAGAGAGGAAGAAGCAGAGGCATGAGCAGAGGCTGGCCATGATATCTTCCAGTTCCACCTTCCCACAGCCCATCTCTTTCCAGACATTGCTGCACCATTCCCTTCTACTGACCATGTCAACCCTAACTCTGTATCTGTTAAACCTCAGGTAATTGCTTTTAGATGGGTGTAATTAAGAAGCCATTAGTGTAAAGTTTCATTTCAGTTTATGCTTTGGTCTCCATTTGAGCAGAGAAATATGAAATTAAGGTATTAGCTCCTTCCAGAGAGATGAGTCATGAGCTAATAAGTTTCAAGAGCTGTTTCTCAGCTGTAATGATTTTCCTTTTTTTTCCAAATCTTCTCCCAAATCCTTGCTTCTAGATAATTCCTTTTTAAAAGAATAAAAGGGGGAGTATGACTGAGTCAGTGAGGAACTGCTATTAAAACGAGAGACACGAGTATTTGTGTAGAATTTCCCCAAAGCAGCCAGGGATGCACGTGGTGACACAACATGATCAGGGTGGTGTGTCCAGTGTGACGGGGACATCCAACACAACAGGGTCCAGCTGTGCTTTTGGCCAGGAAAGAGGAAAGCAATGAGTGGACAGAGCGCTCAGGGAGACAGCAGGGAAGATGCCTGAACTTCCCAGAGTGGAAGGGAAAGGAGGGATGCGATTTGCCCAGGTGTGTGGTGTGGGAGAGCCCACCCGAGCTGCAGACCCAGGCAGTGCCCAGGGCAGACGATGTCCCGCAGGGACAGAGGTTCCAACCCCAGCATGGGGCTGAGCCAGGGAGGTTTTTTTTCCATTGCTCCCCTCCCAGGCTGAGCCATCAGCCCGTGCCCAGCCCATCCCCGCAGTCTCAAGCCCTTCCGAGCTGAACCAATGCCTCACTTTCCCCACTCCCCATCCCTGCTCTCCCCCGCAGATTATCGTCTACCTGAATGAAGCTGGGGAGCAGCTCCGGCTGCGCCAGGGCAGCCGCCGGGCACACCCAGCTGGCCAGATGTGCCGGCACGCATGGGGAGCAGCCGAGACACCCGGAGGGGCACTTCCCTGCCAGCGGAGCCGCGCTCCAACAGCGCAGTGCTCAGCTCACAGCGGTGGCATTTCCAGAGCTAAATCGGTGACAGTCAGGCGTGTGTGTACAGTTAATCACAGCTTAATTAAACTGCTCAGTCTTTAGTAAAGGGTGCTGCATGAGAGGAAGGGAGAAGGAGAAGAGGTGTCCTTAGTCTGAGGCAGTGAAATGCTTGTGATCATCAATAATGCATAGCAGTAATGTTCCTGTATGAATTGGAAATGCCAAGCAATCAAAGGCCATATGTATTTAGCTTAGATCCACATGATGTCCATGTATTTTTAATAGTGTGGCATCTTTGAAGTGTGTTTATGAAGCAGTGTTCCTCTCCATGGCTGTGGAGGAGAGAAATCGCCCCTGGCTGGCAGGAATGCTCTTCCTCCCCTCCCCAGGCTCTGTGAGGATGAGGACACACCATTGCTGGCAGGAAGGCGTGGAGGAAGGACCACACTAAACCCCACACAGGGATGTTCCTTCTCTCTGTCTAACGATGAAATAGCTTGTTAGAAGATGCTATAAAATCTCTGGTCTAGTGGGGAGCAATGGGTGATTTCTTAATATTCTCTAGAATATGCTTCTCTATGTTAATCTTATGTTGGTTTGATCATTTCCAGCACATCTGTAGGACAGGTCTTGCTCACCTGTTTCCTAGCTGGGAAATAAATGGGAAAATGGGAATCAGAATACAGGACTGGTAACATCCATCTCCAGGTCTGCATCCTGGGCCAGTAGCTGAGGTTACACACTCTGAAATTAGAAAGGGAGGGAGAAAAGGAAAGAAAAAACAAACGCCATACCTGCTTAGCAAGGCTTTTCAAATGTTGGGACAGCTGATGAGGGAAGTGGGAGTCTTTAAATCAATGCTAGAGGCCTGTTTTAATATAATGTGTTCTCATTCAGCTGGGAAGTTTTGCAGTAGTGTCAGCTGATGTCTTTAAAATGAAGACCAGATGCCTGAGGTTTCTTTGAGAGCTGGAAAGTTTGAAATGAAAATGAAATTCACCTGATTCCAGCAGTTCAGTTTGTTTAATTTTTGCTGCTCGTGTGTGTTAGGCTTTCATTTGTAAACACTGCTGGGGAACTACTGACCTTTGCTACATTACCAGCCACACAAGATCATAGTGGGACCCTTTAATATCTCTCGGTGTTTCTGAAAGCATTTCTGCCAGGGTCAAACATCAGAACATGCCACTGGCGATCTCCCCAGGATCCTACTGTTCCTGTGGCACCTCATGGTTCCAGCAGAAACATGGGGTTTATCAAAGCCAGAAAAGCTCCTGCAAATCCCTAGCTCCAGCAGAGATTTTGCAGAACAAAACAAAAATGACCTTGCCATTGTAAAGTATTGGTGGGTGTGCTCTCTCACCTCAGTTAAGTCACTGGGGAGACCTCCCTGTTTTTTTCCAGCTGCCTTAGACTGTGGCCCCCTTGTCCTTCTGAGATAATGGAAAAGGCACAAATGCCTCAGACACTTCCATGGACATGCTCCAGAACCCAACAAAAAATAAAGAAGATGGGAGAGTAGGGTGGGGAAAGGGCAAAGAAGATGTGTTCATACAAAACTAATTCTCCTTCTCTTTTGAGTTGCGAGCCTGCTGAATTTCCTGTTTGGTTATGTAAGAGGAGTCATTGTGCTGGTGTTGAAAGGGCAGCCTTGTACCGAGAGCTGAGCATGCCACTGGAATTTTAAGCAGCCAGGCTGTGCCTGGTGAAGGAGGGAGCAGGGCCCATCCAAAGCCATCCATCCTGCTGCCTTCCCGCTCACATCCCAGCTGAGGTTGAGCACGTGAGCAAGGTCATTCCATGCAGGATCCCTGTCAGCCCAGCCAAAGCCATTGCGCTTCTTCTCCTCTACCTCCCCCTTTCCCTCCTCTCCCTTCCCTCCCCACCCGGGCCCTTCCTCTGAATCTCAAACACCTCGTGCTGCTGGCACTACAGCAAAATTAACTAACAGCCTATAAATTTTACATGAGTTCCTGAGACCAGAGAGAAATTAATTTGATGTTGTCTTTTGATAAAGATGTAGCCCCCTTTCTCTGACTTTAATTTATTGGCTCCCCCCGCCACCACCCTTCACAAACACGTTTTTTTCTTGAAGGTTGCAATTTGGTTCTTGTGATAATAGAAGTGCATAAATAAATAAATAACCCACTTCAAATAACCCCTGGCTTGTAAACAGGAACAGAGAGAATACCATCCGCAGAAGAACAAAAAAAAAAAAAAGAATCGAATCAAATCAAGTCCAATCACAGTTCAGTTGCCTCTGGTTTGGATTAGCTGGGGATATTTTGTTCACAGGCTTTGGTTGCTCCCCAAAAGGCCCTGATTTTCCAGGCACAGCTTAGAGGGAACAAAGTATGAGAAAACCTAGTAATGTCTGGATTCAGAGGCAGAACAAGCTGCACAAGGAATAACCTTAAGGCCATCACCAGGTGGTCATTTTGAGCATAGAAACACTACCTGGGGCTTGATTTCTTTCCTAGAGAGGCAGCAGGAGCTATTAAAATGTGTTGGCATTTAAGGGATTGGGAAGGAGAGTGTGCAGAGAAGGCAGGGAATTGAGGAGTGTGATGAACCACTTTCAATACTTCAGTGGAAGCTCATGTAGGAATTTGTTCCTGAGTCTTCCCCAGTCCCTTTGGCCATTTTGTTAACAGTGTTATTGAAGCCCTTTCAAGCACTGTACAAACAACAGCTGGTACTCTGTATTTTTCCAGCAGTTATCAGCGATAAGAGCTAAAAACATTTTTAAAATATATATTTACAAAAGAAGCTAAAAGAAAAGTGTCAAAGGACAAAATGCACTTCAAATCATTTAGAGTTTGAAAATATATTTGAAAGGTGAATGAAAGGAAAAGAAAGAATTTAAAGAAAAGTGCAACCCCATGTTTAATATGGAGCCCTGCATTTGCTTAATATCTGAAGGTCTCTTCTCAAAATTATTTAACCTCTTCACCTAGTTTTACTTTAAGCTGATTTTTAAAATGAAAATGTTGATGTAAAACAAACAAAAGCTTAATATAAAACACTTAGAAATCTTTTAAGAAAGTTTTGAAATGTTTAAAGATTTTCAAAGTTTCTTAATTTCTTCTGTTCCCTTTATTTTTTTTTTTTTTTTGACCAAACCTCCTCACTAAATTTGATCCCAATTCACTGTGATTTTCAGTTCATTAAAACTAAATGTTTCCTTTAATATTTCTATCATTTTTCAAAGGGTACCCAGCTCATGCCAAGGCCTTCCATGGCAGAGAATCAGCTGCCTCTGTTCTATTCTGCCTCTGCTCTTCAACATTCATCTACCTTCCCCCAACAGATTTTCCTCTTTGCCTCACATTGTTTTTACATGTCATTGATTCAGTAATTTTGCCGCTTTGAGGGTCTCATGTCTTCTGTCCTTACACCTCTCCTTTCTTGTCTCCATGGTGCCCAGATCGTCACTTTATGGCACCAGAACTGAGTCCATAAATCGAAATTTAAGAGTTTTAACCACAGATGGTGGCTGTGGTGATGGACTTTGCTGTCTCCATGGATTCCGTCCAGCTTTGCTTCCTGGAATGGCTGAGGTTTCCATTCCAGAAGCTGACTCCCCCTACACTTACAGACCTTTCCTCTCCTCTATAGACAACAACGTAACTGCTGAAAATAAGATTTTAGATATATATTTTTAGGAGCAGAGTTTAAAGGACACTTTGCAAGGCAAAAAAGATAAGAGCGTGTAACAAACGTGTGGCGTCTGACTCTCTCTTGGAGACTTTGCTTTGATTTTTCTTGAATTGTTTTTTGTCTGAATTTTTAATATAGTGTTAGGCAGCTTGTCACTCTTTATGTATGGAAAACATAATACTCTTTGATGTTCTCAGTTACTGTGTCATGTTTATGTGCTCTGACAGTCTTTGAACCACAGCTCGCTGCAGACAATGGGAAGGGATCCTCAGAGCAGTGGAAGGAAGGATTTTAAAAGAGCGTCATTTCCTAATCCCAGAATGGCAGCGTGTCACCAACATCCACACTGGTGCCCAGTGCCTTCAAAACAAGGGAATATTTGACTGACTAAGCTGCACAACTGAGCCCATGGTATGTGGTATCACTCTGAGTTATGTCAACACTTCAGGGGTTTCACTGAGCATTAGAGCTACTCAGGCATTTCCAACAATTTGATGTAAGGCAAGACAAACTTCTGGAGCTTCACAAAATTATTGTCAATTATTTAAAAAGAAAAGAAAATTCAATGAGATTAAAAATCCATATTTCACCCAAGTGCTGATACAATGACAGGAGCTACTTGTAAAATAAGTACATCCCTTCTGTAACAGCTTTTGTAGGTACCCAAGAACATAAAAGTGACAGGTGGCTGTTGCAAGGAAATTAGGATTGAACACACCCAGACCTATTCCTGCTGAATACTAAATACACACCTGCGATCCCTGGTGATGATGCCCAGAAGCTGTCCCTGTTCATCCTCATCATCACAGTGACACTTACAAGGAGCCACCACTGAGTCGTGTTCTGTGGAATGTGTTATTTAATAATCTTCAGGAGGCAAGAGGCAAAGTGTATTAATTCACACTGGCCTTTCATGAAAAACTACAGCCAGACATTTTATTTAGTCATTTAAATGGGAATGTAAATGATCTCTCTTTGGAGACCCTTTTAGGGTTTGTTTTAAAAGATGCCCAGATTCGGCTCACAGGGAATATATCAAAACACGTATTATGTGGTTGTTTCAGTAATGGCAGTGAACAGACTCCCACCTCTGCAGGCATGGCCCTGCCAGGCTGGATGCCAGGGGCAGGGCGCAGCAGGAGGCATGTGGAGGCAGTGGCACAGGGATGCTGAGCACACAGGGATGCTGAGCACACAGGCTGCTACCCTCGGCATGGGCAGCTGTGTGCTGTGCTTCAGTCATCCTGACAGACAACCCATGTGAGATCTGCCTTCTCCTTATTGTGCATGTGGGACTCTGCACACAGGGCTTTGCCCTTCAGACCATCCCTGGCCCCATGGATTTGGGAGAGATGTGAAAGGTGAGTTTTGTCCTAATCCCCTGCATGGCCAGAAACATTGCTCTTCATCCCCATCCTTGCCATCCCCCTAGGGGTAACCTGCTCTTTACGCCATGGCAAAGAGTCTCCCAGCTCCTGTTCAAAAGTCAATTTGGCAACCTGGCAGGGGGACTAAGCAGTCAATTCCATTTTCTTCCCCTTTTTCTTCTGAGCACAAAACCTAACAGACCCTTTCAGAAAAGACTCCCTTGTCACAGGAAAGGGCTCCTTTGTATGCGAGTTACAGCGTCTATTTTTCAAGATAACCTTTATTTCATGTACTGAGTGTTAGCTTTGCTGGAAAAGAGAAAAGCTGAGATAACTCCTTCACCTGTGGAACATTATTACGCTTTCTGGACAAAAAAGAAGAATGAGTTGTTCTGGTTCATGATAATGGAGGTGGAATGAATCAGGCAGGAGCAGGAGCTGAATTGCACCTCTCTCTCTTTCTCCCCACCTGTCTGTCTTTGCAATCTCACTCTCTTTTCTCTGTCTGTCTTCCTGTCTCCCACACAGAGTGATTTTTCTCTCTCCCTTCTCTCATTACCTCCAAATTCTCTGGTTTTCTTATGCACACTATAACTTCCTCTGCGGCTCATCAGCAAATCTCCTGGCCAACAGCTCTATTATTTGTGCTTTCAGTGGAGGGGGTGCCTGGAGATCTGTCCTGCTGTGCCTGGAGCTGTACCACCAAAGCACAAAGTTCTGACGCTGCACTGAAGAGTTTCCAGGCTAAAAATGTTGTGGTTTGGACTCAGTTGTAAATTGGTCCACGGAACATTTCCCCCTGGGAAAAGGCTGTTCTTCTTTAGGTAATAGGTAAAATTATGAATGCTTCATTAGAGTACTCTAATTCCAATGATATTTCAAAGTCAAAATATTGAATCAATTTGAAAACAGAATGGATTTAAAATTTTTTAGTATTTCAACTTTTTCCTGCTCCATTTCCCACTTGTTTTCACTTCTATATTGGAATCTTAATGTTATTCTCTTACATATCTATATACCATCTAGTATAGCAGTACTAAACTGCATTTCAGTAATATCAAAATGAAGCACTTCAGGAGGTGGTGGCATAACTTCTTGTCTCTATTTAGAGACAAATTGTAGGAGAAAACGCCCTGGAATGAGCATTTCCTCTAAAAGAGAAGGGCTTCGATAATCCCATCTGCCAGTGAGAGAAATGAATACCAGTGGGTGAAAGTGGGGGAAAACAAAACAAAACAAAACTGTTTATTAACCAAAAAAGGGTGCCCACAAGACACAGAAAAGGATTCAATAAATGCTAGATATTGAAATTTCAAAACCTTAACCTCCACACCCCACAGACCGCGTGGCTGGGAGGCAAAAGATGGCGACTGCACCTTGGTCCCAGGGAAGGGGAGGAACAGGAGTTCACGCAGCCTCTCGGGCAGAATAGATGGGAACCTCTTTGGTGTTAGTCTCCTCCTCACAGCAGGCGAAGCTGGAGGGGTTTTGGTGTCCTTTCTTTCGCTGGCTTGGTCTCTCCTGGGGCCCAGACCGTCCGGTGCAGCCCCCGCAGGCTCCTGAGAGTGGAGGGGAGGAAAAAAAAACCAAAAAAAAACCAAACAGAAAACCCAAGCCAAAATAGTTCAAGGAAAAAACCCAATAAAACCACTGAAGGATCTCTGCTGGAGTCCAGAGAAAAAGGTGGGGAAAGTAAAAAAAAAGCTCCTTGCCTAAGCAAGCCAACACCAATCCAACAAAAGGAACAATGTAATGTCCTGGTCCCTGCTGCCCAGAGCGCGCGGAGGCGAGAAAGGGTTTGACCCAAGCTGCGCAGGAGCCCAACGCTTCCTGCCCCACTGTGGCTCCATCCTAAAGCTCCAGCAGCCATTTCTGGGCATAAAGCAGACGATTAGGGAATAAAGTATAAAATCGCCCCTGGACAGTTTTGAACAGAAATATTTCAAACCCATATTTCCTGATTCGGTCCTATCTGAGACATTAACAGACAGTTTAGTTGCCAGATTTCTCTGGAGACCAAATGCCTGTTTTCTCATCAACTTTAATGATGAAGTCTAAGAAGTTCTGAGTCTGATCAGATGGAACAGGGCACATTTAAACCTATCTTCTGAATGCTGATACTGCTGTTTGACAGTGATGTATGGGAGAGATTCCAGCTGTCCCTTGGCACACCCCATCCTCCTTGCAAAAGCAAGGAATCTTGCCTTCCCCTGCTCCCAGATCACAGTTAATGCCTCTTTCAACAACTTATTTGAGTAGAGGAATGAGTTTGGTGCCACAATTACAACAGGCAGCAAACCTGATCCCACACCAGCCCTTTTGTATATCCCAGCCTTTGGTATCCACAATGGGAAGCAGCTGCAGGAGGTGGCATGGACTCCTTGTGAGAGAGATGGCATCCCAGACAGGATTAGGGCTTTGAAATGAAAACGAGGAATAAAATGGAGGCAGTCATGTATCCTGTTGCTCTGGAGGGCTGTGGGAAGCCCGACTGGGTTTGTGCTCTAATCATGGCCAAGCGCGTTTGCAAAGCTGGCAGTTTCACATCCACAGGATCCTCCTGGCAAGGGAAAAGTTCTGCAGCTCATGCACCAGTGAGCTCAGCACAGACAGAGCAGCTCTGAAAGCTGCTGCATGGAGTCCATGCACTAGTGAGCTCAGCACAGACAGAGCAGCTCTGAAAGCTGCTGCATGGAGTCCATGCTGCACCATAAATTACAGGGTAGTTATTTCTTAGTTATTTAGCAGTTACAGTGTAATTAGTTCCACTTAATGTCAAGTTTTGTCAATACGTCTTTCATTAGCCAGAAAACTAGAGCTGCTTTTTGAAGCAATGGCAATACATGACTTTCTCTGAGCTTGGGCTTGGAGAGAGGAGAAGAGGCGCTGTGGGGAGGGGATGGGGCTGTCAGGTGAATTGTGGGGCTGTGTCCCGGTTTGAGACAAATTCGGAGGAACATCTGAAATGAACACGCTCTGATGGAAGGCAGGTTACGGCCACCCCTCCCCCACCAGATTCGGGAAGAGATTCCTCAGAGGACAGTGAAAGGAAAAAAACTTTATTTAACAAACAATGCATGCAGGCACGGGAAAATAATAATGCTAAATAATAAAACCTCTCACTGTGGAAAGAACCTGAGTAGATTTCAGAGTCATTTGTGGGTGTGGCTTTCTCCTCTCCAGAGCTGGGGTTTGGCGTGGGCCCCTCTGGGCCTCGGTGGAAAGGCCTCCCAGTGAAGTTCTGATGTTCTGGTGTTCTGAACAGTTCCAGAAGAGAAGAAGAAGCCAAAGTCCCAGGAAAACGTTTCTTTTTCCTCAGTTTATGAACGAGAAGCTAACTAAAAAAAAAATCCATAGGACTGTAACTCTTTTCCCTGCTGCAGAAGCCGAGCAGCCGGGCAGGAGAAGCCAGCAAGCTATCCCTGTTTTTGAACACAGCGCCGAAGGAATTCCACCGGTTCTCCCCCCTCTCCCTTAAAGGTACAGAAAGGCACAGAATTCATGTCTGGGCATAGAGCAGATGATAGGGAATACAGTATCATACAGTCACCCCAGGACAGGCTGTCAGGTGAATTCCAAGCTTTCTCACCATTTCTGCATTCCTACAAGCTTGCACATACTCACATACACAAAGCTCATATACACAAAACTCACATCTCTTCTCCAACACACAGACACAAAACACCCATCTCTTCTCTAGGATCAATATTCCAGCCCAGACTGCAGACAGGAATCAAACAGGTCCCTGGAGAAGGTTTCTTTGGCTGCTCAGAAACAGATAAATAAACAAGAAAATAAACCCCAGGAGCTGCCTCACCACATCATTTGTTGCCTGTGTTTTGCAGAAGAGCCTAATTAAGCAGGTTGCCTTAGATTCTGGGGACTCCAGCTTTCATTTAAAGGGGGTTTCATTCCCAGTCTGTGGCTGCTTTATTCTTGAACATCACGGGTGGTCCTTCTGCTTTCCCTCCCTCTTATTTTTTTCCTTTCAAAAGTGTAGACATCATTTGGAGATTGACTTTTCTGAGTTTTGCCATTGCTTTGGACAGTGACAGCATTTTGGACCAGTCCCTGGTCCAAAAATGGTCTAAATCAGGGGACTTGGCTTTAGGAGAAACACCGAGAAAGATTTTCCTGTGTTCTGATTCACTGAGGGGTGAGAGACAGGATAAAATAGGTTTAAGGATGCTATCCTTTCCCCTAAAACACCTCACTTTAGGCCATCACCAGCTTCTGGAAGCAGTTTTAGTGTGAAAGATCCTTCTACCTGTTTTAAATTTCAAACCCACGTGAAAGCACATTGCACAATCTGGCTGTGGACTGAGCTACTAATGATGGAATGATTCGGAAATTGTAAAATAAATTCTTTTAAGATTACTTTGTAATGATGCAAATCCAACTAATTTGCTCTTTATTTGTGCTGCTAGCCCAGGTCTAGATAAATGGCTGGAAGTAGAAAGGAGTCAACATGGGTCTGGATTTTTTTATATATAGTTTCCATAATTCCAGCCTCCAATATTCCCTCTATATAATTTTCCTCTGTGATTATGCTGTGGTGATTTCACACAGGGCCCTGCATATGCTAAAGCTGGTCCTTGAAGAACAACTAAGTATTCAGTTCAGGAAAAAGTATTAGTCAGAAAGAATATAATGGTAATATTGGTATTAATGCATCCTCCAAATATGTAATGAAGTTCCTTCAGTTGTCTTGCTCCCCTTGGTGTCCACTAGGAGACCAGGGACAATGAAGGTCCTCCTGCTATTATAAAATAAACAGTAATAACAACAACAGCAATAAACATTCATCCCACAGAATTCTTCCAGGTGAACATGAATTTCAAAATTAATGTGCATGGCTGTTCAGTGGTTATTGCAACTTCCTCCTATTGTGAATAATAAGACCAGGGACATACGATTCAACTCACCCATTGCAATTGAAACACTGACACCAACTAAAACCTCTTCAGAGAAATCTTTGGAAGTTTTATCTATACATATATATGTAAAATCCCCAACTATGCCTGAATAATGAAGGGCTGTGGAAAAAAAACCTCACAACAATCTGAGGAATACCATGAGCAAAAATAGAAGATAAACTCCTCTGATAAATTATGTATTGCAAACTACTCAACTGAGTCCATTCCACTTTGCACAGGTTGAAATCCATATGGAGCATTCCTTCTCTCTGTGGGGAATCTCTCCCCAAATGCACTGAAGAAAATATATGCAGAGATTTGTGTCTGTTCCTCTTGAACATTTCAGACCACATTAAGACAATTCTGCCCCACCAAACTCCCTTGCCTCAGTCACCCAGGAAAAAAATTGTCCGTATGTTAATGCTTGGCTGCACCATATCCAAAAATGTGTGGAATCAGCAGGAATTGGAAGCTGTGGTGGTTTGATTGGAGGAACACCAGCTGGAAATCAGTGTGGGGATGAGCTCTGAGTACATGTGGGGTGAGAGCATCCTGAGCACATGAATGAAGCCAAAGGTCTGGTGTGGTATCTGGCTGTTGCTATGAGAACCGAGAGTGATCTCTTCAGCAGCAGCTTTAGAGCACCCCCTGTTTGACACTGCTCAGGTCCCCCAGACAAGCTCCTCAGGGTGGCTCAAGGTGTCCCTGTCCCACCCAGCCTTGCCATGAGGCCACGGGTGCTCCCCATCCCCTGCTGGTAGGGACCTGCAAGAACGGGATGATCTCACCCCAGCCCTTCCATCCCTGTGGTATTTGGTTTCTCCCAACGCACTTCCTGCTGTCTTTCCCTGGGTAAACACACAGATTTCCTGTGTGAGAGATGGTTATTATGGGTTATCACCATATTTTCCCACCCACACTGCTGCCTCTTGCTGGCTTCTGCCCTGTTTCCCTGAATGAAGCCTGGCTGTCACTCAGCACTGCCCCAGCCTCCTGCACCCCAGAGACACAGACCTCTCCCAGGCAAGAAGCACAAGAGGGGAGAGGGATTAAGGGAATGGACAGGTTAAAAAGAGCACTTTGACAAGTGTTAACACAGAAAGGAGAAACTATGACAAACTCCAGGATAATTTCTGCTTCTGGGCAGAGGCTGGAGGGTCCTCAGTGATGTCAGAAGAGAGTTTCTAATGCCATCAGGTGTTTTTGTCTCCTACACAAGCCCGTGCCTGCTGACACTTAACCTATATCCAAGCTCTGCTGTTCCAAATCTGGAAGGTGTTGGCTGAGGAAGGGGAGGATATACTGAGTCATGGTCTCCGTGCTGTATCCATAACTTCTGGGGCTCACTGATGGAAACAAAAACAAGCTACCACCCACAAAAGCCTTGTGACAGAGGCTGTGGAGTCATAGCTCAGGCCTGTCAGTGAGGCTGGTGGGGTGTGAAACACCTCACAGCCTCCCTATTCTCTGGAGCTAAAATCTGGCCCTAAGAGATTGGAACTCAGTCCAGTGGCAACAGGGATGTCTTGGTTGAATCACTGGGATGGGTCTTCAGGGTTACTCAGAAACATTTCTGTGCTTCTACATCCATGGCCTGGTAAATTCTCTGGCTTCTGTGTCAATGAACAAGCAGCTGGGTAGGTTCTTTCCCAAGTGAGAAGTCTCTGGTAACAGTAAGTCTCTACTGGGGCTGAAATTTGGGACTGGGAAATTGTCTTGGTTTGAAAGACAGGTGTGAGACTGGAAAGGCAGGAGCCTCCCCTGAAATGGAAAATTTCCAATTCGGGCGCGCTGAGTGATGAGGGCAATCCATTTGCTCCAAGTTGCATCAGTAGCATGATGGGTGGAAGGAACCTTTCCCTTGAACATCCACCCCAGCACTGGTAGTCGGGGTGCCAGGAGGAGTTGTGCCTCTGTGCCAACTACTTCTGAGGCGGCTTGGACTCCTTCATAGGCGGCCAAGATCTCCTTCTCTGTGGGAGTGTAATTGGCTTCGGACCCTCTGTAGCTCCGGCTCCAGAATCCCAGTGGTCGGCCACGAGTCTCACCAGGCACCTTCTGCCAAAGGCTCCAGGACAGACCATTGTTCCCGGCTGCAGAGTAGAGCACGTTCTTCACCTCTGGTCCTGTCCTGACTGGGCCAAGGGCTACTGCATGAGCGATTTCCTGCTTGATCTGGGTGAAGGCTTGCTGCTGTTCAGGGCCCCAGTGGAAATCGTTCTTCTTGCGGGTGACCAGGTAGACAGGACTCACAATCTGGCTGTACTCAGGAATATGCATCCTCCAAAAGCCGATGGCACCTAGGAAAGCTTGTGTTTCCTTCTTGTTAGTCGGCGGAGACATAGCAGTGATCTTATTGATAACCTCAGTGGGAATCTGACGCCGTCCATCTTGCCATTTCACTCCCAGGAACTGGATCTCTCGAGCAGGTCCCTTGACTTTGCTCTTCTTGATGGCAAAACCGGCCTCCAGGAGAATCTGGATGATTTTCTCTCCTTTCTCGAACACTTCTGCTGCGGTGTTTCCCCACACAATGATGTCATCGATGTACTGCAGATGTTCTGGAGCCTCACCCTTTTCCAGTGCAGTCTGGATCAGTCCGTGGCAGATGGTGGGACTGTGCTTCCACCCCTGGGGCAGTCGGTTCCAGGTGTACTGCATGCCCCTCCAGGTGAAGGCAAACTGAGGCCTGCTCTCTGGTGCCAAAGGAATGGAGAAAAATGCATTAGCAATGTCAATAGTGGCATACCACTTTGCTGCTTTGGACTCCAGCTCGTACTGGAGCTCCAACATGTCCGGCACAGCAGCACTCAGTGGTGGAGTCACTTCATTCAAGGCACGATAATCCACAGTCAATCTCCATTCCCCATCAGACTTGCGCACAGGCCAGATGGGGCTGTTGAAGGGTGAGTGGGTCTTGCTGACCACCCCTTGGCTCTCCAGCTCGCGGATCATCTTGTGGATGGGGATCAAAGCATCTCGATTTGTCCGGTATTGCCGGCGATGCACAGTCGAGGTGGCAATTGGCACTTGTTGCTCTTCCACTTTCAGAAGCCCAACTGCAGAGGGATTCTCGGATAGTCCTGGCAGGGTGCTCAGTTGCTTAATGCCCTCTGCCTCCACAGCAGCTATTCCAAATGCCCACTTGAGTCCTTTTGGGTCTTTATAATAGCCATTCCGGAGGAAATCTATGCCCAGAATACACGGGGCCTCTGGCCCAGTCACAATCGGATGCTTTTGCCACTCCTTCCCAGTCAGGCTCACCTCAGCTTCCAACAGTGTCAAATCCTGTGATCCCCCAGTCACCCCAGCAATAGAAACGGGTTCTGCCCCCACATGTCCCGATGGCATTAAAGTACATTGTGCACCAGTATCAACCAAGGCCTCATATTTCTGTGGCTCTGATGTGCCAGGCCATCGAATCCACACTGTCCAAAAAACCCGATTCTCCCGTGCCTCTTCCTGGCCAGAGGCAGGGCCCCTCTAGCACTGGTTATCATTTCCTCCCTGGGCATACATGCTTGAGGTTCCTTCAAGGGGATCTGACATATCATCCTCCCTTCTGTAATACCTGGCAGCTTGGTCACGGGAGGCTGAGGCTACCTTCACCCTAGCAGAACCCCCTCGGTTAGCATTTCTCTCCTTGAGTTCACGCACCCGTGCTGCCAGGACAGAAGTGGGTTTCCTATCCCACCTGCTCATGTCTTCTCCATGATCGCACAGGAAAAACCACAGCTCATCTTGTGATGGGTACCCTCTCTCTCTAGCTGGGGGAGGTTGGGCTCTGATTTGGGGCCATGTGACTCGCACTGGTGCCACATTGATCCTCCTCAACTCCTCCTTAAACTCCTCCCTTACCCCCCTGATCTCCTCTTTGAACTCCTCTTTGAGCTCCTTAACCACAGCAGAGACCTGAGCTTTAAGCGGGCCACTGACCATACTGTCTTAATTTCTGAGCTTGTTGGCGACAGAACCCACTGTTTCTCGGTTGTCCTCGGCATTAATGGTTGCAATGAAGGTGGTGTATTGGGATGGCCCCAGCTTTGCCAGGTTCCACAACATCTGCGCTGTGCACCTGACCTTGTCGGGGTCATTATCATGCTGTCCATCCCTCCCAAAGAGTACTTCTAATACTGCCACCTCTCTTAGCTGCTGGATCCCTTCCTCAAGTGTCTTCCATTGCATTCTGTGGTGATACTCCTGCATTCTCTCTTTGCTGACAAACCTCTCTCTCACGCTCATTATAAGCCGCTCCCAGAGAGAAAGGGGCCCTGACTCTCTCACAAATATCTGATCCACACCTGGGTCCTGGGTCAAAGATCCCAAATGTCTTGCCTCACCACTATCCAGCTGCACACCTGTACCCATAAGGTCCCAAACCCAAAGTAACCAGGTTGTATAAGCCTCACGTCCCCTCCGCACAATGTCTTTTCGCATATTACGGAGACTCTCATACGACAGGGACTCGGTGATGATTTCAGGCTCTGGCTCCCCTGCTGGTTGTGAGGGCCCTGGTTCCCCATCATCATTAACTGGGCGCACTGATTTGGCCTTGTATTTCCTCCTCTGCACAGGGGCAACTGCTGCTGGCTGTGATTGCCCTTGTGGTTCAGCTGGAGCCTGGACAGTTGTAACATCCGCAGGTTCCACTGCTTCACCATCAGACTCTCCCTCACTGGGGCAGGGAGAGGGTTTTCCATTAGCTGGGGAGGTGTATTCCCTCAGCAGCACCTGAAACATCTTGCGCATCTCCTTTACCAGTGCCCCCACTGAATCTGGGTGGTTCATTTCTGAGGTGGGCTGTCGGGCAGTATCAGGCTGTGGGTCAGGATTTCTAGTCTCTGGGGCAGGATCTCTAGTCTCTGGGGCAGGGTCTCTAGTCTCTGGGGCCCTGTCAGGTTCTGCGACAGGATCTCTAGTCTCTGCGGCAGGGTCTCTTATCTCTGGGACTGGGACAGGATCTCTAGTGTCTGGGGCCCTGTCAGGTTCTGTGGCAGCATCCCTAGCCCCTGGGGTAGGTATCAGGGTGGTTATCCAAGTCAATCTCCCCTTATCTCTGAGCGCTAAGTAGAATAGGCCTATCAGCAACACCACCCACTGTACAATATCATTAGCATTTAGGGAAGGTCTGAATCCTTCGAAAACTGGTGGAGTGGACCCAAAGAGATGGATTAAGGGTTGCGAGAAAGTTTCCCCCGGTGTCATCTCCTCACAGTAGGTCCCATTATTAAAGTAACCCCAAAAGCATACAGTTAGCGTGTGATAGCCCTGTATCCATGTGCTCACATTCCGGAGGAAGTTAAAAACCCATGAATTCCTCACCTTATCAACCCATAATGCAAACTGGATAACAGCAACAGTGGCCTTAGTCAGAGGACCCATGTTTAGAAAAGGAGCTGCAAAAGGGAGAAATACAGCCACGACCACATGCCACCCGAACCAGGGCAAACTGGACCACATAGTGCTGCCTAGCAAGGTTTCTATATTCAGCACACAGAACTGAGTTATCCAAGAACTGTTATTCCTTTTTCAGCCCTTTCTCTCAATGCCCTCAGGCCCCACGTTGGGCGCCAAGATCTGTCTTGGTTTGAAAGACAGGTGTCAGACAAGAAAGGCAGGAGCCTCCCCTGAAATGGAAAATGCAACCCCCTTCCCTCCGAATTATTATAAATTTGAAAATAAGGGGCTTTCAGGCAAAGATATGAGGGATAGGAATAACAGTTCTTTACTAATAAATATATATGTATAACAACACAAACAAACAGCAATAGCTGTGGCAGTCACAGCAAACAGCAGCCCAAACCCAGCGCCGGCCTCGGGCGCTTTCCTCTGGGTGCAGTTCCTGCGGGGCGGCTCCCGGTGAGCAGGGAGGGTGCGATGGTTCCCCCGCGGCTGCAGGGGGCGCTCCGCAGCGAGCTCGGGAGCACCAGCAATGGCGACGCGGGGGCCCGGGCAGGGATGGGTGAGAAAACCTCACAAACCCCCGGGCGTCTGGCTGGATCCTCAGGAACAGCAGGCTGGAACGGCAGGGGCGAGCGCAGATCTTGGGTGGCAGTGAGAGGTATCAAACTGCGGAGCTGTGGCAGGGAAAAACCCGGCAGGTCTCTCAGTCGGCAGAGCGTAGGAGCTCCGTTTCCAGACGGGACAAGGAGAAGAGCAGGCTTAGGAATCCCGGGGTTTGCCCGCAGAAAGCAAAACAGCCAAAGAAGCAGAAACCCGCAGTGGTGACCAAGAGTCCACACCGAAGGCAGGCAGCTCCCAGACTAAACGCTGAGCACCCAGGCAGCCCCCTGGGTATCTCAACCCCCAGGTGACAAAAGGGTGGCCAGTCCCACCCCGCCTCTGTGGCCAGGTCTTTTGTTTCTTTTAAGTATCCAGCGGTTTGTCCCCTAGCAACTAGTATGGGTAAAATTCTTTAAGAGAAAAAACAGGCTAAAATCCTAAACCCCAACAGAAATGTAGAAAAGACGTGCTGCTTCTCCCCATAGAAGAGGAATAGAATACGGGCAAGAGAAAGAGGAGATGAAGTAGGAGAGAGCAAGATGCAGTAGAGAACATCAGCAGAAAGAGGGAGTGGAGAGTGTGTGCTCTTAAAGAATCAACAATACTCACAGAAAAGGGAAGCACCCAGGGGAGCAGAGTATAAGTGTGGGGCTGGGAGAAATGTTATTGAAAAAAGATATTAAGATGAAGCAATTGATATTTGAAATGTTACTTGAAGAGAAGTTTTAATCTGATAGGGCACAGACAGAATTAATGGGTTTTCAATGAGTTGCAAAGCACTTACGGACAGCACTGGGAACAAAGCGAAAGTTGTAAGTTCTGCTGCTGGAGGTCAGTGCCGCATCCCCAGCACGGAGCAAATTACCAGAGAAGGAATAAGAAGGGATTGAGAAACCAACTCCTGAGTAAATTCCTCAGATATAAGGGAGAGTTTTAAAAACAAAATCAAAAAACACTGTACCTCCCATATCTGCTTTCTTTTTAATTACCAGAGAGTTCAGTTTGGATGGCTGGAATGAGGGATGGGGAGGTGAGGGAAGAAAAACAGGTGTCAGTGAAGCATCTTTCATGTCCTTCAGAAGATGAATGGCTGTGCCAGGCAGGGACCTGCATTTGTGCACAGGCAGGAGTGTGGGACTGGCTGGGCTGCCAGGAGGAGCAGTGATTTGGGGAAAAACGAGTCACAGTCCAAAGCCTGCTTGGCAAAGCTGGCTGGGAGGAATCCACTGCAGTGGCCTGCATGGTTCAGTAGGCCCTCTGCAAAGCAGGAGGCCTCATTTTTGCTATTAAAGAGCAATGGAAGGGAAAAGAAAAAGAGAGAATGGAGCCAGGGAAAGGGAAGGAAGGAAAATTGTGCACACATGACAGAGCAGGAAGATCTTTATTCGTATAAACACCAATGTCTTGGGGATGAGCAAAATTCCCTGGGCCACCTAAAAGTCTTATCTGGTCTGTAGCTCACCTTTTTTTTTTTTTTTTTTTTTTTTCATCCTACCTGCTTTATTCTAGTTTGCTTTCCCCTTCTTTTTTTTCCCCTGTTCTATTCCTTTTATGTGATCTGAAGCTGCAGGTCTCTTGTGTTTCACAGAATCCTGTTTAAGATCTTGTTGGCGTCTGGAAGGCAGAGAATGGCAAGGGTCAGGAAGGCAGGGAAACAGCAAAGTTGAATCAATCCTATTATTTGAGCCTTTCTGGGAAATGTTTATATTTATGGGGTTTTTTACCCCTGAAATTTGCTTTCACCCAGTGAAATAGAGCTTGGGTCTATTTCTGCAAAGAAAGTGATCACGTTTTTTGCTTCTGTTTTTTGGACTCAGACAGCTGCATGGAATCAGAGCCTCTAAGAAGTTCCTGGTCAACAGAGAAACTGTAGCATAAGGTCCAAGACTTGAAAATAAAAACTCAACAGTGAAAAAGGTATTTTAGAAAAGCCCAAGCAATAAGATCCTCCACTGGTTCTTGCAATCAGCCATGAGTAGAAATGCATCCAAAGCCAGGTGTCCTTAATTTCTTAATTCTTGCTTCTCCTATCAATGTCATCACTAGTTATTGTTGATAACCAATTTGCCAGAGAAATGTCTTTAGCAGCAGGTTGAATGCTTTATTACATCTGTTTCAGTATCAAACCATCCCAAGAACCCTTCTGAGACTGCATTTCTTCCAGTGCATTATGGAAATGCAGAGCACCTTTTAATTGGGAGGGACATCTCTATTTAGTTTGGAGACTTCAAAATTCCTTCTGTTCAAAATGCCTGTGTTGCTACCTGAGTGAAATAAGAGATAAAACTCCAGCTAATAACATTATTTCAGAAATTAGCAGATAATTAATTTCTATAACTTGAGACCGAATAGTGCATTTCCTTTGTGGTTTGATTTTTTTTATCCATTTTCTTATAGAGTGAGCTTCACCATCCCACCTCGTAACCAATTAAAGCCATGTATTTTTGGAAGAGGATGGTGTCAGGACTAAAATACTCTGCTGGGACACTCTGCTGGGGACCTCTTGGCTTCTCTGCAATCTCCTGCTGTGATCAGTTTTGTTTAGGATATTCTCAGTCTGTGGGTCTAGAATTAGGAAACCAAGATCCAGAGAGGTTCAGTGGAAGGTCCAGAGGGTTATTCAGTGTCCTGTCCTCAGGAGATGAAGTGTTGGAGAAAGACCACAACCTCTCAGTGCTGACTTGCCCAAATGAGATGTTTCTCACATCATCATTTTTGCCTCTGAACTGGAATCCTAAAATAAAAAATAGACAGTGGGGATGATCCAGTGACTCAACTATCAGCATCCACAGTAGTCACCCAAGATATCTGCTTCCTTTAGCATCCATAAATATACCAACCACTCTGCGAGACAGCTTGGAAGCCAAAGAAATGCTCTCTTTATTGAAATTAAGTTGACATATGAGCCCTAATTCCAATGGATCTCTGCTCATTTGTTCCTCATATGCACAAACCAAGCTCCAATATTTCCTACCTTCCCAAATCAGGGTAAATGGTTCTTCAAGGCAGGAATCTCGTCTCTGATTTTGCCCACGTGCAGCATCAGAAGAATATTTGTGTCAGAGCTGGGCCAAGGCACTCCCTGGGTGTCAATGACAGAGACCAATAAGCTCTTACCACATTACAAGAAAACAAAGGAGAAAACGCAGCTCGAGCTTAGATGTGGGACTTAGATTTTCCTGCCCAAAGTACCTGGATTTAATGGCACAGAGCAGGGAAGACTTCCACATACATCATCCCATCAGGAAAAGCTTCACTCTGCTCCTCTTCTGCTTGTCCCTATGTCAACGAGGGATTGAATTAAATGATGGCGGAAGGTGGATCTGCTCTGCGGTGCAAAGAGCCAAAAATCAGGTAATAAGAGTAACTCCCAGTCCTGAATCTTTTCAGAAAAGCATCTACAAGCAGTTTTCTGGAGCAGTAAAGATTTTTCTCTTCTTCTTTTTTTTTTTTCCCTTTTTCCTTTACTACAGAGAAATCTTTAACAAATAATCATTTTACACTGTACAGTTCATCAATAAAAGCAATAACACCAGGTTATGTAATAAATTAAATATGATATGTAGTTGAAAGTAATCGTGCTTTCAGGCATCAGCTTCTTGTCACATTAAGGGCTCTGGCAAACAGGTTTAATATTCGTGGAATGAACAGAATTATTGACAAGCAGAGGAGGAACTAGACAGCAAGTGAGCATCATATTAATTTTTCAAAGCTCGATATTGCTTTTCCTGCTGACAGCGCAACAAACTTCCAGGGCTGGCTTTTGCTGAAGTGAGGTTTGGTAGTGGTGGCTTGTTTCTCCTTGATCTTGGTTTTCTGACATTCTGTCAAGTTGGAAGAGAGAAGGGAAGAGGGAGAAAAATTGTAGTGGCTCAGAGGTAAAGGTAGCTTTATCTTTGGGTTTATTCTGGATAACTCAATTCAAGGCGAACTCAAATTAACTCCAGTTCTACCTTTCACTACATCAATGGACATCTTTCATTACTTAAAATAATAGTCCATAATTCCCATCACACTTGTAGAATACACAAGAATTTAGGTACTGCTCCTTGGCCTAGAGAATCTGGTTATTGAAATACTGGAGATCCTTTGGGACAGAGTTTCTCAGTATAGACAATTAAATCAGAGATGGAGTTACAAAGAGAGGTCAGCTGGGTCATCTGAGCTTCCTGATACTCAGAACTGCTTAGGGGTCACATAGAAATGGAAATTGAAAAGCTGAACTTCCTGAGGCCCAAGTGGTTCAGTGATGAGAGTGGAAGTGTAGAAAGTGATGACAATTAACCTTTTTACCTAAGCATTCCCAAAGAGCTACAAAAACAGCTGAAGGGAAGAAAGCTGAAGTGTGAATGGCCACTCTGAGGCATGTGTTTTGTCTGAGGTGGAGGTAAAAAATAGGCACTGACATTTCTTTTATCTCATATTTGAGCCCCAACCACCACATTCCTCTGCATGTCTCATGCAATTTGTCACCCAAAAACCATTTTAAAAAGGTGTTAAAATATGTGTCTTTCTGTTGATGGGCTATGGAGAGGCAGAGGAGAAGGTTTCTGTGGAGGGGTGGTCAGGGACTGTTCAGGTCAGAGATGTCTTAAAGCAATTGTCATTTGAGATGCTCTCAAAGAGCACACGTGGGACAAACACTTCCCAAAGCGGCTCTATGGGCAGCCTTTTCCATTGTGGATGGGATGGGATGGGATGGGATTGAGGTGGTCTGCAGCATTTCTGACACAATGGATGAGATATAATCTTTAATTAAATGAAATGCAAGGATCCTTGAAGGTGGCAGTTTGGGAATACTCTCCTTCATATACATTAAGGTGGTCAGCACATTGGTTTTGATCATTTTCCATAGCCACAGGAACAGGGGGAGGAGAAAATGGGAAGGAGATGTGGGCAAAAGGCAGCTCTGGGCTGGTTGCTGGTCTCTGATGCCCTACGGGCTGTGTTAAACCCTTTCTCTCCTCTCTAATCTCTGTCCAGAGCTCTGAGGGTGTTTTAGAGCTGGCAAGGCAGGCAAGGCTGCAGTGAGCTGGACAAGCTTTGGAACTTGGCACCATTGTCCTTTGATTTGCCTGAAAACTGTTATTTTAGAAGGGGATGGGTTTGCAGGCCTCATCAATTAACACCCAGGTCAGGTTTGTTCATCACGCTGAGCTTTCATGGGCTGATCTTCGCACATGTGGCCAAATTTTCAATAATGACCTCGTGTCTCTTCAAAAATCTATCACCTCTGAAGATCATCCTGGCCATAGCTTTCTTTCAGCTGTGAAATGTGACAGCTACTTCTTTCCAAAATACTCCAGAATGACCCAATTTTTCCAAAGAAATGTCAGAACATGAGAGAGCCAAAGGGGAGTGGGGAGAGAGGAAAGCCATTAGTCTTGATCAGACCCACACCCAGCCTTGCCACACATTCCCATGGGTGGAATCAAATCCAAACTCTGGAAGGGATTTCCTTTTTAATGAAAGGTGAGGGAATATGTGGGCCCCAGAAAGCTGGAAAAGTGGTGGATGTTTGTCAGCATTAAGATTTGTCTGTGTATCCTTCCTCACTGCTCTCCTGGGATTTATTGTAAGGATTTTGTACCTAATTGTACCCAAGACTGGAGAGATCACTGGGCTGACAGAGTCCAGTGAAAAGGTGCAACATAAGTAGAATAGGCTCAAGAGCAATGGGAACACATTCCTTTCTCACTTATGATCAAGTTCTGTTTCACCCTTTCTATGCAGAAGAGAACCCAGAAGTGAGAGGTATTAAAGCACCAAAAAAGAATCAAGATTTTTCTGCAGGTCTGGAAGAAAGTGAGAGAAGAACTCCCAAGAGAAATGTCACCATAGGAGCACCCTTTGGTAATGAGCTGTTTTAAAAAACATGGAAAATGGTAGAATTTCAGGCATCAGCTGTGTATACTAATGGTGCATCAGCCACCTAAGAGACCTTGGAAAATGTTGTTAGAGGCAGGTAACAGAATAAACACAGGAGCATGAAGACATTTTTATTTGAGGCAGAACCTGGAATGTGCCAGAGGCTTGGAAGAGGGAGCCAGGCAAGGACTGCAGCATCCAGGGTGGGACTTTGCCTGCAAACAGGGCGATTCCTCAGAGCCACTGGGAAGGAGATTTCCTGCCCTTCCAGTGAGAGAAATAAGAGCTGATTAATGTGCTGAACCTGTGGGGCCATCCCAGCAAGGCAAAGGCTTATGGCTTCAAAAGTGCAGTACTAGGAATGGGGCTGAAAGAGTTGAAATAGGAGCTGCAGGAAGCATCTTTATAATCCAGACTGAAATATTAATAATGAGAATTGCAAATGAAGTCTTTGAATTACTTTGGGTGGACACCCTGTTCCAAGATGCTCCTCTTTCTCTCCCTGCACAGGTGCCAGCGGGACAAAGCCAAAAGATTGGATAGTACGAGTGAAAAGTACAGAATTTTAAAATTTTTTATTTGTTTTTTAAACCAAGCTCTTTCAAAGCTCCTGGTTATACCTGTCTTTAAATCCTGTGTGCACTAGCTAAGGATTTTGCTGTCTTTTTCATTGCAGTCAAGGAAATCCTGCCATTCCCATCACCTGTGGTGCAGAGAGAGACAGAGAAACATGCAAAGAATTATGTGTACAGCTGCCAGGCTCTGAAGTGCATCTGAGAGTCGCACTAGGTACTTAAATACCTGTAAAAAACTGAGAGCATTTAATTCCCACAGAAGTCAGTGGAGATCAAGAACATGCATATGGGTTCCTGAATCACAGGGCATCCTCTTCATCTAAGATGTCTTTGACTGCTGAAAGGATGGGAGTATTTCTCTTAGAGTGATTAGAATTAGAAACAGATCTGTTAAAGGAAAACAAAACACAATCCTTTGTGTTAAATCTTGCACAAATTATACCCCTGGGTTTCTTCCAGATTTTTATTATATTTAAAAATAATATTTTTATTATTGTTAAAATAAATAATATTTGGATTTTTCCTCATACTTTGCCCATTCTGTTGAACCAAGGTGCTATTTTTGAGTTGAAAGCATGCGCACCAAAAAATGCAAATCCCACATTTCAAAGGCACCTTCCACTTGGAATGGGATCTATTTTTGTCCCTGTGACTGTCTTGCACAGCTCTAATTGTCATGCCCTGCTCTGAAATCCACAGTACACACCTCTTGCCAGCGTATTTTTGGATTATTTCTCATTGTGATCGGCCTTTTGTGTTCCTCTTGATATGGGCCAAATTTTGACATGAGGTGCTGAGTCATGCACAATGTAGATCTTATTTGTGCCTCAAAGAAATCTTGCTTTTTATTCCCCTGTACCTGGGCCAGCACCTGGCAGAGTCTTCCCCATTTCCCAGACAGACAAGGGAAAAAAAAATCACCTGAAACATATCAAAGAGCTGAGCAGCTCAAAACAATTCATTTAATTATTATTATGAAATGTCTTACGGAGTGTCTGCTTGGTATTGTAGTTTCTGTGCTCATTTGTTTTGCGACAAAACTGAGCAAAGAAAGAAAGAGAAAGAGAGGGGAGGGGAAGGGAAGGGAAGGAAGGAGAAAGAAAGAGAGAGAGAAAGAGAGAGAGAAAGAAAAAAGAGAGAAAGAGAGAAAGAGAAAGAGAGAAAGAAAGAGAGAAAGAGAGAGAGAGAAAGAGAGAAAGAGAGAGAAAGAAAGAAAGAAAGAAAGAGAGAAAGAGAGAAAGAGAGAAAGAGAGAAAGAGAGAAAGAGAGAGAGAGAAAGGAAAGGAAGAAAGAAAGGAAGAAAGGAAGGAGGAAAGAAAGGAAGAAAGGAAGAAAGGAAGAAAGGAAGAAAGGAAGAAAGGAAGAAAGAAAGAAAGAAAGGAAGAAAGAAAAAGATTTTTTGAAACTGAGTCTCTAGGCTTGGGGGTGAAATATTTACATTTTGCCCACCAAAAATACAGTCATATCTGAGTAGGAATGCAATTAAAAAAAATTACCAGGAGATGATTAATTTCCTGAAGGCAAATTACATATTATAAACCCTTTTAGGGAGTGATAGAGAGGGAAAAGGGCACTTGATGTAATGGGGTGGAAAATCCAAATAATCCCATCTCTGTTTTAAGACTCTTTCCTGGAGTGCTTTCCCTACATCCCACACTGCAGCACAGCCCTTGCTCTGGCACTGCTGCAGCTTCCAAAGCTGGGCAAAAGTTTCACACCTGTGAATGGATTTTTTTGTCTCCTGCAGCTGAGATGATTTTGGGGATCACTTTTTTTCCCTTCTCTTTCCATTTCTTCTCTGATCACCACTTGACATATGGTAGCACTGTGTGCTATTTTTTTCAAGAGGGAAGTTTTTTAACCAGGTAACACAGAAAAAAGATGTAATATTAGAGATGGAATCTTCAGCAGTTTCCACACCAGCATCCTCCACGTCAGTTGTCTTCCCTTTCTCTGAACGGCCTCTGTGAATTCAAATCCCAAATTTCACAGGCCTGAATTTTGGGATGCTGAATGCAAAATGTCTGATATTAGTGTTGCTGCTTTTGTTCCAGCTCCTCATCCAGAAAATTTCCCTGACCTTCACGCACGGGATAGGTGAAGCAGGCAAGAGGGACAGCGTGGCTGTCGGGTAAAGAGAAAGGCTGGAGCCCTTGCCTGCTGAATTCCTGCAGAACAGGTTCCAGCAGATCTGTGCTTGCTGCTGGTGCTCAGCAGCTGTTTCACAAACTTTTGGGTTATTGGAGTTTTGTGGCCATAATAACTTGGCTCTTTCAGTGCTGTCACCTGCAGATGAGAATGCAAAGCCTTGAAAATCAGGTGACAGCAAATCCAGCATGACCAGGGATGTGTGTGAGCACAGAGCAGAGCAGGCTGCTGTCAGGAAGTTGTTACACACCCCAGAAATGGAGGGGTTGACACTGGAGAGTGTGTCTGGGAGAGAAGTGAAGAAACACAGACAAATGTTCTATTTTCTGTGACTGGAGACCAAATCCCCTTGAAAGTGGAAATACAATTGTTCAGTGGCCAGGGCTCCTGCAACACTGTGTCTGTCTGTGCTGCATGCGCAGTGTCATCACACACAGGTCTTGGAACCACAGAATCCTGGAAATGTTTGGGTTGGAAGGGACATTTAAAAGTCATCTTGGAACCACAGAATCCTGGAAATGTTTGGGTTGGAAGGGACATTTAAAAGTCATCCAGTCCCAGACAACTTCCACTATACCAGGTTCCTCCCAGCCCCGTCCAACCTGGCCTTGGGACACTTCCAGGGATCCAGGGGCAGCCACAGCTTCTCTGGGCAAACCTGTGCCAGGGCCTCCCCACCTGCATTGTAAAAATCTTCTTTGCTCGTAAAGAGCAGTAATTTGCCTGCAGTTCTCAGCCTGGTCATGCAGGAGGTCGTTGGAAGAAGGAGTTGTTATTGTGGATAGAAGAAATCAGAATTACAGGGAAAACCCTTACAGCCACAGTAAAGGGCAAATTTATGAAAGTACTCCCAGCTACAGTCCCAGCAGCTTCTTGGATGGTTTCTGGTATTACCAGCAATCCCAGCACTTGGTGTTATTAGAGATCCCATGTTAGTTTCCTCCTAAGAAGTGTTGTCTAATGATGGTTTGCTGCCTTCTACCCCTGAAGATAATTCCTGCCATCTTTCCCCACCTCCATGTGCAGCTGCAGCAGCAGACTGTGCAGACCTTGGGCTTGACACAGGTGTCACACTTTTTATGTCATTTTTATTAATGTAATTTATGTCATTTTATTTAGCACCCATAGAAGAGCTGCTCTTGGTTTCCATCACAGGGGAGGAGAAGAAGGGACAGTCACAGGAGGGCTGTCCAGGGCACACAGGTGAGGGTCAATTCCATATTTCCATCCAGCAGAGAATCTGTGTCTTTGGCTGCATCACTGACTGGAATGGAGTTAATCTTGATTTACACAGGAGACAGAAAGGGTAGAATTGAGCACAGCAAGCTGAATCCTAGAATAGAAAAAGGCCACTGGAAAGGGAAAGAGAGCGCAAGGAGGAAAAGCTAACACCATGGCCTCTATGATTCTGTCTTTGCAGGTCCCTCAGGCAACATAACCATAAACAGTCTCTTCAAAAAATGTGAATACTGTGCTACTTTCTGACAGTTTTTTCCCCAATTTCCTCCTGCCTTTACAAGTAGCTGAGGAAAATAAATATTTAATGATAAGTTTTGATATTTTAATGTAAGCTCTTGGTTAAAACACCACAAATCTCTCTGTGAAAGGGCAACAATAAAATTACAAAGGAACACGTTGCAGCAACTGAGAAGTTTGTTGGAAAGGGTAGGGAAGTGGAAAGAGGCAAAGCTGCAGAACGCGTGGAGTATCTTCAGGTGGAAATCACCACTGATTCATTTCAGGAGCCCCTTTCCAGAGCTTGCTGGGGAGGAAAAACCAGGCCAGTTTACTCTCTCTGTAAGAGCAGAGCGGGGTTCCCTCCTCTGTGATTTTGCTGGGATGTGTTCCTCTGACGGGATCCCTTTCAGTGAAGAAATTCCTCCTGATGCCCAACCTGAACCTCCCCTGGCCCAGCCTGAGGCCGTTCCCTCTCCTCCTGTCCCTGTTCCCTGGGAGCAGAGCCTGACCCCACCCCCAGCTGCCCCCTTTTGTCAGGGAGTTGTGCAGAGCTCTGAGCCTCCTTTTACCCAGACTGAGCCCCCCCAGCTCCCTCAGTCTCTCCTCGCATGATTCACTCTCCATCCCCTTCCCCAGTTCTCTTCCCTTCTCTGGACACACTGCAGCCCCTCAAGCCCCTTCTTGTCATGAGGGGCCCAGAACTGGACAAAGCACTCGAGGTGTGGCCCCACCAGTGCCCAACACAGTGGCAAAAGTTAAAATGTGAAGTCCTTAATGTGTCATTGTCATGAAAGCCATGTTCTCACTCATCCTGATCTCCATTTGAGGTTGTTCTCTTGCCCAGGTGAGGAAGCTGTGCCCTGCACCCATTGTATGGTATCAGTGACACCCATAGGAAGGGAACACAGAAAAATCACATCTTGAACCTCTGTGGACCTCGTGCCACAAATAACACACGTTGCTGGTGCTGGGTGCAGGCCGCTCCACTGAACAGCATCCATCACTCAGTCAGGGATGCAGCGCAGCGTGTCAGCCTGGTGCTTCTGAGACAGGTCTGGAGCCCAGGAAATGTGGCACTGAGTGGTATCTGTGCAGCGACAACCTGGGACTGAATCTCGGCCTGGTAGCTGTAGTGAATCGTTTATAGTGCTCTCCCTCCCTTCCCTGTAGGATCTCAGTCTCCAGCCAACATAATTCTTTGTGAGTTACTTTCGTTAGCAAAACCTTTCACCCTATGAAGATGTTCTACTTAATTAGTAAAGGTTCAATTTTTTTGTCACTGACAGAGCCCTATACATCACCATGTCTGGAGAATCATTAGCTGGAAAATTAATCAGGGTGGGTAACAGCGGAATAGAGTTGGAGCCCTTTATGTTCCTTTCCACATCTCTGTCTCCAACTTGAGAACTTCTTCAAGAAGGGGTATCCAAAAACCATCTCCAAATATCCAACAGACCCATTTCTAGGGAGCGATGGAGTCAAGGGCATCCCTGAGCCTAAAGGAAAGGATGGGAAACCAGAATCAACTTTGATCCACGTTGGTGAGACCAGTGAGGAACTCCAGCTGAGGACTCTGAAATGATGATGGGAGGCTGAGGTTTTCCTTTCACCTGCCTCTGGGAACACATCAAACCGAGGTGCTTTTGCTCACATGCATTGCCCTGTATATCCATTGTGCAGGATTGCTGCCAGCAGAGTTTGCTACAACCCATCATGGCTCAGCCTTGGATTCCTTCCCCACTGTGCATTTATTTTTGCTTAGGAGAACTCTGCTTGAGGTGTCTACATCAATTTCCTACAATATCACCTTTTTCCAAATTGGTTGACAGCCACAAGGAGTCCAAATAACCAGTGACTCAGCATGGATTTGCATGTCAGCTTCTTCTTGTTTTTTTTCATCTTTTTACCAGTTTATTCCCTGGCTATGGTGCCTGGGCTTTTCTTCTGGCAGCTGGAGCCCATCCATAAATGTACGCAGGTGGGGAATGCTGCATCAAGTTGTGCTGAGGGTGTTGGATGCTTTGTAGGAATTTTGGGGTGGGTACATTGGTCTAAGAGATTCTAAGAATAATAAAATCTGGTGGTGTTCCTATCTCCTGAGCACAGGACACTGTACATGTGTCAGTCTTACATCACTTTTTCCGCTCTGACTCTTCTTAAAATTAACAGGGAAGTGTTGGTAGCAAGTTGTGGTGAAAAACACTGATATCCTTTATTTACTTTCCGTTACTATTATTATTATTATTATTATTGTTGTTGTTGTTGTTGTTTTTAGGAGGCGGACCATAGTAGCTGTCTTTACAGTTTGATTGGTAGCAAAGAGACATAATTATGGATAATGCAAGTGACTACAATTTTGCTTAAAATTTTGCATAACTGTTTGCCGGATGTAGTTAAAATTGAACTCCTCATGTTACATTTAATTTTCCTAGAGAACAAGACCAGACAGCAGGGGAGAAAGGAAATATTTTGCCTGCACAGAAATATATCTTCCCACTTTGTAATTTTCCGCCTCAGAAGGTGTCTGAGGAGCCGCCGTCCTGGGAATGACTTCCTGGTCTCTTCTCTGCCTCCAGGACTTGCCAGTCCGTTGTTGCCTCTGCTGATGCTCATAACAAAACTGTGGCATTCTGCAGTCTTCTTTGACTAACCAGTGGCTCAGGGCCACCAGCTCTGTCCTCACGCTCCTATCAAGTGTAGTTAATTGAGTGTCTACCCAAATGGAAAGTGATTTCCCTGCCACATTCCTGCTGGGGACGAGTCACACCCAGACAGAATCGCAAACACAGGCCTTGTCCCCAAGAATGAGGCATGAGGCACATGTGTCTCGGCAAACAATTCTGTCCTTGGTGTCTGATTGATTTATAAAGCTTGTTTTCAGTGTGTTTGTGAAGGGAAAAAGGAGAAAAGAATGGAGCCTCATGCCTCAAAACTCCTTGATTCCTTGCAGTGGGGCATCCTTTAGGAGCAGTGTCTCTGCAAATCTGCTCTTGTACTTTCCTGGGCAAAGCAGGGGGGTAAAACAAATGCTGAGTATTCACCCAAACCAACAGAGATTATTCATTTCCCTGCCCTCTTAGTCATCCCTTCTGAAAACAGAAGGGAAGCAGAATTTCTCTTTGGCTCAGTTGAAAATTTTTGTTTTCCATTAAGTGTAAAGTTCTTTTCATCTTTAGGAATCCTTAAGCTCAAGACAAATACAATTTGGATAACAGAAAAACCCTGTTTTCTTTTGAAGAGACTCTTCATTTCTAAAATGCCAAAATGGGCTATTATCTGTCTTATTTGCTCTTGTTTCCAGATTAGCTATTTCAGGGAGTCAAAACAAATTTGTGAAAATCTTCCTGCACCCTGAAATTACTTTTACAGTAAACAAAAAATTGCCCTCTAACGTTATACCCAGCTATAGTTACAAAGATTTGTTTCAGGCTTTTCCTAAGCACATTTTCCCCTTCAGCTTTCATTAGCAAGGACAGAAAAGCTCAGTTTCCAAATGATGTGGACTTTCAGGCCACACATGGTCTATAGTGTGGGAGAGCTGTTGGAATGCTGGTAATCTCACATATACAGGCAGAAAATGCCCCAATCTCCCATCAAGATCCCATATTTAAAGCACTTAACCATGGACCATTAGCACTTTAAATGTGGTGCAGATCATCAGGGCTGATTTAGACAGAAGAATGAAATGCTATTGATTCAGGATTATGGCCAGGTAAAGACACCATCATGCTGTTTGTTTTGTGCTTGATGTTCATTAAATGAACTAATTTATGGATAGGATTAGTGTGATCTATAGAACAGAGGCCAGGAATGGAAAGCAGTACCCTGAACTGTGTGAACTGGAGACTGGATGAGGATTCAGAGGAAGAAAAGAAAAGGAAATATAGGTACCGTATGTACACTGGCCTGAATTCTACTGTAGTGAGGAAAAGAAGAGTTCTTCCAAGCTCTGTCCTTTCTGGACTTCTGCTGCTTTATGGTGAATTCTCATGAGAGTAAATACACAAGCTCAAGCTGCCAGTTTGGGATTGGATAGACCAGGAGAGGGTTCAAGTACAGAGCTGCAAATTGCTTTCCCCTGCACCCATAAATTAGCCCAAAATATCCCCAGTGTTCCTGTTTCTCTCCTCTAGAACATCAACCACAACAGCTTTTCCCTAAAGGTGCCCTGTTGCAATTTGGCACTTGGGGTAGTCACTAATTTTCTCCCCTCCTCTTTGAACCCAAATTTAGCAATTGGTTTGATATTTACTTGGGGGGCTGACGAAAATATTTTTTAAATGAGTACATCTCAGTGGAAAAGAAAAGTGAGTTTTGTATATAAGTATGCACAAGACACAGTAAATTGATTTCCAGATTCTCTTCCCTTCTCCCACCCTCTGACAGTCAGCACCACTCCTGGGCAGGGAAAACCTGCAGTGTTGCTGTGAGTAGATATTGACAGCCTAAGAGAAAGTGGTCCATGAGGGCTTAAAAACCAGCCTGTGCCTCAGGAGGCAACATTTCCAGCCCCTCTTGTGAGGGCAGCCTCTGCTGATGCTGGCTTTCCTTTTCCCATTGCACCTGTTCCAAGCTGAGAAACCATTTTAAGACAGGGATGATCTCTTTGGACACAGGGCCACAGTGCTAAGGACAAAGCAGCCTTGATCTCATCAGAGGTATAAAGTGCTGGGATAACACCTGTAAGGAAAGCAAAGGCTCTTCATCCTCCTTCCTCTTGTCTGAAGCTGAGAGGAGTAAGCTGGTGTCCTCAAGAGTCTTGGAAAACAAATCACTTTTGTGTTTGTTAAGTGCTGAACTTCACACACTGCAAGACCTGCTCAGCTAATTAAAACCCAGGGTAGGAAGCAAAATGGGTGAAACTTCTCCAGGAAGGCTGGAATTACTCACTAGTTATTAAAATCTGTTACACCAAAGAAATGCCAGCAAAGTTCCCTTTTCCTCCATCTCACAGGCCAGCATCATGCAGATATCACAAAGAGGGGAATCAGGTTTTCCCAAGTGTTTTTTCAGCTTCACTGCAGCATCTGCCCCAGGCAGAGCACCCAGGCAATTTGATCCAATTTGTTAGCAAGAGACATCAGACTTCTCCATGGTGTCTTTAGTCTCCCAAGTTCCAGGATGAAAAACCTCTGAGTGCAATTCCAGAGCAAAAATGGCTCCAAGGCACTGAGGTTAGATGAATGTGCTTTAAAAGCATCTGTTAACTCTGTACTCCTTTTCAGCTGTAAAAATTACTTCATATGCTGTCTGCAATCCCCATTTATAGGACTTCAGTACTTTAGTGGATGGATGGAAGGAAGGAAGCCTGGAGCATGCACAGGGGAAGGTGCTGCAGAGCACTGTGCACAGCACATTTTGTAGTAATCACTTGATTTCTTCTCAGCCTCTTCCCCACAGGGTGATGTCTGTGCAAGAGTCTGGGCCTGTGGTTTCCAAAGCATCACTCATCCCCTGCTTGTTCACAAAACACAGCCCAGGACTCCAGGAAGGATTAGCTTCTGCTGCACTGGCCACGGAAGGCTTTGCAAACTCACATTTGCCTGGTGGACTCCCCTCCCACTTTAGTTTTCCAGCTGGCTCTGCCTGTTTTGTGGTAGGAGGACTCTCAGGGGAGCCCAGCTGGCCAGCAACTTTCCATCTGAGTGGCACAAAGAGGCATGGAGGGGAGTGGGATGTTGCTGATCATGTGAAGCTGTAACCCTTGAGGGATGAATGTGGCACATGCAGCCCACAGGGAGATGTGAAGAAGTAAATCCATGATCCCAGGGTGATCTGCTCCCCCAGCTTTTTCAGGACTCCTGTCCTTCCACAAGCAAACATTTCACTGCCTCCCACCCACCAAGACTCAGTGGGCACTTACCCCTTCCTGCTACAAATATCTTCAATTGTCATTTGTTCCTGTTTCCCCAGTCCACCAAAAATACACTCCAAAAAGCTCAACTGCTCTTTTCATCTTTCTTTACTACTGTCACTCTTTTTTCCGTTCCTCCTCATCAGAAGTAAATAAATGAACCGCAACTTAATTTTACACGCACATAGGAGCAGCACAAAGGAGCCATGAACATAAACAGCAAAAAGTACTAATTCCAGCAGTCTTTTAAAAGGCCCTTCATGGCATGTGATGTTGGAACAGCCACTGTCAAATAGTGCTCCAGAATGGGGCTGTTTCTTCATCTCTCCCTCCCTCCATCCTTCTGTAAACCCTGGCCACCCTCCCACCATGGCTGTCCCCGGCATCCCAGGGCTGTTTCCCTCTTCCTGCCACTCCCTGGGCTCTGCACTCTCAGCTGCCCAGGATGCCAGGGATGGAAGGGGCACCTGGCACCTCCTGCCAGTTGGCAGCTGGAGGGAGCGGTGGGTGCTGAACTGTTGCCATTAGAGATAGCAACAGATGCTTCCTGGTGGAGGCTGCACTGGCTAATTCAGGGCTTTGTGGTTTGAGAGAGAATCCCAGTTATTTCCAATTAGGAGATTGTAGTGACAGCTGCTCTGAACAGGGCCTTCTCTTGCAGCTGAGAACCTGCTCCACATTCATCTGGGGTTGGATACCTGCATTTGCAGCATGGAGAGCTCAGCCTGGGTCTTATTATAACATCTTTTGCTTCTGCCTCTCTTTAAGCCATTCCTCTCTCCCACACAATACCACTTCTCATGAGGAATTTGGCAGTGGAAACATCCTTATCTCCCCCTCACCAAAATCCCTCCATGTTCTCCTTTCTACATGCAGAATTTAATTTTTCCATTGTGCTGTCCAGCTCCCCCTCTTCCCAGTTCCCCCATTAGTTCTGCCTGCCCTGTGATATATGGGCCTTGTCAGGCAGTTTTGGCCTGACCCAGGCAGCCAAAATCAGAAGAAAACCTGGTTTTATTTTGCCTGGGGAGAATTCATCACAGAAAAAGATGAAGGAAAGGGAGAGATGGAAATTTATCCTGGTTTGGTGTTAAAAATATATCTATCTACTGCTGTGTTAAAGGCTGATATTTTCTTTCCACTTTTCTTTCACTCTTGTCCAAACATATTACACAGTCCAGAGGCAGAATTCAGGAGAAAGGGGCATTGGGCCCCTTGCTGGTTGGAAAATTCTGCCTGTGGTAGAAAGTGAAAAGGGTAAGGAGCTGTTGAACAAGAAGACACGTTTCTCTCCATTCTGTGTCATAACTACTCATCAGAGGAAAATCTAATCCTAAAAATACAAACTAGACAAATGCTTTGGAAGGAGGAAGGGGAATATGCGGGTGCTGGCTTTAGTTATGATTCAGTTAAATCCTTGTTTGTTTGGAGACTGAGCCTCTTGAATCACAGCAGAGCAAACCCAGAGCGAACATTCAAGCATGCAGAGTCCTGGAGAGCCTCCTCCAGAACTGCTGTCTGCCCTCCCCAAGCACAGGGACAGGGGTTTTCCTGGTCTCCCTTTTCTTTCTCCCTGTCCCAGACACAGTGAAAAGTTCGTGGTTTCCTCGGGGAGAATTTCCAGGTGTTTTCTCTGATAGGGGAAGACATCACTTGGCTATCCCACACCCATCCCAGGTTTGCACTGTGGGCACCAAGGAGCTGTAGAGCAGATTTGGGGGAGCTGTAGGGCAGGTTTGAAATCAGAATTCCTTTCTCTGCTGTAGAAACCCCACATCTGGAGGGAACCCAGGATCTCTGCCAAGAAACTGGACATGGGGGGGACACCACCCATGTTGAGAAGGTGACACCAAGGGGAGGCCAGGTCCTAACTTGACACAGGTGATGCAGCAGTGCTGGGCTGGGAACAAACCCCTGCTGGTGTCATATCCACTGGTATCCCCAAGAATTTGGACAGCAGGTTTTGGCACATGGTGTTTGGTACATGGTGTTTGGCACATGGTGATCCCTGCATGGCTGTGCTCTTAATAGTGCTTTTCATTTTCCCTGGGGTCCAAGAGGGAAGATTTTAGTCCAGGAGATTTTTCTGTGGTATTGAGATGAGCGTTGTCTATTAATTCATGTGGAGCTCTTAGGTGCTACAGAAGATAAGTGCCTTGTAAATACAGATAAATAGATCAGATTAGACCTTGAAAGTGGTTCATGCAAAAGGCATTTTTATGTGCAAAAAATAATAACATTGTAGAGAAATAGCTGTTATTTGAAACCTTGGGCTCAAGCTTCCATAATTGATACTGTTGGAGGAAAGATGAAGCTAATGGAGAAGAGCTGCCGTGATTGCCCTTTTGTCATTGACTAATTCTTCCAGCAACCAAAGTGACATTATCCAGCTCCCATTTAGACCTCCAAGCAAGTGGTCACATTTTTCAAGAGAGCATAGCTCAGTGAGCACTGAATCCTTTCACAACTCTATGTGCTAGTGCAGTAATGGCAGGGGTGAGGGAATGGGAGTGATTTTGAAAATCAGCCCTCTCCTTTACATCTTGACTGCCTGGAAATCTCAACCACAGTGTGGTTCAGAGAGAAGCATGAAAAATGTCACTGCCCAAGAATCTGAACTTATCCATGTCCCTGATGGAAATCACATCCTCAGCAATTTCAAAGGCAGCACAAGGAGAAGATTTTGGGTTCCTGTGATTATCAGCTCAACAAGGGTTGGCCACAAACTTGAGTTTAACCTATTCACATGGGAGGTTCCTCCAGTGGTGTAAGTTCATACCTTTCTAAGCTACAAATGAAGATAGACCCTGGATTTCAATTTATCCACGCAAAAATAAAAAATAGAAAGGCAGAAATAAACACTTGAGTGATCTTGGGAATCCTGAAACAAACAGCAGTTTTGTTCCTCCAACAAGTTACAATGAAGTACCAGCATTGCTCCCTCAGCCCCATCATGTTAGGTACAAAACACAAGTGCTTAAAAGCCAGGGGATAAATAATTAACAGCATCATACATCTTTTATTCCCTACGTAAAGCATATAAAGGGTGAAATCCTGACCCATCCAAAGGCAATGTCAAAGTTCTTCTTGACTTTAGATGAACTTGGGTTTTATCTAAATTGTTTTGTCACACATGATGAAACGTGTTGTAAGATTCCTCCACAATCTTAATTCTGAACCAAGAGAGATAATTTTCCATCATTGCTTCTAGAATTTAAAGAGAAAACAAACCCTTTTTAAAAAATGTGAAATACACCTACAAAATGAATGTTGATTTGAAGACAAACAATATTATGGAAATCCTTCTTTTTTTGCTTAGTATAAAAATGGGCACATATTCACCTATTGCAAATTCAGTATCACTTAACAGTAATGGTACTTAGAAATACTTCAACTAACTAATGGTATTTGCTACCTAAGAGTATTCTTTAAAATAAAATGTTTGTACACCAAATTCAATGAAATAAAAATGCCACATAAAAGAGGAAAAAAAAATAAAACAATTCACAGGTTAAGCATGAGGTTGTTTTGTCAAAATAAAAAGTGCACTTCTTTGTACTCTGCTTAAAAACATATATTTATTATGTGGGCAATATAGGGTTTCAGGAGTCCTTAATCATTCATTTCACTGTTTTTAAGTGGGAGGGCTTTGCAAATGATGTGATAAGAAAGCACATTTTTGTCACTTAGCAACCTTAACTTGTCTCTGAAATGAGTTGTTTGTTTCTATAACAAACGAGACACTCAGATACCATGGAGATAAGCAGAGACCTTGTCTGCTTTGCCAGAGCCCATCCTGGGAAATGGGATATTGCTTGGACGGATGGGGTCATCACACAGAGGAGCAGCTCTTCATTCCTGTCCACAGCATAGAAACGTGGGCACTGGCTGTGTTTGTGCTGATCTGAGAACAAGACCCATTCTTCTTTCGGGCAGAAAACCTGGAATTTTGGGCTTAGCCATGGTGAACCCTCCAGTGTCCAGGACATGGTGGGTTTGCAGCCAGCTCTCAAATGCTTTTGTTTTTATCATCAGCCTTCAGTGAGAAACTTTACTCTTCACACTCAGCTCCACACTTGGAAAACACCATCTTTTCATCTTCAGGCAGCCCTGCTAGAACCACACTGGGCTTCCTCTTGGCCCCTAATTGCTCTTTTATGCCCCTCTTCTGCTGTAACTGGGGTCTAAGGCCCTTTAAGCATCTGGAGGAAGATCACTGGCCTCTGTGATAAAGAGGCTCCAGTATGGTTCCTGCAGATGGGAACTGATGCCACACCTAGAGGGCTGTGTCTGGGGGGAAAAGGAGGAAAGACAAATGGCACAGCTGAGATAAAACTCTCTCCCTCAAATCTGAGCTTCTGGTATCTGGGAGTAAATTAAAGCACAAGGGTTAATAACAAATGTCAAAACAGATTTTAGACAACTCTGTTCTATTCTAAAACTGTATTTAGTTGTACAAGACACCAGTAAATCCTTGGATGCTGTTGATCTGCTAGAGCTCACCTGATTTTTCCAAATCTTCTCCCCCCTCACTCCTTTCCTGTATTTTCTGACTTTCACCCAATCTACTTGTATGTATCTTACAGCTTCTTGAGTTTAAATTAATCTTTTAAAGAAGGATGAATCACACAAACTTTCTTTTGGTTTCAGAAATCACATCCATATTCATAATCCACTAATCATGTTTGATAAATCAGAATTCATTGTGAAACACACTAACCCTTCATGTTGCTTCACTTTTTAATCTCACAGGGAAAGCAATCATTGCTGCCAGGGGGCTGGGCTGAGCTGTCTTGGGTGTCTGCTTGAGTCAGTTCCCTTGTTTGTACAATGCAGCTTGTGCTCCTGGATCTAAGCTATCATATAAAAATGTAATTAAGTCTTCAGCACTTCAGTAGCAAGAGGAATCTTCACAGTGTGAATCAAACACCATCTTCTCAGTGATGCTGGCCTGAGCCTGCAGCTCAGCTGCGAGAGCAGCTCAGAGCTTTCTTCTCATTCCAGTGGTGTAATAACCACACGGAAACCTCAAGATGGCTTCCAGGTCAGCCATGGGAAGAGCTGCACCTGCAGTCAAAGAATAAACAGAGAGATGTTTGTAGGGATCAGCAGGGTCTGTTATTATGCAGTGGCTGGTTTAACCAGGTGCAGTGTGTGGATAAGAGCGAGGAGGTGGCATTTCTACCCCTCATGTCATTTGTACAGGAACGTGCATATTTGTGTGTTTTCTGTTTGCAAAATGGGATTTTTTGGCAACAACTAGTTAAGTGCAAGATTAGCTACATCGCCTTGTTTTTCTACCCCTATCAGTCCATTAATCCTGATCTTTTCTTTAGAGGAGGAGTCTTCACATGACTCCAGTTCCTCTGATCTATTCCATCTGCTTCTCCTGCTGCCAGCTCCAAGATGATCCCTTCTTCCCCACAGGCTGAGGTAGAAGACAAGCAGCCCACAGTAGGGGAAAGACAGTGACAAAGTGAAGTACTCTGGACCATGAACCTCCTCCTGGGGATGATGTCAAGGTTCTGGCTCTACTCCATACACTGGAGTTGCTCTGCTTTCCCACAGTCCCAAGTTTTGGGCTCCCCTGCTTTCCCAAAGAAATACAGCTGTTATTTGCTGAAGCAGATTCTAAGCCTGCCACACTTAATAATTCAGTGGTGAACTTCTGAGCTGTGAGCAGGTTAAAAAATAACTTGCTTTAGTAAGTACAAAATCTCCATTTCTGCTGCCTTTGCTTCTCCTTCCCTCCTCCTCTTGCTCACGGCCCCGGCAGCCCCTGCAATCCAAACACTCCCCATTATACTTTGGAGCAAAAGGGAAAGGCAGGAGGGGGAGAAGAAATTAATTTCCTCTCTATGGGATGTTTATTGTTTTTCCTGCTCTCAGCCATCCAAGGTCTCTAACATTTTACGTGGTATTTTATAATGGGAACAGTTCCTGTGGGTACCAATGAGTTCATCTGCAGAGAACGTGGAGCCTGGAGATTTAAATTTATCCCTCCCTGCCACTGCTGTAATTGGGACTCCCGGGAGAGGAAACCTTGACAAGTGACAAAATAACCCCTGCCAGACCCCTCTCAAGACCTGTAGCAGCAGGAACCCCAGGAGGACTCCCATGATCAAATTACCCTTAAACAAATGCTCCAGCCTGCAGTAACTAAGGATGTCACTGCTGAAGGTCAACAAGGTGTATGTGCAACTTGATTATCTGGTTTAGTTCCCATTGCCTGCTCCCAATCAAAGACCAGGAGCTGCAACACTGGCAAAACAGAACTAGAAGAAGCTGCAAACTAATTAAAACTCGTTACTCCAATTGTCTAGGAATACATTTATTTAGGCCTTCCCTACCCCTCTAGCTATGCAGGCATAATTACATCAGCACTGTTTCTGTGAATATAAATTAATAAAATAAAGTACACACATTTTCTCTCCTGTGAACTGAAATTTGGCAATGTCTGTGATATTCATTTGGGGAGCTGATAAAAACATTTTGAAGATATCAGCATCTCAGTGGAAAAGAGGAGGTTAAGAAAGATTGATAGGCAGATGGATATGGATATGCAGATATATCTATAGATACAGACGTATAGAAATGATTTACAGTTTGCTTCTTTTCTCCCACCCTTTTGCAGTAAGCTTTTTAGGGAAACTACGTATTGTATAAATAGATGTAATTTCCATGGAGGAGGAGAAATAATTAATACTGATTTGTCAGCTGCCAGGGAATGTATTTCAGGTGCTGCACTGCTTTAACTGTTGGTTAAAAGAGGAAAGGTCCCCATAACTGAGCCACAAACTCTGCTGGCGTGAAAATTCTGTATTGACCTTGTTCAAAACACAAATAGCTCCTTCTGATAAAAATAGTAAGACAAGGATTCCAGATGTAATGCAAAAATCATAGGATGAAATTCTCAGACTGGATTATGTGGGAATTTCAAACTTGAAGAACAAACGAGTTCATAATTATCAATTAAATTATTATTATTGTTGTCGTTGTTATTATTATTATTATCATTATTATTATCATATGTTAATTTATTCTAGATTTCCTCCCAGAATCTGCTGAGTTTGAAACATAAACTTACGTAGTTAGCACAGAGCTTTTTTGTAAGCCCAAAGCCTAGGAGAATCTGTAAGTTCCACAAAAGCTTGATGGGACTCAGGAACTACAGGAAGATTTTCTTAGGAAAAATCAGTTGTGGTGTCAAGGGACTGCTTTGTTCCTTGCCCACTGTTTGTCTCTCAGTCATTAAATGGGGCTCCTGTTCCTGGAAGAGCCCCGTTGACAGCCCATCCCTGGGGTTTTGTTGCAGCAGACACTGTGTCGTGGCCTTGGCTGTCCCTGTCACATTCCAGTCGTGCTCCTGTTGGTGAGCTGGACTCTTCCCCACTGCCAGAGGAGCAGCGTGTGTTGCAGGCTGGCATTCCCAGGCATTCCCTGGCATTCCCAGGAACTGCAAATGTGCCATTCAGGACTCACCTCCCTGCAGCTGCTCCAGGGATTTTTTCCTGGATAACATTCCAGGGGATGGGAGGAAGATCTCCAGCCCTCATTCGGTGTCTCCCAGTGCAAGGAGATGCCCAAAGAGACTTCTCAGGGTCCTGAGCTGTCCAAACTGCCCCAGCAGGTGTAGCCACCCTCTAATGCCATACACACCCTGCCTAGCTCATCAGCTCACATCCTTCCTAACATGCCCAAATTTTCTCAATATGCCAGTTGCTCAGGGCTCCAGGCCATTCTGTGCTGGTGGTAAAAGTTACAATCACAGAATTGGACTTTCGTGTGTTACCTTCAGCTCAATCGCCAGCAGATTATTGAATTGCATGGGGAAAATGTTCTCTTTAATCTTTTAGAATTAGTCATCTCTTCCTCAGTCATCTCTCTATATTTTTAGTTAGATACACTGAAAAATCTTAATATATCTGTGACATTTATAGCACATGTTAGTATTATAAAACGTCAGAGCTCTATTTGCAGAAATGAATACTGATGTGATGGGAGTGTTTTATTATGTCAGTGACTTTTATTATAAATATGATAAAACTGTGTCATCTTTTTTTTTCCCCCAAATAAAAAATAAAACCACCTAATAATTTATCCCAAGGTTACCACTGTGCTACCTGGTTAATTTATTCAATAGCACTGCTAACAAAAAATACACCCTGCAATGGATTTTCACATTGTGCGGTCATTTGATGGATGTTGTCATTGACCTGAAGGTTTGTCCAGGATTAGAGCGTGACAATGCACGTAGGAACAGCGTTCACACAGCAGCTTCCTGGGGACACAAAGCCAGGAGGTGAAACCTACTTTTAAGGGGATAATTAATCATTACCAGAGAGTGAAAGGTGGCTGGATGTCATGGAATCTCCACTGCTCTCTCCAGGACTGCTGAAATTGCCAGCCTCAATCTCACCTGCCCTGTCTGCAGATGAGGCTCTTGAGAGGGCTCCCTGCTCAAGGCTCCCTGGCCCTCAGGTTCATTCCCAGAGACCCAGGAGCTCTAGATGGTATCTTAAATGAGGCCATTTTATGGGCTATGATCCCATCTTACTAATTAATCTTTATCACTACAGCTAGTATTTACTGTGGTGAGCAAGCTGAACTGGTCACAATTGGTAGTAGCACTTCCAACCCCAAAAAGTGGCAAATTCACAAAAAATTAAGAGTTAATTGTAAAGATAACAATATTTTATGTAAAAGATAAGCAAATAAGGAGAGTTTCTATAAATTTCTGCTCTGTTTCTGTTTAAGTTCCCTTACTTATCTTTGAAAGTTGCAGGCCTAAAAGAATCATCTCTAAAAGCAATAAAATAGTAACGTATTTAAAAGACAGAATGGGAAAGCTTGATTTGATTCCTGCAAAGTAACATGACCCCAAGGGCTGGGATTTTTCAGAATAACAAGGAATGTCATGAAAGTCTCTCCAAAGTTAGAAGCAGCCATAATAATGAAGGGGCACATCCTTGGTCTCTGAGGTGACACACAGCACGATGAGGGATCTGTTCCCTCAAGAAAAGCACAGGGAGGATGGAGATTGCAGCGTTGAGATGCTGTTGCTATGGCTGGTGGTGTGCAAGACTTCAGGATTTATATTTCTTTTCATTTAAACTTTTTCTCCTCCTCCTCCTCCTCCTCCTCCTCCTCCTCCTCCTCCTCCTCCTCCTCTTCCTCCTCCTCTTCTGTCCCTGTGCAAAGGGAAACCCAGGATTCCAGTCCTTGTAAGAAAGACATCTGTTTTGGCTGGTGACTGGGAGGAGGTCAGGAGGAGGCTCTTGAAGATGACTGTCACGCAGAAGTAGATAATAAATCCAGAGGGAAATTTAATTAGTGGGTGTTTTTAATGGCAGGCATCTCAAATGTCTGGTGAGACGCCCAGTCTGGTTTTTCAGACTTCTCTGGCCCTGAGACCTGGCAGAGTCACTGCTGAGGAGGAGGTGGGCAGAGGGGTCTGTGGTGGGCAATGAATGAAAAGCTGAGGGGCCAAAGTGACAGCTTCTTTAGATGGGACCAAACTGAACAGCAGCACTGGGCAGGGAAGTTCCTTCAGCTGCTCCTTGAATGAAAAATATCCACAAACTGCCTCTGCTCAGCTCAGTAACGGGACGCTTTGTGGGAAGAGAAATTCCTGCTGGTGTCCGGTCCAGAGAGCTCCCAAAGAGGCAGGTGTGGAGTGACCATCCCTTGGGACACTGTCAGTGGGACAGGGTGGGCTGTGTCCTGGCTGTGCAGGACCCTCTTGCCCTCGCAGCAGGAGGATTCCTGAAATGCTGCCTGGCTTATTAGGCTGTGTCCTGTTAGTGAAGTTTATGGAGGCTCCCTGAGGACTCCAGCCTGAAGTAGCACAGCCAGAGAGGGCTTCTCCCTCCCATAAGTGACTGGAGACAGAATAGCAGCTCTAAAAGAAAATGCTTCTCTTTTCAATGTTCCACTGGGCTCTTGAGAAGGTTCTCAGACATCAGCAAAGCTCTGAAGGATGCAGTGATGAGCCCACTCATTCATAGCACTGCCCAGCTGCTCCCAACGCCACGAGAATGCAAAGTTTCTTGTGCTTGCAAAGCAGGGCATGGTAGCCAGCTCATTTCATTGTTTACTTTCATAAGGAGGGAGAGGGGTATAACCCTTCCTTCCCTGGATTGAAAATGGCTATGGGTAAACTAAAAGTAAGGAAGTCGTGACAAGTTATTTACAGCTGGATGAAATGCCCTAATTGTGGCAGTGGCCCAACCCACCTTTAGGTTTCACATTAACAAGGACATTAAGTGGGCGGATCTTCCTGTCCAGGACAGTGGGTCTGAAGGCGAGCACAAAGGCGGCACCAAAGAACAAACCACCCCTGAGCTCTCAGTCCTAAATTATGCCTCCTCCCTTGTACCACCCTACCTTCATCTTTATCCACTTAGTTTCTGGAAAGTTCTGCTTTCTTGTAATTCCCACTGGACCATTTAAACTAATCCCGCCTCAAAGCTCCTGTTATTGGGTACCTGTCACTGTTTGTCACTCTCTTATTGGTTTAGCTCCTTGTTCCTCCCCTTTGCACTAGGTGTACAAAAGGTCATGTAACAGGCTTTCTTGGTTCTGTGTTGCTCTTCATCTTTGCCTCTTATTTCTCCCGACCCTCAGGGCGGGGAATAAAGACTTTGGCTGCTGCTACAAAGAGTCCCTCTTTTCTCTTTTACCTCCGCTGATTGCTGTTGGAGCAACAGACTGCTGCCAGCTCCACAGAGAGCCCAGAAGCAGACTGCTCTACCAGGAGATTACACCAAGCTGCCAAGCTGCACACTGTCCCACCACTGGGGCACTTGGAGCAAGTAGTCTGCTTGGCCTCCAGGCAGTCAAGCGGTCAGCGACACCTGATGAAGAAGCATAAATCACAGTTTATTCAGAATACATCCAAATTAAACCTGCAGAAAAGCCTAATGTCCTTCAATTTCTCCTGCTTTCAATCAAGGTGTTCTCAGTATGACACTGATCTGAATTGCTCTCACTGCAGACTTCCATAGGGGTCTTTTATTGGCATTTAAGGTGGGGTCCATAGAAACAGCTTTCTGTACAGTAGCCCTTTGCACTCAGGAGTTTAAAGACGTACAGGAAATAAGGCTGGAAACAAAGTCTCCTGAGACATGTAGACTTTTAAGTTCCCAAGCCCACTGTCACTTCGGCTGCTAAGATCTGGTTACAGATCTGGCTGCAGATGTGCTGTTGTTCTTGGATCCTAGCTTAAACTAATATTGATGCAATTCATTGGGAGAAAGGGAGAGAATCTATAAATATTTTTTTATAGATCTTTATCTCTCAATACGTCTGTATATCTGTATGTACCTGCCCAGATATGTAACAGTGTGTTTCCCTGCAGTCGTCCTCTAGACTCTTCCCTGACTCCTGCCCTTTGGCAGTGGTGCACCCTCCTTGCCCAACTGCTCCCAGTGTTCACCAGGGAATTCCAGTTGTGTCCTCACTGGGGCTGGGGTTTCTTTACATTTCCCTTCCAAGTGAGGTTTTATACCTCCCATTTCCCCTAATCTCATGGTTCAGGAGCCGGCCACTGGGAGAAAAACCGTGTGAGGGAAGAAATTCCCTTATGTATGTGCTGGGATTTCAAAACACAGCACTGGAGAGCAGAGCTGAGCCTGAGGTCACCCAGGAGATGCCTTTAGTGAGCTCCAGGGAGAAAAGCGTGGCGTGATGGTGCATGTAATACCAGCTAACTAGTGGACCCTGAAGCAGAAGAGTGTCTTCAAGCTGGTGCTACTCTGGAATATATAAAAGGCTGAGTCTGAATGGCTAAAAGGGGAAGAGCTGTGACGGGCAGCTCATGGAGGGAGGAGCGTGGGCTGAAGGTGAAGGGCAGCCTGTGTGAGATGACAACAGGGAGGAAACCATAAAATGACAGAAAATAGAATTACAGGATGAAATGAGCAGTCAAAGGGAATCTCGGAAAGGCCTTAATTCAAAGGCAAAACTGCCAGATCCATGATGTTGCTGATAAACATGAATAGGGCAGGGAAGGAGTGGGGCATCTCAGGAACTGAGAGAAAGACTGGAACTGAGGATTTTGAAGAAAGAAAATCTGCACAGAAATGGTTGTGAAAACCAGAAGCATTGGCCTGAAGCAGAGAAGAAGGATAAAGGATGTAAGACCAAAGCACAGAGATGCAAGACTGATTTATGGAGAGAGGAGAGCCTGGGAGAAGGAGGACAGCCAAGGGGAAGCACTGGCAAGAAGAATTCATTTGAGGGAGAAGTAATGCCATGGACAGGGACAGCCTTCCAGATCTTGGTACTCTCTTCATTTTAGTTTGTCACTTTGCTGTAATTTCGCCTCCATCTTTCCCTTCCACAACCATCTTACTGAGCTCCTTAAGGATGACTCATTAAAAGTCATCCCTCGGGGGGGGGGGAGGGATGGAAAAAAAGAAAAAAAAACCAAACCAATAACCACCTATTTATTTTCAAAACTGAAAGGGCAAGATGTGTTTTTTATTTGGGCTTGAAAATACCTTTCAGAGCTGTGCTGGCATTTAATTTGTTTACTCCTTCTCTGGACTCTGACTTGCCCCTCTCTGCTCCTGTTGTTCACAGTTTCTCCTAAGTGGAAGCAAAGCCAATAATGGCCGGGTTGGAGGTGAACTTTCAAACCCACAATTTTTGAGCAGTTTCAGAAGGAAACAAATGGAAGCTGCTCGGGCATAATTTAGGAAATGGCTGGAGATGGATGTGCATTTGGACCTGAAACAAGAACAGGGAGACCACAGACTTCAGTATAGCAGGAGGATTTTCTGCTACTTGGAAGAAGCCAGGGGTGCTGTCCCAGAGATAAAAAGAATGTTAAAAATATCCCCAGATGTGGGAATGGAGCCCAGGTGAAAGTGGCCTTCCTCTTCCTGGAGATGTGACCTGGGCACTGTGGTAGCAGTGGGTGGCAATTAATGATGACAGCTTTATGAGCACATATGTAATGGTGAGGCTGAGCTCCTGGATGGCTCCAAATGGGAGTTTTAAATGCCATGAAACAAGCTGTGCAATATTTTGTGTTGTACAAGAAAAGCAGTGAGGTCTATGCCAATTTCCAATGTCAGGATGTGCATGTGGACATGGATATGTGTGCTCTGAAGCTGGAAGGGCTGCAGCGCTCTCAAGCTCTCCTTGCCTTCCCAGGCAGAGGAAATTCCAGGTCTGAACTGAAGTGAAAAGGAGCTGGAAGCACAGTGTTCTATGAAAAGAGGAGATCATTCCTGCTGGTCTTGTCATAGCGATGGGGATCTGACAGAAAACTCTGCCTTATCCGTGCCTTGCAGCAGGAATCTCTGCAGAGCAGCCAGAGCAGCAGCATCTCTTTCACTTTGGGCTCACTCAGCCTTTTCCTGGGGCTCCAGGGGACTTGTTCCTATTAACGTAATTGGCAAACACATTGTTCAAATATTAGCAGTGGCAGCAAAGCCATTGTGTGGGACAAGTCAAGGCAAGCAGTGCCTTCACTCACAACACTCAGACCTGAGCTCTGTTGCCAGGTCTGTCAGGTGCTGACCGTGATCCAGAAACACTGTCCAACTCTGAAGCTGCCTGAGCTGCTCCAATCTTAGCCATTATTAATTTGACTGGGGATAAAACTACATTTAAAAGCCACTTTCTACAACTGAAAGCAAGTGAGAAAGCATTTGGCATGACATTCATCTGTCTCAGGTGTAGGGAGTAAGTGAGTCAGAGCTGTGTGGAAGCAGGACTGAAGGGAGTTGGGCTGATGTTTACTGCATCCAACTCTCCCCTAGCTCCAGCCTGTCATCCCAGGAAGAGGTGAAGCACGAGAGTTGCATAAAGCTGGGGAAAGGATTGAATCAGCAGCTTCCCCAACACAGGAAAATGTCCCCATGGCTTTGCTGCTGCACCATGGTTATGTAAGGCACAAGGAAGGAGGGTTTGCAGGTATTTTGTTGAATAGAACTTCACGGGAAATGTTTATAGCAGTGAGCCAAATCCCACAACCCCACTGAAATCAATGGCATTTTATGCCAGATATGAACAGGGTCAATATTTTTATGATGATGCCTTCACCGATATATTGTTTGCCTTAAAAAAATGGAATGAAAGTGATCATAAAACTCAGGTTATGCTTAAGTATCCAGACATGTGAATTATGCAGTTCCTATATGACAATAAAAAGGATGGAAAGAAGATCTTTTAAATTCTTTATTGATGAATTTAATGTAGCACCTAATACCAAGTCAATGACACAATGAAGGGACTGAAGTTGCCAGGTCCACATCTGTGATTTGGGCCAGTCCAATGCTTGAGGGTGATAATTTGGGTCATTAATAATTCTGCTGAGGCTGTGTAAAGAAGTGCCAATAAGATCATCCATGGCAAGGGGGTTGGAATTACATGATCTTTAAGGTCCCTTCAAACTCAAACTGTTCTGTGATCACAGAGTTCTCCAGGTTGCTTTCATGTAAAGCAGAGTTCCAGTGAGAGGAAACTGGAGAGACTATTGATGACACTGAGATTAATAGGAATGTACTTCCATATCACTGCCCTGTACACAGCAATCCCAGACATCTCCTCCTTCATCCCACTGCCCAATGGTCCCGTCTTGCTTTGATCTTTCATATAAATCCCCAGCTCTTAGTGATGTATATTAAGGAATACTTTTTGCTCTCTTTTTGTTCAAGAAAACATGCACTGCTTTTTTTTTTTTTTTCCTGCATATGCAGCTGGGAAAAAAACCAAACCCACAGCTCCCCACCACCATGATCCCAGCATATCCTAAAGATTTTAAATAGACAAGACGCATAAATGAGAATTCAAAACACGCTTATAAAAACCTAATGCATTTTTTAGCCATTCTCATGCTGTTTGAACACGGAAAGCTGGGCACACTCTGGCTACAGCTGACATCTCTCCTGCTATAACTCTGCTGGAGTTGAGATGAGCTACATCAGCAGACAATTTGGCTCGTAATTTTTCTCGTGACCAGCAATTTAAAAACACAATCTCTGAAGACAGTGTGTGTTTAACACTGTTCCCTCTGCTCCCTCCCTGTGGGCTGGTTGGAACCTTGGCAGTAGAACCCCCAGAGATGGATTGTCCCTCCCCTTTGTCAAACCACCCAGACCACACTTCCCAAACAACTGGCGCTGAAAGAAAATCCACCCAAAGTTGTTTCTGCTTCAGAGACACTGCGTCCTCCCTCTTCTGTGGGTAAACTGAGCTATGGAGGGGACACCTGCACATAAAAATTTCAATAAAAACAATACAGCTTTCAACCCCAAACCCCATATCCTGCTTACTGAAATAATTTTCTCCTTAAACTCAACCTTATGCTTTAGGTGGAAGCCTGTCTTTAAATGAGAAGGAAGCAAAAGTTGTGGTTTCAACAGTCTTTCTGTTAGAATTGAAAACCCTGGAGCTTCTGGTACACTGTTGTGTTCATTAAAAGTTTGTTAAAATTAATGGGGAAAAATAAGAAAACAAAAATCATTACAGGAAGATTTTTATTTCAATATGTATAAACTCAAAAGAGATTGATGAACTGATTTTTTTTTCTAACATTCTGTTAATGAAGTATTTTGTTGTTTATTTACCTTTACAAATACCCAAGGACAGCTTCACAGCAGGGCTTATATTACTCCCTGGGAAGCAGAAAGCTTGTGGGTCTAGGGAAATATTTCTATTTAACATTTATACCAGACCACAGACCTGATTCACATGCAGAATTTTCCCCTCTAAGGTATTTCAATGTATCCATAAGACTGACAGCAGAAAAAGTTGAACAGAAATGCAATTTTGCTGCAAAATAGTTAAAGGACAGTTTGAAAATGCAAAAAAAAATTATTTTAAGTTAAAATCCTCCAGGTATGTCATTTTGCTTCATGATAATGATATTTTATGGCACATTATTCTCTCCCACGGTCTTCAGAGTAGGGCTTGTACCTGCCTACTTCAAAGGAAATGTTGAAGCAATTTCTGCGATGCTGGTATTTTTCAGCTGATTTTTTCTTTTTTTTTTATTTTGATAGAAACTAACTATCACTTTGCAAATATTTTGATGGAAGATCCCTAGCAATTTCCCACAATTCAATGAACTCAATTAGATTCCTTGCACGGTCTAAAATCCATGAAAACCAGCATCTGGAATCTGCATCCAGGAGAAATACGCACACATTTCTTTTATTGGGTTTATTACATCTGAATCTTCCTTGGTCACGGCCGCTCCGATTTGCAGTGGTCCCACAGACGATTGAGCTTTATTACAATTTTGGATGCTCTTCCTATGGGTGTCCTGTTGCGTCCTGCAGACAAAGAACTGGAGAGGTTCAGGGAAACAGGAGAAAAGGAAGGACGGATTTTGAGGAGAATCATTTCAGGTCCATGTCAGAACGCTGTGAGCACTCAGCCCTAAAAAGGCTTTTATCTCCCATTTCCCCATCCCTGGACCACTGTTGTGAGCATCCATGTTAATTCCTAGCAGGCTGCCACTCCTTTTTCCAGCCTGTATTTGCTGATACTCCTGTGGCAAACACGGAAACAGGAAATCAGATGCAGCTGCAGATCCTGGAAAATCTGAGCTGTTTCTGTGGTGGCCCGGGAACTTACATTGTGCTGGGGTGGCCAGAGGGTTCCCCCCCCGAGGTGGACTGCTCCTTGGGATGGCCGGTCCCGGTTTGGATTCCGCGGGTGTCTGTCAGCCTGGTCACTCCTCCAAAGCTTTCCCATTGGTTCCCACTCCCTGATCCCACCTTTCCCCTGGCCTGAGTCAGGCATGTTCCTCGGATTTGCCTCTGCAGCCTTTGACAGGAAGCATGCAATAAAATGCTCTTGCCGAAATGGCATGCAAATTCCCTTCCTGCCTCCTTGTCACTGACTAAATACTTATTTTAAAAAAGTATTAGTTTCCAACAGGCTGCTTTTATTATCCGCACCGCTTCATTTTTTGGCACCAAAAGCAACTAACCATGAAATAGCTACTTCAGCCACAAGGAAACTGGACACATCGCACTCTCTATTTCCCTCCCTCTGTGGTTCTATTTCATGTTGAGTTTTTATGAGCCTTAGGGATACATATCCTTGGATGATCCAAAGTTTATAAAATAACAATGAGATCCTCAAAGTAGTAGTAGGATAATGTTTGGTAAGGAAAACCAAGCAGGAGACAATATAAAGGAAAGTGGGAAAAAAAGAGGAAATAGGAAAAGAGGGACAGGAAAAAAAATAAAGTAATGCAAAAATGAAAATAGGGAAAAGGCTAAAAGGACAGTAAAGTGAAGATGGAGGAGGCAGAATGGAGAAGATGAATAGGTGAGCTGAAGGAAGGCAAAGGAAAGGGAAAGATGACTAAGAAGTGATAAAAGAACTCCAGAGCGATGGGTTTGCAGGTGCATCTCAGCAGGTTGCCTCTGATGGGCTCTCTCAGGGACACAGCGTGGCACCTGGGCTAATAAATAGAGGAAATGAAAAGGAAATGGACTCATTATAATGAACACCATTAATTCACCTTTCCAGACTCCACTGTTTGAACAGAGAGCATCACACCTCTCAGTTGTCATTTGTCTGTTCCATCCTTCTGTGTTGCCTGGTGGAAAGGACTTGTGAGCACAGATGCCCCCGAAAGGCTGCACAGCCACTAATTAGCATATATATTGTTTGTCCTGGTACAAATTTATAGCAAACAGCAATATTTTACACTCCAGTAAAGTTAATAAATGAGGATTTAGGCTATAAAAATTTCATGTTCTTCTGTGCAAAGGTCAATTATAAATAGTTAAGCTCAGATTCATCCAAAAACTCTGGGCTTCAGCAGGGGAAGAATAGAAGGTGTTTTGGTCACTCTGGTTGCAGCTGAACGAATGCCTCTTTAACAGTGCCTGAGACACCTCTCTGCAACAGCCGACTCAGTTGTAGAGTTTTTGAGGCATCCTGGGGAAGTTGTAGAGTGGTTTGGGCTCTGAGGAGATGGATGTCCCATTTTAGAGGAAGAAGATGCTCTGAAGGGTTGGAGGCACAGCAGGATCTCACTGGGTCAGGAGAGGGAAGAATTTAATGGTTGGAGTTGTCTTCCCTGAGAAGTTCTGGAGCTGGAAAAGCAGATGCATTCACCAGCATTTCCAATGGTGTTACAAAGGACAAAAATGCAGAAAGAAATTAAGGGATATGAGAACTTCCAAATTTTAGAGATAAAAGGAAGATGTTTCAAGACATCTTTTACTTCACGAGTCATGGGAGAATTTTGGTTGAAAGGGGTCTCAAAGTCCTATGGGCAGGGACACCTCCCACTATCCCAGATTGCTCCAAGCCCTGTCCAACCTGGCCTTGGAGACTCCCCAGGATGGTGCAGCCACAGCTTCTCTGGGCCACCCATGCCAAGGTCTCCCCACCCTCACAGGGAAGCATTTCTTCCTGATATTGAATCTAAACCTCCTCTCTGTCAGTTTAACACCATCCCTGCTTGTCCTGTCACTCCTCCATGTCCTGTTTGCATTACGGGAACATGTAGGATCCACATTTTACTCAACTCTATAAATAAAGGAAGGAGAGTTGGCCTTGTTTTAAAGGGCATCATCTGCATACGAGTGATGGAAGGAGATGTTGGTAGTTCTGTGCATTATTATTGGTATTCCTTTATCACACAGTTGCAACAGTGAGACTGTATCCTATTGTATGAGGTCACACGTGAATGTGTCAAGATAGACATCTCAAGGCTGGGGTTTTATAAGTTATGGGATCAATGATATATGGATTTATCTTCATTCTAGTGCAGGAGGAAAGAAAAAATATTGATCTTTCCTGCAACAGCCTACTTGAGAATGGAGGCATTAAATCAGGAGTTTTTTGAGGGATCCTGGGGAAGTTGGTCTGGGAGGAGATAATTCAATTGCAGGACATTGGAGATTACAGGATAGACCAAACTGAACAGAGGATTCAGGAGTTAAGTTACCAAAAAGAGACTGTGAACACAAGAGCATCTGAAGACTTGACACCACAGGAGGCTGGAAATGGAGAGGGCTGGATCCCGGGTCATGGAGGAAGCAGTGTTAAGCAAACTGTCACCCAGCATTTGTCACCAGCCTTAACCTGGTAACCAGGCAACTGAGAGATGTGTGAGAAGCTCCCTGCATCATCCAGAGCCAAGGGATATGTTTGGAAGAGAGGAGAAAGGGCTCAGGAGCTCTGAAATTTGTGGGATCAGCAGCCCATCATCAGGGACTGCCAGGCCGGCAACTCAGGGGACACATGCAGGCTTTGTAGGGTAGATCGGGGGGAAGCAGGAAAGCATGGAAATGTAATCAGCATAGATGGGGACTGTACTGAAGAACCCAGGCTTTAGTTATTGCCATCACTATCCACCTCTGAGCCATTCCTGTGCTTGTCCCAAATGCAGTTTGTCACTTTTTATGTTTCCCTCTCCAGGGTTGTGCATCCCCTGTGTCTCTGTGGAGCTTCAGTCTCACTATGGGTCATATTCAGGGACATGCGTCATCCCTTCACTGCCCAGAGACCAAGCCAGCCTCCACCAACTCCAGAAAAGGGAAGGACAGCCATGGGACTACAGATAACTTCCCCACTGCAGCAGGGGAGGATGGAGGAATAAATTTATTTAAATAGGGCATGATATCCTGGGAGCAGCATGTCAGCAGCTGAGAGAAAGGAGTCCCCCTCAATGGAGTAATTTCCCATGGGAAATGGTTTGAAGCTCCTCTACAAGAAGAATTTTGGCAGAGAACAGAAAGCTGTGTGGAGGATACAATGCAAGGGGTTTGGAGAAGGAGTAGGAAGAAAGGGGAGATACATCTTGGAAGAGTTGTTAACACTCTGTGCACATCCAGGGAGGAGAACTCGGCAGGCAAAGCTTGGCTTTCCCACTCCCCCGCTTTTCAGTGGATGAACTTGGAAGTTGTCCCTGGGAACAGTGGGTGTGCAGAGTTACCAGTTCTCTGTGAGGAGGGGCCCCAGACACCACAGATTCTGAAAGGGGATTAATGATAAAGTTGACTGAAATGAAACTATTGCCATCATAATAACCTGTGAGTTCCTTTCCCTGCATTTCCACCTCATCTGTTTTATTCTGCTTGACACTAAAGGAGCTGTGCAGCAGCAGTGAACAAAAACAGGATTGGAAAGGAGAAACCATCTCTCAGGGTCAGCAGAAGCTGTTGGTTGCTACTGCCAGGCTGGCTCACCAAAGGGCATCCTGAATGGGCAGAGCTGTGAGTTTTGCAAGAGGCTGGAAAGCAGGAGGCCAGGCCTGAGCTGGGCTGCTCAGGGGCTTTTAGAGATGCCCCAGAAAGGGGAGGGATGCTGATGTCTGCACATGGTCAGGAGGAGACAGAGCTCAGCAAGGAAGCCAATGCAGCTGTGACTGTCATGTTGGCTTTGCTTCATTTACAGCACCTGTTAATTATACAAGGTTTATGTGGGGAACAGCTGGTGAGGTCCCTCCCTCTGTCCTGCTTCTGCATGAGCTGGCCTGGTTGTGTTCTCAGCATGTCAGACCCAGGAGGCTCTTGTCCTTGTGTGTCTAGGCACCATTCTCATTATGGCTCTAGTTATGTAACTTCCCAATTTTAAATTAAACTGTGAAACAATTTTGCAATTTCTTTTCATCTCAGACCGTAAAGAATCACGAAGGGAGAGCGGGAAAACATCTCTTCAGCTTGGATGTTTTCAGGACGCTTGTGTTTTTCAGCCAGTTAAATTCTGATCTCTCTGCTCCAAACCTTCATCCTCCATATCGTCCATAGGTGAAGATATTTACCCTTTACACTTTTAGAATTGCTTGAGTCAGAATGGAAAAAGCTTCTGAAGTTTAAGATACAGAACTTTTGTCACTTCCTCAAATCCAAGGGAGATCATATTTGTTAGGCTATGGTATATTTGTGACTGGAGAACTCACTTACAGAAGATGTTTACACAGATTATTTCAGATGTAACTCCCTGGGTTTTTTTGATATTTATATAAAGTTTGGTAAACACTTCAAATACAGCCTGGATCTCATTGTATAAGAGCAAAGGTGGACAAGGGAAAAAGACAAATCTTGTGACACCACACACCTTCACACGTTAGGAGAGGTCCTGCCAACCAGGAGTTCAAGCAAAGGGAGAAGAAATAGGACTGCAGAAGTCCAGGACAAATTGACATGGTGATATCTTGCATTAAGAAGAGACTTGGATTAGAGTGATTCACTGATGGAGATGGAAGCAGCCACAGGAGGGTCCTTTTGTGAGACAAAGCCACTTTCAGTGGCCCCCAGTTTCAAATTATGTGTCTTTAAACTTGGCACTGATGGTGTGGGCCAAACCCCTGCCCTGGTATTGCAGAAATCATCTGTCTTCCAAAATACTGAGTGCTGGGCACTGTGCTGCACAAGGACAGTGTGAGAGACAGCAGCCCTGCTCCCCCAAAGGCAGGAGGAGATGTTAGAGGGCACACCCATCCCAGACTACACCTACCTCTGCTATTTCCACCTTGGAAGTGGGGCTGCTGAAGGGCTTGAAGGAGCCCAAGGACTGTGAAAGAGGTGTCCTTTGATCATCATTGCCTGCAGCTCCAGCTGTGGTGGTAATGGGTGGTTGATACACATAGGTTAGTTGTCCACTCTCTCACCTGGATGTATTAACCCCTCAGGAGTTCAAAAACTCATAGAGATTCAGAAATTTGGAAGCTCAGGCTGGTCTCATCAAAGCTTTCAATGTTATTTTCTCCGTGATTCGGAGGTAGATTCCAAACGCCCTCGGGATTTCACCTTTAATAAACACTTGTGGGGCAAGGGGATGAAGAGCAGCCAGCCAGGCTCCCTGTTATTCTGTTTTCCCCTTGTTCAGTACCTCTCGCACTCAAGTATCTCAGAGACAGAGGGTTGCTGGTGGTGATGGGGATCTTACAATTAATTTCTCATCCAAATTAAAAATTAAAACCAGAGCATTGGGTTCACCTTGCTGTGCTGACTGAGTGCTTTTCATGGAGCAGAGTAAGGCCAGTGGTCCTTGGCAGAGACAAAGCTGGGAGGTGGAAACTCACTGTGTCGCTGTCTGAGAAGACAAAGAACCACTGAGCTATGGCAAAATTAAAGCTTGCCCTAATTCCCCCACTGAATTCTGCAATCAAGCTTGGAAGCAACAAAAATGCTTTCAGACCACAGCCTAGTGAGGAAGTGACACAGCAAGTGCCATCTACAGCTGGAGAAGGCTGCAACAGAACAAAATCCTGGTACCATGTCACATGCCATGGGTACAGCTGTCCAGGTGCTGCAACCAGGCTGGGCCCAGAGATGTTGGTCAAACAACTTTTCTCCTGGCAAAACCCATCCTGGGGGACCTGGATCTGCTCCAGGTGTCCCCCCCAGACTCTGCTGTGCCCCCCTGCAGTGGGCCGTAGGAAAAGCATTAACAACATCCAGCTGTCTGCCACAGCAACAGGTCCCTTTTTGGCAGGTGACAGTGGCAGCTTGAGGCAGTTTCCTCACTGGAACAGGATTTGGCATCTCCAGGGAATGTGGAGGGGAGCCAGGCTGAGACAGCCCTGGTCTGAGTCACGGAGTGACTTGCAGAATTCCTTTGACTCAGTAGCTGAAGGGGTTTGGGTTTCTGTTCTCGGGCTTATTCCCAAATCTTCTGTCACCACCAGCATCAGGAACACAGCTGCAGCCAGAAGGAAGGAGTCAGTAGTGGGGCTGTTCTGCATTGCTGCTCAGAAATCTAAATTAAAAATGCTTCCCTTTGAAATCCCTTCTCACGTCGCAGTAGAGGCATGGGCTCCAGGGTTCATTTAATGTTTTGCTATTTTATTCCCACTCTTTCTTTCTTGTCTTCAAAAGGTGCTGCTCACAATGCAGAGGGAAGATCTATTTCTTAGTTTAAGAGGGAAAAATGTAAATGAGGAACAATACTTGACAAAATAAACCTATAAATGGAAATCTTCCAGCAGTTGTGCTTTTTGTTGCAAGTTATTATGTACACCCCCTGCTCTGATATTATTTTATAATTTAAAATACTGCCAGTACAAATATATTACTACATCTTTGCCTGGCTTAATGACAAACACCTTGGGCAGGGTCACCTGCAACATAGAAGCAGCAGGTGGCCCTGTCAGCTCTTGTCCCCTGCTCGGAGTCTCTCTCCTCCTTTCTCTCTGCTGCAGGGCCCATTTCCTTGGCCAAGAGCCATGAGCCTCCCAATTGAGAGAGAAATTCAAGCCTAGGAAGCAATTTATTGTCAAATAAAGACAACCTCTGACATCAGTTTCATTTCTTGTTTTTATTGACCCATTTCACGCATCTGAAGTCAATTTTCAAAGCCTGTTAGGGGCAGGTGTGTTCTTCTGTCCTGGTTAAATGACCTCACTTTGCACTGTTCTCCGCACCTCCTCTGAGCTCCCCACCCTCAGAAGCCTCCTTGGATTTCCAATTTAACTCCTCCAGGGAGAGTGTGCATGAAAGGAAGAAGCATAAGCTTACTAAATGAGTCTCTTAATCACTGTCATTTTAGTCCTAAAAACCTAGCAAAAACAAAGATATAACTTCTGCAGACAAATGGAAGTCCAGCAGTGAATTTTCCCTTCTGATCACATCCCTCTGGAGAAATCTTTCTTGTTGAGCCTTTACATATACAAAGCACATTTCCTTTGATATTTTCCATATTCAGCAAGGTGAAAATGCTGGTCAAAAATGGTTTATTTCTATGCAGAGAGAAAAGCAATGTGTATCCAAACTTTGAAGCCTTCTTCACTAAACATAACCACAGGGTTCTCAGGAGGAGCTGAACCCAGGCTGTCTTGGTAGATCAGGCTTTAACCTGCTGAGACTGAGAGGATTTTGATGCTCCTGATGGTGTTGTCCCATGTTCCCAGCTGGTCAAAATTATGGTGCACCCAATATGAAATATCATAGTGAAATGAATCTGAATTAATAAAGTGTGATTAATTCTGCATGTTAAATGGTCATAACACACTCAGGGTGCATGAGGCAGAAAGAACCCACCTTTCTCCTCACCTTGAAACTCACAGCATTTAACCATGTTCAAGTTTGGCCTGGTGATCCTGTGCCCCCCTGGTGAGTGAACAGCCTGTGGTGAATCTTGGATTTTGGGCAAACTGGCATAGATACTGTCTCCTTGCTACTAATTGTCCTGAGATAAATCTTGCTATGACAAAATAGCTCTGCCTACAAAAAAAAAGAAGTGATTTGTGAAGGAAAGGCTGCAATGAAATAGCAGAGAGCTCAATAATGCAGTGAGTTAATAGAGGAGGAAATGTAGGAACTGAAGGCTGAGCCCTACCTTTCATCCATGCAGTGGGCTCTCCACACCAGGGGAATGTTCTCCCAGATTTGTGCAATAAAGGAATGCAAAGAAGCCCCACCATCCTCTGCTTCCTCCCCCAGCTGGATTAAAATTGTGCATTCAGAAAGTGAGCCGGGATGGATTCCATGTAATAAATTCTGTTTGAAAGCTGGAAGGTTTGCAGCCAGCAGAGGAGGAAAGCTATAGGACAGCCTTCAGCAGGAGGAGTGGGTGGCAGGCAGCAGCCTGATGGGTTTTATGATGAAGCTTGATCTGCTTTCGAGTGGGTGTGCATGGAGCAGCTGCCCAAGATAACAGGGACTGGATGCAATGACCTTTGAGGGCTCTTTCCATCACATGTTCCCTGAAATTCCAATGAAATTGTGGGGTATAACAGACATAGTTCAGTATTTTTTTGTTTCATGGAACGTACTTTAGTTCACACCAGCTGAGAATAGTCCTAGAGTGGCCAAAGCCAAGGCTGGCAACCTTTAATCCTTGCCACGTGTGACAACACCTCAGCTGTCTCAGCCCTCACCTGGCTTCCTGATAATACCAAGGATGGCTTTATTCTGCAGGGCCTTTTTCTATTGTAGAGATGTTAGCAATGGTCTATCTGGTGCCACATTCAAATAGATATTTCTCTCTTTGTCTGGCAATAAAAGATACCTTGAAAGAGCAAGGATGGTGGTGAGAGTGTCAGGTGGGGTCACGAGGCACAGGCATTCCACAAAAGAGAACAAAATAACAATGAGAAAATACCTCAAAACACTTGCCAGATATAGCAGCCTAATTAATACAGCCATTGTTTGCTCAGTGGCTGAACCTCCTTTCCTGTGCTTGGGAATGACTGCTGCGGAATTAGAAGGAACTTGACTTTGTGTCTAAGCTTTAGCCCTAACAACCTGCTTTGATGGAAAAATGTGTATGAAATCAGGTGGCTGATACTCAGCATGGGAACTCTGGGTTGTGTCAGAACCAACCAGCACAACATGAACATGGGATGCAGAGTACTAACAATGCAATGCCTATTTTTTATATTTATATATATGTATCTATCTATATATATTATCTATCTATCTGTCTCACAGAGGGACAGTGTGCCCCCAGTCAAAGTGCTGGATGGACTACAAACAGAACAAAAAAGGCAACCTGCAGAATCTTACAACTCAACCAAGTTATGGCACAGAAAATATAATTCCATGAAAAAATGTTTGGCAAATAAATGCAAGGAATTAATCCCTTGTAGGAGGATAACTCACAGAAAGGCAAAATGAGTCGAGTAAATTAGAAAGATTTTCTAAAGCAAAATTAGCCTGATAAACCTGTGGCTAAAAGTTAATCAGTGCAGTGCTCAGGCTCAGTGTCACTTCCCTCAGGGTGATGCTGAGCACGGACAGTGACTCAGTGGGGATGCATCAGTCTGGACAAAAAAAAACTCTCCCAGCCCACTGCTCACCAGACTACAGCTGTCTCCACATGTACCCATCCATTTCTAGTCAGAGAACGACACTGGCTTTGTAGAACCTGCTGTTAAGCTTTGTAAGACTTCCAGCTTTGCAGGGCTCTTTTCCCAGTTTCTGTGGTCAGCCAAAATGGCATCTGTTGTGCTGTTGTTTCTCTGGAGACCATCAGAGATCTGCTGTGCATGCACTGCTGGTTGACACAGACAGTGCTGGACTCATCCCTGTGCATTTCAGGATATGAAAAGAAGGATCTAGTTCAATAAGACCATAAAACAAATTTGTCCAAGCTGCACAGGAAAACAAGCCCAGCTGCACATTTTTGTGGATTAATTTATCCTACAGGCAACAGCTCAAGGGTACAAACGTTCAGGGTTTCTCTTGCTACCATGTAACACTGAAAAGCACCTCTGTATTTGACATGGGATCAGAATCGAGGTGTCCCTTCATTTTCCCCTGTGAATCCCAGAATCAAACAATGTTTTGGGTTGGAAGAAACCTTAGGGAACATCTCATTCCCAGCCCCTGCCATGGGCAGGGACACCTTCCATTATCCCAGGTTTCTCCAAGCCCCGTCCTTGACCAAGTGGCCTTGGACACTTCCAGGGATGGGGCAGCCACAGCTGCTCTGGGCACCCTGTGCCAGGGATTCACCACCCTCACAGGGGAGAATTTCTTCTTAATATCTAATCTGACCTTCTGAAGGGGCAGGTTAGAATAGGGAACATGCCAGATTGGGGTTCTGTGGTCCCTGACTATATCCCTGGAGGAGGGAATGGTGTCCCTGGACAGATGTCCTGCTCCTGCCAGCACACACAGGAGCACATTTTCTGTGCATCCCTGCTGCTGCTGAGGAAAGACTTGAAGTGCTGTCTAAAACTGCACTTTTAAGAAACCTCAGCAGCTGCCCAAGGACAGGAGTTTGCTTAATTGCTGTATCAGTGTGTTCAAAGCTCCTCACTATCTCACCATCGCCCTAGCAAAACATGTATTATCCATTTGTCCTTGGAAGCAGCCGTCCCCCTGCGCAGTGATTACAGCACTCTTGTGCCACATGAACCATGCACATCTCTTCTCCTCCTGCTCCCCCCAAAGATATCATCCCCCTGCCGTTCCCCCAGTTACACCAGAGCTCCTTCTGTTCAATTTATAACGTTTGCACTCATTTGTTTTCCGTCAGACTGGCTTCAAGGTACTGCATCCAGTGACCTCTGGCAAATGGATGGGAATAGCACACACTTTTATCCTGGCACCAGGAAGCAGCAGTGACAAATTGGTTTACTTTTTTTCCTGGCACTGGGGGTTCTGAGTAGGGAAAGAGGGTTTCTTAGCCTGGACTTTTGCATCTGAAATATGCTGTGTAAACTCTGCTCTGATGTTATTTAAAATATGTATTTGGCCTTGTTTCTTACTGCTTTGAAATGCAGGGATTTTTGCCCAAATGGATGGAAGCTTCTGGTTGGAAATAAACTTGTTATCACGATATGCTGGGATTTTAAATTTTTATTTTATTTTATTTAACAGCTAAATATAAATGCTCAGTTGCATATGGATGTATTCGGTTATGTTAGGGAAAGGAACAGAACATACATCCACACTTTCCAGCACAAAAATATCCAGCCATTTACCAGAGAAAAGAGACTAGGAGGTGTGCACAGCCACAAACATTTCTCCAAGCCTATGGGAACATTTTGGAAAGAAAGTACTGTTCCCACTTCTCTCCTTCTAAAGCGAGCAGAAATAGCCCAGCAGGTGGGGGGTTCTGGGTGATTCTTGGCAACACAAAGTGATAATAGCATTGAATTTGGTTTCACTGTGTTTTGCCTGCCCTGCCCTCCAGCTCAACCTCCTCCATAGACACATCCACCTTTGGGAGTGCCCCAGCAGACAGGAAGAGGAAATGAAGCAGTGAAGATAACTTGTGTGGCATTCAAAATACTGACCCTCTCTGCACAGCCTGTAAGGTCTACTGATAAAGGCACTACCTGGTTGGGCTTCTTGCTGTGGTTCTGAGGATGATCACAGTACCCATCTCAGCTTCGTGTACTATCAGAACACCATTTTCAGCATTCCCATGTTGCTGCTGTGTCCTGACCTCAAAGGGTGGAGCTCAATGCAGCCTCCTCAGAAAAACTCCATTTGTGTTCCTTCCTCCACTCTCTTTTTTTTGTGGCTGATGTTATCTCCTGTTATCTTAATTACATGCTTTAAGGGTGCCTGCTGCACAGATCATTGATGGAGTTTGATGTTTGTTAATATCAAGTTGCATTATGAAAATCTGGTACATTAAGAGCTTGGTGTCTTTCCAAATTATTCTGAAGACATTAAAAAAAACCCTAATAAGCAACCCACTTTAACTAATACAGACTAATAAGTTGGGAAGGCAGAGGGTGAGTTTGGGAACATGTTTATTTGAAGGGTTTTAAGAAAATTACTTAAAGAGTCCTTGCACAAGACTTGCTGTTCAAGGTCAGGATTTAGTGACAGAATTTGGGTTAGTGCTTCTGGGGACAGCAGACAGCAATTTGTGGTCAGATCAAGTCAACCTTCCCACTTGTATTTAATTTTCCCAAAACAGCAATTTGTCTTTAAATATGAACACTCCTCTAAATCAGATACAGATGGTTGTTTTTGTCAAATGAATGCTGTTTTATCACTTTAAAAGCTTTTGTTCTTAGTCAAATGAAGGCAGTGGGCAGCACTCCCTTGTTTTTGAAAGAGGAAGAGCATATGCTTTTTAATTTGAAATGTAGCACTAATAGCATTATCCACAGGGGTATAGGCTGTGCTATTGTGGATTGTGGATAATGCATTTATGCTCAAATATCCTTTATTCCCTCCTGAGTGAAAGAATTTAACAGCATATTGTATTATCATGCCATGGAGAATATAGTTTACTCCAAGAGTGAATTTTTTGACAATATTAACTCTTCTTATAAGTCTGTGTTGAAAAAAAATGCCCCTCAACCTATCATGAACAGCGAAAAAACACTGTTGAGGGGAGATCTGGAGATGAGGCAGACAAGAGCCAGAGACAGTTTCAAAAACTGTCAGGCACATCCTTCTTTTGCCTTTCTCAGTCCCTGCTCCCTTCTCACCAGAAGCTGGTGCTTGTGCTACAATGGTGCCACGCAGGGGGGTACAGTGGAATGGGGAGAAACGGGCTTGGGATACACAAACTCAGCCCATTTGTGACTTTCTGTGGCAAGCTCCTTTTCCCCAGGGCTGGAAGACAAATGGTTTAATAACCCAGAATGCTATGCTCTTTGCTTCAGCAAAGTTGACTCTCTGCATTCAGCCTCACTCACAGGTATCTCCCACAACCTCCTGGGAAAATGCTGAACAAACAGAGATCGCGGCTTGGACGCCCGGGGCTGGCCTTGCATTGTTTGCTTTTTATTATAAGGCTTATCTTGCTGTGTCATATGGTTAAAAACTGGAGCCTTGCCTCCAAGATAGCAGTGGGAAGGCAAGAAAAGCTTGTGCGCATTTGTCTTCAGGTCAGTTTTACAAATGAATGTACTGATGCAGCCCTCAACAAAAATGCATGGGAGTAACTGTGAGCAAGAGAGAGCAGGAGCAAGCCCTAACTTTGTTACCATCATGTGGTTTTCTGGAAATGAAAAATCTGGACACTGCTCTCATGCTCTCTCACCAGAGGACTCACTGTGCTCCAGTATTTGTGTGAAGTGCTGGACTGGATCCTTCCACTCAGAGACAAGGGAGTGTAGCCACAGCCCAGCTGGAGGGACATTTGGAAAACAAAACCAGGTCACGCACCCTGTTCCCACCTGCCCCAGGATCTTGGGATGTCCTAGTTAAGTCAGGGACATCAAGCCAAACCTGTTAGAACCATCAACGTAGAATGAGGTGACAAAGGATGAGACGCTCTATGGAATGAAGGCACCACGGGGTACAATGCACAAGTGGGGCAGCAAAAGAGAGAAAAGAGATTTTTGAAATCAAGCTGGTCACTGAGTACCCACCTACTACTTTGTAGGAGGAAGCACAGAAGGAATTCCTGCTGTCTCCCAGGAGCATTCAGCTTGAACCTGAGCTGCCTGCCTGTTGGGCATCAATTACCTCAGACCTGGTTAGGACAAGACAGGAGGTCCATCCTGCAGCTCCACATGCAGGGCACAGAGCAGCAGTGCTATGGTGTTCATCACAGTGCTTATTGTGAAGCACAGAAATATCTGGGTCTTCTTCAGCTAAGGGAGGGTTAATTTTACCCATTTTTAGTCCTGTGAAAGTTTAAATGTCTAAGCAAGTGATCTAGCCTTCTTGTACAGGCTGTGAGGAGAAAGGGTGGAATCTCCAGAGCATGAGTCACCTCTTCTAATGTCTGAAGTGGGTGGGTTGAGTCATTCTCCAAAGGTAACAGTCTCTTTCTGGCTTAAATAACTAGTTGCAACTGAAAGCCTGACTTCACGATGGCAGAAGTTAGCCATCTTCAGTGTCACCAGCATTTGTCTCAAGTTATTTTCACAACTTAGAGCAAGGTGAGACGGCTTCCTTCTCAGTTGATGGCACTTCATAGGACTGTTTTTTGCTTTCTCCTGGAATCTGCACATCTTTGTCCTTCAGAAATGGTGCTGTAATGGTTTGCTCAAGTTTCATGGAGTCAGAGAAATTAAAGGCTGTTGGAAACAGAAAGTCACTTGACCCATCCCAAATCCACAGGCAGAAAATTGCAGTTCACTTTTGTTATTCTTAATGTTTCCTTCTTTCAACAATATCTTCCAACAGTCAGTAAGAAAATTTCAGTTGTTTTCAATGGGCTTTGATCCAAGCCTGTAGAGAAGCAACAGAGGAAATTCAGCTGCAGAGGCAAATCAACAGAGGGGAAAGGTAATGGCATGAGAGAGCTAAAAGACGTAATTGTGAGATGAGGGGAGAAAGGGGAACAAAGAGAGGTGCTTTAAAGCCTGAGCAGAGGAGGAACACAGAAGCAGAGCTCAGTGGAGAGGAGATCTGGGCACGGAGAGAGGGACAAACTCATACCCTTGAAACACACGTCTCTCCACCACTGCAGCTTTACTTCAATTTGAAAATGCCTAACTGCTCTTCAGTTTAATCATTGCTGCACTTTTGAGTATAAGATGAATAATTAAGCCTGGGAGTAGAATACAGCAAGTGTTAATAGGGCAGAAGGAACTGCAAAGTCCTTATAAAAAGCTGTGCTTGCAGCACGAAGTGGCTGCTGTTCTCTGCGTCCCCAATCACAGAGTGAGGAGCAGGAAAGTACTAAATTAAATGAAGTGCATCCCTATCCATTCTGCTGGACTCTTTTCCTCCGATACTATTTCTTGCTAAATACTATCCCGTCTCCAGCAAAGGCTGAACACTTAATTCTAAATTGTCCTTCCAAATCCAACCAGGACAGACATCCTGTACAGCCCTTCCTTCCCTGCCTACACCTGAGGGCTCTGACAGGCACAGCCTTCTCCCTTATGTAAATCAATGTCTAAAGAAACTCTCTGGTGCTTTAAAGAGATAATTCAGTCTGAAGTGGCAGCGTTGTGGAGTTCATCCTCTCTGAGGAGCTTAAGATTTCTTCCTGTTGCTGTCAGAAGATGAACATGAAGTAAATGCCACTTCACAGCATGAGAGGCAACAATTAAACAAGGTCTGAGAGGACCTCTAGGATGCTTGAGCAGGGAGATTGGGCCAGGTGACTCCACTGTGATCCCTTCCAACCTGACCCATTCTGTGAAGACACTGGGCCATGTACACAGCAAGAGAAGGCAGAGCCAGAAAAAGCTGTACCTGGAATAAAGTACAGCCATTAATCCATGTACAAAGCATGTGATTGTGGTTTGCTGCTCTCTCTGCTCTCCCCTCCATCTGGGATGTCTCCCTTTCCCTTAACACCCTCTTTCTCAGACCAACAAAGCAGCAGCTCAAAGGACAGCAGTTCATATCTGATCACCCAAAACATACCCAGGGACAGTGTGCAGGGAGTGTTGTTCAATCCTCTGGGAGGTGAGACCAGTGACAAACCAAAAACAAACACAATGCTCCTCTTTCAGATTTTCGTTTTCCACACACACCCAATTAAACACAGCTGTGTACATTAATCAAATTAGGTGGGGAGGAAGAAAGACAGAATGTTATTTTTAAATCCTTGGAAGATGTTTGGGAATAAGAGGTCATAAAAGTAAAGAGGGAGGTCAATAAATAGAAAGGAGAAAATTATTTTTACCCATTGCGGATAAGGTATTTTTAGAGCAATCACCTGAAAGCTCCCTGAACTACACAGAGTGATAAGCACAGCTCAAATTGGCAGCTTCAGCCTGGCTCAAACCCACCTTCCCTGGCTTCTTTAAAGTGAGTTTTCAGTGAAATGACTTTTTCCTTTCCTTTTTTCTCCCACCTCCAGTCATTCCTGCTCTCACTGAGGCACCTCAGAAAGTCTGGTGCTTGTATGGACGTTTGAGGAGATCTCCAGTTGTTGTTAAGTAGGTATTTTTCCTCCTCTTTGATTTCTTTTTCATCCTTTTTCTTTTTTTTGGTCTCCTTTCTCCTTCACAGGAGATGGAAGGATGATGAGCTGAGCTTTCCCAGGCCAGCATGTTGGAAAAGAAACCAGAGGCTGACTTCCCTGGGGCCAGGAGGACACACCTTTGGCTGGAACATCTTGGACAGGGGTGTCACATGTAGGGCAGGAGCAGTGACTCCATCAGAGCCCTGTGCCACCAACCTCCAGTCTGGAGGCAGCAGACCCAGGCAGAGTTGCTTAAGGGGCCTGGGTGTGTTTGCCAGTGGTGGGAGAGTGGGACATCACTGGATTTTTAATTTTCTTTTTGCATGCTCTCGCACACAGCTTCACCAATTATGCATGTCATGCCTTGTCAGAAAAGAGATGGGATCAATACCATCATTTTTCATAGTGTGGACAACAGTACAGGCAAATTTAGGTGTAGGAAAACAACTTTGCATCAGGATAAATTTAGGAAAGGCCTCACACAGACATTCCCCTCTAATGCTGCAGAAAAAAGCCTGGGATGCACTGACTCTACTGTGTATAAAACACTTTTTTTGGCTCGCTACTCTTCTAGAAAGGGCCAGATCTTCAAAATAATTCAGCATAAACCACACTGCGCTGTAACATGTAAGCTGTGAATTTAAAATAGATATTTTTAAAGGTAAGGGAAGATGTCCCAGTGTCTTCCTCAACCTGAATTAGCATTTTTCCTGCCAGGCTGCCAAGCTTTTGAATGTGTCAATATGTTGACATGTTGCCATAGTTTGGGGAAAACAATTGGTTTTGAGCTATCTTCCCATCTGCTGTGTGAATTTGATTGTCTTCTTTCACCATGCTGGCCACTTCACGGAGAGCCATGGTGCCTCTGCCTTCGTGGTTTTCCTGAGTAAGGGCAAGGAAAAGGAATTTTCTCTCTTTCAGGGATCAAAGCAAAGCACAGAAGGTGCCAAAAGATAAATATTTGACTTTGAAATGTGAAAAAAAGAAGAGAAAGAGCAGCATCATGGGAATAAATCTCTTGGGGTGTCCTGCAGTCTGGATGTACATTTGTATTGCAAAGATAGGAACTGGGGATGTGGTGTGTAAAGATGTGGGTTTTACAAGAAAATAGAATCAGTTAGGAGACCTCTGGGAAATCACAGAATGTGTGTACACTTTATGGTTGGTATAAAATGAAATGCGCTTTTTTTTCCTTCAAGATATTGATCCTTGTTCTTTTATTATTATTTATTATTATCATTTATTTTTTCTCTCTCTCCTTTGATTATCCATGTCCTGGTCTTTCTGGTCCCTTGTTTGAATTGGGCCTATTTAGGTGAAACAGGCTGATAACTCTCATCTCTTCTCTCTTACGTTCTGAATAATTATAGGTGTCCCAGGAAATCTGGCCTTCAGTAGAAATTTTGTGAAGGTTTTGAAAGATTTTCTTAGAAAACACTTGGATCCTGCACAATTATCAGTTCTGAAAGGTGCTTTGCCCACCCCCTCCAGTGGAAGGGCTATTGATCATCTCACAAAGGCAAGGCAGGTACTCACAGAGAGAAGAGTTGAGGTTTGGTTGCCTTTTCAACATCAATGATAACATTGAATCTAATGTTCACCTCATTCACCTTAACTCCAGTGGTTTGCACTAATTAAGGTGGAGCAAGCAGTGCTGGTTAATAAAGAACACTGTAATTCAGCTTGTGCTGGGCAGTGATTGCGACAAGAGGAAAAACTCAATAACTGATTTTAAAGATGGGCTTTGATTACCAGAAATATCTGGGGCTTTTGTTCCCTGATTGCAGAGCACACACTGCAAAACCCTGCCACCATCCATGGCTCTAATGTGACACTCAAAATACCTTCTCTACCTTTCAAGCTGGGCTGCAACTTGTCGAGTTGTGCTTTAAAATATTGTAGATGATCCTCACAATTCTGTCTTCTATTTTGAAAAAACATTCTTCTGTTTGGCCATATGTGCCACCATCCTGCTCCCAGGTCCTATATCCAGAGCCATCACATCCCACACAGTAGCCAGCTCTTTTTGGAGCAGCCACCTTGTTCCCTCCAAGTTCCACACTGCTGTAGTTTACAGGAAATTTTGCTCCTAGGTCTATTTTAGATATCCATATGTCTGCCAGGTTTGGTTTCTCTATCCAGGACAGTTCTTTCCCACTATTAGAACAGACTGTGCTCCTTCCTTCCCACCACAACCAGCCATCCCCAAAACATGTCCTCTGTGCTGTGTCAGCAGGGCTGGGACACAACCCTGCTACCTCCACTGCTCTGAGGTGAAAAAATACACACATAAAATCATTTTCTGGAGCAGTGGAAGCCCAAGGGCAAGAGCCAAAACAGATGTGGTGTGATGTATTGCCCTCATGGCTAATTCCGTCTCTGGAGCATTAGCCGTGGAAATGTGTGATGGAGACCAGCTTTTGCAAACTGCCTGATTATCAGGGTGGAAGTTGGAAATATATAAAGCAACCCCATGGGGTTTTCACCCCCTATCCCTGTCTGGAGCAGCACATTCCAGCTGTGTAGACAGGAGACAGAGCAGTCAAGAATCACTCCTTCCCCCAAAGCCTCTCAGGAGCACTAAGAAAGGTCTAGATGTACTCAGGGAGGCCAAGTTTTCACACCCCATTAGCCCAGATGGGATGAACTTCACTTCTCATAACCAGCTCTGCTGACAGAGCTGACCAATTCATTTTTCCCCAGATGAACAGTTTTCTCCTACAGAAATGCAAATTCAGCAAAATAACATTTTTGTTGACATTTGTAATGGGAAATTATTGGAACACTTCATTTCCAGTTTAGCATTTGGCTGGTTCTGTCTCATCTGCTGTGAAGTAATCAAAACCCAGCAGAGAAGCCCTTGCCTCTTAAATCATTCACCAAAGTTTCCCTTCAAGAAGCCTGTCCTGAGATTCCTGAGGTGAAATGTGGGAGGTTGCCTTTTACTCAAAACTTTGAGAATTCTGCTTTCCATTAAACTTTAGAACTTCACTTCTTGGAATGAAACTGTTGTTCCAGAAAGTTTCTAGGGAGAAAATGTGCCTTGCAGCAGCTGAATCACAGAAAGGATGGTTTGACTCAAGGCTTTTAAAGAATTAACAGTTGCCACAACAGGACTCCCTCTTATGCAGCCAAGGCGGTGCAGAGAGGAGTTGGTACAGGGAGTCCTGCGTGGTTCAGGCTTTTTATAGTGACAGATTTCTTTGCATAATGTATTTTGGGTGAAGCTTCAGGTTTATTTTGTACTTATCTGATGGCAGAAAAGTATATATTAAGTCTTTTAAAGAAAAAAAAGGAAAAGAAAGGTTTCTTAATCAGCTTATTACAGCCTTCCATGTCTAATAAAGCACTTATATGGCAGTAAACCTGGAATCCTACAGGAGTTTGCTGGAAAGTGACAGATTCAGGTCAGAGCTGTTCATAAGCAGCCAGATTGATTTGTGATGCATAACGATGGGAGAAATGGCATTATTGTTTTACAGGAGAGCACAGAAAGTTAGAATATGCCAGGGCCACTAGAACAGCTGGGTACCCTGGTCTGAAATACCTTGCCACTGCGTGATATTTCAAATAAATTGGAGCTATTCCACAACTGGTGAATAAAGTAGTCACACAGGAGATGTGGTTTTGGCTCCTTAGCTCCCTTCACCCTGCAACAAACCCTAAACATCCTTGTTAACTCTTGCTCCTGTAGGAACAGATTTTGAAAACCACAGACATGGGATGGGTACAACCAGAGCTGTCTGCAAGAGATCAATTTTTAGATTTTCCTTCCTTTCCCTCTGTCACTGCCTAACTCTGTGACCATGGGCAACTCTTTCAACATCTACTTCTGCCCTCTTTCTTGTTTTAAACAAATCCCTTCTAGCACATGAGTTTGTCCTGTTTGTGTCATCTGGTTGGCTTTTATGTTATTTCATGCTCTGAATTTGTTGGCCTTTATTTTTAACTGGTTCCTGTAATAAATGTACAAGTAATGCTGACCTGAAGGAAATGCTGCTCACCCTATAAAGATATCAGAGAGGTATAAAAACACTTTCTGAATGGAATTATACTGAAGTGGTAAAAGCAATGGCTCCTGTCCAACATTTCCAGGGGCAGCAAAAAACCACCCTAAAAAACAGTTGAAGGACTGGTCCACCTTTATGGGACTGACCCTTGAAAACCCGCTGGGAACTTCAGATGGTGCTACATGCATCTTCCTCTTAATTAGTGCACTTCTGAGAGACTTTGTGACACCAGATCTCCTTTTTCTTACATCTCAGTAAAATGCCAGCTCCTCTGGGGTCCTGGTGTGCAACTGAGGTCCCTCAGTGCTACATGAGATATATTAATTCTCATTAAGAAATGATGCAATCAGTGCTCACTTGGACACATGCTGTGCCCCTCACTGGCTGCTGGGTGCACTGTGATTTTCATCTTGGGCTGAAAGGCTCTGTGCACTTTCCATCACAGCTGCCCAGGCTCACCTCACCCAACCAGCTGCTCTGATGAACACAGTAATTCAGGGTGGCAAGTTGGGTTTTTGATCTTGGGACTCTTGGGCCTTTACAGCCCTGAGATCTGGGATTCTCCCTGCACATTACCAGTTGTTGAGAACTCTGAATTCCAGCCAAAATAATTTATGGCCATTGTCTTAACTTTGAGGGGGTTGAACAATCCCTTTGACTTTCATGCATCTGCCACACACATTCAGACACTCAGTATTGCAACCCATTGTGCTCAGCACCCTGCAGGACTGAGCCCTTCACTAATCCTCCTAAATCCAAGTCTATTGACTTTCAAAGCAACCCGCCAGGGTTTCTTATCTACATTTCCTGAACAAGCTGCTTGTTTAAGCTGAGCTTTTTTGCATTAGTCTTCAACCAGAGTTGATTTTGAGCAATGAACATGATTAGATTTTCATATCAAGAAGGAATGAAAGTCTGGAGATAGTTCACAAGTATCCTGGAGTGAGGCAGGAGTGATCTACCTTAATTGAGTAGCTTGTAAAAACACAAAAGGTCAGAATTAGTGTCTAAATCCAACTCAGGCAATATCCAGGTTTTTCCTTCTTATCCTGGAATGAATCTTAACAGAACCCTAAGTCTAAATGTCTTAGGGAGGTTTGAAAGCCAGATCTCAGCCCTTAGATGCCTGACATTTCTAGAATATGATCCTGTCACCACATGGCAGAATAAGATTCAGTCTTAAACTATGGCACAGCCCCACAAAGAGGGAGATGTTGAATGAGGTCAAGGAGCCTGCCCCAGAAAACAGGCTGAAATAAGGATTGCTTCATCTCCAGGAAATTTCTATTATGGGGGTCACTTTACCCCAAAATCAGGTGAAGACTGTTCTTTCAGGCTGGACCTGAGCATTTGGGAGGTCAGAAGTCTGAAACAAAACCCACATCGTGGCAGCACAGCATTGTGCATCTTTCTCAAGGTCACTGTCACTGCCTGTGTGAGCGGGGCAGTCAGACACCAGGAGCTGGCTGTGGAAATAAAGCACACCTGGAATAACCATTACTATGCTGACATTCTCCTCATCTTCATGCAAAGGTCAGGCTTAGGGCTGAGACTCCAGAGAGGCTCTGGTACAGTTCTGTGCAGGCTTTGTCAGAGGAAGTCACTCTTTGTCCATTTTGGACTTCTTTTTCCTACTTTTTTTTCTCTATAAAACCCAAGTAGTCCTAAACTGACCATGTCTGTATAAGTGGCAACCTTGTATTAATTCAGTGTATGCCCAGGAATAAACACAATGACACTCGGATTGTTACTGAGACCTCAAAATGTAGATTAATAGACAAATTAATAGATGTCTGATAATAAGTTAAAAGATCAATAATATACACATATCAAAACTTAACAAAAACCTACATGTAGAAACACAGAAGGTGTAATTGTGTTTCTGGCCTTCTGATGTCACATTCAGTCTCTTGGCTCACTCACTTGAATTCAGCAGCACCATAATCCAGGTGTTCTTTCCTCTATTCCTGGCAGCAGCTTTGAGAACGCCTGACCTGCAGCTCCCCTTGGCACTCCCTGTTTGAGGAGATGTGTGAGCATCTTGGAAAATCACCCCAGCTGAACTCTTCTTTCCTATTTAGACAAATCTATGTTCTAGACAACATGACCGACAGTATTAAAACACAGGGCTAACTCAGAGTCTCAAAAAGTAATACCCATCCCACATTTGTCAGTCAAGAATTTTTGACTTTAAACTATCCTTTTATACCTAAAATTTCAGCCAAAATGATTCAGTTGGACATTTTCTACTGGACGCTGTTGTGTAGTTAAAAATTAAGGTATCTCACAGTGATTTATCACTGGCAAAAACATCCCTAATAAACAAAATGAGTTGGTGTGCTTTTCCCATTTCATTTTGGTTTTTTTGCTCCGTTTGATTTAGTTGACTTTTTCAGCATTAAAATATTATTTTAAGCTGCGCTTGCATGATGATGTGTGTTATATATAATATCTAATGGGCTGGCTTTGTTCATCATTGAGCCAAAACTGAAACGAGGAGATGATGAGAGATAAGATGGGCTGGGGGAGTGAAAGGAGTCCTCCCTGAGCACTAAGGTCAGTAATCCAATTTCTTTTGTGCCTGCCTGTATCTCTTCAGGGGTCACCTCACCAGATCTCACTCCTCCACAGATTCTGCTGCCATGGTGACTTTTTCCAGCAATACCTTTTGTAGTTCTCCTGGGGAGGAACCCATGGTTTGGTTTTTTTAGGTCTCTACACAAGGTCAAATTTCCTTCTTGGCTTAAAAGCAAGTGCTAGAGGTCGACAGGAACCACCTGGAGATTGCACTGTTCTCCAGATAAATGCTCAGGATGGGTACACAAAGATGGGTAACAGTACCTGAGGCTGTTCCTGAAGATGTCTTTAATATCCAAGGAGCAGAGACTTGGATAATTTGCCTTTTTTTCTTGTTACACTGGAGGAAGGTTTGGTTGAACAATGTATTTGTACAAAGCACCCATCTTGCGCCAGTTAAAAATTCAGGAGGAAGGACTGAAGTGTCCAAGAAGGCTTTTATATAGTATTTTAGTTCTCACTGATTTCCTTATTTATATAATTCACAGCTGAATAATAATTCTGGTGTCATTGGGAGAAGATTTAGATAAAGGCAAAGAAATTGTGAGGGTGAGATAATTGATATGTAGATTCTTGGACAAGAAGTCTATAATCTGACTGGCTCCAACAGGGTTAATCTATGATTTCAAATTTTCCAAAGTAGAAAGGACATGGAAGTGTCTCCCCTATGACATTATGCCTTGTCTACTGTGTCTCCCTTCAGCCTCTCCCCAACACACATACCACAGACCATCCTCCTGTGTCTCTGCTCTCAGACCTGCAGCACCTCCTTCTTGTGCCATTTCTTCCTTTCAATGAGGGTAAATTCCTCAAGGAAAGTGCTTTAGGAGACTGAGCACAGAGATGGGTTTGGCACCCAGTGTGTCTCCTGCAGCACTGGGACTGAGCAGCCAGGCTGGAGATCTTGCTACACCCTTGTGCAGGAGGCACCATCTGCCAAATGTCCTCCTGAGCTGTGTTTTAGCAAGTGGGCTAAAGAGCTAAAAGAACATCCCATCCATGGCAGCTGAAGTCCATCACAGCTTGCTTACAAGATTCTGGCTCTGAAGGGAGGCTGGGCAAGTGGCCAAGAAGCCTCTCTTACTTGCCCATGTTTCTCTTGGGGAAAGAGATTCCTGGTTTAGCATGGCCTGAGACAGCTTTAGGGAGCAGGATGTCTTTAGGGAGTATTGGAGTTCCCTCATCCCAGGTGCAGCCCACCCAAGAAGACGCAAACTCCATTAATCTGATTTGCCAGGGCCTTGGGGCTGGTTTTGATTTCTTTGAGGTCACTGGCATAAGCCTTGTCATCTCCAAAATGCAGCAGATCTCTTGTGTTCTTTTATGCAAGAGCAGCCAGGCTTCCAGGGCGAGGGGAGGGGAAGGGAGGGGAGGGGAAGGGAAGGGAAGGGAAGGGAAGGGAAGGGAAGGGAAGGGAAGGGAAGGGAAGGGAAGGGAAGGGAAGGGAAGGGAAGGGAAGGGAAGGGACGGGAAGGGAAGGGAAGGGAAGGGAAGGGAAGGGAAGGGAAGGGAAGGGAAGGGAAGGGAAGGGAAGGGAAGGGAAGGGAAGGGAAGGGAAGGGGAAAATATCTCCATCCTTTATTTATTCCTCTGCTTTCTGCCCTTGTTGCCCCCTCCCCTTTCTTGTCCACCTACTTCTCATCCCTCCAAGAGGACATTTCTGCTCCAGAATGTGGTTGTTCCTGGAGTTGTGCAGGGGGGTCACTGGGCCTGACTTGGGGGGTCTCTGGGGATGTGCCCTTTGCCTCTGAGGAGGCGAAATCTGCTGAGGTCCAGATTCTTCCTGTTGATTCCATGTGATAGCTAATAATGGCCTCCGCCCGTTTCCGTGGTAACCTCATGCTGTGCTCTTAGCCCTGATCTAAATGGACATTCTGCACACTCCTGAAGCCATAGCATCAGCATGTTAATAAGGCTTGCTGACGTCTTTTGCTTTCTGCCACACCGGCTGGTGAGTCTAAATTTGAACAATTTAAAAAGAGCAGATTTCTTGGGAAGCTCCCAATGCATTTCTGTCACATGACTGGAGGAAAATGGTCCCAGAAGTCTTCTGCATCTGAAGGGAAGTGGGACTCTGCCCTACCTTCTGCTTTTTCCATGCTTAGGCTTTGGGACACCTGGCATTGGCTTTTCTTTTTTTTGTCTGGGTTATTTTGAAGCTCCAGCTTTCATGTAGACCCTAATTTAATGACAACAAGGGACAAGTATCTGCCCTGAATTGGTAGGAGCATCTATTAGCTGAGCTGGACAATCTGATTAATTGCTCCCTAACTCCTTCTTGTGCCAAAGAGGAAGCTGGGTTTTGTTCTCATACAGTCAGAGAATGGCTACTCTGATTTGAGAGTATGAACATCCCTTTTATCATTAAACTCTACAACAATACCCACTGATCATGCAGGTTAGTGGGTCGAGTTTTATGGTGAAAGTGTTCTCCTGGCCTCACCTAATTCTGCTCTGTTCATTACCCTCTATTCCAGTCATTGTCTTGTCAAACACATTTTTATGACCATCATTTCCTCAGGAGCCCATTAACCCCATTGTAGCACTGGTGTGGCCTCTCTGAGGGATCTGAACTGCTTTCTCTTTTGGAGACAGATGTCAGATGCTTCCACATCTACTGCCTGCAGCACAAATTCCCTAAACTAAACCTGGGGGGTGGTTCGGGATCTGGCTGTCATAGACTACCCCTTACCTGGGGAAGGGCTTTTGGGACCAAGCAGTGGAAGCAGAGCATGTGCCCTGTTTAATTTATTTCCTAGCATCAAAAGCATCATCCAGGCTACATTTGATTGGCTGGTTTGGGTTTTTTTCCATTTTCTCAGTGACATAAGCTTTCACCCCAAAATGGTGGTTGAGCTGCCAAATAGCTTCATCTTCCCTACCTTGAAGGACATAGGAGTTTATTCTTGACATTTTTGCTGCATTCCTTCACAAAATTTCATGTAACCATGTTGGAACGTGCCTCCACTTTGTGGTGTTGATGTGCCATCATATTCAGGTGCACCATCAGGTACTCCCAGGGTGGGTTCCATATGCTGACTATGTCTATGCCAAAATTCCTTTCCTCCTCCTGCACATTTCCCCTACACTCCAGCTTCCCTCTTCCCAGCTATGATGGGAATGTTACCTCACATGCCTCTCTCAGCTCCACACCATCCACTTGGTTCTGGATGGGCCAGCCAGTATTTAATATTGTGTTGGTACCCAAAACCTTGCTTAAGGTTTATGGAGTTGCCCTCATTGCTGAAGGCAGTAAATGCTGAGGGCTGATCATCCCAAGGCATCATTAAAGATACATGAAGGCAATTGATTTGATCCCTACCAGTTCCACAAACACCAGGCAAGATTTAGGTAATGTGCTGCTAGTAACCCATGAGATCTGAGATTTAATTGCAGCTTGTCTTCTGCTCACTAGACCTGGATTCTTATCTCAAAGGAAAGGAATTTATCGAATTAATTTCACTGTGTTGGCACAGTCACTATTCCCAGCCAGGAGCAAATCCCATCATTGCATGCAGGCTGCAGCTCAGGCTGCTCAGAAGCAGCAGTCAGTATTTTTAGAGCTATAACCATAGTTCTTTCCAGTGTCAGCTCTTTGGGTCATACATGTAATTTAAACAGTACATTTCTATTCCCTGCTTAGATGGATGTAACTGTCAGGAACATTATTTCTACTGATAATTACAAATCTGACATTCATTTCCCATGAATACTCTCTACTATTTGCTTAAAACTCACCTCCATGCATACAATTGCTGCCAAATGTTCTCTTATCAGAAAGCTGAGGCAGAAATGTCACGTCTATAAAGAACACTCTTGGAATGGTGGGATCTAACATGATTTTCTGCTACACAAAGCAAAGACCAAGCAAATGAAAAACAAACACTGGGGAAAATGGGCAACCTGAGGCCTCTTGTGTGGGCTGCCCAGGGGAGAGATCTTGATACAATGTAGAGAAAAAAAGCTACTACTAAAGGAAATGTCCCCAAAAACATCTTTGCTGTTTAATTCACCCAACTCTTCTTCCGATACTCTTTCTTCAATAGACAGACTTTTTTGACTAATCCCCCTTTTTGGAGATTTACTGATCACCCAAATTGCTTCTCCTATGCCCTCAATTGGTAGCTCAGCAGGAGAGTTCAGTGAATGTATATTTTCCTTAAGGCATCCAGTTCCTTCTCAGGAAATTTGGATGAGATCAACCTAAGTCATACGAATTAAACCTGAAGCCAGCCTTAATTGCCCAAGTCCCTGGTGTTACATGACAAACACCACAATACATTCAGGTCTTTCCAGAACTGATGTTACTTCTTAGAATCTCAGCCAAAGTCTTCAAATAAAGTCAAAATTCCTACAAGACTATTTTGAGTTCAGTTGAATCATCATGTTAAATCTTGAGCCAAACCTGACTCTTGGTCTTTGGATCAGGAGTGTGCCCCTTGCTCAGACCCGTTTTCCCCAGGATGCTCCTCCAGCTCTGGAAGCCATCAGGAACAGATTTATTTCTCCCTTTTTGGAGGGCAGGAATTCCAATCTCTCACTAGCACTTCTCAATCAACTTTTAACTAAAAAAACCCAGTGAAATTAAGAGAAATACCTCACTACTCACCTCCCGCAGTGTTCAGGCTTCAACACCCAGCTCAGCTGATCCTACATTCACACACTCCATTCAACATCCTATTTTTTGTTTAAATCCAAACACATGTCCACACACATTCCAAAAAAATTTTACCCACCTTTTGGTTATTTTAGTATTTTTTTGATAACTCAATTCTTTTTAATTTGGCTTTATCCTTGCAAACTCAGGGTAGGTTTGGTTGTTGTGTTCTTCCCTCCCACCCCTCCCTTTTACTAATTTTGCATATATTTTCATAAAATGTTCTCATATATTTGCTGTACTCTTTTTTTGTGGACAAAATGTGAGTGAGACAAGGATATTATTCACAGCCACAGAAACATAAGAAAGTAAAAAGGATTTTTTCCTTTCCCAATGAACAAAAATTACCTATGCACCCTTCAGTGTCTCCAGGTTTCCTTGGAAATGCATTCCCTTGCATTGTGCTTTAGTTTTTGTGGTGATGAGGGCTACCCAGCGCTACTGGAAAACCCAGCACCTGAGGCAGAAAGACAAACTCAGCTTTGCCTTTATGATTTTGGCTTTCTCTGTTTTAGGGACTATGTAGAAGGATGAGTGCATGAAGATTTACAGGTGCTGCTCCTCCTCTGGCACCACTGAAGGCAACACCAGCCCAATGCAGGGCACAAACTGCAGGTCAGCTAAACAACCCAACACATCCTATTTTCCAGCATCTGCTGAGCCTCTACCTCTGGTGAAACATTTTCCAAGATGGTAATCCCAAAGCGAGGATACCTGAGCCCTTCACCCACCCTCCACCTCTTCTGTATGGTCTCACCAAAGAGGCACCAGTTTTACTCCCCAAGGGCTGCCATCCCCTCTTGTCCTCCAGCAAAGCTCAGCACAGGCTGTGGGAATAACTCAATATAAAGCTGGCATAAATCTCAACAGAAGAAATATCTTTTATCTTTAACCATTTACTCCCACTATAGGAATAATGGTAGCTCTTTTACATTTACATATAATTTTTGTTTGTCTGCTTTGATTTTTCTTTTATGTCTCTTTGTCTTGGCACCTGCATAGCAGAAAACTTGACAGTTCAGTACAGAAGTTTGCCCCTCTCTCTGCTCCTCCCTTTATTTCCTCTGCTGCCCCTGAGGACTCACAAGCAACACCCCCAAGGTCAAGAGAGAGTACGGTGTTACCCTTTTATGATGGATTATAGAAATAACAAACATGCCTGACAGTTTTATACAGCTGCTAGAACGGGTTTAGTTTTCAACAAATGAAGAATTTCCTCTTTTTTTTTCCTCTTTTGTATATTAATTACATTTTACAAATCTTATTTTTCCCCTTTTCTTTCCTTTCCCCCTACTTTTCCTTCTTCCTTTTTACTCTTTTCCTCTTTTTTTTGTTTTTTTGTGTGTTTGTTTTGTTTTATTTTTTTTATACAGCAAAAAGATCAATCACCAAGGTGTCCATTGCTAAGTCCAGGGTTAGCAGAGTTTGGCTGTCATCTGGTCAGACTGTTTGAGGATCTCGGTGTTGTACAGGTCCAGTGCGTGGTTCACTCGGATGATCTCGCTGTTGGTGAGCTTCAGGCGGTGCTTGAGCATACAAGAGAACAGATCCAGCTGGGGCTTCCCCGGGGCCACTGGAGGCGCCAGGCGGTTGATTCGGTCCCGAATATCCAGCAGCAAGAGCATGACAGAGGAGGAGGAGTAGAACTGCCCACCCTGCGTGTAGGACTGGTTGACCTGCTGCACTGCACTGCGCAGGAGGTCAGCGTTGAAGCGCAGGCTGTAGCCGTAGACCTGCACATCTGAGATCTTGATGTAGAACTGGCGCTTGGTGGGGTCGGAAAGGTCCACGGGCCCTTGGCCAGTCTCATTGCGCAGGAGGGAGGGCAGCCGAGTCCGGCTGCGTAGGTAGATGTGGACGGTCTCAAAAAAGGTTTTCCACCGGTTGCCCAGCAGCAGGGTCCAGTTGTAGCACTGGCTGTTTTGGAGGCGGATTTTCTCCCAGCGTGGGTAGCCATACTCCCCGAAAGGCATGTTCCAGCCCTCTGAGTGGCTCCCGCTGAATGGGTTGACGTAGACAAAGAACATGGGGTCTAGGCTGCTGTTGCGCATCTGGCAGATGCGCATGGAGATCCCGATCACCATGTGGATGAAGTCCATCCGGTTCTTGTTGCTCTTCAAGGTGAGAGACATGCGCTTGCGCCACCGTGGGTCAAAGAACGTGTCCAGGCGGATCTCGTTGCTGATGAAAGTGGTGTGCACGTACAGGCGAGAGTCCATCTTCTGCAGCAGGTACTTCAGCTCCAGGTCCTGGAAGTCCAAGTCCGTCTCAAAGCTGATGAACTGCTCACTCCGCTCAGAGTCCACGTTCTGGGGCTCACAGCGGCCTCGGTAAAGCTTATAGCCCTTGTTGCATGAGCCACAGAGGGAGATGTTGGCCAGGCTGCACATGGCACAGCTGTTGTTGCCCCCGATGATGCAGGGGATGGGGCGCTGGCACAGACTGGTGCCACCATGGCAAACGCAGCTCCGCTGGCTTTCCAGAAAGGTCCCCCAGAACCCATTCTCGTTGCAGTAGAGCAGGGACTGGACTCGGGTAAGCCATTCCTGTATCGTCCTGCAGGTGGGGAGAAGGAATAATTAGCATTGTAAGGCCTCACAGGGACTTCGTGTTGGCATCTTGCTGGAGCTACAGTGTTTTCAGGGATATATCTGAGGCAGAGCTCTTGGAACATCAATGCCCTGCTGAGGCATCTGGGAGCTATTCCAGTCTATTTCTAGACTGAATCTTTCATCTGCTGTTTACTCCTTTGGTGATGAGCAAAAGCCTTCTAAGAAATAGCTACCAGTTAGAAATGCTCATCTGATCTTTCTCTCTTCACTCTGCTCTAGGAGCTGAGACAGGCACAGTGTCCTGCCAAGGATCCCAGCAGTGCTACAGTGACATGGGAATGGAGCTGACAAAGCCATGCCAGAGGCTCTGGGGCTATCAGACATCACAAGAGCAGCAGAACTCCCAGGCTAGCAGGAAAAAACTGCTCTTCAGGTTATTGGCAATTGGCCCCACCCTCTAAAAAACAGACCCGTAACAGGATAAGGCAAAGCAAGCTGCAACTTCTGCTTATGGTGCAGAGCTCAGAACAGCAGAAAAGAGGGCGGAAGCCAGGATGCACAGAGACAAAGCTGCTAAAACTATTCCTCCTTAAACAAACCCAAAAGACTGCTCCTAATTAACCACCTCTTGCAGTCTCTCCCTTAAAATCAGCCCCACTCACCCACCCCTGAGCCCCACCACTCTCACAGCTGCTGTATCAGCACCTTCAACCCCACATCCTGCAGCCCTGGAACGACTCCTAGAAAACGACACTGCAACCCACATTCACTTTTTGACCAACCCACTTGCCATGTTGCCTTGTTTCCCCTTTTCCCCCTTCCCACTGCCCCAGGAAAGCTGGGCACAGCGACTCCTTTCTCAGCAGCCCTCAGCAGAACTCTCTGTGCAGCCTCTGCTCCCTCCCCTCCGCCTTCCCCCTGGCTAATGAATACTTCATTGTCTCCTCTGGGCAAAAAATTCTTGGTAGTGCTGCAGTGAGAGGACTGGCTAATGACAAATTAGGATTCAGCCCCTGTAGAACGGGAGGAGTGATTATGGACAGAGGCTCTCAGAGCTGGATTAGTGAAATTCATGGCACCTGCATCGCCTGACCTCCGAATAATCATTAAGCTGTAGGCTGTATCAAAGAAGGCATTAAATGATACAGCAGCAAAGAACAGCAAGATGATTAGGAGGGAGAGAGTGGAGGAATGAGAGTGTAAAACAGAGGAAAGCACTGGAAGGAAAGAAATAATCAAGGAGCAGAAGCAGAAAAGTTGGGAAAGAAAGAGGAAAATGTACAGGTAAAAGGAAAAATGAGAAACGCAGTGGGCAGGAGTAACTGGGGTGGAGAAAGGGAAAAACAGTAACACCAACAACTGAAAGAGAACAGGCAGGAATGAAAAGAAGGAAGAAAAGGAGTGAAATGAAAGGGGAAAAAAGACAGGGTGAGGAAAAGAGGAAGGGCATTAGAAGAAAAATTCTGACATGTTGGATGTGGGAACAGACAATTTTCACATTGTCCCTGTGGTACAGGGCTGCCAGGGTCTCTTTCCCCTGTTCCCAGCCAAGAGGAGCTCTTCTGCTGGTGGAAAGGACAAGGTTGGCTGGGGAGCTTAGGAGCAAGGCAGTGACCTCCATAAATATCTGCTGTAGAGCCCAGGTCCCTCGGAAAAAGTGCACAAGGTTCCTCCTGATTCCTGGGACAGCTCTGCCTTGGAGGGGAGGGGACACCACAGCACAGTGTGGCTGCAAAACACAGCCACAAGCTGACAGCAAGAAGAATATCCGCACCATCCCAGGGGGCTGCGGCTGCCTTCTGCTCACAGGTGAATTTTTGCTCACTTTTCAGCAACACAAAATAGGTTTTCACCCATCTGAAGCCTTGTGCTTCCTGTTTGGAAAGCCAGTCAAATGCACCTGGATTTGTGCAGTGCTGGATTGATGCTTTACACAGGTTTTAGGTGTTGATAATGCCCCTGAGTTCCTTGGCCAAGGACTGCCAGGCCATATCAGGGGACACAGTATAAATTAGAGTCAGGTGACCATATTCTGTCCATTTTGGGTGTGTTCTGTCCTAGGAAAAAATCACTGGATAGTTCTGTTCTTCTTTATACTAACAGCCAGCAGAATAAAATGGGAAAGAAACCTCAGCTGATAGCTTGCAATGGATGCCAGTAAATTTCTTGTCCCCCAGATGAACTTCGTGGAGGAAGGATGGGAGGTTGTTTTTTGTTGTGTGCGTGTGTATGTCTCAGCTTTTAGCAAAGACACAGGACTAAAAAAAAACAAGAAGAAAATGAAACAGGAGAGTACCCACCATCTGCTGATGGCAGCAATAAAGGATGTAATTAAATGAAAATACAGAATCCAGGGCAGAGCTGGGCATTGACTACAAACACGACAATGTGAAGTGTGAGAGAGTGAGAGAGAAGTGGTATAAATTACCCCATTTTTTCTTGCAAATGGGACAGGTTAAGAATATACACAGGACCAGTCAAAGCCCTTCAGCTGACAGAAGATAACTTTTTAAAATGCACCCCTCTGATGGCTCAGGCTCACAGCACTGTACCTAAGAGGTGTCAGAGAAAGAAGATGCTGGAAAGAGCCACTGTTTAACAGCTAAAATCCAGTACCAGAGTAGCCACTGATTTTCATTTAAAATTTTCCCAGGAAGGTGGTGGGAGTCCCACCCCTGGAGGTATCCAAGGAATGCCTGGATGTGGCACTCACTGCTCTGGTCTGGGTGACAAGATGGGGATCAAGCACAAGTTGGACTCACTGATTTTGGAGGTCATTTCCAACCTCAATGATTCCATGATTCTAAAGTGAAAATAAATATGACATGCAGGCCAAGCTCTGAGCGAGAATTACTTCGCAGTGTTTTCTGACTGTTGCTCACTGGACATGTGAGCCCTGGCAATGCTGGGAAGAGGGAGCCAGACAGATTTTTCTTTTTATTTGCAAGGAAAAAAGGCAGGGACTTAAAAAGTTTTCCTTTGCAAATTCACCTTTCACTTTCCAACCAGTGCTAGCCGCTCTGGGGGTACTTTTGTGTTTTCTGTACAAAACAGTGAAGTAAAAAATGCTGTTTTTATTCTCAGCAGCTGTGACATGTATTCTGGCTGGAGGCCAGGACATGTGTAATCCCTCTCTCCATTGGATGTTATTTCTATTTTACATCCAGTGTTTTAAAATAAAACTACAGATGATCATTCAACGTCAAAGCTTTATTAACTGAGGAGTGGTCTCCTTTTTAAACCAACAGGCTTGCCTCTGTTTTAAACCTGTAAACTTTCTTGGGTTTTGACAAAAAAGTACGGACCAAATATACTCTTATCTCTCTATCTGTCTATCTATCTATCTATCTATCTATCTATCTATCTATCTATCTATCTATCTATCTATATCTTTGTCTATATTTTTATATCTCTGTCTCCTTAGCCATTGCAAAGGGTCATGGAGAATCAGCCTAACTGCTAGAATGCCTACTCTTCCTTTCTTATCTTCCTTCTGGAAACACCACCTCTTCCTTTCCCTGAGGACAATCAACAGCAATCTCATTTCTTTTTTTTACATTGCCTTTGCATGTATAATGCAGGCTTCCAATTATGTGTATTAAAGAGAGAGAGGCTTGCTCTTAATAGAACCTTGCCATCCTTTTAAAGCCACTGGTGTGCTTGATAGGCCTCTGTCACTCTGTACCACGACAATTAGAAAATGAGAGTATTTCCCAGCTCTGTGAGGAGAAAGATGAGTTGCACCTCTTCCACTACAGAGCTCCTACCACGCTGCTCCTCTGCCTAGCTGCAGATGCAGAATGACAAACAAGAAAAGAAATGATAATACGCCTGCTCATGTTGACTTAAACAAATCAAGCACATCAGTCAGTTAAAAACCCAGCTGCCATCATCCATTCCATCCTCCTTCCCCCAGATTTCATTGTAGTAGTTTGAGGCTCCCTTTCTGCTTGGCTGGGTTTTTAAAATAGATGAGAAATGCTGGAGACATATTTGTCTAAATGTTTTGGAGCAACGTGGTTGGATGGAGATTTCCTCACTACTGCTTCACTTTGTTGTCGTTGTTGTGGCACAACTAAAAATTCCACATTGGACTTGCCTGTGGCTCCTCCAGCATCAGCCTGGTCAGAACAGCTCAGCCAGTTGGCAGGGATGGGCCAGGTTTAGGAAGCTCTCCAAAGACTTTATTTCATAATCTCTTACATTTAATAGATATTTTTTCTCATCCCTACTAAGTCCATCAAATCTTTATCCTGAAACATGAGATTTCTTGGTAATTAAAGAGGTGTTAAGCCCTGAAAGAGTTTTCTGAGCTGCACTGGCATGAAATGAAAAGTCAGCATGTTCAGCAGCCAGGGAGCTGGATGAGAGCAGTAGACAGCAGTCAATCTGTCAATTTTTCTCTTGAAACTGAATATTTAGGTAACTAAGGAAGTGGAAAAACAGTTTCTCTTCAAATATTAGCTTGGCCTGACCCTTCCAAGACAAGCATGGAAGAAACTCAGTTTTTTCCCTAAGATTTTCAGTATTGCTTCATTCCAGACAATGTAGAAAGACACAGCAGGAGATATTTATTAAAATCCAGAAATGCAAGTCTCCAAAAATGACTTGAAGCAAACTCACCTACAGGTTAGAGCTGAAAGGAGCCAGCAGGAGGGGATTATTAGATATCAATAGTTGCTGTAGCAGTAATGGAAAATCCGCTCTCTCCACCTGTAATAACCTTGCAAGGCTTCTGCTCAGTTAGATTTTACAGGTTCACTCTGCCTCTCACAGAAGAAATGTGATGTATTCCAAGTGAAACTAAAGCTTCTCTTTCACTCTGGAGATACTGAGGAGCACAATTCAAAAATGGGCTGAAGCACCTTGTGCTCCACATGTCCCTCAGCAAGTGGAGGCTGAAAGTTTGGCTGTGGATCTTGAGGGAAAACCACAAAAAAGGAGTTTAGTCTGCAGAACAGACTAAACATACTCTTGCAGAACTTAAAGAGTAAGTGATGCCCTTCCCCTGGTAGGTAAAACCACACAGAAGGGATGTGAGTGTAGTCAGGAATGTGACAAAAGCTACCTACACTTCCAGGAATTTCAACCCACTCCCAGATTTTACCATTTCCCCCAAACATCCATGGCAACACAACCTACATCCAAACTCAGCCTGCTGGGATTAGGTCCAAGTCCAAGCTCAGCTCCACCAGCCCCCCAGCCCAGCCCCCCTGTGCCTGAGGAAGGATGGAGGTACCTTTCCCTAGGCAGCTGGTGGTTAGGATTGTGCCGACACCGGACACTGAGGCCAAAGAGTTTGCGGGCAGTGCGCTGGATCTTCTGGCGCTGGGCTTCCAGTGAGCTCTGCAGCAGCTTGTAGCGGTTCTGCAAGTCCCAGTCATTCCCCCAGTGCTGGTGGATGCTCCCAATGGTAAGGAAGTGGTTGCTAGGTAGCCTTTTCATGAAGGATTTAAACTCATCTGGAACACACACAAGAAATGGGGAGAAATATGGAGTTTTCGGAGCTGTAACAAAGTTACAAAGCTTTTCATTAGCTGGGTGGCGAAAAAGCAATGACGGATGAGGCCATGAGCACTGCCAGAGGAAGGTGATGTCCATTAACTCACTGTTCTGTCACTCCCCCAGGAAGCGACTAATTTAATGGCTGTTGCTGCTCCCACATAGGAAAAAAAACCCTATAGTGAATATCAAGCTGAAACAACACAGTTAAAGTGTACAGGGTGGAGGAAAAAAAAGAGAGAAATTCCCCGGAGCATGAGGTTTTAGTCTAAGGGTTATAAACAAAAAGCTGGGAGTTGTAATCATTGTCAGTTAAAGAGTTCTCATTTACATTGTTTTTCAGCTGCTCCTGAAATGCTGTTTGTTGAAGGCAAAGCATTTGGCTGTGTCATTAAAAAAAAAAGCGGGGAAACAAAGCTTTAAAAATTCCCCAGAGAAAAGGTTTGGATGCTGTTAAAATGTCCTGCTTTCACATTTTTTAAAAAGAGCATTCTGATTCTTTGCTCTCATTTAACTCCATTTGAAGTTAAATGAGTTGCATTTTGTAATGAGGAAAACAAAATAAAATAGTTTGCAGCGCTCAGGTGAGAACAAAAGGTGTCAGTTTTAGCTAAAGGGAACAAATCCAATTGATAGAAAAATATATTGTTCACTGTTGCTGTTTGTAGTGTTTGTTGTTTTTTGATCACTTTATTTCCATATTATTTTGTTTGATAATGAAAAAACCCCAACATTATGCAGGGTTTGTTTGAGGGTTTTTTCCATCACAATCAGAAATTCTGATACTGTTTCTGATCACCCCTTCCTTCTTCCGTGAGAAGGGTGGTTTGCTCAGACTTGATTACCAGGCTGGGACATCTTCAGATGGGAAAAAAACAGATGGTTCCAACTTTCTCAGGGAAAAATAACACAATTTTTGATGGTATAAAACCATATTTGACAGAGTGAGACCTTGAGAAATGCAATGAGTGGGACGATAAGAACTCCATAAAATGCAGTAACAACAAGAGCAATGTTTTGTACCAGGAGAGAAAAACCCCATGTGTCAGCACAGGCCTTGGCACAACCAGCTGAGGAAGGTCCTGGGGGCTGAGGTGGGTAAACACTCTGTTCTCACTGGAAAAAGAAGTCATATTGGGCTGAATCCAGCTGGTTGGGGATGTTGATATTCCCCTTTTCTTGGCACTACTGAGGCTACACCCGGGGCACCCACCTAAAAGGGATGAACAGAGGGCATGCAGAGCTGAGGGACACCAAGATGCTCCAGGGCCTGAGCACAAGTTCTGCAAAGTCAGGTGTGGGGAGCTGCACAGGTTTCATTTGGTAAAGAGGAGGCCAAGGGATAAATAATTACAGCAGCACTGCTCGAAAGGTACTCACATTTATGAACAAAACTCCTCTTTTTAGAGACAGTTGCTATAACAAGGAGCAATACACAGTTTGCAGCTTGAGAAATTAAAACGATTTACTGAAAAATGTCATCACTTGGAGGTAATGCAGTGCTGGAGCATGATCAGAGATGTATAAAAATCTCTCATTTTAGACTCTGCTACACAAAACCATGGCTGACCTGACCTAGTGCTGGCTATGGTCCTGCTTCTAGAGGGAGGCTGGACTAGACCCCTGCCATAAAGTTCTCAAACAAGACAGCAAGAAGTACAGCCATCTTTTCCTGTACATTATCTACATTATTTCTGATCCTTTCCCAATCCTTTTTTTTTTTTTTTAATTTCTTCATCCTATTTTCAGAAAGAAAAGAGGACAAAAGCAAAGGAAAAAAAGTCAGAAAAGGAGAGCTTGTAAAGGCTGACATCTTTTCAAATAAAAATAAATAACCCATAGAATTAGTGGAGAAAAACAAACCAGATAATTTACATCCTATAGTACAAAGTTAAAGATATTTGCATAACAGATTTCCTATAATTCATCAACTTGCAGTTCATGCTTAACTGCCTAACAAAGGCTATTTGTACATTAGTCAATCCCATCCTGACCTGGATGGTGAATGGATGTTCACATTCTACTCATCACATGGTGTAACTGAGCTCCTCATAAGAATAATCATCATCACTGCACTACCAACATCCATGGGACATCTCCTTGTCTCTTTTCTCCCCCAATCATAACTAAGAGATTCTTTTTTTAAGTCATCTTTCAGGTTTTCACTCTGCTTTTAATGCTGCTTCCAGTGTCCTTCTCCTCCCCAAACCCAACTCTGTGCTTTTCCGTGGGCCTCTGAAAGTACTATCATGTATAATTGCTTCTGTTGACCATGCTGATTACTCTGGGTACCTTTCAGCAGTAAAAGCCTTGCATTTGCTTCCCGCCCCTTATAAATCAATTTCCTCAAAAGCCTGTTTGTGCAGAAGCCCAGGCTCTTTTCCCTCTGATGATGAATGTGCTACATTTTTCATCGAGACGGGCAAGGCAGGAATTTCAGTGCAGTGTGTACGTTTTGCTACCGCAGTGCAACGTTGGGGGAAAAACAAATGAGCAGCAAATCTGGCAAAATAAAAGCTGGATGGGGTTGTTTAAAATTAGGGTGATGAAGGAAAAAAAGTACTTTAAAACCAACATAGTTTCTTCATTATTTATATTTACTTATAACTCTGCCTGGAAACCAACAGTATGGATGGGGATATTCGTTATTTCTGGGAATAGTTCATTTTTTAACCCTAAGAATTTCCAATTAATTAAAAGTCTGTTTGCTTTTATTGTTATTTTATTCTTCTGCACAGAAGACCTTGCTGATGGCTGGGATTATACTTCCTGTGATGCAGTTTGGCCCCTCTTTCTGCCAAGTCACCCCATCCCTAAGGCAGTCCCATGGCAATGACTCAGCATCACAAGTGGAACCACAGGGAATTGACAGGTCAGACATCTCTTTCACAGATGAAGTTTTCCTTTTGCCAGTGTTATAAAGAAAAAAATCCCATTTACATCAGAAGGCAATAGTCTTGAAAAAAACAAACAAATTAACAAATAAAACTCCACTCAATGGCTTAATTAAAAGTTGGGGGTTTTTTAATCCACAGTCACGGAATTTTTTGACCAACCATTCTAAAATGCCAAGAATAAGGCAGTGTTATTTTTCTTAATTGACATACAAGCAGTGAAGCACAGGGCTAAATAAACTCCTGAGCTGATTCAAAACAGCTTCAGTTCACTGCAGCCTCCTTGACTTTGAAGATGCTATTCCAAATCACACCAACTCTTGATTCACACTGCATGATTTTTTCAGATTAACAAAGGATCCAACACAGACTGGAAGCAGAATACAAATGTTTTAGGCTCTCAGTAGCTTCCTGTGCAAAATGGTATTTGCTTTCGGAGCAATCCTGTGCCTTTCAGTCCACTTTATTGGAAAAGCCTTCAGATGTCACCAGAGATTTTTCCTCTGCTGTTCATAATGAAGAAAATCCTCTAGTTATTGGGAATATTTATTAAAACAAAGAAGCAAAACACTAATACTGCAGTCTTTTGTGATAGCAACTTCCATCTCAAAGGATAAGTTCACGCATGATGCATCAAAGTGATGAATCAGATGCAGCATCTTTAGACATAAAGATAATCACTCCATCTAGCCCTGAAAAGCCTCCAGCCCTGGGTGGAATATGGCAGAAATTGCACTGCAATATGTCACTTTAACATGGCAAATGAAAAACACCTTCCCCAATTCAAATCTCAAGGGGAGAGAGCCTGAATATAATTATCTACCCCAGCCTGTGCTTGAATCAAGTGCAGCAAGGACAGAATGTGACAGGGACAGAGACTGTGGGACTGGAACTCCCCTCTCCACAAGGCTCCCACCTTCTCAGTGCCTGGGTTAGATCCCCTGGGAAGAGAAGGGGTTTAATGAGACCAGCGTGTGACTCTTGAGCACCTTATGTGAAGATCCTGTGCCAGAACTAACAACTGGTAACACATAACCAGTGGCAGAGCTGTGCTGGCAAGCACTGCCAGCAATCCTTGTAAACTTGTGTAGTACTGAGCTGGCAAAAGCTCCTGATATTTCTGGTTTACCCTGGTGTTACCCACCCCATCGATGAACCCATAGAAACTCACAGAAAACATCTGACCTCGTTAGCTGGTGACCTGCTCCTGGAACTGCCCAGCCCTGTGGCTCCCCAAGGTACATGGCAGGATCTGGTTAAGATGGTCATTAGCCTCGGGCCATTAACTCCCACTCTGACTGCTCAGCTGAGCACCAAGGTGGCAGCATGAGTGGGACGTAAGGATCTATGCAGCAGCAGAAACACCAGCAGGGGCCACATGTTGAAGTGTGAAGAAAATCCTCAATAGCCCTTCAGGGAAACATCACAGGCTACTGCATTTCAGCTTTTAAAGGGATTATGGTGACCTTCAACATGAAGAAAGAAAGAAAACTTAAGAAGAATTCTTCTTGAATTTAGCTAGATGGTCCTTTTCTCACAGTTTTCCTCCCTGACATCGAGATCTGGGCAGTTGTGACAATAATCATTGAAGAAAATGTGTCAGAAAGTAGCTGGTTAAGACTGAAAGATGAGAGTCAACACAAGGGCAAGTTCTGGATGAAGTTCTGCTTGGTGCCTGTGTGGTTTCAGGGCAGGTAGGCCACTTGCTAAAGGATAGAATTCACTGCAAGTGTTGCTCCTTCTACCTCAAGCCCTCAAGAGTGTGTATCCCATGAGTACAACACACCTACTATGGGTAAACTACTCCCACTACCAGCATCAACATGGAACAAACTCTGCTGACACCCCCAGCCTCACCTAGGGAGAAAGTGGAAAAGAGAAATGTTCCCAGCAGCAGACATTGCCCTGCAGGAGAGAGGAGTCATTTTCCCTTCTTCTCCCTGCCTCAAAGGAGGTGTCATCTGGCCTCTGTGTTCTTCCCCCTCTGAATTGCTTTCACCAAAGCAGAATAAATCATTCATGCAAATCTGAAAAGTAATTTCTGCATCATTCATATTATGGAAGTTTCTCCATAGAACTATTAAAAGAGAGATTTGGAGAAGGTTTGGTATGAAAATCAGATTTTTAACCAAACATACGCTTCCATGGAAAATATACCTGTACACATAATTCCATGTGTGGTGAGTGTTCCTGTCTGTGTGTTTAATAGAGGGGGAAAAGGATACTCCCTCAAGACCAAGATCCTGGGTTTGGGTTCAATATCCTCTATTTTTTAGCCAAACTAGAGCATTATACTGAGGGAATAAAATATTTTTACCTGATACAATCTGCCATGAATTGAAAAAGTGAGTTTTGCTCAGTTACCTGAATTCTCCAGATCTTTATAGGCTTCTGTCCAGGTCTTGGCCATGTTTGCCAGTGTGTACTCCATGATCTGGATGTCGGTGATGGGGCAGTTGCACTGAGGGAACTCCTCAGAGCACTGGCAGCCGCACTGGCTGTCCCGGCAGATGTATTCGCCCTCCCCATTGCACATGATGTAACTCAAGGCAGACTGGACAAACTTCTCTTGTAAATATTGAGGGAAGATGATCTGGAGACCTGGAGAGGGAACAAGAGGGTTATGGGAGAAAAAAAGTAAATTAAAAAGTAATTTCAGGTATTTATTCCTCAAAACCTGATTCATTAACAGTTTGGGAAAGTTATGGTGAAAAATTAAAAGCTGTCATGAATAAGGAAGGTACCAGTTGCATCCCTCCAGGGCAAGTAGCGATTTAGCTGAGAACAGAGCCCATCTCGTGTGTGGGAGATGGGTGACAAGTAACTTCTCTCTCTCCAATACCCTTTCATCCCATTCCCAGATCCCAGCACACCACAAAGCCCCTGAATGCAAAGCCTCCCTTAATCCCAGGTGTGGCGGTTTTTGTCTCCTGAAACCAAGTGCTAGTTCAGAAGCAATGAGCATTATGCCGCTCTGACCTGTTTTGAGAGACACAGAAAAAAGGAAAATACACATTGAAATGGAATATAAGAAGGAATGGAAAACAGAAGAAAGGAAAATAACACAAGAGCGGATTTGTAAAAGACCCTTGCAGAGTTAAGTGCCCAGCTCCCACAGCATAAATACAGGAGTTGGGTACCTGAGCCTTCGCAGCTTGCTCCCTGCTAGGAAGGCTACTTGCCAAATCCTATAGAAGTGCAAATGGATTTAGTGCCAATGATTTCAGTGGTGCTCGGCAGATTTACATTAGCAGGGAGATCTATCCCCTTGTCCTTTCTCCATGGCAAGTGTTTGTGTATCCATCCATCTGTGCAGGCATTAGTGTAAGTGCACCCTTGCTCAGGTACCAGAGGACGTAATAACAGTTTAAGTGTTTTGCTGCGGTGGCTCAGCCCAGCCCCGGGCTGCTCTCTCCTGATGCCCATCAGTTTCTCGCTATCCAATGGGTGGACGAGCCAACCTCTGAGGGTGTATCAGGGGGCGAGGACGAGATATAGAGCCACCGCCCCTCTCTCTAGAAAATTCTCCCAGTTCTGTAATTTTATTAGCTAAGGCTCTTTGTTCCTACCCCCTAAACTCTGATCTTGGATATCGCAGTTGTCTGTCCCCGGTCCCTTGCTTTCCCGTTGGTCCCCAGCCGGCACTGTTAGCCACACCTCCTTCCCTTAAAAGTTGTTCCCGAAGCCTGATTCGAGGCTTATCCGTCCCTGTCCCATCCCGGCAATAAACCTGTTCCTGGATATCACACGGAAAGCCTCTCCCTGCTTCTTTGTCTCTGCACCTCGGCTCGCCGCTCCACCAGGCAACCTCTCGGGAGGACTGCCCCAGGGGAGTGAGCACTGACAAGCGGCCGCTTGTGGACTGTGGCAGCAGAACACGGCTGAGTCGCCGCGGCTCCCTCACACATCTGCAGCTATCCGGACGAGGGGCTGAGGGGACGAGGCAGTGTTTGCCCTGTGCACAGTGTATATGGTTTTCCATCCTGTCCTCCTCCAGACTCCCTATGGATCTCCCTGGGGAATCACAGCTGTTTGCTTCTATCTGGCAAGTCCTGCCTGTCAGTCCCTGTCAGTGTCTGTGGTGCAGAGGCAGAGGACAATGACTCCGAATGAGCCTTTCACGGGACCCCACTTGGAAAAGGCTAGGAACTCTGGAGTGGCAGCGAGAGGAGTTTATGGCCTGAATGGCAGCCCTGAACTCCAGTGTAATGAAGGCACATGGGTCAATTACCCATCTGTTCATGTTTCTGCTGTGCTGAGTTACCAGATCTGTGCCTGACAGCTCATTGGAGTGGAATGAAAATCAGATAATAATTCAGAGGATGAGAGTGTGCAGGAATGGCAGAAAGGGCTGTGACCCCTTTCAGGTGTGCAGGTCCATCTCTGATGGGCTGTTTTCACCTCAGACAAGAGAAAAACAGTGGGTGGTGATCCTGGGACCCCCATTACCCTTTTGCTTTTGGATCCAGAGAGGCACTTCACCCTTAATGAGGTCCCTCTGGAAGAGCAGGTTTGGGGGCTCCAGAGGCTGTGGAAGGCACAGGGAGCCCTGTTTTCTCTCCCCCTGGTCTGGGTGAGCACCATGCTTAGTGGCAGCAAGCTGCCCCTCTGCCTGACCCCACTGGCAGCCTCCAGGCAGAATGAGCTTGGAGCACTGTCCAGCTGGGAATATGTTGGTGACACTTGCACAGGGAAGGATTTCAAGCCTGGCATTCAGTGGCACTATTTCTGCATAGATCCTGCTCCCTTTTTGGCTTTGCTGTTGGGGACTGGAAGGAACACACAAAGAGCTGACCAGTACAGCATCCCTGCAAACACCTCAAAACTGGCCTGCAGGGGATCATCATTTTGAGGTCCCTTTGGTCTTTTCTGAGATGTTTCTCAACAGGAAGCTCAGTTTTCTTCCTGCTGTCTTCAGGACATCCTGAAGCTCAACCTCTTCTAGGGACTGTAATGATAAGACAAGGGGGAATAGCTTTAAACCGAAAGAAAGTAGGTTTAGATTTGACATTAGGAAGAAATTCTTCTCCATGAGGGTGGTGAGGCCCTGGCACAAGGTGCCCAGAGAAGCTGTGGCTGCCCCATCTCTGGAAGTGTCCAAGGCCAGGTTGGACGGGGCTTGGAGCAACCTGGGACTGTGGAAGGTGTCCCTGCCCATGGGGTGGAACAGGGTGAGCTTTAAGGCCTCTTCCAACCCAAACCATTCTGGGATTCTCTAATTTATCTGAAACAACCACCACAGAGGGATGGTCCCTTGTCAAATCCTCACATGGGTATTAGTGATGGTCTCACCTGCCAGGATCCAAAACTTTCCTTCAGAATGGAAAGTGCAGTGCTATTGGAGAATTGATCCATAAAGGGGACTGGAGAGCCTGAAGGCAGCTGTACTCACTGAGCTTTCAAGCTCGCATGAGAGCAGAGCTGGACTTCTTGATGTGCATTGACTCTTCATTCATGGTCCAAGTCCCATGAATACAATTTCCACTCTGCTTCATGGAGGAGCAACCTGCTCTGGCTCTTTGAATATGATCAAATGACCTCAGGCTCTTATGTTCTTCATAGTTTCTCTTTGAATTTTAACTTGAATAAAGCACAACAACTGTTTGGTCCCAGCTACAAATGATCCTAACTTTGGAGATTTTTATTTTTTCCTGGAGGGAATAGGGATGAAAAAAGCAACTGAAGTTTCAGGGAAAGCACTTCCCATTGCAAGGGACATCCATGCATTCCAGCAGATGCAGAAGCATGAATACCCTGTAATCTCCAAAACACAACATGTTTTAACACTGCAGAGCTTCATGTGGATACTCACTTTTTGCCCATAAAACTCATGCCTTATAAAAAAAAATAACATTTCCAGGATAACCTCCTGTAGTAAGAATTAATACCATGTTTAAGAAGCAATCAGACCTCTGCACCTCTGACCTAGCACCAACTCATCAAAGCACTTACATAAATACTTAACTTCATCAGCAGTTTTGCTTTATCCATCAGTTACCTGAAGCATTTGACAAGAAGCACACATTCAGAGCTGTGTTTGCACAGGTGACACCCAAATCCAGCCACTCACCGGAGCACCAGTATGCACACTCCAAACACAACCCCCTGACTTTGAAATAGGCTGTAGGAATTACATGTGACTCACATCTTCCAGCCAGGAATTTCCTTGTGGAAGAAATCAGTGTTACTGAAATACAGCTGTGCCTATTTCCAGAGAAGTACTTTTATATATATATATACACATAAATATTCACAGATTCCTCAACATCCCCAGACAAGGGTATATTCATATCAAATTTTTTTGCTTTAGTTTTGAGCATCTCTGTGATCAGACCTCAGCAAGAGATTTTACAAGCACTGTGCCAGCAGCAGCATCTCACCGAGTCCTGGAATCCTCCCTTTCATGTGTAGGTCTATCCCATGCCCAGGGACTAAATATTGCTGGAATTCAGTGGGTTGTGGTCGTCAGTAAAGCACAGATAGCATAAATCTTTTGAGACCACTGCTCTGGTGCTACGGTTTCTATCTGTAAAGCAGGAAAGCTGTAAGTCCAAGGAATTCCAGCCCCACAGAGCAGTTTGTGCTAGCTGGGAAAGCCCTGCTGCCAGCCACAACCCTAATAAAATATCCCAAATGCTGTGTTGTTCTCTAAGAAATTTTTTTGGATTTTTCAAACATTCAGAAAAACATATATTCAATCTTTCACTGTTGTCTACTGAAGAAACAACCTCCTGTGAGTAGCCAAGAAGAGGGGTAAGCTGGTCTTAAAAACTGGAATATTGTACAATTTCCATGCAGCCAATCCCTCAATCCAAGCCAGGGGGCACAAGGAATGGGTTCATCTCTAACAGCAGCCTCAGGAGCTGGTAACAGATGCACAAGGTAAGTTTGCTGCTGACTTGAATATCTTAGGTTTGAAGGTAACTTATTGATCAGAGGGGCAATTCTGTAACTTTGTAAAGCATAAAGTTCCTCTTTAAAAATGAAGAGTGGCACAGATTTGGTATAAGTTTATCTTAGATAACTACAGGCAGAATATGAAGTGTCTGACAAGGGAACATGTCCTTAATTCACCTAGAAAAACTATTAGAGAGAGATGTTTGGCTTTAGACTGTATATAAAAGGCTTCCTGCATTAAAAGAGGTAAATTTCCCCAGCTCTAAATTAGAGCTATTTGAAACATTTTCCACAGAAGAGTTCTCTGTTGAAAATGCAGTTTCATTGAAGCATTTTGTGAGAGCATGTTGACTCCAAAAGCACTTTTGACTTTCTAAATGTATTTTTTCATACTCCCTCATTTCACTGCACTGAAAAGCTGAAATGTTTTGTGCTTTCATTACCATTCTGCCCATTTTGGTCATTACTGTTCTGCCCATCTTGGAAAAAGCTTTAACAGTAATTGTAATGTAAATTCTAATGTTATACTATCATATATATTATATAGGTATATATCTCTCTATGTAGTTATATATGTAAAATATAAAAGGGTATTTACAGATATATAACAATATAATATTAAATATCATAATATAATATATTTAATATTATATAAGTATTGTATATAACATGCATTATGTATAGTATTATAATATATGACCATATCTGATGCAGCAAATGACCTGATTTGCAACATTTCCTGTTTATTGTTGCACAGTTTAGAACAACACAGAAGGATTATACCTCATGGAAATAGTGCTATGCTCCAATATTGACATATACCGTCAATAACAGTATTGATACAACAGGACATGCCCCTGAAATTTGGATTTCCTGGAATTTTTAAAGTGTTACTTTTTTCAGTCAAATTTTCCAATTTATGCCCAGAACACTTGTCCAGGGAACACAAATTCCCCTTTTCCCACCACATTGCTGTAGAGCTCCTGGCTTCCTGCCCTGCATCACCACAGGGATCCTGCTCCAGGAAGTGCTGGGAAAAAGGGAGGCCTTCTGTGCCTCCTGTGATAAATATTGTGTATATATATGTATATATATGCCCCAGTGCATGTCATGCATACTGGGCCCACAAGGATACTGGTTTATAAATTAGTGATTCTTTTCTGTCCCAGTAACCACAAGTGCAGCACCAGATACGCTGCACTGTCCTCCCCTGAAATCAGTCTGCCCAAACCCTACATGGGTTCATGGAATCACTTAGGTTGGAAAAGACCACCAAGATCATTGAGTTCAACCATTGACTGATCACCACCTTGTCAACCAGACCAGGGCAATCAGTGCCACATTCCATCCATTGTCTCTCCTGAAAGGCACAGCTTTGAAACCCCAACTCCCAGGGATGGGTGGCAGCAAGTTCAGACAGAGAAATTCTCCCTGTCATGAAGAAGCTGTTCTTTTATTGAGCCAGGCTCAGAGCTGGAGTGACACAAAGGCAGGAACATGGATTTCTGTCAGCAGCTCATGCTCAGCCACTGATCAGATCAGAGGAGACTTGGTCACGATCCATTACCTGCTGCAGCCCTGTGACTAATTCCTAATGAGGCCTCTCAGAGCAGAGGAAGGATCCTGGGTAATTATCCCAAGAACCACACTCCAGATTAGGTAGAAAACTCAGGTGGAGCTTTAAAGGTCACTTTGTTCTATTAGGAAGAGCGCCTACCTTCCTCCCTTCCCTTGCTGTCTCACTTGGCTTGGCTCCAGCCTCTCCCTGCACTGGGTTCAGCCGTGGGGCTCCATGAAACCCACGTGTGGTTGACCCCCAAGGTCCTCCATCTGCTCCCATCAGAGATCACAGCCTCATCCCCTCTGTCTCCTAATTTCTCCCTCTTCCTCCACCTCCTTCCCCATCCCTTGTTTTATCTCCTCTCTTGTAGGATTAGATAACCAATAGAGGTCTATTGATTTATCCACTTGTCTGCCTAAACCCAAGCTGCCTGCTGATTTAGCTGCTTCCCCACTTATCTCATGTGTCATCCTTGGGTTTTCATTATCAGCACAGTGTAAAAAACCCTCAAATTGCTCACTGTTAATTAGGTAAGAACCAGAACTCAGTGATTTGGGTAATCACTGGCATAGTGAAAACAACCTGCCTGTTATTTTTAAAGGCAAATAATAACAACAATAATATTATATCCACAACATTACTTGGTAAATGAAACCCAGTTTCTGTGAAACCAAAGATTAAAACAGCACTTGCCAAATTACACTCAAAGTGGAAGATGTAATGTAGCCCATTCATCTGAAAAATTAAAATTTGTGCAAGTACAAGGATTCCAGAAATAAAACCATCTGGGCAAATGAGCAATTAAATCCCACATTTCCTTATTTTGTAAAAAACTTGGGAATAACCTTCATAAGTTACATGCCCAGTGAATTTCCTCCTTCTACTGAGTTACATGCCCAGTGAATTTCCTCCTTCTACTGAAGCAGACTTCTTGCTCACCAGCACGTATTTATTTATTAATTCAGCCATGACCTCTATCTGTTGACTTCTGGACTAGCTCCCCATCTGGGACTGAAGCCACGGCTTCTAGCATCCAAATAAAATCTCTGTGACTTTTCCTAAAGATTATGGTCATATGAAAGTCCCAAAAGCTGATCTGCAAACCTCTCACACAAATCAGCAATTCGGGAGGGATGGAGAGATGTGGGCAGAATTCTCCTTTAATATTGATGGAAGAGGTCACATTTCTTTATGTTGGTGTGCGTATCATACACAGAAGTCCATCAAAATTCAATGGTAGAGGGCACTCAGACACTTTGCTGGGGTCAGCCCTGGCTCTGCTCAGCTGAGACTCATGTGAAGCCACCAAGCTTCAGGGAACTTCCAGACACAACAGAATCACAGCAAAGAGAAGAGGGGGGAAGGCTCTCCCATTTCCACCCCCTCCCTGGTTCCTGGGCCCTACCTTGCAGGTGGAGTTTGCTCTCAGTGCTTTGTAGAAGGACAGAACTCACAGAGTCCAGATTGTCATAGCTGTTACAGCCCAGGGGGCCGGTCCGAGTTTCTGTTACCTGCACAGGATGTAGAAAAGAAAGAACGTTCCCTTTGACTGCAGCACCACACCTTCCCCAGGCTTTTTTAATCTTTTAATTCAAGGACTCCTTGTCACCAGCTGATATAACCCAAAACACATCTTCCCTAGTTGGGAAAAAAGGCCCCACCCTGCACAGACTCTGCTAATGTTTGGTGCAGTGGCAAGCTGAAAAATCAGAATGAATTGTGGCTGCTTTCTTCAGGGTACCGCAGGTTATTCTGGGCTTGGCAATGGGATCCTGCATATTGATGTTTCTCATAGATGATCTCCACTGGAGAACATCAGAAGCCTGTAGAGGAATTATTCCCTGGCTTCTCTTACTGCAAAGCAAGAAACAGAGATGGATTGCCAGCCCACAGTGGTGCCTGGTGCTCCCACAACAGATATGAACACCAGCCCTGTGCTGAGGATGGATGGAGGCACAGATGACCTGCAGTGCTGCTGCTGTTGGTTTCCAGCCATGGAGGAGAGCTGCCCTTCCGGAATTCACCACAGGTGATTATCTGCTGTCACTGTTTCAATATCTCAACACAATTTCCCATCCAGAAGGGAACAGACTCAGCCATAAGACAGCACAGAACAATAATGAGAGCTGAAACCTTTCAGAAATGGCTAACAATGACAACTCCATCCACATCTCCTTCCCTGGAGTGAACTCAGCAACAATAAAATCCCTGCCCAGTGTAGGATGATTGCTTTCAGATAAGGCAGCCTTTGCAGAGCCATTTTCCCTATTTTGTATTCTCTGAACAGCTTCCCTTTCTTCCTGCTGCAACCCCCAAGCTGTCTCTCAGTCCGTTTCATTCCAGATGCCTCAGTAATGCCACACTGAGTTTTTCACCTTTTCTTGTACCAAATTCAGCTGAGAGATGTTTTGCAGCCTTACACCCCCAGGAGACAAATACTCCTAGGTGGCACAGGGTTGTTCATTTCACAGACCTGCCTTTCCCTTCCAACCTCCATGAATGATCGGGTCCTCTGCTCCCTCTCTCCCTTCCAGAAGTCAGTGTCACATTTAGTGAAAGTCTCCCATCCTACACAACCACCATAATGAATGCCCACCTCTTTCCAGACATTAGTGGCCCTGGGAAAATCAATTCTTCAATTGAATAAGAGAAAAACTAACCCTGGGAACAAAACAACTTGTGGTCAAAGACATCAGACTGGCAAAGTCCTGCCCCAAATCCCTAGAGAATCCATATAGGCACACAATCTTTCTCCTCTTCCTAAGGCAATATGTGGTACCTTGATTGCTCCGGTAGAGATCTGGATCTCATGGAGTCTCCTCATGGTGCCATCACGATCTACAAAGTAGGAGGATGCAAGCTGGTGTAAAGCTTCAACGCTCTGGGTGGCGTTTCCTGACTTCCTGTCGAGGCGGCTTTTGTCCATGTACATGGTTAAGGCCTCCTCTCCTGCAGCAGAAAGAAAAGGAGATTTCAGGCTGCCAGGTAGGGCCATCTTAACAGGAGCAAATGGTGTCATCTACTGCACCTAGAGAAAGAAAAGTCCAACACCTAAAGCACTCTTGGAGGAATTTGCCCTTCTTCACCAGCACCAGGACCCTGGGCGGATATACAGAAGCGTCCTCCTCTGTTTAGACAGCAAGGCCACGTCCACCAGACAAGTAAATCAGCTCCACTGAATTGAGTAGACAACATTTTGGACATTTTTTAGCCAGCAGAGCTTTGCCACAACTGCTGGAGAGGATTCAGCCCATCTGTCCCACTCGGGAAACATTCTCTCTGCGGGCAGTGCCTCTAGAATGATGCACACCTGACAGGAGAAGATCCCACTTTATGCAAGTCTCTGTCTGACCTGATTTCTAGAAGGAATAGATGATGACTGCAAATAGAACACAGTGTGTGGGTAGGTGCAGTGGACAAATAAATGTTAGTTGGGCCTCTTCAGCTTCCAGTGGCCTTGCAAAAGGGGAAGGGAGAGGGGATGAGTGAGGAGAAGTAATCAGAGGAAAGAGTAAATAAGAAATTTAATTTAAACTAACCACCCTTCCTGCCTTCTTTCCTCTCCCAGAGTCTCATTCAGGGAATATAAGTAGAGAGTGAAAATACTGTACTAGATAAGGGACAAAAACAGGTGATTTTGAAATGGTAACCCAGAGAATCTGGGAGTGAAGCAGTTAAGAACTGATAAACATCAGCAAGAGACCTGAATGGAACAAAACATATCTGAAAAGGACATGAAGCTGAGAAGGCATATTTGCCTAATAGTTCAAATTGTGCTGGGTGAGGCACATTAAAATCCAGTTCATTCTTAACATAAGGCTGTCACTATCAGAGATCTAAAAAGGCGGAATGCCATCCTGCATCCTTAACATGTGAAACTTGGATTTTAATAAATGAAGAGAAGACACAACAATGGGAGGAATGTGCCATTTCTACATAACTCTCTTAATGAGAATAATGGTGCTTGTTCTTATTTGATAGATGAACTACTGATGAATTCACTGGCAGTGATAGCATGGTCCAAAGAATATATACCACCACTTTCAAGGCCAAAAAATATTTTGGTCTCCATCATCTTCGCATATTTTTTTTTAAGAGAACAAGAACTAATTTTTCTTTTAAAATCTTGTTAGCTGAAATAGTTTAATTCATCCAAATTACTTCATTTATTGCATATATGCAAAAAATAAACCAAAATCCCAGTAAGCCCTTCCCCTCACTTTCTCTGGAAATTTTCCAGCTTTTATCTGAAAGCCAAATGCCTGAAAACAAACCAAAAAATATTCTGGATGAAAATCAAACTTTTTTTTATTATTATTATTACTATTTAGTATTATTTATTTTCAAACAATAGTTGTGTTGAGGATTCAGCCTTTGGCTTTGAGATGAAAAATGGACCTTTTTTTTGTGGAAAGAAGGTACTTTTCATCAAAAGAAATGATCAGTTGAAATCTTTTAATTGGCTTCGCAGGACCCAAGTGAAGAAGTTTGGCATGTACAACTTTGTCTTTAATATTTTGTTAAAAATAACAGACTAGCCTTTGACCATGATCAAAGCTGTGGTAGTAACAATATCATCATTGTTACCTCTCACAAAAACACTTTCCCTGGAAAATCACCAGGTTTGATTTCCTTTATGACCATTACCATTATTGTGTGTTGAGCTTGTGAGGAGACTTTGGCAGGGATCAAGGCTCTGCCACATCAGGCTCTGTCCACACAAACGAAGTTAATCCATCTTCCAGGGGATTTAACCCCCTGTATCTGATGAGACACAACAGGTGAATACAACAGCCCGCAAGACACAGGTAGTAAAATGTCTGAGATTAGTATGAGGAACCGTGGTCACTGCACTGACCACTCTCAGTGCATTTTCAAGTTTCATCTCTTTGTGTTTTTCAGGAGGATTTGAAAAAACTTTGTCAGTTTTCATGAGTCAACTCATTTGCCACTGAAGAGGCTGGATCAGTGTGAAAGTGTATTTTGAGCCAGGAGTTTTGGCTCTCTCATGTAACAGAAGCATTTAACCGCAAGGAGATGCAGTGGAGAGAAATGAGAAATGATGCTTCACCACCATTTTGTGAGGCTGTGGCAGGAGAAGGAAGACCTGGGATAATTCTCCCCTTAACTGTGATTCACAGCCATCAACTCTTTATCAATTCCACCAATAATTGGAAAAAACCAACTTTTTCTGGAAAAATATAATGTCTTATATTAATAGCCAAGGCACAAAAATCAGGACTTTTTCATTCCAGATTAGTCCATTTTCACTAGAGGAATGAGGCTGGAATGCCTTGGCCTGAGGGCAGGCAGGAAACCTGGATGGAGTCACATCAGGCAGCAGCACTGGTGTTAGATCACCAGTAGATCTCCTGTTGGATTTGATCCTTACACAACACAAACCAGGCACTGAGAAACCCAGCCGAGAAGAGAAATCTGTGCTCTGGGACAGTAGGGATCAGTGATTTCCCCACAAAAGCTGTCATTTTTCATCCACAGGAAGAAAAGGGAGAAGTAAAATCCATGAGCGATGATGCTTTTCCCTGAAGGATCAGTGCTGTCCCTAGGATTGAGCGGTGCTGAGCAGGGACACTGCTGCTGGAAACCTATTTTGCGTAGCTCTGTACAGCATCCCCATGGAGGGGCCACATGGGAACGCAACTCCTGGATCAAGAGAGGTTAACAGAATTTTGCTGCATTAAGTCTTAATTTCTCCTTTATGAAGTGAATGCTATGTTCAAAGTTGTTTTTCCTTGAGGGCTCTTCCTGAAAATTGGCTCTCAGTTCTGTGTGCTCCATCCCAGAGCATGGATGCCCTCAAAGCGACCCTTCACCAATGCCTTTGTCAGAACTAGACTGGAGCAGACCTGGGTTTTTACTGGGTTCTCAGAGGACCTGGCTGCTCTGTAGGTTGAAAGGCACCAGAGCTGTTCCTCCTGTGGCCAGGTGTGGAAATTGCTGTGTTCAGGTGCTGCTCTATCTCCTACCCTCCTGGGGCCTGTGTAGCAGCTGGCATTTCAAAGCCAGACAATTTCCTGTGTGTTTGTCACTCGTCTGCCACCTCCTCAGACATCAGGCTGAGCTACAAACAACTGTAACCCGGGGCAGAACTGCTTGTAGCTCTGCTGAGGAGACACCAGGTCCTGGGAGAGCCAGTGTGCCAGGACACGTCTGCTTTTATATCCCAGAGCTCTTGTTTAACCCACAGACTGTGATTAGAGCATGTCCTCCGTGCATAATGCATGCTCAGCTCCATCTACATTTTCCCTGGGACTGCCATTGCCAAGATAAATCCTCCTTTTCTCCCTACCATTGCTCACCATGCTCCAGGCTGGTGGAGTGTTTAGCTCTCCCCTCTAACACCAGTTCTCATTACAAGTCTCTGCATATTTAAAGTTGTTGTGTTGTAAAATCGGGAGAAGAAACAAGTCCCTGTGAATAATTTACAACCTCACCCAGGCAAAATTAAAAATATATTTTACCATCAAAGGTCTTTCCTATTTCGAATTTCCATGGATGTGAGTGGCAAGAAAAAGAGGAATGTCAATGGAAAAAAAGTAAACCCACCAGAAAAAAATAAACTCACTTTACTTGGCTGTCTTGGGCTCTGTAAAACATCGTCCTGAAAAGTGAATTCCTCAAAAAAAAAAAAAGCAGTTTATCTTTACCCAGACTTCATTAAGGCCTGATGAAAGCAGTCACTTGTGCTCTTCAATGCTTGGAAACCTCCTTTCTCTCACATTTCTTGCTGATGGAATGGACTTGTTTGGCTGCCCGGACTGGAAGAGCAACCCAAGGATCTTTGAAGGACATTACCACATCAAAGGCCATTTGACTTCAGGGGAACTGTGCCAATTTACCTATCACCTAATTTGTGCATGAATCATATGCACACATCTAATCTCATCCCAGTGTCTGCAGAATGCTCTGGGAACAGCCAGATGGCCAGAAATTCCTCAAAGTTCACTATAAACATGGCAATGTGGCAAGGCTGGAGGTGAGGTACATTAGAAGGAGCAACAATAACAAATTCTGAAGTAAAATTGAGCCTTTAACACTGCAGAATCCTTCTCACAGATAGTAGTACTAGTAGTTCTTGGAAGAAAAGCATTTAAATGAAAGAAAGTCCCACTCCAAAGGGGGAAAAGAACTGTGAAAATAGTACTGAGGGGGGAGAAAGAACCAGGAGGAAATATCAATAGGAGATGCTGATTTTCACCCCTCTAGTGTTTAACAGTCACTACTCAAAATGTTCCTGCAGCACCACCAGCATCGCCCGCTCAGGAGTTCATAGCCCTACAGGGCTCTCCCTGATGTCATCCCTGACACATTCTGTGCACACACAGACCTCTCTGCAGCCCTTGCATACACATTTTGAATTTTACTGATCTGCTGTTTTTCAGAAGTCTGCTCCATGTTAATGCATTCAGCCTTCTGACCATCTCTTCCCCTCTGCTCATGCTCCCTGCCCAACTGCTTGAATTCCCTTTTCCTGGAGCTCTTTAAAATTCCTCCAGTTCCAGCAAGAAAGGATGTTTTTTCCCTGCGTTTGTTTTCATCCTGTAAAAAAGAGGGATGAACACATTCTATTGTGAAGCTGAGGGCAGTCGTGCAGGGCTGGCAGGACAGTCCCCCAGCTGAGGGGCATTTCTCCTGACACATACAGTGGTCAGAGCAGCACAGGGGCACACATAGCACAGGGGCTGAACTCCCACCTCATGCTCTGAATTCATTTGTGAAGGTTCTTCGTACTCTGGGTACATAGATGGGCTTTGGGAGGGGGAGCTGCAGCCTGGCCTGTGCCCCCGCTGCACCACCATGGTTTCAGAGCCACAGGGATATTCAGATTGGAAAGGACCACAGTGGAGTATTTGGTCCAGCCTCCCTGCTCTAGCAGGGTCATCCCAGAGCACATGGCACAGGACTGCGTCCAGTTGGTTCTTGAATATCTTCTTTGAGGGAGACTCCACACCCTCTCAGGGCACTCTGTTTCAATGCTCCCAAGAAAGAAATTCTTCCTCATGTTCAGGTGGAACTTCCTGGGTATCAGTTTCTGCCTGTTCCTCTTGTCCTTGTGGCTGGCACCACCAAGATGAGCCCGGTCCATGCTCTAGGCACCCCCGTTTAGATAATTATACTCATTAAGGTCTCCTTTCAGTCATCTCTTCTTGAGACAGAACAGCCCCAACTCCCTCAGTTTTCCCTCGTAACAGATGCCCTAGTCCCATCACCACTGCTGTAGCCTCTGCTGGACTCACTCCAGGAACTCCATGCCAAACTGGACACATTTCCATCACTGCCCAGTGCCTTCACCAACTCCCCACAATCCCCCTCATCAGAAAACAACCCAGGTTGCCACCTACCTCCCAGGGTGGCAGAGATGAGGAGGTGGGTGCCGTACTTTTTGATGATGGTATCAATGAACTGCTGTGTGGTGGGTCTCCTGCCCAGAAGGCGGATGCTCCTCTGGAACTCAGGCATCAGGGGCAGTGGGTTGTGGAGCAGGTCCCTCCGCTCGATGGCTGTATTCCTCACCTTCCAACGGGCAAACTCCCTATGCCACAACACAGGAACACAACAGGGGTGAGGCTCCGAGTCTAGAGGGGCAGGGAGAATCACCAGGCCAGGAAAGGAGGATGGAGAAGGGGCCAATCCTGTTGGACACTCCCACATGGATACACACGTGAGACCACAAGGCTGGACAGAGGGGAAGGGGAGGAGAAGACGAAAAGTGAGACATTATTGCACAGTAATGATACACTATGAGGATCAGGCTGGTAAGGAGGTGCCCTTGGAGTCATCAGAGGTGTCTGGCAGGGAGCTGGACTTCCCTAAAACAAAAGCAGACTGGACTGGTCCTTTCACCCTCCCACACTGTGGAGTCTTGCACTTCTCCATAAAGCAGCAAATTCTGGTTTCCACCAGCAAATGAGCTGGGTTAGACCACAGATCTAGCCCAAACTGATCATTGTTATATCCCTGCTGCCCACAAGCCTTTGCTTTTGCAAAGCAAAGCTGAAGAAAATACATTTTCTCCAAACATCTTCATCTTTCAGCACCAGGAGTATGGCAAAAGAGCATTTTGGAAAACAATTTTTGAGACAAACCATGTGAAAGAATGGATTCAGATATAAGCAGAGTCCAGGATGAAAGCAGAGATTTTGTTTGTGTTTTAGAAAAAAAACCAAAGTGATTCTCAAATCCATGCTTTTAAACCCAGAGCAACTGAGAAAAAAAATAAAGTTACTGTTTGCAAAAGCAGTGCTTTATTGCAGGTATCCGTTTTGAAATGACAGAGGGAAATGCCTAGAGAAAAGCTTGCACACCTGCAATCTAAAAATCAGGCCTCTGAAACATCACCAGCTGAGCACCTGAAAAATGAGAAAACTATTAATGTCTTTCGAAAAATATTGAGCAAAGCCTTCCTTAAAGCAGAGAATATTATTTATACCCATTCTCCTACAATGCACCTGCTCTATCTTAAGCTGTCTCCCAGACCATCAACTCACAGGCTTCTCTGTCACTTTTCATTTACTTATGCCGGTAACCTGGGTTTAGGACAAACATTTTATTTAGATTAAAAATTGTAGATATAAATTATAAATTATAGATTATATTGTGGTTTAACCCCAGCTGGCAACTTAGCCCCATGCAGCCACACACTCCTCCCAAAGAGGAAGAGATGCAGAAGGGTGAAAGTGAGAGAACTCATGAGCTGAAATAAGCAGTTTAGCAGATAAAGAACAGGCAAGCAAAACAAAACAAGGAATCCATTCCCCACTTCCAGCTGAGTCACTGGTGGGGTGAGATGAGAGGCAGAAAAACCCTGACCTGTGTAAGCTCTGCTCAGCAACACCCCTGTGCTGTCAGCACTGTTTCCAGCAAAATCCAAAACATAGCCCCATACCAGACTGGAAAAAATTTAACTTTATCCCAGTGTTAGAGAAGAACACTGGGAATAGTTGTTCTCTGGGAATAGTCTTGTTTAGCATTAGTGTGGCTCAGCAGTAGCAGCTAAAGCACAGGAAGCCTTCATGTGCAAGAGCTGACCAAGAGTAAACTGCTTTGAGAAAATTAATGCTGCTAATAAGGAACAAGCTGAATTCAGCAGATACAAGTGCGATGAAGATAAGGACCAAGGAGACTATTCCAAGAGAATGAAGTCACTTCAGAGGAAGGCCAGCCCAGTGACCAGTAAAAGCAATAAGAAGTTAAGGGACCACAGATCAGAATCAAGGATTTGGGGTTGGATTTGAGGGTTGGGTGATTAGATGGTACAGGTATAATTATGAGGCATGAATTGGGCTGGGGTCCTCTCTGGAGGCACCCAGCTCAGACTGTAATCCAGGAAAGACCAATTGGAAACCTTCAGGCAGACTTGGTATTCCCAGAAGGAAAATGGGGTCAAATCTGTTCCTGTGGCTGGTGTGGAAAAATCCGTAACATCCAGTCCAAACCAGGAATGACAACACCTGGCACTGAGGCAGCATGTCCCATCACAGTGTGTCCACCCAGCGCAACAACCCCACCTGGCTGGCAGAGACCCTGACGCACAGGCAGATTTAGGAGACTCAGTTGCAAAGCCAGGATCACAAACCGTATCTTTTCTGCCCAGGTTGATTCTATACTCAGTCCACTCAATGTGTGTTAGGTTATTTGACTAAATGCAATCATGCAGGTATTTATTTGGATTATGCCCCTTCACAACACTCCACGCTGTCTGGCAGCAGTTACATCCATCAAAATAGCAAAGTGCCAACTCTTTATTTCAAAATATCTCCTTACACCTGGGCTAATGCCCGCTCTGTAGTTCCTTGTTTTCACAAGCCAAGTCAAAATGCCAAAACAAAACACACCTCTTACTACGTTACAAGAGTCATTAGTGTCAAACCTTCCAATCTTCCAATCCGTCTTTCCTAGAAAAACCTCATTCTAAAGGCAAAAAAAACCAAACCCATACAAGAGGTTCTTAACACAATGAGTGACTGAAACAGATCATTGGCTTCTGAGTTGTCTGCAGATAACAAATACATCACCAATGTATCCGCTTTATAGAGCAGAAGGTGATATCTGCTGTTCCAGAATTGTGTAAAAATTGATTTTAATGATAGATAAAACTTTAGAAGTAAAGACAAATAGTTTCTCTCTGATGCTACAGAGAGGTTTCTCTAATCATTCCAGATTAGAGTTTCAATCCCAGACCTTACTATACAAGGAAATCCCCTTTGAGGAAGGAATGGTCCCTTCAGCAGTTGCACTGCATGGGAAGAGGCAGAGCTGGATGCTCAAAGACAGGCAAGGTTTTATAATTAATAGACATGCCTCTGTTCCCATCAGAAAGATCATAACTAACAAGTATAGGAAGAATGCCATCTGTACTTCCTCTCCAAACAGACGATTCTTGCTTCCTGTAAAACTCAAGCACACATTCAGATTCCTGCTTCCTGCAGTATCCATAAAGTCAAGAGGGACCAGAGCACTCCAGAGCCAGCACGTTTTCAGAAAGGGCTGAGGGAATGTTTCATGTTCCTAATAAAGTACAGAGACTTTGGTTTTGCTGCTTTGTAATAGATAATTTAGCAGCAACGACCATAGATTTGAAGCATGCAACTGGTCAGGTACTGATCCCTATTCTCCTTCAGGCAAGCTGTGGCTGCCCCTGGATCCCTGGAAGTGTCCAAGGCCAGGTTGGACATTGGGGCTTGGAGCAACCTGGGATAGTGGAAGGTGTCCCTGCCCATGGCAGGGTGTGGGACAAGATGGTCTTTAAGGTCCCTTCCAACTCAAACCATTCCAGGGTTCTGTGATATATCAACACCCAGACCCTGGGAGTGTCTCCATTCAGGGTGTGGAGATGGACAGGGCAAACTGGGAAGCAATGGGCAATGAAGGCAGGAGAAGGCAGGAAAGGAGAATGAAATTTTGATAAATGATGTGTCCAAAGGTAAAGTGGGTTCATTTTTTACATCAAGTCCAACATCACCTCATGACACCACTGGCAGGAGGCAAAATCAGGAGTTTAAAAGAAATCACTGTCATCTCTTCAGCCTTTCCTGCTGCCAAGGTACAATCCCACTCCCTATTCATGTAGTAGATGAGCCCTGAGCAGGATTGTTGGGGTTTAGGATTTTAGCCTGTTTTTTTTCTCTTAAAGAATTTTACCCATACTAGTTGCTAGGGGACAAACCGCTGGATACTTAAAGGAAAACAAAAGAGCTGGCCACAGGGGCGGGGTGGGACTGGCCACCCTTTTGTCACCTGGGGGTTGGGACACCCGGGGGGCTGCCTGGGTGCTCAGCGTTTTAGTCTGGGAGCTGCCTGCCTTCGGTGTGGACTCTTGGTCAGCACTGCGGGCTTCTGCTTCTTCGGCTGTTTTGCTTTCTGCGGGCAGACCCTGGGATTTCTAAGCCTGCTCTGCTCCCTGCCCGCTGGGGGCTGGGCACCGCCACTCTGCCCTGCCGCTGGTCGTCGCTACTCTGTAGCCCCTACGCTGTGACCTGCCGGGTTTCCCTGCTGCAGCGCCGGAGTTCGGTCCCAAGATCTGTGCTCGCCCCGGCTGTTCCAGCCTGCCGTTCCTGAGGATCCAGCCAGACGCCCAGGAGTTTGTGAGGTTTTTCGTCCATCCCTCCCGGCACCCCACACCGCCATTCCCGGTGCTCCCGAGCTCGCTGCAGAGCGCCCCCTGCAGCCGCGGGGGAACCATCGCACCCGCCCTGCTCACCGGGAGCCACCCCGCAGGAACTGCAGCCAGGGGAAAGGGCCTGAGGCCGAGAGGGGCTGCACTGGGTTTGTGCTGCTGTTTGCTGTGACTGCCACAGCTATTGCTGTTTGTTTGTGTTGTTATACATATATATTTATTAGTAAAGAACTGTTATTCCTATCCCTCATATCTTTGCCTGAAAGCCCCTTATTTTCAAATTTATAATAATTCGGAGGGAAGGGGGTTGCATTTTCCATTTCAGGGGAGGCTCCTGCCTTTCTTGTCTGACACCTGTCTTTCAAACCAAGACAGATCTTGGCGCCCAATGTGGGGCCTGAGTGCATTGAGAGAAAGGGCTGAAAAAGGAATAACAGTTCTTGGATAACTCAGTTCTGTGTGCTGAATATAGAAACCTTGCTAGGCAGCACTATGTGGTCCAGTTTGCCCTGGTTCGGGTGGCATGTGGTCGTGGCTGTATTTCTCCCTTTTGCAGCTCCTTTTCTAAACATGGGTCCCCTGACTAAGGCCACTGTTGCTGTTATCCAGTTTGCCCTATGGGTTGATAAGCTGAGGAATTCATGGGTTTTTAACTTCCTCTGGAATGTGGGCACATGGATACAGGGCTATCGCACACTAACGGTATGCTTTTGGGGTTACTTTAATAATGGGACCTACTGTGAGGAGATGACACCGGGGGAAACTTTCTCGCAACCCTTAATCCATCTCTTTGGGTCCACTCCACCAGTTTTCGAAGGATTCAGACCTTCCCTAAATGCTAATGATATTGTACAGTGGGTGGTGTTGCTGATGTGCCTATTCTACTTAGCGCTCAGAGATAAGGGGAGATTGACTTGGATAACCACCCTGATACCTACATCAGGGGCTAGGGATGCTGCCACAGAACCTGACAGGGCCCCAGACACTAGAGATCCTGTCCCAGAGATAAGAGACCCTGCCGCAGAGACTAGAGATCCTGTCCCAGAACCTGACAGGGCCCCAGAGACTAGAGATCCTGCCCCAGAGACTAGAGATCCTGCCCCAGAGACTAGAAATCCTGACCCACAGCCTGATACTGCCCGACAGACCACCTCAGAAATAAACTACCCAGATTTAGTGGGGGCACTCGTAAAGGAGATACGTGAGATGGGCCAGATGCTGAAAGAGTGCATTTTCTCAGCTAGTGGAAAACCCTCTCCCTGCCCCAGTGAGGGAGAGTCTGATGGTGAAGCAGTGGAACCTGCGGATGTTATAACTGTCCAGGCTCCAGCTGAACCACAAGGGCAATCACAGCCAGCAGCAGTCGCCCCTGTGCAGAGGAGGAAATACAAGGCCAAATCAGTGCGCCCAGTGAATGATGATGGGGAACCAGGGCCCTCGCAACCAGCAGGGGAGCCAGAGCCTGAAATCATTACTGAGTCCCTGTCATATGACAGTCTCCGTAATATGCGAAAAGACATCGTGCGGAGGGGACGTGAGGCTTATACAACCTGGTTACTTTGGGTTTGGGACCTTATGGGTACAGGTGTGCAGCTGGATAGTGGTGAGGCAAGGTATTTGGGATCTTTGACCCAGGACCCAGGTGTGGATCAAATATTTGTGAGGGAGCCAGGGCCCCTTTCTCTCTGGGAGCGGCTTATACCGAGTGTGAGAGAGAGGTTTGTCAACAAAGAGAGAATGCAGGAGTACCACCATAGAATGCAATGGAAGACACTTGAGGAAGGGATCCAGCAGCTAAGAGAGGTGGCAGTATTAGAAGTACTCTTTGGGAGGGATGGACAGCATGATAATGACCCCGACAAGGTCAGGTGCACAGCGCAGATGTTATGGAACCTGGCAAAGCTGGGGCCATCCCAATACACCACCTTCATTGCAACCATTAATGCCGAGGACAACCGAGAAACAGTGGGTTCTGTCGCCAACAAGCTCAGAAATTATGAGAGTATGGTCAATGGTCCGCTGAAAGCTCAGGTCTCTGCTGTGGTTAAGGAGCTCAAAGAGGAGTTCAAAGAGGAGATCAGGGGGGTGAGGGAAGAGTTGAGAAGGATCAATGTGGCACCAGTGCGAGTCACACGGCCCCAAATCAGAGCCCGACCTCCCCCAGCTAGAGAGAGAGGGTACCCATCACGAGATGAGCTGTGGTTTTTCCTGTGCGACAATGGAGAAGACATGAGCAGGTGGGATAGGAAACCCACTTCTGTCCTGGCAGCACGGGTGCGTGAACTCAAGGAGAGAAATGCTAACCGAGGGGGTTCTGCTAGGGTGAAGGTAGCCTCAGCCTCCCGTGACCAAGCTGCCAGGTATTACAGAAGGGAGGATGATATGTCAGATCCCCTTGAAGGAACCTCAAGCATGTATGCCCAGGGAGGAAATGATAACCAGTGCTAGAGGGGCCCTGCCTCTGGCCAGGAAGAGGCACGGGAAAATCGGGTTTTTTGGACAGTGTGGATTCGATGGCCTGGCACGTCAGAGCCACAGAAATACGAAGCCTTGGTTGATACTGGTGCACAATGTACTTTAATGCCATCGGGACATGTGGGGGCAGAACTCATTTCTATTGCTGGGGTGACTGGGGGATCACAGGATTTGACACTGTTGGAAGCTGAGGTGAGCCTGACTGGGAAGGAGTGGCAAAAGCATCCGATCGTGACTGGCCCAGAGGCCCCGTGTATTCTGGGCATAGATTTCCTCCGGAATGGCTATTATAAAGACCCAAAAGGACTCAAGTGGGCATTTGGAATAGCTGCTGTGGAGGCAGAGGGCATTAAGCAACTGAGCACCCTGCCAGGACTATCCGAGAATCCCTCTGCAGTTGGGCTTCTGAAAGTGGAAGAGCAACAAGTGCCAATTGCCACCTTGACTGTGCATCGCCGGCAGTATCGGACAAATCGAGATGCTGTGATCCCCATCCACAAGATGATCCGCGAGCTGGAGAGCCAAGGGGTGGTCAGCAAGACCCACTCACCCTTCAACAGCCCCATCTGGCCTGTGCGCAAGTCTGACGGGGAATGGAGATTGACTGTGGACTATCGTGCCTTGAATGAAGTGACTCCACCACTGAGTGCTGCTGTGCCAGACATGTTGGAGCTCCAGTATGAGCTGGAGTCCAAAGCAGCGAAGTGGTATGCCACTATTGACATTGCTAATGCATTTTTCTCCATTCCTTTGGCACCAGAGAGCAGGCCTCAGTTTGCCTTCACCTGGAGAGGTGTGCAATACACCTGGAACCGACTGCCCCAGGGGTGGAAGCACAGTCTCACCATCTGCCACGGACTGATCCAGACTGCACTGGAAAAGGGTGAGGCTCCAGAACATCTGCAGTACATTGATGACATCATTGTGTGGGGAAACACCGCAGCAGAAGTGTTCGAGAAAGGAGAGAAAATCATCCAGATTCTCCTGGAGGCCGGTTTTGCCATCAAGAAGAGCAAAGTCAAGGGACCTGCTCGAGAGATCCAGTTCCTGGGAGTGAAATGGCAAGATGGACGGCGTCAGATTCCCACTGAGGTTATCAATAAGATCACTGCTATGTCTCCGCCGACTAACAAGAAGGAAACACAAGCTTTCCTAGGCGCCATAGGCTTTTGGAGAATGCACATTCCTGAGTACAGCCAGATCGTGAGTCCTCTCTACATGGTTACCCGCAAGAAGAACGATTTCCACTGGGGCCCTGAACAGCAGCAAGCCTTCACCCAGATCAAGCAGGAAATCGCTCATGCAGTAGCCCTTGGCCCAGTCAGGACAGGACCAGAGGTGAAGAACGTGCTCTACTCTGCAGCCGGGAACAATGGTCTGTCCTGGAGCCTTTGGCAGAAGGTGCTTGGTGAGACTCGTGGCCGACCACTGGGATTCTGGAGCCGGAGCTACAGGGGGTCCGAAGCCAATTACACTCCCACAGAGAAGGAGATCTTGGCCGCCTATGAAGGAGTCCAAGCCGCCTCAGAAGTAATTGGCACAGAGGCACAACTCCTCCTGGCACCCCGACTACCGGTGCTGGGGTGGATGTTCAAGGGAAAGGTTCCTTCCACCCATCATGCTACTGATGCAACTTGGAGCAAATGGATTGCCCTCATCACTCAGCGCGCCCGAATTGGAAACCCAAATCGCCCTGGGATCTTAGAAATAATTACAAACTGGCCAGAAGGTGAAACTTTTGGGTTATCTTCTGAAGAAGAGGAAGAGCAAGTAACCCGTGCAGAAGAAGCCCCGCCATATAATGAGCTGCCGGAGAGCGAAAGACAATACGCCCTCTTCACTGATGGTTCCTGTCGAATCGTAGGAGCTAGTCGGAAATGGAAAGCTGCAGTATGGAGTCCCACACGGCAAGTTGCACAAGCTACAGAGGGAGAAGGTGGATCGAGCCAGTTTGCTGAACTCAAAGCTGTCCAATTAGCTCTGGACATAGCTGAAAGAGAGAAGTGGTCAAAGCTCTACCTCTACACTGACTCATGGATGGTAGCCAATGCTCTGTGGGGTTGGTTGGAAAGGTGGAAGAAGGCTAACTGGCAACGTAGAGGAAAACCAATCTGGGCTGCTGATGAGTGGAAAGGCATTGCCACTCGGGTAGAGAACCTACCCGTGAGAGTCCGTCATGTGGATGCTCATGTTCCCAAGAGCCGGGCTAATGAAGAACATCAGAACAACAAACAGGTAGATCAGGCTGCAAAAATAGAGGTGTCCCAGATAGACTTAGATTGGAAACACAAGGGAGAGTTGTTCCTAGCTCGATGGGCCCATGATGCCTCAGGTCATCAGGGCAGAGATGCCACCTACAAGTGGGCACGAGACCGGGGGGTGGATCTAACCATGGACAGTATCTCCCAGGTGATCCATGACTGTGAGACGTGCGCTGCAATCAAGCAGGCCAAGCGAGTGAAACCCCTGTGGTATGGTGGGCGGTGGTCCAAATACAAGTATGGGGAGGCCTGGCAGATTAACTACATCACACTGCCTCAAACACGCCAAGGCAAGCGTTATGTGCTCACAATGGTAGAGGCCACCACTGGATGGCTGGAGACCCACCCTGTGCCTCATGCTACAGCCCGGAACACCATCTTGGGCCTTGAAAAGCAGGTCCTGTGGAGACATGGTACCCCTGAGAGAATTGAATCTGACAATGGGACTCATTTCAAGAACAGCCTTATCAACACCTGGGCTAGGGAACATGGCATTGAGTGGGTGTACCACATCCCTTACCATGCACCAGCGGCTGGGAAGGTTGAGCGGTGTAATGGATTGCTTAAAACCACCTTGAAAGCACTGGGTGGGGGAACTTTCAAAAACTGGGAACAGCATCTAGCAAAAGCCACCTGGTTAGTTAACACCCGAGGATCTACCAACCGAGCAGGCCCTGCTCAATCTGAACTGCTACAAACAACAGATGGGGATAAGGTTCCAGTGGTGCACATGAGAGGTATGCTTGGAAAAACTGTTTGGGTCAATTCTGCCTCGAGCAAAGATCAACCTATCCGTGGGGTGGTTTTCGCTCAGGGACCAGGTTGCACCTGGTGGGTGATGCAGAAGGATGGAGAGACCCGATGTGTACCGCAAGGGGACCTTGTTTTAGGGTGAACTGCCCACGGCATTGCACTTGTATCATATCTGCATGTACATATGTATATAATTATGGTAATGCATGTGTGTATATAGCTAAAAAAAAGTTAAGTTTGATGTAACATGTTAGTATGGGAAAATTCGGGGTGGATAATGTTGGGGTTTAGGATTTTAGCCTGTTTTTTTTCTCTTAAAGAATTTTACCCATACTAGTTGCTAGGGGACAAACCGCTGGATACTTAAAGGAAAACAAAAGAGCTGGCCACAGGGGCGGGGTGGGACTGGCCACCCTTTTGTCACCTGGGGGTTGGGACACCCGGGGGGCTGCCTGGGTGCTCAGCGTTTTAGTCTGGGAGCTGCCTGCCTTCGGTGTGGACTCTTGGTCTGCACTGCGGGCTTCTGCTTCTTCGGCTGTTTTGCTTTCTGCGGGCAGACCCCGGGATTTCTAAGCCTGCTCTGCTCCCTGCCCGCTGGGGGCTGGGCACCGCCACTCTGCCCTGCCGCTGGTCGTCGCTACTCTGTAGCCCCTACGCTGTGACCTGCCGGGTTTCCCTGCTGCAGCGCCGGAGTTCGGTCCCGAGATCTGTGCTCGCCCCGGCTGTTCCAGCCTGCCGTTCCTGAGGATCCAGCCAGACGCCCAGGGGGTTTGTGAGGTTTTCTCACCCATCCCTGCCCGGGACCCCGCGCCGCCATTCCCGGTGCTGCCCGAGCTCGCTGCGGAGCGCCCCCTGCAGCCGCGGGGGAACCATCGCACCCGCCCTGCTCACCGGGAGCCGCCCCGCAGGAACTGCACCCAGGGGAAAGCGCCCGAGGCCGAGTGAGGCTGCACTGGGTTTGTGCTGCTGTTTGCTGTGACTGCCACAGCTATTGCTGTTTGTTTGTGTTGTTATACATATATATTTATTAGTAAAGAACTGTTATTCCTATCCCTCATATCTTTGCCTGAAAGCCCCTTATTTTCAAATTTATAATAATTCGGAGGGAAGGGGGTTGCATTTTCCATTTCAGGGGAGGCTCCTGCCTTTCTTGTCTGACACCTGTCTTTCAAACCAAGACAAGGATTCACCTCTAAAGCATGATAGTGAAGGAGACTTTTCCCACCCAATTGTTATTGATGTCATCCCTCCCCAGGGCTTCCTGCTCCCAGGGCACATCAGGGAGGTGAAAGCACAGTTCTGCTCTACTCCCCCTATGCTTGGATGTGTGGCTTTCCCAGCTTATGAGAAAAGCTGAGCAAATATGTTATGATGAATAATTTATGCAACTAACTTAGATGTTTATCTTCTGCTCATAGAATATCCATGAACCAGTTGCAATTCCCTCTAAGTTATGCATTATTTGAATTTATTTAGTGATACATTTCAAGCTTTTTTTATAGGTTTTGCATAGCATTTGGCTGTTTTATTTCTTTGTATGCTGTTTATTCATTGGGACTGGAATCCAAGAAGGGTTAAGTTTGGAAGGGAACACCAGTGGGGTCATCTGTTCCAACCTCAATGGTCAAGCAAATGACATGGTCTTGTTAAGCTTCCTGTTTAATGTCCAGAAGATACATTTTAAACTTGGCTCACTGAATTCCAATATTTTACATGGAAAGCAAACATCTAACTCCAGCAATTTTCCAAGCAACCTACAGAACCCTCTGCTGCAAGACGCACCTAAGACAAAGACTGAGGTACAATTTTGGAAAATAGACTTATCATTAATAGATATGGCTACTGAAATAATTTAGAATTATTGAGGTCATAAAAAAAATTATATTTGCAGGGAACAGCATAGATTCGGCCTTAGGGAATATTCCAGCCTGAAACTCCTGAAGTCTCTGAAGAAACACCTCCAAGAACAGGTTTTCTATTAGCTTTCAACTCTAGATTTAATTGCATTTTCTGCAGAAGCAGAAAATCAGCCAAAATTAATTCAGGGTGCTGGGTTAAGTAAACAATACTCTTGTCTGTTTGTCACCACTGAATCCTTCCATCTGTGGACCTTGGGAGGATTTACCAAGGCCTTGGATTCATGGATAATGGGTGCAAAAGGGGACTGAAACCTTTCCTCACAAAACCATTCTGGGCTGCCTTTCATTCTGCTTCTCAGAGCCACCAGTCTGTGTGCCACTGCCTGAGACACAGAGGTGAGGCCTCTACAGGTATTGAGAGCTGAGAGCCCAAGGGAATTTGGGGTGTGCCAGGAAATACCTTCCAGGCCAGCACAGGACAGCTGCCCTCTGGAGAAAATCCAAAGGAGCTTCTTTAGGGCTGAAAGGGGTAGGAGGTGCTGAAGGAGGAAGGGAAGTGAGAGAAAAGAGGGATGAGGGGTGAAGTACTGCCTCAGGGAGACACACACACATAGTGAAGGCTTTTCTCCCTGTAACAGCAAGGGGACACACTGTATGAAAAGGGCTGAGGATGAGAAAATACTGCCCCTTCAAGCCTGCATTAATGAGCTTCCATCAGGGCTGGTATGTCAGGGGCAGAAGGAGCCACTAGGAATGTCTCAGTGCTCATTATCACAATGACCCCTCTAGGGAAACAGAAAAACAGGGAAAAAAACTACTGAAGAGGGAGGAAAAGTCAAGAGACTGGAATAGGTGACCCCACTCTGCACCATCAGAGGACAGCAGGATCCAAGGGCAGGAGCATCTCTGCCCAGGGAGTGAAGTCTGAGGGAGAGAGTCCATCAGAGCAAATTAAATTCCCCATCTTCAAATGGCCAAGACAACCAAAGCATGTAAGTGAGGAAACAAGTTCAGCACAGACCTTGAAGCCTGGTGCTTGAAACAAAAAAGAAATTAAATGCATCAAATAATGATCAAGACAGACACAGTTTTAAAAAGGAAAAAGAAATAGCAGAGGAGGAAGACACTGAACAAAGTCTAAGTAGAACACCACAAGCCCTCTTGGTGCTGGATGTGCATCCTTCAGGGCGGCCAGTGCACACTCAAACAGGAGCAGCCTCACCCCTCCCTGGGAACTGGGCAAGGACAAGGCACCAGCTCCTTTCTGCTCAATGGCTCTTTACTTTTTTTATACAATTTATTTTGAAAGTCAGCTGCTCCCAAAGGTGATGAGCCTTCCTGAAGGCAACACGCTCTTTAGTAACAGCAGGACACAAACATTATTTCATGCCCTCTCCTTGGCATATTGCCCACATAATTGACTGCGATGACTCCCTGATGTCAGAGAGATGTTCCCTGGGATTTTGGTGTCCCTGCCCCTGTTTTCCTCCAAGCACCTCACCATCATTAAGACAGACATTTTTGGACATGTCTGTATATGCTGCAGACAAGTATTAGTAGCTGTCAGAATGAGTGTGAAGCAAACCAGACAGATATTAGGCCTTGTCTGGGTAAGAAACAAGTTCTGTGTTACCCCTAAATCTTCCAGAATCCTTCCAGATGCTCCTACAAGAGAGTTGTTGGTTTGGGGGTTTTGTTTTGCTTTGCCATTCCTTTTTTCAGCCCAATTGTCCCAGCCACTGGCTGCACAAAGTCCTGGTTATCTCCAGTCCTCAGGACTGATGGCTCTTCCAGGTTCCTGTGAGCCCTGGATTCTGCAAACAATGCCAAAGGACAGGGTCTGAGCATGACAACAGCACTATAATGCTTATCTTGTTCTGCCAGATCAGGGTTTATACAAGTCTTTGTGGGGTATCTGTGATTATGGTGGGGTCAGTGATGTTTCGTTTCCAGTCTGTGCCCTCAAAATGCCAGACAGCCCCAGGCTGAGCAGTGCAATATTCTTTTAGCACTTTCCTCTGCAGCTTGGCCTCTTCCCTATCTAGGCCAGCATGAAGAAGTCACTCTTCAAAGCTGAGCTTTTCAAAGGACCTACAAGAATTAGTTTCCTGTGAGGGTTTGGCACTCATCCTCCCTAATCTATTTAAAAAACCTCCAGTCTGTAGATTTAAACTAGTTCCAAATTAGACAGAGGCTGAAACTCTGCCATGAAAGAAAAAAAAGTCTAAAAATTTAATTCCAGAAAAGTATGAAAAAGGAATCACTTAAGCTGAAAGTCCAACAGCATTTTGCATAACAACCAGGCAAGCAGACAGGCTCACTTATTACAGCTGGCAGGTGAATGAGGTAAATAAATTGACTATTGATCTATTGATACATGCTGTGCTGTCTGCAGCAGGTTTAGTGCTATAAGGGCATTTACCTGGATAGGACTGAACCAAGGAGAGGACAATCAGTGTTTGAATCATTCAGCAGAGCCTTGTGGCAGAAATTAAGCAATGCTGTTGGACTACTTCCTCCTCCACCTGGCTCCAAAGGACAAAGGAAGAATCTCCTGTTGCTTTTCCCCTTGGTCTGTCCTTTGGCCATGTGCTTGGTGTTGGCTGAGGGGTCTGAAAGCTCAAACACTCCCCCTTTTTTGGGCAAGTAGTTCAGCCTGCTCCAGAGTTTTGTTTTCATCTCTCTAATCATTTTCTTAAAGATATTAAATTGTTCCAGAGTTGAAAACTCTGAGGTTTGGTTTTTTGGTTTGGTTTTTTTTTTTTTTTTGTAGCGAGAGAGAGAGGGAGGTAAAAAATAGGTCCAGAACAACATGATGATTACAAGAATCAAAAAGAAATAAAATTACTTCAGAATTAGAGGGATGTCGTGTGACTTTGAATGCCCCTTGATAAACATGTTGTTCCAGCACTGAATTAAAATCCAGTCAGACAAACATGATTCCAAGTCTTGTGTTTTCTCTTAGGATAGGCCTGCATTTGGGTCTCTTAGGAAGAAACATGTAATTGTTGGGTGCCCAAAAGATCAATTTGTTTAGAAAAAAGCTGGAATAAATTTATCATTAGAGACTCAAGGCAGAGTGATTCAGCATAGGTAAGAACAAGTTAAGACACGTCATCAAATTTTATTAAGTTTGCTTATTATTAAATGTATATTAAATATTAATTAATCATGACCAGGATATGGCTGTGGTTCTTAACCCTGACTTCACAGCCAAAACATGGCAGAGTAAGTTTCTACCCTTTCACCTGCTTGGGATCACGGCCAGGTCATGGGTTTCTGCATCCTCAATAACACACAGTAACTTCTGAACTTCTTCAACACAACTGCCTTCATCAGTCCTCTATGGATCTGTTCCCATATGCAACCAGAGCCAGCTGCTGCAATGCCCTTCCATCTCACCCATCAGTTCCAGTGCAAACAGCTTGTGGGCATTTATTTCCCCAGCTCTCCCTGTAATGTTATTTGTGCAGATTTCCTTGCAAAAATCCCACACCTGGAGCACTGGAGAGACCCTTCCCAACACCAGCCTCCATCATCCTTGGCCACCCAGCAGACATGCTGGTGAGTGGTTCCCATGACTGTTAACATCACCTCAGCTGACGGCACTTCTAAGGCACTACAATTTCCAGCGGGGTTGATGGGAGCTGCTGGAAGCAGGAGTGACATCTCTCCAAGAGCTCCCAGCATGGTTTGCACCACCATAGCTAAACAAACATTATTAACAACAGCAAATGTTCTGCTTTGGTTCTGTTTTCTCCCTGAAAGCTCACCCAGATCAGACATGGTTTATTAAGCTACTGAGGAAGCTGTTCCAACAGGCTGTGGGGTCCTGTGGTCCAAGCCCTGGGATGGAAAACACAGAGACACCCAGTCCTTCACTGTGAAATAGGATAAAAATCACGGAAGATGCAGCCAGAACAGTTCTTCCAAACAACAAACACAACACACAAAAATAACCCAACAAAAAAACCCAAACCCCAAAATAAACAATAAATCCACAAAAAAACCACTCGATAAACTAGACCTTTTCACATTGATGTGTTTTTTGGGACTCTAGTAGATAAGAGGATTACAGCTTTGTTGAAGTCCTCTTGTGGCTCAGTAGTACATGAGAATATTTAAATCTGATGCTTTTGTAGCCAAGTTTGCAATGGAAGAAGGCAGGGAGAGTTTAATTTATAGAGCAGACAATGAATCATCCAGGGGTGACTGGCCCATGTTAAGTCCTGGTGAGCCCTTGTTACCCCATGGACTCTATCAGCAAGCGGTGCCTACCCTGCCCCAAAATTCACCATGTGGATTCAAAGCCTGCCAGTGTCCCTATGAGCACAATGGCACCAATCAAAGGCTGTAACAAGAACACAGTTTGGAACAAATCATTTCATTAAATTGCACTTGCTTCATTTCCTGAGCATAGAGGTATATGTCGACCACAGGCTTTTTTTCCTAATTTTAGCTGGAGCAAGCTGATAACCTCAGCCTGTGACACCACAGCCCCAAACTTTGCTCTGTATTTATCATGATTCACAGCTTGCTCAGATGAAAAAACTGAGAAATGTCGCCTTGAACCTTAATTCCTCACGTTGCAGGCAAGGGTACCTGGCTGCTGCACCGCCGGCAGCTTCAGCACAGCATTTGTCAATACTGGGAAGTAATATGAGAAATTTAGCCTTGATTGCCCTTTTTCTCAAAAAAAAAGTACAATATTTTCTCCAACACAGCATGCAACCATGTTTCAGAACTCCAACTGTTGTTAGAAAATGGGAGCCATCATACCTCCTCTGGTCAGTCATGCTCCTCACTTGGCAAAGGCTCAAATTCACTGATTTAAGAGGGAAAAAACCCCCAAAAAAATGATATTTAAATACAAAGCTGCTCCTGTCTCCTCTACCCAGCTGAGCCCTCCAGGTGGTCCTGGCAGAGCCACCTGGGCACAGCTGCCAGGCTTGTGGGCAGAGCAGGGAGTGATGGGAAACTGTCCCCTGTCGCTCAACCCTCAGCCCTTAGTCATCCTCAGCTGATGGAGATACCACTGAGCACGCAAGGCAGGAGCTGGTGGGTGGATGGGATGCCTAAAGGCAACCAGTTGGCAAATCCACCTGTTCCAACCAGGGATCCTTCCCTGCAGGGCAGCTGAGGAGGTTTTGTCCAGGTTAAGTGAAGTGAGGAAGGTCCAGCCCCTTCCCTGCCATCCTTCAGATGGGAGGGTGTGCTCCAAGCTGCATGAAGAGGATACGCAGGGAAGACAACTTGCAGGGGTGCAACAGGACAGGCAGACTAAGCACTGCCTGCTTGCAAAGGCATACCCAGATCAAAGAGATGGCCACCAGCCTCAGAATGGCACAGGGGATGGGATAAGGACTCAAATCCTCTATAATCTAAGCCGTTGCAAGGGATCTTGCAGGAAGCTTCTGTGAGTATGCAGCAGAGGTAGGAGAGAGCAAGTGAACAAAAACTGTGTTAAAATAGTAAAACAAAGACACAATTCCCTCCCACTTTGATCCTTGCCACTTGATTTCCATAGTGTTGGGACATTATTTCCTCTGAGTTGGTTTAGGAGAAAACAGTGGTTCCTCCTCATGGATCCTCAGGACAAAATTCTGTGCCTTCACCCTCAGAGCTGGGGCTCCACATCCCTTTGGGTTCCAAGCTGTGCTGTTCCACTCAGGCCATGGGCCAAGGGTTGCTTTTCAAGCAGTGGCATCCAGCAAGCAGGAGTATCCACAGTGGCTGTATGCAGAGGATGTTCCCTCTCAGTAAAGGATTCAGATGGTGACTAGGTCTGAAATTACTAGCAAGCAGCATAAGATAAGAGGTTAAGGGCTAAAAAGAAAATTAGGCTGCAGAGTATAGTTGCAGCAAATTTTGAGTCATACATAATCAGAGACATTTGTGCTTTGCTCAAGATTAAAAAAGAAAAAGAAGTCCCCAAAAGCCTATGACATTTCAGAATTACAGTAAAACTGAAGAAATTTTCTCTAGGAAAAAGGTGACCCATTTCCTCAGACTACATCCCTCTTTAGCAAAAAAACTGAATACAAGCTGTGAGGAAGCCTTGAATATTCCCTGGTTGCTCCAAAATCTCATTTCTACAAAAATCAGTTTTGATGTATTTAATTTTCATTCCTAGTCATGCCACTTCAAACTCAGGAATGTTTTGATGGAGGAAATAAAAAGACTGCAATAAACTAAAAATTCACAAACTCATGAAGAAAGGCAATCTCTTTGCATGCTGCAAAGTGGCCTGCAATGAAAAGATAACCATGCTTTTTATGCAACACTTCATAAAGAAAAAGGTTTATTTTTGTCCTGTCTTAGCCAACAAAATGGGACTTGTGAATGCAAATGCTTTTGTTTCCTGGGATCTGTTTGTGAAGCTCTGAGGCACTTGGTTTTTCAGGCACATCCTTCGCAATTTCCCCATCATGAGTCATGTTTTCTTTAGCTGTTATTTGTGACTTTGATATGTGGATCTCAAAGCACCTTTAAGCAAATGTGTCATTGTAGATGGAGAAGCTAAAGCAGCAGGAGAGGAACAACTTTTCCAAGGAAAAGATCGAGAATATAGCACAACCATGAAGAAAATTCACACAGATGTAGATAGGTCAAAGTATTTCACCAGCAAGGACTAAAGTAGATGGTGGGGTCATGGCTGAAGTTGCTGCCCTGTTTTGCCTGCCTAGGGCTCAGTTCATCTCTGCCTCCACACTTCACTCAGGGTGCTGATGATGTGCAAACACAACCCCACATCAGCTACAGAGAACAGAAACAGGGCCAGAATCACTAAATCATTAAATTTGGTAAAGATCTCCAAGATCATCCAGTCCAACAATCAACCAGCACCACCACTACATTCACCATTAAACCATGTCCTTAAGTGCCACATCCACATCAGTTTTTGAACCCGTACAGGGATGGTGACTCCACCACTTTCCTGAGCAGCCCCTCCAATGCCTGTTGTTCCACAATTTCTAATACCTAAAACCTCCCCTGGTGCAACTTGAGGCCGTTCCCTTACGTCCTGTCAGAAATATGTCTCTTAAAAATCACCACTGCACAGATTCCCAAATCTCAACCCTTTATGGAGGACACAAAAGCCATGTGCAAACAGTGGCACGAGTTGGAGTCGTGCCACAGGGAGGGAGGGTGTTGGACCTGATCAATACCAAAAGTGAGAGGGATCAGATGCACACCCCAGCACTTATCATCTTCCAGGTAGGGGTGTGGGAATCCTTTGCTGAGTCTGGGTGGGAGCTCCTGGAGGGTTGGTTCTTCCCCTCTCTCTTGTGCTGTTCTCTTTCATGGCAGACTTCTTGGTTTGTGTTGAGTTAAAATACAGGATCCTTCTGAGGATTAACATTCAGTCTGAGGGCATCAGATGCTGCACAAAATCTGAGGAGAGACCCCAAGGTGTCCCTGCCTGTGGCAGAGGATTGGAACTGAGTGATCTTTAAGGGCTCTTCCAACCCAAACCATTCTGGGATTCCATGAAAAACCACCCCTCATGGCTATTTCAGGAGGGGAGGACTGGGCAAAGTTAAATTATCAGCACCTATTCTAATTCAAGATACACACACACCTTGAGTTAGGGCTTATGTGCTATTGCACATCCGAGCCTCTGCTCCCAAAGAATGAACTGGACCCCAGAATTTAGAAGCACATGCATATGTATATATTTATCTACTGAGCAAAACAACAATGTCCGCAATGCTTTTTTATTTGCCTTCTGTGTTTTGAGATTTAAAGACTTGTATTTTCTGCCTTTCCTCTGCAATCCTAAAAGACAGCCTATTCTTATTTTTTAAATGGAAGTTGTGAGTTATACAATTATATGACTCAAGCCTGGAGTGCTTAAAGACAGGAAAAAAGCTAATGTGAATCCCCCAACTCTTACAAACACTGGAGGAACAGAAAATAAAAAGCAGTATCTTTGCAGTCTAATAGAGAGTGGGTCCTGATCTTTTCTCCTATTGACTGGAAACCACACAATCCCCAGTGCCTGAGGAAGTGCTAGGAGGAAGGGGGACAGAACAGCTGCTTCCTTGCCCTGGACTAGGTCATTATCCCAGGGATACAGCTCTGCCCTCTCTGGACTAGGATAAACCCCCAGAGTAGTGGAGTGATGCTCCAGCCAGTGGGATGTGTTTCAGCACTTCCCTCTACACCAAAACATTCAGCTTTCTCCTTTCTCCTGCCCTTTGGTGGAGTTCCTTTCCCTCCTCATGATTCCCAGCCTTTCTGTTTTTCTCTCCCCCAGCTCCTGCAGTATGCAGAGCAGGACAGACGTATGGTCCTACATTCACACAGATGTCCTGTGGCAGGACATAGAACCTGATGTAAACTTAACCCAACCTGAAAACCTAATGGAGGGCTTCTAAAACTGTGGGAGGAATAAATTATCCGGCTCTGTGCAAGAGCAGCACCCAGAGGCCTCCACAACAAGCACATGTTTATCTCCCTAAGATCTGTCCCTGCATCAGCCCCGGCCTGTCCCTGCTCCTTCCACTGCCACAGCTAAACCACAGCTGCTGCCAAGTCCCATCTCCAGGAAGACAGGATAGGGAGAAGCGACCCCATACGGAGGTGTCTTTGTGCAGCTCTTATATTGTTCCTGGTTTAACTTATTCCCAACAGGAGATGCACGGGGTATTCCCACCTCCCCTGCCTGTCTCTCCTTGCCCCACTTATCCCTGTCTCTGGATGGGCATGTGGAACCTGTATTTAAAGCCTCAATCTTCCTGGGCACTGGACCGTGCCCAGCAGCACACTCATTGCTGGGGCCAAGTTTAACTGAGTGATTGTTTTCTGATTCTGTTTGGCATTTTATCCTGGCTGCATAGAAAACTTATTATAAAATCATATTTGTGTTCCATAGATTATATCTGTGGCTCACTGCAGCAGGAGTGTGGAGCATGACAGGCAGAGTCGGAGACCAAGGTGACAGGGACCGAGCTGCAGTGCAGTCGTGGTGCTTGCAGGAGACAAAACAAGAGCCCGTTGGTCAGCCATGAGTTATCCTGGAGGTGGGATGGGTGTTAATAATTAGCTGTTGCAATCCTGGCCAGATCCATGCCATCTGCCACAAATAAATGTTCTAAACACAGAATAGTTTCATATTAAATGACTGCAACAGTTTCCACTGCTATTAAAAATCTCTTGGGCTTTCCTCTAGATAGTCCCATCTTAGACCTGCTGTTCATTTGCACCTGTATAGAGTCCAACAGCCTGTGATAGAACCAGCAAAAATTATTTTTTAGGATTTTGGTTGTTCCTTGGGTTCTGGGAGCAGTCAAGACCTGAGAGGTGTTGGCTGCAAAGAGAGCACCCCCAGTGTCACAGAGGTTTAGGACTTCAATTCTTCAAAGGAAGAGTGGGAAGTGGGAAGCTGTGACCCTGGTGGGTCCTCTTAATGCCTTGGGTTGAGATACCAGGTGCTAAAGCCACTCTGTCCTTCCGCCACCTTCCATGTGAGCCATAAAAATGGCGTACTGTGAGTTCAGCCAGAAGACACCCTTGGAGTTGCATATGGCACAGAAATGGAGGTAATCATCCCTTCTAGTCATGGTTTTCCCATGTTCCTCCCAGCTCCATTCCCCACTCACCTCCCAGTCGTGCACAGAGGGTATGACTGGTGGCATTCAGCCTTCCTCCCCTCAGCCTCTCTCTTGGGGAAAACTAAACATGCAGACTCACATTCTGTCAATGGCCTGACAAAAATTATTCCCTAAACAGGAAAGGTGTCCTCAGAGAAAGGCCAAGGAGAAAAAGAAAAGTTTTACCTCAGGAGAAACAACTAGACATAGCTTCTTGGAGAGATGGAAAAATGTTCCAGCCTCATTCTCTCCAAAGTTGTTTTTGCTCTCGAGAATATGCATTTCAGGAAAGAGCTCCTCTATTTCCCCCATTCCTGAGCACAGACAGATCTGCTGGATTTTCCTGCCCACTTCAGCTAGAAACAAGAGGTATCCCCTTGTTCACAAGTTCATCACAAGATGCTGGTGGTGCCAGAGGCTCCAGAGCAGTGGAGTTGGCCGTCTGGAACAACCCCCGTGTACCTCTTCATCTCATTGACTTTGTTCCATTTCAGTCTCAGCTGAAATTGGATCTTTTATCTCTTCTCCCTTGCCTGTGACTCTTATTTTCCCCCTCACACTGTATCTGCTGTTATTTATGATTTATTCTCTGTCACTGTCCTATTTAATGCTGCTAAATGGTTGGGATGATGGCTGCTGTGGATGGTGGAAGAAAGCAGAAGGATCCTGTCCTTTACCCATCACAGAGAAACTGACTGAACATGTCCCAGCACTGTGGGAGATGGAATCCCACAGCGGCACCCTGAATTCCTTACTGCCCAATACTGTGAAATGCCACAGTGCCTTGGAGATACTGTCAGGGGGATGGTTATTGGGAATCCTGGCTAAAGCAAGGAGCCTCCAGAATGTGGGGCTCCTCTCCTCACAGTGAGCTTTGGGCATCACCTTACTCCAAAAAGCCTGAATGCCCTTTCCTGAGCAAGCAGCTGGGATGTTACACCTGCCATTGTACAGTCTTCATCCAAGCTCTGGAATGCCCACAGGTCCTCTGGTCTCACCATTTCAGGAAGCCCTGGGATGTGCAGGAGTCAGAGCAGCAAGACACAAGTGTCTCTGTGAGGCTTCTTCCTACACTGGGATTTTTTTATCACGCTAACGCCACACTGCAGCTGGTTCTGGGAAGTCTTCTGCCTACACACTAAACTCTGGTGTGGTGCTCTGCTTCTCTATGGAAACCGTACCCTGCATTTCTCTCCATAGGATTTTTCTCATTTCAGGCTCCATAATAAATTAACGAGATGTTTTCTTTACACCAACTGTATAAGAGACACTTTTCTGTACTCGATTAATCTTTAGTGATCTATATTAAATATTTATCTGAAGAAATGAGGCCTGTATTGCAGCAACATTTTCTATTATGAGACTTTATCATATCAAAAGATATTTTCCTAGTGCTGACTCCTTCGTTTGTACCCAGCCAGCATTTCAAATGGAAGGGTAACTTTTTTTCCCCCTTTCTCTCCCAGTGACCTTCTCCCTCCATAACAAGCTGCTGATATGTTAGAATTTACTGGGTTATAAACATTTTTTTATCGAGGAGGAGGGAGCTGGGTGATTTGGCACCAGCTTCCCTAATAAAACCCAGGGGAGAGGCTGCAATGTTTGATTCCAATAAAGGTCTGGAAGGACCTGCAACCTTCTGGGATGCTGGTCACGGATGACAATAGGAATTGGGGAGTGTCAGTCACATAGCTTCCCTCTGCTGAGGCACTTTTGGAAGGAGTCCAGCTCACTGGCACAGGAGAGGGAGCTGGGGGAAGACTGCTCTCTTCCCCAGTATTTCCGAAACTGTGTGATTTATCACATGGAGCATTGAGCTGGGATCCCTAAACCCTCTTGCATTTGGGGAGATACTAAACAGTTGAGATAACTCAGAAGGAAAGAGGACCTTGGTGTTGGGGTCAGACACTGGTCCTGAGAGAACACAGAGAACTCAGATCACAGTTTGATTTTGAATAAGTGGATGGATTTCCCTACCTGAGGTAGACCTAGCATTGGCTAGAGATAATCAGAATTAAGGCTGATCTATTGAGGCAGTGCCAAAAGGAAACCCAGACACGGGATTCTGCTTGTGGTATCTGGTCCTGAGCAAAACCACAGCAAAAAGAGATGGTCCAAGTTGACCAAGAGCTCCCAACCTTCCACATCTCTGCCTCCCTAGGGAGCGGAGCTTTAACTGGTCAATAACTAAAATACCATAAGCCTGAATAAATCATCTCAGGACTAGATATACACACATTATAAATGTTTAGTTCTGATGATTTATGACTGAGCTGTTATTTTGACAAATAGCTAGTGAATAATATATCTGATGAACTGCATAATATTTTACTAATGATTAATTTATTCATTCAAAACAAACAAACAAAGCTCAGCCTTTCCCTCCGCTATCCTAAAGAACTCTAATGGCTGCAAAGGGCTTTGAGATCCCTGGATGAGCCATGCCTGTTATTCCTCTTTTTATCATTGTTTATTTCTAGTGATTTATTACCAGGGACAATAAATTCATGGCTTAAGTTATAGACAGCTGCATTTCAGATTGTAGCAGATCCTGTTTAAAAATTCCTGATTTCGTAATGCCCACTAAGGAATTTGGTACTTAGGTAGTTATTTATCCACACAATGTGCTTAAATACCTTTTTTAAGTCTGAGTCAAGCTTATCTGAAACATTCTGACCGGAGAAATGTTGTTTGGGATCCTGTCCCTAGGGTTAGTTACTACAGGATATTTACTACAGGATATTTACTACAGGACGGAGGTCTGTGAGATTTAATTGAGGATTGCCCTGGCTGTGCTTTTCCCTATCCCTCACTCTCAATCCCATTCAGAAATACAATTTCTGTGAGTTCTCAGAGAAGATAAAGGACCAAAGAGTAAGAGCTCTTCCTTGGAGCTTTCCTGTTAGGGCAGGCTGATTGATTACGGATGGGAGGCTGTTCCACCTTCCTTTCCTAAATGATAAATTGAGAGTTCTTAAAAATTGAATAAAATATGCCATTCTGAGAAGGATTTCCACTGACATGAGCACAATAGGAGGTAGTAGTGAGTTGCTCAATATTTCTGTGTGAGCTGGCTAATCCTTTACTCCTCGGTCCCTGTGCACTCTCCCCATGGCACCTGAGGATAACTCACCTGTAATTGGTAAGGGCTCCAGTTCTGTGTCTCCAGACAAAGTTTAAATCGCTCACTTTTGGGAGAGCTCCAGCTTCAGCTGTGGCTGGAGCTGCCCAGGAGAGGATTCCTTTTAGTAGCTACTTTCAGGCCTAGAGAATCTGTCTTTGTTCCATGTTGGAACAATCTGGAACAGCTTGTAATGTTTTCACTAGACAAAATGTTGTCAAAATAGCTCATTTATTAGATCTCTTGCTCTCACCATAGTCACTGGTGACCAGAGAGGCACATATCAAAAATATGTTGAATCCAGTTCATCAGTGTGAAACACTTTACTGCTAATAAAATAAAGCATTTTGACAAAACTTTACTGTGGAGAAAATGTTTTTCTACCTCACTGAGACAATTTTATTGCACCTAAAATACAAAGACTTTGCCATTCTGTTGTTTTCCTCCACGCTCATAGATTTTCCTCAGATCTGCTCCCCTTTCAGTGCACAATCCCCACCACTATGAGTGAAAATCCTACTTCAGTGTTACAAACATTTGAGAGACCTTGACAGGGAGCTGAGCTACTTCTATGCCAGCTCACAGACAGCAACTGTGCATAGAAAATCTTCTCCTTTGGGTGCTCACTCACAATTGTGCAGGAGATGGTCACCAATGGAGCTTATATGTTCAGGGGGAGATAATGTACTCTCTTTTTTAAAGACCTGATCCAAATATCTCAGTTCCCCAGAGTGAAAACAATAAACTTATTTTTATGACACTTCTGCAGGAGGAAATTAAGTCCAAGTACAGTTGGCAATTATCCTGTAAGCTTATTATATAGTAGCACTCAGCCTCTTGCACACTCTTGGTTCCTCTTTTTTTACATACTGGGAAGAGCTGCTAATTTCTGTCCCTTATTACAGAGTCATTTCACAGGGAAGCATTCTCAGATTTCATTTAATCCACTGTAGGCTGTGCAAGATGCTGCAGACACCTCAATAGCTGTGTGCACCTCAAACATCAATGGTTCTGTGGGCACAGAGTCACTTAGGAGTGACCAGCAGAGCCCTGTTTGCTCTGTCACCTCCCCACCCTTCAGTGTATGTGGCTCCTAAACAGAATTACACAGCCTGAGTACACCTGCATGGGGAAGGCAAATAACAGTGGTGATCCCTCTTCATCTTACCACAGCAGTGTCCCTGGTTTTGTATCTGTAAACATTCCAGGAATATTGTTGTGGATGCCACACGCCTAGAAGTGTCCAAGGCCAGGTTGGATGGGGCTTGGAGCAACCTGGTCTAGTGGAAGGTGGCCCTGCCCATGGCAAAGGGTTGTAACTGGGTGTTTTTTAAGATCCCTTCCAACCCAAAGCATTCTGTGATTCTGTGATGAGTAATGAGCCCCTGGGTGGTGCGTATACCCATAGAAATATTTTTTTCAACATTCAGAGGCTTTTTTGTCCTTTCAGATCAATTCCGTTCATCTGAGATCATCAAACAATTAGAAGAACTTCAATTGTGGCATTAGTAACTTAGCCACAAGTGTCTGTTCCCTGTGCAATCCTGTGGTGGGATGGAAGATTCTAGAATGTATTTCTCCCTGGGTTTGCAGTGCTATTGCTCTGTGGCCTGCTCTCCCTGCTTATGCATGCTGAGGAGATTTGCTATTATGAATCGCACCATACAACTACCTTCAAATTCAAATTAAATAACCTAAGTATTATGAAGATCAAAATTATGGCTATTCTCATTCATATGATTAACACTAATATAATTTGGGGAAATATTTATGATGCAGAAGTGACTGGAGACCTGGATTAAGAGGAGATCCTTGGCAACACCACAGAAGAAAATACACCATTGTCTCAAGATGGGCACTGAAGTGCAATACTCCATCTCTGAGTCTCCATGGGCTTGGATATTTCATGTAAGTTACCTAATAAGATAACAAACCAGCCTTACAGTCCCTACAGCCACACTGGTGACAGTTTGAAAATCATGAGTCAAGCTCAAAAATAGAATTAAGAGATTGGTTTTAAAATTCATGAGACTTTTAAAATCTGATAAACTTGAGAGGTTTTTCCTTCTTTTTTTTTTTTTGCCTTCTGCTTTCTGAGTATGTAGGAGTCGTATTATCAAGTTTTCCTCTGCAATTATGAGGGCCGTAAACTTACTTTAAAAATTGAGTTGAGACATTTACATAATCACAGGACTCTGAAAGTGTGGGCTTTGAAGAGACATTAAATAGTCTTGAGATACATTTCATCATGTGACTTGGCAACACTCACTGCTGAACTGTACAGCACAGACTCCAAATATCAAATACTCCCAAGGAACAGAGAGGAGTCTTTTATGGGTGGGAGGGGGGAATCTGACACTTTCACAGTCTGCACATGAATGAGGGAGAAGGGGAGGAAAACAGGGGAAGGAAAACAAGGAGAACAAGGACTGTGGGACTAGTCATTTCACTTTAATCGGAGACGAAGCTAAAAAACTCTTTGTCTTATTCCTATATTTCCTGCTTGCTCTTAACCATGCAACACACGCTTTTCCCTGTGTACCAAGCTCTCTGATTAGCCTCACCCTGGCTGTGCACCTGCACTCCCCAAGGACAGCCCCAGACATTTGGAGGGGAGTTAAAAGTAACGTTCTTTCTGGGATTTTAGCTCAAGAGCTGGAAGATAACACTGAAAGATTTTATGCTGAATACTCGATGGGCAGGTTTTCCTTTGCTGAAAAGGAAATAACCAGTATGAGAGAAAGGGGAGGGAAAGCAAAGTGAGGCTGGCAGGGGTGCATGGGCTATGAAAACACCTTTCAGTGGTGCATGGACAATTAAAACACCTTTCAGAGATGCATGGATAATGAAAACAATTTTGCAGGGATGCACAGGCAATAAAACACCTTTGCTCTCCTGACGTAACACAGCTTCTTCCACCTGCAGGTTGCCATGGGGTGGAAGTGTCCCTCACTGGTCAGTGCATCCTCATTCAACCTGAATGCCCCAAGTGCTCCATGATATTCAGATCTCAAATCAGCGCTCAAACCCAGTCCATGCTCCAGCAGAGCTGCCAGTCACCATGAAGCCTCTGTTTGCAGCCTGCAAAAAGGCACTTTTATTGCAGAAAGGACAGGCTTCCAGTGTCAGGACGCTTCACTGAGTCAGAGTCCAGAGACTGGTCCCAGCTGTAAGTTACAGCAGAACTCTTCCAGTGGCTTTTCCATGACACTCACTCAGGGGAATGAGAGGCTGTTGCAGTATCAGGCACTTTTGAGCCTCCAGACCCTGGTGGCACAGCCATTAAACAGGGTTCTCCTTCAACAAGCCTTGTGTATCCCTGGGAGATGGAGAGTATCCAGGGGTTTTTCTTTAACCAGCCTCTAAAATGCCTGGTTGTTCCCTACCCTTGCTGAAACTGATGGCAGGAGAAAGCACAGCGTGGGGTTTTGGGCCAGCAAGTGTTGATGGGTACATTAAAGGAGTCCCTTCAATTTGGGCTAAGGAACTCCAAGAGGCAAAACACCTCTTGCCTCAATCCCAGAGCAGAAAATTTCCATGCTGCTGCCTAAAAAGTGCTGCGCATCATTGGCAGGTTCAATCAGGCAGCTCTCACACCTCCAGACATTTGTCTATGAGCAGGGGCTGTGTCAGTGTGAAACCTGGCCCTGCAAGGCTGCAGGACAGCCCTGAGCAACTTGATCTCATGGGTGGCATTCCTGCCCATGGCAAGGTGTCTGGACTAGATGACCTTTAAGGTCCCTTCCAACCCAAGCTTTTCTAGGCTTCCACTATTCTATTTAATTCTGTCATAGCACAGCTTTTTTGGAATCTCTCTCCAAAAAAAGCTCTTTCATTGCAAGCAGAAGCATAAGCTGGCTTGACCTGATTGAGAATTTGATGGAATGGCTTCCTCTCCCAGCTGCTCAACCCTCTGCTGGGAGCCATCTGCACATTAAAGCAGATGTTGGTTGCACTCAGGTCATGTTTCCAAGCTTTCTTTTGTAGCCACAAGGACTAGAGACTCTTCCTCTCTGCCTGCACTCATTTCTTAATTAAAGCTTAAATTCTGATGTCATCACATGACTGTAGGAGCAGATCCCCAGGCAGGCATTTAGTACTCTGTGTTGTCAGGAGGACTTTGATTTAGAAGCATCACAGATCCTTCAGAGGATCCTATCCCTCTGGAAGCCCCGGCCTGGCCCTGCTGGCTGCTGCCACTGACAGACCTCAAGGCTCCCTCTCAGGCAGGTGCTGGAGCAGGTCAGAGGCTTTCCCACGCCACAGAGCATGGGAATGGGGAGGATCTCTGTCTTCTTGGAATAGTGGTTCCAGAGCCAGGCAGCTGCAAGGAGTCTGGCAGGGAGGGACAACGAGGAGGAGGAAGAGGAGGAGGAGGCAGCAGCTGCCAGCAGCCTGCACTGCAGTGCCTCAGCCCAGAGAGCTGGGTGGGTGTAAACACCATCCCTGCTCCACTCCTCCCTCTCTCCATGTTTTTAACTTGATGGGATGTATTTGACATGGAAAAAAATCATTCCATGGTGAAGGAAACCTCATGGCAGCTTCCTGTAAATACTTCATAGTCACCATGCCAGTTCTGGAAGGGTGAAGAGCTACAGGTGTGAAATGGGTCTGATCATAAGAGCTCCCAGGCTTGGCCACCAGCAAACAGAGCCCTGGTGCAAACCCCTGGCAGCCAAATGCTGCCTCCATCAACCCCATGCCTAGGAGCAGAACAGGTCTCACCTCCCCAGGGCCCTCCTGAGGGAAGCTGGGCTGTGCCAGGACACCTGGATGCTGCATCAGCTCCTTCTCCAGGCACACGTGGGCAGCAGCACAAAATGCTGGCTCTGCACAGGAATATTTGATATCACACTGCCTGCAGATGAGATCCTGGCACAAAGGGCTGACCCAAACTCTGCTGCAGGCAAAGCTGATTCCAGGGTTTCTTTGTGTCCTTGCGTTCTGTACCTGCTCTTAGCAACTTAGCTCAGGAAAGCTGCCTGGATGGCTCCGGCTGCCCTGGTGGGACACATCTTGTTCCACTTACAAAGCCTACTGGGTGGCAATCAGCAAAAAAGAAAGGAGAAAAAATATACTTTCTGGAACCTAAGGGAAACACTGGAGGGATCCAGGATTTAAAAAAACCCTCATAATGCCTTCTCCCAGTGCTACTTGAGCCAGAACAAAATTATTCTGTCCATCTAACAGGATGACTTTTTTATTTTAGTGTAACAGCTTCTCTGCTGAAATAAGCATCTGCCTGATTAGAAAACAGAATTAATAATCTGCTCATAAAAAAAAAAAAACAGCTAAAAAAATTTTTTTAAGAGAGAACGAAAGGTTCTCTTTGCCTTGTTAGCCTTTAAAATATGTTCCCAAGCCACTGGACCATAGTCTGCTGCTCTGGAGGAATCCAAGAGTCATTGCTGTCACAGCATGCTGGGAGCAGCCCTGCTGGGCACAGCCTCTGCTTGACATGTGGAGGGGAATACTCCCCCACTATGCAAGAAGTCTCTAAGGGGACAGGATGCGGACATCCTTGTCCAAGCCCAGCACAATGCAGATCTCTTTGGAAAGGCTCAGTGACTAAAATTTCTGTGCTGCTTCTGGGATTCACTGGAAGGAGGATCAAAGTATTTCTTTATGGATTGAGAAGGGGAATTTTTGTGCTGGAAGATGCAACTCTGCAGATCTGTGCTAGCACTTGGCCAATCCAGCTAAGAGCTTCCCTGGATCAGCAGGCAGGCACTGATCTGCCTTTCCAGGCACACAGCCCACAGCAGTGATTTTCTCCAGAGGAACTGGTGTGTCCTAACCACAGGAGCCTTATCAGAATGTGAACCTATCAACTGCTTTGCCTCCACGCTGTCCCTGTGGGCTGGGTGTGCACTGCCGCATTTGGATGCGGGGCTGCCCTTGCCCAAACCAGGACAGATTTTCTGCTCCCACACCTCAGTGGCTCCAAGCATATCACAGGCTGGTGCCACTTATCCTTCCTCTTGCCCTCTTTTCTCAAGAATATCAAAGAGACGGAGAGGTGTGTCCTTCTGTCAAGTCCTGCAGCTGCCAGGGATGTTCCCAAGCTGTCACCATCTGAATCCAAAGGCACCCAGAGCAGCTGCTCCTCCAGCCTGACCAGGGCCAAGCTCTGTGCCTGCTCAGGCACCCCAGGACGAAGCTCTGCACAGCTCAGCCCCAGCCATTCCCTGCCAGCCCCTACTCCTGCCTTTATTCTGCTTATGCAAATCCATGAAAAGCTGCACATATGCAGGGAGTTGCGTTATGCAGGGGATGTAATAACAGCAGTCCCTGCACTGCATGAAGAATGAAGGCTGGGGCTGAAGGAGATGCTGCGTGATGGAATTGTCTGGTTTATGCCCATCACTGAATGGCTTCTGTTTGCCAAACTGCTTTCAGAGGTGCTGAGACAGGAATGTAAATTGTGGCTTTCATAAAGTTGCATAAACATGTAGTAATGTCACTTTTAGATTAGCATTTACATTGAAGACAACACTAGAAGGCTTCATTGTTTACATGCACTATGGAAATGGATTTCAGGTTTTGGTTTGCACACATTTATTTACGCATTTACTGATTACAATGTACATCGCTCATTTACAGGCATAATATAAACCAGGAAAATTCTGTATTTTTGCCTGTATGGATTTCCATTGCTCATTCCACAGAGAAAAGAACCTCCTTTCATCTCATCTCCCTCTGTCCTTCAGTTGCTGTGTTGTCTCTCCTAAAAAAACCTTGCCTCTGACTGGAAAACAAAAAAGTTGATGTCCCCTTTAAACAGATAGCATAACACCCTAACAAGAAAACATTGTCAGCAGAACTTCAGCGCAACTAAAAAAGCCCAAGAAAAGATTAAAAGGCCTAATAGTGCCTACCAGTTCATACCAGAGCTAAGCATCACCTTAATGCTGTTTGAGAAGAAAGTTCATGATGCTTTCTTGGATGCTTTAGGCATCCAAACAAGTGGAACAGGACTGAAAACTTGCCAGGGTGTGTGTGTGAGAGAGGATCTGTGAGTGCAGCCGTGGCATAGTTTGTCACAGTCACAGCACCCAGGTCCCAGCACCCAGCCTGGTTTTGGGAAGCACCACGAGCCTTCCCAGGCAGAGCTGCATTCCAGCTGCTCATCTTTGCTCTCACTCCTTTGCCCAGCCGTGCTGGGGAAATTATTATTGGGTTTTTTTCTTTATCCTAAGATGCTGAACCGAGGGAAAATCAAAGCTGGACCCTAGGGAATTTCAAGATTTCAAAGTCACAGAGTGAACAAGGACAGTCTTTTTTTTTCTGTTCTTCCCTAACTCAAGGATATAAAAACTCCTTGCAAATTCAAATTAAAGAACAAACAGCTAAACACAATACACTGAAAATCAAACTGTTTCACTTTTGACATTTTTGAAGTGACTTCATGTCTTGAGAAAAACTTTTGCACCTTAAAAATTGAAAAAAAAAAATTCACTGGATTAATAAAGTGAAAATAAACAGCAAGTCTTAGAACTTTCACTGAGCCTGAAAAGAAATGTTTTAATTTTATCATTTTACTGAAAAGTTGAACAAACATCCATTTCATATCAACCCATTTTAAATGTTACTTTTGTTCTGTACAACCAGTGAACCACAAAATCAATTATTTGTACTGCTCTAGTGACCGGTAGATTAAATTCAATAAAATAGAGAGACAGCAAAAAGAGTCAATGAGGAATGGAGAGATGGGAGAAGAACAGCCTGAAAAGATGATGGAAGCAGCTCTAATAGATTTTGTCTCTGCCAGAACTTAGCACAAACAAAACAACTTCACAACCACTTTAAAAGAACTTTATGCACATTACTGCTGGAAAGAGCAGCGACACCAGTCCCCTTTGTCACCCTCCTGCCTCCTTCCACACAATCCTGTCCTTTTGCTATCCCCTGACCACAGAATGAATGAGACCAGAAAGTAATCTAGTTAAAAATTAACTTTTTTTTTTTCTTTTCCTTTTTTTACCCATCAGACTGTTTTTTCTGCCAGATCAGTTCCTTAGCTCTGGAAATCACAGGTTTGCATGAAATCTTCCTAGAAGTTCCAGTCAGGAAAGGCCAAACATCTGTAGGTTGGAGTAAACTTTAGCCTGGAGAAAAGGAGGCTCAGGGGGGACCTTCTTGCTCTCTACAACTCCCTTACAGGAGTGACAAGTGACAAGGAGCAAGTGACAAGAGGGAATGACCTCAGGCTGTGCCAGGGGAGGCTCAGGTTGGGCATCAGGAAGAATTTTTTCGTGGAAAGGGTGGTCAGGCATTGGAAGGGGCTGCCCAGGGAGGTTTGGAGTGCCCATCCCTGGAGGTGTCCAAGGAAGGCCTGGACATGGCACTCATTGCTCTGGGTTGCGTGACAAGGTGGGGATCAGGCACAGGTTGGACTAGATCTTGGAAGTCTTTTCCCGCCAAAACAATTCTGTGATCCATGATTCTGATATAAAACCACCCATAAAACCCTCACGATCGCTGACCAGCTTGGCAAAGCCCAGTGCCTGATACAAGAGTCACAGTTTGCTTTTGCTCAGAAATAATAAAAGCTCATTGTCCTCCCAGCCAGGTTCCCTTCCAGGGCAGGCAGCCGTACAAGCCCTGGTCCTGCGTGTGCAGCTCTGGGCACTGGGCAGTGCTGGATGTGCTGGAACACATTCTCCAGCCAATAAACTGGTGAATTTTCCTTGAAGTCAACAGTTTCACGTATTTAAGTCACAGAGAATCTGGCTCATTGTTTTTAATTTGTGGTGTCATAAAACTTTGAAAGGTTTGTGAGACAGTTTTGTGAGACCAATCTTTTTTCTCCTTTCTTTATTTTTTTTCCTCTAAGGGAAAATTCAACAGCATATGCATTTCTAAGTCTGTTGTAGCCTGTGCTACATGCACAGCAAAGATCCTGGCTTCGGGATCCTTCTCTTCCTCTTCACTGAGGGAGTGACACATTTAGAGAGCACGTAGCTGCTCAGATTTGTGGGTTTTCTAGGACTAAATAAAAATCTCTAGTGCGGCTGAATGCATGCACCAGTGCAAATCCCTTTATGAGCACACAGTTTAGTGTCCAGTCTGAATTGGAGAAACAGGGAAATAACAGAAATGTTGGTTAGATGGGACCCTGGGGGGTCCCTAATCCAACCTCCTACTGGAAGCAGGACCAACTCTTGAGCACATCAGCTGAGGCTTTGTCCAGCAAAGCCTTGAAAGCCACCATGGATGGAGACACCTCTCACCTCTCCACTGACTTGTCCTAGACCTGCACTGTTCTCCTGACAAAAATAAAATCAGCTTTTTTCCCCAGGCAGCATCCCAATCAATTTCTGTCCAGCTTGCGCAGCCAGTTACCTTAACTTTTCCTGTCTCAGGATCACCTTTTCCTTTTTATCTATCCAGGACCTTGCTGTAGCAAGTGTATGCAAGTGTATGTAAGCAATTGTCATACATCTGTCCAGCCACTCTGCAGAGGGAGGGATGCAGCAGAACTGGCTGCTTTGGTGTCATCTCCCCCAGTAAGTTTTGAATCTGCAGGTGTATTTTAAGCAGACCTGACAGAAGTCTCAGAAGGATTCTCTATTTGCAAGTTTTGTGAAATTAGGCAGCCTCTAACTGGTCCCACTGCAGGAGAAGTTGCAAGGCGAGCAGATCTCCTTTTTATACCCCAGGGTTTCCCTGCTCTCTTCGACAGAAAGCCAGACTTCCCCGTCCCCACTGTCATTTCAGAAAATGGAATTAAACTCCCACACATAGAAAATACGCGTTTCTTCTTGCACGTGCACATTCCACTTGCAGCCCCATGTGATTATCCATTTTATATTGCTGTTGTCCCTTATGTCCAAACATCTTGCAGCTTTTAATTAAGTCTGCCCAGCAATGCAGAGCAGGCAAGTACTGTCATCTCTTCATCTCCCCTTCTCAGGGGGTGGGGAGGGAATTGAAGCACATAGAAATGAGCTCACCCACCAGCCACACCACGAGCCTGGGGCAAAAATCCAGATCCTGCCTATGTCACCTGTCTGCCATTCTGCCTGTGGGCTCCTCTTTCCAAGGCACTGTGTCCTGTCCATTTTCCATTGAACTTGCAGTGGCAGCCTCTCTGCTCAGCTGGATGAGCCCATCTCACCTCATCCCTCTTGGCCTCCCACCTCTGACACTGAACAACAAAGCCTCTTTTTTTTTTTTTCTAGAAAAGATTTTTTTAAAATTTTTTTTTTCTAGAAAGGATTTGTTTTTTCTAGAACTTACATCAACTGAGCAGCATCATCAGGGAAGTTCCTGTGTCAGTGCCTCTGCCTGGCTATTTGCATGGAGTATTCCAGTGCTCAGCCCACTTTTTGCTCTACCTTATAGCTAAATAATCAACTTCTGAGAGAAGAAAAAAAAGGACAACATGACAACATACTTCAAAGCAGTGGGCTGAAGCTGTTAACTGTTCAGTGGTAACAGGGATGTTTTCTGGTCTGAGCAGAACCCCAGTCCCAAAGCCAAGCTAAGCTTCATCTGTTTTCCAGCCTTCCTGCAGTACCTTGCATGCAAGGCTCTCATGACTAAGAACAACAAGGATGGTGACAATGAATATTCAGACATCCCACAAACCAGTCTCAGCATCTGCCGTCCTATCTGCATTAGCATCAGTGTGCAGAGTTAATGATCAAAGCAGCATTTTCCTGCCAGAGGCCCCCCTAAATCACCCTTATTAGTATGAATCGATGCTGGTTAATGTGTTTCCCTAGTGCAATTGTATCCAATCCTACTGTTCATGATTTAATATAAAACCTCTCCCCCCCTGCTTGCCTTCCTCTTTAATGCCATGTGCAAGGTGTGAGCCTTGACTGAAGGCACCAGGAGAATCAGTGATCCAAGTTTTACAAGGAAGAGCCCTAAAATCCACTGAAATGAAATGCATGGAAGGAAGGAACAAGACTTCGGAGGTTGTAACAGTGAAGCATCTTTCCATGCGAGGGTGGTAGACCTGGATCCAGGCTTCCTATGAAAGATATCATCAGCTCTGAGATTCTACAGCAATTCTGCTTATGCAGAATATAAAATAGCCCTGTTCACTGCAACAGGTTCTGCGCTTGCTGCTGACAGACCTTTGGACTTCAGTAGTGATGGAAGGAGGACTCCTCCATGATTTTATGTTGCTTTATTTTAAGCATCACCTGTAAAAAGGAGAAAATGCTGCATTTTGCCTTATGTTGTTCTTAGCACCACCAGTGGCTTTGCCTTGGTGGTTTTCCAGTGTAAATGACATGGTCCTAATGTGCTGTGTCCATGTTACCACACAGCAGGACACTGGGGAAATCATCACTAAACAGCCAACAGTGTTTCAATTAGGGATGGGTGAAGTTCTCTGGCCTGATTTCACATCCTCTCCAAACCCTTGGTTACTGTGGCTGCTTTGAGATCTGATGCCATCGGCCTTGGGAGAAGAGCAGAGGTCAGGCCAAACCTCACTCAACAAAATCCCAAGTGTCCCCAAGGGACTGCCTGACAGAGCAATAAACTAAAAACCAGCCAACCTAAAAACGTATGTGAGGAAAGGGGCATTGAAGGAGAAGATTGCACAGAAAATTCCCATGCTCCATATCAGCTGCTTTTCTAAGGAAAGGAGTGATGTCCTTAATGCAGGATATGTGCCTCCCTTGGGCTAGTCTAGCGCAAAAAGCAATTGAGAGACATCTTTTGGTAGGAGAGAGGCTTCTGTGTTGGCATTAAACAGTTGACAAAATCCCAACAGCTGTACAGATTATCGAAGTCAATTTAAGGAGCCCACAAAATGGGATTTTACCCCATGGGGTTCAGTAAAATGGAATGTTCTGGGGAGTGTGTGCACAGTCTAGCTCTTAACTGCGAGAATTGACTGTGGTTCCACTAATTCTCCATAGCCAGACTGAGTCTGATATCCCTTCAAAAATGCATGGGTTCAGTTTTTAAGTGACCAGTTCTGCTGGCAGAGCCAGATATCAAAACCAAACAGCCCTCCAGCATCCAGCCAGACTCCCACCTGATCATTCCATCTGCTCTGCTGAAGCACATGAGGCTTTCCCCTCCTCCTCAGCTGACCACGGTGGGAGCAGGTTTGTCCCAGACTTGTATTTCCAAAGTGCTCAGCTCCCAGCAGCTCCAACCACCACACATATGGCTGGCGTTCCTTCAGCTCAGTGTGTGGTGTTTGGCCATGAGATGCCCTGGGTGCCTTTGCAGTCCCTTCTAAACTCTCTCCCTAATGACTTCCACTGGACTTTGTCTCAGCTCCAGTTTCTTTTGGGAATGGTCACTTCTCCAGCATGGTCACCATCTGCAAGGCCCCTCTCAGACACCCCCATGCACACAGAATGCTGATGCCTGTTTTCTCCCATGCTGGAAGGAGGGTGTTGTGCTCTCCACGTGCACCATGTCTTTCACAAATGGTTCAGCAATACTCAACAGAAACAGAGAAAACAGATCCCTTTCCACATAAAGTTCATCCTGAACTGAGGTAAGACTTCAAATTCATATTAGTTTCCTACAAACTGAAAGAGAATTTGTTCCTTACCCCCTGACAGAAAGAACAACAAATCACAGGCAAACAAGATTTTGGTTCCTTTATAAAAGTGGAGGAGGCAAAGCCATGGCACAGGCGGCCTGCTCAGGGTGTGAATCCTCTGTCACGGGAAACCTTCCAGGTTCCCCACAAACCTCTGTCAGACGTGACACAGGTATGTCTGAGTCTGCCTTGGGGAAGAGACACAGATTAAATGACCTCTCAAGGTCCTTCCAGACCTGTTTCTCCATGATACTTGGAGACAGGATCCCAGGCTTGATGGATCTGTGGCCTGACCCACACTGACAGTTCATAGATGTGTCTGAACACATCCATCATGTGGTTTTCTCCCCCCAGCCCCTGCAGACTCCGTGATGTCATCCCAGGCTGCACAGCTCTTTAGCAAAGGGCAGAGCCAGTGCCAGAGGCGAGGAGCAGGGCAGGGATCTGCGGGCTGGGTCACTGAGTGTGTTGGCAGGCAGGGCAGGAGGGGAGCTAAGCGGAGCACAGCCAGGGAGAAAGGCTTTTGGGAAAGGGCGTTTTCTCTGCTTCTCTGTGCACAGACAGTGAGACCTCACCAGTGGAAGCCAGGCAGAACAGTTTTCAGTTTTTGGGGCTGTCTTCCCCCTGAGCTGTTTTGGAGAGGACAAGCCAGGACAATATTTTTAACCTGCCCTTGCTGCTTCAAGGGGAGGGGGTGCTGCACTCCCTGGAGGCTGCAGGACAAGAACAACTCATTTTTCTTCCCCACACAGAGCTGATGCCTCACACATCTCTGTTACTCTGATTCTGGCTCCATGCTCATGGGACAACACTCCCTGCACACAGTGATTCCCTGTGATTCCCTGCTCCCCCATCCCCATGTCCATGTCTCCACTTTGACAGTGCCATGGGCTGTTCACCAGCACTTCCCTGCCCACCACTTTGCATAGCTGCATTTGCAAGTGTCTTTCTGAAGCACAACGGGACCATATAATTATGTAAATGCACACATGCCTGGGAGAGTTTTTCAGCCTCTTTGGATTTTAGCACAAATCTCCTGACACTTGGTCGCTTATTCCCCTTCACTCCAAAGTGCTTGCTGATTTAATAGGATGTTCATGTGAGCACCCCAGCTTTTCAGATTAAAATGAAAAGGACAAAGTGTGGTTCTAGATAGCAAAGCTGGCAAGAAGAGTTTGAAACAAGCAACAACTAAGGCTTAAAAACCTAGAAGGCAAAATAAAATCCAAATTCTGCCTATCCTCTGTAGGATTTTTTAATTCTCTGTGGTTTTTTAAACCAAGATCACAATTCTGGGGGCAAGTCCAACTTATACATGGAGATAAATCCTCAGAGGTCTGGGGTAGGCAGCACATAGCCAAGGCTCCTACACAGCAGTGTTAGAAGTGTCACACTGACGTGCGTGATGACATCTTTATGTGAACCTGAAACCATTGGCAGTTCACATGTACGAGTTTGGTACAGAGGCTTGAGCTGTCCAGAGCTCCATTGATTTGAAAAAGCTGCTTGGGAACCTGCCTGTGAACTGTCTGTCACCATGAATGAAGAACACCCACCCTCTCAGTTCCTTTTCATCTCACTCTGTGCTTTGCACATTGCCATGACACTGCAGTGCCTTCATCTCGCTATCAGAGCACTCCACCTGAGCCTTCAGAGCAATTTGCATTGGCAGCTGAGGGCCATGGGGAACCAAAGGAGCATTTCCAGGTGGAACAGGGACAATAGTGCATCTCCCATTGACTCCCAGCCTGGAGCCCATGGGAACTGGCAAAGTTCCCACCACCAAAAAACTCATCCAAGCCACAGGAACACGACATACCTGTATATTTTATATCTGGTTGTAAATCCTTGACGATGTCTTTCCACAAAGGATAAGTAGCTCCGTGAGTGGTGGAAAGGCCCTCTGTCTGAAATGAGCCAATCAAACTCCTTGGAGACATGTTGGTTGGTAGCAGCTGGGTCCTGGTGGGAGGGCTGTACGAGTATATGGTCCCATATAAACAGGAGGTAGAGGAACTCAACAAGCCTCCAGTTCATGCTTTTCTGTCTGCCTTTTTCCTCTCATTCTTGCTCCATTCTGTGGAGTCCTGTTGAAAGAGAGAGGGGATAGGAGGAAGGAGAGAGAGAGAGAGAATGAGAAATAGAGGGGAGGAGAGGGAGGAGGGAGAGAAAAAGAGAGGTTAAAAATGGGAATTGCTCTTATCCTTTGACAACCGTTTCTCAGGGTGAAAACAGACATGAAAAATCAAGTTTTAAAAGACTTTGGTTTGCCTGTGTTACAGCTTAGAGTATTTGGCAGTGTTTTATTCATGTATTTAAGTGGTGCCTTTAACCTCCTGAGCATATATCACCTTTGAAATAACCAGGTCCTGACCTGAGACATCCTCACCCCAGCTTCTCCATCATTTCCCTCATGAAGTTCTCCACAGTGCTGCAAAGGCAAGTGAAGGCCAGGTGCAGGAGGTGGCTACACCCTAGGCTACAATTACCCCTTTATTGTCCCTTTAATGCTGTGCCAGAGAAACGTGTCTTCTGCTTTCATGTCTCTCTGATGATCTGTAATCTACTCTGTGCAACCTGAGCAATCTATAAAGACCCAGCTCTTACTTTCAAGTGCTGCCAAAAAAGCTAAATAAAATAAAATAATTACCCAGGCTTCAGCGACGAGCACACGCAGGCACACACACACAGACACACACAACTCTGAAATCCTGCCAGACTCTGACAGATAAAAATGTCCTCACCCTGCTTTCCTGCCGGGGTGTTGGGGAGGTGTGTGTGGTGCAGGGGATGGGGTCTGTTGCTATTTCAGTTATGGTGGGACCTCGAGGCTCTTCCCAAGATCGAGGCTCTTCCCAAGATCAAGGCTCTGCAGGACAACATGCTGAACATGCATATTCAGCAAGGGAGATTTACTAGGGAGCTTCAGGGGATCCTTCCCAGCACCTGGAGCAGGGCACGCTCTCACTGCCATGGTGGAAAAGTGGCTGTCCTGCTGCACCCCCAGCAAAGGGAGGCTAGAGACAGCCCTGCTCCAAGCCAGCTCCTCTCCCAGGCATGTGACAAGACATATGGTGAGTGGGAAGGGAATCAGGGGGTGAGGTGCCTTGCCGAAGGTTACGCAGCAAGCCACGGATACAGCTGGAAGAGAGCCCTGGTCTCCTGACTCCCATTTCCAGTGTTGCAGCCATTAGCTTATCCGCCTCCGCAGTCAGGCTGCTGGCACTGTGCTCCTTTCTGGGCAAAGCCATGTGCTCTTGTGGTGGCAGGTGAGGGGCTTGCTTAGCTGTCACCCCACACCCAGCATGATCCCCTCCTGCTTCCAAAGCACTATGTGGCTGCTGCAGCAGCTCAGCCTGTTGGGTTGTGCTCCTCGCCCCTGGGAGCTGCTTGGAAAAAGTCCTCTCCACACTTAAAACTGGTTCCTCTTCCTGCCTTCTGGGTTTTGTGAAGGATATGCCAACACTGTGGGCATAGCTGGGCCAGCAGTCATCTTAAGGCTGCTCCACCAACTCTGGGAGCACGAGTTGTCCTCAGGACAGGTGATACCCACCTGTTTCTGTACAATACAGTGCAGAGAGACTGCAGATACTTTTTAAAGCAGGAGAAATTAGGCTACTCAAAGCTTTGCCACAGTGAGATTTCATGTCAGGCTTTTTTGTACATCTCCAGAAAACCTTCTGGTTTTGAGTCCTCTATAAGCACTCTGTAAGTTTGTAATTCCCAGAAAGAAAAGGTTTTGCTAAGAGTGTAGGAGAGGTGTGCTAGAGGTGCCACCTGCATTCACAGCACTGTGTGTGAACCTTGGCTGGTGTGAGCAGCAGAGCACAGACCAGAGGCCATCAGTGTTGGTGGTCAGCACGGCTATCTCCTCTGCTCCAGGAGCTTTCCCTGGAGCATGGCAGAGCTGCATCCCATGGCAATGAGTGTGTGAGGCTGCTGTGCAGGTGGATTGGAGCCCTGGGTGTGCCGGGGAGCTCAGGAGCCCTCTGTGTGTGCCGGAGTGTGTGGGAGCCTGCACGTGTGCACGGCATGTTTTCGAGGAGCTGCAGTAAGCTCAGCAGCGCTTGCCAGAACCGAGTTGCGTATGTCTGGTTAAAGACAACACTCAACTGTTGCATTACAGGAAGAAATGGAAAAAAAAATCAAGTATGGGAAAGTCAGCCAATGTTTGATTTTTCTGTTGGTCCCATATAAACTTCTTTCTAATTGCAGATGGAATATTGCTGTTATTAAACCTGATGGTACCTGCAACTCCCAACTGAGGAGGTTGTTCCTGTTCTGGAGACATGTTTTTAACATCAGCCTTCACCACTGACTCCTATTTCAGCCTAAACAGGGCAGTTTTCAGTGCTTAGTCCCTCACATCACTCAAGGACTGGTTCTACTTTACATTACAAAACAGGGTAGTTTCTAGCCTCAAACTGAGGGCAACAGAGCACATTCCAAGTGGGCCACAGAACATCCCTGCTTCCATTCACTCATAAGCCCAAGGTGATTACTGGGGAATGCTCCCAGCTACATCCCACCCTCAGCATCTCCAAATTCCAGTTCAGAAGTGTATTTCTACTGCTTCTCCACCCTGGTTCTTTCCCTGCCGGGTTGCTCTTGTCCCATCAGGGTGAGCAGCTGGAAACTCAGCATACTTGCCATGAGCTGGGTGTGCAGGTAACAATCAGCTGCTCTGTACATGTTGTCTCAGCTTCCTTGGTTGTCTGTTCATTAAATTCACCCATAGCTACTACATATCCCCTCATCTGCCAGCCTGGATCAGTTTTCCCTTAAATATTTCACTGTCTACTGGATTTCTATTGCAGAGAGAAGGGAGCTCTTATGTACCCAAGTGGGGGACAGCCCCCCTCCAGTTCCTGGCACAATGCAAGTGAGAACTGAAATATGAGAAGAGCCAAACAAAATGGGCCTCAGAGAAATCCTGGTGTGTCCTCCTACATCTGAATATCATACATTGGGGAAGTATCAGCTTGTTAAAGAGAGGAGATAGTCCCTAATTCCCCCCACAAAACTCTTCATCCTCTCTTCCTTTCCTTTGGGGCACAGCTGGAGTCAGGATGAATGGGGCTGTGATGTTCTTATCCAAGAGGTAAGACATGGGGAGAACATGCCTTGAGACCACTGAAGAAATTGTCACATCTCCAGCATGGAAGCTGCCTGGATCAGTTCTGAGAGGAGGGAATGGTGCCTGAGGCAATGGAGGATGGTGGAGCACAACTGGGTCCAGACTGCTATTGCACCATCAACTTTAATTTTTTAGTAGTATCATTTTCCCCCCTGTAGCTGCTGTAGAGATGTTGTTTCACATTAAAGATTAATCCACTCCACAGGGCTGGTCCCCATGGAAGCTATAAAGCTTACTAAAGTGGGATTATCTTGTGTCTAAGACAATATTGTGAGGTGCATTCAATCTACCTCCTAACAAGCTTGAATCTGAAATTATTTTTTAGGTGTCTTTATGGGGCTCCAGTGATGTGAAATATGTTTCATGAATTTGGCAAAAAGAACCAGGGAAGAAGCAGGGAGGGGATGTCTCCAAATATAGAGCCCTTAGGTGGGAGACCCAAGGCTAACTAAAAGCTAAATCTGGCACAGAAGCAATCTGTGGACTAAAGGGTAGACTTGGGGGAGTCAGACACTGAGTTTTGATGCAAGAATCCAGTGTTTTGCTCAACTCTGCCCCAAACACCCCCTCTATGACCTTTGGCAGTGCCCTTACCTGTGGGGTCTTGGCCTCACTTTCCAATTATCAACATGGAGTCACAATAGTATTTGTGTGACTATTTATATCATGAACTTGTTGGAGAGGCCAGAATTGGGCTGTAGCACCTCCTGAAACACAAACCTGCTGCCCACGTGACTCCAATGGTGTTTCTGCCCTACAAGCAGTGAATGATAACCATCTCAGCAAGCTTTGCAATGCAGCAGTTAACAATGTCCAGCTATAAAGACCATTTCCACTGAGAAGCACGACAGAGCAGTGAGTGAGCTGGGTCCTTCTGGCTCATGTCAACAAACACGATCATGCAATCATCACATCTGTTAATAAACATGATCCGTGGGTGAGCCAGGACATGGCTTCAGTTCACAGCAAACAAGCAGTGGGAGAAGAAAATGTTGGATGTGCTGACTCTGAGTCATAGTACAGTCATTTTCCAGCACCATCCAGTATGGAGGCACATCCCCCAGTGCACATGGAGATCCCTCTTAAAGCCCCTTGGTGTTTGTTAGGTGGCTTAGGATGCCCTTTTTCTAATACAAATTCAGTCTGGAACATTAAATGTTCCTTATCTTATGAGTCTTCAGGATTCTTGGAGGTAAAATAGGCAAGTATTTTCTGTAAAGTGCAAGTTGTATTTGAATGTACACCTTATTTCTTTGTGATTGATACCTGTGCGTTAATTATATTCTATTTTTGGCAATACCTTTGCTGTCACAAGGCAGTGTCTTTTATCCAAGGAGTTCAAATTGAATTAGAAACATTAATTAAAGCTCTCAGCACTCTAGTAAGGCAGGCAAGTGCAGTTACTCCCATTGTTTCTTGAAATAAGAAGAAAAGAATGGAGCTGGATGTCTACTTAGCCACTTAAAAGGTAATTTTTATACAGTGGGAGAGCTCGGAGTGATAGATTTTGCACAAAATTATATTGCAAGGTCTGTTTCATCCAAGGGAGGCTATGCAGCCCCAGATCCCTGCAATAAACAGGCAGACAGGATGCAGGTGCTCTGACTCTCCATCACTTGCTGTGAACATTCCTCTGCCCCCTGGGATTTTCTACCTTTCCTCTAACCCCTGTACCTTTCATTTATCCCTTCTATTAGATCCAAATTGATCTCACACACATCCCTTCTGTTTTCCCATGCTCAGTTGTGAACTATTTCCATCAGAAATGCAGACTCAGGAAAGAGAAATTACTGAACACATTATTTGCAGTAAAGGAATAAGTCCCCTATCTCTTTAAGCTTCATGCACCAATAATTCTTCCTTGTGTCCTACATTTGGTCTTTGGCAGGTTGGGAGAGGTTTCTACCTGCTGCCATTTACCAGAGGGAAGTAGCTAACAATTGCTATTTGTATCTGAAACACTTCTGCTCTTCAGCAACTTCACACACTGCTTTAGGATGCTTATAAATTAGTAAGAGGCTGAAGTGTCAGGGAAGAGATGAAACAGCTTATGTTAGTTTAGAGCTCGACTCTGTAAAGTGATGAACGTCTGACTCATTTCAGCCAACAGCTTAAGTGCACCCCTAATTTTAAGTATGGGATGTGCTACTCTAGATTTCATTCAGCTATCCCTGCTTCGAGTTTATGCACTCAGATTCCTGGACAGGTAATTACTGCCTCACACCTTTAGGATTTAATTTAACTTGTGGAGCAGTAACATTTCTGTCCTGCCCCTAACTGAGAGATGGCCCTTGAAAGTATGGAAAGACAACACCCAGGAGCAGCCCTGCTTGTCCTTTGGAAACCCTGCCCAGCAACCCAACCAAGCTGGGGACACCTTTCCTCTGTCAGGGCCAGAGGAATACAGGGAACATGGATGGAAAGGGAAGCCAATCTGTCAGAGTTTAAGTCATATGAACTGCTGTGGATAAACCTGAGCTCTGGGAAAACAGAATTTGGGCACTTCTGACCTAGATGTCTTTATAGCTCAGACTGGAGACACTGATACCTGACTGAGTCAGAGCTGGAGCTGCAACTCAGCAGTGGCTCTGACTCTCTGGGTGACTGTGGCATACAACATCGTAAAATCCCAAATGGTTGTAAAGCTATTTCTTTATGGAAGGGAAATTTCACTATTTCAGGCAGTGATTGGCTAATCCCTCCTCAAATCTCCATAATTCTGTTCTGATCAGTGTCTAAATTTGCATTTTAAATTTGCATCTTTAACCGCTCCAGTTTTAAATATGCATGAGTGGTTAGACCTGCAGGATATTCATCAGCCGAAATATTTTTTGGTGAGGAAAGGCAAGGAGGTAAGATGAGAAATACTTCTTCAATAGCACCAACACAGTCCACAAATTCACTTCATTTCTGCCAAATTGCTCATGCAGAAAAAAATAATGATTGGGAGATGTCAGTGTTTGGGTTGTGAGAGCTCCAAGGGGAAATGTTTCCAAATCTCTATTTGAAACTACTGGAGCTTTTTCTCCTTTTGATCTGCCTTTCCACACCCTTAAGATGGAACAGTGATAAAAATATCACTTTTGACCCCAAATGGCTTGTAGGAGAAAAGATTTTTTTCTTCTTTTCAGTTTGTCAACACTTTGCTTACAACTTGTCAGAATATTCAGTGAACTAAAACAGCCCCACAAACCCTTTTTGATTAATGGAGTTCAACCAGCAGCCTAAAGAGAGCAATTTTTGTACAGAAACTCCATTTACTCCCTGCCTTTAAGGAGGAGAGAATCGCAGTGGTAACAGCTCTGTACCTGCTCTCAGCTCGTTTGTCCCCCTCTTCAGCTAATTTTAAAATCCCAGTGTGATGAGGAGGAGGATGAGAGGCAGCTTCAAACCAAACAAGAGTAGCAGGTACCTCCATCAAGTCACAAAATCAGGTGGTGCTGGACAGAGGGAGTCAAGCCCCAAATGTCCTGATCATAAATCTACTGGCCAAGGTGCCAAAGTCACTGTTCTGAATTCCAGGCTTCACAGGCACTTGGGTCAGGGCTCTGTTTGGAAACCTTCTCACAGCACTCCATAGGTTGGGAAATTAATTAAAAGGAACTTCTGCTCGTGCACACAGGTTTATGGTGAAGTGTCACAGGGTTATGAAGATGGTGAAGGGTCTAGAGGAGAAGCCATAGGAGGAACTGCTGAGATTTGTCCAGCCTGGAGAAGAGGGGACTCAGGAGAACTTGTGGTATTCAGCTTCCTCACAAGGGGAGGTGGAAGGGGAGGCACTGATGTCTTCTCTCTGGTGGCCAGCAATGGGATCTGAGGGAACAGCTGGAGTTGTGCCAGGGGGGTTTAAGTTGGATATCAGGGAAAAGTTCTTCCCCTGGAGGATGCTGGGCACTGAACAGGCTCCTCAGGGAATGGGCACAGCCCCAAGACTGACAGAGCTCCAGAAATGTTTGGACAACACTCTCAGGGATGCACGGGGTGGGATTGTTAGGATGTCCTGAGCAGGGCCAGGAACTGGACTCTGGTCCTTGTGGGTCCCTTCCCACTCAAGACGTTCCGTGATTCTGAGATTCTGAAGCCAGTCCTGCTGAATCCAAGACTGGAACAGTGGATGCTGCACAGACAGCAACCAGCAAGGCAGTCCATGCACCAAAAAGCACACCATCTATTTAGGAGAGCAAGGACAGCAGATGGCCAGGGACAGATGGGGGAACGCAAGGGAACAGTGAGCTAATCCCGCTCAGCAGGCTGTGGAGCAGCGGTGTCAGCACACCAGAAGACCAACTGTTGGAAAGAGTTTGATAGCTATTGTCACAAATGAGAGTTAAAAATAGCAAGACTGGATAATGAGCTCGCTTTTGTAGATGTTTGTGAGGAACTCCTCTCATTTATGAAATGGCAGAGATAGAATGAATATAGATGATAATAATAATAATAATGATGATAAATTGCACTTTTCTGAGCTGCTTATTAAAAAAAAAAATACAGTGTTGAGCAATGATTTCTATTAAGCACTGCCCTGAACTTGAAATTATTCCTGCTTAGTATTGTCCTAGCTAGTCCACTTCCCCATAATTTCTAAGTTACACAAAAATGCAGCTCTAGCTTCTGTCTTCCTTAGTATTTATACATCTCATATCTAAGTCCAGTAATCTTAAAAGTGTTAGTAGATTTTTATCTTTGCAGTAGCTTCAGGAGATGGGGAAATGCTGCCTTTTTTCATTCTGCAGGATTGGAATTGAGACACAGGGTAGATTAATGGCTTGTCCCAGATCATTTTATAACTGCTTCAGGAATTCAACCCAAATTTCTTACATCTCGGCTCAGAGCTATGTCTCCTTGCAGTACCCTTCCTACGCACCTTCATGCTACTATTCCAGAATTAGCTGGGACTTGCCACAGAGCTGCTTAGAATTATTTTGGATTGCTCATTTCATGTCAGGAAAATGCCAATTCATCAGAGGCAAAACACTTTGCAGAAATTTGTTGATCTAAGGGGGAAAAAAAGGCATTTTGATAAAGTCAGCTTTTCTTTGGAACAGAATGTGTTGAGTATTCTGTTTGGAAGAGATCGGTTCAAGACTGTGTTTTGTTTTTCATTACATGTTGAGTAACATACATTCAAAATCAAAATGAAGTGTTTTCTTAAGCTGTGTGTTTTGACTGAGCTGAAATAGATTTTGTAATTTATGCACAAGAGGAAATATCCAAATTCATTTAATACTGTTCTTGCAGTTTGGATAAAGAAACACCTGCAAACCAGACACAATAAACTGAAAAAAAATCATGCAATTCCTTGCAATTTTTACTAGAAATTTAGGAAAGAGTAATCTGAATGCTCAGTTTAATGAGGCCTGTGATAAGAGTCCAGAAATCCTGGTTTTTGCTTTCAGTACTGTTCCATCCTGGTGCCAGTCTTGCCTTTCTAACATATTCCATTGCAACAATTGAGACCTGTGAGCCGAGAGGCTGAAGGAAAAAACTGATGCCAAAACTCCTCTGGAGAGCAATAATGTAATATTCAATCCAAAAAAGTCAACTCTTATCCCACACCTGACAGTCTGTGCAATATTTCTGTTCTGAAGTTCATTCCTGGGAAGAGACTTTGTCACTGAAGCCACATGGAGTGATCCCACTCCATAGGGCTTGGGAAATGCAAACTAACACTGCTTCTTTCAGTAAAAGAAGTTGAGGTTGCCTAATGATCCTTGCAAATGGTTTATCTTCCCATTTGTCTTGTCCCTCAAAAAGCAGCTTAGCCTTTGACTAGGTTATTGTGTTCCTCCACTCTTACTGGAGGAGCAGAAGGGGTTAAAATCCACAGGCAATCCTCCTGGTACAGCTCCTGCTGCTTGGATAAAGCCAGCCCTGCCTGCCAGCATGAAAAGCACCATTGGCGCTTCCCCTGGGCACCATATTTCGCCCTCACTCAGCTGGATGGAGCCAAGAGAAGCAGGGGCAACTGAAGAGGGAAGAGAAAAGGGACTCTGAGCTGGCAGCTGCAAATTCTGGCCTTGGGCAGCTCCACCTTCCTTATCCCACTGAGTGGATCAGGAATTTGTGGTGGCCATAAAACTCTCTGTGCTTTTAGTCCCCCTGGCTCCTGCAGCCACTGTCTCACACCCTTGTGCATACCCCTGCCAGGACACTCTGGAAGCAGGGTGGGATCTCCCAAGAATGGTATGGCTCAGGCTTCTGTGGAGAAACAGAGCTGCAGGTAGGGCCAGGGTGAGCACAGGTGTGGGTGAGCCAGGGTGAGCCTGATGTGGGCTTCGTATCCCTGCAATTCCCTAGGGGACGACTTAAAGGTGAGTTACACAAATCACTGCTTTAGGTATGCAGGACATTGCTCTGAAGCTGAAACACCCAGTGTCTGCCCCTTCTGCAGCCCTGCTACCCCACAGAGAAGTTAGATGCACTGCTCTTCAATTCAGGTTAGGAATGTGAGCTAGAATGAGTATTAGCCCCAAATAACAGCATTTCATGGGCAGCTTCTGCAGCAGAAGTCAGAAATCTGAAGCGCAGGCTCTGCCATTGCAGGTTCTCCTGGAAGGTCTATTGAAGTCAATGAGCCTTGGGTTGCATCTCACTGCAAAAAGATAATCAAATACCATTTTAACTCTTAATTTGGAACAACGTATTAAATTAGAAACTCACATTAACCTGGAACTGCATTTATATAATGAGAAGATTTAAAATCTGTGTACCATGAAGGTGGGAGAACGCCTACCCAAAGCTGTTCTCAGCCCTGAATCCCAGAGCCAATCTACCTGCAGCACTGCATTTCTACCTATTCCCCAAGCCCTAAGCCTGGGATTTCCACGTGGCCAGAAGGATGTGTGGAAAATAAAGCCATCTCATCCTTACCAGTATTAATCTGTCAAGCACAGAAAGTTGGTACCAGCTAAATTCCAACCAAAGCCAAGAACTGGAAAATCCCAGAGGATATTGAGGGTCTGTACTGGCATCAGAAACACCCTCTCCCATCAATGCACCAGTTGTGCAACACAGATACGCTACAAAAAATTAGAAACTGAAGGAATTAAGTCCTTTCTGGGATTAAAGTTCAACACCACTTAGGTCTGAGCATCTCAAACGTTGCAGCCCTTTGGTACCCATATTTGAGGCCACCTCTAGCTGTGAGCTTTATTTATTTCCTTCTCTGAGACTGTTCTGCTCTGTGCTTAATCCATCTCCTGACCACCTGGTGCGTTTGAGAGTCTTGGCTGTGATGCTTGTCTGTTTAGACTGTAAGTAGAGCTGGTCAAAAAATTTTGACAGAACAGTTTTTCGCAGGAAAACAGTTCCCTGAAAATCGAAACGTTGGATGGGAACATGTCCATTTTGACAGACTTTTTCATGTTTAAAGTGTCAAAACAAATAATTTTGATATTCTCTCTTCATTTCAGTCATATTGAAATGTTTAATTTTGAGAAAATAAACACTATTTTTGTGTTGTTTCAATTAATTTGTTTTGACATTTTTACATCTTGTGTATTGTATTGATATATGTTTAGAATGTATTGCATTGTTACATGTTTAGAATGCATTATATATTGCATAAAACATTTGGTGCTGTTTATTTTATGTATTATCATACGATGCTAAATATTTCCCACAATCTCTTATTGCTTCAGCACCACAGGAACAGAAGATATTAATGATCTCAAATTATTATTGCTTTTAAATTTTTAGGTCATAAGAGCCTTTTGGGATCATGGTTCTCCTTCACACTGAAGTTTAAAAAAAACCAACCATGTATCAAAAGGCAGGAATTTCCCAAGGAAATTGTTCATTTTCCAAGCAGCTCTGTCAGCTCAATGACAGCATAGTACAGCTCCTCTCCCCTCTGCACACCAGAAAACCAACTCCTCTATTTGTTAAAGAAAAAAAAAAAAGGAAGAAGAAGAAAATGCAGATTTTCCCAGAGTGGAATTTGTATGCAATGTTTTCATAAGCATCAGGGATTTAAAGATCTGAATACCACTGACCTCCTGGGGCTTTTGTCTTTCAAACCATTTATGTACTTTTAAGAGATATATTCCACCTCCTTCCTGGAAGTCTACCTGATTTTTTTTTTTTTTTTTTTTTTTTTGCTTGTTTGAAACCACATTTCTGCTTCTCCATATGTAGCAGAGGGGAATCGCTCCCTGTGAATTTCTGCTGCCACGTCTGTGTAGGTGGTGGGAAAAGTGGGTTGAAAAGAAGGGCAAAGCAAGTGGCAAAAGGGAAGGCAAGAATGGCAGCACGGAGCTGAGCCTGCCACGAGGCAACTCCATCGATTCCTCATTTCAGGGAGGAAAATGTCCCTGAGGTCCCTTGTGCAGCCACAGGCTTCATTAGAGACAGAGGCAGTGCTAGATGGTTGGAGGACACAGAGCCCATTTTAAATGTGGAGAGAGGCAGGACCCCAGCGAGGCTGTGTGGGATGGTGATGGAAAGAGAGCAGAGCACGGCTGTGCACAACCATTCTCCTTCCCTCTCCTCCCTGTCAACAGGATTAAAGGAAGTCCCAATACACCCTAAGGGCTTCTCCTTCCCATGGAAGGCTCAGCACCCTCAGAGAGAGGGATCAGTCCTCACCACCTCTCCCAGGGAGAGCTGTGTTTGTGAAGCAGAAATAAAAAGAAGCATCCCAAACTTCTGGAGATTTATTTAGAGTGGAAGAGGGGCTTTTCTGTCTGCTTTTCCTCTAAACAGGACATGCCTGGAGCACCAGGCTCCATGGTTGGAAATCTGAATTCCCCCATGCAGCTGCCGGGAGTGCACCTCTGAATGCAGATCTGCCTGGATGTGTCCCCGTGCTCCAGCTGGCCTGTCACTATGGATTACAGCTCTTGGCTAATAGTGAGCACTGCTGGAGTCTGAGACTTCCATTAAAAGCCCATGTTTCCACCTCCCCGCCCCACAAATGGCTCCATCCCATCCCAGCTGACATTTCTGTGCGTATGGCCTCATCTCTGGGGTGGGGAAGGAGCAAAGTGCCTCAATTTGTCTCTGTGTTAGGCAACAATGGAAAAAGTCAAAGACAGGAAAGGAGGTTTGAGGATGATCAATTTTGAAAACTCTGGATAATTTACTTGAAAGCTGACCTTACCCCTTGTCACCAGAACATATCTGTAATATTGGAGCCCCATCCCTCTGACAGCAACAGTACAGCTGAGCATGGAATTACCCCCTGGAAGAGTCCTTGAGGGAAATGCTGTATTATTCCAAGTTACATTGTGGAGTGTCTTTGGAAAGGAGGAATGCTCCTGCAGGGAGATATTGCCCATCCGTGCCAGACACTGCAAATCATTAGCCCTTCATTGCCAGAGGGACTGAGGGCTGCTGACAGATCCAAAAGAATTGGCGTGGACACTTGACCTTTCCTCAGTGCCAGGAGGAAATCACTGACCAGGAAGAACAGCACATGCTCAACCAGGCTCTACAAAGGGAGGCAAGAAGGTCTGGAAGAATTCAGAGCTATTTGTAAAGCAAACACTACAGTTTCAGCACAACCTGTGCGGTTGGCTGGTGCTGCCATCACTCGTGGGCAGGCCAAGGGGTGACTTCCAGTTTGGCAAGTGCCAGGTGCCATCACAGCTCCTCCCGCTCCAAGGGAGACATTCAGAATTAATGCCTACAAGGCTTCCATGGGAATGCTGAGAGATTCACACCTTTGTGGGCTGGGGGAAGGACAGGACATGCTAAGTGGTACTTTAGAGTTTCCCTGGCATGGTGTCCTGCCAAAGGCAGCGAGCAGTCCCTGCCACTAGCCTGCACACATTCTCCTGCTAGAACTCCTCACCCTGGATGGATCCTGCACATCTCTGCAGCTTCCCAAAGTGACTTTGAAAGCAATCCAGAGCAAGGATCACACGTGTCCTCAACAGCCTGACTCCCAGAAAGATCCTATGCAATCAGTTGGCCAAATCCAAATCTGAAAAACACCTCCATGGCTGGTCATGATTAATTAATTCTGCTTGACATTCCCCAGGGCACCTAGCAGCTAGTCAGAGCTGCCAGAGAAAGAGACACTGCTGTGGGAAAGGATAAATAGTCTTTCCTCAACTGCAGACATCAAATTAGATAATAAATAGCTGGCTAGATACATAATTTTGTATGAGTGTTAAATTAAATGCAGAACAGGAATACAGCTGGCTTACCCCCGTGAAATCAAAGGTGTTGGGAAAGACTTTCCAAAGAAATAAGAGTCTTTAGAGTCTGCTGTGCTCACTAAGACACAGCCTGAAGTTATCTATCATGGCTTATGTGACTGTTTACAATGACAAGCAGCTATTCTTGGACACTTTATTCCTGGTGTAATATTCTCAGACCAGAGCAGCTCAAGGAAACTTCCCTGTAATTTACACCTCTGTCTTGTCCCTCCTCCTGCAGACTAGACAACATCTTTGTTTCAATAGGACCAACAGTTTGTCTCCACCAGCTGTTGTGGGCTTAGCCTGTGCTCCTCAGAGAGCTGCAGCTGCCAGCCCAAAACAGGGACTCTCCTATGTACCCCTCAAACACTTCAGTCCCCTAAAACCACAGGTTCTGCCCAGATTTTCCCAGCAACCGCACAGCAGAGGCTCCAGTGACAAACAGGGGATCCTGCAGGACTCGAGGAAGCCAAGCTGGCAGGAGGTGCAGTGACATCCCGGGTTCAGGTGGGGCCCTGTGGAGCATGTGGCCCGGAGCAGATGGCTGTGGAACCCCTGCCAGCACAGGGAGCACCATCACCCCTGTCTCATTGAATGTGCACATCCACAGCTGATTTTACTCCAGCACCACAAGTCCCTGTGCACAATCCCAGCCACACAAATCAAATGCAGGATGCCGTTGTCTGAGCTTCTGTCACAGCACAGCACAGGGGTCTGGTGGTTGCCCTTACATGTCTCCCAGTCATGGAAGTCTTTGCTTTGGCCTCTGTATCCCTGAGGAGACAAGTCCCACCCTGCAGATATGTTGATGTTTCTCCTCCTGAGACATTCAGTTCAGAATCTGCTCCCATTGCAATGAGGTTTCTGAGCATGCGGGGGCTTCCTCTGCCTTCCTGCACCTTTGCCCAGAGCCTGAAATCAGTTCAGATCATCCCCTCCCTCCTTCTTTGCAACTTTCCTTCACCCACCTTGCTTCTCCTTTCTCCATCGCAGCAGGCACAGCCAAGATGTGTTATTAACACTTGCCACTTTGTTAGCAATCTTCTCCAGGAGGAGCAGAGGAGAAAAGAGGAAATTGTACAAAAATTGGAGAGTCGGGAAAGTTGGATTAAAGGAAGAGTAGCGAAGACTTGAAGGTGTGAATGAGAAAGTGCAGGAGTAGAAGGAGGATGAGAAAAATCTAACGGGTGAGAAAGAGATTTATAATTAATCCCCAGACTGGTGAGAAAGCAGGGAATGAAGTCAAGACCACACTCTTCTCTAAATGGTTCTGCTCCTGATTTACTTTGACTTCAGACAGATCTTTTTACTTTCTCCTTTTATCTCGCATCACTCTGGACCCTTTGACTGTCTGTTATTTGAGGTAGTAATTGTCTTTAACCATGTGCAGCATAAAGGAAACTGCAATCATAGGCACTAAAGGATGCAAGACATTGTTTTTAACACATCCTAAAATTAGGCTCAGAAAAGTACTTGGGGATTGTCTGCCAATGTTTATTAATTCAGACTAAATTCATTAGATAGTTACTGTCAAAAAGTGGGATGGGAAAAAATTAAAATAATCAAAGTACATGACTGCATTATTTCTTAACTTAAATGCTTCATAATAAGATGTTTATAAAGTGGATCTAGAAGGAAATAGTAAAAAAAAAAAAAAAAAACACCAAAAGTGAAATAATATGGTCATGAAAAAAAAGTTATTCATTTATGAAAAATTTAAGCTTTGAAGTGATTTTCTACTGTCTTTTCCTTAGTCTCAAATATGAAATCTTTTCATTCTTCCCCTGCCACACTAATTATAGTTAAATACCTAAAAGTAATTTTTTCCCTTCATTTTTTCTTCCAGAACTAAACCGATGAAAAAAAAAAAGAGAGAAATCATTATTCACCTATTTCTACCAGGAATTCCAATAACTGTCTGTCAGATCTTCATAACAACATGAGGGATCTCAGCAAGGCTGAGTTTCTGTGAGTTCCTTAAGCTAATGACTTTCAGAGTCCTTTGCACTCTTCTAGTCTAAACCTGCATTCAACAGAGAACTTAAAATGAAATAATTAGATTTACAGCAAAATAGATGAGCAAAGCCCTGTATCAAAAATGAGTGAAAAGTTCCCAGGAAATAATCTGAGAGTGAATTTACTTTTTCCAATAGAAATTGCCATATGCTTCTGGTTTATTTTAAAACAGTGACACCATCCCTTTCCACCCTCTATTTCTCTAAATTATTCCTTTTCACTTCTCCTGGCTTTCCATTTGTTTTTCTTTTAATCACCACAGAACCAAACAAGCACAAAGTCTCTACAGAAAATTGGAACGTGTGATGTCCAAGTGCCTACGACATTAAGCCAAAAAAAAAAGCAGCAGAACTCCTTCCATCAGCCATCCCTGACTCAAACCCCTAAAAAGCACTCGGATTGAGACACAGGCATGCAGGGATGGGAACAGCCTGTTCCAGGGATCCTGCTCCTCAGGCAGTGTCTGCACCCATTTTAGTGTCTGGTTTCTCCAGAACAGGACCATGCTCACAGCAGTCTTGGCCCCAGAGGTATTTAGGGAAGCAGCAGCTGCTCAGCTTCCTGCATCCAGAGGATTTAAAGAAAATTAGGTATGTGTATAAGAATTGAGTGTCTAAATATCTGGATATTTCCACATTGCCAAAGATCTCAGCGGCCTGTATTAGTTTGCTCCTAAAGTTTCTCCAGGAGGAAACAAGCTTCCCCTCAGAAATAACCCAGTTCTGGGTATATTTCGCTTTATTAACATCAGTGTTGGGCAATATGAGCATGCACAAATCCTCCAGTGGTTTATCGCCATCTTCCACAGTCCTGCAGCATTGTCCCAGCAGACACTGCATGCTTGAACACTCTGCATGTAGGGCATGGAAAATGCATCCTGAGTCCCTTAATACAAAAACACTGTATTACTGAGCTGGGAATCAGTCCTCATATCCTTTCAAGTGCCTGGGATTTTAAACTTACACCTAAAACTAAAATCCAGAGTGTGTCTCAGCTCTCCCGTTGATTTCCTTTTCCCTGACTCCAAATGTTACTGATGGAGGTCTGAAGACCAGAGCAACATTGTGCAAGGGCAGCAGAGTGTGTTTGTCCCCAGCCCTTCCATCCACCACTGCAGCACCCGAGGGAGGGTCATGCCCCAGCATCAAAGGGGTATCCCTGTGGTGTAAGACACAAGGCTTTGGGGACTGCATTCGCTGGTGTCAAGGCTTTACAGAAGAGCTGCCTCAGAGGAGCAGCAATGAGAAAAAAAGTGCAGCCATGGACAAAATCTCTGTCTTCAAACTTAAAGTAATGAGACACACTGCAGGAGGATCCATTGGTAGGAAGGACCTATCAGCCTCTTTTGTTTTTCTATTTAATGCAAGCAGCTTTATCATTAATTGCTATTTACTGCAAATGCTGAAGTTGGTAAAGATTAATATGAAACAGCAGCCTTGATTCAGTATTCTTAAAGCAGAATGCACGTCTCTGTGTGTGCATGTGTGTGCACTTGCAAACTCCATTTTCTATTTTGTCTATGTAAAATACTCATTTCTGTGTGCAAGGAAGGCAAACAGATGCAGTTAGCATGTTCTTCTTCCTTTATTCCAGTAAAAGGCCAACTCTGCCAGTGATCTTAGGCAATGAGGACAGAAATTAATTCAGGCCAGATTTCTGAAGATGGAGCCATTTTGCTGTGGTGGAGGGGAGACAGAGGCAAACCAGTACTGCTTTTGCCCAGCACTGGAAATATAGTCAGCACTGCTGACTACCAGTCTTTGGGGGATTATATTTCATGATTACAGGGGTTGGTGAATTCTTTAAAAAAATCCGTATTTTCCCTTATGCCAGACTTGGATCCGAGTTCCCTGGGTAGCTCCCATCCGCTGTGTGAGCTGGAATCTCAGCGCCGCAGCACTGAAGGGATTCAGCTCCTGTGCATGGAAACACATGCATTTAAAAAGCTCTTCTGAAAAGCTTCCAGCCTAAGTGACCTACTCAAGGTCATATATAATGTCAGTGACAGTACCATGATTGAACTATCTTGCTACAGCACTGCTTTATTCACACAGTGCTGCTGCATCCCAAAACAGCTGCTGCTCCCAGTCCACTGCTGCCTTCCTCTCCTTATCTCATCCTCCTTAGAGACACATCTGTCCTGTGCTCCTTAAACCATAATATACCTGTAGTCTTTTATTCACTGTCACTGGGCAGTTTTATTACAGATCCCTGAATTATCCAGCCTAGACTACAATCTACTTATTCCTATCAGCCGTTCTCACTTTTGACCCTCACCTCACCTTTCAGCCTTGTCACTGTTTTAGGGCTTTCAGGTACTTGAAATGCAGGGACAATTCTGATTCTCGAGGGAAATCCAGCAGAATTTCACCGAGGCCAGCCTGCTGGTCTCCCTCTCCTTTCTAAATGCAGGTGGTTAGAAATCAGAAGCTTGCACTGGTCTCTGCAGTCCCATTTGAACCAATCCTTCAAGAATACTAACAGCTGCCATTTTAGACCTCTGATCCCCATTCTTGCCATCCATAAAATTTTATTCTTCTCCTTTTTTTGCTCCTTTAATCAGAAAACAATCTTCCAATGACGCAGGTAAATTGCAGTCCTACGTTATAGCTATTTTTTTTTGCATGTATCTTTCTGGTGAATTTTCCAGAACAAAAACCCCCTTGTCCAGCCCTCCCAGCCCAGGCCATGAGCACAGTAATCATCACACCTACACAACACCTCACTAGCAGATTTGCACCTGCCACTCACATCCCTCTCGTTTGAGATCCAGGAAGCAAAGGACTCGTTTGTCCCAATGTGACAATTTGTCTGAGCATTCATACCTGCCCCACCAGTGAACTCTGTGTTCCCACCAGCCAGCTCCTCCTTCCCTCCTCTCAGTCACACACCTGTCAGAACTTTATCCCGTCTATTTATGTGTTTTCCTCACAGCCATCAGCTGCCCATCCTTTTCATCTTTCTGAAAGAAGTACTGTTTTATTACCTGACCATGGGAGAGTAGTTTCTTCTCTGTTCACCTAGAGATGCTCATGGCCACTGCAGAAGTGACCCTCAGCAAGTGTCACCTGTTAAAGCTGAACTTCCCTGTCTGTACTCAAAAGCCTTGTTTTCTCTTCACCGAACCTCTGTCTTCAGCAGCAGGAAAAGAATGGCTGATGGGAGAGGAAAGTTATGGAGAAAGACACATTCCTCCTTCCTCCCACCAGCATGGTGATAATGGATGACTCTGGGCAGGAGGCAGGACTGTGCCCAACACAAGCCAGACAGGGGGAGTCACCCTGGGACTCTCAGGGGGATGGGACTATGGGGAAAATATCGGGAGAGGAGATGGCTCCATAGCTGATCTCTGTCCACCCTGTCACTCCTACCAGGCTGCTTTGGTTAAGTCTCAAGGTTTCATGCACCCACTTAGCTCTGTGACAGCCTCCCTGTATCAGCTTGGGCTGATTCTTTAAGGTGTCATCTTACAAACACCTTGGAGGCTGATTTTCCAAATGTTCCCCATATCCCACAGTGTTATTTTTATATTAGGTATTATTATATTAGGATCAGGGAGCTTGTATCCATACAGAACCTGGTGCTGGAAGACTCCAGGCTCATCCCAGCTCTGCACCAGCCCACAGATACCAGTTCTGATAGAGGAAACTGAGCTGTGCAGCTCTGGGTCACTGCTGCCACCTATAACCACCCATTTTATGTCCTACTTCAATGTCTACTCTAATCATTGAAATTACTTTTGTGGAAGTTGACACAGAAGAAGAGATTGCTGGATTGATATTCTGTCTCGCATTGATGAAAACCTTTTTATAATACCTTAATCCAGCACCCACGGAAGCAATTTGCTAATCTCTCACTGACTTAGCTTCCAGCAGGATTGACCATAGGCAGTCACATTACCTGGCCAACCATATTATGTTATTTTTGTGCAGACAGAAAATGTTCTTCCTGACCCCAGAACATGGTCGTCCTTTGCTTTGAAGCCTGAGACCTGATTACTATTGTCCCAGATTGCAGGGCTGCAAATGCTATTAATTGCTACAAAGTTATGTAGCCTTTTACACTTCAAATCCATCCGGACTTTCATCTCAGCAACATCCTGCAGCAGAGAATTGTGTGCCTTCACTATACACTGAAGAAAGGACTATCTCCTTCTAATTTGCTTTAAAAGTTGTGCCCTTTAATTTTTATGTGTCCCCTTGTCCTTGTATCATCAAAGTGTTAAAATGCTTCTGATCACTTTTCATTTTAATCTTCATATACCTTTGTACTGGAACCTGAATGTCCCTTCTCACTCCCAGCTTTCCCAGACTAGATGAACTATTATTTCCAGGCTTCCCTTATTTAACTTGTTAATATTTGTAAAGCAATTTAAAATGTATTAATATGGTTCAATTATAATATCACTTCTATTTTCCATCCTTCCTTTTAATGTCTCAAGTGTCCATCTAATTTGCCATCAATCTCCATTGATTCTCCCTCTGATGATATGTTAGTCTTTATAATATCCCGGGGATATTTCTTCTGCCGTCCTGACCAGCATTTTGGAACAAAGAAGCTGAACGCTGATGGACCATAAACATGATTCACTCTGCACTCAGCATGTGTATGGATTTGCTGTTGCTTAGGCTTTGATCTTGGAAATCAGTTTCATTATGTCCATGGGGCTGTAATTAAAAATTTCTCTGTGTGATACCAATTGCAGGATCAGGCTCTTTGCGGTAGCGATTGCTCTGGGTTGGTGACAATTGAGCCCAGGTGTGAAAATAAGTCTATGTTTGATAAACTTTGAGCAGTATCTGAGCACTCAGTGACACATCCTGCAGCAGCAGGGCCTTTTGAGACAAGAGGAGTGATTTTGACATCTACCCAGTCACAAAGAGGGGAGAGAATCAAGATATAGTTATTCACCCCTTCTCTTTCCCATAGAAAGCTGGGAGACACCCAAGGAAATTATGTGACATTAGATCTAAAATCTCCCCCCAAAAAATACTTCCATAGATGACTCGTAACTTACTCCATTATTGCAGAATGTTATGAAAACACAAAGCATGAAAGGAATCAATAAAGAAATAGTCACACACAGGATATTCCACTACAGATGAAAGTCCTCAGACAACTACTGACTTTGCATGTCCCCACAGAGCTGAAAGGTTATCCCAGGAGTGACAGCGCTCATCCTTGTCTTTCTGATCCCTTTAGTGTCCTACTGTTGTGGTTAGAACACTTCTCAGTTTTTTCCAGTCTTAACAAGGCCCAATCCAGCTCCATCAGCAAAATATATCCTTCCTTCATCTCTCATCCTCCAGCAAATTCCCTGAGCAACACTTCCAGTTCCAATCAGTCTTTTCACCTTAACTCTTCCCCCCAAGAAGCAAATAAAACGATTGATGCACATGTATATCTAATTGCACAGAAAAGGTTTTATCTAAATATTTCTAGAACTCAAATTTCCAATCTTTGGTTACTTTAGGTAAATATTGGGGGAAAATCCTAACTGGTCTCTTTTCCCCGGTTGACCAGATTTATCTGTCTGACTAAAACATGGTCCATCATTTTCAAATATTTTACAGTTCTCTTTTAGGAGAGTGGAAATGGCAGATAAACCACATTATTAGCATTCTCCAGCAAAAAAAACCACCAAAGCCTGGAGTTGTTTTGCAGAAGCAACTCCGAATTTGGACGACATGACAATAAGCAAGTCTAGAAATAGCTGCTGGTCTTAAGGCTATGTTACAGGGATCCTTGTTACTGCATTCTTCTCTCTGTTCACAATTTTAGCACAAACACTGTGCTGTCTCAGTTCTTTTCTTTGACCTTCTCGGTATTTCTTAGGCATTCTTTGGTCTCAGCTTGTACCTCCTAAGCTCTCGCTGCTGCCTCAAAACACACCTTTGATTTTGACTGCAAACCTCTCCCAGAACAGAGCAGTGTGGGAAATGGCTGGAACAACACTCCTGTTTCAGGCAGGGAGGTGGTCTGAGCCAGGAGGGACCCAGAGCGATATATGTACTCCAGCATATGTCTGAGGGCTCTACTTACCCACTCACCATCTGCACCTGCCTGAAGAGCAGCCACATGCCAAGAGCAGCCTGGCTGCTCCAGCAACCACATCCTGCCTTGCTGGTGTCTGTTCCACTGCTCCCAGAAGTCCAGCTAAGGATTCACACCTGCTCATCCTGGTCCTCCTGCCTGCTCTGAATCCCCACCTTCCTCCCTGGAGTAACAGCTCGTTTCTGTTCATTCTTCGCTGGTTAGTTTTAGTTTCTTTCTAATTTTCCACAAAATCCTTTCATTTATTTTTCTGGTTCCTGCAGCCTCACCTGAAATGTGCTGCCTGCACGGGGCGATGGTTTTAAAGCTCACCCTCCCTGTCTTCCACCCTGCTTAGCAAGTCAGCATCCACAGCTGCAAGGATAAATTACCACAGAGGTCTCCAGTGTTAGCAATGTATCTGACAGCCACACACGCAGCTAGGGCAGGGTAAAGAAATGGCTAAATGGGATCAGTTGTGCTGACTCAGGACTTCTGGCCAAAACTGCATCCAAAACCATGATGGCCACAGTGGAGTCCAGAGCACAGGCCAGGTTCTAAATCATACTTTAAATGAAAGCCTAAGAAGGAGATCCTCACTCACCACAGAGCCAGTTAACAGCCCTGGCTTCGACAGGTTGCGATGATTTACAGCAAGAGGCTGTGAGCTTTTCACAGGAACTTGCTTGTACAACATATTCCAGCTGTAACATGCAAAGATATAAAACTCCAGGCTGTAAGAAGACCTGTTGTAAGGCTTCAGGATGTATTTTCTCTAAATACCAGGGTGAAGGACATGCTTCCTATCAGGATAGCAATTAGACATGTCCCAGGCATGAAAAGACTACAAGATCCAGAGCTACTCTACTGGAAATTGGGAGTACGGAGAATGGATGGGAGTGAGAGCTCCCTCTACTCCTATATTCTCTTTCGATATCCAACCAAAAGCCCTGGAGCAAATTGTTGGGGTTTTGTTGGTTTTCTGGAGCTTCTCTTATGTGTGAGAACCTCTCATAGCTTCTTTTGCAAGCTTGGTGTGTGTCAGCCCTGAGCTGACTTTGCTGTAATTCATGACTCTCTGGGAGAGAAAATGTCTCTGTGATGGAAATATTCCACCCAATGGTGCCCACTGCTAACACACACACAGAGAATTGTTCTAGGGCTTCAAAGCTGTACTGGTGCTTCTGGCACCTCAGTTTCTACCTCTGTCCAGCATTTCCATCCCCAGTACAGTGAGCAACAGCATGTGTCTGGCAAAGGCAATTCACTCTATCCTCCTCTGCAGGCCACCCTCTGAGTTTAGATTATTCACTCCTCTATGACTTACTGTTATTCCTATTGCCACTGGAAGAGATGATCCATTAGCAGTGCAACTGGTTGTTTTTCTGGAACAAGAGCCAGGAATCATGTGTTCAAGCACTGGGGAATGCTATGTTAACACTCAGAAACATGCCACCACCACTGGTGCCACCATGGGTCCCACTCTCACCTCACACTGCAGCGGACACAGCAACAGCTCTGTGCAGTGCTGAGCTCTGCCAGCTGCACTGTGCAGGCAACAATAAAATGGATGGAGAGCACATGACTTCAGGAGAACAAATAGCAAAAATAAATAAGCATCTTTCTCCTGTGAAGGTGCTTGCAGGTCCTGCCTCAAGGCTGCAGGAAAACAGCTTCCCGAGCAGGGGGCTGTAAACATTGTGTTAAACTCCCCAGCCCAGGCTCAGGGGAATCCTGGGCCTGACTCTTGTTTTCTTTCCAAAATTACATGTTCATATACCCAGTTTATGCCACCTCCACTTGGGATGTGATCCAGCATTCCTGAAATAAACTTTGGTCCTTCAATAGCCTTCAGCTCAGTCTAAATCAGCTGCTCTTTATCCCATTCCTCCCTCCCACTAGTCAGGACTTTTCCTTCCCTGGCACTGCGTAGCTTAGCTCATCAAGCCAGCAACAGCTGTCCTGTGCCTACTCCAAACCCTGGGAATGTCACCTCATTTGTCTGGTCCAGCTCTGCCCATCCTCACTCTAGGCAGAAGTACCTGGCAGATACATCCAGTTTGTTTCCCCAGGTCTCTCTGCTTGATAACATTTCCCTTTTCCACACCAACTGCAGCCATGAGCCCGCTGCAGCTCTGGCCTGATGTGCTCCAGGCCCAGCACATCGGCTGGACTTGGCCATGCAGAGGCACAGCAAGCAGGGGAAAACCTTCCCTGGCATCCAAGAACACACTGGAGTACCATACATTGCCGGGGGGAGATGTTTATCCCTGACTCAGCTCAGCATCACTCCCTAACTCGGCATCCTGCTCAGCCAGGACTCAGCTCAGCATCACTCCCTAACTCGGCATCCTGCTCAGCCAGCCTTGGCATCCTGGCAGCCATTTTCCAGGGAAGAGGGAGAACCGCAGGACCAGACCCCGGTCCATGGGTGTGTTTAGAGGCCAGATCTGTGTGTGCGGGTGGATATTCTTCCTTTCTGAAAAGTTGCTCTGTGTGGCCTGGAAGGAAATGGGCCAAGGTCCTTACGGTTGTTAAAAATCTCATGATACTTTTGCAAGCAGGAGGGTGTAAATCAAACAACTGGACACAAGCTCCCTCGGTCCGGGTAATTTATATTCTGCCTCACTAAGTTAATCTCTGCACTTCTAATGCATGAAGTGATTTTTCACTTCCCCTGTAGTATTTGCTGGCACGAAAAAGCTGCTGGGCTCTGTCCCAGAAGTAGCTGCATTTCATCACCGGGTGAACGATCCCTGCGCGGACCGGGCCGGCTCCCCGTACGGCTCCCGCTCGCCCCGCGGCTCCGTAGCGAGAGGATGCGGCCCGCACCCGTCCAGCCGCACCTGGGCTCCAGGAGCAGAGCCCCGTCGGCACCGAGCGCCCACCCCCGGCCCCTCCGCTTTATCCGCGGCTGGGAATGGGGGCAGGGGATGCGGGCGGGGGATGCGGGCAGGGCTGAGAGCAGGGATGCGGGCGAGGATGCGGGTAGGGGATGCTGCCTGGGAATGTGGGCGGGGATGCGGGCGGGGAATGCGGGCAGGGGTGAGGACAGGGGTGCGGGCAGGGGTGCGGGCAGGGGTGCGGGCAGGGATAAGGACGAGCCCCGCTCCGCTCCGCGCTGCTCCGCGCCCGGCGCTGCGTGGAGCCACAGCGCCCCCTCCTGGGGCCCGGCGGCACCGCCCGCCCGCCGCGCTGGCGCAGCGGGGCGCGGGGCTGCGCGGGGCGAGGGGTGCGTTCCCTTCCCAGGGGTGTCCCTCCCTGATTTCCCACCTCCGAACGCCCTGCCTCGCGCTGCTCGGGGAGTTCTTCACCCTCAATTCTGTTCTTCAGCGATTCCTCCGCACCCCCCTCCCCCGAACAATTTTTTCCTGCTTTGTCAACATCTCTTCATCAGCTGTAAATACCAAGTCCTGGATGAAGGAAATCCACGTCCATTCCTGGAGGTGGGCAGGGAGCTGGGCACGCATCCCTGGTTCCAGAGTCAGTTCCTGCCGTGCTCTGCTGAGCAATGCACCTGGAGAAGGTGGTGGGGCTCCTGCCTGAGCAAAAATGGGAGGATTTGGCTTTGAACTATTTCTGTCATACAGACAACAATGATTCTTGTCTGCTGGCAGACCCATTCCCACGTCGTGTTCAGCATCAGCCTTACACATACTTCAAATGTAGTAAACAGTGGTGGTTAGGAGGGAACAGAGACACATTCTGTGTCATTTCCTTTGGGACCCCTTTTACCTAGAACAAGCCAATTCACCATATGTTCCTCCTCTCCAAAGTTTTAACACAGACTTTAGCTGGCCTCATTATATTCCTGCTCTTGGAGGCTTGTCTCTAGGCCCTTTGGAAAGAGGGGAAGACAAGGAAGGTCAGAGGGGGATGTTAAACACCTCTAACACCAGTGACATCATCTCCCCTGTGCCTACTCTGTCATTTCTCATCAAAGGGGCTCGCAAAGGGAGTATCTGTCCCCTGAGGATGGGAGGGTTTTTGCTCTGAACCAGGGTAAGGCTGAAGTGGAGCCTTGCATTGTGTGTTTTAGCCGTAGATGTGTGTGTGGTTCTGCTCACACACACACTCACAGGCATTAAAAAGCTCTGTAATTCCAGCAGAGCTCTTCCCATACTCTCCCAGACTTCAGCTCCTGATCAGAGAAGGCATGATGGGTATGGAACTGCCACCGCTCCCCCAGCCATTTCCCTGCTTCCCTGTCTGCTGCTCATCTGCCTTTCCAGTAGTGAAATCATTCCAGAGTCTTGGGAATCTGCAAAGAGCCATAAAACAAACGTAGACACACCAAATGTAGTAGGCTTTTCTGCTGAGTTGAAAAGGACTTTGGAGTCAGACAAACCCCAAATCAATGCCGGGAGCCAACTACAAGACAGAAAACTACACTGGAGGAACAAACCACCTACTGCAAGCCCTGCAAAGAAGACAGCATGTGTGTGCTCATGTGAACTTCTGAAGGTTTGATTTACATAATAAGAATATTAATGCAGCTATTTCTGAACGTTCCAGTGTGTGTGGATCCCACCTGTGTGGGAACTGCGGGGCCACAGAGCTTGGAGAGGTGTTTGCATCCACGGGAGAGCGAGACCGAGGTGCTGTGTCTGAGCATGGGGTGGGCTGTGAGTTCCACAGCATGTGCTGGATTGCTTGGCGTGTACATGCTTCAGGGAGACCATGGTGGCTTGTCTGGGGTGTGTGGGAGGGAGAGAGTCCGGGGCTGTCTGCCTGCTACTCACAAGCAGAGCTGATCAATATTTTTCCTTTATAAGGAATTTTTTTTAAAAAACCTTTCATGTTCCTTACACCAAAGCCACATCTCCTCTTTACTCACTCCCTCCTTCTCTCACTGACTCCCAAATACTTCTCTACAGCTCCTGGGAAAGCATATTTACTGCCATTAAGAAATTATTATTATGCAGACATGAGCAGCCAGAGTAAAGCATGAAGGACCTTTCTGTCCTGCCTAGTGTAGATGTCAATCACACGGCTAAATTCAAACACCAATTCTGCCAGCATTTCATCTGCTGCTGGGTTCCTCCATGAAGAGAAGACTGCATCCAAGAAGTGACACCTCCTCCCCTTCCCCACTCCCAAGTACCAGCACAGGGGAACTCTCCAAAGCCAAGACACACACACCTATAATCCCCCTCCTCTCTCTAGATCGTCTCTGGGGCTTTAGACCCAGGCTGTGCTGGACCTCGGGAATGATGCAATGGCATGGAGATGCCCTCCATTCCCCCATTCCCCAAGGACTGGAAAAAGGCAAAGTTATGCTCCACACCAGCCTCGCAAGCAGCATTGAATGCTGAGTGGGGAAAAGCCATTTCCAGCACCGTGGGGTGCAGCTCCCCGCCATCACTGCCCTCCCCCGGCTCTGCCGCTGTCTCCCATCGCCGCTGGAAGTAGAGGCAATCAGCCCAGTGCGGAATTCGAGGCGACAGACTTTCCTTTTCCTCCGCGATTTGCTTGTCACTTGCGAAAGGGGAGCAGTGGATTAAGTGGACATGACACCATCTCCTTGGGGATGGTTCCCCCCTGCTCCGGGACGTATCGATACTCCGGAATACAGATAGATCCTGGCTGTCTCCCACCCCCACCGCCACCCCCGCCTCGCCGCCAGTCCAGCCGAGCCGGGGCTGAACCCAGTTGCCGGGCATCCTCCGGGGGGGCTGCGTCTTGCCCCAGTAAAAACCAGCGCTCCCAGTCTTCCCGGTGCGCGAATCTCGGCCCCTCGCTCAGCACCACGCACGCAGAACGGCTAACGGATCCGCGGGACTTTGCCATCCACCCCCCCATGTCACTCCGCGCCGCCCAGGGCGGGGGTGCAGGCAGGGGTAGTGGAGGGGCCGCGGGCGCGTTACACAACGAGCGGCAGGACGGGGGAGCCGGCCCTGGGCAGGGGCAGCGCCGCAGCCGCAGCGCAGCGCTCGCCTTACCTGATGCTAATGTCCCTCCCTGGCGGAGATCAGGTCGCCCGTGGGTTTTATTCGGCTCGCTAGGAACTTGTGGGAGAGCTTTTCTGTCCAGCTCGCATACTGGGTGCGGGGCTGATACTGCAGGCGTGAAAATCCTGGGGCTCTAGCAGTCCTTTTCATGCTCAGACAGAAAATCCCCTTCCTTGATCCAGATCGCGGGCATTAAGGGCAGAAGCAAAAAAAAAAAAAAAAAAAATTCCTTTTCTCCCCTTCTTCCTTTTCCTTTTTCTTTCTTTTCCCCCCACCCCTTCCTGTGCCCCCCCCCCCCTTCTGCTGCTCAGTTCGTAGCCATCAGGGGAAAGAGCAGAGGCAGCAGGGAGAATGGAGAGGAGGTTAGAAATAAAAATGAAAAGAGCTCCAGGAGGGAAGCGAGAGGCTGGGCTTGCCACCGGGGGAGGGGCTTGGAGCGGGCTGGAGAGGATGAATGGGGAAGAGGAAAGCAGGGCGGAGCCCCATCTTGGCCATTTTATTCTAAGAAGTGTTTTGTACATAATTAGAGAAGGGGAGGGGCCGGTGGCAAGAAGGAGGGACTTAAGCTCCGGCCAGACGGAGCCTAGGCCGTGGGAAGGGAGAGTGAGAGTAGGAAGGGACGTCGGATGGAGCTACGGGAGGGGTAGAAACTTATCTGCCGAGCTGGAATACGAGGGGATCTGGGAAGGAGGCTGCAGCGGGGCCGGTTGCCATTTCAGGAAGATCCCATCTATTTTTTTTTTTTCCCTACACCCTCACGCCTTCAATTTTCTCCTTCCGGACTCGGACAGCGGTCGGCTCGTTCGGCCGAGCCGAGAGCTGATGGGAGAGCAGGATGCTTCCAGCCTGACGCCACGCTGGGGGTATCCCACCTCTCCTTGAGGAGCTGGGGTGGGGGCGAGCCTCTCCCCATGCCCGCCGGGCGGGCGCGGTTCAGCACCGCGGACAGCGGCAGCCGTGCCGGGAGAGCAGAGCCGAGCCGGGCTGAGCCGAGGCGAGCAGAACCGAGCCGAGCTCACCCTGGAGGCAGCGGCAGCTGGCTGCGCTCCCGGCCTGGCTGTGCCCCCCGGGTGAAAGTCCCTCCGCTGGGCATGGGGATGGCTTGGGATGAGGAATGGAGATGGGGCCGATTCAAGGGCATGACCCACCCAGATAAATCTCAGCAGATCAGCAAAGGCAGCCCCGTGTACGGGCAGACCTTAACGACATTGATGTGAGGTTTCCAGACAGGGACCCCTACGAAAAGCCACTGGCTGGGCTGGGCGGGGCGGAGCTGGTTGGGGCTGGGCTGGGCTGGGCTGGGCTGGGCTGGGCTGGGCTGGGCTGGGCTGTCCTGACAGAGGGAAAAAAAATCAGCCACCTCGTGCAGGGTATGTGGGGAAAGGAGGGCAATGGGAGACGCCCTCCTTCCTGCAAGGACAAACCCTTCTCTGGCCTGCAAGGACATTCTGTCCTTCTCTCACCCATCCCCTGTGGCTACAGAACATTGTCTTAGGCTAAATCTTTCCTAAGCAGAATAAGAAGCTGTTTTGTTAAACTCCAAGCTGCTCGGACAGGGCTGAAGCTTAGCTTATCTGTTACAGGATACCCAAATCTCCCGAGCTGTGCCTTTTTCCAAGAGACTGTTCAGCCACAAAGCACACTTCCTGGTAAGCCACCTTGTATTCTGTCACGCTGCCTCAAATAAAAGACTGAAATTATTCTCACAGATTCCCATGGTGCAAGGCCGCAGAGGAAACTCCACAGCAGGGAAAATTCAGGAATCAGGTCTTATACAGAACATATAAACAAGGAAAAAGCCATTGTTTAAACAATTAAATGGTGCTTGGGGTTATCATCATTGTGTTCTTTCATTGATGCCCTTGGCATTTACCAGAAATAGAAGAGGAGCCCTTGTGTCCTACATGAGGCTGTTTGAAATTAAACCGAAGGCTCCGTGAACCTGCAGTGTAGCCACATGGGATTTGCCAACTCAACCAATGCAACAGTTCTGTGTGTCTTTCCTCACTACGCCTGAGATGGCTTCTGTGATTTGGTCTGGCAGGATTTGGCACCACCCAGAATGATATTTCATATTCCTGTGAAGAGGGAGAGAGAATATAATCTCAAGTGAGATTATATTCTTCAGGCACCCAAAGGTCTCACAGACCTAGGGAACATTTCATCACCCAAGGGCTGGAGCTGTGTCAGGGGAGGGTTAGGTTGGATATCAGAAAAATTTTCTTCCCCTAGAAGGCTGTGAGGCACTGACCAGGCTCCCCAGAGAATAGTCACAGCCCCAAGGCTGCCAGAGCTCAAGGAGTGCTTGGACACCACTCTCAGGCACAGGGTGGGATTGTTGGGGTGTCTGTGCAGGGCCAGGAGTTGGACTGGATGATCCCTGTGGGTCCCTTCCAACTCAGGATACTCCATGATTCTGTAATTCTGTGATAAAAACTCCACAAAGTAACACCTCCATCCAGAAAGTCAAAGTCAACCAACTCCTGGGGCAGTTGTCCTGCCTGGATATAATATTTTCTATCAATATAATAAAAATATAATTAGAGGAAAACATAAAACAATGCAAAAAAAAAAAAAAAATTTGCTTATCATTTTCCTGTCCAGAATGTTTTCCCTGTTCCGCCCCCAAATCACATATACACAGTTGCTGCATCTTTTCCCACAGCTGTGACTGTCTCTGTATCAAAAGCGGATTATTTGGTGCATTGAGTATTCAACATGTTCTCTTACAGTATTGTTGTGTTCAATGAGCTTTGCTCATCTGAATGGACACTCACTGCATAGTCCACTGGTTTAATTTGCTGCTTTGGAAACCTAAGCAGGTTACAGTATATTTAGCTATGTGTCTGTTCTTATGTGTCAAAGATAAGGTTTCTGGATGCCATTTCTAAAACCAAAATTATTTCACTTCAGTAGGTTTCTCTTTTCAGTGGTCTCTTGTTTTAATCTTGGGTATTTCAACTCACCTTCTCCCTACAATGAACAAAGCCTGGATCTTCACCCCAAATCAGCAAAGCTCCATTGAACAAGGATTTCTGTTTCTTCATCCAGTAAGGATTTTTTTTTTTTTTGAGCTTTTAACAATTTTAGCACATCCAATCCTCACTTTTTTCACCCTTCTTTCCACAGATATCTTAAGAGAAACATTTGGACTTCTTTAAACTATAATATTGTTCCCATGATGAAAATAGAAACCAGTCTATCAGGGGAGGATATGAGTGAGAATAGAAATTCACAACACACAGGGTGAAAAGAGAGAGTCTCCAATTTGCAAGCACTGGGCAAACAAAAAATTATGGTAGTGATGAGGATGGGGAAACAGTAATTTGTACTCTTTATTAGAAGTTTAGGAAGGAAACACATGGAACTGAGAGATGAGAAAGCAGATAAGTTGATCACTTAACAGCTGCCACAATGATAGACAAAGAGGTTTCCACGGTGTGTTCCAGGTGTGCTGTGGGTATGGGTTAACTCCAGCATTCAACTCAACACAGCATAGTCATCCCCTCACTGCCCTCCAGTCCTCACTCCAGGGGCCTGGGGGAAGAGGAAAGGGCAAATAAAAGCAAGAAAACTTGGTGGTCAAGAGAAAAATTTTTCAAAATTGAAGCAGTAGAAGATGACTAAAAGCAATCAAAAGAAGTGAGACAAAGGCAACCACTCACCACATCTCACAGGTAGATCAATACCCAGCTGGATCTCAAACAAAAGATGATTAATCTAACTAAAATCCTCTTTTTTCCCTTTTCATTGCTGAGCATGATGTTCATTATGAAAATCATCAGTGTGTGAACAGCAGTTTTTGGTCACAGACCTACAACAGTATCCTATGAGCTGCTATAAGGGAAATTCACTCTACCTCAAACAGGCCAGCACAAAGTGCCATTATTACCTCTTGCAAAAGGAGCTGTATGTGCCAGCTGCCCACAGTGAATCCTTCATCTCTATGTGTGATTCTGCAGCAAAACTCAGTCCAGAGTCCCTTGAACTGGTGAAGATATTCAGACTCCACTTTGAGTTCTTCGCATGCTACTGGCAAACTCTTCTTTCCCACATATCCTGTTGGGTGTCCTCCTTGAGGATGCACAATGTATTCTTGTCAAGGTTTCACAGATTTCATTGTTTATTACAGGCTAAAAATGGATTAAACTTGCTTCATGAGCATTGTATTGATATTCTGGTGCTTTCCCAGTCTCTTGTGAAATATATTTCCTCTTTCTCCTCTGCAAACAATATCACAGCAAGCAGTGATCTTACTCAGACTGTGCTTTGTGCAGGTTGCAGAGATATCCTACGCACCGACCAGATTCATCTGCTGTTGGTATCCCTGAACACCTGGATACGTGTCTCAGTTTTCCCCAGGCAGGATGGGTGACACAAAGGGCTCTGTGGCCAGACAACTACCAGGCTGTTCTAATGGATGGTGGCAGGAAGGCTGTGAATGGGCTCAAGGGTCAGGCCAAGAGGCAAGGAGCAAGCAAGCCTGTTTCCACCACCCCCAAATGCAGAATTAAAGGTTTAAGTCGAGTCTTCAGCAGTGGCTGGGGAAAGGCTGGAATCCCCAGCCAAGACAAAATGCTGGCAGGTCCCAACAGAGTGGGAAGAAGTAGTTGGGAAATGTTTGGGTTTTTTTCATATCTAGTTCCCCTATATTAAACTGAATCATCATCCTCAGTGCAGTTCTTGGATACCTTAAAATTCTGAACTCATTAATCTTTCCAAATAGGTACTACCCCACCTTTGCATTGTTCCTAAACTAACATATCCCAGATTTATCATTTTAGATAAATCCCTTTCCAGCTTCAAACTAACAAAGGCAGAAATGCCTTAACTTCAGAATCAAACTCCACCTGTCCTGGGCACCACCCTTCAGGACACTTGTTCTGAGCACCATGAGCTTCTGGAGTTGCAGAGTGAGATTTTCAATTTCCTGAGATCCAGCTTTCTAATTAGCTTTTCTAGTATTTTTTCCTGCTGGTCTGCTTCTTAGCAGATGTCTTGTGAGAAAGAAATAAAAGTGATTTGTCTTTCATTGAAGTTTAAAATAAGGCAGCGACCACTCTGAGGTCAAATCTCAGAAAATGTAGTGGGCAGAAAGAACAGTGGGAATTGGTTGTTGCCCAGCTCTGAAGACTGTTTCCTGACTGTCATTGATATGACAGTTCCTGGCCAAGACTGGATGATACAAATTAATTAACTGATCCATTGGATTCATGGGGAATTAGAACAGCCCAGACATTTGGTTTCAGGTATTCATCTAAACATTCTCTGCAGTTAACAGAAAGTGGTAATTTTAACTCTACCAGGGTAATCTTCCTGTTATCTTAGACACTGTCTTTGACATGTCTTGAATAGCCTTCTGAAATTCTCTTTCTCTGTGTTGACTCTAAAGGGAACCAAATCAGTGCTTAGATGAATTCCTAAATTTTAGAAGAAGGATGAAGCCAGAGGATTTGAATACTTTCCTTTAGAGCTTGCTGTGGTGCATGGAAGAGCAAGCAAATGAACCTGTATCTGCTGATTTTGCCATTTAGGCACAAATCCGTATTCTTTATTAGCAGTCTTTCATATTCACTATTGTTGCTATTGTGTGGGACCAAGCACAAGTCATCAGTATTCATCACCTGCAGTTTAGTTTCCTTCTGAACTTGGACTAAGACATTCAAAAGGGAACTACTTGTAACTCCCAGCCCATCATGAGCTGCACAGAAGGCTTCAAGCCTTAGTCTCCCTCTATCTGCAATCACTCAGCACTTCAGACCAATCAAAAAAAAATGTTGGCAGATGAAACCCATGTGCAGTCAAATGCAGGGACTAGAATGTTCAATGGATTTTTTTTCTTATTCCTCACTCCAACATATATATCTATGTTCTTGCAACTATTTCATATCTCACAGAGCCCCCATAAAATTCACTGCAAAGGAGATGGCAAAGCAAGAGGTGTGGATATCTCCTGATGTTTATGAAGCAAGCATGAGAGAGGGTTTAGCTTGATTAAAAAATTTGCAGGAGAGCCACTGTCATCCAAAGTCCAAGCTAATTCTGATGAGAGCTAGAGGGTCAGTGCTTTTGTTCTGATTTCCCCATCCAGCAGGGCTGTGCTGAGGTCCTACACTGGACGTTTTCAAGACATAATGGCACCAGCCCCAGCAGAAAACCAAGTCATGCCACGAACACACATCTCACTGCATGACTGTTCAATTTGTGCTGATACATTAAAACTGTCTGGGCCATTGTTTTCAGCCTCTGGAAGGGGTGGCTTTGTCTTTTATAAATAACGGCCAAGCCACCTGGCTCTCTGCCACACAACACAGGGGAGAAACTCTGTCTTCTGGAGCCTAAGGGTCCAAATCTCCAGGACAGGGAATCCAGCTTGTTCCAACAGATTCACACAACCTAAATGCATTTTTTTAAACAACAGAAGTCCAGGTCGGAATGGACCATCACCATTATCTTTGGACCAATATACCTGGCAAGTATTGAATATAGGGGGTGGAATAAAAAGTAACTTTTATTTTTTCACTACTGGGTATTATTTATTTGGGAGAAAATTTGAATCAATGAGGAATACCATTTTTAGAGTGTACTGTTACTCTGAGATAACTGCATTTTGCCTCAGGTATGCAGTGAGTCACCAGGTTGATGGCTGATGCATTCCAGCACCCTGAGAAGTGGAGGTCCTCACAGTAACCACATGCCTTGAGCAATATTATTTCTCACCTACAATAGGGATTTTTTATCTCGTTAAGACAAAGTAATGCCATCAATTGTCAGGAACTATGTTGAAAGGGCTTCACAAAAACTCTGCATAAACGCAGCCTCTTGGGCTATTCTGATTAGTGGTCAGAGCAGGAAAGGACAAATCAAAATATTCAAGAATCTATTTACAGAAACATGGTCAGGTAAACCAAGAAGGAGCTGTGATGTGTGTACCCTATCCAGGTGAGTAGGACCGAGATCTTTGTTGAAACACAGCTGTTTAGATGCAGCTTTTATGGCACTGTTTCCCAAGCAGCATGTTAAAGAGTGAGTATAAAAACTCCAGTTTGTTTATTTCATTTGGATGCTTTCCAAAGTAAAGACTGCTACGTACTCTGTGTGCACACCTCTCCTTGAGCAGTCCTGAACTGTTGCCTTTCCATGGAAGTGGGAATATTCCTAACAAGGAACTTTGCCTCCATTCTTCACTTCCTGCTGCCTAGACATGCCATGGTACCAGCAGGTTTCAGATTTCCATACCAATCACTTCATTCTCTGTGGGTTAAACATTATACAGAAATTCAGTCTGGGGAATCCTAGAGGTTCCTATTTCCTCTGTTTTCCCCTCTGGGTATCCATTTGCCCGTGGCAGCTCTGAACAAGCCCAGATGTCCCCTCTAGAGCATTGTCATCCCCAGTGTCCCAGTGCTGTTACAGTAGATTCATACCCCGAGTTCAGTCTCTGGAGCTGACACTATTTTTTGGATGCCAGCAATGAATTCTGCACACTGACACTCAAGGCAACTGAAAGGGCTGTGGCTGTCAAGCTTTTTTTTTTGTCGTGTTCAATTCTTGTTTTCAAGCTCTCTTTATGCTTGTGACACCTTCTCCAAGAATAAACATTTATTTCCCTGTTAGTTATAGACCAATTCCCTCCCAGCCAGTAAGCATTTAACTCTTCCAATGTTTCCTGAGGAAAATCACCCAGCTCACCTCTGCAGGACCAACTTGGACGCCTGGGATCTATTTTTAGCTCTGCTGCTGCTGATAGCTACATATTCTCCAGGGAATCACTTTACTCCAACTCTCTTTGCATCTGTGTAATACAAGTGATAAAATATAGATCTAGTAATCTTGTCAGGATTATTTGTGTTTGTGTAACTTCCACCTGGAAGCCAGACTGAGCTAACTACATCTGCCCACCCAGTTTTTTGCCTAGACAACATAAAGGCATGAATGCGGCCCTCTATTGAGGTATTTATGGGCAATGTTACAACTGAGAGCACCATGGTTTGCAGTTATTCACACTAGCAGGATTAAACTACCGTGGGAATTTTAACATCCTCTACTAACGCATCTTTGGGCTCTGTAGATCATCCTGAGGGAAGTTCCAAGGTTTGCCTCACAGCCCTCAGTATGGCTGTACTAGTTTGAAAACAAACCAGTGGGAGATCACAAGTCAGAATTAAAATTTAATAGGAAAATTAAAATAAATGCAATAGTACAATAACACTGACAGAATCAAGATAAAACCTGACACCCTGTTAGTCAGAGTGGTGGTAGCAGTCAGAATGAAGTGGTCCTGTTGAAGCAGTGATCATGTAGAAAAAGAGTCTGGTCTTCACCTGAAGGTACCGTGGTGCAGCTCTTGTCTTCTGGGAGTCCCATAAGTAAAGGCTGCTTGTACTGTTCCAGACCTCGGATTATATTCAGGTGGGAATGACTGGCTCCTCCCCCCAGGCGGAGCATCGTACAATGGGATGATGTAGTTCTACGAGTCATGCGGTGGGTCCTTGATTGCCCATTAAACAGAGATAGCTCCCGGACGGAGTTATCAAGGATGAGTCATGATCGGAGATAACAAACATTGCCCCACCTGCTTTAACAACTTGTGAGGATGATAGTAGAATACATGCTTTTGGTTACATCTTACATTGTAACCTAGGACAATGGCAATAGGTGAAGTCAAAAGCAAGCTCTTGTTCATGAGAGGGATGTAGAAAGAACCTGTTTTACACAAAACCAGAGGCAGAACTTGGAAAAAACACAGTGCCAGACCTCAATTAAAGTCTTTAATCTCCAAATCATCCATCTCTACACATGTTGACAAAAACCACTCTATAGGGGCAAAGTAATTATTTTTATTCTCTTTCTGTCCTTGCTGCTTCACCAATACTCGATCAATATTGTCATTAAAGTTCTGAGAATAGGTTCTGTTGGTTAATCTGTGCCTTGAGTACAACACGGAGAGAAAGGAAAACAAAAACCCCTCAATCATGTCGCTCTTCCACAGCCATCACCGGTCCCTTTGATTGGGAAAAGGGGCACATCCATGGATGTTTCTTTCACAAATAACAAGGCACATGGTCCTGGGTTTTCAGTAGGCATTTGGAGCCCAGGAGAGCTCTCTCACCAGGGGCAATTTGCAGGTAGGTCAGGTTTTGAGGATGAACTGACTGAGGTATCCTATAAATAGCTGGCTTATTGTATATTTAGTGTGTGCCTTTAACAGACTTAGCCTGCCATTAAGTCTTCTGTGGAAGAAGGGAGCCATTGTGCCACTGCAACACCGACCTAATTAGCTTTACTGAGGATTTCTTTAACAGGTTTATTCTAACAAGTTTGTTCTTTAAATGCCTGATAACTGATTTGTTATAAGTCATTTTAATGAGTCTCTGTCTTCCTCTACTGGTTTTAATTTGTGCTGCTGCTGCTCAGTAAGGTTTTACATCTACACAGAAGGCTGATTGTGATGTGTTTAGGCTTTGATAAGCTTTAGTCTTATAGCAGATTCCTTTCAATGTGCTGAAGTAGGTGGAGGCATGTATATTCCTGTAAATAGGAATGTGTGGAAGAAGGAACTTTTTTTGTCTTGCATTTCAGTGCTGTGCCTTTCATCCAGAGAGGCCCCAGCAGTCTCATAAACTCCTGCACTCAAATCCTGCTTGCTGGAAGGAAAGTGATTGATTTCAAGTGGGTTTCTAATCACAGACAAAATTAGTAATTGGTGCATTCACCACAACGAAATGATAAGGGGTTAATTGTGTACAAGGTAACTCCAAACATGGTCTGAGCCTGCTTTTATCTCCACAGCACCCGAGGGTCCCTTGGGTGACAGGGTGAGGTGCTCCCTAGCCTTGTACAAGAGCACCATGTAGGACATGGGGCTGTTCTGACCCTGATGCTGAAGGTGAGATGGTTTCAAATCCTCTGACTGGGCAAAGTATCCTATTACAGCCTCTTCAAGGCTCTCAGAATGTGCAGAGATGCACACTTTTCTTTGTGCACCTCCAAACACCTCTGTTCTGGAGGCAATTAAACATAAATTTAGCTGCACTCTAATGAGACGTGGTTTCTATATTACTTCAGCAGGTAGGGAAACTCAAGCAAGACCTGTCAGAGCATTAATCAGAACTGCCCCACGGATTATTGGAATAGATTTTAGACTTCCTAGCCCAGTTTTGCCATCTCAGGCTTTGTGCTCTCCATGTAGAAAGAAATGTCAGGTTGTTCTAAAATAAAAGAAGAAAGCACCTATGTTTAGGCCAAAATATATTACTGTTCTTCAGACTCAAATAATAATTATTATTGATATTCATACTACACAGATAATGCTCAAATTTTAATCAAATTATGTATTAATATTACTATTATATATAACCATAATTATTAAATACAAAGGGGGTGTGATCCACATTGTTACACTACGCACCACTTGATCCAGACTGTGGATAGACAAACTCCTCTTTTCATCTTATTCAGTCAGATTCACCCAGGCAGTGCCTCAGCCAGAGAGAGCACCATGAAAGTGATGTCTGGTAGCAGAATTTTGTGTCATCTTTAGAACATTATTTTGCACAGCAAAGAGAAAAGGAGGTTCAGGGAAAAGCCAACACTTTTGCCTCTTACAATCATGGAATCTGCTGTAAGAGTGAAGTCATGTCTGTGGAAAGGGAGGAGGAACTGCAGGTAGATGTATGTGCTCACATAGACAGAAAGCCTCATTCTTCTAGATTTACTTCCTAACATATTTAGGATACGGTGGAAATATTCTTACCATTTTTATAGATGAGAACCTGACAGACTGAGGGCACTTATCTGTAAAGTAACATAGAAAAGATGTGTTGAGACAGCAAATGTAACTGTTGCTTCCAAAATACCATCCCTATTTCCTGACCCTTGGATTAACCTTTTTCTAATGGGAGCTTTCAGTCCATAGTACCTCGAACCCCCTGACTTCTTATCACCAGAAATAAGTGAAGAATTAACTATCATGGCTTTCTGTATAAAGGGAGTCTGGAGGAGGCCCTGGAGATAACTTCCTGTTCAATTTTTTTCACCTCAGCTCTGCCAATGGTTTTTTTTTGAGGGTCTGCTAGCAAAGGTTTTACAGTTTAAGAGAAAAGAAAGAATTGAAATTTATTTTCCACCACATTTTTACTAAATATTTTGTAATGTGGCAGGAAATATTTCCACCATGTGATGTTCCTTCTCTGCAGAACTTCTAAACACACAGACTAATATCTACAAGACAGATGTGGATGTATACTCCCTGATGGAATGGGATTTTATTTAAAAATATCAAATTTTTTACCCCAAGCTTTACATGGAAAAGGCTTTTGTTTCAACAACACTTCTCAATCACAGGATTCTACTTATGTTGAAAACAAAGAGAAAGAAACTTTCAGTCTGGCCCCCTCAGATGTGTAAGAGATCAGAGGCTAGGACTCCAACTTGGGTCCTTGTGTGACTCCCCTGGGGTCTTTGATGCAGAGTGTGACTGCAGTGTGATTCCGTCCCAGTCCTCTCCACAAACCCCCAGGCAGGGGCTGGCATCAAGGAATATCCATGTTTTGCTCCTGGAGGACATCCATATCTTCAGTCACAGCCCCTTCTCCTGCACACAACCTATTACAGAGGTAACTTGAACCAGGACAAGGAGAGGCTCTGAAGACAATTGTCCCACCCCATCCTCAGCAGCTCACACAGTGCTCTCCAGTTCTGTGACTCAGCTGTGATGATAAAAAGCCCTTTCAGCTTTAGCCAAAGCCTGACCGGAGTTATTAACAGTACAGGTTGTGCAGAGACTGCTGATGGAGGTTTTCTTTCAGCATTTCTGAGTGAGAGTGAAACCTCATCCCCAGGACTCCCCAGTTTTTCTTGCAGTCTATTGGTATAAATCTCTACCCTTAAAATAAAAAGGCCCTTCCCCCACCATGGCTCCCCAAAAGTCACCATTTATTCCCATCCCTGCACCTGCCGTTTTATATGAGCGCAGGACACTGCCTTGGAGTGTAAATGATGAGTGTCTGAGCTGACCTCCACAGGCTCAGATCTTATCTATCCCTGGCAGCAAGGCCATCTCCTCCCAATCAGCTTCTCTGTGCAGGGATAATAAAACAAGATATACCTTCCCTCCCCACCTGTTTAACACAGTTGTTTAATACAGTAATTCTGGGAGAATGTGCATGTTGGGAATGACTTACTGTTATTGCGTGCATTTAGGGCAGCCTGAAGATTCAAAAACAGAGATAAAAGTTCTATTATCCAAAGGGCCCCTTTGCCCACAGCAGTGTTTATGAAAATCATTTTTTTCCCTTGCAGATTGACTTTGTTTTATTAAACAGTAAAGCATTTTAAAAGAAGCATAGAGAGGAACTACATGTGCTTGCTGGAGCCACCTCAAATTAGATCAAGGATAATCTCTCCCATCTCTCTGCGGCCTTCTGAATAGATCCATGGTCCTGGAAATGAAGAGATCGGATTTAAACAATAGAGCTGTTTTCTTGCTTCCTTCATTTGGGGAAAAAAAAAAAAAAAAAAAGAAGGAGAAATAGTCCATTCATACTTCCTTACACCAGCAGAAAAAACATGTAAGTCTTACTTAGCAAAAAAGAGAACAGCACACTCCACTGCTCCAAAATCCTCTGTTATTGACTGTAAAAGTCTTGTACTCTTCAGTCATTATTGTTACTTTGTTACTTGTAAGAACAGACTCTTCATTTTAGAACATTCTAGATTCCAAAAGCTCTTCTTGCCTTTCAGACATGAAGCTCGTCAGACCCGGTATGTCTCTACTTATGTGTCTGAACATCCTCTGGTACAACATAGCCCTGATCTTTGCAAGAATTCTGAATTTCTCTTCTATTGCAGTTAATGTTAATTTTTTCCTGATGTTTCACTGGAGTAATTCCATTGGTCACTACATGAAACATGGAGAATGTTCCTAAGGCTTTAATGCATGTCCTTTCCATGTTCTGAAGGTTATTCAGAGCAGGAAAAAATACCAGTATCTCCCCACCTAGAGTACTGGGTCCTGTCAAACTCCCCAGATTTGGAGGGCTGAGGCATGCAGGAATGTTTACAGAAGTGTAGAAATAACATCCTCGCCATTATTCTTTTAATTAACGGTTGGTTAATGCTGATCCCAACTTTTGACTGCTGCATTTTCAGTGGTAGAGCAAAGGAGGTGAAAGGAAAATTCTGTGCATTTAGATTAGAAAGTAGTATAGAGAAAATAGTATAGACGGCTGGAAAATACTATATCCTGCTAAAAAGAGGATGGTGATATAGCAGGTCTGTCCAGACTTGAGAAGGGAAAGCTCCAGGAGAAAAATCAATTAATTCATACCATACATGTTGCTCAGTTCTGCTAAGTTAAAGCATTAAAAAATGAAAAAAAAAAAATTTGTCTCTAGATTCTGTGCAAGGTATTTTATGTAAAATACGAAATTAACTTAAACAGAAAAGGATATTTTGACTTCTATTTTCTGATCCTTTGGAGTGGTCACAAAAGATATTTTCTGTTTTTTCTCCTGCCATGAAAACTTGATTCCTAAAGTAGGTAGCTGGAAGATGAACCATCCAAATTATAATATGGCACCTGGATATGGGTCTTTTTCTGAAAGCAATTGATATTATCCGATTTATAATAACTCACTTAAAATTATATCAGTGCATATCATAGATGAAATCCTTCTTTCCATATTTTGTCAGGATGACTTGTGATAAACCTTGCATTTTTCATCCCTTTTCAAGTAATACAAATTCTTCGATTTTTCCTTGCTGATGTTCCGTCGCCCTCTCTGACTTTGTCAGGCTCCAGCAAACACTGTTTTCTTGGGGATAGGAATTACCAATATCCAGTGATCTTTTATCACTTCAAAATGTTGCCAGACACTTCTTTTGTGATGTGCAAAGCTTTTAGACAGAGCCAAACCCCAGTGAGTGTCTTCATCTCGTGAATATGGTCACAATTTTATGTTATTTCAGTAGTGAATGAGCAAAAAAACACTACAAAAGGCCAGGGTGACCTGTAAACAAGGCAGCTGATAGCAAAGGTTATGCATTAACCCCTGTCCCAGGGTTCCTGTAGAGCCCCCTCCCACAGAACCAGAGGTAGGAGAACAATCCAGCCCAACTGGCTCCTCCACCCCCTGTATTTTCCAAGCCTTGATTAGATTCTGCAATCACAGATCAATTGATAATTTCATAAAACCAAGTGAGTGGCTGTCAGCACTGCAATCAGCTCAGGATGATGTGTATGCATTGACCTTCAATCCCCTACCCAGGAGTGTGTGTCAGAGATAAAATGCCTGTTTGGAATGCCTCTCCCTCCCACTCTCCCCAGGCTGTTGCTCTTTATGGACTGAGTAAGCTTTTGTTTAATTGGTTACGGCAACAGGAGAAATAAATAATATCAATACTGAGCCTGCCTCCAGTGGCTCCCAGGTAGCTGCAGAGAGAAGGCTTTGCCTGACAGGTGGCCCTCAGGAAAAGTTTGCAAGACTGCTCTAAGGAAAAAAAAAAACACATACAGATTTTTAGCTCCACAACAGAGGAGGTTGTTTTTCCTGTGCCTTAGTAATGAGAGTGAAATAAGAATCACGGGAAATAATTTTTCCATACCTTTTCAACCCATGCTCTGGAGCTGGCTGTCCTCCCTTCTCCAGTGCCTCAGTGTGCACTGTGGCATGGCATAGATACAAAGCTACCTCCCTTTTCTGTCCTTCCTCTTTTTCCCACCCATCCCACTGGACATCCATCCTTAAGAACTGAGTAACCATATTAGCCAAGACATGGGAAGCAAGGCAAGAAGTAAACTGCCACAGCCACTCAGAAAAACCATCCTGAAGCCTTTTGAAAGCACCAGTGTGTTTCTTACCTGCTTATTATGTTCACCATTTCGTCCCAAACAAATGCAGCGATTCCTCTTCACTCATGTTCCATGTGAGCATCCCCAATCCTTTTTCCTGCAAGCACTCAGTTATTCTCAGAGCTTGGTGAAGAATTTATAAGCCATATATAAACTCTTTTTCCTGCTGCCAGAGTATTCCATGAATAGATTTTAATTTTCTGAAGCATCTTTGCTGTGCAAATCCATCAGGATCACAATCCAGACTCCCATCCTAACAGATGCTCGGGAATGTTCACGAGCTGATCAATACCAGGCAGAATTGGTCACTTAAACCATAAGGTCCTGTTGAACCTGTTTCCATATTAGATGATGGCTCACAAACACTTGCAATTAGGGGCTCATAAAAAGTTTATACAGGTTTTCATGCAACATTGCATTAGGCAGAACAGGACCATTCAGCCTTACACAGCCTGGGAGGGAACACAATGTGAGCTGGCTCCTTAGAAATTCCAACTGAAGTTCCCAGGATTCTTGTGTTGAACAAGTGTTGCCTTGTTATGAATAAAAATATAAACCCTTTTGACTTTGGGATAAACACGGCATGAAGTGTGAAATCAACCCATGTTGCACATCATTTGGAATGACCAGTCGCATGCAGAGTCTAAATAATTAGCAAAATAATTAATAACGTGCCAAATAAATAGCACACGTAATTAGGTATGGACAAAAATGAGAGCATAAGTACGTGTGCTCCTGGAGTTTGGGTCATAGTGAACAAGTTCAGAATGCCAACGAAGTTTTCAGCCATCATTGCATAACCTGGCTGAGTGACTTTGGGAAAACTGTAGGAATAATGCAATGTGGATCTTGAAATTATTCAGATAAAAATACATGTCTCTCACTTCTACCCTCCCCTTTTGATTAAGACTGAGGCAACCTCCCTTAACTTCTTTTTATGGCATCTCCATCCCCAAGAACTTCTGTGGAAGAGACAGGAGTTATTTTTCTTTAAACCTAACTCCAGTAATTGGTGGTGGGCAGCCAGAACCACATGGACAGATGTTCCCCATAGTTTTCATTATAATATTCCCCCTCACACCTCCAGAATCACATTGTAGGCCTGACTTTCCCTCGCTGAGTTGTTTTTCTCTGGATGCATCATCATTCAGGCTACTTCCAGTGACACTTTATGCCTTACGGCTCCTGTGGGACAAGACAGACAGAGTTTCTGCAGGAAGGAACACACTCCCAGAAGAAAACTTTTCAAACCTAGAATCACAGAACGGCTTGGGTTGGAAGGGACCTTAAAGTTCACCTCATTCCACCCCCTGCCACAGGCAGGGACACCTTCCACTATCCCAGGTGACTCCAAGCCCCATCCCACCTGGCCTGGAACACTTGTAGGGATAGAAGTGTTCAATTTTTGACTTCCTTACACTTCTGAGAGAGCTGCACAAGAAAGCACTGATTCACCAAAGCCAGTGGAAGCTGCTCATCTCCATGGCCAAGACCAGCAGCATTAGTTAGGCAGCCTAATGCCATAAGAATCCAGAGGTCTTCTCCAAAAATCAGTGCACGGCCACCTGGTAGAAGGGCATTTGGTATAGATGCCTCGCCTCAAACATCACACTGGACAAACGGGAGCCTTGTGCAATCCCTTGTAGCATCCCAAGGAGCCATCCATCACTGAAGGCACGCAGCACACAGGCGGGCCAAGTGGCACAATAAGCAAATTCCATCTCCCTGGAGAGGAGCATTCCCTGCAGTTTCCAGCATACACCCAGGGCTCCATCTGTGGTTGTGCTGAGCCAGGCCTCCCTTGGGCGGGTGTGGGGAGGGAGCCTTGGCTGCATTTTGCTCCCCTGGGGCTGATGTGATATATGAGGCACAGGTGACACTTGGGTCAAGTGAGCACCTGTTCTGCCACGGCCTCGGGGGAGTCTTACTAACATGAGAAGAATTTATTTTAACAGCGAGAAACTGGGGGAGATTAGCACAGTACATTCTCTCCCTGGGAGAAGTAAACTGCTGGAATTCTCTTCTTCCCTTTGGGATGCTACAAAGAAGAGAGGAAGGGCTTTATGATTGAAAGCTGGTGTCTGTGTTAGCTTGAAATTTGGATTGCAGTAGTCAAGATATATCCTTGCTCTGCAAACAATGACAACCCCATCTCTGCAGCATGGAAGCTGGAAGACTGAGCCCATTTATATTTTGTCCAGAGGATTTGGGATTTTTGTTAAGACAAGGGATGACTTCCATACAAATACCATTTGGAAAGCAGGGACTAGAACCATAGTCATGCACGTACACATTCAATATCTCATCTAAGTACCTTTGCCTGCTGCAAGGTTAAAATAAAGGATTATTATTCTTGTCAGGTAATTGAAAAGGGGAAGCCCCTTTCCCTATTTCATCTGAGCCTACAAAGTCAGGATGCATACACCATTCCCTATCCTGTCAGTCAAAAAAAATAAACCCCATTTCATGGTGAGGGCTAGGAAAGGGTCCTACAGATCATTAGTCTGGGTTCTGAGGGAAGCTGTAGCCTGTGTTTGTCACCAGCTGATGGTGTTTTTATAGTTCATGTAAAAATTAATTGCTTGTCTTAGTTCAGTTTCCCATGACTGCGTAGGAATTGCACAGAGCCAGCCTGGGGTCAGCATCCTTACAAAAAGAGGCACGTCTAGGCTTCAATCCTGGATATAGGAGAAGTGTGTTGGACATCAGTCCCAGGAGGAGGGTAAATGAAGTATTTGGTCACATCACACTGCAGAGAATTTCTGATCTCTTTGTAGAAACAGTGGAAAAGAGAAGCAAGAGGTAAAAGAAAAATTTAAAAAAACCCTTTTACCCCACTTGTCTTTAAAATGTTGGTTTTGGGTATTGTTTGAAAATTACCCTGTTTTGACATTTCCTTTAATGTTGTTGTCTTATGCAAAATAATTTCAGTGGTAAAAAAGCAAGTGCAATACTTTCCCTGACCCTAAATGGAAGTAATTTTGTTGTTCTGGTTGCATTTTTTTTTTACTGTTCAATTTGCTACGAAAGCTGTTATTCACCAACCCTGATGGAATCGCTTCTCTTCCCTCACTCCCAGTGCTGGTACTACTGGCATCAATTCAGCAGATGAACAGAGGATTTCAGTCTTCTAAAGATGCCAATCCCACACCTTTCAGAAATGCCAACTGTACTTTCTATGATAGCAGGGAATTACTGTGCTGGTGCAGGCAGAGCCTGGAGCCCAAGGACAGAGCCAGCAGCAGAATCCAGGCTGGGGAGCCTGGGCTGCTCCATGGAAATCAGTCATGGACAGCTTGTTTTCCACAAGGGCCAGCTGAACACACCCCAGTCTCCCCTGATCCCTAGATATAAGCAAAGATCACAAAAACAGCTCTTCCTCCTCCACAAGAGGACTCAGGATTTGGGCAAAGGACTTTTCTAAAGAGGAGAGGGGCTCATCCAGAGATTAATGGGAGCTTGTAGCAGCACATCCCTCCTCTCGTGCTCATGGACAGGGAAGGTAAGATGTTTCTCCCAGTGTGGCCTCTGCCAGCTGAGCATCTGCCTGCCTGGCCAAGTGTGTCTTGTTCAAAGGAGCAGCACCCTCACCTCACCTGTGGCTGCTGTTCTTCAGCAGTGACCCTCTCTTGGAAAAGGCTGGCTCCCACTATGGAATATAAATCACCTCCAGGAAGAGCCACTGTGGCGAGAGGAAAGATGACTTTCTGTCCCTGGGATTCCCTCAGCACTAGTCCTCCTGTGATCCTGACAGAACAAAAATCCCTACATCCCCCCCGCAAAGACTTTCTCAAGGCCATATAACCCCCACACTCCCATTCACACACACACACCCCCCCCCCCCCATCCCATTGCTGCAGGGCAGGGCTGGGCGTGGTAATTAAAAGGTAGCAAAGCTTCTCGTCTGCATGAATAGGGGACAAGTCAATACAGTTCAATCTGCAGCTAAATTGACTGCAATCAATTCCTCTCTCTGCCCGTCCAAGGCTGCAGATGTAAAGTGCTCACAATCTGATCAATGGTGACCTTGAGAGCAATGAAGAGACAAAGCCACACTGCAAACAGGGGGAGTGATGGAGAGGAGCCTTCAGAGCAGGCAGGAATGAAATGGAAAGCTGAGCTTAACCTTCCAGAGCCAGGCAAAGGTGCAGCCTGGACAGCCGGGGAGAGCCTGTGCCACACGTGGGTTTGTGCCCTCCGTCATCAGCCCCCCAGGAGGAGCAGCAATTGCTTATCCCCCTGGTCAGCTGCATCATGATGAGGAGGGGGATTAACCAAGGAGTAGGATGGTTCTTGCTCAAAAGATTTTTGGAGTGATACTGACAAGAAATCACTATTCCCTATCAACCTCCTTCATCCTGCAGGGAGGTCAGGATAAGGAAATCAGAGAATCATAGAATGGACTGGGTTGGAAGGGACACCTCCCACTAGCACAGGCTGTTAGTGAAAAGTTTCTCCCTGCCCATGGCAGGGGGGTTGGAGCTGGATGATCTTTAAAGTCCTCAAAAACAGATGGTACAAAGTATCCAATGCACCCCAGCATCTCCACTTGGCCTTAGGACATCTGTCCACCACTGGTAACTCCTGCAAAGTTGTCTGAAGACACAAATCAAGACTGTCTTAGCACTTTCCCCTTCTGACCAGCTTCAACCCAATCACCAGTAATGAATTAATAATCAATCAATCATTCCCTGATTTCATTTTCACCCTGCAAGATGGAAAAAAAAAAAGAAATGGGATCTTAAAATAATGCTCTGCAATGGGCTGTGTCTGTCTCTAGCAAATGCAATTTAACTGCCTTAATAAAATGCTAATTGGTAGAAAATATATATAAAAAACCCTCCTGAATACTCCTCTAATTGAATTTCCTTTTTCTAGCTCTACAAAGCAAAATACTCAATGCAGAAAGAACAGTAAACAGACTTAGAGGCTGTCCTTTCTGAAACGGGATAAAATCACAAAGAGCTGCACAAGGGTTCATTCTGAATGGCACCATTGTTGTCCCTAATTGTGTGTGTGGTGCCTGCATGTGGCAGAGCTAAAGAAAAAATGATGTTTATAAAGAGCTGCTCCTTTGCCTGATGGACTGGAGGCGCTGATCCGACAATTAAAGCATCATCTCAGTAAGAGCCATAAATAAACAGCAGCATTAGAACAGCTTGGCAATAAAGATGGTATGAAAAGGAGAACAAAATGAGAGGCAGCACCAAATGGGAAGGGGTGAAGTGGAAGTCACATTGATCCGCTCTGTCTCACTGACGAGGAGGAAACAATGAGATGAAGGAGCATTGGGGACTACCAGTGCTCCCCAAAGCTGCTACTAAGGAAGAGTAGCACAGGCTTCTAGCTAGGGGTGATAAGTGTGACTTATAGTCAGAAAGAGTGAAAAAGAGAATAAAGTGGACACAATCAGGGCTGTTTAGAAAATTCCCATGGAAGCTTGTACAGGAAAGCACTGGTTTATCAAAATCCCATCTTCTTGCAGGCCAGGGTCAGCTCTGACCCTTCTTCTACAATTCACAAGTTTTGAATTGCCAGAAGTGTGACACTGTCAAAGTGCCAAGTTCCCAATTTCAAGTCATAATGACTTTTCATATAGAAATTGTAAATCACTGCACTGTAAGAGTTTAAGGGGGAAAAAAACCTAACCCAAATCACTCAATTGCAAACACAAAATGCCAACTAACCTGACAAAGGTATCGGCCACTCCCCACAAATTACTATCCTCACATTTCTGCAGTTAAAAGTTTTTGTCCTCTTTTGAGAGGAAACTGGTGCTGACGCTCTGAAAACTCCCTCCCCTGACCTGAGAGAGCCACGTCCTCTCTAGAATGGACATCCTTGACTTTGCCACTAGCAAAGCATCACCTGACTCTTCAATGCAGCCTCAGGTTTCTCAAGCAGGACACCAGCAGTGTTGGCAGCCCCAGCCCAGCGGTCCACACAAGCAGTAGTTTCCTGTGCTCTACCAGTATTACTATCTTTAAACCCTCCTAGAGGCTTTAAATGCCTCTGCAAATAGCCCATCCAGCTGAGTATAATTACCATAATTGAAACCCCACCTCATCCTTCTGACTGGAAAGGTTCACGTATTTGCCTTAATGATCTCCTTAGCAGCAGGCTTAGAATGTCCTTTAGCTCCTTTGCCAGGGAGCTGGGACCTGAATGCTTAAGGTGGGGGAAGTCACAGAGGTGCCTCTGCTCATGGGGTAAGTTTTGGGGCTGAGGTTTCCAGGGAATGGGTCGCTGACAAGAGGTCTCCGTTCTCCTCTAAGCACCGATAATTTCTGTCTGCTTCTTTTCTTGATGAGATGGGAACCTTCCAAACCTTCAGAGTCAGGACTTAGTTGTGTCCTGATGCCATGCCAAGGAAAGGGGATCGTATGGTTATCTATGCCTGGCTGAGGACAGATTGGCAGACAGCAAGGGCCATAAGGCAGCAGGAAATGCCTTTCTATGTGGTCTAGAGCAGCCAGGGATGTTTTTTCACCTCTGATCTATAAACGGCAATTCAGTTTTGTCTCTGCTTCCCAAGGAGCCCTTATGGTTCACAGAAAGCAGAGAACAACCACTTTTGACATGCATCCTACTTACCTTCTGTCCTCTTCCCAGGGGGGAATTAACCTCTCTCTTTCTCTTGGGGTTTAGGATTCTTCCTTTTGTTTCTTTCTCTCAGGGACTTTTCTCCATTTTTTGTTGCTAAGAGACAATAACGACCTGGTATTTAGGGGAGACAAAAGAAGTTGCCAAGCTCAGGGGAGGGATGGCACTTGGCTGCACTCCTCTTATCTGAGGGTTCCCCTCGGAGGGGCAGAGATACTGCGAGAACTGGACTGGGATAAAAAGGGGCTGGGGCAGCTGCTAGCTCCTCCTTGCTCTCGGCATTCGGAGGGGAAGAAGTCGCTGTGGGAAGAATTCACCACCACTGCGCAGTTCTGTCTTCTGTGGCCTACCATGAGTGGAGCTCCGCTCGTGGGAACGGCCGTTGCACTGGGACCTTATTAACACCCTACCTCACCAAACAGGGGACCCTTCACCATCTGCTTGGGTGCCTCAGGGGAAACCCCGGGATCCCCACACCCCCTCCCCCTCTAAGGGAGCCTCTCTGGGCCGTGTTCAGGAGCCGGGCAGCCACGGCCCAGTCCCCACCGTTTCTCTGCTACTGCTCCGAGGTTTCTTTGCTGCACTGTTAACTCGCACCCCCTGCCCTGCCAGGATGCCCCGCAGTCCCAGGACGCCCCACAGTTCTAGATACAGCTGCCGAGTTTCTGATGTATCTCATCTACCACTCTGGGACTTTGCTCATCCCTGCCTTCCCAGCTTGCTACTCCGAGGTTCCTGCTGCAGCCCCTTTTGCTATCCAGAGGGGGCACCGGGATCGGCTCCCCCTGTGAGTTCATAAAGGAAGCCTTTTCTCCATCCCTTCCCGCCAGCTGCGCCCGCCATTACCGTGTGGAGAGAGACGGCCGGACCCGCGCCACAGCGCCCCCTGCAGGCGCGGGGAACAGTCGCAGCCGCCCTGCCCGGCCGGGAGCCCGCAGCGCCCCTGCCGGCCGTGAGCGGAACTGCACCCAAGGGGAAAGTGCCTGCGGCCGAGAGAGGCCGGCACTGGGTTCTGCTTCTGTTTGTTGTTGCTGCCACTGTTGTTGTTGTTTGTTTGCCTTGTTAGATATATATACTAGTAAAGAACTGTTATTGCTTTTCTCATATCTTTGCCTGAAAGCCCTGTAATTTCAAAATTACAATAATTCAGAGGGAAAGGGGTCATATTCTCCATTCCAAGGGAGGCTCCTGCCTTCCTTAGCAGACACCTGTCTTTCAAACCAAGACACTTCCTCCAAGTATTCTCTCCAGCCTCATGAAGTCCAGAAACAGGTCTGATAATACTTGTTCTATGTTAGCTAATGGGACCCATGGGCAGGAGATTGTTCTAAAAAGGCCATTCCTGCTCATCACTCCCTAATCATTGTTTTGCTGTTGGAGAAAATTTAATTGTCAAGCAGGAAGTGTACCTCAGTTTTTGGCTATTAGAATGAGGCAGCAGCTAAGTCTGGCTTGAGTGGATCTGGGAGATGAAATCCGTGCTGCCTTCCTCTTCACTGGATGTGCAGACACCAGCACTGTTTCTATTTCCTTGCTGCCATGAAAATTGCCTTACTGAATTTTTAAATAAACTCTGCTGATTGGAATATCTAAAGAGCCTTTGCACAGACCCTGACGGAACTCCTTTTTTTAAATTAAAAAACTTGGCCTCAGGCAAAATGGAAATGTCTTTACATTTGCAATCAGTGCTCATGTAACATATCTGAAATGCAGTTTATAAGCTGGTGATTTGATGGGATTTGTTTCTGGAGGCAGTAATGGATGGATTTGTGGAACCTGGGAGCCCAGGATGCCATGACACAAATTGCTAGCAATGACCATACCAAGGCATGAGGGGAAGAATAGGAAAGAATAAGAAAAGAACAATCCACTTCTAATTGCTGAATTGCACAGGGGAGTCACATTGTTCTCTCCTGCCAACCTCCTCCTCATCTTTGTGTTTAACCCACTGAGATGTCCAGTTTGCTCCCAAGTGGAAAACATCTATGAGCCCCAAAAACATCCATCTCTGATAGAGATGGGAAATTAATAATAAACACCTGCTAAATGCTGAATGGGAACTGTCACAGAGAGCCTGTTGAGAAGAAAAAGGCTTGAACTTTGTCCTGAGGGTGCCTTCCCCAGTCACTGATCTGGATCATTTCATTAGCTGAGGTCAAAGGGAAATCCTTCTGGAGGAAGGCCTGGGGAAAGGGGAAAAGCAGTGAGCAAAATACCTTCCTCTCTTAAGGATACAACTGCAGTGGCCTTAGCTAGGGATTAAATAGATGAGTATAAATTTAAATTAAGGGTTGTGGAGGGTTATAGGGCTCACAGAGGTGGCCACTTGTTCCCAAAAGTGCCTCGTGAGATGGGCACCGCGGGTACAGTCTAAGCTGTTGCAACCCCTCGTTCTGCCCTGCGCAGCTGGAAGCGCTGGTGGTGTTCAACCCCACACCTTATGCCGGATAGCTCAGTATTACCAGAGACAAGGAGTCAAAGGAGGGCCCAACGCCGCCCAGGAATTCCATGGCGCTGGTTTATTTCATCCGAAGGCATGGGCAGGTGAAGAGGGAGAGGCCACGTGGCCGGGCCACTTTTACAGAATGATCTGAGGGCACAGGGGCTGTACAGAGGCAGGGCCAGGGAATGGAGCCAATGAGCAGAGGGAAGGGGCAGGGAGAGGACCAGGGCAGGAAGCAGCCACACAGGCTGCTGGCAGAGGTGGTTTTACGTTCACAGGGTCTGGGGGTGAGGTTACATTTCAACTGCGAGGGCTCGTGGGAGAGGCTTTTCCTTTAGAGGTCAGAAGATACATTGTCAAATGCCTGGGTTTTTCCACCAGCCGGTCTCAGCCCTTTTCCCTGGCTCACCGGCTGGTCCAGTGACCCCAACAGATGAGCAAGTCCCTAATTATGCCTGGGTTAGATGGTCAAGAACATCAGAGGAAGGAGTGAATAAGGGAAGACAGGATTGTTTATTGAACAGGAGAGGGGCAGAGCTGTGTGTAGGAGAAGTGGATAATTGGGGTGATTTGCCCAGTCCTCATCCAGAACATGCAAATACAAATGGTGCAGAGATTCATCACTCATTGCTCCTGTCAGGCTTACACAAGCAGGAAAGCCACAGATCATTGTGCAGAGCTGGGCTGGAATCAGCTGCTGCAGGGATATCTGCTCTGGGATGGAGCCCCTTGGCTGCAGGTTTTCTTCCCCTGCACCTCCACACCAGGCTCATTTGTCTCCTTATCCTGGGATATCTCACCTGGAGCAAGCACGAAGGGAACATTCACCAAACATATGGACCACAGAGGGCCCAAGTCCTGCAGCACTTGGGGATCACACTATTCTTACCAACAATGTGCTGTCCTCGCAGCCTGTAATTCACACCCTGAGATGTCCTACAGCCCATTACCTCCTTGTGGCTAATCCAGGGGCACTGATCCCTCCCAGCCCACATGAGTTGAGTGCCAACCTTCTTTCCACATGCCACCACGTTATGATGACTTTACACATCACTTTATGGCACATAGCCGCATCCAGCAGGATTTGCCTAGGAGCCATGCAGAGGGAGTGCACCCCACCTGAAACCAGTAAGAGTGTGTGGGGTTTGGCTGAGATGGAGTTCATCTTCCCCATAGCAGCCCTCACAGTACTGGGCTGTGTATTGGTAACTGGGAAGGTGCTGGTAACACACTGGCGTGTTGGTTCTGCTGAGCACCAAGGCAGTCTCTCCAACATTTCCCCCTCAGCAGCAGGCTGGGGATGGGCAAGATTATGGGAGGGATCACAGCCAGGACAGCTGACCCGAACTGACCAAATGGATATTCCATATTATATGCCTGCTCAGCAATAAAAGCTTAGAGATAGGGGAAGAAGGGGAGCATTTGCTATGATATTTGTCTTCCAGAGCATCCTCTACACATACTTAACCCCTACTTCCTGCTGATGGAAAGCAAAGAATAAATCTTTTCTTTTTCTTTGCTGCTGCTAGGGGAATTTGCTTTTGTTTAATTAAATTGCCTTTACCTTGACATTACTTTTTTCCATCTTATTTTCCCCCTACTGATAAGAGGAGTGGTAGAGACACTTGGTGGGCACCTGTTGTCCAGACAAGGTCAGCTTCCCTCAGAGAAGCAGAAGAAAACCAAGCAGGTTAATGTGCCTTTTGGAGGTGGAAGAGCCTACATGTCTGTCTCCAAAGGTTTGCAGCCTCAAGGCAAAATCATTTCTTCACAGCTGAGTTTTGCCTAAGGCTGATTCTTCATTGCTGAGCTGAAGCAGAAGGAAGAACAGGCTCATGGGCAGATTGTGCAATGCTGAGGAGGTCGAAAGGATAGAAGTGCTGGAATATCAGGGTTGAGCTGTGGGGCAGGGACAGGAATGTGCTGTAGGGTTGAGAAGCTGCTCCCTGCTCTGGGAAAGGGGGCAGATCGGTGCAGAGCCAGGCTCCACATATTGGGACAGGCCTTGTTTTTCTCTGCCTCTCACCCAAAATGGTAGATTATGCTTATCCATCATTATTATGTCATTCTGCATGGGGATGGCCCTAAGGCTCTGCAGAGGTCAGCAGGCTGATCCATAAAAAGGCACCCAAAGATGAGCTCACTTCTTTCACATGGAAAAGGAGTGGGTGAAATCTTTAAATCTCTGGAGTCAGAAACAGTTTGAAGTTTTGGCAGCTTGAAACCCCAGTTTTCAGTATCCATCATTCTTGTAAATGCAATTGACTCCAACTCTCACTGCCAAGTGCTATTTCAGGGCTGTTCATTCTTCCCTAGGACAGGTCCTTAGGAAATATCTTGTTTCTTTGTTGAATCCAGAAACAGTTTGTGTCTGAAGAGCAACCCAGTGGCAAAATCCCTTGTGGCTCATTTAAAGATACCATAAGTGGACAAATCCCTTTATTATTACAGAAATTACCTTAAACTATCAATGTCACTCAAAACTGGACAAGATGACCCCGTGGTTGCAGGACCATCCTGAAGTTCAACCCCATGAGATGCTGAGCATGAGACTCATCTCTGACTTCCATGAGAAGTGAGGGCACCCAGCACCAGCCTGGATAGGACTTTTTCTGGGGGGAGGAAGAGAGCAAAGGTAAATAGGTGTAAGAGAGAGAGGGACAGAGGGAATGAAAGGGAGAACAACTATCGGAGAGCTTCATCATATCCCTGTCCGGAAGATATTTCTCCATTGACTCTATTTAAAGTCAGCCTCAGGCTTGTGGGCTTGGAGAGCTTTTAGCAGATGAAAGAACTCACTCATCAGGCAGAGGTTTTTTGATTTTTTTTTCTCTCCCCAGCTCTCCTGGGTCTGTTTTAAAGCCATTTCAGCAACTGTTGAAAACTGTCAGATGCCTTTGACAGATCAGTACTTTACTGTGGAATCTGCACGGCCTGTTAGCCAATCAAAATGCAAATTTGGGATACATTTAAAACACGAGCCCCCAGTTTGTCTTCTAAAAGCTGTTGGAAAGTCATGAAAGCAATTTAGCTGTTCCTGGGACTGCACCTTCTCCTCAGTCTCCATTCTGGCAGAGCTGCTGTGTTTTGCCAGGAGGGAATGTGTGTGCGTGTTGGCGTGTTGGAGGGTGTGTGTGTGTGTGTGAATGCTACAGGCGTCGTTCCCAGGCTGGGAGCATAAATCTTCCCCTCTGACTGAGTGAGATTTATGGCTCAGCCACAGGGCTCTCAGCACCTCCCAGCACAGCGCTGCTCCTTCAGATCAAGACAAGCTCAGGGAGGAGGTTTGGGAAGAGGGATGGATGCCCAGGCTCTCCTGCCCTACTTCCCTTTCCTTCCTTTTTCCAGATGACAGTGGGGTGACAGTTCGAGGCTGGTGCCAGCAGCTCACCCTGGACAATAATGAGAGACATTTAATGGAGGCTGAGTCAACAGGAACATGCTTCCCTTTCAACAAACACTGTTATTCCCCCTCCTTGCTCTTCCCACTAGGAGCTTTCTGCTGAGGGAAATATGTGGATCAGCATCACAACAGAGGAGCATCTTTGATTGACCTCCTGATTAGGTACAATTGGCATCGTGGTGACACAAGCTCTTTCTGTCCCTCAATCCTAACCCTGATCCCTGTTCCCAGTCAGAGCATTATCCATTCATTCCAGTCTGAGAACCCAGTCTGAGCCAGCTTAACTAGTTTTCTTTATTTTTCTACCAGAAAGTTATTATTTCCCGCTCTTTTTGAACTTTCTGAAAGTAAAGGTCTACTTTGTCTGAAAATATCCCTTTCTCCCATAATAATCGTCCAGTTCTGATTTAAAGCCACCTTGCAAAGGTGGTGTGAGGGCCTCTGTTTTTAACAAGAGCTAGAACTGCTATACACAAGACAAAAAGCCTGTCCAGCTCATTCTTTAGCTGGAAATGTCATTGTTTTATGCAGACTCATGCATAAAAATTAACCCATACACTTTTTAAACGGGTCTGAGGGAAAAGGGCCAGTTTTCTGTTATCTACCTGTGGAGTTATCTGTTTATATCAGTTGTACTAAGACCACTGACATCCCATTATGAAGCATTTCTTGCCCCCAGAGGCCCAGACCTGGGAATTTGCAGATTCTGCCACAAAGGACATTCTCTGGCATTACTCAAAGCTAGAAACAATCTTCCAGTGAACTGAGTTCACGCCAAAGAAAATTCTTTCACACTTATCAGAATTGCTTAATAAAATGGGTAAACCTTTACTGCAAGACTATTTGGAGTGATTTTTAAATGTTCCTCCCCTGAAAATGGTTGGGCTTATGTTCCCCTCATTCCTTTAAGGTCTGGATTCTCCCTTTGCCTGCAGTCTGCCTCTTGTCTGGCTCACTGAAGCAGCCAGATGGTGTAATTTGCAGGTACCTCCACAGCACTTACTTGTCTGACATGCCTGAACTGATGGAAACATGCACAGAAGCCTTTGAAACCTAATTGAAGTGGTATGGATAAAGCCCTGGAATGTGATAAATCTGGGAGACAGGGCAGGTACATTCACTCCTGGAGACTGTACAGCACAAAGCTCCAGGGGAAGGAGTTTGTGCCTGCATGGGTGGGCAGGGGATGAGATTGAGGCTCTGTGGGTGCTGTGGATCTTTACAAGACCACTTGGCAGTAAATAATTATGGCCTGGTTGATCATGTAGTGTGTCTCCCTGCATGTATATGTAGGTGTGTGTACTAGTCAGTACATGATTCTATAATTCTGTGATTCTATACATTACTCCCCCCATTCTTGTGTCTCCATGCTCTGTGTGTCTGGTTGATGTTCATATATTTCATTAAATCACAGAATCACGGAATGGTTTGGGTTGGGAGGGACCTTAAAGACCATCCATTCCCACCCCCTGCCATGGGCAGGGACACCTTCCACTATCCCAGACTGCTCCAAGCCCCATCCAACCTGGCCTTGGACACTTCCAGGGATCCAGGGGCAGCCTCAGCTTCTCTGGGCACCCTGTGCCAGGGCCTCACTACCCTCACAGGGAACAATTTTTTTTTAATATTTTCTCTCTTCTTGGGCTTCTATTGCTTCTTTTTTTAGGAGTGTGTTGTCAGATGCCAGACAGCTCTGATAAAGGGGTCAGTGAGCTGGATCAGCATTGAGGAGATTGGGACCCGTGGGTGATGAGACTCCTGGGAAGACCTGCAGCAGAATCTGGGAGTGGAACTTGCTGGGGACACTTATGAAGAGCAGGGTGTAGAGAACTGGTCTAAAATGCCTCCTAACCCGATGGCAGTTGGCTCTCAATATCTGCACCAGTACATTCCAGGGGAAGACATCTGCTGCCACTGAATAAAACCTCCCCTGGAGATAAGCCCATGAGCAACAATATCTTTGCAGTCAGGGATTTGAGAAAATAAACAAACACCTGCCAGGAACAGAATTGAATCAAGCACTGATTTAAATATGACAAGGGAAAAAAAAGCATTTTATTGATTGACTAAAAGAAAAGATCAAAACACAAAGCCTTCTTGTGCTTCAGCTGTAGGCAGGAGGAGATGAGGAAGGGGACAAGAGGTGGGGAAAGAGAAGTGGCTGGCTCATGCACTGAGCCCTGTTGTTGTACAGGCAACACCCTGTCAGCACTTTGCAAGAAGGAGCTCCATCTTTCTTTTTTACATGGCCTGACAGCTTTTCAGAAGAGATTTATACAGGGACAGATTGGAATATCTGTCATAGCAAACCACCATGATCAAGAGAAATGTGGCACTGTGAGCTGGGACCTCACACTTCTTAGGGCACAGGAGATGCTGTCCAGGGGAGGGGACAACCGTGGGTGCTGCTCCACACCCCAGAGTGGAGGGTCCCTGGGCTACATGTGTGCCAGGAATGTGCTCTGGGATTTATCTGGCTCTGTACAGGTATGTGGAGCTCCCAGGTCTGTGTACTTTCAGGCTGGAGAGCCTCCCCTTGTGATCAAAGCACAGAACTTGTCACCTCTAGGGTTCAATTAATCTCTTTCTAAGGCGGGCATCTAAAACAAGTCAGATGAATTGCGCTGTGGAATTGCTTGTTTCTCTTTCCCAATTCCAATGGGAGTTTAGGCAGCTGGCTGGGCTGAGAAGAACTCTGCTTGAGCTGCTGAAAGTAAGAAGAGACGAATCACAGAACCACAGAATCATGCAATGGCTTGGGTCGTAAGGGACCTTAGTGATCATCTCATTCCAACCCCCCTGCCAGGGGCAGGGACACCTTCCACTGGGCCAGGTTGCTCAAATCCCATCCTTAGTGTGCAGACAGACCATCCCACTGTGTCTGCCCTCCTCCCCATAAGCCCATTCCTGGCTTCATCCAGAGAATCCTTTGTCCATGGCAGGTAGGGCAGGAGTGCCCCAGTAGCAGCAGGGCACCCATCTCTTGGGAAGGAGGTACTGGAAAGGTCTGCAAGGGGCAGGGACACAGCCATGTATCAAGAGTTTTAGACAGGCTCAGAGCAGCCAAACTTAGAAATTTTTTTTGCCAAAAGGTTAAAGAGGAAAAGCCAGGGAAGAAATCTCCATTTGCACTGGGAAGTGACTCTGCTTGGCTCGGCCCGAGTTGCTCTGCTATGACAAAGCCACAGGAGCATTTCACAAGGACAAAGGTTACCGGCTGCTGAACAGCAGAGTATTAACACGGAAACGACAGCAATCCATGTCAGAGTACGAGGCCCATGTAAATCTTTCCTAGGCTATTAGCACAGTGTGGAAGCCAGCCTCAGATGTGGGACATGGATTTGCAGGCCCTGGGCGAGTGGTTCGCAGCTCACAGTGCTGTGCTGCCGGTCCCACTGGAGCACATCCACTGTAACTGGGAGAAAAAAAGAGAAAAGAAAAAGCAGTTTGTGTTTCACAGCCCTGCTCTCTCAGTGCAGCTCCTCCAGACCCCAGCTGCGGTGTAAATTGAGATTCCGCATGGATGCTGCTGCCTGCTTTCACTGCTCATTGGGTGCAATTTACTTGTCTCATCCGATTTATGCCATGCACTCAGGTCTGGAGCATAAATATCCCAGCTCATATAACTATGAGAGCTTCTTCTGTCTTGCCTCTCTCACACTGGCTCAGATTCATCATATTCAGAGGAAATTATTTTAATTTCAGTGATCTTCATCTTTTCACCCAAAGCCCCACTGATTTCTCCGCTGAGATCTCCAAACCACACAAGCGGAGTTTTCCACTGGATTTCATTTTATCTTCTGATTTGAAAGGTTTAAGTGCGAATTAAGTGATACCTTGGCTTTGAGCACAGCCCCCCTTCCTAGGGATGCGTTTCACCCTAAATGAACAGTGCGTGTGTGCATTAGGAATGCACTCCCCAAGCATGAATAAATGTTCTCAGGGAGATCCTTAACAACATACAATCTTCCAAGCAACAGGTTGCTTTACTAGGATTAACAACTTGGAGGGGAAGGATTAATGTAATTGCTATTCCTAACCAGAGCTGTGGAAAATAATCACTATGAAGTTAAAGAAAACATTTGAAAACAGTTAGGGATTTTGGGTGGTATTCTAATTTTTTTCATCTTTTAAATGTATTTATTTTGCAAATCTCACAGGAAGTTCCCTGATGTCAAACAGGATGTGCAAGCATTCATCTTCTCATCCCTCTTTTTCAGAAACGTTCTTAAGCTCAAATCAAACAACAGGATAATTTTAGGGAGCAACACCCTAGCTGGCCTTTCCCCAGCTCTGTTTCATGTTTCATTTCATAAGAACAAAAGAAGTTTCATCAGAGGAAAGGAAAAGTCCACCTAATCCAGAATTAGAAGTTCAATGGCCAAAAAATTGCCACTAGGAAAAGCTGTGCAAACAGAGTGAGCATGTGGCACTATTTCTCTCTGTCTTTCTCATCCTCTGCTGCTCAGCAGTTCAGGGACTGCTGGAGTCAGAGGTGTTATCTTCCAGTTTAATGCCCTTGATGGATTTTTTTTCTTCCATGAAGTATCTAACAGCTTCACAAAATGCATGGTTAAGCTGTAAAACTCTACTTTTTTTGTGAATGCCAGAAGTTTACATGAGTTCAAAAAGTAAAGTGTGGAACCACATTACATTTCTACCTTTTGGATGTGCTATCAAGCAAACACACCTTGACAGGAAAATCTGTTCCCAGGAGACATCATGATTTTGATACGTTCTTCTTTTTTTACTTTTTTTCTTCCCTTTTTAAAATCCATTTCTGGAATAAACATGTTCCACAGCACATCTTGCAAGGAAAGTGTTTTCCTGCAATCAGCAGCCCTGCTTGCAGCACTCCTCCAGCCCATCTGCAAGAGTACTGTACGTGATCAGATCAGATGCACTACAAAGTGTTTGTTCTGCTGCCCAGGAGTGGAACATCAGGAGCCACTGGACTGTGACCAGTCAAATAATTCTGAACAAATACATGGAAATAAACATAATCATCCTTATCACATTAATCACAGTCTCACAGGAAACCTTCACCTGGATTTTAGTGAATTCAGAGCCCGTTTCTTCATTATCTCTGATTCCCCGGTGATCCTGGGAAGCTGGAGCAGAATTCACCCTCATGTGAGAGTCAGTACAAAAGTCAAAGCATCCCCTGAATGCTACTGGCATGAATCTGCAGCCTGTGCTCTTTGCATTTATCCTCTGCAAAGTGAGGTGGCGGTGAGGTCCTCTAGGATCTGAGGAGCCAGACACCTACTAGGCCAAATAAAATCCCCAAATCTCTGTTTCTTAAGCCTTTTCCACCCTATAGGTGTTTTTCTTCTCTGTCAGGCTGCCAAGACCCTCTGCAAGCTCCACACAGGCACTGAAGAAAAACACCTTCACTTGTGCAGGGACGTTTTTAACTCTCACCAAACCTTCCCACTCCAGAAAAGTTGTTTTGACATTGCTTTTCCCAGTACAGAAACAGCCCTGGGAAGTCAAACTCGCTGCCTTCAAGAGGAAGAGTGAGCACCCACTTATGCAGCGAGTACCATGGGCTCTCTAAAGCCTTCTCCGTGTCAGGCTGAGTCTCTCTCTTTCCTTCCTCATTTTTGTGCATGTTTTCCAGGAATCTGAACTGCTTTTGAGGCTGAATCTGTTCCACATCTCTCCGGGTCAGATTCCCATCCAGCTCCCTGGCTGTTTGGAGCTGACAGTGGGCACTGTCCCTCCAGCCATGCTGCTGTCCTTCCCTTCAAGACCCACCACATATTTCAGGTATCTTCAGACCCCATAAACAGCCCTTCTGCAAAAGGAGCTGGAACCATTTCAGCCTGGGCTATGCTGAGAGGAGACAGAGATGCCCCCTCAGGCAGAGTGAAAATGGCCCAATGAGCGCTGTGATGACAGCACAGTAAAATTCCCTGGGCTCTAAATATTTTATCATCATAAAATAAACATAGATCTTCTCATCATGAAATATACATTAAAAAATGTTTAACCATGTTAATTATTAAACCAATATTGATTCATATTGGATGAAGCATTAACGGGTGGAGTTTGGAGGAGGAAAATTGGCAAATGTATTTAATGTCGAAAGAGCATTTGCCACGTATCAATATTCATCAGGTCTAACCACTAATAATCATAACAGTGACAGGCCAGATTTATGGCTCATCTGCGTGAAGGCAAGTCTATGCAGAGGAACAAACTGAAATATTAAGATGGAAGGCACAAAACTTCAGTTGGTTTTATTTTTACCTCCATCTCATTGTGATTTTATGGATAAACTGAGGATTTGTGTAAAAGAGTCTGAGCAAACAGAGGGAAGACTCTTGTGAGTTTATTTCAGAGCAGGTTATCAGAAGGATTTAATCATCTGCTCTGATAAGACCTGGGGTAAGGCTGCCTCCTGTGCAGGTGCCACAAGAGTGCACAAGGAGTTAATGGTTGGTCCTGTGGCCTCTCTTTGGACAGTTATTCAAAGAATCTTAATGTGGTGGTGCACCAGCCTGAACTTGCTGACCATCTCTGGCCTGCCCCTGTCCATCAAGCACTGGCCATCAAGTGGCTGGACGAATCAGAATCTGAAGGGGCGTCGATAGGGGAGGAGACTGGCTGAGCGCACCACCCCCGGTTCTGGAAGGTTCTTGGAGGTTCAGTTACAGATTGGTTGCTGTTTGTGCCTGTCACCCCGAAGTTGTACCCCGTTCGCCTTTTAACCTTGTTCACGCCCTTATGACCTGTCCCCATTGGTTGCTTTCCCTTTCTCCACCCTGTTTTTGCCCCCCTTAAAACCCCGTGCCTGTCAGCCTGGAGGGGAGAGAGCTCCCCAGTTTCCCTCGTCCTTTGTCGTGCTTCAATAAGTCCCGGTTACCCTCCAGCTGGCTCTCTCCTTCCTTCGTCTCCCTTCGCCTTGGGTCTCCGATACCCACACCGTGGGTGCTCTCGGACTAAGCCTCCCACGCTTTGGGAGCAGCCAGCCCGCAGATACACTCGGGCAGCTACCAGGTCTGCAGTCCAGGGTGTGGACCTCGGCCGCTCTCCTGAGCCCCCATCGGGCTATCGAGGTCCGGCAGAGCGAGCGCGACTGGTCATCTTAAATGGATTTTCTGAAAGTCAGAAAGTGGGAAATGCATCGTGTGCCACCTTTAGCATTTGTAGGGTTGAAGGTGAAGCTTGAGTTGGGGAGTTTTATGGGTCAGGTCAGTTATTTTGATTTGAGGTTGTGAATATTCTGCCCACAGGAGAATGCCTTGCTTGCTGTGTCTGCAGGAATTCTTTTGCAGATTTTTTCCCACTGGAAGCTCTACCTTTGATAATACACTTAGATCACAGGACAGATAGAAAAGAAGGGGCTGGGAACTGAATAATATGAGAAACCTGCCAAAGGTCCTTAATCTGGTTTAATTTTAAATGTCCATTCCAACCACTCCAGGAGCAGGAATCCTGATGTGAATGCAGTCTGTCCAAGGACATTCTAGGTACTGTTGTCTGGATCTGTTTTTCATTTCCTTCCCCACCTAGAATTTTTTCTCCTGATTTATTTCAATGTGAACAGGTACACCCAGACCTGTATCTACAACACTGTGTGACTATGTTAATTTAACAGCATTTTTGCAAGATGCTGGAACCTGAAAGAACTTCAGAATTGCAGGGGGTTCCTTGTATTTAAAAATTTTCTTGAGAAGAGAGTCTCTTTTCTTGGTCTTGAAACAGAAAAAGAACAATGAGGTTCAGTGACTCTGTTCAAGGACTTCAGTTTAAGTTCGTTCAGTCTACAAATCGAAAAAGAAAATTGTTTTCTTAACAACCTCCTCTGCAAATGCAGTGTGGTACCAGAGAGTTAACAGGCGCTCTGTCTTGCATGCCAAGTCAATTTAATACTTTTTATTATTGTGTCTCTTTGCAGGATTGGTACAAGTTACAAGAGCAAACACATAGAAACCTTCTCTCCTGAGGTGAGGCAGGGTCATAGAACTACTGATGGAAAGAGTCATGCCAAGAAAAGTTAAATAAATTGGTTTTCCCCTTGCTGAAACTTGGTGTTAATGTCAGGACTGGTGCCTGAGTGAGCTGCTGGTGCATCCTGCAGATACAGAAGTCTGTAAGGTGCGGCACAGAAGACAAGGATGGGAGAAAAAAGATCAGATGAACCATTCCACTGACCAAAACCAAGCCTGGGAACAGGGATCCTTAGGTGTTTCATGTCCTCTCCTTTACCCACCAGCCTTCAGAACAGATTTGGAATTTCTTTTTTCTCACCCCAGAATGCATGCCAGTACAACGGCAAATGTCAACCTTTTTCTTCAAGACAAGATACTCAAACACCAAAACCTTTAACATCTGGCAGCTGTAGTTTTCTGTTGAACAACAGCTTCACTGTCAGTGTTTATCTGCTGGAGAAATGCTTCTGAGCCTATGCATGGAGATGATACACTAAACTGTCCATTTAATTTCCACTTACTGGGAGACTCGGCATACATTACAGAATATTTGACTATTAAAAGCATGTTTATGGACCCTAATATTGCTATCAGTGGTATGCGACTAATACAGAGTAAAGTGCATTTTGTCATGATCAGTTGATTTCAGAGTAATCGGTCACTGGCAAGTGTTAATCTGGGGGTTCTCTTCCTAATGCAGGTCCAAAAGATATGTCTGGAGGGATTCCTGCTCTGGTTGTGTCTTGCATAACATCCTGGCACAACATCCTTGCATGAAACTCATCCTGAGTGGAGTGAAAGCCAAATTAACCTTTAAAAGGTGCACTATTGTCCTAATTTCCTCTCAAAACCATGCTCTTTGAATGTACAAAGTAGTGAGAATACCTTTATCCATCTACTCCATCATACAGTCCTATCTAAAAACTTTTGTACTGATTGACCACTTGTAATCAAATGTGATAGAGATTAACAGCCTCGAAAATATTAAGTTCTCACAAGTTTCATGAAGAAGCTGATTCTGTTGGAGCTCTTAAGTAATTGCACACCCAGGGATTCAAACACAGGATACCTATGCATGGAAAGCAAGCTTCATTTCCATGGAGCACAGAAGTAGCTGGCATCTTGATGGGATGTTCTCCCACTGGAAAACATCCATTTCTTAAAATCAAAATGTGCTACAGTAACAAACACTGATTTAAGTAAAATTTCAATTGAAGGTGGCCATTTAGTTTATGATAATAGGATGTTTGATTTCTTTCAGTCTTATAGAATTTTCTTCCACTTAATCTCTATTATAATTCTCATACACAAAAAAAACCCCCAAACAACAAAAAGAAAACAAACGTGTGTGTTGTGGGAAGACTGTTGGAGGTTCATAAAATGCTATTTTCTTCAGATTTTCACATCATAACTCATGGGGAAATGTTGGAGTTTTGGGGGAGAGAAGTTCAAAACCTGGAAAACGTGCTGAAAGACAAATTCCAAATTTCAACCACAGCATTAGCAATTCCTCCAGAGTGAAAAGCCCAGCTAATCAGCAGCTGTATCCAGAGAAACTTCCAGTCAAAAAGCTCTCCTGTACCCAACTCTACTGACCAGAACAACAAGCAACTAAATCTTCATCAATTACTGGCCTCCTGTACCCACAGGACACCCCCAGCAATGTTCCTCCAAGGGCAGCAGCCAGAACCCCTGGCCCTCAGGCAGAAAGCAGAGCAGGTGCTGTGGCTCTCCTTGCCTTTGTCTTTGGTTCCCCAATGCTCATGTTCCCCCCAGGCTCTGTGCCTTTGCTACCAACAGCAGCAATCTCCCTTTAGGTGATGTGACAAGACCTCTCTTGCTTTGCAATGCTCCTCCTCTAACACCTCCTGGATGTCACTGCAGTTACTTGAGAGTTTCCCCTCTCTCAGATCAGCACCTTAACTCATCCAGGAAAACCAAACTCACTGTCTCCATGACCTGCACATCAGCAAAGATGCTCTGGGGTCAGGGGAATCATTCAGAGAGAGAGTTCAGTCCTACGGAAGCCCAAGCCAACCACTTTGGATTATTGTTTAGGGAGTCTGATGAAACCAGTTGATATTGTACGACAAATTAAGGGCTGGACTTGTTCATATTGGGTTTTTCCAGAGGATTGAGATCCCTAGGACTCAGCTTCCACTGGCTGTCCTGTTTGGTGGTGACAAATCCTTTTATGTGATCTCAAAGCACAGCACAGAGTAGTACAGGCTGTGCTGGAGCCTGGGCAGCAGTGAGTGTGCTGTGTGCCTGATCCCAGCTGCAATCACTGCAAAAATGAGCCCTAACAGGCATCATTCTCATGCCAGGCTCGCTCTTGAGCTGGGAAATAATAACTTGGGACTCACTTTGCAAATGCAGCTGCCTCCTGGGCCTAACAGCCACACATTGTGTGGGGCACAATTAGGAGGTCATAGAAATACTGTCACTGATAGCTTTCTGGCTGCCTCTGGAAAATGTTCTCAACACATGGCTAATAAGTAGGTTTCTTTGATACCACTTTGATAGTTAGGGACAGCAGGAGGAAAACAAGCAGAAGACCAAGCTCCATGCTATTATCCTTTTTAACTTTGCTTAGCAAATGATTCTGAAGTGCACAACACAATCACTTCCCCTTTTAAGCATAGGTTTTTCCACTCCTCTTCCTCTACTAGGGTCTAATTTTAAGGGAGCACTTTGGGATTTTAATAACTGAATTATACACTTTGCCCACAGGTCTTTAATCTCTTGATGTTTATCCCATCAGCTGCATCTCTGGTGAGCCTTTTTCCTGGGATGTTTGTCTATTAAATTAACAGTATTTCAGAAGAAGATAAGCCATTTGCAAGCATTAAATCACAAGGCAGCAGCATCCACTTAGTTCTCTGGCTGTTGCATCACTCAGTATATTATACACTGTTCTATATACTCAGTATATCACCAAGTTCTTCATCTTCCCTGCCACCCCCTCCCTCTGCCCCCACGCTGTCTGCAAAATGCACAAACCTCTCCAACGCAGGCGTAATCCAAAGAGGAGACAGATGAGATCTGTGTGAGCAGCAAACTGGGAAGGTTTGGAGGATTTGGATGACACTGCTGGATTTTGGCTGGGTTGCCTGTGGAGAAGAGGGTAGAGCAGAGCCCTCCACATCTGAGCACCTCAGAGTGTGCCAAAAGCAGTGACTAACCCTGCCCAGCAAAGAGCAGAGTCCCAGGGAACACAGCAAACGGGCTGCCCACCCACTGCTGGAGTGAAACCACCCCAGGATGGAGGCGGCCCATGCTGAACAGTGCATGGAGAAGTTCCACGGTGCTGCATGACCAGAAGGAGATGGATATATCACACAGTGAAGGAGGAGAGTTAGTTGGAAGGTGGCCAAGAAAATGGAAGTCATAATTCTGTTTATGCATGAAGCAGAAATGAGAGTGTGAGTCTTGAATGGCTTTGTCTGTCTTAATTCTTGGCCTTAATCGAAGGGGTCTTTCCTCAAGAAAGAGACCTTCAACAGATGTTTGGAGATATTTTCAGAGCTTGGTGCACTGTAACAGAATCATCACCACTGAGAAATGTTCATTTTTGCTCCTTGGATTGTGCCCATCCAGCAAATGGATTGGGTTCAGTTTCATTTAACAGCTGATAAGTGCCAGGTCCCTGCAGAAAGCAGGCATGGTGCATCTGCAAGCAGATGGGAAACATCTCCATGTAAGCATTTATGAGACACCTAACATAGTTTTCCTCTCACAAAAAGAAGCAAACAGATGAAAATCTAAATGTGAAGGGCAATGCGAACCAAAAATTCGGGGGAAAAAGTCAGAACATGTTGTACAAAGCAATCTGTTGCAATGACTTCTCTTTTATCTCCCCATTGTCTTCTTGCTTCCTATCCTTTTTGCTATCACCTTTTACAATATAACCATGCAGGCATCCTATTTTTGATATCAAAACTCTCTTTGAACCAAATCAGACTAGAAACAGCAAATTCCAGCCATAGTCCACAACATAAACACCCTGGGAATTTTGTCTTCCTGCCCTCCTTGAATTAGCAAATTTAAAAAAAAATCAGAATGAAAAATTACTGGTTTTTTTACAGGTGCATGCCTTTTTTTCTGCATCCAGGTGCTGCATCTTGGCTAGTCACTCTCTTGATTTGACAGATTTTAAATCTCAAAGGCTTCAGCAAGGCACTTGGTCCACCTTTTCCCCTGGAGAGGGGAGGATATTTTGGTTCCTCTGGTTATCTACATGTTAAGGGAGGTGCCTGAGGTCATGATAATCCCTTCCAGCTCTCTGACAACTGGGCTGTGACACCCAAGACACAGTGGATAACACAGACTGAGGTGCTGCCCTACCTGGAAAACAGGGTAAGAGAAGTGCTAAGAGTAGAATCATAGAATTATTTAGGTTGGAAAATAACTCAGAGATCATTTAATCCAATTAACAGACAGAGCAGACAGATCCTTTTACCTGGCTAGGGAGGAAGTATGAAATGCAGAATATATTTACATTTTTGATCCAATCTGGAACAAAGCTGACACCTTTCAGCATTGCCCAGAGTTGTCTTGGATGAGACAATCATTTTTGGATTCCTTCTCTGGGCTCTGGAGATTCAGCCTTGTTCTCTTCACCCCTGGTCTATTCCGCAACCACATGCTTTCTAAATCAGCCTCTGTCACTTTGTTTGCTTGTTTGTTTGTCTCTTTTCCTCTCCTGCTTTTTGAAATTTATCTTTGGATCACATAAATCTTCCTTATGGAAATATTTGTGCACTTGGCACATTTCCAAGGAATGTTTAGACTTTAATAAAGCAATTTTTGTGGGTTTTTTTCTATTTTTCTTTCCAGGGGGAGAAGTTTGTCATTATTTTTATTTTAATGGCTTTCCTCCATGAATCTTGGCAGCTTCGGAGTCCCCTCCAGTAGGATGTAACTGGAAGTAGCTGCTCCCTCTGATAGCCTTGCTTTCAGAGAGTGGCCTCCAGTTCAGTAGCTGCAAATAACTGTGGGTAATTTTGCCTGTGCCTAATTGCAAAAAGGCTGTTTCCTCCAATTTTTAAGTCTTTAATTTTCAGGCAAAACCAGAGATGAATGCTCATTGTCCTCCTCTAGAACCCCTTTATAATAAGTGTTAAGAAAATATTCTCTGCCACAGCTGACAATTTCCCCTTAGAAGACTGGAGGAGATCCAGATGCTGCTGGAAATATCAGGTGATGTGGTCAGCAGAAGACTCTTGGTTTGGCTGATTGATAAAGCTCTGCCTCTGCCCAAGAGTAAATGTAGAGCTCATTGCTTATTCCCTCTTTCTCTTGGTAAATTTAGAAATCTTTCGAGCTGCGTTAGTTTTAGTTTTAGGAATTATAATGCCACAAAGAAACACAATTGGTGTTTCAAGTCAATCCAACTTGTCCAAAGGAGGCTCAGCCCTGATAGTGCAGCACCCAAAGGGTGTTCCCCAGTCTGGCCTTCAAACTCTCATGATTCCACAACCTTCCTGGGCTATCTTTTCCAGCACTTGACTCTCAGTAGTGTCAGAAGGGCAATCTAAATATCCTCTATAACACAGGTTTATCTTTGAGCCACTCCAAAATTAAACTGCCTTAAGTTTAGAAGAGCACAGAGGAACCTCAGATCCTCGATCTTCTGGCTGCACCAACTGTCAACCCACAGAAACCTTTGCAGGGATAGGAATAGCCTCGGTGCTGTTCCGAAATTCTTAGAAAAAGCTTTTCCCAGGAAACCAAGTGAATGTTTTTCCATGCTCCACCATCTGCGCTTGCTGGAGACCTGTTTGGCTCCTGGCATCCCACAAATACATCAATAGGAGACAAAACCATTAAGAAACCAGCAGAGATCACTTCAAAATGCAAACAAAGTAGAATAATGAGACACTTCAGGCCACATTCTGAACTGCTGTAAATCAGTAAAACTCACAGATTTCAACCCAAGTCTGTCAGTGTGCTCCAACTGAGGATTTGGTTCTTCATCATTAACTCCTCCAGCATTGCACAGCCAGCTTTGGAGGCTTTGACTGACTTCCTGCTTAGAGTTTACAGCTGTTCCAGCAAGGCCTTTGGTTTATCCCTTTAATTTGTCATTGGCCTGTGTAAACAAAAAGAACAAAAAAAAAGGGAAAAAAAGAAACCCAAACAGATGCACTCACTTTTCCTCCACTTCAGGCAGCCTTTAGGTAAGAAGCATTGCTAAAGTGGGGCTCTACCAGGACAGGTTTCCTGGTTAGGGTAAAGATGTTGGTTGAGGTCTAAAGCTGAAAGAATCTTGGTTCAGATTTATGAAAAAATAAAATAAGACTCTAACTTCTACCCAAGAGTCTTCTTTTTCATTAAAATAACATTTCATTCTTCATTTCAGTGTTTTCCAATCATTCTGATTCCTTCTGGAATCAGATGCAGATGTCCTGAAATATCAGCAACGAAGCTAATTTCTGAAGGATAAGGGAAGAAAAAATAATGAAAATTAGGAGGAAAATCTGCTCTGCTGATATTGTCCATCCATTTTGGAAAATTATTAGGGACTAGAAGTTCAAAAAAGCCTCAGGTACCCCACAGAAGGAGCTGAGTCCTCACCCGACCACAACCTTTGTACCAGCCTGATCCCAGCTGGCAAACTTCATGTTGTAGTTAAGCCTGGACCACATAGTGCCTGTTTTGCCCTTCAGACTGATTTTCAGCATTAGGGAGATGGATTAAGACTCACAGAGATGGTTGGATGGTTGGAAGAATTTTCAAAAATACATGTGGAAGTTAAATAAACAAGGAAATAAGTGGTCCAAATGTTTTTCAATTCTGCAAGCCCTCCTGTGAACCACTAATGACATTGTTTTCTTATTCTTTACCACATGAAATCTTTTGTAAAGCTGACTTGACCACACCAAGTTAAGTTAAGTTAACACAGCAGTTAAGAATTAAACCCCAGGACACCCAGATCAGAAAAAAAAAAAAAAAAGTCCTAAAATGCTTTTTACTGATTTTGTTTCTGGTAGTAGCACAGATACAATAAAAGGTTTTCACTGGGTGGAAGCCAACCAGGATCAATCTTCTGACTAGTAGCAGCAGCCTCAGAACTCTAACCCCCAAAGCTAATGAAAAGGCAGCTTCCCTGTGTTTTTTGAAATACCTTGTGCTCTGCCACAATCTCAGCTGGTGGCCTGTAAAGCCTGCACAGGAGTTGGTTCTGCCATTTCTGGTACTTATCCTGTTGTCTTCAATACAGAGCTTGTCAGGGCAATAAAATATATATATTTTCTGTCCTGTGGGTCAGCTTTATACACTTTTTTCCATAGGTAGCCTTGGAATGTAGACTTTTGAGGAGCAGGCAGATGACTACGTACATGGGGCAACTTTCACAGCACCTGGCCTGCTGGAGCCAGATGGGCTCCATCTATCTGCTAAGGGCAAAAGGATTCTAGCACATGAATTGGAGGAACTTATTGAGAGGGCTTTAAACTAGGTTTGGAGGGGGAAGGGGATGCAGCTAGGCTCTCCAGAAACAAGCCCAAGGGTGGTAAGCCAGGGTCAGGGGTGAAATCAGCAGCCCAGCTGAAGCGCATGTACACTAACACACGCAGCACGAGTAACAAACAAGAGGAGCTGGAAGCCATGGTACAGCAGCAAAGCTGTGCCGTAATCACCATCACGGAAACATGGTGGGACGACTCGCATAACTGGAGTGCTGCAATGGATGGCTACAAGCTCTTCAGAAAGAGGAGGAGAGGGAGAAGGGGTGGAGGGGTGGCTCTTTATTTTAGGCAGACTCTTGATGCCATGGAAATTGAAATTAATGATGATAAAGTTGAGTGCCTATGGGTAAGAATCAGGGGGAAGGCCAACAAGGCTGACATCCTGGTGGGACTCTGTTATAGACCACCCAACCAGGATAAAGAGGTGGATTAATTATTCTACAAGCAGCTGGAGGATGTTTCAAGATCACCAGCCCTTGTTCTCGTAGGTGACTTAATCTACCAGGTATCTGCTGGGAACTCAATGCACCAGAGAAGAGGCAGTCCAGGAGGTTCTTAGAGTGTGTGGAGGACAACTACTTGTCACAGCTGATGAGCAAGCTTGCCAGGGCAGGGACTACACTAGACCTGCTCTTTGCAAGCAGAGATGGACTGGTAGGAGATGTGGTTGTTGGAGGCAGTCTAGGGTACAGTGCTCATGAAATTATAGTTTTCAATATTTGGTGAAACAAGGAGGGGCATCAATACAGCTTCCACATTGGACTTCCAGTGTGGAGGGCCGTGAACCTTTGACTCAGGAGTCCTCTGCCCTCCTTTGGAGGAGAGAAGCCTGAGGGCAAAAGGACTAAGAGATAAGAGACTTCTCTCTAGGTTACGGTGACAAAGTGAACCACCCCCAGCATGCCTTGTTTCTGTACCTTGTATCCAGTTGGTAAATTGGGTTCTACCCCACCCCCTGCCTTTCCCATAAAAAGGGCCCTGGGTCTGCCCTAAACCAGGGAGCTGCTGTCCGTGGGCTCCCGAAAGGGACTGCTGGACAATAAAGCTCCTCTGTGGCACTGCCACACACGGCTCCTGTCTCTGTCCCTGAGTTTGCCCCGGGTGGTTTCACAAAAGAGCTGGAATCACAAGAGCTGGAATCACTTGTAGCTGAGAAATCTCGCTCCACTTGCTGAGATCACCGCTGTCCAGGGAGGGTGCCTTGGCCCCTAGAAGAGCTGTTCTTTGCTGGATACTCTTTCTAGGAAGGTCCTGGCTTTTGATGCCTAACCAGCATCAAACCTCTCTGCAACATTCCAGAGGGCAGACTTTGGCTTATTCAAGAGACTTATTCGGAGAGTTCCTTGGGAAGCAGACCTTAAGAACAAAGGAGTCCAAGAAGGATGGGTGTGCTTCAAAACAGAAATATTGAAGGCACAGGAACAGACTGTCCCGGTGTGCTGAAAGATGAGTCGACAAGGAAAACGAACAGCCTGGATGGGCAAGGAGGTTTTGAAGGAACTAAGGGAAAAAAAGAGGGTGTATTACCTTTGGAAGGAGGGTCAGGTATCTCAGGAAACGTTTAATGGGGTTGCTAGGGCATGTAGAAAAAAAAAAATAGAGAGGCAAAAGCCCAGTTAGAACTCTGTCATGGTTTAGCATAGCTGGGAGTTCTAGCTAAGGAAGGCTCCATCAGCTACGGAAGTGATTCTTTGCAAAGAGGTGCTTACAGCTTCCTCTAGACCCAGCAGAACCAATCAACTGGCTAGGCTGAATATTGGCAACTTTTTTAAGCCACTTAGAGCGCTTGACACACCTCTGTGATCCACATTTTAAGAATGAACAAACCCCAGGAAAGCCTCTCTTGCTTCTGGTGGTCAAACAGGTAACTGGTGGGGGGGCAGCTGGGCCAGGCCGGGCTCTGCTGGGCCAGCCTGGCCAGGTCAGCTGGGGCACGGCTGGGCTGACATTTCAGCTGCTTCTGCTCGCTGGCCCCCCCACCCAGAGGCCAGGCCGGCCCTCACCCCTAGTGCAGCCGAAATTCATCTGAGGCTGCTGCCCGGCAAGATCATGTGACCAACAGAGAGAAGCGAATTCCAACTGCAAGGCTTAGTGCTGTAAGATTCCTCCAGACCAGATGAAGCCTGCAGACATCAATCCTCTCTCAGGTCAGAGGAAAGGGAAAGGTGAAGGCACGTGAAGAAAACATAAAGATGCCAAAGTCAGTGAGGAAGGAAGAGCTGAAACCCCAAGAGAGGAAAATGAGGAGATGCTTAAATCCTAGAAGCTGAAATTCTGTTATAAAGCTATGGTGATGGACTATGATATATCAGAATACTCGTTGTAATTTTATTGAAGCATGAGGGGGTGGAGCGTTCAAACTGCAACCATGAGCAAAAGTACTTGTACTAGAACAAGCAAATACTGAAGTAGCTGTGATTTGCTGTGAGCAAAAGTACCTGTGCTGCAATAAGTAAATGCTGAAGTAGCTGTGATTTGATGAGAAACTTGAACAGAGATCCCATGAAAGAAAAAGATCTCTGTTCTTAGAAATGAAGATACTCCCAGAGATAGTGTTCTTACGCCTCTCAGGCACTTTGATAAGTGAAGAGAACTTTTGTTTCTGAAGAGCTCATCCTTAAAAATGGTACCCCATTAGCTAAAGAAACCCTCGAAGCAGCTGCGAGGAAAGCTGTAAGTCGGGGGAAGGGACTTTCACATGCAAGCAGAGAACCATCCCGGGCGGCTGCCTTGCTGTGATATTGAACCTACAAGAGATTGTTTCTTGTGGAGATGTCTCCATAGCATGAACAAGAGAGATTCCTCTCCCTAGGTGAACTGAAAAAAAGAGAGAAAATTATTATATAGGTGGTGAACTGACTAGAAAAATCTCAAGGGTTGTGGTTTTTTTTACATTGTCAGTAGAAGGGAGGAGAGGTGGGGGGAAGAGAGGTGTTCTGAAGGTTTAGTCTGACTTTTTTTTTCCCTCTTTTAAGTCTGTTAATAAACTTCTTTATATTCTCTAAGTTTTGTGCCTGCTTTGCATTTCCTCCTAATGCTTATCTCAAAGAGAGGACATCAGGGAAGTAATGCATAATTTGACCTAAAACCACTACACTTAATTGGTGTTTCTGCCCAGTTTATGAACTGAACCCGCTACAAACTCAAACTGGCAATTTCTGTGAAGGACAATAAAAAATATTTCTATAAGTACATTAATGGCAAAAGGAAGGGTGAAGACAACCTCCATTCTCTATTAGATGGAGGAGGGAATTTAGTAACTAAAGATGAGGAAAAAGCAGAGCTACTTAACACCTTCTTTGCCTCAGTTTTCAACAGAAGGACAGGTTGTCCTCAGGACAACTGTCCTGCTGGGCTGGTAGATGGTGTCAGGGAGCAGAATAGCCCCCCTGTTATCCAGGATGAAGCAGACAGAAATGTGCTGAGCCACTTAGATGCTCATAAATCTATGGGACCAGATGGGATTCATCCCAGGGTGATGAGGGAGCTGGCAGATGAGCTTACGTAGCCGCTCTCCATGATTTAGTCCTGGCTCACTGGGGAGGTCCCAGATGACTGGGAGCTGGCCAATGTGATGCCTATCCACAAGAAGGGCCAGAAGGAGGATCCAGGAAACTACAGGCCAGTCAGCCTGACCTTGGTACCTGGCAAGCTTATGGAACAGATCATCTTGAGTGCTGTCACATGGCACCTACAGGATGGCCAGGGTATCAGACCCAGCCAGCATGGGTTTAGGAAGGATAGGTTGTGCTTGACTAGCCTGATCTCCTTTTATGACCAGGTGACCCACCTAGTGGATGCAGAAAAGGCTGTAGATGTTGTCTATTTGGACTTCAGAAAAGCCTTTGACACTGTCTCCCACAGTAAACTCCCGGTAAAGCTGGCAGCCCACAGCTTGGACAGGAGCACTCTCTGCTGGGTTAAGAACTGGCTGGATGGCTGAGCCCAGAGAGTGGTGGTGAACATCATCTTCATTGATGACCTGTGTTGCAAAGCATAAGAATCCTGGCAGGAGTGCACCAGCCAGGTTCCGTGTAGTTGCTCTTATCAGGGCCTGAGGAATGTAAGAAGTGCTAAATTGGGAAAGAAGACGTTGGAAGAAAGAATAACAAGGCAGCAAGAAAGCAGATAAGGAGGGACTGTACCATCCTGGACTAGAACCAATCAGGACCCCTGAGGGGTGCATGCAGGGCACGTGGACAATGCGGAGGGTCCAATCGGGTCAGGCGTGATCGTGTGAATGACACTTAGAGAAATGCATAAGAATGGAGAAATGTAAACAATAAATAGATTCCTGCGTAATCATATTGATTTGTTGTCCAGGGGTCTCGTTTCCCCCGCATATTAGTGACCAATGACGTGATAAACATTCGTTTATGAAACAGACCGAATCCCTTTAGATAATGAAGGGGGTCTGATAAAGTGAAAAGGTGGGGAGGCCCTGGCTGGATCTCGCTGCGGCTGGTCCATGGCAAGGGGGGGTCGGAGACGACTCACTCGGAGTTTGGGGGCCAAAGAAAAGCTCCTGGGAGAAGAACTCCGGAAAAGATTTCGCTGCAGCGGTAACACCCGAGAGGTGAGGCCAGGGGGCTGGAGTATGGCAGAGGGACTGTTAAAGGGAAAGCAGGACGCCTCTCGGCATCCTCCAGTCTATTCTCTTCGTGAGAGATATTAAAGTATGACCCGGGAGGTCTTGTAAAGACTGCTGAGTTGGGGTCGAGAGAGAGGATTTTTGCCACCCACGAAAGTATTCATTCTGGAGTGGGAAAGGCTGGTAATCGCTCTCTGGGACACTGCGAGTGCTGCAGGAAAAGAAGCTAAGAGGCTCAGTTATGCTTTGGGAGGTGATAAGAACAGCATAAGGCAAACAGAGGCGGAAAAAACAGCTGGGCAGAAGCGGCAGCTTGTCCAGAGCCAAGCGGTCCCACAGCCACTTGTCCGGCGTACGCACGGGAATTCTTTGGGGAGGTGAACCCCGTAATATCGTCCTTACCCTCCGTGCACCCAGAGCCAGGGGGAGAGGCACCTCACACTGTGCCAAAACCAGAGAACCCCATTTTACAGCCTCTAACGCTGCCCGCGAAGTGTCCCGCAGTGTTCCCTGAAGGGTTAACAGCAGCGAGGAGGGAGGCAAATGTGTTCCACCGCCACCCCCCCTCACAGCCTGATCCACCGCGGCTTATCGGAGGAGGAATTCAAATGCAAATGACAGGTATGCACAGGCGGAGTCGCTTTGAAGAAAAAAAAAAAAGGGAGAAAAAAAAGGGCTAACAAAAGAAAGGAAAATACAACTTAATACTAAATCAAATACCGAATCTGTGTATTAAGGTACTAAGCAGCCAGACTATGTAGCATCGGGGATCGCAGAGCGCGTCTCCCCGAGGCAAAAAAGGCTGCAAAAGTCAGAGCAAAGGAGGAGGGGGGTGCGGGCTCATCTCAAACGGTTTTCCCAGTCCGCGGAGCAAACCGCTCGGGGCTTGAGCAGACAGAGCAACAAAAGGAGCTTTAGACAAAAACCCTTATCTGTGGTGCATGGTTCCCCCTGGGTTGCCTGCTTTTGAGCAGAATGCTGCAGAATCCAGCCTTAAGAGCTTCGCTCCGAAAGTTTGTAATACAGTTGCAAAGTTATGGACTATTCCGTACATCAAAATGGCAGCGCCCTGGTTACCATAGTAAACAATGTTACGTACTTCTGTCTCCGCCATCTTGTGACCAACGAGTTACTTGTCCTCTGGCTGCAGCGCCACCTGTGGCCGCTTCTGTTATTGCACCCTCAGATACACACAATAACAGCCACAGAGAACAAAGAGATGCAGCAACACCAAACCACAGAAAATACAACGTGGAACATGCGTCAACTATCCTGCAGATCTGGTAGATCTACAGCAGCTCTTGAAAGAAAATAATTAAAGCAGGCCAATTTTGAGGATCAGTTAAAAAGGGAACATTCAACTCTGACTTCAGTCTTGTTGTATTTAACTGATGTTAAGTTTAAGTTATGTTCATTTAATTCCTGTTATGTTCAGATTAATTCTTGTTTAGCTTCAGTGATGTTAACTTCAGATTGAAAGATACAGTTCTTTTATTATAAGGATAAGATTGAACCAATCGAAATAATTGTGATGAATTGGCAAGTAACTGTTCAAAAATATAAGATAATAAGTTGTAAAGGTATACGAAATGTGGCTTTTTAAAACCTCAAATTAATTGAAAATTCCATGGGTATAAGTGTTCTGCATTGGTCAATTGTGATGGTTATTCATGACAATCTTTGTTGTTTTATCTTTCATAGGTAGCAGAAAAGGATGAGAAACAATTCCAGACTATGCATATGATTTATTGTAAGGTGTTTAGTACTTTCTTTCTTGCTTTTGCTTTGCTTGATTGCCATATACACATAAGTGTGCAAGAAAATGTAACCTCGATTTCCTAGGTCAGTTGTCTCTGTTGTATTAACGATTCTGAATATGTTCTTAGTGTCATATTGTGAATTCACAGGCATGTCATGAAGGGCATCATCCAGAAGATATTATCCTATGTTATGCATATGCATTTCTTTGGTTGTTTGTGGTTTTTTCGTGGTACCACTGATAACTTTGTTAAGGATAAATGACAAAGCCGGCTGTTTTACAGACTTTTACATACTGTTGTATAGCTATTTGCGAGACATGGATCCTTTTAGGAAACTCTCACAGCTGCTATTAATAAAGGTTTGTTTGTAAGATATGTTAGGGAACCCTTCCAGCTAAGGCCTTGGCTCTGGCCAAGCCCTGGCCGTACCTGGTTGGGCAACATGCCAACAGACCCAGGTGTTTCTGCACTAAAACTGTAATTGAGTGCTGATGACTTGCTGATTTGGATCTATAAAAGCTGGAGTCCTTTTCGAGGTACATTTGGAAGCCTTACCCGGGAAGGTTTTTCCAGGTCCTCGTGAGGTGGCGTCACCAGCTACAGCAGACTCTGGGTGATAGGTCAGTATTTAGGCAATTGAAAGTGCATTATTCTAAGTTACTGTCCTTTTATCATGTGCTGTGGATTGTATGTATTATCCTGTTTTTTCTTGCTTGGTGTGACTTTACTGTCTCATAGCATGTGTTCGCTTACTATTATGTTGCCTTTATGTTCACAGTGACAGCTGCACAGGTTATCACTGAACAGAAATGAGGAACGGCTCCCCAAGAACATTTGGATAGTGCAATATTTACACTAAAGTTTTTGCAGGTAGAGCATCAATTTGACCCCTGGCAGAACGATGCCAGTCTGAAGGTTTGTGTGTGTGGAACCAATTTCCAAAAGGTTTTATGTAAAAATCCATAATTGAGTGTGTAATAGCAACACCTAGCTAAATTTACTAACCTAGAAGAGAAGGTACACAAGTGTTTTATTGTCAGCAGGTCTAAGGTAGCTACCTGCTTGTCTGGATAAACATCAGTTTGCCTCTGAGAAAACAAGGCAGAGCCAGCAAACAGGTATCAATGGATTGTGTTGCCACAAGGGATGCGTAAGTCTCCCATGATGTGCCAACTGTATGTTGCTTGGGAGTTAGCTCCATTGGAAAAAAGAAACAAACAAACAAACAAAACCAACCAACCAACCAAAAACCAAAAAGGTACCCACAGTGACCTATCTATCATTACATGGATGATATTCTGATAGCAAGGGAACATACAGATGTTGCAAACCTGCTACCTGCCTTACTGCAGTAAATGCAAGAGGCAGGCCTTCAAATTGCTCCTGGAAAAGTCTGGCAGTAAGCCCCATGGAAATATCTGGGGATGCTTATCACCGAAGCCCAAATTCGGTCTCAGAAATCAACAATTTGCACAGAAATTCAGACTTTGACAGATGCTCAAGAATTAATTGGGGACATACAGTGGATTCGTGGTACCTATGGCATAACTAATGAAGATCTTGAGTCCCTAATGCCATTGTTGCAAAGGGAGAATCAGGCCAAATTGCTGTACAAGCTGTCTGAAAAAACAACAGAAGGCCCTTACTCAAATTGCTACAAAATTGGGTAATTCCTTTGTAAATCATTGGTCTCCTACTTTGCCATTTTCCGTGGCTGTGTTGGCTAAAGAAAAACATATGATGGCTATACTGATGAAGTGGGATGGCTAAGCTAGGCAGCCGCTAAAGATCTTAGAGTGGGTATTTTTGCCATTCAGCTTAGGAAAATCTGTAACTGCATAAACGGAGGCTATAGCAAAAATTGTAATCAAGGCACAAAAGTGAACACTGGATGGAACCCCAGAATATTCTTCTCCCATTAACTAAGGATTATTTGCAATGGTCATTGCAGAACTCAGACATCTTACAATGGGCATTGTTGAATTTTCCAGGTCTCATTAGTATTAATTTTCCTCTTCATCAATTCTTTTCTTTATATCAACAGGTCGAAGGGCTACCTTAGCTATTAAAATAACCTGTAAAAGGCCTCATGGTTTTCACTGATGCCAGCTGAAAGACTTCTAAAGCAGAAATAACGTGGCAAGATAAAAGCAAATGGCTCAGTGAAGTCCTTGAGGGACCAAGAGACTCTTTGCAGGTCCTTGAGTTATGTGCAGTAATCTGGGTATTTGAGAAATGGCCAGATGACCCAGTTAACATTGTTTCTGATTCTCTTTATGTAGTAGGTGCTGTTAAGCACATAGAGCAGTCATTGCTGAAGGAAATTCAGAACCAGCGGTTATGGCAGTTGCTTAATTCCCGCAGGCAGAATTGTTTCATCACCCATATACGGAGTCACTCCAGATTAATGGAAGGTCTGGCCCTAGGGAATGAGAGGCCTGACCAATTAGTAGCACCACTGTGGGCCTCTACTTTCCCCAATATTGATGAGTTTAGTCAAGCCAGAAGGGCTCACGAGTTTTTTCATCAAAGCGCAAAGGTTCTGCACAAGCAATTTGGGATATCATTGCAAAATGCACAGGGAATTGTTTCAACCTGCCCACAATGTCAGGGTACAATTGGTGGGTTGGGTCCCGGAGTCAGTCCTCGTGGCCTAGGACCTCTGCAATTATGGCAGATTGAGGTGACTATTTATGCCCTTGTGGTCGCTTCAAACGCCTTCATGTGACCATAGACACCTTTTCGGCCATGGTTTGGGTCACTCCTATGACGAGTGAAGGGTCTCGTTTTGTTATTCCACATTGGCGAGGCTGCTTTGCCATAATGGGCTTGCCTCAGGAGATAAAAACAGATAATGGGTCAGGTTTTACAGCCCAGCAAACCCAAGAGTTTTTGGCTCTTTGGGGAGTGAGGCATAGCATGGGCATTCCAGGTAATTCCACCAGACAGGCCATAATTGAAAGGACACATCAGGCATTAAAAGGGCTGCTTGATAAACAAACAAACAAACCAACTACAACAACAACAACAACAACAAAGGGGTGAAAAATGGGCTGAGCCTGCAGGACAGAGTACTGAAAGCAGTTTATGTTATGAACCATCTACGATTAACAGGTGCTTGCAGAAATCCACCAGCATTAAACCATTACTCAGGCTTGCAGTAAGACTCTGAATTGTCACAGCACCGACCAAAAGTTCATTTTAAGAATCCTATGTCAGGGTCATAGGAGGGACCTGTGGAGTTGCTAATGGGGAAAAAGAGTTATGCTTATGTCATCACAGATAAAAGACCCTGAGGGATACCAGCAAAGTAAATTTGTCTCTGGCTTGAGAAAGATACCTCGATCTCTGATACTGCTGAAGAATAGATACTGTGTTTTTCTTTTGAGTTTTTTTTTTTTTCTTTTAGATACTGCTATTGTTCGAATTTTAGGGATAAGATATGATATTAGATAGTATTGGATAAATAAATAGTTGAATCAGATATTAGACGTACTTGATGAGATATGATATCACATGTACTTGACAAGATATTAGATGTACTTGATAAGATATCGGATGTACTTGATAAGACAATAGATGAGATATTAGATGTACTTGATAAGATATTAGATGAGATATCAACTGTATTGGATAAGATAAGATATGAGATAAGATATGGGATATGTACTGGATAAAATAAGATATAAGATAAGATATAAAATAAGATATTAGATGTACTGAATAAGATAAGACATTGGATTAGATAAGATATGCTTAATAAGCTGACATATTAAGTATACACGATAAACTAGGATAAAATATTGGATATGTTGCACAATGATACTGTTACTTGCACATGGGCCCAGGTGTAAGAATGGTGAAGGGAATATTGCAATTACTGTTAGCCATTACTGTATTATTTGTGTTATTCCACATATACATTGTTCGTGTTACTCTATGTATAATGACATCAGCGATCCGGTTAATGGAAAACATAGTAAAGGGAACTTGGCTGGTGCAAATAAGAAGAAAAGAGGGGAGATGTTGCAAAGCATAAGAATCCTGGCAGGAGTGCACCAGCCAGGTTCTGTGTAGTTGCTCTTATCAGGGCCTGAGGAATGTAAGAAGTGCTAAATTGGGAAAGAAGACGTTGGAAGAAAGAATAACAAGGCAGCAAGAAAGCAGATAAGGAGGGACTGTACCATCCTGGACTAGAACCAATCAGGACCCCTGAGGGGTGCATGCAGGGCACGTGGACAATGCGGAGGGTCCAATCGGGTCAGGCGTGATCGTGTGAATGACACTTAGAGAAATGGATAAGAATGAAGAAATGTAAACAATAAATAGATTCCTGCGTAATCATATTGATTTGTTGTCCAGGATCTCGTTTCTCCCGCAGATCTGGATGAGGCAATTGAGTCCACCATCAGTAAATTTGCAGATGACACTAAGCTGGGAGTGAATGTCGATATGTTGGAGGGTAGGAGGACTCTGCAAAGGGACCTGGACAGGCTGGATAGATGGGCCGAGTACAGCAACATGAAGTTTAGCAAGTCCAAGTGCCAAGTCCTGCGCTTTGGCCGCAATACCCCCCTGCAGCGCTACAGGCTGGGGGCAGAGTGGCTGGACAGTGCCCAGGTGAAAGGGGACCTGGGGATACTGGTCAACAACTGACTGAACATGAGCCAGCATTGGCCCAGAAGGCCAATGGCATCTGGCCTGGATCAGGAATTGTGTGGCCAGCAGGACCAGGGAAGTCATTCTTCCCCTGTACTTGGCACTGGTGAGGCCACACCTCAAGTGCTGTGTCCAGTTCTGGGCTCCTCAGTTCAGGAAGATGTTGAGATGCTTGAATGCATCCAGAGGAGAGCAACAAGGCTGGTGAGGAGCTTGGAACACAAGCCCTATGAGGAACGGCTGAGGGAGCTGGGGTTGTTTAGCCTGGAAAAAAGGAGACTCAGGGGTGACCTTATCACTCTCTACAACTCCCTGAAAGGTGGTTGTAGTCAGGTGGGGGTCGGTCTCTTCTCCCAGGCAACAACTGACAGAACAAAAGGACACAGTCTCAAGCTGCACCAAGGGAAGTTTAGGTTAGAAATTAAGAAAAAATTCTTCTCAGAAAGAGTGATTGCACCCTGGAATCGTCTGCCCAGGCAGGTGGTGGAGTCACTGTCCCTGGACGTGTTTAAAAAAAGACTGGATGTAGCACTCAGTGCCATGGTTTAGTTGATGAGTAGGTGTTAGGTCATAGGTTGGACTAGATGATCTTAAAGGACTTTTCCAACCTAGTTCATTCTGTGATTCTGTGATTCTGTGATTCTGTGATTCTGTGATTCTGTGATTCTGTGATTCTGTGATTCTGTGATTCTGTGATTCTGTGATTTATATATCACCACCAACACAAACACCCACATACCCTAGTGCAGGTCTAGCACACATTCATTTGTAGAGGTGTGTTTTCCCAAATACAGTTTCAGGGAATCTGTCCTGACTGCTCCTTGATGCTGCTCTGTCTGATCACCCCGACAGAGGCCATGTGGAAACAGCAGCAGTTCTGGCTGTGCTGCCCACCAGGACAAGGAGAGCAGCTGGACAGAGCTTAGCACATCAGTAAATGAAATAAAGTGGCTCTTCCTCAGGCTGCTCCTGCTGAGGGCTTCCAGTCACAGAATGAGAGTGGAGACCTGGCAACTGCTCCCACAACAGGACAAAAAGCAGGGAAGAAGAAATTTGATGAGAACAAAATCACCCCCAGGGCAAACATCAACTTCTGCTGATCTGATGGAGGAGATGAGCCATGTTTCAGGTGTTAAAGGGGGGGTTTGGACCACAAAATTACAGAACACTTGGCGACATTAAGATGGGATCTCTTTTACTCCAGTCCATGAGTCACTTTAAATACTCCAGGATAAATTCTCTATTTTACTTTTGATCTTTTAAAACTCAGCTTGACATATTAACTCATGCCTAGGTTTTGTTGCCCATGTGTAGGGTTGAACACTGTTCTTTTATCTTTCAAACGTACCCAAAGAAAACACTCCATTATTTTCTAGTACCTGTTCGTGAATCGAAAAATTCCAGGCCACAAAGCAGTGCCACTCCTCATGTTCCAGATGGTGTCTGCTATTATTGTGTGGGATTAACACAATGATAAAAACATGTTCCACTTCTGAACTTGTGCAGTGATCCCACATCAGTGATACAGCAGAGAGAGACAACTTGGTATCTGAGACAAGACCAAAATTCAAGATGTTCTTGTTGGAGGAACAGCCTAAATCCGAACTGAGTTTCAGCATTGCATCCAGATCAGGGAAAAATTACCCTGGAAATTTCACTATATCCAGACAGGCTTCCCTTACGGGTTTTCTGTATTTGTAGCTGTCAAATACATTTAAAACATATAATCTACATTTAAAACTATCATAATAGTCTGCTGCTTCTTTCTTTCAGCAGCAAAAGATGAAACAAGTAAAGAACAAGCATGAAACTGTAAAACAAAAACTACTAGCAGTAGTAATAATATTCTCATTAATTGTTGTAATACAACTCTATTTAGGAACCCTGCCATGACCTTGTTTTAGGCCATGCTCAAGGTAAGAAAGCAGGTGGCAAAGTCATTTTCCATCTTAACAAATTTGCCCATTCCCTGTTTGCACCACACATCAACCTGGTCCTTTGATCTGGTACAAGATACTCTGCTTCCTTGGAGAATTTGGGGCCAGATGCTTTAACACAAAGTAGCTCCATTAAATCTCTATTGCCTTCCACAGGGTATCACGAATTTAAATGGACTGAAGATTTCGCTCTTGAGAGCCATTGGAGTGGACCAGGGGAAAATTATGTTTTACCAGGTTTTGCAGAAAAATGCTAAAACAGAAGTAGAAATTATTTTTCCCCAGGAATGATGACAGCCCCTCAGGCAGCAGGAAAATAAAACAGCTGAAGTGTTAAAGCCCACAGAAGTTTGTATTCTTGGGAAGAGTAGGAGGAACCAATGGGTTAATTTTGATGCCCACTCTTGCCCAAAAGTTTGTTTTAATCTGAGAGTTGAGGAGCAAGGTGTTCTTGTGACTCAAGACCTTGTGCTTGAGACTGCTGGACTCATTCTCTATGCAATATATCCATAAGCATCACTGACCTTCCCAGGAAATGAAGTCATGTGGAGATACAGACTCCTTGGGAGCAAGGACAGAGTGATTTCCTCTCTCAGGGTGTGAGGGGCACACTTCACCACGTCCCCTAGCTCCAGAGCCACCAGAGGAGACACTCATGTCCACTTGCTGTTGAGCATCCTGAGGGAACATGGTTCCTCAGACCATTTGAAGGTTTCTTTAACATGATCCCTTATTCTCCCCTCTCCAGCTGTGTTCTCTTTCTCCTTCTTTGCTCATTGCTTCTTCAGACCCGAAGTCTCAGGCTGGGATTTATAAAAGCACATTTGACTGGCTTTGCCCGTTCCTTTTCCAAGGGTTGTTCCCATCTGGAACTCAGTTGTATGAGGGGAGGGAGGTTGAGCACTCCAGCAGACAACAGCCTGTGCATCATACAGCACATCCACAAAGGACCCAGGAGTGCTGCCCGGCTTTCTCTGTATATTCATGTCAGCATTCCCAGTTTTATCCAGGCAATTAGGTAGTTTATATCCACGGGTTTTTGCAGCTCACTTAAATCTGCATCTCCCACATGCGTTTGCCTCACTGGTGTGTTCATGGAGAGACATCTTTTCTTACATCTGCTTTAACATGTAGAAACTTTGTTTTAAAAGCCAGTCTGCTCAGGAAAGGATCTGTGAGCCTTTCTGGCTGAATAAACAGCCATCCCAGCATTGATTTGGTCACATATCCATCATTCTATGCAGCCTGGGTTGGTTTGCTCACATCCCCACACTGTCACTGCCTGCACTTGGCTGCACTGCCTGGGATGCGTGGGTTCCAGCCCATCTGCATGGATCATGTCTGTGCACTGAGTAGTTTTCCAAGTGCAGACAGTGTTGAAATGGCTCAGGGCCAGATCCTCAGTGCACCTCCACCAGTTCAAGCACAGCTTTATAGATGTCCTTCAAGTGAGCAAGCAGCTCAACCCTTTCTTTCCTTGGAGAGCTTGAGTTTGGCCCATGTTTTTATCCACTAAGGGGACACAGAATCATTGAAGCATTTAGGTTGGAAAAGACATTTCAGATCTTTGAGTACAACCATTAACCCAGCACTGCCAGGTCAATGACTAAACCACAGAATCACAGGATCATTAATGTTGGAAAAGTCTTCCAAGGTCCTCAAGTCCAATCTTCAACTGAATACTGCCATGCCCACTAAACCTTACCATGAAGTGCCACATCTACCCATTTTCTGAACACTTCCAGGGATGGTGACTCCACCCCTTCCCCGGGCAGTCCTGTCCAATGCTTAGCCACTCTTTCAGTGAAGACATTTTTGCCAATATCCAACCTGAACCTCTTATAGTGTAACTTTAAGCCATTTCCCTTGTACTATCACAAGTTGCTTGGAAGAATCATGTCCCCGACACATCCACAGATCTTTTCATTCCCTCAGGGATGGTGACTTCACCACTGCCTTGAGCAGCTGTGCCAGGGCTGGACAAACATTGCCAACAGTGGGGCTGGTGTGGTAGTCACAGCAAGGGATCAGGGTATGGATACAGGCTGTCAGGAATTCCTGTTCCCCTTCAGCTGCCGTGGACGCTGAGCAGAGATACTGGGATGGGCAGCCGAGGGTTCCAGAAGCATTCCCAGCAGGTCCAGCGGGGTGCTGGCTTGGGGACAGGGTGCACAGAGCCATGGCATGTGCTCTACTGCCAGCTCACCCCTCTGAGTGGGAATGTACTTCCCTCTAGTGGGGAAAATCTCTGCCGAGCCCGAAATTCTTCGGCAGCTGCAGAACATTTTAATTTAGCTCCGGCAGCCAAGTGTTGTGTACTCAGCGCTGCGGGTCACAGGTGAGCTCCCAGCTGAGGACATCAGAGCCCTCGCGGTGCCGTATGAGGGCTGGCTCGGTGTCAGCACGTGGGATTCCCGACACATGTCCTGGCTGTGCCTCTGTGTGACATCCCTAGGTGCCACATCAGAGCCGGGGCTGGGCACGGGGATGGGATGCGCCTCTGCATCCCGGCAGCCTCCGCCTTGCCAGCTGCCGGGGCCTCCGCAGAGCACAGATCTCATTTCCTAAAATCAGCCCGAGAAGCAAATTCTCAAAACACTGTTTTGATACAGGATTCCGGGATATTTTTAATCTAGAAAGATCAAAACAAGCTTATTGAAAAATTCCATTTCATAATGTCAAAAATGTTTCATTTTGAGAATGTCAGAACACTGCAATCTAAATGTTTAATCAAGTGACATGTATGTGTGGAATATTGCTATTATTTTCATTCAATTTTAGGGGGTTTTTCCCTAATATTTTCCTTAATGTGGAATAAAATCAAATAAGAGGGCAAAAATGTCAAACCAAAAGATTTTCTTTTGATTGCTAATTGTTTCAACACTGTAAGTGCCTCTAGGTTTGAAAATATTTTTAAACGCATTTTAAACTGTCCTTTGAAAAGAAAATTTTAAGGCACCATAAGCTTGATACAATTCTGTTGCTCTGTTCTTCTCAGCTGGTTCCATAGGTCGTGCCTTTTTATCTGCGTTGAATTAAAATCTCATGTTTCCTGGCTCCCAAATTACTGAGCTTGATAGGCCATCATGTTTGGAAGATTTAATCAGGAGATAAAGAGTCCTCCTTCCCTCGGTTCCTCTGCTGCTTTCAGATGGAGGGAGGTGGGAGTAATGAATGCTGATTGAACCTCTACTGGGAATGAGTCAAGGAAAGAAAAAAAAAGCAAGCCCCATCACTCTTGTGTGATTCAATTACCTCTGAGAACTTTTATTCTCTTGGGGATTTATCCATATGTTGGTGATGAATTCAATTTGTGAGGAAACGGAAGGGACAGGGATGGCACCCGCATGGTGCTGCCATGACATGGGGACATATCAGTGGGAGGGAGTGGGAGTGGGAAAGTCCTCCTTCTTGAGGTGACCAGAGGGCCTCAGGCAGAGGGAAGGGACCAAGGACACTCAATGAACCTGGCCAGAAAGCAGTAACAAGCACAGAGTTGTCAGGGATGCAGGAGACAGAGGGGACCAGCTAGAGAAACAGTGGGAAGGAGACAGGCCAGGGATGTCACTGCCATTTTCAGCTGCACATTTTAATCTCCTGAATGCAAAGCCTGGTCAAAATAATGTCAGATTTGTGTCAAATTTTATGACAAACCAAAACTTAATCCTGGCCTGGAGAAGAGATGAGCAGAGAGACAGGTTCTAATACCTTAATTTAAGAAACAAGACAGAGTTGTTTTCTTAAATCAGTGTTTTTAGGAATGCTGAGTGATGGATGTGGGGCTCTTCCCCTGCTATTCATTCCAATTTAAACAGAGAGAGAGCTGTTTGGAAGAAAAATCTGGTCTCCCTCCCCCTTAAATCTCTTCTTTTTGCTAAATAAAATTTTATTGGATTTCTAAAGTGGTTTCATTTGTGTTAATCTCTAGTTTTGTATCATCACAAATTTAAACTGCCAACCCTCTTTAATTATAGAAAAAAATTCCTCTTTTACTCGATCAGTTGAAGAAGGGTTTCTCCTTGTTGTCACTGTCCAAACATCATCACTGGGAAATACTCCATCCCCCTTGGTCAGAGCCAGCAGAGCTGATTTCCTGAAATTTTAACACTTGTTTTTGTTATACATCAAAATTCAAATGCAAAATTACCCCCAGATCAAAATCATTAAAATATTATCAGGAAGCATCGTGATGTTTGATTTTTATGAACATCTTCAACTCCAACACTGTCGAGCCATTATAATGAAAAGCGAACATAGCAGAAAACATCAAATAATATTTGTTCATTGTTTCAACATAAGCCATGTGTTTAAAGAGTGTGACTTCAGCAATATCATCAAAATGATCATTTCTACCACAGCCAAAGAAAAAAATCCCACTTTAACAAAATGAAAAGCAAAACTCCATGTTTCTATTTTCTTCTGCTGGAAATGGGATGGAAACTTAAACATTACTCAGGCACGCTTCTGTTTCGATAGGATTATCTTTTTGTTTTAATGGAACAATGGGGAAAACCAGGGTTTGTTCTAATCGTAGACTAAACCTGTTCTCTTAAACCTCCAATAATCTGGCTGGAGGTTATGCACAGGGGATAGGGGAGGTGGTGGAGGGAGGGCGGGATGAAGCAGCAGAGAGCAGGATCCCACGGAGAGGGGGCTTGAACTCTGTGCCTGGCTTATTAATTCCTTTACCTGATTTGCTTGACCCTAATGAATGTTTAAAGACAGAAACGACCCTAATGAATGTTTAAAGACAGAAATGCTGCCTAAACAGTTTTTCAGATCTTTGATGAGTATTTGGACTCCAAGGCGGTCCATAAATGGAATGGGGAGGCCCCTCTTTAGCTCTGTCTCTGCTGAGTGCTCACCCCAGCAGCTGGAAGGGAGCAGCCCTCACCTGCCCCGCTGTCTGTTCCAGCCACAGAGTTTGCTTGTTGTTCACAAAAATGCACAATAAAATATTTCTAAGTTCCTTCCCTGGAAAATAGATTGGCTCAGTGAAGAGGGACCAAGGTGATGAGCTGAGTAAACAGGGAGTGAACAGTGTGAGGACCGATGAGTCTGGTTCAATTTACACAGGAAAAATGGAACAGAACAAACTTGACCTTAAAACAACTCCTTTAAAAACGTGATATTTCAGCAGAGGAAAAGTAAAGCTTTCTGGATACAATCAAGAAAATAGTGTTGAGCTGAAGGAACACCATTTGGGGGAGCACAAATTTTGTCCTCTCAGAGTGGCAAGAAAATGTTTCAGGTCACTGGTGGTGGATTGCAACAACTCAGCTTTGCCAAGATCATCTACATTTTTAAGTTCAACATAGTGCCACATTGCAAGAAAATAACAAGTGTTTGAAAATTCTCTGTGGAGCTAAGGCATTGAAAATCCCAAAGAAAAAACCCCCACAAACGTAAATAACATATCTGAGGTTGGATGGATGGATTATTTTCACAAAAAGCTTTGTTTCTATTTTTCAATCAGCAAAACTGTAGAAGAAGGAGATGAAGAAGGAGGAGGGAGAAGAACAAGAACAAGAACAAGAACAAGAACAAGAACAAGAACAAGAACAAGAACAAGAACAAGAACAAGAAGTCTGTACAGTATGTAATATTTATAATACAATAATAATGCAATTCAAATTAGCAAGGTTTCCCCAAACTCTAACACAAATGTGACACAGTGAAAACATTGAAAGAGCTGGTTTGACATGGTTAAATTCTCCCAATTTTCCCATAGTAGGTTCTGTTTCCAAAAAACACTTTAGCAAAGAAACTTAACTTCAGAGAAGGTTTCAACTTAAACCAAGATTCAGCAAAGCCTGGGTTTGCCCTACTCAGCCTGGATGAGAAATAAGGAGGCACCATCTGACTACGGTCACCTGATGCTTTAGTGATGCCTTTCTTAGTCTTAAAAATCAAGAGGCGAACACGGTTAGAAGGGGAAAAAGGGTTTTACCTTGGTATTTATTGTAAGGATCCTTAGGTGCACCACGAACAGGTCGAATACACTTTTGTGCACCCCACCATCACCACCGCAAAGTCCTCCTCTCCTCGCTCTGGTCTTATATTCCAGGTCTTACTAATTAGCATATCTATTAAATATTCTCTAATGAGAGGCTTAAATGAGCCTCCCCTCCCAAGGAACCTTCCCCTGGATGGTTCTATCTTAGTTTACAAAATGTGTTCTGGAGAGGACCTTGGGGTTTGGGCACCCTAGCACCTTAACCACGAAGCTTCTAAAATGTTTAGTCTCTTGGCTTAACAAACAAGTCCAAGAATGTAGGCAAAAAGCACCGAGAATACAGAAGTTGCAGAAAGGTATAACAGGGGTATAAAAGAAAAGACAAAAATCATCATGGCATCATTAGGATTGTATCCCAAGGAGCTCAGGACCATCAGGCTCAGCCCTTCAGAAGCTATTTGGGAGAAGTGCACAGTGGGGGAGCATATTTCCATTTCAAGTGACCAGCTCAAGGCCAAAATCAAAGAGTTGTGACCAGCAGGTGAAAGCTGGATGAGGTGACAAAAGAACCAGCATGAAAGGTGAGAAGAGAATCTTAAAGAGTGAAGGAGAAAAACAATTAAAAAAAGCCCTCCCAAAATTTGAAAGGCAGATTGAAATTAGTGTGAAAGAAAGAAAAAAACAACAGCTTGTCCTGGCTGGCCCATGGATGTTGTCAGTGCTGGGAGACTGATCCCTGCATCCCTGTCTCTGAAAAGGCAAATCCCATCCCTCATTAAAGTCCCAAATGCCCAAAGACTTTGATGCCAGCAAAGTCTTCACAAGTTTTTTATTATTATTTCAAACGAAGGAAACATCTATAAAGGCAAAACTTTATTTTATTACTGCTCTTACTATTATTATCTTCTTTTGGTTAGGGCTGTTGTTCTCCAGAGGGTTTTTATTAGCATTATTATTATGCACAAACAGAACTGCCAAGGGAGAGTGTGAGCCATTCTCTCAGAACTGCAGATGAAAGTAATGGGCTTCTTAAAGACTTTATTTACATTCTTGAACATGGGGAGAACAGACAGTGCCAGGCAGACGTTCACATTTTAAAAGGACAGCTTGCCTATCCCTTTGATATTAACCAGAGGACTCTCAGATCACCTATGGCTGAGATGTCTTTCCCAGGCACCTTCAGGGATGGAGAACAGGTCATTCCCACCTGGATCCCAGGGCAGAGGCAGCTCTTCATCTCTTTTGCGTGGGCAGGCCTTGTCACTGAAAGTTTTTGGGTCTCAATTTCAGTATCAGCAGCTTTCCTGGAGTTCAGGACAGAGAAAGAGGTTGTATATGACTCGCTTCTTTTTTTCTCCAGTTTTCCACCTCTTCTCCATCCTTTCTCAGCTTTGCAATATGGAGCTGAAATTTTAAATTCCAAAAGTGCTGTGAAATTTTCAGTCTCAGAATGATTGTCAAAGAAATTACTTTTTTATATCTCCTAAAACTCCTGCAACCCTCACAAACACAGAAAAATTCATAAACTTGTCATCAGAACTTTTCTGAGTCTGATTTATCCTAATCTGGAATTATGACATTTTAATTTCATTTTAAGTGGTTTCAGATAGCTCTGTGAATTCTGTTTTGAATACCTGTGTAATGCCTGAAACAGGAGATTTAAAAGCACTTCAGGAAAGTTAATGAATTGTGCTTGCTGAGAACTGTGTCAGGAAGCACAGTGTTATAATTTATATTCTTCAGATAAGGAAACCAAATCCTGGTTTGGTTAAAATTCTTCTTCAAGGCTATGTTTTGAACCTGTAGCAGAATAAGGAATAGATTTTGATGTCCAAAGAGCAATCTGTTCTAGTGGAAGGCATTCCTGCCTGTGGCAGGGGAGTTGAACTGGATGATCTTTAAGGTCCCATCCAAACAAACCTTCCATGATTTGTATATCCTGCCCATGGTCAACTTTTTCTTGCTAATCTTGAAGCAAAAATGCTACTAGATGCAGCAGATATTTTATATTTTAACATTGTCTGCCCTTAGATTCTTCTGGATTATCCTCCAGATTTCCCTTGCTACAAGCTGCTCTTCCTGCAGGTCTTACCAGGGACACAACACTTGGAGTCATCACAGGAGAGAAAAGAAAAAAGAGAATCAAAAGGCTGTTCTTCTCTGCTGTGTGCTGAAATGCTCAGATGATGTCCTGCCTTTCGGGACGTGGCTCAGTGCACTGCAGACTCACAGGCTGACGGAAGATTTTAGGAACGCCGACATCCAGCCAGGAGCCCCCACCGACTGCTGCTTTCTGCTGCAGACAGGCCGAGCTCGGCTCTCTCCCACCCTGCTGGTGGTGGTGGCACTGGGGACAGGGTCTGCCAGGGCCCCTGCGCTGGCATCGCCAGGGCTGCACGCAGCTCAGTGTTGGCAGATGGACACCAGAGCTGGAAATACAATTACGGTGCACAGAGGGTGAATGGTTGGGTTGACACCATGGAGCTGATTCATCCCAGGGGTAAAGCAGCCTGGTTCCAGGCTGGTCTCTGTGTCCATTATATATTAATAAGTATTTTATATTCAGGATGTATTTGCTGAATTTAGGTACTGCCGAAACATTGCAAGAAGTCATATGACCTGACCTCCTGATATGGTGAAAAAAACAATAAAAACCCAATAAACCATGTTTTCTCTGCTCACTGTTTAGTCTAAGAGCAGCACTCAGCAGACATCAAGAAACTCATTTTACTTCATAGAAATGTACCTGTCTTCCCTACCATAGAAAAGTTCTTTCCTTCTGTGTTTATTTTCAGATGTTTCTAATAATGCTTTTTGGTTGAAAAATAGCAAACTGTCAAAAATGAAAATATTTGCAGTAAAGAGACAGTTTTCATGACTTTTTCTACATGAAGCAGAAACATTATTCCTTTTAAGATTGCCAAAATTTCCATTTTCTCACTTTGAAACAAAAGCTTTCAGATTTCCACTTTAAAATTACTTGCTTGTTACAAACTTTAGGTTTTTTTTTTTTTTAATGCCCAAATCAAAGCATGATATTTTGAAATTATTTAAATTATATTTTCCAGAGCTCAGTTTTGTGAACATTTTCACAATTCTGGCTTCTCATTCTGTCTGAGGATGAGATAAGGGAAGGTAAAAAAAAGGCTTGCAAGACAAGGAAACCTTTTTCTCCCTATTCCACTAAAATGTTCTACTTTCTATAATACCAAGTGACTGATTAATCCTTCACACACAGGACAGGAACAGCCTCCTTGGGCTCTCAGGCTTGGAAAGTCAAACCCAATCGTTTTGGAGGTTGGGCTGTGCAGCTGTAATTGCAGAGAGCTGGGCTGCTGCTGCTACCCTCTCCCACGTGGAAACACTGACAGGAAGCAGCTCTGGCTGTAATTGTGTCCTTTCAGTTAATTCTGTCCCATTAAGCTTAAAAAGCACAGTCGCAAATCTTGGCTCTTCTCTTGGTGGCTCAAGGATACTGGAAGCCACGTCCAAAGAGAGGAAATGCTCTAGGTGCAGGTCTCTCTGAATGAGGATGCCAAGGCTCCCCTGCCCACCAGGACCCAACCCTGGCAACCTGTGACTGCTTTTTATTTCCCAGCCAAGACCTTCCTTCATTAGCCCTTGCCCTCAGTGTAGTTCTTTAAGCTTCCTCCTCAGTACTGGATGCTTAACCTACTCTCTGCTGGGAGATGTTGCCTTTGCAGCAAAACAGGTTATTGCAGTCAAAACACAGGGATTTGGTAAAGTGTGGGGAGAACCCCGTAATTCATCCTTTGTCATTTCCCTAAACTGGGCACAGGGCTGAACTCTGTGTGCTGCCTGCTCAAGCCTTCCAAATGAACCAGCCATTTATTCCCCCAGTTTAACAGAAAACAATTTCAGGAGCCTGCAGCCTGCTGAAATGTTCCAGACATGGAATGTGTTATTCACATCCAGGGCTTGGTTAATTTACAGTTTGGGATCCTGGGAAGGATGGACTTTGAGCAGAGTTGTGCCCTGTCCATCAGCCTCCCAGAGCAGCTCCCTCACAAAAGTACCCTCAAGAGATGTTTTAAGTGCTTTCAGCAATAGTCCATGTTCCCGTCTCACTTGTCTCAGCTACTCCATCGGCATCAAAGGAATTGCTCTTGATTTACACCCAGGGAAGTAAAATCAGGTTCTTACAACACCCCACCACATCCGGAGGAAATCCACATCCTGCAAGCCTCCTAAGGAGAGCTTCCCTCTGACCAGTGCTCCAGCTGGAATGAGCCCCTCCTCTCCTTGCTCCTGCTCAGCAAATCCAGGAGAGGAAATGCCCAATATTTCCCCACAAGTAAAAATGAGACCTCTCAATGCCCTCTCTAGCCATGCTATTACAATGAAAAACATTGTCCAATTGTCTCTGCACAAACCTCTCCTACTCCAGCAGCAGTGTCTGACCTTTCCATTCATGGCACGGGGCTGTCTGGGGCAGGGATGAACCCTCTGCCTCTAAAACACACACCTCCCTCTGCGTTCATGCACAGGACTCACACAGCAGAGGCAGGATTTGGAAACAGGTCCTGTGACCCTGATCTAGCAAATCCTGCTGCCTTTGCGTCTGCTGGGAAATGTCAGATGTTCTGCAGACTCTCACTCCTCTTCCAACTTGCTCTAAACCACGGAAGAAAGCAAAGCTTTCAAGGGATTTTCAAAAGCGCATTCCCTGCTTCCACCTCCAGCCTCACCAGAAAAAGAAGCACTGCAATGCAGAAGCCACATCTGAGATTGTTAATGAACACGTTTTCTGAAGATAATTATAGGGACTGGCATATCGAAAGCACTTAAAACATCTCATTCTTTTAATTCTTTAATTATATCGCAATTACACAATTGTCAGGAACTCACTGGCACTTTGGAAATCAGCCATTCTTGGGAGATAGCTGGGTTAGGAACTGTTGGAAGGGGAGAGGAGAAATATGACAGAAGGGGTGATTGGAAAAGTCAGGGAGTCTGACAAGGCAGGTACAACAGGTACCTGCCCAATAGGTAACCGGAAACCAGTCCAGCTAAAACCCCATTCCATGACTTCCAGGGATATGTGATAACCTTGTACCTACACACTCCTGCAGCTGCCAGTATTGTTATTCCACACATGCTGCTGCAGTGATCTGCTCAGGATGGATTTATTTCCTGTTCTCACACCAAAGTCCCAGCTCTGCACACCTGAGGAACCTCTTCTGATGCTATTCAATAACATTATTGACTTGGCTTTAGAGGGGACTCGATGGTCTGGATGCCCTGGCACTGAATGTGGACCTTGAGAGGTTATTGCAAAAGTTCAGTGTAGATTCTACAGAAGCTCCTGAAGATACTTGGTTTGAAAGACAGGTGTCTGCTAAGGAAGGCATTCCCTTGGAATGGAAAATGTGACCCACCTTCCTTCTGAATTATTGTAATTTTGAAATTACGGAGCTTTGAGGCAAAGATATGAGAAAAGCAATAACAGTTCTTTACTAGTATGTGCATCTAACAAGGCAAACAAACAACAACAACAGTGGCAGCAACAACAAACAGAAGCAGAACCCAGTGCCGGCCTCTCTCGGCCGCAGGCACTTTCCCCTTGGGTGCAGTTCCGCTCACGGCCGGCAGGGGCGCTGCGGGCTCCCGGCCGGGCAGGGCGGCTGCGACTGTTCCCCGCGCCTGCAGGGGGCGCTGTGGCGCGGGTCCGCCCGTCTCTCTCCACACGGTAATGGCGGGCGCAGCTGGCGGGAAGGGATGGAGAAAAGGCTTCCTTTATGAACCCACAGGGGGAGCCGATCCCGGTGCCCCTGCGGATGGCGGAATCGGCTGCAGCAGGAACCTCGGAGCGGCGGCTGCAGCGGCGGCTGGAACAGCAGAGGAAGGAAATGCCAGGGTGGCAAACAAAGTGTAGCAGAAACTCCGCAGCCGTAACAGGAGCCGCGGGGGGTCAGGCGGACACCGGATGTCGAGTTAAGGTGTAGCAAAAACCCCGAAGCAGCAGCAGAAAGGAGCGGGGCTCGGCAGCGGCAGCCGGGCTCCCACAAACAGCTGGGAGATGCTCCCGTGGAGTGGGGGCAAGGGGGTTGGGGTCCCGGGTTTTCCCCTGAGGCACCCAAGTAGATGGTGAGGGTCTTTTCCAGTGACATCGGTTGTGAATAAGGTCCCAGTTCAATGCCCCCTCCTACCAGCAAAGGCTCACCCATGGTAGGGAAGAAGCAGTAAAGCGCTCGACTTGGTGGTAGCAGCAAATTCTCCCCACGGTAGCAGCAACTTGACCTTTGCCCTCTGATCCCGAGAGCAAGCTAGAGGAGCCGAGCCCCGCCCCCTGACCCTCGCCAGCTGAAATCTCACCGTATCTCTGCACTTCCCAAAAGAAAGCCTCCCAGCTGAGAGGCTGCAACCAGCTGCACCCCTTCCCCACTGCTTGGCCACTTCTTTTGTCTCTTAAGTATAGGTCTTCCCATCTCTTAGGCAACAAATAGGAGAAAATTCCCTGAGAGAAAGAAAAGGAAAAAAAAAGGAAAAATCCTAACCTCTAACATCCCCCGACTCACAGGATGTAATACAGGAAAAGGATATTCCAGAGCAGGCCTGGTGTTCCCCAGCTGACTGACCACTTTATGGAGGCCATTGTTCAGAACAGTCATGATCAGTTCCTCCCAAAACTTGGAATGGGCAAGCAAAATACCTAAAATTATATTTTAGGCTACAACTCAGACTCTCAGTGGACTAAAAGGACTAAGTAAATATTAATAAGCTAAGGAGGGTGCTCAAGGCCAGGCTGGATGGAGCTCTGAGCAGCCTGGTCTAGTAGAGATTGTCCCTGCCCATGGCAGGGGATGGAAAAAGATTAGCTTTAAGATTCTGTCTAGCCCAAACCATCCTGTGATTCCCTGGCTTGTCAGTGGAGCAGTGGCCCTGAGAAGTTCACCTTAGCTGCAGAGCAGCCTCACCACAGCTGCATTCAAACTTTTTCATGGATGGGTTTCACTGTAATCCCAGCTGGAAGCCTCAAGATGTGTCCCAGCTCTGAGTCAGGATAAAACCTCGCTCTGAAGCCCATGATTTTCATTAATACTCTGCAGCAGGTGCTTGGTGTGGCAGCCAGGAGAGCAGGGAGTATCAAAGAGCAACCCTGCCTCCCTGCACAGACACAGCCTGGCAGTCCACAGGGCCACAACCCAGCAGTGACCTCGACTCTTCATCCCAGATGGAATCCAGGCCAAAACATCCTCCTTAACATGACAAGCAAGACCTACGCAAAGCCTAAATAAGCAGAATTAGCAGAAGGGGCATTTGCATGTGTGGCTTGGTCCCAGAGGGGTTTGGTCAGGCTTGGTAGTTCCTATGGAAAAGGTAAAAAATGCCCTTTTTGCTGCAGGTGTTCCAGCAGGAAAGGCAGAGAGCTGGGATGGGAATGCTTTGTACTGTGGCAGTGCATGGGCAGATCAGGGGAATGCTGGAGGCACCAGGGTCACTGGTGGGCAGTCTCGGAATATACTGGGAATTTGCTTTCCCCATAATTCCCATTTGTTTCATGTGGTTTTCAGAGAAAGGAAAAAATACATGGTGGAGTTGAGAGACTATTTGGAAAGGGCTGATCATTTCTCTCTCTCTCTCTCTCACTCCTGCTCTCCTGGGATGTTTGGCTTCTCTCTGAATTGGCTAATTTTGTATTCACCAACCACTCTGTTGACTGTAGGGAAAAGGAGAAAAAAAAAAGAGAAGATTAAAAAAAAATAGAAAACAAAACCCCGATAGCAAAACCTGAATGCAGCAAGCAAAGAAAGGGGGAGAAAAAAGCTCTGCTTCTATATCATCTTCGAGACAAAAAACAACAAAACCAGGAGAGAAAAAAGGGTGTTGGGATTTACCAGTAATGAGGACTTGGCTCTGCTGGAATTCAAAGCCAATATTTTTCCCCTGGACATCTCAATCTGATCCTGCCTAAGTGGGACATAGCAAGGTGCAGCTATAGGTGTGATGTGTGACATACATGTTTAGATATATTGGCTTCTGCATTTGAAGCCTGATGTGAATAACCCTAAGGATAAAAATACATGTGTGTCCATTCCTCAGGGTTTGTAGCATTAGGACTCCTGCTAATTGCTATTTTGGTCTCATTAGCGAAAGAAACATTCACTAAGCATATTCACACTGCAAATGGGATTCATAACAATTTGCTTGAGTCTGAAACCACTTGTACCTCCTCCTGGAGCAGAGCCAATGCCTATATTTAAACCCAGAGGCTGAGGGGAGCTGACATTGAGGCTGCCATGTTTATTTATAGGCAGCTGTGTGTGTGCTGGGAGCCTGGGCACAGCCAGGGAGCTCACAGGGGTTGTGGAGGGCTGAGTGCCACCATCTGCCCATGGGTTTGGGACACTGGGGACGCACCTGTGCCTGGGTCCATTGGAGGGGAAGTCTGGGTGTCTGTGAGGCGTGGGGGTCTGTTCTGGATAGTGAGGGTGCATGGATGGCAAATCCAGAGCCAAGGAGCTGCATTTTCTGCATGTGATGGAGGTGGGCACAGGAATGCACAGGAAGGCACTTGTAGAATCCCCTGGGATCTGCTTTGCTGGGGTGCACCCAGCCAGGCAGCTCCACATGTGAGGTGCCAACATCTGCCCAGTGCAGTGCCACATCTGCCCAGACACTGACCAGGAGCAGTGACACAACACCCAGGGATGGGGAGAGCTGCCAGGGCAGAAAGGGTCAGCTCCAAAGCTCTGCCTTCAGGTGTGAAAGCTCCCCGAGAGCAGAACAACTGCGAGAGCAAAATCCCTGCACTCCTGCACTCGCCCCTCAGCCCGTGTGCCTGACTCCTGGCCAAACCACTTTTCTAGGGGATACTGTTTTGCTGCTTTATTTCTTTCTTCCTCTTCTTTTATCTCTCCTTTTTTTTTTTTTTAATTTAATTTTCCTTTTTCTCCAAAGCCATGCCTGGGAGTCAGGAGGGGGAGGTTGCAGGACACCAGGGCAGGCACAAAGCTAAAGCGCTGCAATTGCTTCCTCAGCCACTTCATTGGAAACAGATAGCTCTGAGGCTGCACTGCTGTTGCACTCTGATCACTCTTACACAGGGATATTTTTCCCTCCAGCCCTTCTGGGAGTGGGAGATCTCCAGTGGGGAACTCAGATGAAGGCATCACAATGAGAAAATTGCTGGAGGATTTGGCAAGGAGAAGAAGTGGCATCAATCTGATAAAGTGCATCTGAAGCCACAGGTGACGTGGGGTGACTTCCCGAGGATTGCGACTCGTAACATCCCTCATACAGCACTGCCACAGCTGAGCGAGGGAGGACATAAACCGAGATGGATTTTATGATATCAAACTGTTGGTCTCATTTAATACACTGCTTTTTCCTAAGCTGAGGGTGATGCACAAAAACTGGTTGCAGTAGGAGGAGCAGGGATTCCATAATAATTGGGGTGTTGAAAACACACTGCTGCTGGAAGGGTGCCTACTGTGGCCTGAGCTTGGGAGCTGCCATCTGAAGGACTTTGAAAGATAAGATGGGTTTTCTGCTAAAGAGATTGGCCCTGTTTTTCAGAGTGTTTTGTTCACTTAATGTTTTTAATTATTTATTTTCCTCGGGCAAGCAAAAAGCTTGAGGATCAACAAGTCTCTGTTCTCAGTGCTCAGGCAAACACTGGGAGTTTCCATTTGTCTTTTTTTGGGGGGGGGTGGGGTTTTTTTGGGTTTGGGTTTTTTTTGGTTTTTTTTTTTGTTTGTTTGTTTCTTTTGTTTTGTTTTGTTCCTGGAGCCTCTGAACAGATGTATCTCTATCAAATTTGGTTAGGTTTTCCTGACCAAAAAAAAAAAAAAAAGTTGCTTTTTTTGTTGTCTTCCCTGTGGAAAGTGCTGAAGATTATTTTTCAGCATTGTTGAAATATTTCAGAAGAAGAGAAAAGGAGATGGGGAGGGGAAAAGCACAGTATTTTCTTGACATGTCAGTTAGTTAAAATCTGTCCTAAGCAGAGCCTGGAGACTACTAAATCTATAGCTATGTCTGCCTCAATCAACTCTGCACTCTAGGCAGGATAGAACAAATTTTATAAAGAAAGAGGTAGAAATGCTTGAAAAACTGAAATTTTAAAGAGATTTCCATTAAAAATTCAAATTTGGATTAATAAATCTACTCACAAAAAAGACGTGAGGTTTTTGCCTCCTCTTTTCCTACAGCTCTGCTGTTGCTGGAATAGATTTAATTCTAGCCCTCCTCAGCTGGGATATGGGGACTGTTCCCCAAGGTGGGACCTACGGCAGCATCTCTGCCAGCAGTGGAGTTAATTCAGTAGCAAAGAGGGACTTTGTGAAAATCCTGGCTGAGCAATCCTGGGTGGGCTTCTGGTGCCTCAACAGAACCCCTGGCAGAGGGGACAGCTGGTGGCACGAGGAAAGGTCTCTGTCCTGGTATCACCTGTTGAGTGGGATAAAAATACTTCTGGATGCAAGGAGAGAGACTATACAGGAAGGCTGAGCTTGAAGATTCATAACAATGCTTACGATTTAGGGAGAGAGGTAAAAGTGCCTTCCAGTCCCTAAAGGGGCTCCAAGAAAGCTGGAAAGGGCTTTTGGACAAGGGCCTGGAGTGACAGAACACAGGGAATAGCATCACACTGACAGAGGATAGGTTTAGATTGGATATTAGGAAGAAATTTTTCCCTGTGAGGGTGGTGAGGCCCTGGCACAGGTTGCTCAGAGAAGCTGTGGATGACTGTCCCGGTTAGAGACAAATTCGGAAGAATGTCCGAAATGAACGTCTTCTGAGAGAAGGCAGGTTACAGCCACCCCTCCCCCACCAGGTTCAGAAAGAATTTTCCTTGGAGGAAAGTGAAAAAAAGCTATTTATTTAACAAGTAGAGTGCATGCAGGCACAGGGGAAAAAAAAAAAAAAAACCAGAATAATGCTAAATAATAAAACCTCTCACTGTGGAGAGAACCTGGTAAAATTCAAAGTCCTTGTGTGATGCCTCTCGGTATGTGAGGCAGTGGCGACCTGGTTTAAAAACCCGGCACGGCAGCTCGGCCTAGCCCCCAAGCTACTCGGGCCACAGACACACAACATCAATATGGCAGATGGTCAAAATGGCATTTTATTGTTCTACTTCGTGGGGTTATATAGTCGAGGTGGTTTCTCTACGTCAGGAGGGGGGACGGTGGGATGGTAAAAGTTAGTAAGGGGTGGGAAGCTACTGGGGTTATGAAGGGCTGTATTGTTTAGAGTAATTCTTATCACAGAGGAATGAAGGGGAGGAAGGTTACACGCTGCCTTCTGCTTTCCGTCACATCGCGAAATCTTCCGTTCGCTCTTGTCCCTATTCTACCACATTTCCCCCCTCCCTTTACAAAAGAACGAGGTAGCTATACATACAGGCATAAAGATGAGGCACAAGGTAGCAACCTGAGAAGAGGAAGGCGTTTGGTACACGTGAGTAGTGTGTACAGTTTTGTTCACAGCATTTGTTGGTGGCCTAAAAACAGAATGTTGGCCCGTTCTAGATGGGTCTGGACAAAAGAGACCAATTTGTTCAGCAGGCACGGTCCAAAGGTAAAAGTTAAAAGCAACATTGCCAATGGACCTACCAAGGTGGAAATCAGTGTGGTGAGCCATGGCGATTGATTGAACCAGGACTCAAACCAACTCTGCTGAGCTTCCCTTTCTTTCTGTCTCTGAGCCAGTCTATCTCGGAGTTCTGCCATGGAGTCTCTGACGACTCCTGTGTGATCTGCATAAAAGCAGCATTCCTCTTTCAAGGCAGCACACAAGCCCCCCTGTTGCATGAACAAGAGGTCCAAGCCTCGCCTGTTCTGTAAGACTACCTCTGAAAGTGAGGAAACTGATTTTTCCAGAAAGGAGATGGATTTCTCGATTCTCTGCAAGTCCTGATGGTCATTTGTAGCTGAGACAGTCCTTGGTGTCGGGTCGCAAGGGCTGAGACACCCGTGGCCGTTCCGGCTGCTCCCAGGCCAAGCAGCATTGCAATAGTGACGCCTGTTATTAATTCTCTCTTGTGGCGTCGGCCGGGTTCCTCAAAAAGGCGGTACACCTCCTCGTCTGAGTGGTACAGGACCCTAGGCACAATTAGGACTTGAACACAGAAATCAGTAGAATCATTGAACTTGGCAAGAGACACACAAGGACTCACTCCAGATCGCTGACAAACCCACATCCCAGATGCAGAGGGAACCACCCACTTATTTTTTCTGTTGGGCTTGACAACTTTGGTGCAGATGTTGGCTTTCTTTGCTAAAGTTGCATTGCCAAAACATCTGCCTTTGCCCGTGATTTGACTCAGGGTGATCCCCCTTCGGGGAGTGTCCCACCTGCACTGGTGAGGTGCGTCGGCTGTGGAGTAACTGAAGGGGATTTCTAAAGCAATTCCTTCATAGAAAGGGGGTTTAACATCATAACAAAGCCAGCAGGAATCAGTTAGGTTCGGGTTGGATTCGTTCAGGGATAGAAAAGTAGCTTCTAACATACGAAAGACTGGATCTGGGTCAGATCCGGCTAGACTTATTTGGGAGGCATCTGCATGACCGATCGGGGTATCAGTGACCTCTGTGGGCAAGGCTTTGGAGTGGGTTGTGTTTTTCCCTTTCAGCACATCTTTAATAACTTTGTTGGGCCCGACCGCCCAGGATGCTCGTGGCTGAAGCTTGATAATTCGCACATTCACCCACTCCTTTGACCCTTGAATGACTACTGTCCATGTCCTGCCTGTGGCCCAACTAGGGTGATTTGGCTGCAAAACGGTCATGTTATAGTCAGTGTACCTCCGAACTCTAGAAAATTTGTGACGGTTCCGATAGAATTTTTCATGAAGGGCGGCGGGTTGTTTGCAACCGGTGGGTGCCCAGGTGAATTGTAAAAATTCATCGGGCTTTTGAGGTTCCCACCCAGGTCCTGATGGTCTGGCATCTGTAACAATGGTTTCACAGCCCCAGTACCCACAATATCCCCATCCCGGGTAATTGCAGTACTTTTTCCCTGGGTTTGAGGCTGGGCACCAGTAGGACAGGTGCATGCGTGTGACATGAGGGGAATAGGGGTTTATTTTTGGTTTTCCCGGGAACAGATCAGAAATGCGAATCACAAAAGATGGGGTGTTTGGTGTGATGGTTTCTTTGATCACCTTGTCATTTGAAAGGTGTTGCATGACCCACCTGAACGGCTGATGGGGGTAATGGTCTGGGCTGGCTTGCCCTGTGGTGACAAGCCCCAACAGCAAAATGATACAAAAACACTGTCAATGTTTGGGTCTCACCGGCACGGGGCTCTTGAGTGCTGCTTGGCGGCTTGGTGGTTTGTCAATTTCCTCTGGAACAGGGGTGTCACTTTCTTCAGGAACAGGGGTGTACGCATTACGAGGACGCCCCACGAGCATGTCCTGTAAACAGAAACTCAGTTTTCATTAGTTTCACCCTGTTTACTCTGAAGGTCTGGCTTAACTGACTTTAAAGGACACCACCTGATTCTGCCTTCCTTTTTAACAGCTGCGTATCCTCACCCCGTGAGCACCAATTTCCAGCCCCGTTCCCATTCACTCAGTTCATTTCTAATTACAACCTGTGGGCCCTCCTCTAATGCTCGAGTGGCCCAATGTTTTTGAGTGGGACTATTTGTTTCGTCTCCCCTAGGAAACTGATTCAGTGCTAGCAAAGCGGTTGCTAGTAAACGTGCCTGATCCCCTGAGGGGATGGAATTGTCAAACCCTTCTGTTTTTGCCAGTACTTCTAGCTTGGCTTTCAGGGTCTGATTTGCTCGCTCAACAATGGCCTGCCCAGTGCTGTTATATGGAATACCTTGTACCAGGGTGATGCCCCATTTCGAGGCAAATTCTTGCACCGGTTTGGAAGTGAAATTGGAACCGTTATCAGTTTTAATTTGTTTGGGGATACCAAGCCATGCCATAGCTGTCAGCCAGTGCTGAATTGTGGCTTTAGAGTTAGTTTTGGGGTGCTGTGTGGCCACGATCACTCCGCTGTAAGTGTCCACTGTCACTGCAAGCCAAGCTCGGGGCTTCAGCAGTTGGCATAGAGTAAAGTCCGACTGCCAGATCTCTGAGGGCTTGAGGCCTCTTGGGTTGACCCCACTGGTCCATAGGGGTGACTTTTGGCAGTGAGGGCAGGTGGCCACCACATGTTTTGCGTCCGCTGTCGAGATCCCGCATCTCTTCGCCAGTGCCTTGGCTCCGATGTGGAGCGACTCATGTAGTTGACGAGCGACTCATGTAGTTGACGAGCTTCTTGCAGTGTCCACACTCCTTTTGCCGCAGCGTCTGCTCTGTCGTTGCCAGTCTGGAAGTAACCTTTGATCGGGTTGTGGCTGTTGACGTGAATGACAGACACGGTGCCCTGTCGCGAGGAGAGTGCTTCTTCCAGCATTAAAGCTGCTGTAGATGTTGACACACCTGGTCCGGACATGGCTAGGCAGAGCCTTGCCACGAATATGGAGTCCGTGACGATGTTGAGGTGTTCCTCCTGGAAGAGTCCACACGCCAAGACCACTGCTGCTGCTTCCAGTTGTTGCACTGACAGTGTAGGGTCACATATTTTGACGCAATGCCACTGTTCTTCCACTTGCCACACTGCTGCTGCGGTAGAAGTTGTGGAAGAAGCGTCTGTGAAGACTGTCGGTCCTGGCAGCAGTCGGTCCATGACCTTTGGTGGCATGTCTATGTCTACGATGGTCAGTAGCTGAGTCCAGGGTGGTCTGGCGGCGTAGGAGATTTCTCCTCCGAAGCCTGTGAGAGCAAGGGCTAGATGCTCTGGTATCGTGGTTGATTCTGTGATTGGCTGCTTGCGGAAGGGAAGGTGGATTCTTGTCGGCTCGGTTCCCAGATGTCTCAGTGCGAGTTTCCTGCCTTTCATGATGAGGCTGGCGATGCATTCGATTCCTGGGGAGAAAGCATGAGCTGGTCTTCCGAGGACTATCCATTGGATCGGCCGGGGCCTTTCAGTAGGTCCTTGAGCCAGTGCTCCCACTCCTCCTTTCGGTGTGAAGTGGACATATAAATCAAGCGGCATGCTTGGGTTCCACCTGGCAAGGGTGCCAGTGGACATCTGATGCTCGATGAAATCAAGGGAGCTGGCTGCTTGTGGCGTTAGTTGTTTGGGTTCCCAGGGGTGCTTTCCTTTCAGGAGGTCATATAAGGGGTCCATGACCTCGGGAGGGATCAGGACGATGTTGCGGAGCCACTGCAGAGATCCCACAAGGCGCTGCACGTCATGAAGCGTCTTGATGTCTCGGCGGATCTTCACCATGGGGGGTGTCACATAGGAGCTTGTGATTCCTACTCCCAGGAAAGTCATGCAGGGTCCTTTCTTGATCTTTGCGCTCGCGATCTCGAAGCCGTTTGCCTGAAGAGTTTCTGTGATTGTGGATACCAAGTGATCTACCTGGCTTGCTGATGGTGCAGCGACAAGAATGTCATCCATGTATTGGATGATAGTTGCAGCAGGATGAGAATGTCGGACCGGCATCAGTGCCTTGTCCACGGTGATTTGGCATATGGTCGGGCTATGTACAATGCCCTGTGGCAGCACTTTCCACTGAAAGCGAAGGTTGGGTCTGTTGCCATTTGGGGACACGACAGAAAAAGCGAAACATTCTTTGTCATCAGGGTGCAGGGGTATTGAAAAGAAACAGTCTTTGATGTCCAGCACTGCACATGGCTGCCCCTCTGGGATAGCTGAGTTCATGGGCAACAGCATTTGAACTGGGCCCATGGGTCCGGCTGTCTTGTTCACTCAGTCTTGTTCACTTGTTCCCTCAGGTCGTGGATGAGGCGGTAACTTTCTCCAGACTTTTTGGGGATTACAAATACAGGGGTGTTCCACGGGCTGACAGAGGGTTCTGTGTGACCCTTTTGTAGCTCACGGTGAACTAGTTCTAGCAAAGCTGCCATTCGAGGCTTTGACAAAGGCCACTGCTCCACGTAGACGATTTCTGATGATTTCCAAGTCAATTTGATTGGCAGCGGTGGATGAATTGCAGTGGCCCTCATGATAAATTTGTCATTTTAACTCCTAGCAAAGCGAGGACGTCCCTTCCTATCAGGGGTGGGAAGTTTTGCAGAATATAGGGGTAGATTGCTACCGTCTGTTCTGGTCCCTTATTTGTGTGAAGTGTCACAGCCACCAACTGGGTGCTTCTCCACGCCCGGGACGCCCCCCCTACACCGTTCACTGGGGGGACTTCTTTGAATTGCCAATGCTGGGGCCAATGTGCTTGGGGGACAATTGTACAGTCTGAGCCCGTGTCCGCCCAGAACTGGAGCCCTATGATGTGGGGGTCCTGGCTGCCATAAAGACGGCAGGTCCCCCATATCATTAGGGGATCCTTCCTTATTTCCATTGCCAGGGCCACCCAGGGGTTCCGCTCTGGGGCGTCCCCTGCTGGCCCTGTGGCACAGGTGCGGCTTGCGGCGGCGGTGCATGGGAGGGAGCAGCTGGCTGAACTGTGAAATTCTGCAATTGCATTGTCGGTGGGGGTGCACAACTGGCTGCCTCCTGCGGGGGCATGGTGAATGAAAGCCCCCCGCCCCACTGGGGGTTGGCATGGATGGGCCGCCTTGCATTCGCAGCGGGAGGGGGCTGGGTGCGGCCCGCACGCCCCCTCCCTCTCCCGTTTCCCTGGGGCCGGGACCTGCACTCTCTCGCGAGATGCCCTTTCTTCCCACAAGCCCAGCAGGGTCCCCTCATGTGTGCCTGGGACCGGGGCACCGCCGGGGGGGGTTGTGTCGGCTGAGGACAGCTCGCTGTGATGTGGCCTGCCTGACCACATTTAAAACATGCCATGGCACTGGCTAGGGAACGCACGGCTGCCTGGATAGGTGAGAGCTGCTCCTCCCGGACCACGTGTTTAATGATGTCAGCCAGGCTGGCTCCGATTGGTACTGAGCGTAAGATGTCTTTGGTGGTGGAATTACTCTGTTGTCTCAGGCATTCTATGAGTACCGGGCCTTTTGCCTCCGCAGGCAGGGTCGAGGCATCTACTGCTGCCTGCAGGCGGTCCACAAACTGTGTAAAGCTTTCGCTTTCTGCCTGCTTTATGGTGGACCACGGCGACGGTTTTGCCACCACGCGAGAAGCGGCGCGAATCGCTTCTCTTGCAGCCCGGTTTGTAGCTCTAATTTCCTCAAGCCGCAGCTGTGCAGCTTGTTGCTGGGGAGTAATTACGTCATAATGCTTCCCTGTCAGCCTGGACAGGCTTGAGCCGTGTAGCTGTTGCCCCACCCCCAAAGCCTGGGCTAATAGGTCTGTGCAGCGGTCTCTCCATTCTTGTTTAAAAACAATCATCCCAGCCCCGTTAAAAATCATGCGGCTTATTTGTATAATGTCAAAGGGGAGTAAATTGTCATTACTAAAAAGACCGTCTATGAGGGTGGAGACTAGGGCTGAATCCATCCCTTTCTCTGAAATGGCTTTGACTATTGCCTGTATCTCCTTGGGATTTATCGGGCTATAGGTTCTTTGTGGGTTCTCATCTGACCCCGTGATTCTCACTGGAAAAGCATGAACCCCTGTCATAGGGGCCCACTCGGCACAAGCGATTTTTATTTTTCCCCAATCAGTGAATTCATATTGTGGTTGCTTTTCGGCATGGTTTAAAGCGTTGTTCGTTTTCGCTTTAAACCGCGTTGGTCCTGCTCTCTCCGTCTCTGAGTCCGAGGGCTCCGTGGAGCTCTCACAGCTGCTCTTGCTGGACTCAGAGCCGGAAATGAACTGGAGGAGAACTTCCGGGTTTCTGCGCGTTTTTACGTGGCTCCGGCCCCGCTCCTCCCCTCGGGGGTGGTGTCGATCCCGCCCCCTGGGCTGGCCCTGCCTCCCGCAAGGGGAGGTCTCTCCCTTGAGTGGCAGCAGCATTGAGCACGGCTCCCGACTGGGCATGCGCCCTCTGCTGTTCTCCCGCGCACGCGCATCAACTAACATCCGGGGCTCACACCCGAACATGCGCAATTCCTCCTCTCTTTGTCTCTCCTCACCGGGAGCCTCCGGGCCCCGCCCCTCCTCTCGGTAGGCGGGGGGCGCCGGGACCCGCACCGTCTCCTCAGCCTCCCTCAACCCTTCTCTAGCCGTTCTTTCTACTTCCTTGGCTTCCCGTGTTAAGTCCTTCCAAAATGATCCCTCAGGCTGTTGTGTTTCCAGCAGTGGGCTACCCATGTGCGGGGGGGAATCGGGTGGGGGAACCGCGGGCGTTTGGGAATGTTCCGCGGCGGGGTGTGGACCCGACGAGCTCGGCGAGAGGGTCAGGGGTTTTCCCGGGGGCCCCGGGGAATTTGGGGTCGAGCTCAAGGGGGAGGGAAGCGCGCGTGGTCCCCGCGAGTCCCCGCACTCAGAGAATCCACTTTCTGTCTCCGTTTGGGTCGTGGCCCCCACCCCCAGCTTGGGAGTGGCTAATAGGCACACGCGCGCAGCGCTCCAGATTTGTTGTTGCTCTAAAGCTTTGCGTAGGGCCAGTTCTACTTTCCCCCACGCCTTAAGGGCTTTTCCGCTCCCTGAGGTTTTCGTTTCCTCAGCTAATGCGGCTGTACACTTCTCCCAGATTTCTGAATGTAGTATTTCCACAGGACTATCAATTGTCCCAAGCTCCATAAGTCTTGCAATAGCAAGGTTAAAATCTTTGAGCTTGCACTCAATCCCCCACTGTTTATGAAGTAGACTTACGACCTTCGCTATGGCTTCCATGGTAGCCGTGGGTCCAGGGACGTCTCCCTCGCTGCACTAGTCCAGCTGTGCAGCCGCCGGCATCTCAGTCCAGGCGATCCCTGAATCACGGGTTGTACTCAGCCTCCCGGGTTTTTCGGCACCATTTGATGCCTCTCGGTATGTGAGGCAGTGGCGACCTGGTTTAAAAACCCGGCACGGCAGCTCGGCCTAGCCCCCAAGCTACTCGGGCCACAGACACACAACACCAATATGGCAGATGGTCAAAATGGCATTTTATTGTTCTACTTCGTGGGGTTATATAGTCGAGGTGGTTTCTCTACGTCAGGAGGGGGGACGGTGGGATGGTAAAAGTTAGTAAGGGGTGGGAAGCTACTGGGGTTATGAAGGGCTGTATTGTTTAGAGTAATTCTTATCACAGAGGAATGAAGGGGAGGAAGGTTACACGCTGCCTTCTGCTTTCCGTCACATCGCGAAATCTTCCGTTCGCTCTTGTCCCTATTCTACCACACTTGTGAGTGTGGATCTCTCCTTTCTGGAGCTGGGGTTCAGCATAGGCCCCTCCAGGCCAGTGTGTAAGGCCTCCCAATGATGTTCTGGTGTTGCTGAACAGGCCAGAAGAGAAGAAGAAGAAGAAGCCAAAGTTCCAGGGAAAAGCTCTCTTGCCTCAGCTAGCAGACTAGCTGTCTTGGGGTGACTCTATGATGTGTATCCCCTATCACGGCTCTGTGTCAAAAAAAAAAAAAATTAATTTTGTGCCTTTAAACTGAGCTTGAGAGGGGAGGAGAAAAAAACCAAACGAACTTTTCAAAGCAGTTCGCAAGGACATAGAGACTCCTCTGCATTCTCCAGCTGCAGGAACACAGAGGGAGCACCCTGCCTGTTTTCTTCAGCCAGCTTTTCAGGTTTTTTTTTTTCCCTTTTTCTCCGCCATCATTCCCAGGAGTTTGGGGTTTTTTTTTCCTTTTTTTTCTCTTCTGGACTGTTTCAATAACATCAGAACACATCAGGAGAATTTTCCTTCAGGCCCTGAGGTGGGCCTAAGGCCTATGGCCTCGCCCACCCAGCTCCGAGGAGGAGTGAGACCACATCTACAGAAGGACTCTGAAATCTTCCCAGGTTTCTCTCCACTGTGAGAGATTTTATTGTTTAGCATTGTTGTTCTTCTCCTGTGTGTTTGTTAAATAAATAGTTTTTATCTCTTTCACTTTCCTTCGAGGAAAATGTCTTTTTTTCCCAAACCTGGCTGGGGGGAAGGGTGGTTGTAACCTGTTTTTCTCTCAGAGGATGTATTGCTAGATTTTGGCCAAACTGGCACACTAGCATAAAAGCAAAGGAGTTTAACTCTCTGCCTCTCTCCTGAGAAAAGGAGCCAAAAGCTGGGAAAAGCAGGAAGGTGCTTTCCTCCGCTCCACAGTAGCAGGAACACAGGGGAGTGTGTATCTGTGTCCTTGAACACAAAACCGCTTGGTTTTTTTGTTTGTTTTTTTTTCCCCTCTCTCTCGGACCCAGCTTAAAGACACAGAAAGGCACAGGATTCGTGTCTGGCATAGGGCAGACGATAGGGAATACAGTATCATACAGTCACCCCAAGACAATGCCCCATCTCTGGAAGTGTCCAAGGCCAGGTTGGATCGGGCTTGGAGCAACCTGGGATAGTGGAAGGTGTACCTGCCCTTGGCAGGAGGTGGAACAAGATGAGCTTTAAGATCCCTTCCAACACAAAACATTCTGTGATTCAACACAATTGTGAAACATTTAGTGAGGCCCTTATTCATGCAGGACTAAACTGGAGAATTACTATGGAATGAATTCAGAATCAACCTGAACAATGCAACTTTTCTGTGTAATTTCTATCAAAACCCCATTTTTAATCCAGAAAGTTTGGAGTAAGTCACACTTGAGTAAGTCATACTTGTATCAGAGGAGATCCTGGCAGGGTATCAGGAAAAGGTTCTTCCCCCAGAGGGTGCTGGGCACTGCCCAGGCTCCCCAGGGAATGGGCACGGCCCTGAGGCTGCCAGAGCTCCAGGAGCGTTTGGACAGCGCTGCCAGGGATGCCCAGGGTGGGGTTGTTGGGGTGTCTGGGCAGGGCCAGGAGTTAGACTGGATGATTCTTGTGGGTCCCTTCCCCATCAGGATATTCCATGATTCTGTGACTCACTCTGACCTGGACGTGCATTTAAGTCTCCCAAACATCCTGGTCTCACGGAGTGGGAACTGAGTTTCCCCATAAAGAACTATGAAAGGAGAAATAAGGCTTTCAACCACAGCCAGCCCTGGGGTGAGGAATAAATTCAGTCCTACAGGCACAGCCTGGCACAGGAATGATCATTATCATTGCAGATGCACAGACATGTCATCCCTTTAAACCATTTTTTTTTACATGCAACCAGCCTGTGGAAATCAACTACACTCAGTAAAGGAAGGCAACACTTCCAAAGGGGGTAATTCAACACTTCTGGAGTTATAATTGTTTCCAAATGCAACATCTTTTTCCTATAACACAAATAAACATTTTGCTGGTAATGGTGTGCTTTGTTAATTACAATGATTCTTAAAATCTTCCCTAAATATGTATTATATTACACAACAATATTATAAATGAGCATCAAGTGACATTCATATCACCTATTAATAGCTGGAGGGTTTGGACAGGTGGGATTATGGGATTTATGCAAATGAGGAATGTGTTCTATTATAATTTCAGTGGATCTTCTCTGTAAACTTCTGCTGTGCTGAATTAATGTCTACAGTTCATTTCCTTTTTTTATTTAAAAAAGAAGAGGAAGCCACTTACATATGTTAGAGGGGGATAATGAATTATTATTTGAAATGCAGGTTTGTTGCACTCATTTGCATATAATACTTAATTTTTACAGAATATTTCATTCCAATGCATGCAAAAATGATCAAAAAACTCTCCAAATATGCTAATGTAAATTCTATTGCAACTTCATTGCAGCCTTTACTTCTGGGACTTTTATAATAAAACATTTAAAAAAGAGAAAGCTCAACATTAGAATAATCTTTCTAAAATATGGCAATTGTTCTGATTTAAGTGGTGGGTGAAACTCCCCACACCTCTCCAATTACTGAAAAGTCTTGGACCTTTGCTAGTGTGGGATAAGAAATCCCGATGAAATCGAGAAAAAGTCATCCAGGGTTGTAATTGGCCCTTTTGCTTTCTTTATTTTCCAAAATTTTCAGTGGTTGGTGTGTTGAGAGCTGCTGAGGAGCAACTGAGCTGGGTTCTCCCTAAGGTGTGGGTGGGAGCTGGGAAAGCCCTAGATCCAACTCACCTGAGGGCCACAGAACTCTGTTAGGATCAGTCTTTAGAATGAATTTCACCACATACCTTGAGACAGACAATTAGGACACATTCATTCACTAAAGATACTTTTGAATGTTCTAACCCCACCATCAAAAAATCCCCGCTGGTTCCTGCTGCTCATCACTGAACATCTTCTGGCCAGAGACCTGCAAGATCCTGTGCCTGCAAGGTCCTACATCAGCACCATGAACAGAAAATGGGATTAAATGCGACCAGAACCCAGGACAAAGTGGTGGGACAGCCCTTACCTGCACTGTCGAGGGCTGGACCAGGTGGTGAGCACCTGGCACAGGTCTCCTCTGGGCTCCCTGGGTCCCCTTGTCAAAGGCAAGAGCAGAGCTCAGGATTACCACTGTGCATCATTCACGGTCCATTCTTCCTGCTCTTTCTTCTTAATCTGCTTTATAAATCCTCCTATCAATTATAATGGTTGTAATTAAGTGCCCCATCCTGAATTTACACACTCACACCTGCACATGTCCATCTGAGCAAACTGACATGATCCCTGTCATTCCATCCCTAAATGTCCTCTCCATTTCCTTTTCCATGGAGTTCACTGACAGGCCTGTGCTTTAAAGCCTATCTTCAGACATCTGCTGCTGAAAACCTTCCTTCTCTGTCTATAATTAAAGACATTATTTTACAGCATTCACATTTTTACAAGCTGGCATCATTTCTGTACATAAAAACTGGGCTACTTCCATATCTCCCTTATTGCATTCTGCTTGTTTAAGTTCAGTGGTTCTTATTCTGGGAATAGTACCAGCGGCTATTCTGCAGCCACAATTATTAAGCCAGGGCCTATAAAAAGAGATGAGTTTTGGATTGCACCTATAAATGATGAAATGTGGGTTTCTAATGCTTTTCAGTGACTCCAAGGGCTGTGTTAGAGGAACTCCACAGCACCCATGCTCTGGATTGGTGGTGAAGGTCAGCAAAGCTTTTTTTTGGGCACACTTGGAATGGGAAATGGGAGACAACAGCCTCCACTTGAAAACATTCCTGCCTGTTCCAGGCATTAGAGGAAGCCTGGGGAACAATACGTGGGAAATTAGACATGCTGAGGAGGTCTAGGCAGCCTCATGTTAGACTTGTAAACAAGTGTGTGGGAGAAGGAATACAGACTGCCACGCATGGCAGTGTCTGAGAGGAGAGTGATCATAAATGTTAAACAAACAAGGAATTATAACGGCATTTGTTTGAGCTCACAGTATGGATTCTATTCATGTTGCAGCTGCCATGAACTTATATCTTCATTTATTTGGAAAGGGTATATGCCTAAAGCATGCTAAGTATACCTGAGAGTGACAAAACATAGAGGACAGATGTGAAAAGGGTTGTGGGATTTCTAACTGATAAACGGAATGTTTTTGGTACTTAGTTGAGCAGAATAAGTGCATGTAGATTTTTATTTTCTGGAGTTGAACATGAAGAAGACAGATTAATGCTGAAAGACACTAAAAAAAAAAGAAAAAAAATAGAACTGGAAGTGAATGTATTTCCAACTTTCTTCTTAAGTGAGACTTTCTCCTCCAGATGCCTGAGCATCTGTCAAGTGAGCACTGTCAGAGCCCTCACCTTGGTGCTTCCCAGGGAAGAGAAACACCTGGAGAGGGGCAGTGCTTGCCTTACAGCATCTTCCACCTCAGCATTGTTCCCTTCATCAATCACTGATGAATCAGGAGCTCCCAATGCAGTTCTCCCCAGCTGTGACAGAGTGGGATGGGGGTCTCCTGCCCCATCCTTTTCTTTGGGAGAACCAGCATTCCCAAGCACTCAGAGCAGATAATCCTGTTTACTTTAACCTTGCTGGAAGCACTCCGAAGCTGCCTTGTTTTTTCTCCATGCTGATGGCTCCTGGCCCTGTTATTACATCCCTAAAGTCTCAGTCCGGGGGCACACACTCATGGAAACAGGGAGAATTGGGGGTGCCTTGCTGACAGGTGGGGGAGGCAACTCCCAGCCTTGCCATGCCAGGGAGCACCAGTGTTGAAGTGATTAATGTCTCCTCTCCATTACTCTAAATTAAGTAAACAAATCCCTCACTAGAGCTGTCATACTGATGTTCAGCATGCAAATTGTACCTAATGAGCGAGCTCCCAGCTGGGGGCAGGATCCTGCATCCATTGAGATCCTTCATCCATCTGTTTTGAAGCACCTGGTGGACAGATGGACATGGGAGACACTGGGCAGGAGGCAAATCCCCCTGCCCTGTTCCAAAAACCTCCACCTGCAGAGGAAAGAACATACCTCATGGCCAAGGAGATGTTGGGAGCTTTATGGAGGGAAAGACTGGTTTTATGGAGTGTTGTTTTTTCCAATGGGGATGAGTCAGCTGGGCTTTGCTGGTGGACCCTCAGTTTCATTTGATTCCACCTCCCCGAGTGCAAAATCCTAGCAACAAAATCCCTCCAACCTTCTCCAGAAGATTCAGTGAAAAAGAGTTTTCAGGAAATAAAATGAATGTATTTCTGTGTTTTCTATAGAAAACAGTAATTTCTGTATTAATTGTTATATTGTTCAAGCCAAAAGCTTTTCAGCTCCAACTTTCCACTAGAAAACAAAGAAGTAAACCGTCTGCCCCAACCAGATCCATTCCTTCACTGACACCTTGAAGGAGTCACTTCACTTGCAGATCACTGAGCATCCCCCTGGCAGGATCACAGCAGCTTCCCTGTCTCTCTTGCTTTTTTCTCCCTTCAATGGACTCACATACATGGTGTAGCTTCAGCCTCCAGCAAGATACAGGCATGTGCTTCAGGTGGAACATGTGAGCAGCTTCTTCTTCCATAAATAATGATTTCAGGAGATGCTTTCATGGTCTCATGCTGAGATTGCTGGGTGCAGGTGAGCAGCAGTTTTCCAGAGAATGCAGTTAAGCACTAAGTAGGAATTTCACATGCCTGAGAGCATCTGTTTGTGGTGCTCTCCAGGCTCACTGCTGGCTTAAGCACCTTTGAAAGGTTTTGTGGGTGTCCATTGGCATTTTTTGGCACTTATTGCCTTTGAATATCTACCCTGAGTGTATTAAAATGCCCTATTGGGTTAAGAGTGATTTTTAAAGTCATATTATTTCTTTTCCTGAGCATCCAGGCAACAGAAAATTTATGAAAAAGTTTTCAAATTTTCAACATTTTATCCACTTCGACCTGAAGATTCAGACCAGGAAGTTTGTTACTCATTATTATTTTTTTTTCTTTTGTTCCCCCACATCCCCATTCAGAAGCATCAAGTGTTGCACTTGACCAGCCCTAATGAATAATGAATTCCCAGCAAACGGTCTAAAAAACTAGGAAAACCTGATAAGTTGAAAAAAATTATTTGTCCAACCTATTTGGTGAACACTTACAAAAAATAAACCCATTCATGTAAATCAGGATCAGCTCATGACAAGCTTCCTAACTGGACTAAGGGGCATTAAGTCCATGCTGACATCGACAAGACTTTCATCTATACGTATAATTATTGGTTAAAAAGTTAAATATCCTGTTGTTTCAGGTGCCTTATTAAAATTGCTTATAGCAAACAGTCTCATACTTTGTATTAAACCCAATCCCCAATGTTTAATCTTCACAGTAAGACAGGAAAAAAAGAAAAAAAAAGAAACAGAAAAAAAAGTAGTATTTTTATTTTTTTTTCCACACAACTCAAAATTTGCCCTCTCCAGTGCAGCACTCAGACTCTGTGTTGACAACTGGGGCAGCCCAGATCATGCTTCCTACCCGGCACGTTTGTGATGCTGGTTGAAACTCCTGAAATGTCTCTTTGGACTAGTAAAACACAGATTTGAGCTTGTTTAGCCCTGGGGCGCTGAAGCCAGGTTCTGGTAACAACAATTCCTGATTCCTCAGTTACACAGGCAGCCTGGCCTGGAAGGAGAGGCTGGAAGGCTCCGTGATGAGGAGTCAACACACGAATCCAGCAGCCCTGGGGGAATTGATGGTTCAGACGAAACACTCTGGGGGCTTTGTCCAGCACATTCTCTTTAGTGTTTGACGTAAGACCCTCAGAGTTCTCTGCTCCTTCAGACTCTGTTTAAGCCCCAGAGTGACAAAGCCTTGTAAAGAACTTCCATTTCCCAGTGTTACCTGAGAGATTTTTTGTTGTTTTGAACTTGTCAATATTTTAAATATAGGAAAGAAAGGAAGGCAATAAGCCTTATTTTGGTTAAGTTGCTTCAAACAGGCAGATACTGGGTTTTTCAAGTAATCATTCCCAAATAATTGCTTTCTAAAAAGGTTGGATAATAATTTTTCTCTCTTTTTTTATTAAGAGAAAAGCTATAACCAACATTATTTATTAACTGATGTACCTGTTCCCCTGTGATCCTGTTGCCATGAGTGCTGATGTCATATTTATTAATCAATCTGTCAGAAATGGTTATGTCAGCACAGACAATGCAGCTTCCCTGGATGAGACCCATCTCCTAAAGTTTTGAACTTCACTATTCAAAGTTTAGAAGAAATAACCAACCTTGTGGAGCAAGTAGCACAACTATTCACTGTTCCTTTGTTAGAAGAACTCTGTGGAAATATCTCGCTGACTTCTGTGGATGTCAGTGGACACATACAAATTTGCTAGAAAATTCTGAGGTAACTCCAGGTATTCTTTTGCAACCAGAGTACCCAAACAGCTTTCCCTGAACAACAGGGAAATGTTCTTCCTTTTTTCAGAAGAAAATTTATGTTTTATTAACTCTTTTCTCCAATAAGAAATTTCCATTACAAAAGAATTATGGTAAAACCTCAGGGGATATATGTGTATATTGCCCACACATATGTGCGTACATGTGTGCAGAAGTGTCTCTTCCGAGCACCTGGGGGCGTTTCAACAACATTACAAGAACAGCCAAATGTGGACAAAACAAGAGAGTCCTTTGAGAACAGCCTGAGATCTGTTTCTGAGCCAGGATCAGCCACAGCAGCTCAGGGAGGAATCCAAAGAAAAATTCGTGTCTTTGTGAAGCTGTGATTAAATATTCAGCATGTCCAATGGGAAACCCAAAACAAAGCAGGAAAACTTCATTTCTTTTCTGATTCTGTTCAAATACAGGAATCGTTGGTGACAAGGTAGAATTCCTTGTGAAATCTTTGGAAATGGAGTAGGTTCTTCTGACATTGACATGCAGGAAGGACGAGGATTATGACGTTATAAAATAATGGCTTCACATTTGATAGTGGCACAGCAGCTTCCTGAGGATCCCAGAAATGCTGAAGGGGCCGCTTACATTCCATTCATCACAGATGAGAAGTCACATTTCCCATGGGGAAGGCCATGTTTATCCAGGAAATGGGACTCTGGAAGACAACAGAGGACAGTTGTAGGGCTCCAGTACCAAGGTGGCACTGCCAGTGCCACAGCCTGTGCCAGGTGGTGGCCAGGCATTAGAGGCAGATGTAACCAATTAGCAGAGATTCCCACTCCTCAGCCACTGGCTGGGGCTGCCATGCGTGATATCAATGCATGACAACAAGGAGGACATGTCCAAAGTCCTTCATGGGCCACCAGCACCACCCTGACACGGGAACTACAAGCTGCTTGAAGAGACCAGTGCAGCTGGACCAGACCTGCTTTTCACTCAAAACAGGCATTTTTTAATCCCAGTCTTTTCATCTAAACATGTGTGCTGGTTTGGCCAAATTTGGAGGAAAATATCCTCTGATAGAAGGCAGGTTACAACCACCCCTCCCCCACCAGGTTCAGGAAAAAAGAAATTTTCCTTGAAGGAAAGTGAAAGAGATAAAAAACCAATTTATTTAACAATCACACAGGAAAAGGATAATAATGCTTAATAATGAAATCTCTTGCTGTGGAGAGAAACCTGGGAAGATTTCAGAGTCCTTCTGTAGGTGTGGTCTCTCTCCTCCTCCTCAGAGCTAGGTCGTGGGCCCACCTCCAGGGCCTTGGTGGAAAATTCTCCGAGCGTGTTCTGATGTTGTTGAAACAGTCCAGAAGAGAAGAAGGGAAAAACTGAAGTCCCAAGAAAACAAAATTCAACTCTCCGTCTCTCTCACTCTGGAGAAAAGGAGCCAAAAGCTGGCTGAAAAGCAAGAAGGGTGCTTCCTCCCACCTTGCTGCCAGAGCAGAAGCAGAGGAGTGTATCTGTGTCCTTGAACAATTGCTTTGAAAAGTTTGCGGGGTTTTTTTTTCCTCTTTCCCCTCTCCGGCTCAGTTGAAAGGCACAGAAAAGGCACAAAGTTAATTTCTGGGCATAGAGCAATGATAGTGGATACACATCATAAAGTCACCCCAAGACAACGTGTCATTTAACTAAAGCGTTTTGTGCAAGGTGAAATATCTGGTCAGAAGCAGATTCTGATTGCCAGAAATTATTAAGGTAGAGTGGTGGGAGATGCCGTCTCAAATTCATGACTCAAACCTGGACTTCTGTTTAGGGGTTCATCCCAATGGTCTCAACATCCTATTAGAGGCTATTTCTATAGACTTCCTATAGATTTTTATAGACTTTTCACTATAAAGAAATTGTTTTACAACGGCAACACAGCATAAATGTTCTCAGCTTTTGAGGGCATATCCCAACATCAGCACTGCTACTGCTTTAGACACTTCAGACCTCCTTCTATGGCAACAGCACACAACTGAAGTTCTCAAAATTAGCTTTCCTGGAAGTCCTCTCTGCTGTCAATAGGCTTAAGCAGAGCATTTGGAAAGCCATGGGCATGAACTTGCCAACTCAGCAGCCGTGATTTCATAGCACCTCTGACATTTGGGCAGATAAAGACCAGGTGACACCAATTACTGGACTGTCATTAAAAAGAAAGGTAAGTTTGCCACACAGTGTGATATGGAGAATCGTGGCAGGGAATGGTGCTCTCCTGGGGGAAAGGGAGACCCTTTCCATCTTTGTGCATCACAGAGCACAGAATGGAGCCTTCAGCTGCCACAGTAAAACACCAGTCAGACAAGGAACTCAGCAAAGAGCTGATCAGCTGAACTGGTGAGAAAAAAGCACCTGGAAACCCTGCAGGAGTGGAGGATTGGCCGTGGCTCCCAGCAGGTGTTACCTCTTGCAGCGGCAGCCACAGGGTGCCTGTGGAAAGAGGGACTTGCCATGGTTGTCACTGCCCTCAGCTCTGAAGGATGAAGGATTGCTCCCATGAGAAAATGTGTATCCACACCATTTCCAAGCACATTCTAATCTGAAAAGAAACCAGAACCCCAAAGAGGTTTGTGACAGCAAATAACCATGGGAAAATTTCTGGTGGTGACTGCAGGAACTTCCCAAAATGTAGTGGCAAACAAAGCATTAATGGAGTCCAAGATAGGTCAGACAAACCCAGACCACCTGGTCTGAGAGGCTGCTGAGGAGCAGCTGGCACTTATTAGGGTGATAAGTGAGGGGAGAGCAGGACTGGGTGCCTGCGATGGGCTTCTCTGGGGCAGCACTTTGTCTCAGGGTATTTATCAGACTGTGGATCAGGAGTATCCTAAGAGGGCAATTATCCAGAGAAAGAGAGGATTTCTAACACTGCCCATCAATGAGCTAAGAGATCCTCAGGAAGGATTAGCAAAAATGAGGGATTATCCATGAAAGCAACTGAGCTTGTTGAAAGTCTGTGTTTTCAGGCTGTAAAACAGCTCTCTCACTCATTTAGGAGAAAAGCTGTTTCCTCTTTGAGGTGTATTGCCCGTGAGTTGGGGAGGTCTTGTTCTGTCAGTGCTCAGGCCACCTGGCACAATGGGCTTTCTGCTGTGTTCAAGAGGGAGTAGAGTAATTAAAATTTATTTTCTATTATGTCCTGTTTTAGAAGGTTTTTTTAAACAGAAAAATCAATTAAATTCTATGTAAGTGGAAGAGATCTACATCTGACCTCTCTCTCTTGCCATGTAGAACCAGTTAATCCACTGGAGTCGAAGGGAATAACCTTGTGAAGTAAATGGGCTCAGAATATGATCTGACATGAGTGCGCTGGGGGTTGGGATTGTTCTGGAATTACATCAGTGTTCTGAAGAAAACAGTGCAGATTAAGTGCTCTGATTCAATTTACATGCCCGTGGTGTTACCTTTGACATCTGCTTTCAACAGTACCCTTGAAATGACTGTTTTTTCTTGTGATAGACAATTTCCAAGCATATTTATTTAGATATTATGAACATGAATATCACGAGGAGGTGGAGCTGTTGCACACTGTAGTAAAAGCTTTCCAGCCATCAAGTTTAATTTTTTCTCTCCATGTCCCTTCCTCCCAGTCACAGCAAATGCAATTCCTTATATGACCATTGCAATGGAACTTTTAAGTCACAAGCCATTTGTGTCACATAACAGTGTGACTTCACTGAAAAACAGGAGAGATGAGAATTCCCCAGCAACTCGTCTGAACTTAAGCTAGAGCACTCAGCCATCGGTGACACAATATTCCAGCTGCATTAAATAATTTCAGCGGGAATTACTGCATCCAGCTCTGGGATCCCCAGCACAGGAAGGACATGGACCAAGTCCAGAGGAGGCACCAAGCTGATCAGAGGGATGGAACAGCTCTGCTGGGAGGAAAGGCTGGGACAGCTGGAATGTTCAGCCTGGAGAAGAGAAGTCTCTGGGGTGACTTAATTGTGGCCTTCCAGTAACTGACGTAGCCTAAAGAAAGATGGAGAGAGACTATTTACAGGGCCTGGAGTGACAGGACAAGGGGGAATGGCTTCAAACTGAGAAAGCGCAGGTTTAGATTGGATATTGCGAAGAAATTGTTCCCTGTGAGGGTGGTGAGGCCCTGGCATAGGTTGCTCAGAGAAACTGTGGATGCCCCATACCTGGAAATCTCCAGGGCCAGGTTGAACAGGGCTTGGAGCAACCTGAGATAGTGGAAGGTGTCCCTGTCCATGGCAGGGGGTGGAACTGGATGAACTTTAAGGTCCCTTCCAACCCAACCCCTTCTATGATTCAGTGAATGGAGCCTGTTTAGATACATACAGAGTTTTTAATCATTCTGCTCTTGGATGGCAAATGTTCCATTGGGGATACAAAACTCAGCTTTAAGGCAGACCTGGAGTCAACCAGGCTGCTGCAGAAGGAGCTACACAAGTGCTCTGTATTGTTTACATAGCAAATATATTTATATTTTCTACCCTTTCTCTGTGTGCTAACATGGGCCCCCTGCTTCTCTAAAGGAAGGAAAATTGCAAATACATGGAAATCAAGGAAGTCGAGTGTGAAAGAGAGTTTGAGAAGCAACACAGGAGGACAAGCAAAACCAAAGACTTTGAATTCACTCCCAGCTGATGCTGAAGTGTTTTCACCTCCATCCCATTTCTGTGCCCAGAACTCACTGGGTGGTCAGAGCTGGCATGGGTGGATTGCCATGGATAATTGGGGAAGGGAAATTGGGAAGGCATCACCTCATCACAACCACATCTGCGCTCTGATGGGAAAAGCTTATTTGCTTGTTGGGAAGAGTGTGGGGAAAAGAAGATGTCCCAGGTGAGATGCAAAGCTGTGAGCCTCCTTCTCACCGTCCCTATTCCAGGCCCCTCAGGAGAGTCATTACCTCCAATTTAGTTTCCTGCACATCAGAAGAAAGGCTGCAATCATTTGCTGGACAGAGGCAGGGCAGGCCAGGCAGGCGGTGGGACCTGTCAGGGTGTCACTTCATCTCTGGCACACTCTTTTAGTGTGACAGCAGTTTGCCATTACCATTGCAGAGCCAATTATCCCTGCATTACAGGGGCATGCCCCAGTCAGCTTCCCCCTTTCCTCACCCACTTACCCTTCCAATAGGGATCATTAAAATGATTTTACACACACACACACACACACACACACGTGCAGCTGCTCAGCTCAGTGCATTGAGCCAGTCCCAGCTGTGGCTTCCTCAAGCCTGTCACCACAGGCAGTACTGGTACAGAGCAGGGGAAGATGGACTTTTTTCCTGTTTTAGAAAACATGAGATATTAAAGGCTTGTGTTTCCCCCTGGGTTTAATTACACTGAGTGCATTTAAACTCCTCTAATAGGTAGTAAATCTCTGAAAATCTGCAGAACAGAAGAGGGCTTATCACCTTCACACAAGGTAGGGATGCAGCAGCATAGAGGGATTTCTCCAGCATTTACAGAGGAGGTTTCTACCATCCACTGTATCTTGGTCTTCTTGTCTTCTCCATTCTACAGCAGGATTTTGGAAGAGGTTTGAGGTTCCCTGTCACTGATTATATACTCCTTTACCTCTTTGGCTCCATGTATCCATGGATTAGACAGTCTACTCCCAGTCCTGAGGAATTCAGGCAGCCAGGGCTCTGCTGTTCTTGGCCAAACCACAATCCTTTCCTCTGGGCAGCAGTGTCTGGGGTCTGTCACCCACCCACACTTTACATCTGCTTGTTAGTTGAAGGAATGAGCTGTGCTTCCATGCCCAGGGTTGCTTTTCCACCTTCAGCCTGTGTCCATTGTGTCCCAAGAACAGGAAGTTGTTGTCGCCCTGCTGGGAGATGAGATTGTTATTCAGAGCAAACCTTTTCTTTCCTATTTGTAACCTCCCTGGCCTCTGACAATATTGGCCAGGCTATCCACTCCTTTCTATCCTGCTCCTTCTCACCTTTCCAACCATACCCTCTTTCTCTCTGGTTTTCCCCCTTTCATTTTTTTTTTGCTTGCCACTTTTGTAGAACAACTTAAATGTCATCTTTCTGCAATTACCCACAGAAGAGAGAACTGCAAAGAAACATTCCCACCGGGGTCCCTGTCTTAAATGAGGCTTTTGTTGTTATAAATTGTTACTCATAGCAGTACAAGCCTTTGGAATCACTCACATGTTCCTGGTAAATGGAGCTTTGAATTCAGAGAGCTTCTTTGGAGTCTGCCAGCTTTTCTGGAGGTACAAAATCTGAAAGCATAATTCCCAGTAGCAGCAGCCCCTTTCACTTAATGTTGTCTGTCACCTCGCCAGGCACAGGTGACTTTGAGGTGTGCCCACCACAGCCTCCTTGACCCTGCACACCCTCTGGTCGGTGATGGTTTCCTTGCCTCTGCCTCGAGTGACCAGATCAGGGAGAAAACATAGTGGTGGGGCTTGGGAATTTTCATGCCTGCCTTTGAATCCCAACCATCCTGGTTTAGGCTAGATGTTTTCCATCCCAAATGGAGCCTAGGGATTAAAGCAAAGGACTTGGCTTGGGGAAGGTCCAGGTGTCCCTTTGCAGCTCTGCTGATGTTTTAAATCTGCACCACCTTTCTCCATGTCTCAGTTTGCCCATCAGAAGTGCAAGGCAGTGGACAGTATTCCCAATGGAAGGGGATAAATATCAGGATTAACATGAAATTATTAAAATCTGCCTCTGGAAGGCTTTGAGAAACCTAAGTGTTGGTTAAACTCCCTAGTGAGCTGTAGCCCTTGCTTGAGGGTGAGCTGCAACCCTTGCAGCACCTGGACAGAAAGTGTCATGGGAGGGATGAGTTTTATAGTTGAACAGCTGGGAAAAACACCTTATTACTTTATTTTTTCCCCCTTCTTGCCAGATTTAGGGGTGGGAGGGTAAAAGCTGAGCTTTGACAGGGTTATGAAGAGAAATCTCAGCTGCTGCACAAAGCTGAGCTGTCTCAATCCTGTGTGAGCCCCCCACCCCAGTCACTGCTCTGGACTTCTGGATGCTCAGTGCACAAAGCCAAGACCCATAGACCATGTAAACCCACAGCAGGGACCGCAGAGTCCCCTGGGAATGTGGGTGGCATTCTTGGACTGCTGCTAGGTCATGTATTCTGTTCCTGCTCCCAAGGAAGGAACAGATGGGGCATGGGTGTAAAGCTCTGATAAAGCCAGAGCCGCGAGGCCAAGTGGAGCTGCCAACCTGAATTAAACTGTATAATGAGGGTGTCAGTCACTTCTGCACGGCTCAGGGAGGTGGAGAAGCAGGGAGGCAGCCTGGCTCTGCAGTGCCACATGTACAGGCACACACTAATTTCTCCTTCTCTTTGTGCCTCTCCCCACTCTGGAAAGGAAGACACAAAACCTACTGCATCTTCCCAAACAGATCACAAAATTAGTGTCCTTTGAAAAGGGGCTAAAAAAAGATATTAAACTTTAAATACCATTTCTTTCCATGCTGCTAAGCAGCTTATTTATCACAGCATGAGCCTACCTTAAGAGCTGTGACGACAGAAAGCTCTGCTGGTGATTACTGCAGGGAGCCAGCAGGCATGAATGAGTCACCACAACACCAGTGTTCAGGAGACAAGGTAAGGGGACACCGACAGACAAGAAACAAGGGTCAGCCAAGCGTTGTGCCTTGAAACCCTCTTGGGAAGATATGCTGGGACATCTTATTTGTCCCTTGCCAGGAACCAGACTGATGGATCTGGAGCTTTCTTCTCAAAGGAGCATCCTTGGGAATGTGGTCCTGACTTGCAAGAGGAAAATGAAGCCTTCTTGGGAGAATGGTCCTCAGCTGCCTTGGTCTGTGCTTCCATCCAAGCAGTGACCTTCAGGAGTGGTGCTGAGCACAGACAGCCTTGGTTTGATGCTGGCTGCCCTTCCCTGCCAGCAGACACGCTGGCTTCATCCACAGGGTCTGTGTTCCCAGTCCTGGGCATTGGGGGTGGAGCCACTTCAGTGGAAGGAGTGACATCAGAGTGAATCTGAGGTGACAAGATGGGTCTGCTGGAAAGGGAAGGCAGCTCTGCACCAAGAAATCTTCACAGCTCCTGCCCAGATATTGGAATAGTCTTCCTGTGCAGTGCTGAATCTGACAGCAGGGTCAGCCCATGCCTTACAAGAGGAATGGTTGCCCTGGGAAGAAGGGAGATCTCCTCCCCTTGGTATCCTGGGAGATTGGCAGTGCCATCCTTCCACCACCCTCCCCCTTGGGAATTGATTGTGGATGTCACCCCCCTTTTCTCCTCTGATTGGATGCTGTTCCCAAAGCAACTTTCCAGGTGTTTTCTGGAGGATTTTACCATTGCAAAAAAAAAAAAAAATCCCCAAGAGCAAAACAATACCATGATTAAAACATTATGAGGGCTTGGTGATGGATGCTGCACAAATAGGCACAATGCTGATATTTTCTGGGCCAAACTGCTGATATAAATAGCCAAGATGTTGCAGAGGGAAGGGTCACACCACGGAGAGCTGAGTTGCCCACATTCACCTCCTACTTCAGTGGCTGAGGTGGGAACAGGTCACAGATTTCCTGTATCCTCTCCACCAGGTTTCCTGGATCCGAGCCCAACCTGTTTCTCAAGATGGTGATTAAATGGGACACAGGCCTCGAGCAGTGTCCGATTTAGCTTCGCACCTGGTGGGCTTAGTCACAGCTCACACTCATCTCCATAAGAACAGTGTCTGTTACCTGTGCTCTGACACATGCAATGCGGTCTTAAAATATCCCTGGGATTCTGACTGAGCTCCTCTGGGATTTCTCCAGATCTGTCTCTCCTGTCAAGTGCACCTAAATGATTGTGTTCTCTGATGGCTGAAAACTCTGTGGTCTGTCATCCCTCCTTGCCAGAGAGCTCTGGGTTCCTCTTGTTCCCACTGGTCCAGGTCCATGTCAGCCCTTCCTGCAAGCCTTGGCACCATCCTTCTGCTGTGGCTACTCCCAGGAGCAGGTCTGGAGCCTGTAAAGACACAAAGGCAGCCCTTGGCAACCAGTCCAGCAGGAGCAGATGGAAGTGTGAAGTGCTGGAGAGAAGCTACAAATGGCCCAACAGGAACAATCTGACATGTTCTGGGCTTGCACATCATGAGCTCTTTCAAGCTGTGAGGTAGCACTGACTTCTGAAAAGGGCTATTTTAGGTAACATCTCGTGGTCTTTGGCCCTCTCCATGCACTGGCCTTCCCCTGCCTGTGGAGATCACAGTTCACACAACAGTGGCTTCATCACTGCTCATGTCCTTCCCACCCATCAGGAGATAAGACAGAGCATCACAGAGAGGTTCTCCTGAGCAGCAGGGAGAGCCTGGACACCACCTGTGTGCATCCCTTCCCAGGAAAGAGACAAAGAGACACAAAGACAAAAGACACAAAGAGATTTTGCAGAGCATAAAAATGTCTGAGGCCCCCAGGTTTCTCCCAGTCCTTTTGCAGAGACATGTCCTTCAAGAGGTTCAGAGAGGAGCAGAGCCATGTGGCTGCTCAGCTGGACTTGTTAATGGCTGTCCTGCTTCCAGCAGAGAGGCCTGAGGGGAAGATGGCTTTGGCTGTAGAAGGGGAATGGCTCTTTCCAGGGATTGTTATAAAGATGGTGGCTCTGTGCCATGACTTCAACCTGAGGTCCTGGCTGGAAACTTCCAGCAGCCCCAGCAGGCAGAACTTGGATCTGGCAGTGCCAGTAACGAGGTCCAGCTGGCTCCTTGGTCAGCAGCTATGACAGAAACACTGCCAAGGGATGGTCAAGGCTGGATGAGTGAGGAGGACAGGAGGTGGAGAGGCATGAGCACAGCACCCACCACCCTCACATTGCCTGTCCCTGCAGTGAAATGTTCCTGTGCTGTGGGCATGCAAGAATCTCCAGCAGGCCTGGAAGGTGAACACAATTCCCCCCTCAGTCTTTAGAGCTGGAGATTTGGATTTGGAGATGATCTCTGTGATCACAGATCAGCCTCTACAGAAGCCATTAAGTCCCTATCACGAGGGCCACCACTCTAATTTCTCCTGCATTTCAGATCTTGTCAGAGCATCTCACACTGTCCACCTCCCTTCTCCACTCCTGGGTGTGATGGAGCAGAGTAGGAGAGCAAGAGACTCTTCTATGCATCACAGATCCTCTTGCTGAGCAACACATGGAGGTGGCAGGGACAGCTGTGGGGTAGAGGAACATCTCCATTTCAGAGGGAAAAGACTCCTGCAGAGGCTGCAGGGGCAGGAGCGAAGGGGGATAATCCCCTGATGTCCCTGGGGACCCTGCAGAGAGCTAATACTGCATTTTTCCCTGGCGGCCACCGGAGGGCAGCCCGAGGGAGGGAGCCGACCCCCAACTTCCCCAAAAAATGGGGATGGAAGGAGCAGGGGAAGCAGCAGGAGTAGTGCCGGGGGTCTGCAGCAGAGCAGAGGGGAGCAGGCAGCAGGGAAGCTGCTTTAGCTGCTGGAGAAAGTTCAGCTGGAGATGTGCAGGCTGAAATAGTTTAGCACTCTGTTAGGGAAAGGAATTTTATGTCTGTGCAATGAGGAAAGCAATTAGAGACATAATTTAATCAGTGTATTTTAGTGGGAGCATTAAAAGACCTGGATATGACCTCGATAAGGAGCCACCAGTGTGCTGTGGCAGGATCTTGTGGCAGGAATGGAGACATGAGAGCCATGGATTTTGAGCAAGGTGTCACACAGTCCCAAGTCCCTCACTTGCAATGCAGTTTCCTGTGCTGTTTCATTGCAGGGAAGGCATCTGGTGAACTGAACTTTCCCTGCTTTGATTCTTTCTGCCATTTTCCTTGTTCCTCCCCAAAATCCCAGTGGCATAGGTGTAAACTTTTTTTTCTCCCATGCATCAAAAGCTGCATTTCAGGGGTGGGTGACAGATCATGTGCAAAGGGCTTAAGGACCCAGGAGCAGAGGTGCTGCAGGAAAGGGAAATATGGCATGAGGGAGGGAGGGAGGGAGGGAAGGAAGGAAGGAAGGAAGGAAGGAAGGAAGGAAGGAAGGAAGGAAGGAAGGAAGGAAGGAAGGAAGGAAGGAAGGAAGGAAGGAAGGAAGGAAGGAAGGAAGGAAGGAAGGAAGGAAGGAAGGAAGGAAGGAAGGAAGGAAGGAAGGAAGGAAGGAAGGAAGGAAGGAAGGAAGGAAGGAAGGAAGGAAGGAAGGAAGGAAGGAAGGAAGGAAGGAAGGAAGGAAGGAAGGAAGGAAGGAAGGAAGGAAGGAAGGAAGGAAGGAAGGAAGGAAGGAAGGAGAGTTTTTATTTGGAAATTCTTTTCCCTTGGATGGACAAAGTCCCAGCTTAGCTGCCAGAAGGTGAACTCACTTTAACAGAAAAATAGAAGGGTGCCTAGGGAAAGACGTCTAAAAGGAAGATAAATGCTGAGGCAAAAGATTTAAACACCAGGAAATGTCAGCAAATACCTGGATTTAGTTCTGTCACCAATACTTCTGACATGGCCAGGAGTATGTTGTCATCACTGAAATGTTGCCATCCCTGAAATGGGCCTCATCTCACTTCTTTCAGGAGCCTGTAGAAAATGAATACTTTGCAAGCCATGATGTGCTCACATGCCACAACAATATGAACTACGTAAATACCGAAAATAGATCCATTCCTGTCAGCAGATATCCAGACATTTCAAAATCATTCTCATCAGCTCCATTTCCAAAGATAGATGAATCCAGACGAACCTCATTTCTCTGCGGATTTTCTTCCTTTTTTTGAAAGGAAGGAACACTAATGTATGTAACCAATCTTGATTTCAGTGGAATATTTTGACAGAGCTATATGAGTTTCATTAGTTTTGCTGAAAATTAACATAAGACTTGTAAATTCTTCACTGCTGGGGGTTAAAGTAGAGATAGTAATGGATAAAATTGAGAGAGGAGTTGTTTTCTTGGGAAGTTAATACAGATTTCTTCATGAATGACCTTGGGTTGCAATTTTTCAGCAAGGATCAAGCATTTGTGTGCTGGGAGATGAGATTTCATGGACAGGTGCTACAGAGAGGAAGATCTGGATGATCTCAAGGGCTGGAGCGAGGGGCTGGAGTGTGATGCTGTAATTCCCACTGTTACATGTGTTGGGAGTGGGAACACGTCCTCTGCAAATGTCGCAAGAGGGGAAACACCTGGGTGTACAACGTGATCAAAGCAGGACTGTGAATCACCAAGGAGTTGTGTCCATGGAAATGTCAAGTGATATTCCAGGATGTACCAGGCAGAGAATTACCCCAAGAGATCAGGAGATACTGATGCCATTATGCAAAGGCCCAATGTCCTTTTACCAGAAATGCAGCGTGACAGCTTTGGTCACCTGAGGTCAAGATAAGATAAATATGGGGGTAAGGTAGCTAAAGAGCCACTGAGTAGTTCCAACATGAATCCAGTGGGCATGTACAGACCTGGAAAACCAGCTGGAGGAAGGTGCCTGGTGATTAGACTATTCAAAGCAGCAAAAAATCTTGACACTCCTTCAGCAGCTTCTGGCTGATACAGAGTGTGGCTCAGGCTGAGCAAAGGTGTCTTTTCCAGTCTGTCTTCTAAGAAAATGGAGATCCCTCGTTCAGCTTCATGATTCTCTGTTCTCCCTGCTGAGGGAAAAGGGAAGCAGGGCTGCTGCCTGCTCCAGTGCCAGCCCTCTGCAGCCCAAGGAACTGAAGTTACACTTTCTTTTCAACAAGTTGGTCTAGACTGGTCTTCTTTGTCATCTGTGTCCCCAGATAAACAGCCTTTCTATAAATCCTTCCATAAACATGTATTCTGCATTGCATCAAATTCTCCTTTGGTATAATCCCTAAAAGAGACTTTCATGAGAAAAATATGGGCTGTTCTTTTGCCCGTATTCTAATCTGTGCTGCATGGATAGTCTGCTCAATCTCACTAATGCCCAATAAGTAAAGGATGTTTTTGACAAGTCCTGACTAGTCTGGGATACACAGAAAAGTAATAAAACATATTTCAAAAGGAGATCTGTGATATTTTCAGATCACAGTAAATCTCAGCATAAGCCATGTGCAATACCAAGCACCTCTTTCTTCTGTGCCATACAAACCCAGGGAAGCTGCATCCCATCTCCAGCACCCCCCAGACATTCCAGGGATGTGCTGGGAACAGTCTCCCTCTGTCCTGTGCTTTGGAAGGAACAGCCCCAAGGGCTATGGAGTTGCAGAGGGTATCTTGGATAGATAAGACATCAGCAAAGCAGCATTTTAACTCTCAGAGAAAGAGCTCAGACCCCCGGCTGGGTCTTGGAGAAAGATCCATAACAAGGAAGCAAACAGCTCCCAAGACAAAGGCAGCCACTCCAATTAGGATGGAGTATTTTTCTGGTTTTGGGAGAAGATGACTCGGGCAGAGGGTGAGCTCTGGTCCAAGCTCCTTGGACTCTTGTGTGATCCCAGCAGGGATTTCATCACTTCCCAGGTGGAAGCAGAAGAGTTTCAGGGACAGAACACGTGCAGGTGGCTTTTCCACTGCTGATTTGGCATCCCCAGCCCTGCCAAGTACTCAGGATTTCAAGCCATTTACATCCAAAGGCAATTGAAGAAATCGTTTGACAGGCTCCATCCCAGGATGCTGGCAGATACCCAACCCTGACTTTATTGCTCACAGATTATGTTTACAGTGAAATGATTTAGGGATTGAGGGATTATCCAACATGGGCCCACAGCCCAACACCTCCAGAAGTACCAAATACCTAATGATTCCTGACAGCTGGAATCAATCTCTGGGAGCCAAGATTCATTTTAATTTTTTTTTCCCTAGGATAAAACAAAAGTGTTCTGCTCAAACACTGCTGTCTACAAATCATTAATAAAGGCAACTGGCTGATTTACATCTGGCATTACAGAGGTCGGAACAATAACACATGGCTTTATTTTGCAGCTAACACACATTCTCTGCTATCCTTTATCCAGGCTGTCAGGAGCCAGTGCATGAGAAGAGAGGTGGGAAACAGCAAGGAGCTACATGGGGAGCACCAGGAATAATTGGTGTCAGGAGAATACTTCAGGAGAAATGAAGTGGTGCATTTCTAACAGCTTGGAGGGGTTTTTTCCACAGCTGTTTTTGTTTGAAGGGATTGTGACCAAAATAACAGGGCTCTGGGTTGTGTAGAAGACCAGGGTGTTATTCCCATTGGGGAGCAGGCTTTTGGTTTGCTTTTTGAAGCTGGGTCTATCAATGGATATTTCCTAGTGGAAACCCCCTCTCCTGTTAAGGGGATCTGGTGTAAAGCATCTTTAGTTTGCATGAGTGCAGTAATTGGAGAATTTCTCAGTGAAAAACATTCAGCAGCAATATTTGTAGTGCTACCAGGCCTTTGGGTTCTGACCTGCTGCTCATTTCTGGGAGTTGCTGCATCTAGTAAAATGGGAGCACTCTGCTCCTCTCCAAATACCCCATTAGGAGAAAATTTCTTCCAAGGATTTGAAAATATAGAAACAGAGCAGTGAGCAGATTTTCACACCAAAGGCCAAACATCCCTCTGCTCAGAAAAAAAGATTTTTTTTTTTTTTTTTTAAATTTGTGCATCTGGTCCAATTTACTTTTGGGCTTGGAAAATAAATGTATAATACATGTACTTCAGCCAGAAGATATTAAGGACAGGCCCTGAAAACTAACTACGGTCCAGATCCTCTAAATTGCTCTGCAAGCAAGAGCAGACAACCCCAAGCAGTCTCTTTGTTGGGATTGTCAGTGATCAGTGCTGAATGTTGAGCTGTTTCCTCATTGTAGAAAATCTCAGTTAATAAATTACCTTATTAGTGATACTAATTATACTTTTAAAAAAACCCATATTAAATATTGTGGGGTTTCTATACCAAGGACCTTTCTTCCGTAAAGCAAAAACTACTCAAAAACTAAGCACACACACATACGAAAAAGAAGGTGCTGTCAAAAACCTCCATCATCCAAGTATCCTTCTGATCAAACCCCTCGTTAAATGCTAGACAGCAGGTCACAGCCATTTTCTTAAACTCTGGAGGCATCAAATTTTCCTGTCCATCCCTCAGCCTTTCAGGCTGCTTCCCTTAATGATGATATTGATTTTGATTTTAGTTTCATCTAGTTTTAATCTATCCCAGTGATGGACTCTCACTGCTCCCCACAGGACATTATTCTATACTCTGGCAGACCTCACTGACAGGAATCTTTTCCTGACATCCAACTTCAGTTTTCTTTTTTTTTTTTTTGTTTAAATATTTTATGCTTTGATTGGATGAAGTCCTTAAAGCCAGGAGTTCAGGGTTAGAGAGGGAGGCAGGGAAGGGGAGAGGCCAGGCCACATAAATTGCCAACCTGCTAAAGAAATGTGCAAAAGTTTCCTCCTGAGCCCTGACTTTGCGTTACAGCCATGGGTTTTATAGAAAATATATTTACTCAGAATGCACTGTAAGGAAAAGAAATTAAAAGAATCATTATTTAGAGGAACCTGAGGCAAATGGGAGATGTGAATTTCTGCATTGTAAAAAAAACCCAAACTGTCAGTAAGACACAAGCTTTGGGTGAAATTTATGCATATATTTTGTAAATAATTTTAAAATTATGTGGAATTGGCTGTGATTATCTACATGGATCATTTTGCTACTGCACCCTCCCATCTTCCTGACCTGTAAATGCCAGACCCAGTCAGAGGAGAAGACCATCAAGGTCACTATCCTGTCTCTAGAAGCTATTAATAAAAATGCCAGGGAAGAGCACATGAATTATTGCTGCTCTTCCCAGACCATCCTAAGTAGTTCTTCTTTCTCCTTTTCATGCATGAATTTCCCAGACTGGGAGTCATTGGAATCCTCTCTCCTCTGTCTGACCAGGCTGGGTTAGGACTGGTAGCAGAGACACTGAAAATCAGGAGATGAACAGAAATCTTCTATGTTGTCCATTTTATTGCCAATGTTGTGTCCAAAGGGATGTAATCTGAGTTGTTTTATGATCCTGGACATCTATAAACTCATTCCAAAAGAAGTCAGATGTCAAGATCTCCATGCAGGAATCCACTGAATTCCTTGAGCTACTGAAAAAAATATCCATGTAGAAGAGTGCTTGGGAGAAGCAAACAGTACATAGGACATGCAAAGAGCTGAGGAGGAAAAGCCAGATGAAGTTGGGCAGGAGAAAAGAGACAAAAAGCCTTGAAGCTGAACTTGAAATCCTCCCAGGCCAAAGAAGGCCATTAGGATGATTGCAGCCTTCATGCTGCAAAACACAAATGGCAGGAGCTCACCCAGTGATTCTTGAAGCAGAACTCATGATTTTAATTCATAAGTACAGCCTTTGGTAAAGTCAGTGAGCTCCACAAAAGAGACTGACTCATTGTACCTCTTAGGAACCTGCTCTGATGACTAATTGCTCTTCTTGTTAAAAATGAGCCTCTAGTTTGCAGCATTAACACTGACAACCTCAAATTCCAGCCACTTCATCTTGTCTTTTATCTGCTGGAAGGAACTGTGGAAAAGAAAGAGTGGAAAAGAGATGCTACGTCTTTGTATAACATGTTTTTCATGTAAACTACAGACTGATTGAGAAAAAAAGAATCCAGGAGCCTGGGAGGAAAATGCAAATTTTTGACATGGTGACCAGGAATGTTGTTGGGGAATCACTGGAAGAGGAGGGGAGAGATTCAGATCAGAGATTCAGATTAGCATCATTTGGATTTCATAAACTTTTTGATGTGGAATGGAAAGTCGAAAACAGTCCTTACCTCGGGTTCCCCAGGGAGCAGGGAAGGAGCAGAGTAGGGATGAAGATACTGAGATAAGGGAAAATCTGGGCAGGAAGTTGGGGGTTGGCGAGAGCAGCAGCAAACCCAAGGGAAGATGGCCCAGGCAGAAGGACTCTGGTACAAAATCGGACAGATTAAGAGCTTTGGGCTCTTTAGAGAGGTAAGAGATAAATCAAACATGGTAATTAATTAAAAATGTATGGGCTGGGGAGTGAGTTGCAGGCATGGGCAAGGAGCTAGAAAAGAATGAGTTACATCATGTGGAATCTTCTGTCTGAAATTTTATGCTTGTAGCTAACAGACCTAAATCCTGACAGCTTAGCTTGAAAATAGCAAATTTCAGTGCTTTTTTGCACAACTATAACAGAGAAATTTGACTCAGACAAATATGGTATTTACAAAAATTAGCAAATAAGACTAAATTTAAAAAGTAAAACTTAACCAAGACACTGTAAAGCAGATTTCCCCCCTTCTACGTAGTTTATTACTCAGCTGCATAAAAATACGTCTGCTGTTGAAAGACAAATTGCTCACATATTCTCTTTTTTGCGTGATGAATTCTGAAGTCACAAAGAGACTGTTAACAGCAGGAATTGTAACCAGTGTGCTGTGGCAAGGTGTGGGTTAAATCTACACAATTCAACAGGCTTGAATTGTGTAGCCAGCTATGACCATGTTCCTTCTAAAAATCCTTTAAGAGGCCCCAGCCTATAATTTTGGTGTCTTGTGGCATCAACAGCCAGCAAGATCTGAACTCCTCTGGTGGGAGTTGAAGTTCACACCCTGGGTCACTGGAAGGTAATTTCCTTTAGCTTTGCAATAAACTCTCTGCCTTGACTTAAGACCCCCACCATTACAAGTGGTTAACAGCATCCATAAAAATAAAATGTCGGTGCAAAATATCTGAATTTGAGTAGATTTGCTAGAATTTTATTAATTTATAGAAGCTGAAGGTTATGGCATATGTCACTAGAAAGTAATTTTCTCTGAATGTGCAATAAGGTCTTAGATTTGATTTATGACCTAAATACTGCAAGATATTAATACATCTCCATGCCAGATGGCAATGTACATGTGAGGAAATGTACCTTTTCTGTCCCAAAAATTGCAAATTTTTTCTTTCATTTACTAGGATTTACTCAATCAATGGCATTCATTAATTTTTGAACACTGAGTACTTACGTGGACTGTCCCCATCTCTCAGAGAGCTGTGTTATTCCTCTATGAAATACATTCCAACTGTTCCTAAAAACTGCTACAGACACTATGTATGTGGCACCCACGTGGATATCCACTAGGGTTGGCCAGACCCAGAGTACTTCTAGGAACAAACAATATTTTGTACTCTTGGGATCCAATTTAGATGCTGTTGGGGATTGCAGCTGGAACCAAATAAAGGGGAATAATGTATTCAGGATCCAGTTACAGACACCAACAGGAAGGTTACAGGTTACAAACACATCAGGAAGGTTACAGGTTGCAACTGCAGGGCAAAAATTCAGGAGAAGGCTCTAAAGGTATTTTAAAATTTACTGTTGTGCTTTTGTGGCATTCATATGTATCCCAAACGTTGTTTTCTAGGGACAGGAGGGAATTCACTATTTCCTGCTGTTTGCTCATAACTGCATTAAGTCCAGTGATTTGCTGGGGAGTTGTTAATATCTTATTTATACACTGGGTAAACAATATATACTTTTTCTACCTCCAGAATGAAAGCTATGCTCCAGAAATTCTTACATTCCTTGTCTATGAATGCATAAAATCCATCTCTATGCCAGTTCCTTTCAGAACTACAAGTACAGACTAAATAATAAGGGCTTGTTTCAAATAGGAATTTCCATACCTTGGGAAACTCCAGCCTTTCAAAAAGAAATTTTAAATCAGATGTTACTCCAACAGTCACCTGACCCAAGGAAGGAGCACGGTATGTGATGAGAATTGAAATCCAGCTGAGAAATGCAAACCCCAGGGCAGACCAGGGATGCAAAGATCAATGAACAGCTATTCCCAGATCCTCCCCCCACAAAATCCATTTTAATGTTGTGTCCATAAAGAACATGGTAATTTTGATTTCACAGCTGGCAGCTTTCATTTTAAATTCGCCTTTTGGCATTACCTCACCCTGGCTGTAACTTCTGAGCATGAAAGGACAATGTGGGCCAGGGCAATGCTCACTGGTCATTGTTCAAATACAGACTGCTGCATGTTTTGCTTCATGGTTTAGCTGTGCCCTGGACTGGGTTTGCATGGAAAGGCTTTGGGAGCAGAGGGGATACAGGGTGGCTTCTGGGAAAAGCTGCCAGAAGCTTGACCCATGTCCAATGGAGCCAGTGCCAGTGGTTCCAGTATGAACCCACTGCTGGCCAAGGCTGAGCACATCAGGGGCAGTGGCAGCACCTCTGGGATAAATGATTCAAAAAGGGGGGAAAGTTGCTCCAGGGTAGCAATTGCTAAAGAGAGGGGTGAGAATATGTGAGAGCAACAACTCTGCAGACCCCAAGTTCATGGAGGACTGTCTCCTATGAGAGGGATCCCACGCTGCAGCAGGAAAGAGTGAGGAGCCCTGAGGAGGAAGGAACAATGGAGATAGTGTGTGAATGAACTGATGGATTCCCCATTCGTGTCCCCCTGCACCACAGACATGAAGAAGAAAAGAAAATCTGAGTGAAGTTAAGCCTGGAAAGAAGGGAGAAGTGGGGGAAAGATGTTTAATATTTAGTTTTTATTTCTCATTATCCCACTCTGATTTGATTGGTAATAAATTAAACTAATTTCCCCAAGTCAGGTCTGGCTTCCCTGTGACACTAAGTGCTGAGTGATCACTCCCCACCCCTTATCCAAGCCACAAGCCTTTCTTTATATTTTCTCTCCCTGTCCAGCTGAGGAGGGGAGTGATGGAGCAGCTCTGGTGGGTGCCCAGCATCCAGCCAGGATCCATCCCAGCAAGGAGCCACACACACATTCCCTTGGCAGCCTTTCCAGCTGCTTTCGGTAAGTCTGATGTTTACCTGCTCTCTGTCTGTTGCAGTTTCTCCCTGCATTCCCTTAGGAAGCCTCTGAAAGGCCTCCAGGCTCTGGGAGCCCAGGAAATGTTTTACATGGATTAAGTTTACAGTGAGAGCCCAGATCAAAGGCCTTAAATGCCGTGTGATTTCCTGCACGGAAACCAATGGACATGGGATCAGTGGGGGACCCTCCAAATGACAGAGGAGGTGAGTTATTATTTCCCCTCCCCTTTGCTGCCAGCCCAGACCTGTTATTTTAGGGTAGTGCACTCAAGGAGGAAGCAGCTCACCAGCTTGGTTCCATCTCAGATCCAAGACACCAGGTGGCTGGAGTGACAGAGCTGTCACACTGCAATATTTGCTGTCTTGAATGAGAAATAACACTCTGAGAAAGCCTCTCTCTTGCAAAGGTCCAACTCAGAGCAGACAGAGGTCGGGGGAGAGGGGGTGTTTATACAGGTGGGCAGCCAAATTCCTTCCTAGTGTGGTTATGGTGTGGACAAGGTGATGCAGTCCCTGCAGAGCTCAGGAACAGCATCAGCAGCAGTGAGTGACTGATGGCTGATTTGTCCTGAGCACATGTTGTCACAATGAACTCCATCCTGGATACTGTTTCCTCCTTGCCTCAGCCTAGAGAGGGCTGCTCTTCTGGTGAAGAGACAGATGCTCCTTTCAGCTGTACAACTAAGCAAAAATGCTCTCATTTTTAGGAACATGGGATGATGTGCTCCAGAATCCAAAGGTAATTTCTTGCTATTTATATTCTCTTGCCCCTGGCACATCCTCTGCTATCCATTTCTTAAGTTTTCCTCTTGGGAAGCAGACTCAAGTAATTCCTGTCGTCCTTCTTACAAGCCATAAACTGTATTTCTACAAAACTTCACACAAATAGAAATCATAGAACTTATAAAAGCATTTAGGTTGGAAAAGACCTTCAAGATCATCAAGTCCAAGAGCAAGTGATGACCAAAGGTGATAAGCTTGGACTGGGCCATGTTTATGCTGGGTATTGCACCATAGAATGAAATTCAAACACTGTGTCAAAGTGCTTCCCACCCAAGTATAAAGCCAGAAATGTGTAAGAGAGACAGGAATGTAGGGAAATAATAAAATTATTTGTGATTGCCATGGGGTTTTTCAGACATCACAATGGTGAGTTTGATTTAGGAAGCATTTTGAAGGAGTAGGCTGAGATAGGCTTGTAGATGTTACAGAGAGCACGAGGAACAGAATGGGATAAACACAACAATAACTTGTTTGAGGATGGAAGAAGTGGGTGAGGGAAGACTGGCACCACGGGCTAACTGAAGGTGAGAACCAACCTTTCAAGGCTGAGTGGCAGATGAGGGCGAGGGTGGGTGAAGATGGACTGTGAAAGCAAGTATGTGCAGCATATGTTTGAAGTGGCAGAGAAGGGGTGCCAGCAGAGCGGGGGGATCTGCAGTGATGACACACTGACAGCACTGGGCTGGGAAAAGGGTCTCTGTATCCTGGAAAGATGTGTTAGTGCAGCCAGGCTGCATTTATTCAGACCAGAGGGAAGCACTTTCCCTGCAGTGGTTATGAGATACAAAGTGAGAGGCTGGACAAAAATTTTATCTGCAAGGCAGGAGAAGAGAGGGTCACATCTATTCAGGAGTGTTATGATGGAAAAGGCTTCTCGAGCCAAAGCCTCGAGGGTGTGAGGCTTTGGGCTGTCACCTGGGCTGATGCCCAAGGTTGTGGGGCCAGTGGGGATACACACACTGCAGGAAAGCAGTGCGGTGAGAATTAATATCCTCACCCCAGCCTTTCTGACCCTGAAGAGATGGTTAGGCAGCCCCAAGGAGATGCCAGAGATTTCCTAGTGAAGTGATAGAAATCACTGTTGCCATCCTGGAGAAACAATGTAGGTGGTGTTTATCCAGTGTAGGAATGGCAGCCTGATGCCTTCCTAGAGATTGCATGACACTGATTTGTCTTTGGATAATTGTTCATCCTGTGAGTGGTAAGTTACTGGCTGGCAAACACCCAGGATTTCTCAGACTTCCTTTGGCATCCCCCATCCAAGCTGTGACCATTTTCGTATTTCACATGTCTGGGCTTTCTCTCAGGAACGTGGTACGTGTAGGGATTCCTCTGTGAGTGGTGGGTGCATCCAACACAGGGAAGCCACAATAGCTCTGCTCAGAGATTCAATTCTGCCCTGGCTTCCCATGAGCCAACCTGGACCTGGCTGTGGGGCTGGGTTTCACTCTGCAGGTGCTAAGTGTGGTGGCCGGTGAACATACATTGTGTTAAGGCGACTGGAGGGGCTCCCCCCAAGGTGCATTCCTCTTTGGGATGGCCTGTCCCGGTTTGAATTCTGCAGTTGTCTGTCAGCCTGGTCACTCCCCCAGAGCTCTCCCATTGGTCCCCGCCCCCTGGTCCCGCTTTTCCCCCAGCCTCGGGAAAAACCCTGAGTTAGCCATGCTGTTGGTATTTCCCTCTACACCCTCCGACAGTGAAGATGCAATAAATCCTCCTGCCGGAATGCAAGCAGACACCCTTCCTGACTCTGTCACTGACTGTAATACTGAACTTGCCCAGGCTTCTGTGGGGCACTTGGGACCCCACGGAGCCAGGCATATACAGTATTAGTGAGAAGATGCTGTCATTGCACTGCTTGATGAACTGTGATTTTTATTTCTCTGTTTTATGTTATTCAGTATTTACTTATAATAGGAACAGATTTTTATTATTTCCAGACATTTCCACACTGTGGAGTAGAACATGTCTGCAAACACCAGAGCAGGGCATCCTGTTTGGTTCCCTTTTTAGCCTTGGATATGAACCCTGTGAGAAAACCTTTCCAAAGCGACCAGTCCATGCCTTCATTTTTATGTAGTGAGGGCTGCAGAGCCTGGATTCTCAACACTTGGATCTCTCAGTGTATCCCAATCAGATCCTGCCTATGTTTCTTAAAAACACCAACAGCGCAGATGGCAGCCAGAGTTTGTAGCTCCCGGCCCACCTTCAGAGCCTCTGTCAAACAACAGTGAACAGTAACTTAGAAGCAGCTTCTCTTGACAATGAAAGTCATATTTTGCTTTGAAAACACCCTGTGCTTGGAGAAAAAGCGGCAACAAAAACTCCATGCCCATAATGTCTCTCCTTTGCATCTGCTTTGCCTCGGTGTCACCTGCTCTCCTGGGGAGCCTCCCTGTCACACTGCTGCAGCTCCTGACTTTGTGTTTCTGACAGCTTTGTCTTCTTCTTTGTGGGGCCAGGCCTCTTACAGATCAGTGTCTTTTGATCTCACTCCTCTCAGCATTGTCAAAACAGCCTTGTCAAAACAGCCCTGTCACTGGAATTGGGAGTGAGGAGTCCTTCACAGCGATTAAGCTCCTCTCACGTTGGAGAGCTTACATCTTATCCAGGCCACTCTTTTATATCTCCTGTCTTTCTTCTCCTCTGTTTTTGCCAGACTGATGAATGGTGACTTTACAGGGTGACTTTCCACAGGTGTACCGAAGGGCCTCTGGTATAAATGAGTCATAGCACAAATATTTCCTTATTTTCCCTAAATTTTATCACTGCAGTGCCTAACCACCTCATGAGACCAAGGCATGACAGGGAGGTGTGAGACTAAAGGCAGAGGGAAGCTATGAAGTTTTTGTTAAAAGTCAGGAAAGTTGTCTGTGAAATTTGAATGACAGGTTTTTTTGGTCCTGGACCCAGAAATAGTACAAGAACTTAACTAAAGTTTCTACTAAAAGTATCCTATTTTGATGTAGCCAAAGTAATCAGGATGAGCCAAGCATATAAACTTTCTTAAGTAAGGGACATGTAGAAAAAATGTAAAAGGAGGAAGGTGAGTAAAGAACTTTTAAGCTCAGTGGTCAGGCTTTGGGAAGGAAAGATTTTCAGATTTAATGTGTTATCTGCAATTTTCCTCTTCCACTGAGACTCAAGAGAGATAGGAGAACTAATTTCTTCTCTGTTCCCGTTATAAGGAGTTCATTTTTCCAATGTAATCCCTGGAAAAGGTATCATCAATCACTGCTCTTTTAATCTGGGAGTTGTGACTTCCAAGAGTTTGATGAATAGGTCCAGAAGTTACTATAGTTTGTGACCTTCCTTTCTGGACAGATGGCAGGAGAAATTCTGAATTTCTTATTCTTTATACCTCTTTGACTTTGATTAGGAGTCACAATGTAGAAAAGATTCGGAAATACAGCTTGGCTGGATATTGGCATGGAGGAGGAGGGTGTTTGGATGAAAACTCTAGCATTTGCAACCAAAATATTTAAAAAAGAGAACTCCACAGGAGTATAAACTTTGGGTTTGTGTGGGTACTATCTGTCCTACAAAAAGAAATCTCTAGGATCTATTTGTGGCTTAGAAGTATTTGATAGAAAAGTTTTAAAACAATTATTTGAACCACTATATATGGAACTTTATACAAAATTCAGGTTGTCATCTGCAATAATTAATATGTAATAATATAATAATGATTTTCATTATAACTATAATAAAATTTCTATTTATTTAATATGATAATATATTTTATTAACTGATGTTAAAAAGCAGTGAGTTAGGTAAGGAGACTCCTTGACTGCACAAATCCTGGAGGGCAAACCCAATGAGGTGCTTTAGTCCATCAGAACCAACTGGAGTTGGAATGTTTAGATGTGGTGGTGATGGGACAAAGGTTGGATCCTGGAGGTCTTCCAACCCAAATAATTCTGTGAGTCTTTCTATTGCACTGTGGAGCTGCTCCTTCTGCCATGCCAACACCTGAGACACAGAAGGGACAACCAGGAGCACCAACTTGGACACTGTTGTTTCAACATCAATGGGTTTGAGAGCTACAGCTGAATAGCTGCTTGATTTTATGGGTAATAGAGCAAATTAGGAAGGGTAAAAATTTCCAGCATCCCAGGCTTCAGACCTGGTGTCTTTGATGGAAGATGTGTCTGCCCTGTGATGGCTGTGGAGTGTGAGGGGGATCCTTCTGTAATTCTTCAGGTTGGAATCAATCATCCCAGCCAAATCGGTGCCTCTTTGATCAGAATAGCTACTGTCCCGCATGGTTGGAGGTATAAAATCACCAACCCTCCTGCTCCAAGAACAGCAGTCATCCATAAATCAGCCTGGCAGACCATAAATTCATTTACCCAACAGACAGTCAAAAGCAGCTCAATGAGATTTTAAAGGCCTTTGTGCAGAGCTGGAAATAACCAACAGTTGGAGGAGGGGTAGAGAATGAGAAAGTGACATCTTTATCCTCTGCTGACAGAGGTGGTGCTGCTCTGAGGCAAGGTGGCCTCTCTTAGCTCCAGGGTGGAGCTTTGGATCTCCCAAAGCTCTTCACAAACCTCTCACTCACTGCTAAAGCAGAGATGGGGGCATAGCAGGGACTTTTAGGTCTCTTGGCAAAAACCTTAAAATGTGGAAGATTTCTGCTTGGCATGGCTGACACCAACTGTCCTGCTTGTGCCCAGCAAGAGCAAAATAGGAAATCAACTCACAGCTGAGCCCTGGTCAGTCAGGGGGCTTCAGGGTGTCCTCAGTGAGGGAAGTCTCAGGCTAAGCAGCAGGGACTCTCCCTGGCCATGTTTCTAGGCAATGCCACATCTTTCCATCTGGATTTAGGCCATCAGACATCCAGATTCAAGTCTGAGCTCAGTCTATAAAAAGTAATGTAAAGGGCCTATCTGTAGTCATGCAAATCACAGTAAACGAAACCTTTCAGGTGCGTCAGAACAAACCTGGGATACAGAGTTTCCATGGCTGTTTCCTCTTCCCTGCTCTCTGATTTCACTTGGTTTCAGAAATAGATGTATATATACACATTATATATATATTTAAACAATATCACAGCAGGTGTGTCAGTTGCTTCTAATAAAACATCTCTGCTGAAATAATGCAGTGTCTGAGAGATTGGGTGTAATATGGTTAAATGCTTTTACAATCCCATTAAAGTAAGTGGATAGAAATTCATAAAATATTGATGGCATTTGAAAAGTGTTCATTTACAGAGCCATCCAGAACACAGACCAGGCCTGGAGCAGGCAGTGCTGAGACTGATGTTGATACCAGGAAGTTTCTCTTGCTTTGGAAGAGAGGACAGCCTTAGGTTAAATTGCACTGCTGAAAAGTAGAGTGTCTGAGATCAAACCCTGCACTGCAGTTTGTTTTAATCCAGTTACTAAACCAAGCAGGGCTCTGCTTTCCTGCTGAATGTGACAGAAATAACAATCCCAAGCTGGCAATGATACTCCATTTCTACTGCTCCCAGGGGCACTAATGAGACCTTGGAGTGGGGAAAAGTGGTATGATTTAAATCTAAGCAATGAGGGAGGGGGTGGTTGCCTTTGAGTCAGTGCTGAGATGACTTGATCCTCTTTCCAAAGGCATCTGGTTGCACGGCTTCCTGTCTGTGAGGAAGGAAAAAGCAAAGCTGGCTGCATCCCCCTCTACGGCAATTACAGCCCAATCCCCTGGGTATTGAAATCAGCTGGGATTGGCACTCCTCCAAAAACTGTAAGGTTAAAAGAAAACGGGGGGGGAAAAATCTCTCTGGAGTTGTTTTCCACCTGAGCAAATGCCTGGCTTCTCGTGTGGAGTCTGTGCCTGCAGCCAGAGGCTCCTCCATGCAACATCTGGGGAGAGGCCAAAGGGCCTGGAAAGCTGAAGGACTGAAAATCACTGCAGGATTAGAAGAGGTGGCTGTGAGAGGGACTAGGATGGACTGCCTGAGCAGAATTAATTCAAGACCTGATGTTAATCCAGCATCTTCAGGCTGAGAGCAGCTTTGAACTCTTTGACAAAGGTGTGGACGAGGTTTTGGCAGAAGTAATCTACAGCTGCAGAGGAGTAATCACCTCAGGAAGTGATGGGAGGGAGAAAATCTGTGGGTGAGGAGGATGAGGAAGAATTGGGAATGGCCAGTGCAGCACCCTTGTGGGGCTGTGTCTGAGGTGTCACAGCAGAAGGGATTTCTCTGCATCACACAGAGAATAGTCCTAGACTCATCTCTGCCACTGGGCCTTAGAGCAACTCCTTTGGAGGGAAGCATGTAGGAGAAATAGGTTCCTGTGGATCCCAGGGACCATTATCTCAGGGTTGAATTCCTGCAGTAAATACCCTAGCTGTTTCCAGAACAAGTTTGGGAAACAACCGAAGACAAAATGTTCTCTGTGCTGTGCCAGTCTGTTTTCAGCAGTCATCATCCTCACACCTCCTGCAGGTATTGGAAAGCTCCTGGCAGTTCCGGTTCATTAGAGATCCCAATTCCTGCTCACACCAGTTTTACCTCCATGTCACTCAATTCACTGGAGAGCGCAGGAGACAAGGACCTGGGTTCCTATTTCTCATTTTGCAAGAGCAGATAAATTAACCCTGGGGTCAAAGCCAAATGCCAGCCTCTGAACTCTTCCAGGATTCAGTGGCTGTGCAGCAGAACTGCTGGAAAAGTACCCAAGCTTGCTTTAAACTAGCAGTACTTTGCTCAGAGTGGGCAAATTTATTCTACTTTTTTCTTTTTTTAGTTCTCATCGACCTCCAAACTGTTGTTATCTAACTCTATAAAGCTTGTTTCCCCTATATACAGACCTGCTCTATAGACATGTTCCCAGCTTGATACTGTGGTTAGGACTTTACTTGCTGTAAACTGAGAATAATTTCACTCAGGATGAGTTTGCCCGTGTTTCACTGGGAAAGCAGTCTTTCACTTCCCAGCCTGCACTCAAGCCATGGTGTTGCTATTCTGGTTACACAATTACTCTATCTCATCCCAGAAACCGCTGCACATCAAAATCGAATCTCTCCCTGGTAAGTAAATTAGAGTAAAACAGAGCTTTGGGATCCATTGGGAAGAAAGTGTCAATCTAAGATTATTTTTTGCTTAGGTCTGCTTTCAGTTTTCTTTTTCTTGTTTTATCTTCCAGAATGGCAGCAGGTTGTGTATGTTTATTAAAAGCACTAAATATTCCCTTATAAATATGTATTCATTTAGTTTGCTTTAATAAACATATATTTGCAAAGACATATTTATACATACATTTATAAATATTAGTATAAATATGTATCTATTTATACAGTAGTGTACAAACTAAATACAGCTATTAAAGGAAATAAATATAATTAAAAGATTGCTATTTTCCAGCATATTGGCAGCTGATCTGTCTCTCTTCTAGCTCTGAAATGTTATCCAGACTTGCCTGTGTGTTGACCCTCATATGCTGCACTTTGGGGAGTTTCTCTCACACTGTACCACAGTGTTTCTGTCTGAGAAGGAGTAGGGAAGTTGGGTTTCTGATTTATTGCTGATGAGGAGCAATAAATTTCCTTTAGGGGAAGCACAAGGATGTAGATCAAAGATGTGGGAACTCTGGATCAATATTTTTTCCTTTTCCCTTACATAGGGTATAAGTAGCTGCCCATCCACTCTCACCAGAGCAAGCAGAGTGAATAATCTCTCAATGTTACCTTCTTCATGTCTGTGCTACTACATAGAGACAAGTCCAAGAAACCCAAAGATTTTTTTTTTCCTAGCCTTTACAGTGATTTTTTTCTTTAGGCCCAGTAAATTCTTAGCAGATCTGATCTGTTCTCTGTAAGGAAACCACCCCTGTGGCTTGTGTAGCTCCTTCCACTGCCCGTGTGAAGGACAGCATTACAATCCCTCTGTCATCTCCTCTTCAAAGATGAAGATGAAAGAGCCTGTTCCCAGCAGCTGAAAGAGGTGCTGTAGTTAAAAACTCAGCCTGTGAACTCAGGAGGGATGGGAATCCCCTGCAGGCTTCCCCAAAAAGACATTCCCCAAATGTCCTTTGCAGTGAAACAGTGAGTACTCGGTGCCCCAGGCTGAGCAATGGACTCTACGGTGATACATTATATTCATAGAATCAATTCATATAATTAAATTCATCGAATCATAGAAATCGTAGAATTCAAGACTATTTTTCATTGCCTTTGTCCTTGGGATTACTAGACCACTAAGGGGTTAGATGAGTGATAACACAGATAGCAGAAAAAACATACCAGGAACCTTTCATTTAGAGCAGCTGTGATCGTGCTTTTTAGCTCCTGAACGTGTCCTGTCCAAGGATTTAAGGCCTCTTACCATTGCTCATTACCCTGGTAAAGAAGATGTGCTGTGTCATAATCATCACAATCCTCTTGCTTGGCTAAAATCACCTATTAAAACCATTCCTGAACCTGGAATTAGAACCTGCAGCACAGACTCCTCTTGCTCCCTGTCACCTGTATCTCCTGATCCACAGCCCATGTTCTCCGCTTGCCTGCCCTATAATGCAATCAATCAGGCACACTCAGGGAAATTTGTCCTGGCACTGGGGCAAATCTGAACAGGGACATATGGTGACCTGGTATGTGTCACCAGGGCAGATTTACCTGGCCAGGATGGGTCATTCTGCTCTCTAAGGTTAATGAATGCTGCCTTTGAGGGCCAATACACACCCGGAAAATGCAGAATAACCTCTCTTTTTTCCTCCTTCCCCTCCTTTTCTCACTTGCAGACGCTGGCTGCACAGCTGGTAAAACAGATAGGTCTTTCTAACCCTTTCATGCATGTTCAGTGAGTCCAGGTAGGTTCATAAATATGGTAATGGTTCCCAGAGCATGTCTGGACTGGAAATAAGAGATAACTGCAGAAACAGCTCCACTGCAGGTAGGACTAAATCCCCACTCCAGGTCAAATTAACAACCTCCCATTCCCCCTATTAGCATGAGGAAAGCTCTTGTGCTCACCTGTTTGCTGATTACAGCCATGAAGCTGCAAGCAAGCAGCTCTTCTTTAGCTTATTATCAGAAGGCCCAAGCTCGAGAGAGAACACATTGATTTATACAATGGGGGATCCTGCCTGGTACTTCAATGCAGTTGTCCTGCTGAGAAAATTACAGATAAACTCTTCATTTATTGTCCCTCTAAGGGAGAGTGGAAGAAAAGGAGAAAGGGAAAAAAATAAGCCCCAACTCAACAACTTCTGATAAGTGTTCGTGAAAAGGTTACTTTTTTCCAGTCTGTTTCCAAAGGCTGATTCCCCAGAGATATAATCCTGGAGTCACTCCATCAAGGGCTAGACATGAGGACTATTTGTTATGATCCCTATCATGACAGTGACCTGGTGTCATGTCAGGTCAGTGGGACACCATCTCGTGGGGTTCTGGTGGCAAAGGTGTGGCTGTATCTGCCCAAAACCACATCCAGGGATTTCCAGGACTCTCTGGAAAAATCACCACCTTTCCTACATCAGAGGATAACCAATAGCGTGTGATAGTTTAGCCAAAGGGGGAAGTAAAGAGGATGACTGTGTATTCTGAGACAGGTTACAGCAGTTTAGATGAGGGACGAATAAAAGGAAAAGGCAGTGAGGGAGTGGCAAGAGGAAGGAGATGGATCTCAGCTTCACCAGCCATGCCTTTGACAAATGTTTGAGATCTAGCCTTACCTTAAAAAATTTATGTTTTTCAGACCCCAGAAGCAAAATGAAGCAGTATATCCAAGCTGCCAGGAGTCTGCATTGAGCACGCTCTGCTCCTGGGTTGTGCTGGGATTTGGGCAAGACTGACAACAAAAACTAGGGAAAGGAGTCACTGATTCCTTGTAGCTTCTGGAACCACTGAAGCTTGTTAAGCAGTAATGGATTTTAGAGGGTGAGGGATGTGTGAGGGACAGGCGAACGGAAGATTACGTGGTATGACGGAAAGCAGGGACAGCATGGAATCTCTCTCCCCCCTTCGTTTCACTGATAAGCATCACCTTAGGAATGTAGCTTTACTAACCCCAGTAGTTTTCCACTTCATACTAACCCTAGCCATCTCACAATCCCCCCTTCCTGACTAGAGAAGCCCCTGGACTATATAACCTTAGGAGATAAGATAATAAACGCCATTTGACTATCCACCATATTGGTGTCAGTATCTTGTGGACCGAGTGGCGTCGGGGTAGGCCACGCTGCCGTGCTGATACCCTTGGAACCAGATCGCCATGCCCTCAAGGGCAGCATAAATGGTGCCGTCAAACCCGGGAAAAGAAGGAGAAAATTAAAAGAAGAAAAGCTCGGGCAGCGGGACACATCTGGACAAGATCAGCGGCCGAAGCAAGCGAAGCTGACTTCAGGCGGGGGGGACGCCCCCACAGAGGACCCACGGTCACCATGGAAGCGGTGGCAAAGGTTGTAAGTACACTCTATAAACAGTGGAATATTAAATGCAAACTTAAAGACTTTTACCTTGCTATCGCAAGGCTTCTGGAGCTTGGGGCGATTGCACGCCCTGTAGAAATTTTACACCCAGAGATATGGGAGAAATGTACTAGCGTTCTAGCGGAAGATACAAAATCTTCGGGGAGCGGTAAAAATCTTAAAGCGTGGGGTAAAGTAGAAGCGGCTTTACGCCAGGCGATAGAGGAGCAAGAGACCTGGAAAGCCGCGCGTGCATGTTTACTAGCTACACCTAAACTAGGGGTGGGGGCAGTTACACAAACAGACCCCGAGAACGGTCTATCAGAAAGCGCGAATCTGCGGGGACCGGGCACGCTTCCCCCCTCCCCAACCCCAATCCCAAACGCCCCGGGGCCCCCCGAGATCCCTCCGACCCTGCCGCCGAGCCCGCCGGGTCCACCCCCCCCCGCGGAAACTCCCCAAGCGCCCGCGGTTTCCTCATCCGTCTCTCCACCGCCAGCCACCGAATCCATGTTGGAAACGCATAAATATGCGAAGTCCTTTTGAGAAGACTTGGCAGACGAGGCGAGGGAAACCGAGAGAATAGCTAGGGAGGGGACGGGAGCGGCCGCCCGCCCCCCCCATGTTGTCCAACATGGCGCAGGCGAGCAAAGAGATGGGCGGGGCCAGGGTCTGACCGGCGGGAACGAACAAAGGGTGGAAGTGTTTGCTGTTGCGCAAACGTGGAAAGGGGGAGCTACAAACGCGCTTGCGCGAGAAAGCAGCAGAGGGCACATGCCCGGTCAAGAGCCGTGCTCAGCGCTGCTCGGGAGGCAGGGCCAGCCCGGGGGGCGGGATCGGCACCACCCAGGGCAGCAGGGATGCCACACTGTGAGGGAAGAGGTGTTTGAACACTCCAGTGGAACAATAATCCAATTTCTATGAGCTGTATTCAACATCATGACAAGAGCCCCACATTTAAAATGAATGGTTGTCGTGGATTAACCAGTAGGTTAAAGAGGAAGTCACCTCTCTCTCACGTGACAGTCAAATGTATTTTTAGTCTGCCTCTTCATTTTTCTCTGTAATCTGGCCACATCCTTTTTCAAACATACTTTGTTTCTTTCCCATTTTAAGAGAAGCTGAGCTCTTCAAGTGTCATGCTGAAGGCACTTTGCTGTGTTTCAATATTCTTTGTACAATAAAGCGACCAAAATGTGTACATAGAACCTGTTCTGACAACAGAGCAAAAGTTTGTGCATCTGTGCACCTGCTCAAAAATCCAGAGCTGCTCTCCTGGCTGGTCCAAGGACCTGGGGATTCCAGCTATTCAGAAGACTCTGCATCTTTCCAAATTTGCATACCCTGGCTTGATACCTTCCAGGAATTTTAATTCTGCTGCTGTGGCAAAAGCACATAAGCAATGTTCTCTAGATTCTCCCTACACATGTATTTATCAAGGGGTGAAAAACAAAGGACGGAAGAAATATAGCAGAAATTGAAAGAGTGAATCATTTCCTGAAATTTTCCTTGATAATACAGATGTACAGTACAGACCTTCTGAAGCTTTTAGATTTATTTCCTAAGGTTGCAAAAAGTAGCTGGAAGCCCTACTCCATTCAATAGTGTTCTAACCTCCCCTTTGGTTTTGACAGTGATGGATTTTACCTTCTGCACTTAAAAAATCTTGCCCCAAACAGGTTCTCCCTGAACAGCCAAGAGAAAAATTAGCCCGTCTGTCCCCAGTTCTTGCTTTGGGGGACCCCAGCCCAGCCCCAGCCACTGCTCCTCACCCTCATGCAGCTCTGGCCTAAGAAGGAGCAGGAAAGAATCAAGGAGAGAAGATGAAGAAACTATTTAGGAATAGGTGGTCCACGAGGAAGCTTGTGCCAGGTCTATGAATCAAAACCATGGCCCCAAGGCTCAGTGAACGTTTGGAGAATGATCTCAGGCACAGGGTAGGATACTTGATGCTGTCCTGTGCAGGGCCAGTAGCTGGGCTTTGATGACCCTTGTGGGTCATTCCCGGCTCAGGATATTCTATGAAAATTGGAAAAGCCACAGACACTGCACTGCTTCATCCATGCTGCTTTTGTAGGAACAAAGAGGGAATTGCCATAAAGGCTTGGCAGAGCAGCCCTGGCTGACACACATTCAGGTGGGCTGGGCACCCCCAGTTCTGTCTGAACGCAGCCTTTCCTCTGCATTTCCATCTCTGAGGGTGATTTTTATTCTGATTCAGCTTCTTTCCACCTCATACCCTGCTGCAACTGTTTGCTTAATGCTGCATCTGAAGTAAAAGCATCAATTACTGACTCACTCACTTCACCTCCTGCAGCCCTCCTGGCTCTGTACCTGCCCCAGCCCTCCAGCTGTGCTAGGAGTTAATTAGGTGATAGCACGGCCATGCCTCGAAGCATTAGGAAGGACATTATCACTGTGTTTTAACCCCATCCATATTTCTCTTGATACATCTGTTTCCCTCTCTCACTTCTTTCCCTGTGCTTCTTCCTTTGGCATCCTAATTCTAGGGCTCCACTGGATCCGTTTTTAGAAGGTTTTTCTTCTCCTCTGCAGATACTTATTGCTTTGTCACAGCCTGTTTTACTTCAGAAATGTTTCTCCCGCTTCTATCACTTTCTTTTTCTTTCAAAAGATATAACTGCCAAAATGAAATCAAATTTGATGTATTTTCTATTTAAAAGACTGATTACAGGGGAAGGAGGAGGTTAAATGTTAATGAATGCATTGCTCCAACTTTTATGAAAAGAATTTCAACTGTTTCATGTTATGCATAATTTTTCTATATAAAAACTATTAGTCCCCAGAATGCTCACAAATTTCTTTGACATACGTGACAATGAGTAAGAAACAAAAATAAAATACTTTTAGTTTAGAAATGGGATGTGAGGACACCATCAGTGGTCCCATGATTGTTCCCTATTTCCTAGGCTTGACAGGATCAAGAAAAGGGCAAAATTCCCCCCAGAACTGGGGCAGAACATCCTGGATGGGATAGAGGAGGCAGCGGTCCTGCCTATGTCCCCTTAGAGCAGCTGAGGAGCCACAGCCCCAGTTTGGATGATGTGACCCAAATCAATGGGAAGGCTCGAAATTCAAATTTTTTGGTGTCTCTGTTGGCAGCATCTCTCTCACAACCACCTCTGCTGTTGCCCAGGGACTTCACCAAAACCTCTGTTCCCCCCTTGACCCCTGTGTGTTTGAAAAACTTCTCATTTGGCTTCCCCTCCACTGCCACCACCTCTTGCTTTTGCTCCCTCACCTTGTTCAGTTTCATGCTGTGCATTGCACAAGCTTCCTTATCTGCTTGGTTGGTAATATCAGTTCATGCTTTCCTTGTTCTGCTCATCCATAGGGAAAAAATGTGGAAATCATTAGCCGTGGAAATCATTAGCCATGGAAATCACAAAGTTTGGCCTGTCAAGATGTGTGTTGGGGAGGAAATAGATATTTTTCTCTGCCCAGTGAAGAGCCACCTTGAAAAAAGGGTGAACTGACATCAGCTGGCTTTGAGCTCCAGACTCTCTAATTCAAAATGTCCTTGATGTTACAATAACAAGAATTAAGCCTATCTAGGATGCTGCCAGGCCTTTCTTCCTCTCCATTTTAAACAAGGAGCAGGGAGGAGCAAAAACTATTCCAGCTTCTCAAAAGCAACAACCAAAGTCTGAGTCTAAAAATGCACAAAGATTTGGCATTTAAATATCACAGCTGTAGCCTTCTTAGAAATACCAGAGATACATAATGAATTATAGATTGGGCTGAGCTGCAAAATTCCACCCCATTGCTTTTCCTTTAGTGAAGTTCTGTTCTGACCCAGGGGTTTGGTTCAGGTCCATCTCTAATTCTTAGTTCATTCCCTGTGTGATCCCTGACTTTTGCTGCCGTCCCCCAGGTTTAACTCTGAATGTTAATGAACTGGGAGGCATTGTCAAGCAAAGGGAGGTGATGCCAGGGCTTGAACATTTAGCACTGGAGCTCAGGGTGGGGTTACAGTTCATGAAGCTTGGGATGACAGGTTTTGCTTCTTTTTTAATTTTTTTTCTTTTGTTGTCTCTCTCCTGCTCCTGTAAAAGCCTTGTCAACACTCCCTAACACATGAGTTTAAAATTTTAAGGTGTCCCTGGTGAGTGTTCATCAGTGTTAAAACTAAAGATGCCAAGAGAAACAGGGAAGATTTCCATGTCCAGCAGTTTCAATACTGAACTCCCATCTTTTACTCCATCAGTGGGGACCAATTACATTATTTGTTATTCCTTTTGCAGACACCAGGACCTCATGATGTTTCCCACATCTCAGTATCTTGTCTATGTTTTTTTCCTCAGAAGTATCCCAGTGGTCGCAGGAGGGAATAGCTAGGACGGTGTGCTGGTTTTGGCCAAAATCTAGCAATATATCCTCTGGGAGAAAGTCAGGTTACAACTACCCTTCCCCCCACCAGGTTCAGGAAAAAAATCCTCGAAGGAAAGTGAAGGAGATAAAACCTATTTATTAACAAACACACAGGAAAAGGACAATAGTACTAAATAGTAAAACCCTCACTATAACGAGAAAAACCTGGGAAGAAATTAGAGTCCTCTCGTGGTCCCTCCTTCTCGGAGCTGGCATGGGGGGTGGCCTTAGGCCTGAAGAAAAGTTCTCCTGATGTGTTCTGATGTTGTTGAAACAGTCCAGAAGAGGAAAAAAGGAAAAAAAAACAAAGTCCCAGGAAACACGCCGGAGAAAAAGGGAAGGGAAAAAAAAACCCAAAAAGCTGGCTGAAGAGACAGACAAGGGTGCTCCCTCCATGCTACCGCTGCCGGAGAACGCAGAGCAGTCTCTATCTCTGTGTCCTTGGGAACTTGCTTTTGAAAAGTTCATTTGTTTTTCCCTCCCCTCTCAAGCTCAGTTTAAAGGCACAAAATTAATTTTTTGGCATAGAGCCGTGGTAGGGGATACACACCATAGAGTCACCCCAAGACAGATGGGAAGGGACATCTTGTCCAACCCCCTCCTTGTCTGGAATTCAGCCTTTCAGCCCTGCTAAACCTCATAATGCCTTGCTGGGGCTGAGGTGAGGAAAGAAAGGTGAGCAGCATCTGCTGGGGTTTGGGATTTATGGCAGGGAAAGGACGTTCGACAGAAGGAGAAGGTTTTCAGTCCTGGGAAGCACGAAGTGAAAACTGAGACTGCCACAATGCCTCTGCTCTCTGCTCTGTTTCTGCCCTGGGACTTTTAGTTATTATTTCTCATTGGATTTTTTAAATCCCTCCTCTCTTAGTTCCATTTGTAAAAATGTCTCCTGCAGATATAAAAGCAGAATAAATCACTTGTGACCTTCCAACATGTCACCTTGTGTTTTCCTTCCACTACTGCCCCTGGGCCAGCCCTGAGCAGAGCCATGCATTAGTTTCCCCTCAGGATCACAGGTTTACTGACTTTGGGACCTCATTTTCCTGTGGGTAGGGGATTGCACACCCTTCTACCAGCACTGGCTGGTGCCCTTTCAGTAGCACTGGTAATGTTTGCACAGCCAGGACAAGACTGGGGATAGAGAAGTTTCCATCCCACCTTTCTTTGTTAGTCTTTCCTCTACTTCCTCCATGAGGCAGGGGGAGCTCAGGACATCCCAGGGCCCTGGCAGAGCCTCTTTCTGTGCCCTCCAACCAAGACAGGGCTGATCAGCCATGATGTTTCTGGGAATTACCATGCAGGGGAGAAGCTGCAGAGCCAGGCAGCAGCCAGAGCATTTGCATCTTGTCTTTTGAGCTGCTTCAAATCACTGAGTCTTCCCATTGCTTCCTGCCCTTTTTGCTGCCAGAGTTTTGTCTCTCGCTGCTGGGCACTGCTGGTGCTTCAGCATCAATCCTGCACGAGCAAGAGCCAGAGGTGGGCTGTGCACCATGACAGTCCTACATGTCAACCACTGAGACCCCTCTGAAGACCCTCCTACCACACTGAGGTCACAGTGCTGCTCAGCAGAGCCTGTTCAGAATCCAGGAGGTGGCCATGGAGAATAGAGCGGGGACATGGGCCAGCCAGGGTCTGCTCCATCTTGGCAGTGCTGCCTATAAATCCTGCCTCCAGGAGCCCTACTTAGTTAGGCAAATGGAAAATACAAACAGCCTGACTTTCCCAGGACCCTGACAGCAGCCACAGTCCCAGACTAGCAGGAGGATTTAATCCTCCTTTGATGGGGCATGGCAGGAGAACAGTGCACGCTCCAGAATGGTGATGCTGCTCCTATCAGACATCCTCAGTCCCACCAGCAGGACTGTCACCTCTAGCTCTGCTCAACACTGCTTGGGACAGGTAGAGACACAAAAAGTGTGCTGTGGCTAGAAAGACACACTGGTTTAGTACTTATTCCTTTTGTTTCCCTTTTTCTCACCCAGAAACCTCCTGCTATGTTGAAGTTTGGGGCTGTTGCATGGTGGAGATTTTCTTTCCTTCAGAACCAGCCATTTTGTAGGAAGCTTTGACAAAACAGATGGAAAAAAAATCTGGAAAAATATAAGAAAATAGGGAGTGAGATGACAGTGAGAACATGAAGGTTCCTTTTAATCTGCTCAGCCTTTTGAGACAGACATCCCCAGGAGAAACTCAAATTAAAGGGCAATCAGCTTGATAGGCTAAAAGAGCAGTACCTAGAATTGTAGAGCCAGAGATGGGAACCCCTACAATGGTTTTCAAAGGGCAAAAATCAATTCTGTAGGATGATTCCTGAGCATGGTTTAACTTGCAAGCACCCACAGAGCCAGCATGAGAAGTTTTTATTACTTACAGCCTGAGGTTCAAGGTACTGAAGAAACAGGACACTACTGCTCTGGCTGATACACCCAACTTCTGCACAGCATTTTCCCATCATCATTAAAATCCCATTCACAACAGTGGGACTGAGGGGTAAGGTATGGGAAAATAAAGTGTTGGTGTCCCCTGATAAAGCCACTGCTGGTGTCAGTAATGAACACCCAGCCACACGTGGTGTCTTGTCTTCACTGGTGTCTTCTGTGGGCAACCTCATCTTGCCCAGCACTCCTGAACTGCTTGTTCAGCAGAATCCAAACATTTCCAAATAGTTGCCATGGCCCTGGCCTGGAGCACCCAGCCCTGCAATGAGGAGAGAGACAGTCAGAGGCAGAGTCATCACACTGGGTTCCCTCAGACCTACCGAGACTCATTCCTAACCAAGTTTTCATGGCTTTGTCCTTTTTGCATTTCCACTTCCCATTAATCCTCCTCAACCCTTTTATTAAGGTTTATTTTTACCTCAGTGCAAGAGGTTGGAGCGAATGGCTTTGGCAGCTTGGCATTTTGTGAAGATTGTGTCATGTGGCACTTCAAACCTCACCAAAAATAACTCCCTGTGCTCACGAGCTGCTTTCCTACCTGCAGAGACCACTGCTTCCCAACCCTTTTGGGTTAGTTTTGGGGGGATTAGTGGGAATGGTGGGGCAGGGGAAAGGAAAGAGCTGCTGGGTTTGAAGTCTAAGGGATGGGGAAAGGCTGTGATGTGCTTCTGCTGTTTCAAGTAAATAATCCTCGTGGTTTCTTCCCTTCCTCTTTGCCGTGGGAAGGGGGAAGAAAATTAAGGCAACATCTCTGAGCACCAAGCAGGCCTGGGACTTGACAAGAAAGCAGCCGGGAAGTGCTGGAGGAAAGAAAGGATCTGTTTTAGCAATGAACAGTCATTGGAGTGCCCTAGGGAAAATCAAATGGATTTACTCCAGCATACTGCTGAGTGAGGGCCCTCACTGAGCCCAGTGTGAGCTCCTCATGCCCTTAGCAGGAGGGATGGGACCTGATGGCTCCCAGCTTTGTCACAGGAGCTCGTCCTTCCAAAAAGGAGCAGGAGCAGAAAACATGGAGTTATAAGGTTCTTCTGGTGCCTGTGGGATGATGCTTTACCCCAGCCACTCCCCACTTGCCTTCTGTCCTCCTCCAGCACAGATTTAGTGGCAGTGGCTCTCCCTGGCCTCTGCATGGAGACACAGAGCAGGAATCTGCCATTCCACAAAAATTCAAGGGGAAGAAATTCCTTCATTGCTCCTGCTAATCCCCAGCCATCCACAATCACAAGGGGACTTGGCTGTTCCTTGAGAGCCCTTCCAAGAACCAGCAGTACTGTACCACAGTCTGCTGAAAAAATGTTAGTTTTCACCCCAAACCAAGATGTCCAGGATAACAAACCAAACACAGCTGAAATGAATCATTTGGAATATGTAATTTTCAAATGCTTTTCTCCTGAATCTTGACTTTTCTTTCAGAGAAAATTAATGACATCTCAAACCTGTTTTTTCTCCCATGAATGTCAAAATAAACACTGTACAACCTTATTTTCTGCAAACTGTCTCTTTTTGTGTTTTGGGTTGATATTTATTTATTTTTTGAACTGGCAAAAATACGGTAAAGCCTTTCTCCCCTATATTTTAAGAGTTCTTTGCCTTGCATTCAGATATGGGAAGGAAAAGGTTATTAAATCTGAAAATTCCCACTAAGCTACATTGCACTTAGTAGCAGGTGGCATCCAAATCCCACCCTTTTGGTTATTCAAAATCCATGTTGCTATCCCTGTGCCCTCCACTTCTTGATCCCATCCTGCTGGATTAAAACCTGTGCCAGTTTCTTGGAGATCAGTGAAGAGAACAACAGAAGTGACAGAGCTGGAGGTAGTCCTGCTTTTGATAGATAGCTGGGGGATTCCTTTTCTGCATTAAAGTATTGATTTTTCATAAACTAAGAGCACAAAAGGCCATAGAAAACAATCAGTCCCAGTCCAGGAAGCTGAAAAATTAGACAGTACTCTAAGCCCTTGTGATTGTGCTTGGTACCGGGGTTTTCAGTTAAAAAAAGACTTATTTATAGGCTTCAAAAATATCAGAGGTGTGGTTCTAACACTAGAAGTTTGTTTACTCTCAAAGAGGAGGCTGTGAGTCGCCCATTCAGGCAGGAAACATCAGCGGAATCAGACTCATGGAATTTCTTGTCTGATCTGCTTGTGACTATGCTGAATAGATCCTCAACACAGCCTTTCATTTCAGCATTTCAGCTGTTGAATTCTCGTCCTGTGATGGGAAATGAGATATGCAAAAAGAGGCACAACACCACTATTTCCTTCCCTTTGCTTTCTGTCTGCCTCTCCATAGAAATTCTAACTTCAATCAGGAGCTAGAGAAGTTCAAGCCTGAATTAAAGTGTCACCTGGTTTCCAGTAAAAGGGATTAATCACTGGAAAATAATTTTCAGGGAATGTGGTTAGATTCCATATCCTGATACCAGTGTTAAAGGCTGCATGTCCCTGCTTAAACCATAACTCAGTTGAGGTTCATGCAGAAGTCAGTAACTGGAAGAAATCTATGGCCCTGGTTATACAAAACAGCAGAGCCATAAATCACACTTGTCTCGTGTCTGCAATTTATAAAGCCATTACATTCAGAATTTGTTCGATTTCAAGTTTTGGTTTCAGTTCATTTTTATTTCAGCAGAAAAGAAGTCAACAGTAAGAATTCTGGAACTGTGCTTAAATGAAAGTGAAGACACTGTCAGACTGGGATGGAAATCATATCTGAACCTGGACTTGAGTGCTCCCTAGCCTTGTTATCAGCATGGAGTTGGAACCTGGATCCATTTCTGGGAGGTATTTGTGTAGGAATCTTGGACATGCTAGGAACCGCTCTACCACACACACGTGTGCACTTGGAGACCCTGAGAAGGCAGCCAGTGCCCAGCCATGCCCAGACTGACTTGAACAATTTACACAATAAACCTGAGGTGCTCCAGGTACATCAGGCTTGCTTTGCCAGGGCATGTCTGGTCTATCCACACAAGCACAGCATCTGTTTGTCCAGGACTGCTGGATATTTGGTATCCCCATTAAAACCTATTTATTTTTGCTTATCTATGGATACGACTTCCCAGTAGGGAGGAAAAAAAAAAGAGACATTTTAGTGAAGTTAAGATGCTTGTCAGCATAATGCTGCCCACCACACACAAGGGTTGCTTTCTTGGGGCCGGAGAGAAATCTTGGGTGGAGATAGCTGAGCTGAAATTCTGTGTTTCTCTACCTAATTTTTATGGAAGCTGTTTGGTTTTTTTGGGAGCACAGACCAGAGAAATAGTTCAGGTGGCAGAAACAGTGATCCTGTTAAACTCTCACTCTTGAGCCTTCTGGCTGTATCTTTTCCCATTAGATGTGATTTTAAATACATGTGAAGGGACCAGACAGGCCACAGATGCAGGTTTCTAAGCAACACAGCTAAATCCACATCTGTGTTTAGAGGTGCAGACAGGACATCTCAGGACAGTTTTGAGTAATTTGGGGTTTTTTTAAGTTCCCCTTCCTTTCAGAGACACAAAGCACAGATCACCAGAAAGAAAAAAATATTAAGCAAATAGCCTACTTTCCTGGGAACTGATGATTATAGGGGACTGTAAGATGAGGGCCAGCAGGAAAGATCTCCTGATTTTGAGGCCTGATGTGATGTGGCTGCTGATCTGTCATTTCCCTTCACATCTGGACATTTTGGCAGCTGTCATGGACTGCCCAGGCCAGAAAGTCCCAATGAGGAGGGTGATAAAAGAGAGAGAAGGTGAATATCATGATCGTGCACAAGACTAAGATGGGTGGGGAGAAAAAGCAGGGCAGTCCCAATCTGGCAGAGCCTCAAGGCAGAGGATAAACCATGGCAGAGGGTAGAAACCAGTGCAGAAACTCTCACACACTGCAAAGGCACCTTTTTTTTGTATTTGCTTCTCCCATGTTCAGCTCGCTTGGGAGTGCTGGGAGATTTAACTCTGTGCAGATGGGAGGAAACGATTTTCAAACTGCCTGTTTGTAAGCCAGCTCCAAAATGACAGCACTGCCACTGCTGCTTTTGTTCTAAATACCCAATTAAACTGGCTGTTTACACCTTCCTGCCAGATTCCTGTCTCCCAACCCAAAAGAGCTGAGCAGCTAATGAGGCCCAGAACAGGGAGTGACAGGGAAGGTGGGAAGTCTCTGAGAAATTGCAGACTCACCCCAGTCCCGTGGCAAAGCAGAGGGAGGCCGCGCCAGGGTGGGATCCTTCCCAGCCTCCTGGGGAAAGAAGGGCACACCTGGGTGGTGCCAGTGCCACCAAACAGGCTCTGGGCAAAACCAAGCCCAGGCTCCTTCTCCAGGAGACTGAAATAGCAGCAGCTATCCCTGCACCCTTCCTGGCCCATGGTGCCAGTTTCTCGCTATGGGACATTCTTACTGCAGGATGAAGTTTATGATTTATTTCACATGTAGGAAGAGTAAGGAGAAAAAGTAAGAAGAAGCTGAGAGATGATGGCATCAAGGTGGAGGTGGTCACCAGAGTGCTGTGGGATGGAATGAGAGACATTTGGAGCAGATTAAATAAAGGTTCTCACAGTAGCTTCTGTAAATCTGTGACCTGGAGCTCTCTGAGGAAAAGATGAAGGTCAGCAAGCAAGGGAGGAGGGGAAATCAGTGGCAGATTTCCTTAATGTGTTTCAGATTTTATTTTTTTTTCTGCTGAGAGGAACAGAGTTTGAAAGAGGGAAATTTACATGAGATATATGGAAGAAATTCTTTACTGTGAGGATGGTGAGACCCTGGCACAGGGTGCCCAGAGAAGCTGTGCCTGCCCCATCCCTGGAAATGTCCAAAGCCAGGTTGGATGGGACATGGAGCAACCTGGGATTGTGGAAAAGTGTCCTTGACTAATACTTATTAAAATAAGTATTTAGTCAGTGATAAGGAGGCAGGAAGGGAATCTGCGTGCCATTCCGGCAAGAGCATTTTATTGCATGCTTCCTGTCAAAGGCTGCAGAGGCAAATCCGAGGAACATGCCTGACTCAGGCCAGGGGAAAGGTGGGATCAGGGAGTGGGAACCAATGGGAAAGCTTTGGAGGAGTGACCAGGCTGACAGACACCCGCAGAATCCAAACCGGGACCGGCCATCCCAAGGAGCAGTCCACCTCGGGGGGGAACCCTCTGGCCACCCCAGTACAATGTAAGTCCCCGGGCCATCACAACTGCTCCTTTTTTGTATTAGACTAAGAGGCCTCCCCCAGGGATCCCAAAACCCAGCATCCCAAAAACTTAACATGTACAGAACAACAACAATTATCAGAATCACCCAAAGCTCAATGTCTCAACAACCCAAATATACATAATCAGAAACACCCCCAACCCAGTGTCCCAACAAGTCCTCAGATCTTTCAGATGATTTTCTTTCTGCATGCTGGATGATCTCATAGGCAGAGGTGAGGTTGAAGCAGCACAGTTCTTTCTGGGCTGTGGCAGAGTTCAAGCACACCTGCAGGTGGTACCAGAAGCATTCAGAGGACAGCAGGGTGATAGGTGTTGGGTGCTGGACATCATGATGATGAGTGTGGGCACAAGCTCTAGCAGTTGCTTCTGTTGGGATTCAAACAGAGTTAAAATTTTGCAATTTTCAAATGGAGGGGGGTCTTTCCCTTCTCCCCTGTTCCAAAGGTTTGGGGAAATGGGAATGGCACAAGGGTTACAGGGATATGGGAACCCATGGCTAGGGAAAAGCCTAGCAGAGGGTAGTAGTAGGGAACATTAACTGTTGGGGAATTAACAGAATGGGGTCGGATATGGGGAGACACCACAGGTGTCCAACTTAGCCTTTCGCAGTCTCGTTTGCACTTCTGGCTCTCGGGACTGCGTGTGTCTGTTTCTGTTGTGGTCATCAATGCTGGCTTACGTCGTCTTCGCTTCCAGGCAACAGATGTTTCATCTTTTGACTGCACTTTGTTCTTCTTGATTGGTGTTATGTCTGCAGCAACAATGTTTGCTGGGCTGGTGCAGTTCTTCTCTGGCAGCTTCCAGGTGTCATCTGTGGCTTTTGGCTTTTTCACTTCAGTCTTTTGGTCCTTAAACTCAGTAACAGAATCTGAAAAGTCACTGTTTTGCTCCTTTGGCTGCTGTTTTGCATCCTCTGGCCGTGCCTGCCAGCTGCTCAGGTTTACTGCTTCCCCTACAATGCTTTTGCAGCTTTCTGGGAACAGTCCTACAGCCTGGCTCCTGCAACCCCCCTTCTTTTTCTGCTGTTCTTGCAGCACAGGAGCAGGGGATGCGGGCAGAGACGGGGCTGAGGTGAAAGGCAGCACTTGGGCGGGGTTCTCACAGCTGGAGGAGCAGGGCGGCACCAGCCGAGACTCGACAGCCTCAGGGCATTTACGAAGCCGCGGCGGAGCCGGCAGAGGCCGGGCGTGGCCCCGCAGTGTCGCAGACGCGGGGAAGCGGCCGGGGCTGGCCGGCACATCTGGGACAGAGCGTCTCTCTAGGACCTGGCTCCAGCTCGCTGCCACACAGGGGGGAGCTAAGTCCATGATGTTAAAAACAAGAGAGTACTGTCCTTTTAACTTTCGCACCACGTGGCTGGCCGGGGCGAGGCGCACCGAGCGCGGGGTCCGGTCTCGGGCCAGCTGCATGGCTGGCCTGGGCGAGCCCTCGCCTCGGCGAAGAGCCAGGCACGAACTGGCAGGGGGTCGCCGGCGGGCACAGCCACATCGGCGACAGGGGAGGAACGCTTTGCCGGGGCTTTCAGGAGTGGCGGGGCGGGCGGCCCGTCGGAGCTGCTGCGGGGGAGGAGAGGTCTGCAGCCGATCAGCAGCCCGAAGGGGTCGGTCGGCAGCTTTTTGTCTGGGCTGGCCACGCTGCGTGCTGCTCGGGAGACTGACAGCGGCGGGGCCAGGCTTCCTGACCTGCCACACTCGCTGCCACTTTTTCAGTCTGTGTTCTAAAGATACTAGATACCCCCTGTTTCTAGTATCGTCAGGCTGTTTCAAGCCTCTTAGGGAGTCTTTAAATTCCGCCTTTTTCTGCAGCTGCAAGTCCTCGGGGCTTATGTTAAAGCTCCTGCGAGGCTGCTGGGGAAAGTCTGGGATACAGGAGGGAGAGGCAGTGTCTGCAGCTCGCAGGGGACTCCCGATGGAGGGAGAGGGACCCGACGCGACGCGAATCGACGCGGGGGAGGGGCCCGGGATGGAGCGGGGACCGCGCGCGGTAACGGGAGCGGGAGCAGGAACAGGAAGGGGGGCGCGCACGGGCGGCAAGCCCGCCACTGTGGCCGCGGGCGCCACATGGTGTCTGCCATCTTGGATGAGGGAAGCGGAGCCGGCAAAATTGAAATTAAAAATTGCAGCTTGGATTGCTCTTTCGGCCATGCTGCCATCGCGATCTTGGAACAAATCTGGAGCGGCAAGAACCGGGGAAGTGGATACAGGAAAGGGGGTTGGAATAGAGCTGGAGGTAGTTTGGCCTTCACTACCTCCGGCAGGGGACAAAGGAGACCAGGACGCGGCAGGGAGACGATAGCAACCCTAGGCACTTCGGCAGACTCCATCTTCGGGTTTCCTTTGAATTAGGACAGAGGGAGTAGGAACACAGGGGGAGGAAAGCGGCAGAGGGTTTTTTACACTGGGATTAACATTTTTAAACCGTTTTACAAAATTATCAATGGCTTTTGCTAACTTATAAAGCAGATACCCTCTTCCAGACGTAAACAACCATCTTACAAAGTGCTTTAAATACTCGATCAGCCATTGCCTGAATAACCATTGAATAAAATGTTTTAAACCCTCCCTGGTATAACGAAAATTCTCACGAACAAGGGCTCTCAAAACTGGGAAAAACTTCCCGCAGGAGATGAGAAAATTCTGTTCCCATCTCCCTTCTCTTCCCAACCTCGAGGTAAAAGAAATTTAAAAGAAAATGATACAAAGGTGACCCATATTACCTTTGGGGTCAAATAAAAGTCTCGAGGGTGGTCCACTGACTCAGACCAGTCTTCTCTTTCTGTAGAAGGTTGTTGGTCTTCCCTGCCGAGCCGCTGATAAAACTCAGAGGTTTCTTTGGGGTAATGGCTGCTAGAAAGGCGACTTTAATTCCAGCGACGAAGCTGTGCTGGAGACGCTCTCCAGGGATGGCTCGAGGCCATCTCACGTTCAGGCGCCATTTAATACTTATTAAAATAAGTATTTAGTCAGTGATAAGGAGGCAGGAAGGGAATCTGCGTGCCATTCCGGCAAGAGCATTTTATTGCATGCTTCCTGTCAAAGGCTGCAGAGGCAAATCCGAGGAACATGCCTGACTCAGGCCAGGGGAAAGGTGGGATCAGGGAGTGGGAACCAATGGGAAAGCTTTGGAGGAGTGACCAGGCTGACAGACACCCGCAGAATCCAAACCGGGACCGGCCATCCCAAGGAGCAGTCCACCTCGGGGGGAGGGAACCCTCTGGCCACCCCAGTACAATGTAAGTCCCCAGGCCACCACACTTGACTGGGGGGGGGGGGGGGGGTGGAACTGGATGATCCTCAAAGTCCCTTCCAACCCAAACCATTCCATGATTTTATGACCCATGATGAGTTGTCCTATGCCCTGATGACTGTGGTGACCACATGAGAAAAATCTGCGCTCACCAAGCCCTGGAGAAAGATTTCTGATGGAGGCCAGAAATAATATATTCCAAATCTGCCAATTTCTGAAACAGGAAGCCCAGCTTTCCTTCTTTGTTGGGGGTGCCAAGTCTTTCTTCTCCTGTTGTTTTGAGCAGGACAACCTATATTTTGATGGTACTAATTTAAAGTACTGCCACTTGCCCCACAGCAGACAGTGTGTGATGCTCAGATGTTTGTTACTTTTCTCGGTGTCCAGTGGATAAGGGAAAATTTATGTTCACCTTTTTATAAGCTCCTGGTAAAGGCAGAGCCTTGTGTTATGAGCTGCAATGCCCACTGGCCTTGTGATTTATTGGAAATGAATGTTACTGTTGCATCCCTTTCTTGAGGCGTTGGTTCTAACTTAAATGTGATGATCTGAGAAGTGTTTGCTTCACTTTTAGAGAGAGCTGGAGCTCTGCAAACATACTAAAAACATCCCCAAAGGGAAAATCCAGCTCAGCAAACTTTCAGATGAGCCCTTGAAGGTACAGGCTGTGTGTGTGGTGAGGACCTCTGACGTTCCCTCATGCAAGGCTATGTGAGGCTGATCAGGTTTGACTGTGTGCACTGCAGGCGTTATTGATCACCCTGATGATTGATGGGCTGGTCCCTGTCAGGGCCTCATCCTTGATGTAATTGCAATGATCTGCCAAGGCCAAGCTTGTTGTCCCCAGAAATGCTAACTATATTTAATACATACATGTGTCTGTATTCATAAAAGTCCTTTATTAAAAGAGATTAAATTATTTCCAAAGGCTCTGCGTGCCTCTCCTGGACTGTGGGAAGCGCAGATCCACAAATCAGTGGATTGACAGAGATGAAAACCTGAAAGGTTGGGTGGTACGTGCTGAATCCATTCCTGTTTGACACATTCCCTTTGGGGCTGAGTGGCAAGAGTGACATTGGGTTTGCCCTGCACAGATCCTCATGATTTGGAATGTGGGGACCAGAGGAGTCCCCAGCAGCAGGGAATGTGACCCTCCTCCAAGCAACTCAGCACAATGTTTATCCTTGCAAGGCTGGCAGTATGTATATAAATATATAGATATTATAGCTGAAGTGGCACCAGATGGATAATTGCAGCCCCTGAGTGCCTAATCTACTCTCCAGGACATGGGCAGTTTTCTAAGCCAACAAAACTTAATTGAACTTTCTGTTCCAGCTGGAAAAGGTTATGGATCTAGTGAGTGCAAACGGAAGGCAGTATGAAAAGGTCAGATGTTCTGTTCTCTTTGTAATGGATTGACCGGGGACATGTTTTTATCTTTCTCACAACCGCTGGATTGTAAAACTTAATTAGCAAGTCACTGCTCTGCCCTGTCTGAAGGCATATGTGTGATGATTACACATAGATCACGTTTTATGGACATGTCTTGTTTTCATCCCAGAGTAACAGCCTGCATGAGCGATGCTTTTGTCACATATTTACATCAATAGTTCAGGGAAGGGCCAGTAAGACAAACTGGGGAGCTCCTCTTGATGTCAGCTCCCAAGGAATCAGCTTATGGAGCTGCAGCTGCTGAACTGGAATATTACCTGCTATGTTGGGAGGTGAGAGAGGAGGCACTGAAAGCACAGGTGTCTTGGTGTCTTGGTGTCGTGGTGTCTTGGTGTTTTGGTGTCTTGGTGTCTTGGTTTGAAAGACAGGTGTCTGCTAAGGAAGGCAGAAGCCTCCCTTGGAATGGAAAATATGACCCCTTTCCCTCTGAATTATTATAAAAATTTTGAAATTACAGGGCTTTCAGGCAAAGATATGAGACAAGCAATAACAGTTCTTTACTAGTATATATATCTAACAAGGCAAACAAACAACAACAACAGTGGCAGCAACAACAAACAGAAGCAGAACCCAGTGCCGGCCTCTCTCGGCCGCAGGCACTTTCCCCTTGGGTGCAGTTCCGCTCACGGCCGGCAGGGGCGCTGCGGGCTCCCGGCCGGGCAGGGTGGCTGCGACTGTTCCCCGCGCCTGCAGGGGGCGCTGTGGCGCGGGTCCGGCCGTCTCTCTCCACACGGTAATGGCGGGCGCAGCTGGCGGGAAGGGATGGAGAAAAGGCTTCCTTTATGAACCCACAGGGGGAGCCGATCCCGGTGCCCCTTCTGGATAGCAAAAGGGGCTGCAGCAGGAACCTCAGAGTAGCAAGCTGGCAGAGTAGCAAGCTGGAAGGACTGGGACCAGAAAAATCCCGGAGTGATAGATGAGATACATAGAACCTCCGCAGCTGTTGCTGGAATTGCGGGGCGTCCCGGCAGGGCTGGAACCATGGGGTGTCCAAGCAGGGCAGGAGGTGCAGAGCTACAGTGTAGTGAAAACTCAGAGCAGTGGCAAAAAAAAATCCAGCGGGGGCGGGGCAGTGGCAGCCCAGCTTCCTAGCAGGGCAGGGAAAAGGCTTCCTGGGAGGGGAAAGGGCTTGGGATCCCAGGGTTTTACCGTGAGGCAACTCAGAAGATGGCGAAAGTCCCTTTTTTAATAAGGTATTAATAAGGTCCCAGATCAGTGGCTGCTCTCATGAGCAAAGGGTCACTCCACAGCAGAAGAAGCAGGGCCAGGCTGGGCTCCAGCAGCGGCAGCAAATTCCCTCCCCTAAGCAGCACCTCTGACAATCCCCCGAATGCTGAGAGCAAGAGACCTATCAGCTGCCCCAGCCCTTTCTCTTTCCAGCCCAATTCTTGAAGTATCTCTGCCCCTCTGATGCCTTGAGAGGCCATCTAAACAGAGACTAGACAAGAATAAGGGAATAAAGGCAGGTATTTATTTGAAGGGCCTTCAAAGGTATGCCCTTGGGAGCCAGAGGCTACTGCCAAGATGGACCCCAAGATGGACAACAGGTCACGACTTCTTTACACTTTTATAAGTTTGGTTCATTTGCATATCAGGGTTAATTCTCCAATTAAAGCTTCAGTTAATGATGTAATTTCCCCAGGCTTGACTCCCTTTCAGAAGCTTTTGGTTTGTACTTTTGGGCCTAGGATGGTCTGAGTGTCCTCGGAGAGCAGGCCTGGAGAGGCTTTGTTATGTCTACCTAGCACGAGAGAGCAGAAATTAACAAGCTACAAGACACTTCAGAGTTACACACCAGGCAGTACAGGATTTGAAAAATATGAAAGTTAAAACCTAAGGCATCATCTCAAAGAGAAACTCTCAGATAAGAGAAGTGCAGTCAGATGCCCTCCTCCCCTGAGCTTGGCCACTTCTTTTGTCTCTCTTAAGTACCCGTTCATTATTGTTCCTTAGCAATAAAAAACGGGAGAAGATTCTCTAAGGAAAGGAAACAAAAGGAGAAGTCCTAAACCCCAACACGTGGGGATGGTTTACTATCCCATATCATTTGGGGGGGTTTTGTTTTGTTTTATTTTGTTATGTTTTGTTTGTGTCTGAGGTGGCTGCTGCCCCACCCCCCCCCCGTCCTCCCTGGCTCTGGGAGTACTGCGATGAGGAGGAGCCAGGCCAGGGCTCCCAGAAAGAGCTGGGGGCAGGGCAAGGAGCAGCCCCTTCCTTCCGGGTGGACTGTTCGACTGGCCACCTGCCTGGTAGCCTTGACCAAGGATACTGCTGCTTCTGTGGGTTTTGCCTGTTTCTTTTTGTTTCTTTTGCTCCAGCACTGTGACTGGGCTTGCCAGCTTGCTTCTCTGCTGCTCTGCTGTCAGGAAGCCCAGAGCCAGCACATCCCACGCCAGCAATCAGGAACACCCTTGTTCCCTGCCAGGGGCCGCACCCCTCTGCACAGCCCAGACCCAGGGGCCAGCCAGCACTGGTGAGAAATCCTGGGGAGCCTCTCCCTGCCGTGTTTAGGAGCCAGACTGCCACTGCCCAGCTCCCACTGTTGCTTTGCCGCTGCTCCGGGTTTTTGCTACACTGTAGCTTTTCACCCCCTGCCTGCTGGGATGCCCCTGCAATTCCAGATACAGCTGTGAAGTTTCTGATGTATCTCATCTATCACTCCGGGATTTTTCTGGTCCTGGTCCTTCCAGCTTGCTACTCTGAGGTTCCTGCTGCAGCCCCTTTTGCTATCCAGAAGGGGCACCGGGATCGGCTCCCCCTGTGAGTTCATAAAGGAAGCCTTTTCTCCATCCCTTCCCGCCAGCTGCGCCCGCCATTACCATGTGGAGACGGCCGGACCCGCGCCACAGCGCCCCCTGCAGGCGCGGGGAACAGTCGCAGCCGCCCTGCCCGGCCGGGAGCCCGCAGCGCCCCTGCCGGCCGTGAGCGGAACTGCACCCAAGGGGAAAGTGCCTGCGGCCGAGAGAGGCCGGCACTGGGTTCTGCTTCTGTTTGTTGTTGCTGCCACTGTTGTTGTTGTTTGTTTGCCTTGTTAGATATATATACTAGTAAAGAACTGTTATTGCTTGTCTCATATCTTTGCCTCAAAGCCCCTTAATTTCAAAATTATAATAATTCAGAGGGAAAGGGGTCATATTTTCCATTCCAAGGGAGGCTTCTGCCTTCCTTAGCAGACATCTGTCTTTCAAACCAAGACAACAGGCAAATCCAAGAGATGTGGAGAGGAATGGACATACAAACAAGGAATAATATGACATATGAGAGAGAAAATATCAATGAAGAGGTAGAAAAATGAAGAAGATCTGAGTATGGTAAAGAAAAATGTGTCAGCACAGGAATGTCTGACCTGCAGCCCAGTCAGCCTGATTGGAGAATGATGATTTCTCAGTTGGAAAGTGTGGTCTCAACATCCGAAACCATACCTTTTGTGTCTCCAAAGAGGTGAGAAAGTCGAGATAATTGTTTATTTTATATTAGACATGAAGGGAAAACATTCAACAGTAAAGGACAGTTAAGGGCTGGAATAGGTTGCTGTGAGACTGGAACCACCAGAGGTTTTTAAGAGCAGGTTAAACTGACATCTGTCAGGAAAGGTTTAGAAGTAGCTGATAGAGACTTGAGGCAGAGCTGGACTGGGTGACCTCCTGAGGTCACTTATTTTCAAATTTGTTTTTGGTGATTTTATGTAATTCCACTCCCTTTGCAATGCAGCTCCTCTCCAGAGCATCAGAAATGGTCTCAGTGAGTCAAGGACTCCACATAGGATGAAATCTGAATTAATCACACACACACACACACAGAGTCATGATTCAATCCAGGGAAGATCTTTTAATTTATATTTCAATTGGAAAAGGGAGAAAAAGGGTTTAAAAGACATTTCAAATTTTCAGTGGGATAATTATGAGGTCTAGAATTTCCCTCTTCATACAATAACATTTTTCCTTATTGGCATTTTACCTAGATACACAAGGCTATAGCTGCTTCAAGTAAGAAATCCTGCCATTTTTCTGGAAAGCTTGAACAATTAAATGGATGGATAAAGAGAGGTCCACTTAAAACTAAATGAAAGAACAGAACCACTTGGTATCTATCAAGTCCTAGGATTGGAGATTAGGATCCTAAACACACTTTATTTTATCTCTGGAGCCATCATATGTTTCAATTCCCAGTATTGCTACAGTCAAATTCTTCTTTTTCTTTTCATTTTTCTGCATTTGAGTCTTTCCAAGAGGTCATCTGTTGTCCTCAACTGACGTGCCAAGACTCACATACTTCCCTCTTCACACCTCCAGCATCTCTCACACTTATAGGCTTGGGAAGAGAGCCCAGAACTGTGCTGTATCCTGGACCATGCGTTTCAACAGGGCCACACATGAAATGAAGCCTTGGTGGAAAGCATAGGCTCTGCCTGGCAGCTTGGAGTGAGAATTTCTCCCCCGTGTGAGAAGAGAGGTTTGTAGGAAACCATTTCCACCCTTGTGACACGAGTGTTCCATCACACCAGAAATGCACACAGGAGAGATATTCTTGGCATCAGCAGTCAGGGTGAATTCTGACTTTTCAGAGCAGCAGTAGAGATTTTTTGCATTCCTAAAGCTTTGCGACCAGGATTTTTTATGTGGATCCTTCTCTTCTTTAAGAGCAAGTGAACCTCTTCCCTTTTTAAGTGGGTTACTGCATTCATAGGCCCCTTCCTCACACAAAGTGTGGATGACAGAGAGAATCCAGGTAGCAAAGGCAAATATTTCCCCTGAGAAACTCCTGGTGCTGCAAAGCCAGCTCAGGAAGGGACTGGGAAAGCTGTCAGCACAATTGCGCAGGGAAGATAAAGAGACAGGAACCACTGCCTGAGCATATCTACAACACATCAGACATCACCAAGTCAATCAAAGCACTTTTAATCCACAGGACTCTGACCCTTCCCCTCAGATGCTGCCAGATCCATCAGTTGGTGATCAGCAGGAGAAAAGCAGCAGCATGGCAGGTACTGGTCACAAGGAGAACAAAACAAGAACCCCTTCCAGCTCCCTGCTTTGCCTGGACATCTGGACAGGGAGCTCAGTGCATTCAGGCCACAAAAACCAGTTGCTTAAAGGGGATTTTAAGGAATGATGGCTTTACCACTGGAGGAATCAAGGCAGAAAAAGTGCTGTGTTAGTCCAAAAGCCTGCAGCACTGCCTTCCCTTCTCCTGCCTTCCCCATCCCAGCAGTATTCCACATTCACAGAATGTGACCCATGGGGGAAAAAACTGCCAAACCACCAACAAAACAAAAGAAAAGAGCCTCAACATTCAGCTTTACTTGAAATTGGAGAGAAACAATCAAAACTCAGACATTCAAGTCCTGAAGAAACAAGGAACTATCAGTGACTTTTCTCTGCAACCTCTCCCTTGGGATCACTTTATTTAATAACTTCCGCTGAGAGCTGTGATCTGTGCATGCCAGGAGAAAGGCTGCTCATGCCTCAGACAGCTGGATTCCAGCCCTTGCTGTAAAGTAAAAATGCCAGTTTCTAAGAGAAGATGTTGGTTGCATCGCATGCTGTAAAACAATGATGGCTGGATCATCATCATCATTAAGTGCTTATATGGGGAAGTATTTGTGATCAGAATGCTCTTCAATTGAAGTGAAAACGTTCCAGCAAAGCCCAATGGATGCAAACTTCAAAGACGTGTTCAAACTCTGATGGAGATGTGACTCTAAATAGCAGCAGTAATTTATGCCTGCAACAGCTGAATGTTGTGAATTCCCTGCCACTTACAGCCCTGAAAAAGACACCCCTGCTTAATTTAAAAAGGTGTTACATATAAATGGGAAGAAAGGGATTGATATAAATTAGTGGGTGAGAGACGAGGTCTTCGATTAAATGAGAAGTTCTAGACAGCAATACCTCCATCAGTAGTGATGTGAAATGTGCTTCCAAAAGGCCATAAGAGTGTTTCCAGGAAATTCACAGTGCAATTCCACCCCCTGCACATGCCCATTTTGCAACTCGGAGCCAGAACCTACTACGTCAAAATAGCCATTGATGGTGACAAGTAAAACAAGTTTAGAAATACAAAAATTTATTCATTAGCATCATTTTCGTCATCATCCTCATCTTCATTATCAACATCCCTTCAGCCATTTAAATGTCTTAATCACTTTAACTGTAGTTTAGCCAATTAGTTGCCTGGATATTATCCAGCCCGGTAATCTTGATCACTTGAAGACATGTCATAGAGACAGCCAAAAGGAAAAGGGGGGGGAAAGAAGAAAAAATATCCAAACCCACAAAAAGTCTTAATCTAAGAAAGGAAACCTCCTGATTGAGGGATTTTGTGATACTGGTGGAGGCTTATTCTGAAGACCAGGTTTGGGCAAATCTCCTGTCCCATATTTTGATATGATGGAAGAATTTTTTTTTTTTTTTAAAGAGGAATCATTCCTACATTCCTACATCTATCCATTTTCTATCTTTTAAAAATTGTAAAAGTTGATGAAAACACATGTTCTACTCAGTCTATATTTATCTTTTGTTGGATTTTGACACTCTTTTTCTTTCTTATATTTATGACAGAATTTCTTTTTAACACAGGGGCAAATTTCATTAAAAAGTCTTGTAGAGGAGAAGTTTTGACAACTTTTAAAACATCATTTGGGTTGCTGTTGATGCTGTTGTTGTTGTTGTGGCTGCTGCTCCTGTTGGGGACATATTTTAAATTGACCTTATTCATAAAAGTGACATTTACATGGCATGATTCTGTGCTAAGAAGAGATATCCCAACTAACTGAACACATGAGGCCACAAAGTTATTTAGCACATAACTCTGAGCTGATCTGCCCTTTATTTAACTCATACAAGATTGGTGCTGATCTGTAGGAATAAGTTACTCTCATTCATTATCACCCATGACAGCACACAGTCAGTTGGTGTGAAGTGATGACCTGCCCCAAATTCAGCCCATCAGTTCCTGCAGCAACTTTTGTCCCACTAAATACATCTTTAAACTGGTGGAGTCCCTCAGATGGAGAATAATTCCTGCAACAGCTCCCGGACTCTGCCACAGCATTGCCACATTCTCAGCCTTTGCCTCCAGACAGAATTCCTTGATCTTCTGCAAACATTTCTTGATTTATAAACTGGGAATAATAATTCCTTATTTCCTCTGTAAGAGCTCTGTGAGGCTTCATCCAGCCAATGTTAGTAAAGTGCTTGGAGATCTCTGGATGAAAGCTGCTGTATAAATGCATAGTATTATTGCTGGACTAGCAAATGTTATTACTCTTCTTAAAAAAAGGTATGTAGGTAGAAAATAGACAATATCAATATTTATAAAATTTCTGCTTCCTCATAAATACTGAAGTTCCATAATCCTCACTGGAGCTGTTGCTTATTTATCTGCATTTGAATTTTAATGAATAAAAAAGCCATTTTTTGGTCACAATTCGTTCAGACCTGGCTCCCTGCAAAACTCTACTTTTCATTTCAAAGAGTTTATGTTTTGTTGACTTCTAGCACTTTGACAAGATTGACTGACAACCACAGACCTGAAAATCCCACTGATTTTGCCCCACAAACTGAAGCAGAGAAACGAAGTGGTCCTTCCAACCCCACCACAGTGCTTGGAATATGCCACCAAGGACAAGTCCACAGCTCAGCCCAGCTGAGAACCTACAAAGCTGTGTCTTTGGATGAGGATGGTCATTTCTGGTAAAATAGAGAATGGAATTCCTTAACTCATGGCAGAATGTCAGGACTGCCAGGGTTCAGCTCCTGGCTCTCATGGGGACTTCCCTGTCCCCTCTCCCAGTACTTCCAACCCTATCCAGCTGTTCCAGTGCATGTCTTCCCTGTCCACCGTGTAGTTTTCACAGGGTAAAGCCCCGGGTAGGAGCTCCCCGTGCCCACCAGACACACAAGACCATCTTTACCAAAGCCATGCAGTGATTTTGGGGAAGTCTTTGCTGTGAGCATGAGCTGGAGTTGATGTGTGAGTGTGAGAGCAAATCCACCTACGTCCCTGTACCTGTGTGCCATGTGTTCCCTCCATGCTCATCCATGTGCAGCAAATAACTCCTGTTGACAGCCCCTATACCTAGCTTGCATTCAGCCATCTGTAAAGAGAAGGATTGACACTTCCCTACAATAGGGGATTTTATCTGATTATACCCCTGGTGTGCTAATGCAGGGCATCTCCCAGTCAGCACGGGATGCAGAAATGGCTCCACAGACAACACAAAGAGTAGCAAACATCCATAAAAAACAATAATTGCAGATGAGACTGTCCCTGGCTTCCAATGAATCTCTTCACATGAAGACTTGGGATGCACATTCCTGACTGTCTGGCAGTGCTGATACCACTACCCATGAGAGAAAGTGTGAGCAACAGGTATTTTTAGGCAGACATTTCCAACTAGGAAGCAGGTCCAAGTAATACTCCCATATTCTCTTTTCTCTGGGGCAAATAGCAACACTAGGGGAAACATGGCCAAAAACTAGCCCTGTCTAGGTCTATATGCAAGGCAAATCCTTGAAGTGTAATCTGTCACTGGAGTGGAGAGATAAAATGTCTTTGAAGTCAGAGAACTCCAGCAAGGCTTAATAGCCACCACTCAAATGTGAAATTCACTTGTGCTTCCATTATCTCTTCTCATAACAGGCCGTAGTTACAAAGAGCTACAACAATTTCAGCAGATTAAGCTTTGCAGTATCCTGGTACATACGGTAAGTATTGTCCTCAGCTTGCAGAGGAGAGAAGCACAGGGAGATTAAATTACTTGCTGCAAAGTGCATGGGGAGTCATTGTTCAGGTTGGTTTAAATACAGTGTTCCCTGATAGCTCATTCTGTGTTCCATAACCAAAGCTCTCTCCTGGCTTTGCAGCGTAACTGTGTGACATGAGTGAGATTGGAAGTGATGTCCCTGAGATGAAGACTCTGGAATTATCCATTCCTGGTTAGATCTAGCACCTCGTGTCCTCTCCAAGCCCAGTGCTGCAGAGTGCACTCCTGTCAAACCCAGGATCTGTTCCATAAGAAATACCTTTCCCAAGGATTTCTGCTTCATTTTCCCTTTAAGAGCTATATGCTCAGTACTAAGCTGTTCTTCCTTCCGTTGTTGCTTGTTTTCAAGGAAGGAGGCAGTTTCCCCAGCAAAGCTACAGGTGTTAGAAAATCAGGCCTCAAACTGAGGGTGAAAAAGAAAATTGCTGCTTTTGAGTTTTGCTGGTGATTGAAAGCAGTTGTAATGTGAGACAGTTCCACATGCACAGCAGGACAAAATTCTTGGCAATTGATTTCTTTTTCCTAATGAAGATCACCATCTAAAAGGGGAGAAAATATCATGGTGATCTGTGTTTCTGGTGTGGAAAGTCAATCAGACTTAACCCTTCAAGCTGTGGTGTCACTGAAAACTCTGCTCTTCAGACCAGAGTAGAGGTATAAGGTACAGGTACAACCTGACTGGTTGGTGCAACTTGTTGCTTCTTCCTTCCTGCCATCCATTTGGAAGCGCTGCTTTGTTTGGAAATGCTCCATGGGTTGTGAGTACAAACACAAATACTTGATGGTTACTGTCTGATGGCACCAGTTCTACAAATCTGTGAAAACAATCCCCTGTCCATAAGACAGGAGCTATTTGACCCTTTTTTTTTTTTTTTAAGTTGTCATCCCACTCTCAGTAACCACAGTAAGAAATCCACAGGGATTACATTGGTTGGGCCATAAAATACCACTTGAGGTCCTTTCTTGTCACCCTGCTGTTGGGGTTTTAGGAGTTCTCCTTTTGGTTTTTTTTCTCTTCATGAATTTTCCCCATACGTGTTGCTAGGAGACAATAACACCTGGATACGTATGAGAGACAAGAGACCTGGCCACAGCTCAGGGGAGGGGTCGAGCTGGCTACTCTCTTTTAGCTGGGGTTTTCTTGTGTAGGGCAGAGATGCAGTGAGATCTGGACTGGGAAAAAGGGGCTGGGTGAAGCCCCTACCTCTCTTGTTCTCTTGGTGTTCAGAGGGGAGAGAAGCTGCGCTGTGGGGAGAATTCATCACCACTGAGGCATTCTGCCTTCTGCTTTCTTCTACTGTGAGTGGAGCTTGCTCACTGGAGCGGCTGTTTCATTGGGACCCTATTTAACACCCTACCTCACTAAAAGGGTCTTTTCACCATCTGCCTGAAGGGAAAAACCCCAGGATCCCAAGCCCAATTTCCCCTACCCTGATGGGAGCCAGGCTGCTGCTGCCCTGCCCCTGCCGTTCCTTTGCCACTGCTCTGAGCCTTCGCTGCACTGTAGCTCTGCATCCCCTGCCTGCCCAGAGGTCCCAGGGTTCCCACTACAGCTGTGGAGTTCGATACATCTCATCTACCACCTGGGATTTTGTGCTTATTCCTGCTGTTCCAGTTTGCTTCTCCCAAGGGTCCTGCTGGGACACCGGGATCATCTGCCCAGGGGGTTTATGAAGCCTTTCCTCCATCCCTTCCTGCAATCCCACGCCGCCATTACTGCGTGCTCCCCGAGCTCACTCCACAGCGCCCCCTGCAGCCGTGGAGGAATCACCACACCCACCCTGCCCAGCTGGGAGCCCGCAGCGCCCCTGCCGGCTGTGAGCGGAACTGCACCCAAGGGGAAAGTGCCTGCGGCCGAGAGAGGCCGGCACTGGGTTCTGCTTCTGTTTGTTGTTGCTGCCACTGTTGTTGTTGTTTGTTTGCCTTGTTAGATATATGTATACTAGTAAAGAACTGTTACTGCTTTTGTCATATCTTTGCCTGAAAACCCCTTAATTTCAAAATTATAATAATTTGGAGGGAAGGGGGATTACATTTTCCATTTCAAGGGAGGCTCCTGCCTTCCTTAGCAGACACCTGCCTTTCAAACCAAGACACCTGCCTGTGTTCACAAAGCTGGTAGGAATCACTGTCCCCATTTGCCAAAGTGTGGTCACTTTGACCAACAGGATCCACAGTTGGAAGACAGGAACAATTCAAATGTATGAAACTGTAAATCCCACTGAAAAATTAAAAAGGAAAAGATCAATTTCATTTTCATTCAGATATGAATGAACTTGAATCCTCAGTTGTTTTTCACCTGAGAGAGAGTTTTTAGTTTTCCAGCAAGTTTGCAACTCCATCCTAACCGTGACCAAAGATATAGCTGAGCAGATTTGGGCTCCAGTCACAGGTGCTGTGTGGCCCCATAGGTGGGGGGTGGGATAATGGCTCTGGAATGCTAGGATGCTCCCGAGCTGTGCCACTGACATGAAGCCCTACAGAAGGGATGTGCCTTTGTCTCTGTTCTTTGCCTGTATTTGATGTCTTTTCTTCTCTGTCCAGAAGCTAAAACAAGGCTCGGCCCAGGTTCCTAAGGCTCGGCCCAGGTTCCTTTCTGTTCCAAACAGCAGAAAGTGACTTTGTACATGAAGGACTTCCCGAGCTTTGCAACAGCTCTTGCATCCAGACTTGCAGGCATCTGTGATGAATAGAAGATGATTGCTCTTTTGGAAGGACGGGGCTTGCTTCAAGTTTAATCAGTAAACAGCTTCTGCTGATTTTTTCTGTTCTGTAAATATCCCTCAGTGTTTTTGAGGTGACCATGGCCTGGTGCCTCTGTCACATCCCAAACTCGGCCAAATGTGCAACACCTCCTCCACTCGCACACGCCCCCTGAATTACTGGGAGAAACAAATGCAGCAAACATTGCCCTGCAATTCAGAGCTGTCATCCCAGGGTGACCAATGGCTCCCAGAGTTTGTTGGACAGAGAGGCAGATTTTGTCCTTCAGAGACAGCGACCTTTCCTTCCCATGCAAATAATTTCCAATCAAGCTGCCATATACAGCTATTGCAAGCAGATGGATACATGAAGACAGATTTTACATGCCCTAAGAGTATCCCTCACTCTCTCACAATAAAGAGGATTAAATTGAATTATTTGGCTATTGGGGTATTTTGACAAACCAGCACTGAGTCAGATATCACTTCATATTGTTACCATTCTAGATATGACAATTTTTTCACACCCCAAAACAGGGCTGAATTTACATTATACAGTTTGGGAAAAATTCTTGATAAATCTTCCTTTATATCAGACAGTTTATACATTCCAGCTGTTAGCACTTAAGCTGATAATGGTCGTGCATGTGTCTGGCTCCAAGAGTAACATAAAGAATATAAAATCCCAAATGAGATCCAATACAAGGGAAGGAACACCCCTACCAGGCAGTGGCCTGGGATAGGTATCCATCTCCTGCAACATGTGCTACTGTAAATTCAAGTGGTCATGCTGACAGAATAAATATCTAATAAGAAGCCATAAAATGCCGAAGTCTCACTGTCCAAACCTCAGGGTCTCGTGCTGCATAAATGATGCCTGGGATTTTGCCCAAAAGGAAGCCTAAGGGCAGGTTCTCTATATAGTGAGGCTGTAGAATATTTAAGTAATTTGAGATACCTTATGGCCCTATTTTCTCTGATATTCATAGAGGAAGAATTCCAGTCCACGAGTGTGGATTTCCTGGTAATCCACAGTGCCAACTTTCCATACCCTCTCAGCAGCACCTTTGCATGAATTTGACCCATTCCTGAATCCCCTCTGCCCAATGGTGGCAGCAGCAGGAGGAGCCCTGTTTCTGCATCCTGCTGGAGGCAGTTTGATTTAATGTCTGATTGCATTTAATTTGTGGCAGCAGCCCAGATGCTATGGCCATAGGTGCCCAGAAAATCATTAAGCAAATGCAGTAAGACACATGGAAACCTAAATCAGAGCCCAAGGACACCTGCATCCTGAGATATTGTCTCATAGCTCCAGGACATTTGACCTTAGCCTTTATTCCATGGTCATGAGCTTTCAACAAGAGGTTGGAGAGGGACCAAAAATTTGCAGGAGGAATGTTTTCCGCAGAAAATGGACTGACCTATTTTTTATGCTAACAGTGAGCTTCTGCCTCGAGTCAGAGCTTGAGCTGTGGGCTTTCACAAAGCTGTGAGGTGACAGCCTTTACTCCTCAGGTAAAACTGAACAATGGGAGAATTGTACTTTTTGGGTCGTAGAGGTGGAATTGACCTAGAGGTGAAAGGCAAGGTCTTTACACAGGTTGAGCAGCATTTTGCCCCATTGGATAATATTTTAGAAGGCCTGAAGGCTGAAAAGCACCACTCAGTGTGAACAGATGAGGGCCTGAAAGAAAGAGCTGTTCTCACTGCTAAGATCTGGGAAACATGGTTGCAAAGGCTCCACTGGAAAGAAGTGGACAAACTAAAATTAGTTTCAAGCAAGCAAATAGAAACATTCCATTTTGAAAAGGTAAGAAACGCTGCACATCTCAGGTTTGAAATATTTCTTTCATGCCAGTTTGTTCCAAACTCAACCACAGAGCAGAGCAGCAAGGCATTTTTAAAACTTGTTTTTATTGCCCTTTTTCTTCTCCCCCAAAAGTGCCACCTGGTTGGAGCTAGAATGTCTGTGTGTCAGGAGTGTGATGCTAGATTTGAACACTGACCATCCTGAAAAGTTGACAAATATGTTTCTTTTAAGCAGTCTGGACCTTAGCTGTGATACGAATTGTGCAAAACAACCCACAGAAGCAGGAAGAGAGTATACAAATCCTTTTTTCTTGGGTTAATCAGACTGCTAGGGTCTGCCACAGGGGTTTGGACATATTCCTGCGGATTGTGCTTATTATTGTATCGATTCCTTTCTGCTTTTAATCTGCTCTGCAAATCAAAAACTCAAGTGAAGTTACCTCCAATTCAGTTTTCAGCTTTCCTCAATACAAAACAAATTTGTTTCCAATGGGAATGAAATCTGCCAGGCCTTCTTCCTTTTTCCAAAAACATTTCCATTTCCAGAAACAAAATCTTGGAGTACATTGAGGCACAAACCCAGGAGTGACCCAGGTACACCCTGGAGGTCAAACTCAACATCTAAATCTAAAAACATAACTCCAGTGTGTGTAACTGGCTGTATTGGAAGCACAGCTGAAGATGTAGGAAAGTTTTTTCATGTATCTGGAAGGGGATCAAGCTGAGCAGGGAGCTGCCCATTCTCATGCAGTTGTTCTTCTCCATGGCAGGAATACCATCAGGAGCCCACAAGCTGATGAGACCTTCCAGGCACACCAGAAGGAATCAGAAGCAGAGGTAAAGATGTGAAGCAACTCTGAAAGGCTCCACATCACCTGTGAAGGCTTCTTACCTGAGGTGTCACCTGCAGAACATGGGATATTTCCAGTGAATGACCTGGTCTTGGCCCCCAGCAGAGACACCAGGAGCATGGCCAGCTTTCTTCTGGGAGCTGAGCATTTGGAATGGATACCCTCCAGGAATAGTAAAACAGCTGCTGTCACTCGCTCCCCACTTCTCTTTAATGTAACCAGAGACTTAAACACGGCTGAGTTAATCTTTGAGGAAAACAGAAAATACTGTAACAATAGAGGCTGTAACATGGTTACAAATGAGAGCTACTGCTCCCCTCTGCATTTTAAATTCCTGGGATAATTCTGCAGAGCTTCATTACCAGAGTATAATTGTGTTACAGAACTCTAAATCACCCCGCTACACTTAACTGGCAATAACATTAAGATAGTGCAGATATTCATTTTAATTAAAACATAGCCTCAAACTATTTCCCTGCTCTAGGAGGCAAAACTTTCTCCTCAGTTTTTTTCCCAGCTCCAGAAACTTTCATTTGTTCCCAGTGTGTCTCTGTTCACCAGAGGGTCCGGAACAAAAATGCAATTAATGAACACCTTTCTGTAAACCATCTTGTCCCTGTGAGCACGTTCCTCTCCATATGGATGACTCTGCTGCAGGGAGGAGGATGGCTTTGGCTGGTTCTCAGTGTGACCGGCATTCATCTAATTCTAGCAGAGCACAGATGAACTAAACTAAGTGTTTTATCTGATTCAGGCTGTTAAATTCAAAGAAGACCGCTTGGCCAGCCCTTGAAGCCCACAGAGACCAGTGCAAGTGGAAAATTCCAGTTGAAGAGAAGACAGGATATGCTGGCAGCCTTTATTAATAAATTCTGTTCTCCATATCAGTGCAGCCTATCAAGCTCCTGAACAGAGATGAGCAGAGATGCAGCCCAAGGCTGCCCAGTGACTCTCTAGACCAGACCAGCCCAGACTGATCTGAAAATCAGGAGCTGGAGATCTGCATTTTTAGAGGAGGCTTTTGGGACGGTATACAGCCAGCCATGAGATGAACAAAGAAGATGCAAGTGAACTGGAAATACCTGTTGATATCAGATGCTAAGGTCCCAAAAAACAAGTGTGGTTGACATGCCTGCTTTCCCAAACTGTCCAAATTCCTCTCATATGTGCAGCAGTTCTATTGCAAGATCTCATTTGCATGTAAACCTCAGCACAGCTCCTCTGACTCTGGGGATAGAAGAACTTGGTCATGAGGAAGTTCCAGTTGAAGGCAGTTTCAACCTAAACTCTTCCAGCCCAACATAATCAACACAGATCTGGCTTTGCTGGGATACAGATGTGTTTGCCAAGATCAGATAAAAGGTGTCTCAGTCTGGATCTGCCTTCAAGCCTGGCTGAGAGCTCTTTGGTGGCCCTGGCCTTGATAAGCACTGCAGTTTTGCCCCTTGGAGAAGAGCTACCTCCGGAGTTCTGGGTGGTTCCCAAGTGCCTGTGGTGTCAGAAGGTGCCTCTGGGGCTGTCATGACTGTTCCCTCTCTTTCAGACCAGTGCCAGAGCTTCCACCCTTTGTTAAACTCCTCTTTATGGCTGAATATCTCCACATTATAAATGGATCATCTGTGCATCAGCTTCCTCAATAAGGAACCAACAGACCTGAGGAGACAGAGAAAGACACATTTTCCATCAGTGGGGAAAAAAAATCGTATTGAACCCATGAAAAGACCTCTAAGATGGGTTTGAAATGTACAGAAAACAACAATTTACAAGTCTTGGGAGAACCAAGACTCCTTCTGTTGTGTTCTCAGTTGCAGAATTAATGATATTAGAGATGAGAAAAAACAATTTTATGATGCCTCAAGGTTTCCATGCAGGGTTTTCAAACATTTTTAATTTCTTCAATTTAACTTAATTAAAATTTTACTTAGAGGTAATTGGGATGAATTAATATAGTTACAATTATACAGAAACCAATCCATTAATGTTTAGAAAATCTTGTTAAAATGGTAGCGATTTCATGGATACAAACAAAAATCTACCCACTTAAATAATCTACACAGTTCAATTTTATATAATAACAATAAAAAACTTCTACATTTATATTTTAAAAAAAATTATTTTACCTAATAATTGTTCTGGCTGATTAACTTTGTTGTTGCAGCCATGGTACCTAACAAACACCAGTAATCATTTTAGCTCAGGGTCATTCCTTTCATGTTTTCTTGTATCACCTCAGACTGTGATGTTCATGTGTTGGACTCCAAATTGTTCCTGCTGCACGGATCAATTAACAACAAAGTCACTTAACCAGTGGGCTGCAGTACCAATTAATAATATTGGTAAATGTGGTATTATTGGCATATGTCGTGGGGTTAGTCAAAACTTGACAGACAGCCCTCTGGGCCAATGCGCTTCTCGAAATTTTACATATTTAACCCCCACGGAAGGTGGGAGTTTTAGGAGACGCAGTTTCCTGGTTCAGGTGGGTGCAGGGCCGGGAGTGAAAGGGAGAGGGGTAGGCCCCGTTCCTGGAGCCTGTGGGCCCGGGGATGGGGCGCCCCTGCCTCCTGCCTCCTCCCCTCCTCCTCCCGGTGAGGAGGGGGGCAAAGTTCGGGGGGCCCCCGGCCTTCCGTTCCGGCTCGGTGCGGGGACAGCAGAGACGGAGGGGTGGCCCCCCTTCCCCCGGCCTGCGCGGCTGGGGACAGGGCTCCTGCCTTCTGCCCCCTGGGGATTTTTTGCTGCAGCACGGACTCAGATTTATAAGAGGGGAGCTGTTCTCCTGAGCTGTGGGGGTGGCTGCCGGTTCCAGGGCTGAGGTCGTCCGAGATAGAGCCTTCGAACAGCCAGTAAACTTCACAGCGAAATAGAGGAAAGACACCCTCTCTCCATACGGTGCAGCGCAGCAACAGAGGCAGAGGGAACACCCTGAACATGGTGGCTTCAGAGCCAGGGAGAAGGAGAAAGTGGAGTCACGTGAGACAGAGCTGCTCGGGCAGCGCTGTAACTCGCACGGGAAGCTTAAACATTTCCCTGCCTTGCTGTGGGATGAACTATTAATATTACAAACTGTTACGTCTCTTTAGTTCATGTTAAATGGGGGGAATGGGCATTTTTATCAAATGGCTTGTAAAAAGGGTGAAGAGTGCCGAATGCCAGGACATATATGAAAGCAGGGAAAGGCTTTCAAGACCTGGTGGCAGAGGAAAGCCTTACGTTCAAGCCGACAGGGAAAATGTTTCATCCCTAAAAAACCCATGTAAAAGCCTGTTGTATTAGCAGTCACAAGGGCTGTGAGGGCTTATGACAAGAGATGTGTTACACTGTAGCAGAGAATGTTTAATTGTAAACTAATTGCAAAAAGTGGCAGTTTGGAAAACCACACAAGAAGGAGGAAGCCTCTTTTTCCCCCTTTCCTAGGACTGTGACCCTGATTTTGGGAAAGGGGAAAAGTGGGGGGTAAGCTCTGAAAGTTTGTTCTGTTTGTTCTTAACATCTGGGTGTTAATTAAACTTTTTTTTTCCCCTTCTTTCAAGTTGTGTGCCTGCTTTGCTTTTCCTCCTAACAGCTTATCTCACTGCAAGGACATCGGGGGGAGGGCTAATGCCCATAGTTAACCCTTAAACTACAACACAAATTGGTGTTCCGCCCGGGGAACCAAATTCAACCTGCTACAGCATATTATTGCCATATGGCAATTTATTTATTTTGAAAATTATTTGAATCAGTAAAGGGTAGAAATTACAGGAATAAGTGAAATAATTCTTTTAAAAAGTTTTAGCCTGAGATTGTCTCTTTGATGTGTCCTCCAACTCAAGTTTCCATCCTTCCCAGGCAGCTTCTGGCAAGGTTTATGGAGAAATAATCCATAGGGTGAAAGTTACTGTGCTGATTGGTGAGAAAACTGCAAAATGGAAAGAATAGAAAGGAAATTTACCTTATGGACTGGAAATTATTGGATATTTTCTGGTTATGAGGAGTCCATTTTTACGGAGATGAAAACTCAGTTGACTGCTCAAGAGTAAAGATGCCATGATGTGTTAAAAAATATTAATGAGAATCTCAGGGAATATATTGTGTCCAATTAGGTTAATAATGCATGGGAATTTATCAGGAATTCAAGCCTTAACTAGAGGGCTTGCAAGTAAGAAATGTGGGTCCAAAGAAATTTATAAAAAAGAACTCAAAACTGCACCTTGGTCTTCTTTGAAATGCCCATCACCTGGGTTTGAGTGACAGGCAGCCCAGGTTTGTGTAATGCCAAATATCTCAGGCTAAATGAGGCCTGGCATGTTTCAGATTTGATAAGAAATAATAGGCAAACCTGATAAGCTTCACATTGGGTGACTATCTAAAACTTTTCCAGACTATCTGAACACCTTGTGTTGAAAAAGAGGGCAAGAACTAAACATCTTTTTAGTACAGTATTTCTCAAATGGTTGTGGTCAGAGCACAGGAAGGACCTGGAGCTGCTCGACAGAGTCCACAGGAGGCACCAGGATGATTGGAGGAATGGAGCAGCTCTGCTGGCAGGAAAGGCTGGGGGAGTTGGGAATGTTCATCCTGGAGAAGAGAAGCTTTGGGGTCATCTATGTGTGGCCTTCCACTGCCTGAAGAAGCTACAAAAAAGATGGAGAGAGACAATTGACAAGGGCCTGGAGTGACAGGAAAAGGGGGAATGGTTTCAAATGAACAGAGAGTGATTCTAGATTTGACATTAGGGAGAAATCGTTCCCTGTGAGGGTGATGAGGCCCTGGCATGGGCTGCCCCTTTATCCCGGGATATGTCCAAGGCCTAATGAGCCTTGAGTTGCTTGGAGCAACCAGGGAAGGTGTCCCTGCCCATGGCAGAAGGTGGAAAAAGATGATCTTTAATATCTCTTCCAACCCAAACCATTCTGGGATTCTATGATTCCAAACCTCAGTTAAAGCTTCCAAAGCTGTTTAATATCAGCTGTCCAGACTGTTTCCCAAATCAACACACAATAGAAGAATTTCATTAGAGAGCCTGAAAAATCCGAATTTCAGTTCCAGCAAAATTATTCCATTCTTTAAAACAAAACCCTGTACAGACAAAACCAATCTATTTAGTTTACCACAATAAGCAGATTTTTTTCCCCACAGAAGCAAAAACACAAATAGATGGTATTTTATTCATTTCAAAGCAATTGAGCTGAGGGACTAATCAGCTGAGGATGAAATATAAGAATAATGGTTCTGATGTAATGGAGAAACAGTATTATAACTGTGCCACTTGTTGGGCCAGACTCCTCCTAGAACTGAAATTTCAGGGAAATATGCTTTTCTTCTTTTTTTTTTTTTTTCCCTACCAAATATGTTGGTTTCAGGAAGTAGATATTTATGTGGGAATAGCCACTATATTTTGGAAAACTTCTGATCAACTCAGCCCACAAGTGAACACTGGCTGGAAATTACCTCAAGAATGAAATGGAACCTGAACTGCACTTGGAATTTTTCTGTATTCTCACAAATGCCACTTCTGTGGAAGGAAGGGGATTACAAAATGAGTTATGATTTTAAACATACAAATTCACAGCACTGTGGTAAGCCAGTCATTTCACTTCATTGATCAGCATAGTGTTAAAAAAATCCTTTCTGCTTAGTGTGGTTACAAGAACCGTTTCACTGTTGCCTTTTCTTTCTCCCCCTACATCATTTTTCTTCTTCTCACTTCAGAGACTGAGGGATTCTGGAGGCTGACTGGTACAAAAGTGCAGACACACATTTCTTGACCTGTCTGGGTGACCATGGAAATCGTCCTGGTGGAGATGGACCAGTACACACAGGCTGTTTTTGCTTTTGTTCCCTCTAACACTGCTCCTTTGGCCCCTATTAACACTTGTTATGACTGTTATTTCCTGTCTCTATTCACAGAGCAGGGACCTTTCAGCCACTTTTAGGAGCCCTCTGTTCTTGTTTTAACAGTGCCTCACAGCCTGGGAGATGACAAACTCCCTGTGACTCACAGCAGGACTTGTTCTGCTCAGTTTTGTAAAGCTTCTTCCAGAGGAAGCTGCTCTCTTCCGCTGGGAAAGGACACATCAAGATGAGATCAGTCAAGGTTTTTACAGGGATCAACAACTTTTTCCAAGTGCAAGACCCCTGTGAAGCTGAAATGAATAAAATGAGTGTGTCTGAGCACTGAAGTACAGACATATATGACCTCAGGATCTCAAATGTTTTCCATATTTCAATAAGAAATATGAAGAAATATGAACATTAGAATCCTTTTTTTAAATCTCTTTCTTTAAATGAACAGTATGGCTGTCTGGAAGCAATATTAATCAATAACTAATTTCATAGTTGGACACCTGTTTTTAATGACTTTGTACTTTTGATGCATTGTTATGAAAGGCTTCAGATCATTCCCATAAGAACTAGTCAAGGAAAGGGCAAATTCATTTACTTGTCATCATGTGAGAGCCAAAAGGCTCATTAGGCTAATTAGGAAGAGAATCATTTGGGGTTTTGCTCACTCAAACACAATAAAAGCCTCTTGTTCTTGAGTCAATGGAAGGAATTTGCTGCACCTATGGTGGAAGCAGGTACAGGACAGGTTAAAGCTGTCACAGCTTGGATTCTGCAGCCAAGATTAAATCCCTCATTCCTCATGTCCCAGGTGACACCTGCCACAAGAAGCTGTCACGCTTTAGCAAGGGTTACCTGGCCCACTACCAGGAGTTTATTTTGCACCAAATCTCCCAGCTTTGGAACTGTAGGGTTTTTTGGCATCTCCTCTCTTTTCTCTCTCCATCCTTCCTGCATAGGTTTTTATGGCCCTGTTGTTTTGGTTTGAAAGACAGGTGTCAGACAGGAAAGGCAGGAGCCTCCCCTGAAATGGAAAATGCAACCCCCTTCCCTCCGAATTATTATAGATTTGAAAATAAGGGGCTTTCAGGCAAAGATATGAGGGATAGGAATAACAGTTCTTTACTAATAAATATATATGTATAACAACACAAACAAACAACAGTAACTGTGGCAGTCACAGCAAACAGCAGCACAAACCCAGTGCAGCCCCTCTCGGCCTCAGGCACTTTTCCCTGATGCAGTTCCTCCAGGGCGGCTCCCAGTGAGCAGGGCGGGTGCGATGGTTCCCCCGCGGCTGCAGGGGGCACTCCGCAGCGAGCTCGGGCAGCACCGGCAATGGCGGCCTGGGGTCCCAGGGAGGGATGGATGAAAAACCTCACAAACCCCTGTACGTCTGACTGGACCCTCAGGAACAGCAGGCTGGAACAGCAGGGCCGAGCGCAGATCCCAGGTGGCAGAGGAGATGTACCAAACTCCAGCGCTGCAGCAGGAAGCCCGGCAGGTCACAGTGTAGGGGCTACAGAGTAGCGGAAGCTCCAAGCAGTGGCAGGGGCCGAGTGGCAGTGCCCAGCCCCCAGCGGGCAGGGAGAAGAGCAGGCTTAGAAAAAAAAGCTTTCTACAGGGTTTGCCCGTAGAAAGCAAACAGCCGAAGAAGCAAAAGCTTGCAGTGCTGACCAAGACGTCCACACCGAAGGCAGGCAGCTCCCAGACTGAACGCTGAGCACACCAGGCAGCCCCCCGGGTGTCCCAACCCCCAGGTGACAAAAGGGTGGCCAGTTCGACCCCGCCTCTGTGGCCAGGTCTTTTGTTTCTTTTAAGTACCCAGCAGTTTGTCCCCTGGCAACTAGGATAGGGAAAATTCTTCAAGAGAAAAAACAGGCTAAAATCCTAAACCCCAACACCTGTTCATGTCCAGAAGTTGTTGTGTTTCAGTGGTGGTGGCAGCTCTGGCACTGTTTTTGCTCTGCTTTGCCAAAAATGACCAACACAGCTCTTCATCCAGCACACTGGAGGATGCATAGAGTCAGTAGAAAATTGTATCCCTCCAAGTAATTGGAATACCAAAGTAATTTTTTACTGTCATGAGTGTCTCTTACTCCATTTTCTTTCTTTTTCTCTCATTTCAGAATTTGGATTCCTTTGTAGTTCATTAAATTACATCCTTGTGGAGCAGGTGATTCAATCCTGTTATGATACATGAGGTTTTCAAGCAGGATCACCAGAGAAGGAGATGGTGGATTTCTTCTCTAACTAAGCATTTGATGGAGAATAGCACAAATAATCACTGCCTAAGTTTTGTGGGTAGAAGGGATTTGTTTGAGAAGGCTCCTGTGTGGGTTTACCAGCAAGTTACAAATGCCAGTTTGTCTCTTCTGAACCAAAATGCTACTAGAGTGGAGTAAATAGCCCATTTTTAATTCCAAGAGGAGGGAAATCAGTAATAATAATGGGCGATAGGGTTTTGTTTCTTACTTTCACTACTCTCAAATCTGCTGGGCTCTGCTTTCAACCTACCATCACCCTGTAGTGACTCGTGGTTATGTTTTTGACCCACACTCTCTGATTTTTCTGGAGCACAGAAGACCATCCTCCCTCCCAAGCAGAGTGCTGATAACCAGGCCCAGGCAGGTATCCCCCAAGCTAGAGAAAAAACAATTATATGAGGGAAAAAATTAAAAATAAATAAATTAATTTAAAAGATGCTGATCTTTGTTCCTCTTCCAATTCCACTCTTAAAAAGTGATGTTGATGCCCCAGCTGACACTTCCCTGTTGTCAGCTACAATGCTTTTTCCTTGTATGTCACCTGGGCAAAGCCAGGATCAAGGGAAGAGATGAAGCCAGTATTCCTTGTGAAAATATCTAATTCACCAAAATATGCAGTCTGGGGGAAGTGATTAGCAGAACTACTCAGTTCAGATGCAGCGTGTGAAGAATTTCATCTAGGACAAAAACACAAAGTTAAAATTAAGAAAGAAAAAGAGAGGTCAAAACATTTTCCCACATTTCTGCTTCCTAAAAGAATGCTTCCACTTTTCCTTCTGAAATAACACTTTGTTTTTAAACTGACATGTCTGTTGCTTGGAAAAGAAAACAACAACAACAACAAAAGACAGAAATAAATGCCTTTAAAAAAAAAGTAAAGTTTCAGTTTTCAGTCAAAACCTCTTGTTGAATAACCTTGAAACACTTTTTTACTTCATGAGTTTGCTTCAGTTTGACCACTGAACCAAGTGAGTCATTATTTGCAGGGCTGGAGCTGCTGGTGAGTGCTGACACTGCTGACTGTGGTGGGGATGCGAGCACGGCATCCTGGATCAATCAAATTCAAATAAAATGCATTCAGTCTATTTTTCATCTCCACCCACTTCCCACTGGTTAAATGAATGAAATTAACTCCCTGGCTTTATTATCTGAAGCCAGGAAAAGTTAATGGAACCGCAAGAACCAAGACTGATAAATGTCCTTGGGATTCTTTGCGGGGAAATCCAGCAGCAAATGCAGCTCCAAAAGAGGGCTGAGCTCAGCAGGGAGCCCACACAGTGCACCCACAGCCCTTTGCCAGTGCCACTGTGCTGGTACCAAGCCCCAACAGGGCCCTGACTGGGTCTGGGTCAATCAGCAAACCCTCATTTATCCCCTGGATTTACTTCCATACCTGCGTGGTGAGCATGGTCCCAGTGTTGAAGAAGCAAACTGGGTGGACCTCAGCCAGCCTGATGGAAGAGGGGAACACCTCCCTTTTCAAAATTATCAATATCCCCATTTCATTTCTACTCTTAGCCACGGCTACGACATACAATAATATTTGGCCATGGAAATTAAAGTATTTTCAGCCCAGAAGCCTCTGAGAAAGATAGTGATTACACCCAACGCCTATGTCTTGTTTAGAGAAACACAGCCCTAAAGACTCTCAGCCAATTCTTTCCTTTTCCTTTCCTTTTAACCACAGCAAAACTATCAGCCACTCCTTTCCATATGCAAATTTATCATCCTCACCTGGTTTTCCCTTTCTCTCCTGCTACTTTACTTCCCTAAGAAAACTTAAACACAAGCAAGTAAAAAAACTCAACAACTTAAAACAAAAACCAACAAATAAACAAAGAAAAACCCCTTCTCCAAAGCTGTAAAACAGGGTGATGAGGAATAAATTCCTGCTGCTAAGATTTGGCACAGCATATCTGTGTGGAAATAAAAGCAGCATTTACTCCTTGTGTGTATCTGCACTCTCCAGTCACTTTCTCTCCCTTGCTTCCTTGTGCTCTTGTTTTACATAAACTTTTTGCTGGTGATAGGCTGAACAATAAAGCTGGTAACAAAGCAATCAATACACATTACTCAGCATGAGTTAGACACAATATTGGAGATTCCACAGCCAAGAAAGCTTGGGAATAATCTTGTCCCTTATACTTTTAATCAGGAAAAGGAAAAGCAGAACTGGATTTTACATCAATTCCCATCTTTCTCTTCACTTGTTTCACTGACTGTTTATACCCTACAACCTCTCTTTGCAGGATCAGAGTGTATTAGGATGAGATGAGGCCCATTAAAGGACTTTTAAAACCCTCTATTAAAATTTCTGTCATATTCAGATTAGTTTTAGATATCTGGGTAACTGTGCTGTGTTGGGTTTTAGTTTTTTTTTAAATAAAACTGGGTCATTGAAGGGAGTTTTGTCGTTGAATTGCATCAACAGTGACAACTATACAAAGGATGCTATGAACTTTCCTCTTAGTTTAGGACTTCTTCAGAATAAAATAAAGGCTAAACATATATTGCTGTCTATGTCTTGGTTTTGATTAGCAAAATATTCCAGCTTCCATTTTAAAAAAAAAGAAACATTGTCTCTAAACCCAGAAATTGTGACAAATGCTGTGAAAATATGGTGATGCCTGGAGCCTGCAAAGAGCACAGCTTAAGAGCTCAGAGTCAGCTGAGCTTTGGTACCTCTGGGACAGAGTCCTCGGAATGTCCCAGCCAGCACCTGGGATACAGACTGCCAGAAAATACACAAGGGCTGTTCCTGTGCTGTTGGAGTGAGGGTAAGTCTCCTTCTTGACATTTACTCAGACACAGTAATGTGCTTTTGTGAGCTTGGAGCACCTCTGACTCCAAAAAGTGCAGAAACACAGTGAGTACTTATTTCCTTCCCATCTTTTCCTGTCCTGGTCTTCTCTGCCGCAGCCCTTTGGCACAGCAGCAGTCTTCAGCTGCGTATTTGAGCAGTATTTCACTCACTGGGGACTGTAGGATTGAGGGAAAATTGAAGTTCCTCTTGTACCTTGGACTTCACTAATAAAGCCGGAAGTTGCTGGTGCAGACAGAGCCATTTTGACATGACTGAATCCCAAGAAAAGCCAGATATTTCCAGAATATTCACTGCTCTGAGCAGGACTAGCAGGGGGAGAGTGTGTGTATGTGGGGAGGATGTTGCTGCCAACGTGAAATAACTGTGTCAACAGCATTTCCAAAGGATATTTTTAACTTTCAGATTTGGTGTCTTTTGTGGGCTACAGTCAGACTGTGGGCTACAATAGACTCTTAATGACTTCTTGGGGACTTCATTGTCTCTTTCTGTACACAGCTTATTAACGTGCCCTCTGTGCTACTCAGGGATGCAAGAGCCAATAATGACTTCAAAGAGGTCATTGTGGTCCAGAGCATCTGTACACAGGAATAAAAAATAAGCTGGATAAATACTCACCCACTAATCCATGGCACAATAGATTGTAATCAGTCTATCAGGGTAAAGATTTTTTTTACAGCATCTTTCCATCCAAGGCATTTTCAGAAGATCTTTTCATCCTGGCACTCTGTAGACATTATAAATTGATCATCTTAAGTCCTTTGACAGAGCAGAGAGGAGCAGAAGTGCCTTTAGTGGTTAGAAGCTGGGACTAGCTTGTGGCAAGCAGAAAAGCAGATAAAAGTCTGATTTGTCTTTTCCCCAGGAGATTCTGTAATAATCCCAGAAAAGAGTTCCCTGGGTGCTTGAGAGAGTGAGCACATTCCTAAGAAAACCACTTGTAAGACGGAGAGTGCCCTGAGCAGCAGGCAAGGGAACATCTCTGGCACCTTTCACAGCAGTCCCTTAATCCACATGGCACAGGGATGAACCAAAATTACAGGAATAAATTACATTTGCCTGGAATTATGTCATTATCTTAGTGGCTTGGGGTTTCCTGCAGACAGTGGAGTTTTGATCTGCTGGAATCCCCTTGTCTCCGCCTGATTATCACTGGTGACAAAAGTCAGTGGTCCCCCAAAGTGGTGGAAAAGAGTGGGTTTGACACCTCCTTTCTAAACTTATCTGCTCCTGCACAGTGTGTGCTGTATTTAAGCTGGGAAGGCTACAGAAAGAATTATATGCTGCTTCTCAGCCATGTACATATATTTTGGGCTTTATGTTATAGGATTAATGAAATATTGGAATGACAAATCCTTCCTGAGTAAATGACCAGAAAAGGTTATTATTCAGTGAGTATATAAAAGATTAAGGTGGGGAGAAGTAGGCTCCCCTTAAGGTGAAGAAGGAAAGGGAACATGAAGAATCTGCCACTGCCTGCAACAGGAGAAAGGAAATTTGCAGGTGGCAGCTTAAAAAAACCATCAGAAATAATTATGATATGCAAACAGAGCATAAAGTCCAACAAAGGAGTTGCAGAAACCATTGCTTCATGAAGCTTCTGTGCCCACTGTTGTAGAAATAGGGACAGACACTCAGAGCTCTAGATTTCCTGGGAGGGCAAAGCTTCCCAAATGCCAGGCCATGGGAAGAAAGGGTCACCACTATGAGCATCTCCTGACCCCCTGCCTGCTCCTGTGAAGCTGCAGCTTCTTCCTCAATGCCCCACTGGAGGGATCCTGCAGAACACACCAGCAAGTGTTGGGCAATAGGGAGCCAGTCAGAACAAGGCACTTATTTGTTTTCCATTTTTTGTAAACTTTCCAGTCTGGGCTTGATCTCTGCTGTGGTTGGGTGAAGTAGTTTTTATTCATCCACAACTTTGTCTAGACTTGAGTTCTGGAGGGATCTGTCTCACATAGCGCATCCAGTTCCCATTGGAGGTGTCAAAACTGTGCATCAAATTCCTTGATTTTAAGAAGGAATAACTACTTAGGTCAAAATACACAATAGATACTCCCTTAGGAAACTATGTCAGAAAAGAGAAAGTTCTTAAGTGTTGCTGTCCTTGTTGCACCCTGCATTTTGATACATCAGTGCCACTCCTCCCAGGAAAGGATTTCTCTTGCACATAACATTGGGAAGTCACCACGTCTATCTCACCATGGGCATCTATATCCAGGGAGACTTGATAAACTCTCTGGGTGAATTTCTGGAAAGCTCCCACACACTGATTTCAGACAGTTTGATTCTCCCTGAGAAGTTCTTCTTGCTGCTGACAGAAGTCTTTGCACAAAATCATCTATTTGACTATTATCTTGATAATTTTGACTATTGCTGCTCCTCCTGCAGCAGCAACTATTCCAAATTCCTTCATATTTCAGCCCAGGGGAATGGCTCTGCTCTGAAATTCCTAGGATGGAGATTCCAGCAAGCCCTGTGGGCTGCAAGGAGGGTTTGCTTCATTTGGCTGCTCAGGTTCATTACTGAAGTTATCCTGGTCTGATTTTTTAAAGCTAAACTACCCAATCACTGCTATATTCGTGCTCCAGAGAGAACAGGACAGATTCAAACACTACTGAAAAAAGAAGATTTGCCATAGGCTTTGGGACTTTTATGTTCTCACTCCAATTTACATTTTGTTCAACAGAATGATTGTAAAAAAGGACTCAAGTGTATTAGGAAAATCTTCCCATCTTTCTGGTCTAATCCTACCCCCTAATACTAACTTGGCATTGTCCCTACCCACAAACAAGGATGTATTTATCCCTTCCATTGTATCATTATACATCAGGTAGCTGAACCTCAGTAGATTTTCCAGCCTTGCCTGACTCCTTCTAAAACTACCTCTCCTCAGGAAAAAAAAAGAAAAAAAACCCCAATAAAACATCAACAACAACAAAACAAGCTAAAACCTAATCCAAGGCAAAAGATTAAAGAGGGAGCAGCATTCAAAAGCATGGAGCATCCCGCCCTCACTTCCTGCACCCGTTGCCTGAACCACAGCTCAACTTGCAGGATTGTACAGTGTCCAAACCACCTTTGTAAAAATAGCAGAGAATTCTGTAAACATAGAGCAAACTTCACCCCTGCTGAGTGCATCAGAAGACACCACATCACAAAAAAAGTCAATGTTTCTGCTTTAGCAATGGTTTTCTCCGGGCTATTGCAATGCAGAAGAGCACAGCAATCCTCCAGCTCTTGTCTTAAATACTGTTGCAAATCAATTACTTTTCAGGCCATAAACTTCACTTAAAGAGACAGAACACAAGGAGACAGCTCCTGGTAACACAATTCTATTGATGCTTGAGCATCTTAAGTCTCCCCTGTGTCGTTGTGGAGAGACTTGTGATGGAGGGGGCCAGAGGGGGAAGAAGGAAGTTGTCTTAAATAGCATGGTTTGTAAACAAAACCAAAACATATTGATAGCAAAGTTAATCTCCAGGGCACAGGCAGCCAGGAACTGTGGGAGAGAGGATGTCTGAAGGACAGGCAGGGCGCAATTCCACCAAAAAGCCAGGAGTGAACCACCAGCTGCCCCCAAGCATCACCCTTTGGAAACCAGACACTTTTGATTCCAAGGGGATTCATAAAAAACAAACACAAATCATCCAACTCATTCCCTCATGTGAGTTAATATTTAATGCCCAAATAATGAATCTTTCAATAAATATTTAATGCCCGGACATCAACATATATGGCAGCACAGACCAGGGCCTCTAATAATTTAAAGTAATTGAGTATGTACAGAGGTGGCTGGTGAGGGGACCAGAAAATGCAAATTGGGATATGGCAGAAAGAAAAGGACCTTGTCACAGTGGGGGTGTTCAGGGTCCTTGCAAGATGTTTGCGGGGCAAGCAGGATGGGTTTCTCTGGAAAAAAGCCTAACATGACTTCTAGCAACTTTGTGGTGTTTCATCTTACGCCAGAGAGCTGCTGCTGCTGGCAGGGCAGGTTCCTTACCAGGAGCACATTTGTCATGTCCCAGCAGCAGGTGCAGGGCTGAGCAGGAACACCTCGGGAAGCATCTGTCCATGGACAGAGCCACCGGGAGTTTTAACACTGCCTTCTCTGCATCTGTCTTCCCAATCCTTAAATGGGGTTTTTCCCTGGGTCAGATCCCTGCATTCCCACTGCTGTAATGTCCATGCTTTCTCTACAATCCCTCCACTGCTGCTGGAGAACATGGCCCAGCAACCAAGTTGCTTTTCTTCTCATGAACAGAGCATCCAGCCATTCCATCTATTCCTCTGGAAACCAGGACTGTGCTACACAAGTGCCCATTTTCCTGGATGCTCCATTAACCTCGGGTGAGATACTCCAGCCCAGCAGTGCACTCTGATGGCTGAGTTAGATATGGATGCTGAAACAGTGCAGCTATCTCAGGGCAACTGGCAAATGGGGGAATACAGTTAATTCTCCAAGTTTTGGTAACGGAGGTCAATTTTTGCTCTGAACAGGCTACACTGGAACTCCTGACTGGATTCCTTAGAATCCCTACATAAGACATTTCTAAATAGCTCCGTGTTTCTCGCTGAGGGGGATCTTGAGTGTGAAAATAGCCCTTGAAAATGGAATCTTTTGAAGAAATTTGGTCTTGGACAGAATGCAGCAAACTACCCTCTCCATAGAGTTAAATAAGGTATCACCTAAGGTGATGTCATTTGAAGACAAACCCTTCCTACAGCTTCATTTTGCAAATGATCCGTTTCAGAAGCAGCAGGCATCTGGAAGACAGGGAGCTGCCACCGTGCTTTATTCTCCTCCTTTTCCAAGAATCTTCTAAGAGATCCACAGATTTACAAGCTGCACATGTTGGTGCTGTCAAACCTCAAGTCAAACCCCAAATCCCACAAATTAGCTGTTTTTGGATTAGAACATCTTTGGGGTGAGACCCTTTGGGGTCAGAACAAGCCCTCACATCTCAATGGCAGATCAAGACAGGCACACAGACTTATCCAGCAATCTGGGGTTGCCACTTCCTTGCAGCAATCCCACTTTTCTGTGCAATCCATCACTTGAGGATGCTTCAGTTCCTTGAACACAGCACCATACCTCCTAAACAGTGGGGTGCAGCTGACATGTGCCCCCCTTTCTGTGAGAATCCTCATTGTTCTGCTAATGCATCTCCACTCACTCCTCTCACTATATCCTCCCCTGTGGAGAATTTACTTGTTCTCCATGCGAGGTGGTTTCCTCGGCATTTCATTATGTAGTGCTCCATCTGGTGAAGAAACACCTTGGCCTGATTGAGTCCCCAGCTGCTGAAGTGGGAGTGTTGAGTTCTCTGAGGATGCTGAGGGCTCTCTGTGACTCGCAAGACAGATTTTGCTGTCAGGGCAGTTTGTGTTTCCCCAAGCACGTCTGAGTCTCAGCAGAAAGACAAGCAAGGGGCCAGGGGTGCAAATGCTATTTTTGGGGAGGGCTGGCTGGTGAGAGCAGGAGGGGTAAATGTTGCACTGGGATGCTGGTTAGGTTTCTTCCTTAGTGCCCACAGCATGCAATTAAACATGAAATTGTGCACTAGGCGCCACACATTATGAGTGATCACTTTACAGCTGCGGCTCCATGCCTACCGTCACAGAGGCTCCTGCATTATGGCAGATGGAAGGTGATTCAGCCCAGCTTATCCCCTAATACAGGAGCTGTGTGCATTTGCAGTGGGCTCTCAAGTCCCACAGAGGGCCCACATGATATCTTAGTGGCCACAACTTCAGCCTGTAGCTCAGTCTCATTGTCTTTCCACCTGGGGAAGAAATGCAAATTGAAAAATAAAATCCAGAGCTGCCTCAGAACCCAAACAGCAAAGCTCATTAAGCAGCTGTGCTGTACAATTGTGAGTTGGGTAGGAAAGTCCTGCAATGGTCAGTCCTGCCTTAACTCTCAGAAGCAGCTCTTTCCCATGATCATCTTCACACCTGATGCTTTCTGACTCAAACTCCTCTGCAGTGAAAAGGTCTCCATCCCTCACCCAGGAGAGTCAAACGGAAAAACAGAGAAAGAGAAAACTTCCAGGGCTGACTTTGCATCTCCATATTGCAGTAAATTTGTGCAATCCATGACCACAGCACTGGAGTTGGCAGCACTGGGATACCGGGGAGCACCCATGGAACTGTCAGACATAACCAAAACTGGCAACAGTGGGGCTGGGTAAAATAAGGAAATAGGTTCATTGGGGAAAATCAACTTATGTCCTCTGTCTGGGGGATTGAACTGGAATATGCTAAAAAAACACCTGAGGGGAATTTGTTGCCTGAAGCTTTTTGCAGCCATTTGGAAATTAACTGCAGCAAGCCAGCTCAATATACAGCTTCAGGGAAGCAAGGAAAGAATCTGCAAGTCTCCTCCTTGACTAAGGGTCCAGTAGAGATAAATTAAACCAATTCCCTGCTTTCCAAGCAATGGAGGCCACTTATTCCCTGTAGCAGACAAATGCTGCCCTGGCAGCAGATAACTGAGTGGATTTAGTGTATGCACTCCCTCCTGATCTTTTCACCAGCCCTGCACTATCCCTGCACTGTGGCCAAACAGTTTCAGTCTTCTGTATCACCAGCTCATCCCCCCTTTATTAGGCTGTATCAGATTGTTCCATATTTCCTTGTCCATTAAGAGAACCAGGGACTTCAGTGCCCTGCACTGCTGCAGGCTCTGACCCTCACAGGGCTGTGGTGCTGCCCACTCCTTCTGGAGCCAGCTTTGCCCTTCTGACTTTTCCAGCTATGGAGGGCCCCTCCAGCTATGTCTCTGTCCTCAGAAGAGTCCTCAATACCCGGTCAAAACACTTGGGAAGCAGATATTTTCAGATGTTGTAAATTGGTGTTACAGTGGGGCTTTGGGGATTTCCATCAGTTGTGGATCTGACAATGAGTTGGATCAGATGATGATGGATCCTGATGTAACACCTTCAAACCCCTGCCCTCTGTCTGCTCACTAGGGTTGGTTTCATCCCATGATATCAGGCCCAAGGTACAAGTATCAGTTTGGAACCCAGATCCAAAGGGAAGGCCAGTGACAAGTGACCTCTTGTCTTGGTTTGAAAGACAGGTGTCAGTCAAGAAAGGCAGGAGCCTCCCCTGAAATGGAAAATGCAACCCCCTTCCCTCCGAATTATTATAATTTTGACATTAAGGGGCTTTCAGGCAAAGATATGAGGGATAGGAATAACAGTTCTTTACTAATATATATATATATACACATATAAAACAAGGCAAACAAACAACAATAACTGTGGCAGTAACAGCAAACAGAGCCACAAACCCAGTGCCGGCCTTCTCGGCTGTCGGGCCCTTTCCCTTGGGTGCAGTTCCGCTCACGGCCGGCAGGGGCGCTGGCGGCTCCCGGTGAGCAGGGCGGCTGTGATGGCTCCCCCGCAGCTGCAGGGGGCGCTCCAGAGCGAGCTCGGGGAGCACGCAGTAATGGTGGCTCGGGATCCCAGGAGGGATGGACGAAAAGCTTCACAAACCCCCTGGGCAGCTGATCCCGGTGTCCGGCCGGACCCTCGGGAACAGCAGGCTGGAACAGCAGAGACGAGCACAGATCCCGGGTGGCAGGCGAGGTGTATCAAACTCCGGTGCTGCAGCAGGAACCTCGGCAGGTCTCAGCTGGCAGAGCGTACAAGCTACAGAGTAGCGACGGCTCCCAGCAGTGGCAGGGCAGAGCGGCAGTGGCCCAGCTCCCAGCGGGGCAGGGAAAGGCAGGCTTGGGAATCCCGGGGTTCTCCCGTAGAAAGCAAGCAGCTGAAAAAACAGAAGCTTTGCAGTGCTGATGAAAACCATCCACTGCGAAGGCAGGCAGCTCTCTGTCTGCCCTCCGAGAACACCAGCCGGCCCCCCGGGTGTCCCCAACCACCAGGTGACAAAAGGGTGGCCAGTTGGACCCCACCCCTGTGGCCAGGTCTTTCATTTCTCTTAAGCACCCAGTAATTTGTCCCCTGGCAACAAATATGGGGAAAATTCTTTAAGAGAAAAAGAAAACAGGGTAACTCCTAAACTCCAACACCTCTGCATGTGGCTCAGAGCTGTTCTGTATCTGCCCCATCTCCTCCAACTCAGTCTGTCACAGAAACACGAAGCACAAACGGCTCTGTTTGCTGCCTTCCCAAAGTCATGCAACAGCCTCAGTGGGAATTACCTTCAAGTGGTGGAATGGGACAATTACCCAGCTAATGAAGCACATTTTCCTTTTTCTTCTCCACCATAAAGCTGCATGGAACCTGACTCTCCATCCAGGCGTGCAGAGAAAGTGCTGAGCACTTGCGGAATGAGCCCCCAATCAGTAGTGGCAAATGCACTTAACGTGCCTGCTGGAAAATGAAATGACTGATACCATGTAATTAGGCCTTAATTATTTATCATTTTTGTTTAATTATTGCCACTTGGAAGTTAACAGTTTATAAAACTCTTGGGCTGTGTTTATTAAATGTTGGTAGACTATTAGCAAGGAAGTGCCATTTCTGAACGCCAATGAAATATCTGGGAAAAACCCATGACCAGGGGCATTCCGGCATGGCACAGCCTCTGCACAGGGCAGGTCCAGGAGCTCCAGGCTAATTGTGCCTTCCAGACAGGGCCATAGGCAGCAAGAGAAGGGCAGATTAAAAAGTAAGATCACTGCTTTGCCCCCAGGTTGATATCTCCCTCATTTGCATTTGCATGAGATAACCTTGATTATTTTAGAGGTCTTCTCCAACCTTAGTGATTCTGTGATTCTATGATCTATCGTACTGGCTGGGAAAAGCTCCTGCTGCTGAACATGTCCATGCTTGAATCTACCCTGAGCTTCCTTCTTGTCATTGTGTGGTGGGACATGGCTGTGTCATTCAAAGAACTGGTTTGGGATCAGGTCTCCTGCACCTCTCTCTGTGTGCTCTGAACAGCTTCAAAAAATGACAAGACAAAATAAATGTCCTCAAAATGTAACAGTAAATTTGGCAAGGGAGAGCTTGCGTGGGATGAAACCTGAACGCTGCTGATTGTTACCAGTTTTAAGATTCAGAAAATTGAACTCAAAACATAGTGCTAATGCTCCAAGAGCAGTAAAACACCTGCTGTGCTTCAAAATGGGCCTCTAAAAAAGGAAGTAATTATTTCTCTCTGTTTAAAGCACTAAAGCAAGGAGCAGTTTTTCCTCTTCTGTGGACACAAAGATGTAAAGCCCCATTCTGTGAAAGCTGGAGCTTACTTGAGCACAATCTACAATTATAGGTGTGTTTACTGCTTTGAGCCCACAGTGCTGACCAAAGCCACGAAGGAAGCTTATGGCAGACCAAGGCTTTGACCTTATTTTCCCTTCCTTAGGCTCAAATCTCAGTCTAGGACCCTGCCTGCCTCTGCTGAACGCAACCCTGAGCCCTACTGCCTGCTTTGGAGTCAGATATCCCTGTGAGCTGCACCAGAGCTGATTTCCCAGTCATTCTTCACCCTTCCAGGACACACAGGTTTGGTAGGGGTGTCTCTACACTGATCCTGTCCTCAGTTCTTCCTGCACTGTCCCCTCCTGTGGCCTGGGAACAGAGTGGTGCCAAAGGATTTGCCTGCAAACACCAGCACTACACCTGCCCTGCTACTACCAGCTGCCAGTTCTTAAATTATACATGGAAGGATATTTCATCAGAGCATTAAAGGCTGGGAAGTGTCATTTTGTACTAACCAAAACTTCCAGAGAGAAGACAGGCTGTAAATTATTTAGAGAAGAAGTCACATTTTATTCTGCTGGAGAGTGTGATAGGGAAAAGAAGGTTCATTTTCTTCCCTCTCTCTGTGGGGAGAAAAATTGCAGGAGAGTAAGAGCTTCTTGTTCGCCTAAATGGCTCCTATTGGCTTCCCAATTCTCCCCAGTGTTATGGTTGTTCACCAAGCAACAATCTGGATGTAAAGAGAAATAATATTTGGTCTTCCTTTCCTTTGCAAGGATGGACACATGGAGTTGTAGAGAGATTCTTGTCCCTACTATGAAAACTGACTTGGAACAAGGAAACCCTTCTAATTGCCTGACCTGGAGCACCTTTGCCAGGGAAGAGCTCGGCCTTTCCTCTCTGGAGGGTCTTGGCCTTCTTCAAGCTGGTTCATTCCCTTTGTGCTTCAATAGCCACAAATATTCTTCATTCTCAGAGATTCACCAAAATGCTCTTCAAGACAACTGTTTAAGTCCAAACATCCCACCTGGTTGCAAGCAGTGTCCTTTCTGAGGAAAAAACTGCAGCATTTCTGTTCTAATGGATTTTACCACCAGGGATAAGATTTCACTTTCACCCCTTCCTCCCCTTAACCTTCTCTCCAAGTGAGGGGATAATCCCACTCTCCCCTTTTAGGACTTTTCTCTCCAGCCTGGGAAATACCTGCACAGCCCAGGAAGGTGTCAATCTTGTAAACATGAAAACCCTGCTCTATTTCCCCTCCACACCCCCCAAGGAGAGCTCAACACAGAGATTATTTTTAAACCCAACCAATTAGATTAGCATCTAATTCCACCATTTCCGCTCTGCCGATGAGAGATGAGCCAGGGAGGAAAATGTCCCATTTTTTCCCATTTCAACCCAGCACCAGGCTAATTAAGAAGCCAAGGTTAAAAAGCTCATCATAAACTGAACACCTTCCAACCCAATTTTATTAGGATGCCAGGGCTTCATTGATTTAGGCACGATTAGCTATTGTGAGATGGAAATTATGCCATTAGATATCCCCCTGCCTCCCACTTCCCCTGTCTTCCCACACATCCACCCCACTCTGAGCCCGGCTGGTGATGAAGCTGAGGCATGGAGCTGGCTGGGTTCATTAAGGAGAGTATAAGCAAAGGAGCCAATCAACATTTATTCATCTGGCTGCAGCTGGAGGCAGGTCATCAAACAAATTACCAGGATTTTCATGGAGGGTTTTGGCCAACATGCCACATCACACTCGAAGTTGACTAAACAAACCTGGGCTGTGTTTCATCAGAAGGGAGAGCTGGGAGGGTAGGAAGGGATGGGGGCAGGAAGGGATGGGGACAGGCAGGAGTGTGGACATTTTTCTGGACACGGGCTGGGATGGTGCTGCTGTTCTTGGCACCACTGCTGGTGGGGAGGGAAGGGTTTGGGGCTAGGAACAAGGGGAAGGGGCCAGTTCCCCTCTGGAGCAATTGCAGCTGCTCAAGGGTCTGCTTGGAAATACAAGGAGGATTTGACCACTGCACTGAGGCTCTCATCACTGCTTTTTGTTCCTCCCCTGGCTCTGCACCCTTCTCCTGCCCTTTTATCTACTCCATCCTTTCCTTTCTCCACACTTGTGTTTTAACACTGGAGGGGATACAGCTTTCCCCCAGCATGACCCCTCATGTCTCATTTCCCCCCTGCAAATAAGGAGGCAGCTGCAAGAAGAGATGGGGCAGGTCCTGTGGGAGAGACCCCAGTGTGGAAGGATCAGGATCTACCACTCTTGTCCCTGTCTGGCTGAGACAGGAGGCAAAGGAAAGGCAATTTACTGAGGTGGGAGAAGAATGTTTTTAGGGGGAAAGCAGAGAAGAAAGGGGCAGCAGGCTGAACAGGGACAAAAGAGGATAAGTCAACTTGTATGCAGAATTTCCCAAATCCATGAGGAAGTGAGTGTACAGAATTCTTGGAAAACGCAAATTAAGTCTTGACCCAAGGGTTAGTCACACACCCTCAGAGAAGAAAGTTCAAGCCCGAAACTGCTCTCACAGATATATGTACACAGACTAGTCAGGAGCTTGTGCATTTATTGAATAAGGCAGAGTGAAATTGGTTCATGTCCTGCCAGTTCAGCTTCAGTTCCAAAATAAAGGGGTAAAATACCACAACAACACAATCCTGTTGAACTTAATTTTTACTGTTTGGCTGCTGACTGCAATCCAGCACACAAAACATGGACACTGAGGGATGCTCTACAGCCCTGCAGCTGTGGCTGAGCAGCTGGAGCAGTGCCACAAAGATCTCTTAGACCTAATCAGATCTAACAGATCTGTTTTAAAACTTCTGTCAATATTCTTTGGAAAAGTCAGAGTTCAAGCCCTCCAAAACCTAATTTATTATTCCTTTATTGTGCCTAAAATTGCTGGAGAAATTGACAACTATAGTATCTAGGCTTATTACTTAAATATACTCTGAGGTTTTTACTCAGATAGTCCTCAGGAGGAACAAATGGCCACAGTTCCTTGTGTTAATTGGTTTCTGGGAGACAATAATAGAAAATTATTTTGGAAAGAGTGTCCATTTTTTTCTAAATCCTGGAAAATCGATCCCTCCTGACCAGAAAGGACTTAAAGAAAGTGAACACTAGCAATTATGTCAATTATTCTCCACCAGTTATCTCAGGAGACCCATTTCTCACAAGCCCTTTCAGATTAATCTTAGCAGATCCATTCTTTTTCCATCAGGCAGTGCAAGAACATGGACACAATTAGTAAAACCAAAAAGGCAGCTCAGGGAAAGGCACCCAGCATTTGGATGATATCCACAGCTCAGTGCCTCAGGGTGCTTATTGAGAGAAGTCCACCAGGCTCCCGTTTCTTTAAGGTTATTTATTTCCCCATGCAATTGAAGCACTGATTGCCAGGTAAGCCAGAGAATGAGGTCTCCGCTCTCTCAGCCAGGCCTGAAAATCTTTTTTTTATCTTCTCCAAAGTAAGATATGTACACCTGGCTACATATCTGATGTAATATTTAGGAACCAGGTACAGGTGAATGACTGTCTGACATGATTTCTCCAGACCATTGTATCCTCCTACAGGATATCAGACTAAATGAGTTTATATAAATGGTCAATCTGGCAGGACAGACTAAACCTTTGCTAACTCATAGATACAGAGGAGCTTTGATGAGGGACAAAAATTACTGTCTCCACATCAAAGCAGTGCTGTGTCCTCCTGCAGAGCCTTCTGCCCTCCCTTGCAAAGACACGGAGCAGTCATCCTTCTCCCATGTGTAAAACATGAGTCTTTAGAGATTTTATTTCCAGAGCTCCAGGACTGCATTCCCTGTTGCTGTGCAGTTGTATTCGCCAATAAAATACTTACAAGATATTTGCTTGTGTCTCATTTTCTATTCTGAATGTCTCCAGGTATTTGTCTGTTTATAAAAATAAACCAATAATATTGAACTTGTTAGGGAATCTGAGCCTTGTGTTTCCTTTCCCAGCCGGGCTTCTAGAGCTCCTTGCTGCTTTTCTCTTTCTATAAAGTTGTCTGAATACAGTATTTCTGTGTAATTTCTCTGCTTTCCCATGATTCTTCTAGACAGAAATGCAAAGTGTAAGGGGAAGGTGGTGTCAAAATCACTGGATTTCTGTTGCTGGCTTTCACATTGATCTCTGCTTCTCAACCGGATCTCTTTTTCCTCTCTCCTTGCTCAGCCTCCTGTTTAATTTATAGCTCAGACTCTGTGGGTCAGGAATTTTATCTACCTAGGTGTTTTATACATGGCCTAGCTCAACAAGGCCCCAACCTTGGCTCTGGCCTCAAGATACCACCACACTACAGATACTAAATAGTAAATACTTCCCTGCCTGCTGCTGCGCGTTGAACAGGACATCTGTCTTGGCTCATTAAATGCAGCACTCCTCTGTTTTTCCAGGGATAGTTTCACCTTGAGAGAGACCTCCGCACTCCCATGGTCAGGAAGAAAACTTAGCCAAGGCTGAGCTTCAGACACGTCCCATGTGGCAGGAAAACTGCGCTGTGGCATTTCGGTTTATTTTGCCCTTCCCCTCTCTCTAAACAGCCAGACTTCTGAAGGGGAATTATCTCACTCAAATCAGAGCACAGGGTAACCTGACTATTTCTTGCAGAGAAGTAATAATTAAGGCACTAGAAAGATGCGATCTGCATACATTATTGCAAGTTATGCCAACAGAATGTCAACATTTGTGTCATCAGTAATCTCAAGCAGCAATTACTCTGCATAGTGGCCTGGAATCCATCAGCGGAGCCCGTGGTACTGAGGATGGGAGAGCTTCTCCTCCGCTGGGGCATGGACAGAGGATCACAAAGCAGGACTGATGTGCCAAAGAGATCACTTAAACAGACTGCTGAGAATATGTGGCTCAGAGAGATGAACACAAAGTAAAGTAAGCCAGTGACATGCTTGCTCTAAGCTTGGCCCACTGCTGATATTTTTCTTGCAGAATTAAGACCAGGAGGAAAAATACTGGAAAAAAGTCACTACAATTACTGAAAGTCATTAACTGAGAGGTCCTAATTCCTCACCAGTAAAAGAAGACACCTTCACAAAGGGGAAACTATGCATTTATTGAATCCTGCAGGATTTTGCCATCCTCCTTGGAAGGGTAACAGTTAAACTCAGGATGTTGCAGCAGTACAGCCCAAAACTCCGCTGTAAATAAACCTGCAATAAGAGTCAGATTTGAGGCTTCATTTAATTTCATTGCTTATTGGCACTTAGTTTTGATATCACTCCCTCAAAACACTGCCTGGCAACACCCTCAACAAAGTGTTATATTGGTATCAGAAAAAGCAAGATGCTCAGAGAATTCCTAACAGAACATTTCCCTCTTTAATTCACCCTGCCACACTTCCTTTGGGAAAGGAAGAAAAGAGAAAAATCCTGTTAAATTTACTAGGGGAAGTCTTACACCAACTTCATCTTAGAGGCAGTGTTGTTAGCCTGGGAAATGCAGAGCTCTGCAATGAACGAGCTGTTTCTTTCACAAGGAAATGGAATTTTGTTTTCAGTTCTACAAGGCCTCCAGCCCACAAATGCACTTGCTCACAGTCACAAGCAGCAAAGGAGACAGGACTTCCACCAAAATTTTCCATATCGCCCTTTTTCCAAACTAGGAATTTTATGTTTGATCTTAAATTTTGCTTTAAAACAATTCCTGAAAAAATTGCATTAGGGAAGACCAGCTGGTGTAAAAAAACCAAGCTTTTATCATCTTTACCGTTTCTAAGGGACAGTTGAAAAATGCAAGCTGGAGTGTTCGGAATGTAACTTTCAATAACTTTGGAGACAATAATAGTTAATGTCTAGCAGTTCTGCAGGATTTTTTTTCACTTCTTCCCACTGTGAGAAGAAAAAGCATAAGGAAGTTCTTTTCCTCATATTACTAACTTCCCAGACCCTAAAAAATTGTATGGAGAATGCCCAGGATTTTTATTTCTAGAAAGAACATTCGCGTATTTTGTACTTTCCACATTTTTCATCCATATGTTGCTCTTCCTTATTTTTAATCTATAGATGAGGGATATATAAGATGTGGCCAACATTTAGGCTCGAACCAATCTTTTATCTGCCCACTCTGGGATGACTTCAACCACTCTGTGGACTTTTCCTGCCTTGCAAACAACAGAAAATAATTTTTGTCTCTTTTCACTCTAGTTCTTGCAGACATGCAGAAAACTTCAAGTCATTCCTGCTGCTCTCCTTCACTTCCCTCATCTACTTCTGGAAGCTTTATATCCCAAACCTCTGTCTGTCTCTTGACAGAATTTTCCCACTGCTTCCTTCTGAGGATGCTGGCAAAATTACTCCCATTTTTACCAAAATCCCACAGGTTTATTGAGCAGGATCAGGTATGCGAAGAGCATCCTCTTGAGTTCCCACCCTCAGGATGTGTCAGGGGATATTCACAGGCAGAACAGTCCCAGATCCCTGCATGCTGAACTCCCTGTGGTTCACACATTTCTGCAAACAGGAGCTTCCTCGCCAGGTACAGCACCAATCCAAGACCCTCTCTCCTCCCCAAGGCCTGCAGCTCACACAAGTTGCATTTTGTCTTAATACTCTATCATTAAGTGGAGTTAAAAATAAAGCCTGTCAGAGATTCACAGCCTGCAGGGAAAAGGATATTAATTACAGCAGGCAGAGAGTGGAGAAGAGCTGCCTTGAGTGAGAAGTCCCCGCGCTGAGCTGTTACCTTCCCCGTGTCACCAGCAGAGCTGTGCTGCAGCTTGTGCACAGAGCACAGGTTGGCCCAGATACCTGGGAAAGGGGAGGGCAGGAGGAGCCAGCACAGGGCTCTCACTCCTGGCAATCACATCTTCCCTGGCATCGTCTTCCCTACCTGCAAACAAACCTCAGCACAGGCACAGGCTGAGGGATGAGCAAACAGCAGAGGGGGCGGCTACAAGGGATGAGGCAATTCGGGCATACAAAATAAGATTCATTGCTAAAGTCTTCCATGCTCAGGATTTAAGTTATAGGGAAAAAGTGGGACATTAAGGACCAAGTGGACAGTAGAGTCAGCAGAAAGTGGCACCAAATTTTCCTCCAAGATGTATGAAAAGAAGATTGAGTTGCCAAGGGAAGAAAAAGTTCCAAATATTAATATCATCTCTATCTCATGGCTTCTTAGCAAAGGAGATATATAGTGTTACATTTCCTTATTTTCTAATCAATAAATAGACATGAAAATATCCCTTCAGAATTTAGGCTGACTGCTCAACACTTTCAATGAAATATTTATTACAGATATATTTATCATTTAAGTGTATATTTATATGTTTGTATTAATGTCTGTTGCATGATTAGAGGGAAGATGCCTTTTCTGAATACAACAATGTTAGTGGGGTCATAGAAAGGTCCAGCTGGATCTTGACCTTCTAATATAGTGACTTGGGGTAACTCTATGATGTGTATCCCCTATCATGGCTCTATGCAAAAAAAAAATTTTCCTCGAAGGTAAGTGAAAGAGATAAAACCTATTTATTAACAAACACACAGGGAAAGGATAATAATGCTAAATACTAAACCCCTCGCTATAGTGAGAAAACCTGGGAAGAAATTACAGTCCTTTCGTAGGTGTGGTCCCTCCTTCTCGAAGCTGGCATGGGCGATGGCCTTAGGCCATCTCCAGGCCTGAAGAAAAGTTCTCCCGATGTGTTCTGATGTTGTTGGAACAGTCCAGAAGAGAAAAAAAAAAAAAAGGAAAAAAAACCCCAAAGTCCCAGGAAACACACCGGAGAATAAGGGGAAAAAAAACCAAACTAAGATCTGGCTGAAGAAACAGGCAGGGTGCTCCCTTCGTGCTACCGCCACCAGGGAGAATGCAGAGCAGTCTCTATCTCTGTGTCCTTGGGAACTGCTTTGAAAAGTTCGTTTGTTTTTTTTTTTTTACCTCCCCTCTCAAGCTCAGTTTAAAGGCATAAAATTAATTTTTTGGCATAGAGCTGTGATAGGGGATACGCATCATAGAGTCACTGCAAGACATTCCACCCCTTATCCCATATTGTCAGCTCAATGCCCAAATTAATATATTCTAACTTCGCACACACACATTAATACATATGTACAGCTACGTACAAACAGTGACAGTGACACTCAGCAAGCAGTTTTGTAGGATGGAGGGTAGGGATGACAAGGAATGGCAGAGCAACCCCATGTTTCTGCGAACATGCTTTAAATAACCCCTAAACTCTGCCAGAGGGGACAACAGAGGGAGCAAAATAAAAAAAAATTAAAGGAAAGCAATACCTGGACCCAAACACTGCTTTGCTGTTTTAATTTTTGGCTGGGTGAATCAATCACACTGACAGCACAACCCTGCCACGGCAAGGCTCCCAACGCCATCAGCTGAAGGGTAATGGCAGGGGGACGGTGCCATCTCCACACTGCTGTGCCAAGATGTGCTGGCATCGGCTTCTTCTTTGTCAAGGCCTGATTTTGCCCAGCTGATCCATCTACAGAGAGCAGTTCTGTGAGCCAGTGTCTGAGAAACTTGGCAAGGGCTCTCCCTCTGCTAGAGAAGACTTGAGAGTTCACTTAGAGGGCACTACAACATCCCATCTCCATCTGCAAAAGAGCCCTGCACTGCTCTTTTCAGAGCAAGAGAGGAAAATGAAAGAGAAGAAAAAAGTTAAGGCACACAGGCTGGTCCTTGAAACCAGCAGGAAAGAGGCAGTGAAGGAGTTTAATTAATGGCACATCAGAGTTCCCCAAGATGTGTGTCTAACGAAGCCTTTGCCTGGCCCTTTAGCTTGCCTTGTGAAAAGTTAATGGAGGCAAAATATAAGCAGAGGGCTGTGTGAAAACAGAAGCCAGCATGATCAGATACCTCCTGATTTAATTCTCTCCTTTGGATGACAGCCCTCTGTGCCTCTTCCCCACTACCCCCTTCTCAGGGACATGCTTATTACAGCTATTTCAGAGAGAAGAAACAGCCAGCCAAAAATACAGGGAGAGATCCACTTTCATCGTGAACAGTAAATGAATAAAGCAGGGTCAGAGTGTTGACTTAGAAAATTACAGTCTTCCTGTCTCCTGAATATATCCAGATATCATACCCTCTGCCACTCAGCTTTTACAGAATTTAATTTAGAACAATAGATTTATTTGCTGTGGACAGGTGGACTCTATAAAGAATTTTTAAGGCAGAATTTATGGTGGGCTTAATCGTGCAATGAGCAAAAGAGCAACAGGAGCCTGACAGGCTTTTCCTGATGGGGAATGGCTGTGGGTCAGGATTTCTAGTCTCTGGGGCAGGGTCTTTAGTCTCTGGGGCCCTGTCAGGCTCTGGGACAGGATCTCTAGTCTCTGGGGCCCTGTCAGGTTCTGCGACAGGATCTCTAGTCTCTGCGGCAGGGTCTCTTGTCTCTGGGACAGGATCTCTAGTGTCTGGGGCCCTGTCAGGTTCTGTGGCAGCATCCCTAGCCCCTGATGTAGGTATCAGGGTGGTTATCCAAGTCAATCTCCCCTTATCTCTGAGCGCTAAGTAGAATAGGCCTATCAGCAACACCACCCACTGTACAATATCATTAGCATTTAGGGAAGATCTGAATCCTTCGAAAACTGGTGGAGTGGACCCAAAGAGATGGGTTAAGGGTTGCGAGAAAGTTTCCCCCGGTGTCATCTCCTCACAGTAGGTCCCATTATTAAAGTAACCCCAAAAGCATACAGTTAGCGTGTGATAGCCCTGTATCCATGTGCTCACATTCCGGAGGAAGTTAAAAACCCACGAATTCCTCACCTTATCAACCCATAATGCAAACTGGATAACAGCAACAGTGGCCTTAGTCAGAGGACCCATGTTTAGAAAAGGAGCTGCAAAAGGGAGAAATACAGCCACGACCACATGCCACCCGAACCAGGGCAAACTGGACCACATAGTGCTGCCTAGCAAGGTTTCTATATTCAGCACACAGAACTGAGTAATCCAAGAACTGTTATTCCTTTTTCAGCCCTTTCTCTCAATGCCCTCAGGCCCCACGTTGGGCGCCAAGATCTGTCTTAGTTTGAAAGACAGGTGTCAGACAAGAAAGGCAGGAGCCTCCCCTGAAATGGAAAATGCAACCCCCTTCCCTCCGAATTATTATAAATCTGAAAATAAGGGGCTTTCAGGCAAAGATATAAGGGGTAGGAATAACAGTTCTTTACTAATAAATATATATGTATAACAACACAAACAAACAGCAATAGCTGTGGCAGTCACAGCAAACAGCAGCCCGAACCCAGCGCCGGCCTCGGGCGCTTTCCCCTGGGTGCAGTTCCTCCTCCCGGTGAGCAGGGAGGGTGCGATGGTTCCCCCGCGGCTGCAGGGGGCGCTCCGCAGCGAGCTCGGGAGCACCGGGAATGGCAGCGCGGGGTCCCGGGCACGGATGTATGAGAAAAACCTCACAAAACTCTTGGGCGTCTGGCTGGATTCTCAGGAACAGCAGGCTGGAGCAGCAGGGGCGAGCGCAGATCTCGGGTGGCAGTGAGAGGTATCAAACTGCGGAGCTGTGGCAGGGAAACCCGGCAGGTCTCTCAGTCGGCAGAGCGTAGGAGCTCCGTTTCCAGACGGGACAAGGAGAAGAGCAGGCTTAGAAAATCCCGGGGTTTGCCCGCAGAAAACAAAACAGCCAAAGAAGCAGAAACCCGCAGTGGTGACCGAGACGTCCACACCGAATGCAGGCAACTCCCAGACTGAACGCTGAGCACCCAGGCAGCCCCCCCGGGGGTCCCAACCCCCAGGTGACAAAAGGGTGGCCAGTCCCACCCCGCCTCTGTGGCCAGGTCTTTTGTTTCTTTTAAGTATCCAGCGGTTTGTCCCCTAGCAACTAGTATGGGTAAAATTCTTTAAGAGAAAAAAAAAACAGGCTAAAATCCTAAGCCCCAACACAAGGACAAATTATTAAGATATGTCAGAGAGGCTTTTGGTTTCAGAGAGCTTAAGGTGCTTCAGCTTATGTGCCCTCTCCAGGTTCAGCTAGGTCTCCCTGGCACACAGCAGCAAGACTGCTGTGTCTGTTTTTTCTACTTTGCCTGTTTCACAGCTCCTCTGGGAAGCAGATAACAACTTTGGGAACTCTCCCCAGATGCAAGGGTTAATTGGGACAATCAATAAGGAACAAGACCCTGATTTCTGGCCATGGCTTTGGCCAGCATGGCAGTGTCTGGATGTTACCGGCACAGCTGTGAAAGGCAAGTGCTCTGTGAGTCAGAGAGAACCAGAACCATGGAGAGATGAGGGCTGAATTCTGTGATACGTGAGGCTGAGAACCTGTTTTTGTTGTGCACATTGAGGTGACAGCCTGCTCCTCTGAGCTCTTCACTCTGTTGCATCAAATCAGGCTCCTCATCACATTCCCCTCCTGCCCTGAATTTCTGAGTCATCCACAGATTTCCAAGCACTTTGCCAAGTCACTGTTACTTCGGTCCTGCTAAAGACACTGAGGCACAGAGAAGCTAATTAAGCTGCTAAATGATATTTAGCAATTGGAGAAGGAACAAAAATGAGATCCTGCAGATTCCAGACCTCTCATTTTCTATACCATAGAGAATATCCAGAACTAAAAACCTGAAATGATAAAAGCTAGCTAGTGACACAAAATTAAATTGATACTAATTCTAAGGTTTAACAAATAGGAAAACAAACAAGCAATCAAACAAACCAACCAAACAAAAATATGCCAAGGACTGGAGCATAAGGAGGCTCAGACACCATCTATCTTTCTTCAAGGCCTCCAAGGAGTTGAACGTGCTACTGAGGGAATGTCTGTGCTGAAACTGAGTGAAAAGCAAGGAGAAACACAGCTGTAAAACACTTCTCTTCTTTTGGGGACATGATCAGCTTTCCTGGTAATGTCCCCAGGAAAATATACGGATAATTTTGGTGATAAACCTGACCAACCTGTTCCCACCCCAGTGAACTCTGAAACCTGAGCATAAGCTGTAAGCAAGTTTAAAGCAACTAAGGTCGATGATGTGTCTCTTACTGCTAAGGGTGAATCATCCCTAAATGTGGGTGCCTTAAGCTCCCAGAGCTCCCACCTTACCACTGACATCCCCAAAATAGCTCCCTGTTTCCCAGCATCTGATATTTTCAACCACTACTGAAGTTTCCAGGCCAGGTTTTGACCTTCTTTAGACAGAGGGTCTTGGCCTCCTTTAGATCAGACTTACCCAGAACAGTAATTTTGGCTGCAAAAGGCTGGTATTTGTGAGCTCAGCAGTTTACAGTGAGAATGAATGTGACACACAGTGCCCAGCTGGGGACAGGAGACATGAAGCATCTGTGTGAACTCTTCAGGAGAGCAGCGAATGGAAAACAGAGAACTAATATGACCCAAGAGCAGACTACGCCTGGGTGTTTTTCAATTACAATAGATGTTGGAGTTTAGGAGTTACCCTGTTTTCTTTTTCTCTTAAAGAATTTTCCCCATATTTGTTGCCAGGGGACAAATTACTGGGTGCTTAAGAGAAACGAAAGACCTGGCCACAGGGGTGGGGTCCAACTGGCCACCCTTTTGTCACCTGGCGGTTGGGGACACCCGGGGGGCCGGCTGGTGTTCTCGGAGGGCAGACAGAGAGCTGCCTGCCTTCGCAGTGGATGGTTTTCATCAGCACTGCAAAGCTTCTGTTTTTTCGACTGCTTGCTTTCTACGGGAGAACCCCGGGATTCCCAAGCCTGCCTTTCCCTGCCCCGCTGGGAGCTGGGCCACTGCCGCTCTGCCCTGCCACTGCTGGGAGCCGTCGCTACTCTGTAGCTCGTACGCTCTGCCAGCTGAGACCTGCCGAGGTTCCTGCTGCAGCACCGGAGTTTGATACACCTCGCCTGCCACCCGGGATCTGTGCTCGTCTCTGCTGTTCCAGCCTGCTGTTCCCGAGGGTCCGGCCGGACACCGGGATCAGCTGCCCAGGGGGTTTGTGAAGCTTTTCGTCCATCCCTCCTGGGATCCCGAGCCACCATTACTGCGTGCTCCCCGAGCTCGCTCTGGAGCGCCCCCTGCAGCTGCGGGGGAGCCATCACAGCCGCCCTGCTCACCGGGAGCCGCCAGCGCCCCTGCCGGCCGTGAGCGGAACTGCACCCAAGGGAAAGGGCCCGACAGCCGAGAAGGCCGGCACTGGGTTTGTGGCTCTGTTTGCTGTTACTGCCACAGTTATTGTTGTTTGTTTGCCTTGTTTTATATGTGTGTATATATATATATTAGTAAAGAACTGTTATTCCTATCCCTCATATCTTTGCCTGAAAGCCCCTTAATTTCAAAATTATAATAATTCGGAGGGAAAGGGGTTGAATTTTCCATTTCAGGGGAGGCTCCTGCCTTTCTTGACTGACACCTGTCTTTCAAACCAGGACAATAGACTATTACAAAGGGTCAATGTTCTCTTAATAAAAATAAATTTCATCAATTTATGAATCTTTCCTTTATTTAAGAAAAACACAAAAATACAAGCTCCATCTGGTTCTATTTAGATTCCAGGTTTTATGTTTGTACAGCCAGAAGCCATCAATTATTATGTCAAGCCCAAGGATTTCAAGGCCCTGGACACAGGGAATGAAACAGAGATGGGAGGGAAAGGGCACAAATGGGAGCCTTGAAAAACTTAAAATTAGTTGTGTGGTAAACTGTCAGCCTGGGTGTTATTAAGCATCCAGGTTTATGGAGTCCATGGTGCTTTGGTGGCTCTTTTACAAAGCTAAATCCATGAGGGGACAAATGCATAGGGAGGGTGTAGAGTAAGGGTACAAAAAGATTTTCCTGTTTGGTTTTGGGAGATTTAATCAAAGCCAGACACATCCTTCTCTAAAGGGCAATGCTAAAGCCTCATTTTCCTGGCATGTATTTCTAATTCAAGGACCAAAAGGTCTCCCAGGCAGCCCCTTCCTGCTACCAACTCACCAGTGTGGGTGAGGAGAGGGCAGATGCTCCCGGCACAGAAAATGTCCACTAGCTCCAGCTCCTATACCTGTCTGAGAAGAGCAGTTCCAGCCCTTCTTCAGCCAGAAAGCAGGATCCTGCATGAGATTTGGCACAAGTACCTACACAGGAGTGTTTACAGGACACCAGGTCAACACTTAGAGCAGAGGACCCACGAGGAAGAGGATGGAAGAGACACTGAGGTGTCCCCTCTCTTCCTCACCAAAGAGATGCTTACAGGACCCAAACTTCTGTTCCACCCTTTGTGATCAACCCATGAAGAGATATGAGACTACTACAGACAACAGATATAAAGCCAAATAAAACCTAATTCTTACAGTGGAAATCTGAGCTCTAAAGGTCTCGCATTAAACAGAAGCCACCAAGACGTGTAAAAACTCGACACAACAACAAGCAGCAGAACCAGCTGGTGGACAGGTCCTGGTTATCCCCTCACTGGAGGAAGAGGAGAAGGATGGTAACACATCCCTGTCCCCCAGACCCTGAGGTGAAGCAGGGCTGTTTCAAATCTGCACTCCTGACTTCCCCAGCTGTACCATGCCTGTGCCTGTTCTCTCAGGTGCATGTTAAAGGCAGCTTAGCTTTGAAGGGGGTGTTATTAGCATGGTCAGACATGCAGCTCTGTCATATTAATAACAATATGGTGACTCATCCATGACATTAATTTAACATTTAAAAAAAGTGTGGGTCAGATCCACCTAATTTACCTTAGTAAAATTAAACAAAAAAAAAAAAAAAAAAAAAGAGAGGAAAAAAAAAAGAAAAGAAAAGAAGAGGAAAGACTATTCTGCTTTTTCTTGGCTTTAACCTGAAAAATCCTCCTATCATACTAAAAAAGCATTTTCACCCACAGTTATCACTTTGCCAGTTTGTAATGTTGTGATAATTGCATTCCATGTTCAAAACTGGGACACTTGGAAGGATGAAATTGAATACTAAACACCTTCTTCCCACCATTGATCTGTATTCCAGCAACACGGAGGGACCCTCAGTCCTGGATCAGGACCCACTCCCATTGTGCTGGGAATGTCTAAGCATGGAACAAAAAGACAATCCCTGCTTCAAGGAGTTGCAGGCTCCACATTCCAGCCCTGCACTGAGATCACCATTACCCAGCTAACTACAGGCATTGCCCACATAATAAGCACATTCCCATCCACTGAACTCTTCTAAATGCATATTTTTTTCAGAAGCAAAGAGCATAAAAACTCTATTACAAGTGGTGTCATTTTGCAAAGTACTTCTGTTCCCTTAGAATTTTATTCCCAAGTTCTTTTCTCACAGAGAAAGCTGCAGCATTGAAAATACTTGTAGGTGTATTTTTGAATATTTGGGTAAAATGTTGTGAACCGCAGGCCTAGAAGCTATAGAGCCTCAGGAGTTGGTTTAATCCAAGCTCTGGTTTCATTCCTTGCTCAGTTGTGCAGGGTGGCTTTGCTCAAGTCACCCCAAAGTATTTCGGCCCTGGAATTGGTGTTAAAGGATGTTAAACATCTGGATTATATCTGACATAGGCATAGTGGAGTGTCTGCTTTGAGCTGCCAGTGCCACTGGGGAGATTTCCTGTCACTGCAACAGCGGCAAGTCCCTTCCTTGGCTTCTGCAGGCAGAGTAAAGAGAGAGAGCCGAAAAGAAAGCTCTGGAGTGTCCCCATTCCCACTGCTCCTTTCTCTCCCCTGGGGACGACTCTGCAGAAAACAACCCCCTCCAGCCCAGAGCCTTTCCAAGGCCATCTCCGGAGACTGAACAGCAATAACACAACCTGACCAAATGTAGCTTCTAAGAGCCAAGTACACCCCAGAGTCTGATGAAAAACTGAAAAAATAGTACTTTTTTAGGACCAAATGTGGCCAAGGCTTCATGCCAGAAGAAACCTTTCCTCCCTTTAGCTTTCTCAGCCTCAGGACATACCTGGCTACAATATCACATATCAAAGAGGTGGCACATGAGAGGGGGAGTTTCACATACAAACAAATCCCATGAGCTAATCCAAGCCCAGAAGTGCTGAACCCCTTGACCAGTCTCTGCATTAGAAAAATCCCTGTGATTAGCCAAGGTCAGACTCTCTTTAATGTGGTTTGGTGTGGCATTAGGATCTGCAGGGCTGTGCCCCTGGAAGAACTGCAGCTCAAAACCTACCTAGAGAAGCATGTTTGGTAAACATTTCCTGCAAAGCCCTTCCCCATTGCTGTGTTGTTTTTCTCTTCTATTAACTGAATAAGAGCTTTTGTGGACTGTGTCCAGTGCGAGCAGATAAAATAAAAGCAAATAATGCACCAGCCGCATTAGGTCAGGCATTTCGGGTAATTGCAGAAAATGCCAGAGAGGGAAGAGAAGTCTCAGGTCAGAGAAACCCCTTTAGATGTCCAGCAACACACAGCCCATGTCCCTGGCAGACTGGGGACTGCTGGCTCTGTGGCCAAGCCTCCTTGTTTAATCTGCCCACATGGGAGAAAGGGGTCAGAGGTACTAAGAGGATGCTGGGCAGCCACTGGGATCTGTCTCCAGCCCTCTTCAATGAAAGGGAGGGTTCTTGCAGGAAGAAAAAGCAACTTGACTTTTGAAATGTATTTTCTGCTATAGGGTTTAATATTTTTCAAAACAGATATTCAGGAATATGGTTGGTATGGACTTTTCATCACTGTGCTGCTTGCAATCAGGGAGAATGGGGCAGGGCTCTTGCTGAGGTTGGTCTCTTTTCATTTTTACCTTCCTGTAAGGCAGAATGGACTGGTGGTAAGAGAAAAACACATATTAGATACCTTTAGTTTAAGCCTTATTTCTGCCTCAGGTGAACTCTGTTCCCTTCTTAGTATGCATGATTTAACTTTTTAACGTCCCTGTCTCTCCAGTCCAGAGAATGATGGAAATAACTCTTGCAGTGCAGAGGAGTCTTCAAACAGAAAATGCAAAGCCGCCTTTGTGTGAGTAAGAACAATGATTTCCCATAGTGGTACTGGAAGCCAGCAGGTAGTTCTGGGACCCTGCCCCAGCATTGTTTTGCCTCTTTATGTGTTGATGTGCTATGACAGGTTGGTTTACGTTTGCAGGGCAGGTGTTTTGTTAGTGCTTAGAGTGAACAATGCACTGAGACACCGTGAAAAAAACAGCTCCTCTTCTTCTGCGAGCTCAAGGGACTTTGTGTGGGACTGACAGTGTGCAAGACAGTGGTAGAGCCTTGAGAGACACTGGGGAAAGCCAAGAGACAAAGCCAGTGGTCAGTCATGGCACAGACAGGTCCACATATGCCATCCACCACCATGGGATCCTCTGGCAGACTGACCTGCTGGAGAAATTAGAGTCCCAGAGCAGCCCCAGGGTTCTGGCTCTGTCCTGAATTTTGGTGAGCTGAACCACTAGTCTCTAACCCCACAAAAATTCCTGGTGCCAGACAACTTGCACCAAGTCCGAAAGGGATGTCGAAAACTCAGGCATGGAGGAAATGCTGGGGATGGGGTGGAGCAAAATGAACTAGAGAAAAGTGGAAGCTGTGCAGCAATGCTATAGGCAATTCCAGTGAGAGCACAACTGGATGGCACGTTATTGGGAGGACGTTTTGATATTCAGGTTTACAGGACTAGGGGGTTTTGGAGAGGTTTTGCTTTAGGCAAGATTCCTGAGAAGTGAAATTTCCCTGCCAGATCTCTTTGAGACACATTCTGTTCATGGCTGTGGCTCCTAAATTCCTTAAATTCAGTACATTTAGCTGAGAGTTGTTTGAAAGTAACAGAGGACACATTTTGGCCTGTTGACTAACACAGAGAGTGCTTGGCAAGAGGTAAAACCCACTTGCCAAGTCGCTGCTAAAAATGCTGATTTAGACCCTGCTTGGCTATATAGCACTTTGATCCGGCCTCATTTGCTTCCTACTTGTAAATGAGATTTCATATATTGTCCTTTAATTTTTACCACTGGAGCATTTTCTTCGATTACTCACACTTCTGGGTATTCTCACTGAGCATGAGAAAGACAACTCAGAGAGAACGTGGAGCTTCTCTGCTTCAGTGTTTAAAATCCCTGGACTGTCCCCCCAGGCACCACTTCCCTCTCCTTTTCTCCTGTGCTCAGGCTTTTGAGCTATAGAAGTGATCAATTGCTTAAATTATTGTAATGGTTGGCAGACGGAAGGGGGAGGGGGCATGAGGGGATGGAATTAAGAAGTGTCCCTCCAAACTGGGACCTTGGTATTAAAAATCTCAGTCAAATCAATTCTGAAAGCACTGAGTTAATAAATCTCCCAGCCCCAGCCTTGCAGTGGGGAGGGTAACTCAGTTGTGTGTAGTGCAGGTATTACTGCAATGTGACTAATGGGGAGTGAATACTGCAGAAAGATGTCTGTGTATATTCATTTGAAATCCTGAACAAATTTGCTTTGAATCTCCTGGTCTGTTTCTATGGCTGCTTTCCACAAATATTCTAGCAAATGAGCTTTACTAGTGTGAATACTCATCAAAAGTCAATTTGGAACTCAAATAGCTTAATATTTTCCAAAAGCATATTCCAAATTACACACATGAACATGCAGTTCAAAATGGATGCTGGTTCAGATGTGATTAGTTACACAACTTGCCCAGCCAGGGATCAGAAATAACACAATACAGCTCATGTAACCATCCACAGAGCCTAGAGTTCAGACTTGGAATGTTGGATATTTTCAATGAACTGTTTGTGAACAGCTCAGCAGCCTTGACTTCCATTCTCTGAAGACATTCATAAATAGATATTTTAGCAATGAAGAGCAGTTGGGAATTTTGCAATTAGTGAGCAGCCAATTTGCAGGAGGAGAGGGAGACTGGATTTTTGTGATAAATCACTGGATATCTGTCAGGAAGCTCAATACTCCAGCTCTATAGACAGAAGACCAGTAGTGAGTCACATTTTTCCACTGGACTCAGCTGAAAATTCATTTTTGTTGTGTGCTGTGTATTGGCAAGTGCAGAGATTTCCCCATCTCCAGTGGGAACATGGAGGTCTCACCCTGCAACCTTTCCTGGAGAGAAACAGCCTCCCATGAATCACTGAACTAAGCAGACAACCTTCCCCGTGTGGCTGTTGTGTCTTCACCCTAAATCTGCTGCCCTGGGGTACATACGCACACAGGAATTGGGAAATGGTTTCCAGTGCTGGAACATTTCACTCCTCAGATCTCCTTTCCATCACTTGTTCTGCAGATGCTGGTGTGTGCTGTACTGTCACACCTAGAAGTCCTAGATATTAGGATACTAAAATTATAGACATTATAATACAAATCTAATAGGTGGAAATAAAGTATCGATGAGCACAGATCCACCTGACACCCTTTCCATCTGCAGAGGAGGGTTCCAGGATCCTTGAGCTGAAAGACACAACTCAGGGAAGGTTGGGCTTCTCCACATTCCACAGTGACATGGTGCCGGGAGAGCTTTTAACCATTACTGCTGCTGTTATCAGATGAGGATCAATCCCAGTTCTCAGTGTCACCGGTATGGATTTGCTGTGCCATGAGGAAAACCCTCAACCAGGGCTGGTGGCTGCCTCCTACCATCCATGAGTTCTCCTGGCTCGGAACAGTCCTAAAGCTCTGGAACTCTCTGAGGATGGGATATGTGGAAGGCAGGAGAGAGAAAACTGACAATAAACTCTGACAGCCACAGCCCTATGTGAATCAAACTCCTGGAGAAATTATGTCATCACTAGCCCCAACAGTTTTCCAAAAGGAAACTTCGATCGTTTACCCTAAGCTGCAGCTTTAACAGCATTAAACACTGTTTTCCAGGTAATAAAATGAGGCACAATTTTTTACATGCTGTTTGTGGTGACAGTGTAATCAGTCTTGATGGGAACTAGGCTCACACCGGCCAGGAGCTGCAGAGAGCACTGTGTGATGCAGCCAGCCTCCCAGGTTTTAGCTTTATTTCTCTGGGATTGTATTTTTTCCCCAGTAGAACTGTCTCTGATTCTCCTCCTTTTATCTATTAATTTATTTAATTACTCGTTGAATGTAGATTTATTTTGATCCCCAGCAATTTCAGGTAAACAAAAGGAGACTCTACACTTCTGGGAAAAGGCTGTTAATGGCCTTGCTGAGGGAGAAGCAAATGGAACTTTCCTAAACAAAGCTGCAGGGAGCATCGCTCACGCCCAGCAGGGCCTCTGGGGCAAACTGGGTTTGTTAGCAAAAGAGCACGCACAGCATTTGGAAGGTTGGGGTTTTTTCTCATTTTTCTGCTTTTTCATTCCAAGAAATACGTGCAGAAAAAAACTCTATGGGAATGTGAAACTAAACATGAAGTTCTGCTTCTGCTGAGTTTAAACTGACAGGAGAGGGAATGAAGCTGCACTCATTGCTGTGTCGTGTAGCTCCACTGCAAAACAAAACCAAGTGAGGTGGCTTCTTGGTTTTTTTTCTAATTCTTCCCTCCTCTATCACTCTCCTTTGGCCTCTGCTTATTTTAATTCCTTTTCCCACCTTCTGGATTTGCACCCTTCCTCCATTCCAGCTCTGGTATATTCTAAGAAACGAGAAATTAAAACCTGTGGTGTGTTTTACTGTCCTTACACAGTCTCAAAACAAAGGAACAAGAGCTGAGATTCACAGCAGAAATCTGGGAAGCAGCTGCACCTTACAGCTGAATTGAGCTTGCTGCATTTGCAGGCATCAGGTGAAGTCTGATCCAAAGATCACTGATGCCAGTAGAAAGATTTCCATTGATTTACAAGGACTGTGAATGAGGGCTTTGGATTAGAGTTGTGATAACGTTCAGTCACCTTATCTGGTAAAGAAAACATCAATAAAACCGAGGGCAGTCAAAGTTTGTCATTATCACCTCCAGTCTCCCACCTGTGTTGCCTCTTGCTCTCTCCCAGATGTGGTGGCAGGCTGAGCAAAATGCAGATACTCCTCCCTCTGAGATCCTTGTGCTAGGATCCATGAGACATGATTTTCTCATCCTGAAATTCAATTTCTGAGCCCCTTACTGTCTCAAATGACCAGATGGAAAAGACAGTAATTGCTGAGAAACTTATTGACTTTTCCTTTTTAATTAATCCTAAGTGGAAGAAAACCTGCAGTTCCCTGTCCAGACAGCGTATGTGAGAGAGGAGGGAAAAGGGAGAGAGAGGAGAGAATCATAATTAAAATAACTCAAATTAATCTTGGTGAGTGCTCCTGCCACGTCAGTGCTCTGAATATAGGGGGGAAGCGTTGTTCCAGTCTAGTCTCTTCTGTCTCAAATGTCCTCAAATGAGGACCAGCAGACAACAGCCCTGTCCCATCAGAAGGGAGGCTTGGTTGGTCACTACAGCTCTGCATCATTCCAGCCACTGCAGGAGGTCAAAATGCCTCACATGTCCTCTCTGTGAGGCCTGAATGTGCTTCATATTCAGCAAGATGAAGAAAACCCTGCTGTGCAGGGAAGAGGGTGAGGGCAGAGCTGCTGCCAACACATGGCTGAGCTTCCTGGGTGATTCTGGGAGAGAGAGAAGGGATGAACCCTCTTGGCCCATCTCTTAAATGTGAACAGATTCCAGTGAGCACCACACACAGCCACCTTAGCTGGGGGATGTTTATAAAAGCTCAAGCTATTCAGGTAGGCGAAGTGTATTTCTCAAAAATGGCACAGACAGAGCTGGCTCAGCTGTAACAGCCCCACCTGTCTACAGTACTGTGCCGCACGTTCACAGCACACCTGAGCACATCCTGGACTGAGAAACCCAGTGGTGAGGATGACAAGGGAGGAAGAGGTTAGCCAGAGACTTCTGTGTGTGCTGCACACATTGGATCATCTGGCAGCTCTCAGCTCTTCAGGAAAGCAGTGAGCTCTGAATTCTGGCCTGTGAAATTGGCAAGTTGGGCCAAACTGCTTGTCTTTGAGTGATGTCTTATTGATGGCAATGGGAGCTGACCTCAGAAAAAAAACAAGTTCAGTGGGGAAGGGAGCCTGCTGCACAGAGACGTCACTGATCTGTGTGTTCCACAGAGAGGAAAGCTCTTTCTCCCTGCCACTCCCCTGCAGACAGCAGCTACACCCCGCACACCAAACCTGGTGTGCAAACCTGGCCCCAAGTGCATTTGAGAATACAGTTTAATCATAGAATCATAGAACAATTAGGAAGGGGTTGGAAAGGACCTTAAAGCTCATCTTGTTCCACCCCCTGCCCTGGGCAGTGATACCTTCTACTATCCCAGGCTGCTCAAAGACCCATTCAACCTGGCCTTGGACACTTCCAGGGCCTCTTGCTATGCTTAGGCTCCTCCAAAGAAAGAGCAGCCTCCTAAAGAGACAAAAACACCCCGGAGTCCCCATCCCAGTGCCTTCCTGGTGCTGTGTAGTGCTCTGAGGGAGCAGGACTCTGTGGGAATTCTCCACCTTCACGTTACCAGTTTGTTTTATAAACCCTGCTCCACATGAGTCCCCCATGCCAATTAGAAGGCACAAGCAAATGAAGGTAATTGCAGACAAGCACGAAGTTCTTTGTTTTGGGCTCAGAGCAACACCCTGTATGCAGTGCCAGGAGCTAATGAAGGCCAACTGCTCTGTGGCTGTGCAGGGCTGGCACTTCAAGGCCAGCCCCAGCCTCGGCACGAGTGAGACCTTGACCGGACCATGGATCTGCAGCACCAGCTGTGCCCAGTGAGTCACATCTTCAGAGAGCCTTTCCAGACCATCCTCTCCACCCCTGTGCCCCTGCCCAGCATAGGCATCTCAGCTCTCACCAAGATACTTTGTTTTATTTCAGTTTTCTTCCTTCTTGCTGAGAAGTTGCTGCTGGGATTAAAAAAGCATCGGGCAAATCATCAGTATGAAAGAGACACGCTGAGAAGAGAACAGATTAACCCACTCTACAGAGAAAAGTCCTCATTTCTGGAGTGTTTGTTTTGAAGATGTCACTTCAACGGGTCACAGAATTCATGAATAAAATCCCATCCTTATTTCCATTCAATAAGGAATAAAGATTTATTACCCAGCCTCGCCCGGAAAGCAGTATTGACCCAACAATGAGTCAAGTTCTACAGTATTGCATGCAGAAATATTTATTGCTTTTAATTACCATAAACTAGCAAGGAACTTGTTTTAATAATTTTTATTGTTATTGTTTTATTGTACTGTGGAAAAGAAAGACGGCATTGCCAGCAAAGCCTCCTGAGAATACATGATGATGGAATGACAGACAGTTTGATGTTGGTGGGTTAAATAAAAGGTCACTGCTGCTCAAGAGATCTTGGCAGCACATTGGTAAACCTGTTTTGAAGCATCATTAACCCCATTTTACAGACAACAAAAAAAATACAAACAGGGAAAATCCCTAAAGATCTCCAAAGACAGTACCTGGGATTCCTAGGAGGAAAAATTTGGTAACTAAATATCAGAAAATTATGGCTCAAGCAGTTGCAAATCGGAAGTGGTGGATTCAGATGGTGAATGTTAGGGGGTAGCTGGTTCATGCCACCCTCTGAGACCACTCAGAGGGTCTGGAAGACCCAGGTGTCACCCACTGGGCATCTCTTGCCCAGAGGAAGGAGAAGACACTCACCTCCTCCCTGCATGGCATTTGTTTCACAGACCCAGCCTTTCCCAGCTGGCTGGGTTGGAATGCATGTATGCTGCAGGGCACGAGGGCAGCCAGCCAGCAGACTGGTGCTACTCCTCATGTTCCCTCTCCGTCTCCTTTCACACATCAGCTCTCCTTCCTGGCCAGCAATGACAGGAACCTCTCAGTGGGAGAAGTGTAAGGCAGGCTTGGTGCTACAGCAAGTGATTGACAGGCAGGCTGTGATAATGAAGTTCATTTTTATTTTGCATCTCTTGTCAAGGTACAAGGATTCGGCCAGTGCCCTAGGTAATGTGTGTTCCCTCGCCCTCTCCCTCACTTGGACATGAAAGTGTGTGTAGCCATGTGTAGCTGTGTTAACACTACATTACTAAACCAATCCCGGGAGCCTGTTCCTCCTGCACACCTCACTGGCTCCAGCAGTTCCTCACGTTGATTTGCATTCATGCAGTCTGTGTAAACAACATTGTTCAAGGAATATAAATAACTGCAGCCAGGAGTGCTGCTCGGCAGCATCCCTCAGCTCCTGCTGCAGGGCTGGGGCACAACCCGGATCTATCCCCTGAAATGGAGGATGCTTCTGCATCCCAACCTTTTCTGCCTCAGTCCTCCGCCCAAGAAGCCAAGGATGGAGCACTGGAGGCTGGTTTTCAAGGAGCCTTTCCACCGTGACCTGAAAAAACATGAAAAAAAGCTTTTAGAAAGACCTCCATTTTCCTGCATCCATGATGCTGGGCCTTTTGGGGATGTGCTGTGGTTTGGGTTGTATCTGTTGGAGTTTTTTCTAGGTGTTGGCAGAGAAAGGCAAACAGAGAATCCCAGAATTATTTGGGTTGGAAGGTACCTTAAATATCACCTTGTTCCAACCCCCTACCATGGGCAGGGACACCTTCCACTATCCCAGGTTAATCCAAGCCCTGTCCAACCTGGCCTTGGACACTTCCAGGTATGGGGCAGCCACAGCTTCTCTGGCCACCATGTGCCAGGGCCTCACCACCCTCACAGGGAAAAATTTCTTAGTATCCAACCTAAATTTCCCTGTTTCAGAAAGTGATTCAAATTGTCAGTGGTCTGATTTACCTGTGAGAGACTCGACTCCCTCTTGTACGCAGGATGGGTAGGGTGAAGTGCGATCACCCCATTAGGTGAGAGAAACTCTCACCTAATATCCCTCAAGGTCACATCTCTCTCCTCCAGGCTCGGTATTTGCAAACTGAGTTAAACAAAAACTGCAGTGCATATCCTGCTCAGTGATATAATGAACTAAAAAGGGGGTTAGTGTGAAATCAGTTAAAACTCATCCTGTTTTAAATCAGCTTAGACCTGGGCTCAGGGATCTGAGGCCTAGGAGCACCTGGCACACAGTGTTTGAAGTGGAGCTGCCACTGATCCCCATGCCCATGGACAGCACTCCCAGCCTGGCCAGCACCATCTCCTCATGATGGGATTGCTTCATCTCTCCTTGACTTCTGCAGGCAGGGGCAGCATCTTCAGAAGCACTGTTTGGGAACTCCATATTAATTAGGCATAAGCTTACATAAAACTCTCAGGTGGAGGCAACCATACAGATCAAGTATTTTTTATTTCACTCTGAGTAAGAACAAAAATAGCTAAGAGCACTAAATAGTAAAGGGATTAAAACTGAAATTTCTGATCTTTTAAGGAGTCACATAAAGCCTGGACTGGAGTTGCAATCTTACATCCAGATTTGGATCCATATCTGCTCCTAAATTTAACTCGGAAGATGACATTTTTTACAATTTTTTCTCCTTGAAATCTGAAATTCCAGGAGAATGCTGGCAGAATCTCCACAGATTTCTGAAGTCTGCATCTTTGCTTTACCATCTCAATCTTTTTTTTTCTTTAGCTGAGCTGAAATAACTCAGATTAACAACACATAGTCTATTTAATTGGTTTCATATGGTTCTATTTTAACATTTGGATTAGAATAATTTTTCTGAAAATGACTGCTGTTATTTTTTAACAGATGGTGAAAGATCCACCAACATAGGAAGTGAGTCATAAGTTGCACTGTAAATAATAAATAACAATAATAATAAAAATAATAGTTCTGACAGTGTAACAAGGGCTCCGATTTGCTATTATACAGGAAAACTAATAAACCAATGTGCAAAACACCTCAGAAATCTTTTATTTTAATTAGCAATGAACAAATACATTCTGCCAAATACTGAACTCACTGAAACACTAGTGGCTTTGCATTTTGCTTAGGAAACAGTTTGAAACAGTAAGGAGGAGATGGAGGGGACGGCCAAACTCTAATGAGAAAATGCAGTATATGCATCTCCTGCTGGGCTTCTTTCAGGGCCATTTCACAAGTGGAGAAGGAAAAAAGTCCTGAAAATGTAGTAGTGATTGCAATTTGAATTTCTGCATGTCTCCAGTGTGATGGCCTTTGCTTAGGCACAACCTCACAGTACAGCCCATTTTCCTTTAAAATGCCATGTGTAGGTGTCCTTATATTTGCTCTCCATCCTGCTGCCACTGCAGTGGATTTGCACATCCTCTGTGCTGCCAAAAATCTCCCCACACTCCCAAGGGGCTGAGGAGGACCAGGGTGGCAAGAGGAGGAAGGACATCGATGGAAAAACTCTGCCTGCTCTCAGCTGGATTCTCCTGAGGTCACCCATGGTGAGGGTGGGGATATCAGGTGGTGACACACTGGGTCTAAGCCTAAATTCTTGCCAGCTGGAAGACGTTTTTTAATGGACAAGGTCTGGCCTGGCTCTCATGTATCTCTGGGCATTCGGGTGAAGTACAACAGGTCTGGCGTAAAGAAGACTCTGTGGTGGCAGGGGTGAACAGGCTGTGTGAGGAACACCTGCACATCACAGCTGGCTCCAGAAGTGTTCAGTAACATCACTGAAGAGGCAAGATAAGAACTCTGAGTGCCCACCCTGCCCTTGTTTCTTCCATGTCTCTGTGATTGTCATTGTAGTGAATGAAATGTTCACAACCAGTAAGAGTTTGATTGACAGGCAGAGAAGGGACCAAACACACAGAGCACTGCCCACTCCTGTTGGTAGTTCACACTCACACTGTGTCTTTCAGACTCTGGGCTTAAAAAATAAATTCTCTGGTTTTTGAAAAAGCTGCATTTTCTTTCTTGGCTCACATAAATACAGCAAGGAAATGCAGGTCCAGATTTTAATGGCCTTGTCACTGAGCTTTCTTGGCAAAGGAAAGGTCTCAACTTCAATCGATAGGGATTTTTTGACAATGTGACCCTCCTCTCCCCAAGATCTTAAAACTTCAGAAATTACTTGGGGGATGAAGCCAACATGAAAAGGATTTTGTCACTTTAGATCTCTCCAGAGTTGCTTAGCTGCCACTGGTAGGAGTGTCCAGCAACTTCTAACCTGCTGTCCTTTATCATGCTGAGAAACTGGGATAGAATGGAGACACGACAGAGATCTCACTGTCCATGAGGAGCTGCAGGGCTGAGTAATTGCAAGCAGCCAAGGAAACTGTGACCAAATTGCCACAAATACCTGCAGCTTTCCTTTCTCTCCCCAGACTCCAGAGCACAGTGCAGAATCACCAAGGAGCTTTTCCTTCATGAGAAAATCACTGATGTCCTTCACAATGCAGAGACCATCAGAGGCCCCTTCTCTGAGCCAGGTTATCTGATGCTTAGTGGCTGCCTTCTTACAGCCTTCTGTAGACAAACATGAGTGATTTGTTCTCTTTCTTTGCTGTGCATAGACACACCTGGAGCTATTCCATCCTTTGCCTGTGTCCATCTGCCTTATTCTGCACAAAGCTCCCTCCTGCCACAGTGCCTGAGTGACACCTGTATGGAACCGGCAGCAGAAAAGGAGTCCCAGCAGACTTGGGAGATGAAGGGAAGGAGGAGCCTGGACGAACTGGTTACAATATAATGCCAAGCTGCTGAAGCCTCACTGTGGCACAGGAGCTGATTTGCTCTGGCTGTGAGGTATAACTCAACACCTGAACTCTAGCCAAGGTCTCTGCAATTTACTCTGCAAATTTGGGTTTGATGGGACATCAAGGTCTCTGTCCCACAATGACCTTGTTATCTCCTTCAGGGGTTGAGTGCTTCAGATTCCCCCCATGGGGACTCACTGTGTTTCAATGGAGGCGTCATTCTCTGCATCTGAGCTAATCAGGACTCCATTCCACATCAAGGGAGAGAAATAACACACCCAGGGCAGGACTCTCTGACTTGCTACATGGGGCCCTCATGCACATCTGGAGTACAAGAAATCACTTGTCCTGGAGCGCTGCAGAGATGAAGAGGAACCTGCACTTTGAAAGATTCACATCAGGTTAAGACTATGCCGGATTTTGACACTTAACCTACCCTTGCCCCTGAGTGTGTCTCCGAAGGTATCTGAATTTCTGAATTCCTCTCATAATTAATTCACAGTTAATCTTGAATAGGTGTGATTTTAATAATCATTCAGCACATCTAATACTGCAGAATTGCCGCACCATTGAACTTGAAATTACACGAAATGAGACAGCTATTTAAATAATGGCCTCCTCTGAGCTGGGCTGTTTGGGCTTTCTGCTACAGAAATGTCCAGGAGCACTGAGGTGCTGTCAGGATGTTGCACCATTTCTGCAGCCGTGTAGCCAAGTCATTAATATATTTTAGTGACTTAGGATCTACCTGGGAAGCTGCTTGCCTATTCATCTGTAGTTTCACAAATGATCATATGAAAGCTTCTATTCACTGCCTACTGCTTTCTCTTGCAGAATTAAAAATGTTTTAGAGGCTGCTCTTTGTATTTATTCATCAGCTATAATGAAGTAAAATACTGAGTTTTAAATTACTTTGTACATTAGTGGCCATCTCACTTAGCTGTCATTCCCGCAGAAATCATTTTTAATGGAACTTTGTTCTTCTGGACATGCAAACAATGTGCACTAACTCAGACACTGAACACATCACGTAAAATACTTTTGGTGTAGATTTACTCATTTAACTGAAGCCAAATCTGGAACAAACATTCTGCTCTCCTAAATTTTTTTTAACTTCTCACGGTTGACATGACTGATGGATTGCAATGAGTAAATAAGTGGAGATTTAATACAGTCTGTGATTGAGGAAAGATCTTTAAAGTGGCTTAACAACTGAGAAAATGACTAATCATGACTAATAACCAAGCAGTACATCTGGGAACACAGAGATGTTCGGGTTTCTTTACAGTGTCTGATGTTGCAGCCATACCTGAGCTCCCCTGGAAAATAATACTCTGATTTTTCAAGTTTTTTTGCCCATACAAGTCATATAAATGTCCATAGGAACTGGAGGATGAGCAAAGACATAAAATTTAGGGGTGTTCTTAGGGTGATTTTGCCTTGGTTACCTATAGGATTCCAGTGCGATTTATCAATGGGGATAGATGGCCTAATCAATTTTAATTTAAAAGCCTCTGATATCGCATGTTCCAGATATCTTATTTGCTACAATGCCAGGAAGAAGAACCCCTTTTTCTTAGGGCACTGCTGATTTGTTCCACCATACTTTCCTATGGGATTTATACATTGGTATTTTCATCCACATCATGAAATTCAACCTCTTGCCTTTTTATTTTCTGTTTAAGTTTTCTGCCACTAAGTCCATCCATTGGCCTATGACTCGTTGTAGTTTTTGGGTTCCTCTCTGGAAGGTTTGGTGGGAAAAGGATGCAAAGCAGCAGAAAACACCAACTCTACAACCAGAAATGTCACATGTGCAGAGAAAAGGATTAACAGGATTACCTAGATGGACCAGGCAATTTCCAGCCATATGTACAACCTGCAGTAGGTGTCTAGAAGGGAAAAGAGTTCCCAGCTGAGTCAGACAGGGTTATATGTCATTGCAAAGAGGTTCTAATTAAGGAAGAAGCCTCCCAGTCCTATATCTTTACAAAAATTTGCATGCCTCAGTTTGCAAGTGGACACAAGAAGGGTCAGTCCAGACCACTCTGAAGGGGAACTGACAAAAAATACTAGATGGGGAAAATCCTGGGTCTGGGCTAGGAATATTTACTGAAGGAGAAGACAGTTCTGTGTGGCTGCAGTGGGGTTGTGGGTGAGTGGTCCAGCAGTGCAAACGTTTAACAGCCTGGCCTATATTTGAGCATGGTTTGAATATAGTTCAGATACGGTGCTTTCTGGGCCACTGATTCTCATGAGCACCCATTATTTGGGCAGTTGATTGCTAGATCATTTAAAACACGCTTTCTGGGAGGACCTGCCATCCTCAGGACACTTAAAAGTGATGCCATGTAGCCAAGGGAGAGGAATTGTGATGTTATTCAGGGAAAGAGCAGAGCTGAGTCAAATGTGGGATTCCCACACCCCACAATCAAAAAGTTGCTTTATTTTATATTCAGTTCAGACACCAAGTAAGTTAGAAATCATCAGCATCTCCATGGCAGAATCAGGATTTATTATACAAAAGGCTGTATAGGCCTTTTGAATAAGCCTGTAAGGCTTGAAGAGGGAGAGTTTCTCTCCTTGCTCCACGTGCATCCTGTGCCTGACAGCAGGAATAACCCTGTCCCTGCAGTCCAGCCATCAGGATAATCACCTTGCAGAGGCTCTGCAGAACCCAGGGCAAACAAAAGGATCGATGATTCACTTCAGTACTTTTGTTTTACTCATGCCCAACCCAGCTTCTGGTCAGTTTCCTTCCCAGGTTTGCTTTATCCTTAAGGCCAAAAAACCCCCAAAAGGTGGCATTTTTCGGATCTCCATCAGGGTCTGAGTCCAGTGGACACACTCACGGGATCTCTCCCCCCACCAGATCTCTGATACCCACATATGCCCTGAGCCCTTGTGTGGTTTTAGCTGAGTTAACGTCTCCCAGTGGGAAAGACTCTGCTATTGAATGCGGGATTATAGCAGCAGGAGCAGAAACAGCACAGGAGAGAGCCCTGATTTAGAATTTCACCCCCTATGCCACCATCCCCGACCCCTTGTGTAAGGAACCAAGGGACTTTTCTGATTCCAGTCCTGATTTGATAAGCAGAGGGAAGCATTGGGTTTTATAGCCCTGTTGAACATAAACATTGATTTTTAAGACCTAATCATCTGCTGCAGCTGAACAACATCCAAGATTTTTTCATTATTATTTTTGTAGCTGGAACTGATCAGCTGGAGAAGGGAGGAATAAAGAGGAAGCAGAGAAACAGCTGCAACTTAGTTTTTTGTGTTGCCCAGGCAAGGATGCTGCTGCTCTGTCACTCACACAGCCCCCACTCTCTGGGATGCTGCCGGCAGCCAAGGATATGTTGCTGAATGAGCCCTTGTCAGCTGCCATCCCCTGCCATCCTCACTGGCTGGCTCCCTCACAGCTCCTATTTAGCTTCCTCATAAATATTCACACCACACAGCCAGAGGAAGACTTTGTTTTTTCCTTAATTTCCATATTCAGCATGGTATCAAAAATGTTTCAGAGATGGGTTCAGCAGGGGCTGTGCATCCAGGGAAGAGGACAAGAGGGAGCAAGGTATCTGTGCTGGGTGGAGGTGGGGGAAAGAAGACAAGAGCAGACAGCAGTGAGGGAGACAGGGAACAAGCTGAGGAGCATGATGGAGGTAAAGAGGAGAGCTGGGGATTGACTTGGTCGAACAATCACAGCAAAATGAAGCTGTTCCCATTCACAACCCAGGCAATCCATGTCCTCATCAGGAGGTTTTCATAAGTGATTAATGGTTAATTTGTTAAAATTCAATGAAATCTTGTTTCCTCTCTTTAAATTAGAATTCAGGGAGAGAGGGAGAGAGAGAGACGGTCCCAGCCATCCCCTGCTGCTTCTCGACAGAATATAATTCATCTGCCAGAAATGGCTATTGCCTTCAAAGGATTACAAATAAAATAGAAACATAGCCTGGGGCAACAGCCACAGAGCTCTGGAAGGCTCAGCCCAGTCAAAGGGGCAGAGGGGAGGCCTGGAACCCTTGACTGCTTTGTCAGGCAGTCTTCGGAATAAAGCCAGAATCAGCATGGTTGAATCAGGGGCACTTCAGTCCTACACAGAATTCTAATCGCCTGCCATGGGACAGGATTTCTCCTGCTCACATTGCGAAAAGGAAGGTGCAGGATGAGGCATTAGCACTGCCAATCACTGGGTATGATTTCCATGCTCTCCTTGGGATGGATGGGAGACAGGGGGCCGGTCTGGGAAGCAGAGGGGAACAAGCATTTAAGAGCAAGGACACATACTTTGGAGACTGGGCTATTTGTTGTTCTTTTCTGCTTTATTTCATTAGTGTGGCATTTTATTGATGCCATGCAACCACTACTTATACTGAGAAAAATACATATAATTGGTTGTGAGCCATTACAGCGACAACCCCACTCCAGCTGTCAGACTAATTTGCTTCTGTGTAAAATCATTATCCTCATGAGATATCTCAGTGTATCTCAAGCCACTGCATCTGACATCAGATGTTATGTTCCAAACCACAGACTCTGCCCATATTTGCCTGAGACAGGAAATGTCAAAGATTCGTGGTTCCATTTATAGGAGGGGATTGAGTAAAGATTACTCCAGTGATAGGTATTGAAACACATAACTCAGTGCTGCTGGACTGGCTCTGAGACAGACACTCAGGCTGGAAAGAAATAGTACATTCTCCAAATCCCATGGCTGATGTTCTAGCAATCAAGTAATACTTAAACAAACAAACAAAAAAACCCCACTCAATTCATTTCTGTGCCAGTTACCAACTGAGTGAAGTTTTTTCTGCTAGGCTGAAAAAGACTCTTTTACTTATTACACTGAGCATAAATGGAAAGTCTTTTGCCTTATTTTGAAAACATCTTTGTTCTAATTTTAAAATAAATGTTAGGGATTTTTTTTCAGTTTTTTTCTGTGATTCTATTAAGTATACAGAGAATTTAATTGTTTCTATTTGATTTTTAAGTTGAAACATAACAGTGGAAATTCCTAGTGATCTTTTAAGATTCCCCCTTTTCTCCAGGGAAGAAGTTCAGCTACTAATTTATACCAATTACGTTTTCCTGAAATGAAACCTGTTTATCTGAAAATTCTCAATGCACTCCCTCAGAAGTTCTGTCTTATACATCTCCTCCTAAGGGAAAAATCATGGAAAAAACCCAACTTTAAACCATTATTCCTTTTCACACAGCACCTTCAGTTTGAGTTACCTGGCTGCTTTTCCCCACTATGTAACTGGTAAAAAAATTGAATTACTTCCAACCAAAAGCATAAATGTCATACACCTCTGTTTTATGAAAGACACAAAAAATCAGTTCATTTGGTGAGCAACACATGAAATTATTGCAGTGGCTCCAAGGCCTATTTATGTGCTATAGGTATATTATAGAGAACATCAGTATTGCACTCTAAGTATTTTTGCCATGGAGAACACAGCTTTTAATTATGGTGGAAGAAGCATTCTCATTCTGTTCCCTAATTATAAAAGAGTAAAACATTTTCTATGAAAATACCCTTATGAGTAAAATTTTTCAAGATTCTTCCCAGCAAATGATGAGATTTTGATTTTTTGTAGGGGAAGAAATAAATACCTGTCTTAATAAGTATGTGGGTATTTGGCCATTTTGAGGTTAACTCTGTGTGAAATGAAAAGCTGAATTTGTTCAGGCATTGAAACACTCTTGTAATGTTTTTTGGGGTTTTTTATTGGTAGCTGAGAACACTGCCTGATATTCATACATTTAATAACTTTAGATACATTTCTCTTTTCTTTTATGCAGTGCTATTGCTGTATGAAGGCCCAAGACTTTGATTTAGCACAATTCTTTGGACAGTGATGCACTTCCACAAGGAAAGGTAAAAAAACCAGATCTCAAGTTTGCTGACTGCAGAAATACAGCCTGAAAGTGTTGCTCTCCCAACCCACATATGTCCTGCTGCCTTGCATCAGGATTTCCTGTGCTACTATATCCTATAATCACATTCTCCCAGTTTTTCCTGTCTGTATTTTTGCTGTTTCTGCTGCAACCTGTGATTAGAGGGTCCACTCAAGATCAAGAACCCACTGTGCCAGACACAACATAAAACCTTGTAAGACCCAATCCTTGTCCCCAAAAGCAGAGTCAGAAGGCAACCAAGAGGTGCAGACACTGTGTGACTCCTTTACTTTTTTTTTTGGCAGGACACAAGCAAACCATTAAACTCTGTAACTTCTACCTCTTTCTCATGCTGTAGTACTCTGAATTCCGTCTGTATATTACACTGAATTCCATGTGTGTCAGAAGCCGTACAACGACTAGAAAGGGAGAATGTGGGTGCTCAACACAGGCATTGTGTTATTTGAGTCACAATGTATTTGGTCTCTGAACTGAGATTGAGAGACATAAAAATTCCAAGCTTGGAAATATAGACCCTTCATCTTGTGAAATGTTCTGGCTTTTGTGTCTTTACAGTATCCACCTCAACTCCTAACTTAAATAAATGTTTGTGCTTGGTGATTATTCCTTATCTCTTCGTTACAGTGTTAATAAGAAATTGCAAACCCTTCTGCTGTATGTAGAATCCATGGCACCTGGGCATCAGCTTTCAAGAAATGACATTTCCTGACTGTTGTTCATTAGGATTCCCAAGCAACTTGTGGTACCTGTAAACCTTATGAGCCCTGGATTAAAGGTGGGTAAAGCAGTCAACAAGAGGAATGTCAAGGGATTCTCCAGAAAAGAGCACAGCAAGGAAATGTCAGAGCAATGGATGGCACACAACCATTCTCCTCCCAGTTCCTTTAAGACACTATCTGGAGAAGCAATGGCCTGCAGCAGCCATCATGGCCTTAACAAGAGCCCTGTGTAGAAAAGCAACTTGTCACATTTATCTTAACTTTGATAAAGGCCTTCTGTTCTCTTGGGAAAGATGCATACCAGGGAAATTACTACAACCATAAACACCATGTGTGGAGGCTTTTCTTTTACCTCTTGGAATGCTGGGATGTGGATTGTTTGAGTGAATGGCTGATATGGGGCAGAGAAATCTGCCCTGCAAGGTGTTTGGTGGTGTAGCTGTTTTGTCTTTCCTTCTGCATGTTTCCAAGACCTTCCCACAGTAGAAACATATAAATACTGGAGTGTGTGTAATAAAGATGGATCCTGCTAGAAGAAGCAGTGGTCTTTGTTTGGTTTTCTCCAAGTTTCTGCAATATCCCCATTGAGAAGTGATATATTCTATCCAATACTCAGCTCACTCAAGCTGTCACAGCACCATTGAATTCATTTGAGTTATGTCGATTCACACCAACAGAGTATCCAGTCCATCATACTTACTCAAATTTAAATATTTTTCCCCTTCTTTGACTTAATCAGAGTTGTTTTTCCCCTGGAGCATCAATAATGAAATATTTGATGTATTTATTTATTGCAAATTCTCACTTCAGTCAAGTGATTCTTCAGTGGACTTCATTTAGCCTTGAAGTAATTGTTTTACTGATGCTTCAGCATAAAGAGATTGGACATTTCCTGATTAATAAGTTTCAAAACATATTGTCTGGAACATGCAAGCAGGGCATCCCTCTTAAAAATATGGTCACATGGATGACACAGTCCCTAGGCTGTGGAGCTGATATAAGCTTTCCAATGGAGCCAGAAATAAAATCTCACTCATTTTTCTCCTGTTTGTAGCAGGAGCCACCTGGCATTACAGCAGAGGTGGACTGTCAGTGAGAATGCTTTTAATAAGTTTTCCACTCATTAATATTTGCATTATTCAACTCAGTGACAACAAGGTTAGAGGCCTCCCACTGGCTGTTGCAACAATTGAGATTGACTGACAAGTTTTGGAAAACAGTGAAAGAAGAAGGAGATAAGAGAAAGAGTGTCCAGCCCTTGGAAATAACAGCTGAGGGAAGAGGCAGGGATCATCTTTAGTGTGGGAGACAAGTGCCCCAGGGATGTTGGAAGGAGTGAATGAAGGAAGGTTGGAATTAGAGGCTGGACTTTATTCACAATGTAATTGTGATCCTTCCTGGCCAGGGTTAGGAAATTTAAGTGAATCAAGAGCCATAAAAGATGACCCAGGCACCCTGGTGCCACACAATTCCACCAGAGAATCATCAAGGAGGTTTTCCAGGGGCTCCAGGGGATTCCATGTGTACATAAAACAATGAGCCTTCCCAAAGTCCTTCTCTGCCATCACAATGCCAAGCTGGGGAGGTACTTATACTTTTGCCCAACACTGTGTTTTCTACAAACTCCTGCAAGGGTGCAGGTACCCTTCAAAGGCATGTCCATCCTTTGAGAAGGGAGGGAAGAAGAGCAGAACATTGCCATTCCTGTGATCTTCCCTTTTAGATTTTTGGGACTGCTCAAAATGGCTGTGTAGAGGAGAATATCAAAGGAAATCTAATACCGTTTTAAATCAGTATTCAGTCAGTGGCAAAGAGGCAGGAAGGGTATTTGCTTGCAATTCCGACAAGAGCATTTTATTGCATGCTTACAGCCGAAGGATGCAGAGGCAAATACACAGAACGTGGCTGGCTCAGGCCAGGGGAAAGGTGGGATCAGGGAGCAGGGACCAATGGGAAAGCTCTGGGGGAGTGACCAGGCTGACAGACAACCGCGGAATCCAAACCGGGACAGGCCATCCCAAGGAGCAGTGCACCTCGGGGGGGAGACCCTCCAGTCACTCCAACACAATGTAAGTTCACGGGCCACCACAGAAATACAAGTTTTGCCTTTACGGTTGATTTTTTTTTTGGGAGGTTTTCTTTGGCAGTTTGATGATCTCCAAGAAAAACTCATTAGAAGTTTTCTCTTCAGTCTGTTTCTGCTGAAAGTCCTGACCTTTTCTCATTTGCAATAAATTTAGCTTTGTGACAGGATCTATAAAACAGTGAGTCATGGCCAAATGGCTACATCACCAAATCCACAAACCATTGGGGGGAAAAGGTGTAACACTCATAGGAAGTGTTTTAGCAGGGAACTGGCCATTTTAGCAGTTTTAGATCATCTGGCAGTGTCCAATAACTCTGACTTCCTTTGTGTGGGTAAGGACATAAGGAAAGTGTCAGTCTCATTTTTCCTTGGCTGAATCACTGTCTTATCACAGCTCTTAGAGCAGCCTGATAAGGCAAAACTGATGTGTCCTATGGCCAAACTTTGCATTTCAGCAGCAGTCCCATTCCCTGTTCCCAGCTCTTCTCCCACTCAAGCAGAAGAGAGCCTGTGCTTCATTAATTTGTCATCCTTATTGGTCCCAAGGCACTTTAGACAGCAACAGGAGCAAACACTAAAACTAAAATCCCACATGGGCATGTTCAGAGGCACTGCCTTGCAGAGAGGGAGGGGAGTGTGCTTGCCTCATTACAGCTGAGTATTTTTCTAATGGGAGTTCCCTTCTCCTGTGTTTGCCTTTCCACCCATTAAGGATGCACCTTTATCTACTCCAAACTCCTTTTGAAGGCACTCTTCCTGGCTGCTTCACTGCTTTGTGGTGCCTGCAGAAATTAGTAAGGAATAACGAAATACTGCTAAGATCCTCACTTTGACTAGCCTCACCTCCACTGTCCCACTGCTTCTTGGAAGGGATGGTTTTGAAAGTGTAGGAAATGTTACAAGTTGGGGAACTGAGGAACACAAGCTTGTTGCTGTCAGCATTCTCATCTGAGCATAGAGGGCTCAGGCTGACAGACACACCACAACTAGCCCTCAGATCTCCAACAGCAAAGCATAGAGTCCATCACTTCCTGCCAGTCTCTTAAGCAGCAGGGGAATAGAAAGGACATGGAGAGGTCAATCTTTGCTCAGCACAAGGAATAATATGCGTAAGGATGAAGGAGCCTGTTTCTGCCTTCAAACTGCAAGGACATGAGTGATGCCACCTGAAAAGAGAGCAGGAAAGGCCCAGCAATGCCAAGATAATTCTCTGGCTGAGATAGAAGAGCCTTTGAGCATGTTTCTTCTGCAAGTCTGGCCAAAGCTCAGGGAAAGAAGGTAAGAGCCCCATCAGCTCAGATGTGACGAGTCTGCAGCCGCAGCCAGTCCACAACAGCACTTCACTGAGGGAAAGAGAAGTAGATAAAGGCCACAGAGATTTCAGACCATTATCTCTGCTAAACGGTAGCTGTTACTAAACCAGAGCAGAGCTTTCTGCCAGGTTGTGAACTTCTAAAAGCAGGAAAATGTACCTGTACCAGGAGTTGTGCCTTGCAGTCATATCTTTGCACTGTTATCCCAGCGGGTCCCAAATCAATGGAAAGTTATGGTGGTCAGGAAAAGAGACCAGGGGGTCTCCTGAGCCTGTGCAGTTGGGTCACTGTGGACATGAGCTGCAGACTGTCTTAGTTCCTGGTACCATTAGAACCAGGGATTCATACACTATCCAGGATTGGAAGGGACTCCAGCTCCTGACTCACTGGGTACCTGCACTGCGAGTTAGAAACACAGAACATGTGGGAGCTTTCACCAAGTCTCTCGATTCCATTTTGCTTAAACTCTTTGATTTAATCCAAAAGCACCTGTTCCAGGGATTGCAGGTCTCTGCCAACACGGTTTGCCCTGAGAGCTCACAGTTTAATTAATCTTAACATGGCTCTGCTCCACAGAGGGAGCCGAAAGGAGGACCTGCCTTTCCATCACAGGATGTGACTCCAGGCTGTTTGGGCTGCAATCCCTCGTTTATTTTCAGCTCAAGAGGGGCATGGGGGTGAACAGGATCCCATTCCTGCTGTCGCAGGCACAGCACCCTAGGAGGGAATTCATGCTGTTCATGTGGCCCCGGCTGCTGCTGCAGCATAGGCTGAAGGAAGCCATCACTACGTGGGTCCAAGCTAATGTGGGTTATCATCCAGCAACGAGAGACCTTTTAGGTACAACTGCAAAATTCACTATGTGCCAGCAGACATAATAGATGAGAAAAGCTTGGGAAGGGGCAGGGGGAAATAAGTGAGAGCATACAAATTAAAGAGCAGCATTTGAAATCTAATAAAATATTCTCTCGATTTACTCACCACCCCTGCAGAGCTGCGCTGCTTTATTAGGTTTCTATTCCGTATTCTCTTTTAAAGTGACATTTACATTAATTTACAGTACTAACATGAAACCCTATTGAAAAGTTGAGAGTTTTTGTAACTTTTTATTTTTCAGCAGCTGTCGTTGGGTTTCCAACCAATTAATAAGGAATCTTTAGTTGTATTTCATGTCTGCAAGAGTGTATCTGGAGTCCCTTCAAGGTGAGTTCCTGCTGGCTTTGTTATATGTGTAAGGGAGACCATCTTGGTAAGTTCAGGTGGTAATTGGCTGCGGAGCAGAAATGTTCCATCCCTGAACCCCTCCATCCTCCAAAGTGCCTTCAGTACCTGTAATCAGCTCTGGAACCTATTCAAGCTTCAAAACCAAGGACCATCTGCATTTTGACCATCTGCATTGTAATCAAAATGTTCATGTAGAGAGGCCTAATATTGCTTTGAAATGGTGGGATTTTACTTCAGGTCAACAGAGAGGGACCTGGCTGGAAAATTGGGGTGAGGATATGCATCCAGAACTGGCACTTGAAAATTTATTTCCCATCATTTTCTTGTCTTTCTTTTTTTTTGTGTGTGTTGGGATTTTGTCCCCCAGAAAACATTAACAAGTTATCACCAGTGCCCAGTGCATTATGCTGGATCAGGAAAGGCGCTGGTGGTACCTTCTTGCCTTGGCCGGAAGTGAGAGCTGGGCGTCTCTTGAGCAGTCCTGGGACAGGCCAGATGTGCAGCTCACAGACACAGATTGTCTCTGGTGATCCATTTTTTCCCTTATTCCTACAATTTCTTTCCTTTTTATTTTTTTTGAATTCCCCAATTAACGCAGGTAATGAATTGCATATGGCCATGGCATTTACTTCTCTGTGTGAAATCCGTAGCAGCTGCATTGTTTATCAGTTCAATATGTTTAGTACAGATGCCATTTCTGTATCACAATTAAGTTGTTTAATATCTCCTTTTCCCACCCACTATGTCCCTCCCAGCCTTCCCATCTTCTTTCCAACAGGATTTGTTGCAGCCTGACTCCTTTTCCAGGCTGATTCCATGCTCCAGCTAAAAGATCAAACCTGCCAGATATTGGAAACTTGTGTGGCCATTTCAGCTGATAGAAAGTTCTGAAATATTCACTGTATTTTCTGTTCCACCAAACACAAGGTGAACTGATCACCAAAGGTGCAAAGAATAGAAAATAAGACCCAGAGCCTTCTGAGTGAGACTAACAAAAATTGATTTACCTCCTTTCATTTAACCACGAGTGGATCCTCCACATCTTTGGAGAAATACTGGGCTCTTCAGACCTTTTCAAGTATAATGACACCTGAAATGCACATGCATTTCCAGAGCTACTGAACTGGACTGTGAAATAATCTTTGAAACATGTCAATATGGCAAAACACACAGAGGGGGCATGATTTGCTGAGGCCATAATTAAACATTGAATTTGCCTCTCCTCTGGGCTCTGCTGTGTTCCCATCAGACTCCTCTACAGCAAATCATTGTAACCTAATGTCCCGTGTGTTTGGATTTTGTTAATTTATTTCCTGCACCTCATTTTCCTGGAATGAGAGTGGTTATTTATGGCCCAGCAGCAAACACTTTACATTTATGGGGGTTGTGAATTTCAGTAATGGGTTTTGTGGTAATTTAATCTGTCCCAACTATGAGGCATTTTACAATGACAATTACATTATTATTAAAAAAATAAACCTCAAATGACATTCTTATCACTTATCAACATACCAAAAGTTTCACTATGTGGCATTTTTGGGCAAGGTTATAAATAGCCCCTGTACCTTTTAGAGAATTGTTGCTGTAAACTCTGAGTAAACTTAATTAACTTTCACAGATTATTTGAAAGGGACATTTTTTACACATTTCATTGTTCATGAATGAAATATATTTTTATTAAAGTCACAGAATCACAGAATCGTTTAGGTTGGAAAAGCCCTCTAAGATCATTAAGTCCACCCATTAAGCCAGCACTGCCAAGTCCCACACTAAACCATCAGTTTATCATATCCAAAAGCAAATGCCAATGCTTAATATTTAAAGACTTACACTTGATGAACTACTTCATCCCGAAGCACCCCATGGGGTGGGAATGGCAAATTTGTGAACTTTCTTCTCCTGACCTCATGGGAGAAAAAGCTTTTCTTTCCATCGGTCAGCACTGTCTATGAAAAATGATCAAAAAAGTGTCAAGTATGTTAATTTACACTCCATTAAATTAATTTTAATGCTGACCTGCTGCGTAGCTAATTTTCAAAGCTAAATGTCTTGGCTCTTTCAAAACATTTTTTTTTTCTCCTCCAAAACACCCAGAATGCTCCACTTCTTTTGGGGGAGGTGGGGACTTACATCTTCTTCAAGATTTAATATAGATGTGCAGTTCTGTGTGGGAGAGAGAGAATGGAAATCCCTCTCTCCATCTCCTCTCCAGAGAGCAGCAAACAAAAAACTTTTATTAGAAGAGACTCCTCAAAGTTATTTTCAAATCTCTGCCTGAAGAAATCACCCCTAATGCACTGATTATAGTAATGCCCAGAGGCTCAGTGAGATTGGGACTATATTTTGCTAAGTGCTATATAAAATATCAGATAGTACCTCTTCCAAAGAGCTTGCTGTCTCAGAAGCCAAGGCAGACAAAAAGCTGGGTAAAAAAGAGTGGAATTACACCTATTTGCAGATAAAACCACATATTCTAATCATCAGGGTGCTGTCAGAAGGCTTGTGATGAATTCCTTGTTCAGCTGCTGCCAGCTCCAGAGCACCCACAAGCCACAATTAGGATTTTAGGCAAGGCAAGGAGTGTCTCCATGTCTCCATTTCCCACTGGGAAGCAGTGGCAGTAGATGTGCTCATTCCCATTTGAGGATGAAATTCAGAACTGAGGGAAGACACACAGGTCATATTCAGAGCCTGTCCTCAGCTGACCACATTTCTGGTTAAAGGAGCCCACTGTCTTTCACCTCTCTCCATGTTCCATGCCAGGCACTCTCACACCCCTGGGCAACAGGGAAACCTTGGCTGTGAAGCCTCAGCGAGATCACAGGAGAGAGTGACCCCTTGTTCTCCTTGAAGAAAGTACTCTGCATGGAATACAATTTTCTTGCTGCCTTTAAGTACCCCACATCATTTCAAAACAGCTGTATTCTCTGATTTTGGAACGTATGGAAACTGTAGGCATCAGCTTGGATCCAAATTTTCCCCCAATATAGTTGAGACACAGAAAAGAGCTTTAGGTCCTTTTGGTGGCCAGAGATTTGCCTTTTCTCTTCTATTCCACTAAAACAGGAGAGAGCCCAGATTCAAACCACATTGGAGCATCTTCAGTATTGCAAAGGAGCAGAGCATTTAGTCCAAAATTCCCAGCCCAGTGTGTATCCGTAGACCCTGGCTTGTTCAGGCAGCTGAACTAGGTAAAGTGTTGAGTTAGGACCTCATTTTTTCGGCCTCCATCTTTTAGCAACCAGTACTAAATTATGTGCCTATTGGCTGAGTAAGTTGGGGCTGTTCATCCTGGAGAAGAGAAGGTTGTCTGGAGACCTCACAGAAATGGCTTCAGACTGACAGAGGGAATATTTAGGTTGAATATAGAGAAGAAATTTTTGCCCGTGAGAGTGGGGAGGCCCTGGTAGGGGTCACCCAGAGAAGCTGTGGCTGCTCCTGGATCCCTGGAAGTGTCCAAGGACAAGTTGGATGGGGCTTGGAGCAACCTGGGATAGTGGAAGGAGGCCCTGCCCATGGCAGGGAGTTGGAACAAGATGATCCTTAAGGTCTCTTCCAATCCAAACCATTCTGGGATTCTATGATTCTAATAGAGGAAATAGAAATTCAGCTTCCAACCGTAAGGGGTCAAAATCACTTTTGCTGTCAACCACAGTTTGCTGTTATCTGGGACTCTGTTCACAGTCTGATGGAAACATTGAGAATCTTGGAATGATTTTCAGCCCACCTTGATAATGCCTCTCCTCTGGGATATGTAAGAGTCTTCAACAATTTGTCTTAAAACAAAAAGCCATTACCTGTAAAGAGAAAAATCCACCTGAAAACGAGATTCCCTGGGGTAAGGGAATCATCCACCTTGATAAATCAAACCGCATTCCTGAACAGCTGAAAGTCAGGCTTGTAACTTATAAATCTACTGAAGACATCCTGCAGGTGTTCTAAAGAAGCATCCCAGCACCTGCCCAGGTCATGAGGATTTGCCTGCTTAATTAACAAATTTATTCTGTTTTCCCCTCCTTAATTCCAAATAATTAGGGAATTGGCTTACAGAGATCAAAAGGTCCTGACTGCCAGTGAGGAACCCCCAGGTTAAATCCAGCCATGGAAGCCTTCCACTGATGGGAGGAAAAGAAATGTTTACTGGACACTGCAACCCCTAGGATTCAAGTTTCTGGCTCTTTCCCACTGTGCTTTGAATTTAGCTACATGTTCTGCATTTAAAAAGTTGTAAAAAAATATAACTAAGATCTAAGGGAGTTACAGCAAAATTTTAGAAATGCTTTGTTTCCAAACAAAAATGCAGAGGCACCTTCATGGGCTTTGTTCTCTTTTCATTTAAGTTTTTTTATTCTGCCTTCAGAGGAAAAAAAAAATTAGGAGAGGGCTTCCTTCCTGCCTCAGGCTGCTTGGGGAATGGACCTTGTTTTCAAGACAGCCCTATGCAGTTCACCAGTAACAACTTCAATGCTTCTAAAATTTCAGTGGCACTGCATGAGTCTGGCAACTTGGGATAGAAGTAAAAAAAATCCCCATGAAATACAGTTTGGAGCAATGTCCTTTTTTCACTCTCAACACAGGGAAAGAAGAGCTTATGTTTTGTATAGGATTTTCCTTTCTTGAATTATATTATTATTATTATTAATCTGGATAGATTTCTACAGTGAATTAACAGATCTTCCACTGTGGCTCTTGGAGCAAGGCACACTTGTTCTTTAGAGGATTTGGGAGGGGATTTGTCACTCCTATGAAGAATTGACAGGTTTTGAAGAACAGCCAGAAGAGCACAGAAATTCACACTTAAGCACTTCTTCATTACAAGCAGAAAGCAACAGCCTCTGCACAGATATTCTCTTCCTCGAAAACAAGGGTGAAGGAAGGAAAAATTCTCTGAATTCCCATAGAGAAACACTGAAAAATTACCCCAGTCTGGGCTGAACTTATTCTCCCTGAAATCCATCTGCACCAGGAGAGTTGGAGCCGTGAGTGATACATTATTTTTGGGTCAGCCGTGGATGGAGTTGAATTTGTAAGGAGATATCTTAAGTCACAAACAGGTGATTTCAGGCAGCCAAACAGGCTCCCCTCCAGCCATCACTGCGCTTAATCAGTCTGGAGATGTGATATTTACCAGTAAATCTGATATGAAACTAACAAAAAGGGCCTTTAAATTTTTTTTAAAGAACGATCACAGAATAAGGTTTAAATGAACTTAAAATTCAGCCACTCAGAGCAAGTTGTATGTAGCACATGGATTTCGTGACAGCAGCTGCTGTAATTCTACCTGTCCCCAGGATGACAATTGCTACTGTTAACATGCAATGTGTTTCACCTCAGTAATCTGAATTTATGGGATTTGCTAAAGGTAGCTTCCAGGCTCGTTTCATTATTAACATAAAGATGGAGAGACATCTCTAAAATGTTGCTCATCCTGTTTTATAAACCTCTCCCAGAGAAGCTGCCTCCCCTCCCTTGGCTATTGAGGAAGCTGAGGAAACTGCAAATTTTTACATCGGTAAAGCAAAGGGAGATGAATCTCATGTTCAAACACATCATGTTTGGTTCTGAGTCTACTCTATGTTCATGTGTCCCTTGGTTCCTCAAGGGAAAACACACACTTGTCATAGGTCATACAATATGTTGACATAGTATTTCTTGATTTAAAGCATCCTATTACTTTGGCCTCCTGAAAAATAACATTTTGCTTTGTATTCTTCATATTTTTGAGTGTTTCTAAAGCTCTGAGCTCTAACCCCTCTGCTTTCCCCCCCCTTCATCCTGCAATACATACTTACAGATTATTGGAAGAGTTTCCTCCACTTTGTAAAACAAGTGAAGGCAGATACCTTCTCCAGTAGTTCAATAAAAATTTTCAGAAAACATGAATTCCAGTGGAGCTGACCTAGATTTCCATGATTAAATATCTGTCTCCACAGATATCGGCATTTTTTCCCCTCAACCCATATTCACAGCAACACCAAAGTGTGATGAAGGAGAAGGAGACCTGGATAGAAAGCAGAGCCCTCTTGCAAAAAGCCTTCATTCAGTTTTGGCATCTAAGTAAAATCTGTGTTGCTTTAAGAGCTCACTGTACCACAGAGAACACTGAGGTTCTCATAACCACATATTTGTAAAGATTCGGGACATAAAACATCCTCAATGCTCCAGGTTCTTGCAGAGGTGTCTAACTAGCAGCTGAGCTCTTTTGAAAACACTGCCTGCATTTCATAAAGCAAAGCCTTCACAGCAGTTTAATATCAGAAATTTATTAAGACCTGTTACACCTTTGTAGAATAGGGTCATATTTTTACTCTTCTAATTTTACATATAGATAAAATGAGATACAGAGAGGTGAAGCTGATGTGCTCAGGATCATTAAAGAACTATAAATTAATGCTGAGTTTGGATGGGAAAGGTCAGACATCACAACTCCCACTACCTTCTTTAAACACTGAACACCTGAAAAAAATTGAAAAAGTGATTAGAAATCAGATTTTGTTCAATTTCTCCTCTGTGAATCATCTCCCAGGCTGCATGACCTGAGAGCTTCATTCAGGTTTTGGAAGAGACAGAACGAAACATTTATTAATAAATAAAAAGAGTTTGGAATATTTAGCAGGACTAAAGTTGAAAGATTATAAAGCCCTGAAGCTCTTTAATAAATATTAAATATACATTTTTCACCTCATTTTTTGCCAGACATGAAGTGCAGTGTAGAACTGTAGGGACGACGAATTCCAAAGCCAAGAGACCTCTCTCTTTGTTATGGGCTCATTCTAATAAAAAATACTTTTATTCCCTCCAGTTAATGAAAATGTGCTGTTCCTCTGATTAGCGTGGAGAGCACCAAATGGCAATGGAAATCAAGGAACCTAATTATTTCCAGCAGTCACTTCAAAGATATACCATTGCAATGAAAGACAAGTCTCTCACCTCTCTTTATTATGTTCTAAACTTTGCCTAGCCCTACTGACACTCCACCTCTGCTTCAGATGGTTTTGATGAATCATGAAAACAGCATCATTTACAGTTCAAGGTACCAAAGCAATTTTTCATTGGCGTCACTATGCCCTTGCTGCTGCAAGAGGGAAGTGGAGGAAAAATTCCAGTGACTTTTCAGCAGTCAAGTGATTTCTGCAGGGGAAGAGAAAAAACAAAACAACGAAACAACACAGCAAATATTGTCTGAGAACAACTGTCCCAGGATGGGCACTGGTGTGCACTGGATGCCCGTGTACAGGGTTTTTCTGTAGCAGGGATGCACAGGAAGGCAGGGGAACACAGATGGGAGCATGTTTAGTGGGTTTTGGTGGCAGGGACATCTCAGCATTCAGAGGGGTGAGCTTGAGCCTTGCTCTGAAGTTCTACTGGAGGTTGTCCTCAGACGACTCACTGGTGACTAGGTACCAGCTCAGCTGGGCTGGGAGCAGCTCAGCATCCCCTACTGGCACTACTGGCTGGGACCCAGCCTCGGCCGTGCTGGCTGAACACACATCTTTAATCATTGCTTTTATAATCACACCCTAAACCCTGATCCCATCTTACCCTCAAGTTTATGCCATTTGGTTGCTGGCTGCTATGCCAAATCAGGGATTGGAGCAACCCTCACAAGAAGAATGTTGGAGGGTTGGAGCATGTCCTGAGAAGGGCAACGAAGCTGAGGAGGGGTCTGGAACAAAAAATCCTGTGAAGACCTGGACCATAAATCCTATGAGGAACAGCTGAAGATATTGGGGTTTTTTAGTCTGGAGCAGAGACATCTCATGGGAGACCTTATTGCTCTCTTCCACTCCCTGACAAGACATTGTGATGAGGAGGACCTTGGTCTCTTCTCACAGGAACAAATGACAGGGCAAGAGGAAACAGCCTCAAGTTGCACCAGGGGAGATTCATATTAGGTATTAGGAAGAATTTCTTCCCTGGAAGTGTAGTTAAGCATTGGAAGGGGCTGCTCAGGGAGGTGGTGGAGTCCCCATCCCTGGAGGTGTTCAAAGAATGACTGGACATGGCACTCAGGGCACTGGGGGCTCGTGTCTGTTGGGGTGCTCAGTCAAAGGTTGGACTTTAGGAACTTGGAGATCTTTCCCAACCTTAATGATCCTGTGATTCAGTGTCTGTTCATTGTTTCTGCCATCACAGGAGGGGTGAAGGTCGCCATGAACTACATAGGAGGTTCCTGTGGCGTTTTCCATCCCATCTTCTTTTTCCTGTCTTCATAACATAGGAACAGGGACAGCCTATTAAACCCACACTAACTCTGATTGTTATTTCAGTCTTTCCGTAGCACACAGTTGCTCGCATTACTTAGTCTAAGGAGGCTGCCGTTTTATGTGGAAATAATGTCCTTTCTGTAATTCTGTGAGCAGAGCTGAATTTGTATTTCCCACCAAAATATCATGAAGGTGTTTTTTTTCTTAATCATACCCCAGGACATTTCACGATTGCTTGAGAAATGCTGCAAAAGCTTTATTGAATTTATTTTTTTCCTCTGGTAAAATTTTCACAAGATGATGGTTTAGTGTTGACAGGTGTGAAATTAAGGGAGTTTCACAGTTTTATAGGAGAAGTGATCTGCATCAATGAGAATGCTAAATCTCAGAATTTTTTAACAAAGGTTGATATTTTCTAGTAAAAATGCATAAAATTTCACAGCAGTTTAATGTAGTATATATTTTAACAAAATTTCTGTGAGGTACCTCCTGGCCTGCCACCTTTCTTTGACTGCTGAACATCAGCTTTCTCAGCAAGCCACTGAATTCAAATCCAGAATGAGTCCAGACAGAAACTGATGGGAGTTCAGAGACCTCTTCTCTCTGCCTCCAGGTTCTCACTTCCCTTGGAAGGTGCTCCTGGCTGAGGCAAGGAGAAAATTTCCTAATTTTAGAAAGTGCATGAAGTTTTTCATCAAAAATCCAATTTTCAACAAAAGACCTGGATTCTGCTCCTGATCCTGTCACACACTGTGCTGTAACTTCAAATGAAACCATTAATCTCCCTGTGTTCCTATTCCCCCAATAAAATGACATAGTCAAGCTTCCTTTCTCCTCTTTCTTTGTCTTTATGATTTATTTGTTTTACTTCTCTGCCATGTTTTCACTGCACATTGGAGCTGGAGGCTGTAAATACTTTTCATAACAGCAATATGTTCAGTCTCAGGTGTGAAGATCACATTAATAGATCCTGAAGGAGTACAGGGACAGTTCTGGTGCTGGCTTTGGCTGGGGTAGAGTTAATTTTTTTTTCCACAGAAGCTGGTACAGGGCTGTGTTCTGGATTTGTGCTGGATGCATGGTTGATAACACAGGGGTGTTTTAGCTGAGCAGTGCTGACAGTGCCAAGGTGTTTTCTGCTCCTCCCTGCACCTGGGCACAAACTGGGGATACATAGCTGGGACAGCTGACCCCATCTGATCCCACTGCTCTGGATGACAACCCTGCTGTCCTGAGGATGGCTGAGCCTTCTTGATGGGAAGTAGGGAGTGAATTCCTTGTTTTGCTTTGCTTGTCCGCATGGCTTTTGTTCTCCCTGTTAAACTCTCTGCATCTTAACCACAAGTCTTCTCCCTTTTCCCCTCCTAGCCCTCTCCCCCATCCCAGCATGGGGCTGTGGGTGAGCAGGGTTGAGCTGCTGACTGGGGTTTAACCACAACATCCAGTTAGGAGCCAATTGACTTAAATTATCTGCAATCAGGTAACTCATTTTCTCATTTAAGTAATTTGCTTTCATTATATTAATAAAGTCAATGAAAATGCATCTAAAGGGAAATACATGCAGGAGCTGGATTCAAATCCCAAAATCACTTACCAACTTTGTATGACATTTTTGTACAGGACCTGGCCCAAAAGGGTGGATTCCTTGATTAGAGCTGCCTAAAGTCTTCCTCTTACTTTTGAATTTTAATCCTCATCTGTCCAGACAGCTGATTTTTCTCCTATTCACTGCCTTTAAATTCAATCTAATTCCAGAATACATCAAACCCTGGGGTAGGTTTTCCTGAAAGTTGGCTGAATACATTTTCTTATGTTGGCAATTTCCTCCCATTTTTCCCATTCCTATTTGCTTAAAAATAAACAGTATCTTTTCCGTAATTCCAGACAGAACACAGGGCTCTTGCCCTGTTACACTGCAGCTGAATTCTAAGTATACAATTATACAGGGAGGATCTTTAGATAAACCAGCTTGAGGACTTTTGAACATTAAACTCAAATCAGATAACAGCTTTCATCCTGTGCACTGCATTACACAGGGTGCAACTAAGTGGAAGGCACAAGGAAAAAATACACTTTCCATGAGTATAAAGATGTCAGGGTAACAAAAAAAGCAGATGCAAAATCCTCCCAAATACAAGAGGAATGGAAAAGATGAAACAAAGAAACAGCACTGCTTGTTACCAACAGCTTGTTGGAATCTCAGGGTTGGTCTGGCAGAGTCGGCACCTGTCTTTTCATGTGCTGCTGAGGGCTAAAAAGAAAAAAAAGAAAAGACCAAATATTCTGGGTGAATGTTGAGTCCCAGATCAAACCACTAATAGAGTATTCTGTGTAAAACAAGCGAGGAAATTATTCTACTCAGCTCTTCTCTGCTGGGGCCTTCATTGGAAGAAAGTGTTCAGTTTGGGTTCAGTGCTTTATTATACAAAGATATATTAAAAACATAAAAGAAGATCAAAATGGGGTGGGGGAACAGAGAAGCAGCTCATAGGAACTCACATGTAAAAAGGTTTAGGAGACTAATGGTGATAAGAGGAGCCTAAGGACACTTGAAGTAAAACCCTGAGTAGAAATAATTATTATACACACACTGAGGTCTGAAATGTAGAGGTGAGGCAGAGCACTTTTTCTCCTGGGAATGACATTTAGCCCAGGGAAAAGCAAGCAGCAAACATCATGTGCATCATATAAAGATCCCCGAAGTCTCCTGATGCTGTAAGACATGCGTAGCCTTTTTGCTGGCCATTTTTATTGACAGCACAGAAAACCCCATCACTGTGTCAAGATGGGACATTTTCACTTAGGTTTTGCTACAGCTGCCTTAGACTTATGGGCTTTGAGCCCCATCGAGCATGTGCTGAAACCTGTGCCAGGCAGAAATCATCAATGGCCTCTTCAAAAGTGCTTCAAAATGCATTCTCCAAGTGCTGCCTGCTCTTCCTCCCCACAAGGACCATGTAGGGTGTGAAGTTTCATCTGGTTCTCTAGATAGCATAAATCCATTCAGTCAAAAAAATGCATCCTCTAAGTCAGTTCAGGAAAGATTTGTGGCAATTTCATAATTTCAAATAAACCAAAGCTGTCTGTAGCCTCAGATTGCACAAATCCAGGTGAGATATGTCCCCCTCGCTCCTAACAAACACTTAGGAGAAACATTTCGATTTCACAGCATCCTGTGGATAACAGGTTTTCCTGAAGGCAGGTAAGGCACTGAGTGTTTTTGCAGCATAGGGAAAGCAGTTCTCAGTAATCTCAATGGCTTGCCCAAAACTCTTCCCAAAGCCAACTCTTTATCTTAAATTTCCATTATTCTCAACTTTTGCCTCTATCTCTGCAATTCCCAACAACATCTTGTTCATTGATGGCATTGATCTCTCAAGCTACCCCATAGAGATGCATTCTTTTGGGGCCTTAACCCTCACTGAGAAGTGAAAAAGTCTTGGAAAAATCTCACAAGTGACTGAGAAAAACCTCATATGCTTCTAGAAAATTTTGTTTTCAACATGTAAATTTATGAGCATCAGAGATCCCTGAAGCCTTCTGCCTATGGTGAATGCCCATGGTGCAGATCTCTCCACTTCACCAGGTAGCAGAGCACCTGCCAGGGTGGCTGAAAATCATCTCATCCCCCAATTGCCTCATCTCATCCCACAATTGCCTCATCTCATCCCTAAAGGGTCAGATGAAATGTATTTGTGATGGGATATTCCTCCCAGCTGCTACCAAAAGGAGCCAGGACAACCAGGTAGGACGGAGATGCCCACACTGAGATTTAGGGCAAGGTAAAGTCCTGGTTCCTGCTGTTTCACCCAAATAAAGTTTTTTCCCCTCTCTTCTCCCCTTCCCTGCTGTCTTTTGCCTTTCGAATTGAGTTTTCTCACACAGAAACTGTCACTCTAAAGATGAACTTTGCCTCCTGGGTGCCCATTGCAATCCATAATGCCGGCAATTTGGGTATTGCAGACATGGGCTCAGTCACCCTTATTTCTCCATCACTGGTATTTCACAGTTACAAACCTAAGAAACAGAATATACTGAGGTCTGTCCTCACATTGTGAGTGGAAATTAACAGCAGCAGAGATGTTTTATTGTAATAATAACATTTCATGTAACATCTCCCATTTCACACTTTACACTTTACACTTTACACACTTACTTTACAACGTAAGATGACCTCTCCAAGAAAAATGGAAATACTTGTATTTACATCTGTGAAAACCCCAAAAACCTAGCGGAGGGTGGAAAATCTTTTGCATATTGTGTAGAATATCTTTGGGAGCACAATACCAGTTCCATAAGGAATGGTGAATTGAGGCGTTTACAGGTTATTTGCTTTGTTTTCACTACAGAGCCTGGTAGTTGTGGCACTGCATGGGATCTGAATTTTCCCCAGTCTATGTCATCACTGAAGTAAAAATCCCCTTTCCAACATAAAAATTTCTTAATACCGTCCCTGCTCGGCTCCGTGGGGTCCCGCGTGCCCCTACAGATGCACGGGTGGGTTCAGTATTATAGTCGGTAGCGAAAGAGTCAAGAAGGGTACTTGTGTGTGATCCAGCAGCAGCATTTATTGCTTCTACACTGTCGAAGGTTGCAGAGGCAAATACGAGAACAATGGCAAGCTCAAGGTTTTGCCCAGGGCCGGGGAAAAGGCGGGATTAGGGGACAGGGACCGATGGGGAAGTTCTGGGGGAGTGACAAGGGGCAGAGGCCAACAGCCAACCAGGGAATTCCAACTGGGATAGATTAACAGAACCAAACCATGCATCCTGGGAGAAGCTTTTCTGGCCACCCTAACATAAAGTGGTTCTTGTGGTACTAGGGACTTGTCTTACTGAGAACTCTCTGTCCCTTGCAGTGTATGTTCACCGGCCACCACAGTCTCTCATTTGTGGCAGGAGCATCACCTCCCACCCCCATCTTGACCCCAGGCCTGGCCCCAACCCCATTTTGTATGTTGCCATTTTGTTGAGGAAAAAGAGAGGCAGAGAAGAACAAGGTGATTCCCCTAAAGAATGGGAAAATGGAACCCGAATTCCAGTCCATCACACTGCTTTCCATCACACTTCTAAATGGTTAAATCTGTTTCTGTATTCTCCTCAAACTCAAGCTTTCCTGCTGTTCTTTGTGGATGGCCTTCCCAATCAATTATGTCAGAACAATCACCAGTATGGTGTAATAATGTACAATTTTTCATCTAAATTAAAATGTACTTAGGAGACCTTAATTTCCCACACATTTCGTTGCATTCATCAGAAATACAGCAGGAAAAAAAATCCCTCTGAGTAAACATTGTGAGTTGTTTACAAATGCTTCGAGTGCAGGAAGACATGGATTGTTGTTCCAAAGACCCTCCTCTTCCCACCACACAGGATATTTTCCAGGCAAATTCCAGAGAAGGAGATAGTGGGGTAGTAGGACCAGCTCTGATCTTTAAGGAAAACAATTTGTGTAAGGAGATGGTGCTCCATTTAGAAATCTTTGTGGTGTACCGTAAAGCAGTAATTGCCATCTACCCAGAGATGTTCCCATCACATGTCTCTCTTAGCGAATGAATTACTATCTTGTGTATGCATCAAAGACCAGTGCTGTGCACAGAAAACAGCCAGGGTGGAAAGCAGGCTATATTTACTTCAGGCAGGCTGTTAAAATATAGGTGAAAATCGTAATGGGCTCAAAATTAGTTTAGACAAAGCGGGCCGATTCCATAGCCTCACTAATAAATCTTAACTGATTCAGGTGTTTTCTTATCAAACTCATTGGAAGCTGTTTGTATATGGAAAGACACAGGAGGCTCTGTGTGTGTGTGTATTAATAGAAGTGGGGTTTTGAATTACACAGCATTCCCAAAGTCAGAACCATAAGCAAAAGCCTCTTCCAGAGCAGCTCATAGCTTTTAAATATATTCTCACAGCATAACTGTAGGTTACCTATTAATCCCACCACCCAACCAAAAATTTGTATTTTTGCAGTCTGTGTTCTGCTTGAGCAAACTGTGCCATGCTGCCTTCCTGACCGCTCCTATCCCACAGTCTGCCTCTTCCCCAAAACTCCCCTGCATTCCCCTGCCTCCACCTCTGTTTTTGCACATCTTATGTAAAAATGTGGGTTACCTGCGTTATGGCTTCTCAGGAAATCTGTTTGCAAGCTTGATATTTTTAGGGACACACAAGTTATCTCAAGTGCAACTTATAGTCCTAAAATACTGTGCTGTAACTCTACAAAGAAGGCTGCCATATATCATGGTTTTCTTGGAGATGACATATTTTCTGCTCCAAAAAAAATTTGGCCAAGGATTTTTGAGGACTTCATATATTTTTCCAAATACTGGCAAGCCAAAGAGCCCAGACACCTACAGTCAAGCTTTTGCTCACTCAGGAACACCACTCACAGCCAGCATGAAGTTATTGCTGTCATTTTTCCAACCAACTTCTCGCTATAAATGACTCAACAGTGCCAGTGTGGGCTTACAGCAAGACAATATCACTGTAAATGCTTTGTCCAAAAGATACAGGGGGAAAAATTGCATTACAGTTAGAGAAATTAATTAGGTGGTGAACGGGCATGTAGTAATTTCAATTCCCTCTCACACAATTCTATAATTCAGGGAATGCTTTGATTCTAAAACCAGTGAAGTGGGTGCATATTTCAATCCTCAGTTGTGTAGGAAAACACCAAATAAGATATTATTCACTCATACAGGAAAAAAACAGCTTTTGCTTTCACCTTTGAAAAAGAATCGGAAAAGAAGGAGATTTGAGAATCTCCAACTCCCCCTGCTGAGTTAGTAGGACTAACTGTACAATCACACTACTCAGCGGTGTAAGGAGGCAGCTGTGGGGCTTAGAAACTCTAATTTTTCTTACAATATCTTCCAGTATCCTCACTGGACAAGAATTTCTTTTCAAACGCATCCAATAGGGATGGTACTTTCACCAAAAAAAAAAAAAAAATCCCAAAGAAAGAAGCTAAAGGAGGTAAGAAAGCAGAGAGTAAATGCAACCTGCTTAATGTCACATTGCAAGGGTAGGAATGGAAACTAATTCTTCTGAGTCATGCTCTCCTCACTGGGCAATGCTGCCATGCAGAAAACCTGGATAGGGCAGAAGAGCAGGGGAAAATCAGAATTGCTTTGCCCATTTGCCCATTTACAACTTCATGTCCCTCTTTTCAGGGTTTTACTGGAATTACACTAATGTATTTTTAAAAAAGAGAGAAAACAGAAGGGAAAAGCCCATGGCGTATTTGAGAGGAGACATGAACCATTCTGTCTTTGTCTGTTCCACCTGAAATATTTGTTTGTTCATATTGACAATGAGCATTTACAGCTGTCTGCTGCGAAATATTGCCCTGAACTGCTTAAAACATTGTGTTAATCAACATTCAGGTAGACTGGCAGAGATTTCCTCTAGAAGCCTTGGAATCCTTCTCCAGCACTGCTTTGCAGATCTCTTTTCCACAGAGAATAAAAACAATGCTTTTATCCCCTGCTTCAGGAGAAAGGAATAGGGGAAAAGAGAATATTTTCAGGCTGATGACTGTCATTTTGCCCATCCTTTCCAAAGCAGTGTGCAGTCCTGGGTGATGATGAGACTTAGTTCCTTGGGATGGATGAACTTTGTCCTGGCTGCATTGGAATGGAGAGATCTGGGCAGAGCAAAGGGATGGTGGGGACTTTCTGTCAACGCTGATGTGGTGTGGGGATCCTTCCTGTCTGTTGATGACTCTGCTTGAGCTGAAGCCTTCCTCCACTAAAACTTCCTTAGATGAAAACCCAAAATTGGCTGGATATCACAGCTCAACCCCTCTATCCCTTGATGAGCATCACTCCCTACAGACGCAGACATGGGCCATAATATCTTCCTTTATCCTCCTTTTTCACTCCCAGCTCCACGTCACTACACAAGCACAGAACCCAGGCCTTGTGGGGAAGCAGCCTCCAAAAGAATTAATAGGTTTTATTTCCACCCTTGAATAACAGCTGTGACTCTGAGTCGTTTCAGCCACATGTGGCAACTGCTCTGAGTGGTGTTAACAGCCATGGGGGCATGGGAGAACATTTCAGAGTGCAGGGAGAAGGGAAGGAAATCCCTTTACACTGCCAAGCATGGACAAGGCCTTTGCTTATGTAGACCATAATCATAAATCATTACCTTTTATGATGAAGTACTTTGGCGTTATGGGGCACAGGTACTTTTTTGAAGTGGTTACTAACACATTAAATAAGGAATTAAGAGCCAGGCAGCATTTGATAAATGGCTGCTTGGGGGAGTGCTTAGACCATAAAATCTGCTTGTGATAACAAGGCTCTAAGTCCTGGAAGATAGCATCCTCCCTGACACTGAAGCAGTGCTGAGGATGATTGGAGAGACGAGGTTATCATCCTTTAGATGTCATTCCAACCAGTGTCCTCCTGAGGAAATATCCATTTGGACCATGATGCAGGTGAACACTTCTGCCTGTGGATGACTGTAGGACATGACTTCAAGCAAATATACTGTTACGGATCTCATGCAAAACAAACATGCTCAGTGCAGGATGAGGTCTGAGCATGTCCATGTGAAGGTGTGGGAGTGAGTAGGTATCCGTATTTTTCTGCTTCTCTCTCCATCTCCATGGTGTGAAAAGGCACTAATTGACCACAAGGCATTAGAGGTGGGATCCACTGAGCTGGGCTGAGGGGAAGAATTTACCGTTTTCCATCCCCCTTCATTGCTGGTAAATGCTCACTTCTCCTCAGATAGAAGGGCTGATGAAATCAGAGCAGCTTCTGTTGTTTCTGGCTCCAAGGTTAATTTTACCAAAGCAAAGCTCCTTTGACTGCTATCAGCAGAAAGTAAAGCTCTTTTTATTACAGGGATATCAACAGAAGCATTTGTCTGACCTCCCTACTGCCTCTTCCCTCCCCACCCTCACTGGCTCCAAATTAGGGATGGGAGAAGAGAGCTGATAAAATAGGGCAAGATAAAAATCTTAATATTGCAGAACCTGTGACACAGAAAGTAGGAAGAATCACAAAAGCCTGGTTTTGACCTTCAGAGATGGCTCAGAATCAGAACCACAGGGCTTTATCTATTTTATGTATCCCAACCTCTGGAGCAGATGAAGCAAACCCATGTCCTAGGAGTTTTATAGGAGTTTTATGCAGGTAAATACAGCTCTAATATCTTTCCTAGGGAATAAGATACTGGAAACAACAAAAATAGTGATTCCCGATGGATTTTAGCAGCTCCATCTCTGTCTGGGAAAAAATTAACCTGGGATGTACAGAAAAGAAAGCTGAGGTTAGAAGTCACCACACTGATCTCTACCTCTGCTTCAAAGCTTTTTCTTTCATTTCCTTGTTCTCCTGCCATCATGATCTCCAGGTATAAGCAAAGGCAATAGAAGACAAGGAAAAGCTGACTAGTTTTCCTGGTTCCATACATATTCCTAGAAAAGCTGACCATTAAAGCAGGTTTAATAACCTGTGGCTGTGTACACAAGACTCCTGCCCAGAGAGGGGTGACAGGATGTAGTGAAACTGAGGCACTGAAATGGCTCAAAGGAAATGTGGGTACAATGGCATCAATTTCCTCTGTGATCTTGGAGAAATCATTTTGGGCCTGATATTCACTAACACTGAAGCATTTTAACATCATGAGAGAAATGAAAAGAGAGTGTAAATGTAATATATATCTACTTCATGGCCCGTTTATGCTGCCAGAGTAGTGGAAAGCAAATTTAGTGCAAATGAGAATCACACATTTTATCTTTCTGTGCCTCAGTTCTGCATCTGTAATACAGAAGTTAATAAAACTGTCTGACTCCCTCTTGCTCTGACTCCTTTTTTTTTTCTTTTGGCTACATGTCAGCCCTGTTTGTTTGGCCTTTAACCTTTTCAGTGCAAGCGCTACGCCGCACAACACCTTTGTCCAACCATGTGAACAAAACACTTGGGCTGAGCTCTGGAGGCAGTGAGAGCCTGCTCATAACAAAGTCCTCTCAACCAACACAGGAATTCCATTTAAACTCAGGAGAGCACCTACATGACAGAAACTTAGCCATAAATCTTCATTCATTCTTTCTTTTTTTCCATTTTTCAGGTTTATTTGACTGTTCCAGGATCTAAGGGAATCATCTGAAGCTGAAGAAAGGAAGCAACTTGCTCATAGGTTGATACCCTGCCAGCAATCATTACAAACCCTGAAACTGGTATTTTCACCCTCATTTGGATGATCAGGTGTAAATATAAATTTTAATTATTTACATAATTAAGTCAGTAATTTGCTGCCCATCAGAAACATTTGACGATATTCCTAATTGAACTTAATCTCTAAAAGATGTTGCAAAAATGTCCACTAAATAAGTAAGATAAACACAAAACAATTCCCCTCTCACTGCCTCTCCCCACCCCCCCACCCCCCCCCCGCTAATTACTGCTATGTTCAATAATTTCCTAGGGAAAAAGAGGCTGGGGTTCAGATGTGCCAAGGTCTTGTTGGTAGACGAGCACTGAAATAATAATAAAATATTTAGAAGGACTGGTGAAGCTCAGATGGTGCATAAGCAAGGCCTGACTGCAGGGATAGAAGTGGAAATAATTAAAAAATCAAACCAGAATGTGCCCCAAGGCCTCTGTAAGTGATGGCCAGAGCTTGTGATAGTCCCCTGACTTTTAGACACATCAAAGATGACACAAAGCTCCAAACTCATGTGTGTTAGAGGGGCAGAGGCGAGAGAATGCAACTGGCACAGGCCTGAAAAGACAACATAAAATAATAAGAAAATGTTTGGCCATAAGAACTGCATCTGCAGAATTTTCTTCGGTGCAGCAGAACCAGTAACTTTCCAAAGGCAGATCATGCTTTAGAGGTTTTAGAGGTTTATGTCACTGTTCAGCAGCATTTTGGGCATTCAGATACTTAACCCAAAAATGCTGAAACTGATTTGGTCCATGAAAATCAGCTGGAATATTCAAGTTGCAAACAGTATCAGGAAATTTGCCCCCACCTCTCCCCTTGAGTACAGAGTGGAATTGTGCAGACTGGCTCTCATTCTCTTTTGGCAAAGGGGTGCCCTGGTTTCTTTCAAATAAATGTTTTCTGGGAGCCCTTCAGGTTTTAACCATGTTGACAACTTCTGTAGCCAAGTACTGTGTTGCAAACCAACCAGAACATGTTCACTTTTTAAAATAATCGATTTATGGAGCTTTAGAAAAGATGCAGCTCAGATCTGATGCAAGTCTGGCTTAAAGATTTTGTTTAGCAGTTACTTTCTCCCTTGCCTTGTAGGAACAGAACATTCTTGCTGATTGACTTGTCAAAATCGAGGCTCATCTGATGGATCCCAACAGACCTCTATAAAATTGGTGTACTCAAATCAATTGGCTTTGCTGGAACTGAAAGAACTGGCTGTCAACCACATATGGTGCCCATTTGTTCATGTGGATGGACTCCAGACATTGCACCAGAGCTGTTAAAGCCAGAGCTCCTTCTTGTAGGTGGCACAAGATTTCCATGGGAAAGTCTTGCCGTCTTTTCTTTGACCACTTTTATGACAGGCAGGTGGAGGACAGATGCAGCTTATTGAAGGAAAGCCTGAAAATCCTTTGTGTGTGTGTGTGTGGATATGTGCGTGCGCATGTAAGGCCAGCTATGTGGAATTTCTGTTCATATATTCTAAATGCACTTCAGTTATGATGGAACATAGAAAAGATCATTATTTTTTTCTTGTGCCACACAAAAAAGTCATCGTGCTCAAAGAGTCACTAAAATTGAGTAGTTAATGAGTTTGATGGGAAAGGCCTGTCACCACCTCTGTAGCCACATTAACTTTCCAATTTCTTTTCTTTTAATGTCTCCTTTCAATTGTGTGTGAAGAAATCTGCTCAATTTAGTCTCACCCTAAGACTTTTGGGGTACTTTTTTTGTTATTTAATTTTCAGGAATACCAAAAGATCTTTCTTTGAATTATTAAAAAACAAAGTATTTTCCTCTTATATTCTGATCAGACATTTCACATTTTGATATCTTAAAAGTCAATTGGGGTGGACTTGCCAAACTGTCTTACTTTGTAGAGGTAACTGTGATGTAAAAATTAAGTCAAGCTTGAAGAAAATTGGATGAGTGGTTGAAAAATTAATAACACCTACACCAGGAAACTGTGAGTTTAAAAATTATGGCATTTTCTGCCAGTTTGAATATTTTAATGTATGTTCACAAGCAATTTCATTAATGGAGACTGGCAAAAGAATTATTTCAGTTTATAATTTTTCAATTATTAAAACTATATTTCATCAAATATATTTAATTCTCAATAAAATCTATCAAGCAAGCCAAGTTTGATTTCTCCTAACCTTGAATCCTTCCAAATGGCAGATTCTGCCAAAAATACTGTAAGTTTTTAAAATATAATTTAAGAGGCTTAAGATACTGTAAGTCCTTAGAGCAGTTTAAGAGGCTTACTGTAAACCATCTAAAACTGCAGAGCAATTTAAGCAACGAGAGCATCCCCCAGGTCCACACCCTTGCCTGGAGCAAAGCGGCACAAACCCCCTGATTTTAAAAGAGCTACAGCACTTTCCCTGCACGGGGAATCTGTCCCTAAATCTTGAGAAGTCTTAAGCCTCTTTGGGTCTTGTGTGCACAAGGTTTCAGACACTCCAGCAAGCCCTTGTCAAAACAGTTTGAGCCGACATTTCTGGTTCAACATCTCCAGTCCAAACACAATGGACATCAACGAGGTTTTACAAGTGTTCAAACTGCCTCAGTAGCTTAATGTCCACAGTGCTGAGCCTGGCACAGCCCAAAGGGCCTCTCTTTGAGAAAAAAGAAGCACTAGAGGTTGCAGAGAGGTTTGGGGGTATGTGGGGTATGTCTTAAACATGAGACTTGCTATGTTCAATACGCTGTGTTTTAGATCAGATGTCTTCCTGCAGCCTGACTCTCCCATTAAGGGCACCAAGTGACAGAAAACTAGCTCAGCTTGGAAGCAGCTTCTCCGAGAAATTCTGGCATCCTCCCATATCTTCAATACCACTCTCCACGTTGGCATGCAAACACATCACTCTGTGTGTTCTCAGCTCTCAGCACACTCTGCTTTGGTGTGGAGCTACTCCTGGACTTGCATGTCCAGGGGGGTTTTGCTCAGCTCCCTGTATGCAGCTCCCAGAGGAGATACTCAGCCCAACCTGCACACAGTTAATGGTATTAGTAGACGTCTGCAAAGCAATAATGGAATTTAGGGTGCCCATCACATGTTTCCTCCTTGAGCTTTGATCTGACAGCTATACCTCCACAGAGGCCAAACTCAACTCAGTTTTGTTGAAGTTCAGTCTGAGACTTAGACATGGATTTAGGCTTTGTCACTGCAATTCATCTCAGTTCCAGGATGGGAATTTAGACACTGGAAAAGCACTGAGTTGGTTCCCTAAGTCTTACCTGGATGTGAAATACTCTAATGAAGACAGCTAAGATCTAGTACCTAAAAAGGCCTCAACCCACATGGAGCTCCCAGGCTTTCCAGTCCTTGAGTCAAACTGCCTTTATTGCAGGAAGTGGATTGTGAGAGGACAATTAGCCAGGGTTAAGTCATCCCTGTATGCCAGAGCTGAATGAAGGAAACCTTTCCTGCTCTTCTGGAGAAAACCATAATTGGAGCCAGCCAAGAGCTCCACTTGGCACATGCCCAGACACCAGATGCCAATTCAATTTCAGCCAAGACCTACAGCCATTGGAATGAAAAATCTTTCCTTAACACTCTTATTAAATCCTAATCTCAATCTTATTCATCATTGTTAAGCCTTGAAATTGGGCTGAATATTTAAATGGGATGAAAAGGAAGACAAAGAGGTGTTGGGAGTATGTGAACTGGAGGGCATAGAGGAAGACTTAAAGAGACAACTTGAATTCCCTTTATGAGTTGAAGAGTAATCTATCCAGATTCAGGGACTGATAGAGGTAAAAGGCTTCCAGAAGTAACTAAAAAAGGAAAAAAAACGAGAGAGAGAAAGGAATTACATGTTAGAATCCAGACTTGTAATACTAGTCTTTCAAAGACTTCTTAGTAAAGTAGCAGGGGCTTGGGGAGGAAGGTTTGCAGAACAGAGACTGAGGACAGAGAGAGAAAAGAGGAATTGAGAGATTAAATGTACCAGGGGTGGTTTAAGGGCTATTGAAATATGACTTCCACAAGGTGTGTGTTTGGCCCAGGCTAAATATGATGATAAGGAATGGTTAGTATCAGCTGGGCCTTTGGCAGCAAACTTCTGTCGGTTGCCTCACACCACAGACGAGTGTGAAACGCTTTTAAAAGTCACACTAATGGCATCATTCCTCCTTTACCTGTAATTTCTACAGGAGACTCAGCACCTGAGTACACTGAGTACCTTCACCACTAGGATTTGTTGTATCAAAAATATTCTGGTTGTGCAATCATTGGAAGAAGACAGGAGTTTAGTCTCAGCTGCTTAACCATGGAACCAGATCTTGAAACTGACTTTCTCCGTGGGGGGCAGGTAATGGCCTCAGCTTCACCAGCCTCCTGTGACTCTAAGCATCAATCCAGTGCCAATCCCAGCTCCAGACAGTTTTGCTGATGTAGGGAAGATCACAATCTGCCTCATGAGGAATAGATATTTTTCTGCATTTAAAAATAAATATTCAGATTTGGAGCATTTCATGGAGCACGGTGACCCGCACCATCTGTTCCTTCTGACAGTTCTTGGGAAGCCTGCAGATCTGCTTTTCAGATCACATTATATATATAGAATATGTTTTTCTCATTGTTCCCTTTTTTTTTTTTTTCAGATGGGACCAAGTCAGAGGAATGATCCCTGCTCCTTTCTCACAGTTCCTGCCTACCGAAAATAATTCACCCAGCTCATTGAAGATTTGTGCATATCCACAATCTGTATCCCAAAATGCTAAAACAATCTATTTAACCTTTACGCCAGCTAATGCATACATTAGAACAAGGACCTATATATGAACATAAAAATGTGAGAAATTGAAACTCACTGACATAAAATCAAAGAGCTTGGCTATAAAAGGTGTCACTTTATGTGATTATCTTGCCAATATCTCCACATTGCGAAACTAAATCAAAGTGCAATTTTTCCCACATGTATTGGATTTAATGGAGTCCGTTAATGGCAGCGATTCCTTATAGATCACCATGTAATGGAAGAGTGGTTCCTGTGCCGTAACACTGGGGAAGCTGAGCCCCCCACACACACACACAGGGCCGTTTATCTTGTGAGATTGACCTTATGTGACTGCTGTGTCAGGCTACACTGAGCACTGCCTGTGCTGAGCCAATCCTTCAAGAAGATGGAAAGGCGCTTCAGGGGACCTGCTGCTGCCAGAAACTGGAGCAAACCATGGCAAAAACTGCATTCTCCAGCTTCCTCCACTCACTGAGAGAGACACCACATGCTGCTGAGTTGTGTTTGTGCAGTCCCACAGCAGCTGGAGAGTCAGTTCCCAAATTTTTGCCACAGGGCCTCAAGCAGGGACACTCTTCTCTCTTTTGTCCAGCAGAATGGCTTCACTTCTCTGTAGAACTAAGATTATCTTGCTGATAAAAAATCCACACAAATTCTTTAATCTATAGATGTCAAAAAGTGGAGGTGAATGTCTACTTCCCAATTTTATAGCTAAGGAAGATGAATTGAATTGATTTCCTCATATTTGCACAGCAAATGAATTTCAGGCTTGGGGCAGAACACAAACAGCTGTATCCTGAATTTCTTCAATCCTACATATCCTACAATTCTAGGATTACACCATGCCCATGGCTGTCTCCATGTTCCTTCAGCTCTTCTTTCCTACTGTCACAGACTATCCTTGGAGAAAGCAGAAAACACAAAGTGGAAAATGTAGAGATCCCTCTGTACAGGAGATTTCCATAATCTGGGAAAGCCATGATCAGGGCTGCTTCAACATCTCATCGATGTCCTGCACACCAGGGAATCCCTTGGACCCCCAAAACTTGATGTCCCGGGGTGTCCCACTGTAGGATGTCACATTCATGCCCTGGATGTGGGAGCAGAGTTTACAGAGGGATGCTGCTTTTGCCCCATGACAAAGCAAACAGATTTTTCAGGGTCACTTTCTCCTCTCCATGGTCTTTACTTCTCTCTGAAGAAAATCCTCAGCCTGAAGCCAGCTGAAATCAATGCAGTGGCAGCCCAGATTAATTTCACATCCACATGGTTTGTTTTTTTAATTATGTTATTAGGAAGATTTTACTCACTGTTGTTTTAAATCCCCTGGAAACATGAAAATGTCATTTTCCCTGTGTCTATTCATCTTCATTAACCATGTGCTGACTTTTTTTTCTTTTCTGCTGTTGGTAGAAACGTCAAGCCAATGCAACTCTCTTTTATTGCACTTTGATACCAACCAGAACTGTGATTTCTCTGATCTGTATGTGCCAGTGTCAAGGACTATTAAGTGTATTTATCAGTCAGGAGTGGGGTCATTGTTATTACTTTATCAGTATTCCCAGTCAAATTAAGTTGGTTGTTTTTTGGAGGGTTTTTAAGCATTGGATGGATTATTTTATTATAGCTGAAACAAGTAACATCTGCTGTCTAGAGTAATGTTGCTTAAAACCATTTGTATCGGGGGAGTAGATGGGAAGGGGATAAGAAACAAATCAAAGCTGTGTATCTTTTAAGCAAGTAAGAGCGATTTTTGAGGGAAAAAGTAGTCTGGAAATGTATAAGTAGCAGTTTTAAACTTGAGCATTCCTAAACAACAGTTTCATGGCAGATTCAAGGTATTTTTTGTTCATTCCTTCTCTGCATCACAAATCATAACTTTTGGTTTACAATCAAAAAAAAAAATCTCAAAAAGTCTCCATACACAGAAATTCCTCTCTCAGAAGTTGACAAGAGATTCATTCCCAGAAGCCAATGTTTGAGTAATTATTTTGGATTAAAACACTTCCAACAAGAACCTAAAGAATGGAGCAGTTTCAGCCTGGGTTTCTCACCAGACTGTCACACATTGCCTGACCCAGGGCTGCTGACTTAGCAGGATTGCACAGCAGGAGAGGCTTTCTCTCCACAAAGGTTCACATGAGCAGCAAAAATAGACTGGCTGGGTCTCTGAAAGCATCAGTGCTTTTGGCAGGTTCATTTTTGCTCTTTAACGAATTGATTAGTCATTTTTAATCAAACACTGTGTTCCAGGCCATCTATCATTACCTCCTATTACTGGATAAAAAAATGTCAGTGTGTTATTTCTGTAGGCATCCAGAGTTTGATGTGTGAGGAAAAGCCTGGGAGCTGCATTTTGGGTTTGTCCAGAAATAGGATTCTCTGCTGCGGCATTGTCCTCCTTGAGAGATCTTTATGCCACTCCAACCCTACAGTTCTCCCTGTGGTCTCTGGCACTTGGGAGTGCAGAAAATCTCATCATTTTGGTAATGTTAGTATGATTCCAAGCCTAACTTCCCGCAACATCCCTCAGATCATCCAGTCACCTCATGGGAAAATTAAGCGCAAAAACTTCATCGCTCCTACTTTTCCAGAAAAAGCCCACTTCCATCCTCCCACTGCACCCCACATTTCCCTGCAGAACAGAGGAAGAGCAGCTATAGCCCAAAGGTGCAACAAAGGAAATGCAAATTTTTTTTTCTGCATTTAGACTATTAAAACCTGAAAGAATATATGGTTTTTTCCACATCCCCTGAAGCCTTTTCGATGGAAGTGTGCAGAGGAGGTTCAAGGACTCCTCCCACAGAAGATTTGATCAATGGATGATGTCCCAGGGCAGTGAAGACAAAGAGTACAGGTTTGCACACAGGCAATCCAGAGAATTTCGTGGGAGAAGTGGCCCCTCAGCACAGGGAATGGAGTTTATCTACATCCTGAAAGGCATCATGTAACTTTATGGTGTCATAAAAAGGACTATTATACTAATAAGAGTTAATAATTTTTAAAGATTCATGACCTCTGTGGTCATCTTGGCTCAGCTTCAGCCTGGGCAATATTTTCTTCTCTGTGTGTGAGTGGAGTTGGTAATGACCATGAAACAAAAAGGGCCAAATACTCTCAGCTGTAACTCAGCCTGACTCCTTTAAGCTCTGCCTGTGAGTACTGAGAGATGCATCTAGCCAATGGACTCCTGTGGTATTCTGCAGATTTGATGAAATGTAAAACTCTGACATGATTTACTCTACCCTGGGACCTCAGGCTGCTTTGTCCTACTTTTTGTCCTCTGCAGTGTCTTTTGAGCCACCCTTGGGTGTAACTGGGCTTCTGAGCAGAGCTATCTGCTATAATCATCTTAAGGAAACAAATAACTGCACACACGGGTTGGTTTGGTGGGACTGGGAAACAGATGCGATTTATCTGAAGTTAAGTACCAGAGTCCTCATGTGTTCTCCTGTGAGCAAATCAGAGCAAAAGGGATGTAAAGACCATCTATGGTGCCTCCATTCCTGATCCAGCAGCTGCCCTCATCTTTCTTGCACTCAGTTTCTGGGCTGAAAAGAATGCATTGGGCATTAGGTTTTCTGTTCTACGAGAGAGGTTTGCACTGAGGTGGATCTCAGACAGGGAAGGTGAGGCATTTTAAGGAAGAACCATTCTTGGCACACTTCACTCTCATTCTCATGCAGGAGGTGTTGGTTTCTCTGTTTCATCATCTTCTTTATGCACATTCTGGTGTTTGTGTAGAATATTCAAATGTACAGATGCATACACATAGACACACACACACTTAAAGATAAGTATACTTCCATATATATGAAAGCAACACTGAAGAGCTATTTGTTCAAAGCACAGACCTGAGAGGATTGAATCTGTTCCAATGCCCACACAGTAGCTGGACACCCCTGGTGTAACTCCCTAAACATGCTAATATGAGAACAGAATCAGGCCCCGTGCTTCTCTGAGAAAACCCTCTGGCAGAATATTGGTATCAGTGCCTTGTGCTGGTACAACCTAATCAGTATCACGTCTTAGCATGAAGAATCAGGGCTCAAAATAGTCCACTCCAGGGTCTTTTGATTGCAAAGTGCTTCAGGAGAGAGGAACTATGGGCAAAAGCCTAATAAAATGAAGATCCACACTGCATTTGCATTTTCCAATGAGTTTACCTGCATTTTGCATCTGCTAAGTACTGTTGCAGCAATTTCCAGAGGGGTTTTTTCCTTCCCTCTGCTGGGATGGTGAGGTGCTGAGTGCTGCACCTTGAAGCAGATCTGCCTCCTCTCCCAAGGAAGGGGCTGCTGGAGCTGGGGAGAGAAGGAGAAAACCAGGGTTCCCTGGTTTGAGGATAAAGAAGAACAAAGAGGACAAAGCAATTACCCTGGTTTCAGCAGCTAGAAGTTAAATTGGAAAATGAAAGGAAAAATTAAATACGGTGGGTGTTACTGTGCCTGAATTAAGCAGTGCTCTGTCCCCATCCTTTCTCTCACTCTCTCTGTGGCCTGTACAACCAATTCAGTGTATGTGTATTTTTGGCACAAATCACAGTGTCCTGTGATTCTTGATTAAAATTATAATAATGGGTTTCAGAAAGCCTACGAGTAGTTCTGGGAATTGTAATAAGGGTTTGGGACAGGCATGTTGTTTATATGCTTAGCATTTGTTGCATATGAAACAAAGTTTAGCAAAATAGCTGGTGTAAAAACTGCAAAATACACAATTAAATGCAAACTAGCAGAAAAACCCCTCTTTTTCCCCTTGAGAGACAGCCATGATGATATTGTCATCCCCACCCTGCGAGCAGGGAGTAAAGCAGATGCAGATGGCCAGTTCTGTTGTGATGATATTCCATTGCATTTGCCTTGTCTGAATTTCCACTCCTACAATCTTCTCTTAATTTACCATGAGAAAAAATACACATTTGATCCTTTTTTCTTCATGTTCTACTCATCTCTCTTTATGATTATCCTTGTTTGAATCATCCAGCAATGCAAAAGCTCCATTGAGTCATGCAGTTCCCATTACAACCCAAGTAGAATTATTCCCAATGATAGCATCTCTTTCCAGTGATTTTTTTCTTTTTCCAAAAGTCTTAGTTTCTGTTCAGTCACATGACAAGACTTCTACTTTTTCCCTAGTGAAATTATTTTATCGTTTTAATAGCTGTCTGTAAATTGTAGCCAAAATCTGCCAGGGTCTGCCTGCCTCAGAGCTGCCTCCAAGTATTTGCTGATGTGCATGACCTTGGAAAGCTTCTCCGATTGTCAGCATGGAGTGCCTGAACACAGCATGGAAATAGGGTCCCTCAGAGATGATGCAAAGAAATAAATTATTTTATAAAAATCCTGCGTGAGTTTTCTTTCCTTTGTTCATGGTTATGACAGATAGACTCAAACCCACAGAAGGGACTGCTGGGCTTTGCAGGATTTTGTGCCTGAGCAAGCAGGAGGAATTGAGATTATGCTTGGGCCCAAAGTGAGATTTCTGCAGAGTAACCTGCCAGGCTGAGATAGGGCTGAGGGTGGAACTGAGGGTGGCACTGAGCCCCAGCAGTGGGGCTCAGCAGGACCCTGCAGTCACTGGGCACATGCAGCTCTGCTCCCACTAAGATGTTCTGCAAACCTTAGAGCTGCAGCTTTTCTCTCTTTTGAAGAGGGGCGGGGAGAGAGAAAAAATGAAGATAATAATGAATAAGCCCCATACATCTTCCTCCTGGCTGTGTTTTCCAAGGCTGCATCTCAATGTCTCCCTGGCTGCTATCACATCCTGCTCTGAGAGCGCCAGGCACAGCCACCCCACTCTTTCCAGCCAGCGCAGGCTGCATGTTGATCGTGTTCCTCTCCTTTGTTAACACAATTGCCATCACCTTTACATAAATCAGATTTAGAGAACACATTGCATCTCAACAGCCTTGGGACACCTCGAGGCCTCTCAGTTCAATGGAGCTCATTATGGAAATTAGCTAAATGCTGAGCAGAGAGATAAGTGCGAACTGTTTACTAGCCCCTCACCAGATATACAGCAATTGCAAATGGGAGCTCATTTGCAGCCTTCCTCTGTCATGCAACCCTCCTTATCTGCTCCTCCGACTCATCTACAGGGAGACATGTGGGTTTGCAGCAGAGATCTTCCTGTGAAGCTCCTCTTGGACGGGCAGGGTGGGGAGAAGAGGAGAGGAGGGGATGTGGTAATGCAGGAAGGACCAAAGCAAGCCAAAATCCAAATGCTCAGCTCCAAACATTCCTGAAGATTGTTGATATTCTCAGCTCCATGGGCAATGCCCAGCTTAAGTAGAGATCATTGCTCCCAGGAGGAGGAAATGCTCCCATCTCCAGGCCTTGCAAAGGGCATTCATCTCTCCCGAGGATGCAGGCACAGCTGGTAAGAGTGAAAATTAGGGCTTTCAGGAGGTTTGAGGGAAGGAACAGCAGCTCTGAGCTGTGAGGGCACAGAGAGCTGTTACCCAAGGTGGCAGAGCATCAGGCTAAATGGAAAAGTGGATGTAAAATGTTCTCAGTTGTGGCCATGGGGAATTCTTTTCTGGAGACTTTTTTCAGCCTGGTTCATCCAGAGCTGTGCGCAGGCAATCACAAGAAAGAAAGGGATGAAGATAGCCCTGAAGAAGTCCCTGCTTCTGTGAGCAGAAGGAGGTCCTTGGATCAGCAGCTCCACCAGAAAGCCTGGGTATACCTGTACAACACACAAATGACAGCCAGATCTAGAACTGGCTTTTCTTTTTTCCCAACAGCATTTTTCCTTAGGATGGTGAAACTTTACAAGCTGGGGAATGGTTTTGACTTGTTCCTCAATTCCATATTTTTCAAGTTTGAAGGTTGTCAAAACATTTTGTTCTGACATCTTCTCTGAAAAATGCCAATTTTCTAGTTCGATAGGACTTTCCATTTTTAAATTAATGCAGAATTATTAATTTCATGATGTCAAAATAAACAAAGAACTATGCTTTTAGCTATTTAATTGTGGAGGGGAGGGAGCTATTCAAGTACCAGACGAAAAACCTTTTCAACTTTCCAATGTGAAATATTTCTTCCAATTATAGGTTTGCAAAGGTTTTGAAGATGTCAGCTTCTTGTCTTAATTCAAGAGAGGGAAGCATTTCAAGCTCTCCACAATATTTTTGAGGGAGAAAAGCCACTTTCAGCTCTAGTAGACTCCTTTTATGGAACTGGCTCCATTCAGAGGTTCTCATTAACTGCTGTCAATGGCTGTAACTTTTGTCTGCCCAACATGAAGAAGTCAGAGGGAGTGTGGTATCTGTCCATGACACCCCACCCGCTGCTGTAGGAGTGCAGGAAAGGTGCCTATTTTCCCAAGAATAACCTCTCTCATTAGAATGCACAGACTTTCCAAAGTAAGATCATTTTTCTTCCTGTTGTCTCAAATTCCAATACTCTGCCCTTTTCAAATGATTTTCAAGAGAATAGTTCAGTTCTAGGTTTACATAATTTTTTTTAGTAATTTTTTTTAACATCTTGTAGGTTGGACTGCATTTCCTCCTCAGCACAGAAAACCAAAGCAGAGCTTTTAGCTGCCACTGCTAACTTCAGCATTTTGCAATGGAATGTTATTTAAAATTCAGGACAAATTGTCTCCGCTCTGCCTCAGTAATTTTATGTAAGCAGAGAGGGACAGAGTGGAGAGTGAGATTAGTTTTGAGTTTTGTATGTTCTCTAGGTGAGTGCGCTGGACATCCTTGTGTTTCACTAGCAATTTTGTCTTTACATTCAGAGATGATTTTCAGTTGCAAGAGCTGCAAGGGTGATTTATAGACCACACACAGAAGGACAGACACCCTCACACCAAAATTCCAACACTTCTGAGATGGAACACATCAGTTATTGACCAAAATACAGCAGTGCTTTGCAAGGGTGAACATGGGGATTACTGAGCAGTCCTGAGTTTAATCTGAGATTGAAAGAGAATTTAAACAGGTGAAAACAAAATTACCTGCATTTAAACTTTACGGAGAGGTTGGACCACTATTGCTGGTCCACAGAGATGTTTGTGAGAATCCTTGGTGCTCAGCCCATGTTTAGCTCATTCTGACAGCAGGAATGGGAATTCTGGCTGGAAATTAATCCATCAGAAAACTCCACTTGGGTGGAAGCACTTCACCCACTGCAAAGAGTTCATATTGTTTAAGGCATGACATGATTAACAGCCCTGGCAGCTGGTCTTTCTCACGCTGCATTCCAGGAATGACCTAATTCATTTTTACTGGAAGTTAATTTGTATTTAAAATGGCTTTTATTACTTTTAATACATCTTAAGTCAGTAGTACTTTTGCTATTTACCATTACTGAGATATGTTTTCCAGCACGAAGTAAATTTGGGGAGCAACTACTTAGCAGAACTTAAGGTAACTCCAACCACTGATTATTTGGAGCTTCTGCTTCCAAGGAAATTTAGTTGCTGGGATTTTAACATCTGGCACTTCGGGGGCAAGAAGGAGGCAGAATAAAGACATACAGCTGGATGTTTTGACTCCTACATTTCTACCGATCTGCTGAGCTCTAAAGAATCCCTAAAAAAATGTACAACTACATAAACCTCACCTGAATAAGCAGGTGCTGTTGCCAGATGCTCTGAAGCCTCCTTCCCCCTACCACCTCAGAATTTGTACCCAAAGCTCATCAAAGCTGCTCTTCCCAGCTCAGGAGTTTCCATCAGCATTAACAGTGCTAAAATCTCCAGCACAGGTAGGGCTTGGGTCTAAACTTGCAATCAGGGTTTGAAATAAAAAATAAGGAAACTTCTGGAGGAATCAACCTCTCAGAATTGTTTTGCACTAGACAGGAGGGCCAATAGAATTAACTATAGATTTCTTCCAAGACTGATGTTCTAATTTCTCCAGGGTTTTGTGGTGACCTTTGGTGCATTTCATGATCTGGTCCTTTAGAAAGCTCTATATTACATCTCAGTCATTGTACAAATAACATCTTGGGATTATGGCCGGCTGCTAATAAATGTGGTTAATCATCAATAAGAGAGTTTCAGCTATTATACGCTGACGATATAATTTTATACCTCACCAATCCAGAGAAATCGGTTCCATTCCTTTTAGATTTGCTGGATAGATTTGGGGCCTTTCAAGGTTAATGTCACTAAATCACCTGCTAATTTAAAAGAATCATTTGAGTACCTGGAGAGAACATATCCTTTTCGTATTTCTAAGTTAGGTTCTAAATACTTGCTTGGCTTTACCTGATCTGCTGGGTTTAGAAGGAAGATTGATACTGTTGTTGCTGCACCAAAGCAAATATCCAGTGACCTTGAGAAGTGGTCTATTTTATGCATAAGTTGCATAGGATGCATTAACACCACTGAAGTTGTCAGTCTCAGACAGTTAGATCTTCACTCATTAAACTCCATTTCAGTGCCAAGTCAGCTGAAAGAAATACAATTAGGAGTCGATGAATGGTCTTGTTTGTGGAAGAAGAAACGTCTGTGCAGAAGCTCAGCTCCAGGGATTTTACCTGAATGCAGGGAACAGGCTGGCCATGGGAGCTGAGGGTGTCTTCACCTGCCTTGCTCTTCACTCTCACTGTGACTGAGTGTGGACAGAAAAACGCCCCTGAGGGTGGAAGAACTCACAGAAAATACACCAGAAAATCTGGGTTTGTCATCTCCCTCCACTTAGAAGTCATAGCACAGAGGAATCTCCCCAATCCCAATCCATCCCTGGCACTTTGTGCAAGCACATCCAGAGGGACAAAGCTCACTGAGGGTGGGTGAGCCATGAGTTTGTTGGCTCTGCACAGCCCCTTTGTGATCAGCTGAGAGGGATAAATGAGCTGCAAACTCCATGGCCAACCAAACAGCATGTATCCTTGCTCTTGGGAGAGTGGCTGCAGGTAAAAGGAGATGAGCTCAGCCCAATCCTCCCAATAGACTCAGAGTAGAGCCCACATTGAAGATGTGGCTACTGTGCAGCACAAATTTTGCCCTAGGGCAGTGACATCTCTTACACCAGGACTAAAAGTCATTTTTGCCTTATCCTAGATTTTCCATCCTAGAAAATCCATTAATTTTCTATCAGTGTCAGATAGCTATAAATATAAAGCATAATAGATATAATGAGACAAAATTTATAATAGGACAATTCTCCCTAATTTTTTTGGGAAGACACCTGTTTATTCATGCACTGGTGGTGGCAATGGATTAAAATTTTTGTATTTAAAAAAACCCAACGTCCAAAACAAATAAATTACAGAATGTTGTATCAACTTTCTACAAAGTTGTGCGATTTTTAGAATAACCCAAAACAACTTCTGTGACTTAAATCTGCACATTGGAAGTATCAGACTTCCAGGAAAGCAGCTCATACCTTCCCACCAGGCACTGCAATATGCAAGAGAATAAGAAATCTCTTCTCTTCTAGTTCTTGCTGACTTCCTGGCTTAAAGGCACAGGGATTACTCCTGTAATAATTTGTTTGCAAAGTGTTATGAATCTGATCTATTAAACTTATTTGCAAATTGTTTCCGTAGTTTTATACACAGGGTATGTAAGGGAGGAATAGGGAGGAGAAAATTGGCAAATAATGCTATCAGAATGGAATAAATTACTTTTGAAATGCTGCTCGACTCGTTCCAGTGTGACTGTCACCGGCAGAGCCTGGAATCTCATCCAAGCAGGAGGAGCCTTTGGAGTGGGATTGCTGCCTGTAGGGCTGCAGGATATGGAGCAGCCTGCAGAGGGAAAACCCAACTCCAGGCATCTTTTCCGGAGGCAATTCAGGCTCCATTCTTTTGGGTATCATGGGAATAAAATACCTGCTAGCTGGGATTATTACTCACTGGAATTGCGCCTAATGTGTGAGGTGTTGGAAAAACAGTGGCTGGCATTTCCCTCTCTCCTCTAGCTGAGGGATAGCAAGGAATGCAATCTTGTGGTTAAATGCACTTCATTTATCTCATGCCTTTAGCCAACGAATTTATCACACACATTAATATCAGGAGAGGTTAGAGTTCAGGGAATGAAACATTTGTTTTCTTGTGCTCTCTCCATAGATAAACTCTACCGCTTCCATGGCAGTATTTTCACAAAGCCAGGAAAGCACCAAACATTGGAGAGATGGTTCTGGGTGTGCTGGGGGGAGTTGTGTGCATCTTAAAATCCTCCACCACGGACCTCTGTAACTCCACCTGTATTTCAGCTTCTCTTTTCTGCCCCCCTCTCTCTTCTTTTTTTGTTGTTGTCTCATAGTTATTAGTCAGCCAGACATTTTTTATCTCTTGGAAAGATACTTTAGCTCATATCCAATGTAATCATCTCCTGGGCTTCTACTTTAGTCCCCAGAGGCCTGGAAAAATGACATTTCTTTTACGATTAACAAAATAATACCAAATGCTAAGAAAAATTACTTTATTCTCAACATTTCATTAACTCCTACTGTGCCTGCTTGGTAGGAGGAATTTCTTTACCAGTTTCAAGCCAAGCTACATTTTCATTCTGTTCTATGGCCCATATAATGCAAAGGTTTGAGCAAATCAGTATTTTATTTGTGACCCCAAAAGATAATTGTAGAGTGGAGTCTGGAAAAGGGAAGGGAAAGGGGAGGGGAGGGCTTATTTTACTAAGAAAATCCTTTGCAGAGGTGTGCTGTGAAGACAGTGTGATCTAAAAGACACCGCCTCTGCTCTGCTGGCCACCTCAGTGTTTCTCCTGCTTTCCCCCAGAGCAGGACCAGCAGTTCCTCAATTATTGAGTAGTTGGGCACTGCAGCTCTCTCTCATCCATAACAGGGAGTGAGCTATAAATAATCTCCCTCATTCTCAATCTCTCCTCCCCTTAGGAGATCTCCTTTCTCTAAACACTCTCCTGCTTTGGAATTGCTGCTGAAAATTCTGTCAGCAAGGGGTCAAGGCTTAATATTTCATTACTAGATTTGGGAGAAGAAAAGGTAAATGTTTATTTCTAGATTTTGAATAGTGATAGGAAAGTAATGACTATGACAGAAAACCCTGTCAGGTACCTTTATTATCAACATAAGCCCCTAAAAAGGAAAATTGGCTCAGGAAAGCAGTGTAGCATCGCACCTCTCAGCCTTCCTGTTGGGCTGGAAGTCAAAATATTTTAAACTTTTCACACAAAAAAAACCTTCCAGAGTTTCACACGGAACAGATTAAACCATTAAGCAAGATTAAAATATCTTGCATGTCTCCTCAGGACTTATCAGCTCACCAGATTATGTTAAACTGTAATGAAAAAGTACAACATGGAAATGGAAAGTCCGGCGCTATTGAAATAGATCCTAAAAGCAGAAGTGAAAATTCCCTCAGACCTTTTCAGCAGGACTTGTTTTGAAATGTTGTCAAAATCATGGATCAAACTGATACATAGGAGTGCTGTTGAAAGGAAACTCAGTGCCGAAAATGAAAAGAAAGTTTTAGTAAGTGTCATTTGGAGAATAGAAATTGGGCTCTGGTCCCCACTGAGTGACTCTGTAGACTTGAAAATCTTGTCTTTTATGCTCTTTTAGAAGTTAAGGCTTGAGCAAAGATTTTCTTTTCCTTGTCAAGGAAATTTTCTTTTCCTTGTCTTCCTTCCTAATCAACGCCTACCTGCTGTGGTGGCAATTCAGTCTTCATCAGGACATAAAATCATATAATAAGCCACAATTTTATACAGTTAATCAAATACAGTCCCTCAAGACATATCGAGATCTGGAGTCGTCAAGAAGGAATATTTTCTCTGGTTCATTCTTTACATCACTGTGGGAGATAAGAAATCCTGTTCACTTCTGTTCACTCTTGCTCAACAGAAAGCACTCTGGGAAAGGTCCAGCTATCAGCAAGGTAAAAAAACAGGTCCTAAGACCAGAGAACGAGTTTCATGGCTGGCATGTGGTCACCTCATGTGTGAGGGCAGCGATTGGCTGTGGAGATGCATGGAAACCACATGATCGGAGAGCTGATTGGGGGAAAGGACGCGTGAACAGTGACACTGCTGAGGCAGGCAACCAATGTGTGCTTGTTTTGGTCAAGTTAGAACATAAAAAGGCTTGGTTTGTTGCAGTAAATGATCTTCCTTGCAGCAGGCAAGAAGGAAGTCCATGTGTCTTTGTTCCCAGTGCTACAAATCACCATCTTATTTCTGGCGGATTGTGCCTCTGCAAAGATGCAGACCTTCTGCTCAATAAATACTCCTTTTTCTCAATGGAATTCAGTTCTTATCTTCCCAAATCTTGCCATTATCTATGGTCAGTTTAAGCCAATTATTGTGAAATATCTGCCTGCTGGGACTGGAGTGCAAGCAGGAGTCATCTGGACAGCCACTGAAAATAACCTCAGGTGGAAAAGGACCAGATTGGAGCCACCACCCTCCCTGTCCACATCTGGACATGGCCATCATCACACTTGGGACTCCTGCAGAAAAATACTCCCCTCCACAAGTCCTAGAACAGGAGTTCAATTTTAAGTACCTTTAACTTTACAATTAAAACCTGAATTATATATCAACACAAAGTCTGGTGTAGCTCCTCTTAGTGGTCACAAATTGCCCATGGCGGAGACCCCATAAAAACTGCCCAAAGCTGCTGTGCCCTTTACCAGTGGATTTCTCAGTGGATGATCAGTGTGGAAAGGCCCACACAAATAATGACTCACAAATTAAATGGCTCAGTAAATAAAAAATGGACTTATCAAGGACAGAATAACCACAGTTGTGAGACAGATCCTTCAGTGCAAGCAAAATATTGGCACTAATGTGCCACATGCTTCATTTGTTTCTTCATTTGCAGAGGGAGCCATAAGGTTTAGGAAGGAATGACATTTATATTAAGGGAAAGAAAAAGCAAAAAAAGAGACAAGGCTCCTAAGCAACACAATAAATAATATTGCCAACTTTGAGCAGTGAAAACTGAAGAGTCCATCATCTAAGAATCCTGGGATAAATAGTCATGGGAATAGGTTTTCTGCTTACTTCATGGAGTTTTTGTTTTAAAATAATATTTTTTCCCCTGGATTTTGAGACTGTACAGGGTACTCATCTTGTATAACCAGGCTGTCTGTCACAGCTAAAAGGCTGAGTAAATTCCTATTGCTTTTTCACTTTTCTTTTTTCCTCTTTCCTTTTTCCTGAAGCTGTAGCTCTAAGGAAAACCTCAAACTGCCGGACTCATTGTAAAATTGCAAAAACACGTGTCCTGCCACATGTCACATCAGCTCTCTCACAGCAGACAGTGGCTGCCTCTGCAGACATCAGACCTAGGACATGCAAAGGTGATGTGGAGGGAAAACAGCACAATGCTGCTGTCACTTCAGGCCCTGCACTCTCCACTTGGATCTCCTCTCTATTCACCCATGGCCTGGGATGGACCACGTTGTGACAAGGAAGGAGAGAGTTATCACAAAACAAGAAGCACCGCTTGCATAGCATCAATGTTCAGTGCCACTGGACAGCATGAAGGGACAAGCACTAATCCTGCATGTTTCAAGTTTGGGAATGCTGTGCAGGCCACAGAAGCTGCTTGAGACCCAGATATCACCATCCACAGTCACACCAGGAGTGGGATGGAGGGAGGCCTGCACTGCCACGGTATCCCAGGTTTGGGCATCCTGGTCACTGGGTGCTGGGCCTGTAACTGCCTCCTCTGAACCACATGTCCTCCCAGTCTCATTTCCAAAGGGTGTTATTTCCCTGCTGCCTCACAGATAATGTAACTGAATCATTCAATTGAGCATAAAATAGAAATTTGGCTTCTTATCTGCTGGGAAACCAGCTTTACTATTTTCTCTCTGCAAAATACATTTTTCACTATCTTATCTCCTAATAAACAATCCCAGCTCTGCAGGCTGCAGAAATGCTCTGAAAGCATTTAAGAGACATTTTTTCCCCCCCTCCCCCTCCTCCCCTCTCCCTTTCCCCTTATACCCCCTTGCTTCCTTTTAAAACATCTGTTTTAAAGACATACATTTAAAAGGGACCCAATTTGTATTCCATCTTCCTTTGGTAAGGGTATATATTTTTCATAAGCCTGTCCTTTTCTTTTGAGGTCTATCTCCCTTTGTTTAATTTTCATTCCTGTCTCCCATTCTTCCCCTGTACAGAACTGAGACACCAACTCCCCCCCACACCCCAAATGTTTTCTCTTGTTTCGGAAAAAAGGCAATTCAGGCTTAAGAATTTCCCTCCCCTCCCCTGGCCCTGCCACACAGCGCTCGCCTATCGGAAACCAAACGTGTCAGTGAAAGGTCAGCTATGAATTTTTAAAGCTTTCTATCTCACTTAGGCTGACATCAAAAGTATTAACTGTGGCACTAAATCAGGGAGCAAGGGGAATTAGAATATGCAACAAGTCCTGTGACACAGCCAGGTTATTTAGAGGTTTCTCTCAGGAGGGGAGAGGGAACTGCACCAAAAGTCAGTGTCAAGACACTGATTTCTTGCTCATCTGCCCTCCTCCTTGGGCAATCACACCAGTGAACTGCCTCCTGCAAGGGATCTGTGAAAAACAGGACATGGAATGGAAATGTAAGAGATGCATGATGCCCTGGTGTCATTGCTGCAAATGGAAAGGGAGGTGATTTCATGATCTCTCCCTTCTATATGAAGCCATGGTTGTCTCCCCACACCTCTTGAGTATCCATCCTCTGAGCCTTTATGGCTTAAAAAAAAAGGCAGAGTTTTTCCTTTCTAGACCCAATTAAGAAGGGCAGAGGAAGAAAAATCAGTGTAACTCCTGCAGAAATGAGCAAATCATATGAGAACTCAAGTACCATGTCCCAGCAGATCTGTCCCAAAGTGGACCTGGATTGTCAGGATCACACACACTCTGAGGACCTTCCCCAGCAGTAACCTCTGGGGCTCCCCTTCCTTGGAATTGTCTTTTCCTCATGCTCAACAGCTGGCTATGTCTCCAGACAGATTTGTTATGAAGAGAAGGTACCCAGATTTAAATTTGCATTTAAATTTAAAATGTGTTTATTTTTAACAGAATATATGTTTATCATTGTCCTCCAATGTGTGACCATTTAGTTTCAGCCCTTTATTTCATGTCATATTTATAGCATAAAGAATATGAGCTCCCTGCCCACAGCAGTAACTGGATGATCTTTGAGGTCCCTTCCAACCCAAACCTTTCTATGATTCAAATATTAATTATCTCCTGCTTTTATCTAACATTTCTAAAATCACATATGTATTTATTTCATATTGCATTGCAAAGTTTTAAAATTACTGAATTATGTCCTTCTTTCTGAGACAACTGTGTAGGATGGAGGGGGGGAAGGCATTTTCCATTGGGAGGGAAGGCCACGTCTCCATTTGGTTAAAAAAATGCCAACATGGTGACTTTTTTCCCACTCTGGATGGAAACAAATCCCAATGTGTCACAGTTAAACAGAAATTCTGTTTTCCAAACAGCTTCCATTTCCATCTGTCCATAGTGAATCACTGTCCATCCATCCACACAATCTTTCAGCCTTATTTTTCATCCAGGTTTTTTCTGTGTTTACATCTCTCCATCTGGCTGCCCATATCCTCCTGGATATCTCCATTTACCCTTCCATGGAGCTAATTTTCCACCAGCAGAACATTCACCAAAGACTTGGAGACCAATAATGCTCATTTCTGAGCTCAGAAATGAAGTGGCAGAGAGAAAACCTTGATAAAAAGTTTTGCACCTCTGACTGAAGAATGGTGGGACTGATGAAGAAAAAGTAGATCCTGAACTTTAGGGATGCCTGATATTTTTTTAAGGAGTGGGACAAGGTATTTAAGTAGGAAGAATTATGTGGGTATGATTTGTGCCTATTGGAAGTTCCAGTTTCTCTTGGTGCTGAGAGATCCTGTCTGTTTATCTCCTAGTTTCTCTGGGCTCTCACAGTGCTTTGGCAGGAAGCCTAACTTTTCCTAGCTGAGCGTGGGCATGAGAATGCACCATGTCATTCCACATTTAAAATCCACATCAGATCATTTCCATGGCCCATAAAGCCTCCATAAACCTGGGCAATGAGCTGTGGCAAGAGACATGGAGGCTCATTCCTGGCTGGCACAAGGCCAGCCCTGAGCAGGAGCCGGCTGTAGAATCTGTGCCCTATCACCTCCACAGGAGTGCCCCCAAATCCCCACCCTGGGGACATGCTCTGTCCTGGGCTTCTCTTCTTGCTGGAAAGGTATCCCAAACCTTCTGCTCGCACATCTGGCTGCAAAGGAATAACTTCAATAATAGTGATGGGCTACAAGATCCAGCGAGTCTTCTTTTAGTCATGCCAAAAAAAAAGCCTAGAAATGGTTCCTACCAGTGCTCACACAGTTCAGATGATGCAAAAATCTTTCATCCATGGATCAGGCCCTTTGCTGAACTCATCCTTTATCCCCACCCATATGGCAGCTCTTGTGCAGCATTTCCATTTCTTTTTGGGCTGAATGAAAACTCAGAATTCAGAGCAGTGTAATGTATTTCATTGCACAACACTCAGTGCCCTGTTGTCATCTACAGAGGAGTTCACTAACGTGAGGAAAAGGACCAGGATAATCAAAGATCCTGGTGGATTTAGGATTTTGAATAGCAGTGAGATAATATCTAACTGCATTAACCTTCTGTCAATAAACCGGTCTAGAAGATTAATACCTAATTAAATCTGCATAGAAAGGAAATTCTTACAGGAAATACAAGTTTTTTTCTGAATTCCACTTATTTTTGCCTCTTCTTTTCTTTGCGTTTTTATGTTCCAGAGGCTGAAATGTGTGGGTCCTTCTAGTTCTTGTTCACTTTAGCTAAAGATCTCTTTATTTCCACAGCAACACTTTTTATTTAGTTAATATTGAAAAACTCATGTCTGTATTTGTCAGCTAACCAAATTATCTTCGAACAAAATAAGATTTCATATCTCAAACAAGAGAAAACTAGGGGAAAAAATGTCAAGTGCTTAGAAAGCAAAAAGGATCTATAACATATATTAGTGTACAGTCCCACACCAAAGGGCAGAGGATACACAGGAACATATAAATCAGGAAGAAACCTGAGTGACAAATGGGTTGTTTCACTTGATGGAGTATTGGTGAAATTTGAGCTGGACCACAATATTCAGGTTTGGCACAGCATTTAGGGGAAAGGTGGACAAAGTGGAGAGAATCCAGAATAGCGAGAATTATCCAAAAAAGGGGAAAGACCAAGGGACTTGAGGGTGCTTAAGCAGAAAAGGTAAAGAAGGTATTGGGAGGTGGCCTCCTTCCAAAGAATAAAAGGTTCAGAAAGAAGGATACAGGGCAATAAACACTGGAGCTGAACTGAAGCAGAGGTGTTTATGTCAGTCTTTAGGTAAAAGATTTTCTCATTCCAGGAAATGAAGCCATGGAACACATTGGTTGAGAATGGTGTTGGTCCCCACCACAGCAAGTCTTTGGGAACAAGACTAAACCAAGGTCTGGAAGGGCAGAAATGGAGCTGATCCAGCACTAGGCTGGGGAGCAGGACAGATAACCCCTTGAGATCTCTTCTCTCCATGCTCTCTGGAGGTCTGTGACCTAGAAATCCTTTAATATGGTCCCTGCATGTCACATCAGGGGTGCCTGAAATGGCAATTACTTCGTGGTCACATGTGGTGACTGAAGTGGGATTTCTGGATACTCCTCCTGAAAGGCTTGTAAAGCTCTGGCAAATGCAGGGCATGTCGGGTATCCCATTTGACTCTGGGACACTTCCTGAAAATCTAGTTATTATTGAAAGTTACCATGCAATCAGTTGTATTATTAATACTATTATTTATTATTTATGAAGTGCTGAGTGTGTGTTGGGTGCTTATATGATTATACACTGAGTTAGTCTGGAGTTGCACAAACTCCTGAATTACAAGATGATGTTATTACCTGTAGCCTTTACATGAGAATGGTATTTTTCATTTACTCTGATTGGCTACTTCATCCTGTGAGGGGCTAAGCAGAGTCTGTGAATTTTAAGTCATTAATATACTGGATCTGGCACCAAAAAGAGGCAGTGAGGGAAAGGGTACCCTTGTTTTGCAGGTGGAGGATAATATTGGCACTCCAAGGAAACTGAACTGGATGTCACACAACAAAGCACCAACACTCTCAAATTATTCTGTTGCTGGTTATTTTTACTGAGTTGAATGAGGCAGTTGTTGTGCTTGGAAATGGAAAGTCTTCACTCCCATGTGGGCTTGGGCTTAGGATCCTGTAGCAACAACTTCCACACCTTCATTACAAGTTACATCCCAATGTATTCCCTTTCATGTAAGTTCTCTTTCTACCCCCATTCAAGAAAAAGTGCTCACTGTTCTTCTCTGAGACAAGAATATCTGTTAGCTCTTCTGTATTCCTCTCAATCCTTGCTACTGTGTTGCTATGCACTCACTCACACTGTGGTTCTAGTAAGACTAAATATTCAAATATTTTGATCTCTTTACAAAGTATTCATGCTTTACACAATGATAATTTATAGCACAATTCCTGCATTTTTGGTGGCACACCAATTGACTTCCCTGTAAAGACAGATAAAATAAACAGGATTTTAAAACTATCATCAGTCAGAGAGGGGCATCTTTACCCATTTAAAAAAGGAATAAGACTTTTTGTGATCATCATCTGGTCCGTTCTCACAGCTACGCTATAGGAGTAGGACATCACCACATCCATACCTCCAACTGCAGTTTTAATCAGAAGAGAGGCTGTTCTCTGGTTTAATGAAGTAAATGAGACCTCAGGTAGTATTGTCTGTGTAATTGACATAGTTCTCTGGGAAAAATTACACTTCATAATGAAAATACTGTATATAATTAGTATCTAATAGGAAGAAAATAGTAATTAGGCAGAATTAACTGAACAGAAGCAATCAAGCAAATAAAGGTTATTCTCTGGAGAGGATCCTTTGCGGTTCAAATGTGTACATCCTCTGATTGTAAAGAAGTCACAGTAATTAACAAGAGTCTTTTCATTGCATAAAAATAGCCTAACACTGGCTACTGGAATGACCCTGCAATTCTGAACTTGCCCTTCCAGTCCTGGGCTTCCACAGGGGTTGTGGAAGGAGATTGTATCCAACACTGGATGTGCTCGCAGAGGCTGGGAAGGCATCCAGACCTTTAACTCTGGTCTTGCCCCAGCTCTTGTGGACACTTCCTGCTCTTCACTTTTTGCTTTTCACTTTCTTGTCTGATGTTCAGAGATCTGTCAAGAGAGAGCTCAGAGCAGTGCATGACATGAAAGAGATTTAATCCATTATTTCTCATAAGCAGAAACCATAAGCAGACAAAACAGATGAGCCCAGTACTCACTTTAAAGCACGTCTTGTTGCTTAACAATATTTCTTCCATTCTTATTTATTTTTCTACTTTATCTATGCATTGATCTTTCGAGTAAAGATTTACTGCAACTATCAACACAGCGCTTAACATAAATTAACAAGAATGGATTTTTTGGTTTTATTCACATAGATCAAAAATGAAGTTCTCACACAGCTCCCACTTTGGGGGATATTTTCTTAAATTATGTAAACTTTCACCAATTAATTTCCCACTTCAATGACTAATGTGTGTGGCATGAACCACAAACTATTGTCTCAAGGTAAATTAATAGGACTATTTTTTTCAATTTAATTCCTTCAGAAAACTTCTGATATTTTCTCTTAAAAATATCAGAAGAATAAGGAAATCATGTTTCTTTATTATGATGTCCCAAGTGCAGCTGAAACACCCCTTTTTGCAGTTGCAAGGCATCCAAAGGTATGTGAGAGAGATTCCCACAGGAATGATTCCTATTGTCAAACCAAGATTTTTGGAGTTGGGTGGAGGAATTGATTGGGTTTTTTGTCTGTTTGTTTTCTTTTTGTTTGGTTATGTTTGGGATTTTTTCCTTTTTTTAAAGGTATTTGATGAAAGGAAAAAGTGCGTGGGGGGAACCTATAGAGGGAGAAATATGTTTATGAAATAATTTCATTTAAACTTAGATCAAATTTTACACTTAATTCTTGAAAGGCATATTTTTCTTGTCTTTTATTCAGCATGCTGGTGAACCTGCCCAAGAAAAAAATGTTTTGGACCACTGAGGTGAGTGTGTCTCAAAGAATGATCTCTCTTTCTTTCAGAACTTTGATTTCTGTCCACGACTTTCCCCCTTTTTTTTTTTTTTCTCCACAGAACTATTCACTCAATTCAGTGCAAATTTGCTGCCATTTTTAGCCCAGATTTTTCAAAAAAAATTACCACTTCTTTAAAACTTTAGATCAACCCCTACAAAACAATACAACCCCCTAACTCTTTGTGACATCTTTGGGGCCAATATGTAAAAAATATCCTGTGGTAGCCAAGAATGAACGTTGTCAATGCTCTCAGCTATCATGGGAAGGATATGATCCAGACAAGTATCTAATGGCCACTTGTGCACACCAAAAGTAAGATGAAAAACCTCAGCAAGTTCAAAGTTTGTAGTCCAATTATGTTCTGTCTTGCAAGTGCTCTACAGGGCGGGGAAAGTAATGTCCCTCCAACCACTGCATATCATTGCAATATCTAACAAATCCTTTGGCACTCCAGCAAGGAGTTCAAAGAAAAAGCATCATCAGCTCAAATAATTACTGCCCATATTAAGTGTTTTAATATTGCAGATGGATGTAAAAGGCAAAGGACAATGGCTCAAACACAAAGCCTGGTGAAGCACAATCTGGGGAAGGCCACGGATTTCCAACACGTTGTACTTTTCCCTGCTCTGTTCTCTGCAATATTAAACCACTTAATCTGTAACTGCACAAGCTTACAGTGCCTTGGCTTTGAACTCCCTGTAAGAGTGCCACAGGATTTGTCAGATGTTTCTAAAACAAAGTCTACCAGGAGGCTGAAAGGTCTCTTAGTAGCTATGACAATGGTTTAATGGAATATAATTTCCAGTAAAGGGAACTAATTTAATATTTTCTCCTATCATGTAAGCAAAGCACCAGCTGGGAGAAAGGAATGAAAATTATAGCAAGAGACAGTCAAGGTGAAAAGTGCTGGAAAATCATAACTCACTAATGGGCACTGAACTTAGTGCAGGAACCTGGCTCAGACATGGATTGTGTTTTCCTCTCAGCTGGGTTAAAAGCACACCAGTCTTGGAGCCTGGAATTAAGACGTGCCGTTCATCTCCCAGGTGGCACTCAGGTAAACCCTTCCTCCCTGCTGTTCTCCTTCTGTATTTTTCTTGTCTTGCAAGGCTGAAAACCCTTTTCTACCATGGACAATCCTCATGTTGTGTGGGTGTAATAACACCCCTGAGATGGTGCTTGAATACATAGAACATGCAGGGAAGGAAGGGCTGTCCAAGGTTCCCCAGGACCAATCCCACAATTGGTCTTAGCAAACAATCAGCACAATCATCTTGTAGATATTTCATATTTTCCTCTTACCCTGTCCAGAACTCCTTGATTATGATGTGCTCCTGCCAGGCAGCTCTCAGCCTCCTCCCAGCAGAACAGTGAACACATTCCAGACCTGGTGGGGAAACCCTCCATGTGCCCAGGAATAGGTTCTGGATAATCTGAAACAAAGTCCACCAAGAATATATGTCTTTTTTCCCAGCAAAAGAGGATGGATGATGGAGATATTTATCATCATCTATTTCCATGCATTTGTAAGGACATGCTTGTGGGGGCCTCACATAAACTCATGCAGGAGTAGATACTATAAAAGTGGTTTTTACAGTCAGAAAATCTGTCACAAGAGGTTTATTGGTGATGCACCTCATGGCTTGTGTTTCCTGTGTTCAGGCAATAACAGTCTTGCCAGCAAAAGAAAAACTTGTTATTCCCATGTTATTTTTCCTATTTATTCCTTGGTTGTAGTGGCATATGTTGCTTCCTCTTGTGTGAAATGCTTTCCACTCTCAGATCGTTTCTCTGAAAAGGAAATCTTCCCTGTGGCATCTCTCAGGAGCATTTGCAAAAGTTCACATGGTTTTAGAATTCTGGAGTGCAGAACTGTTTAGCATGATTCATCTGCCCAACTAAATAATTGGTTTTCGGCATTCTGCAGATGTCCCACTCCTGTTCTTTGAAGGAAATATGCTGAATTATTGAAATAAGATAGAGTCAGGATTATGAAAGGAAGTTCCATCTTATGATTAAAGTATCAGCCTTGAATTCAGCAAATATACATTTGGTTTCTGAATCTGCCGCAGATATTCTGGGAAGCCTTAGCTTTATTACAAAAGCTGAGATCCATTTTTGTCTGACATGAGCTACGCAAAATTTTTAGAATCAGTCACCTGTGCTGCTGCTCCAGTCAGTGGAGTGCAAGAGAGATCTCCAAAAAGAGAACCACCTTTCCCTATGATCCATAGAATGTTTCACATTCTGGAGCTGTCTCTCTGCTTCACAGGAATCTTCATGACAGTGTTGTCCCAGATACATTTTAGAGGGATAAAATTAGGTGAGATCATTTCCACCCGTTGTCTCAATCAGTCTCCCATGTATACAGAGGTAATGGCAATGCTTCTTTCCTCTGGTCTTTTGGATTTGCTGGATTTCTTTTAAAGAAAAAGCAAAATGTGGCCTGACTTCATCCAAGTCTTAGTTACACAATTCTATAAATAAGAAAAATACTGGTTTGGAATTCCAGTAACTGAGGTTTGACCTCCATGAATACAGCATAAAACAAAGGCATGGATGGAGAAACGGGGTTTTTTTGATGAAAAATGTTAAGAGAAATGGGTGGAAAATTAGCTGACTGCATTCATTAAACATCTGAAGTATCTCAGGAAGGTTGGATGAAATTAGAAGAAAGTATTAAAATGTTACCAGATATAAAACTTTCATGACAGTGAATATATGTGCAGTAACTCAGAACTGGAGCAGGTTGAAAAATGTTCTACTGGAATATTTTTTTTCTGACAAAAAAAATGTCATTTTACTGAAATCAACCTATACTGAGGAACATGTCAATTTAAGTGATTCTTTTTTTTTTCCCTAAGAAATGGAACTGAAATGAAATATTCCCAATAAGGTTCAACTTTATCAGAACAGAATGTTTTAAATTTTTTGGAGGTTGAAATGATTCCATTAAAAATATTTTATGCAGATCGGTAATGTTTAAAATATCCAAACTGGAAGAAAGTACTTGGCATTGATCAAAACTAGTGCACTGAATAACCACAGATTATGTGGGGGTTTTTTAAAGATTTCTTTTGGAATAATTTCCTTTACATCTCTTAAAAAAGGAAAAAAAAACACCCAACCCTAAATCTGAAAGGGTAGAACTCAAATAATGTTCAATATCGCTTCAGCATAAAGCATTTCTCTTGAAGCAGATTTATCTTCATTTTTACGTGTCACCCACTGTTTTAATCATTGGGTAAGAGAAACAAACCAAACCCTTATAGCATAAATATTTCTGTTGATGTGCTATTAACAAAGCAGCTGCTGAAGATCTCTGTTGCTGTGGGTATACTAGGCTATAGGAGCCACCTTCCCAGGCAGGAAGACTACTCCTGTAATTCCCTCAGAACAGTCTCTCAGCTTCCTTCTCAGAAGCAAATAAATCTGTTCAGTCTCCTTCATGCTGTCTTATTTCATGCACCCAAATCCCGCAGAGTCCTTTTTCTAGCACAGAGATCCCACTGTCCCCTACCATTCCCCCCTGGCAATTCCCTGTGGGTCAGTCTGGTTTTCTCCTGTAAATATAGCACTTTTCAAGGTTTCTAATTCACATTCTCCTTGGTGGAAGCCCTGCAGCTCTCAAGCAAGAGCGAGCTCGGGCAGCTCCTGAGCTCCATGTTCAACAGGCTCCAAAGACTAATTTCATCAACTGTTAATCTCCCACAATCCTCTAAGCTTTATCTGTTAAGACTGGAGCAAGCAGTGCAGCTTTGCCAGACTTTAGACTTGTTATTAGTTTTCATAATTTTTCTCAAAAGAACGTAAGACTGAATCAATGTCCCAGACCTAATATGTTGATAATCATTTTGAAATATTTAAATCTTCACTTCTGAAAGCTTGACTGAAATACCCACCTCATGTCTCCCCTGATGCTTTCTCAGCTCTTAATTTTGTGCTCTACTTTCCCTTATCAGACTTGGTGGTCTTGGAGGTCTTTTCCAATCTTAATGATCCTATCACTTTCCCAAGCATTGCTGTTGTCTAATGAACATTTCCCTCCTTTCTACTCCCAATCTTCATCCTGAGATTTGCTTCAACATTTCTTTTTTTCATAGTGAGGTGTGAAAACACCTTCCCCAAGCTGCCTTCTGAGGCTCCATTTCTTTGGGTACCTACTGACTACAGTAGGTGCCTCCTACCGCAATGGTGACAATGCACGATTCTTGTCACTTTTACAGTCCTGCGTCAAATCCTGTAAAATTAGAAATGTCTGCCCATACTGCAGAGATCCCAAGCCACTCCAAGGACTGGACTTGAAGCAGATCCAGATCCCTAAGAGATACGAAGTTAGAAGAGCTGTGACTTTGAAAATACAGTGGAGCCACACTGTAAAATGAAAAGAACCCTCTTTGTTTCCAGAGTCCACTGAGCCACTCTATTACCTCCACTTAACTTATGCTTGATGATTCCTTGCTCTTTTATCTGTCCAGATCACAACTCAACCTGCTACGCCCATCCCAAGGTGTTAAGTCACACCTGCTTTGGTGCTAAAATAAGCTCTTACAGAATTCAGCTGGATTGGCTGCCCCACGGTTTTGAACACAGCCTCAAGACAATCTCTAATGTCACTGCATCATGTGTTTAGTGCTGCTGCAAGGGAGTGTTTACCTCTGGTATTTATTTTTCCCTGATGTGAATAACTGGAAGACAGGGAGCTGAGTCCCATGACACTGTATCCCTGATACAGCAATAGATTGAATCTTCACATGAGGCAATAAGGGCTGAAATTGTACAGCATCTGAAATAGGCAGCCCCCAGATCTCCACGTAGCATCCGCCTGCTTACAGAGATCAAGGCAAGCAGAAAGAAACAAGATATTTAACAGAGGAATCTCTGCATCCCATTGCATACTAATTAGACACCAGACAAAGATACATCAGGGAAAGCAGAGAGAGGAAGAAGGGGAAAAAAATCTCTTGGCAAGACAATGTTGCATTTCAATCTTTCACCTTCACTGGGTAATGGGATGTGATGGAACATTAAAACAAACAAACAGCTTTTGTGTTTACAAGAAATATTTAAATAGGAGCTCACAAGCCAGAGGTGTTCCACAGAACATCTGGAGTAGTGGAAAACAATGTGATTACGCAGATGAGTCATATTGATTAGGCTATAAAATCTCTAGTAATGAACGAATGAAAGGGACTTTCACTTAGATTGTCATCTATAGCAAAAAACCCAAAACAAACCAACAAACCCCTAGTTAATAAACTTGGCAGTTCCTTCCCTGTCCACCCCCATTCCCCTCCTCCCCTTTGAAATGAGATTCCCAGTGTAATTACAAAGCTTCATGCGTGTAGCTCAAGCCCCACGTGAGAGGCAAAGGCTTAGATCCCTGTAGGGGTAGTGGCTGGGGAAGGAGGGAAGGGATGTGGGATGTGGGGATGCAGCTCAGCCATCCCTGGAATGAGACATTCGGCACCTTCCTCTTCCTTGACGCTCATCACAAGCCATGGTGTGATGAGCTGGTCCATATGGCCCACTCCAGATGATCTGACAGTGTAGACACCTCTCAAGCAGGAAAACAAGTTAAAAGGACCTCTTCTTCACACAATGGGTTCTTCAGCCATGGAGCTCCTTGCCACACTGGATGCTGAAGTTTTAATGTATCAAGGGAAGGTTGGGTGGAAAACCAGTCTATTGACAGCTTTTGAGTACAAAAAGCCTGAATTTAGACTAGAAAGGCTCAGAGCTGCACATTGCCAGGGACAGGAAAGGCACAGGCAGAAGCAGCACTAAGATTGCTCAGTTCTATTACTCACGAGAGGCTACCTGAGATACAGCACAGGGCTCTGTGGGCACTTGGTACAGCCCAGCCTGGCATTTTAGTGCTCAGATATTTCACCTTCAGTGACTTGTGGGACCTGCATATGCATCAAGAGTGAAAACTGGGCGCTGTCACCAAGTCATTCCTCACAAAACAATGGTCAACAAAGAATCAGAAATTTCAGTCATGGCCACAGGACTATTAATGCAGCAGCCAGAAGAGAAAAGACTCCCTTAGCCTTTTCGAGCAAATCTTAGTGAGATTTCTTTGAAGAGGCCCCCCAAAAGTCTGGGCTGCTTCCCACAAAACCTGGCTCCAGCTACCTCTCTCTCACCAGCAGATCAGCAATGGCAGAATTCTCCTCAAAACAATGTTAGCAGTAGCCTGGACAGATGTTTCAGGATCTTTTAGCATATTAGAATTACTGGGTATTTTCAGCTAAACTGAAGAGCATCTCAGCCACCTTTTTAGCTCACTCTTGAACACCGATGTTTTTAAAAAAACCCTCTTGCGGGTTTTATCCATTGGTGCTGCCTGGGTAATGCATCCTCACTTCCTGAAAGTCCTCATTGCTTGGAGGATTTTTTTTTTCCTAAAGGCCCATTTATAGAGTTGATACCTTTTCTTTTCCTTTCCAGTAGATCTATTTCCCCCTGGACTATGTCTGTCGGGGAGATCTCATTCAAGGACAATTTGGTTTCAGATTAGGAAATCAGACTGCTAAATCCCTTAGTTATCTTTGAAAATCCCATCCTTGAAGCTTAAGTCAGATGAGAGCTTCTCTGCTTTCTGTAATTTTCTGGTTTTCAACTCCATTTCTGAAAGGATTTTTTTTCTCATGGGCAGAAGACTGTGACCTTCACAGAGACATGAAATCAGTTCAACAGAATAAACAATAATTAAATTTTCATAGGAAAATTTATTTTCAATTTTCTGTTTCTCACTGAGGGTTAAATAACTAAATCATTGTAATTTCTTTATTTTCTTTGCCTTTCGAAGGAAAACAGTTACCTGAGCTGTTTATTTACATTTCACTCACAGCATATATTAGATTTGCTCATTCTTGGCACTGCATCTGGAGTGGCACTTGAGGAACGGTGGACTTGGGGATCTTTCCTCAGCTTAGTCCCTCACTGGCCACATCTCCCATCACTGTTTTGCTTCTCACCAGTTCAACCTCCTTATCTGTGGCATGAATTATTTCATACTGATGTAGTGCTTTAACACCTTCACGTAGGTATGAAGCCTGCTGCTGAGAGAAAATGCATATGTCACCTGTGGTACTTGGACTTCAAGGTTTGAGAGATCTCTCAATGCTGAGTCCATGGTTCCTGGCAGCACTGCCTGATGGGGCTCAGGGCAGAGGCACAACAGCAGACGTCATAGAATCATAGAATCATAGAATCATAGAATAATCATAGAATCATAGACTGGGTACCTTAGAGGACCATCTACTTCCAGTACTCCAGGTGGGATCTCACCAGAGATCTCGCCTCAAATTCCACAGGATGGGTTGTAGGTGGCTGAAAAACTCCTGTCCTGCACCAGGCCCAGGAAGATGGTAGGAAATAAACTAAATCAGTCTCATTTTTAAACGCGGTCACATCAATGCACATGGCCATTTAAGGGCGGAGTTAGTTGAAAGGAGGGTGGTCCTGTGCTGTGATTATTTCTGAGATTACAGGGATGAACAGTGCTACCTTTCAACGTGAATGAGGTGGAAATTTTAGCCTGGTTGTGAAAAGGGAAGGAGAATGGGTCAGACTGTTTCAGAATTAAGTATCTGTTTTGCTCTTCCCACAGCTGCTTACTATAGCTTCAAACTGAAAAAGATGAGAATATTCAAGGAGTACCTAACTGGGGCACTTTTGACAATTTCAAAATGCTTGGGACAGTTTTATTTTTAGTATCAATGTATTGAAAAGCTTGTCAAAATGGCCACTTTCCTGGGGAACAAAACCACACCAGGGCACACAAACCTGCCTGGTCTCAGGTGAGCTGGTACCTGTATGTGCTCAGACACTCTTGTGCTTCCCCAACCTCCTGTCTACCATTCCCTTTGATATATTTATCACAGAGTGCCACTTGCAGACCTTAAGTCTTTTCCCATATCATAGACATACCCAGAATGAATTAGGAGTGTCTCTCAGGCAGGAACCTGGATGTGCCTTTGCATCTCCTTCCTGCCTGGCAGCCATCCCAAGTTTCCAAAACACCTGGACTTTCAGACACTCCTTTCAGTCCCTGGCAAACAGCCCTGCACCCTCTTCCATAGACAGCAGAGATCACCAGGTCACCACAGACCTCAGGGAGAGAATGTGCATCTCAGTTCCCAGTTTTTTTCTAAATCTGGGTGTCAGGCTGCTGTTGGAGTGTACAGAGGACAGAGACTCCATCCCCTGCAGGGCGGGGGCCACACTCACCCGGACATCAGCTCACTACTGCCTCAGCCTGACACTGTTACCATGCTCCCCAGAATAACAGGCTTGATGGATTTCACACTTTAAGGCTTTTGCTTTGAAAGAGCCTCAGCTTTTATCTAGCAAAGTACAGCTTTTTAACCTAAAAATAGCCCGCCCAAGCTCCTTCCCTCGGAACAGCACAAGATGAGCTGGCAACTCTCAATTTTTGGCGCTTCTCTATCAAAAAGATGAAACATTTTCCCTATAATCCTCCAAAATTGAATGTTTAGGGTTTCAGAGGTTACTGGAAATTTCCCTGGCAGCTGGTCAAATATGTGATCCCATTAGAGCTTCTTTGATGAGGAAGTGTAGCTTGACTCAGAGAGAAAATGAGTATGGGAGGGGAGAGCATGTCAAAGGAAAAAGAGAAGTAGAGAGAGAACAGGAAGGGGAAAAAACGTCCATGAACCAAGAATTTTAATGTACCAAAGTCTGTCTCTTCTCAGATTAAGACAGGAAATTGCATCCAAACTCACATAAATGCCCAAACTCTTATTATGAATGAGGAAGAAACAGCTCTGCTCTCCCTGTGTGACAAAGTAAGGTCATTGTGATGCCTTTTCCGTCTCTGAGAGGCCAGGGAAGGCCATGAATTGCTTCTTTCCCATTGGCAGGGCTTGTGGCACCAAGAAGGAGAACACTTGGCAACCTGGGCTTTAAAAAAAACCAAGAATTCAGTTCCTGTTGGATGCCAGGCTTGATGCCGACTGCTTGTCAGTTCACTTAACACCACACATGCAGCCAGAGTCAGAGCAGCCCTTTGGTAGCAAGAGAAAAGGACAAGGGATTGTGTTTTACTTGCTCTATTGTGAATCTGTGAATGGCTCTGCGGTACATAATGCTCGGGGTTTGTTCGGGGTTTGCTCTCCACATCCCACTAGAACAACCATTCCAGACGGCCTCATTAACCCTGGTGGGAGAGGAGGGTGCATCTGCTCTGTGGTGGGCACTGGCACACCCCTGCGCTGCCCAGCCCGGGCTCTGCACAGGCACGGGAGCTGTGTCCAACCTCAAAAAATGGGCTGCACCATCCCATGGGCAGGAGACCCTTCACAGACATGCACAAGGCTGCTCTACATCAGGATATCCATCAGGATATTCTTCAGAAGATGCATGTGTTTCCCACAACTCCAGCATGCTACAGTCGGGGGAAGGCCAGATCCTTCCATAGGAGAGGTGTTCAGTTTCAGCAGCTGCCTTTTTTCTATGTTTTTGTCATCAGATTTACCCACAAGCTAGAAATGAAGTTCATAGCATTTCTATCAGAGTGACAAGACATCAGGACTCCTTCCGGCATCATTTTTTACCTAAATGGATACTTGTTCCCTTCTCTCTGGTATTAATGAGGAATCATTTGTCAGTAAACTAGGCTATGTGCATTCTGATAAAATAGAAAACTTTTCCCACCCCCTCCCACCTCCTTGGGGGTGATGGTTTTGACCCGTGCTGAGGTTAATCCTAATAATCACACTCATCCCCAGCACCTTCAGCAGAGTATACCTCCTCCAAACCTGCCAGCATAATTGCACGTGTCATTTTCATATAAACTGGTTTCTTCAGACTGGGGCAGGATAGAAAATCCTCCTACCAAAACTGGCTTAAATCTCTTGATTCTGAGGAGCAATGAAGTTTTGTTCTGTGCTGTGCATGACAAAATGATCATTCATAAAAACCCAGCAGAGCAAAATCCACGTCCCTGCTTCCCTCTTGCAGCTCTGCTATCCTCAGGTAAGCAACACCAAGCCAGATTTATCCCTCCAAACTAAATCTTGGGAAAGGGGGCAGATGGGTTGCCAGCTCATGCGCCCATCATAATGGCAGCTCCACAGTGCCACAGGGAATCAACAGCACTCCACACTTGTATTAATTAGCAGGCAGAACTGCTATGGCTCTGAATGCCCAGAAGGATCTGAGGAGTGCAGGCTGCTCCTGCATCATCTGTTTTTAGATCAGAACCCCAGTTTAACTCAGAGCCAGTGGGGTACCTCAGAGCAGACCAGCCCCACAGGTTCAGTTGTGCCACGGACATGAAGAACACAGAAAACACTGCAAATCCATCCCTGGCTCTGGGAACAGGATGTCATTCCAAGTGGCAAGGCCTGTTCAGCACAGATTTACGACCCCTGTGGAGGCATGCTTTCCAAAGCCATCTGCTTTCTCCAAGCCCTCCAAGCAGCCAGCAGGAGAGTGTGTGGCCTCCACTGGAGCTCCCAGAGCACTCTAAAGGCTTTGCACTGGCCAGGCTGCTCTGCTTGGGAAAAAAAAATATTAAAGCGGGTTATCTCTTGTGGTAAAGGTGGACTTGTGTTTCCTAGGAGGAAAAGGGCCCAGCAGCACAAGACTAAAAACAACCATGTCTCCTGTCTCTGTGTCAGAAGTCTATCTGTGTGTGAGTCCATGCATGCAGCTTATTCAGACACATCCACCCTTATCTGTGTAAATTATCATTTATGTCTATGTGTGTCTGCATCTCCCCAGGGACCAGGCTTCAATGGTTGGCTTTAAAACACAAGTGAGTTTCTCTCATTTTTAGGCAGTTCAGGGTGCCTCAGTCACAGCGTACCACACTTCACCCTCTCATACGCATTGACACCCTCTCACCCTTAGTCCTACAAATAACAGCCTCAACACAACAGGAAATATCTTCCAAGTAGCACCCCAGACACAGTCTCCTGGCTGCCTTCCACTCCTTCCCATTGGAAGAGAGCTGGAGGTTCTTTTCTTTTTTCTTGCAACATTCCCTTAAAACCCATTGATGTTTTGCTGAGACCATTGGCAATGAGAAGGAGGAAAAAAGAAAAGGCATCCAGTGGAAGGTGTCAGATGGTAGTAGGAGATAAATCATGTGCCTTCCTTTCCCTGACCCACTACTGAGCACTGCTGTAAAAACAGGCTCTCAAAAACATCCAGTTCTTCACTGTTACAGGTGGAAAAGACCTCTTAGATCATGCAGCCCAGCTCCCTGCCTCTGGGATAACTTCCTGGTTAACACCTTAAGCTGTTTTGTCAAGCCTAATTATCCATCCCTGCTGTTAATGAGATGGAGCACCAAACTCTCTGGACTGCCTCCATCCTTCAGGGCTTTTTTTATCGTTCTTCCCTTCCTGGTGGCTTCTAGGGTTGAGTTTTGAGACTACATCATTTTAGGCTTTGACACTTTAAGCCCTTAAATAGTGTCTTCATGATTTCACACTTCAGTGCAACGTGCAAACTGTAGCTTGAATCTGGGGACTTTTGTGCATTAATAAAAGAGCAGACATTTTGGAAGAGATTAAATTAAGTGTTAAGGAAACGATTTTGCTGTTCTGTGGTTTGAATCAGGGATTGGAGGTTTCTCTATCTCCACAAAACACAAAAGTTCATGTGTGTGCCTGCAAATACAAACATAAGCATGCACATCTGTGCCTTTGTTGCAGCTGTAGCTCTTTATTTACACACCATTTTCTGTATGTAGGTGAGCATTATCACAGGCATGAATACACTCAGTGACACAAAGTCTCAGCCTGACAAGTAGTTTGGTTTTTCTCCTCTCATTTCCCTCATGCTCAGCAGCCTGAGGTCAGCAAAAAGTCTGTCATGTCATGGCAAAGCTCTCATGATAGTTCTGGGCTGGTCTAAACTCCTGTCCTGCCCTCCTTGTGCACTGAGTGCCTCTGATCAGGCTTGATTTTACTACATCTGGCACCTGCCTTTCATTGCCAGACTGACTTCTAAACAAAAGCAGGCTTGTGTCCTCTGTCTCAGACCGTCTTTTTGTAACAGTAGTCGAGGAGATGAGGTTTTGATGTGTTTCATGAAAATAAGTCATCAGGTAATGGAGAAAGTGCTGCTAATGAACCTCAGCCCTTGATTAGCCAGCAGAGCATGCTCATGGATCAGGGATGCAGCAAATGCACCATCTAAGGAAGAGTCAGCAGTGAGTCCTAGAGACAAATATCATGGAGCCAGGCTCCCTTCAGCCCATTTTCCACAGAGCCATCCCCAGCTTGCTCCCACCAGGCTGGCAGCTCAACTCTCCCTTTGCTCTCAGGAAACACCTCTCTCACTCACAGGGAGGAGGGAAGATACTTACTCCCAAGAGGCATCTCAGAGAATAAAATCTCCCCCCTGCCCTCCATTCTTAGTTTCCAGGGCATTCCTGCTTCTCCCTTGCACCAGGGAGTCCCCCACCATGCCTGTTCCTCTCCTTGCTGGCCCACGTGCGCCTGCTTCAGCATGTGTCAGGGTTTTGCTATAATTATGGTCTCTCCCACTGTCTTTCCAAAATTCCTCACTTCAGACGTTCATGTAAATCTGTTCTGCAGTCACACAGTGCTTCAAATTAAGCTTTGAAATGTTTCTTTTTAGCCTTTTAACTTGTTCCTGCAACAGGCACATTTCAGAGTGGAGGTTTCTCTGCTCTGTCAGGGAGTCCTGGATCATGAAAAGGCTCACAAGAGGGAAGAAGACTCTGCTGTCCATGTTCAGGACTCTTCTTTCACTCAGGAATCCATCAGTCCCTGCTTTATGTGTCTGTCTTGCAACACAGGTAAAAACTCCTGAGCTCTTCCCAGTGAGTCTATCTGCAGTAGCAAACCTCTAAATCCTTTCATTTTAGTCCTAAGAGAGCAAAACTGACTTCTGACTTACCTGTCTCCTTAAGACACAGGCAACTGCTCAAAGTGCAAAACTTTCATCAACTTGCATTCCGCCTGGGTAAAGAAAACAGAGAAATGGTGTCAGTAATAGGCAAAAGAAGGGAAAGGCCATTCCTTTCCATCCCCATGCTCTGCTGACACCTCTGAGCCTCCACAGCTGGACCTGCCCAGGGCAGCTGGACCTGCCCAGGGCAGCTGGACCAGCCAGTGCCTTTTCCTCTGCCAGTGCCATCCTGCTGGTGCCTTTCCCCCACAGCTGCCAGGAAGTGCCACTTCCAGACTGAAAGCACCAGCAAACCCCAAGCTGTTGACCACCTGGGGCAGACGAGGGGTGTTCACTCAGCAGATGGGCAGCACCCAGCAGAGCCTCTCAGAGAGCAAGCAGGGCTTGCTCTGCCTCCAGGGCTGCCTGTCCTGGTCACAGGCACCAGGTCTCCTGGCTGGTCCTCCTCCATCCTTGGCTGAGGCAGCAGGAACCATGTGCTGAGTCTGCTTCAACGGGGAATTAAACTTTGCATATCTTACATCTATCAGTGTAAAAATAGGATGTATGAATAAAGGGTGTTAAAATTGCCACCTCAGTCTGATTTCTCATGCTGTGTAATATAACATATGGCAGAGACTAAACTCCAACGGAGAACTCGGGAAGCAAGCAGAGACAAATAAGTTGTTTAACCATTTCAGCAGCTTGGACACGCTCTGGAGCTCTGCAGGAGGAGGATGCACACAAGTAAATGTGGGCAGTGCATTTAGACCTCAGACGTTCAGTCTCATCTGCGCATCAGGCACAAGATCTGTGCAGTGCTCTGACCTCAGCAAGCTGAGCTACAAGGCCCAGGCTAATTGTGAGAACACCACAAAGAAGCATCACTTCATTCACCTCTCTTCACTCGCTGGCTTTAGCAGACTGGAGCTGCCCCCTCCAGAGTACAGAGGGTCCCAGCAATCCTATCTGCACATTGCCTGTAGCCCTGAGGGAGTTAACAAGAAAAGTTTTGCACTAATTGAAGCTCATCAGAAAGGGGTTAGGACAAGGCAAATGCTGCTGCTGTTTGACTTGCAGCTGCAAATTTGGGATAAGACTTCCAAAATCATTCCTGCACAGAGCAAACAGTGGCAAGAATGGATGTGTGCAGAGGGAGTCTGTCAGCTGTGGTTCTGGGCCAAGAGGACCCTGCTTTCCCAGCTGGACCAGTTGCAGTCACTGAGATTTACAGGAAGTGCTTGAACAGACACCACATCCCTCAAAGCTGCTGAATGCAAAGGTGTGAGAGAAAGGGGAGAGGACAAAGAATCACAGAATCATAAAATTATTGAATCACAGAATAATAGAATCACAGATTTATAGAATCATTGAATCATAGAGCCATAGAATAATAGAATCACAGAGCCATAGGGTCATAGCATCATAGCATCATTGAATCACTAAGGTTGGAAAAGATCTCCCAAGATCATCCTGTCCAGTCTTTGACTGAACACCACCATGTGAATTAAAGTGTAGAACCAAGTGCCCCATTGAGTCATTTCTTGAACACCTCCAGGGGTGGTGACTCCAACACCTCTGTGGGCAGCCCGTCCCAACGCTTGACAACCCTTTCCATAAAGAAATTCTTCCAGATGTCCAACCTGTACCTCTCCTGGTGTTGCGGTGAGCCATGGCCAGAGCCATGGTCAGCTGGACGAAGCACACCAAAAGGTCCATTAGTTTGATACCTCCACAACACAAGGGCTTGAAGGCACAGTAAGCACCCAAACTGCTGTGTGAAGCACGCTGAGACCATTGGCTGCTCCCTTCCCCCTGCCTGTTATGGTTCATATTTGGTTATGTCTCTGGAAAGTTCTATGTTCCTCGGCTGGTAATTGGCTCATGTTAACCCTCTGCTCCCCACATCTTCTCCCATTCGCCCTGGTCCCTCCTCCCCTGCTTTGTAAGACCCCATAACTGATATTTTACTGGTTATTGTATCTTCTCCCCGCCCATTATGTAGGGGTATAAAACCCCACACCCGCCAAACTCCAACGGCTTTCCTCGTGGCTTTTCTTTGGAATAAACCCTTCTCTGTTTCACAAGAGAATCCCTCCACTTTTTCCCCCCTCCTCCACGCACCCTGCCATCAGTGGGCAAGGCAGACACGAGCAGGTGCTTCTCCTGCCCTCCAATGTTGTGGTCAGCTTCCGCCCCCTCCACCTGAAGCAGGTGAAGTGTTGCCCAGTGCCCAGGCAGCATGCTAGCCGGCACAGCACCGCAGCATCCTGGCACAGCTTAAGGCGGTTTCCTCTTGTCCTGTTGCTGTTGCCTGGAGAAGAGGCTGATCCCCACCTGGCTGCACCCTCTTGTCAGGGAGTTGTAGATAGTCTCCCCTGAAATTTTATGACTGGGAATCAAATCCAGGCCACAGCAGAGTGTTGACTCTCAACCACTAGAAATAGTTTCTCAGATTCAGTCAAACTCCTAGAGTCAGGATCATTAATTTTAAAGCAGTATTTAATGGAAAAAGATAATAATGGGTCAAATTTCAATAGGACAGTGGCCCCCCCAGCCATGAGGTGGATCATCCCTTGGGTGTTGCAATGGAGGGAAAAGCATGACTGATACTATGCTCCACATAAAAATGGGTTTGTCTATAGGTTGTTGTCATCCAGCAATGAATGCTGGATGGCATAAATTTATGAATTATAATTTATTATTCATTATAATTTATCCTGGAGACATCAAATGTGCTGAATACCCTTGGGAGTCTTCAGCACTTTGGGCATAGATGGGATCCTGCGCATGAGCAGCCAGGGGTGCACAGAGGATCTGACTGCTACTCATGGGGGCTCTGTCAAACTGAAGAAAGGGGTAAGAGAAGTCCCATGTCCAGCCCACCTCAGTGCTTGGACCTTGCCTGTGTGAATGAAATTGTTCCTGTAACAGATTGCAGAAAAAGAAGAGGGAGCTGGGGACTTTGGCCCAGCACACTGGCTTGTGTACTCCTTAATTTTTTTTCCCTCCTGTTCGAGTTCTGCCTTGTCAGGTTTAATCAGTAGTGTTTGTAATTCAGGTAGCAAATTGATTTTTGAAAGTACTCTGGCCCTATTCAGTCCACGTTACCGAAGATCCTGCATTAATTATGCACTGATATTGATGTTTTTGTCAGACAAGGTCTAGTGTCACTATATTCAGAACTTGCTTCTTCCTTGTTAAAAATGTTTCAGAATGTGGCCTTGGGAAAGATACTGCATGTTATTCTCAGGATCAAAGATAACCTGGCAAGGAAATATTCTATTAGTAGTAAAATTCATGTACCTTTTCTCTACCATCTTCCTTAGAAGGAACACGGCAAAGGTTGGTGAGGAGAGAAGATCCTCCAAGGAGAATTGAGCTGTTAGCACTGTGTAACCTAATAGGAAGGTTCAAGTGTTTTAGGATGTACATGGTAAATGGAGACAAGGAAAAGCAGCAGTTCACACTTCGTGGTCTGTGTAAGTGCATCCTAGCTGCTTCCTTGTGCTAGAAGATCAGGATTCCTGCCCAAGGGCTACTCATCTTCTCCTACAACACAGGGAAGCACCAGCTCTGGGACAGAGTTGATGGAAGCCATCTGGGTGTTTGTGTGCATCACAAACTCAGTGCAAGTCAACAATCTGATGTCCTTGTGGGGAAAAAAAATAAAAAAATAAAAGAAAGAAAGGGAGTCAGATCTCCTTTTGGAATAGTATTAACAAGAGTGTCATATGAAAGGCACAGGAGGTAATTATTCTGCTCTATTTGCTACTGGTCAGATCTCAGCTGGAATATTGTGCACACTTCTGGGCACCAACACACAAGATGGATGTAGACAAGTTGGAATGAGTCCAGAAGAGAACAACAAGAATGATTAGATGTTTTGAAACTGTGATTTAAGAAAAACTGAAAGAATCAGGTTTGTGGAGTCCAAGAATGAGAAGACTAAATTGGAAACCTGATAACAGTATTTCCATTTATAGGAGGTCATTAAAAAGAAGACGTTGTTCAGTTTTACATACTGGGGAAGAATAATAAAAATCAAATTAATCTCAGATGTAAGAAAAATGTTACAATTTTAAGGACAGTGAAGTGTCTTGGTTTGAAAGACAGGTGTCTGCCAACGAAGGCAGGAGCCTCCCTTGAAATGGAAAATGCAAACCCCTTCCCTCCAAATTATTACAATTTTGAAATTAAGGGGCTTTCAGGCAAAGATATGAGGGATAGGAATAAAAGTTCTTTATTTATATATATATATATATGTATATGTATAACAAGGCAAACAAACAACAATAACTGTGGCAGTAACAGCAAACAGAGCCACAAACCCAGTGCCGGCCTTCTCGGCTGTCGGGCCCTTTCCCTTGGGTGCAGTTCCGCTCACGGCCGGCAGGGGCGCTGGCGGCTCCCGGTGAGCAGGGCGGCTGTGATGGCTCCCCCGCAGCTGCAGGGGGCGCTCCGGAGCGAGCTCGGGGAGCACGCAGTAATGGCAGCTCGGGATCCCAGGAGGGATGGACGAAAAGCTTCACAAACCCCCTGGGCAGCTGATCCCGGTGTCCGGCCGGACCCTCGGGAACAGCAGGGGCGAGCACAGATCCCGGGTGGCAGGCAAGATGTATCAAACTGCGGAGCTGCAGCAGGAACCTCGGGAGGTCTCAGCAGGCAGGGCGTGAAGGCTCCGAGTAACACAGGGGTAGGGCGGCAGGGCGGCAGCAGCCTAGCTCCCAACGGGGCAGGGAAAGGCGGGCTTGGGATCTTGGGGTTTTTCCCTGAGACACCCAAGCGGGTGGTGAAAAGCTCCCTTTTTTAGTAAGGTGGGGTGTTAGGGTTGCAATGTAGCAGCCGCTCCAGCGAGCAAGATCCACTCACGGCAGCAGGAAGGCAGCCAAAAGCAGAAGCCTGTAGCAGTGACAAAACTCCCTCCAGAAAAATGGGAGCCCTCCTCTCCCTCCAAACGCCGAGAACACCAGCCAGCCAGGGGCTGTACCCAACCCCTTTTTCCCAGTTCAAATCTTGAGGCATCCCTCACCCTACGTGAGAAAGCCCCAGGTGAAAGAGAGTAGCCAGTTGGAACCCTCCCCCTGTGGCCAGGTCTCTTGTTTCTCTTAAGCATCCAGTAGTTTGCCTCCCTGGCAACATATATGGGGAAGATTCTTTTTAAGAGAAAAAGAAAACAGAAGGAGAACTCCTAAAACCCCAACATGAAGTGCAAATACATATGGAGATCAAAAAGGATTTTAAGCAACCGATGAACAAACATCCACCATGTAAACCCATTGTGCACCTGAAGCTGCCTCCGTGAAATGGAAAAAAAAGTATTTATTTCTCTATGTTTCTTCCACCTCAGTGCCTGTAATTTGATTTTTGGTTAGCATGACACATTGTGGTGAGATTCTCCAAATCATTTCAGGACAGGTGTGTTCATAGCTTTCAAGTGGAATTTGCACATTGTGAGGGACCTGATACAACCCAATCCCAACAGTCACTGATCCCTCAGCTCTGGGCTGGGTTCAGAGAATAGGTTCAGACACAAAAGTTAATATTTAAACCATTTATCGTTTTTTGTCAACTGTTCATTTCTCTAGGACTCCAAAACTGGGATAAACCTTGTTTGTAGGTGACAGGGCAAAGCAGTGCCAAGAGACTTATATTTATTACTTATTAGAGATGGAATCTTGTTGTGCTTTGTGTCTGCTGAAGCAGCCATAAAACCCCAGTTTAATAACCATGTACCTGCATAATAAACACATTTATAAAATTCTCCTCTGGAAGCTGGCAACTTGTGGAATATTTTGAAACGCTTAGACCTGCATTTCCCAAGGAGCTCAGGCTCCTGCCTCAGCATCCACTCTCACAAGCTGCAGTCCTGGTGTGGGCCCCCCATCAATGAAATCTCATTAGCATCACTCTGCCAAATTAAATGGACTAAAGCTGGGAAGCAGCTGTAGTACAGAGTAGTCACATTGACTGTTGCCTTAGGTTAGATGAAAATTAGCTGGCTTCAGGCTCCCTGTTGCATTTGGCACTCGCCACAGTGGCCAGGCAGTGCAGGAGCTTTGCTTCTTGTTCACAGAAGAAATTCTGTGTCTGTGCTGGAGCTGCTTCATGGTGAGGGAACTCACCTGGTGATGGCCATGCACAGCAAACAACAAAAAAAGAGCAGGTGCCTTTTTACAGGGATGTTTGAATGTCTTTTCCACAGCAAGCAAAAAGTAACTACTAGACAGGCTTTTTCATCCAGGCTATTAAATGATTCACAATTTCATGGATGCTCCTTTAGGCTGGGATTTTCATCCTGTGTACAGAAGCATTACTGCTTTGCTTGGCTAGAAATTCTTATCTAGTATTCCCATCAAAGCTTCATCTCTCCTGGCTAACTAAGCTGTTCCAGGTGAAAAGGATTAAAACTTTAATGTTTGAAGGACACCAGGGGCTGAAATACTTGGACTAAACAAACATTCTTTTCCATGAGAGCATGAATTTGGGATGATAAACAGCAAACATTCTCTAGCCATGTCTGGATCATTTCAGACTGAGATCCAAAGCTGTGGGCCTAGGAGTGGGAAGGGAGTGGGGAAAGACAGAAGAGAGAGATGGGCAATGGTTCCGTGAATCCATTTGAGCAAAGGACAGAAAAAGAAAACGGAGCCTCTAGAATTAGCACAAAGGCTTGAAGGGACATGTTCAGATGGCCTAAATTCTACCAAAATCTCTAAGTCCCTAAGCGTTTCTTTATTGACTAGGGATATGTGAAGCCAATAAGAAAGTCATGAAGGCTTAGGTGAAATTTAGGCCACCTAAATCTTCATACAGATGGCCTTAATCTCACATGGATATTCCCCCTCGACTTTTAGCTCTAGGAGACTGTGAGCCATTGCTGTAACTTGGAAAACAGTTTGTTGGGAATGCTACAAGAGGTAAAACATCAACCCTCTGTCTCAATGCAGCATTTTCTGAAACTGAGAAGATTGCTGGTCTTAGGTCTTTATGCGCACCACTTCTCTAACAAGCTGCAAGACCAGAGACCTTTGAACTTGGGTATCTCCAGCCTCTAGATTCACATCTTCTGCAATTTTGATTCAGAATTAAGAATTCCCAGTTAGGAAATATGGATTTGGATGCAAATTTCTCTAAGCCACTCAGATCTGGAAGTGCTGGGTGGCTCCATCTCCATCCTTAACTTTCTTATGGGAGCATTTTTTTTTGGCCTGTTCTGCTTCATTCACAGACGTACTTCTGTGATGCTGCTTGTACGTATTGAAAACCCCAATTTTCCTGTTGTCCTTCCACAAATAACCCCTCCATTACTGACCATGGTCCCTCGCCTTCTCCGAATGGTCATGGTGGAAGCATAGGAGGTTGTAACTCAAGTGAAAGGAGACGTCTTCCAATGTACCCAGCCCTTGTCTGAGGTCTGCAGGAAGAGCCTAGCCTCTAGCAAATGATTTCTCTCTGCAGCTACAGGGATCATGGGCTGGTCCTCAGTAAGCAATCATCAATAGGCCACTTTCCAGCTTTCCTTTCTTGCATCAGGGGATAAGTAGAGAGAAAATGCTCCTGAATTAGTACAAACAAAGACACCCCTCCTTCCCTTGGGGACGTCTTCATGGCTTCCTATTGACTGGAACATGCAGACAAAGAGTGTAAAATTCAGTTCAAGAGCCCACACTGCAAAACAAGGCCAGGAAAGTTGTTTAGGGTGTTGTAGTACACTATGTGGTGGTAAAGAGAGAGGCCCTGAGGGCCAGAGAGAGAGCCTCTTTCCTGGGCCCGGAGGTGACCCTGGGAGTGTGTCCACATCACTGAAGATGGGCTGAGAGGGTTGTGAGTTTGTGGACAATGTTGGACCTATGGTGAGTGATAATTGTACTTTGTGGCCTTATAGGATATTGTTTATCTACTACCATATTAGGGAATATCTGTGCAATACCCCAGGTGATTGGGGGACACTGTGGTGAACATCTTTCCTGTTTATATGATGTTATATCCTGTGTGTGCTTGTATTTAGGGAATTCTGACTGCACAATAAACAGCTTTGCACTGGTACACCTGGTGTGCGCAGAGTCCATGCCCTTACGTGATTACTGCTCTAGGGGAGCATTAAGAGATAAATCTTACTTTCTTTTTTTTTTTTTTTAATGTGACATCTTTCCTGTCAAACCATTCCTAATCCCTTGACTTTCTGTTCATGAATAGATTGAATTTTTCACTATGACATTGCCTAAAGACAATGAGCAATTTCACAACAAATGATTTCTGTACTGGAATCTAGAGAGATTTTTGCTCATAAAAACACTCTAGCCGTTTATCTTGATCTCCTGATATATCAGTGCCATGGCTGTGTGTCTCTAAATTAAGTGTAGATTAAACAATTCAAACCAGTTGAAAAGTGTAAATGTAAGAGAAAAGCTCAAAGTAGTTCAATCAATTTCCATGATTGTATTCTTATCAAGATGAAAATGTGAGCAGTTTCCATTGGCCATTTTGGGATAAACAAGCCAAGAGGTAAACATACTCCAGGCATCTGTGAGCTATATCATGTGTGCAAGGCAGCAGCTTTAAGTAAAGCAAACAAGCCTGAGTTTCCACTGGGGCAGGCGGCTGTGATGCTGTGTAAAGTTACTTTGCAGAATGTTTTGGGGGCTTTTACTTTTTTTTCCTTGACAGTTGGTGGGAGATAGAAGAAGGGGATGACTTCAGTAATTCAGCATCACAAAACATAAAACAAGGAATCAGAAGAGAAACAAAAAGGAGAGCACTGCATAAAAGAGGAAGAACTCTGAAGTGGACTCCAAGTCCCTGGGAGAAGAGGGGGCAAAAAGGTTTCTTTCTGCAGAGCTTCAAACAAGCTTTCTTGGCATCCAGGGCCAAAGTGAATATGCAGCTCAGCTCCATTTGTCTTTTTAGCTTAAGCCTTGTCTATGTTTAACTTTTTCCACCCTTTTGTATTCAGCATGCAGCAAATGCACACACACTCGTAGGTCCAGGCTTAAATCTGGTTACCCCCGTAAACTCACACTAATTCCATTAGCTTGGTTTTCCCCTGGCAACAGAAAATCAACACAAGCTCCCCCTTGCCAGTCACTGCTGCTTTTATTAAGGTTTTGTCTAGATATGGGACAAGACAGGGGAGGCTCAACACAATAAATGCATCTGAACGGCGCACAGCCTTTCAGTTTTGTGAACTTTTTTTTCTCCTATTAAGCTCTGATGGAAGCATCAAGAGAGACGTGGCCTCTTCTCAATTCAGATGCACAGAGCCGTGCTTTCAAAAGCACAGGTTTGCAGAGGAAGCAGTGCAATGACTAATGTCTCCCGGTGCACACGGGCTGCAGCCTGATCTGGCTCAATCAAGTTCAGCTAATTTGGAAATGATGAGTTGGATGAAGCAAGCTACAAGACAGTGTGAGCAGGTCCCAAAGCTGGAATTAAGTTATATAACTAATAGAGGCATGTAATCCATAGTAATATGGTGTGAAGATTGAGAGGGACTCTGACACAAGCACGGGGAAACAAAACTGGAAGACTCTGAGGCAAAAAAAGCGCTGCCTTTTATGCCATGTTTCTCATCTGCTTCCTGCCTTTAAAGTTACTGGCGTTTTGCACACAGTTTCTACATCCAGCCAGGAGGTGAGTGAGCACCAGAGAGCCAGAGCTGCTCTCTGTGCACACTGCATGAGCTGCGTAGTGGGAAAGTACAGCAGTGCCCTCCACAGGAGAGCTCCACATGACATGGACATGGGGTCATGGGGTCAGCTAGGAGACACCACAGTACCCCAAATTATCTTAATAGGGTTGCATTCCTGGTGGTACTTGAGCAATTGGACTTTTTTTCACCCTCAGCATCATGGCTGAAGCTGTCTTTGGTCCTGAATTCCATCCAGTTCATCTGCAAGTGGCTGTGCTGGACAGCAAAAGGACAACTGTGGCATTCCTGAATGTTCAGTGCTTTCTCCACGGGTGAATATATGTCCCAGATAAACATGCTGATCTCTCCACTTCCACCCAGGCAAACCTTCCATCCCCACCAGCTCCTGAAGGAGTTTAGTGAGTAAAAGATCCTGACACAACTGAGAGAGAAACAAGCATGGAGTTTAGTAAGTGCCAAAAGGAAGGTGACACCTAACTGGGAAGACACCAAGGAAATGGAATGGAGTAGACATGGACTGCACCAGTCAGCAGAAGGCATTGCCTGCAGCAGGTGTGTGACCTGCAGTCAGAGCTGTTTCTGCCCCCTGGAGATGGGGGATCAAACTGCTGGTGACACTGCTGAGTGGCATCAGGCCCATATTTCTGCAGGTAATCTGCAGGCTGTCCCCAATCCTCCTGCTCTCTATCGCCGTCTATGGACTTGTGGTGTCCATACAAATTATTTAGTTCCAGTTGCATACCTAATGGGGTGGGTTTATTCACGGCTAAATGGAATATTTAAGCACGCTTAAGAAAGCTGTGTCTCAGCACTGGCTGCAGTGTGTGTCTGAGGCAGAAGAGCTGCAGGCAGGCAGTCAGTCACTGCTTGGGCTGAGCCCTTATTCCCCCGTTTGACAGTTTCAGACGGCTGGAGAGTTTGAGGTCTGTCCCAATCCCACTCCTTCTCATATGTGCTTACTAAGCTTCCATGGGGAGTTTAGCACTTGGCACCACTAGGCGCATGCTCCTCACATGCCTGTGGTGTGCACAGGGAACATTAAGAGCTGTCCCATTGCATCCCCACGCGGCTCCTGGCTCTCCCCCACTGTCAGCAGTACCAGCAGCCCTGTGGCATGCCTGCACCTCAGTCTCTATGGAAAACTGGAGTACCTGGACCTCAGTACGGGAGGCTTTAGCTTCCACACGGTTTTGCATTCTACTGAACAGCTCAAGGATGCTTTTTGTGAGGCCAGACAGAGAGCAGGAATACCTTTAAAGCAGCAGAAATAACCCAGGGATTAAAGCAAGGGTGTTTTTTTCTTTCCTTTAGTTTACTTGGGGATGGGGGATGGACATTTCAAGGAAGGCACTCAAGGGGAATTACTCACTGCAGTCAGGGTAGCTGTGGCAAAGCTGAGATTTGAGACCAAGGCAGGCAAGACCACACAGTTTCCAGGCTGGTGGCCATGGGTTCCTCCTGGCACTGGCAGAGGAAAGTTGACCCCCTTCCACCAGCCAGCACAAATTGCCCTCATTACTTGCAGGGCTGCAGCAGAATGAAAGCAGCTGGAGAGGTGGGACATTCTGAAAGGGATGTGCTTCAGGTGGCCAAGGTTTGCACTTAACGCTGCAGGCAAGGGTGGATGAGCTCCAAGGGCTGCGTAGGGAAGGGAATTGCTTTCTCTGCAGAAAAGCTGGATTTATAGCTTCAGTCTGGTTGTTCTTCTGCTTTTTGTGTCACTTTCAGGAGGTGAGGTAGCCTTCATCTGCTTTCACATTAAACCACAGCTAAAGGGTGGTCAGGTGCCTCCCCGATGGGGAAGTTTTTCTTCTGCTCCTGCAGTAGTGAGAAGAACTAGGGGACCTGGGCTGATCATGGGGGTTTTATTCATATGCCAGGGCTGAACAGGCTGTCACCAGCCTGGCTGAGTCAAATGGGCTTTTCCTGGATGATAGCAGCAGCATGCACAGACCCAGGCATAAGGCCTCAATCATGCCACTGTTGATTTGGGTTGTAAATATGAGCCCAGGGAGCTGCTGACTCACAGGCAAAACCTAAGAATTGCAAAAGCAGGATCTGTCTGCCTCAGTGCAAAGCTACTGAGGGAATTGAGAGGTTTCTGGGCAGACCAGAAGATAGAAAGCAACATCCCTATCTAGCAGAAGGATTTTCTAGGCATTTAAGGTTTTCAAGTAGCATCAAACTAACAGTATGGCAGAAAGAACAGCAGTAACAAAGAGGAGTTTATTTAAGCCTCAGCAAAATACACAGTACTGAAGCTCTGGAAATTTTTCCCTTAAGTTCCTTCTGTAATCTGCAAAACATTATTGCAATTGTCATATTTATTTAAGAAAACACCAGGTTCTTTAAAATATGCAGGTGTTTTCTCTCTTTATGAAAAAAAAAGTCATATGCCCCAGGAGTCTGAATAACACAAATTGAAATAGCATGAACCTTGCCCATTAGCAAGAGGGTTCTACTGCAAACACAAGCAGCACATTACAGAAGCTTTGAGTTATTCCATGCTCAGGGTATATTGAGGAGAAAGGCAGAGATTGTTTGCAGGACTGCGGTTTAGCTCAGAGCAGAGTGAACTCAGGTGAAACTGAGCTAGGCTGATGGATAAGAGCTGATAGCAGCACAAACCCCACTCAGAGGCTGTGATATATGTTGCCTTATGATGACGTGGTTTAATAGGACGCCTAACAGTTTTCCTAAGAAATGCCCCGAGCCCAGTCCAGAAGGAAAAAATAAAATGAAAAAAGGGAAAACTTAAGTTTTATCTGTTTTTTCCTATGTGCCAGTAAATACAATCCAAGCCAACATCATAACAGGATCTGGCTCGAAACAGTGCTCCTCCAAGGAGCATCCCACAGATTCTGCAGTGCCTCAACTGCCAACCTGGCCGTGGTTTAGGATATTTACAACCTGTGGGGCAGTTCTGGGACCAGGCAGGATGACTGTGGCAGACCATGGGGCTGAAAGAAGGGCTCCTCTATCCTAGTCCCCCCCGTTATTCTCAGAGCTTATATAAGACCGTAAGCATCTCAGGGCAAACCTTAGCATTGTATTTAAACAATTTTTTGGGGTTGCATCCCTGCTCTGCCCCTACTGGTGCCTTTTGCTGCAAGCAGAGGGATCAGCACTGCATCCCTCTTTGGCAGGGGGCTGATCTGGAGGTTTCAGAGACCTGTATCTCCCCCTGCCCCCTCACCAGGCCTGGATGCTTCCCCCAGCTCAGAGGGTTCCTGGCAGTGCAATATCATCCCACATTCCAGGGAATGCCTGGGCCAGGAGGTGGGATCTCTGGCAAGAATATTGTGGATGATATGGGTTCTGTCCCCCCTCACCTTTCCAGATCCTGTGGCAGTGAACATTCATTTGGTTGATGCTGGGCTTCACTGAGCAGCCATGCCAGCGGAGCAGGAATGGACTTCTAGGCACACCCAGGGTGGAAGCATCTCCTCTCCCCAGGAATTCATTTATGGAATAAGCAGAGACCTCTTTCCACTAAGTGAATATATAATGATGCAGTCCATACATTTATACATAATCCCCTGCAAACAAGGCCCTATTTAGGACAAGATCAGACTATGCTTCTCCCAGCAGGGGTTGCATTAGCAATTCATTTCATAGCATAAAAGGAGTGTATGGAGACAATCATCCATAGTCTGAATAAAACACTGGAGGAGAAGCCAGGAAACAAGGGAGGAAAAGGATGATTTCTTTGAAAGGAAAGTAAAAATAAAAAGATAAATTTTAAAAAATGAGAAAGAAAATCCAAGGGAAAAAAAAGAGAGAGAAAATACAGGTCTCAGAAAAACAATCCAAGAGATAGGAAATCCAATCTGTTTATTATTCTGGATTGATGAAAGGAGAGGAAAGTTTGATAGAAATAGGACTAGTGAACTTAAAAGATGTGTGGAAAGAGTTTGGGAGAGGAAAACGAAGATGTTAACAAAGACACATATAAATGCATGTGTGTTTGTGTGTGTTTATGTGTGTGTGTGCACAGCCAGGAGGTGACCAGAAAGAATCTGAAGAAAAATAAAAGGATTTAGAAATCCTGCCAGTTAAAAAATATATTCTGCCTCCAGGATACAGAAATGGAAAATAATAAATCAGGGCAAGTAGAAATGGGAGGGTGTCATTAGGGCAAGAAGGAGGGAGAGAAAAGGGAGAGGCAATGGTAAAGTGAAGACTTGTTTACTCTCTCTGATAGCCCATATCTTTCTGAGGTGCCTGTGGGATCAGCCAGCCATCAAAAGCTTTCTGAGACAGAATAAAGCACATGCCTGCTAGCATCATTTGTCTTTTCCTCTATTTAATGGCCTTTTTTACATGAGGGCCAATGATTTCAGATGAAACAGCTCCTGTGCACTTAAATTTGTGGCTGCCTGACAGAAGAGAGGACAAATGTCTCAATGAGGGGAGTGCTCCATAATCTCCTACCAGAAACCTCTTTGAAACCAAACGAAAACACAAAAGTAGACCAAAGGAGGTGATAATCTGCCCTAAATTCCCCTTATGACATTTCCGTGTCCTCCAAGAGAACTCAGCCCTGCACACCCAAAATAGCACACCAGCCCTCCTCAAAGAGATTTAAGTGCTGGTTGAGGTGTTGGAGCCACTTGATGCTTCCCCTGCTCTGTGCTTAGAGGAGCTCTGGTGCTTGAAAATGTTGGTATAAACCTTCCTCCTGATCAAAAGGACTGGAAATGGATTGAGAGCAAATCATTTGCCACCCTAACCCTCTTGTTCTTCAAAGTGCACCTCTTCAAACGTACCTGGTAGAACCCCTTAGCAAATGATGCTCACAATTTCCCTTTTCTTTATGCTATTTGAGTTTCATCTGCTCATGAAGCATGTTGTAGGCAGAAACTTTTCCCTTTTCTCCCCCCTCAAGCAGCAGGCACTTTAAATATACATAATAAAATATTAAGGTACTGAAACCAAAGGTCTTAGTCTTATATTGAAACCATCTGTGTCAGTGAGATGCTGGCTGGCATGCAAAGGGGAATCTCTGTCTTCCAGAGTCCCTTCAACAGTGCTCACATCCCTTTTCCCCAGGACACAGGAGATGCCTTTTTTGTGGCACAATTCCTCCACTAGGAAAGTGCTGCAGAGCAATCTCCAGCCTAAAGGCTGTTCTCGCTCCCTCCACTGCCGACCTGAGTGACTGTGGCCCGAGATTCACTCCAAACACACCACACAGAGCTGCCCCCTCCCCACCCAGCTGTGTTTCTGCCTGGCCCTGGTTATTCACCCCAACGAGTCTTCTGAGAAAGCCACTAATTAAAGGCATGTGATAGTTAAATTTCTACTAATCAAGACAAATGAACCAAGTCTCGAGTGTGTGATAGTGGAGCAGAATTGCTCCTTCCCCCATGCCAGTCAGCCTTCAATTACAAAGCTCTGATATTATCATGAAATATTTCCCCCGAAGCCCCATTCGGCAGCTCCTGGTTATGGTTCTCCTGATTCATGGTGTTTATTTAGCGCTATGGGAGTGTTTTTGTCAGCAGAACATTCAAGTATCCAAATGTTAACGAGCCTATTAAGGACAGGCGATGTAATCGGATGAGATACTCACTGACTGGCAGCAGGACAGATCAGAAATTCCAGGGAAAATGTGTTGTGTTGCCCAGTTGCAGTGACACATAGATTTAGGAGAAGAGCTCCAAGGCAAAGGACATAGTCCAGACTGGGGGCCTTTCCCAGAAAATTACTGAGAGTGAACCAAGGGAATTGCTGCCTCTTTTTAGAAGCCTAAAATAGAGAGAAAATACAGAGTTGGAGATTTGAACAGAAGGAGGATTGGGCCCTGTTTTCACCCTGTGCAGAAATCAAAGGACTTTGCAAAATGCAGATAGCATGAACCAAAGCGGAAACTGAGCAACTGAGTTGGAAGCAAACTGTCCTGACCTCTATTACACTTCAGAGTTGTTGATTTAAATGCTGTATTTTCAAACATCTAATTTGCACCCTCAGGTCACCAATATAAAGCTGCCAGAGGGAGGCAATTGGAAATAAAAGAGTCTTCTGGGCTGGAGCAGGGGGAGAGAGAGAGAAAAGTAACAAGATTTGCTGTAAACTTAAAACCTGATGGTATGCATGACCCATGCTGCTGCTGAATCAATGCTTGCTTGGGGTTTTTGTTACAGATAACCTCCAGATCATATTTTTACAATTCTAGTGTTTCGGAAGAGAGCAAGGAAGTGCGTCCATGTAGCCAAAACCGAACCCTGACTCTCTCCCAGGGCGAGGTGGCTCCTCTGCCTACCCAGGACCAGGATCAGCTTTATGTCCTTGCAGCACCCATCCAGCCCAGCCTAATACCCCAGTGTTGGGACATGTCCTGCCAGGGGGACCTGCCAGCTAGGGCCACCACTGCCCTTTGGAGGCAAAGGATTCCCCAGATACCATGGGCAGAGCAATCTGCTGGGTTTTGGCACTTGGCAGGCGGATGCAAAGTGACTCTCACAGCACTGGGTCTCCATGTGGGTGCCGTTGTCAGCACAACTGTTGCTTCAGCTGCTTGTCACAGCTTTGATGCTATGCTTCATCCTGTTGGGCGTTTGCCAGAGAATGGACCTGATCTTCATTACTTGTTATTCCAGAAACCACTTTGAGTTGTTGTCTGTTCAACAAACAGAGGCGTAGCTCAGGCTCTGGCGTGTGCTGGGCTCTCTGGTCTGAGCAGCCCCTTGGTTTGTTGTCAGTTCTTTGAGCTGTGAGATCAATCAAACAGCCACGATTTCTGTCAGGCACCAGATCCTTTGCTTTGCATGGTTTAACCCTCCAGTACGGAAGTTCACCTGTGGTTTTACTCACAAATGAGGGCACTGTCAGGACACAAACCCTTGTCCCTCTGAAAGACAAATGGCTAATTAGCTAATAGGGGAGGGAAAGAATGATCTATCAAGTTTTTCTCCCCATTTTAGGCAGCACACTGACAGCCTGAGTTTGGAACAGCTTGAAAAAGGGCCACTGTTTTTGAGGCAATTGAAAGGCGGCAAAATCCCTGTGAGGTTTTGAGGGAAGCAGTCTTTAAGAAGGCAAACGCTGGGTGAGCCATCTCTGTGCTGTGCAAGTTGGACAAGTCTTTGACTACTCTGCCACAGAAGGATTTTGAGGGTCTTCTGAATGGCAGCATCACAGGATCACACAGCTCTCCTGAATCTTCAGTCCCATCCTATGGTGGCATCACAGTGCAGCAGGACCCTGGAGACTTCCAATTGCACATCCAAGCCAGCAGCCAAAAAGAACAGTTTGTGCCACTAACAAAAACAACTCTTTGATCTCCTTGACATTGATGCAGCAAACATCCCACTCCAGTGCATTCTTGCATAAAAGAGAAGCTTCTTGCTGCTCAATCACACTGCTTTTAATAGCTTTTTGAATGCAAACATCCTCAGCTTTTATTTCAGTTTAATCTGCCAATTTTTCTAAGTCTTTATCACACTTTATCAAACAGTGTATCAGTGTGCGATATCCAACCCCCTCCCCTCAGGCACCTCTGAAATTGAAATCCCAGGAAGACAGCAGCTTCTTTCATATTTTAATTATTTTAACATTTTCCTTTAGTAGCCTTAGCATTATTATGACTTGTTTTTCTCTCTGGAACAGGGCTGTGATCCCACACTGTGTGGGAAATTTGTTTGTCTAGAGGAAAATAGCAGAATACCTCTAATGCATTAGATGGATTAGAGAAATTGTGTTTGGGAAATACATAATCTCTTGGTAAAAGGGGAAAAATAAAAAGCCTATTTAATTTTGGCTCTAATTTGTTTTTCCCCAATTATAATTTTTAATGGAAAAGTGTGTTTTAACCACACGGGTGCTGCCTAATGTGCCGAGTGTTAGGTATAAACTGCATCTCTAATAATGTCTCTTCATTCTTCACAATTGAGGGCTCTGATTCAGGTAAACCTTTAACCACATGCTTAAATCCATCCTTCCTGCAGAAGACACTCATGCATAGAATTAACTTGAGGTGTCCTGGGACTTGTTCATATACTTAAAGTTTGAGACACTGAAATGTTTCTCAATTATCAGACTGTTTCATGATTTACCATCACGTGATCTGGTACATCAGGCATTAAAATTGACTCCAAGACTCAGAGCAGCTTTGCCAGGTATCAACTTGGCTCCAATATAGAACCACTGAGTGGTTTCAGTTGGAAGGGACATTAAAGCTCATCTTGTTCCACCTCCCTGCCGTGCGCAGGGACATGTTCCATTATCCCAGGTTGCTCCAAGACCCATCCAACCTGGCCTTGGACACTTCCAGGGATGGGGCAGCCACAGCTTCTCTGGGCAACCTGTGCCAGGGCCTCACCACACTCAGAGGGAAGAATTTCCTCCTAATATCCAATCTAACCCTGCTCTGTGTCACTTCAAAGCAGTAACCCATGAGCAGAACATAATGCAGATGGAGCAGTCACTGCAGCCCAAGCACCGTCGCGGAGCTATTAGATTGTAGCATGCCGCAACCTTCCCAAAAAGCGTCTTCAAGGGAGCCTCTCAGTGCAGCCAGCACGCTTGCATACACATGTACACATCAGATAGCTAGCTAAAACAGTCCGACGATGAATGAGCAGGAAGAGTCTCCGCATGGGGGTTCTACAGGAGAGATTTAATGCATCCACGCTCGTGCAAAGTTCCAGAGAAGTCCCGGGGGAGAACAATGGGGGGTCCAGGGTAAGGGAACTAATCAAGAAACTCCCAAGGCGTATCAGGTAACAAGGGTTGTAGCGGCCAACGGAGCCAACCAGGGGAGCAGAGCTGAGGTACATTAACAAACAGAACAGAGCATTCTGGGGGAAGTTTTTCAGTCACCATAAGATGGAAAGGAACCTAGGACTTATGCCACCTTAGGACTCCCTTTTTTCCTTATCCAGCAGGCCCACTGGCCTCCACAAAGCACAGTACCCCACACTTGCCTCCCTAGCTGCTGTGTTGGTTTGGAAGATTTGAATCTCAGCGTTTCCCCAGGCCTGCTTATAAATTCCATTTCCCCAGTTTTCCAGCAAATTGTTCCATTTCACAGAGCTTTTTCCAGTAACCAGGCATTACTGGCATGGACAGGGCAGGCCCATTACTATTGTATTTACTCTGCATCCCAGCTCCCCCTCACTATCCAATAAATCCATTTGAGGGCAAGAGTTTTGATAGACACTTCAATAGAGCTCTCTTGAACCTGTCTGTGTTTAATGATTTGGGGGGGGTCTGGCTCTGTGCCCATCCCTGCAGCTCATTAGTTCTTTTTTTCTCCTTTGCTGTGAGCTGCATCTCCTCCTTCTTCTTTCTCTTCCCTGCTCCTGCATGGAGAAGGTCCTGGAGAGCTGAGCCCAGCTCTCAGCCCTGCCCATGCACCAAGATCTGTTCTCCAAGGACACAAACACTCCTGATAACCTGTCAAACCCCCTCAGGCCCTGTAGATCACAGGGACATTTGCACAGTTTGCCCTTTCTGTGTGTGCTGTTCATTTTACACAGTGCTGATTGTCTTGGTGTGGTGATGAAGGGGGGAAAGGGAAAGAGATCTCTTCTTCCTTGACAGAAAACCAGTGCTGAGTTCTGCACTTCTGATATTGCTGGCTCAGCGGGAGTTTTCCAGATGTGGTGTTTGGGGAACAAGCTGCTGGATCGTTTCCCTGCTGATGAGCCCCTCTAACAGTAGCTTTTTCTTCATCAGAAGGAAAAGCAACTAAAATTTTCAGTTTAAATGATATCACATCTCTCTGCTTTGTTCTACTGGGAGAGTCACAATGAAGGAAACAAATTACCTGGGCTCAGGATGCTGTGCAGGGACTTGAAGGAAATAAAATTTGATTTGGAAAGGATAAAATGTTTTGACTTCCATGATGGAACAAGCAATTGTCCATGGATTTGCTGTGCTCCAGAAATGGGACTTCATGCTAAAAAGAGATTTTACAGAGCTCAAGGTATTATCTGGTGATGGAGAGCTCCCAAGCCAGCCCTCATTCTCCAGCTGGCTTCCTAGCAGAGCTGCTCTGATAGTGCAATATAATCTGGTCATAAGTATTGAGATTCAGCCATCACCAGCCAGTATAATTTAAATATAATCAAGCAACATATTCCAAAGGTTTCTGCCTCACCAATTGAAGGAGATGCTGGAGAAGCACTAGAGTCCCATGAAAAGTGTTTTCTGCAGTTAGAAACCTCTTCCAAGGAGGGACTGCAAGTTGCTCCTTCTGTCCTTGGTGTGGGTTTCAGGTACTGTTGTGGTTTCCTGGTGAGGCTGGGAGGGCAGGAGAGTGGTGACATTCCTATTCTGCAGATGCACAAGTCCCACCTGAGTGGTTACTGTGAGGCAGAAGGCTGTGAAAAGGTTCTATGACCAGCTGGGATCTGCTTTTTGGTTGTTTGGGCTGAAAACATACCATTGCGAAAGCTGCTTTCACTGGCCTCTTACACATCTAGGTGTGATCCCGAAGCTGTAGTCTACTTTCTTGAGCACAAGGAGGTTAAATTTTGCTAAATACTTTCATTTTGTTCCCTTTCAAACCACCAAGGCTATGCTGGCACTGCATATAAGCACTCCAGAGACTAAAGGAATCCTAGGCAGCATCAACACAAGCCTTCAGTGAGGTTTCCTACCAAAGCATCCTGTGACATTTAGGAAGCAATCCATCACTGCATTATGTACACAGCATTTTTGTTTTCATTTCCATAGTGCCTCTATAGAGCTGTCACCCAGGTGAAGCATGTTGGATCCCCAGTGTTCAGCAGTGCCACAATGATCCCTATTGCAGGACTTACAGGGTAGTTCCTCTAATTGGAAGAAGGAAAAACCTCTGTTCCTGTACTGTAGTTTATTTCACCACTGAGCTCCACTTACAGTTGCAGGTTGTGCTGGGAAACAAAAGCCTAGGTGTCAAAATACAGTGAGAAAGGAAATGCAGTTTTTTCAAGCAGAAGCCTGGCAGCCCAAGCAGCGATTGAGATGATCAAGGACGGACTTGTGAGTCTCTTTTTACGTCTGTACCATTTTCAAGTGTGCCGTAAATTTCCACCCAGCAGATAACCCACCTTAGGGTGCATGTCTCCCTCCATTCATCTTCCCTGGGCTCCCTCCCCTCTTTCCTATTCCGTAGGTAATTGCCACATATGCACCTTCTGCCATTTTCCTTGTCAAATTGCATTTCTCATTCTAATTAATGGAGCCGGATTTATTGTTAGTGATGGCCTTGTACATGCAGATCTTTTCACTGTGATTTGCCACAGAATGAGATCTGTCCTTCCTAACAGGTTTCCTGAAAAGGGTGAGCATTTCAGGTGAGGAATCACCCAGTTCCTTTTGGTGAAAATAGATCCTGAGTTTCACCGAGCCCTCAGCACCTCACAGACTTGCAGCTCCACTGAGGGAGAGCTGGAGCTGTGACTGCAACCTCTGAACCCAGACCTGGTGCAAACCAACAGAATCTCTGACAACCCCAAATGATATCAAGGCCTTCATGTCTTCCAACAGAAGAAATTTATAAACCCGCAGTCCAGCACTTCTGCTTCATGTATTTGCAGCAGACGTTTCTCCCAAAGCTTTTAAAATGATGTCACCCTTTTGCCACTCTCAGACACTATACTCTCATAGAGAGAATTTAATTCAGAACCTATATCTGGATTTCCATTTTCACATTACAGTTAATCTGGTTTTGTGTTACTGCCCCAACTACAGTGTAAACCCTGAGTAAACCCACAGGGGCAGGGTCTCTTTGTTTACACAGTCAGCTTTCCAAAGGAATTCACAGTGCTAATGCAATCCTAAAAGCAGTTTTAAACACTCAGGGCCTCCCTGAATTCAGCACTGTCATCTGCAATAGCATCTCGGGGCTGCAGCGACAAGCTCCAGGCTGGGTCAGACTCTGCCAGATTTCCCACAGTTCTGGAGGAATCCTGCCACTTCTATTGAGTTTCAAATCTGCTCTACACTGAGGTTTACAGCAGAACTTGGTCCATTCTAACTTCTGTGGGCTAATTCCACCTTTTCTTCAGAGTCACATCACTCTTTTGGGGATCAACCATGAGGGCTGGATTTGCTCCAAAGCACCTGTAGTATTTTGATATCTTCAAATACTGCAAACTTCTCATATTTAAATATGAGACTTACAGACAGGGGCAAAGTTTAACTCACTTTAATCAATGATGAAATGAACACCGAGCTCACCATAGCATTTTGAAAGAGGGTCTTTTTTATGCTGATTATTAACTGCAAGAGGGATATTCCTTCCCAGAGATCTGTTATTGACTGCTGAACTTAGTGATTTCAAGTAACTGCGTTGCGTTTATATTGAAATACAGTTGGTGCTGCTCCACGGAAACATAAATACTGAAATGAGAGCTGGTGCCTTCTAAGTTAAAGAATTGCAAGAACAAACAGGTTGTACAACACCACTGTAGTTCTCCACAGTATGGATGCTATACCCTCTTTTATTCTCTTTTTTATTCTCTCTTTTATTTTTTTCCCCTTCCCCTTTTCCCCTTTCTTGCTGGTAAGAGCTTTCCCCCTCACTGCAGCCATCTGATTCTGCTCCCTGGAATGACAATGCTCCCAGAAACTCGTCACCCTCACAGGTCCTTGGCTCTACGCCTTTTGGCTCCTGAGATATTGGTGTCATCATTTTCTCCCTCTGTGGCCTTTTTCTCATTCCGGCCACATCGCTGTTCAGGGACATCCAGTGCTAAGCCACCAAAATGGGATTGCATAAACCCTGCACATTAATTAGTTCAATGCATCTCTCTGCTCAGGAAGGAAGGAGGGAACTGTTGCTAATAGCACACATTTTGAAGGAAGTTATGCAGAGTTGTGGGGTTCAAATAAAAGGAAATGAGGGGGAATGGCCCAGCTCCAGCCTTTTAAATAATAATTCCAGGCTTCTGAGCCTGCGGAGTTTATAATTGAGAGTCTCCCTCCCTCCGTCTCTTCCCTTTTCCTGCTCAGTACCTTGCACTGCTCTTTGAGATCCATGCACACACTTCTCCATCTCTTCTCATCCCTCAGTCTCTTGTGTTCAGCAAAACACAAGTTTGTTTCCTAAAAAAACCAGTGCTGGCGCACTGTGGAGTGGACCCACAGCAGTCTCACAGCAGTACAGAAGGACAGAACTGTACAAATCTCTGGCCACACCACAACTGATCTTCATTTCTGACAGCTGCCCTGGCACCATATCCTGATCTGTGGCTCACAGGTAACACCTGAGGTGCTGGACAAGGGTTTGCAGCAATCCAGATGTGGGGCTGCCTCTGTGCCACCCACCGGGACCCCTGAGCAGCCTGCTCAGGTCACCCAGGAAACACATATGCACATGCATCGGGTCCCAGTCAAAGGACTCTGTAATTACTCTCAAAGGTTTCTATTGTGTGCAAAACTATCATTAACTCTCAGTAGTGTAATTGCCCTTTATTGATAATATAGAGCTCAGCAATCCCCAGCTGTGGCTGATTGTACTTGTCCAGATTGGAAGGAAATGAACCTGCCATCCTTCCTCTCCCTGGCCTCTCCCTCTGGCTATTAAGGTGTGTCACACACTGAAGACTACACCCTCCTTGATTTGCATGTGCCCACAATGGAAAAATCACTCACATCTGCCTCAAGTGACACCCACTAGCTCCACTTAACTCCTTGGGCATCTCTGATCTACGAGGGAATGGCTGTAGAACCCGAGGCCACGTGTCGAAACACTGCAACTCTTCCTAAAATGCCTGTGTGAAAGGGGTTGTGGGTCTCAGAGAGCTGACCTTCTGCGAATCATGGAGTCATTTAGGTTGGAAAAGACCTCTAACACCATTGATTCCAACCATTAAAGCATGAGATTCAACAAAGACACTGGGCAGATTTGCACAGGCTGAAATTCAAGGTTCTGTGGCCATTGCAGGCTGGCATCCTTAAAATAACAGCATTAAAGTGATCCCTCCATAAATACTTCCCCTTACCTTTAGGTGATGAAGAGGAGCAGCTCTAGGTGTATTTTCCACCCTCAGCCTTGGCCACGTTTGGTGTCTGTGGGAGATGAGGTGGGAAAAGACAAGAAAGACTGCTGAGACTCCAGCCCTTGCTGGAACCATGTCCATCAATCACAGGGTACATTAAAACCTAATTTGATCCCAGCTTGTGGCACACTCTCTAATGCAGAGACTACAAAGCATAAAATAGAAATCAGGAGCAGAGGCCTCTGGGTTTTGTTGGAACATTATTGCTTGGTCTTGTTTCCAGTGACTGCATCTGTGTAACAACATCACTTCCATACCATGTAATTAGACCCTTAATTTATTAAACAGTGACTGTAGTAAGCAGCAAGTGGGAGATACACGTATCTTCTGACAGGAGAAATATGTTACGAGGGAGCCTGTACTTTTCTGACTCAGCCTGAGCTGCTTCCTAACAGAAGACCCCTTGAGAGAAAAATGTTTTCTTGTTGCAGACTTTGGACCAGCCCTCAGGAGAGCTGGAGTCTTCTTGTGCTGCCCTGGCACAGGTTTGCTGCATGACCTTGACCAAGTTTCTGTCTTGCTGCCTCTCACTCCATGTGTGAAATGAAAACAATAATCTGGCCTTTCTCACCCATGTTACTTGGCTTGTTCAGCTTTTCTTGTCAACTTCTCCAGAAAGATGCTGTGCATCTTGTTCTGCTTCTGCCAGGCTCTGAGCACACCATGACCCCCCCATCTCTCTCTGCTCCCCAGTAATAAATGTCTTCCTTTCCAGCAAGGTCAGAGCAGCTGATTTCACAGACTACCAGGAAAAGGCAGCATATTCCAAAGGTTTGCATCTTCCAAGGTGATAGTCAGAGAAACAAAACAAATGTTATCATTCCAGATCCTCAGGAAGAAAATGCCTCAGCGTGAAATTCAGCCAACAACAGAAACCTCTCTGTGACAAAGCTGAAAATCATGATAGCCTACTTACTTGCCCATGGGAAAACACACAAGACCTGGGTCTTCCAGGCTTCTAAGCCTGAGGCTAAAGAAAATGTTATCTCTTAGTTGAAGGCCTAATATCCTGACAGCTACAGGGTGTGGAGCAGAATGTCCTGCAGGGAGTCCCAGGAAGCCCTACAGAGCAGTTTGGCTGCTGGGGCTTTGGCTGGAGCCCTGACCATTTAATGTGTGGGTTTGCACTGGGCTGAGCAGATGCCAGGAGGATGCTCAGTACCCACGGGAGCCAATGTGGCCAGAGGGAAAGGTTTGTCCTGGGTGCACAAGAACCAAAGCTCCGTTTGATCACAGGTGCTGGAGGAGATTCAGAGCATAAATCATTCTCATCCATTCTTCCTATATCATGTTAGCTGACCTACATGGTCACAGCTGACCATGCTGGGTAAATAATCTAATGTAATTACAGGGTAAAGAAATGGCAAATTCTCTTCTAAAGCCAAGTAGAGCTTGCATCTATTATTTATTAGAGGCAACCAGCAGAAGAGAGCAGGTTATGTGGTAATTACTTTTTGACCTCCTGGAGGTAATTGCATAATCATTTGCAGAGAATTGCTATTACAGTTGGGTGAATCCTGCAAAGACATTTTATGTGAACAGTCATTTGAATTTTTAAACCAATTTCCATCTAACTATGGAATTCTGATAAGGTCATCCACCACCCTGGTGCCTGAATGCCTTTTTCCCTGCCTTTTTTGGGGGGCTTTGTGTTCTTCAGGAATTAAAGTAATGAGCTAACAGGCAGCAATGCTCACACCTATTTGATCAGTTAGCCAGATAAACTTAGCCCAGTCTTTCAGTGGTTAAATGGGTCCAGCAGCTCAGAAGTTGGATGGCCAAAACCTGGAAGCAGACACTAAGAAGACATTTCATAGAAGCTTTCCTAGGTTTGCCACAGGTTTAGCTCCATCCTGAAATAGGGATTTGTCATATGTGATTCATAGGCTCCTGGACCTTCCTTTCTCTCTCCATCAAACAGAGGAAGACAAAAAGTCTAGCTCAGAGCAGGCAGCCAGGGTCAGACAGGATGAATCTCACTTTGATTTCTCATTTAGTCTTCTTCACCTCTCCCCCAGTTTTACGTAAATTCTGGAGCCAAGCCCTAGAAACTCCAGTATTGGCCATTCTTAAATTCTTGACACTTTGAAATAAATTTACTTATGATTGAGCTGTTACAGTTGGGGTCCCATCTGGAGGTGCAATATTCCAAGGATCAAGCAGAGTATGGCACTGTCTCTGTGGCACATAGAGCGTGTTTTCCTAACACCCCTCTCAGTCTGTGATTCCCTTCATCTTTTCTTTAGAAGCCATGGGGCTCCTGAGGGGACATCAGAAACGCTGCAGAGAAGTTTTAGCCCACATGAACCTTCTCTGTATTGCTCACCCGGCAATAGCTGAGACCATGCTGTTTTAAAATTTATAGTGTAATTGATTTATTTATAAATCATTCAGCTCTTATTATTTATTAATTCTTCTGTCAAGGTTAATTTGAAATACTTCTAAACAAGGCTCCCTGACAACACCTTTGTTTATGAGATTGACAGCATGCCAGAGCACGCTTCTCTATCACTCGCAAAAGTAATCTGCACAGGTTCATGTCCCAAGAAAGGTGATCCCGCTTCCTTCTTAGAAAAAGATGCAATGCAAATCACCCACAGGTCCTGCAGTTGTTTTTCATTAATATTTCAGGATCCAACTTTTGTTATCTAGGCAGAATTATTATTAAAATGTCATATGTGAGGAGGGGTGCAGTGCACAACTTGTTGCCATAACTTTAAAGCCAGCCAAGCAAAGCACCAGGCAGGAGTTCATCTCCTACGTATCTGAAATTGGGAAGGAACAGTGAACCAGGATTTTTCAGATCATCTGAAGTGCAGCAAATACACTTCATTCTGTTGGGTTTGAATAGAGAGACAAATATTCCTCATTAGAGGAGTCATCAAGAAACATTATATCTAGAAATAAAGGTAAAAACCGTGGATGAGAAACATTAGGAACAAAAAGAGCCCAAATATTCCCAGTGTATTCTGCAGATCTGGGAGATTAGTAAGGGGATATGTCTTACTACCTGTCCTTAATGTTACCTTTATTCTTTGTCTGGTTAACCTGTGAGCTCCAGACAGCAAAGCTCAGGTGTCTTTTAATATCTCAAGGCACCTGGTTGTCCCACAAGGTGGGTGAGAAGTGCAGATTCCACAGGCTCAGCATACGCGCGGGGATGAACTGAGCACCTTGGCCCCATGACTGCATTTAAATGACATCCTCTGTGTGTGTTTCCTTCTGAACTGGTAATATTTCAGATTTCTCTTCCATTACAACAGTTCTGGAGCTGAGAACTGCAGCCAGGCGCCACAAATCCCTGCTGGAGCAGCACAGCCTGGAACTCACCTCTTGTTTTCCTGGCTCTCACAGGAGAGACCCATTTGTCTGCTGCCTTCTCCTGTGCAGCTTGGATGCTTCCCTTAATGTGTTTTTTGTTTGTTTTTTCCCTTATTGAAGGGTGAATTAGCACAAACCTTTCTTGGAGTTTTGACTGGATTTAATGAAAAATTAATGAGCAGGAGTAGAACCAGCACAAACCAGGCTGTACTGTGCACATGGGTGGAGGGGGATTTGCAGGATATCCCAGTGTGTCCAGGCTGTGGTTACTGATTTCTTCTTCTCAGTGCGGCAAAAGTGCCCAAAAAAGTAATTATTTTGACTTCTAATTCAATCTTCCTCCATTTATATTCTGTTCATTAGAATGGGATTGTGTGAAAGGTACCACAGTGCTCGAAGGCATTAGCTGTCAAAATAGATTCAAAGGGGACGCAAATGCAGGATTACACCAAGTAGCTGTAAATTTAAATAATTTAGCATGAGCCCATGTGATCAGTGGGAACTGGGTGAGATGAGGACAGTCAAGGGTGGGGGACAGCACCAGACAGCAATGTGAGAGATGTGAGGGAGAAAGGTGCTGTCACAGACTCAGTTTAGGAACAAAACTACCCTAGAAGGGGAGAGAGTCCCATTCAAAACAGAACAGTGAATACCGCCCCTCCCCCACCCATGAGGCTGTGGTACCCAGAGAGTTTATCCTGAACCAAAACAAGTCCTTTTGCTTCTCAGTATTTTTCTTTAGCCTGCCATATTGTGTCTTCTCCGCTCAGGGTTTTCAAAGTGTGGTAAGGGGGTTGCGAACTGCACTCTGTGGGATGTCTGGTCCTTTGAAACTTTAGGCCTAAAACTTCAAGGTCTTCAAAGCAGGAAAAAATTCCTCACTTTATGTTTGGGGGGCACCAGACATCACCAGACCCTGGTATCAGAGGTTGGAGGGGTTGGATAACGCTAATAACAATAACAATAATAAATAAATAAGGCAGAAAATATAGCACAAGTGCATTTTAAGGTTTGAGGATTTTTACATAAAATTTTATTAATGCCTAAAAGTATGTCCTTTCCCCATAAACATTGTATTAGGAAATTTCACAAAGCATGAAAGTGACCAGTCACACAAGGTGTTTTGCAAGTTATTCACCTGGTACAAATAAAGGCTGAAATATCAGAGCATGAAATGCATAAGTGATGTGATGAGCCTTATCCTGCTACCCCCATGCACACCTTTGCAGAACAGAAGCTCTGATAAGCTTGTGTTTCCTATACTGCTGTCCCTCGCCCCTCACTGGTCCCAATTTTTCCATATAAACCCTCTTAGATAAGAAGAAGAGATGATTATTAAGATGGGAGCAGAAGAGCATCCACCCAAGGAATACCAATGAAGCCATATCTTGGTGCATGCATAAACTGAGCCCTTTCCCAACAAACCATCAGACACAGGCAAAAGAGTGACAAACAGTAAGTGATTCCTGTCATCAGCAGAATTCAAGTGGGAGCCTCTGGTAATTAGCATTTTCTTCCTGAAAAAAAAAAAAAAAAAAAGAGAGAGAGAGAGATTTAAAGATTTGGAAAGTGCCGAGCAGTGCACTGGGGGCAGCAGTGACCTAGGCTGGCAGCAGAGGGACACAAGGAGAGCAACAATGCCTCTTCAGGGAGTGGAGACCTTGCCCAGGGAGTGTGTGATGAGCTCAGGCAGGAATTTATGGTGGATAAAGAGCCATTACTGAGGGGCAGCTCTGCAGACTGGAGCCACGGAAAGAAATCCAGAGCTGCAGGTAAGTGGCCACAGTGCCGTGACCATCAGTTGTGTTTAACACCACCTCTGGATTCAGCTGCCCTACACATGTTAAAAGGGGAAATGTGTTTAGGGGAGCTACACTGCCACCTGGAGTCTGGTTTAATAAAGCCCTACAGATAAACACCCACAAAGTCCGTCTCATTTATCCCAGAGTAATCCAGATGTCTGAGGAGACAGTGGAAAGCAGCCCTTCACCCACGATCAGTTTGAGAACTCACAGATTTTCTTAGGCAGCAGATACACAGCTTCTCTGTGTGAAGGGGAGAGCAGCAGAGACATCAAGAGATTGCCCAAATATGGCCCTTATCCCTCCAGCCCCACAGTGAGCTCAGCTCTCTGGGCACAGCTCTAGGGGCAACGGTAGGGGAAGAGCAGGCAAGACACTGGGTGCAGTAAGTCAGTAAAATAGTAGGCCCTTAGGGTACCACATTTCCAAGATAGAATTCCAATTTAGAATTCTTATTTTGCTCATTTTCATTAGCTTCATTTAATAACAGTTCTTTTCCACTGGTATCATCAGTCTCCACATCCCATATTTACTCTGCCCCTGTTTATTTCCCTAATCATTTTTCCCCCTTCTTCCCCCTCACTTTCTGAAGTAGTATCCCAATGAGGTAGAGACAAGCTGACCATATGAAACCCAATTCTATTTCTTCATTTTAAAATCAAAAGCTGAGAAATTCATTTCTGTCTTGCCGCTGGCTGGCTGGGTTACCTGGTCAGAACTCTATATCCATCTCCAGGGAATTTGTGATTCTGAACAACCACTGTTTCAATACCACTGTAAGAGGAAAAAATTCAAGAAACAGGAGCAAAATGTTCATGTGCCCACCCAGACTGGGGGCCAGTTTTTGCACCCCACTTAAGGCAGTTCATTACTTTGGTTTCAACCTTGAACCTTGGCCATGGCTGTCCCCTCCGAAGCATGCCTACTTTGCAGTTCTCTGTGTTCCTGAAATGACTCTAAATCACACATCATGAGATGAAAAAGATCATAAAGGAACAACAAAGGATCAGCGAACATAAAATAGAAGAATGGCAGCCTCCCCACCTTACACTGCAAAAATCTAAGGGAGTTTTCAAACAGCCCCATTTCCAGTCATCTGGAGATTTCATTCACACAGTAATTTACTGTCTGCACTATTTCTGCCCCCCCCATTTCCTCCCGCTCTTCTTTTGCTCAATGGTTACTTTTTTTTCGGCCTATAAGAGGAACCTAATGCCCAAGCCTTACATGCAAATAAGCTTTTCCCTCCAGTGTGTGCTGGGCAGAGGGGAAATGATAGGGGAGATTCATTGCGGGGGGGCGGGGGGGGGAAGCCATTTATTGCAAAGAGCTTTTGTATAGTAAAGTAATTCTAGTATTTCAAGGGAAGGGGAGAAGTTCATAGAGATAATTATGCCAACTGAGACTGCTTGAGTCTGCAATTTTTTTTTGCATGCTATTGGGGCCAGTGATGGCTCTGGATCTGTGGGTGTCTGTATCCAGCCTAGCATTTCTGTTCTCAGGGCACTTTAGCAAGAACTCTGCCTTGTTAACTGTTTCCTCTTCTGATGAGGGAGGGGTTTTCCTGGGGATTGTTATTAGATAATGGCTCAGTGGGAAACTGAGCAGAAGAAACATCTTCATAATTGATAGCTCAATTTCAGTCCTGAAAAACCTCAATGGCTTTTTCAGCCTCACTAACACTGGAAATTATTAGAAATTATAAACTGAGATGTGGCTGGAGCATATAAAAGTGGACAGGTACCAAAACCCATAGGCTTGACAGGTTTCCACATGGAGGAGAAGGGAAGATGTGTCCAAGTTCTTGCAGAATTTCAAAGCATTAAGCATGAGAATAACTTCGGGGTGGGGGGGAGGAAGACTGCTGGAGTGCAAAGGTGCAGGGCTGCATCAGAAGCAGCTGCGAAGTTTATCTGTAAAGAGTAACGAAGGTTAAAACACAGATTATCATCAGAATTTTCTGGAGAGGTCTTCCAAAGGACCTTGTTACACTGAAACAGGCCAGGGTTGTCTTATTCTCTTCCCCTCTCTGTGAGAGCTCCTGGAGTTTGGGCTCAGCTCCCAGAGGAAGACCTGTAATGTTCTGTTCACAAGCACAGGGAAGGAGCATCAGAGAGGGGACCTGCAATTCTGAGCCAAGGAGCCAAGCAGCAAACATGAAGGGTCATAGAAAGACCTGCATTAAACCCTGATACAGCCAAACCACAGTTAATTCAGAGTTTTTATGATTAGATGCATAACTTTACAGTTTAGTATTTCTACAAAGGCATCAACCTGAGGAGTCACTGATTAATTTAAAAGCATGACTTTTTTTTCCTTGGTTTTTTTTTAAGTAGATGGCTGCAAGCTTGGCATTCTTTTAATGCAAATGACCTTATTTGGATCTGCTGACATTAGAAAGCATTACAGGCATTCTGAATCTAGTATGGAGGCAGAGAAAGCACAATATTCCATCAGCTCATTTTATGAGTTCTATTTAAATTGGGAAGTAAAGAAAAAAAATAGAAATAAATAAAAAGAAAGGAAAACCACTGCAGTCATAAGAGAGGATTTGCTGGTTCTCTGTCCCCTGGCATCCTCCCCCTCCTCCGTTTTCCCTCCTCACATTTCAGTCGCTTCAGGGACTTGCTGCAGCCATGGGATTAATGGACACCTAATGCCATCTCTGCTTTACAGCCTGGAAAGTCTCTTGTTTAGTTTTCATTGATTTTTCTTTTGTGATGCATTTGCAGAATGTGAGATACCGACGGCAGGAAACATAGATAAAGGGGGGAGACATGAAAGAGAGAGACACCTCCTCTGCCTCCTGCTCCTGGAAATGCTCCTAGACTTGGGAGCCTGCAGATACTTCCAGCAGCAAGCATCCACCCACTTTTTCCTGCCATCCTAGAGGACACAGGAAGGGCAGCAGTGATAATCTCGCTCTCTGGTGGGCTGGTGTTATCCATCACTCAAAAACAGACAGGGAATGCACTGCTTTACAACAATTGCCCATGCACTGAGGTCTCTCTTGGGTGATTTGGCACTGTGCTCCTTTTTATTGTAGTTTTATTTTAATTATAATTGCTGTTAGAAGGACTGAGGTAATTCCCAGGATCTTCCATAAATGAATGGTCATGATGATCATGCTCAGGAGGAAGTTAATCCCTGCCTTCCTGGCAGTGCAGAAACCACCCTGGTAAATGCAGATGGGCAAATCTCACAGGTCTGAATGAGATCACAAGGGGAGGGCTGGGATGAAGGGGTTGTGAAATTAGAATTGTTCTGGGACATGAACTCCTTGTGCACTACTCAGCATCACATCCAAGTGTTTCTGCTCCAGCCAGGGAACGGAGATGCTCTCTGCCAGACCTCTCTTCAGAGGGAGGAAGTAGAAGTGGGAGCACAGCCCACATCTCCTTTCAGTGGTGTCACTCTTCCTCCTAATGAAGCACTGAGGGAAAGGAAGGCTGCTGCTCCCTTCACTTTTGGGGTGAAATGACCACATCAGCAGAGCAGATCAGAGCAGATTTGGCAAGATCGGTGGGGTGGAAAGATCTCTGTGAGCTGTTCACAGTCCCCAAATCCTCACCAGTAACTTTGCAGGACTTGACAGCTCTGCACTCTTTTGTTTATTAGAACATCCACAGGTGTTACCCGTCAGCTATTCAGCAAAAATGGATGATCTTTTAGTTAAGATGCTAAATGCAGCCTAAACCAGGCTGGCGTTTAGCAACAGTGACAAAAACATAGCATCAGAGAGAACAGAAGGAAAATGAAATCCTGTGACCACATCCCTCTCTCATCTTCAGCATCTTTGGTGTCAGCTCTGTAAAGCTGTTGGAACAGAAGATGGAGAGAAGGCTGGGAGTGATGCTTAAAGCAGCCCAACAGCACCTGGGGTCCATCTTCTGCTGGCTCAGTGTGTGGGTGAACCCTCTGAAGAGAGAGTTCCCTCTCAACCTGCTTTGGATGTGGGATCTTTAAGCGTATTAAAGGTGCCTCAGCAGACAGCTTGGATTCCCTGTTAGGCACGAGTTGAAGGGTGTAGCAGATAGAGGGAGGAGGGCTGGTGCCAGCCCATGTCATTTTCCCCCTTCTGTGCCACCCATGCCAGTGAGTGACAAGTCTTGTTCCAGGAGCTGCAGGACCACCGGGCTGTGAGTGATAATGCTGCTCAGGTGGCTCCAAAGGCACCTTCTTTCCCTTCAGCCACTCCATGACTCAGTCTCATTGCCAAAATCCCCTGTCACATCGTGCCAGCAGCTCCAGGCAAGTGGGTCATGAGGCTTTTCTTCCCACTCTGAGTTCCCAGTTCCAAGCAGTTCTTCTCACTGCCATGAAAGGAAGTAAATTGTAGTTCAAACGAGTGTCACCCTGTGCTTGGCTGTCACCAGAACAGCTTTTTAGAAGACATTTAATGCTTAATATGGAGCTCTTGACAGAAATGAGCTATTCCTTGCAGGGCTCCTGACAGACTGCTGGAGAGTCTCAGGAAGAACAAAAGAGATGTATAGGAAAGGAAGTTTTGTATTGCAGGCAAGCGAAAAAATAGGAATGTGGTTGTTAAAAGAGAAAAAAACCCAGGAAAATGAAAGGAACCCTGGTGATAGGTCCTGTTTCCCATCTAGCTGAATAAAGAGACTTGAAAACATTGAGATTAATCTTGGGAAATAACTTGTACCATAAGTTTTCATTGCAAGAAATTACATGTTGTCGTTATGATTATTTATTTTTTTTTACTCCAGTTAATAACTACATTCAGAAAATTAAAAGGAAAAATAGCACTCTGTTCTGTTGAGAAGCCTGAAGGAACAGACCTGCAGTAGAGGAGAAATGGGATGCATATCTGAGTAGCATTGCTTCTTTTCCCATGCATATTTTCCCATTTAAGGGAACCTGGTTTTGTTTGCTGTGTTTTGCAAGATTGGTTTTCGTCTTTTTCTCAGGTCCCTATACAAGCTTCAGCTGTTTGAGGTGGATCCTGAAAAACTGTAGTTTCTTTTCTTTGGCTTTCAAAATTCTGAAAATTCATGGTTTTATTTATTATTCATCTCTTCCATTGTTTAACTCTGAGCAAGAAGAATTAGGAAGAGCTTTAGCTGACTGACTGCAGAGTAGAACAGTGAAGAGAGAGTTTTCCAACAGTCCAAAGTCTAAATTCTTTATCATCCTGTGGAGTGAATCCTGAAGGATAAACCAGTGGGAAGAAATTTTTAGAAGGACTTGGTTGCCTTAATACTCTTCATTTCAATGGAAGTCTGACCTCTAAACTCTCCAGGTATACTTTGCACCCTAAATCCATGCAGTACTGGGTTCAGAAATACTAAAAGAAGACATTTTATGAAGATGATTTGCTGCCATGTGTTTAGCAGTAACCTGCAAAAACTCTGAGCTTATCCAAAGTCTCTGCACCTTGGGACGTGGCCGCAAGAAAGGCTGAATGATGCAGAGATTCTGAGATGGATGCTGCAAACTGCTACCCCTTCCCTGAAGAGGTACCATGGGAACCGTGCTGAATTTCCTCTTAGGAACTTGTCCTGGAATCATCACAACTTTATAGAAAGCTCTTAAAAGCCCCCAGACTTTCTCCACTGGAGAATTAAGATATTTAGGGATTAAAACACCTGACAAGGGTGGGATGTTCACAATCCCAACCAGGGAGAGAAGGGGAGTCTCAGAGGGATTCACAAAGCTGGATGTAATCCAGGAAGGGTGGGACCATCCCTGGCAAGTAGCAAGGGAAGAGAGAGAAAGGGAATCTCCTTCCGACAGTGATTGTACACTGGGCTGATCATCTGCTCTGAACTGCCCATTGCAGACCCACAGCAGAGGGAGAGACCTCAGGGATTCTCCCTCAAAAAACTCAATGAAGACCAGAAGAGCCACCAGCCTAAACAGTGAGTGCTTTTCCTGGGGAGCAGAGGTTTGTCCTTCCACTGCCTGAGCCATTCAGCCTAGCCCAGGCTGCAACAGCCCTCAGCACAGCCCAGGCCAGCTGTAATGCTCTTTATTGTTTTATTTTTACCACAGGAGCACCTCAGAGAAATAACTGAGGATCAATATGCTGTCACATTAAAGAACTTAAGGTGAGCAGAAAGGCTCGACTGTGCCCTAGAGATCCTGCAATTTAATTGAAATTCTAGGAACACACCCAGATTTGAGGAAGGGCTCAGTTTATTGGATTATTCCACAAACCAGTTTTCTTGTGTTCATCATGAGAGAAAGTTTCCTCTTCACCTCTATTTTCTAAGTAAAATCTTCCTTTCTTCCTTTTTTCTTCTCCAAACACAAGAGGAAAAGAGAATGAAAGGTGAGAGCTGATTGAGTGAGCAACAGCAGGGGTAACAAATGAGTATATATCAATGTTCCTCTCCTTTTACAGCACATCAATTCTGAAGCTGCTGACAGAGGTCCTGCTGTAACTGCTGCAAGAACCTCCAGGAGCTAATAATTTTATGTTCAGGCTTATGTAAAACCAGTTTTGATTAATTACTGATGCAAAGTTCGGAAAATGAACATTCACTCTGCCTTGGTACAGCCCTGTCCAACAAAGCTGCTGCCATTCCACCCCCATTCCTGACAGGAGCTCTTCGATAGTGGGGGCAGCCTGGGCTCCTCGTGGGGAGTAGCAATGCCCTTTGGAGAGCTTGTTTCCAGGTTTCTCCTGAAATCTAGGAGCAACCATGCCACGCAATGCCAGCTTTCCTTATCTTCCTCAGGCAGAAGTGCTCCCTATTGCCTTTTGCACTGAGCTGGGCAAATATGCCTCTTTTTTTTAACTTTTAGCTCCAGATCAGTGCCTGAAATCTCCACCTTATTTTGCCATTGCTTTGTGGAGCTGGCTGGGGGTCAGCTGAAGGTAGAGTGTTCCCATGTCCAGCACAGCACTCCTGTGAGTTCCTGAACAATGTGTGCACAGAGAGCAGTCTCGACAATAACTGCTTAGCAGCTTCAATCCAATTCCCTCTAATTACATAGGTTCAGCAGCACAAAGACTGCAGAAATGGCTGCAATCTCATGATGGACACGAAGCTGCAGAGCTGCAACGTGCTTGTAAAAGGCGCAAAAAGTACATATAACGTCCTTGGAGTGGAAGTTGCCCCTTGCAAAGTAAAAATATCTGCAGTGCACATCTCTCAATGGGCAGTACAAATGTCTTGATGCCAACATAAGAGAGTCCCAGGGATAAATGCACCTCGGTTTTGTACACATCTGTATTCCTGTCCCATGTCCTTTTTCCATTCTGAAATGTGATTTTTGCCTGGCTTCATCCCCCCTGGGGTGTGTGAGGCTGTGCTGGTCACACTGGGAGCTGAAGGGATAGAGAGAGGAGATTTAAGCAAACAGCCCAAGTCCTCTTGCCCATCAATGAGCCTCTCATACAGCCCTGTTCTTCCCTTCATTGCTTTCATGTCCTTTCCAGAGTGATGCCATTTTACGTCCCACTGCCATTTATAAGTTCCTGATGTCCAATACTGATAGTTTCTTATCATCTTTCTCTTTTCAGCATTCCTGGCTTCCCAGAACCATTTTCTAGGGTCAGTTCATTTACAATGGTTTCAATTCTTAGCTCTTCCCTTTTCCAATTGTTCTTTACAGTTATGAAGTGTGGGTGACTTAAAAGCACCCTGGCTTACTGCAGCTCCCCTTGAACTTACTGGTACAGAAAAACTGAACTAAACATTTCCATTGATTTTGACAGGGGAATAGGTAAGTGCATTGGTCTTTAGACATTCTCCCCCTTGATGTCTTCCCATTGCCCTGCTCCCTGTCATTTGCAGGCTTTGTGCCACTGCTCTCAGGTTTGCTAGGAACTGTGCTCCTGTTTTCATTCCCTTCCCCACCTGTCCATCTCCAGGCTTTAACATGTTTGAATTTCCCTTTCTGAGACTGTAGCCCTGTCTTGTGGCACAATTACCATTGCTTTGTAATGAAGTTTGCTATGAGTTTTTTCTCAACCCAAGCTTCATTTACCTGGGAATACATCATAGATCCCTATTATGGAGACACCACCTGCAGCCTCAAAGCTGAGCAGATTTCTTCTTTTGGACAGTCAACACTATTATCCTCAGAACCAGAAGCAAAATTTAATGAGAAATTTTCAAGTAAAAGTTTGCTTGGCATTATAATTAACAGGAGTTTCATGTATGCGCTGTTCTGTTAGAGGAAACTAAATTGAAGCAGGTTATTACTGAGCTTGTTGCTTCTCCTTCTCTTTCCTAATGTCCAATTTTGTAGTGAAGTAGTGGAGAGTGTGGCTTTAACTGTGCTGTGGATGGCAGCAGGAGCTTTGTCCCACACCTACAAGCAGTGATAACCAGTTCACCATCATCTCTCCAAAGTTACACCCAAACCCCCAAAGGCCAGCCTGGGGATCATCCTGCTGACTTTCCATGGGAAATTCACCTTGAGAGCCACATAGTTCTCCAGAGAAATGGAGACAGGTCCAACCAGGAGGCAAACCCTTAGTGTGGTCCCACCACTTCGGTGTTTTATTCACCTTCAATGTCCCCCCATGCGGCAAAACCCTGTACTAACCTTGGATAGAAACAACAATGGTGGAGAGAGGCTTCACCAAAAAGCCATCCCTCGTGCCTTTCCCACTTGCCAATCCCACGGAATACACCCCAGACAGCTGATCCTGTGTCTGAACTCAGGTGCAAACTTTAAAAATGGCTCATAAGGTCTTATTGATCACTCCTCTCTAGGCGGTTGTACCAGACTTTCTTCCCAATGCCCAAAATTATGTCTGAAATCAGTTTAGGGAATGAGCAAGTCTTTTAATTAAAACAGTCTGTTATGATGAATCTGTTATTACAAAGTCTTACCTATGTAAAACATTAATAATACAAATTTCATTTGTTTATGTCAGCACCAAGCATTAATTTTTAATGGCAAAATGTATGAGTTATGGAAGGCATTAATGCAAAACAAATCACCAGCTGAGAAGGGAAAGGAAATCCATTTTTTAGGGTAAGCAGTGGGAATGAAATATTATTGTGGTTCTAACCCGGGGGAAAAAATATTTCTTAGGGCTCCAAGAGCAATTAAAAAAACCCCCGAGTTTTATCATCATTCTTCATATTAGGTCTATACCCAATGAAGTATGTGTCCATGTCATCCAGCCCATACCCTGATGCCCTTTCTGAGGAAGCCTTCCACACAAAATTACTCTGATTGCTGTGCAACAGACATGGAAGCAGATTGGATACGTGTGGCATAATAAACATCTCCATGCTGCAAGTGGATGAGATGACAAAGAGCCCAAAAGTGCTTGTTTGGTGGGCCAAATTCATCATGGATGTAAATGGGAGACACTCTGTGAGTTAGGACTCATTCCTGCTTGCACCAAGGATAAATTAATTCCAGGTGTTATTTGTCAACTCAAGCCTACATCTGAAGATTAAAACTCTCCAGAATAACTCATTTCAAAATGGACTGGGAGGATATTGGTGGTGCTGGGCTGGTGCCGGGTCCAGGCAGAGCTACTGAGAAATTGTAGCTTTTGATGAGATTTTGCTTCTGGAGCACCTGGCATCCCTGCACTGAACCCTCACCTTCACAAAGGTTTCACAACAGAGAAATGCTGTCAAGCCCTGGGCAGAAGGTACATGGAAAATCCTCAAGTGCCTGGGGACCAAGTCTCACTGGTAACTGGCCAGTTCTTTAGCAGGACTTAGACTGCTGGGTTAAAAGGGCTTTTGGTATCTTGTCCAAGGTGCTAAGAGCATACTTTATCCCATTAGGAATCTCCCTGATTTGCAGCGAAACCATCCAGATGTGGAGACTGGGGCCATGTGCCCTTCTCTCACTAAAAGGTTCACCTTTTCTCACCTGCGGGAACCATGGCTGGAAGTGCTTTGGAGAACATCCATGAATCCTGGAAATTGCATCTGTGCACAGCACAGGCACATCTGGGTAACACCGTATATGCCTGGCTCCGTGGGGTCCCAAGTGCCCCACAGAAGCCTGGGCAAGTTCAGTATTACAGTCAGTGACAGAGTCAGGAAGGATATCTGCTTGCATTTCGGCAGGAGGATTTATTGCATCTTCATTGTCGGAGGGCGTAGAGGCCAATACCAACAGCATGGCTAACTCAGGGTTTTTCCCGAGGCCGGGGGAAAAGCGGGACCAGGGAGCGGGGACCAATGGGAGAGCTCTGGGGAAGTGACCAGGCTGACAGACAACCACAGAATCCAAACCGGGACAGGCCATCCCAAAGAGCAGTGCACCTCGAGGGGAGCCTCTCCGGTCACCCCAACACAGTATAAGTTCACTGGCCAACACAACTCCTCCTTTCTGTATTAAACTAAGAGGCCTCTCCAGGGAATTCCAAAACCCAACATCCCAAAAACTTAACATATACGGAACAACAAAAATGATCAGAAGCACTCAAAGCTCAACGTCTCAACAAACCAAACATACATAATCAGAAACACCCTCAACCCAGTGTCCCAACAAGTCCTCAAATATTCCAGAGGATTTTCTCTCTGGATGTTGGAATGGATGCTCTCACAGGCGGAGATGAGGTCGAAGCAGCACAGTTTTCTTTGGGCTGCGGCAGAGTTCAAGCATTCATTGCTGGTGGTACCAGGAGCATTCAGAAGACAGCAGGGTGATAGGTGTTAGGTGTCATGATGGTGAGTGCAGGCACAGGCTCTGGCAGTTTCTTCTGTTGGGATTTCAAACAGAGTTAAAAATTTTGCAATTTGAAAATGGCAGGGGGGGGTGCCTTTCACTTCTCCCCTCTCTCAAAGGTTTGGGGAAAGGGGAATGGCGTAAAGGTAACAGGGATATGGGAACCCGTGGCTAGGGTAAAGCCTAGTAGAGGGGTGGTGGTAGGGAATATTAACTGTTTGGGAAGTAACAGGATGGGGTAGGATTTGGGGAGACACCACAGGTGTCCGACATCCATTTGCAGTCTTTTTTGCAGTTCTGGTTCTCAGGACTGCGTGTGTCTGTTTCTGTTGTGGTCATTGATGTTGGTTTGCATTGTCTTCACTTCCATGCAACAGATGTTTCATCTTTTGACTGCACCTGGTTCATTTTGGTTGGTGTTATGTCTGCAGCAACGGTGTTTGCTGGGCTAGTGCAGTTCTTTTCTGGCAGCTTCCAGGTGTCATCTGTGGCTTTTGGCTTTCTCACTCCAGTCTTTTGGTCTTTACATTCAGCACGAGAATCTGAAAAGTTACTGGTTTGCTTCCTTGGCTGCTGTTTTGCATCCTCTGGCCGTGCCTGCAAGCTGCTCAGGTCTACTGCTTCTCCTACGGTGCTTTCACAGCTGGAGCAGAGCGGCAGCAGCTTGGTAGCCTCAGGGCATTTGCGAAGCAGTGGCAGAGCCGGCAGAGGCCGGGCAGGGCCCCGCAGTGCTGCAGCTGCGAGGAAACAGCCGGGGCCGGCCGGTACATTTGGGACCGAGTGTCTTTGTAGGAGCTGGCTCCAGCTCGCAGCCATACTGGGGGGAGCCAAGTCCACAAAGTTAAAAACAAGAACGTACTGTCCTTTTAACTCTGGCGCCATGTGGCTGACCAGGGAGAGCCGCAGCAAGCAGCTGCACAGGGTCCGGTTCCGGGCCGGCCGCATGGCCGGCCTGGGCGAGCCGTCGCCTCAGTGAAGAGCGGCAGCCAGGCATGAGCCAGCAGGGCGTCACGGGTGGGCACAGCCGCAGCGGCAACGGGGGAGAAACGCGGCTTCTCCGGGGCTCTCTGGAGTGGCGGGGCGGGCGCTCCGTCGGAGCTGCCACGGGGGAAGAGAGGTCTGCCTTCGGTCAGCAGCCCGAAGGGATCGGCCGGCAGCCTTTTGTCTGGGCTAGGCACGCTGCGTGCTGCTCAGGAGACTGACAGCGGCAGGGTCAGGCTTCTTTATCACCTGCCACAGCTGCTGCCACTTTTTCAATCTGTGTTCTAAAAGCACTAGATCCCCTCTGTTTCTAGTATCATCAGGCTGTCTCAAGCCTTTTAGGGAGTCGTTGAACGCCACTTTTTTCTGCGGCTGCAGGTCCTCCGGGCTTATGTTAAAGCTGCTGCGAGGCTGCTGGGGAAGGTCTGGGATACAGGAGGGAGAGGCAGTGTCCGCGACTGGCAGGAGATGCTCGACGGAGGGACAAGGACCCGACGCAACACGAATCGACGTGTGGGAGGGGCCCGGGACAGAGCGGGGGCTGCACGGTAACGTGAGTGGGAGCAGGAACAGGAAGGGGGAGCACGCGCGGGCGGCAAGCCCGCCACTGTGGCCGCGGGCGCCACGTGGTGTCCGCCATCTTGGATGAGTGGAGCTGAGCTGGGAAAATTAAAATTAGAAATAGCAGCTGGTATCACGGGTCGGGCCATGATGCCGCTGCGATCTTGGAGCAAATCTGAAGCAGCAAGAACCGGGGAAGTGGATACAGGAAAGGGGGTTGGGATAGAACTCGGGGTGGCTTGGCCATCACCACTCTGGGCAGGGAACAAAGGAGATTGGGAGAGAGCAGGGAGACGGTAGCAACCCTGTGCACTTGGGCAGAATCCATCTCCTGGTTTCCTTTGAATAGGAAACAGGGGTAGGGAGATGGTAAAGGGTTTCCCAAACTGGGGTTAACATTTTTAGACTGTTTCACAAAGGTATCAATAGCTTTTGCTAACTTAAAAAGCAAATACCCTTTTCCAGACATAAACAGCCATCTTACAAAGCGTTTTAAATATTCAACTAACCACTGCTTAAATATCCACCGTACAAAATGTTTTAAACCTTCCCTAGTGTGATAGATAGATGCTATAATACTGGCTTTCCGGCAAATGTTAAGATGAGTGATGTTGTCCTGGGTTGCAGTATATTCTATTCCCATCTTCATGAGCTGCTGAGACCAGGTGTGGTGGTGTTCCCCTGCCTCCTCCCTCCAGATTATCTCCTGTTAATAGGCCCATCAGGGCCTTGCCTCAGGAACTCACCATCCCATTGTGAGATGCTCCACCCAGGGGGGAAGGGGCACATGTAGCGCACCCGGACAGATTATCTCCTGTTAATAGCCCCATCAGTGCACAGCCTCAGGAACTCACCCTCCCATTGTGAGATGCTCCACCCAGAGAGAAGGGGCCCATGTAGCGCACCTGGATAAAAGTCTGGATTTTTGGAACTGACAGTGCCACCTCCACTGGTTCTTCCCAGCAGAGCAGCTCTCTTTTCCACTGAAGTCCCAGCGGAGCAGCTTCCTTCTCTACCGGATTCCCAGAGGATAACTACACCACTTCTACAGGATCACTGCTTCGACAGAGCCACAACTGCCACTCCAGAAAGACTGCAACCACCACTGAATAGGACTGCTACCACCACCCTGCCAGGCAGGGTGCCAGGTCGTACCCCGACTCTGTCAGCTTAAACCAGTGTTTTCTGTATTATTGCTTTATATATATATATATTAGTAAAAGAACTGTTATTCCTATCTCTTATATGTCTGTGCCTGAAAGCCCCTCAATTTCAAATTTATAATAATTCTTTGGGGGAGGGGGGTTACATTACCCATTCCAGAGGGGGCTTCTGCCTCCCTTTGATAGATACCTGTCTTTTAAACCTAGACAGATGTTAAAGTAGCTTTTGTAATAGATATTATAAGAGTAGCTTTATTATAGATATATGCTATATGAATAATGTAGCTTTGTTATGAAGATGTAGTTTCTTTTTTAACAGCAACTGATGTCTTTCTTTCTGTCATTTTAACCTAAAGTTTAAGTATAATAATGAAACAGCTATGCTTGTGAGCTGTCTGCTTGGTTGGATAACATCCAACCAACATGTGTTGAGGACCCCTGCTACTGACATGCCAACTATGAGCAACCACCATCGGCAGAGGCCACGGACCAAAGCCCACTCTGGAGGTGATAATAAAAACGGACTAAAACCATAGCCAAGAAATGCGCATGCTCTAAAAAGGCAGACCCAAGGCAGAGCTAGGCTAAACGGTTCCTGGAACATGCAAACTAGTTTGAAGAAAAGTTTGAATATGCATAATTGTTTATGAATATGTGATAGACTGATGTGTGTGTAAAGAGGGTCTCCAAAGTAGCAGGTGTACTCTTGGCTGAGTGCCAAAGCACCCAGCGCTGTGAATTTAGCTTTATTATCTTTGTGCCTTATTGTCCTTTATTAAACATTTAATTCCTAACAGGAGAGTGAACCTCGTTTTTCACACTGGTGTAACGAAAATTCTCACGAACAAGGACTCTTAAATCTGGGAGAAAGGCTTCCCACAGGAGACGAGAGAATTCTGCCCCCATCTCCCCCTCTTCCCAACCCTTGAGATAAAAGGAAATTAAAAGAAAAGGATACAAAGGTGACCCACATTACCTTCGGGGGTCAAATAAAAGTCTCGAGAGCAGACCACTGACTTAGACCAGTCTTCTCTTTCCCTAGAAGATTGTTGGTCTTCCCCACCGAGCCTCTGATAAAACTCAGAGGTTTCTTTGTGGTAATGGCTGCTCAGAAAGGCGACTTTCATTCCAGCGACGAAGCTCTGCTGGAGACGCTCTCCAGGGAGGGTCCGAAGCTGCTCCACATTGGGCGCCATTTAATACTGTATATGCCTGGCTCCGTGGGGTCCCAAGTGCCCCACAGAAGCCTGGGCAAGTTCAGTATTACAGTCAGTGACAGAGTCAGGAAGGATATCTGCTTGCATTCCGGCAGGAGGATTTATTGCATCTTCACTGTCGGAGGGTGTAGAGGCAAACACCAACAGCATGGCTAACTCAGGGTTTTTCCCGAGGCCAGGGGAAAGGTGGGACCAGGGAGCGGGGACCAATGGGAGAGCTCTGGGGGAGTGACCAGGCTGACAGACAACTGCAGAATTTAAAGCGGGACAGGCCATCCCAAAGAGGAATGCACCTTGAGGGGGAGCCCCTCCAGTCACCCTAACACAATGTATGTTCACCGGCCACCACATCTGCGCCCAAACTGTTTTGATAATAACAGTAGGGGGCTGGAATTTTGTTCTACAACAACAAGAGGACAGACAGCAGATTCCAGAGGTGGGACAGTGTGAGAGTGGCAAAGCAGGAGTCTTACATCACTTGGTTCCTGCTCAAAGGGCTTTCAAGAGCCACACAGGACACTGCCCTGGCACAAGATAATTAATTTATTTACAGTAAAAGTCTAGTTGTGGCTGTTACAGGACTGCTACAGAGCTAAAGAATGGGGACATCATCTGTTTTCAAGCACTGTGGAACTGTGCTTTGCCTTTTTTTCCTTAGTTCAAACTTCAGCAAAATAAGCAGCACATCTGTAGCTCCTGTCTCTCTTCCACACTCTTCCTTTCTCCCCTTCTATCTTTTTTCTTGTCTCAGTCTAAAAAAGTTGCTGATACTAGCAATAAAGCAAGAATTTAATATCATCCTACAGGGTGTTACAACAAACTGCCCCTTGGTTCCATCGATTCCACAGGCCTGAAATATGGGAAGGCATCTAAGGGGGAAGAATACAAATGAATTTTGTAGATATAAATTCTGTAATATTGGATTTCTCTGAACAAGCATCAGGACTGTGTTGTGCTTGTCCCTCTGATGCCACAGGAGCTCTGTTAGCTCAGCAATAGGTTCCTGTTGGGGAAGGGTTTAGGGCAGACTATGATATTTCATCTCAACAATAGCCCCAGCGTTACAGCATGTGACACATCCACTGCTCCGTGTCTCTGATAGAGACACATACCCAGCCTGAGGGAAACAAAAGCCTGCCTGGGAGCAATGTAAGGCTGCTGTCTTAATCCCAGCATCCACATGTGAGGTGACGTAAATACAGGCAGGGTTGTGGCTGTAGGGGAGAACTCGCTGTGCCAAGTATCAAACACATGATATGAGAAGCAACTGCAAATATTTGAGATGTGTGGTGCTGTAATTCATTATTCCTTTTCACACACTCACCTTTCCCCTCCATCTGCAAGTATCCATTCAACAAGGCTATAAAATAATCAAACTTAGTCTTTTTCTGCTCTGTGATGCTTAGAAACCTCATTTTCAAAGTTCATGGCTTGAGAAATGAGATTCATTTTACCACCCAACACTCAGAAGTCTATCAACTCGCTTTGCCTTTCCTCTTGAGGGGAAGAGACCAAATCACACTGAAAAACTTCCTTACAGCTTCTCAGTCTTGCACTTTTCTTGGCATTTCATTCATACTGACAGTGAAGTAGGCTCCATGCCATCCTCTTACCCCTTGAAATTAAAGCCAGAGGAGGAGCAAAACGCTTCATGGTTTTGTTCTACCACCTTTGGAGTTGGCTTGTGTGGTGGCCAGTGAACATATATTGTGTTGGGATGGCCTGTCCCAGTTTGAATTCTGCAGTTGTCTGTCAGCCTGGTCACTCCCCCAGAGCTCTCCCATTGGTCCCCACTCCCTGGTCCTGCTTTTCCCCCAGCCTCGGGAAAAACCCTGAGTTAGCCATGCTGTTGGTATTTCCCTCTACACCCTCCGACAGTGAAGATGCAAGAAATCCTCCTGCCGGAATGCAAGCAGATAACCCTTCCTGACTCTGTCACTGACTGTAATACTGAACTTGCCCAGGCTTCTGTGGGGCACTTGGGACCCCACGGAGCCAGGCATATACAGTATTAGGCTTGGACCCTTAGCATTCTTTCATTAGAGATTCTGTCTAGTTTAAAATTATACATAAAAGGACAGGGATAGTGGCTGCATGTGGTGCAGAATAGTAGTATAGGTAATAAAAGGTGTTTGCCTTCTCTTTAGCAAGGATAACCCAGTTATTAACCATTAGTTCTGAAGGTGAAGTCTCATGGCCAGGTCCCTGAGGCCGACACAAAGGTGTTGGGCTTACATATTTTGCAGGAACAGCATCATGAAAGTGTTGTTCAAGGTGATTTATCTCATGTTAAAATGAGATCAAAAGCCCCGTAGTGAACCAACAAATTGAAAAGACAAAAACATGCATTTTTGGTGCCATTTTTCCCAGAATCTCAAGAGGAGAGTTTTTTTCCTAGTTGTTTGAAATGAGAGTAGAGAGTGGGGGAAAATGAGCAGTTTTTGGCCTGGGTTGCTCAAGCCACAGACTTCCTTGAAAGGCAGCACAGCCTAGTCTTCACGTGAGGAAGTTTGTGTATAATCAATAAAAAGAACTTGAAATATACTTGAAAGAGAGAAAGGGTCAATGTTGTTAACCATCATCATTCTTTTTATCTATTATTAATACCTGCTTGCTGGAACTCCAGCATCAAGGAACATGGAATACCAGGCAAAACAGAAACTCCTTTCTCCACTCCTATGCTGCTCTACCTGTCCAGCTGTTTTATTTTTCCTCTAACTCCATCTCTTACAGTCTGTTGTTACTGGATCTCCTGGGATTGTGGCTAAAGAAGTTTCCAAATCAAGTTGTAGTCAAGATTCTTTTTCTGGAACTGCCAGAGGGAACAATCGTGGTAAGGGTTGACAGGGTTTTCAAAATCTCCCCATCTCCCAGTGTGGAAAATACTCCTCTTGTCCTGTCACGGGGGAAAGGACAGGATATGTCCCTTGCCACAGTGTCTGGTGACAATTTTTGTCCCAAGCCTGGATGTTTGTGATGTAACAGGACAATGTTTTGAGAAGGAACGTAGGACATATAAACATCTGATATGTGTTTTTAAGAAAAGAGGTTGAACCTGTGGTAGGAGATGTCCATCTATAATAAAAACCTTCCTTAAATCTAAAATAGGCTTTCTGAGGAGGTTTAGAAACCAGGAATGTCACAAGAGAGCCAAATAAATACCTTTAAAAATTATCTCCTCCTTCAAATGAAAAAGATCAATTAGCCTGATCAATAAACACTGTGAGGTTTTGGTGGCTGGTTTTGATAGGGGTAGGAAGAGAGAATCTCTTGATTTCGGGGAACTTTTTACCCTACAAGCTCTAAGAAGCCCAAACCAGTCAGGAGCACTGGCAGCTTGTGTGTGAAAATTCTTCACTGCTTGTACCAAGAAATTTGTTTAAATTTTGAAGCACTCTTACATGGGTGAGAATTTGAAAAAGGCAAGTTTCCTCCTCTTTTATCCTGGATCAGTGCTTACCTGGTCATCCTCTTGCTCTGGCAGGGAAATTGCCCCCAGACTTACATCCTTTACTTTCACTGGTGTCATCTCCCAAATCCAGGTTTTCCCCCATCAGCTCTTTCGTGCAGAAAAGTGCTCCCATGGAAGTGTTTGCCAATAAACATCTCCAAGTTTACTTCATTCAGTTATAGCCCAGAATGATTTACTATAGTTATTTCAACTGTCCCAAACCTTTGGCTCACAAATTATTCTTCTTATTCTTTAATATCATTATTTGTATTATTGTGTCTTCTGGTTGCAGCCCAGAACAAGTATGTGCTTTGCATTTTTCCCTGTGTGGGTTGTCCGTTATTTCATTGAAGGGTCATATATGTGTATAAGCTGCAATTTTGCTGTGTAGCACAGCTATAGTTACCTGTGCAGATACACCTAGATTCACAGGAAGAGTCAATATTGTTCACATGTGCGGGTAAATAATGGACAACACACACGATCAATGTGATCCAAGTGAAGCCGTTTTTTCCGAAAACCCCAGGTATTCTTATACCCTAAGTGACAATACTAAAAATAAGTCATAAGTTTTCTCACAGTGCCTTTCCCACACAAAGTTTCACACAATTTTCTCTATACTAATCAGTGCTCTGACTCCCGTATCAGAAGGCTACAATAATAATTTCTTCTGCCAAACTCCTTTCCAGACACCTGGGAGTTAATCTCCCTTTTCTCACAGATGTTTCACAAACGGCCTTGGGAAAGAAATGCAGAAGCCTATTGCTTTTCTAAATACAGAGGCTTATTTCTCATCTAACGAGTTTGGATTGCTCACTGTCTACTTGTGTACTATATATGTCTACATATCCACTACATGTCCACGTAAGCGCAGATACTTATCCTCTACAAATCCCCCCTCTGTCTTTTGAGCAATCCAAACCTGGTTTACTGTTTTTTCTACTGACCTTATCAAACACTTAACAATACATGGTACCAATATACATACGAGCAGAATAACAACTAAAATCACAAGTCCCATCTTAACGTACTCTATTAACCACCCCTTAATGCCCCAACTTGCTAACCAATCCCCTAAAGGTGACTCTACGATTTTTATCTTCTTCATGTTCTCCCTCAACTGCCGCAAATGAGCAGAGATCGATTGTGAGTGGTCAGATAGATTCATACAGCACATTCCATCAAACTCTTCACAGCCATGACCGTGAGCTAGCAACAAGAAATCTATTGCAGCTCTGTTTTGTAGCACTGCATGCCTAACACCGTTAACATCTTGCAGCAACTCTGATATCGTGTTAGATGTTATGTTAAGTTGCTTAGCGGTCCAACAGGCTAGGTGATTTAATTCTCGCAGTGCATTTCCAGCTGCAGCCCCTGGCACAAATAGTGCTAGTAACACTCGGGTTACTTTTCCTTGTAATTGAACGTTATCCTTACAATTAGGGCTTAATTGATCTATAGATCGCTTTGTTCTCATTTTACTCACATTCTGAAATACATCAGTCATTGAAGGGGCAAAAAGAGTGAGTTTGCCAATATAGCAAGGTCCTCCATAAATTCTTACAGGGATTCCTTGCCATGCCCGGTCTCCACAAATTAGAAAATACCCTGGTGGAAATGCTTTGGCTGTGTCATTGTTCCAAATAGCAAATCTGCTGCCTCCTGTTTCCGCTCCCAAACTACCATTACAATAGCCATTCTTACTTTGATATTCAAACCACTCGGAGGTGCTCGATACATTAAACCAAGATGACCGGTGATACTGCTTAGAAAACCTTGCTCCCATAAAGGCTGGTCCTCCAAAGAAAATACGAGAGTAATTTCCAAAGGTTGAGCCTACTAAATCGAGCTCTTGTGGATCTTGGGGCATTGGCCTGTTTAAGTTGTTAATTATCAGGCCAGCCGCTATAGCGGTTTGATTGACACAGCGAGAGGGACTTTTGGCAAAGATAGTATAACATGTCTGGTTTATCACGCTCTCCTTCAATATGTTCGCATCTTTCACCCACCCTTTCCAATCTTGTAATCGTAAGTAGGGAACTCCTATCAAACAAGTACGAAACGGGTCAGATGGTGTTGCCATAGATAGGCAAAACGATGTTTGTCCGGTTTGATTAGCCCAGGTGACCCACATATTCTGTCTGGGGTTTATTGTATGCAATCCAGATATTCCACATAAACCCAAAGCTATTAACATCACTGTTGCTGTCATGGTCTGTGTCTGTATTGTCTTTTCTGTGCTTCCCAATCTTGTCGATCTACCTGCCAACTGCGAGGGACTCGTATGCCTTCGCCACAACAACTGTCTACAATGCTACTACCATTAATTAAGTTTCTACGCGCTAAGTTTCTTGCTAACCTATATACCAGATAACCTAAAATACGTTGCTCAAAGTTTCTATAAGCTGCAAATCCTGAAAAGGGTTAAACTGTCTACTTAAAGCTGGTGGCAAAGGTTGGAGTGGGTCAGGATGCCTGTGGTTTGGTCCTAAAAAGGCACAAAGAAAGTTAGCCAGACTATATCTTGCTAATTGACCTGCACAGCATTTCCAGGTTCAGCATCAGAGTGATATGGTTTAATCCATCTTGCTGGTATCCAAAGCAATCCGTCTCCTGTAAGCGAACACATATATCCTCTTCCTGTTAATTTGACTGTGGCAGGCCCTTTCCATTCCCCCGTTTTCGGGTCTCTGTATCTCACTAGGATCCCATTATCCCTCTGGCTTACTGAACTAGAACCTGGCCGAAGTGCCAAGCTGTGTACCAATATCGGCAGCTCCTGACTGTCCTTTGCCAATCTCAGATAATTAAGCACATATAAGGCTTTATGCAACTTCTCATGTGGAGACATACCTGCAGTTCCCCCCTTTTGTTTTAACAGCAAACTTTTTAACGTTTGATGTGCACGCTCTATAATGGCTTGACCAGTAGGAACATGTGGAATGCCAGTGTCATGGGTAATACCCCAAAGATTACAGAATCGAGCAAAGCGCAAGGATCTATATCCTGGCCCATTATCTGTTTTGAGCTTTGCCGGGACACCAAGAACTGCAAAACAACTGTATAGGTGTCTTTCCACATGTCGGGTGGTTTCACCTGTCTGAGCTGTAGCCCAGATTGCCTGAGAGAAGGTATCAATGCACACATGAACGTATTTAAGGCGACCGAATTTACTGATGTGAGTGACATCCATTTGCCACAATTGCAAAGGTTTTAAACCTCTAGGATTAACTCCAACACCTAGGCCAAACCCATGCTCTTGACATGATGGACAAGACTTGACAATTCCCTGAGCATCTATCAACGGGATTCTAAACTGTTTTGCCAGCATCTTTGCGGACTGATGGAAAAAATCATGGGAATTGCGTGCTTGAGCAAAGGTGTCAATTGATGGACCTGTCCACGCAGGAGCCACTAACTTATCGGCTACTTCGTTGCCAATAGCTAGGCCTCCGTGCATGGAATGACTGCGAATGTGAGTGATGAAGTAAGGGGCGCTGCGTTGGTTAACCAGATTCACTAAATGAATGATAAGGATGTTAAGAGCCTGATTTTTCACTTCTCTTATCATAGCACGTTCTATGCGCTTCACCATACCTACTACATACAAAGAGTCTGACACGATATTAAGAGCAACTGAATGCCAATTACTGAAAGCCCACACAACGGCTTTGAGCTCAAGTGTTTGCAACGAGTCATCTGTATCTCCCATGAGAATGTTTCGTTCCCATGTCCCATGTCGTGACAGCCAGGTGCACACTGCTTTTCGGGAACGCTTTCCAGCATCAGTGAAAACAGTGATGCCATTCACAGGAGTCTCCGATAACCACGGACGCTGTTCCATTACTTGTCCTTTCAGCAGAGCTAGAAGCTTGGAGCGAGGGTACTGGTTAGAAATGGTTCCTGTAAATCCAAGCAATGCAGTATGGAGATCATCAGAATGTCGAAGGCCCCATTCCAGATAAGACTGAACCATTGGAAGAAATATAGTGACTGGATCTCGACCCAGAAGGTCAACGACACGCATTCGACCTTTCATAATGAGTTGAGCAAAACACTCCATTCTGGTCGAAACAGTTTTCGGCGGGTTGATGGATAAAAAGACCCACTCAAGAATGCACAGTGGTCGCGGATGCCTTTCATCCCACTGCATGATGAGAGCACAGGGATGCTCGCGAGGGTTCCGCATATGAGGTGCATCTGAATTGACAAGCATGAGGTTTACAGGCAACTCAGGTTTAATCCGATCAGCGTGGCTGGTAACAATCTTATAGCTGATGCGTTCAAGGGCTGCTCGGTGTTCGGGTCCCAGCGTTCGCTTATCATTAGCCTGAGTAGTAGTCCCCAAAAGCTGGACGAGTGGTTTCAGGTCGTCATTTGTAATTCCACATTTTGTACGGACCCACTGAACATCTCCGACTAATTTCTGTACGTCGTGCAGCGTTCGGATCTCTGTGACAATTTCAACCTTCTGCGGGCGTACTCGACTTCCAGTGATAATCCAGCCAAGGTATTTCCATGGTGATTGTTTCTGCACCTTCTCTGGAGCGATTTTCAGCCCTCTTGACTCAAGTGTTGCTGTAACTTCAGACAGGATCGGGAGATCGGTTAAGCTTTTCCCAGCTATTAAGATATCATCCATATAGTGGTAAATGATCAGATGAGGAAACCGTTTTCTCACTGGTTCCAGGGCCCATGCCACATAAATCTGGCACATCGTGGGTGAATTTTTCATACCCTGGGGCAAAACAATCCAGTGGTATCGCTTAGCAGGTTCTGCCTTGTTGATGGATGGTACTGAAAAAGCGAATCTCTCCGCATCGTCTTTGTGCAGAGGAATAGTGAAAAAACAGTCCTTTAAATCAATAACCAAAATTTCCCAATCTTCTGGAATCATAGTGGGAGAAGGAAGACCTGGTTGCAGGGCTCCCATGTTCATCATGACGGCATTAACCGCTCTCAGATCATGCAATAATCTCCATTTTCTGCTCTTTTTTGGTATTGTAAATATTGGAGTATTCCACTCGCTCGTGGAAGGAACAATATGACCTGCACTGAGTTGTTCTTCTACCAGTTCATTAACTCTGAGCAGCTTTTCACCGGTGAGCGGCCACTGTTCAATCCAGACAGGTGTGTCTGTTTTCCATCTAATCTTGAGGATTGGCCGCTCCTCAGTGGCCGCTACGGAAAAGGCTGAGTGACGAGTGTAGCTTTCATTTGGCTCATGATGTCTCGGCCAATGAGACCTACCAGACCTGGAGGGGTAGTTATCACATAGGGGCGAGTTGACACAGTCACTCCATCAGGAAATGTAAAAGCAATCGGATCTTTGCTGACTCTTGTAGTCTGAGTCCCTCCAATTCCTGCGACACCAAACTGTGGAGATACCGTAGGCCAAATTCCTGGCCAGCAGGAAGAAGAGATGATCGTAACATCAGCCCCGGTATCCAAAAGCATTTTCAAAGTTATTTGGTGGCATCACGGGAACTCAGCGTGACTGTTTTTTCCAGTTTACCTTTAGTGATGTCGATTGCAAAGAACACTTCAGGTAGTCCTGTGGATCCAAATCCCTTGTCTCCTCTGATAACATTCCCGGGATGAGGGACACAAGAGAAAAACGGGACTAACTGAGCAATACGAGTACCCCTTGGGATGGAGACTGGTGGAGAGAGTGTATAAATCATGGCCTTGATGACTCCGGTGTAGTCTGAATCAATTACTCCAGGTAGTACAAAAATACCTTGTCGACTAGTAGAAGAACGTCCCAGTAGCAGCGCACACAAATTTCTCCCTAGTGGTCCCTTCACATTGGTATCGACCACTTGCACTGCTGTGGTGGTTAGGGTGATTTCTACTGCTGTTGAGACATCCACTCCGGCACTTCCAGCAGTGGCGGAGCGGAGGAATACTTGATGATGCAAGTTTGTTTCAGTCTGTGACTGCTTTAATGGTGGAATTACATTAAACTGTTCGGCTGGACTTTGTATTTTTAAGTCCTCTAACTTTCCAAGCACATCTCGCAACAAATCTTCGACTGCAGCACCTTTTAGTTCCTTTTTTTTTTTTTTTTTTTTTTTTTTTTGGGCTCGGCTGGGGTGCTGGCATCGGCCTGGCTGCTCTTGCATCTTGAGCAGTGGGCAGCTGGATCTTGGGCGGCTGCCGGCTCTCCTTTGAAATCTCCAGCACTCTGGGTAGCATTTGCTGGGGTGGTCGGCTCGGGTAACGGAGGGGCAGAAGGTAGGGCTGTTGCAGAAGTGGGAAGTGGAAACGCAACTCGGGTTGAAAAGGTGGAGGTGGTTGCTGTTTCGGTGTTATTTGACTCTGAGCCTGCAGGGGTTAACGCTGCGAAAGCAGAAGCAGCTGCCTGCCTCTCTGCTTTCATCGTCTGCAGGGTCTCTAGTACGAGCTTCCAGTGAGTGGAATATTTGGATGCTTCTTTGGCGGCTGCTCCACCGCTGCTGATAGCGTCCCACAAAGCTTTCCCAATTGCTTCCCATACAGATATCTGAAAGGCTACCTCCGCATTTGGGATAAAATCCCGGTCCCAAGCCCACTTTAAGAGATTCCGAAGAATGGAATCATCGTATTTCAATTTTCTCTTAGAGATAATATGTTGGAGGAGGTTTAGGACAGCTTTCTGCTCCTTGTCCTTCCCCATCTCCTCCCTGACCGTACAGTTCAATTCACAATCTTCCCGCAATCCTCTGTGGCGCCCAGGCGGGACTTCTCCCTTAGGGGAGGCTTCTCGCAGACCCTGTCTCTGTAAAACCTTTCTTCCCACACACCCCGTGTGTGTGAGGCTTCCCGCACCACGGTGCCGGTGCGAGGAATCTCTTCCCACACTTCTATGTGTGAGGCATCCCGCACCCCCTGTGCGAGGCTTCACACATGACCAGCGTGTGTGGCATCCCACCCTGTCAGTGAGGCATCCCACACCATTTCTGTGTGAGGCTTCTCGCCTTGCGACGAGGAATCCTTTCTTCCTGCACTTCCCAATCAGTGCAAGGCTTCCTGCCGGGGCAGCAGGGATTAGGTTAGTTTACCCGCTACCGCCGTACTCGATCCACTGAATATCAGTATCCGATGCACTCGGGAGTCTCCCCTCACGCTGGGTGGTATCACGTAGCGAGGCTTGGCATTGTCGATCACGTCGGGTGCACCATTTGCGGGTAAATAATGGACAACACACACGATCAATGTGATCCAAGTGAAGCCGTTTTTTCCGAAAACCCCAGGTATTCTTATACCCTAAGTGACAATACTAAAAATAAGTCATAAGATAAGTTTTCTCACAGTGCCTTTCCCACACAAAGTTTCACACAGTTTTCTCTATACTAATCAGTGCTCTGACTCCCGTATCAGAAGGCTACAATAATAATTTCTTCTGCCAAACTCCTTTCCAGACACCTGGGAGTTAATCTCCCTTTTCTCACAGATGTTTCACAAACGGCCTTGGGAAAGGAATGCAGAGGCCTATTGCTTTCTAAATGCAGAGGCTTATTTCTCATCTAACAAGTTTGGATTGCTCACTGTCTACTTGTTGTGTGCTATATGTGTATATATATATGTCTACATATCCACTACATGTCCACGTAAGCGCAGATACTTATCCTCTACACACATGGATGCTTCATAATATTAATGTGAGTTTAAAGTGTTTGATTTGGGGTATCCACATTGTGAACTGCAGATTTCTTCCCTCCCCTTATCTTACAAACCATTGCTTTTAACAAACTCTTTGGGATTTCTTCTGTCTGACTCCCATTCCTACATCACACTGAGGTGTCCTCGGTTGGGTTTTTGGGTGAAGAAAGGAGGACAGGTCAGCCAGGAGCACATTTCTGACCAAATCAGCTCTTCGGACATGCGTTCTGAGGCAGTGATTGCTACAGACTGTTTTTCTCTAATTACACCCACACCTCTTTCGCTGTGCCTTGAAATCAATTTCTATCCCTGTGACAACCAAGGGGAACCCCCCTTGCCCTCACTATGCTGTGGACCAGACCCCAGCTAGCACGTGAAATGTTCAGTACTTTAAAAAGCTGTTCAGTCAATGAAACACTGTGGTTTCAGAGGCCATTTGCCTCAAAAACATGAAAAGCACCCTTGCTTTGAAAAGTGATTTTGTCCATATTGCGATTTCAACACTGCTTTCTATTATTTAGTGCTTACTTTTAGTTTGAATTTTTACCAGCAATTTACAAAGAAAAAACAAAAAAACTATTACGTTTTAATCTCATGCAAAATTTAAAGCTATTTTTTATTAGTGCATAACTCTAAAATACCAGTTTGGAATGAAGAATTATCTCTCAAGCACTTACTAGATAGGCTTTACTCTATTGTTAGTTAATCTGACAGCGTTTTATTAATAATCAGCCCTTTTTGAATTGCTATTATGCATTTTTTTCTAATAATGCTGTTTGTTATCTCTAGCATCACCATTGTAAAGAAGACTGCGAAATATGTCTCAGATTTGCTGTGTAGGAACAAAGTAGATAAATATTGCTAACAAATCACAGGCACTATTTCTTGTTGAATTTCCTTGCTGTTAATAAACAAAGAAATATTTAATACCAATTTTGAGAAATATTTTTTTAGGTGGGAATCTGATTATGGTGTGGTCCACATCCACCATAAGGGAAGATGGAGGTACCCTTGTTCTATTATTTTTCCATCCTTGTTTGTTATTCGTCATTGGAAACAACTCACAGGTCTCTGCCTGTTCTCACCTTCATTTAAGAACTATTCTGTAGTGGAAGTGGAAAAGGTAGAAGCTTGAATGGGGTCTTCTTCCTCTGTTTCCGGTTTTTCAACCCAAGATACAGTGCACTGTCTTCATTCTTTGTTCATTTAAACCCAGGCCAGAAACTAATGGTAAATAACTTAATTATCACATAGAATTTAATAAGTTTATGCAGGTCTGTGGCAAGCCTGTTTATTGTTACAGAATTCACCTCAATTCACTTCCCTTGTGATTCACATCAGCATAACTGAAAGAAAAACAGCCTACCGAAGGAAATCCAGTCACAACACGGGGGCTTCCAGCTCCCCATTAAGCCCGACTGCTGAGCGCTCAGGACATTTGTGTTATTTCATTGTCTGCAGTGTTTGCAATCACTCCCCTGGAGTATAATCTGCGTAACACCTTATTTACACCTTTCTTCCGGTCATGGAGAATGATGTGGAGTAAAAATGGTGCTAATATCGATCTCTTTCAGCACTCTGCTGGGCAGCGTTTTCGGCCCCGCTCACTGTGCTGTCTGCTGTTCCTACCCTTCCTCTGCTGCCTGCCTGGACACTTTCCATTCTCCTCAACACCAATCAGGCTTTGGAGGGTTACCTGTGTGGGCATCTCCCATTTCTCACAGAAACCTAAATACATGTGGTCTTCTTCCATGCTGATTTCCAAGAAAAACTTGCCCCTCTCTTAATATTGCTTTGAATCCTTCTCCTGAGTAAGCAAGTGCTGCTTTGCACACCTAAATATCTGATGTTTGCCTACAATCACGTAAGAGGTCATGGCAGGGTTGAGACTCCAGCAGTTTCTCTGCCCATTCATTGGAACAGAAGTTGGGTAGACCCAAAAGTAATTGCTAGTCTCTCTCATTTCCTCCTTTTAAGGACAGTACCACCCACAGGAAGTAATTTTGATCTCACAGATCAGAAGTGAAAAAGTTACAGACCATCCAGCCAAAAAAAACCAAAAACATTTCCCAGTTTCTCTGAAGACATCCTGGTGATTTTGAATGTTTTGGCCAAGTCAATAAACCATATCTCCAGACTGTTGCTCATCTAGATTTTCTGTTGTGCCCATAAAGGGTGAACTCTGTTATAAATATTTATTTTAAAAATTGATTCTGCAGGGGCCAAACTGCCTGCCATTTCCTTCAGTGCAAACCCGTCCATCGACTTCAATCAGTGATGATTATTAAGACTGAGTTCTTACCACATGAAACCCATGAAATGCTAAGCTTTCCAAATCAGAGGTGTAAAACCAGAATCTCCACCTTGGGAGAATGAGGTGAGTTCTGCAAGGCATTTTAATGCCAGGATAGATAAGTGAAATTATAAATGGCTCTAGCCAATACTTCATTAAACTGGCTCAGAGATTTATGGATCCTCAAGGGCACAAAGATGTGAAAACATCAAAGAAAATCAGAGAAATAACTTTTCAGATTAATCCTCCTGACCAAAAGCTCTGCTGAGCAGTCTAAGCAAAGAGCAAACATCAACACAAATGGGAGCTGGCTGCTGAAAGGAAGGTTTGATCTGGGGTACTGGATGAGCACTAGGAGGAATGATCAGTAAAAAAGGAATTCCACTGTATTTAAGTATCCATTTTCTGTTCCTTATCAACAGCTCTATTGACAAAGTCTTCATTGCTTCCTAATTGTTTGTCCCAGTTTTTTTGTGCTTTTCTGCAGAGGGCTAGTTTGAAAAGAGCTCAGTGGCTCCTCTGTGTTATTTGTAACTCAGCCATCATTGATTTTATTCCTTTTCTAGGTTATTAAAGGGACTGCTTTATCCCTTTTAGAACTCTCTCCACATACTCTCCAGCATTTACGCTGTTCTTGAAAGCTCTTTCTTGTTCAAAACTGTCATTAATCTGTTCCACATACTTTGATCTGCCTGGTATCTTCAGCTTCTTCACTTGCAGCCCTTAGCAGCTTGGAGAGTAAACAACACAGCCCTGAACCCTTCCTGCTGGTGAAAGCACTGCTGGGAGGCTGTTCCAGCAGAAACTGGACCAAGGAGTTCATCTCACTCAGAAGCCTTCGTGGTGTTTATCTGGTCTGTCTCAGGCAGGACCAGAACATCTCTTTTCAGGTATCAGCCTGCAGGGAGCAAATGTCAAATGACATCTTTGCCTACAGTCACATCACTTGTGGAAATTTGTACCAGTTGAGCCAGAAAATCTCTCTCCCCTCTGTTGCAGAGAGGCTCAGGTCCATGGATAAGGAGCAGGGGTTGTGATCTCTCAGGTGAGAACCACTGCTAACGTCCAGTGTAAGACCTCAGCTCCTCACTCAGAATCATTATAAACAAACAGCCCAGGGAACAAGGCCCTGGAAGCTGATGCAGAAGGATTTCAATAGACATTCCTGTGTAACATCCTTAGCATGCATGGTTTGAACCTCTGGAGTATTGTGTGCAGTGCTGAGAAAAGACACTGAAAAATGGGAAGTCCTTAAAGGGATCTGGGGAAACTCCCACGTGGAGAAAAGACTCTGTTCTGTACAGGGACAAATGAAAAAGGAATATGGGAAGATTGTATGAAATGAGGTCCAGGCTGGAGCGGGTGGGCTGGGAGCTCTGCTCTGCAAGTCTTATGACAGGAGAAGAGGCAGCTGATGGGATTTTAAGAAGCAAAAAATTCCAAACTGATAAAAGGGACTGTTTCTTCCCTGCCTGTTTCACTGCCAGTGGAAAGCTCTGAGAATAAGAATTTAACAAGTTTGCTGGGAGACTGGCCACTCACTTGGATAAGAAGAATGCCTGGAATTAGAGCAGTAAAGGCTACAAACCCTTGGAAGAGACTTCACACAATTCTCCTAGAAAACAGCATGAATTAGAGAATCAGAGGGAGTGGCAGGGAGATGGATTATCCTGCACTGGGTCCCTTCCAGCCCAGGATATTCTGTGATTCTGTGATGTTTGTTGTGTTGTGCTTGTCTTCTTTAGAAGCATCTGGCATTAGCCACAGCCACAAGCTGGTAGCCACAGTCACAGTCTGATCTAGGCTGACAAGTCTGTTGCCATTTTCTGGTGTCCTTCAGTTGCTTCTCTTGCCTCCTCCACCTGGTAAAAACTGATTAAAAATCCTGAAATTAATTTCACACAACAAGTCCAAACTGTTTTCATCCTGAAAGGTTAAAAATAAGCTCATTTTTTCTTTTATTTTCTTTTCTCCCTCAGAAACTTATGGTGCAATGTTTTACTGAAAACATTTACTGCAAACACAGGTGCTAATAAACGAAATATGTCAGTGTGCATTTGGAAAATGTTTACTATTCAAGGGGTTGGGGAAGAGACTGAATATTTTAGGAAAAGACGTGTTTTTAATGAAAAATACACATCTTTAATATTTTTAATTAAAAGGCTGTGTTTGTTATTATCTTTTAAAATACTCTAAAATATCTTGAGCAACTCAAGTCTCACAGATGAGTTTGAGTAGCCCTGACAGGGATTAGGAAAGAGCAGCAGGTCTCATCCCAGAGCAGGCACGACCAGGTGAGCAGGATTCGACAGCCTGAAAGATTTATCACAGGGTGAGGAGCAGAGGAGAGAGCTCAGGAAGCCAAGTCCAGCTCCTGCTGTCAGCAGCAGCAACAGAAAATCCTTTTTTGAGACGGGCAGGACACGCTGCCGGCTCCTTGGGGGCTCCTGGCAGGTCTCCCAGGGTTATCCCTCATCCCTTCCCCATCCCTGCCTGAACAGGGACCGCAGTGGGAGACCACACCGGTGTGTTCCTGATTAAATTGATGAGCTGGGGCTGCTGGCAGCAAATGCAGCCCTCTCTCTCTCTCTGTCCCCTGGCACCTCGAAATGAGCTGCTCCTCCCTCCGTTCTCGCCCAGCTCCGGAGAGAGGGAATGAAGGGACAGGCATTAGCAGAGCCTCTAATTAAGCAGGAATGGAGAGTACATCCCTGCGGTGGCTGCAGCAGTCTGGGGTACGTGTTCAGCCATTCTGGAACAAGCCGAATGACTTCAGGTTTCCTCTGTTTGCCGTTATCTTTGTCCCTTTGCTACTTGTTAATTGATCGTCTTTTTCTCCCACCTTGGCTGAAGCATCGGCTTTTAACGCTCACAAACAATAAACCCTTTCTGTTTTCCCAGCTCACACGGTATGTAAAAAAGGGGAAATGGGGAGGGAGGAAAGGGCTGCAGGCCATTTCCCCAACATTAGCATAATAATAGTGCTTATGGCTCGGTGCAGCCCTGAGTGGCAGCAGGAATAATCTCTCTGGGCTGAAATAACCCAGCGGCTTGTGCCTGGAGCGCCTCCCGAAATGTGTCGGAGGGCTCGCACGGGTCCTGGGAGCTTGCTGTCAGCACGGTTCACAGGTTTCCCGAGAAACAGCTAGCAGGAACAGGGAGGATGTCTAACACCTTCCCTCTGCTTGAAAAGTCAAATAAAATAAAACACTAATGTAAAATTGGCCGTCAGCCTTGTCTTACGTGCACACCCACCTGCGTGTGAGCAAGGCTGTCTCCTGAGAGCGTAAATTTCTGAAAGCCAAGCATCCAGTTAGCCAGTTAAGGCTTCATCTACACTTCTCCAAAAAAGAGCCTCTTTGGCTGGGTCTATACATGTGGCCTGGGCTGGCTCCTGGCTCTCTTCCATCCTTCACCCCTTCGCTGCCTGGGATTTATCTTGGTGGGATGCTGGCACACCTCATGGAGTGTTGGGGATGTTGTCACCTCCAGGAAAGCACCTCTGCCTCAAACCTCAGGCCATTATTGCATGAGGTGCTGCTTTAGAGGGGAGAGGTGGGTGCAGGCTCAGTTTCTTCCCTCTCCACGCTCTGCAGTGCCCCTTATTCTCCACAATACAAATGCCACCTCTGTCAGTCAAAATCCACCTCTGGTAAAGTCTGGATAGAAGGTCCTACCTGAGACTGAAGCACAAAGGAGCTTGGTTGGGATCTGCTTAGCAGCTGTGCAGGTGGAAAATGGGGAGGTGAGCTCAAGCTTTCATCTCCAGTTTTTATTAGGGATGGGGTGACGATCCCACATGTTCCCCTACATGCTCATGAGGAAACCAGTTATTTAGTTCCACACCTGCAAAGCTCTGTGGCACTGCCTGAAGCTAGGAATTTTGCAGCAGAAGAGCTTTAATTTTTCCCTAAATATATTGTTATTACAATTATTATTTTGTAATTGAAACCATTTCTGTGCTCTTTGGCTTTACTGCTTTGCTCCACATTAAACAGCTCGTTACATCCAGCTACCACTGTGATCACAACTGAAGGTCCCCATCTGCGTCAATACATAACTTCACTCTCTGTCAATATTGCAAAACCCTTGTAACAGCAGCAGAACAAGCTTATCTGTGCCATAGAACCACCCCGGGACTGCTGCTGGAGCCTGTTGTCAGCAGTGGGGATGATATTCCCACCTGCATCCATTCCGACGTACCACAGCCTCAAAGGATAGATCAACAGCCTCCCACCAACCTCAGACTGTGGATGAAGGGAAAGAGATAAAGGTATTATCATTTAAAAAAACCCTTCCAGAGCCACATGCCAGTGAGCCAGCTCTGTTCAGCTCTGGGAGCCTGATGCTTAAGACTAAAAAGTTGCTTTAAACTAAATTTTCCCAATTCAAAAAAAAAAAAGTGTTACAACTACAAGCTGTTTCAGCAAAGCCTCCTCAACAGATAATCGCATTTACATAATTGGGTGCTGGTGGGTCTTTAATAAATCATCAACATGGCAGTGTGTTTATTACAGCCACTGCTCTTCACAAATAGCTCCTGGTGCCCAAAATACACCACACACAGCTGAAGAGAAGACAGAGACATGGTTGCTTCTCACAGACGGGAGAAACACAAAGACTGGGACTGATCACCACAGAGAATTTGCTGCATAGCAAGTACTGTGAGCTCAGTTTGATAACAGGCTCCTTTGGCTTGGCCACAGGGTCAGATCTGGCCTCAGGCATTTATAAGAAAACATTCTAGGAGACACAAGTTTTCAGGTCAGCTTAAAATCTGTTGCATTTTTTGTCTGCACCAACAACCCTTGTTCTGGTTCTTCTGACCGCCTCCACGAAAAGCACAAATTCCACAGAGGGAAAAATAACTTCAATCCTACTCAGAGGCAGTACTTCCACCTCTAAGCCATAGAGCAAGAGAGGAAATGCTCTGCCCTGAGGATGGAGGTATATCTGGATGCAGTACTGTATTGATCACCCACCGTCCATCAGCCCTGTGGGCACCTAATATGAGCTGTGATTCAGCTGTTTCTGCTACACATCCAAAAGAATCCCTCTCCAGGATGGTGGGGCTAAATGTGATAGCAGGAGAGAGGCTGCCAAAGTGTTGCTGGTATCTGTGTACAGATAATGCCACATGCCAGGGACAGGCAGGGAACAAAGGCAATTTGTGAGTGGGGAAATGGGATTGCCAAAAGAGATGGAGCAGAAATGAGGTTTTAATACCCCAGCCCAATCTTGCCTGGCACTGCCTATCACTGTTGTCCACGGGGAACTTTCCTGACCTTCAGTTTGCTGGAGCCTGTCAGAGCATTGCACTTCTCTAAGATGTGTGAAGACACGTTTTCAAAACACACAGATGCTCCTGTGAACTCTCCCTGGCAGAGCGCAGCCCACACCACAACCTGCTCTTCAGGCTGAGCCCTGCAGAGCTCACAGGGCCTGCAAATCCCCTTAAACAGGTACAGCAGCTTGTTCTGCACTCTACACTGCCACTGGGCTGATGGAGCCAAACACCTTGGGACCTGTGCATTTCCCAGACCAGATGAAAACATTCTCCTCTGTTTGCATTGTACTGCTCTCCAGGTTAAAGAGAGAGAAAACTGTGTATAATACCCACAGCTGTGCTGCACAGGAGGCTGACTCGAGTGTTTGCTTCAAAATTTATATTTCCTTCTATTGTACAGCCTCCTGCAAGTGTTTTCCATACCCCATTTCCCCACCAACTCATCCCCTCTGCCTGCCTGTCTGCCACACACACCATACCAGCACTAGCATTTCTCAGCTGCCAAAGCCTGTTGGCCTGGGACTTCATTTCTCTGTATCACAAGCTACCAGCAGAAACCTTGTCATTGCAATTCCTCACATACTTTCTTCTGCTCTGTTTTTTTCATGTCTCTGGAAATCTCAACTGGCTCATGGCTGTAGGCTATTACTAGGCTGGAACAGGACTTTTTCTCAGTCCTAAACAAAATGAATAAGGCAAAAAAAACCCAGTCACAACAAAAGAAAAAGTTAATGATTGGAGTAATAAGTATCAGAGTTTCCATCTGCACCGGGGCAGGAGGACCAGGAGAGTGAGAAGGGACATAGGGGAGGATCACAGAACTGCTGCTTTGTTCTCTGAGCAATTTGACTTGTGGCTATGGCTGATGAACTGGCAGCAGACAGGTCACCAAATTGCTGTGTCCACAGTATTTCTGTCTCATATCATGGCAAATTTCACTTGGAGAGGTTTTACCCCAGATATGGGAGTGGAATTAGGGGCACCAAACTCACTGTGGTCACAGACAGGGGACTGTGAGCAGTGAATGACCCGTGCTTGGATGCTGAAGAGATGCCCCCGGGGCACAGGGTTGTCTTTGACTAATACAGGCATTATTCTTCCATTCTCTGAGCTATCTAACAAGCAGCAAAGCAGACTGAGGCAATCCTTCATCCTTTCTTTCTTTCTTTCCCTCCTCTTTCCTTCCCTGCTTTCCTCCACTCGCTTTTTTCTTTTATTGCTCTCTCTCTTTTTAACATTTAAACTGAAGAGACGAGGTTTGTTGTTTCACCAGCTGAGTAAACTTTGAGGACTTTAAGAAAAATAGTCTTTCTCACCAGGTGGGTTCTTCCCCATATCTCAGCTCCACTCACAACCCTGATTTAGAATCTGCCGCCGGTTAACAAGATCAGAGGAGACATAGGCTTGGTGCAGAGGAGCTCTTTAAAAGCACAAACACACACACACTTCCAGATGTTTCATCTTTTTAATAAAGATTGGAGCTGTGTGGAGAGAAAGGCTTCAGACTTGGAAAATAACACAGCAGCCCCTGAGAGGGGTTCTTGGGTACCTGCTCAGAGATGTGGTGTTGGGTTGGGGCCTTTTGTTTGTTTGTTTGCATAATCCTGGAATATTATGCAGAATCCAGCCTTGTAAATTTCTTGTTTTCTTGCAAAAGTTGTCTCCAAAGGACTGACAAAAATCTGCATATTAAATCAAGAGCATTTTCCTGCCCACACCTCCCCACTGTAACCTCTCCCGGCGCACTCACGGAGACACAACTGCTTTTCATAGCAAGGCTATAATTTAAGAGCTAATGCCTTCCATGAGTACCACCCCTTCCCAAATTCTCCTGCTTTTCAGTTTCTATTCAGATTCAAAGCCAGATTATTTTAGCTCTACAGCCATGGGAAGGAAAAAAAATAATTTACAACATTTGAAGAAGCTGCTGGTGCTTCTTTCCCCCCTTTCTGGTCATATCCGGGCGATGTCAAGTGTAAGTCTATTCTTTCTGCCTCTGCAGACACAGAGACAGATGGGAGCCTCATAAATACAAATCCTGAATTGGAACTTCCCATTTTAAGTATGAGAAGGGCTTTGATTCCCAGGTGAGCACTCAGAAATCTGACTGAAACAAATAAATTAATAAGCACCCTCTGCATTTACACCAATAGAACTGGTCCAGATCATGGCCAAGGCACTTGAAGGCCCAGTTAGCTTCGTGGGAGGCAATTAATTGTAGGCAAAACAGGGCTGCAGTGCTAAGGTTCAGCCTTGATGCCTCAGTCAAGCAACTGTGCCAGGCATTTGCCTGCCACGGTCACACTAGTAATGGCCAGCAATGAGTTTGTTTTCATTTAAATATTGTTGTACATCTAACAGTGAATGGAGGGAAGCTGTTAAAAAAACAGCTTTACATACAGCCAACTTCTCTGGCCCTCTCAGAGCCAAATCCAAACTTCTCAACCAGGCTGAACAGCTCGTACCTCAGCTTTTTAATGCTTGATTGCATCAAGGTGGGGAGATTTGCACATATTTTTTCCAGCACTCTCTGTGCTTTGCACTGAGCATGCCAAAGCCAAGCTGTGGGGTACAGCAGGGAAGCTGATCAGAATGAGATACAGTGGAGAGAGTTTGGAAGTGAAAAAAACCAGAAGCATTGTAATCAACACCAGGTGTGGGCCAATTAAACAGTCGTTCCGGTGTGCTCAAGGGAGGGCACTCACTCACAATTTGCCCAAACAAATCCATGCTTAAAAACTCTCAGGAGTTTCACAGAAAAATCACATTTCTCTTCAGGGCTCTTTAAAAAATATTTGAAAGCACTCTTGTCTGTACACACCCGCTATGCACACCAGCAACAGCTCCTTCTCAGCCCAGGAGAACTGACCAGCGTGGATTAATGTGCTGGCAAATGCTTTTTCCTTTCCAAGAAGTCAGAGTCCTTCCCACAGCTCCCTTCCTTCAGCTGTGCCTTGTAATTCTCCTCTGACTTTCTTCCAGGGGGTGTCTGCTTTGGGCTCATAATTTCAAAAGGCATCTTTGGGGCAGCAAGGTGTTCAAGCCTGAGTTATTTATAGGATTCAGGCACCCAGCTCTCGGGCTCCTTTGAAGCACTCCCAGGATCAGTGCTATATTTATTCCAAGCACACTTTCCCTTTGCTGCCTCTTTGTTTGATGTGGAAGAAGGTGCATGTCAAAGTAGGCGGTTTCACCACGTCCAGCCAGAACCTGCTGCCCACTCAACCTCCATCCTATCCTGGGGAGCCATCCACGGCTCAGCCCCTATCCCTGGGACAAGCACAGTAATTCCAAATAGCCATCCAGCAATTGAGTCCAGCCACAGTAATAAGCACCCCACACCCTGATGGGGTGGACAGGCACCCCACGACAACCTCCCTTCCCCTTCAACATACACTGTGTGCCACCAGAGCATAGTCCCTACTCACAGCCCTGTTTGTGCCCCAAATCCCTTGCTGGAGTGAGTCATTTTCATATGGCTGGTGGAAACTTGGGATAAATGTTGAGTTCACCCCTACTGTCCACTGTAGTGTTCATGCAAGATACTTCCAGTCCTCCACTGGCTTCTTGGTGTCCCCCTCCATGTCCTTCATGAGGAGGCTCCCACAAGCCACAGGGAAATATTACATGGAACGGACCAGTAACATGGAACAAGGATTTCCTAGGGGGTGTTTTGCCTCTCTCCTTACCTCACTGCCCAACACAAGCCTTAGTGCTTGCACCCAGCACTGTAGCATCAGCAGGAGCACAGCCACCCACAGGTCACTTCTCTACAGTAGCCAGGAAAGGGCATGTTTAAAAAAGCTACTTAGGCTTAGAAGGTGAGACTCAAACTTAGGGATAGGATTCCTCCATCCATGATACTGCATTTCAGTTGATCAAATCCTCCTGTGTAGTCTCCTGTCAACTGCAGTTGAACCCTCTTTCACTTCTACAACAATAAATCCCATCCTGGGGGCTCTTGCATGTGTTACTCACATGCGTGGTGGGAAAAGGGGAAAGTGTCACCTTCTGGGGCTAGCCAGGAATTTCAAGGCTGCCTTCAGCTGTAAACAGTTATTAATTATTCACTTGCAAAGTCAAAGGCTGAGGGGAAGGATGCTAGCTACACAAACCTTGGACAGGAGGTGCTGAATTGGCTTCGTTGTCAGCCTGATGGCATCTGGGCATGTGCTGATCTTTGACCTTGGCCTTAAAATAACTGAGCAGGAATCCTGGACCCATCACAACAGAGCAGAAGCTTTCCTGAGTGCAGGAAGAGATGCACACACATCTCCCTTTGGATCCCTCCTGTTTGTGCTCAACAAAATTACAGAAGACAATCATCTGGCTGTTGTCCTGCTTAATGCTGGTCATCAGCTCAGTTTGAGGTTGGTGATTCTCATCAAGGCTGTGGCTGCCTCTGCCACTTAGCATTAGGATTTATCACATCAAATGTCATCATCTTTTTAGTTTTTATTTTCAAGGGACTTGGGCTCTAACGATATCATCAGGGGGAGAAAAAAAGTGTGTTTAGCATGAATGAGACTGCCTGGAAGCTCTCCTAAAGGTTTTAAGTTTCAGAAACAATGCCAGATTCAAGAAGCAGCTCCCTGAGCAGCAGAATCGAGGAAACTGGATAATTTAAGGATTTATGTCTTAGGACTCAATGCCCCTTTAAAATTTCTGATGTCTATTAAGACCTGAGCTAACACTATAGCCTGAGGTTATTATTAGGGCTCCTCTTCTCCTCCATCCATCTGTTTTCCTGATATCCACAGGAATTTAAATTTTTTGGGACCTTGACCCATTTGCCAAGTTTGCTTGACACAAGCCAAGTGGTTTGGAAATTGTTATGTGGCGTGTGGTAGGTGCCTGGACTATCACAGACATCTCAGTTCCTTAGAAAGCTAAATTAAAATTCTTGGGTGAGGCTCTACAACCTCCTATTGCACCCAGACTTTTATAACCATGCATAGAGAGCATGTTCTGCTCCTGGAAAACTCCATCACACTCAGGATGTACCAAGGCTGAGCAGCTGCCCATCCTGCCAGCACAGCTCCCTGGGAGCACCATGCCCTGTCCATGGAGAAATCCAAACTGGTACAGCCTGGGAAAGACAACCCTGAGGTGTGGAATCTGCAGGGCACTCTCAGCAGGGCTGTCTAGCACCAGGGATAGGCAGGATGCTGGATGCGGCCATGGCTGAAAGAAGAGAGAAGAAATATAAATGTATATCCATCAAACAGCCTGGCTTGTGTATCCAATAACACCAGAGATTAAATCAATTTTCCTAACACTCCTTTCTGCTGTTTCCTCAGGGTTTTTGCACTCACTTTGGCTTGGAGTATGTAAACAGACTGATTACCTCCTGCTTGATTCTCTTTCCAAAACCCCACCTTCACATTGATTGCGCCAGCAAAGAAAATAACTCATGGTATAAAACCATTTATAGCTCTTTTTATTATTTGATGGCAGCGTTTCCATCCTTGTGATGATTGATCAAGCCTTTAAATCCTGTTCAAAACCTGCATCTTTTCTCAGTTCCTGCCACTGTCCATGTAAGTATCAGGAATTCATAGCCAGCAATTCTTTTCTCCTTCTTCCTGCCTATTCCTTTGACAGGGGCTGTCAGGAGAGGTTTCCATCTGCTTTCCAGAGCTGAGTAACTGGTTCATTATCAAGTCAACATGACAGGTAATGTCATGAAAATGGAATGAACACCATTCCATAACCACTGTATTTATGCAAAGAGAGATCAGTCTGCAGTGGGACTGCTTCATTTTGCAGATGTCCCTGAGCTGGGAAAACAGCATGGACCAGAGACAGTAAAAGGATTTTTGTTGTCAATGGTTTTAGAAGATTTCAGCTCCTGGGGAAAAAAAATAAAGTTGGACATTAAAAAATAAAGTGTGTGTTACAAAAATTTGAAAATATTAGAGAGAAAATGTCTGATCTAAATGGGCAAGAGCAGTCATATCCTCAGACAGCTGTCTCAGTTTGCCTAGCTCTGAGTTTAAGATAATTGAGGTTTCATCAGTCTAAGAGCCTTGGGAAAAAACCGAAAAATAGGCAAGGGAGAGACAACGTCTGAGACCCAGAAGTCTCCACTTGCGGGTTGTGGCAAGGTCAGGTGGATTTGGAACCCCCTACCAGGCACCTTAATTACAGTTCCATCTCTATCAGGAAGCTGTTTCCCATTGTTAACATGGCTGTAGTGTCCTGCAACAACCTTTGCCTTGGAAAGGGTGGCTGAGTAAATGCACATATATGGGCAGGCGGTGGAAAACACGCAAATGACAGAGATTTAATCCCCCTATTATCTCAACAGGTTCTCCCTGGCATTACCCTTCCCACCCCTCTCGGGCCACACTGCAGTGGCCAGGGTGCAGCAAAGCTCATGTGTGAATTCGAGGTTACCATGGGGAGAGAGTTTTTTGCTTGCTCTGAAGCAAAGCCAGGTTGGATGGAGCTCTGAGCAGCCTGGGCTAGTGTCCCTTCCAGTGGCAGGGGCTTGGAATGAGTAGGGTTTCAAGATCCCTTCCAATCCAAACCATTGTGTAATTCTGTGATTCTGTTATCCCTACACACTCAGGGAGCAAAGACAAAGGTGCACTGAGGGTGGCTCACATTTTGCAGAAATACAGAAATGCCTTCTGTGTAGCAGGATTGGTGCCCTCAACATCCTGAGCACAGACTCTGCCTGAAGAGCCACCCGCCTGCAGAGCACCACTGGAACAGGGCTCTGGTTATTCAGAGGGCGTGAAGTTCAACATGCAGTGAAATTTCAATTTCACAAGGATTTCACAGCTGAAAACATTCTCCCACTACAAATAAATACAGATGAATTAAATCCGTGCACCAAGCACCACAGACGCTCTGAGAATGATTCCCCCACACTGGAGGGAAGGTCTGTGCACGCACCACACAGTGAAGCTGTGGGGAGAAATGTGGCTCAGTAGGACAGCCCACATGGCAATAATGTTACCACATTTTCTCTCAAGCTGTTTATATCTGAAATTGACACATTTTATTTGGTCTAAGTCATAAAAACAATAAAAAGCAACCCTGAGATTTTTCTCCTCCCCTGCTGTCTCAGCCACTGCAGCACTGACCTTCTCCTCTCTTTATCCAGTCCATATTTCAAAGGAAAAGAAACTCAAAAACTGTTTTTTCTTCTCTCCAAACTTTGCCAGAGCTTGAAATATTGGAAGACCTTTCCTGGGGGTCAAACGACCATAAAAAATACTACCTCCTCAGTAACCCAAACATATTACCACATTTTAAAAAGAAGTGAGATCTTAACCAAAAAAAAAGAAGATGGGGAGATATGTGTGGTAGAAACATTATCTATCTCAAGAAAACCAGTGTGGATACCCTGTGAAAGTGGGCTTTTATCACTCCAGAGCATGACTATCTTTATCACATAGTCTTGATCACTCACAAGAGATTTTAGCTAGTCCATAATAACTTTTAAGTCTCCCTGTCCTAAATCCCTTAGGAATGGAGAAATCACCTCTACCTGACAGTATCCATGGGTTTTAAAATCTATCTGGTACCACTGTGGTCTCTGGTCACACAACACATGTCAGACAGGGTCAGTGTTGGTAACAGGCACATGATCTGAGGCCCAGGGAATGGTGTCTGTGCTCAGAAAGTGTCCACTGGGTCCGTGACCCTCTAAAAACAACCAAAAAGAGCCTGATATGTGTCATGGGGAGTGATGGAGTGGACTGAAAGCCAAGGTCATTGGTGACAAATTTTGAGTAGTAGCCCATTACTACATTCTCAGGAGGTCACTTGCCATAGAATCACAGGATGGTTTGTGTTGGAGGGACCTAAAAGCTAATGCCTGCCATGGGTTTTTCCACTAGAACAGGTTGTTCCAAGCCCCATCCAACCTGGCCTTGAACACATCCAGGGCTGGAGCATCCACAGCTTCTCTGGGCATTATTTTCCCCTTTTGGCGTCTTAAACCAGTTACAACCCACCTGAGACCCTCTGGACAGCAGGATGTGGAAAGCACAAGGTGATCCCAAGCATTGCTGTGGGCCTGATGGCCTCAGTCAAACAACAGACTCAAAATCCTGCCCCCTGAAATTATTCAGAGTGCCTCAGCTGGAGAGAGTTTTTTTCCTTCACTCCCTCCCCTAAATACACCGCAAAGTGCAAGAAATCTGGTTTGCACTACCTCAGATTCACAAAGAGTTGCATTTTGGCAGTTGATGAAGCAACACTTCTCACATCCAACCTGCAGGTCTGCTGGTAGCACCTGTAAAACATTCTGAATCCTATTGAACTAAAGATGTTATGCAGTCACACAGCATCATTGCTTAATCCTTTTAAAGCTCTTCTGCTGCACCAGGTTTGCACCAGTCCCTGACAGACACCTGTGAAGGGTTAAATCAATAAAGCAAAGAGGATGTCTACAGGCAGCCAGTTCATTTCCCAGTATCAAAGATATTTATACTTTCTCTGTGTCTGAGTTATTGTGATAAATATGTTGAGGTTGTTTTATTAGTAAGACAGTTGCACTCTCATGGAACTACTTGCTGTAATACAGAATTCATGCGCTCCTGGCAACAGACTGCATTAAACCACTTAACAGAGGTCACTTCTCCAAAGTTTAGACATTTACATTCTAACCACCAGCCTGGCTGCAAGTAGTGATTTATCCTCAGCTCCTCAGCCCCCAACTGGAGCTGCTGGGGTTCTGGAGACAGTGGCTATGTGTCTGGAACACCTCATGATGTCCTGCAGGACAAAGCTGAGAATTGGTTTACACAGACCTGAAAATGACATTTTATTCCTCTTCCTCAGCAAAATAATAAGCTGTATCCACAAGGTTACAATAGCTACTTAATATGGCCTCCAAAAAACAGGAGAAGAGCAAAGTGAAGGTGCTGTAAAAAGCTATAGATACTGAGACCTGGAAAGCAGGGATTGGTTTTTTCTTAAATCAGCCTCTTCGAGGACAGCAGCCATAAACAATAGAGCCACCTCCTCCTCACCAGACTGGGACTCAGTCCTGAACCCATTTCCTGATAAAGACTGCCATGGAAACCACCTACAGCCTGCTCAGGTGGGAAAGGTAGGTCCTAAAGCCAGGGCATAAAGAGAAGTTCCATTTTTCTCCCTGATCCAACAGGACACAGACTCAAATATCCACACATCCTTCAGTGGTTAAAGAAACCAAGGCTGCAAGCTTGACAGTGGCTTTGGTGACCTACAGAAGAGTTTGCATTTCTCTCTGCCAGAACTTTTCAGTACCTTGTCCCCTGCTTTCGTGTCTCAGCTGGGACAGACTGTTCAGAGTAGTTTCCCCCACAAAACGTTGCCAGATGTGTCCCCTCCAGGTATGGCTGCTCAGAGTCTGCATCTTGAGCATCATTCCCATACAGCCTCTGGCTGCAAGGACTGAGCCTCCTCCAGAGCAGAAAAAATAGGATTATTTTATTTATTTTTTAAACAAAAAGATCCATTTATTGGGGAAAGAAGAATTATGGGGAAGATGATAGTAATAAAATGCCATTCTAAAGTCAGGGCATTATTTTTAAAGAAAATTATTAGTCTATAAAAATGCAACTGGGTAAATAATAGGTTAGTCCATCACATAAAAATATCCTAAAAATAGCTTATTGGATCTAAAGCGTCTATAGCAGCCCAGATTATTTATCATTTTAACTTATATCTATAGTCACAATGAATTTATTAAAATGTTATATTCCATAATCTGCCTGATCAAACCCAGACAAATTGTTGTACTTTGAACATCTTGTTAACAAGTAATTAATTACAGCCCTGAGTGCAGCAAAGGAGATAATTCTGATATTTACTGTTCTTGGTGGTATAGGTAATGCATTCTCCAGAGCTCTTGAGTCCTTCTTGATATCAGTACCAGTCAGGTGTGGTATGTAGAGATGTCTCCCTTCATGCAAAAAAACCAATCTCATACAAATACCTTTGATATTGATCAGCACAAAACCTTGGCCAATTCCTCCTGCACATTCTGACCTACATGATCTGTATCCAAATACTTTATTGCCAATATCCCTCTTCCCAGCACCACTTTGTTTTGAATATGTCTGAGTTAATGGATGATCCATGCATTTCCAACTCAGTCATCTCCAAGTAATGTATTTACCAAAAATACCAATCTGGATAAGATACAGAAAGTCAATTTATTTCTAGGATCAAATTATACTGGCACAAATCCCTGTTGTTTTAATCCCCCCACATCGCCTCCAGGTTAAATATGGGCTTGATGCAACCTTATTACTTAAGGTTTTCTTTCCCCTTTTTTTTTCATGTGTTTTTAAATGAAAACCTCACAGCAATCTCCTCTCTCTGTTCTAATACTGTAAATAATTGATTACACTGATAAAACATTTTGGCTGGACTAAAGCAAACATTTACCCTCAATATCTCCAAAATCAATCCAGCAACACTGAGGGGCTCAGCATGGAGCCAGTTTCACTGAGGCCATTAAATCATCATTGTGGTCTGGGTATTTGTTTCAATAAATTGTTTGTCTTTGTTATAATTTCTTGGTAAAACTAATTAAGGAACTAATTGATTGTTTTGTTGTTCTACTAATTAACTCCATATGGTACACATCTCCATGGAGATACTGTATGAGTTATTGAAACTTCAGTGATTTAATAGTGTCACTATTGGATGTGGGGACACTTGTTTAAATCTAAGCATTCTTTTTATTTAAATCTCCTTTGGAGATGAGCTTCCTGCCTTTTCTGCCTCTCTGTCTTTGGTAAGAGACATTTTATGAACACAGCTGTAGAAAAGCAAGCAGTTTGAAAGGCAAGACAGCCAAAAAAGATGGAGATGTGGTTAATTGCCATGAGAGGGCTTTATTCTGTGAATAAACAAGGAAGATGTTGGCAACTTCTCCTCTTTACTCCAGGCTAGTGAAAGCAAAACCTTTAGGTTCGTTCGGTAGTCAAGAGGGCAAGGTAGGTTCCTTAAATCAGTGATTCCACAGCAATCCAGCTCCTCTTCCAGCCATCCTCTGCATTAAAAGCTGAGAAAGATTAGCACAAAAATAAGTCTCCCAAGGAATCTCCTGAGTGCCCTCAACCATCCCTAAAATCAGGACTGGTGCAAACAATTCCCAGAAAAGCAATTAGTGGAGCTATTTAAGTTATTTCACAGTCAGCAGTTTCTCCTGGGATTCAGGAGACACAGGTTCAAATCCCAGCTTTGCTACAGTCTCTTCATTCTGTACATTATGTTAGTACATATCAACCATTTGGTATCTAAAGATCCCCAGCGTCTGTGTAGCACAAGTAATTCGTGTTCCTGTGACAGGGAATCTGATCTTGTATGTTCCTGGCTATTTTTACCCATTTTAAGTCACAGCATGATGCCTGCCTTTGGGTCACAATGGTAAAAATTGAATCCAGGACCTCTGGTTTCAAAAAGCACAAGGTTTCTCTCTCAATCATCTCCAAAATTTGAAGCCAAAGCCATCATTTTATCAGAACAAATTAGTGTAATTATCCATTCTATTGAGGCCAAGGCAGCAGTTGCTAAGACAGCCCTGTGGTCAGCTCACATAGAGGCAGGTTTTACACACCCAACCAAGCACACACAGAAAATTAGGTTCAAAACATAATTTGTACTCCAAAGACTTTTTTTTGGTGAATGAATAAACACAGCATGGGGTAAATACTCAGAGCTCGCTTTAGAGGCTGGCTTTGATGAGAGTGACTGGATAAATCTCTTCAAATTTCATCTGTGGTTGAACTTAACAATGGTGAGAGAGTGGACTGGACACAGAATAATTGCTGTTGTATTTCAAGTTTTCAAGCTGCCTGGCTCAGATATGGAGGGCTGTATGCAAAAGCTCCATGTAAAAATTACTTCCCTGAGGTCTGGGCTTGATGTGAGAAAGCTTTTGCGTTCCAGTGATACTGAAAGCCACACTGGCAGACACTGCCCCTCCCAGGAAAGCCACGTATGCCTGCACAGGGGCAGATGAAAAGGCATCGCCTTCTCCCCTGAGTTTGCGGTGGAGTATCTGTTCAAAAAATAGGTTTGCTTTCTCACTCATGTCCTCAGGAAGGAAATTAATTAGGAGGAAAAGGGATTAGATCCAGAATGCTAAAACACACAGTTAGACTACCCTGTAGCATCAGTTTTCCCAGTGTTTTTTTTTCCCTAGAGTCCAGTTATTTAAGGAGTTCCCAGAAAATATCAGTTCCTACAACCAAGCGAGAACTTGAATACAGGCTTTTTAGGTTGTTTTCCTAAAGAAATCCACAAGTTCTCTGGGCAGCCATGTGTGTATGTGGGCAATATATGCACATAAGTATGTACTCATGTATCTGTAAACACAAAATCTCAGGCTTCTTAAGCCAGGTTTCTGTTAGGAAGTTTTAGCAGTTTAGTCTGACTTAGGATACAAATCTGAGGGGGCCTTTGGTTTGCATCCCTGAGAACATTAATTCCTGAAGTTGCCATATTATCTGGGTCTGACGGACAAGGAGTGAGCAGGAAACACTGACTCTGACTTGGAGAACCTGTCAGGCTGAGTCTTGTCTACTCAATGGCTGCTCTTTCCACCATTCAGTCTTCCAAGAGCCAGCAATAAACCTACCAGGGCAAAACCAAACAAAATCAGGACAACCAAACTGACCCATTCTATCCTCAGTCAGACCTTCATCCAGTCTATTTAGGGAAGGAAAGGTCCAGAACACCAGGACTCTGCCTGGAGGCTGACACAGAGACAGAGAAAAAAACCCCAGGGAACAGAGGGGAATAGTTTTTTCTTCCTTGTACTCTTTAATATTCAGCCCTGACCTATTTTAGCCTTAGGCATTACATCATGACTGATGATTGCTCTCCTCTGGCCTTTGTTTTCAGCTTTCGGATTGTTGATGTATTACTAAAACGATGTTGTCTGAAGGACCTCTGCTGATCACAGAGGCAGCAATCAGCTCACCCTTCGATGAGCTATTGAGACAGTCGGGCAGGCAGCCACCTTAGCCTGTCAATTCTGCCTCTTCCAACAGTTGGAACAATTCTGGTGAATTACAAGCAATAGAAAATCACTTTAGCTTCTCATTAGCTGGGAGACAGGATTGATGATAAATGCTCAGAGGCTTTGAAATGGCTTGTGCAGACACAGTGTCCCTCTACAGCAAGGTCCAGTTAACCCTTCTGCTGGTCAGGAAACAGTAGTGGTTTCAAGCCAGGGACCTGCTGGGCTCTGCTCATGGATTCACAAACAAAACCCAACTCTAGCAGAAGCCACAGCTTCTAAAATGAAGGGAATCTGTGGGATTTGAACTTCCATATCTTACTAACCTGTTGGACTGAGTCCAGAGGAGGCCACCAAGTTGATCAGAGGGATGGAGCAGCTCTGCTGGGGGGAAAGGCTGGGAGATCTGGGATTGTTCAGCCTGGAGAGGAGAAGCTTTGGGGTGACTTAATTGTGGTCTTCCCTCCTGAAGGGAGCTACAAGATGGAGAGAGACTATTTATAAGGGTTTGGAGAGACAGGACAAGGAGGAATGGCTTCAAACTGAAAAAGGGGAGATTTAGATTGGATATTGGGAAGAAATTATTCCCTGTGAGGGTGGGGAGGCCCTGGCACAGGTCACCCAGAGAAGCTGTGGCTGCCCCAGGCCTGGAAGTGTCCAAGGCCAGATTGGACGGGGCTTGGGGCAACCTGGGATAGTGGGAGGTGTCCCTGCCCATGACAGGGGGTTGGAATGAGATGGGCTTTAATGTCCCTTCCAACCCAGGCCATTCTATGATCTTCTACTGGGCTGAAGAAGTAACTCCATCTCATTTTTTGGAGGAATGCAGCACGAAGACCTTGTTTTCCATGGTCTGATCTATCCATCTGAAAATCAGTGACTTCAGCAGCCTGATTTCACTCTATCCACACACACCTGAACTGTGTTTTAGATGCACTAAAGCATGTACTGGATAATGGAGTGGAGAAGGTCTGTGGGAGCAATACGATTGCCTTGCTTGGGGTTGCTTTCTCATGTGGGAGGATACCCCTGTAAATACTAACGGCAAATAGAAAGTCCTCGAGTGCTGGTGTTTTGTGAGGATGAAAAGTCCTGTACCAGAATTTCAGGCTGCTGACACTGCAAGTCAGGGCATGTTGCAATGTCCTAGACACAAGTTTTGAGGGTTTGATATTCATAGTTATGGGAAAGTAACTCAATCAGAGTTCTTGAACCAGCAGTTTCAGGCTGGGTTCCTCACACAGGTCATATCACTCAGCCCCAAGAGGTGAATTATTAGATAAATAAGAGAGGAAAGAATGGAAGAAAAAGGCAGTAGTAGGGGAAATTCTAATTAAATGTACAGCTGAAATTATCTCAGTATTCAAATGCTCACCCACTTACACTGTGGAAGCTGCTCAAACACCACGGCAATGAACCTTGAACAAGAACCTGGAAAGGAGCAAGGATGTGGAGTGCCTGAAGAGTGAGCAGACTGTCAGAGATGAGCAAAAATTGATTCCAATCTCATCGGGGGACAAAAGGCTTTCTAAAGGCATCCTAGAAATTTGGGCCTGACTTGTAGCACTGCTGTGGTGTTGGTACCTCACTTGCCCAACACACATCACCTCACCTGAAATAGGCAATGACGGAGGGGCCACCCTGAACGGGGCCGTTTGTAGAACACAGCCCACAGAGCTCCCAGTGATGCCTTTCCTGGTCTTAAAAATCAAGAGGCGAACACGGTTAGAAGGGGAAAAAGGGTTTTACCTTGGTATTTATTGTAAGGATCCTTAGGTGCACCACGAACAGGTCGAATACACTTCTGTGCACCCCACCATCACCACCGCAAAGTCCCTTTCTCCTAGCTCTGGTCTTACATTCTAGGTCTTACTAATTAGCATATCTATCAAATATTCCCCAATGAGAGGCTCAAATGAGCCCCCCCCCCAAGGAACCTTCCCCTGGATGGTTCTATCTTAGTTTACAAAATGTGTTCTGGAGAGGACCTTGGGGTTTGGGCACCCTGACACCTTAACTACGAAGCTTCTAAAATGTTTAGTCTCTTAGCTTAACAAACAAGTCCAAGAGTGTAGGCAAAAAGCACCGAGAATACAGAAGTTGCAGAAAGGTGTAACAGGGTATAAAAGAAAAGACAAAAATCATCATGGCATCACCAGGATGAAGAATTTCTTTGTGTGTGAGGGCTGACTAATCCAGATCTGGCCCTGAAATTCTGAGCATTCATAGACTAAGCTGCACCTCTGAGCACTTTGTCTCTTGTCTGCCTCTATTTTAGGCAGTGTGCTGGGGGACTGGTTCCTCCTGCCATGTCATTGAGAATGACAAAGCCTCTCTACAGCATTCAGGAGAATTGGATGGATGAAGGAGAGACAGGACAAAGGACCTGATATTTTGAGAAGCTTCTTTTATTCAGATCAGGTCTTTTAACTTGCCCTCATGCCTTTGTTCTGCTGATTTAATGATTCCTTCCTCCATGCCTCTCCTCTATTTCCATTTGTGTGGATCAACTACAGCAGCAGGAAACTCTTTAATTGGCAAAAACATTTGCTCAGATGCAGAGTCTGCAGGTAAAGAAGCACATTCAATGAGGTTCTTTTAGCATAGAGGAGAAGAAATTGCCATACCTTCTCTACTGGAAGGACCATTTTCTCTTGTTTGGATCTGGATTCTGAGATATCTACAACTGGTCAAATAGGCACTTCTGCTCCATTTTCCCTTTTTTGGTCAGGAAAAGAAGGGTGACACATGAAAGGAAACTGGTCTGGAGACACAAGTTCAGTTCCCTGTTTCACTGCAAGCTTCCAGTTGGTCTCCCAATAAACTCTTTCATGCATCCCTTGAGCATTTCCCTGCCAAGTGCCTTAAGAGGCAAGATTTAGGCAAGTAAGATTAATTTTCAGGTGACATTAAGCCACTAATTCAATACATTACTGTGAATATGTCACTTGGACACCTAAGCCATTCAAGCCATATGGTGTTTAACAGAATCACAGATCTATCCCTTTACAAGCCTGGTCTGTAGAGTGACTATTTCCAGTTCACCCTCCGAGACATGAGAGCAGCAGCACTTCTGTACCAGGCTGGAGAAATATGAGATTGCTGTACTGCAGCTTGAGGCTCTGGGGTGTTTTGGTGAGTCATAAACAGCTCAGATCTGCAGTTCCTGAGCTGTGGTCCATGGGCAGCAGTCAGTGGTCAGCAGCTGATTAATATCTGTGTTTATAGAGCAGCACCTCTCACAAGTCTGTGCTGCCTTTGCCACCAAGGGAAAACTCTCACCCAGAAAACTGACAGATAATTAAATAAGAAAGAGACAAGATTATGTTTTGGAAATTAATATCTCCATAGCAATCAAAAGTAAGGGAATGAGATACACCCAGAAGGCAGACCCCCCAGGGGACTTTGCTGTGAGACAACCAACAGAGGGAGGAAACTGACACACAGGGTGGCTTGATAACTCCAACAACTGAGGGGCTGGCACAACTTCATACCTGGGTTGATTAATACACTGAGGTGTCATAAAAAGAAGCAAATCCGATACTTTGGTCCATCTATGCAGAGATGTGACAGATGCACCAAGAATACTGATATATCAGGACTAGGAGACCTCCAGTTGAGCTGGAGTTCATGCCTCTAATTTTACTTTCCAGTTCTGTATTCAGATGGACAGAAGCCTGTAGGAGAATATCAAACTTCCACTAAGACCTTCTTAAATAATAATTACTCTGTAGCAGTGCTGTGAAATCTGTTATTAACCTGAGGCCAAAGGCCACTCTGTTAATCAGTCAGGGCTCATATCCTATCAAAAGAAGCTGGGGCTGATTGCTGGTCTAATAATAAGGTGACAGCAACTGTCAGACGTGACATCTCTACTGGAATAAAAACAGCCCTTGGGGCTCAACTTTGCTGTGGAGGTTACAAGACAATGGTTCTTCTGCTGAGGGATTTTGTGTTGGACATGGCAAAGCGACATTTCCATGACTTATCCATGTGGTGGCTCTTGGACTCTCAGTGGAAGATCTCCCTGCCCTGAGGGCTACAGCAGGTGGGAGAGCGTGACAGCACAGGAGCACTGAGTGATGTGTTCTCTCACAGGGCCACCCTTTCCGGTAGCTTTTGGAGCCTGTGCCCCTATAGTTACTGAGAAGTGAGGGCAATGAAAGCAGAAATCAGGGCTATGCTTTCCCTCATCCTCTTCCTTTGCCTCTCACAGCCCGGATGAAAATCCTGCGTTTACTGACAACCAACACAAAGTCTTAGTTCAGGTCCCAGGCAAGCTCTTGCCAAGGAAAGTCACGAAAAAAGCAAGAAAAATGGGGGAATTAGGCTGGGGGGAAGCAATTGAGTTGTAAAGTGTGTAAATGAAAGAGAGAATGGACTGGCTACTCTATTGTAAAGCAGTTTTTGCCTTTGAACCAACACATTTTCACGTGCCCTGGGTGAGCTCCACCTCAGGTTCACCAAGCAGAGACTCCAAAGGGAAACTACAGCAGCTCCAGGTTCTTTACTTTCAATTGCTTTATTGCGATTCTCTCCACGTCCCCTCATCCTCTACTTGTGTTACCAGATTACCCAGTCTCATACGCATCTGTCCCTAAAAGATTAAACTGTCCCCTGGAAAAGGCCATCCGTCCTGAAGGAGGAGGTCCCATTTCGCCTCCATGCCCCAGGAAAAAGAGTCTTTGCAAATTTTTCCAATTTGTAAGCCATCATCATGATAAGAAATCTTCTGTCTGGAAATGAGAGCAAAGCCTAAGTAACAGGTGGTAGTAGGTTCCTATCCCATGTGGCACAAAACCCCATCTGCATGGGAAAGGGAGAGTGGGACAGTGAGGGATCTCTCAGCTGTGACCAGAGTGGTGGAACTTAGCATTTTTGCAGGCTCTGTGGGGCAGGGCTAACTTCCTGGGATTCAGAATGAAGGGAGGAAAGGATAAACATCGTTGTGAGACACAGAAGTGTGGGGACTGCTGCCCATGGCTTTGTCAGAAAAGCAGCAACAGCAGGCACCTCCCCTGCCATACCTGGCGGTCACGGGGACACATCCACACGGCTCCTTTTCACTGCTCACTCTCCCTGGGAGCTGGAGCTTTAGCCGCACCTCGTGTATTCCTGATCTTGTTCCCCAAGATTTTCTGCAGCTTCTAAACTCTGCCTCCGGTTCACAAGAGCAATTTCCTTCCTATTGCTGAGGTCCGGTCCCCGTCAGTCATCCCCAACCTCCTCCTTTTCCCTCTCCTCCCAGGTCCCACACAGCTATACCAAGCTGCATATAAATCTCAGGGTTTAAGTTATTTTTTCCCTTCTCACATTTAGAGAGTTCTCACAAACTCTCACAATCATCCTCATTTTATCCCCTCTGTTGACAACCTAAACTTCACACTCTGTCCATTGCTTGGCAGGTGTATTACCAAGATGCCACTGACAACAATCTGCACCCTGCCTGCTGCACTACCCTGGCTCCTGGCTGGTCTCCACAGCTCCTGAGCATTTCCAGGGTCACAACCTTGTTTCCTGAAACCATTTCAGCAGCTCAGTTATGCTCCCACATCCAGCAGTGCAGCAGGAAGGACCCTTTTCCTTCCCTTCCCCTTGCACATCCCCCTCAAACAGGGCAGCCCCCACCAGGGGGGTCCTCATGGAGTTTTGTCCATCTGCTTTGTCAACAAGCAGTGAGGCCAAAACCTCAACCACAGGAACACTTGAACCATTCCTCTGCTCTCAGCCTTTGTGCCACAGTAACATATGCGGAACAACACCCACCCTCACATTCCCCCTCCAAAAGCCACAAATCCAACTCATTAAAGACAGATTCTCCCAACAAACATCCTGCCCAAGCTTGGAGGGAAATGCTGGAAGTGCACAACAGCAGGCTGTCGCTGTGACGTATTACTTTGTCACCCTGTAAATATTATAGATGCCATTCAGATTTTCAATACCTGAGCAAAACTCTGCCATTAATGTCAAATGTAATAAGATATTATATGCATGACAATCCCAGGGAGGAAATGCAAAGCTCAGAAACTGCCTGGTGGAGCTGTGCACAGTTCGGTTTCACCATGAAAAAGGAAGAGGAAGATATAATGAATCATTTAGCTAATAAATTTTCTCTCTTTTTCTGTTTGCAAACTATCTGCCAGCAGATGGCCATTTTCTCAAATGTGTCCATTATTTGGAACTCGTGAGTGGACAAGCCCTTATATGTCTAATCATGGGCCATTGCTGAGGGATTCGTTGTGGGTGTACATCACACTGAACGTGAGCAGATCTGAGCAGTTCCCTGGGTCCCATGATGTGGTTCTCTTTCCTGACTGAACGAGACAGTTTGAAAACCACTGTGGATGTTAAGGACAGTGCATCAGGAATCTGTTTAGCATGGCTTTGGCAATATTCTTTGAAGAGTAGCTAAAAGCAGATGTGTGCAATATCTGGACCACTCCACTTGCAGCCTCATGGCAGGTCAAGTTTACCTGGCTTGTGGGGAAGGGATAACACCTGTGGCTTTCTCTAACCTTGCTCTCCACTTTACAGTTCTGCAGCACCAGAATCCAGAGCAGAGTTTGCCCTTGCAGGGATGGAAAGCCCCACTGAAGCCCACACAACACTGGCTGATTTCCTGGCTAAGAAAGCTGACACATTTTCTCCTATAACCTCCTGAATCCAGTGGACTTGGTGACAAAGAGTTTCACTGAGTTTAGGCCATCATTGCCAGTATTAAACTGGAGATAATAACCCCTTGGGTATTTTCACTTTTTAAGAGGAGCAAAACGAAAGAACCTGAGAGCAAGCACCTTCCTTTCCACATCCTCCCTATCCCTTTCCTGTCTGTGCTGTCTGGTGGCACTAGAAAGGCAGTACCCTTTGAGAATCTGTAGTTTATAGGAAGCTTGCAGTGACCATTTGCATAATGGGTTGTACTCCCTGGTGCAGAGTGTGACAGGAATCGCTTACACACACTTTATTACAGATTTAATATAGTGCCTTTCACCGGAGTCAAACACAGAGCCAGGCAGGAAAACAAGCCCCTCATAAAGCTCATGGATAAGCACATAAAGCAAGAATAAACTGAGATTAGGCAGGGTGGGAAAAAAGCATAAAAGAATTTGAGTTAGGTTTTAAACGATGAGCCCGTGGCTTGGCTGTCTGAAGGGAGATTTCTGCCAGACTGCAGAGCACAAGAGAAACTGCTCAAAGTGTGAAATTTGAAACCGGTGACAACACAGCCACCAAGAATTAACCTGACAGTGCCTGCACACAGAAAACCCAGTGCCTGCACAGCAGCAACAATGATCACAACCCCCGTTCTTTTCTATCAGTGGCTGTGGCAGCTGGAGGGGGTCAGGAAGAAGATGGATTCTCCCCATACAGGGAAACTGAGGCACGGAGAGATGGGGTGACTTCTCCAAAATAATCCGTGGGGAATCCAGAAAGAAAACCCCATCTTGTGACACCCAGACCAGTCGTTCTTGTCCATGCTGACAGTTATTAAACTGGCAATTGCACAGCCCCAAACTCACAGGGCTGCAATAAGGAAAGCAAAGTGTAATCTAGAAAATATTTTCGTCTAAAGCTCAACCCTTGAGAAATCCAGGGCACCTTGAAGGGTCTGAGGTCCTCCATAGTTGCAACAGCTGCATTAAGCCAGACAATTTCTCAGTGGAACACAGAAGCAGTCAGATAAACAACTCACATTCCTTAAGTTTCAGGTGGGATAATTTTGTTTCTCTCACAGCTGCTGGGCCAGTATTGGTGGCTCTGCCTAGATGTTACTGATGTGCCCTGCTGGCAGAGCTGCAGGTGCAGAGAGGAGGCCACAGGCTGTGTAAATACATCTGAGACTGTGGGAAAAAGTGGGAGAAAATGTCCATTTTTGGAACCAGTTTCCCATGACAAGGTTAGAATAGTACAAGATAAGGATAGTCCCCCCTCCATGAAATACAATAAAAAATAAGATATAAAAAGAGGATGGCAACAAGGAAAAAAGCTTTTCAGTCAGGTTAGGAAAGCTATTACAAGCAGAAAAAGATTCACTTGTAAAGCTGGATACAGCTATATACAACTGCTGGCAGTGCAATCAGCTGCAGCTTCACTGATCCAGGCTTCTCAATAAATAACTTCAAAAAAGTTAGGGCTAAATTTGAAAATATTTACAAACCTTTCAGTGAAACATCTATTAGTGCCTGGCTCCAGGACATCTTTTTTATTCTTTCTTGTCCTACCCGGCTGATCTCTCCTGCAGCTTTCTTTTGAGACATACAAGAATCAAATTTCTCTCGCAGTTTTCCATCCCTGTGGCTGGTGAGGTCCAACATGCTCATTGTTGTTTTATTGTTCTTCTTCACTGTTTTGTCTAAATATTGTCTAAATCTTGCCTGAAGCATCACTAGGGAAAAGATCAGGCAAAAAAAAATGAATGGTGCTATATTATTAAATCATAATAATTTGCAGAATGGAGATGTGGAGAGAAAAAAAATCTAAAAGGGGTTTATTTATACTGAAACAGACCAGTCCTTTTTTTATCCTTCTGATATGGGCTTGGATGGAAATGAAGACAGAAGAGATACTTTGTACTGAGCAGATTTCAGGCAGGTAGAAAGATTGAGTGTTCCCTTCCTCTCCTTTCCTTCCCAGCATCAGCAACGGTGTCCACACACTCCAGCACTGAACGACTCAGTTTCCCTGAGAAAAACTGGTCTTGTTGAATGCATTTAAGACCATTCTGGATATAAATCAATATAATTTGTAGGTAATAAAGTCTGAAGTGACTGGGTTTGTTCAGCTGGGGAAGAGCAGAATGAGGTCAGACCACACCACGGGCTTGCAGCTCCTCCCGAGGAGTAGCTCCAATGTCTGTTCCCTGTGACACGACCCAGGGAACGGCTGGAGCTGTGTCAGGGTGCAGATCAGGGAAAGGTTCTTCCCCCAGAGGGTGCTGGGCACTGCCCAGGCTCCCCAGGGAATGTGCACGGCACCGAGGCTGCCAGAGCTCCAGGAGCGTTTGGACAGCCATGCCAGGGATGCCCAGGGTGGGGTTGTTGGGGTGTCTGTGCAGGGCCGGGAGCTGGACTAGTTGAGCCTTGTGGGTCCCTTCCCACTCAGAATATTCCATAATCCTCTGATTTTGAGGACCAATGTTGCAATCTGAGGGCTGTGAAAGAGCTTGTGCCAGAGGTTCTGCTGAGGCTCAGTGAAATAAAAACCACTTCTGGAGACGGCTGATAAATAAAAGCACGAGATCTTAAAGACTAAGTTAATACATGAATGGAATAACAGTTGGGAGCTGGAAATGAAACCCAGATTTTTGTAGCTCAGAAACGAGAGAGAGCAGAGATGGATTTACCTTAAAATGTAAAGACACAGGGTGACAGAACCTAAACATAAAATCTCGGTCTTAACTGTGCTAAGTCGTAAACAATTAGCAGCATCCAGCTGGAAACACCACTTGGGCTATGAAAACCACCCTGACAAAAAGAATCAAAAACTTAGGGAAGGAGCACTAACTCTGCTTTCTGTCCGCATATAAACTAATGCTGAAACCACTAAGAAGTGTCGGGAGACCCCTGAGGACAGGACAGGATAGAGAACTGAGCTGTCCACAAAATTCCTTTAAAAATAATTGGGACAGCTAACTGCCATGGGGGAATTACCTGAGTGATTCCTACCACAAATGTGGGCATACAGGACCTGAAATAAACAGCTTAGAGAAAACCCCAGGCTGAAAGCAGAGCTGTGAAGAGCTGGAGAAATCCGCAGCCTTTTAGCCCCTTGGCTTCTCCCTGATCCCACACACCTTCCTTTAAAGGAGAAACTTGACATGTGACACATCAAGGTTAAAGCTGGAAATCAATAGCTCCAGCATAACTTAGATATTCATTCGATAATGAGAAAATTTACCTCATCATGTGTCAATTTGCTTATATGTAAGTGAAAAACTATGATTAGACACCAAGATAATGACACTTGGGCAAAGCAAGGATATTTTTAAGTCCATTTCCTTCCGCTACATACACCTGAAAGCTAAAAGGTAGATGGATATAGCCTGATTTTAATGAGAGCTGAGTATGAGTTTTAGGACAATACAGGACTTCATTTAAATGTATACACAAATGTGGTAATTTCAAGGCAGGCACTGCAAGACAGCACCCCTTGTTTTCCATTCAATAAATCCACATTTACACAGGTTGTTGAAAGAGGGGGTTTGGAGCAACCACCATGTTTAAGGGTGGATTTAATGTTGAAACGCATTTGAATTGATCCTGAGCATCCTACCTATACACAACCTGATATTTAATAGACGTTCTTAAAATATTAATGTTAATACATTAACAATATTAATAAAAATATGTAAATATAATGTTCAGTCTGGAAAAGAGCAGACTGAGGTCAGAAACAGAGTTTAAGACACCACAAGCAAAAGTTGTGTCATGGCTCATTAGAGATTTATAAGAACAGCATACAGTTTTACCAACACATAGACAACACATTGTGCTATTATCAGCCACTGAAATCCTGCTTTCTCCACTAAAAAAATTTAATTAATTACCAAGGCACAGTACAGAATGAGAACGCCTCTTCCTAGAGAAGGTCACACTTCCTGCTACTGCATTTCCCTCTACCTGCTTTTCTGGAAATACTCACCACCCATCACAGCATCAAATGAGTTCCTGTCCATGTCATACTATTTACAAAACCTTTCACACAGTGTGCTGGGACTGCGAGTAATAATAAACTCTAGTCTGGCATATCAATGGCTCAGGGAAATTTTCTATTGCAATTTTCAACACAAAATGAAATATCCTAGCAGGAATCAAAGCTGGAGGAATCTGTTTTGAGAGGAAGGATTTCAGGTAATTCATCATTATGAAATAAAAATGCTGAAGCCATTGAAGTCTCCCAAAATGATACAAATACACCCATGCTGTAAAGTCCATGATCAGTGAGGGGTTACATTCAGCAGTACTTGGTCCAATAATTATTAGGATACTAAATCACTTTTCATATATCACAGTTCCCTTTCAGGATGTTGTGGCAGGAGCTTCTCAGAGCAACTGGGACAGAGGGCAGCTTCCTTGACATTGCCATCTGAAGCTTCCCTTTGCTCTCAATACCAGGAACCGCAAACTGGAGAACTGAACATTGTATCAAGTCCAGCGAGAGATTCAACTTCTGCTCTCAAAATTTGTCCATCAGACTTTCGCTCACAGCTCTTTCTGCCCTGGACTTGGTTGGATGTAAGTAGAGGCAGATAGAGGTTTCCAGAAATACAAATTGATCAAAAAGTGCTGTCCCGAGAGAAAAAATTTATAAATGTTGCACAATAAGCCTGCACAAAGCATCCTTGAATAACTGTGAGTGAAACAGAAAGTCTTCTAGGCTTGAATCAGACATTTCTGCTGGGCCTGAATGTGAAATATATGGCTTTATTGACTGGAGAAGTCAAGCTACGAACCAAAAGCTTTTCGAAATTGCTCTAATCAGCACTCAGTACACTGATGAGGTGATGGAATCCCCAACCCCAACAAATCTAGTAGGTTGCCTTTCACCACACCAAGAAATGCTCATTCTCCCAGGTATTAGTGACAAGACAAGAGGAAACAGCCTCAAATCAGGGCATGTTAGATTGTCTATTAAGGGAAAATTCTTCATCAAAAGGGTTGTCAAGCCCTGGCACAGACTGCCCAGGGCAGTGGTGGAGTCACCATTCTTGGAAGCGTTCAAAAAACATGTGGAGATGGCATTTGGATACCTGGGTTAGTGGTAGAATTGGCTGTGCTGGATTCATGTTTGGACTCGATGATCTTGGAGGGCTTTCCCAACGTAAATGATCCCATGATACAACACTTGAGCCCTCACAAGATCAGCAGGAAAAGTCTCCCAGTTCATGGATGAAATGCTTGTTTCAAAGCCTGCTTTGTGGGAAGAAAAGCATTTTACTCCCTGCATTTCCAACCTTTCAGTGTCAGCTTAACCTCAGGGGTCCATTTCTTCTTCCTGAAATTAAGCAGCTCTTCAATTCTTTTGTCAGACTTTGGCTGAGACTGGCTTGGGATCAGAATGGCAGATGAGATTTGTAGATGGCAAGGTGTGTAGGAAAGGCAGCATGAGGCTATCCAGCTAAAAAAACATAGACGTTGATCCACAGCAAAATAATGTGCCTGCAAAGTGCTGCCTGGAAGGCTGGAATTATAAAACACATGGCAACTTCAGCTTGACTTTCCAGTGGATGAAATTTCCACTTCTTTAATTCACACTGCACCTGACCTGTCCCCAGCTAGTGCCATAAGTCACATGTGTCTGCTCACATTCTTGCTGTCTGAAGACTGGGAAAATAGCACTGGGTCACTCAAATAGCCCTTTAAGGAAATTTTCCTAGGCCAGACTCAGAGGAGAACTCAGTTATAGCTAAGCAGATTTTGCACCATGAGGCAGGTGGTCCATTGATGTGATTATGGACAGATTTGAGCCTCATAAGAGTAGTACATATCTGGTTCCCTGGGACTTCTTGAGTGTATCTAAAAAGAATTCATGCCTTTCTGTCAGAAATGCCTGTGGTTTTGCTGAGACTGAAAATCTCTCACTGTACCAGTTAAGCAGCCCAGAGAGGATATTCATGAGGCAGACAGACGTGCTTTTCCACTCTCTCCCATTGCTAGTTCAGGGAGCACAAGCAGCTCAGCTCCACCTGTGAGAAGTTCTGGAGAGCTAAAAGTGCAAACACCTGCCAGGTACCATGAGAGAGCATTGCCCTGAGGAAGTCAGAGAAGGCACACCTGATGACTCCAGAATGGGATTTCAGCCCAGGAGCAGGCAGGACACTGGGATGCACAAAACTAAGAAATATTTAGATATGAAGGCAGACAGCTAAAGAAATAATGGACAAATATTCTGATCATTGATTTATTGTGCTAGAGAAAATAAACAATCGCTGGATCTTGTTTGACTTTCACTCCTCCATTTCATGCCTGGAATTTCTGCTTTCTTTCACAAAACACTGACAGAGGATTTTCAGTTGATTGGTTCCAACGAATCCAAAAAGAGGTGTGATGGCACAGGTGCCCCATCCTCATTGCTACCCAGCAGCAGGTCACAGAGATAAAAAGATGTTTCAGAGAGAGAAAGGACCTGCACAAACCCTCCATTTCCAGTCAGGCACTCTGCAAGCTAATTCACATGACACAGCTTCAGATGGAAAAGTTTCTTTTTTATTCTATGTCTAATGCAGATGAAGGGTAATACATATGGAACTTGTTTTTCAGCAGCAATTTGTGAAGTAGTCAAAGTTTTGAATCTAGGGCAAGTAAACCAAGCAGAAATAAAGAAGAACGACATGCAAGTTTTAATTGCCCTTCTCTGTCACTGAGCAGGAGATCTCTGTAAGGGCAGAGCAGGGGCTGCAGCACCACGGAGCTTCTTCCTGAGCAGCCTCACTGCCACCAGATCTGAGCCCCTGTCTTGTGGGGAGAGACACAGACAATGTACTTTTCTGAGAAAAAACATTTCAAATTAATTAAGAGAAATCTAATCATGTAGAAGACCCGAGCAGTGCTGGGAAGAAACAAACTGCTTTAGTGAAAGAGTTTTCCTTGGCTTTTCTGCCATTCCCACTGTGGGGAATGAGGGAAGCGTCTGAAAAGGATATTTTAAAAAACCAAAGAACCTCATCAAAAACTAAAAAATAGACTGCGCAGGGCAAGGGATGATGGAAATGTCACAGTTATTCTGTCTAACAATCTTGGAAATATTATTCATAACCGCAAACTGGTAAATACTAAGATATTTAAATAAACCCCCGTTAACTCCTCTATCATCAGATTAAATTCTTTCCCAGAAGCTATTAATTTCCCTCTATACCAAAACTCTGAGTATACTCGGTGGGGGAGCTTTCGGTATGACAAATAACTAACATGGTTGGGGTTTCAGTTATTATGGGTAAGTCCAAAAAGGAAAAAACTGGTTTCAGAAAGGAAATGTGCTTACACAAACTGGGTTAACCAAACTACTGCAAATGACAGTAAATTTTAAAATTATCTGAACACCAGTCTTCTTGCAGCCTTGAAAAGCCTGCCTAATTTTTCTTTGAAATTGTTTATTAAAACTTACTGCACTCTTAGGCATGTCTGCTGGTTCAGCTGTTGCAGGAGAACAGCAAAATCTGATCCGCATAACTCCTGAGAACTCCTCCCCTTGTAAAATCTCTACTGCTTTTCCAAGCATTAGGAACACTGGCAGGTCACCAAGTTAATCTGGTTGCAAATGACCAAAGGACAGGCCTCGATTGAGGGAGGGTTGAAGACAGTCTGGCTGTTCCTGCCTCCTTTCCACAGCCACAGGGCTGGGAATTGCTGAGCCTTCTTTAACTGAGCATCATCCCACAGGCTAAGGCAATAGGGACAACTATTTTCCTCCCCATGGAAAAAAGAGCAGGGAATCATTTTCCTCAGTTGAAAGTTGCTGCAGAAGAGAGGCCATTCTTCAGGAAAAAGCCAGATATGGCTTCTTCCTTTTCTCGCAGACATTCAGCTTTCTTTCCTTTGTTTACTTGAAAGTCTTCCTGGGAGGAACTTAAAAGTCCCAGAGTAAAAAAAAAAAAAGTTGCCACTCTATCGCAGCAATCTTGGAAAGAGAGGTAGAGACATGATTCTCGTGAACTTCAATAGGGTAGCACAAAATGAAGTGCGCAAAAGTAAATATCAAGGAATCTTTTAGTAAATACTAAGGCAGCAGCCCCTCCTGCCTACTCCCCCTTGCTTTCTTGTGAACTGAGAGCATCTGTCCACATCCCCCTGTGCCAGAAGGATTACCACAGAAAGGAATTTACATTCTGTCAATTAAAACACCATGAAGCCAAGGGTTAAAGGCATAAACACATGAATTAGAGAGGGTGCCAAGGGACTCTACCTACCTATCTTTCATGACTTTTCAAAGCACAAGCTACAGGAGTATTAAAGGCATCATTAATCTGTTACATGTACATGAATGGCATTCCCTTAGAGGGGTGGTCAACAAGGTGGCAACCAGCACAGGACAAGCACAAGCCAGGACTGGCATCTGCCTCCTTCTCAGACTTCATGTGTGACTTGTATTTCCCCTCCCTCAAACTGAAATAATCATAAAGTGTTGAATATTACTGTGATAGGCACTAAAACACTGACCCCCAAAGCTGCTGAAAGTGCTTCATACAAGGGATCAACATAAAAACTGGGCAAAACCTAACTGACTGAAACCCTACACTGAGGAGAAATTGGTCTGCTGAGTGTTTATTCCCCCAGCACTGGGTACAGGACTATGCACCAGCATTTCCTGCATAAATTCAAGCTGAATTTTAGCTTCGGGTTAAAGCTTATGAGAATGAGGATGGCAATTACAAGTGGTTTGCAAAACCGGGGAGAAAAACCCCAATTTGTTCCATTGAATAAGCTAGTGGTTAAGGAATGGGTTCAGTCCCTATGCCAAATTGCCCTTCAGGAGGTCAATGTACTGATGGTTTAATGTTTTATGGCTTGAGTTAATGCTGCTGGAGTTTACAGTGAATCAAGAGGAGCAGATGGCAGGAAGGTTTCCATGTTGCATCCAGGCTCCATTTCCAATTCAAATGGTAGCACTTGGTTCCACTAAAGGAGAGAAACAAAGAAAGATCTACAGGTTTTTCTGTATTCCAGTGACGAAAGACCAAAACATTTTGATTTCTACTTAAGTTACCTTCTGGGAAGATTCAGTGCAGAAAAATTACCTTTAATCTCCGTGACTACTGGCAGGCAGAGCAAAAATGCAATGGAATAGAATAAGAATGGCATATTTTTTCTGTAAACGCTCCTCATATCACTACGGAAAGAGAGCATGGTAGAAAAGTCACTGTGCTGGAGCTTAAAAGACGCAGTTTAACCCCTGATTCAGCCTCCATCTTCCTGCACAGTGCTCAGAACTGCAATGCCTCCCACCACAAATTAGTGAATACTTTCCCTTATATCCTACACACATTGTCTATTTTTTGTGGAAGGAATTGTGAACATTTTGTGTACTCTGCTCAGGAGCAACATCTCGAGCTGCTATCTTAATTCCCTGTAATAAATGAGAGTGTGAATTGGCACACACCGGGGTCTGTTTTCTGGGCTTGGCACATCCTGCTTGCCCTGGGTTCCCAGCTGTGTGGCTTCCACAGGAACAAAGGCAGTCTAATTACAGTCAGGACAGATTATTGTAATTTGATTACAGGCTTGGTTCTGATAGTTCTCCTGTGCTACAGCGAGGTTAGGAGTAGAGGCTTTTTCCTGTGGAGCCTGCAATACAAATAACGAGAGAGAAGATGGAAAATACAGAGTGGAGAAAATGTAGCTGCAGCTTCAGGGTCATTATTCTGTATATTTTAATGATGAAGTAGCAGCATGTTACCCAGCTATGGTTAAAATGTTTGCGCTCCAGAGATGAAGGGAAGCAAAGAAGTTGTGCACTTTATCAAAAACCTTATCTTTATCCTGCAGCTCCTCCATTTTTACCTCAATATATTTACACTTCTTTAGCTTAGAGTGCAGACTTCAGTCCTGGGCACAGCCACATCTCCAGAACTGAGGCAGGAAGAGCAACTTGCACAATAACATGCACTGAGCATCAACTCAGTGTGATTCGGTGTGAGCAAACCCAGCCAGATGCGGAGCCTTCTCTGCCCTGCTCCTCATCTCTGTCGCCTCTGCCCCAGTCCTGCATTCATGGGACTGTCACCTCCATCGAAGCCCTTCAACCGGTGTCAATTTTATAAGAGCATCTAAAGCACAACACATTTAGAGCCCTGAAGATCTTTAATAGTCCAAGCCTATGTTACACTGGGAAACATCCCTGTATAAAAGGCCAAACTCCGTATTCAATATTCCCTCTGAACCCTCTGCTGGTATCTCTGTCACTGTCTCACTTCTACCAGTTGCAGTGATGAAACAAAACAAACACTGGTGCTACTATAGGGAGGAAAAAGAGCCTCTTCCGCCTGCCTTCCTCGCTGCTCTGCCCTTATACTCCCAGCACAGGTGAATGTGACTGGAGTTGTTGGTTCCTGTGTGTGCGAGACACCTCATGCATTCAAGCTGCTGTTGCTTAGAGAAAGGTGTGAAGGTGAAGTTTAGGGGAATGACTCCAAATAACCTTGTGAATTACAGCCCTGATAGGAGAAGATACAATTCCATGCCCCCCAGTCTCCTGTTTTCCATAAAAGTTGTATTTAAGCAAAACACTACAACCCAAACTAAATAACATGGAAAACACACAGCGGTCCCTTCACTGCATTTTTGAGTGGTGCTGCCCTGAGACACTTCTAAATTCAGTGTAGTTATGTCTCTTTTCCAATGTGAAATCCATGGAGTATGGACTGACTCTTGCTCCTAAAAGATGCAGCCATTTATCCGCTGTTTGTTTGGGCTTCCTACATCCAAATTAGCTCTTCCTGCAGCATTCCACAATATAAGGTGCTTTCTTTGACCAATGAGTGATGAAGACACGTAGAACTTTACATCATTTTCATTGACAATTTTCTGGGTCGATTGTGCACTTCCCTCCTAACATATAACACTAAAATTACATATTTGGAACAGAAGAATAAGTGCCTTTGCTATGCCTCTGCATCCAGGCAAGTCCACTGGGTTTCCAGCTCACTCCCATTTTGCATAGCGCAGCTTAACATTAAGCAGATAGGATCCTGGCTTCTTGTTTTTCCTACGGCTGATGGAAAGGATTGCAGTATTAGAGTGGAGAAGAAGAGAATGGATTGTCCAAGAACATTATAATGTTTCCCTCCACTACAAAGCCACAGCTTTGCAATGTTATAAAATTGCTGTTATCTCTTTCCCAGTCTCCCTCAAAATAAATTGGCAGCCACCGCTTTAATGGGTTTCCATTTAAGAGACTCCTGCAGGTTCTTTGGTGTTTTAAGCTTGTTAAGTATTTCCCACCTGATTCATTGAGGGTTATTTCTGAGGGGACTTTAGCACTGCCTAAACTTCCTTGATTGTCCATCTTGGGAACGTGATATTCTTTTCAGCTACAGACAATTTCAGCAGGGACTGGGAAGGATGATTTCCCAGATATTCACCAACATGCTCAGGCTGCCCTCAGCTAGGAGGAAAAGCAGAAAGCTAATTCCCACTTGGACAGTGCCTCCTCCACCAAGCCCTTCTGCTGTGGGACTGTGCTCTGATAGAAGCCTGGTTTAGTCTTCCTTTTGTTTGTGTTTTCCAAGGAAGGTGCTTCTGTGGCTGAGGGTCAGTGCTGTACAGATCAGTGACACTGTCAGCCCCTGAGCACAGAGCCAAGAGGCACTGCGGGATACCATGAGAGGATGATCCCCCAAGGACAGCCACAGGAAAACAGAGGGGATTGAGATCAAGATACGAAACTTGCTAGCTTGGCTTAACCTCTAATAAAATTGATCTCAGGCTACTCATAATTGGAAAATGTTCTGTAGGGAGTTTGTGCACCTGTGAGTAAGATCCCGGATCTCTTTGCAATTTCTTTCAAACTGACACCCACCGAAAAACATGACATTTCCTCCTTGAGAGCGAGCTAAGCAAGAAATCTCTCTTAGACCAGCCAGTTGCCCTGCGATCAATGTGACCCAGAGAGCCACAGCTCAGGCTCCAGGGTGGGCGTCAGTTTGGAATATAGTCCTTGTGAACAGTCCTTTGGAACATAGTTTTTGCGAAACTCCAGTCAACAGCACGTCCAGCAAAGCTGTGCCTGCCTTGATATTGTTTGTTTCTATGATGCTCCCGGGGATGAAGCACTTCTGTACTCCTGTCCAGTCAGGGAGAGAGGCAGAGAAGTAGTTGTTGTGTCCAGCTTTCAAACCTCTCTCTTGCACAGACCTGGCTGTTCCTGGACTTGTCATACCGTCTCACTCCTCCCTTACACAGCATTTCACTTTAACTTCAGTTTTAAGGGTGCAGTAGTAAGGAGCAAAAACCATGCAAACACTCTGTGTTTCTTTGTATTTTCAGCTAAGTGCTCGAAATTTAATTAAAAATAAAATATAGCTGAGGAGACAGCAAAACTTCCCTACACTTTCACTTCGGATATACAAAGAAAATCAAGATTGAGCTGAGTTGATGCAGTGACATAAATTCATATTTTTGTTGTCTCACAGTGTTTGGCAGTTTTTAATCTCAAAACTCCAGCTTTCAGAGCCATGTGCTAAGGCTTAGGAAATATAGGAAGTTAATGCGAGCATGTCTAGCTTTCACTGAGAAGAAAGATGTTAAAATTTAGTCTCCGTAACCCATTCCAGGCTCTGAAAAAATAAAGCAACAAACGTCTGGACCCTCCTTTTCTTCATTAAGAAAATAACAGCCATTTTTGAAAAAATATCTTGATTTCTAGGAGAAATTCACTGATGAATGCTCAAGGGTTGCAACTTCAGCCCTACCCTATATTCCAGGAGAATATGACAAGGAGACAGGCTGACTTGTAAACAGTGAAAACTGTCTCTATTTATGTTGAATAATCAATTTTGAAAGGCAATCCAAAATCAAATCTCATGCTGCTAAAAAAAAAGAAGGGGAGCAAGAAGAAATCAGTACCCCTTTATTTCTCTTGTCTCAGAAAAATAAGAGTCTCAGGCAGCTTTTTAACCCTTTCCAACTCTAAAGAAGAGGAGAAATAACTCCAGGCTGATTTGGGGTCTCTTCGTGCCTGTTAATATTAATTCTCTAATCTGATTTGAGGTGTTGAAACAACCAACAAGGCCCATATCCAATAAAGATTTTAAAATACGAGATGTGTATGGTAAAATATTAAGACAATTGGCAAGTGTAGGGTGTGGAGTAATGCTTCGGCAGAGAAAAGCAGGATTCCTGCCTGGCAGGAGATGTGGCCCTGCACCCCTCGGGCCTATGTGATCTATCACTTGATGAGCACAGGATACCCACCAACATCTCCAGAGGAGCAGCTGAGCTGCCTCCTGGTCCTGCTCACCTCTCTGTCATCAAACTTTTGCCTATACTGGGAGTGAGCAAATATATCACTTTTCCGGTCTCATCATAAGTCAGAGAATGGTTTACCTCCTAAAAGACCTCCAAGATCATCAAGTCCAACTCTATCTCCAGCACTGCTGGGTCCACAAGCCCAAGTCCCTTAACACCATATACACATGATTTTTGAACACTTCAAGGATGGTGATTACACCACTTCCCTGAGCCTGCTACCAATTAACCAGAAATTTCTACATCCACGTCTCAAGCTTTTTCCATTTTCCCTGGATACTTCTTAATCCCCAGAAAATGTCAGCGCTTTGTGATGCGGCAGGCTAAGGAAATGAGAGCCAAGCCAAAAGCTCAGCTTCCTCAGCCTCTAACATATGCATGTAACACCACTGTTTCCTATGATGTCACCCCAGCATTAGCATGATGATTTACAGCTGGTTCTTGCCATTCTTAAGTTTTAAATTCCTCTCCTAGGAACTACTGGCAGGAATTGGAGGTTGGGAGGTGATATTTTGTATTCTCAGGGTCTTCTTCATACCCGAAAGACATTAAGTAATTCTCTGTAATTGTCCTACACCATATTTTTAAAGATCATTTTTTTCAAAAACGATTTCATTAGCAGGGGCTGATGCAGCCTCCACCCCTCATTCCTAGCTCCCCTTTTCTCTCTTGAATTTTTGGTATTTTGGCAGAGAAAGTTTTGTCTTCATTATAAGTGAGCTGCAATCATGACAGATATAAGAGTAAATTCAAAGCAGCAGATTGAGCCGTTGTTTACATATGGAAGCAGGCTGTCCTTCCCACCGATTTATCGGGTATCCTCAGAGCCGGTTGTTCTTCAAAAGACAAAAAAATAGGAATTAGATTTCGGTTAAATACATCAGAAATTAGATGTTATTTTTTCAAAATGTCAAGCTTCGAGGAAGAGTGTTCCCCAAAGAACTAAAAAAAATAGCATTTTGTACAGAAATACAAAAATCTTGTATTTTTCTTTCCACCACTCATGTCCAAGAGATCTAAGAGCAATCCTGCTCATCAGAGTAAAAATCAAAACAGTGATAAGACAGAAAAACCTTTCGCCCTTAAGGACTAGTGCTGCAAAAATCAAGTTTTCATTCCCAGCAGCCCTGGAGCATCATTCCTGCTGGTCCTTGTTTGTTGAAAACAGAGAGTTCAAGAGCTAAATAGAGTCAAAGAGAGATTTTTTCCATCAGAGCCCTCTGGAGCTGGTGTGCAAGGAAAAAACAGGCATTAGTCAGGCTTTCCTGAATAACTTCTCCCTGCAGTCACAAGTCTGGGACCAAAGGGGATAAGAAATTTACACCAGGGTCAAAAAACCCTCACAGAAAAACGTGTGGCACTCTGGGCCTCCAGGAGCCCTGATCATGGTTGTGGCAATGTCCAGGCAGCAGCACCACTCAAGTGCGAGGTAAAACGCACCAGGCTTTCACAATTCATGGACATCCCACACCTGTGATTCCCACAGAACTGCGGTGGTCCTTCTTTACCCCAGTCGTCTCAAGGATGTGGTCCCAGGGACCTCTTTCTGGAGGTGCCACTTCTATACAGTCCGAGTACTCACTGGGTGGTTACTGATGTCTTCACAACTTGGCTGGCACAGATTCTGAAGTGTTTGCCTTTCCTGCAGTCTTCTCGGAGGGAATTTTTGTTTGGTGTGCTAAACAAACCTTCACTAGCTTTAGGCTTGGAATTAGCACCTTCCTTTTCAAATTCCTCTCTTGTCTCTAGGTTCTGCTGTGATGGCTATTCTTATGGTTCCTTCTCTGCTCTTGATATTCATTTGAGACAGGCGCCTGCATTCTTTAAGTCCTTGTATGATCACAGCCTTGGGTTCCCGACCCCACAGCTCATACTGGAGCTGGCATTGCAGCCACACCACAAACTACTTGCACTGAAAAGCTTCCTCAACAGCTGGAGTTTACCGAAGACAAACCTGACTTGGGATTCACAAAGAAACAGGTTGGCATCCCCAGAGAGCAACCAAATGCAGGGAGAGCTCAGCACTGTCCCATCACATATGGAACAGCTGCTGCGTAAGAGACTGAGCTGCACAGTCTTCACAAGGCTTTTTTTGAGTCTTACTTGAAGAACGATAAGATATAGTATTTTCCTGAGGATATGTCTTAGACTCTTGACATTGTCACTTACTGGTAAAAAATCTCACAGATTTTTTTGTATATTTAGGTAGGCCACAGAGCCAACCCAAGCAAGCCCACTCAGTATCTTGTATCCTGAGTGATAGTTTTCTTTCTGTTTGGAAAGCTATAAGCCTTGCAATTCTTGTTAATTCAAAACACTGCTGCAAACATCATTTCTGACCTCTTCACGCTTTCTTCTGTCACCCTCTTTTAGCTACCTGCTATCACTCCTGAAACGACTTATTTCCTTCTCAAAGCCTTTGTGGATTAAGATAAAATAATATTTAATTACACTGGTTGTTTTAGACAGACCCAATTCCAGGCAATCAGAGTCAGTTATTACAGACATGTGTAGGTTTATTTAAGCAGAAATTAAGCTATACAGCTAACGTTTCTCTTATGAAGGTTCTTGCAAACAATTTAGTAGAAGTCTGTTAACACTTTTACATTCATAGTATCTTTGGTCTGGAAAAAAAAATGTTTAAAATATGTAAAACCCCAAATGATCAGCCTCCTTGATGCTAAGTCAAAGAACTTCCAAAGAGCCATTCGTCAGACATGTCCTTTCAAAACCCAAAAAACTTAGTTTACATATTCATTTACATATGTCCCACAACACTTTAAAAGTTTCTCGTTGGACAGGTTCAATAGCAATTCATTTATATTTAGCTAACTTCAACATTTGTAACAGAATTAGAGTCACAATGAGCCACAACTTTGTTACAGTTGCTTTTGTTACAGGCATTACAACAAAAATTCTTGGTGTCAGAAGAGCCCCACCTCAGCTATGTCTTACTAAAATTCCTCATCACTGAGTCTCAGAATATCTAATCATATTCCAGTGCAACAAATTAGCAAAATAGCAAAATTGTACCTCACGTTATCCAATTAAATGAAAATGAAGGACTTTAGCTCTGTCAAAGACAAATTAGTCCTACTATTGCTTCCAGCCAACTTGCCTTCGAATTCCTAGTTTGTTTATACCGCCACAGTTATGGAGAAACATCACACCTCAGTGAAGACACTTTGTTCCCAGGGCAGTGCCAAAGCGAGTTTCCTAAATTCCCCGTGTTCAATCTCCCTTTCCTTTTGCAGTCCCCATGCCACCCCTGGCTGACTGACGTCCACTGTTGTTGGAGCAACCACCCCACAAGTTGCTGGCTTGTCAGCAGAGCACCAAAGTGCTCCAAGATTAATAATCCTTCAATTCTTCAATCCTGTTCCGAAAATAATTCCCATGTTTTGTCACTCCTTGTTTATAGTAAAACCTCTCCAATTACACTTTATTTAGAAACTGGTACAATGGACTCCCGAATTCCCTCACGAACACAGGTGCTATTCCTTTCTTAACCACAATGATTAGCACTGTCAATGACTCTTTCTTTCCACATTCTGGTCCCACTGTCTCACACAGACTTTATTTTTGGAGATGCTTCACAAGTCAAAGGTGGTAAAGTGGCTTTAATCGTCATCATCCTAGCAGCCAGAAAAATTGCTACCACACAAAAACAAAGTTTCCCAGGAACAGGAAAGCTGCTTAAGAACCTTCTTCTCAGTTTTCCAAAGTTAAGAGTATCACTGAAAAAAGCATTCACATTTTCCCTCTGCAAAGGGGTGGAATTAACAAAGGCTTGGGTCATCTTCCATTTGCAGGCTTTTAATGACCCTCATCAACAGTACTTGCTCTCATTATTCCTTCATGACATATCAAAGAGCTGGGGGAGTTTTTACTCTTAAAAGACCACATAACGGCAATACAAGTTTTGTCAAGGCCGTAGTATTTATTTGAATTCTACTTGGCATGTTTTTTCTTCTCAGAGCACCATAAAGTATGTAACTACTGAAGTAAATATACACGTATCTATAAAATAGTGCAAATTTAACCCAGAACCAGTCATTTTAATGACATAAATATTTTGAAGAATCATATTATTACATGAGTAGAATTTTCTTCCATTTCCAGTCAACTGGCTGTAAAGCTCGAATTTGGCAGCAGAGCAAAAGATCTATAGCCAGGAATTTCCAAAGGAAAATAGGATACAGATTATGTTTCTCTCATGGAACTTTTGGGGTGTCTCTATGAAGAAACTATATTTTAATTAAATGCATGCCTCAAATACCACATATCCTAAGGTAGAAAGATGAAGGGAGCCATTTCTCCAAAGTCACATTTTGTCAATGAGCAGAACACCAGAGGAAATATGCCCCAGAGCTTTGCCCCACACTTTTCAAACCCCAGTATGGAGAGGCTTCACATTAAAGCACAGTCCTTACAGCAAGTTCTACTCCTGGTTTCCCTGGTGCAAAAGACGAAAAATGAGTTAGCCCACTCCAAGGAAGGGAACAACTTTTCCGATTTAGACTTTCCACCAGTAAGAAGAGATCAGCAAGCCATCCCTTGTGCGATTTGGGTCAAAAACAGACCCCATAGTGGTCTGATTTTTCATTATTTGATAAAATAGATAAATCTCATCCAATACTTAGCCAGCAAAGGGCTAAAACCCTCTCCAAAGAAATTATTCGCTCATGCTCTCACATTTGTTAGGAAAGACACAGGTACTACAAGGCTGTGTTAAGCTTGGCAGTGCAGATATTCAGCATAATAAACCTGAGCTACAGAACTGACCTGTCACAGGTCTTTGCATATTTTTAACCCGTCACGAAACAGAGAAAGACTCCGTGGTTTTTCTTTTATCCCTTTAAAGAGAAATATAAGTTACTTCATTCTCTAGCTTGCCTAGTGAACACGAGCACCAGAAGCAGGAGATTCCATATAAAACATGAAGTTTGCACTCCCCAGGCCATCTCTGCCTGTGTTATAAATGGCATTTTCTCTGCATTAAATTCCATGTTGTGTTTATTTTCCCATACTAGTTGAGAGTCATTTAATGCTACCAAAGAAACTTTTTTCCCTTTCAGTCCCAGACCTGCGAACACCGTGACTTGTCAGTCTTATTGCTCAAAAAGGAAAGTAATGACAAGTCTGTAACTTACAATTCTGCAAGTGAATCATTTATCCGTGGGGGCCATTAACTAAGCCAGTCTATGTCAGGAATTCCTGATGCCATCTTTTGGAAGCACTTGCAGTGCAAAGCTTGTAGGAAACAATGCACCTAAAAAGCCGCATTTTAAACTCTGTCTCGTTTTGTGGGACACATACGCAAGTGGAACAGCATGTAACAGTAATTACCTCTGTTGAAAAAGGAAATTTCCAATTTTCACTTATGTATTAATGAAAAACCTAATGTCCTGTGGAAGCTGACGTTGAGTTGTGCATGCATGAATAATATCGATTTCCTTTCAAAGACTTATCTCTGGATTTCAAACAGTTTTATCATAAAATTTTAGGTGAAAGGCTCTGTCAAATGTGTTACACAAAAGAAAACCGTTTCCATCCTAAGGCATTAAGCAAGAAAATGTTGAATGCTATTTTAACAAATGCCCCTTAAATAAACTATCAGTGCACAGGATAAAGTGGAAAATGCATGAGTCAGGCTGAACCACTCTATCTGCTGGGGAGAGTAGGGAGACAAAAGCAAGGTTCTCCCTGGGGCAGCAGAGAGATGAGACAGAGTTGCTATCCTGGGAGCTGCCTCCCAGAGTGGCAGCTTTGTTTTTTGGTGGTGACTCAGAGTTAAAGCTTCGTCCGAAAACAAATATCCTGCTTACCTAGAGAAAATATTGATCTTTTGTGAAAATCTCAATACTCTACAATTTTGCACACCAAATTACAAAACAGTAAATGGCGCTTCAGCTTTTCACAAACATCTCTTTTCTCTCATTTTGTTTCCATTCTCCCATGTCTGAGCTGCTCAGCCGGTGGAACTAGATATAGCTGCAGTGCACTGAGATTTGCTTTTTTGGTGTTTTCCGTTGCTCATCACAGGAGTTTCAGTAAAAGTATAAAGAGAACTCTGTGTGCACGTGAGCGGCCCAGACCAAAGAAGATAAAATCACATGAAAAGAGAACAGCAGGACATGGACCCAGGCTCATCCACCAGTGCACTTCCATTTGTGAAGAGAAAGTTTGTCCATTTTCTTCCTTTGCAGCTCCAGACTGGGAAGATGCCTTCACGTCCCTCACCACTGCTCTACCAGGGGAAAAATGCAGCCACAGAGTAAAGCTATTCCCCTGGGGTATGAGAGTTCAAGCTTCTCAGCTTGGAAAAGAGAAATCACCAGGGAAAACTTCCGAAGTGTGCCAGCGTCTGAAGATGGCTAAGAAAGAAGGGAATCCGCTTTTTCGCAGAGCCTATGGTGGTAGTCCCGAGGAGTAATGATTTAAAACAAAAAAAGAGTCTATTTCAAGTTGACATAAGGAGGAAAGTTATCACAATGAGAGTAGGGAGGTGCTGGCACAGGTCGAACAGAAAAGCTGTGGCTGCCCCAGCCCGGGAAGTGTGCAAGGCCAGGCTGGACGGGATTTGGAGCAAACTGGGATAGTGGAAGGTGTCCGTGACCATGGTAGGGCTTTGGAATGGGATGCATTTAAGGTCCTTTCCAACCCAAAACACTCTTTGATATTACGATTCCATGAATTCTGACAGACTTACATTTCCACTCGTTGGAAAAAAATTTTCTGCAGATTTCTACAGGTTTCCAGATTTTAACCGGCTAGCCAGGAAGGTGTTGGGACTCCAGCTGTGCCAAAGATGGCACGGAGGAACACATAGTTTCCGATTTTACAGTCAAACCAAGCCTAGCTTTTTACTGAAATTACCATCCACTTGTAGTGTTGTAAATGAAATCCAAAGCCAAGCTGAAGTTAATATGTGGGCCGTTCTGATACTGCAAAACTGTCACTGGTTTATCTCCCTCTATCACAAAGGTACATAACCAAACAGGTCCCAAATACACTTACCCCTGTTCAGTACAAGGAAAATGAATGCACCTGGATCACTTCACCACATACTACACCTACGATGGAACATATTTTATCAAATAATTAGGAAAGGTGCAGGGTAAATGTGTGCAAAAGAGATAATGTTGCACTTTAAAGGATTCATTATTGGTTATTACAATTTACATTGTAATGTAATTTTTTTACAAGTCAAAGAAAAGTTGAGGGAAGAAAAACAACCTTCTACTGACTACATACTTCAGCTGTATTTATATTACAGACTGTTGAGAACATGCCTGAGAGTATAAGTGCCACTTTTCAAAGGAACGCAGCCATAATTTTGCTAATATTTCACTATATGCTTTTTCCTTTTTCAAAATAAATCTCTACATTCGACCACTGGGCAAAGATATACCTAGGCATTGTGACAGAGATTTTAGAGCCTATAACGCGGAGAGCCAGCCTGCAGAGTATGTGAAGCCCACAGGAGAAAGGAATGCAACCAGAGCCTGAGAAAGAAGGGTGTTCTTCACCGTCCACACGCTGAGGAACACAAGTGCCTGGAAAAGACCCAGGAAGGTGACAAAGGCAAAATGCAGGCACATGAAGCACAGCAGAAAAAAGTAGATGAAAGAAAAGAGTATGTAAAATGCTCACCCTCAGCCTCATGTTAATAAGCCAGCAGTAGCTTTGGTTTTATACCATGTAAATTCGTGAAAAAGCTAACCCAAAAAAGGGCTGAAAATCCTCCCCTCTGTCGCACAAACTTTATTTACTTCACCATCAGCTCAGGAGTATTTCAAGATGAGGAGACTGACAAAACTTTAAAAACCCCCTACAGAAAAGTGTCTGCTGCTGGTTTTGCTATTAGTAGTGAAATTTCCTCTCAGCCTCTGCAAAAAATTCTTTGGCGTCTGACAGGATTAAGGAGATTAATACATTAAAGCTCTACTATAGCTTTCACTGAGGATTTTCAAAGACTTTATGCTGTGATCTATTTGTCCGGTTACATAAAACGAGAATTAATAAACTGATTGATAAAAATCACTGCAATCAATAACCACCAGTACCCTCTGAATCACTCCTGGCCACAGTCCATCTCCCTTTGGATATGTGACTCAGTAGGAACTGTTGTATTTTTACAGAATTCGATGGGAATGGCAACATAGAGAAGTCAGGGAACCTTTGCCAAGGCTAAGGTCGAGTGAGTCTTTCCGAAATTTCTCCTCTTCTACATTCCCGGTGCAATCTGCTTTTCTGAGCTTCTCAATACCCTCCTGGATGTGATCCTGCTCTAGGTGAAGTTACTTTGGCAAAAGCTGGGCTAGATTAACCCCACAGGTCTCTTCCAACTCCAAAAATTTGGCCACCAGGACACCGTGAATTGCAACACCTGACATGGACAAATAGTAAGAAAAGAATCTCTAGAAAGTGGTTGCTGCTCTTCTTCTCAGTACTGATAACACCTATCAGAGTCTACACGGAATAGCTAAGGTAGCTTTACAGGATAACATGGATTAATATAGTAATACATTATTAGAGCTTTTATAGGAGATTTTTCAAGGATTTTAACAGTGACATATATTTATCTTGCTTTATAAAATATACAGCAATTGTCTTAATTTCTCCACTGTGAGTAGGTATTACTGCTCAAATACTTCTGCGTGCATAATTGTGCCCATTGATCCAGGATCTTTCAGCAGTAAAAACAGCTAGGTCAGCCCAGCATTGGATGGCTCTACAAAGATTTCTCTCCATTAAGGCAGAAGTCCCTATTTTCTTCCTAATGTGGACAGACGTAACAAAGCTGATATGTAGTCCTTAAAAATCCTATCCTTGCATAAAAAACAAATTTTCTGCACAGGTGGTTGTGTACAGAGACTTATTTTTTGGAACCATGCAGTAGAAATAAGTGCAAATTTCAAGGGGCAAAGTAGTAATGAAGTAAGGAAACCTCACTGCTGGAAGAGCAAGATTTTTTTTTTCCTCCTGTGTTATTTCACTTTGGAAGCACAAATTAAAAGCACCCCAGATCACTAGTTCAAGCAAGATCAGCAAAGAAACATAAAGGCATGTGAGCCCTAATGCTCAGGCGTGGCTAGGGACCTTCTGGCCATGATCACACAAAGGAGCTTTTAAGAGATGAGAGACTTTCACTACAAGTACCACCATCCATTTATCTGTTCTTAACTTGGAATTCCTGGTAAGAACCTGTTCTCCGTGAAAGACACGAGAGCTATGTCCTTTATGTCCTGAAAAGACGTAGAAAAGTAGTAGCAGACACAGAGCTGGGCGGAACCTTGGAGTGCTATTTGAGAGAAAATTTAGAAAAACCATGGTATTGTGTGGGTTGGAAAGGACACTGAAGTTCATCTTCCCAGTCACTACTATGGGAACATGTCCCACTAACTCAAGCTGTTCCTTCAACCCTGCCCATTAACCCTTCCAGGGAAGGGTCATCTACAGCTTCTCTGGGCAGCCTGTGCCTGTGTAAAATTTTTTGCTTCAGAAAATGCTATTTTACCATAGAAATGTTGGAGAATTGTTTCAGAACCTTTAAGAAAAATATGTCAATATAGTGAGGAACAGCAAGGCAGCCCAACTCCTAAATTACTAAAGTAAAAGACCTATGAACAAGAACAACTAGAGTCTCATCTACGCTGTCCACGTTTTAGCCTCTCAGATACTGACGTTCTGTTCTGCCAAGAAAAAAATACGAGCATAATTGGAAAAGAAAATAAAGGAAGAATTATATTTCAGGGGACTATCAGTTTTCAAGGCGTTTAAACAATGCAACACAAGAACAGTTATCACTTCAAATATTCTCTTTGTGTTACTTGTTCTGTCCCTTGGCATTGGGACATTCTTGGCTGCAGGCAGAGGGCACAGGGGCTTTGCCGTGGTTGATTATTTTGAGGCCAAAAAGGAAAGATAAAGCCTACTATTTTTCTCTCCTTCATCTCTTTTCTAATCTTAATTAAAAAATCTGATTATAAAAGAGAAGTGGTATAAAAAACCTTAACTGAATCTGTAGATAACTTTGCTATTGGCAACTTCGAGGCAGTTAGGAAAACAAGCAAGCAGTATGACAGGCACAAATAAAATTGAGTTTGAGTGATCTCACTTGCCTAAAGAATCTGCTGGATTCCCAAAAATCCTTAATACAAAAGAAATGCCCACGGCATACCAAGGCAAAACAAGGCCAAAAGGGAGAGCTGTTGCTCTGGGAGTGGGGTTAATCAGTAAGGAAATAAAGAGCCTTACAGTGGAGAAGAAGCAGAACGTAATCTGCTTTGTCCAACAGTGACAGCTCATTTCATGAAGGCAACATGTTCTTCAAACACCTATGCGGTCCCAGCACAAGGACTTTATGTTCTCCCTACGAGACTCAGGCAACAAAGACAACCCCTGAATCTTCTGTTCCCCCAGCCTTCCTGCAATAAAAATTGTTTCCTAGTGCCCGGAATCCGCATGGAGCATCAAACACAACTTAGGGTGTACATAGTTTGGGCATAGCCCTTTTTGTACATTTTGTTTTGACAAATAAAAAAAGTGATATAGGCATGATAGCCTTTGGCTTCCCTAATTACCATTGTCTTCTATAAAGAAATACCAAAAATGTGCTCTATCTCTCCATGTAAAATTTAGTAACAATGGAATATAAGTTTTTAACTTGAAAGCCATTAGAAGGCCAAAGTCTGCTTTTTTGTGCAGGTCCCTCATTCAGCATCACTTGAAATGCCATGGAACACCTCCTGTGATATCAGCAGGGTATTTTGGTCTGATTCTGGGAAACAGGATGAAGCCACAGCAGGATGGATTCAGTCAGTGCATGGCCTTGTTCTCTGCTTTGAAAGAATACCTAACATAACTAAAGCATTGATACCACCTATTTATTAAAAAGAGAAATTCAAATATGTTTATAAATGCAGGCCTGTGGCTCGAAAGCCCCACAAGCTTGAAAACACTCTTTGTTTGTATTTCAGTTTGACACAAAGTTCAAAGCATGAAGATGTTTCTTAGCGGGGGGCTGGCCTCAATATAAAGGGTCTGACATTCCGGGGATTTTGCAGTATTTTTACAGCTTCAGATAATTTATAATTGTGCAGTGAAGCCACGGTGAGGGTGGCAGTGACCAGTGCAGGAACAAGAGAGACGCCGAAGTCCGAGTAGCTTCAAAAAGCAGGGGAGTCACCTCAGGCAAAAAGCACCGAAAAACCATCACTCACTTCCATCCCAGGGGACACCAGACAGCAGTAAGAAAGCTACTTCAGCCGTAAAGGTCAATGGTGAACGGCAAGGAGATGGCCAAGGAGCAATTTGGTGTAGCAGCCTCACAGGAATTATATGGCTTGGTATTGAACCAGAAACAGAAGGGTAATAAATAAAATAGTAAAAAGATAGTCTTAGGATGAACAACTGAAAAACTCAGTTTTCAACACAGGAAATTTTATTGCTGCAGCTGCCCTTCCCTTATTACAAAAAATAAGGCTGATATGGTGCACAGAATTTTCTTTGTACAAAGAAGCTACAAATTTATATTAAGAGTAAAAATCCAAAGCCAAGCATTTCTAGAAGAAAATTTTACTAATTTGACAGCAGTTAAATTAACATGGATTGACCAGGAGAGATGCACAACACCTTCTGCTTGAAGATATTAGTCAATGTGAAAATATTTGTGAAAGAGTCCTTTGCAAGAGGGCTGGGCCCTGCACAGTAGTATCTGGACTCTTAGCCAATCTTAAGGACAAGAGACTCATAAAACTAGATGTTTAGCAGAAGAAAAAAAAAGATTTTTTTTCCCTTGGTAAAGAAGACTCCAAAAAAAGTGAAAGAGGAGGCCAGAGAGCAATGAAGGTGAGCACTGACCATCACAGTCCTAAAATTATCTGAGCACTTTTGGAAAAGTGGTATATTGAGAGTCCATTTTTCCACTTGCCTGGGTACATTTATTGCCCCTTATTCCCCTGGGTGAAAGTGAATAAAACCAGAAGAAGAAAAAAATAATAGAGTTGAGTTCATTTCTTCTGAATTCCTAAATTATTTTTTAATCAGAAGTATCTATCTGTTATCTACTTTCAAACACTCTTGGGTTTAAAATGTAAAAGCAAGCAGGGGCCCAGCAACAACAGGTACCCTGTGGAAAATTTATTAAAAATTCCACTGAAACTGCTAATATTTTGTAGAGGAGTTATTTTTCCTGATGACTGTAGCCAGTCATTCTTCCAGTGGAACACAGAGGTGGAGAGTAAATACAGAATATGTTCTGGTAAGTATTCCGATCATATTATGCAACACCTCCCCAGTACAAATCTTTGTTTTCTCTGTGCCTTGTTGGTTGAGCGACCGTTCTTTTTCTCCTAATCCATCAATGAAGAGATCGAGTGAAGGAAGAGGGCAGGGACAGATGAAGGGCAGAGTTGTGAATTAAAACAATAAGGTGAGTTTTACCCTATGTTGTACAGCACATTTAATATAAACAACAGTGATCTTTATTTGGTTATTTGCTTCGAAATTTAATCACAAATGATTGGCGGTTGTAATAAAGTGAAAAATCTTTATAACTGATAAATGGTACATGGCTCCAGCAGCTGGCTCAGCTGAAAGCCTTCCAGCAGGCTGAGAGGTATCAGTCAATGTCCCGTTTCTGACCCATCATTTATGAAGGACCTGAGCAAAATTGGTGAATCGTGGTGTCACTGATTTCCACTCTAATAAACACAGGCACACTTTAACCTTTGACTTCCTCTCGTTTTTTCGCAGAATTTTCAGTCTTCATGGAGAGAAAGAACATGCTTTTCTGTCCACTGACCCACAGAGTCACTTGTACCTGATCAACACAAAGACACCCAAAGATGACTGCAGAAGGATCTGTATGTTCAATACATAAATGCTGCACTTGCATGATATGCAGAATTTTGACTTTTCTATGTGTATCACACAGTGAATATTGTAGAATACCACCATGTCCAGGAGGTGCAGGTTTTCTGTAAATCATCAGAAATATGGTCTCCATACGATACTTGCGTCCCCAAAAGGCCCGTGTTTTAATCCTGCTGCATCCCACTGGATAGAGACTAAACCATGCGTAAATGTATGCTGCTTATTTGCAATGAAAAATCATCAATATCGCCAGGCAGACAACTCTATAAGTGTTGCAACAACTGAAAAAGCAAGTGCTTGAAGAAAATGGAGATTTACGTAATAAAGCTGTTCCACTTCTATAGTGACACCTCTTTCTGCACAGTGCTATAGAGAGCGGAACACGCCTTTTGTATGCTTTGGGCAAAATCAATCTTTTGGACTCATTCCTAGATGTGCATTCTGAGAAGATCTTGTTTCATATTTTGCAGAAATAAAGCAAAGTTAACAGAAGGAAAAAATTGTGTTTGTACGCAGGCACACACAACTCCAAGTTGGTCTTCAGCGCTTTCTTCTTCCTTGTCGACAAATATGCAGCACAGATATCCTGTAGAGCGTCAAGCAGCTGAGGAAATCCTCATCCCAGCCGTGCAAAAGCAGAGGTGCTAAAGACTTATCATCGTCCCATTAAGTCTGTAGGTGTTTAGGCATATACAAGGGCGATATTTGCAATCATCCCAAATTGCGGCAAAGAGCCTTCCATAACAAGAAGACAAAGATCTTTCAGCCTGATTTTCCTATATGTAAAGGTAGTGTAGCCAGGACCCCTGTGCCTGTTTACTGTTTTCATTTTCTTCATTAAAAACCCCACGCTCAAGCTAATGATAAATAGAAGATTATGGACTATTTCCGCACAGATTTGCAATAGACAGATTATGCGAGCAAGAAAGTTCACAACATGTACGATTCTTATTGCTTTTCTGAAGAAAGGGGCTTGCAAGATCCACTTTACACTAAATATCCAGACGACACGAGCTCTTCCTGTCTATAACTCTCCTGTTCCGCTCTGCGGAATGCTGGACGAGGAAACGCTCTCAGAGAGCAGAGCTGTAATTAACAACCGAATTGAACAGACGGCTTTGCAAGATATATAAAATATAGCAAATTTGTAGCTGATATGAATGTCTCCACGACACAGGAAAAAATTATCAGATGCGCTTCCGGACACAAAATTTTGGGCTGGGTAGCCAGAGAGTTTAAAAAAAATCAGGGGCACATGAGCAGTTAAAATTATTATCGGTCTCTGAATCTCAAAAAGGCTGAACACTTCCACATGCCACAGGTGAAGAGCTCGATTTGGGGTTCAGGATGCAAAAGGAGCTTCTCAGACTGGAAAAATTGGCAGTGGGGAGAAAAGCTAATTCAGTTACTTCTTTTATCATACCTAAAGGTCCGGTGGAGCAAAGGAAAAAGAAAACTACTGTGACCAAAAAAGCAGCCTGTAAGGTAGAAAGGGAAAAACCAGCACTTAATGTGACTTATGTGGACAAAATAGAGAAAACCTCAACTTCCAGTTGCTGCCTCTTACCGAGGAAGAGCAGAGAGACTGGAAGCCTCAAGTTACTGTGAAATTACTGCCTCTGGCAGAGTGCTTTGCACACGCAGAAGGAACCTTTCTCCATCTCTAACTCACCCTCAAATCGAAGTTTATCAACACCATTACCTGCAGCAGAGAGCAAATAATTTCCTCTTATAGGCACTGTATAATCTTTTTGGCCGACTAAGAAATGTATTTTGGAAAGAAAGCAGCAGTCCAGAGTACACATTCAGTAGGAGCGTATTCAAGCAAACAGTGAGAAGAAAACGTAGCACTCTTTTATTTGCTGTTGCAGCTGCATATTTTTTGTCCTTGCGTACTGAGGGCACAACACTGGTCTGAGTAATAATTTCCCCATTATTTTCTTTATGTTTTCATTTGTTTGACTCACTTTAGACTGACCAAGGAGGGATAGAGCTGCCAGTATGATCTGTAACACTCAGCAATGTTTTATCTTTTCCAGTGGATGATCAAATGCAACTGCTGGAGGACTGAAACAGGGGGACAGATTGAAGGAACATTAAAGATACTTGCAGCTTACAGTGTGCCCTGACGGTGAAATAATCCAGATGCTAAAAGTAGAGAGAAAAGTTGTTCTGAGTTGCCAGTGGGGTTTCCTCTACCAGTATTAAACCGTGCTAAATTAAAAGACTTCCGGGTAGAGAAGTTTTCACAGATTCCCACAGGGATCAGTAGTTTACGTCACAACACTGCACAATTAGTCCAGTGAAAAATGGCTCAGGGTGGAGGTCACTTTTCTCTAATACATGGCTGGCCACTGCAGAAAGGAGGAAGCAATGAAAATGCACTGAGGGGTCAGAGGAGTTAAAGCAAACGCTCTGTTCCCATTTAATGCAGGAGCAGATCTTTTCCTGGCATGCAAGGGAAGGAGGGCGAGGCAAAAATTCCACATATAAAAACATCCTCTTATAATTGATGAACTCAGGGAGTTGCTAGCAATGTAGTTGCTTCCAGCCATTTCCTTGATATAAGTGTGTTTATCTAAAAACATAATATAAAAGCCTAGAGGAAGCCTGAGAGTTTGCTCTGCTGTGCCCTCTCTAAGAGATCCAGGAAGAAAAAGAGCATTTCCCTCCTCTGCAAAGGTGACACGTCCTAACAATTGCTGCTAAATTTCCCCTTTCTGGGACAGTTCCCGCAAGAAATATCTGGTGTGTGCATTCAGGAGGAGCATTTAGAATTAAACCAGTCTTTGTTACACGTGGTCTTAATGCGAAAAACTACATTTCTGGGCTCGATGCCGAAAGGATGAAAGTTGTTCAGGGGAGAGAAGCTCCTCTCACGAAAACACAGGCATATCTGACAGGTTCAAGAGGGCCACATGTGTTTTGCTTTAGCCACAATCCCACAAAGCCTGAGAAGCGTGTTTATTTCCTTCATAATTATTTAACTTCTTTGCATTGGCAATGAAACTACAGCTGTATTCCTGGGCATGTTTGTGGCTGGGAAGGCAGCAGTGCATCTGGCTGCAGGGTGCTTCTAGAACCTGAAGAAAAGGTTCATATATTATATTCATCCGTTAATCCACCATTGCGAGTGTCTATACCTGTGTATCAGTGAGGTGTATGGCTATGTAATTGCACTGAAATTAAATTTTATATCTCTGCTAATACCGCAACGGGAGGACAGATTGTCTAAGAATTTTTATACTGTGATTATTTACCTTTTCATTGCTCCCTATAGGTATTTTTATTAGCATGCTGACCATGAAATAATATTTACATTCCATCCAGAGCACAAAATTAAAGTCATTAATTTGAACTAAACCAATGAGATCGTCGATCAGAACATTCGTCTTTCATCACAAATTTTTCAACAAGACCATGTCATTAGTGCCATACCTAATTGTTTTTCTGAATAATTCCAAAGATAGTGTTCCCCCAACAGCCATTGGATAGCCTCTTCCTGTGTTTAACAACAGTTTTAATGAATGTCTGTCCGATGTCCAAAGTAAACCTCCTCCTTGGACCTGAAGGCCATTTCTTCTTGTCCTGTTGCTCATTTCCTAGGAAAACAGAAGACTTGACTGTCCCATATCAAGGTCCATATTTGAGGCAAACACTTTTTCTGCAAGGAGACACCAGCTGCTCTCTGGCAGCTGCAGCAGGACGAGCAGTTACCCAGGAGTCCATTGAAGAAGAGGGTCTCCTCTCTAGACTATTCATTATTTCTCAAAGTAAATTATCCAGGTATACAGAAGAAAATATCTACACTCAAAGGCTCAAACCTTCATGGCAGCAGAGCATACACAGAATTTCCACTCTTTTCTTTGTCCATTTTACAGCACTGTAGCGATATCTTTCCTTCAAGACCTTGAAGAGTGGGAGGTCTCAGTTAATTTATCTTCTCTCTATTTATAGAGGGCAATTATTTTTAGTTTTCAAATGGAATCACCTTAACATTTCAGCGTCTTTTATAATGGCCTTCATTCCCTATCACTAGAGGTTTTGGTGGTTTTTTTGTCTCCAGCTTCAAAGTTATATTTAATCCCACAAAAATTACTGAAGGAAATGCCATTGCCACTGAGGAATTTTTACATCTACTACTGTGTTAGAGACATTAGTATTTCAAAAACTCTTCACTTTTTTCTTATGCTGTTTGAAGACCTTTTATATGCTTAATGGTCAGCCTGGAGAAGCACAGTCAGTGCAGGTTAGCCACCTTATAATGAATAAGAGTAATTTCTTCAGGTTTCCCAAAGAACCAAGGCTATAGGATAACTCATAGGGCTGTGCTAATTTTAGTACCAGCGTAGCGCCTTTGATACCTAGTATTTAAAGACCACGTGCAGCAAAATGCTTACACAGCCCTTTTCTCAAAACAGGAGGAAGGAGGAAGGAGGAAGGAGGAAGGAGGAAGGAACAGTCCCCATGTACAAAATATCCCCTCTGGCCTGGGCACCAAGGTCGAGGGTGCTGCCCTTCCCGGCTCTTTCTTGGAATGGAGAGCGGGATTCAAGAGGAACATGAGCTAAAATGCAAAATTTAACTTGGTACCTTGGGCTGCGTATCAACAGCAAAATTATCGAGATTTTTACGCGAATTATTAGGAATGATTTTTCAGTGCGTGGATTGCACTTAAATTTGTCTAGAGACACAAATATCCAGTGCAGCCAGCCCGTAATATTACTCATGGTTAGTAACGTAAAACAACCAAAGCTAATTTTTAGATCTGCTGTGCTGCTTGTAGAGCTCCACAAGTATCTTATTTTTATACCTGTCTGTTGGAAACCCAAATGCTCAATATTTCTACTGTAGCCAAAAAAGAGGAGGTGCCATGTCCACAAGGCAACGCAGATGAGTTACAGCTTAAGGTTCCAGCTCTTACAATTACTAAGCAAAACCCTAAGAAATTAGCCCCCTTACCCCATGGACATCAAATGCCTAATATTGGCGTAGAAGAATATTAACCTTTGGGCAATAAAGAGAAGCCAAAAAACATTACTACCTGGATCAGTGCTTTTTCCGAGACTCCCTGGGAATCGATTTCCAATCAAGGGGTCCGTGCCCATGGGGACAGGTGCTGCATGAATGCAGCTCTGTCCATGAAGTAAAAACATCTGTTGACGCAATGCTTATCAGCACCAGTGAAACGGCTTTTTGATCTAAAAGAAAAGGTTCTGTGTCAGAAAGCAGAAGGCGCGTTCTGTGGTGAAAGATCAGAGAGAGACAATGCTTTCGTATAGGATTACTGCTTCCAGGATCTGCTCTGACAATCATGGCAAAAATACTTTTAACAGAGATAAAATTTTATTGTTTCATTCTGTTATATGACGCCAATAAATAATCCTCAATAAATACCTTCCTGTTCCTTACATTTTTCCTTCCAAGTATGCGAAATATTTTCTAAAGGAAGTCTGCCCCTTCTTGCTGCTACAGGAGCATCATCCACTCATGCCTGTAAACAGCATAATCAAACCTCAGGGAGGAGAAGAATTTTACCTTTTTTTAAAGGAAAACCAAAACTAAAAGAGAAAAAACAAAAAGCAACAAGAATACGTTTCTTGTTGAATAATCATATTCCATGAAGCATGGCAAGCAGGCCGCAATTCTCCCTCAAATCAAGGCAAACAATTATTCTTTAATTTTGTATGTAAGTAAGATATAGAAAGAAATCGCTCAAGCAATTAATTAAACAGCTGTTACAGAATAAGTGATAAAAGAAACAGTAGGATTACGGTGTGGAATTTTCCTTGCACAGGCATCGGGGTGCTTTTATTTATTCCTCTTTTAAAAAATCAGTGCAGCTCCTGCATAACTTGGCATCAGCTCCAGGATTCGCCAGGAGGATGGCTCCCGTTTTGTTTGCTGGTGCCTTCATTGGTTCAGGGCTAAAATGCGGAATGGATATGATTTGGACAGCCATTGGTCTAGGGTTTCTGCTGACCAACAGCCAGAAGCAGTTCAGCCGAAAAGGAACTTTTATAAAATGCTCGGACAAATATATGTGTTTTAGATAAGCAGTACTCTGGGAATTATCAACTTCAAATTAATCCGAAAGGAATAGGATCTTTAATGTTATTAGCTGGAGACAAATTTCTGGTTTAATAAGCCTCTTCTCTGTGTTCCACAGCGAAAAGAATAAGGAGAGAGACCGTCACACCACGGTACCAAAAAATGCCTAGCTTTGGACACAGCCGAGATCCATTTGAAAAAAGGAAAGCACACAACAAAGGATATTCTTGCAAACAACAGAAAGTAAAAAAAGACAAATTAAAAAATGCTTTAAGTAAAACCACACCAGGGAGGAAAGCTTTCTCTGAAACCAGGCATAAGGCCATAAAACTGAATAAAAACCTCAAGTCTTCCGTGTCTTTGCTTCCTGGTGAAATATAATTTCATTGATTGCCCAGGATACACTGGGATCAGTGGAGGGTAATCAGGCCTTCTCAGGTCTTCTATAAAGCTGGTGTTTTTCTGGATTACATTTCTGATGGTTATCAAGAACCTGTAGTGCTGGCTTACCCTGTTTGTGTGATGAGTTCCTCAATAACCTGAGTTTGCTGTCTCCACTGCTGGAAAGATGAAAGACTTGAAATGAGAAGGACTGTTGTGCTTAGCCAAAAATAACCATAATTTGAAACATTCAACTTACTGCTTAAGAATTGCAAGATATTAACAAGGAGATACAGGGGCTCACTCACCCGGAAGGTGTATTTCCATCTGTCAGAGTCCATAGGTCCCTGTCTCTTCTTAAGGTACTCTCTTCTTTTACTGCCCCATCACAAACTGAAAGAAAGAGCATAATAATATATTCCTGAAGTGCATATCAGTAATTTGCCTCACCCTTTGACCTTGTCCCAAATATCAGTCATTCCGTCAGAGGAGAAAGAGTGCCTTCTCCAGCACCATTACATTGCTCTTTGTTACAACTCATCTTCTCTCAGTAAGTTTTAAGGTTTCATCCTTCAGATTATTACAGTAAAGAAGGACAGTAGATATTAAAGAAACAAGAAGGAGGACAGGGATGATTTCTTTCTGTCCCAGCTATACATTGCCAATTTCAGACCCAGCAGCTAAAATAACTGCAAATGAAGTATATTTTTTTGCTGAAAAACTCGTTTGATAAAAATCAGTAAAATCTATGAGTTCTTTAATACACGGTAATACTTGTACGTGGAGAGGCACACAATCTTGTGCTGATATAAATTATTTCAATCTGGGAGTATTTTGATGTTCGAGGACGTGGTCTTTGTAATAGAAAGAGACATACTCTTCGAAACTGCTGCGGTACCATGTGCAGAGCTCATCTTCTGCAAACACGGGCGCAAGGAACTCCTGAACGACCAGTATTTCCTAACTATCCCGCATAGCAGAGTATGGGGAAAACCATATCCAGCAACGAGTCACATAGAACCTCTTTTCTTCTGAGAAAATGAGCAGGCCTGGATAGATATCTCCTCCCAAAACCCCTGCTCTCCCCAGCAAGAATGCATGAAAGACAAAAAAGATAGAGGGTACAAAAGTTAAACCACAAGAAACATGCTTTAATAAGAATTAGCTTCTTCTGGACAGGTGAACAACATCAGCAAGATATCATTGCAAAATATTTCTTTCAGGATTTCTATCAGCTTTTTATTCCTTGGTTAGTCCATATGCAAGGATTTTCTACTTCTTCTTGAGAACTTGCAAGTTAAGAAAAGTAAAATATATCAGCTTCTTTTATAGAATATATTTTATTATTAATGGAAAAGTCCTGCTGTTTCGATGTTTTTCTATCATTCTTCCCCTCTTCTTTCTATTTTCATTCTTGAATTAGGCATAGAGGACTTTTGGCCCAAATATAATATGAGGTAAGGAATATGTGCAGACATTAACATATAATGCGAGCTACTCTCAAAAACCCTTCCACAAGCTGGGCTGTACAAAAGCAACTCAACATATTTGCACAATTAATTCTCGCTCTCTTCTTTGCAAACTAACCATGGCGGGATTTAAGACAATTTTTTCCAACCCCTTTTAGTCCTTCAAAAAGCAAATGTATAAACCTTTTGTTTTTTAAAAGAAAGTTATTTAGTACGTCAGTCATCACCTCTGTTACACTGAAATGCAGTTTGGCACCTTCTCTCTTCTTTCCGAATTTTGTTTCGATCCTGATATTTCGGGGGGAGGAGTGGGAGGAAAACCAGCACAATGTGGCAGAGTTCCTAACTGCAGATCTATTGCCGCCAACGTTTGGAGTTTTCCTGTCGCCCTATAGGGAGAACAAGAAATGAGCATATTCCGGATGGTCCAATTCACTGTTCTGCTTAAGAACACAGAATTAAGATGCAACAGATATATCTCAAGAAATACACCTTGCACGAATTATTATATTTTGCCCTAGAAATCTCAGCCTCAACAGAGCACAGGCTATTGGCAAGAACAGCAAAGCATCCTACATGATGCCTAATCATTACATGTAAAATGCAGATGTCATTTTCCTTCCTGTATCTTCAGAAATAATGGCTTGCTACTTCTTACTAAATCAAGGGCAATCCATTCACTTACAGGCACAAAGATAACTGTCTGTGCTAATATCCATTTAGTGAAGTGGCGTCATAAACAGCAGAGGCCTGTGTTTCTAAGCACAACTAGGGGAAAATGATATCCAGCAATGAAATTTGAAACAGAAATTACCAGTTAAAACCCATGGATCCGTCAGTGCCATTGTACCTGACATAAACCCCAGTTTTCCACCAGTACTGTGCCCTGCTTTGTGTCCAGACACACAGAAACCAATAGTTCTCGTTTCCATCGCAATCCTTTTCTATTTTCAGGAAATAAAAAGTTCAGTTTCTTTCTCCAGTGATTTTTCACTTCAGGCAGTTCAATCATCCTGTGGACGGAAATGGTTTCAATATTTGCCTTGATTTGTGCTGGTTGGACAGTATTACTCAGAAGTCCAGTTCATCTCAATATTTTCTGCCTTCCTTGAAGAAACTTTGATAGCAATTCTGATTAAAAAGCCATGAGATACAAAAGCAGTTGTGTACACTCTTGAAACTACTTTATAATTTCTGGTTATTTTTCAGGGGATTGTTTCAGTTACAGCCCTGATTTGACCTAGCCGTTATGGAGATGTGCAGGTCTTCGGTTTTGTTTCTGTCTAACTGCAGGAAAAAGTTCTTTTCCTTTTAAAAGAAATTCAGAAAACACACAAAATGTACACGTATGTGGAGCCAATTTGTTTAGACCCATTTGCACAGAGCTAGTGTGTGCAAATATTTACTCACATCTACTTTCAGATTCTTGCCTTTCACTTTAGGTTTTTGAAAGTAATTTTAAGCAGGCTTCTATTTATGCAGTGAACCTATAATGTAATTTCAGGACTTAGTGAGATGCACTGAAAACATATGAGCACCAAGATTCCTGCCTAATCCATACGAAACAGTGTTGGAATTCAGTCTCATACACTCGGCAAGAGAACGAGGAAGGCTGGAGCTGCGACACTTTCCTAAAAAGGACCATCAGAGAGCTAGCCTGAGATACAGAGCACTAGAAGAGAGAGGACGAAGAATCCGGTATAAAAAAATGCAATAGATATTGCAGGGCAGGTCATCAATTAGCAAAAGTCCTTCCAACTGAGCACACCATCTCGTCCCCCCAGCAACTGAATGAGTCACGTTTACAGCTTCAGTCACCGCATTCATAAAAAAGAAGGAAAAATGGATAATTATCTAACATTAGGTATTGCTAAGGACAGAACTTATTGCCGGATGAAAAAATAAAAATCTTTTGCTGCAGGCAGATGGACTCTACATCGGCACAAAGGCACATCAGGTCACCCAATCCTCCGTCTATGAGATTCCAGCGGAAAGAGGTGTCTGCTGAAGTTCAAGCTGGGTGCCAGAGGTGGTGGTGCGTTTGACAACTCTGGTCTCCCTGATCTCTCTTACTTGTCTCATTCAATTTTTCCTCTCAGGGTTTTGTTTTTCCTGTGAAGAGCTCTTTGAGAACATGTCCATTTGGAGGAGCGGAAAGCAAAGATGTGGCTAATGAAATTATAAACAGCAGACTCAGCTTATACCATGAGAATTGCTCTTGTTGGCCCAAAAGAAATTGCAACAACTCTGTGGGAGAAAATTGAGAATCAGCTGATTGCGTCAAGCTCATCCTTTGGTCTTCCGCTAATCAGTTGACAGTTTCGAAGATTTTAGCCATTCGAAGTACAAGGTTTAGTTTCCAAACACCAGAAAATTATATATGGATGTTAGCTTCAGTAGTCGATATTCCTTTAACCCATGTCCATTTAACCAAGCGTCTAGCCAAGATCAAGTATTCATGGGCTAGCTCAGCAAAAATGTAAAAAAACGACGCTAAAGAAAAAGAGTTGCCTTCCATTTTCTTTCTTTAGTATTTGGGCACCTGTAAAGAAAATTATGAATGCCATGAAGACCCTTAAAATATTCCTAGGTTAGTGATGTGCTATTAAATGCAGGAATAACTTAAATTAAGCTCTTTGGGGGATGACAGTGCTCCACGTGCTACATTGTTCCCAGAAACAATGAACACCACGGCAACCACATCCACCTGGAGAAAAAGCAGAAAGGCAGGGAGAACAAAAAGGTACTCTTGTTAAGCTTGTCCATTCCCAGCTGATTTCTGTTTTGTCTACCCATTAGAGATAATAGACTCTTGACAGCATCAGTGAGTCACATAGAGTAACACATTTTCCCCTTTCAAGAGACCAGTTAAATGCCTTTGCTGCTTTTGTTCAGCAATTCTACTCCCACACACGAAGAGTCCAGTGTAATTTTTCTATCAGCATGTTCCAGTATATGATTGAGTTAGAAATTTGTGCTGGATGACACAAGGCACTGCTTGCTTGAAGTCAACATGCCAAAAAGTATCAGAACCACCTTTGTCCTTTTTTTATATTATGTTCCCCTAGTACTTAGCCATTATAAAGTCTTTGTTGATTCAGCGAGACACGAATGCTTTCCAGTATGCTGAATAGCTCCAAAGCCCCTCCTTTCTAGGTTTCCTGACGCATTTAGTTCACATAGCTTTCCAGACAATAAAGTAATCATGACCTAAAAACACACCTAAGAGGTCTGCAATTCTCACTGTGTTTTATTTACATTTCTCCAGTCTTTTTCATCCTTTTGAAGATTTTTGCAAAATAGAGACCTCTGGCATAAAAAAGGAGATACCATAAAATAGAGGGGAAAAAAATCTCATGTGATATACTGTAATAGATAAAAAACATCCTTTAGATTAATGCCAGTAGTGACACTGAACTTCTGTCCGTCAAATACGCCTAAATAATTCGGAGAAATAAATAGAAACACGCTCTAGCTCTAACATAAAGAGACACGTCTGCACACTTTTTGCTAAAATTTCTTGGTTTATTAACTCATAATGATTTTTAATTTCTTGGGAGAGTTTTTAAAATCCAAACTTTAACACAAACTGGGAAAATTTCCACTAGGACCTCGGATGTAACTTATTTTATGAGGAGAAAAGAACTCTTTCAACACATTTGCAAGCACATATTGAATTCATTAGTGAAGATCTGAAATGGGAACACTTTTTTAATGCAAGCTCAGCAAATTTTTTTTACTCATGTTGTAAATGTAGTGCAGTACTGTGGAAAAGGATAGAGTAATACTCTTACAAAAATGGGAAGTAGACACAGAAGGGACAATTTCTCTATATTTTTTTGAGTTTGTCCTTCCAAGTAGGCGTTTCCTCTGAGTGTTTGAAGAAGACATGTGGAGGGATCCGCTCACCCTTCATAGAGGAGCAGATAGCCTTAGTGAGTCAAATATGTATTGCCACTGTGTTCCACAAAAACAGCTAAATTTTTCAAAGATATCTGCCAATTCTACCCCTCACAGTGAGTTTCCTGCAGCTGCACCCCCTTATTTCGAAAAAGACATAGCAATTTACAAGAGAGGTCATCTTTTTAGGAAAGGAGAGAAAATGCAGCTGTTGCTGGGAAAGCTGTTTGCACCACTGACCGCCGAAATGAAAATGTAAATAATTTTATTCACTTGAGACGGCTGGGAGGATTAATTGGACTTGGTAACAACAACGTACTTTTACATTGCTGGGTGGACGGTGAAAGATCAGAGTTGAGGTTAAAATTTTTCAAAGGTGTAAAGAAAATACTCGAGAAGGAAAAGGGCAATTACTTATATACTGCAGCAGGGAAAAGACAATTAGCTTTGGTATAACCCAAATTCACAATTTGCAAAAATATCTGTAAGACATTCTTCCTATCAAGATCAAAATATATAATTTCTTGATCTTATAAAATATGTTAAAAAACCCTGCATGGACGCATAGGTAAACAGAAAACTGGAGAGCCCACGAACATACTGAAGAACTGCTTTTTGTGAAGGCTTCGTGGTTAAAAAAATTGCGGGAGGTCTATCAAGCTCTTGGTTTACGAGTGGAGCAAAACACACGACAGGCTAATATAGGGACACACATTTGATTTTATTTTCTGTCTTTTGGGAGTCTGTCGTTCAAAGTCTGCCTCAAATGTTTCCTGACCTCTTATCCTATATTGCTGGGGAAAGGATTTTTCCTCCAATATTCTTTTTTCCGTGTTCTTTACATTTCTGGTGTTATCTTCTGCTATTTCCAACACTGTAGCAGGTAAAAACTGTAACAGAAGCAGCCGGAATACCAGGAGCAACATCACGGCGGTGCGAGTAAATAAAAGGCTGGAATAGGGATGCCACTTTCCTTATCTCTTATTATCGAGTTATATAATTAATTACAGCCTTAAACAAAAGATCGTCTGGAACGGAAAGTAAAACAAGTTTTAAGGCAAATCTCAGTTGTTTATAATCTTGCATTTCTTGTGACATTTTCTTTCTAGTTTGTTTGGAGACACTATTTTTTATAGAAGTTTTTTAAGGCGTATATGGCCATATAGGGTTTCAAGAAAAAAGGTACACCTTGCTGACCGTATCTGCTTTAAAAAGCTCTTTCATAGCTTTTTGAAGTCTTTTTTTGTTGCTTGTGATTCATTCCCAATGTCCAGGAAGAAGCGTGCAGACGAGTGGTAAGTCTTCTCTTTAACCGTGGTTGCCTTCTTCGCCTCAATTAGGGAAGACAGCTACCTGTTCCGAGGATCTCCGTTCTGTTATCAAGCACGTTCTTCTCTTTATCCATAAAATGTTCTCTTTAGAAAGAAAGGGCTTCCTTTAATGCTGCGGGAAAAGTACGTGTGCTTTAAAGAGCAAAAAACTGGGAGAACACCAGCTTTACTTATCTTCTTTAATAAGGGCATCTCAAAGCCCTCTTAGGATGATATAAATGTTTTTCTTAATTTTATCCCAAAAGCCAGTTTTAGCTGCCATAAAAAGCCGTAGTCAAAATCTCCTAAAACGTCAACGAACCAGCAGAAATATATATACAAACCTGTCACTAATTTTTGTGTACCTGCAAAATACATGCCGGCTGAACGTCAAAACCCTAGCTTTTTACAGTAGTCTACAAAACACTTACTGCAATGTAAAATTTATTTATAAAGTTAGTGATTTTTGTTATTTTCCTCCATGACTGTCTTGTTCGCTGCCTGGCAACTGATCTCTGATATATGTGCCATATTGTGCCAAAGGATTGGACTGGAGTGCATGGAATTAATTGATTTCATTCTATGGAGTGAAAGCAGTAGCTTTAAGATCCAATAGAATCTATAAACTCGATTAAATTAAAGAGATGAGCAAACACTGGACATGATCATTGCTCTGACTTTCCTGGAATGTAAAAATGATCGAGATTGGTGGATTGGACTCATCTGTGCAAAACACAGCGAGTGGATCCTTTGATTAATACCGGTGCCTTCAATAACGAATATTTCTCCTTTACATTGTAGTCATCTTTGTAATTATCATACTTAGGGGTAATAACTTTCCCTGGTACACAAAGCAGAGTTCATTATATGACAGGAATATGAAGAGGAATTTTTCCCCCACAGACTAGTGTGTAAAATGTTGATTACAGAGGTAGGCGCACAGGGAAATCCCGTGAGAATTGATGAGTTATCCCTTTATTGATGGGGCCTCCCTTTATTGAGGCCTAACAGCATGGCACCGAGTCAGATGACGAAATCGAATCTCTCCACTCCTGGTACGGTTTTAGTCCCTTGAATATCCTCCAGCATGTTGAAAGCTTTTGTGTGAGAAGGGCAGCACCATTACACAAAGACAGCTTTCTCTTTTCCTTAAATAAATATGATCAACCTTTGTATGGCCGCTGGAAATGAAAAGCGCTCATTAGAGTTCATCTTTTTCTCCTGAATGCTAAGAGTCGCCGCCTTCATCGCCCTCTCCCTAGTAAATGTGTGAAGAATAAATACTTAGGAAAAAGTATTAGCGCTCTCAGCTCCCACATGAAAAAGTATTCCGTGAAATACACGGAAATGCACTGAGGGTTGGGTGTTAGCAAGAGATCCGTTCAAATCAGTGATCAAAATTAGAAGACTAGAAACACACCTTTCTCTGCTTATTAAAAAAGTGGCCTTTTGCTATGAAAGGATAAGGCAGGCCTAGTTGACAAAGAGAAGAGTGTTCACACTACAATGACCGAAGCTGTTTTTCAAAAACAAAATCATATTCTGTCAAAAATTACACGACTAAGGTTAGGGTGCAGAAGACACAAATTGTGAAAAGAAACTATGGAGTGTTACAAGAAAAGATCAAAGCTGGAGGCTGACTACACTTATGTATCCCTTCAAGGTCATATCAGGTCTTATCTAATTACGCCACTTTGTGTACAGAAAGCATGTATTTTCAAACAGTTATAAGTTTGTACTGAAAAAATAAATATATCATTGCTAGATAAAGTCATCCCACACTCAGTCTTTTTTTTTTACCTTTTGCCCTTTTTGTTTTCTTTCTTCTAAGGACAGGATACCAAAGCCTGAATCCTTGCCTGTCCTCCTTGGAATAAAGAAACTTTACCCCGGGCTTGTGCTGCTGGACCCATCCCAGAAAAAGAGTGAAATATACATCATCAAGGACACTTGCTCTGCTCTTCTTCCTCCGCCTTACTAGATGAGTAAATTCTCCATGTTGTCATTGCCAGAACACACACGTAACACAGACCATTTTGGCAAAGGACGGAAGAAAAAAAGCAAAAAAAAAATCATTAGGGAATACAGATTAAAAAAGTCTACCCCTACATCTTTAGAGAAACAGAATTTTTCATACATCTGCAATATGCACGTGTAACTTTTTGTTTATTTGGGGAATATTCCCTTCACTTAACGTGGAGAATCTGCAATTTTTTATGGGAGGTGGCTCCCTGTTGTAATTATGCACAAAAGGACAAAGACCTTTCCTTGTGTACAGAAAGGAGACTGGATTGGACTGTTAAATGACAAGCAAATATGTCTCCTTCAGAATGGAAATGTCCTTCCTCTTATCCCCTTCTTCCTCCAGCTCCTTCTCCTCTCCGCCTGTACTTTCTCCTCAGCAAGTCTCTATCATGAACATCTGCTGTAAGGAGAAACGAATATAACTGGACTTTTTGCCAGAATAGAAGAAAATATATGCTGTTAGCAGTTAATTGAGCTGTGAGAAGAACAAGCTGAAGTTGGGCAGGGAATACAAGATAAAAGCGTATTTCCATTGTTAATAAAGCTTTTTGCTTCTGTTTTATTTCCAATCACCTAGTGTAGATTGGGTCTCATCCCTGTAATTGCAAAATTAAAAAACAGGAAAATTTTAAGTCGTCTTGGCGTCATTAATACATGCAAAACACACCTTTCCTTCTTGCATTTGAATAACTGCTTTGTCTTCCATCTTTCGTTTAAAATTCTGTCATTTCCACAACTCTCATTTCCTTTTGAAATAGAAGTGTCAGACAACAGATCTGAGTCAATCTCAGAGTAAACAAAAAGGGATAGGCGGGGCAGCAAATTTTGTGTCTATAAGAGCAGAGCAAGGCTGCTTTCTAGTCAGGGGAAGGAGGAACAATACTTATGTTTGTACTCCTAGGTACTTTGCTCTCTTGAAGACAGAGCTTAGGTACACAAACTCCCTTACTATGGAACAGGCTTCAGAGGAGAACAACCTTGAAGATAGTTGCGAAAGGAACAAGATATTTGGGTTGAGATGGGAGCAAGGAAAACACCACGTTTTTCAAGTTCTTATCGTTTTTCCTCAGAAAGTAGTGCCTAAGAGGACATACTATTTCCAGCGACAAACACATTTCCTGTGTTTTCCCCTCCTTTGTAGAGGATTTTGACAGGTATGGAATGTGAATGCTTGAGCTCCTGTTCCCATAAGTTTTTTTCTCTCTTTTCTTCGAGCAGAGGCCCTGTGCACTCTACTTTCTGCTATTCTTGGCATGCGGTCCCCAAATTTAGATCTCTATTTTTAGATAGAGGACAATTTTTGTTGGGTTTTTGGGGGGCATTATGTCGAACACTTTCATAGCCCGCAACGATTTAAGGATCATCTCAGTTGCAGTCAAACACCTTTGGCTCTTAATTTTCTGAGTCACAATCTAGAACCCGTGATGAAGTGACTTTTTCTAGCATTTTGTTACACTATCACAAACCCGTCACGATCTGTTTTTTCAGATTGTAGCTTTTGCTCAAAAGGTGAGTTGTCTTCTTTCATATTCTTTGCCAAAGTCATTCAACCTCTTTTTCTAATATAGGTGATCAGTGCAGATTTTGGATGAACACAGCAAACTTTTTCTTAATTTTCTCTTTCCTCGCTTGTCCTGAAGGGTTTGACGGCTGTTTCTTTTGCCCTGGTCCACGCCGCTCATCCATCTACATAAATAAAGTCTGGTCTTCGAGGCCCTCCTATCTCCTTAAAACCACAAACGCCTATCTTTCATAACACTGCAAATATATCACCAAAATCCGGGGTGAGCTGCTAGCTTCGTAGGTGGCAAATTGTCCATTTAACTATGAGATTTCTTTTTCTTTTTCTCTAGGTATTTCATAGCAAGTGACTTTCAGTGAGTAGTTCATGCACATAATTGCTTTTCCTAATAGATAGTGGCGAACACCACTTTTTCTGTTTTCCTCCCTTACTTTCTGTTTGCAAATTCATCCTTAAGACGAATTCCTAACACAGGGAAACACCTGTCTATATTTGCATCGAGGCAGGGACAGTACAGTAATTTTGACGGAATTATTAAGGAAGAGAGATTATATTGCTGGAGCTGAAACACTTTTTTTTAGGGCTCTTTTTTATCTACTGCATAAAGGACAAGGGGAGGGAGGCGGGGGAAACCACTGCTCTTTGCCGTGTCACAGCACTGGGAACAGTTCAAGGGGAGCTGGCAAGGTATTGTGTATTTTGCTTCACGAGAAACTTAATTTATAGTGAACTACTGAGCAGAAGATGTCCCCTTTTGTAATTTTCTTAGACGCCTTTGAAATAAGTGTTTTCAATCGGTCAGAATTTTTCTTTTTTACAAAGGGCTGATTTTTTCTGTGTGATGCCACATCTGACCCATATTTGTTTTCCAGGTCCATGACCCAGGTAATTTGGAGCAGCATGGATGGTGCCGCGCCCAAGGAAACCACATGGCTTTGCCCGACAGTGTTTCACTGCGACCTATTGTCCCATGCCTGGCTGTCTGCAGGGCCACGTATCACCCTGCAGATAATTAGCTGAAAAAGCAGGTTTATTGCTTCCCTTTTACAGTGGAAAATGACATACAACCTAGTAGATTCTTGCTTTTCTAATTTAGTGCTGTGGTTTTATGGAAGACTAGGGCTCGGTGTTTTTAGTTATGGTTTAGTGTCCTCATCTCCTGCATTACACGCACGTTTATTAATATTCTGTAAATTAGAAAACGTAAAAAATAAATTATATATAATTAAGCCTTACACAGGAAGCAAGTGACCTCATTTCTGCTATTTCAGGTGACAATTACATTAACTTTTTTTCCTCTAAGAGGGAGAAACCGAGTGTTGCTGGCAGTGAACGGAACTTTGTTGTATGCAGAGCGTCTCACGTAGGATCTCTACCGTGCCCTAAAGGGAGATCAAAATAACCTGAGCTATATAAAACAGGATTAAGTTTTTTCTTATCTGGAAACCTGGTCAGTGGAAATCTTTCTTTGTTTTTTGCACTCTTTAATGGAGGTGGGGATTGCTGGAAGACGAGGATGTGCCCCGAGATGATGTCATTATCCATGCTTTAAAAATTATTCTTTCCAATGTGGTTCTATCAGCTCTCGTTGGCTAACTCTTCCACCTTTGGTTACTCTTTTTTCCCTATTCTGAACAGAAATATAAACATCCGGAATTGGTGTTTTGGCTTAGACTTCAGCGAGGCTTAGGGCAGAATAAAACAAGCAAAACTGGGCTGACTTTTTGCAGGGAGGCCAGAGGGGGTCCTGAAAGCCGATTACTGCCAATTTGTCTAAATTGGCTTTGAAGATTTCCTTGCTTTGAGTAAAGGGTGGTACCGTTTGACCAGCAGAGGTCTTTCCAGATACAATTATTGCATAATATAATTTCTTTTGCTCTCTAGTGTCCTGAAGCTTGTGTTTTGGTTGCAGAAATACACTAAAAGTAAGTGAGAGCCAGTATAAACTTAAACTGTAAAAAGGCCTGCTGTGGATAATTGCACAATGTGCTGTGGTGGGAAGGGGAGCAGGGGAAAAAGTGTCTAAGCTGAAACGTCTTTAATAGTACATCATTTATTTTTGCCCTGTTCTGCTACTTTATGGCCGCCTTGAATAGCAATTCGATTTTATATTGGGAAAGATGGGCCCCTGTGTGAATAAAACTCAGTTATGCCTAATAAGTCTGTCAAAAGGAGAAAACAAATTTGGACGAGGTTTTTCGGCTACTGAAGGTTTGGGGGATGGCTTTGTTAGTACTATTGCAATAGGTAGAGGAGGAAAAGAAAAGCAGGACCCTGGCTTGAAACCAAGCACAGGTACTGAAGTTTAAGATATTTTAGCTAATGAGTTGGTGTATTTTTGGTTTTCTTGCTCTCTCTGCTACACCAACTCATTTGCTAAAATATCTTAAACTTCAGTACCTGTGCTTGGTTTCAAGCCAGGGTCCTGCTTTTCTTTTCCTACTCTACCTATTGCAATAGTTCTAACAAATTGTTCAAGCAGTTTTTACAGCACCAATAACGTTTGTGAATTGTCAGAGATATTTTGGTTCTTTCTCGTACGGTGCAGGCAGCGCTGAGACCCATAGGCGGCTGTGGTATTCACTACTGTGTTTTTTCGTCTTATCTGTCCCTCTAACTTAATTTCCTGTGGCTGTGAGTGGAGGAGGGAAGTACCCAAGCATCAGGTTATTGCAACTGGTTGTGTAAGAAGATATTCTCTGCTAACTATGCTCTTGTGTGGAAAAGCATTTCCACATATCCTTAACTTGTAAGTGTTTTAGGCCCTTTGGCCTGATGACATCTCATTCTGTGTGCTCAAGTGCTTTGCTCAACTGAGCTGCTGGTCTGGAGTATGGGTTTTACTCATATGACTGAAATGGTGCCTTCTGAAGGTAGTTTGTTGTCGTAGCTCTTTTGGCGGCGAGATTCAGGCACTTAATAAATTGTAAAGGCTAAAACAAGGCTAATCTCTTTGAAGGGGTAAAAAAGAGTTATTGAAGTAATTGGTTTAGCATTTGTTTGAATCGTGTGGGAGGAGGGCCGGATATTCCACGTTTCGTTCTGCATCCAAGAAACAATAATTAGCCATAAAATATCCCCAAAATAACCTCCTGGCTGAGAGGTTGGGTGGAAGTTCTTGGAAGGTAAGAGACTGCATGTTCTCTTTTCCAGGAGAGCTTTTCGTCACTCAAGTAATTCCTGTTCTATTGGAGATGAGTGTGTCTCTCACCACCACAAACCTGCATGTTAGATTTCTCCCTAACATTACAGGTTTTTTTACCATATAATCCAGGAACAGTTTCCTCTGTTATATTTGAAGAAAATGGTTTTTCTGTGTCTATCAAGAAAGACCTGCATCTCAAATTCCCGAATCCACTGCAGTCAAGAGTTGTTTATACTTAAAAAGATTAATCACACAAAATATTTGAGCACTATGCTGAAGTCTTTAATTTCACTGACCAGCCAGGGTGGTTAGGAAGAGTAGCGTGTGTAAATATTTTATGAAACAGTGCTGCAAAACTCTCTTAATCCTGACATTTCTGTGAAAAACCTTAACTAACCAGCTTAGTCCAAAAGGAAACACCAAACCAGTGACCACAAATCCTCATTTTACTACTAAGAAGGACCAAATTCATGCTTAGAATCCACAGCATGCTAGCCTGATTTGCTTTTGTATTGTGCCTCTGTGAAAATTAGGCAAACATGAGGTCAGGAAATGGCCAAGGGGCTGGGCTTTCACCCACAGACTTGGTGTTAGGATGGGATTAATCTGGAATACTGAAGACATCTATTAAGAGTCTTGTACTCTGTTTTTTAAAAATTAATTAGAGGCTGTAATGTGGTTTTTTTACATGACTTGCATTTTTGCCTGAGAAACATGGCAGAGTAGACGAGTTTTGTGGGGGGCTTTTCAATACCTGTTTTATAATTACAAGAGGGTCACCTGGCTCCTGTTGCGTCAAGTTTCTCCATGGTAGCTCTGCTTGTTGCTTTTCAACATCTATTAATTCCTCAAGCACAAATATATTAACGACACCGATAATAACAAGAAGGGGTTTCCAATTTTGTATTTATATCAATTTCGTTGGCTCCTGTCCACTCTAAAAAGTCGCACAGGAGAAATCACAACAAAAGGTGTTGTGTCTGAATAGATTTTAGGCCGTCAGAATTTTTGTCCCTTTCAAATTCTGGCTAGCCTTCATAGATGGAGAGAGCTGTGCTCCTAGCAGATGCTGAAGGGTCACGCATTAGCAAACTTAGGCACTGCAGGCTCTGGAGCTTGCTTTTTGCCTGGGGTAATGGGGACAGTCCCTAAAAGGTATTATATAACAACCAAAATTCTGTATGTCAGTGGCCCCATTTATGTGATATTTCCAGCAGCTCCAACAATTAAGGTGACCTTTGCCAAGAAGAACAAATTAAGACCAGCTAATGTACTGACACCACTTTTTTGCCAAGTCAGGAGTGTGTCAAAAAGCAGCTCAGTCCCCGCCTGCCTCTTTTCTTATTTTCCTCACTGTCATTTATTGTAACAACTAAAGGACAGTATTTACCCGGCACAGCTCTTTCTATTTAAGGTGCTGTGTAGAAGAGGCCATTACACATAGAAAAGGAAAAGTATGTTTGAAGCCAATATTGAGCCTGAAATGGAAATTGCAGTAAATGGGCTTTGCAATTATCCTTATAATTCATTAGTATGATTTAAGTACCTCTTTAAAAATGCTAAAAAAGGAAAGGTAAAAGGGAATAGCCAAAATTAAAAATGTCTTTTGAGGAGGAATTAAATATATTATATGTTTATTTAATTATTTTACTTATTTTGATGACCCAGCAGTGCCCCAGAGTGCTTTTCTTTCTCAAGCTCCAAGCAAACTAGGCTGCGGAAGAACTCTGGGGCCTTGCTGAGAGGAAGGGTCAAATTCTTCTGCTGTTATTCAGACTTCTTTAGGAGAATATTTGCGGAATTTGATGGTTGGTAGCAGTTAAGCAGGAGATCTTCTTTTCCTCGACCTCTGTGTTCCCCAAGGGGCAGGAGGGCTCTCTGTCTTAGGATTCCCAAGGGACATTCTTTTATTTATGGAGGACATAGCAGCCTTTCACAGTACATGCTGTTGTGGATTCACTATTTTGAAGCAATTTGCAAGCGGCACAGGAAACTCCTGAAAACATGACCAGCCCAGGATGGAGAATCACTGTATCTCTCAGTAATCTCGGAGCTCACTACAGGTCTCCCAGGAGATGAACATAGCCTTTCTTTATCTAGTCACTGCTGGTGATCCCATGGTGGTTACTTCAATATTTTCATAATACCGTGACAGCTATTTTAGGGGTTGCTGGCTTCTCTTATTTGGAGTGTAGTATTTTCTCTGATGAGCCGACAAGAAACACTGGATAGTATGTTAACCTCCAACACTGGCATTTCCTGGCTTTATTTATTTTTTAACGCTCCTAAAGAATTTTTGCTCTATATATGCCAGAAATAGTCATCATTCCGTTGAACTGCAGCCAGTTTCGCGCTTCAGACTCTTGCAGGTTCTATGAACTGTTGATTCTGCTCCAGTATTTAGAACAGAAAATGAGGAACCATGTTATGTAAAAGAAAATGAGGAAAGGCTGTGTTTGTTATAGTGTAATTACCCTGATCTGTAACACCGAAGGAGCTGAGGCTATGATATGAAGGCCCTGGAAAAGGTGTTCTCTTGACAGACAAAGAAGACAGGCAGACAGGGGACAAATATCATATCTGTCCTTTTATTTCTTCTTGGTTTTTTTCCCTTTATGTCTACAAAAAAACTTTGTGAATTATTCTGCGTTTCCAGCTTCCTAGGCTGCACTCTGAATAAAATCACTTTCACATCCTTTTTCTGACAGGGCCTTGAATATTTCAGGGCTCCTCCATGACGGCCTGTGGGAAACCTTTGCGTCCCTGAGTCATGTATGGTGGTTCTGCTCTGACAAAATAGTCTAGTTTAACCCTCCTCTTCCCAGTGACCTTTAGCTCTGAAGCACAAGCATCCTTTGATGGGATGACAGTGCTCAGTGGATTGGACACAATGTGCATGAACAGCACTGAAGGCAAGCACTGAAATGGTTCCCCGTTGGGCATGTGGATTTTACACTGTGCTTGAAAGGCATTTTAATAGGATAATTTAGTGAGATGTTTACTCACCAAAAACTCTCCCTCTCCAAGAAGAAAACAAAGCATTTGACTCCTGGCCATATAACATAAATTGCCTTTTCAGGTGTCTAGCTCCTCCACAGACACAAAATATTGCCATATATATACACAAAAAAAGCCAAAAGAGACTGCCTAAATCTGCAAAGAAAATTTTGCCAGTGTTCTGAAAAGGCTCAGGCATCCTGGTCTTCTTTTTTTTCTCTCAGCCGGTAGCTAATAACACACCTTCAGAGTGGACAGAATTCATGGTTCACTTATGCTCTGTCTTGTTGGGAAAAAAATCTCACCCTACAAGAAAAGGCCTTAGCAAGTATAACACAACTATACATTATCCCAGAAGTATATACTTCTTTTAGCATCTCCACCTGTGTGGAAACCACATGGGTAGAACTCGGTTTCCAGTTAACAGCGCCTGCTACCCAGTTATAAACTCAAAAATGCTGTAAATTCATGTACCCTTCTCTCAGGATTTGGCTTTACTGTTAAGAAGCAGATGTGCTCCTCGTAGGCTTCCTCAATTATTTAACCAAAACGAAGGTGTTAAGGCCCTGATATCGTTATTTGTGCTCTTTCTTTGAGATCCCAAAACCAGTGCTGTGTCCTCCCACTTTTTGATCATTTCTAACAAGATAACAATATAATATCTCCTTGGAGCAGTTCAACAATGGGGAGGAGGGGACAGAAATTTATTTTTTCCTTACCTTTAGCCCCTTGTCTACCTGCTTTCAATTACACTCGGCTCTCTCTATTTTCAAATGCTAACGCTGATTTTTTTCCAGAAATCCACCAAATTATGGAATACTTCTGGAAATTTGAAGTTAGATCTTTTGTCAGAGAATATATTGTTTTTACTTGGGACCTTCAGCTGACGATCCTTCCTTTCTTTTGGGTTATGCTCAGAAGAATGTGATCACCGCTACTTCTTTGAAGATTATTTTTAAATTTCTCTTGTTCTCTTGTTTTGGAGCCTTTAGGAATATCTTTTTCATTGGTCTGTCTGCAGAGCTGTAAGGATGGAGTCTCAACAAGCCAACTCGTATTCTTCTAATGCTGAGCTGCTGACAGGCCGAGAATATCCCCTAAGTGTTTTGCTGGCTACTCCCAGCTCCACTGTCAGGAACAAACACTGAGCATCCTGGTAAACCTCAAAACAAAACCGCAACTTTCATTTTGCTGCTAATTGTTTGAAATACTTTGATCTCACGTTTGCGGATGGCACTTAATACTGCCTCTGCCTGGTACACTTCATAAACAGATGGAGTGTTTGTTGACGTTTCTGTGACAGCTTGAAAACTTGTTTCGTACCCCTGAGCTGAGCCTTTTCTGCCTTGTCCTCCATCTGCCATCTCATTTTAACACTAGCAGAACAACTCGAGTGAAGTAATTCCGACTTTTTCCATCTGTGCACAGTTAATTAAGAGGGTAATGAGAGCTCCAAATGAACAAGCCCTGCATAAATTCATGATATGATTAAGGGAAACATCGAAAAGTGAAAAATATATGTGTTCATATACATGTATTTTTAGAAAGCCTAGTCCTTTTTGTCTGTCCCTGTATTTTCCACCATGATGGTTAAGGATGAGTAAAAAACAGGAAAGATGACAATGGAAAACTGAATCTGTATTTTGAACATAGAATCTGTGTATAAGCAACTTTAGAGCGTCTAGATTTTTAAAACTGGAATATGTGTGAAGAGAAGGATTGATAGTGAGAGAAAAAATGCTGCTTGCTTTTGTGACTGAGAAAGGTAAGTCACAGAAAGGAAGGCACGGAGAAATTCGCAATCAGAAATTCGCAATCCAAGGAGTTGTTCCAAGTGAAATTAAAAGATATGGTTCTCTGTCATATTTGCTTTTAGGGCCATACCTCTGTGTTCTCAGGCAGGCAATATGTGACCACAGCAATGTACCGTGGGATATTCTTCAATGAACCAACATTGTCTCGGCAGGTACTGAATCAGTAATTACAGCCTGGTCTGCAGAATTTGCAATATATTTTAATTTTGCTCTAGTCAGTTTAAGGAGCCAAAAAAGTTACTCCTTGGGAGACCCAGGAGAATGAACTGGAGAAGAGCGAGGCAAAGTTAGGATCTGTAAATTGTAAATTGAGGAAGAGATGGGCAGCTGGGGAGCGACAATGCAGGGGCAAAGTGGTAAGCGATAAAGAAGAGGCAAAACTAAGTGGTATGAAGGCCTTGGAAAGAGAAAGGAAAAGGCTGAAGAGAACAGCATCAGGTTTTTCATGTTTACCTTGCGACTGCCTCTAGCTTTCTAGCTCCGATTTTTCTTTACTGGAGTTGAAAAATGAGTAGCACATAGAAGAGGAGGAAGGAATGCTTGTTTAGTCTTTCCCCCTTTCTTTTTTTTTTCCCAGCAGGAAGAAACACAGAAAATATTTCTAAATAAAGGCTGAAATTTTTTCTTTGTATTTTGCCTTTGAATTTCCCTATGGCTCACATATTGGATCCTCATCCTCCAGCTGCCAGGGAAGGTAGGCATATTAAGAAAAGCTCGGAAGAGCTCTTGGATGCAGCCACTAGAATGGGGCTTGGATTCACCTGCTAAAGCTTTTATTCACTCAAAAAAGTCTTTCCCTCTCTCCTGGTGGTGGCTGATGAAGTGGATTGCCAGATGCCACAAAGAATAGCTTCTTCAAAGCATCCCATGTGCACTTTGAGAAGAAGGGGTGGCACAGCAGTAGGGAGTTGGCAGATTGTGAAAGCTCAAGGCATTTAAGCAGGGATCCCAAGCACTCACTTGGAGCCATGTTTTCCCACATAACATGATTGCTCAGTGAAAGACAGAATATGACTTCCCTTATTTCTATATGATTTCCTAAGCACTGTAGGAACAGGTCTGCAAAACAAAGCAAGATATACCCCCCGCTTCAAAGAAACATGAAAATTTTCACTCCTGACAAGCATTTGTCTAATCTCTACCCAGACCATCCCCTGGGAGGATTTTACACTCTCTCTGGGTTATATCTTCTGGAGATTAATTTACTTATGTTTTACGAAGTTTTTCTTACTATCTGGTCTTGTAATTTAAGCCCATTCTTCTTTGTCCTAGCTGATATACAGAAGAAATTTTTTCTCCTTTCTGCAAAATTTGCTGAAAGTGGTTGCATTTGCGAAGACTGGGTGTGCAATTCTTCCTGCCAGGGTTAAGAGAGGCAAAACCACTTGGTCTGCAAGGTATCGGTGACACAAAAATGCGTGCCAGTACTCCTCTTTTGCCTCCAGCTGTCCACTGTTGAGCCTTAACACCTGAGCTGGGCGGAGTTTTGCATTGTCCTGGTGGCACTGGCAAGGACAGTGTAAATTCGAAAGGAGAAGGGAATTACTCAAGGAACTAGGATATCATTCACCTGATAGTCAAACTTTTACAGGTTAATACATTCATTGCATTTGAACTACAAAATGGGCAAGTTTTTCATCAAATCTAAAGAAAACAAAATTCTTCCCCTAACTGGCCATATGTTAGAAGTTTCCATTAAATTAATAAAGAGATTTTTTTCGCCTTTTTAACCAACTAAGTCAGAAACTTCTTGCTAAAAGGCTAGTAATGGAAGTGCTGACTTTATCTTTACTAAAGTAGAGTGGAAGGATATAATAGTTAATTTCAGATAAAGCCGTGTTTGCTTTTAATATACATAATATCAAAAATGTAATATGTGAACTTTCCAGTAGCAAAAAAGCGGTGATAAATACATCAACTTGTTCTTCTGCCTCCTTGCAGGAAAGAGAGAATGAACAAATTAACAAGGATAGCCTTCAAAGCCATGCTATTTGCATGAGGCAAAACTACCCACAATGTAACTTAGGCGTGTTTGAAAGACGAGCTGACCACATGTAGTTGCTCTTGTGTCAAATCATTTGCTAGTTTAATACATTACGGTTTAAAAAATGATATTTTAGTTGTCTTTCTTTCCTAGCATTAAATACAACTGGTGTACAGTGAATGTGTGCAGGGTGAGGAGGACTCTCCTCTCCCAAAATCAATGCTCCTGCAGTCCTGCTAATCTTCTTCTTGTCCATGTCTTCACGGGGCTGTTTCTCCCTCACCTCCTGTTCTGAGCACCACTTTATACAGATATATTTGCTGTTACCACGCTTTGCAGTGCCTGTGATCTTCCTGAGTTCCTCAGATATTCATTCCTTCTCATTCCTTTGTTGAAATTTGAGGTGTTTCTTTGTGCTTCATGGACAGTTAACATCTATGCCTGCAGCTGGTTGTAGTCTTTGGGGAAGCTTTGCCTCTGTCATATCAGCTGCAGCTCATCTCTTCCTGGTTACAGTAGGGAGCGGGGGAGTGTTTCCCATTTTGTATCAGAAAACAACGTTTCAAAGAATGAACGAGCCCAGGCACCTCCCACAATAAGCCTTCTTCGCGCCATTGACCCCCTCTTTGTTTTGCCGGAAAGACAGGAGAGTAGCTCTGAACTCATTCACTGGGTTGATCTGTGGCTTCTAAACTCCAGACACTGTCTCAGAGTTGCCTTTCTCCTCTCTCAAATTGCTTTCAGTTTTTTAAGGGGTAGGAGCGGATCTGCCAAGTAATATGCTAAAAAAGGGCAGAAAATATTTTCAGCTGAAAGGGACGCAAAGGAAAAAAGGGCAGATGCCAGTATTTCCAGAGCTCAATGTACCTCTGTTGTTCTAAAACAAATGCTTTAGGCAAGGTTTGTGTATCTTTAGAGTCAGCCTGTATCTGAGCTACTCAATCCAGTGCTGTTGATGCCTCCAGCATCTCTTAAATATCAGTTTGGAAGGTGAAGAGATGGGGAGTTAGAAGTATATAATCATGTTTGATTTCTTTTACGGAAATTTTTTTTTAAAAAGTTCCCCTTTGCAAGCCGTTATTAGCCTTGCATTTTCTTCTTTCCATTCCTTTCAAACCAACGGAGTCCTGATCTGTTGTACTTAAATATATTTTTGTAGCTTGGAGCCAACAGCTGAAAGAAAGACCCAACTCAGTGAGCGCTGGACATTTCCCTGAGATAACAAGAGTGTTTCAGCAGGCTCAGTCAGTTGGAGTGCCAAGTCCCTGTGGGCAACATTTGAGGCCGACCCAGGAATACCCAGGTTTTGTGTCTGGCTCAATCAGCATTCCGGGGAGTGAGAAAGGACAAGGAACTGAAAATAAAACATTTCTCCACCAACCAAGGATGATTTGCCTCATTATCTCCAAATACTCTGCAGAAATTTCTCTATGTATTTGTATGTGTAGCCAGGAGTTGGCTGCTTCAAAGCTGACGGCCAAGGCATTGCATATGACGGAGTCTGCCGAATTTGGGGAAAAACTGGCAGAACACAAAGATTCCGGCTTCGCAACAGAGGCAATAGCCAAATTCCTTGTTTCTATCAACCTACGTGTTAGCACCTTATCAACAATGTCAACTGCTTTGGGCTGCTAATGCTTCAACAAACTCACAGATCCATAGCGTGAAAGAGGAGGGTCTCATAAAACAAGCCTGCTAAGCACAATTGCAGAGCAGTTCATGCTCCCTGCAAGCTTCTTCCAGGGCTCCCTCTGAACCTGGCACCAGGCTCCCATGCTGAATTAGGTGGAAGAGAGGGGGAGAGAGGATAGAAGAGAGAAAATGATGATGAATAATCACAGAACTATCATTCCAGGGTCATGTCCTGGCTCAGTCTTTGTACCATGGTTGCTCTGAGATAGCAAGATTTGTTACACAGGTGCTTGCTTACCACCTGAACTAGGTACCAACTACATTCTCACACACCTAGTCACAGGGTCTTGCCTACAAAAAGATCTACAAAACTTGGAAACTAGAGAAAAACAAGTACCTCTGAGTTGCCTCGCCCTGTGGGGCAGCCTACCTTAAGACTTACATGCAGCCACTGCAAAGAAAAGTGGAGATGCACCAGGAAGAGGCAAAACTAATGTTTCCAATTGTGTTTTGTTATTTAACGCTAACCGTTTTATCTGAGACAAAGGCAGTCGTGTCTCAGTCACCAGGTAGCACTGCGAAACTCTGGCAGCACTGTTGTACATCAGTAAAACTCTGCAGTGACAACTGTGGTGGTTATTTCCCTTCTACTTTGTGTCTACCAACTGCTGGACACATCAAAGGAGTTGCTGGGAAAACAAATTTCCAGCTTTCTACAGAAATATACAACACAAATCCAACCCACCCCATCACAGCTTTACCTTCTTGCAGTTCCCCAGCCCCCAGATCCTCCATCTCTTGTCATTGAGGCTACCAGGGGAGGGAAATGGATAAGTGAATAAATAATATAGTGTGTAGAGTCGAGTGTCACTTGCAGTTTGAACTGCACTTTCATGTCCCACAAACCTACCTGTTTTCAGAAAGTTTGGATTTGTTGAAGTGTTGTTTGGGGGTGTAAGGTTAGTGGCTTTTTTCTTTTTTCTACAAATATGTGTCTCCAGATAAATGAGTAAAACCTTACATAAGAACGTGTCACAGAAGAAAGAACATATGTTGCACATGCATTTTAATAGCATTTATCTTACTTTTCACGGATGCAGTGGTAAAATATGTTCTTTTTGCTTTCAAATTTTAGGGACAAACAGATGATAGAAAACTTAATTTTGGGAATTTTGTCTATCAAAATAACCTGTACTACAAGCATGTCTTACTATAATTGGGGATTTTAGTTTCTGCAAAATCTGGACTCCAAGAAAAGTCCTTTGTAGATGTAGCACGTAAAAAAAGGCTCACTGCTCTCCTAAATATATATTTTTTCTGATATACACAGTTTTGTAGTACTGTAATTAGAAATAATATCACTTTTTTGCTCTTACTTTTGATAAGGATGAAATAAATTCCAAACAACACACTTCGTTCTTTGATTCTTATCTCTCCCCCCAAAATATTCCAGTATACCTCCAAATGTATCCAGTCTTCACTGTGGGACCCCATAAAAATAGAAAAAGAAGAACTTGCCCAATGTCCGTCTTCAAAAAGAAAAGCTCTACAGGCCCAAGAGTATCGCATAGCTTTTACCACTGTTTAACTACTTCCAAAAACTCTGAAATTCCCAGCGTAAAAATATATTGGAGTAAAGTTTTGCCCCAGCCACCCTGCTCTGGGTGACTCCTTTTTATAAGACCTGTGGAAAAGCAGGGATTTTGACAGGTCATGCAAAACTTCAGTAGAGCCATACAAAGTCAACTCAACCTTTTGCTTGAAGTCCTGAAAAAATGGAAAACTTACCGCTGGAATTCAACAAGCTTTGGAGGATGAAGATCCTACAAAATATATATGTTTGTGCCGCATCCAGAATAGAGGGCATATTTTCTGATGGGAATAGAATGATTATGAATTCTAGCCTATATATAGTCAGGCAAATGTTGAAACCAGAGCTTTCTTACAAAATTTCAGAGGATTTTGTTTTGGGGTTTTATTTATCTTTAGCCTTTTTTTATTTTGGCTTTTTTTAGTGTGTGCCCTATTCTTTGTTGTGTGTTTTGTTTTGATTTTGGCTTTGATAGTCTTGTTTCGCTCCTTAGTACCTTCCTGGTTGCTCAATTTCTAGTCTCTATGTTGGTGTGTAATTTACATGGATTTAATATCTGGTCAGCATTATCCCATGTCCCAGAGGAGTCTCTTTGCCATTTCATTCTTGCAGGGCACATCCAGGTTGGTTAATCGTGCAAAGGGTAATCATCCAGCAACTTTTAGGGACTTAAAAAAAATAAGAAGAAAAGGTATAATCCCTACCACCTTGTTGGAAGAGTGCCTAACACAGCAATAACATTTAAATAGTCACTATTTGCCAGGACTAGAAACAAGAGTGGCAACAAGTCTTTGGTCTTTCTTCCCTGTGCTTCGGAAAAGAAATATTTTATTCAAGGCTGTTGAAAAATTATTACGTGAAACACTTGAGACACATCCCCTATTTTTAGAGACCTCAGTCATTTTAATCCCAAACATACAAGGTAAAATATGCTTTTTTTTTTGGTGGATTTTTTATCTCAGATTTAGAGGAAAAAACCATAGAAAGCTAAGTGATGGACAGAGTTGCCTGCACACAGAGAGGGAACTGAAGTATATTTTTTATACCTACATAATTCTTTCATATAGTGCAGAGTCTGTCTCACATTTGGGCCATGTCAAACTGAGAGCTCTCGTTCTGTGTTTATTTAGCTCCATACTCTGAAGTGTGAGCTTGTTTAAAATAAACCTGGAGTCACAGAGACCCATAAAATGTTTAAACATAAACATGGTTACAAATTGTCTCGTGTATTTACCAGGGGCCCCTGCTGTGTGATACAGAGTCACTTAATTGTGCTTGTTTGCATACTTTCTTGAATAATTCTCATAGCATTTGATCCATGGAGTAGGAGGCTATGGTTTGGCATTAGGAGGAGATTATATTTCTGTCTGTGCTGGAGTGAGTTTAAAAATTTTGGTTAGATTTTTTTCCCAATTTTTGTGAAAGGAAACGTTTATTCAAATTTTTTTATTAATTAAGGACAATTAATGAAAATGTTTCAGTAGGAGTCTTCTTTTTCCTGAAACGAAATAGGGACTGGTCTTATTATAAAGAAAAAATCCCTTTTCATCCACTTTCCCAGCTGTAGTTGTGACATTTATTAGCTGTTCTAATTTGGGGTCCTTCCTCATGGTGTTTTTGGTGGCTGTAAATGGTAATGCACCAGATTTCATCTACTTTAAGTGTAATTAATTTAAGGGGAAGAGGGCAAGGGGTACACTTTAGGATTTCTCTTGCCTTCTTTAATGAGGACACAACCATGGTTTTCCCCGAAGGCCAAGTGGTAGGGGTAGCAGTTTCCAGTGCTTCTCTGGGTCAGGACATATCACTTATTAGTCCAAGGAGAAAGGACATCTTTGGGTTTTGCATGATATTCAAACACATTTATAGGCTATTCAACATTTTCAGTGGCTCTGCTGTCCAAGCCATAAAATTCAGTGGTTCGGCACAGATTTGGCTGCAGACCCTGGGCCAGCAAAAGCTCTTAATAGACAAACACCCTCTCTTAAAAATATTCAGGTGAAGCATGCTGCGATGTGTGTTTCATGGGACACATTTATTGTCTGGACTTCTTTAGGCAGAGAAATGCAGTACAGGACAAAAATTTCTAAAGTGACACTGGGACAAAGCAACCCCATGGCTGAATGGTCAGCCCAGGCACACAAGGGCCAGGCAGGGCACTTGCCTCCTGCAGCCTCTCATCTGTGAGAAACTCCATTAAAGCCTCTCTGTGTTTAGTAATATCCAAATTTGTTTTCTCCTTTAGCCGGCCTGTCTTGGGATCTCACCTTCCTGTGGTCCTCCAGGTGTGTTGTTCCAACAAACAGAGTCATGACATAGTGCAAACATTATTTTACATGTCCTTATGGACATGCAGATCGAAACACGGCTGCAAGAGGCTTTCCACAAGTACCTGGAGAGATTTGCCAGCTTCTAACTGAAGCTAGACTTCTAATGCCACCCAAAATCAAATTTGCCCTCTTTCCTCCTTCCCACAAGGGTGACTGGGTAGTCACAACCTTTATTCTGCAGCTCTTTTTAGATAAATTCAAGTCTGTCTTTTTGACCTGTAATTTTTGGAAGAGATCCCATCTCTTTCTTCCCAGTTATGAAGGCGAAGGGTGGAGGTCATGACTGCAAAGGGCTTTATAGCAAATACAGCTTTGCATGTTCTGCATCCACATTGCTCATTGCAGATGAAGTAGGTTGGGGCAAGAACTTAGATGTCAAATCCACAGAGCCTACACTGCTCCAATTTCATTGTAGTTTACAAGGGCTCACTGCTAAGTTTGTCCTCTGTCACAGAAATTATACTCATTCCCATTTTTTGGAGAAAAGAACACTGGAAACAGGCATTTTCACTGCCTGTAAGTGCAACTGCTGCTGTGTTCTTATTCTCATTCTTTCCAGTCTTTGGGCAAAGTAGAACTTTGAATACTTTTGGACAGGTTTTGCAAGAAGCACAAATTTTTTAGTTATGTGTGAGTGAAATGTGGAATGCAGTGGAAATGCCCCTAGCAAAAGTTCAGGAGTGAAATGTGTCTAAGAGCTGATACAAATATTTCCCTACAGGCAAAGCAGATTTTAAATATAAAGAAAGTAACATTTTTCCTTCAAAAAACTCTTTTCACTTTCTTAACATGAAGCATCTTAAAAGCCCTTCCCCTTAACCGTTACACCTGCATAATTTCGACATGTCAAGTTTATCTATAATTCCTTCATTTCCTTCCATAAGGGCTCCTAACTACACACAACATCATGTATCTTTTATTACCACCTTAACGTAGCTATAAAATATTGATCATTCCTTCTAAATAGCTTTGCAAATGAAGCCATGTAACATGGAGTTCCCCTCAACTACCAGCAGGTTCATTGTTTACTGAAGTGACCCCATGCTCATGGCTGGTTCTGAAACTGAACATTTTAAATGGGCTTTTGCCTATTTTCAGTTCTTGTGCCTCTTTTTGCCTGCAGTTATATTCAGTGCTCACACTGCGGAATTCTTTTTGCATTCTGTGAAGTTGCTCTCAAATTACACTGCACTAACTAGGGACAGAATGGGGTTAGTGCATTTGCTCTGTTTTTCTGCAACAGCAGAGTGCGAGGTAGGTTAACCTGAGACATACAGTACCTGTGAGCAGTGCTGGCCTGCTCTGGATTCATTCTGGAGAACAAAAGCCACAGCAAGGCTAGTCCCCACTGACACCAGCAGAGCTGAGTTTTGAATTCAGCACCCTGTGTGTAAATTAACACCTGGAATTAATTTAGCATGCCACTTGCTAATGAGAAAATGTAAATGCTGGCATATAAAACAAAGAAACACACAATTCAGGGCGAAGAATAAGTGCTAAGGAGTGCTTGTTCAAAGACCCAGCTGCAACCTCCTTCATAAGGAAAGTTTGTTGTTAAATTTAATGTGCTATAGGTGTTGATTCGTAGAGTCATAAAATGAACTGTTAATTCACTATTCCACGAGTGGAGAATATATATTATGCAAATAGCTTTTAAAACTAGTCTTTCCCCAGCACAAGTATAACAACATAATGTGGCCCTTTTGGCTCCATTATTTTTAGGACTGTTCCCCGTTGCCATCGCTGGTAAATCTCCATGCTTCAAAGTGCCGTGGGGCTTTGATTGCTTCTGATTTGCACTCGAAGCTCACAAAGGGGCTCCCTTTTTTCACCTGTGTTTGAGCACCTATCCGAGTGAGATTTTAAAGTGACAGGCCAAAAGAGGCAGTGATGTTCATGGTGTTCAGTGACATCCAGGGAGGGGGCCCATGATAGGAGACGAGCACTCGCCTGGGTGGAGAATCAGGATTCATTTATCTGCCTCACTCAAAGAGCACACTGGGAAGGTGTCAGCATTCATGCTTCATGAAGAATGAAACAAATTCTGTAAGATCATGTGTTTCTCACGCAGCTATTAAAATGTCAGCTGTGGCAAGGTCAAAATGAGTTTCACTCAGTAAGTGGAAAGCAGGCCTTTGGCATTGGTAAACATGTGGCAAGGGGTGGTGCTGGAGTCACGTGATGAAAACCGTGTGTGTGCTGTGGATGTGTGAAGATATGTCTCTCAGGACAACGCTGAAACATATCAGATCGGCTGAGTGAATTGTCCTGGGCTTTTTGTGCCACAGATGTGCTGTTGGCAGCAACCATGACATCACAAACCCTAAAATTGTCCACTGTGATATTAAATTTGTCCCCACTCAAAGCAGGGATCAGGGGTCCACATTGATGATCATTTACTCAGAGTTCATAAGGAGGCCATCTCCTACTTTGTAAGAATAGGAGAAGTAGCATCCAAGTAAACATCTTGCACTTTCTCAGTGGGAGACCTGTGATGAAATGTTTTTCCTCCCTCGCTAATGGCCAAGTCTATACAAGAATTTCCCCTCATCTTGGGATACACATGACTAGCTCAGCAAACATGAACTTTAGGAGCACTCCCCACGGTGGGACTGGAGGGGGACAAAGAGCAGGAAGGTTGGTCTTCACCGTCATCCCCAAAAAGAATACAAGAGGTCTCACACACTCTAGCCGCCCTCCCAAGGCTCTCTGCAGACTCCCCTCTCACATTTTTGTGACCTCTTTTGGAATGATAATATTTACAGTTTTAACTGCTTTTTAAACAAATATCTGGTTTCTTCAGGGAGAAGCTAGACACACTATGCTGACTGTAGACTGGCGGCTTCCTAATGCTTCAAGCTGGAAATCTTTGTTTGTTTGGCTTTTGCTGCATAGATGAAAACTTTTTCAATATAGGGGAAAAAGTCTTAAGTGAACAATATTTCTACTAAAACAGCTAGGTTTTTTTCTTTCAGTGATTTGGAGCAATTTGTGCTGGCAGGTAAGACAATTTTGACAATATTGATATTGAGGAGAGGTAAAAAACCTGGTCCCAATAGCTTCATTTTTCTAAAAAAAACAGTGTCAAATAAGTAAGAGAGAATAGGAATTAAATAAGCCACTTCTTCCCATGTCATTCTTCCCTAAAAACCAAGTAAGAAAATAGAAAGATATGTCACCTATTTGGAACACTCAGCTCTGAGGTATTGCAAAACCCTGTAGTTTTCTGCTATGTTGTTTGTTCAGGTGTTTTTGTTATTGCTGTTACCTTACTCACAACTCTTAAGTGAATCACTCGGAAGGTTTTGGCTGCATATCCAGCAGAAACCTGCCTCAGGCAAGAACAAGTGCTTATTTATTTAATTTTATAAACAAGGAAGGGAGGAGAGAATTTCTCCCATATATTTCCATCTTCGACTGACCCTTACATATCTCTTTATTTAGCCAATATCCATCCCCTCTGCACCTTTGTGCCTGGGTCACCTATCCCCTCAAATCCTTCTTGCCTCGTGCACCTGGGGGTGAGGAACCTCTCCTGAAACGCCTGATGTGCTGCTGGGGGAGCAGCACAGGTGAGCCCAAGGCTCAGCCCAGTTGTGCCCCAGGCAGGGAGAGGAGCAGCTCAGGCCGGAGGGAGCACCTCGGCACTCGCCCCCAGCCCCTCGGCTCTGCTGCCAAAGTTGTTGGCAGCCCCCATCCTTGACCTGTCATTTTCCAAGGAATCACTGCCTTGGGAAGCCCTCCTCCATGACCAGGCATCCCTTTCTAGCTCAGGCAGAGGAGGTTGATTTCCAGACGGATCTGGCATTCCTGCTTCTGTTGGAGACGGTAGTCATGTAGGGGAATGGAGGAAGCCCAGGACAGTGCTTCCAAAATACTTGAAACCTGGGGTCCTAAATTTTTTTTTTCACAAACTGCCGTCGGACAACTGAACTGCCCATCTCTGTGCTGGGCAGAGGCACGGGCAAACCCTTCGTCTTGTCCTTGTGCATGGAGATGAGCACTCAGCCCAGGGAGGAGACTTTGGGGTGTATTTTTCCTTGAAAGGTGAGAGAACTCCTAATGTGGCTGAAGGACACCAAAGTTCAACCATCAGCAGTAGGTTGAACTGGAATATCGCAGACTCACTGAAAAAATATTATTTGACTTTCCATTGGTCAGTAAATAAAGTTTTTTTTTGCCTCAGATGAGCATATCATTGCTCTCTTGTATTTTTTATGTTTGATGTTGGTATAGTACTATAGAAACAAGTAATACCAACTAATAATACAAACTATACCAACAAATAACAGTATTTGTTTATTCTATTTTAAATTAATTTATGCAAGAAATAGAGGAAAATAACTGCTAGTTGGGGGGTTTATTTGCAGCAAAAAGAGAACTGGTTATCCTTTGCAAGGAAAGAACTGGTGTCATCCTTATGACAGTCTGGGTGGTGTTGACTCTGCCTCGGTCTCACACTGAGTGATCAGGGATGTGGTGCCTGTAGCAGTCTGAAGTGCTTTTTGTGGTCACTAAACCAGAATTATCTACATGCCACACCATAGCTCCAGGGGTCTGTGAGCAACTCGGGTTGTTTATTGTCCAAAAGTGATGTCCTTTGTTTTAAAAGCAGAAAAAACCCTGCATTTACCTCTCTAAATTAGGAGCTAAAATTCTCCTGTTCTCTTCCTTGTTCTCTTAACTTCATACCCTGTGCAGGTACACAGACAAGTTCCTCAGTGATAGAAAGGCTCTTCCCTTTCCCCTGTCCCCGGGGATGGGCCGGAGCAGACAGGGAGCCAAGGACATATCTGGGAGCAGCCGCACTGCCACAGCACGCCTTGCTGAGAGCAAACTACTCTCATCTCATCCCACACTGAAAATATTTTCCTCCTTGTTGACGGGGACCATCCACATGAGCACTGGGAGCCTCTGTGGCAGAAGGGAAAAGTCATTAATGAACCTCTGCTGACAAGCACTATTTACCTGTTTAGCCTGACCTGCAAATGATGAACCAGACATAAAAAATGACACATGCTGACATGTCTTGCTTCTCTGCTTTGCTTGGAGGGAGCATTTTCCCTGCACCCCGGTGTGTTTGATGTTTTTCTGCCCCTCTTTGAGTTCCATGCCACGACAAACATTCGCCACAGTGGTGGTGAGGTGGGTCTATGCTGTCTCACTGCCTGCCCTGACTCTGGATGTCTCGGAGAGGTTTCCCCTTCCCTCACAGCATGAGGTTGCTTTGGATTATTTTTGCATACACAGATTAATCTGTAAAGAAGGCTGCCTGCTTTTTAAAATCAAATCCTAGATTAGCCAAGACAGGAGGTGGAAGATCAGCCCAAATGAACATGATTAGCAGGTGCTCAGGAGACCGGAAGTTCACATCCAGTGTTGTGCAGTCACTTGGACCATAATCCCAGCCCAGTACTTAATGATATAAACAGTGCTAATAACTCTGGGTCACCTGTCTGGGGAAAACAGATAAGGAATTGAAAATTATGCACATTACCAGAGGTAATCTACTACCAAATCGTGTTGAGTTGAGACCTCAGTTTTTTTCTTTCCACTTATGTTCTTGCCCTGAATGCACTGCAAATAAATTGCAAATTCAGAACTAAAGTACCTGCTAATTCAAATTGATCAGCAGCATCCAGCACCCCCCTCCCCACAGGTGTAAATGGATTCTGGTATCCACCCCAGGAAAGAAAATCTTCAGTCTTCTCTTCTGCATTGTCAAAAATGGTGGGGAGGAGGGGAGAAGCCTACTTTCAACGGCACCGGGAAAAAAGAAAAGTTTGCAGAGGGAGGAGGTGATGAGCTGCTTTATTTTATCAGACAATTATTTGTTAGCTGTTAATATCCACAGTCCTATTTCTGTCCTTAGAAACCAAACTGTAGCTGCAGCTTGAAAGTCATGCACAAATTTGAAAACAATATGTTCTGTTTTGACTTTTGGAGTGAGCTGAACCTGCAGCAGCTTCCACTGTGAAGCAACGGGTAGAGCTGGAGCAAGCACCAAGAGTGCAAGAAAGCCAATTCCCACCATATAATTGTTTTGAATAAATATTGGCAGGGAAGAACAACATGGTGGTTAATAGTTTATTTAAAATCTGACCTGGTAGGAAAATCAGTCCCAGCACCCAAGGGTGAACATTCGTGGATATAACTCTGTCTTCCCTCCTGTGGCAAGAATTCATTAATAAAACAGAGGGAAAATTGAACATATTTAAGTGCTCAGGACCAAAAATTATCTGACTTTGGGACAATACCTCAGGCCACTGGACTCAGGGGCCAGTCCCTCCTGTGTAACCACAAAATGCCCAAGGTCTGACATGAGACAGTCCAGGTTGTGGTACCCCAGCCTTGGCTCATGCACAGTTCCCTGCAGGGATGCTGCATTTTTTATTATCTTTATGTTGAAGTGTCGGACATGAACACGCAGAGTCAAACAGCAGGTCAGCAGCAGGTCAGATTACCGAGCAGAGCAAAAGGGCCCTGCCCACCTTTTCACTCTTTTCTACCTCTTTTAAAACAATCATACATTGGTAGATGAGGTTAACACCTCTAGAATTTTACAGGACAGGAACACAGTCTATCACCTTTCTCCTCCTTGGAGAAAGGAATGGACAACAATCCAGAAGTTCAGTAAACATTCTCAGCCAGCTAGAAAACAAGAGCTATGTTTATAGAAAATGCATGAGAACTTCTACTACAAAAGTAAAAACATAGAACACTGTGAAAACCAGGGCGACATCTTTATTCCTGAAGTAGAGGTAAATTGAGTCAGGCCAGGTGGAGTCAGCTGCCAGCTCCTAACTGAGCCTGGGTCCTGTGGGTTGAAACTGGGCTGTGGCGGATTAGTTTTGGGTGTGACTTCTGAACCCATGTCGCAGATGCCACCCACCATGCTGGGAACTGCAGATGATAAGTGCCCTTTGAGCAAAGTGAATATAAAGACAAAGCAGTGCTGTTCTCGTGGATTGCATTTCTCTCTGCTGCTAGCCATGTGACAGACAGCCTGTGTGTGTTTCTCTATTTATACCTGGAACACTCCAATTTCTCCTGATAGTCTTAAAACTTTATTTTTACTCTTTCTTTTGACACTTACACACTGTGACTTTATTTGATAAATAAAACCTGGTGGTGTTGTTCTAGTCTGAGATTAAACACTTGATGCTCTGCTTAAGAAAATGATTTTGATGGGTGAATTTAATAGCAATTGGTTATAGTAGGATGAAGTTAATTTCAGGTGGTTCAATTCACTGGTGAGTTGTGGTACCACACAATCAAATCTGTAGACACAAAAAGAGTTCTTGCTATGGATTGCAGCTGAACATCATGTTTCATGCTGCTTTTGATAATACAATAACATTTTATTTATAAGAACAGAGCAAGCAAAGTTACATTTCCAGTAACTCAGAAAAGACACAAACTAACTTTTAAAATTTATGGTGGTAGATATTTTTTATTGCTCTGGCGCAATGAAAGCCATGTCTGAGTCATTCTTCTTGCTGATTGTGTCTAGGTGGGGAATAACACTGCAGTCTACTGTACAAATTTTACATCTTGACATCCCTAACACTTACATCTCAAAATATTTAAGGCACGCTGGTTTGTGTGGCTATCTCCTTGTGACAGCTGAGGAATCTGGACAAGCATCACTCTGTGAGTCTGCAGAACACTAAGGGCAAAAATGTAGGATCAAACCTGTTGTAGTACACTATGTGGTGGCAAAGAGATAGGCCCTGAGGGCCGGAGAGAGAGCCTCTTTCCTGGGCCCGGAGGTGACCCTGGGAGTGCATCCAGGTCACTGGGGATGGGCTGAGAGAGCGTTGTGAGTTTGTGGACAGTGTTGGACCTGTGGGGAGTGGTAATTTTACTTTGTGGCCTTATAGGGTATTGTTTATCTACTACCATTTTAGGGAATACCTGTGTAATATACCAGGTGATTGGGGGATACTGTGGTCAACATCTTTCCTGTTTATATGACATTATATATTGTGTGTGCTACTATTTAGGGAATTCTGCCTGTGAAATAAACGGCTTTGCACTGGTATACCTGGTGTGTGCAGAGTCCATGCCCTTGCATGATTACTGCACAAACCCTTTTCCACTTCAGCATTCTGCTTGAGTTCAGGTTTATTCAAGGTCTTAACTATTATTTGCATGGTAGTGACCACTAGAGTCCCAAAAATGAACCCACCTCAAGGCATCTTTCATGTGGTCGTGTCTGGGTGCAGTCTGTGTCCCAAAAGGCTTCTGATGGTCCACGAAAAGTGGACAAAGGCAAAGCAGAGAAGGGATGCACTCAGTGTTGAGAGCTTGGTATGTAGTCCTGTTTCTCATATCCTGCAACACCAACTAAGCCATGTAATTCCAACTCCTGGCATTCGTGCTTAATGTAAGAAGAGGGGTTTTCTTTCATTATGTGACTCTAACATCACGTTCTCAACTGTTCATTTACTATATGTCTCTGCATCACAGCTTGTGCTGTTCTTAGTGCACTAACTCTGCAGTTCTTTCCATGCAGGATCTGCCCTGTCCGTTGGAGAGGTGGAAATGATCCCTAGCCCAGCAGCCCAGGAGCAGGTGTGCACACTTCATTTAAACTGGAGCTGAAGGTTAAATGCCATGCAGGCTGCATCACTGACATACAGGAAATTCCTCTGCAGGAGCAGGGGCTTTTCTGGTTTTGTAAAAAGTATATCAGCATCAAAAACATGACACATGAAAGTCAAGGCAACATTGATCCATGAGAGCTCTCTGCTACAGTCAGCTCTCTCCTTTTGTCAGCTTGGATGAAGCTTACATTTTTTATATACATACACGTCCATATTTAAATAGCAATACAATTTTAAGTCTTGATTTGTTACACTGTGCAGCTGTTGCTCTTGGTGTATGTTGGTGATTCAAATCTTTAACACCCTTCATGTTTGGGACTAACTACTTCAGATATTGAATGTCACCCTATTTATGATCAGCCTTATGCAACTGCACTAGTTCAGGTCATCTAATTTCTTAAATCAGCCTTGAAAGTGGGATAACTGAGGATTAGAGAAAAGAAAGGTGATCTGTCCCCTTTCACATGAAGAAGAAATAGGTGATCATACATGATCATGCATCCAAGGAGTCCCAGCTCTTGTTGCGATTTAAACTGTTTACATTCCATGTTTTGCAAGTTGCACGGTGAATTTGGAAGAGTTTCCTTTTCATATTGATTTTCTTGGACTCAGTCCCTGATTTTAAAACTACTGGAGTGGTAAAACACCTCCTGGCATTAAGGACAAAAAAACTCAGTCATTCCCATGAATACTATTGATCAAAGATCACTTAAACCAACAGCATTACATTGTGTCAACCAACTTTTTTAAACTGCCCATGTGCACCTGGTCCCTCTGCTTGCAGAGACAGGATCAGGTTGTTATTCATGGAAATTCCTGTGATATAAATGATGTGGAATGACTATTAATGTATAGATCCTGGTGGAAGGTCTTACTTAATAAAGCTCAGACTCAGTCAATTCCTGGAGATTTTCGACACAAATAACAGCTCAACAGTGTGCAGTTGCCTCCTTGGCCTCCTGCCTGATACCTGTGCAGGTTCTGTTCTGCTTGTGAAAGTCTGCATTTATTAGCACTTTCTTTATCTAACGCTGAGAATCCATCATGTTTTATTTACCCTTCTTTTAACTCCACCTATGCATGTCCAGCTACAGAAAAATTGATATCCACGTTGCTAATTTTATCCGGAAAAAAAGGAAAATTAACTAAAGAATTAAATTGAGCAGGTCTCAAAGGCTGTTTGTAAAAGTTCTCCTTTTATTTTGTATGAGGGAGAAGCATTTACATATCCAAACTGGCATCTTTTTCTTTCTTTTTTGACAATCAATGATTAGCTCAAGCCTGGATTTTAAACATGTGTGGACTTATTTATGCTACAAAGCCAAAAATTTTGCAACTCTATGATTTATACTTTTTATAGCAAATGCAAAATTAAAAGATATTTCCATTTTTAAAGCAATTTGGCAATAGAGCTCTCAAAAAGATTGACAATTCCTAGGCTGGCCACAGGGACTTTTCTGTAAGGGACAGGCGGACGGAAGAATACGTGATGTGACGGGAAGCAGGGGCAGCATGGAACCTTCCTCCCCTCCATTCCTCTGATAAGCATCACTTAGGAATGCAGTCTTCCTAACCCCAGTAGTTTTCCACTCCTTACTAACCCTGGCTATCCCACAATTCCCCTTTCCTGACTAGAGAAGCCCCTAGACTATATAACCTCATGAGATAAGATAATAAACGCCATTTGACCATCCACCACATTGGTGTCTGTGTGTCTATGGACCGAGTGGCATCGGGGAAAGGCCGGGCTGCCGTGCTGACATCTTTGAACCAGGTCGCCATGCCTTCTTAGCAGAGGGCAACACTTTTCAGAGGCCCTGATCACAGTTTCTACTGGGTGGGAAAAACAAGGTTTGGGAATTAAGACATCACCCTGGAGTAGAGACCGACTGTACTCTTAATGCTGCTCCAAATGCCCAGAGATGTTGAGAGGGTTGTAGGCTTGCTCTGTGCCTCATTTCTCCATAGGTGGTGGAAAGTCATGTATACTGACCCCATTTTCCAAGCAATGGAAAGATCCCAGCATTGCTGGGTTTATATCTCAGTTTTTCCTTTCAGCATCCTCTCCACCTTCACATCATTCTTCTTTGGCTACATCTGTGACATGGTGTACTTCAAAAAAGATATGTGTATATTTTTCTTGTCTGTGTACCTAGAGAATAGTGAAGGAACATGCAGCATAATTTTAAAAAATAAGTAAATTAAATAAATATTCCAGAGCAATCAGTTTGCCATGGGAATCTTTCTAAAGCACAAGAAATATTCAGGGGATAACTAACTCCCAGTCCATTTATTTGATTCACTTGTAATACAAAAAAAAAAAAAAAAAGAAATTCACTTGCTGTTAATTCTGAATGGAAATGTGCTTTGTAGCAGATTCTGAGGGATGCTGAGCTCTGAGTGCTGGGCACCTCCCCAGTGCAAGAAGCACCTTCATCTTCTAGTGAATTTCATGGGGACTGGAGGTCCTCAGCACTTGGCAGGATTGTGCCTTTTATCAGGAGACACTCAGCCAGGGCCTGGGGGATTATTTAGGAAGAGATATCATTGATGGCATGACAATAACTAGCTCAAGGAGTAGTGCCCTGGAAGTAGGTACTTGCTTTAGATCTCACAGAGATTGTCTTAATTGTACACTAAATTAGGAGATGGGAGACAGCTCAGCCACAGGCAGTGCAACTTCTCTCGTGATGCTATGCATTACCAACCCCAACCAAATGCTTTCTAAAGAAGGTTCATGTTTTGTGCCATAAACTCTCTGGGTTGTTAGTCAGAGTGATCTGTTAATGCATCTCTGAACTAGATAATGTTTATTTTTCTTCCTTCTCTTTTTTCTTTTATTTCTTTCTCCTTTTTTAGTGGATAATCAACTTGGAGAGGGCTTTTAAAAGGAGAAAAGGTTATTTCGCTGACATCAATTTTTGCATTAAAAGTGCATTTGGCTGAGAGCCAAAATATTTAATATCATTGCCATCTGTCCCAGCTGAATACAATTTTAGGTTTATTGATTTTCTTTATGCTCTCTCTCTTTTTTTTTTTTCTGGTTAATTTTGGCTTGAGACAAGGTTAAGACTCTAAAACAACAAAGTCTTTTTCCTCTGATGGCATCATAATCCTTGATTAAGTCTAAACTGCCTTTTAATGTGCAGATGGTGCCAAATGTCGGGTTACAAATGCTCTTTTTGGAAGGGGTTTGTCTCCGACCACCAGTGGCTGTGTATTTCATGCACGTGTCAGGAGGAAAGGGGGGTGCAGGGTGGGGTTCTTTTGGTAACTGGGAATCCTCATTATAGAGGTTCATTAATGCATCAAGGACTGCAGCCTATGCTAGTTTCAAACCCATGTGGGGCTTTCCAGGCCACCCTCTTCCTCCTCCTGTGAGGTGAGGTGAAGTGAGGTGAGGTGAGGTGAGGACAGCCACAAGGGAACAGTTCAGGAGCACAAGGAGATCTCTGTGGGAATGCTCCACTGACTGTCAGCTCCTGGGAAGAAGAAGGCACTTTTTCTGTGTGTAGCACACCGCAAAAGATTTTCCTGGGGGATGTCATAGATCTCTGGGAAGGAACCCAATGGTGCCAATAACAAAACTTGAGCAGTTGCTTGAAAGTTTCCTTCAAGAGGTGTGGAGTCAGAGAAAGGTGGCATTTCCTGAGGAAGGAGGCAAGCCCAGAGATAGAGCTATGCTGAGCCCTGGGCTGATGGCCAGGCTGGCATCCCACAGCTGCAAACCTGACCTGTGTAACCTGGCACTAGTGGTCAGATTGCTGCTTTTCTCCATCACCTTTACAGCAAATCTTTACCAAGGGACCCAGAGAGAGAGAAAAACCTTCCTAAGGCACTGTGGTGAACAAGGTTCAATCAAGGGCCTGCCCCTCTCATTTTATCCAAGCTCGCTCTCTGTTTTAATGACCTCCTACTTTAGCAATATCTGCAGCCTGAGTTCAGCCACACAAATTAGTGGGAGCATTCCAAGGAGGCCGATTAGCTCCTGTTTTATTCACATAACCCCGAGTATCACCCAAGGAAAAATGCTAAGTATGTTTGCAAGCAATTATTTGCACAGTATTCCTTCCCTTCCCACCTGCGCAATGTAACCTGCTTCCATGAGGACTTGTGTCACCCAGCTGATCCAGAAGCCCAACAAACACTGCACTGTGGTGTGTAATGTGCCTGTGCTGCTTCATCCTTGGTTTAACCTTATTATGTTATGAGAACCTTTGTGTTGCTTTGTGCTCTGGGTAAGTGGTCCAGGTCACTTACGTACCTCTGATCTGGAAACAGCTAATGAATAATGACAGCTTCCCCAAATGATCCCACTTCCCTTCTTGAACACTTTAAGTCACTTTATACCCTATTGCCAACCATCTGTTTAGAGTATGTAAATCGTGGAGCCATGGAATCATAAAATCATTTAGGTGGAAAAGACCTCTGAGGTCATTTAGTCCAACCCCGTGATTGATCCCCACACTGTCACCCAGCTCAGAGCATTGAGTGCCACATCCAAGAGTTCCTTGGACACCTCCAGGGATGGGGACTGCACCATCATCATAAACAAGTATAACACTAACAAGCTTCTCAAGCTGAGCATTGACAACCCCATCCCCTGAGGCAAGAAACACACGGCACAGTTTTCCTGGACAGAACTGAGCTGAGTTTGTTTTTCGCCACTGCTGCAATAGGAGGATTTCTATTAAAAGTGTTTGTTTTCTACTTTTCCCCACAGAAAACATTTCCCTAGGCACAGACTAAAAATAACTGCAGTATTTTCTGATGGTTGGAAGAACTCTGAGCTGGAGCTTTATAACTAAGATGGGTCTTTAGTATTAATCAGAGGAGCCCAGCCTTTATTTCAAGGTGAGCCATTTGCTTCTGAACAGACTCAGAAAAAGGCAATTTTTCCCTGAAAACCACATCTCTGCTACCTGCCCAGCTCACCCAGGGAACTCTAGATTAACTGAGCATGCAGAGCATATTAACTGTGCTCTTGCATGTACATCCAGCAATTTGTAGGCAGTGTTTTGGCAGATTGCTGTCTTTGTTCTGTATCACCATATTTGTGCTAATCATGGGTACAGTGAGAAGAAAAGGGCTTGGGGAGAAAGACCTGAAAAGCTGTGTCAAGTATTTCATCCTGCATTCCGGGAACTGGGCTTGTGGGTCCCTTCCAACTTGGGATATTCCATAACTCTATAATGAGCAGAGGGGTTTGTCCACCCTGGGAGCCCCATGGGTGCCATTGGGAGCACCTCCTACCAGTGGATACCAGTGGAACATATGGATATAAGTAACATGGATCCCTGGCTTTCAGGCTTTTGGCCAAAACTGACTGTAGTAAAAGCAGAAAAAACAGCAGCACTGCAGCCTCCCAAAGCTTTATCCACCCAGTGATAGTGCTGTATTTCTCTTCTGGAACCATGGGGAGAGATATGTCCTTTCCACTTTATTTATAGACACCAAAATGAATATAATGATGATTTGAAGTGCTCAGCAGAATTTCTTTGGATCAAGAGCTGAGACAGTAAGAATTCTGCATCTGCCCACCAGACAGGAGCAGACCATGCAGTTCCCATACAGGTTGTCCCTCTGCTTGCTGTCACAGGAGTCACTGCTTCTGAGGCCTTTTTTTTTCTCTGGTTTGTGTAATTTTGGGCTTTTCAGCTTAGGCTATCATGCTACATTTTTAGTGTGGGAAAGGGCTTCTGAACACAGGAATGGGTCTGCTTATCAACCTTGCACATTCTGGATTATTCACTGCCAAATCCATGTGATAGTTTGTCAAGTGGGGTTTAACCTCAGCACTTGAAAAAATAAAAGAGATTTGGTATTTTTTATTGATTTAAACCAGAAGGTAAATGCAGTTGGGCAGGCTCTCTGCTGGTTTATACCTACTCAATGCAACCTTCTGGAGGTCCAATAGGACTGCTAGCGGTGTCACTCAGTTTGGAATATGGGACCCTTTCATATTTGTACAAAATAAAAAAGGAAAAATACTTCTTTCATTATTAAATATCCATTTTGCAGTTTGCTTTTCTAAATGTGCAAATACAGGTCAAGAAATAGTCTTTACAGATATTCTGAGATGTCTCTGAGTCAGACATACTCCACAGGCTCCCCACAGAGGTAAAACTGCCTCTATCTTTGACAGCATCCATAGGGAAGCAGACAGGGAATAGGGTCCTTTATTCTCCTTTTTGCTTGCAAGCATTAGCAGAAAATTTCAGGGAGATTGTATAAAATAATCCAACATGGATAGTTCCATTTAGTTTCCACAAAGTCAGTAGGAAATGTTCTAGGAAAATCCATTGAGATTTCCAAGGGCAATTCATTAGAGGAAGTGGCCTTTCCAAAGTTCAACAGCCAGCAGAGAGAGCAGGTCTTCCTCACATTACAAATGAACCCAAGGTCACCTGTGTCTACAAACCAGCCCTTTATTAAAATTCTCTTTAATGGGGCTTTCCTTAGCACAGATAGTTTTGGGATTAACACACCTGGACAGGAGAGGCAGTGGAAAGAGCAGCACATTCCCTTTCTGCCTTTGTGACTCGAGTCTGGAGGAACTGACTTTCCCCAGTATTGATGAGCCAAGCAGGAGGGCTCCTGCCCTAATACCACCCTAAAGAACAGGTAACCCCATCATGGCTTACATGAAAACATCCTGTTATTAAAAACTTGAATTTGAAACATCCAGATATGGTCAAGGATGCAGGGCCAGGCTGTGGAGTCTCACTGTTGTCTCTTGTTGAGAGAGTGATATCTATAGCATGCAATGGCAGAGAAGAGCTTCACAGACAGAAATAAAATTTCACTCTATTTTTGTTCTCCAGATTTAGATGGTTAATTGATGATGAGATAAAATTTATCCTAGAACCATATAGGAGAGAGGAATTTTCTTGTGGGAAGGTGTACTAATATTAGTTTGACTGAGAGTCCAAGGGGTTATAGGAGATGTATTAGGCTCAGAGATTATTTCATGGCAGAGATCAGATCCCATGGAAAACTCGAACACTGTGCCTGATTTTCCTGTCATGGGCACAAGTTTCCACAGTGGTCTGCCAGTACCATATTGATGTAGAACCTCCATGAGAGGAAGACCAGGGTTTTCCACTGACCAAGGTGTTAATATTACATTTTTGATGATGTCTGTAGTGTTTTCCACAGCTTCTTTCCAGCAACAATAGGCTCAGACAGTCCTGAAGAATTGCCAGTTTCCCCTGTTAGACAATGGATCTTCCAACTGAGCTCTGAGTGGCTGATACCTGGTCAGGGAGTCTGGTTGTTTCTACTCGTCTCTGATTACAGAAATCTCTCAATTTCTCTACTGAATGATGGCTGATGTCTTTCATACCCTTAAAAACAAAGACAAAACATCATTGGTCCTCATTATTTAATTTTTAAGGTGTCACAGTTTGACTCTGGCTACACGCCAGGCACCCACGAAAAAACTATTCACTCATTTTCCTCTGCTTAGCTCTGCTTAGCAGAGGGGAGATTGAAAACTTCATGAGTTGAGATAAGGATTATTGAAAAAAACCTTTAAGGCAAAACAGGTTCAAAACTTAAACAGTACAAAGAAGATTTATTACTGACAGAATTAAAAGTAAAAGAGAACCAAAGCAAACTTTCAGAACACCTTTCTTCCCCAGTCACTCCCTCTTTTTACCAACTGGTCAAGGAAACAAATCATGGGGTTTTGGTCAGTATTTCACTTCCTAAAAGTCTTTCTTCAGTATGCTTAAGGAAAAGAGTTTCTTCTGCTGTGCCGTGGGATCCTTCCCACAGGAGATAGCTCTCTGTGAACTTTTCTAGTGTGTTTCTAACTTTCACAAGCAACAGCCCACCCGAACCTGCTGCAGTGTGAAACCCCTCCCATGGGTCGAGCAGTCTTCTCACAACTGCCTAGCGTGGGTCATTTTAGTTCATGGGGTTTAGTCTTTTAAGTATGAGCTATTCTAGTTTGGAAGCAAAGGCTCTCTTCCTCTATCTCTAAAAGCAAGGGTCATCTTTCTCTGTTCGAGTTCCTCACTAGATCGCAGCTTTTCAGCATCCAAGCTCTCCAGTGTGAGTAGTCTTCTTCATGGGCTGCGCGTGGATCTCTGCATCCTGCCATGCACCTCACAAATTATAGGGAAGCAGTTTGTTGTATTACAGTCCTCACCACAGCTCGCAGGAGAATCTCAGCTCCGGCGCTTGGAGCACCTCCTCCCTCTCCTTTCTCACTGACCTTGATGACGCCATGTTGGTTTTCCTCACATGTCCTCACTTTTCCTTTTTCTCTGACCTGGAAAAAAGTTGGTGTCTGTAAGTTGTAATTGAGAGGTTGATCTCATCTGGGCTCTGCATCAGGGAACTGCTCACCATTTCTCTTGCTGTTGGCCATGTGGTCCCTGCTAGCACCACACAGGCGGCTCCAGCCTCAGGAGGGGCCCGGCCACACAGTCCTGGCCTTGGGAGGGCTCCAGACGAGCAGCTCCCGGCAGCCTGCACCCGGAAGGGGCCTGGGAGCCCTCTTGCCACCCCTTCGAAGGGAACAAGAAAAAAGAGCCTCTTGCAGTTTTTCTTAAGTATGTCATCACAGAGGCATTACCAACTTGTCTAATTGGGCTAGTAACCTGCCCATCAGAGCCTTCAGTGCCTGGCTCTGTGCCGGACATAGAAGTTTTGAACAGCTTCCCCCACAAACCAGGTTTTGTTAGACGAATACACAACAACTATAGATTGATTGTTGAATAAAGTTGTCAAGGGTGAATTAACAACTCATCTTCAGTGTTGCAAACTTACAAATTAAGTTGAAAGGGACCTTAGCTTTTGAATATTGTTCCAGCATCAGCTGTCTTCCAAGTCAAACCTCTCTGCATTTTCACAACCAGTGACCTCTGCCCACTTCTTGTTTTGTTTGGATCGTGTTTAACCCCAATTTGTGCTAAAACAGAGCCACGCAGGAGGCATTACAGATATTTGCAATTCTCTGGGCACAGTGATGGACAGATCCAGAAGGCAATTCCAGGCATGGAGAGGGATTAGGAAGCACACAATAACCCCCCTCAGCCAGGAGCAGATATTTTAAGAGGCTGGACTAGTTAGGAAGAAGTGCACAGCTAATGTAGGAATTAATTTGGGGTCATGACGAAGCAGAAGGGAGCTGTTTCCCGTTTGAGTGAGTTTGTGCATGTGCCTGGCAGCACTGCTCATGTTCTGCAATAGCTCTTTGCAATATGTATTTTGGACTCTGCCTTTTAAATCCATTAAATGTGAGATACAGTTATACAGTGTAGCTAAATCAAGAAATTAACTCCTAGTGCACAACTTCCTCACATTAATTTATGTGCTCAGTGAATGTTAGGCTAATGAATGGACATGAGTTGGCCATTCCTTATTTTAAAGAACTTTAATCACATAAAGATAAGTGGCACAGTTTCTCCTGTGATACTCACCTGTGGGTTTGAGCTGTCCTGGGCTAGCAGTGTTTCAGAAAACATTTGCTCCACTTTTTAGGGTTTGGTTTCTTTATTGGGATGTCTTGGTTTGAAAGACAGGTGTCAGACAAGAAAGGCAGAAGCCTCCCCTGCATTGGAAAATGCAACCTCCTTCCCTCTGAATTATAATTTTGAAATTAAGGGGTTTTCAGGCAAAGATATGAGGGATAGGAATAACAGTTCTTTACTAATATATATATATATATATATAAAACAAGGCAAACAAACAACAATAACTGTGGCAGTAACAGCAAACAGAGCCACAAACCCAGTGCCGGCCTTCTCGGCTGTCGGGCCCTTTCCCTTGGGTGCAGTTCCGCTCACGGCCGGCAGGGGCGCTGGCGGCTCCCGGTGAGCAGGGCGGCTGTGATGGCTCCCCCGCAGCTGCAGGGGGCGCTCCGGAGCGAGCTCGGGGAGCACGCAGTAATGGCAGCTCGGGATCCCAGGAGGGATGGACGAAAAGCTTCACAAACCCCCTGGGCAGCTGATCCCGGTGTCCGGCCGGACCCTCGGGAACAGCAGGCTGGAACAGCAGAGACGAGCACAGATCCCGGGTGGCAGGCGAGGTGTATCAAACTCCGGTGCTGCAGCAGGAACCTCGGCAGGTCTCAGCTGGCAGAGCGTACAAGCTACAGAGTAGCGACGGCTCCCAGCAGTGGCAGGGCAGAGCGGCAGCGGCCCAGCTCCCAGCGGGGCAGGGAAAGGCAGGTTTGGGAATCCCAAGGGTTCTCCTGTAGAAAGCAAGGAGCTGAAAAAACAGAAGCTTTGCAGTGCTGATGAAAACCATCCACCGCGATGGCAGGCAGCTCTCTGTCTGCCCTCCGAGAACACCAGCCGGCCCCCCGGGTGTCCCCAACCCCCAGGTGACAAAAGGGTGGCCAGTTGGACCCCACCCCTGTGGCCAGGTCTTTTGTTTCTCTTAAGCACCCAGTAATTTGTCCCCTGGCAACAAATACGGGGACAATTCTTTAAGAGAAAAAGAAAACAGGGTAACTCCTAAACCCCAACATGGGACTAACCACAGGGGAAGCATTTATGGCTAAGCTTTTGTTTGACAAAGATAATACAGATCTCAGAAACCATGACAGTAGCAATAACATCTTGAACCATATTGCAATCTCCTGTCTGGTAAGGAGCTCTCAATATCTCAGTGCCTTGTCAGAACTTTGTTAATTGGTTCTATGTGGTTTCTCTCCATATTTCTCCCCAGATGCATCTTCTCTCCTTGTTTCTTTGCATAAATATCATCCTGGCAATATCTCAGTTGTGGTTCACACACAGTGCCATGGACACATGCTAACATTACTAGACCATTTTTGCAGATGTGGGAAAAACAGAGGCAAAATCATACTGGAGTTGCAAAGTGCCACTTAGCAAGGCCATGGGAGGTGGAGAAGTAGAAAGACATCATTGGTTTGCTATGACCAGGTGGAGGAGAGGTGAAGTAAATTCATTTTGACCAGAATAAAATCAGAATGGGTGGATTTCCTCGTAAGAGGTCCATCAGTATCTTTTCCCAGTGATCAAGCACATTAAGCAGGAATAGTGAGGCACAGTATGACTTGATTGCACTTCCAGGCTCTTCCTGCTAATTTTCTCTCAAGCCTGAGCACCACACACTTTGCTTACCTTACTGCCAGGTCAGGAACACGAATGATCAGGGAAAGCACAGGAAGTGTGTCCAAATGGCAAATACCTTCTGAGCTGTAAGAACACTCTGTCACTCAGAGTTAAGTCGTGACACTGCCTGGGGTTGGTGTGCTGTGCTGAGCATCCCCAGAACGTGGCACTGGGGCTGCTTTGCTCAGGCATAAAGAAGGTTGTAATTTACATCTGGTACAGAAGCAGGAGAACAAGTTGATTTATGGTAAGTGGAGAAAAAATGTTGCTTTAAAGGAAATTATGATGCAGCCAGACTATCACAAGGTGCTAGCTGAATGTGTCATCAACTCCATAGCTGGACACTTCCATTGCCACTGAAAAAGTCTGTGGGACCTTTTCAGGGACACAAAGGGTGCTCCTGCAGTCAGATATAGCAGCTCACCTGAGAAGGTCTATAACAGGTTTTTAATTACTCTCATTTAATTGATGGTGAAGGTCTGGTCATCCCCTTAGGAGCAACTAGGGCGAAGCAACCCAGCCCAGCAGGATCACAAAGAGGATTGTGTCTTGTCCTTACATCCATGGAGTTTGACTGTTGTAAGGGACAGGCGAACGGAAGATTACGCGATGTGACGGGAAGCAGGGACAGCATGGAATCTCCCTTCCCCCTTCATCCCACTGATAAGCATCACCTTAGGAATGTAGTCCTCCTAACCCCAGTAGTTTTCCACCCCAGTAGTTTTCCACTCACTGCTAACCCTGGCCATCCCACAATCCCCCTTTCCCGACTAGAGAAGCCCCTGGACTATATAGCCCCATGAGACAAGATAATAAAGGCCATTTGACCATCCACCACATTGGTGTCTGTGTGTCCTGGACCGAGTGGCACGGGGAAGGCCGTGCTGCTGTGCTGAGGCCTTGAACCAGGTCGCCATGCCTTCATAGCAGAGGGCAACAGACTGTGTGGGCATTCCCTGAACTGCAGGAGAATTCAGTTTGACTGGAATTCTTGTGAGAACTGTTGTGAGGTACAAGAATCCTGTCAGGGTGCCCCAGCCAAGTTATCTTCAGTTGCCCTTATCAGAGCTGCTGGAATACAAGCAGTGCTAAATTGGGAAAGAAGATGTTGGAAGACAGAATAATAAGACAGCAAGAAAGTAGATAAAGAGGGACTGTACGATCCTGGACTAGAACCAACCAGGTTTCCTGAAAGATGCCTGCAGGGCGTGTGGACAGTGCAGAAGATCCAACTGGGTTATGCGTGATCGCATGAACTATAGCTGCAGAAATGCATAAGAATGAAGTAATGTAAACAATAAACAGATTCTTGTGTAATCAAATTGGTTTGTTGTTCAAGGGTCCCATGCTCCCACATTTTTGGTGCTGCCAACGTGATAAACATTCACTAATGAAGCAGACCAGATCCCTTAAGGTCATGAAGGGGGTCTTGTGGAGTGAAAAGGCGGAAGGCCCTGCTCAGATCTCACCGCGGCTGGACCATGACGAGGGAAGTCAGAGACGGCTCCATAGGAGTTCAGGGGCCGAAGAATGCTCCTGGGAAAAGAACTCTGGAAAAGATTTGCTGCAGCAATGACACCCAAGAAGTGAGGCCAGGGGGCTGGAGTATGGGAAATGAACTGTTAAAAGAAAAATGGGACGCCTTCGGCATCCTGCAGCATATTCTTTCCGTGAGAGATACTAAAGTATGACCTGGGAGGTCTTGAAAAGACTGCTGAGTTAGGGTCGGGAGAGGGGATTTTTGCCACCCACGAGAGTATTCTCTGCAGTCTAGAGTGGGAAAGGCTGGGAATTGCTCTCTGGGATGCTGTAAGCGCTGGAGAAAAAGGGACTAAGGGGCTTAATGTGCTTTGGGAGGTGATAATAACAGAGACTAAGGCAAATAGAGGCGGAAAAAACAGCTGAGGCAGAGGTGGCAGCGCATCCAGAGCCAAGTGTCCTGTGGTGACCCCTGAAGGATTAACAGCAACATTGGAGGGGGTGAGTGTGTTTCCTGCTACCCCCCTCACTGCCTCATTCACCTTGGCTTAGCCGGAGCAGGGATTCAAATACAAATGACAGGTATGTACAGGCGGAGTGTTTGGGTTGCTTTGGAGATGAGGAAAAAAAAAAGAAAGGAAACACCTGTTGCTGGCAGAAGGAGAAAAGAAAATACAACTTGATACTGAATCAAATGCCGAATCTGTGTATTGGGGTACTAAGCAGTCAGACTGTGTTAGCATCGGGGGTCGCAAAGCGCGGCTCCCCAGGGCGGAGAGGCTGCGACAGCGAGTCGGAGTGGAGGAGGGGGAGAGACCCTGCCTCCTCCCCTGACGGCAGGAGCCGAAATTCAAACTGTAACAGATCTCAAGCCGCCCAGAGCATTAGATACAATTGACAGCACAGCAGAAACGACAAAAGAAAAGCACATAGCATCTGGGGGTGTGCAGGGAAATGCGGGCTCATCCCTGGCGGTTTCGCAGTCTGCGGAGTGAACCAGTTCGGGGCTTGAGCAAACAGAACAACAAAAGCAGCCTTAGACAAAAACAAAAGGCAATCCCTTACCCGCATCTGTGGTGTATGGTCCCCCTCAGTTGCCTGCTTTTGCGCGGAATGCTGCAGAGTCCAGCCTTGGAGCCTTGCTCTGAAAGTTTTTAATACAGTTACAAAGTTATGGACTATTCCGCACAACAAAATGGCAGCGCCCTGGTTACCATGGTAAACAAGGTCCACGTACTTCCTTCTCCGCCGTCTTGTGACCAACAGGTTACTTGTCCTCTGGCTTTAGCGCCCCCCGTGGCCGCTTCTATTATTGCACCCTCAGGTATATAGAATAAACAGCCACAGGTAATGAAAAGACACAGCAGCAACAACGAGATGCAGCAACATCAAGCCACAGAAAATACAACTTGAAACAGGCATCAACAATCCTGTAGATCCTGTAGATCTACAGCAGCTCTTGAGAGAAAATAATAGAATCAGGCCAATTTTGAAAATCAGTTGAAAAGGGAACACTCGACTCTAACTTTAGTTTTGTTGTATTTAAGTGATGTTAGGTTTAAGTTGTGTTAATTTAATTCCTGTTAAGTTTAAGTTATATTCAGATTAATTCTTGTTCAGTTTCAGTGATGTTAACTTTAGATTTAAAGATACAATTCTTTTATTATAGGGGTAAGATTGAACCAATTGAAACGATTATGATGAATTGGTAAGCAACTGCTCAAGAACATAAGATAATAAGTTGTAAAAGTATGTGAAGATGTGGTTTGTTTGAACCTTAAATTATATTGAAAATTCCATGGGTATACGTGTTCTGCATTGGTCAATTGTGATAATTATTCATAACAATCTTTGCTGTTTTAGCTTTCATAGGTCACAGAAAAAGATGAGTAACAATTCCAGATTATGCATATGATTTATTGTAAGGTGTTTAGTGCTTTCTTTCTTGCTTTTGTTTTGCTTTATTGTCATATATACGTAAGTGTGCAAGAAAATGTAACCTGGATTTCCTAGGTCAGTTGCTTTTGCTGTATTAATGATTCTGAGCATGTTCTTCATATCATGAATTCACGGGCATGTCATGAAGGGTATTATCTGGAAGATATTATTCCACGTTACACATATGTATTTCTATGGTTGTTTGCAGTTTGTTCATGGTACCATTGATTACTAGCTAAAAATAAATGAGAAAGCCGGCTGCTTTACAGACTTTCACATACTATCGTATAGCTATCTGCAAGACATGGGTCCTTTTAGGAAACTTTCACAGCTGCTATTAATAAAGGTTTGTTTGTAAGATATGTTAGGGAACCCTTCCAGTTAAGGCGTTGGCTCTGGCCAAGCCCTGGCCGTACCTGGTTGGGCAACATTCCAACAGACCCAGGTGTTTCTGCACTAAAACTGTAATTGAGTCATTTTGACTTGCTGATTCGGATGTATAGAAGCTGGACCCCTTTTCGAGGTACATTTGGAAACCTTGCTCAGGAAGGTTTTTCCAGGTCCACGTTGTGAGGCAGAGTTCACAAGCTATGGCAGACTCTGGGTAATGGTTCAGTATTTAGGCAATTGAAAGTGTATTATGCGGGAATACGGGACCCCTGAACAATGGACCAAGTTGATTACGCGATAGTCCATTTATTGTTTTACATTACTTCATTCTTATGCATTTCTGTAACTGTCATTCACACTATCACCCATAAACTGATTGGATCCTCCGTATTGTCCACGCGCCCTGCATGCACCTTTCAGGGAAACTGATTGGTTCTAGTCCAGGATGGTACAGTCCCTCTTTATCTACTTTCTTGCTGTCTTGTTGTTCTGTCTTCCAACGTCTTCTTTCCCAATTTAGCACTTCTTGTGTTCCTCAGGCCCTGATAAGGGTGGCTGCACATAACTTGGCTGGGGCCCCTCTGACAGGATTCTTATGCCTTACAACAGTATTATTCTAAGTTACTGTCCTTCTATCATGTGCTGTAGATTGTATGTATTATCCTGTTTGTTCTTGCTTGGTGTGACTTTGCTGTCTCATAGCATGTGTTCGCTTACTATTATGTTGCCTTCATGTTCACAGTGACAGCTGCACAGGTTATCACAGAACAGAAACGAGGAATGGCTCCCCAAGAGCATTTGGATAGTGCAATATTTACACTAAAAGTTTTTGCAGGTAGAGCATCAATTTGATCCTCGGCAGAGCAATGCCAGTCTGAAGATTTGTGTGTGTGGAACCAATTTCCAAAAGGTTTTATGTAAGAATCCATAATTGAGTGTGCAATAGCAAAACCTAGCTAATTTACTAACCTAAGAGAGAAGGTACACATGCGTTCTATTGCCAGCAGGTCCAAAGTTACTAAAGTTACCTGCTTCTCTGGATAAACATCAGTTTGCCTCTGAGAAAACAAGGCAGAGCCAGCAAAGAGGTATCAATGGGTTGTGTTGCCACAAGGGATGTGTAGTTCTCCCATGATGTGCCAACTGTATGTTGCTTGGGCACTGGCCCCATTGAGAAAACAGTACCCACAGTATCTTATCTATCATTACATGGATGATATTCTGATAGTAAGGGAACATACAGATGTTGCAAACCTGCTACCTGCCTGGCAGCAGTAATTGCAAGAGGCAGACCAAATTGCCCCTGAAAAAGTCCAACAGCAGGCCCCCTGGAAATATCTGGTAATGCTTATCACTGAAGCCCAAATTCAGTCTCAGAAATTAAAAATTTGCACAGAAATTCAGACTTTGACAAATGCTCAAAAATTAATTAGGGACATACAGTGGATTCATATACCTGTGGCATAACTAATGGAAATCTTGAGCCCCTAATGCCAGTATTGAAAAGGGGAAATCAGGCCAATTTGCTGTGCAAGCTGTCTGAAAAACAGCAGAAAGCTCTTACTCGAATTGATACAAAATTGGGTAATTCCTTTGCAGATCATTGGTCTCCTACTTTGCCATTGTCCGTGGCTGTGTTGAATAAAAACAACAACAACAAAAAAAGACGTGACGGCTATACTAATGCAGTGGGATGGCCAAGCTAAGCAACCACTAAAGATCTTAGAGTGGGTGCTTTTACCATTCAGTTTGGGTAAATCTGTGACTCCATGAATGGAGGCTATAGCAAAAATTGTGGTCAAGGCATGAAAGCGAACACTGGAAATTTCAGGAATGGAACCCCAAAATATTCTTCTCCCATTAACTAGTGTAGCGGGTTGAATTTGGTTCCCCGGGCGGAACACCAATTTGTGTAGTGGTTTAAGGGTTAACTGTGGGCATTAGCCCTCCCCCCGATGTCCTTGCAGTGAGCTAAGCCATTAGGAGGAAAGCAAAAGCAGGCACACAACTTGAAAGAAGGAAAAAAAGTTTAATTAACTTGACCAGATGGTCAAGAACAACAGAACAAACTTTCAGCGCTTACCCCCCACTTTTCCCCTTTCCCAAAATCAGGGTCACAGTCCTAGGAAAGGGGGAAAAAGGGGTTTCCCCTTTCTTGCGTGGTTTTCCAAACTGCCACTTTTTGCAGATTAGCTTACGATTAAACATTCTCTGCTACAGTGCAGCACATCTCTTGTCATGAGCCCTCACAGCCCTTGCGACTGCTAATACAACAGGCTTTTACATGGGTTTTTTAAGGATGAAACATTTTCCCTTTCGGCTTGAACGTAAGGCTTTCCTCTGCCACCAGGTCTTGAAAGCCTTTCCCTGCTTTCATATATGTCCTGGCATTCGGCACTCTTCACCCTTTTTACAAGCCATTTGATAAAAATGCCCATTCCCCCCATTTAACATGAACTAAAGAGACGTAACAGTTTGTAATATTAATAGTTCATCCCACAGCAAGGCAGGGAAGTGTTTAAGCTTCCCGCGCGAGACACACACACACACAGCGCCGCCGGAGCAGCTCTGTCTCACGTGACTCTGCCTTCTCCTTCTCCCAGGCTCTGAAGCCACCATGTTCAGGGTGTTCCCTCTGCCTCTGTTGCCGCGTTGCTCCGTGTGGAGAGAGGGTGTCTTTCCTCTATTTCGCTGCGAAGTTTACTGGCTGTTCGAAGGCTCTATCTCGGACGACCTCAGCCCTGGAGCCGGCAGCCACCCCCACAGCTCAGGAGAACAGCTCCCCTCTTATAAATCTGAGTCCGTGCTGCAGCAAAAAATCCCCAGGGGGCAGAAGGCAGGAGCCCTGTCCCCAGCCGCGCAGGCCGGGGGAAGGGGGGCCACCCCTCCGTCTCTGCCGTCCCCGCACCGAGCCGGAACGGAAGCCGGGGGCCCCCCGAACTTTGCCCCCCTCCTCACCGGGAGAAGGAGGGGAGGAGGCAGGAGGCAGGGGCGCCCCATCCCCGGGCCCACAGGCTCCAGGAACGGGGCCTACCCCTCTCCCTTTCACTCCCGGCCCTGCACCCACCTGAACCAGGAAACTGCGTCTCCTAAAACTCCCGCCTTCCGTGGGGGTTAAATATGTAAAATTTCGAGAAGCGCATTGGCCCAGAGGGCTGTCTGTCAAGTTTTGACTAACCCCACGACAACTCAGAATTACTTGCAATGGTCATTACAAAACTCTGACATCTTACAATGGGCATTGTTGAATTTTCCAGGTCTCATTGGTATTCATTTTCCTCCTCATCAATTCTTTTCTTTACATCAACAGGTCAAGGAGTTACCTTAGTTATCAAAATAACCTGTAGAAGGCCTCATGGTCTTCACTGATGCCAGCTGAAAGACTTCTAAGGCAGAACTAACTTGGCAAGGTAAAGGCAAATGGCTCAGTGAAAAATCCTTGAGGGACCAGTGTCGCAGTATTGGACACGAACACGCAGATTCAAACAGCAGGTCAGGACCACCGAGCAGAGCAAAAGGACCCTGCCCACCTTTATTATCACTCTTTTATACCTCTTTTAAAACAATCATACATTGGTAGATGAGGTTAACACCTCTAGAATTTTACAGGATAGGAACACAGTCTATCATCTTTCTCCTCCTTGGAGAAAGGAATGAACAACAATCCAGAAGTTCAGAAAACAATCTCAGCCGGTTAGAAAACAAGAGCTATGTTTATAGAAAATGCATGAGAACTTCTACTACAAAAGTAAAAACATAGAACACTGTGAAAACCAGGGCGACAGACCAGGAGACTCTTTGCAGGTCCTTGAGTTACGTGCAGTCATCCGGGTATTTGAGAAATGGCCAAATGACCCTGTTAACACTACCAGACAAGCCATAATTGAAAGAGCACACAGGTACTGAAAGGGCTGCTTGATAAACAAAAAACGGGGGAAGATAGGCTGAGCCCGCAGGACTGAGTACTGAAAGCAGTTTATGTTATGAACCATCTACAATTAGCAGGTGCTTGCAGTGATCCACCAGCATTAACCCATTACTCAGGCTTGCAGCAAAATTCTGAATTATCACAGCACCGATGGGAAGTTCGTTTTAGAAATCCTACGTCAGGGTCATGGGAGGGAACTGTGGAGTTGCTAATGGGAGAAAAGGAGTTATGCTTGTGTCATTACAGATAAAGGACCCCAATGGATACCAGCAAACTAGATTCGTCGCTGGCTTGAGAAGGATACTTTGATCTCTGATACTGCTGAAAAATAAACATTGTGTCTTTTTTTTTATATACTGCTATTGCTCGAGCTTTAGGTATAAGATAAAATGTTGTATAAGTAAATAGTTAAATCAGATATTTAGATATACTTGATAAGATAAGATATTGTATATGTTGCAGAATGAAACTGCTACTTGCACATGGGCCTGGGTGTAAGAATGGTGAAGGGAGTGTTGTAATTACTGTTAGCTATTACTGTGTTGTTTGTGCTATTCCATATATGCATTGTTTAGTGTTTTCCTATGTATAATGACATCAGTGATCCGCTTAATGGAAAACATAGTAGAAGGAACTTGGCTGGTGCAAATACGAAGAAGGGGGGAATTGCGAGGTATGAGAATCCTGTCAGGGTGCCCCCGCCAAGTTATCTTTAGTTGCCCTTATCAGAGCTGCTGGAATGCATGCAGTGCTAAATTGGGAAAGAAGATGTTGGAAGACAGAATAACAAGACAGCAAGAAAGTAGATAAAGAGGGACTGTACTATCCTGGACTAGAACCAACCAGGTTTCCTGAAAGGTGCATGCAGGGCACATAGACAATGCACAAGATCCAACTGGGTTATGCGTGATCACATGAACTATAGCTGCAGAAATGCATAAGAATGAAGTAATGTAAACAATGAACGGATTCTTGTGTAATCAAATTGGTTTGTTGTTCAAGGGTCCCGTGTTTCCGCAGAGAACAGGCTTTCCTTGTGCGTGGTGGAACAGGTTTCCCATCCCTGGCTGCACCATGTCTTTTTAAGTGTGACATCCTACAGTGCCAGGACAAGTGTGCTTCCAGGTGGCCTCGTAACTGGGGTATGTCCATTTACAGGGGTATGTTACAAGCCAGACATTGTCTTCCAATAAGAGCTATCTGCCTGAAATCCTCCTGACTGTGTGACGTACCTGTCCCACTCCACCACAGAGTTACACAATGCTCCTCTCTGCTATTTATTGTCTGTGACTGAATGGCTCACATGTGGCTGGGCTGGAATTTGGGGTTTTGCTGATGACACCAAACCACAATGCTTTGTTCCAGCATTTTATGTCTCAGCCTGCCTCCATCACGTGGGCTGCTCTTTACTGCACATTCCACTCTGCTCCCTACGGGTCACTGAGGCACGAGGAGAAGGCCGGGAGTTTTGTGCAATTTAAAATGTCATATCACAGTAAGGGATTCATCCTGGCCCATAGACACAGGCTTGAGACTGCTTGTTGGGGTTTAGGATTTTAGCCTGTTTTTTCTCTTAAAGAATTTTACCCATACTAGTTGCTAGGGGACAAACCGCTGGATACTTAAAAGAAACAAAAGACCTGGCCACAGAGGCGGGGTGGGACTGGCCACCCTTTTGTCACCTGGGGGCTGAGATACCCGGGGGGCTGCCTGGTGTGCTCAGCGTTTAGTCTGGGAGCTGCCTGCCTTCGGTGTGGACGTCTCGGTCACCACTGCAGGTTTCTGCTTCTTTGGCTGTTTTGCTTTCTGCGGGCAAACCCCGGGATTTCTAAGCCTGCTCTTCTCCTTGTCCCGTCTGGGAACGGAGCTCCTACGCTCTGCCGACTGAGAGACCTGCCGGGTTTCCCTGCCACAGCTCCGCAGTTTGATACCTCTCACTGCCACCTGAGATCTGCGCTTGCCCCTGCCGTTCCAGCCTGCTGTTCCTGAGGATCCAGCCAGACGCCCAGGGGGTTTGTGAAGCTTTCCACCCATCCCTTCCCGGGACCCCGTGCAGCCATTGCCGGTGCTGCCCGAGCTCGCTGCGGAGCGCCCCCTGCAGCCGCGGGGGAACCATCGCACCCGCCCTGCTCACCGGGAGCCGCCCCGGAGGAACTGCACCCAGGGGAAAGTGCCCGAGGCCGGCGCTGGGTTTGGGCTGCTGTTTGCTGTGACTGCCACAGCTATTGCTGTTTGTTTGTGTTGTTATACATATATATTTATTAGTAAAGAACTGTTATTCCTATCCCTCATCTCTTTGCCTGAAAGCCCCTTATTTTCAAATTTATAATAATAATTCGGAGGGGAGGGGGTTGCATTTTCCATTTCAGGGGAGGCTCCTGCCTTTCCAGTCTGACACCTGTCTTTCAAACCAAGACACTGCTTATACCTCATTCATGATTATTTCTTAGGTCAAGGTCCCTTGTAGCAGAATAGAATTCAGAAAGCTCCTTGGGCCCTGCCTCTGCCACTGACTTCCTCTGTAGCCTGAGGCAAGTCACTTCTTTCTTCAGGATTTTTGCTTCCCCTCCCACCTTCCCTTCCTTTGCTTGGACAGTGTGTGCTCATGGCCAGGAGTATTTCAAAGCAAGTTTATCTTGCTTGGAGCGACAGAGCCCTGATTTCATTGGAGGCCTGAGCTACTGCAGCACAGAAGAAAGAGCTCGTTCCCACCTCTGTATCCCACAAAGTGGGATAGTGGCAGTAGGGTGAAGTTAATGAGCAAGTGACACTGTCTTGCTGTCAATGTCATGGAAGAATGAAGGATGAGATGTGTCTGCTTACCTGGGATGCCCTTCAGTGCCTGTGCATCAACCCTGTAGTTTTGGAAATAAAGGAAAGAAAGTCTTGTCTGGAGCCCCAAGGTGTCCATCCAGCAGCACAGCCTGTAGCCGGTGGACCTGTCTGAGCAGCTTGCACTAGCAATTGAAGCAAGAATAGGCATCAAAGGGTGCTGGGGAAGCAGGATTAATAGAACCCAATGGGAGACAGGCTGCATCATTGTGTGCTGATGACATGATCAGGGCTTTTCAGCAACAGCAGAGGTGTGTTCTTGAGGGGCTCCTCCTCTGGCTTGAGTGCTAACCATCATTCAATCATAAAACACTCTTAAGATGTTGACAGGTGGAAAATAGAAATTCTTTAAGGAAAGATTACAAGATAGAGCACTCTTCAAGGACAGTCAGTACAGAGGGAGGTCATGCTAATTGCTGAAATCAAGGTGATCTGCAGAAACATTGGCAGTCCCATCTTGCAGTCACCTTCAGCACAGCATGATCCCAAAATCTTGTTCCCAGAGCATTTGACCATGTGCCAGCTCCTGCAGCCATCTCCAAAAAGGATGCTTCAAGATTATTATATTGCATTATAAATTGATGCCCATGTGAACATGCATTCCCACTACCTGAGGAAATTATAAACCCTCTTCTGTTAAGGATTCCTGGCAAGCCTCTGTTTCCTTCCTAAAACTAAATGAGAAGCTTAGAGCAGTGCAAAAAAAAGAGATTATATTAGCGTTTTTTCAACAGCCGTTCCTGAATTCACACACTTCGTATCCTCTAATGCTGAGAGGAAGATGATACACAGTTGCCTCATATGATCAGTGGTAGTTACACATTTTAATAGACAATGAAACGTGAACAGGAATTGTGCAAAGACAAACCTATATAATTAGAAGGCTAAATATTGTGATAGCTTAACCAAAACAACCCTGACAAAACCGAGACTTCTGACTTGCAACCCATGATTGAAGCAATTCAGCAGACTGGAACAAGTCTAGAGTTTGGTTTGATTTTATTTAGGTTTTTTTATCATCTTGGAGCAATACAATTTCTGAGTACAAGCCAGAGCAGTTCTCTGGAAGAGTGGCCACTCCTTTCCCTCCTTGGAAGATAATGGCTCATCTAGCAATTCAGCAGGGGTTAGGAGATAGTCATCTTACTGTAATATCTTTTGTCTTTCTCTACTGACACCTCATTGATGGGCAATTTTTTCTAAACAACAGCAAAATTGCAGTGCCTCTTCTCTGTCAATAAATTCCATTATTTCACATGGAGCTTGGCTACCATAGATAGAAAATGCTGAAGTGATTACATTGAGGAACTACAGATCTGTGACCTGAGCACTCTATAAATCTATGGACAAAGTTTGATAAAGCACATTGATAATTTATCAAGATTTATGGGGCTTAAAGCTGCTTGCACTGTCTTCCTTGATTCAATTAATGCAAAAGCAGTTCCCATCATCACAGTTCTTACTTGTTGGGCAAAATGTGAACTTGACGTACTTCTCCCACTTTAATGAGTAAAATATAAAGTGTTGGAATCAGCCAAAGAATAATAGCATACCTCTGGAGTGGGGCTGGTAACGCAGTGGTATGCTCCATGTTAATGTGCTGAGATCCATGGAGGATTTGCTCTAGTCTTGGGGCGCCATCAGTTTTTCCCATAATCTTTTGTAGTCCTAATAATGAGCAGCGAAATCAGACAAAATTGGGGCATGTTTAAGAAATATTGCACTTCACTTTTTTATTTTTTCCAAAGTGGCCAGGAGTGAGTTATTGAGAGACAGGGAGAAAGAGTAGGTTATGCTTTGGGACAACAGGGATGTAGCTTGTGGTCTTTCGTTACTAGATGGGGTTGAAATGAGATGCTCTTTAAGGTCCATTCTATTACTATGTGATTCTACAGAAGTCTCTGTCTCCTTCAAACACCTGCAATAAAGCACTTCCGGTTTTGTCTTGATTTGCTTTTATGTGCAGAAAGTGTCTCTTCAATAGTTGCTGTTACATTGGTATCTCAGGCCCATACATTGGTATCTCAGGCCCACTTCTACATCCTTTCAAGGTCCAAAACACTGCCAGTGTGAGAATCTGTGACTGTTTGTTGGGTTCACTGGGCCAGCCGGTCAGCCAGGGAAAAGGGCTGAGACCAGCTGGTGGAAACAACCTAGGCGTTTGACAATGTATCTTCTGACCTTGAAAGGAAAAGCCTCTCCCACGAGCCCTCGCGGTTGAAATGTAACCTTACCCCCAGACCCTGTGAATGTAAAACCACCTCTGCCAGCAGCCTGTGTGGCTGCTTCCTGCCCTGCCCTGCCCCTTCCCTCTGTCCATTGGCTCCGTTCCTCGGCCCCGCCTCTGTACTGCCCCTGTGCCCTCAGATCACTCTGTAAAGCCAGCCCGGCCACAAGGCCGCGTTCTCTTCACCGTCCTCTTTCCGCCTGTCCACTTCGGTGGATGAAATAAACCAGCTCCGTGGAATCCCTGGGCAGTGTTTGAGCCCTCCTTGACTCCTTGTCTCTGGTAATACTGAGCTATCCAGCATAAGGTGTGGGGTTGAACACCACCAGCGCTTCCAGCTGCGCAGGGCAAACGAGGGGCTGCAACAGCTGAGGCTGCCCAGGGTGCCTCTCTCACGTGGCACTTTGGGGAACAAGTGGCCGCCTCTGTGAGCCCTGTGTCCCCCACACCTTTCGGATTTTTTAATTTTAATAAGTGGCTATCCGAACAGAACTCTGCAAAGCAGAGTGCTTGCAAACGTCCCCCAGGCTTTTGGCCGAGGTGGAGCCGTTTTCGGAGCTGCTGCTCCCAGACTAGCAGTCTAAGTTTTATTAGATTTGCTTCAAAGGGTGGCTGAGAACCCTCAGAAACGAGAGGGCCAGCCGAACGCCAGAGGACCAGCACTTTTATTTGACTGGCGAAGTTTGGATTGTGTAAGTATTACTTCGTTTGGGTCCCCTTTTTACAATTCTTTTCTTTTATTCTTTTCTTCTCTGTGCTGGGAGAGTTTCTGGGGACGGATGGGTGGAAGATGATCCGTTCCTCAAAAGGAGGTATATCTGCTGCTTAAGTTTTATCTTAAGACTGGAAAATCCTCTTTTTCTAAGGGAAACCTGAAGAATTTTGTGTTCTGGTTGCTACAAAATTTCCCTGATGTATCTATTACTTCTGTTCAGTCTCTGAAATTTTGGGATGAGGTGGGAGAAAAGCTCACACTTCTTAAAAAAACTGGTAACAGTTCCATTATCAAATTCTTTCCTTTATTAATTGCTATTTATCAATCACTTAAAAAATCTCAGACTGAATCAGTAATGCCAGGGAATTCGGGTCTCTTTGGTAATGGTGCCCCTCTCTTCCTTCCCCCTCCCTTTGTCCCCCCACCCCCACTCCCTCGGGGAATCACAGAAAGACAGAATCACCTCTGGGTGGAGGGGAGCCACCTGCCCCCTCAGCTTTCTGGGTCTCCCCTAGTTCCTCTTCAAGTCGGGACTGATCACCCCAATTTGGAGAGCACCCCTAATCCCTTTCCCACCCCCCATGCTTTCGGTGAGTTTACCCTAGAGAGAAACCAGTATTGCGAAACCCAGGGGATCAGCTCAGGCATGTTTTCTGCGATTACGAAATCTCCCGCGCGGCCGGCAAACTCTGTCCCCTCCCACACCCTGCCCCTGCGTCGCTCGCTGCTCTCCCGCCCGTCCCTCCACCTCCTCCGGCTGCGGCACCGAGTGTGGCTGCGGTGCCCCTGCCCCCGGCCACCAAGCCTCTTCCTCCGGTCCTGACACCCTCCCCCGCAGCAGGGAATGCCTCTGCGGCAGCCCCCCCACCTCCGGCTGCGACCACAACCTCCGCGGCAGTGCCCCCCCTCCCCGTACCTGCCCCTTCTCCCTCCCCCCCAGCCACGTGTGTCCCTCTACCTGCCTCCTCTTCTCCCTCCCCCCCGGCCACATGTGTCCCGGGACCTGCCTCCCCTGTCCCCTGCCCCCCACCCGCGTGTCTCCCCTTGCTGACGCCCGCTCCTGCTGTCCCGGCGATGCCTACCCTTCCCCCCACCCGCTGTCCCGGCAGTGCCTACCCTTCTTGCCCCTGCAGTCCCGGCGGTGCCTACCCTTCCCCCCCCGGCTCTGTCCCCCCCGCGACCGCGTGTACCCTTGTGCCGGCTGCCCCCGTCCCAACTGCGGGTCCTGCCCTAATCCCGGCCCCCTCACCGGCAACCCAGCCCTGGGCCAGCCTGTCCCTGCGGCCACCCCTGCCTCACCTCTCCACCCCTGCGGCAGTGCCCCTGAACTCGGGAATGCCGGAGCCGTCGGCCCAGTGGGAGTTGACCCGGCCCCCGCCGAGCCGCAGTTCCGAAGCCGCGCGGCCCACGGATGTCTCTCTTTCCCTCCCTGATGACAGAGACAGTGACCTCTTGGACATACAGGATCACTGGGCTGCTATAAGGAGAAAAGCTGTTGCGGGAGGTGAATGGGACATTGCTAGCAGAATTGAAGTTACAGCAGCCCCAGTTCGTTATGATAGAACTGGAGCTAATCCTAGATGGCAACAACTACCTTATGAGCAATTAAGAGAGTTATGTAAAGTGGGAAAAGATTTTGGACGAAACTCCCCTTATTTTAAAAATTTAATTCAAGCTACCTTTGCTGCAAATGTATTGATTCCTCATGATATAAAAAATACAATGTCATGTCTGCTCTCTCCATCAGAGTACATGCTATGGGAAAGATCTTGGAAAAGGTTATTACAGGACCTTCTCCAAAGTTATCACAGAGACCCTAATAGAGCTAACATGGTATTTGACCAGCTTTGTGGCCACGGTGACTTCATGAAACCTCAGGATCAAATGAGAGTACTTTCTGAGTTGATTCTAGAGGATATTAAAAGGTTAGGTGAAAAACCTAACCTTGCTGCTAACCTTGTGGTTCTACCCCTTCTCATAATTTGTCCACCATAAAGCAGGCATTTGATGAGCCCTTTATGAAATTCATCAACAGGCTTAAAGAGTCAATTGAAAAGCAAATTGAAAATTTAGAAGCCCAAAAGGAACTTTTATGTGTTTTGGCCAAAGCAAACACAAATGAAAATTGTAAAAAAGTCCTTCGGGCTCTGCCACTGGACCCAGCTCCTACCATTGAACAAATGGTAGAGGCTTGCACTAAATTAACAACACCAGAAGTTGCATTAGCCCAAGCATTTTCACAAGGTATTGTGGAAGCATTAGCTGTTTCACATAACATGCAGTGGATAAAGCCAAGGTGTTACAATTGTGGGAGTTTTAGACACATGATTAAAGATTGTCCTGAATCTAGAGAGTTTAACAGGAATTTCAGGCCGGTCCTCTCAGATTGTCACACATGCAAGCGCCACCAGAGACTGTCAAAAAACTTTTCATTGAGCGGGAAATAGTCTCGTCCTGTGATGACAGCAAATATCGAGATGTCTCCCCACACCACGCTTCTTGCCTGCAAGTCAGGCCTCAGGACTGTAAGCGAACAGAAACTCATCAAGCTCAGGTGAGTGATATTTCCTTTCTCTTTGAGGACAATGCACCACACACAATAACTGTGGGACAAATTGAACTTTTGGATAACACTACAGACATTCTAATCAAGAGAGACCTTGTTCATGGACCACCTGAACTTTTTGTCTGTCCTGAGGTACAGACTGTGGACTCTAACGGTGGAATTACTGTTACTGTTTCCTGTAACAACCCTCCGTGGTTCATGAGCAAAGGGACAATCATTGCACAAGCCATCCCACTCCCTTAGGACTTCCCACGGTGTCACAGAACACTGTCCATATGGTGGGCAGAGGTTGTGGGCAGAGACAAACCCATGTTACATTGTAAACTGCGTAACGGGAAAGCCATTGCTTACTTGCTGGGTATGGTAGACACAGGTGCCAATGTAACTATCATTTCTCGGGCTGAGTGGCCCAAAGAATGGAGCACTAAACCAATGAATGGGAGAATCATGGGTATAGGAGGTTCAGCTACATCTATGAGAAGTGCTAACAACGTAATAATAGAAGGACCTGATGGTCATGTGGCCACAGTTCGGCCGTTTGTAATTGATTCTGGATTCACACTCTGGGGCAGAGACATCCTCTCTCAGTGGGGAGCTCGACTAGAAATCCCAAAACCACGGGATTTTTAGTGGGGGCCACTGTACGGAGTGTGGTTCCTTGTCTTACTTGGAAGACAGATAATGCTATCTGGACAGAACAGTGGTCCCAGTCAGCAGAAAAATTACGTGCTCTTGAAATTCTCATAGAGGAGCAGCTCGCCAAGGGCCATCTCGTTCCAACCAACAGCCCTTGGAACTCTCCTGTCTTTGTAATTAAAAAACCTGGCAAAGACAAGTATAGACTTCTCCAAGATCTTAGAAAAATTAATGAGTTTATAGAGGATATGGGTCCCCTGCAACCAGGGTTACCCTCACCCTCTATGCTGCCCCGAGAGTGGAAGCTTGCAGTGCTAGACATCAAAGATTGCTTTTTCAATATAACTTTGCACCCCCATGATGCTCCCAGGTTTGCTTTTTCTGTTCCATCTAGCAACCGGCAAGCCCCGTTACACAGGTTATCACTGGTGAGTTCTTCCCCAGGGAATGAAGAACTCGCCCACAATTTGTCAATGGTACGTTGCTCGTGTCCTGTCCCCTGTTCGCAGAGTTCCCAAAGTCTATTATCCTCCACTATATGGATGATGTATTAATCTGTGCACAAAACTATGCTTATTTAGATTTAACCTTAGAAAGGACTGTTCAGGCCATTGAAAAGGCAGGGTTTGAAATACAGAAGGAAAAGATCCAGTGCACCTGTCCTTGGACTTACCTGGGACTTCGTATCAGTGAGTGAACCATCGTGCCCCAGCAGCTTGCCATCAAAGACAACCCAAAGACTCTCAGAGATCTGCACCAGCTTTGTGGCTCCATCAACTGGGTTCGTCCTCTGCTGGGACTCACGACAGAGGAGCTTGCTCCGCTGTTCAACCTCCTAAAAGGCTGTGAGGACCTGGACTCCCCTCGAGCCATCACAGAGGAGGCCCGAGAATCCATTGAAAAGGTACAGCATGCCCTGTCTTCTCGCCAGGCCCATCGAACTAGCCCTGAACTGCCCTTTAGTTTCATCATCTTGGGTAAGCCCCCCAAGCTGCATGGGCTAATTTTTCAGTGGTATGAGGGACAAAAAGACCCTCTTCTTATATTAGAGTGGGTCTTCTTGCTGCATCAGCCAGGTAAAACAATTACTACACCACAAGAGCTGATGGCACAGCTGATTATGAAGGCCAGAGCATGCCTCCGTACCCTTGCGGGGTGTGAATTCACATGCATCTACTTGCCATTTAAAACTGGTGTCTTAGAGCACTTGCTCCAGACAAATGAGCACCTCCAGTTTGCCTTAGACAGTTATTCAGGCAAAATCTCAATCCATAACCCAAAACACAAACTGTTCAATTCAGCATTTCAATTGGCACCAAAAGAACTGCAAAGCCGAACCCCTCTCAAAGCTCTAATAGTCTTTACAGATGGTTCGGGGAGTTCGCATGAATCTGTGATGACGTGGAAGGACCCCAAGACGCAGATGTGGGAGTCAGACATCCGGGTAGTGGATAGCCCCCCGCAGATCACAGAATTGGCAGTGGTTGTTACAGCTTTCGAGAGGTTCGAAGGACCTATTAATCTGGTGACAGATTCAACTTATGTAGCAGGAGTAGTTGCCAGAGCAGAGCTCTCTTTGTTAAGAGAAGTGTCTAACCCAAAATTGCATAAGCTGCTTTCAAAGCTTGTTTTTCTGCTTTCCCACTGAAAGCATCCCTTTCATGTGATGCATGTGAGGTCACACACCGATCTCCCTGGCCCTGTTGCCGAAGGGAATCGGAGAGCAGACGCTCTCGCAATGCCGGTACAAGTCCCTAACATACCAGATACATTTGCTTAAGCCAAACTGAGCCATCAGTTTTACCATCAGAATGCTCCAGCCCTCATGAGAATGCTTAAACTGCCTAAAGAGCAGGCAAGGGCAATTGTGGAAACCTGTCCCAGCTGCCAGAGCTACCAGGTGCCATCCCTAGGCTCCGGGGTTAACCCCCTGTAGCGGGTTAGGTTCGGTGACCGGGCAGAAACACCAATTTTGTGTTGTGGTTTAAGGGTTAACTCGGGCAGTAGCCCCCTGATGTCCCTTCTGTGAGATAAGCATTAGGAGAAAAAGCAAAGCAGGCACAAAAACTTAAAGAATATAAACAAGTTTATTAACAGAGTTAAAAAAGGGAAAAGAAAGTCAGACTAAACCTTCAGAACACCTCTCTCCCCGCACCTCTGCTCCCTTCTACCACCAACATAAAAGAAAAACACAACTGTTGAGGATTCTAGTCAGTTCACCACCTATATAATAATTTCTGGTTTTCAGTTCACTTAGGGAGAGGAGTCTCTCTTGGTCAAAACCACGGAAACATCTCAGCACAAAACAATCTCATGCAGCTTCAGTGTCACAGCAAAAGCAGCCGCCCAGAATGGTTTTCTGCTTGCATGTGAGAGTCCCTTCACCCGACTTACAGCTTTCCCCACAGCCGCTTCAAGGGTTTCTTTAGCTAAGGGGGTACTATTTTTAAGGATGGGCTGTTCAGAAACAGAAGTTTTCTTCACTTATCAAAGTGCCTGAAAGGTGTAAGGACCCTCTCTGGGAGTATCCTCATGGTCTAGGAACAGAGGTCCTTCTCTCTCGTGGGATCTCTGCTCGAGTTTCTCATCAAATTACAGCTGCTTCAGCACGTACTTATTGCAGCACAGGTACTGTTGCTCACAGTAAGTCACAGCTACTTCAGCGTTTGCTTGTTCTAGTACAAGCACTTTTGCTCACGGTTGCAGTTTGAACGCTCCACCCCCCCAATGCTTTCAAGAAATTACAATGGGTAGTCTAATATATCATAGTCCATCACCATGGTTTTTTTTCCAACAGAATTTCAGCTTCTAGGATGGAAGCATCTCCTCTTTCTCTTCCCTCGAGGTCTCAGGTTTTTCTTCCCCACTGACTTGGGCATCTTTATAGTGTTTTCTTCACGCACCTTCACCTTCCTCCGTCCATTTGACCAGGGAAAGGATTGATGTCCACAGGCTTCATCTGGTCTGGGAAGAATCTTACAGCACTAAAAGAGTTAACACCCGGGCCTTGCAGCTGGAGTTTGGAATTCGCTTATCTCTTGGCCACGTGATCCTGCTGAACGGCAGTCTCAGGGGAATTTCAGCCGCTCTAGGGGTGAGGGCCGGCCTGGCCTCTGGGGGTGGGGGGTGGTGTCTGGCGAGCTGAAGTGGCTGCAATCTCAGCCAAGCCACCCCCCGGCTGACCTGGCCAGGCCTGGCCGGCAGAGCCCGGCCTGTCCCGGCCACCCCCCACCAGTTACCTGTCTGGCCACCGGAAGCAAGAGAGGGCTTCCCGGGCTCTGCTCCTTAAAATGTGGCTCACAGAGCCGTGTCAAGCTCTCTAAGTGGTTTAGAAAGTTGCCAATATTCAACTTGGCCAGTTGATTGGGTCTAGAGGAAGCTGAAAGCACCTTTTTGCAAAGAATCACTTCCTGGCAGATGCAGCCTTCTTCAACTACAATTCCCAGCTATCCTAAACCACAACACCCCCAGGATCTACACAGCTGTGAAATCTGGCAAACAGATGTAACCCACGTCCCACAGTTTGGAAGATCCAAATATGTACACGTCTCCGTGGATACATTTTCTGGAGCTGTTTTTGCATCAGCTCATGCTGGCGAAAATGCAAAGGATGTTATGAAACATTTTCTCCTTGCCTTTTCCACCCTGGGTGTCCCTGCAGAAATAAAAACTGACAATGGTCCAGCATATGTCTCTAACAAACTTGAAGAATTCTTTAGTTTGTGGGGTATCCGGCATACCACAGGCATTCCCCACTCCCCTACAGGTCAGTCTATAGTTGAAAGAAGTCATCAAACTATTAAAAGGGTCCTAGACCAACAGAAAGGAGGGACAGAGGTCAATTCTCCCATTGGGAGACTCTGTAAGGCCCTGTTCACAATAAATTTCTTAAATAATTCATTCTCTGAGCCTACCCCTCCAGTATTTTGGCATTTTACTAATTCGACCCAGGCTAAATTGAAGGAACAACCACCCGTGTTGATCAAAGATCCACAAAGTCATCAAATATTAGGCCCTTTTCCACTAATCATTTGGAGGAGGGGATACGCCTGTGTTTCCACACCTTCAGGGCCCAGGTAGATACCTGCAAAGAATGTAAAGCCCTACCTTGGACCATCAGTGACAGCTCCTGAGGAAACAACAGCCAGCACCCCAGACTGTGACAAGGAGACCCCAGACAAAGAAACGAGTGCCGCCTGGAGAAGACATAGGCACAAGAGTCTAGACACGTGAACATCAAACTATGCTACCTCCAGGCTGTTTACCAATAAATCTGAAAACCCAAGTTCCCTTATATGTTATCCCCTTGTGTTTCCCTACCCCACAACCCCCCTACCTGTGTGCTAACTACCTCATGAACATAAGAAAAGAGGGGAGTTGAGAGGAAAAAAGAATGTTAATGAAAAACTCTTTAATAATTTTGCTTGAAACCCCACAGAAGGAAAAAAGGACTACCCATACCTCACTCAGCCTGTACCTGTCTACCTCCGCTTTCTCCCAGTCTCCTGGATCCTGTTACATTCAGAGGTTGTCCCCTGCTTTAACCTGCCATCTCATGGAGAAAGCATAAAAATTTTTCTGACAATGGGGACTCAGAGGATAGGTGGCATCCTTACTCCAAACTGGACTGTTGGGGATCCTAATAATTTTTATAGTTTTAAATATTTTCAGTTGTCTGAAGAAGTACCTTGTAAAGCAACTAGGAGAGGCTTTTTCTTTAATACAGAAGGGTGAGATGTTGGGTTCACTGGGCCAGCCAGTCAGCCAGGGAAAAGGGCTGAGACCAGCTGGTGGAAACAACCTAGGCGTTTGACAATGTATCTTCTGACCTTGAAAGGAAAAGCCTCTCCCACGAGCCCTCGCGGTTGAAATGTAACCTTACCCCCAGACCCTGTGAATGTAAAACCACCTCTGCCAGCAGCCTGTGTGGCTGCTTCCTGCCCTGGCCCCCTGCCCTGCCCCTTCCCTCTGCTCATTGGCTCCATTCCCTGGCCCTGCCTCTGTACTGCCCCTGTGCCCTCAGATCACTCTGTAAAGCCAGCCCGGCCACAAGGCCTCTTTCTCTTCACCATCCTCTTTCCGCCTGTCCACTTCGGTGGATGAAATAAACCAGCTCTGTGGAATTCCTGGGCAGTGTTTGAGCCCTCCTTGACTCCTTGTCTCTGGTAATACTGAGCTATCCAGCATAAGGTGTGGGGTTGAACACCACCAGCGCTTCCAGCTGCGCAGGGCAAACGAGGGGCTGCAACAGCTGAGGCTGCCCAGGGTGCCTCTCTCACGTGGCACTTTGGGGAACAAGTGGCCGCCTCTGTGAGCCCTGTGTCCCCCACACCTTTCGGATTTTTTAATTTAATAACTGTTTCCTGTTGTATGCAGTTAAAGGAGGGTTGGAGCTGTATGTGATACCTAGCGCTGGAACAAGCTCTGCTGTTGGTGTGCACTGCAGTTCTGTGTGCAAGGAATGTTTAGCTGTGGAGAAATCCAAGAAAGTGATTGACCTGCCCAATTAGGAATATTTGCTATGATTTTTGCCCAAAAAGACGGAGTTTCTCCCAGCCATGCCTCGATGAAGTTTGAGGATTGAAGTGACACTTGAGAACTGCCCAGGCTTCACAATGTCCCTCAGGCAGGGACCGGTTCACACCAGAGCATTGCTGCCATCCTGGGGACCTTGCCTGCATTCCCTGACATGGTGTAAGTCCTCTGTGCTCCCTGACAGGAATGCAATTTACTGCAATTTACTATAAATCATCATAAAAGCCCTTCTCTTGTGACACAGTCAAAAACCCTAAAAATGACTGACAGGGTTTTCATAAATATTTATGACCTCTAAAAAACAGGATTGAAAGAAAGGAAAGTTAAATTCTTCCCTCAGTGAAGTTTGACAGTGGAGACTTCTCTGCAACAGCCAGGTCTGCCCTTCTGCTGGCACAGCAGAAGTGGCCTCACCCTGCCCACTGGAGCTGGCCCTGCTCAGGGTCACCCTCATCCCCAACAGCAGGAGGGTGCAGAGAGCCCAGCATACCAGCTCAGCCACGGTGACAGAGGGGCGTCCCCACGCCCAGTCCCACTGCTGCTGCACTCATGGCATCAAGCCCAGAGGAAACCTGGAGAGACTGGACATGTAGGAAGCATTTAAAGTCCTAAAAAATTGCCCGAAGTAGGCAAAGCTGCTTTTCTAATGGCCTTTGTACAGGGCTTCTCTACTTTATAGTTTCTTTTTGGCATCAGGAAGCAAATCATGACCCAACTAGAGTCCTTCAAGGCCAGGTCTCCCAAGAGAAATCAGCCCATAGGCATTTGAGCCCATCCATTAAAGCCTCCGGGACTGATTAGGAGTTTATATCCATGTTATTTTGCTACTTTGACTTCTGCTCTTGTTCAAAAATGTGACATTTACTGCTGCTAGTTTGGGAGGAAAAAAGTAGAATAGGTTAGAACTGAGCAAAGTCTCGGTCTTCGTGTTGCAGAGTCAAGCCAGGAGAGGAAATTTGAATATAGAAAATTAAATGAATATTCCTCAGATGGTACTGTCTCCCAATAATAAGTCATGTGATAATAAATTTCAGTTGAGTTGACTGAAAAAAAGATTGATGTGCATCACAAGTCCATGAATGCAAAATAAAAGGGAAAGGCTTGCTAGTCTGTGATAGGTAAAGTATAAATATGTATCACTTGGTTCTAAAGTGAGTTATTATTACATTTTCCTGCTTGTTCCTGAAATCTGTAGAGGTTATTCGTCTTATCCCTGTATCAGCCATGACAGTTATGGCTATGCGCTGCATAAGGCACAGATACCTGCTCAGCAGATAAATCAGCAGCCATGAAGGGACTTGTTATCAATTTGATCTTCAGAATAAATATATAAATATGTGTACGGCATTGTTGTCACTGACAACAATTTCCCTTCTTCTTGCCAATACATTTTTAAGAGGTTGTTTCAAGAACCACTTTTTGACAATGCCAGAGGGAAACGGAGAGGAGGAATCTAGAGGAGGATCAGGCAGGAGGACTAGATTTATGGACTGTTGTCTATTTTATTTAAAAAGGAAAAAAAAACCAGCCTCTTCCTTCTAGCATTACTTGTCCTCAGAGTGCAGTGCTGGCTGGCTGCAGTGAGCTGAGGAGGGAAGAGGCTATGGGGAGTTACGGTCAGTGAACATCTGTAAGAGGAAACCATTTCTGATGAGGCTGAGAGTGGTATTGCCTCTCCCCTGGTGCTAAAGAGCTAAAGGTTTTATGATGCAGCAGAGACAGTAGTTAAATCCTGATTTACCACGGCAGTTCAGCCAGGAGGAGAGGCTCATCCAGAACTCAGCCAGGCAGAGCAGGAGCCGCCAGGACCTGCTGGTTGCACACCCAGTGGAGGAGCTGGGGAGGGGGAGCCAGGGGAGATTTCTTCCCCTTTACTTGCAAGTCAGATCACAGAAACAGGCACAAGGATGTGGGAACACTGGGACTATGCCGCTGCACCACTGCACGCAGCATCTGAGCAGGGGGACATTGGGTCATGTTGGGATCTGAACACAGGGTAGGAGGGACGCTGTCCTGGAGGAGTCTGTCTTCACTAGGCAGTTTTGGACAGGCCACTCATCCAAGTCAATCCAGGTGCCAGCCCTGGGGTTGTCCTGACAGGCCCTCACAGCCCCAGCTTCCTGTCAGCTGTCCTTCCTTGTAGAATTACAGCAAGAGGAGATATGGCAATAGAGACACCAGTGTCTCCCAACATCGGCTGCTGGAATATCCCAGCAAAATGGAAAGGTATTAAAACAACTCCAGTGCTATAAAAGGCATCTGCCTGTGTGCACTGACCTGAGCCCTGTGGTCTTTGGTCCCAGAGTGAGCAATAAAGGCTTGCCTAGCTAGAAATGCGGACGGATACTGACGTTAAGACATTGAATTCATGCTTTGCCTTCCTTGTGACACTCGCTGTTTTTAGGGACTGAAATGGTTCATACCTTAAACATTGTTATGAAGGAGTTCTGCCCATTACAGCAAAAACTGTATAAAGAAGCTACAACCACAGAAGCCCACCCCTCCTTGATGATGCCTAACTGGAACTTTGGACTGTGAGTTAAGCCGCCTAGACAAGCTAGATAAAGGGGACACTATTGTTCAGTCATCTCAAGCTGAGTGAGAAGAATGCATCTGCAAGAAAGCCAAACCCAGCAGCTGCACTGAGAAACATCTCTGTCTGGGTTTGGGGTGGGGGAGACCACAGCCCACAGAGGCCAGGTTTACACAGACTCCTCTGCCAGCTGAGGGTGGGGGGAGGAGATTTCGGGTGTGTGGCGTAACCTCTGGTCAGAGGCACTGAACATCCATCCTCCCTTACACAAACTGGTCAGCTGTTGAACCCCCAACCCGACAGGACACATCCAAGGGACACTGAAGTGAGAGGCAGCTGAGGGGGTGCCATAATCCATGAAAGACCCCCCTAAGTGCTCCCCAGACTCATTCCTGAGGCCTTGAACCACAACATTGCACATGACACAAAGTGATGCAACAGACCCAGAGTCTGCTGCAAGAGACTGTGTCAAACTGTCCCCCACTGGCGAGCGGTACCTGGGCATTCCTGCCTGGCCTGAGAGCATATTAATCCATTGGATTCTATGCTTTTCGGGGGATGCTCACCACCAAGAATACCAGCTGGAGAGGATTATTGGGATGCTGATGGGATCCACGGAACGGTGATATTATCTTTAATCTGTCTCTGTCACTCTCTTTCTGTCCACCCCACCTCTTTTCTATTTCTTTCTCTTCATTTCTCTCTCTCTCTTGTATTTACTATCAAATAAAATCCATACTATTGACTTTGGCATATGATTTCGTTTGCACCTTAATTCAGGCAGAGGCATTGCCAATCAAAACTTGGACCATAACAGATGTGTGCGTAACTCCAGAGTTACAGATGAAGGATGGAGGCTCTCAACATTCACCTAAAAATCCCAGTATGATGCAAAGACAGCAGCAGCTGCACAGCCATTCCCTTGCTTAAATGTCATACATGATACCAAGTACCCACGAAGAAGATGACAATATGAAATAATTTCCATCCTTGACAGCTACATTCTGCCCTCATGCTTTTTCTAAGTCTTAGAGGAAGGACAGTGGTTCGATATAATTTCAATTTCCAGGTAAGTCTGGAATGCAATCTCCTGATGACTATGCCTCAGTAGCCCAGGGAAAAATTGTTTTGGGTTTCTAAACACTGCCTCTTCTGGGAAGCTTTTTGTTACTTAATTGGTACTGGTCACGCAGCTGCATCACAACTGTGCTGAAAGTCCCCAGCAAGGATAACGCCCCAGATTTGCCAAGAGGTAAAAAATACTGCTTCCAAATACAGTTTTACATGGATATGTGTTTGATAGTTACAAATCATAACCTTCAGGTTCCATCCTATCTCACAGAATTAATCACCTCCACTTCCATGTCAGGCAGCCGTATGTAATAAGGCTATTACCTTAGGTACACTGTGACTCTGTGCACACCCAGGCTTTAAAGTTTTCTGACCTTTTCTCCTTGGTTTTCTTCAGGATTGTGCCTTCCTTTTAACCAGCTGTATATATTTCTTCAGTATTGGCATGGCTTTGATTTTTATTTCCCCAGGGAAGCCTCAGGCTTTACTCTGGAAAGTCAGAGGTTAATTAAGATGTGTTTGATTTGGAAATGAGAAGGCAGGAGGGAAGCGCTGGCGAGTCAGGATTCTGAGAGATAGAGAAAGCAGCAAACTTGATTCTGAAGATGGCTGAGGATGTCACCTGTGAGGCATGTGAGATGTTGCATGCTGAGTGTGTTAAGTGACATGCAAGGAGAGGAGATGAATTGGGTTGGGTTTTCTCCCTAAATTATGATACTTTAATGAAAAACAACTTCTGTCCTTCTGTAAAAGCTGTTCCTATTCTTGAACTGTGAAGGAGGAGGAGGGAGCGGGAAAATGCCATATGAAATTGTTAAGCTAAATTCAGAGATGGTACATTCTGGCCAACAAGGAAGATGTAACCATATATCACAGCATTCTGTTAATGAGGATTCATTTTTAGCCCAGCTCATCTGTAATGAAAACCCCTAACGTTTAATTTCCGTAAAGCCAGAATTAAGGCTGTCTTTAACCTCAGTGTTCTCTACATATTTGATTTTGGCTGTGGAGTAAATCTCTGTGCTCAAAGAGCAATGTAGAAGCCATTCTCCCACCATAATAAGTGGATAATGCTGACTCACAATTCTCATTGTAATTCCAGACAAAAAATGTGCAGCTCTTATTGCTGGGAATACTGTCACTAAAAAGTTATAACTGCTTTAGTTAAATATTTGCAAAAAGAGGGAATTTGTTACACGCTGAGACTTCTATGTTTGCAGGAAAGCAGTGGTAAAAAGAGTATAGGTGGATACACTTGTTTTGTGTACATAAAAATTGGAAAATTTTTGTTTTCCCTTGAATTTATTTTCAACTCTAATAACGTGTTATGTTGCCATGGCCATTTGGGCACATATTTTGTGTTTTCCACTACCAAGATATCATTGAAAGTTTGGCCTTTAAGCATTACAGTGGTCATTTTGCTATTACAGCTAAAGACATCCATGACCAAACGAGATATGAAGGACAAATCTCACATCTCTGTGACACTTGATCATACTCTAATTCACCTGCAGAGATGTTTTGCATCAGTGTAAAAACAGGGCCCAAATTATCACAAATGACAGTGGCAGAGGCTGATGTTCACTTTGCTTTGAAAAGAGTGGGAGGTGAAAAACACCAACTTTTTTGCTGTGTCTTCATATCATCCCCTGCCAAATGAACACAGCTCCAAAGGAGGCTGGTAGGGGTTTCTTCCTGAATGTCTGGAAGAACTCAGAAGAGGTGGAAAATGCAAAGGAATCATAAAGTATCCTTACAGTAAGGCTGCCTGGAAAAATTAGGAATCTTAATGTTAATTAGAGCTGTGTGAATAATTCATAATGGATAGCTCATTAAAAGAATGCTGTTCCTTCTTTCTGTTTGCAAATTGTCCATAAGCAGATGGTGTTTTTTCTGGATTGTGTTTATTATTCAAACCTATTTGCTAAATTATTTTAGGGGCGTATTTGCTCTGTGCCTCATTCAGGAGGAGTTAGCTGGCCATAGTGAATGGTCAGAATTCACCATGATCACCTCTGTTTTCATTGGCTATATTGATCTCCTGGAGGGTTTATGGTCTTGACTGGATGTGTTAACATTTGGAAAATGGACTCTAGCACGAACACTCATACACTGTATTACAGCTCCTTGTGCTCCCCCACCTGTATGTCACATCCACCTGCTGTCTCTCTGTTCAGGACTTGCCTTTGCATAAAATGATTCAGAAACATTTAAAACAGAATAATTATTCCTGAATAGCTCTCTCTGTGAGCACTTATCCTATAATAAGAGTGCTGTGTACCAGTTTAGTTTAAACTGCTTGAAAGTGAGCTAAACTAAACAGGAATAAGGCACGCCAACTGCAAAAGAAAAGATACCACAGAATTGAAATTCACAGACTATCTCCTGCTTTTAAACACAAAATCCTTTTCCTAGGCCCCTAGGCAGCGAAGCTGTGGAAGCTGAAGGGCTGAGGCAGTAGTGGCAGCATTCTGTAAACGCCCTGCTCAATGCACCCACTGTTTGGGAGGAGATGCTCAAAGAGACCTTGAGTATGACCCCAAACAGTTGGTCTTTGGTTATCCAAATTTTTTCCCGTGTGTACACAAACCCTTTGGCTCAAGCACTCCCTTACCTTGGGGGTGCGCAGCTCCCAGCATAGCAGCCCCCACTCCCCAAGGCACAGTGGGGTTAATGAGTCAGGGAGCCCAACATAGCAGGGGCAGGATTAGGATCAGACACCGGATCCCACCACCTCCAAACCCCCACCTCCTGAATAACATTATTCCTCAGTGGAAGCAAAAAGAAAGAAAATAAAAGACTATCAAAACCTTGGTGGGTAAATATTCCTTCTGCACTACAAACCATTGCTTACAGCTAGTATTTTTTAGGTAATGATCTGCTTTTAGATTTTCTCTGAGATGTATATTCCATCTCTTTGGCACTGTCTCAGCCTTATCTCTGCTCATTTTTTTCTCTTTCTTAAATCTCTTTCTTTACATTTAGAACGTTCTTACCCCGAGCAGTTTCAGATGTATCACTGCTGGTTTTGCTCTTAACATGCAGCTGAGCAGCTGGGGAGGCAGAGGGAGGATGCTCGTGGAAAACTCCACATCCTGGATGCAGTTGAAGAAGTTGCTGCAGCTGAGCTGACCCTCTACCTTGAGCACCACCAAGTGCAGTGGTGCTGCTTCTGCCCAAGGGAGAGGTGAAACTAGAGCAGAAGCATGCAGCAGAACACCACTCTCAAAAGGATACTAAAATAAATAAAAATAAATAAAAATAAAAATTAATAAATGACAAAATTTATTCAAAAAATTCTTTAAAGGCATGGATTTCATCTTCTCAGAGCCAATAGGAAGGCTCCTGGTTCAATCACAGGTGAGATTTTCACAAGTACTCCAAGCAGTCACATTTCAGAACAGGCATCTCACTTTCACAGGGATATTGGTGGGCACTTCTTGCCAAACTTTAGCTGATTAAGTTTGATACCTCCCTTTACCTGGTAATCTTGGGTTCATACAAGGCCAAAGGAGAGGGCGAATCAATCTCAGGTGGATGCTTCAGCTAGAAGAGACTGTCCTCTGCTGAAACAAATCTGAATTAGATTCCCTGGTGAGGCCAGCACGAAAGTGGATTGCAGCAGTCTTAACTGGAGTGAGAATCACAAAGACATGAGGGTTGCATGGAGTTAAAATAAAAGATGTTCTTAGAGATAAATTACGTTTGAATGAACAAATTTGAGAGTAAGAAATTGCCAAGATAGTTGGGGACACTGGCAAATGGAGAATTTGCATTTCAGTGTGTGATAGGGCGGAGATACTGAGTGACAAATAGGCCACTCTGATGTGACTGACAGCTGGGCTCCCCCACTGCCAGCAGTCCCTTCGCATCCCACCACTGGCATCTTCTCCCCTGGCTCCACACCACCCTCTTTCATCTTTCAGTCATTCCTTGGGCAGGTTTGGCAAAACTTCCCCCAGCACTTGGCTGCATTGGTCTTTCTGACAGCTTTTGGATTAACGAGAGTTTAATTCAAAGTCTTTTGACTTTGTGCCCCAGTGTCCTGATCCCTCACCTCAGTTTCCATGGAGAGACAGCGCCAGGTTGAGCTCCTGCTTTGTAGCAGGGCACAGAAGCAGGGCAATGGCTCTGTGAAGAGTGGGGCCAGCAGGTTCCCTGGCTCAGGTATCCCTTTCTTCCCCATTCCCTCTATTCCTTCAAGGTGCTGCCCTCATGCCTCTCTGAGCAGAAGGGACTGAGACCACACTGCAACCCTGGTGAAGCACCAAAGAAGGTTCCTAGCCCACCATCCAGGCAGAGGCATTATCCCACTTGGAAGCACTAGAGAAAAAGCCTCCTGAGAGAGACCTTCCAAGAAAAGGGTTATGGCTCTCCCTCGTTCCCATCACAAAATTCCCAGGCTGCACCAGGGAGTTTAAAGTCTGAAGTTGTGCAGTCACCTGCCAGCCTTCCCCAGCCAAGGCCAAAAAGCACAGCACCCAATGGCACCTCTGTTCCTGTACTTCCCAGGAAAGGTATGTTTAATATTATCCTCTTTATTATCCTATCTGAAAAGGTACTTCATTTTACCAGTTTTTACTACACAATCTCAATAACTTGAACTTGTTTAAAGGCTCACTGCTCCAGGAAAATGCATTACATCTTGGCTTTTAAATCTGCCAGCTCCCATTTATTGGTATTAATAATAGATTGGGAAAGCCTTTCTTTTTATTTTATTTTGGCTCTCTGAATAATTTTTTTTTCAGTAGCTCTAAAATAAAATATTTTAAAAAGAAATTTTCTTTAAGCAGCATTTCTGTATTTTAAAGGTGGTCGCACTCTGTGTGCTGTTAAGGAGTCATTTGCAGTGCTTAAGAAAGGGGAAAAGTGATGGCAAAAATATAGCAAAGCTGTTTAATAATCATTTATGAGCCCAAAGTGTCCAGGGAAAAAAGTTTTTAACAATAAATACCTGAATTAATTTTCATTTAAAGTTTAGGCTTCTTTAATTTATAAATGCTATTTAGGCAGAGAAATATTGATGAGGGCTGGAGTAGTTACTTGCATAAGTGGAAATACAAAACTTTGGTGCTTCTACACAGTTTGTTCTCCTGATAACTCCACAGAGCTTTTTTTAAGCTGAGCTCACCGGGGGAGTTGCTGCCTACATGTTTATGTATCTACTGTAAAGCTACTCTTTTTTTTAGCTTTTTTTTGCCAAGCCAGCATTGGCTTTTTAATCTTTCACTCGTTTCAGCATTACTGTAGTGAAGGAGGATATTAATGGCCAGGCCCTTCTCTCAGGAATGCTGGTGTAAAATCAGAGTAAATGGGCTGAAGTCAGTGCATTTTCTCCACGTTTTAAGCATACAAACACAGCCGCTGGTGCTTGGGGGATGTGGGAACCTGGGATCACCTCGAGTTTACCTTCGCCTCTCTCCTACTGTGTTAGTCAAAATGGGAGAGAGGAAGTTTAGCCAATAATAATTCTTTTTCCTCTGCAGTATGCTTTATGAATGCAATCCCTGCATTATTATATTGAAGCTGGGAACCTCTGAGCAATTACTTCCCAGCACACTAGTGTCCATGTACTAAATGCTGAAGGGTTTATTCAATGCATTGCAGGATCAGGTTATTGCTGAGTCTGTCCATCATGCCCAGAAATATTGCTGTAAGTGCTTTAAGAGCATGGCCAGTACAATGGAGATATAACCCAGCTGAAGGACTGCAGTGCTCCTATTTAGAGAAGGGGAAAAGAAAACAAAAGGCTGCAAAAGTGTTCAGATGCACAAAATCTCATCATCAAAAGCTCATCGCTGGAGGAACCAAAAAAAAATTTTTTTTAAAAAAAGAGACACAAACAACTTTATGCTGAAATTCAGTGGAAATTGGAATAGTGAAGGTAATATGCTTTATTTTTCAATTCCAGATGCTCATGCAGTCTTTTGCCTGGGATTAAGAGGTCACTTATTGCAGCCTTAAAGGATAAGGATGGGGCTAGATAGGAGAATCAGCAGCTGTTTATTCTGTAAATGTCTGAATATGAATCAAGTCTTCCTTTTCAGAGTTTTGGTTATTACTTTTATTTACCAGGGTAATATCAGAAGTCTAATTAATTCTCCCTACCTCTTTCAATCTTCAGTGTCTCAGTGCTTCAGCAAAGCTGGAGCCCTTTAGAGCTTTCTATCTATTGACTGAAATATCCTTGTTTATAAGGATGGCTACATCTTCATCTTTTCAGCTGAGATTGCCTTAAAATGTACTAGTGCAGAGCACAGAGATAATGTTGGGGGAATAATAACTTCTTTTTTTTTTCTTGTGTTCGGTTATCAACTAGTAGTTTATTTCTGTAATCGTCTTTATCTGAGTCCCTGCTGCACAGTAGGTAATATTAAAGAATAGTTATTAACTCTTTGAAAAGTTAGAAATATCAGCCTCAGTGAGACGTCCTGAGGTCTGGGGCTATGAAGTGACGTCTCCAAAATCATCAAGGGATGCTCAAAAATCAGTATCTAGTCCTGAAGTGCTTCTGCAAACTCTTTCTGGGGACAACTCTCGCTCTCTGGAGATATTTCTGGAGGCAGCTCTTAGACTAAATGCAGCCCTGAAAGTGCTAAAGTTGGGTGTAATAAGTCCCAGTCTACCTCTCTGGGTTCTGCAGCAGGGATTTGCACCTGATTTGGGCTAAAATGCCTCTGTCATTGCCCTGTAGTATCCTGTTTCAGCCCATTTCCAGTCACCATCAGAGTCACGGTGGTACAAAGCAGTTTCCCAGGGCAAATAAGGCACCCAGCACTTCACCAGGGCTACAGCAGACACAGGTGGCTCTTGTACCAGCTTGGGATGATGCTGGGGGTTGCTGTGCACATCCCCAGGAGCAGGAGAATGGTGTGGTTTATGTTTTCCTGGGTCAGAAAGTGGGTACCACTGTCACCTTGACCTGAGATGACAGGTCCCCCGCTCTGAAGCCCTGTCTGCTTTGACTATAAGCTCCTTACTCTGGGTGTCTCTCGCAGCACTCTCACATCCTGTCCTAGAAAGCTGCCACAAGAACAGCCCTTATCTTGATGAGGGGCTCAGTGTGCTGCTCTGCTGCATTGCAACAGTAATACCCTTGGAAAAGTTCCTCCTCTCATCCAGCCCAAGGACAAATGAACTCTGTGCTAATTCAACAAGGATTTTGTTTATTCTTCATTATTTCTGTCAATGATGCTTGTATTATTGGAGTTTGCTGTTTGCTCACAGAACTCTCTGCTGCAAAAGCCTTTGTTTGTGCAGTTGGCCTAAATATTTTCAGGTTTTAAAACCTTTCAGTTAATTCCTATTGACTCCTTTTAGATTAAAAAAAAAAATTCCTTCCCCTTCCTGTGACTCTGGTGCTCCCAAAATAGTTGTTCAGTAAAAATAACTCTTAATAACCCTGTGGCCCAAAGAGGTGCACAAGGGGCCCAGCCATTTCCTAAACACAGCACGAGGTGTTCTCTCTTGATTATGCATTCGTTATTGATGATTATTAATTATATGCCGGTTATTACACTACTCTCTTGTTCTATTGGCATGCTGTGCATTTCAGAGAGGCAAAAGCGATTCCAAGAAGAATGGGTGACATTTGCTCAACACAATAATTAATAACTTTATGATAATGATGTACATCTACTTAGCATTGAGCTCTGGAACACACAAGGAAGACCTACCTAAGATAGTTCACACCTTGGTGTGTACATGAAAGGGTGACTTTGCCACTAAGGCTGGGACAATTCTAGAGCCAAAAGAGGGAAGTGATAATTAGTCACCATTAATCAGAGGACGTTGCCCAGGCTTGGGCCTCTTGGATTTTTTCATTATGATGTTACACTTGGATTTTTGAGGGACTCCAAAGACATAGCTGGGCATGCACAGCCACCTGGGCTTCTGTGAGCAGGCTTGGTGTGCAAGAAATGCAAAGTAGGAAAATCACGTCCCTTCCCTGCTGTCTGAAGTTGGATCATTACACCAGATTCACTTTTGAAAAGCTTGATCCTCCTTCTTCCACAGCTCTTTGAGCACTCCAGTGGTGGAAACAACATGGAAGCACAGTTTTGTCCATAGAGGTTTTCTCCCCCTCCATTCCTCCAGAGAACTAGGGCCAAGGGAAAGATCCAAACCTCCCACTGACAGACACACTGTGGTGAAGGGTGTCCCTTGGGATTTACACCAATATCCAAACTCTCCTCCCCGTATTCCTTTGGATATGCCATGCCGTTATGTTTGGATTTCCAGCCTGGGTGTTATTTGAATGTGCAGTAAGTAGCCTCTTGCTGGCAAATATGAGATGCTGATAAGCTTCTGAAATCTATATTCCAGCCTTGAGATAACAAAACAACAAAATTTTACATCCTAGGGAAAGAAAAAAGTGACAGGTTTTTTAGGGGAAGAGATTAAGATATGTGCAAACACCTGTTCCCGTCCCTCCATTCCTGACTCAGTCATTCCCTGGATGACATAATTGGGGTGAGGGGAGTGTCCTAATTCCCAGAGAGGGGACAGAAGGGAGGGGGCATGGAAGCACCAGGGCTGGAATTGATTTTCCTCTGGTGGAGCAATTACACTCCCAAAGTGGCAAAAAATAAATAAAAATAAATGAGTCATAAACACCCCATTTGAATCTTTAAATGAATATCGGATTTTAATTATAGAGGTTTAATTTTTAGAACGGAAAAGCTACTTTTGCACAATTACTGGATGCAACTTTTAATTAACTTTCAAGAACTTTCTCTTACTTAAAAAATCTAATTAATAATACTTAGGGAACTATTAGCATAAGATATGTCATAGAGGGGGTAGAGAAATATAAAGCATATATTGTACAAAATCGCTTGGAAGAAAGACTTGCTAATTATAAAAACAAACTCAAAGTTTCCAGCTTTCCTAGTTCTGGCCCATAAAGAGCTTTTTTTTTTTGCTGAATGAAAGCTTGAGAAAGACATGGAAATCATAGGATTTAGAAGAGAAAATGCTGTTATGTTAATCAGCTGCTGCAGAGACCTGGAAGACTGGGAGAGGGGGTCTCTTTCACTTAGCAGAGGTTACTTTTTTGGGGGAAATATGGTAGGTGGGATGGTTCCAGGGAGATAGGGAGTGAAGGGGTAAGTAACGGATTGGAAACCCTCTTGATTGCTCATCAAAGAGCCTAAACCCAGCTGTGAAGAGAGGAGAGCTGAACCTCACTTCTGGGCAGGGAAAGCAGAAGAGACTTTTTTGCCACTCACCATGAGCTGGGAGGGTGGGGGAGGGAGGGTGGGGATGGAAGGGAGCTGCCAAATCAGGTATAAAAGAAACCTTCCTGAGGCATCCCACCACCCTCCTGAAGGAAAGGGTCTGTATATGCAAAATATACAAGCAAGAGCAGGCTCAGAGCAGGAAGGGGGCCAGTGCTGTGACGTTCTGGTGCAGAAGGATATTACTGCAAGAGCTAAGAGGGAAATTAAGTCAAGATACAAGGACACAGGGAGGGCAGCCTGTGGTAGAACTTGTTGCTTCAGTAATGGAACAGTGAATGAGAATCACTTGACAATAATATTTTGCCCGGGTCTTGTTCCAGCTGAGTTTTAAATTAACCAGTGGATACAGCTGTCAGCATTTCCTTTATGAGATTGCTCCAACACAAGATATCCTCCACGGTTGAAGCAGCGTGTTTGGAAATGTCTGTTTGAGTGTATAAATGAGGCTGAGCCTGATAATCTTATGCTTTGCTAACATTGCTTTGACTCAGCTAAATGTATACTGAATTAAACTGAGACCTAAACATCCTGGACACAGTGTCCTCTATGGCCAGCTCAGCAAGAGAGAACTTCTACCTCAATATCCCTTCAATGAGGGAAGAAAGGATGCAAACCTGAAGATTTGAACCATTCCTTGCCTGGGGGGAAGGAATTGAGGTTTGCAGCCCCTTCTTCTAATGAGCTCTCTGGCCAGTACAGCTAAAAAGTAAATCAATGAACAGGAACAAAGTACCTGGAACAGAAACATAAAACTTTGGACTGGGGACGTGCCTGAAGACCCCAAGGGCAGAAATATCCTGCTCTTTGCACTTTGCTTTTTGCAGCAAACCCACAGGCTGTGCCCAGACTGCTCCCAGACAGCCTCTGAGAGCAGAGAACAAGATAAATCTTCTACCTTCCTCCTCTCCTCCATGCCTGAGCAGCAGACAGACAGCCCGAGGGCAGATCACTGACATGCCTGACAAAGCCTATCGCTATCACACGGGGCTCAGGGAGCCTTGGTCCCTGTCACCTGGCTGGGGGTGACTGCGATTTTCTGAAGCAGGACTGGCACAGCTGGCTGAACTGGACCATATCAATCTCTGTTTGGAACAGGTGGTGCTTTGGGACCCTGTAGCCTTTGACTAAGAGTTCTCTTCTTCATGCTGTCTGCTCAGTGTTGTCACCTTCCTTCCTGGGACAGCAGCCCATATGCATCAACCATTTAGACAAAACTTCTTCTGTGGTACCCAGCACTCTGATTTCCTTTCTTTTTCTTCTTTGCTCTCCTGTTTCAGTGGGTCTGCCTGTGATGTCTGGTCACGCAGGGCTGTAGGATTAGGATTTGGTGTGCTAGAGCAAGACAGGGACAGGAGTGTGCCTGGAATTCTGTGCTCATGTCAGAGGAGCAGCATGTTCCCCATGGAGCCAGGCATGCAGCAAGACCTGGAGGCTCACCCACAACCCCAACAGCCTGTCTGAAACAACTTTAAACCACTTGGCCCAGGTTTTGTTGGCTGGTTTTTGGGTTTTTCATTCACCTTCTCCCACAGGGGATGATTTGGAGCTCACTCAGGTGTATCTGCACAGTTAGGAGAGGTGAGTGTGATGTATGAATGCCCTGCACCAAAAAGGGGAGGAAGATCAGGAAGGCAAAGAGAGGAAAGCATCGACTTGAGCAAATTCACACTTAAATCCTACAAAAAAATGTGATCTAGAGCCCCTGAGTGCACAGGGCACATGCTGGACCTCACTTACCTCACTCCTCTGACAGGCTGGGAACTCAAAGGTCTGTTTTTCTCTGGAGTTATGAAAACATGTCACAAAATCTTCTACTTTTTCGTTCCAAGCAATTTTACTTTTACAAGAAAAAAAATCACCCTGACACCTTGAAAAACAACTGCCACAATAACAAAAAAGAAAGGGAAAACACCCCAACACCCAAACGAATTGTGATTCTCACATCCCTGCTAGGATGTTCCAAATATAACCACAAAACATGGTTCTTAAGCCCATATTTATTACCACACAAATCTAGTTTAAAAACAGCTCTACAGGGGTTTGTGTTCAGCTGTAGCACAAGATCAGAGTGAAAAGGACAGTTGTGCCACTAGAACTGTAAGGCTGCACTGACCTCCAGTGGAACTGGAAGAAATACTACAGTGGTAGAGGCTTTTTCACAGCCTTCTGAAACCAAAACTTGCCTTGTTTTGAGCTTTATAGAGGCACTGAATTCATATAAGGATCAGGGAATTTATTGCCGATTACTGTATAATTAGGATAAATACATTAAAATACTGTAAGGGGATTTGTTTGGAATAACGTTTCCAGTCTATGTCTAGCCTCATCAAATTTAAACTTAAATATGCAGGTGTGAAATAGAACTTTCCAAAATCAATCAGCCTGAGGGGTTTTTAATTGATTGAGGAGGAATTTTCCATTGCAGAAAATTTTTAAAGACGGTTCATTTCAGTTTTCCCATCCAAAAAACCTTTTCCTTTTGATTTGGTCACTTAATCATGGAACTCTAATGACAGCCGCTCCATGACATTTCCTCTCAGCACTTAGGAGGAGTTTTCCAAGGTCAGACAAAGGTGATGAAACAACAGTGGCACTTCTCAATCTACGTGGAGATGATTGATTGCCCCATCAGATATTAGAGAAACATTGTGTCCTTTCATGTCCTGATCAAAGGAGAACATCCTGTGCCTGAGATATTCTCCAGAATGCCTTCATTTAACAATTCCAAGGTCAGCTGAAGGAAAGCGTGGCATCTTTTCCTCTGGGCAATCTCCAGCTGCAGTGGTTCCACGTGGGCTGTTTTAGGAACTGTATGTACTCTGAATGAAAAGGCTGACACTGACACAAACAGCTCACAGAGAAACAACTCCGAGGTGCTAAAAGACAACCTTTGCTGAAAACAGTCCCTTTGCCCTAGAAGAGTTAGAGGGCCCTTCCAAAGTTGTTCATGAATTTTCTCTGAAGAGCAATTAGAGAACTATTGTTCAAAGTGTGCTCAACAAGGAGGTAATGAAGACTTCAAAGGGAAGAGGCAGAGCCTCTTGGCTTGATAAAGCAACTCCAGAAACAAGCAAGGGGGAGTCAGACAGGCAAGGGGAACTGAAATGAGCAGGAAAACGAGAGAAATTGAGACAGTGCTCTGGGGTTGGGTTCTTTATGGGTGGATATTTTTTTGGGGGGCTTGGGGGGAAGGAGTTATTTTGTTTTTGAAGGCAAGATTAAAATATTTCCATCCAAAATAATCAAATGAAGTGAAATAAAATGTTCTGGCTTTGCATTATTTAACCTTATTTAACCAGCACCCAAGAACTTCATTCTAACCTCTCTTCAAATATAGGCCAAATTTTAAATTCAAATTGCAGTAGGACAAATGGAAGTGTTTGATTTCCTAAAGAGCCTCCCAGGTCGTTCATAGTATTTGCTCTGCACCCACCTTCATCTCCTGTGTGTAACAAGAAGCAGCAGGCACAGGAGGCAGAAAGGTGGGGCGTCACTCACCGCCTTACATCCCACCATGCCAGCAAGGCTCTGTTTTGACTCAGAATCCCATCACTTACCACTGATTCCCCCTGAACAGAAGCATTTTTAAAAACCCCACTCACTTTGCATCCCTGCTTAGGCTATATCTTGTCTGACACAAACACGTGTTTCATGTGCTGCCTGTGACAGTGGGATCCTTCTCCATGACTTGGGCTCTTGGCTCCTGCTCTGCCACTGACACACAGACCCTTGGGATGTTCATAGACATGATCACACAAGGGAAACCCAATATTTCCTTGCTGGACTGGCAGGAGCAAAGGTGTATTTGCTTGGTTTAACTTTCAGAAGTGTATTTTCTGATATTTCACAGCAGAAGGAGCAGATGCAAACCTGCCTCAGAAAAACTGGTGGCACAGAAAATTCCAGCCCAAGGTTTGGGCAAAATTATAATCAACTGCCAGCAGTGTTTTTCTAGTGAGAGGTGTCAGACGATTTCAGTAAGTACAAATGCCATTCCTCTGTATAATTGACTGCGAATATGATTTAAGATATATGTCAAACTATTTAAATGCCTAGTGGCTTTGGTTTTATCAAATACACTGATCCACCTCTAACAGAATCTTCAAGGGATTTTTTTATCCCTCTCACAAGCAATAAAACATTTCAGATGAGATTTCTTGATATTAGTGCTATCACAGAACAAGAGAGTAACAAACAGCAGGTGGAGGGACACTGTCCATGTAACACTTTGTGTGCTCACTGGGATTTTTTCTTCAGCAGGCAGCAATTTGTTATTGCTATAGGATGAGTCCAGCTGCGACTTTTCATGGAAATCCTTCTCACATGGCCAGAGCAGCCTGAAACACCTTCTCCCCTTCTGGGTACAAAACCCAGCTGCACTGGAAAGGCCCTACGGCTCCATGAAGTCCCATTGAATCCTGTAAGAGGAAGATGCTCCTCAGTGTCTTTGGAAGCTGCCAATGCCTATGGTGTGTTACTTCCTTGGGAATGCATGAAAAATATCGATTAGAGAAGCAAAGAAATAGGACCTTGAAATAATAAAACAAAACAAAACAAAACAAAACAAAGACAAAGAAAAATAACTAATTTATCTTCTAATGATGATTCTCTATGAAGCTGTAGGGATCCAGGTGCTGCACCTCCCACCTGGGGCACATGGACACACCAGGGATACTGCTCTCAGGTGGTAGCTTAATTAAAGGCATCACCTCAACTTCCAGTCACTTCTCAGAAGGGAACACATTTCTGGTTTTAATCAATTGCAGCTTCTCCTTGCACTCTTATTGTAATGCAGCTAGTGCAGTGGGTTTATATAATCTATCACATCTTAATTAAAAGGTCTGCAGCTTTCCCTTGGACTTTGTTCATTTTGGTTTAGTAGCACCAAACTAAAGCGATTGGACATTATTGAAAAACGTCTTGATGGAACTGAACCAAGACTCCTGACAAATAAGTTGGCAGAGAACTTCACAAGTGTGATCATTCATCATGCTCTGCAATAGTTATTTGTTTCAAAATGTCAGAATTTTCCACAGATCAGAAGTTCCCTTTCCTTTCTGTCTCTATTGCAAAGTCCCTCAGCCAAGATCCCCCTACAATGAGCCTGTAGGAATGCACAGATCAGCAAGACACGTGACGTGCTACTGAAAGCATAAACAAAGTAATGGAAATTATACTTAGCAGAAAAATATGGAAGTAATGTTATAAAATTGTTTGCTGAGTGTTGAACAACGAGGTGAGCCCTCCCGCCCAAGTAAAAAACATCTCAATTGTACAAACCCCAGATTCATTACTCCCACTTTGATGCTGTACTGCACACAAGTACAGTGCTGTGATTCCTCCTACCACGTGTCATTAGTCCTTTGTTTGTTATGGAAATGTATTTTTGGGGTAGAGATTTGACCCATCAATTAGTAGCTGTGAAAATGTGGGAGCGTCTTGGTTTGAAAGACAGGTGTCAGACAAGAAAGGCAGGAGCCTCCCCTGAAATGGAAAAATGCAACCCCCTTCCCTCCGAATTATTATAGATTTGAAAATAAGGGGCTTTCAGGCAAAGATATGAGGGATAGGAATAACAGTTCTTTACTAATAAATATATATATATAACAACACAAACAAACAGCAATAGCTGTGGCAGTCACAGCAAACAGCAGCCCAAACCCAGCGCCGGCCTCGGGCCCTTTCCCCTGGGTGCAGTTCCTCCTCCCGGTGAGCAGGGCGGGTGCGATGGTTCCCCCGCGGCTGCAGGGGGCGCTCCGCAGCGAGCTCGGGCAGCACCGGCAATGGCGGCGCGGAGTCTCGGGAAGGGATGGATGAAAAGCCTCACAAAACCCCTGTACGTCTGACTGGATCCTCAGGAACAGCAGGCTGGAACAGCAGGGGCGAGCGCAGATCCCGGGTGACAGTGAGAGGTATCAAACTGCGGAGCTGCGGCAGGGAAAAACCCGGCAGGTCTCTCAGTCGGCAGAGCATAGGAGCTACAGAGTAGCGACAGCTCCGAGTGGCGGCGGAGCCAGACGGCACCAGCTCCTTTCCCAGACGGGACAAGGAGAAGAGCAGGCTTAGAAATCCCGGGGTTTGTTCGTAGAAAGCAAACAGCTGAAGAAGCAGAAGCTTGCTCTCGAGACGTCCACACCGAAAGCAGGCAGCTCTCAGACTGAACGCTGAGCACACCAGGCAGCCCCCGGGTGTCTCAACCCCCCAGGTGACAAAAGGGTGGCCCGTTGGACCCCGCCCCTGTGGCCAGGTCTTTTGTTTCTTTTAAGTATCCAGCGGTTTGTCCCCTAGCAACTAGTATGGGTAAAATTCTTTAAGAGAAAAAACAGGCTAAAATCCTAAACCCCAACAGGGAGAAAACTAAATTTAAAAAATATTTTCTCCCTTGAAAAAGTTGCCTGATGTTTTATTTAACTATTTCTTCATCTGACTACTTTAAAACCCCAATTGTTTATTTCCAAGGCCCCGCTTACCAATGCCACATAGGGGAGCGGAAGTGTTCTCCACCAGTTCATCGTCCTCAAATGCAAGGGTGAAGCTTTCTGTGTTGATGTGGAGATGGAGGGATGCTGTTCCTACAGTCTGGTGACGTGGTCAGACTGGACTACCAGGACAGTCCTTTGCCACACTGTGGAGCAATTCTGGGAGCTGGCAGAAGTGTCCACAGCTGCAATGACCTTTAGGCAAACAGCAAAGACTATTTATAGGCAACAAATTTCACTCACATCTGTCACATCAGAAGTCAAAATCTAAGGATTAGATCGCTCCATCAGAGAGCTAAAACAATATCCTGCCACATATTGCCCATCAAGAGCAATCAGCACAACTCTGAATTTTGTGGCTGTTTATAGCAAACTGCCCATAAGCAAGCTGCAGACCCAGGCAGGAACTTGAGATAACAAATGAATTTGAGCAAATCTCAGCAACCATTCCTGGTTAAGTCGTGAACAGGGAGGAAACTAAATTAATCAGATAAATTATTTGCTCAACTCGGGTAGAAAATGTCAAATACTTCAAAACTAACCTTTTGGCATCAGGATTGCTGTTCTTGGATCTATTTAAAATGTCTGCCTTTTGCTTTTGTCAACAGGGCCTGGAAGTGAGTGTATTTCAGGGGTGGTGATGCACCATGCTGGACACGTAGGCACAGCCCCTGACTACCTGCAGCGAGGGTGCAAAACCCGCACTGCCTGGAAAACAAAATGCTGCACCTTGGACTGAGGGAAAACATTTCCCAGCAGCTCAGAGCTAAGCTTTAGCACAATATTTCTCTCTGAACTAATTTTTCTCCAAAAGGCTTCGACTGCTGATTTTCTAAAGGGTGTTTCAATGAGGTTTATCTGCTCTATGGAAATAATAACTCTGTATTTGGAAATTCTGCACAAAATTAATTTTTCTTGCTGGAAGTAGGAGTATTTTTATTCTGGAAGATTGTTGCAGTGCCAAGGAGAGGGATAGCCCAGCTGGCTTCTGTTCCCTCTTCCTGTAGTCACAGGGCTTCCCAGCCAAGCCTTGGCTTCCAAAATGGCACATGCCAGACCCTGGGTGTGCTCCCATCCCTGCCACAGCCCTGAGGGGCCCTGTAGGACTGGGTATCCATTCAGGAAGTTTCTCTGTTGGTGATTTCTATTTTCCTCCAGAACCAAAGCACACTTGCTATAAACCAAGACAAGGTTTTCACCTGGAAAAATTGTGGTTTTCAGCCAAAAAAAGCCCCAAAAATCCACACCAAGAAAAAGCCCTCCAGAAAAACTAACTGTATTGACATGGATGCTATTAAAAAAAAAAAAAAGTTTTACGAAAGGAGAAACAACATTTATTGGGGTTATATAGTTGCACACCTTGTTTCATTTCAAAATTAACATCCAGATGTAAAATTGTCCCTCTTGAAAAGGATCAGAGTAATGTTCTTGCAGCAGCCAAATCCTGTCCTCTCTTGTGTACAAAGTGAGCAAAGGACAGGGCTCTTTATCCAGAGGCTTGCAATCAAAAATGCCAAATAAATATGAAAATATTGTAAGTTTGGCAGGACTCTGGTATGTCTCACCAGCTTGTGTCACTGCAAGTTTCAACTTTCAGCTGAGATTCGGTAATATTTAATTTAGAACACCAGTTTGAAGGAGACATATGGGCCTATAGGGCTTTTATCCCCAAAGTAAAACCAGTATTTGCTGAAAATTCATCCCAAGCCAGCAGCTGTGTAGGTGAGTGAGGAAACGCCTGTCCACTTTCTCTTACTTCAGGAAACTGGACATCATAAGGCTCCAAAACAACCTGGATCTTTTCTTAGAACTCCTGTGCACTGTATTTCATGGGCATGCTAAAGCTTCATTGAAGCCAATGCTTTGCTGAATCAGAGTTTGATTCTCACCCACCTGCCAGTATTGCAGACTACCTCCAGTTGGAAGGACCGGAGGGATTATCAGTCCCTGCTCTGGGTGGATCCACACCCACAGGTGAGGACACCTCGTTAACACTGCCAGGTCTGCATATCCAACAACCCCAGAGGCATTGGGAGTGGAGCCGTCTCTTTACCTGGTTGAAGTGCAGGGTGTTCAGTGTTTATTGTGTTTTTAACAAAGTTATCAGCAGGCTTGAAGTTTGTTGCTATCTTAGACTAATCACAGTAATGAAGGCATTGAGCAGAGCCCTTCTCAGGTGGCATTTACCATTGTTTGCTGCAGATAACATAAAACTTTCTGATTACAGTCGGCTGTTATCACTTCAGAGCAAATCTACTCCACTGAAATGTGCTAATAAAACCCACGGAAGCAACAAACTGGAAAGAAGTGTTACAGCAATAAAGGAACATGAGGGAAAATGTACAGCTTTTGCCACTGTTATCATTTTCAATTTATTAAGATCTAACCATTTTTGTAATATGGTGCTATTGCTGGGGGTTAATTGAATCAGTCAGTTTTCAGGGTCAATTTAGACGCAATGCATATTTCCGCATTACAGTCAGAGAAATCCCCTCCGTGGCCCCATGACCATATGGTTTCAACAATCCAAGTGTAAGTGTCCAGCACTTTACACATCCATTTATGAGATTAGCTCCAGCCTTTAAACACACTAATCCCAGACATGATCTTGGGCGTTGTGGCTCTGAGGACAGAGTGGCAGCCACAGGGAATCATTGAGAGCCATCCTCCTGTGCTCTCCTTGGAAAACCATCACCAATTCTTCTGCTGCCTCTCACTGCAGTGCCCCAAAGTCAGGGTAGACAACTGCTGGGTTACATCCTAAGATCTTAATTCAATCTTTGCTGAAGGCAGCAGCTGGTTTGCATGTGTAAGGGTAATGTTTAACTCAGCAAAGATTTTATGTTGCCACGAGAATGGCTAAAGAGAGCAGCCAAGACAGCAACCTACATGAAGAGGGGAAAGCTGGATCCAAATATGGCCAATGAAAGAAAAGGACAGTCTATGTCCTCCACATCTGCACACAGGAGACAGGATGTGTGGAGACTTTGTATCTATAATCACCCAAAATAAATAGTACCAAACTTTGTGTCTGCTTTGCCTGAGACACACTGACCCAGCCAAGATTTCAATCTGTGTCTTTGCTTTCAAGCTATCTCTTGTAAATAAAGGACATCAAACCTCTCCCGTACACCACCTCCCTGATTGATACCAGCTCCATTTTGCCCTTTTCTCCTATGATCTGTGTTGTTTTCTTCCGAAAGATTCAGCTCCTGCTCCTTCTCTTTTGATATGCTCCTGTGTGTGGTGGCCGATTGACCAGTGGCTCAAGAGACAGAGAGAGCTCTTGGTAAGACAGTCTCTGGTGCAAAGGCTTATCCATTATGGTGAAGGAAAGGGGCCTCTCCCAGGGGTCCTGCTCCCTTGTGGTGATGTACCCCAGTTCTAATTCCCCGGTTGGCTGCTGGCCTTAGCCGCTCATCACTCCCCCGGGGCTCTCCCATTGGTCCCCGCTCCCTGATCCCACCTTTCCCCCGGACCCGGGAAAACCCTGATCTAGCCGTTGTGTTCGTATTTGTCTCTGAACCTTTGACAGTGAAGGTGCAATAAATCCTCATGACGGAATGCAAGCAAATATCCTTCCCAACTCTTTTGTCACGGACTTAATACTGAACCTGCCCAGGCACCTGTCGGGGCACACAGGACCCCGCGGAGCCAGGCAGGTACAGTATTACTGTGCAGTTAAAGCATTCATCTGACAGCAGGAGCAGGAGTGGAAAAGAAAGTTGCTTGAACACTCTTCCTTTCTTTGGAGCCTTGTAGGCTCCTGGATTTCACCGGACATTGTTCAGCCTCTGTAATCAGAGACTGCACGTTGTTGGACTCATTACCATCTACATGTCCATGTTAGGGGACATGTTTCACAACCTGTTTCCTGATCCATGGGAGCCTCCTGGCTGTTCTCCCAGCCCTCACTTTTTTTGCCTTAGTGGGTATGCTTTTAAGAAGGAAGAAGAAATGGGGATTAAAGACAACAGATCTCACATCTCTGGTATGCTCAGCCTGACATAACTGGCTCCCTCTGTCCTAACAGAGCAGATGGACACATTTGAATTTTCAAAAGATCCAGTGATTTAGCAAGGTCACGCAAGACCGAAAGAGCAGAGATTGAATTTAAGCCTGAAACACTCATGTTCTTTTTCTCTCTCTGGTCTCTAATGACAGTCCCAAGTGTGAAGCCAGAGATGTCAGAGGCACAAAATGGAAGGGCACAGTGTCTGCAGCATTTTGTCAAAACCCTTGCACAGAGATCACTCAGAGTTTGGGCACCTCTAAGAGAGGTCATGCAAGATCTCGCAGGCAATTAATGAGACTTCAAAGGCAGTGGGTAAATTAGGTGCCAACAGAGAGACTTCCAGCTTCCTACAGGGCTTGGGGTGAGTGAGAGGGGTGGATGCAGTACTGCAACACAGCAGGGAGGGAAGAAAGGTGTGCCACCCCCTCCCTCCCCCCCACAGCTCCTGGCATGGGCATCTCCACATGTGCTGTGTAATCCCAGGAAGGGCTGCAGGATGCTGTTTGTGTGGCTGGTGATGCACTGGACTGAGTTACAGTGAATAAAGAGAGGAAAACATTGATCATCTCTGAATCTGAACGACTGGGGATGGGAGGGAGCAGGGAATGGCAGAGCCTTTGAATGCTCTACCTGCCAGGCCGTGTGTCTTGTTCAGAGCAGGCTAAAAGGCATTGCTTGCTGCTGAATCAAGATTTCTTCTTGAACTCACTCCAGTATCTCCCCTGCATTTGCCTCAAGGCACCAGGCAGATCTCAGGGTCGTTCCTAACAGAACATCTGCATCCTTCCTGTCACGAGTGCTCAGGGCTGCAGGTGAGAGAGAGTGGGAGGGGTGGGCAGGGTAGCCCGGGGACTGAAAATGATTGAGCAGCCCCACAGAGGGAATCCCGGGTACAAAGACCTAGGGGCAGAAAGCCAGAGATGGAGTTGATAAACTCAGTTCTATGCTCCAGAGTCCAGGTGGGGCACAGAGGGTAGAACAGGCAGGCCACGTGTGTGTGTCCCCTCCCTTCAATTCCCCAGCTCAGGAGCTGCTTTGTGAGCGGCTAATGAGATTAATGCAAATGGGTATGGTGAGTTATACAACAGATAGATGTCCTTCACACAATGACGGACACCTTCTGCTACAGTTTATTTTTCTAGCAATCATCAGTAGCACTAATAATAATTAAATCTCAGAGGCTGTAATGAATAATACATAGCAGCATTCTGGTAGCAAAACAAAAAAAATCTTTAAAGATTCTCTCCTAAGCTAACATCAGTGCTTATTTCTTGCAGTGATTTGGTTTTTGTGATGTATTAAGCACCTTTAAAGTCTGTGATATTGAAACATAGTACTGAGTCACAAAATAAACCCTAGAAACAAAAAGAGGCAGGTGCCACTAAGCTGAGCATTTTTATTTGCATGTAACTGGCAGAGATGAGCACAGTCAGTGGAAGCTGGAGCAAAGGACAGGAATGTGAGGGGCTGAGGGGAGACTGAGCATAGCAGGGGTTGAATCCTGCTGTGTGACCTTGGACACATCGATTAGGGAAGAAATCCATCTCTTCCTAAAGTCAGGCATTGACTGGGCTAATCAGTCATTGAGGCTAATCCGTGAGGCTTTCCAAGCCAAGGAGAGGGCAGGACTGGAGAGATCTGTGCCTTCCAGGAGGGGTTCAGTGGCTTTTGTTGGCCACAGTGATTTGGGCTGGTCTTACCTGTGCTGGTATCTCAAGATATCAGGGAGGTCCCAGTAACTCTGCTGGGCACCAGCCCTACTGCAGTCACAGTCCTGCAAGTCAAAGTAATTTTCCAGGAGAGCACCCCCCGTTTCCAAAACTGCAAATTCATGTTCCCTCCAACTGCTGTGTTTGCAGACCTGCAGGAGAAAAATGACCACATCAAATGTTTCTATTTACTCCAGGATGTAAAAATCTGGTCGCTCAGAGAGGTCCCCAAAGTGTCGTCCCACAGTGGTTACTCAAGGCGTGTCTGAAGACCAGAGATGGAGCTGGTTCAAGAGAGCCCTGATAGCTCAGACATTGTGGTGGCCGGTGAACATATATTGTGTCAAGGCGACCAAAAGGCTTTTCCCTGCGTGCATGGTTCTGTTAAATTAATCTATTCCAGTTTGAATTCCCCGCTTGGCTGTCAGCCTCTATCCTTTGTCACTCCCCCACTGGTCCGCGTTCCTTAGTCCCGCCTTTTCCCCGCCCCCGGATAGAACTGGGACCCTCGGAATCATATTCGTATTTGCCCTTGCGACTTTCGACAGTGGAGGTGCAATAAATCATGATGCCAGAATGCAAGCAAATACCCTTCCTGACTCTTTTGTCACTGACTTAATACTGAACCTGCCCAGGTACCTGTAGGGGCACTTGGGACCCCACGGAGCCAGGCAGATATGGTATTAGACACGACTTCACTGCCTGTGCAAACCCCAGATCCAAGTTCTCTTCAGGACTCACACAGCCAGGAGGCTTTGTGGGAAGTCAGCCAAAAGAAAACCTCAATGTGAACCTGGTCTGGAGAGCAGAGAAAGGGCTGATTCTCCTCTCTGATACCAGATCAGACAGCAGAATTGCCTACTAAAGGAGCAACTGGTTTAATCAGTTTAATCAGGTATCGCAGGGATAAGTATAAGATAAATAGCCCCATACCACAGCTACAAGCATGGCATGAAACACACAATATCCCAGCAATGAGCTCAACAGCAATAGCTCAACAGCACAGCAGAGAGCTCAGTATGAATAATCTAATACCATGGTGATTATCTTAACATGAACACTGCGTTACCACAGCAATTAGCCCAGCATAAATAACCCCAAATCCCAGCAATCCGCATGGCATGAAAAATTGCATACCGTACAAACAACCACACCATAGCAAAGGCAAAAAGAAGACAAGCGGAAGAGAATTAATATGTGTTTATTACTGCACAGATTTATACAGCAGTACCTGCTTTGGAGCACTCCCAGTTTGTCCCTGTGTAGGCAGCAGCTCCCCACAAAATCAGGGTTATGGGCTGGGCACAGTGTTCTGGAGGGACCAAAACCCAGTGGAGGAAATGAGGTTGGTTTGGGGTATTTTTAAGCAGGTGGGATGAACCCAGGCCTGCACTATTCTCCAAAACACTCACTGGTTTTCTGATTCTGTTCCCAACAAAGTCAGTGCAGTGACAGGACAAGGGTGAATGGCTTCAAACTGAGAGTAGGTTTAGATTAGACACTTGGAAATAATTCTTCCCTGTGAGGGTGGTGAGGCTCTGGCACAGGGTGCCCAGAGAAGCTGTGGCTGCCCCATCCCTGGAAGTGTCCAAGGCCAGGCTGGACAGGGCATGGAGCACCCTGGGATAGTGGGAGGTGTCCCTGCCCATGGCAGGGGGTGGAATGAGATGATCTTTAAAGTCCCTTCCAACCCAAACCATTCTGAGATTCCATGAAGAGCATTGTCCAGAGGCCCCAGGGCCTGGTGGGCAGCAGCCCCAGCAGGGATGCAGGTGATGGGGCTGGAGCTCAGGAATACCTCCTGGGGCTCCTTCTGGCAATAGTGCCATTAATCCTCCTGCCAAATCCTGCTCACTGATGAATCTGGCAGTGTTACCACCCTGACTCCACTTAACACACGAATGCTAAATTTATATGTGAGTCACAAACACATCTTTTTATGCACTCTTAAAATCCAGAAGAATAATTACTAAGGTCAATATATAACGTTTATTTCCTTTATAATAGACATTATAATTTCACTTTAGGGAAAAGCAACTGTATGCATAAAAATAATGACAAATATTAAAGTCACCAAAATAATGGAACCAGATCACTCTACTAATCCTAAATTTAAATGCATTAACAATCTCTGTAACATTAAAGGTCTGATAAGCTAAATTAGGTTTCTTGTAAGCATAATTAATCTTCTTTTTCAATGAAGATATTACAAGGGAGTTAATTTGAATCCCAAAGGCATTTCTAAAATTGAATTACATAGATAAAGCAAATATTTGACCTTTTACTGATAATTACTATAAAAAATCAACATGCAAATGAAGCTTATGAAAACCTCTCCTGAAAATGCTATTATTGGGGTAATAAAATCCTCTATAAGCAAAATGCCTATCATTTAATGCCTTAAAAGACAGGTAACCCCTACCTTAACCTATAATTTGAGAGTATTAAATTACAATAGTGAGGTCTGTGTTTATTAACAAATAATTGAATGGAATCAAACAAATGTTTATGTCAAATGCAGGGATTATCTGGTTTTATTCATAGGTCCTTAAATTTAAAAGACTGCTGGTGTTGGCTCACCTTCTCTTCTGAAATGATTTTTTAGTGCCATTAAATGATGGTGATATTTATTGATTTAAATTGCTCTCTGACTGGAAGAGGCTTTCTCATGGCACTGAATCAGGATATCTTTGAAGAAAATTTCAATGTGGAAACAGCATTCACTTCTCCATCATAAACTGCAGCTCCTAAAATCTCACAGAGCTGGAGACTCACTGGATGAGTTTAGGATTAGGAAGGTGCCTCAGTCTCTCATGGTGAGCGCAGAACCCTCTGGCTGGTGGGATTTGCAGGACTGAACCACAAGTCATCAAAAAAATAACAAGGAAACCCAGGAAAAGCTTTTTTTTTTGCCAAGGTTTTGAATTTAAATGACCAAGCCATCATTTCCTTGGGGTTGGTCTGTGCTTGTGGTCACACATCCCTGCATGGACTCAGTAGTCCAACAGGATAAATCTGGGTTGAAATTAAACCTCAGTGTCACCAATCAAATCAGGAAGTTTCCTATTAGCCGAACTTTTGGCAAGTGGATAGGCCAGGGAGTAAAGGAAAATCTTTCTTGTGCTTTGAGCTGCTCCATCCAGCCACAATTTGAGGCCCAACAAAGCACTAGAACTGAACTAAAGTTCATTTTGTAACCATTGTGTCCCTGTTTTCCTGCTAATTCGAGGATTTTTGATCTCTAGAATGGTCAATCAACAACCTCAGTGGGCTTTGCATGTCCATCTCCAAATTTCTCGAGCTGCTCAAAGCCAGAATTGAGTTATCCAGCACAGCTTTGATGTCAGTATAAGGTGTAAAACTCCCTTCTGACACGGTCAGCACCAAGCAGGCCAACTGACAGCAGGCCAGAGCTGGTGCAATCACGGCTTTCTGGCCATGCTGTGAAGCATTTCAGAACCTGGGAGACAACAAGGCTCCTCAGTCCTTTAGGCTCTTTGGAAATATCTACCTGGGAACACGTAATAACCTGGGTTTGTCCAGATCTGGTTTTGACTTCAATAACACTGACAGAAGATGCTCTCCAGTGGCAATTTGACTCTGTTCAGTCATCATGATCCTGCAGAGAAGCATTCACTCCTATATTGAAAGATTTTTCCCAGACAACATTAGCTAGTCTATTCTATCTCAAGCCCCTGGTCTTTAGATATAATTGCTTTATTAAATGTCACAAATGTTCATTTGACTTAGATGGTGTCTGTCTCTCTCTCTCAAAAAGAGAGAATCCTAATTTAGACACAGAAAATGGCCCATTTGCTGTTGTATTCAAAGCAAATACCCATCTCTAAACTCAGTCACTTCTGTTGGAATGTTTGCAGTAAGGGACATTTGAATGGCCTGAAACAAAGTCATTTTCTTTGTCATTATTACACTTGAGTTTTCTATTTCTCTGATTAGATTAGAATTGAATCTGGTCGAAAGAAATTGAATTTGTAAATTTCCCTAATCATACGATCTTCAAACACTGAACTTTCTAGTACCAATTAGTCTGCCCTGATTGGAATGAACCTTCAGAGATGTCCCTATTGATGGGAAGAAGGAATGAAAAGCTGTTGATGAAAGTGATGATCAATTGATAAACTGCCACCTGCATATACACTCATGCTCTTTTCAGGTGATTGCATTCTTGGCATCTTCAGAATTTCTCCAAAGCTGGTGGCTACTGAAAAATTGTTCTGCTCTGTGTTTGCAGAAAATTCACACCCTTCATTCTGGTGATCATGGTCAGTTGTAGAATTGCTGTGACAGGGTATCCCTGACATGCACTTGGTTGAATTTTTGGTGTTTTCATCTGGCAGTAGGAAGCTGATTTAGTATACTGGGGCTTGTAAATCCCCTCTGAGAGCAGCTGAGTGTCCCTGTGCCTAGTGTGCCCCTAAAAACTTCATCCAGGGTTCTCTTGGACACTTCTATCTAAGCACTGAAACACAAATTTGTTGTTACACTTTATTTTTTGGGCATAGAACCCTCTTCCATCTGTTCCTGTTCACAAATTGAAAAAACCCCAGCATTTTTGTACCTCCATGTGTGCCAATCGACTGTCTTTTCTCAGTAGGAACCATTTCTAACTTCAGATTAAACAGCCCATCTCAAGATGGCAAAGGGCAGCTGGGTGACATCTCCTCCACCAAGAAGCAGGGGATAAATGTGTGTGCACATGTGAGTGTGTCAGCAGCACACAGGATCAAAATAATGGTCAAAAAGCTCAGGGCCAGCTCTCAGCCTGTCACCCCTGTCAGCTGTGACCCCTCTTTGGTGGGCATCACTGAGAGCCTGAGAAGGGTCAGGGAAGGGCTGGTGAAAAGCACAAGGGGGAAAAGCATAGGATTGTTACAGATCAGGGAATTATCAATGAGAAGTTAATCATAAATATTCAAGGCAAAGAAGATGGTTTCTGACAGCCACCCGGAGCTAAATGATTGCTGAAGTGACATTAAATTAAGCTGGTTTTGACACCGATGTATTTACCCCTCTGTGAGCAGAGAATCACCTCGCTGGGTCTGGGGTTTGTCTTCAAGCAAATAGTGGAGACGTGAAGACCGTTTTAGTGACTGCTCAAATGGAATGTGTTTTTATATTGAGAAGGGTTGTTTCAAGGAAACATCTATCAAACGGGGAAACAAAATTTCAGCAAGCAGAGGCACTGTTAGATCAGAACCCAAGAGATGAAGTGCAGGATCACTGTTAGTGGAAGAGGAGAAATAAAATAGAACTCAAACTTTGAAACATTGGGTTCATTACTCTTCATTACTCCTCAAGAAATCAGAGCTGCTTCAGGTCATCTTCACACAGGGTTTCTTTCCCCTGTTTTGAACATTATTCCACAGGGACACTCTCTGAACTAGCTCATATTTGTGCTGCCTTTTAAACTGACATATTGTAGAAAAGCTTCTACAGTCCCCAGAAACCAGACGTGGCCTTGTCTGGATGTTTGTCACTGTGTAGTATAGCAGTAGCATTAAAAACAAAAAAAAAAGTAGCTGTTCCAAACAAAATGAGCAGCTGGTGTTCATCTGTAATCAACAGAGAGAGGGAGAGGTATTTCAAGGGGGTGACTCACCAGGAGATATGTCTGAGATAAGGCTGCTCAATGGACTTGTCCTCATCTCACAGGCTGTAGAGGGGCATGGATGAGTAGTATAGTGGTGGATGGCAGTAGTCTGATAAAATTAATCCATTCAAAGTGGCTAATCCCTTCCAGATGGCTTGGGGAATGAATAGAATTCCACAAAATTGGGAGTCTGAGCAAGAAATCAGTAAGACTGTAGAGAACCCATCAGCTTTAGTGATCATGGAGGCACAGGGGCTCTTCAAGCAGAGGAATGTGGCCTTTGCAGCGCTCAGGGGACAGGATACATCCCTGACCACCCAGCACAGGCTCACACAGCTCAGGTCTCGTGGGACACAGTGAACACAGGTAGGATCAGGAAATCCAGTGGCAAAGATCCTGGTCCCATTTGTATATCCTGGCCCTTGAAGGGCTCATCTCATGGATTCTACACAGAGAATCCAAGTCTGCACTTTATGCTCTGCCTGTTGCAGGAACACAACATCTGGCAGGCACCAAGGGGAAATTCTGCTCCGCTTTCTGTGTGGTGGCCGTTTCCGTGTGATCTCTCTTGGAGGGACAGTGCCCTTTGGAGGGAAGTGGAGGATGTTTTGTCCCTCATCACAGCACAGAGACAGGTACCAAATGATGTCCCCCTCAAGACAGCATTAGTGACACTCATTTTTAGCTCCAGCAGTGACTTTGCAGAGGCTCCAGCTCAGAAGCTAATGAATGGCTGCTCAAGGAAGCTATTTTTGCCAGCTGTTGGCAGTAGTTACTTTGCTTTTAATTGTGCATTCACATGCCTGAGTCTGATAACAGTGGCTGCTGTGGAAAAATGCAGTTTCATGAATAATAAACGTTCCCTTGGAAAAAAAACCTCCACTCTGTTTGGATCAGGAACCTCCTGATCCACTGTTGTCAGATCTGCAAAGTCTCGTATTCACCATCACATTCAGCATCCTCCTGAATAATGATAATTCATCTGTGTTCACTTCACTAAACTATCACATTTTATGGAAGGAGTTAATTAAATAGTGATTTGCACTTCTGCTGAACATCAAACATTTAATGCAGATGCTCCAGTCATTGCCTGAGCTCTAAAATGGGAAATGCCTTCAAAACTTCATATTTCCTCAAGAGGTTTAATGATGCTAGATCAGGCTATTTGCATACATACATATCCAAGCATATTTTATACCAGCATTTATTGCAAACAAACGCAGCTTTCTTCTTGCCATGTTCTCAAGAATATGAGGTGGGACACACAGATTGCAACTGAAGAGTTCTCTCTGGATGATTTGCCCCTGCCACCATCAAATTAATGGGCTCATTAATGACATTTTCTAGGAAGGCATTAGAAAGAAACAGTTATCTACAGCAGGTCATCTCTCCTATAATTTAGAATAAATTAATTGGTAATAAATTAAGAATGCTAAAAATTAATTATTGTACAGCAGGAGTGGGGCTTATATGCATTGCCTTCAGTTGAAGTGTCACAGTAAATCCTCTGTAAGTAAATAATTATTGGGATGGGGGAGGAAAAGAAATTAATATTAATGTGCATTGGAGGGGATGAGACAGAGGTGAAATGTAAGGCAGTCTTTGGATGGTGTGTGAAGAAGGTTTTTACTTCCTGAAATATGAATCCCTGTAAGAGGCAGGAAGAGAAAACAAGGGACTGCTGGGTGTCTTGCATCCTTCATGCTCTGGGGAGCCCTGATGAATTGCCCTGCTCTGTCCAAACGGTTCTGTCAGCACAGCAAGTCACGCTGGGGAGGGATTCTTCTCACTGAGCAAATGGATGGCTGTCACCTTATCTGGGATTGCTGTTCCAGGACTGCCACAATGGGGTTTGTGGAGAAGTGGTGCAGAAATGAGACTCCACTTTAACAAAACTTGGCAGTTTTTTCTTATTACCCTCAAAATAAAATGAAATTGGAATAGTTTCTTCTTTGGGATGTAATGCATAAAAATTAAACTTTTTTATTAAATTTTTATTTTAAAGTCACAAGTTTTCAGCTGAGGGAGAGATGGGGAGAGAGTGGAGATATTTCAAAACATCTTCAAAAGCAAAGAAGTTTCATTCCCTTCACTCCCAGCAACAATTTGAGAAGAAAAAGGCACATTTTCTCTTTAAGTTGTTCCATTATTAACACTGCATCTCCCAAGTGCCAAATTGCTTGGGTCTTTCCCTCCTCCCAAATTCACACAACTTCAGTTTGAAATATAAGAAGCTCTGATTTTTTATTCTATCCCAGGATTTTCAGATCTAAACTTCTTTCAGCCCTTACACAATCATCTCCCAAAAAAAAAAAAAAAAAAAACAAAACACAAAACCTTAAAGCAGTTATTGCTGCATTTAACAAATGCTCTTAGAGTACCAGTTATGCTTTAATGTAAATTAATTTTAGATCTCCTTGCCCTTTTCCAACTAAGCCTGTGCCTAGGATTTTTTTAGGCTATGAAAAATTATTCACAGATATGTCAAGCACAAAGTTAGTAAATTAATATAGGTTTGAATTCAATTTGTTTTAGCAAACTACTGTTATAAAAAGCCTAGTGTAGCATGAATTATTATCCAGATTTATGCTCAGCATCTGACAAAACGTTAAGCTACTTTTTCAAGTATCCACTAATTCTAAATAAAGGCAGAACCATGACATTCCCACATGGCAGTTCTCAACGCCAGCGTCGCACTTCATCACATTTTTAACTTGGTCCTGTTCCTGCCATTGATATCTCCCAACTCCAGCTGCTTCAGCAGAGGCAGGAGGTGGGGACAGAGCTGCTCAACGCAGGCTCTGGGAGGAGTGACAAGACTCTCACACTTCATCACCATCTGAACAGCAGGCAGCTGGCAGAAGGTGTCCATAGGACTTGAAACAGTGATGGCTGAGGTCCATCTCCTCTTCCAAAGGTGAAATTATAGAAAAGCTGGTTTGTTCTCCTACTAATCATAGCAACTCAGGGGGCAGAAGACAATCCTGCCAATGGCTGGCAGCTTTCATCCTTTGTGTTGAAAACACAAGGAGCACAACAGAGTATTTCCACTGGCCTCTGTGCACAGGACCAACTCTGCATCTCCAGAAAGGCGCAGGCAGCAGCACCACACAACCCACACATCATTCACACCATTAACTGCTCTTCTGGTGGGCCCAAACATCTGATTAAACACTCCAGAGGCTGAGCTCCAGCCTCCCCCTGGAAAGGAGCCACCAGTACATTGCACCAGCTATGCAAGATTTACAAGGAGCGGATGAAATCGAGCCCTACAATAGTTCATTACAATCAACAAAGCTGAAATTGCTGTGGGCTTTGAGCTCTATATCAATGCTAAATATCTCATTACCAGTGTGAAATATTTATGTCTCATGGTCTTTATCACAAATGCAGGCTCACAGTTAGTGTGTCCTGGTCCAGAAGAGGGATTCCAAGGAGAAAATGAATGGCTTAGAATAAAAGGCTGGCAGCCCCACAGGATAAAATTCCTTTCTGCACATAACCCCAGTGATGGAGGGAGAAATGAATGCACAGCAAATGCACGTCCTGGGGCTGCAGAATTATGGTCTGTGTAGACAAACACTCTCCACTTTTCCGCCTTGTGTCTCCTCAGGGCCAGATCAATCCAGGGCTGTCATGGCTTATGGTGGTTTGTGTTTTGACTTCATCAAGGGCTGGCAGGTGCTCCTGGGTCCAGCTCCAGGGGTGGTGGGAATTGCTGCTTCTCACCTGCTGATGGATCTGGAAGCTTCCCTGCAGCCCAGCCTTCTCAACCTCTAACCTGAGGGATTTGGGGATTTCCAGGTATTGAGAGTGGAAGATAGGACTGATGGACTTTTTCATGGGGTCTGCATTGTCCAGGAGCTTTGCTAAGTCTCCTTTTCTCCTCCCACTGGGAAGAATGCACGTCTGCCAGCACAGCCTTGCTCTGGTCCTCTCAGCAGTCCATGTGCTTATCACCAGCCAGGGCAAGGCTCCAGAGACACCACGGCCACATGCAAAGGAGACCTAAAAGAGATCTTTTGTTACTAATTGTTGGGGTTTAGGATTTTAGCCTGTTTTTACTCTTAAAAGAATTTTTCCCCATACTAGTTGCCAGGGGACAAACTATTGGGTACTTAAAAGAAACAAAAGACCTGGCCACAGGGGCGGGGTCCAATGAGCCACCCTTTTGTCACCTGGGGGGTTGAGACACCCGGGGGCTGCCTGGTGTGCTCAGCGTTCAGTCTGAGAGCTGCCTGCTTTCGGTGTGGACGTCTCGAGAGCAAGCTTCTGCTTCTTCAGCTGTTTGCTTTCTACGAACAAACCCCGGGATTTCTAAGCCTGCTCTTCTCCTTGTCCCGTCTGGGAAAGGAGCTGGTGCCGTCTGGCTCCGCCGCCGCTCGGAGCTTTCGCTACTCTGTAGCTCCTACGCTCTGCCGACTGAGAGACCTGCCAGGTTTTTCCCTGCCGCAGCTCCGCAGTTTGATACCTCTCACTGTCACCCGGGATCTGCGCTCGCCCCTGCTGTTCCAGCCTGCTGTTCCTGAGGATCCAGTCAGACGTACAGGGGTTTTGTGAGGCTTTTCATCCATCCCTTCCCGAGACTCCGCGCCGCCATTGCCGGTGCTGCCCGAGCTCGCTGCGGAGCGCCCCCTGCAGCCGCGGGGGAACCATCGCACCCGCCCTGCTCACTGGGAGCCGCCCTGGAGGAACTGCATCAGGGAAAAGTGCCTGAGGCCGAGAGAGGCTGTGCTGGGTTTGTGCTGCTGTTTGCTGTGACTGCCACAGCTATTGCTGTTTGTTTGTGTTGTTATACATATATATTTATTAGTAAAGAACTGTTACTCCTATCCCTCATATCTTTGCCTGAAAGCCCCTTATTTTCAAATCTATAATAATTCGGAGGGAAGGGGGTTGCATTTTCCGTTTCAGGGGAGGCTCCCGCCTTTCTTGTCTGACACCTGTCTTTCAAACCAAGACACTAATTTTAACCTTTTCTCTAGAGAACAAGGGTCAAGTCCTGGGCAAAGGCTGCAGCTCAGCCGTGCTTCACTTAGGACTTGAATAATTTGAAGGTGTGAATCCTGTTCTGGAACTCGGAAGAGCTGCACCCCTACCTGCCATGGGCTATCTGTGCCTCTGAGTGAGACATGTAGGCTTGATTCCCTTCCCCTTCTGCAAATGGAGGCAAAGAAATGTCCTTATCCTTGTCCCCTGCCTTTGCCTGGCCTGTTGATGTGGGGCAGGGCAGACACAGCTCCTTCCACTGGGACCTCTGATCTCCACTCTGGTATGAATAAACAGTTTTCCTCTCTACTGCCTCTCACTCCAAATTTGTAAATAGTTCCCAGACTCACTACAAAGGTCAGGCATGAAGCTTCAGCCCCTCAGAGTCCCAGCAGGAGTGCAGCTCTCTGGCACAGGAACAGGCAGAGGAGCACCTGCTCCACCGTACAGATGGATTAGTGCCTGGTTATTGTCAGACTGCCCTGGATCACTCCAGCCTGCAGGTCACCCTGCATCTTCCCCAGCTCCCTGGGCTTGCAGGAAGCTGGCTGGAAGAGGGCACACACTGGGAATCAGGCAGGAAAAGAATTGTCAACATTTTTTATCCGGGAGTTCTGGTGTGATGGATTCTGACCTGGCTGGAGCAGGGCAGGGTAGATGGATTGCTTTGCTCACACCAGCTCTCACAAGTGAGGTGCTGAACAGTTTGACTTGGGCACATTTAGTTTCCAAAGGCTGCCAACAGACTCCAAAAAATGGGGCAATTTTTAAAATTCCAATTAGGGGGTGAACAGGTTTTGGCAGAGGGAAGCTGGGTGAACAGAGGCACATTTTGTATACTTAGGACATTTATTTGGGAGATTAGTACCTCCTAGTAAACACGTATTAACTAAAATCTGTCTGAATTATGCTTCTAATTACAATTTCATTTGTGGAGGTGTTGTATTTATTACAATAAGCTTCCTGTGTATTTATTGTATTATGTATTGGAGTGAGATTTGGGCTGCTGAATATATGTGCTGAATGTGAGAGCTTATAAGCATTGCAGTGATTGCAAAGCCCTTTATGAAGGGTGAGTAATTTTATTCAAACTTTGGAACCTTTCTCTTGCATTAGATGCCAGAAATATTCTAGGTGTCCACCTTCATTTTGATCAGTAGAAGTTTTACTCCATCATCTTTGCTTATTATTTTTCTCTCTCATTTTTAACTGTTGCCCAAAACAACAATTCTATTTTTTTGCCTCAATAATCTCTTTCTATTGGAAGTGCAACTAGTATTTGGATCACTCTGTGCTTTTTCTGGATGACCTGAAGGTATTTCTTCATTGCTATTTTTTGAGGTGGGCATTCCCCTCCATTTTCTCAGGTGCATCGATCTGGGCTCTGGTTGCTGTTTTTTCAGTCATGGCAATCTCCAGAGTGACCTAAGGAACAGCTGTGTGCTCTAAGGATCCCATTCCAGATTTCATAGTGTAATATACTGAGTCTTTACACAAACACCCCAGAGCCAGGAGAGCTATAAATTGTAGTCAGACCATTGTGCATTTAATGCTTCTCATAAACATATAAAGTTTGTCTCCAGAAAGCCATAATGAAGGAAAGCAGATTGAAGCCAGGAAGTGTCTTGTTAGCATGTGATGGAAATGTTAATCAACAGTCTTTAAGGAGGATGTAATTAATTCCCCACACCATGCTGGGTGAGGTTCCTGGGGGCAATCAGGCAGCAAAGGGCAGAGCAGTTGGAGGAGGAGGTGGGGAAAAGGTTATTTAGCTGAGGGAGAGGGGCTCCTTGGTGGTCCCTTCCATTTAATGGTAATTCGAGTTGGCCTGGAGTCAGGACCTACCTGAAACCTGGCCTTGGTTCATGGAACCAGGTAAGTTGTGACATCATTTCTTTCTGCTGCCAGGGGCACTCAGGTAACAAAGCTGTACAACGGTTACATGGCTGGAAATCTCCTACTAAGGTTCTGCTGAGTACCTGGTCCTTCCTCTTCTTTTCCTTCCAGTTTCTCTTCCCTACTGTTCTTAAACCTGTATTTTGGGGTTTGTGTGTGTTCTGCCTCGCTCTCTGGGCCAGAGTCTCTGATGCAGTTTAAGGAATACAAATTAAACACCTGGTGCTGCACAAAAAACAGCGATGATTATCTGTGGCATTGACTCCTACTTCCATGGTGTGTTCCTTTGAGCTTTGATCCCAAGAAATTCCCAGCTCCCTGTGTCACAGGCAGAGTGGTGCCTCTGAGGGCTGTGTGTGCCTCTGCAGGGACCTTGGGCTGGAAGTTGCCATGTTCTTCTCTAAATGAACTCTGGTTTTTTCCATTTCTAATGCAATCAAAGCAGAGCTCCAACTTTTGTGCTGAAAATACAGTCACTGTGTTTCACACATCCCTCTCTATGGAATCTCTTGTATTTTTCCAGTGCAAAGGTCTTTCCATCTGAATGGAAGCTAAAGTTTGACTTTATTTCCTTGGACTTGAGAACTTTCGTTACTTATGTTGGATCCAAATTTCTTCCTTGTTATTGAGCTTTTCGCATTCTACCTGCGGCCTCAGTGTTACAACAGAAGAAACAGTCCTGGTCCCTGGGGATCTGTATTGACTATGACTCCAACATCTGGGACTTTCCCACCCCAACAGATTTGCAAGCCCAGAGAGACTTTAATTTACTGGCTAATTTTGCGGAAAATAATAAAACATGCAAACCAGTGAAACTGTAAACCAGCCCCATTAAACCTCATTATTGTCAATTTGTGCCTGGTACCTGCAGCTTGTCAAAAGTTCTCGCCTGTGGTTAACCAGCAATTGTTGTTTATGTGTTTATGAGCTTGAGCCCAGCATATGCTTAATGGCTCTTCTGCCCATCTCTTTTACTGTGGTTTTCCTGACTGGTTTTGGAAGGCATCATGGCCACAGCAGCCACAAACTGTCTCTGCCCAGCAAGGGCTGCTGACCTGGCAAGAGGTGCCTTTGGTGGCAGGCTGTGAACTTCCGTCCTCCTCTCTTGCACTGCTTTTGGCTGAAGAACTGCAAGGAGGAATAAAATGGAGAGGAAAAGGGTTATGACACCAAGTCCTGGCTCTGAGTGGGATCAAGGCCAGACCCATGAGATGGGGCTGGTAGATCCAAGCATGATCTGGGCAATAGGAGAAAATATTTCTGCTGTGAGGTTACTGTTCTCCCCATGGGAGAAGACAAATTTGAGGGGTGCCTGAAATTATTTGATTGATGACTGTGGATGTTCCTCCCATGAAGGAGCACATTGTTCAGGGATGGTTTGGGAGGACTGCAGATACCACTCTTCCTCAAGGTTATTTCCTGAAACCCCTGCTCAGGTGTCAGCTGCATCTAGAGGTGTCTGAACCCCATGGTCTGGGGAGTTTAGTTATTTAAGTCTCTGTGGGACGAGATGGAATAAACTTGAGTTACAAGCTGTAAAACCTGCCTGCAGAGGCACATGGCAGCACAAAGGAGCACATGGCAGCACAGAGAGATTTGTCTCCACCAGACCCTGGTGGGAGGAGGTGTCACACGGCAGACCCCTACGGAGAGGAGCCTGTTGGGAGCTGACGGACGGGTGAACAGCGCGTGATCATCCCATAGAAGGAAGTGTGTTGCTGATGTGGCAACACGGGATAGGTCACATAGTGAGGATTACCAGGTAAGGAAATATTGTGCCTTGGAAAAGTGTATAAAAGCAGCTCATTCCTTTGAATAAACGATTCAGATTCCCTGCTGGTCTGGGTCTGTACCTCAAATGCCAACGAGTCTCTGTGGAAGCTGGCATTTTTATCCCCGGGATAATAAGACTGGGAAAAATTTGTGTTCCCACCAAGTGTTGTCTCTGTAATCAGAAGGAAAAATTCATAGTGGAGTTTTCCTGGAAGAACTGGTGTGCTTGTGCAGGGAAGGCCTCCAGGAGAAAAGGACCTGATGATACACAAGGCAGATCTGGGCACTCAGGTCTGAGCGTAGGTGTGTGATTTCTGACAGCTCTGATATTGGGAATTCCAGCAGAGTGGTGTTATGAATGGATGATGTGGGTTTAAATCAGTCCCTGCCTTTTGCCCAGGCCTCTGGCAGCCGACAGTCGTGTTATTGAGGTGTCCAGCACCCCAAAAACCCACTCTCATTTGCAAGTTATTTAATAATGGCTGACTCGGTCTATTATAAAATGAAATATTTATTGATAGACACAAAAGTAACAGACATAAGACTTTAAACAGACTAGTACTGCACAGGGATAAGACAAAAGGGGATACTAGTATAATGCACGTGGAGTTAAAGGTACCATTACATTTACAGCTAGCTAAGAAATAGTATAACTTAGGATCCAATGTTTCTTACCACCAATTCTTGAAGGGGTAGACATCAAATTCCTTTTCCTCAATTTCTGGAAAAGTAACTGCAAAAGTTCATGTCCAGTCTTAAGAAGAGAAATCTTGCATGTTCCCAAGGGGTGTTTAAGACACTTCTGCCTTTGTGTTTATTCGTGTAGACAGAATTAACCGTTCATTTACAGACATAAGAACCATGTCTTTTGGTCACTGATGTTTATTTTCTTTTATCTCTTTCCACATCTGCTCTCATACCAAGATGTGTACTCAGGGCTTGGGCTCAGACTCTCAGGAGCCTGGAGGTGACCCCTTGCTGGGCTCTCTGACTCCTTGCTGGGCTATTAATCTGCCCTGAGTTATCTCTTCCAGATGCCCCAGCCATGAGAGAGGGGGGATGTCCTGCCACAAGTGTCTGCCTCTTAACTGCCCTCTTTAATGAGGGATGAGTGGCCCTCCCCTGGTGTGCCCAGCCAAAACTGGGAAACCTCTGCTGGAGCCAGCCCTCCATGGTCAGTGCAATTATCTGCTCTCTTCTTAACCAGAAACTCAGCACTCCTGCTCGTGTTTTAAACTGAATTAGTGAGAAACGCAAACTATTACTTCAGTGCCTACCTTTCTCTTACAGGGCTGGAGGAGTGTTACCTTTCCTGAGCTGGTGAAATAGATATATTCTGTAAATCTTCAGGGAATTCATGTTACTAAATTTAGCATATTGCTCTCAGTTCCACATCTTCTTGGTTTAACAAGCAGCTGCAGACTCAAAATTATGAGCTTGGTTGCAAATGCCGCACCTCTCTTAGGGGTCTGGGGATGTGAGTTTTACCAATTAAAGTGGAAATATGTTTAAACTGAGCAGTGGAAAAATCACCAGCCACATTAGCAGTGTGTAAGATTAAAAATGCATTGGTGGGACCTCACCAGAGACCAGTGTAACCCCCAGCTCAAGAGGCTCTCTGGGAGAGTTGATTTTGACCCCTTTGCATAATGTTTGTCCTTGAGAAGGCTTGTGGTGGGGTCAGAGCATCATTCCTGGACTGGGCTGCAAGCAGAAGCCTTTCTCTGGGGTCAGTGCAATGGGACTCCAGTGGGTCTCTGCAGAGCATCAGGTGCAGGTGGACAAAAATACCAAATTTGCAGTATCTCATGCCAATATCTGAAGCCAATCCTGTTTTGGGGAGGTTGATCTTCCCTTCCCTTCCCTTCCCTTCCCTTCCCTTCCCTTCCCTTCCCTTCCCTTCCCTTCCCTTCCCTTCCCTTCCCTTCCCTTCCCTTCCCTTCCCTTCCCTTCCCTTCCCTTCCCTTCCCTTCCCTTCCCTTCCCTTCCCTTCCCTTCCCTTCCCTTCCCTTCCCTTCCCTTCCCTTCCCTTCCCTTCCCTTCCCCCCCATCCCTTCATTTTTCTCCAAGCAAGAATGTCGTAGGAGAGATGTTCTGTGTCTCTGGGAACCCAGAGTTCCAGCTCCTCTCCCTGTTACAGGATAGCTGAAGATTTCTGTCAAAGATACTCCCAAAAAACACCCTCCTGGGCTTCGTTTCTGACCTTCCAATTCAATAGGTGCTTTCATTCCTCCCATCTGCAATGCAATCTGTGGCATGCTGGGAACAGCCTTTAAACCAGAGAAGTGGTGATTAGAAAAATCTCTCCAATAGTTATGTTGGAAGATACCAACATTCAGGTGCTCCCTTTCTGCCAGTCCAACTCCTCCTTTGGAGGACTAATACCGTCCCTGCTCGGCTCCGTGGGGTCCCGCGTGCCCCTACAGATGCACGGGTGGGTTCAGTATTATAGTCGGTAGCGAAAGAGTCAAGAAGGGTACTTGTGTGTGATCCAGCAGCAGCATTTATTGCTTCTACACTGTCGAAGGTTGCAGAGGCAAATACGAGAACAATGGCAAGCTCAAGGTTTTGCCCAGGGCCGGGGAAAAGGCGGGATTAGGGGACAGGGACCGATGGGGAAGTCCTGGGGGAGTGACAAGGGGCAGAGGCCAACAGCCAACCAGGGAATTCCAACTGGGATAGATTAACAGAACCAAACCATGCATCCTGGGAGAAGCTTTTCTGGCCACCCTAACATAAAGTGGTTCTTGTGGTACTAGGGACTTGTCTTACTGAGAACTCTCTGTCCCTTGCAGTGTATGTTCACCGGCCACCACAGAGGACCATTTTGCCCAGCAAGATAGAAAAATATGCCTCTATTGCCTTCATTCTCCGAAGTTATTTTCCAATGCGTTTTTTTCCAATGTCCCCGTGTGTTTTCAGGAGTGCAGTACAAAGTTAAGCTCATCACGGAAAGCTGTGGCATCAGGTTACTTGTTAGAATGGGCAGCAATAATCAGGAACAGATGTTTTGGAGGAAGTTTAAAGGTTTTTAATGAGCAGCTTACTAGGAACCAGCTTCTGGAACACATTTGTTGGGATTTTCTATCGTAATCCCAAGTAGTGCCTGGTGTTTTTTTCTGATCTCTAGAAAGTTCTCAGATTTGAAAGAACACTTGAGAGGCTATTTTTCATTTCAATTAAAAAAAAAAATCAAAGAAACAAACCTTTGCCTGAAGCTCCCTGTATCCTCTGTAGTAATGGTGGTTGTTGTGTGGTGCTGAATTTCACAGCTAAAGCCCACATTGCCTTTCTAAAATGTTTTCCCATCTGTAAGTTCTTGTGGCTCCTTCCATGTCCAGTTGTCAGAGCTGCTGGGAACTCTTCTGTGTCACTTTTTCTGACCTTGAGCATCTTTGATGCTGAAGATCATGGCCCCTTCCATCTCCCCACCCATCTGTATGCACTTCCATAGATAAAGAAATAATAAGCCTCCACACCATTAAATTCAGGCAACTGATGCATTTTAAATGCAGAAAACAGAAGCAATGGAAAGTCTTGTTAATTTTTACATTAATTTACACCAGAAGGAATAAGAAGTCTATTAAATCAGATGCTAATTTTGTTTAGTTAACTTCCTAGTCAGCGCAATGACCTTTCATCCATGAGTAGGAACAGATTAGTGCAGAAGTTCTTTGTGGGAGACAGGAGAACTTGCCTCAACCTGATACTCAATAATACCCAATTAAATGTACTTTTTAACAGCTCTGCCTTCCCTCCTAGAAGGAAGCTTCAGATAAAAGAACAAAATGATATGCCTTTTACTTGCCACTTTACAAAATCCCTCCACGTAATGCAAAAAACCCTAACCCTAGTGTGTCTGATACAGGATTTGCAATGCTCTCGGTTTTTGGTAAGAGGATAAGAAGCTTATTACTGTTTATCAGGGGAGGATAAAAGATTCCCTGTTCCCCTTGCTAGGAGGGGAATGGATTTTCATGTTTATCAACAATCGGGGAAAGGTGGGTGGGAGGGAGGTATTTCAATAACAAAGCTGTAAACACACCAAAAAAAGATTTCTTTCTGGTAGCTGAAAAGAATGGAAGTTCTTCCTATTTGGTAATGGAATAAGAGACATTCAGTACGCTCTTTGGTGAGATAAGTCACTTACACTCCAGTGGAACTGCTTTTTGGTATCAATACAGAGATCCAGAGGCCTCCCAAGCATAAGGAGGCAGCTGAACAGCCACGTGGGGATTGGTGAAGGGAGCAGGGGATGCTGGATGTGGCCATGGTGGAGAGGGACCAACCACCTCAGTTCCTTGTGCTTGGACAGAGGTTTCCCCTAGATGGGGAACTGGACAGTGAATCACAGTGATAGGAAAGGAAATGAGGGGCAGAGTCCAGATGTGCCTTTGGTCACCAGGGATGTGGTGTGGAGCTAGCCGGGGGATGATGCCTTGGACTTCGGTGTATGCAGGCTTGAAAGGTACTTGTGAGAGAGAGAGAGGCATCCCCAGTGTCATCCCTTCTGCCACCTCTGTCCAGACCTCCAGGTCTACTCTCCAAGGAAAACCAAGCTGTTCGTGCTCAGCCTGGGAGGTGGTGAAGAGGAAAAGCAGAACCCTGCATCGTGCTTTCCAAGGGATGCCTGTCCCCTCCTTTCTCTGGAGGCAGCATTTCATGCCCTCAGCCCTGCTCTCATTGTCAGGTTGAAGTAAATGTAATATCCTTGGGTTATAATGACAGAAACCAAACAAGTGCCAGGCATTGTCACACAGTCAATGAATGAGGCAGTGTGGCATCAGGCAGAGCATTATTCACAGGGCTGTGAAGGCAGCTACCCACGACATCACCTTCAAGGGCTTGTTATGGAGAAAATTGAGTGAATAGGCTGGTTGGAAGAGGAAAGTGCCATGGCAGCCCCAACCCTGCTCAGTGCATCAGGTGCTGAGATGCCACAGGGGCTGAGTGGGCATCAGGAGAGGTTAAAAGTTAAATATATTGAAACTCTAAATCTGTGGCACGTATCTTGTTTAAATTATATTGTCTGAGAAATGGAGGTCTATTTTGGCTATAAATGGCTCCACTGCAACTGGCATGGTGGAGGGGTGCCCTTCCAGCCAGCCCCTGCACTGTTAGTGTCACGCGATGCCATGTCTCTGGCACTGGCTCACCTGAATGAGAGCAGAACCCAATTCTTCTCTCAGTTGTTTTGTAAACCTCCCCCGGGAGTCATGACTGCTGTTCCACCCACCTCTGCCGACTGGAGCATGTTCTGTGGGTGTCCTGTCCCCCTGGGAGCTGTAGAAGGACTGAAGTAAAGGAAGAAGCAGTGGGGTTTTTGGGATCCCAAGATGTGACCCTGGGGCCAGCTCCTGCCTGCTCTGCAGAGGGACTTTACCATGAGCAGGTCCATGGCTGCATCAGTGAAGTTCCTGCAGCTCTGGCTCTCTAAAGCAACAAATTCAAGACTTGTGAGGAAGAGAATGTGAGTTTTTTACCCATTAATGGCACTGGAAAGGAAAAGACTTTATCCAGCACACAGACCTTGCTCCAAACATGTATTGCTGTGCAGATGGGAGCATCCCATCTGTCCCTAAAACTTCCTCATTTTTGTGCTTTATATCAATTTTACATCCTTGCCAGTCTGTGCTAGTGTGCCTGTCTGCAGATGAAACATCCCAGGAAAGTTCAGAGACAAACTGTGGGAGAAAAGAGATCTTTTCTTGACTTTCCTTTTTTTAATCAGTAGTTTGGGGGTTTTTTTTGGGTTTTTTTTTTTTTTGCTTTAAGCAATGACTTTCAAGGTAGCAATGGCTTATTCTGAAAGAAAAAAGAAAAATAGACTGCTATAATTTCTTTTTAAAGTCAGTTTTCACATGCTTGTTAGTTTTTGGCAGCTTCACAGTCTGTCACTTAAATTAATTTTTCAGAGGTAGCAACTAATTGTCTTTGTTTTCTGGAGCCCCTGGGGCTCAGAACTGAGTGCTCTGCAAGCCAGGGCAACTTCCTTCTCCAACAAATTATGTTTAGGCTGACTTCTGACTTGGGCAAAAAGAAACTGCAGACACTTATCTCTGCAGTTTGTGAAATAAAACTGGGCTTAAAAGAACCGTGGTGAGGAGGAGTGAACATGTCCTTAAGAAGAAGAGAGTTGTGAGCAAAATGTGGGATCTCGTACTAAACTGATTTTGCTCAGTGTCTCTGGCTGTGTGGCTCCTTACTGGTCCCAGATGGTGAAGTCCTGCTGCCAGGTGACCTGTCTGCCGCTTTGGAAGTTGCTTCTTCCCTTAGGAGCACAGGCTGAGGTGCAGAGGGAGGTTGGTTTGGAGCCAGCAGTAGCTAATCCTGTGGTATTCCTGCTTCCTTCTTCCTGGATGAAGAGCTTGGGAGCCATCTGTCCATTCCCTGCACGGGTCACCGGGATTCCTCCCGAGAGAAATGTTCACTTCATCCTCTCTGTTGCAGCAGGGCCAAGAAACCAGCCCAGCCCAGGACCACCACTGCTGCAAGGCATGTGGCAGCCCTCAGTCCAAAGAAACAAATCCGTATTCATGGTTCTCTCCCTCCCACCTCGCTCAGCTCTGGGGCTGGGGCTGCAGATGGGAAGGCCGGCAGGATGCTCCTCAGATAGCTCCAGAGCTCAGCTCTTTTCAGATAAGAATTTAGTTTTCGGCTTCTCTCTAGTTGAGTATGGGCTGCAGATTCCTGCATTGCTTATCCTCCCCTTGACGAGCCCTCCAGCTCTGAGGATAAGCTCCAAGCTTATCCAAGTTATCGGCAGGATCCAGCTGCCAGGCAGTGCTGGCATGGATTGGAGCTGTGCTTTGGCATCTCCAAGGGATGTGGAGTGGCAGAGTGGGAATGCTCCGGGGGCTGGCAGCACACCAGGCACATCCACAGGGGAAACTCACTGTCTGTTGAGGCGCATGAGCTGTTTTCCTTGTGGATATTACCTTGGGAAGTGGTGGGGTTATTGGGCTTTTAGGGCTGTGGAAGGTGTTCCTTGGATCGAGGTGGGAGCAGAGGAAAAGGAGGGGACACATCTGCTCTGAGATCAGCTCTCTGCTGTTTCATAACAGAGTTTTAAGGTGAAATTCCCCAAATCTTTAGGTTTTTGTCCCCACACAGGGGCCTGAGGACCTGTGGTGGGTTTGTGTTAGTCTGCCAAGAGCTTGGTGAAGGTGGGGAAGCTGCTGCCCCAAATAAGACAGGGTGTGGGGGACATATATCATCATATCATATCATATATCATATCATCTTTAATGGCAATAAAAGCAATATTTTGGTTTATTTGTTTTGCCCATCCACAAACCCTTGTGAGGGCCATGGTTCAGCTGAGCCTCTGCGCTTGAAGTGTGAGCAGTGAGTCCAAACCTTCCACCCAAAATAAACCCCCATGACCCACCTTAGCCAGACCTGCTGCCAGAGAGGCTCCCCTGCCCTCCAGCTGCAGGGAAGTTCCCATATCCCCTTTCCAGATGAATCTTTCCCTCTGGAGCTTAACTCCAGCAAAGGAATGATTTGCTCTTACAGCCTGTTAATGAATTTCTGAAATAAGGAATTAATTACCATCTGTCTAAATTAGAGTTGTCCTATCCTTTGAGATCCATCTTTTTGATTCTAATTAATTTTAAAAATTACTTTTCAAGCCTTCAGTAGAGATTCTAATTTATTTTACTCTAATATTATTTCTCTGATAAGCAAGTTAATTTTTAGATCAGAATCCACCTAATCTCAAATTTGTCACACAAACTCTGCTCTCTAAGATACTATTTACAGCTTTTTGGAGATGACAGATCTTGATGCACAAATAATTCTTTCTTCCTTTTTTCCTTTTTAACCACCTGAATGTGTGTGTTCAAATGAGTTTAATTGAAACCCTTCACTGTACTGTGTTTAGGAAAGATCCTTAATATTTTAGAACCAAAACCAAATATTAGTTATAAAGCTTTTCTAATTGCCCTTTTTCATGGAGAAAAATGCATGTCTAATTTGCTTTTTTTAAAGAACATTTGCTTTATGGATATTTGTCTGAGTTTGACAGTTATTTAACTGGCTGTTTTTATTAACTCATGTTCTCAGCACCAAGTGCAGTGGCAGCTGGGGAAAATTCAAATATCAGTTTTATGTTCTTATCAAAGCTGTCATCCCAGAGGCTGCAATAAACCCTGCAGCAAACTTCATTCTGGCTCCTGGGTTTGTCCTCATGGAGATTTGTCCTTGAACTCTGCTGGTAGCAGAGCTGACGCAGACCCCATGGGACATGAATGAGGAATCTGTGAGGGTCAGAGATCAGGGAAGGTCAGGGGTTGTAAAGGGCTAGATCTGTCCTCATGGATGGTGTGTGAGCACCCAGCGCTCCTGGGCAGAGGAAAGGAACAACTGGAGCAAAGTGCTGAGGAGACACAGCAGTCTCTCCCTCATTGGCAGCATTGCCCTTTCTTCTTGTTTTTTCCTCTTTCCTATGTGATTTCTTTTCCTCATTCTTGTGTTTGTGTTTTCTCTCTTTCCATGTGTCCCGGGTTGCAGTGTATTCTATTACCATCCTCATGAGCTGTTGAAACCAGGTGGGGCAGTGTTTTCTTGCTTCCTCCCTCCAGACTATCTTCTGTTAATGAGCCCATCAGCGCCTGGCCTCATGACTCGTCATCCCATTGCAAGATGCTCCACCCAGACGAAGGAACAAAGCATTCCATCCTGGATATAATCTGACATTCCAAACACCACAGACAACCCCTTCCACTGGATTCCCAGAGGACAGGAGCTACATAGCCACAACTGGACCTTCCGAGGAAGAGCAGACCCTTTCTACAGGACCACCACTTCAGGAGGACTGCAGCCACCATCTTATCGAACTGCTACCGCCACCCTGACTAACAGGGTGTCAGGTTGTATCCCGACTCTGTCAGTTAAAAGCAGTGTTTTCTGCTTTTACTTTTTAAAATTTCCCTAGTAAATTGTTACTCTGACTTGGTGCATCCCACTGGTTTGTTTTCAAACTAGTACACTATGTTTGTGTTTTCTTTATAATTTGATGAAAGTTTAAAAATCTAGTAGCAAGGGACAGAGAAATAACCTGAAGCCTTACAATGTCACCAAAAATCTTGCAAGCAAAGCCCCAGACAGTCCTGAAAGTTTTTCTGGAGACCTCAAGGGAATTGTCCCACTTTGTCTCATTTGTGGAGAAGACCCCTGTGCTGAGTGTCCTGCTAAGTAGATCTCTGCGGTACCTACATCCCTCCCTGGCATCACTACAGAGCATTTTTTGGCCCTGGCCCAAGCTGAGAGGCACCAGTGCACAAAGTGGACAGAGTCCCTTGGCTGTGCATCTGGTCTGTGTGTCCTGTAAGAACCAAACTCCCAAGCCTATATTCCAGCTGTGAAAGAACTTCCCCAGTAATTTTGAACAATTTCATATTATAGTTTGTTTGGGTTCTTAAGCTCCTTCTATTTGTATTTTTTAATTCCCACCTGTGTGGTGTATGGATCTTGGATTCTAAGAATCCCAGATGCTTAGCAGATGGTTAGCTAGAAAAAATAATCAAAGAGGCAGCAAATTTTGTTCATGAGCTCCTATTTATTTCAATCTGGTGTTTTGCCTCACAACAAGACTAATAAGCAATTACTCTTGCATCTCGAATGCTTATGCAGTGTAAATGCATCTGTCAACCAGATTCAACATCATCAATAAAGCTGCCAAAGCTGTTCATAATTCAATGATATATGCTTTGAGCATCTTTTTTGAATATAATTTAAAGATTGCAGTCCTATGATTCTGACATTATTTCCTGTGTGTTTAAAATACCTCCAGCTGGAAGGATCCATGCCTGCATCACATAATCTCATCTGCCTGTGTGGACCATTGCAAACAGTGCAGTTTGGCTTGTGTGAGGGTTTTACTTTCTGGCTGGGCTCTGACAGGGTTCCCACAAGGGCTGCTGGGGCTGAGGAAGTCTTCCTGGTATTTGGAATATTTATCCCTCCTTTCTCTCCTGGTGAAATTCACCCCCATGCAGAATTCCTGTGAAGTGCCACAGGCCTTATGGGCTGTGCATGAAGGGAACTTGTTAGTAGGGAAGGTGTGCTCTGCAGTGCCTGGGAGAATGTTTAAAAAAGAACAATCTTTTGCAGGCAAATGTTGTTAGGAAACAGGCTGACGTGATAAACCTCTACCTGTATGGACTGCGGGAATACAGGACCCCTGAAAAACGAATAAATTTGATTACGCAGGAATCCGTTTATTGTTTACATTTCTGCATTCTTATGCATTTCTGTAACTGTCATTCACACGATCACGCCTGACCCGATTGGACCCTCCGCATTGTCCACGTGCCCTGCATGCACCCCTCAGGGGTCCTGATTGGTTCTAGCCCAGGATGGTACAGTCCCTCTTTATCTGCTTTCTTGCTGCCTTGTTATTCTTTCTTCCAATGTCTTCTTTCCCAATTTAGCACTTCTTACATTCCTCAGGCCCTGATAAGAGTAACTTGCACGGAACTTGGCTGGTGCCCTTCTGCCAGGATTCTCATGCTTTGCAACAATGGACACACATCTTAATGGCTTTTCTGGATTTCATCCCAGTTTGACAGAGATGTCCCAAATATATTTTCATTAATCACAGAGTGGTTTGGGTTGGAAATTACCTTAAAGATCATCCCATTCCAACCCTCTGCCATGGACAGAGAGACATCTTCCACTATCCCAGGTTGCTCCAAGTCCCATCCAACCTGGCCTTGGACACTTCCAGGAATCCAGGGGCAGCCACAGCTTCTCTGGGAAATTAATGTATACGAACAACTCACCTGCACTTGTGCAAGCTGGTACCTTTAAAGCCTTAGCTTTAAAATTATTTCAAACTAAAATCCAGCACAGGCAGCTCCCAGGGCCAGTGCCAGTGTGGCTGGGATTTACTTTGGAGCAGGGTTTGCTGGAAGGCTCCTGGGGTGCTCCTGGAACCCCTTCTGGGCTCTCCAGCTCCCTGAGGAGCTCAGGAGCCAATTCCTCACCAGCTGGGATGGACCTGGCTCTGCTTTCCTCCTGTGTCTGCCTACTGAAGGACAGAATCAAACTTTTGTCCCTGATAATGGGATTATTGTGATTCTCCTGTTTCTCAGCTCTCTTCCGGGTGTCTGTATGCACAGTGTTGCTGTCAGGGTGCCCTCCACCTGCAGTTTTCCAAGTGTGGTGCATGTGTTCTCCAGCTTGGAGTGGAGCTGCTCATCAGCTGCAGGAAGGGGATGCTCACTGGAATTTGGCTCCCTCTTATCTCTGCTACCAAATCCATGCAGACCCTCTTGGCCATAGGCTTTTACTTGCTCCTCCAAGGAGGGATAAGCTGTTTTTTCCATCAGGATCTCTTTTTGTGTGCCCAAGCCTTCTGTTCCCTGCACACACAGAGAATGCTAATGGGCTCTGCTTCTGTTTTCCAGCCACCCACTGGGGTAAGTTTCTCTTTCTCTTGATTTGCTTTGTGCCTTATATCAGAGTTAGTGGAATACAGATTTCTGAGCAAAGAGAAATCCCAGTGATTTTTTAAACTTTTGTTTTTTCTAAGTCTCTGCATGAATGAGAATCTGAGTCTATCAATGCAGGCAGCAATCCTGCACAGTTTAATTTTTCTACTCTCTCAACTGTGTCAACTCCTGAAGGGAGAAAGTAAAAAAAAAAAAAGAGAAAAGAGTTAAAGCAACATGCTAGGAGTGGTAGTTCAAGGTTACAAAAAGGAAGTGTTTTAAAACTGAATCTTTGGAAAGGATACATCTTCATTGCCAGCCCTGTGCAGTTTCCCCTTTCCTAGAGATTTAGGAATGACCAAAGGTTAATACTTTCCCACATCAGCAGAAAACCATCCTGGCTGAGGTTTTTGCTAAAGTGAACATATTTTGTCTTAATGTTAGTTCATTCCTCATCCCTCAAGAACAAGCCAGATTCTCTTTGCTCTGACTGACCTTATGCTGGGTTTTGGGTTCCTCATTCCCAGATTCTTCAAAAATTAAGTGCCCACTGAGGAAAGCTGGAAAGCAGTCAGGTGGACCGGACCATGTGCTCCCAGCTGGGTTTGGGGGTTGTTTTGGTGTGTTTCCATGTTTTGAAAACAGTTCCCATCACTGTTGGAGATGAGTCCTCCTCTTTCTACATGTCCTTGTGTTCAAATCTGTCCTTTGGAGTCTTCAGTTAAAACAGACTAAAATTCCAAGTCTGCCAGAGCACCCTCTGCCTTATTCTGTGAAACCAGTGAAGTTGAAAACTTTCCAAAATACCAGCCCCAAACCCTGTCTCAATGTTCACCATGGGGCTCAGGAGAAATTGCAGGATCACTTTGGATACCATATTTTACACATTGCATGATTTTACTCTATTTTATGCTTTCCCAGCTAAAAACCTTTTTTTAAGACCACGGAACAAGTGAAAAGGTGAGGATGGCTTCCCTGTCCCAGCCAGCTCTGCTCAGCTGAGCTCTTGGTTGTTAAACCCAGCCTGGGTTTACGGCCAAGAAGTACAAGGGGAAAAAAGATGGCAGAAAAATTTAAACCGCTTTATGAAGTGTTTTACAGAAAAGTGATGTGGCATATATAGACCAGTTAATGGTGTGGTATGAGGGGTTTATTGGCACTTGTGAGCGATGCAGTTGCCACATGAGCCCATGCTAATAAAAACAAAACCAAAAAACCTTTAATTGATACCACATCGCTCTGGTCTCCTGAGCCGAATTCTGTTGCCCTCAGCCAGGTGACAGATCCCTGGGGATGGAACCAAGCCAGGGTTCTGAGAGGCTCCCCCAGCCATGTGCCTTGCAAAAGTCAGGGTTTCAGTGGGCTCAGCAGGCCCCCACCCTGTAATCAGTGCAGCTATAAAGCTTTGGGTTTGGACTGTTTAATTTTTGGATTTGTGCTCTTGCCCTCACAAAGTGGGGTTCTTTGCTCTTTGCTTTGAGGAGAAAAGCCTGGTTTCTGGAAAAATTCTATTTTCTAGAAATACCAAGTCAAGTGGGCTTGAAGGGTTGCATCTTTGGTGGAGGAGCTGCAGCAATGGCGATGCCACACGATCCCCAAGGTGGTGGTCATATAACGTCAAGGGTGGCCCAGCCCTCTGAAAGGCAGACAATCCATTTAGGCCATACAATAATTGAATGGTTTGGGTTGGAAGGGATCTTTAATCCCATCTCATTCCACTCCCTGCCATGTGCAGGGACACATTCCACTAGCCCAGGTTGCTCCAAGCCCCATCCAACCTGGCCTTGGACACTGCCAGGCATCCAGGGGCAGCCACAGCTTCTCTGGGCAACCTGTGCCAGGGCCTCACCACCCTGAGGCCAGAGCAGGTCCAGGGTGCTCCCATCCATGCAGGAGATCATGGAGGGGACTGGTCACACTCTGCTCTGGATCTCCCACCAGTTTGTCACTGCTGACAAACTCCAGCAGCAGCTGCAAAATCCCTCTTGAGAAACAGGGAAAACCAGCCCAGTACAGAGACTTCAGGACCCGCGGGGAGCAGATCATCAGAGAGCTGCTCTGGCTGCATAGAATTTTCATGTTTTCTCAGTTTCCCTGCATCACAACACAGTGCAAGTTCTGCAGTTCATGGAGGTTACCAGGCCAACACATTTCATATTGATCTTTCTCTCTGCATTATCATCAGCTGTAACTAAAAACAATCAAGGAGCGGGTGGGTGCAAGCCTGCATTCAGGCAGATAGAAATACAAATATCCTTCCTGCTCTGCAACTTGAATTGCATCAGGCAGATTGGCTTCGGGGTGGAAGTTAGCCCTGTTTCACCTTAAAGTCACATTTTTTCCCACAGAGGAGGCAGAAATGTCAGGTTTTGGGACCGTGTGTATCTGTGCCTTCACATCAACGCAAACCAATCAGGCCCCCATCAGTTGTTGTCCCCAGTTATCCTGAAAGCTGCTGATGGTGATGGAGCAAGACGGGTGTTGAAGATTAAACATGAGACAATCTGTGCTGCATTTCCGACAACCTGAGTCTTTAGAGTGACAATGTGGCATCTGCTGGGCTCAATAACTTGAACAGTGCTTTAAAACACCTCTGCTGTCCATATTTGCCATTGTTATAAATTAATACCTTTCTCCAAGTTATTTTAACTTATTATCCCACATGTGCACTGTGCGTGTTGCTCTGTTAGGGACAACAAAATTACAACAGTATGGCTCTGATTTTCTTTAACCACTACTGCCTTGCTAGTTTTTATCTTTCCTGCCTGGAGGAGTGTTTGAACAAAGTAACTTTTAAAATCACAATGTTTCTTTAATGCAACGTCTGGAGATAAGTTTATTGTCCTTTTACAGGATATAAGTAAACACATTTCTTAAATATATTCCTGTCTACAAAAAGAAAAATGTCCTGCTGTGGCTTTAAGCAAGCAGAGTATTGGTGGGGACTATCAGAGCACCAGTGTGTGCCCCAGGTTGGACTGGGGTGTGTGGAAGGATGGTGGATCTCTGTCTCCATTTGTTCCATGCCTCGAGGGTAAGGAGAAAGCAGGGGGCAGCTGCTAGGGGCTGTGGTTGTGTCTGTTTGCCAAACAGTACCTTTGGACCGAACTGTGGATTTCCCAGCAGGTGACATCTGGGGGAAATCACGAGCAAACGGGCTCAGATTGCGCTCAGGGGAAGTTGAGAACTTTCCCCTCCCATTTGCAGTGAGGTCGGCGCACAATGGAGCTGCTTAATTTCGCACTACACACTGCTGGAGAATGCGCGATTTGCTCTGGCGACTTGAGGTCGAGCAGGTTGGGGTTTTTCGCGTCTTTGACATAATTTTTCAAGGCTGCCAACATCCCTTGCTGCCCTGAGGGGCAGCACGGTGTAGCCCTGAGGACTCGGGTCCCTGCTTGTGCCTTGGACCCTGCGGGAGCTGGGGGATGCTCACACCAGGTCGGGATGCAGCTGGGCCGGGAGGGCACGGGGTGAACACCCCAAAAAGGGGTGCAGAGCCAGGCACAGGGGCAAGACGAGGTCTCTGGGTCCTGCCACCCCCAGGTATGGGAACAAAGCCTTAACAAGGTGCTGCTCCAGTGCGCTTCTTCCGCTGGACAAGGAGGGATGCAAGGATGAGGCTGTTCCCGCAATTCCCGGTGTCTCTGAAGAACCACCTCTCCTCCTCTAACTCCCAAAAAGTTTCTTTATAAAGGCACCATCTTTAGGTAACATAAAGATTTTTTCCCTGTCAGCCACATTGTGGAGGTGTGATGAGAGGTTCAGCCTCACCTCGTTCGTTCCTACATCCCGTATTCCCCCTGGAATCGCAGCTGAAGCTCTCGTATCCCTTCGCCAGGCACGTGGGACACACACCAGCTCGCAGAGAGGTCTTTCGGGGTTTTTTACGTCTTTAACTCAGCCCCGGTGGGTGCCCAAGCAGCTGCCAGGATCCATGTGTGGGTGGGCACATCCCTGGCACCACCACAGGAGTTGGAAGAGGAGGGTGTGGGGCTGCAGCCTGAGCCCAGCCCAGGGATGGGAGGAAACCCGACCCTGTGCTTTCCCGCGAAATCCTTCTGCCTCCACGGAGAGTTCCTGGCTCTGGGAAAGTACCATATTTTTTCATGCTGAGCAAAGAGGAGACTGTAAAGGGTGAGATGTGGCCTGCAGACAGTTAAGATTTAAAATTTTCCACTTTTCTGAGCGCTAATACCATGATCACGCTGTCTAAATAATGTCTATGCTCTGGCTGCCGTATTACCTGTCCTAAGCATGATTTACTGCTGTAATAAATTAGCTCCTAAGCCAAAGAATCAAAAATAATTTGCTTTATATCTTGGTCCCTGTTTTATCCTGTTCCTTTTTCTTTTCTACCTGTCCTCTCTCTCCCTCTTATTCATTCTCTGACATTTTTTTTCCCTTCTTAATTCCTTCTCAGGGGCCACTTTCTGATTCTTTTCCACTCCTCATGCTCTTGGGATCAACAGATGTGGTTTCTTTTCTCCATTTTCTCTTCCAGATGTTTCAAGCTATGGCCACAAGAGCAGCGTAGCCCCATGCTGGCTGTGTCCCACCCTGGGGGCTGCAGGAGAAGCCCCTGCCCACAGGACAGGACAGAGGTGCTCAGCAGAGGTTGGTGAGTACATCACTGTCACAGGGGATTTTTAAATGAACTTTAAAATGAGACACGCATCTGATTGCTCGGAAATACTTGATGGCCTCCAAGCATAAAATACTGCGGGGCAGGGGGCTAGGGGTTAATGGACTGTGAATCTTCCATATCTTTTTTTTTTTTTTTTTGGTGTGTGTGTGTGTATCTGCTTTATGTCTTTAAGCTGAAGGGTTTGACACCACACTTAGCAGCTTGTACCCTTACTTATATCACCTGCCAGTGTCACCAACTCCTACCATGTCCCCACTGCGTAGCAAATCATCTGCTTCCAGCCAAGGAGTCGGGCATCCAGCCCTTCCAGGAGAAGGTAAAAGGGGGGTGGTGGGGAAGGGTGGGGCAGTGTTGTAGTGGATTAACAAGGGCAGGTCTGGCAAAAAGGCTCGAAGCCTTGGTAAGTGGCGGCCTTTGGAGTTTGACCCAAAATGTGTGGCCCCATGATGTGTTCTGAAAGCTGTTGCAGCACAAGACGTGAACAGGAGTGGCCGATACAGGTTTTATTTGTCTCTAGAAGCAGAAAGTGTCCATGTTTGTGTGTATGTAGTGTGTGTGTATCGCTGTGAGCAGCAAGAGGGAGGGACAGGGTGATCCTCCTCCTTGGAGCAGGGTTGGTGATGCTGCCTTTGGGCTCACACAGAATCCCAGAACGATTTGAGGTGGACGGGATCTTAAAGAACATCTCATTCCACTCCCTACGATGGGCAGGGACACCTTCCACTAGCCTGCGTTGCTCCAAGCCCCATCCAACCAGGCCTTGGATACTGTAACACTATCATTGCTGTGTCCCACCGGGCAGCTTCAGCTCAGTTACTCCCCAGAAGAGCAAACATGGGAACAACTTGACTGCCCTAAGCAATCCCATTAAGAACAGCTTGAAAAAGTGGAGACTGGTTTTTTGTTTTCCTTTAAATAAATGGGCATTTTCTGTTTTTTAGGTTTGTTTTTTTTGTTGTTGTTTTTTGTTTTGGGGTTTTTTTTTTTGAGCTGTTAATGTTCATTTTGCGTGAGGACACGATGCCATTCCTGTTTCAGAATGCACACAGTGGAGTGCAAAAATCAAGATTGCATCTCATGCATAATGCATAGCCCAGCAACCCGCTCAACAAATTACCCAAGCAGATTCCTCCGACAGGGCTGGGGGGAAGGAGGGGAAAATATATTTGTAACAAGTATCTTTCTAAAGAAATTACAAGATAAACACATAAAAAATAGGCATGCAGAGATTTTTCTCTGGGCGGTCAGTTCAGAAATTAAATATAAGGAGGACGTTGCTGGAGAGTGTGAAGCAGCAGGTTGGGGATGGGGCAAGGGCAGCTGCAGGTCCTGGAGCTCCTGAATAACAGTGGGGAGACCAGAGCTGCTTGTGGGGGTGTCCGAGGGCTTGATTTGGTGTTGGAAACTTATTAGAGGAGTGACTTCCCTTGGAGAGAGGTAGGAAAAGGGATTATTTGGTTTATTTATCATTTTCAATGTGCCGGGTTTGCAGGCATGTGTTGCAGTTCTGTGCTGCTGTGTAACACTGGATTTTGTGCCACTTCTCCGGAGACAGAAGCCATAAAAATACAGATTTTATGTGTGGGAGGATGGCGAGGAGGACGACAGAAAGGTGGGAATGGGTCACCAAAACCCTTCTTGTTTCTCTGGTGTCACCAGCCCAGGAAAAGCCTTGGCTTACCCCACTACTGCCAGATGCTGCTTTGCAGCCTGGAGAAGACAAGGATGAGGCCTCCCCGCAAGAGGAGTTTTCTGCAAACAGGTGCCACAGTAAGTCACCACATTCCTTCCCTGTGCCCCGTGCTGTGCCCCTGCTAAGCCTGGATCATTCCCTGCAGGGAGAGGGAGCAGCCACTGCCTGTTCCCACAGTGCTTTCCTCAGGAGTGAGCACTGTGGTGAAACCTGGGAGCTGAGCTGTGGTTTCAGGGTGAAAATTTGTGGTGGAGGAAAATGGCATTTCAGGAGCAGGTGGGGGTTGGTTTGCTTTTCCTTCACCCTGGAGGGTGAGGGGTCCATCACCATAGGGGGCTATGCAGACAGCATGGAGGAGTTTGGTGGATGGGGTACCCTCAAAGTCTGCTCCTCTGGAGGCCGAACTTGTTGAAAAGGGTTTGAAGAAGGAATTTGCCTCCAGAGATGTAGAGAGGCAGCCCCAAAACTTCAGCAAGCACTAAACTTGCTCATAATTTCACCCTGACAATAATGACCCATGGCTCCTGGATCACTCTGATCCATGCAGGGCACAATTTGAGACCAGGCTTGGTTGGGGATTTTTTTCTCATTTGAATGATAACTCAGGCTCCAAATCTCATCTTATTCATGTCACTCACACTAATGAGCCCAGGCCCGATCCGGCAGGGTGTGTTTGGGTTTATTTCAGCTCCCTGCAGGCAGGAGCTGGGCAGGAGACCAAACCCAGAGCAGCAGCCGAGGGTCCATGCTGGGCTCGGCACTCCCGGGTCCCACAACACTCCCAGAGCTGCGGCCACACAACCCTGCCAGCACAACCTGCTCTTGCCATCTAGTGGCAATATCACCCCGAGAAAGGTCAACACTGGACTGAGGAGCCAAGGACGAGGTCAGGAAGGGAAGTGGGGTAAGGGAGAAAGGTATGGAGAGGGTTTGTACTATTCAAGCAGGTTCTTTCCAAGTTGTTACAGCTGTGAGGATGCCCTACTATGTGGGGTTGGTGCCACAGGTCTCAGCCTACCAGTGGCATCCTCAGTGTGACATGGCTGTGCTTGGCTGTTTCCAACATCCAGAGGCCAAATACCCTCTGCCAGCAGCAGAACCCAGTGCTGGAGGTGCAAATCCCCCTGCACGGCCACCTAAGAGTGGCTGCTGGGGTTTAATACCAGGAGCAGCTTGGGCTCATTGGCACTGGAGTGGTTTGATGTCGCCCACAGCAAAGCCCTGACCTCCCTCCAGGTTCCTGCTCTTCCCCAGTTCCACCCCTGCCTGTGCTAGGAAGGCTCTGGGCTCCAAGGAGTCGATGTCCACAAGTGACCAGGGTCAGGTTTGGGCTGTTTGCACTTTGGGAATTCGGTACCAATAGAGCTGCAGTGTGTTGCCACTTCCTTTTTACATTTCTTTTCCCATATTGTCATTTTTGCGGAATTTGGGAGTGATGACAGGATTGCTTTTTGTTTAGTTCAGGAGTGTTTAAAATAAACCCAGAATGTCAAGAGGCCCCATTCATCTCTGCTCAGCTCTTTGGGCCAGGCTGGAACGGGAAAAGTTAACCCAAATTGCTCTGTGATTCCATATGAAATCTCCCTGTGATCCCACAGCAGCCTTAGGAAGCCCACCCCTCTCCACCCCAGCAGACAGCACCCTGCAAAGCCTCCCGAAAACAGAATGGGCAGCTTTAGCGGAAATTAAACTACCGCAAGATCCTGCTGAGTTTTTGTTTTTAAAAATGCTTGAATGCATTTGCATTGATTTATTTTTAATACAAACAGCAACCTGTGAGCTTTGGGTGTTATGTCTACGTGTTTCCTTTGGCGGAGGTGGGTCTTCAGCGGTAGGCACAGGCCCTGTTCTGCCCCCAGGGCACTAAATATTGCCTCTTCCCCGTGCTACTGTACAGCTGCACACATTGTAGGGGGCTTAAAGAGCTGTGAAAAGCCTTGTCTTTGGTTTTTTAACATTTCCCTGCCCCCTCCCCCCCTTTTTTTTCCCTTTAATCTCAGCTGGCCCTTAGCATCCTCTCTGAGAAAGACTTCAGCCTGTTCACTGCCTGTGAGCCTGGGGAATAAGCAGGAGGTTCAAGGTCACAGGTAATGACAGCAGTCTCCCCTCTCCCACCAGAGTGCTCCTCCCTTAACCACTCTCTCAGCAATGTTTTCAATCACCTTGCCCCCATAATGAAAGTACAGGCAGCAACTCACTAAGCAAATGAGCCCCTCCTATAATTCCCTTTGCTTATGCTGCTTATTTTTCTCCTGCATAATTATTTTTAAAGGAAAATTTAATTTTGTTTATTGGGAACAAAGTTTAACACTTTGTAAGCTTTTTCTTCCGCAGCCACCATCTGATTAGTTTTTTTCCTGGATTTTTTTTTCTAATTATTTTTAAACCAGCCCAGTAAATTGTGTGTGGTTAAGAGGCACTTCTCATTAAGATGAAATACTGTGATCTCGTAGGATCATCTGTTTTTAAAGAGGTAATGATATCCTACCTTTTTTCTCCCAGTTAACCCAATCTCAATGGTGAGACCTGCCCAGGTGTGAACTGGGTGCAGCAATTAAAGCCTATCAGAAGAAAAAAGGGGTCAGGAAAATATCTCTGAGAGGGCACAACAGGGATCATTAAGAAGTAAGTGGCAAATCATCTCAGGAAAGGGAAACATTTAACCTGGTTATTTAAGTGCAGATGGTGTGGGGGGAATAAAAGGCTGCAAGAAGACCAAGAGTCATGGGAATGCTATATATAGCTGTACAGCTGTTTTCTTCAGGTGTTATAACTCAGAAACGTAGGATGATTAATTTTGAAAGTTGAAATGTATAGCGGATTCTGATTACATCTAAGTGTCTATAATTTAGCTACTTAGTAAAATTAACTTGACGTTTTTAGTGAGCGGTGAGGACAATAATGTGTGAAGAGACTGAAGAACAAGTTTGACTGCACGCTCTTCCCTTACCTCCCCGCCTTTTCCCAATTCGCAAGTTTTTTTTAACTTTTCCCGTTTTCCCCGAATCCAGAGGAATGTGTCTGGCTCCCCCTGCTGGCAGCCACGGGCAGCGCCGCTCCTGGCTGAGCTTCTCTCGGGATGTGGCACAGGCAATTCCAGGAAAACTCAGGGACGGGCTGCAGGTTGGGCTCTCTAAGGCACAGAACATTTCCCGGAGCATGACACCTCCAGGAAGGCTGTGGGACCCCCACTAAATCAGTTTATGTACTTCAGAGAAGGTCTGTGCTTGGAAATTAAACAGCAGACCACAGCAGGGACCATGGCAAGAGGCACCCTGGAAGTGCATGGGCTTGAGGTTGGCTTTCTCCAATAGAAACCCACGTGCACAGCGGCTATGCAGAAGTAAGGAATAGGAGAGACCATCCCCAGTGCTGAGGACCAGATTATCTGTGCCATCTTCTATAAGGAAAGGCTGGGAGCTGTTCAGCCTAGAGAAGAGAAGGTTCTGGGGTGATCTACTTCTGGTCTTTTTAGAACCGGAAAGGAACCAACAGAAAAGATGGAGAGAGACTATTTACAAAGGCTTCAAGTGACAGGACAAGGGGGAATGGCTTTAAACTGAGAGAGAGGAGGCTTAGATTAGGAAAGATTTCTTCTCTGTGAGGGTGGTGAGGCCCTGGCACAGGGTACCCAGAGAAGCTGTGGCTGCCCCATCCCAACCAAGGCCAGGTTGGATGGGGCTTGGAGGGGACAGTGGGAGGTGTCCCTGCCCATGGCAGGGGGTGGAATGGGACAGTGTTTAAGGTCCTTTCCAACCCTGCAGCTCTCCATGTGCTGTGCAGGGAACGGCCCCTGCTCCAGGGGTGGGTGGAAGTTTCAGCTCTCCCCACAGCTCTGCCTCAGGGCACAAACTCAGAGTTTTGAGGAAGCCCATTACAAAAGGGCAAAATCCAAGGACCGATATAAGCCCAGTCCCATACTAAGATCTCCCACCCCCAGTGCTTGGATGCCAAGGGCAAATTTTCTTTTACAATGCGGATGTCATCAGCTTGAGGGGGAAAAAACACCACATTTTGTGTGAAATCAGTTCAATAAAGACACACTTGCATCACAAACCCTGCTTTTGTAACCAAAAATCACTTCAAATTATGGCCTTGTTAGTGTTAAACAGAACTGTTTCCCAGTTCACTTTGTGGCACTCAGGAAATAAATAATCTTATGCGGCTGCTTTGGTCACTAATGCCCAAAGTCTGAGGTTTTAAACAAAATAACACAAACTCATTTGTGATTATTTTTCACTTTAATTGTCTGATTCTAAGTAACATTTTCAGACACAGCATCAATTTAAGTACCTAACACAAAGCCCAGCATCAGGCAGCTTCCAGAGGAACCTTCCAGAGATGGTTAAAATGCTTTAAAATATTTAACATTTTTCACATTGCTACAAAACAATGACAACTGTCAGAGTATTTTTTTTAACCTACATTCTTCTAGCAGAAGAGAAACAGTGGAAGGTGGATCACATTCTTGTTTCTTTCGGGACCTGTTTGACTACAACAACAAACAGTTTTATAACATGACAGGTACAAATACAAAATTTCAAATATGCCAACTTTAAAAAAATCTGGATTTTTCCTCAATATCTGCAGTACCTTGCTTCTATAATAAATATTAAAAACCATCTTTACATTACAGAAAATGTTAAATAAGTTATTTACCAAAAGGTGTCTTTTTTTGTCCTTTTTTTTTTTTTTGGTCAAAGGCTGATTCCATTAAAAGAGCTGAACAAACATTTTTTACATCAATAAATAGTAAGGCAGCACGAAGCAAACAACACTCACAAAGCCAGTCTCTGTTAGCAGAACTTTCTCCTTCAGAGAATCCTTTTTTTGCTGGTGTAGAAAGGTGATTTTTGATTCTCAGCTGATGGAACCTGGTTAGAAAAGCAGTAATTATTATTATTGTACAGTACCTCAATGCCCCCAGTTTGTCCCTACCCCATGCTGCTGCACAAGGACGTGCAAAGAGGAGCTCCTGTGTTCATCAGACCTTCAAATTAAAGTGGTAAGATTTCTGTAAGAAGAAAGATTGTTTTAAGTCATCACTTTCTAGCTCAGGGATAAGAACAGCACACCAACTGCAGAAGGAAATGTTGATGCTGATGGGGTTGAGGGAGAAGGGAAGGGGTTGAGGGAGAAGGGATCCATGGAAAAGGTTAGAGGAAAATTTAAGGAGGGGCTGGGAATTGTACAATTATTCAGAGTGAACAAGTGTGAGGAGAAGGATGGGATTTCGGAGTCAGGGAATGTATTACATCCTTCTGGGAGTCTGAACCTTCTGGGAGAAATCAAATCTGAGCAGTGATTACTTAAACACTCACAGTGATTGAACACCCTGCACCAGCAGAGAGCTGGTTCCAAAAGCTTCTCCTGTTGGGTCTGTGGTTAAAAAATAAAAGCACCACCAGTGAGTGACTAACATAGGCCCCAGCTTTACATAAGGGTGTCTGTGTGAACTTGTGTACCAGGCAGGTACCAGGCTGTGATCTCCTGGAAATGAACTGCTGGAAGATGATGACAGGCATGAATATTAATCTAGGGAAAGCATCAGGAAGGAGAGGGTTTAGCTGTTTATGCGGTCAGTCATAAAATTTAATTCAGCCATCAAACACAGCAGGCTATTTATCACACTAAACTGCTGTCACCCAGACTTGATTAGGTAGCAAGCCCAAAGCAAATCAGACTAATTCTGCAAAATATTCCTGACATAGCACTGTGTATTTCTGACTAGCATAGACCAAGGAATTCAATACAAGCAAAAATTTTACTTACTTCCAGATTTCCTCTAGCCTTCTTCAAAACATCATGTGTTAAAACCACTGGAAAGAAAGACGCAATTAAAAACAATACTGCAAGTCTTTCTAAATTCCCTGTATTTGTTTTATGACCAAATATGAAATAATGTCTGAACAGGAGGCTTCCCTCAGGACTGTAGGTCCAGAGCAGTGCCACCCCTGGAATGTCATTTCTGGCTCCTGGCCTGTGTTCCACACTCTGCTTTTCAAACCTAAGCATCTTGGAAGTGTTTCTGCAGTTTTTCTGCTGTGTGAAACAGGCAAAGCTCAGCACTGCATGTACCACCCCAGATATGCACAGCCCCTGCCATCCTCATTGCTGGCTTCCCTCCATCTAAGTAATATAGGAAGATTTTCTGTTAATTTTAAGGGGAGATGGTGCATGGTCTAACTCCAGTTTTATCCTTTACGTATCCTGCTTGGGCTGGGGAGGGCAGTTAGGAGGGGGAGAAGAGGACAGATGGCAAAAGAAGTCAGCCAGATCCTCCAAGCAGTTCAAGGACAAAGCAACCTCTCTGTGCCATGGGGAAATCAAAAACCCATGGCCTGTTCTGAAGGGTTCTAGGTTTTCTCCTTTCATCCAGCCCAGCCTGTCTCTGGGGGCCAGCAGGAGACCTGTGAATTGAGGAGGGGGTGTTTCCAAACAGAAGTGGTATTTAGAAATGTCAGGTTAAATATGTGAGTCTCTAATCGGTGTCAGCTCTGTAACTGCTAAAAGGCACCACTCACAAGCAACAATTTGATATTCTGGTCTCAAAAATAAACAATTTAGCCATAATAAAGATTTTTCATTACAACAATAAGAAGCCAACAACTCCAAGGGTAGAGCTGTCACGAGATAATTACACCCTTGGCAGATTACTGCAATTTGGCACTGCATTGTTCCATGCTCAGAGGTTCAGACGAGGTTTATAAGCAATAAGCTCTCTCTGGTGAGAGAGCACACAGAAGACTCTGAGCCATAAGACTGTTCCAGTCTCTGCCTCTAGATATATTTAGGAATGTTCAGCTAAATAACAGAGAACCTGAATATCCTCAGTGGAGCAGGCAGGTAACAGGATGTGTGCAGAATGAAGGCAGGCAAGGTCACCCACCGCAGTGCTTTTCCTTTCTTGCTAGCAAAAGGAGAAGGGAAAAAATCTCAAAACCAAGTGTAAGCATCCTGATAAAATCCAGTAGCTTCAGGTGATCCCCCAGTTTTGCTGTATGCTTGGCCAGGAATTTGTGTACAGATGCAAATCAGAAACATTTCTGAAATGGCTCTTTTAAGACAAAGGCAACTCGACATCCGTAATTCCCATAATCAATGAAACTTAGAGAAAATCCCATCCAGGTCTTTTTGTGTGGCAGAGTACTCTCTGCTCATAAGAGCTCTGCTAGTAAATTCATTTCACCTGGAAAACTAGATTTTTCTAAATCAAAAATATTAAATTCAGCCCATGAAGAGAATTTTGGAAGCTGTGCCACTGCTAGCACAGCTGCTGCTCTCCAGGCAGATATTTGCATTACAGAGATTTCAGAAAATGCAGGTTTCAGTTTCTCAGCACCTCATTCAGAGGGGGGTGAATGCCCTGAAAAAAAGTGAGCAAATTTAGGGGAACAGGCGCTGTTTGCTTTTGGGAAGTGTGGGTGGGGTGGCACAGGGATAACATTTTGGCAATAAAGGAAAAATCTCTGTTGATTTAGACCCAGCCTAGCTCTGAAATTACCCAGTGTGTCTGAGATGACACTGGAACTAGACAAACTAGACCAGTGAATCTACCCCAGGGATATTTTTTGGAAAGACGTAATAGAACAGCTTTGATTTTTACATGACAACCCCAAACTGAGCTATTTGGCTTTACCTGAACAAAACATAATTTATGATTTAATACAAGTATTTTGTACACACATAATATAGCAAATTTGAAAGAAATGACCAAACACTAGCCCATAAATGCTTGAAACAACAAAAATCTGCAGGCAGAAGATATATGGGCCTTAGATATAAACATTACAGGCTATGGAGCAAAATAACATTTATCACTCTACATTGCATTTAACTGACTTGAGTAACATACAATATTATGGATATTTTTATAACTTTGTATGGTGTGGAAAAATTTCCAGTCCAGATTAATTACTGATAACACAAGTGCCACTCCAGGAAAGACTAATGAGCCATTCAGTCCTACCACTTCAGAGAAGGTAAGAATGGATTTTTTGAAAAAAATTTTTTACAGAAGAAAATTAACTCTTCCTCCCACAATACACATATTGCTGTAGCATGAAGGTAGAGGAGAATTCCATTCAGATCTGTTCTGGTGAGTGATTAAAGTCTAAAGCAGCAGAGATGGATCTCTTCAAACAGACACCTGGCTTAACACAGCTACAATACTCCCTATGTCCCACTTGTTTTCATGTTTCCAGGTAATTTTCTAGACCTGGGCCACTAAGGGTAAAATATAACTAGGGCACAGCATGCCCTAATTTTTCTTAAAAAAATTACCCATAGCAAGCTTTTGTTTCCCTTGTTCTGAGCTTGTTCTCTGGCACTTCTTAGTCTGGTGCAGAGCACTGACAGAGCTCCTTTCCGGGCAGCACCTCAGAAAATGTAAAAGCCTAATTCCACGTTTATTAAGACTGAAGCAAAATCACAATTTTGACAGTGTCAAAAACTTTGGCTGAAAATGTTTACAGCAAACAGTAACTTTGCCTCTGTCCAGAACTGTTGTAAAATAGAAAAGAGTATCCAAAATGGAATAACCCAAGTAGGAATTAGTGGCAGCTGCATGGATTGATACATTATCAGTGGCTTGTGTAAAACCATGAACAGCTTCCCATGATATTCTCTACAGCCTTTTGTACTTTGGGCAACTTCTATCCACTGGAATGAGGCTCCATCAGCTCAGCATAGCCTGAGCCTGTTTGTCACAGCTGGAGCACACAAGGGAATACCAATTTTAAAGGTAGCCACAGTCTACAAAAATAAAATCAGAATCATTATTAAAGCACACACTCACACTGGTCAATGATAACTTTCTCCATGTTTTCCTTCAGCTGGTTGGTGGAGTGCAGGCGTTTCACTGTGCTGTGCAACTTCTTTTCTTGCTCAGACAGTTTCTTACGTAACCTAAATATTTCTGCTTTCATTTCTTCATCCTAAATTGAGAGAAGAAAGTAAGATATTAAACTACTAGCTAAAACTACTTTCCACACTGGGAATTGCTCACTACTTGTACAAGTACCCTCAAGCTTCCTTGGAGTACCAAAAACTTAAAGGAGTGAAAGACCACCGAGTCCTGTCCCTCCTCCTTCACATCCCCCAAGACACGAGATTCTATGGTACAACTACAACACTTAGCTGGATTTTAGTGCAAGTAATTTCTCTGTTAGACTGAGGAAAGTCTATTAGACTGGTGCCTATTTTTGCTTCTAAACTAGAAAAGACAAGGAAGGCCAGTGCCACAGGATCAGTGTCCTGTCTGCCAGGTTCAGAATTCCAGCTTTGTCCTTGTGTTCTGTTAATGGCTGATGCTGCCTTTAATTAAAGGGCTAAAAGGCCCTGGGACAGTTTAATTGCAAAATTATTTGACAGTATCATTATTAAGGTTCAGTTTTCACCACCAATCCAAACAAAGTTCTGGTCAGTGAAACTACCCCAGGGATTCTAAAACAGGACTGCAAGAAGCACTGGCACATCAGCCAGTGTCACTGATTTGGGTCCTTGTGCAGATTTAAGCTTGGACATTTTTTCCTTGTTGTGCCACTTGTTAAGTAATAAAACTTCTGGAATTTGCCCCCCACTATTTATCTCTGCAGAAAAACTGATTACTCACAACACCTGTGGGGCTGCAGAGAAGGCACTGAACACTCAGCGTATTTTAGAACCCAAACTTCAATAGGGCGATTCTTTCATATTCTGCATTTAAGACATCAGGAGCAATCAAATATCCCGAAGATCCAGGGATGTTGAATAAGAAACTAGAAAAGACTATTAGCCTCTAACTAGAAGCATCCTGGGAATTCAGATCCCACACACATTAAGATCGGACTTTCAGAAGTGACTGATCCAAATCAAGGTTCAGATCAGTGTGACAGGAAAGCAGGAGATGAATCCTCCACATCCTGAAAGCCCTGTGAGGGGTAAGATATGTTCGAGGTATGTTCAGTCACTGCAATCCAGGCCAACACAGAGCTGTCTGTATGGATTTTACACATGAGGATAAAAATGGAAGTACACACTCTTGCCAAGACATCCCAAATCTGGAGCTGAAACATCAGTGAATGTATCAGACAGCAAACTTCACTCCCACTGCTTTTGTGATTTTATATATTTAAGGATGCTAAAAAATACCACCAAAAATATTATGAAATTATATCTAAAATGTTTGTTTTCCCAACGTTTGAGGGGTTTTTTTTCAGGAATATCCTGCTTCCCTTAATAAACACATACAAAAACCTCAGTGAAATCACTTTAGAAATCGCACACTTAGATTTATTTTAAAGACAAAGTTTGAAACAGTTTCATTGCTGAGTGGTGGTATTCTGATGGCAGAGGTATTTCATTCCTCACTTAGTTTCCTTTTATTCATTTGCATAGTGCAATCCTTGTTAGTTATAGTGTTATAAAATTTGTCTTGGGGTTTTGTCACACTTTTACAAAAGCTTCTTCTTTTACAGCTTTGGCATCAACAACGTAAAAGAAAAAAGCTGAGCTTACATCAAAGCTGCTGATGTTTCTCTTCTTACCAATACACACAAAATCAAAATGAATTTGGTTCAAATAACAGGGGCCCCAAACCTTTTCTTGTTGAGGTGGAGCATTTGCCACTTGCCTGGGTTTCCTGAATCTCATGTAACAGGATTAGATATTACATCTTTATTACAACGTATGTTGTAAATTAACATCTGGCCATACGACATGATCAGGACATACTCAGCCTTACCCTAAATCCATGTGTCCAGAGAGTGGGGACATCATTTTCCAAAGATTTTCCCAAATGACACATCTGTAACTGGTACATCTTCTTTGAGAAGTTCCCAGAGTACAAAAAACCACCCCAAACCCCAACCAAACCAACAAAGCCCAGATGAAGCCCAGCAGTACCTGAGTGCCCTGAGCAGTACCATGAGCAGCTTTCAGGGGAAGAGAAACTCTCCAGAGAAGCTTCAGTGAACGTGCAGCCTCTTCTAAAATCTGCTGTACCGTGTGAGTGTTTGTGGAAAAGCCATGCAGGGATGCCTGTTCTGGTACCTGTAACACAGGGTTAGAGACATTTTATATTTTATACTTAAAACATTATGAAAATGTAATCTCAATTAATGGGTTTAATCCAGCTGCTGCAATTTCATATTTAAGATAATGTACACAGCCATTGTGTGCCATAAAAACTAATTTGTTAATTAACAAAGGCTGCTGAATTATGTATTATCTGGGAATTTCAGGGAGGGAGGGGATTTATCCTAATCAATAACCATGATTAACAATAGATTATATTTACTAGATTTGCTATGCCACATGGTAACAGCTGGCAACTCTCTTCTTTCTTCATTTACATTTCCTGTGATGTTATTTGAAAGTCAATGATTACAGACATCAATTTAAGCAATATCCGTGTTTCTTCCTTAGCAAACCCTTTAAACTGTTCTATTTAATAATAAAATAACTATCAAGATACACACAAAATGTTTTCCTCTGCTGACAGATAAGAAAACCAGATTGAAAGAATTGCATAAATGTGAAAGAAAGGACGGAAAGAATGTGAGGAGAGCAAATGAATTACCAAAGCAATGGTGCTACAGAAGGGGGAAGGGTAATGAAAGAAAAGCATTTGCAGTTCCTGCCCCATGCATCTGAATATTTATTTAGCATTGTTATCTAACCAGAATCCTGATGTCACATAAAATATCCCATTTGCTAAGTAGTCTGAAACTTCAGTGATATAAAGCTTGATAGGAAAGTGCAAATTGTGAAACTTACTGCTTTTATCTTTACACCAGCAAAACAAGTTAAAAACTTAGATTACTTTTTCAGTCATTATCAGTATGTTAACTAGGTCATTGGGAAATACATGATACTTCAGAGAGTCTTAAGTGTCATTCAGGCATCATCTGACTGTGTGAGCACACATGTGATACCACAAAAAGAATTTCAGAATTGTTGCAGACTGCACCTTCAATAGCTTCACTAATTATAACTGCAAAAATAAGTGGCATGAATTTAACCCTGCAGTCAAGACCTTCTGTTTTCTGAAGAGCAGCAAGCATGGTTTTTTACCACAATTATACTGTCTTAAAATCATAGGAATGAAAAGGACCTTCATTAGACACTTAGTTTCCTTTCCCTCTCCAAGGCAGGAAAGCATTATATGGAATTTTTTAAACATTGGCATAATCTATCCTTAAAATTGCCTCCAGCCACTATCTCTGAGCACCCTCCATGCCAGTGGTTCATTATTTTTACCACTAGCTGCTGTTTTCCATGCCTGATCCAAGCCCTTCCTGTTGGAGGTTAAGTTTTTTAGTTCCTCATTAAATGCCACAGACGTGTGCAGATTTTTCCTTCCCTCTAATTGAAGCTTGTAGGCAAATTTGTCTTTTCAAACCACCCCAAATATGCCATCATTAACTGTGTCCAAAAATTAATACTACATAAGAGAAAATCAGCAGAAGTAAACACTAACTAGTTCTCCTTATTCTAGACAAAAAGAATTGATGTTATTCAAGACAAAAGAAACATTTCATTGGTTTAAGCATCCTTAAGACTGCAGCAAGAGCACCATGAGTCGCTAACACTATCAGAGAATGAAGAAAGGATGATACACTGAGTCCTAGAAGACAGTATTTGATCATTAATGAGATATTCAAGTTTCTAGACTAGCTCATGATATTGCTAAAATGTTCAAGTGACAACCAGGAAGTGGAAAAATATAGAAAATCTTCCTTGAAATATGAATGTAATATGAAACAAGCCTCATCAGCATACATCAATCTTTAATGTACAGTTATAACCTGGTGTTACTAAAAGGCTGAATTCAACTAAGTGGAGAACTTCATCAGCTCTGTAGCACATTTCTTTTAATTGTCTCATATTTCCTGGGTTTATCTCAAGCCTTCATTATATGAAAATCTTAATTACTTTTATCCTTAAGTTACTTTTACAAACCCCTCGTTTAAACCCTCTCTGAAGCATTTTAGATTTTTACCTCAGGTTTTCTGCTGCTGCTTTTGTTTGGCTTTGTTATCATTTCCAGTACAACAAACACTGATCTCCATAGCGAGACCAAGCAGTTTTACATCATTTCAAGCCAAAACTGAGATTGCTTAAAGGACTAGAATTAACTAACTCAGAATCACACTGAGCCCATCTAGCTGATGACTGTGCCAAGCCTGAGGTGTCCTGAGTTATTCAGTCAATTCTTCCCTTCACAACATTTTGTGCCCCTGGGTAAAATCCACCCTCCTTTACAGGAGTTCAGCGCTCACCTTTACTCCAGGCTCCTGCAGCTTGGTTCCAGTGACCTCCCTGAGAGCAATCTCCATGTCTGCCAGCACCTGCTGCCCCTCTGAGATCTGTTTCCTCAGGGCATCATAGTCCTCGATGAGGCCCAGGACGTGCCGCCCGTTCCTGTCTGCCCACATCCGATGGCCGGGCACTAGGCGTGGGGTGCACGTCCTGCTGGAGCCCGAGGTGCTGCTGCACAGGGAGGCACTGTCCACATCATCCTTAGGGGCTGGCTGAGTACCTGGGACAGAAAAATTGGGCCATTTTTTTATCCTCAAACAAAAAATAATTTACACTCAACTTCTCTTAAACAGCCAGTCTGAGTGTACCTGGTTTCCCCACTGAAATGCAGCATCCATTCTGCTGCTTCTGCAGCTCACAAATATTTCTTCCAGCAACAGGGCAGTTGCAGAGATTTTCTACATATAAAAAGGGAGAAGGAAAGCTGTATTATTAGAGGTTTTCATGCCTTTTAAAAACAAACCCTCCCAGCTCTTCTGTTCCTTTTATTGCTGATGCTACACTTGGACTCTGGAAGCAGGGAAAACCAGCTAATTTTTCTAATACCATGCCACGGATCTTCCAGTATTCACCTACTTTTATTCTTGAGCACCTATCCAAATTCTAGATATCTCCCAAAATCAAGCCATAGTTAAAAAATCTAAAATACATCCTGATGAACATATTTTAACTAACAAATGTAAGCTTCCCATTAACTCCACAAGAAGTAGGACATTTTCACAGCTGTACCAGACTAAAGATTGTCTTTACATTCCTCCCCTTCAGAACTTCCAAATTCCCTAAGCACCTATGAGAAAAGCACATCTAAAAAATTCAGCTGCTGACATTCCAAGGAATCTTTCTGCTCCATGTGATTTTATCTGGACGTATGGAAAGCTGTTACTGTGCAGAGCACTTTAAGGAGGAAGATTCTCGTGCCCTCTGTATGCCATGTATATAAACATTGGAACAATAACCTAACCCTGGGTGTAAACATTACACTTTCCTTCATTTGCTAAAACAGCATCACTTAACAGTGATTGAAATAAAGGTAAAATATTCCTCAAGGGCAAAGAGGGGACAACTGATTTATCCAGAGCCCATTCAGTGCACTTACTGATCATTCTTGAGTAATACACACTCACCCTTAGCAAACGCTATAGAGCTCAGGAGTGAAAAAAGAACCTCCCAGGTAAGCAAAATTTATGACAATTTATTGCAGGCATCCTCCCATCCCAGAGACTCTGCAAATGCTTTGTTTGGATGCAAAGGAAGTGCCAGCTGGAGGCTCTAGGACAGTGCAGTGTGCACTTCACACACCAGCTCTAAGAGCAGAGGGATTTGAGGACAGCTGATGTTTAACACTGTAAGAGCATCTTTAAAGAATGAGAAACAGGTTCTCCAGTACCCCAAAAGCACACAGAGCACAGTACCATCCACTCCTGCACAGTGCTGAGAGCCTGGCTTGAACAGACAGTTGATATTAACAGCTGATACTGGTCTCACTTCCTCTCTCTTCCCTTTGGAAAGCTGTTCTTCTAATTTTTCATGCAAAGACTTGTTGGTGTCTATGCTCCTCTCCAGCTGCACTCGCAGGCTCTGGATTTCAGTCAAAAGTTCATGTAAATCAAGTGGATTATTCTGATCTTTCCGGAATTCTTCAGAGGCATCACATCTGGGATCTGAGACAATTTCAAAAGAAACATTCAAACATCTTTAACAATTAAAATATTACCTACTAGAATGCTCAGCAAGTAAGTTATAGCCAGTGTTATCCTCAATATTAAGAATTAACTACAAACAGCATGAAGATAATGGCTTGACAAAAAAGCATATCTTAATTGCTTCTACCCTTGAAATATTTAAAGAGCCGAAAATTGTTTTCTACTTTGTCCATGAAAACTACTATGTCTCATGCCAAAAGACAAAAAATGAGATGAAAGGAGAATGAGGAGGATTTACAAAATGTGAAGTGCAGTAATTCACAGTCTGGGGAAAGGAAAAGGAATGGGGAACATCAGTGTGGAGGAGGGATGGAGGAGAACTGGGAGTTTAATTTTATACACCGAGGGATAAAGAAAACAGTGATCACCTGGCAACCAGAGGAACAAATCTGAACCTGAGAAAAGCAAGGGCTGTGTTTGCCTTCTCACAGAAAGAGATCAGTACACGAACAACTCCATGCATTCTTTCCTGCTGAAGTCCAACTGTTCGGGGTGTTCTCCAGACAGTGGAAAGGGGCTCAGCTGCATGAGGAGGGTGCTGCTACTCTCTAATGACATCAGGAGTTCTGCAAGGAGAATCCCTTCCACCCCTGAGCCAACTCTGCCTTAAAGCCTTGTCCCAACAGGGCTCTTCTGCTGCAGCCAGGCAGGAAAACCACTGGCAGCAGGGCATAACACTTGGAGCAGCAGGGAGAAAAAAAACTTTCTAAGAACTTCCAGTGGAAAATTTGCTGGATGTGGTAAGGGCTTTTCAAAAATGAACAGCATTCCACTCTTTCACCTCAGCATACCAACAGCCGCGTGGTGGCGCAGCTTCCTTCCAAGGGGTAGGAAGAACTCAGGTGAGCTCCAGTCCTCCTCTCACCTTTACTGACAGCGAAGTGGACAGGAAAATATTAAACACCTCATTCAGAAAGCACTGCCAGCCCCAGAGAGAAGCCTCTCCCCTCACCTTCAGCCAAGAGAAAGCACAAGCTACCTGAGTAAGCAGGAAGCTTACTTACTTGCTGTGAGGATGCAGCAGCAGGATTTTAGATGACAAGTAAACATCTAAGATCCCCAGGAAACTCATCCAGCCTGAGCCACTATGCCTTCAATTCTGGTTTTTAGATTAGTTAAAAAGATAAAGGAAACTTGGGGGTGTCTAGTCAACATCTGACACATCTCAGGCTTGCAGTTACCCCAAGTAAAAAGCATTTGAGCAGCAGGTTGTCAGTTCTCTTTGCAGAGCAGACACAAGCAGAAGCAAAGGAACAGTGACTCAGCCCTACTGGCCTTTGACAAGAGCACATTCAGAAAGAAGAGGTGCGAAGGGTACAGAGACAATTGTGCATTTATACCTGTCCCCTTCCTTCTTGCTTCTTCCAGCTTCTCATAAACCTTGATCTCAGTTCGCAGCGTCTGCAGCAACTTCTCATTCTCAGAGATCTGATGCTGCTTTACATTAATTTCTGTTTGCAACCTGTTAAGTCCCAATAAACAGCTGAGTTACATTCTGATTTTTTAAAAAAAAATCTAAAATCCATTCCTCTTTCCCTCCATAATTCTTCCCTTGCCTTTTGAATATATCCATGCCCCTCATTAATATTAATGGCTACGGCTAAACATGCACTTGTCACACTGACAACTTCTCTAAATGACTGTTTAAATGTGGACAGAATCAATACCTGTTTAGTTCATTGCGACCGCTGTAAATTTGACATGTCAGGTATCTGATTTCATCTTCCTTTTGGCAAATTTGTTTTCGCAACTTTTCATTTTCTTTCTTGATGCATTCATGGTCCTCGTGAAGATGCTCAATGATTGCATTCTTCTTAGAAAGAGATTCTCTTAATTTTTCATTTTCCTTTTGTTTATCTGAAACAAGAAGAAACACAAGCTATATGCAATGCCCACAACTCACTAAGGCTATGATTTTTAACTAAATCAGCTTTTTCAGAGACTACCTGAAAAAACCAGCAGCTACTCCATTATTGCAAATCCCAGCTTGAATGCTCATGGTTCAGCATGGAATCTCAGGGGTGGGAAGAATGGCTAAGTCAATTTAATGAGTGGACTGTGAGTATTTTATTGTTTTCCAATCTGGGATGAGTTGCAGGCTACTCCTGTAAAGAACATTTTACATTTTTACCTCTAGATCCTTTTGCTAGCATTGCATTCAGAACTTGATTTTGCTTCCTCAGGAAATGTATTTCAGAAGTCAGGGAATTATGCTGCTCTGAGCCATGGATAAAAATGTTCGCAGAACCTATAAATATATACATGAAAGATGATTTATGAGTCATCTCCAGGTCATTAAAGATTAAACTTTCCAGACAAAAACAATTTAAAAAATTGCAGAAAAACATGTTATAAAAGCTATTTCTCCCCTATATATTTTGAAGGTTATCAGTACAGGCTAAAAGGCAGCTCAGGTTAATGCCAGGTAATCCAAAGCCCTGTGCAGCACAAGTGCCTCTCATTGCTGGGCAATTACTAAAATTGCAGAATTATCCCTGGCAGTCTTTACCTATCGACTAAAATCCCAACAGGACAAAATGCAAGAGTACTTTGTGACATTGCTATGATTTGAAAAGAAAATTGTAGGAGGGTTTACCATGTATTTTAGTCTTGCGCTGCTCATACTCCATTGTATTTAGTGAGAGAACAATGAGATTCTACCAGCTAATCCACAGGGATTAATGCAGGGAGGCTTGTAAATAGCCTGGTGATAGATCTGTTACCACACAGGCAAGAGCAGAAGGCTGGAGTCACTGTCTTGGTCTCAGATTACAAACTCAGAACCCATTTATGACCACAGGGATGAAGATTTATCCCTCTTAAATCCGTGTTTCTAACATTGAGTTAATTGAGCCAGTCTTGATCAACCATCAGCAGCCACGGGGAGGAACAGGCCCCTCCAAAGCTGAACTCATCCCGTGTGTCCTGTCCTCGCATCTCTGAGAATGAGATCCTCTGTCCTCCAAGAGTTGAATTTCCCTCCAGTACCTCCACGAGAAGCTCTGGGTAACTGGCACGAATTAAATGTCTGACTTTGACAAACATAAGGGTGATGAATCCTGCTCTGAGGATCTTACTGCACTAGTCAAGTGAATCTAAGTGTTAAATCCTGTATCCAGCAAGTTAAATCCCAGCCCAGGCAATCCTCAATGCACTGTACTCATGCTAGTCATCCCCCAGTGATGTGAGCTGGTGCAGCACAGCCTGGAAAGTGCCACATCCCACTCTCAAGGGGCTGCCTCTGAAATGCAAGTCAAGTAATTGTTACTGCCCTTTGTAACCTTCTCATAGTCAGTAAAACACTTCAGGACCAACTGGAATTACAAGTATTTTTCAGCTGATTGGTTATCCCAGTATCTCCCACACTTTGAAGTACTTTATAAGCGCATGAGTGTCAACTATTTGGTTAATGGAGAAATAACCAGCTGGCAAAAAAAAATTAGCTGAATGTATGAGGAGGATGCCTTTCAGCTCTGGCAGTTCAATTCAATTTGATGTGCTGCACTTCCTCTGAGTAATCTCATTTTATTGTAATCCCAATTGAAGCTTTTACCCACTACCTAACTGGGATGTACTGGGCCATGATACAAACCTCTTGTCACTGCTGAAAGACTCAAAGGCTCTTGAAGCCTGGCACTAATGGCATTTTACTATCTATATGTTAAAGAGTTGAGGCAGCTATGTGAACTCAAAAGGCTCTCTCCTTTCAGACTATAACAAAGCAATCCAAGTCGAAGTGGCAAGGTTTGATGGTCTCATCTTGATTCTAATTTAATTTATTGCCCATCACCTAGCTTTATCCTATTTGAAAAGTTATGCTATCACAGTTCTACTGAACGGCTTTAGAATATAACTACTAGTTATCGTACATAATAAGGGATAATGTAGAGCCAGTGGTAATAGGGCCACAATCCCGCAATTTGACCCACTATTGAGACTACTAGCTCTGTGCAGAGCCCTGCTGACACCAATTACCCTCTCCATAGAGGCAAAGGTCTATCTAACCAGAGAAAAGTGGAGCATCAGGGCCCACAATTGCAATGCACTTGAGTTTTCATTCTGTTTTGTGCTAAAAAAGTGAGTGCTAAGGAAACGTACCTTGAAGGTTTCAAAGGAAACACTGGCTGAAAGAAAGGCACTATTGAAAATCACAGCAATGAGGAAGGAAATATTCACTCCCAGGTAAAGCAAAACAAAGGCAATCAAAAGTTCAAGAGAAGTCTGAGTAGAAACATCAGATACTTGTGGGTTAAAAAGAGCAAACAACCCCCCCTTTAATGTTAACTGCTGTTAATAACATTTGAAACCTAGGACATTCAAAATTAAACCTTTGATTTTATTTTGAAGCCTAACATTTGAAATGAAAACCAATTATTTTAGTTCTACCTGCACTGCAAGCCTCAGCTCTACAGGAGTGATGTAGTCATTACCAGCATTGAGTCATTTAAAGGATACTGGAAGCCCAGAGGCATTTAAATACTTAAAGAATCTAAATATTAAAAATAACATGGCAAAAACATGGGCAGATGTGTGTATATACATCCATACAATATTTATCAGACAAGAATAAATCTATGCAATAACTTTTGTTGAACAAACAATTCAATACCATGAATTTAGCAGGCTGCCATCAACAGTTAAGTGTTACAACCTGGCCTTGTGTTTTAAAGGAAAACAAACTAAGGACATTCAGTTAAAAGCAAAAATGTTGAATTTAAGCCACAGAATGGTTTGGGTTGGAAGGGACCTTAAGGTTCAATTAGTTCCAATCCCCTGCCATGGGCAGGGACGCCATCCACTATCCCAGGCTGCTCCAAGCCCTGTCCAGCCTGGCCTTGGACACTTCCAGGGATCCAGGGGCAGCCACGGTTTCTCTGGGCAAGCTGTGCCAGGGCCTGCCCACCCTCACAGGGAACAATTTCTTCCTGATATCCAATCTTAACCTGCCCTCCTTCAGCTTAAGGCCATTCCAACGTGACCTTGTGAATCCTCTCAGCTTCACTTGAGAATTTCTTTTTACACTGTAAGTCAAAGAAAGCTTATCTATCAGGAAAAAGGAGCATGTGCATATCTGATAGCATGAAAAAGATCTTTGATACAGAGAGAAACAAGAACTGAAAGAACACAGTGACAAAAAGGAGCTGTTCTAACAGGTAGTTGATTTTTTCCTTTACTTTTCCAAATTTCTCCTACACGCCTTGGTAGATGTGCTAAAGCAACAAGAAGACAGATGGAAGGCGTAAGACAGTTTATAAAGAAAATATACTTTCACTGCATTAATGGATGCCCTTGCCAGAATCTTTATGAAGCTGTAAAGGAGTTGGAAGTGTTTCAGTGTGGTTATTTCATGAGCACAGAATGCCTTTCCAGCAGTGTAAATACTTCATGAATGAAATGGATGCTTTTTAGCCACCTTTCCATCACTGTAAATTATCCCTGAAAGCAAACTGCCACATGCAGGTTGCCTCCATTTAAACAACAGAAATCGATCATGGGGATGATGTAAAACATGATGAATCTAATGTCAATACCAGTGAAATTGAGGAAAAGGAAAGTATGTCTGTATTTATTACTTGCTTCCAAAATGAGTATTGTGTATATTGTGTATTAATCAATTGTCCTATGGGGGAAAAGGTGGGAAGGAGAGTGAAGCAAAGTGTGGGAAAATTCAGGGATGGGGTGCTTCAAAATGTGCTCCAAAAGCATCTTTAGTGAAAGTTGCCTACTTGTGAAAAGTTTTAAATCTGCCTCAGAGCTTGGCTTTCAGACATGCTGAACATCAGCAACAGAGCACAGTGGCTCTAAACCTGCATAACTATTTTTAGTAGTTTTCATCCACTGCTTTATATTAGAGCTTGGAATAAAAACCAACTCTATGCTAAATTTTCCATGAGTTGTTGTTGTGTGTTTCTCATTAAAAACTCACCATGGCATTTTGTGTGGGATACATTTATCCCAGAAATCAGTGGCAGACTGGACACCATGGCCTCAGCTCTGTCTCACAGACATTTTGTCCCTGTGTGTGAACAGAAGCTGGCTTTAAAGTAGTCACAGAATTCCAGAAAAGGCATCTCCATCAGTCCTGTTAACAGGGCTGCTGTAGTGACCACCCTAGGGATACACGGAGCAGGTGCAGGAAAGCTAATTCCACACAATTCCTACTTTGGATCAACAGCAGCATAATTTAGAGCAAAGCACCTCCTTCTTCATTCATATTGGGCCCTACTGCAATGATATTGACAAAATGGGCTTCCTCTCCGGCAACCTGTCCCTGGTTGGACATGGCAGAGAATTCAAAGAAAGTGACATCCTAAAATACAGGAATATTCCAATAATAATGATAGCCCAAAGGCAAAAAAAAGCAGAAAAGGAAGCCCAAAGGAAAAAAAAAGCAGACTGTTTACTGGTAACACAACTAGAAGGGTCTTTCAATTCTCTTTATGAAATTCAACCACGGGATCATCAAATCTCATAAAACTACCTGACAGTCCTGTTCTCTGAGCATTCTGTGTAAGTGCAGATTTGAGGCTCTGTGCTGCACATGTATCCCATGAAAGATTTGTGCTCAGCACTGGGTACAATTCCAGCAACGGACTCAAGGGAAAGGCACATCAGATCTGCATTTATGCCACTCCACAGCAGTGTGGGAAAGCTGTGTCTGCTGACAGAGCTCAAGATGGAGCAGGACTCAGAGAAAGGCACATCATTTCTCAACTGGAAGTGGTGAGGTTATTCAAAAAAGCAAACAAAACCTTTCCAGTGGCATTTGATCCCTCAGGCTCTCAGCAGGAAAGATGGATTCAGTTTCTCATTAAATGAATTCTTACCTTGATCTAGTTCCTTGTCTGTTACTTGTCTCTCAAGCTGCTTCCTCAGTCTCTCATTAGTTTTTATGGAGTATTCTAAACGCTGTCTCAGGATTCTAATTTCTTGCAGATGCTCCATTAGTAACTCTAAATAAAGCAAGAGACCACTTCTTATTTAGAGCAGATGATTGTGTTCTTTTACATTATGTACTCCTGTCAAATCTAACGGGTGTTAATCCTAAAAGATGACACAGAGCTGTTAAAAATGGCAGATATTAAATATCTGACTCCACAACACTCTTATCCTGTACAGTGCTCAAACCATGCATTCAGTGACAACTCCTACTCTACATTCTAACTTAAACAATGGTCCAGAGTTTTAAGGCTCTTCAAATTTCTTCTTCCTACAAAAGTGGAATAGATAAGAATTTTACCTACTTAAACATTCCCTGTACTGAGGAAAGAATCCAAAGCTCTGCAATGCAGCTCCACATTCTGGCTCGACACACCACCAGCACACATTTTTCCTTACAACAATAGGAAGCTCCCAGAGTAACTCAAGAGAAATGTGACTTTGACTTACACAACACACTCCACAATAAATAAACCCATTGTATCAAGTTTCAATATTATACCTTTTCCTTCTTGCTTTGCCGTTCTACAGTTTTTCTTTCATTGGCTGCAAGTTTCATCCTTCCTCAGGAGCCGATCTGTTCTACCTGTCACTGTGTGATGTGTCAGTTTATCCATGTCACACACTCCTGATTTACTCTGCAATATTTCTCTCTGAACAGGATGTGCCAGCTCAGCTATTAAATTTTCATTGCTACTGATAAAGTACTGCAAGCATCACTTGTTTTTAGTGGAACTATCCAGGTCAAACACGACACCACCTATTAATTATGCAGCACTTAACAATTCTCAAGGATACACAACACTGGCTTCTATAAAATTGGAAAATCCCTCCTTTTCCACATAATAATCTCTTGACAATTGTCTATTTTCACCTTATAACTTGTCTATTTAAAGAGTGTCTGGAGCACTATAAAAGCTGGTAGCCTAAAACAACAAGGACACAAACTAACACACTTTATGTTGCCTCAAACAGGGTAGTTCAGATGGTTGTCATCTCTGTGCCTTATCACTGAAATTGCAGTGATTATGTGAGGAACTGGAAAGCTGAGGCAGACAAACATTCTTCATTATTTCTTAATTAGTTCCCTTGTGTGTTATTTACAGCTTTTCCCAATATCCAAATTCTTCAGTGGGAAAAATATTACCTGGAGGAAACTTGCTTGGCAGAAGTGGCAGTGTGCTGTGCTGGCCTTCCAGGTCATGCCCGTGCTCAGGTGAGCCAAGAGGAGACTTCTCTGACAAATCAAAGTCAGACGAGCTATGAACAGCAGACGGCACAGGTGATTCACCCTGAAGATGCTGGTACATGGTGGCATTCTTCTCATTATCCCTTTTGTGGCAAACAAAATGGTTTAAAAGTTATTTTATGACTCTGGAAAGTGTGAACAGAGGGTGCCAAATTTACACCAATTTACAAGTAAATTTATGTGACAGGGCATGAAAAACCACTACACATCAGAGGTTACAACCTCAAGACTGACATTCAGAGCTCACTGAAGTCAGCAGTCAGATTACTCACTGGCTCTCCAGCCTACTTTGTATTTTCCAGCACCAGGCAGTCACCTTTGTGTTCAGGGGACCTCAAGCTGCCTTGAGCAGGATTCAAGGTACTGAGGATTTCTGCAGCACAGAAGAATCCCAAACTGGCATAAAACCAATATACACAGCACAACAGCACCTGCTATCTTCACCTTCAACTTCAGGGTGCTCTGAGAATGAACTTCAGCAGTGCCGCACTTCAGTGACCCTGAGCCAGCCCCAAGGGCATGGGTACACAGAGGGAGGGACTGTACCCCCTGGCAGCTGCACCAGGATAACGTCTGAGCATGCACCACCGTGGGTTATGGACATGTGTTGTTTGTTCATGAAAGGAACAATCCTGGTAGCACAATGTTTCTCTTTCAGTATCTCACCTGCTTGGTGAGAAGTGGGGAAAAAAGCCTTAGTCTGTTTTCAATAGGTATTTTATTAACAAAATGGATATTAATAAGCAAAGCCCTGCCAAACAGCAAAACATGCTACAAAACATGGAGTATCCTTATCAACTTATGAAACAACCATATTTTTGCTAAACATTCAGTTGCACTCTTACCTTTGAGCTAATTCATAAAGTATAGTGACTTCTGTACCAATTGATTCTCCTGCAAAGCAGAAACAGCCAATCAAAAACACGTACTGACAATTACAATTTTTTCCCCTCCATCTTACTCTATTTAAATACAGAGTGCTAAATTAATGAGAAATTAGAGAAATCAACAGATACTAACACACTTTGTATCAGTGTCAAATTCTGTACATGACAGAACTATTTATAGCCCAGCAACAAAGCAATAGCTTGCTCTGGAACTCACAAAAAAAAATTACCAGGGACCACAGGTGCCAGATTTTACAGCCTTGGTGTTTTAATTAGCATGCCAATTTGAAATAATTCTGCTATATGGCAAAAGGATTACAGGCATATGTTGTTACTTCTTCAATAACATTTATATAAAAACAATTCCATAGCACTTGGATTTTTTGTGCTTGTTTTGGAGTCAGGCTAACCAGTCATCCTTAATGAAGGAGCACACACAGGATTTTGTCTGCAACAAATTGGAATTGTGTGTGAGCACAGGCACAATTCAGTGCAAGAGATCTGGACTCAGACACTAATTTGAATAAGTCAACAAGAGTTTTGTGGTGTGACCTTGGCTCCCCAAATTTTAAAATTTTTGTGGAATTAAGCAAAAGTGTCGGGGAAGAGTTGCACAGCTGAAATTTCAGGGGAATGAACTGAAGGTCAGGATGGAAATGCAAAGACAGACAGCTGTTCATGCTTCTTCTCTGCAGTCAGTTCTTAGTAGACTGGATATTCTTTACAACCCTACAAACATCATTTTACTTTAATGTGTGATTCAGTGCAACACCATTGTGTTAGATATATTGAATTGTCTCAGTTGTCAGTGACTTTTCATTGTATATAGGATACCATCTGTTGGTTTAAAGGCATTTAATGTTTATTCACTACAGCCTTCCCATTTGCAATTCGAGGAATTTCTGTAGCGAGCAAAATTGTTGAATACATTCAATCTTTTATTACCCTGATATGACACAAGGCTGTAATACCTTTTTCTCATATACAGCTGCTTTATATGAGCAATCAAAACTGCAACATCCTGCCACGATCTGTAATGAAAGGCAGAACACAGATCATGCTATGACTGGGCTCCAAACGGGGCTGAACAAAGGTAGCTCCCAGAGCCAATTCCAGGAGGATGTGAGGGTCAGGTTCCTATCTCAGGCACCTCAAGTGTTTTGCGGGAGGTGTCACTCCTGCAGCTGACATCTGTGAAGGACTACTGGTTGTTTGGCTCAGCAAGAGCAACACTTGTGATGCCAGGAAAAGGTCTTTCTTGCTGTTACTTGCAACAGCATCCCTTTTCCATCACTTTCCTGCTAACTTTCTTCAAACTATAGACTGAAAGCAATATGGAGGTTATACTCTTCCTTCAAGTGACAAATGTCAATAGTGATGCTCATTTTCCAAAACATGGTTGTATTTTACCTCTCTTATGAAAGGCAGTGTACATTTCTCCACCAGCCAGACTAGCAGGCAGCACAATGCAGGTCCCTTAAGAAAATCATTGAGGAATTTAAGTTGGAAAAGACATCTTACATCATCGAGTCCAACTGTTACCCCAGCACTGCCAGGCCCAGCACTAACTCAAGTCCCCAGGTGTCTTCAACAGTCAGCTGGGCTGCTCCCTGAAACAGGAAGCCCTGAAGCCACTTGTAACAAAATTTTTATATAACCACTGTATTTTGGATAGTTAATATGCTTGTGTTGAGATGACCCCAAATAGCAGGTGTCAATAAAGAATACAGCTACAAAAGTCAAGGAGCAATGGCCATAAACTAAAACACAGGAAGTTCCACCTCAAAACGAGGAAGGGCTTCTTTACGTTGAGGGTGGAACAGGTGCCTAGGGATGGCGTGGAATCTTCCTCTCTGGAGACATTCCAAACCCACGCAGACATGTTCCTGCGGCACCTGCTCCAGGTGACCCCGCCTTGGTAGGGGCTTGGACTGGATGATCTCCAGAGGTCCCTTCCAATTCTGTGATTCTTTGTGATTCTTGTTGGATCATAATAATTTTACCTTCCATCACAGTCCTCCCAATAAACCATCTTAAAAGTAACCAACAGCAAGGAAGGTTTCTCTTTCACCAACAAGTAAATAAAATCCTTCCCATTTCAAGGGCATTAATCTATCTGACAACAAGCACAAAATACTGCTGCTCACCATAGAGGAATTTCATTTCCAGTTTCTCAAACAACAGCACACTTTGGTTCAGTTGCTCACGGAAGCCTTCAGCAACATAGTAATCAACATCACTGGCCTGGAGCAGCTCCTCAAAGGCCTTCACCAGGCTGGTGAGGTGCTCATGGTAGGTGACACAGCCACAGCGGATCTCCTTGACTTGTTGGCATTGGAAGGACAGTTCCCGAACTTGTGAGTGAACTAATGAATCGTATCTGAGAAAATGAAATTAGCTGTAAAGCAACTTTCTGGCCATACATGACATTTAAATACAAATAAAAGGGAATTAGACTTATATTCCTAAACTATAATTTTATGTGGCTCAATTTGCTTTTAAAATGTTTTTAACAGCCACAATGAGGGATGCATTATCTCTGACTGTTGAGTTTGGTATTTAGGGATTATTCTCATTCACTTAACTGCATAATTTGTAAAATGGGCCAAAACTAAGGGGATGACTTGATGGCCTGCTTGGAAAGAACATGGATGGCAGCAGAGGTGCCAAATTAAACTAAATGAGAGTGAATACATGTAAAGAATTTTCAAGAATACACATATTTTTCCTGACTGGTTGGGGATTATTTTTGGTTTGGTGTTTTGTGGTTTTCTTAACTCTCTATGGAAGCAGACAGCTGTCTCTTCTCTGAAACTTTATAATGTTTCCTGCTAAAACAATATAGGACTTTCTGAACTAATGCTTTCACCCAGTCTGAAAATTCTGCACATCTCTGCATGTGTACTGCAAGAGACCATGGTGCCCAAACTCTGGTACTCCACAAGCCAGGATATAAATTTCAACTCAGATCAACTGAATTTATTTATTGAATTTATATTTGCAAATGCAGACATCCCCTTTGTACTGCCACTGTCTGTACCACAGGAAGAGTTCTTTCTCCAGAATCATCCATTAGTGGGAAGAAAAGGAGGGAGGATGTTAAAAGATGCAGGGAATCAAACAAAATCTATGGTGGTGTGGGTTGTTACAGCATTTTTACTGTCATTTGTATAGGAAGAGATGTGTAACTCATTTTGGTGTTTGTCACTTGTGACTCATGACATTGTCCTAGACACTGGCCATAAAAACCTCACAGTGCTCCATAGGGCCTCATTCCTTAATTTACAGTTAGATCTTCCTTTGTAAAATGGATGAGGTGTATTTTCAAGGTATGTAAATTTATATGGACTCTGTAACACCACTGTATTTTACAACAGTAAGACTCAGAGATACACAGTACTCCTTGATGGCAGTTGCTCAGTTGTCTCCAAATATTTCTACTCCAAGCATTTGGAAGAAAGGCACAAGGCTGAATGCTTTTCTTTGTTACAATTTCTGATATTCCACAGGCCCCCCAGGACAAAAACAATATCTAAAAGGGAGGAAAGGCGGGTGGATGTTAAAAAACGCTCACTCTTATGATCCCCCATTGTATGTTTGCTATTTATACATATGTAGCCAAAATACTCCCCCAAATCTCATACAAAATCCAAGACTGATACTTTTCAGCCTCCCATAAATGATTTTCCAGCTTATGAGCTTATGCTATAAAATTTCGTTCATTATTTTCTATATTTACTTCCTCTCACATCCTTGACAGGAGGGCATTACAGCCTTCAACTGCAAAACAAACTGGAACTAGAGCATGAACATCTTATTTTTACACATCAAGTCTGGGCACACTAACAGAAGGGCCAGCATGAATCTGCCAGCCCATTGCCCAAGGAAACATTTCTGTCTTAAATGGGGTGTTCCATTTTCCTACACTTGGCACCTGAAAATACCCTGAGTGATGCAGAGCTGTGGTGCTTTGATGACAGAGGTGAGCCTGTCTCACAGGTAACCTGAGATCTGAGTTGGCTCAAGAGAGGATTCTGTTACAGCAAAGTGGGTCTGAGGTGTGAGGAGAGACAGATGTGTCTGGCACAGGACAGTTACAGATGTCAAAAAAGGCTCACTCTTATGATCCCCCATTGTATGTTTGCTATTTGTACATATGTAGCCAAAATGCTCCCCCAAATCTCACACAAAATCCAAGACTGATACTTTTCAGCCTCCCATAAATGATTTTCCAGCTTATGAGCTTATGCTATAAAATTTCATTCATCATTTTCTATATTTATCTCCTCTCACATCCTTCACATGAATTTATCAGTTTTGTACTTACAGGATCTTTTAAGAAAACATTTCAGTTCCTTTATGTTAATGTTAGAGAAATGTAGCCTTTACTGTAACAACACTTATGAATAAAATTATCTTCGTATCACCTTCCTATGCTATTTGGTATTGCTGTTTGCAAAAGGGAACCTCAAACAGCAGCAGTTTTACTCACTTGGATGGTGATGTTGCTCTCAGACTATTCTGAAGAGGATACACTTCAGCAAGATGCATATTCAGAACTTGCTCTTCGTCAAGTTCTGCCCCATTGGCCAACAGTAGTTCCTTAAGGTTTTGTGCTGCCCATGTACCAGGTGCTTCCAAAGAGTCAGAATCCCTATTTTTGGTGTGGATCTCGTAATCCAGCTGATGGACACCAGAGGACGTCTGGACTCCTTCCATAGGTGTATTTTGCACTTGTGTGACAAACTCTTCCACAGGCAGGGCTGTATCACTTACAACTCCACTGGAAACACCACTGAGCTGGTCAGAGCTCTGCAGCTGCAGCAGGAACATTTTGTACTTTTCAAGCTCCAACTGCATATTCTTAACTCTTTGTTTCAATTCTTCTATATCCTCTGTGGCTTCAGAGCCATCAAGTCCATCTGTTCTTGCTCCACTCCCTTGGTGAGCATGCAGGCACTTGGAGCCTGAATGTGCAGGGGCTGAGTCAATGTTCTCGTGTCCCATGGAATAAAATTCTTCATCCACCTCTTTCAATGAACTCTGGATATTTCCATTGCTAATGTTATGATGATTTTGCATTTCTGAAAAACAGGAGGCCTGTGTGTGAATATTAATATTTCTTTATCTGACATTCTGTTCTTAACAGCACTAGAATGAATTAATTTAATCCTATAATAGCAGAATCAAAATGTAGGTAATTACAAGCTATACATTATTAGTTTGGGACTTCTGACCTCTTTCTATGACTTGCTATTAATTCAATTTGCACATCAAGTATTTCAGACCCTTTATTACCTTTCAAATAAACAACACTCAAAATACACCCACTTTCTCTTCCCAAATGATTGAAAATTCCTTTTGCCATATGCTCTCCTTAATCAAACACTGATCAAGCCCAGAGCTTTCCAGCCACGAAGATGATAACCTCAAACATGAGGCAAAGGAGACTCTGACTTCACACGGTTCCTCCTAAAGCTTCTAATTAAATATTCTTCTCCCCACTTTAAAAATCTATACAAAACCAATTGGAGCATAAACTCAGTGGAATTTTAAAAAGATTATCTATCAAATAGTCAGATTTGAAAAGGAGGCTATAATAACATCTTTTTAAAAGGTGTTCTAAACAAACTCCACTAAAGAGTTTGGTGTTAAAGGTTTTACTGGCACACATTTGATATAAACATCACATCCTTCAGGTGACTTTGCCATCTCTGAAGTAATGCAATCATGTCAGATTCAGCCCAATAAAAGCCATATATTCCTACATATAATCCATGTTTATAGTTCTGTGTATGTTGAGAGCTGTATGTGTAAGTAGCTGGCAAAATGATTATTTTCTAGTTACCAGTAAATTAAATTTTCCCCTTCTATTAGTTCTGCAAAAGATCACTACAAATTAGAACCTCCCTTTTGGGAGCCCATTCATTGATCTTTCAGACAGGTTGTAATACTTTCAGATTGGTTTCCATGGAGAATTTGAATGCCCTGGTTCAAGCTGTAAATCAGTACAAAAACTCAGAAGGAACAGCTCTGTATGAAAGACCAAGACCAAGAGAATAAAAATAAATATTACCTAAAAGCTGGAATAAAATGAAGCTGTGATTCTGGGATATCAACACTGTCCAGAGAAGCTGCGGCTGCCGCTTCCCTGGAATGTTTGAGGCCAGGCTGGGCTTGGAGCAACCTGGGATAGTGGAAGGTGTCCCTGCCTATGGCAGGGGTGGAATGGGATGAGCTTTAAGATCTCTTTCAACTCAAACCAGAGATCAAGGCCAGAGGACGTTTGCTGCACTCCACTCATTTTGTGTGGCATTCCAAAGGAAGGAAATGCTTCCAAGACAGTGCCCAGGTATGAATTCCAGAGGACACAATAAGGGAATGCAACACTTGATTTATTAACTTCTGCTGCAGTAACACAGATGGCAAAAAACCCAAGCACCAGGTGAACTCTCAAACTCTGAAAACCTGATTCCATGCATCATTCCAGATAACAAACAGAGAAAATAAAAACAGATATTAACGAAGAAATATTTCAGATCAAAGCAGTGGCTACAGTTTTTAATGACTCAGTGCCCTTTAATTAAAGGAGAACTAATGAGCTCTTTGTGCACATTGAGCAGGACTCTGCACACCAAAGGATTACAGAATTGGCCGTACCCTCTGAACTCTCTAGTGTTATTCAGTTTATTCAAGCCCTCCCAAAAAAGGCTAATGGATGATGCAGAAACATGGAACACACAACACTAAGCCTATTTACATTTTCATTAAACGATTCCATTAGGTTTCAGCCTACTTGAATGCCTTCAAATAATTCAGATAAGCAAAATTCTATCATTCAGTTGCTTCATTCCAATAGTTCAGAACTAGATGCAGAAGCAGTAACAAACGTTTAATTCAGAGAGGAGTTCAAAAGTGAGGACATTAGCAACAGAGATCAGAGTCAGGCATACAACTCATTATTTTTACAGGAAACCAGACTCATAAATCCCTGCAGCACTTCTGAAAGCACAACCCTGAAAGACCAACTTCGATTCTTGGAGCAATTAATCCATAGCAGCTAAGAAAACCAGTTTTAAAACCCACAAGTAACAGCAAGGGAGATATTACCTGAAGCAATTTACAATTTTGCACAACTCAGAAGAAACGAAAGTTTTTAAATTTCCTTTTTTATAAAATTATGTACTATATAACTCTACCTTGACAGTTTTGCTGATTTTTGTCCTTTACATGTTTATTCTTGTTCCCTGTACCTGGATCAACACCTTGCAACTCCACCTGGGTCTCAGTATTACCCAGTCTGAGCAATGAGTCAACTGGAGAACAGTGGGGAAAGGTAAAACAGAAATCAGTAAGAGACTGAAAAAAAAAAAGCAAGTGGTGATAGTTAAAAAACAAAACCAAACCAAACCCAGTCAACCAAACCAATAAATAAAATCGAAAAAGCAAAAAAACCCTCACCTCACAAATACAAACCTGGTTCTCTGACAATCTGGAACAGGAAAATCTTTATTGATAATATGAGTATCTTTAAATACTTGAACTAATTATATGGGCAACTACTAAGAATTAATTGCAAAGGCTCCTAGTAACAAATGAAGATAAACATTTGTAGGTCCCCTTTGAAATGCAGCAGGAAATCAATTTCTAGTGCATTTTTAAATGTTCTATGTTAAGCTTAGAGAAAAGGCTTAAAAGTTTCTCCAATCTGAGCATTGATGATAAACCAACCTCCTGCAATCACTGCAGCAAGTCTCAGAATCATCAAGTGTGCAGCACACCTGTTATCCAAGGGAAAAAAAATCAGAGTGGAAAAGACATCACAGGACTGCAGCTTCTAATTCCTTTCAGGATCAAGTTCAGAAATAGTCCTGCTCAGGATTTTCCATGGATTTTTCACCTACCAGAATTAATTGCTCCAGTCCCATCACCTTAAGTATTTACAATAAATTGTACCATATCTGGGCCTTACCGCAACAATGTTATTATTAATAACAGTCTCTGCAACCTCTGGGTCTGACAGTGGCTCACCCACCACTTGACTGAGTCTTAATTTTACATTTACTCTCTCTCACCTATCCTTCACACCTATACTCAGTTTTTAATCAAACTGCTAAGTGCGTTTTTATTTTTTTACCACCCCAAATCTTTATCTAATACCCATTGCTCTCTGTCTTACAATTTGTCATACTTTGCTGATCCCAATATTTTGTCAACAACTGAGTTTAAATTAACCCAGCCACAGTGGGAACAGATACGGATGACTTGACTGATCAGTGGAATACTGGAAAACTATCCGGCATAAACAAAACCAAGATTTTTATACTCTCTTGTCTCCATTACAGACACTTTTCATTAAACTTGGCATCTTATTAAGGAAATTGTTCATTTACCTAAACACTGATATGTGTGTGCACATGCGAGCACCCTGTGATCTGCCATTTATTACAGACTTTATGCCACATGTACGCAGCAGTTTTTGTTCCACAAAAAGCTGGTTTGTATCTTAGTGGCAAACAGGAATAAAAAAGGTGTTTTTGCACAATCTACACATATTTATCTACTCAAGAAAACTCATAAGATTAAGCAGCATTGTAAATATATAAAGATGATCTGGGTTTACTTTCTGGTGCAAGAGAAGCTGCCCCTCTTCCAGGCAGTACAAGTAACCAGATTTGCTCTTTATTTACCTCTCCCTGATATGTTTCCCTGTGCAGGCTCCTCTGGAAGGTTTTCAGCTCCAGACTCATTCAGTAATTCCCCATTAGGTTGTTCCTGAAATGGTTTGGTTTGTACTTCACAGGCTCTCAGACCTTCATAAGATGCCCTGGAACAATGCTGAGGTTCTGCAGCTGATTTCTGCACCCAGGAGCTCAAAGGCACATTTCCTAATGGTCTGTGGGATCTTAAGAGCACAGGCAGATGTGACTTCTTGGGTAAGGAAGCAGAGTCAGCCTGAAAAACGCATGGAAGAAAACGGGGAGTTAGTGGCTCGTGTGTAACAGTCAAGCGAAGGAAAAATAGAAATTTTCCTGTAAAATCAGTCAACTGTCATGTTAGTTTTGAAAATAAAATTGCAAATTTGCTACATGAGAAATAAACATTCAGAGAGGCAAAAAGTCCATTCCATTTGTACAATTTTCTTTAAGTCCCTGCTGTTCATGCATCCGCAACCTTCCAGCTCCTGAAGCAGGACAGCAAATCCAGCAGTGACTACCAAAGGCTTTTAACCACCAGGAGTATTAATTAGCTCTGGATTTGTGGATGCCTTAGGAAAACGGTTCCTTACCCAAACTGACCTCTCTAACTGCTACTTCCCCCTGTCATTTAGATCATAAATGTCTGCCAGCCAAGAAACTGTTTCCCTTAAAACCTTTTTTTTTTTAACTTGAGGATCCTGCTCATTTTTCAACAACTCCTAAGTTTATTTTCCTTTCTTCCTTTAGTCTCCACCCAACAGGCCCTACTTCCATAGCTTTGAGAAAACCAGCGTAACTTTGCATCAGCCACAGAAGACATTTTTTCTGACACAGAGAAATTCTTTGTGAACAAAACCAGTTTCTTCACAGATCCACGCCACAAATTGCTTCTGGAGGATTCCCATTTCCTGCTGTAACAGACATTCCCTCACTGGAGTTGGGGGAAGTTACATTTCTTAAGTCACTACATTTTAGCCTCTCACCTTTGGAAGACTGCGCAAAATAAATGTTCCTTGTTTAAGGATAAGACCATATAAAACAGTGCTGTCTCCAAAAAGATAAAAGCATGCCATGTGTTGATCAGAGTTACGGAATTGTGTGTAATAATAATAAAAACCAATAATGGCATGTTCAGATAGATTTAGTTTATAATTTTGTTGTTCATTTGCTCCACCAGTGCTGTTAAGTCCCCTAATTTCTTTCACCATCCAATGTATTCTGAAATGCCTTTCCACATTCACTTCGCAGCAATTATAGTCTTTACACAATTTAAAATCATAAAGAGCAAGTTCCATTTTCCTAATGCCATCCTCAATTCCTTTTGTACATATATGAGTACAGTATCCTTCACAGGCTGCAAAATAAATCCAGAACTTCCAGCTAACTAAACTGCATTAATAAACATCGAACCATTTCCAGCTGTCTCAGGGCTGTGGCACAGACATATTTGTCACCCAGATTACCCAAAGGCCACTTCAGCTGGCTACATCAAATTATTTATAAAAGCCATTCCAAGCTAAAGATACAGTGCATTAGTCCAAACAAGAAAGCTTTTAAAGCATGTGATTCAAGGGCTGCATTGAGGTTGCCACTGATTAAACCAGAGAGGAATCTGGAAAATGGTGACTCAGAACAGTAAACTGAAACTCAGGGAAAAGAGGAACTTGAGAAATAAAAAGAAAATGGCATAAAGAATCAGAAAATCACGGAATGGTTTGGGTTGGAAGGGACCTTCAAGCTCATCTTGTTCCACCCTCTGCCATGGGCAGGGACACCTTCCACTATCCCAGGTTGCTCCAAGCCCTGTCCAACCTGGCCTTGGACACTTCCAGGGATCCAGGGGCAGCCTCAGCTTCTCTGGGCAAGCTGTGCCAGGGCCTCACCACCCTCACAGGTAACCATTTTTTCTTAATATCCCATCTTTCTTAATATCCCAATATCTTGCCCTCCTTCATCTTAAGGCCATTCCCCCTTGTCTTGTCACTTTGTGCCCAGAACTAAGCTTTATCTACATTCCTTCATTTACAAGCCACTTTCTTCAGAAAAACAAATCCAAGAGGAACAAGCCAGAATAAAAATGCACTGCTCTTAATTGCTACCTCTCAGAAATCTCTTGATCACTAAAGTTAAGGAAACCACTCTTTGCAGAAGGTGCTGTAACGCTACCTATTAGCAGTGCACAAAATCAAAAGCAATGCTCCCCTCTGCCTGCTCCACAGGAGCCAAGATCTTGAAAGAGTTTTCAACTTCACTTCTATCACTGTTGCTGAAACAATACACAGGAACTCTTTAGCAGACACTGGTTTCCCACCTCTTTGTTTGGGATCACAGACTGCCTGCAGACAGAAAGCTTCAAAACTTATCTGGCATGAGCACACCCTGTCTGCACTCCCAGAAGAGACTCTGTGCACTCAGGTCCCAAACAAACACAACAAATTGCCCCCATTTCACAGTACACTCCTGGCCACACTTCTCAGAAAGCAAGACGCAATGTTAATAAAAGCCTAAAATTAAGATTTGAGTTCGTGGAAGTCTTTCATTGACCCCTCCACAGCCTGCTCCCAGACACGATGCAAATCTGGAATTTTCTAGAACATTTTTGCCACTTAGACTTCATCAGTTCCAAATGCTCTGGGGTTCTGTACATTATGAACAAGAAACACAGACTCTCTTTTTTCCCAAAGGCTGTAATATTTACGAGTACATGGTCCCAGGGGGATTGAAATTCAATTAATTAACGTTCTAAAGCACGTTGGAGATGAAAAGCTCTGAACATTAAGAATAATTATCTAAAATATATTTGGCTTACATCTCTTTTCCTAATATTAAAAATCATACAAAAGCAAGATATAGTATTAGAAATGAAACATATTTTTCCCTTTTATACATCTATTCCCTACGTTCAAAAAAGAGAATAAACTTACTTCATTTGTTCTAGTAAAAGAAAGTCTTTCATGCTCTTCACTCTTCTTATACACATTTTCTTGCTGATGTTCTGCTTCTGCATTTAATTTTGAATATTTTGGCTTTTCTTCTGAGGCTCCTTTTTTGCCTTCATGTTTGAATCTCATGACATTACTCTCTAAAGTCATTGTTTGCGTAGCTGCATCTTTCAATTCCACTTTCAACAACTGAATCTCCTTATTAATCTGCGGCACTGCATCTGGATAAAGCTTCTCTTCCCCATCAAAAGCTGATTTCAATTCTACTTGATGCTTTAAGAATTTAGTGACCTGCTTGAAATGTTTGAGTTCAGCTCTTAGTTGAATAATCATTTGCCTAAGATCTTTTTCATCCTTTTTCTCTATATCTTCACTTGAACATTCTTCCTCTGTCATGTTCAGATGATCTAACAGTTCATTTACAATTTTCATTTGCTCTTGTCTGCTACACTCAGGAAAGAGGAGAGAAAAGGCATGAATTTAGATTTTTATTTAAGCAAACAAAAATACCTTCCAATAAACCTTTCTGCTCAGTTGTGACATATCTGAAATTCCCAGGAGGTTCCATTTTACTCATTAATGAATTATTCACTAACAGAGTTTTTGGAACCTTTTTTCAACATGAATGATATCATAAATTGCCTCATCATGGCTTTTCTCCTATTTAAACAGAAATATAAGAAATATGAACGGATTCTCAAAAAAGTTTGCTCTCTACCTTAAAAGTTAATTTATACCAAAGCCACACCAGACTCTAGACCATATTATCATAGATTATCCCAAGTTGGAAGGACCCATAAGGACCATCAAAGTGCAACTCCTGGCCCTGATGTTGAGTTTTTGTGAAAATCTATCACTCCACGTATCTCTAATGGAACAGGAAAGATGAAAAATGAGAAATCGGCCAAGAAGCCTGCAAAACCAGCTCATTAGAGACCACCAAACTGCCCCACGGATAGCTAGTGGTTCATGGACAGCAGTTTGGAAAGCAATGCTTTAAGAGAAGCTGAAGCCAAATAAGTGGCATTTAAAGCATAAATAAGCAAGCTCTGAAATTCTACAGACAATTTCATGTGTCTAATAGAGCTGTTTGTGCCATTAAACATATAACCCAGAGTTTTAAACAACTGCATTTGTATAGTTTAGCATTTGAAATGGTAGAAGCTAACTAGGCTTTTTATAGCTTCCTCTGGCATCTAATGATATCAGTGAGAATTCAGTTACGCAAAGCACAGGCTCATCACCCATCAGCCTGGTCATTTATACTTGAACACAGGAAAAATTACACACTAGACTGGTAAAGATGATGGTGCTAGAATTACTCATTTAGCCAACTTTTAAGTAAAGACAACAAATAAACTATGCTCTCTCTTCATTTCTAAGGGAGTAGTATCTCCTCATTCACCACTAACTACTCCTCTGACAACTAAGACCATTTATGCCTGTTGGGAGAGTCTTAAATAGTAATGTGAAAATACAGAATTGCCTGAGTGAAGCCAAGTGCAGCATGGTGAACACAGAAACCAGGGTTTGACTTGCGTAACTCCACGGGATATTCTGCTCCCAGTACTGACAGGCACTGGAAAAGTCACTTAATTCTGTACATAGTCAGTACAGTGACCAGGAAAGGAACTAGAGAAGGAAAAGAAACTACAGAACATGGAAAGAACATAAGAATTATCTACACCAAAGCTCTAAGTCAGTTCTCAACCAGGAGATTAAGTCATGTAAGCATGAAACTGGGGGAAATCAGTCAGGGTGTGTGGTTTTCCTGTACAGGTTTTTCTTGCTTGGCATTGTCCAGTTCCTAAGGAAATGAGCATTTCAGCTGGGAATTGATCGAATCACAGTGTAACACACACACATACCCACCCACCCATGCACCCACACACACTTGAAATCCACTGGTGCCAGTAGGGTTTGTACAAATTTAGGTCCCCAAGTATTTTCTCCTGCATGAAAAGTGACCCAAGAACTTAGAACATAGTTCAGCCAGTCCTACAAGTGGTTGCACTGGAACAACCCATTAGTCAAGTGCAGGACACGGGCCCCAACTCCCTAAACTGAGAGGCAGCAAACCCCTGTCCAGGCAGTCCAGGTGGAATGGTGAAGGGCATTCAGTGTGCAGTAACATCCATTCAAAATTACCCCTGTAAAAAGTCACTGTAACTCCAATTCCTCCATCCTTAGATCCTTTTACATACTGTTTTTACAGCAGTCAAATATTGTCCCTTCCACCACACCATCTTTCACTGGCCTGTACTCTCAGATATTCTGCTTTTTTAAAGAAAAATACCAGCTACGATCAACTAAGCCCTTTAACGCTGTTAGACACCATCCTGGAAACAATCAGTCCCTGCAGTAAAGCTCCATGGATCAGTAACTTTGGAGTTTCTTTCTTGCAATGGGTTTTTCTTAAGGATTTCTACTGATAGTATGTTTTGTAATTACTTAATTGCATGACAGACTAAAATGGCTCTGAAGGGGCCTTGCCAACCTCTTAGGTAAATTAGACAGTGCCATTATCTAAATTCACTTTAGCAAAATTACTTTATTCTCTTCTCAACTAGAAATACTGTCAAAAGCAGTGTATATCCCTCATACTTACGTAGATTCCAGCACAGATGTTCTATTTTCTCTTAGAAGAGATGTGAGCAAGTTCTCTTCTGTTTCATGTTCACTCATTCCTATTCTGCCCAAGTGTTTGTCAGTTGTATCATGCTCAAATTGAGGCTTAATTGGACTCCTATAATGTCTGTCTTTGCAGAAATTCTCTGAATAGCCTGATGGAGTTATCTGTTAAACAATTGCAAACATTGTCTTATTACACAGGTATGTAACATTCTGTTGAATTCAGCAGGGCTGTAATCTTTCTGTAATCAGGTTCTGTAATTCCTGATGCTCTTTATCTGCATTAAGAAGCATCCACAGACATTTTGCTGACTATTTATTAATAGAAAAACTATTTAACATCTATTTCATATGATTAATTCATAGTGATCAGTTGTTTAGTAAGGAGCGAGAAGATATCCCTGAAGGTCTTTAACTAACAAGAGGTATGAAACTTCTGGAACATTGTCTGCAGACTGCAGCTAACAGTTTTATTAGCTCAGCTTTGAATCATCTGTATTTACAGTACAGATTCTATCCTGGGATCTTCAGATTCAAGCCCTGATAGCTGGGACAGGACAAAACCTGGAAGCATTTACAAGCTGCCAACTTTCTGTATAAAATATCATGGATGTGTCCTAGGGAATTTCTACCTGGGATCTCTACAGTCATTTAAACCCCAATAAAACAATCAAAATCTGTATCAATCACATTAGAATTCAGTCTGGGCCCATTTGTGTACAATTCCCATCAGCAGAACCAAAAGAGTCTTTACAATACATCACTTACCTGTTTATCCACCTCACAGGGCAAGTCCAAAGAGACTTGAAGGCACACCTGGTAAACAGAGAAACACAGAAATGACAGATTTCATAGAGCAGAATATCATCATTTGCAACACTACAAACCAATTTGCAACCTGAATTATTTTATGATTCCACGATGTTTTATCTTACATTGATTAGATTGAGAAGACAGCAGATTCATGTTTGTATGAAAATGCAGTTTACAATTTACCAAGATATCAAGCATTTCAACCCTAAAGAAAGATCTGCAGGATTTTTTTCGTCAATCACAGCAAGTGAATCTCATACAATTTGTACTCCAGGCCTGACTGCAATGGAGGCAGGAAATCAACCTGTGTGGATGTAAAGAAACACAATTTCAAGGGACTCTCTATCATCCCCACTCAGGGTGACTGAGTGCTCAAACAACAAAACAAGGTCTACAATGGAAGCAATCTTGAATGCAAAACCAACAGAAAAATACAGGAAAAAGCTTCCAGAAGCTCTTTAGGATAACAATTAGTTGAAAGCAAAATCAGATATCAAGAAAGGTATGTTTTGTTTGCAAAAGACTTTATGCTCTAAGAAAATAAAAACATTTTAAAGGCATGCAGAGAAGAAAGCACTGTAACATAACGTACCCTAAGCAGATCATACCTGACTGACCCTCTCACAAAACTGACTGCTCTGCATCTTCCTGTCATTGTCACCATCTTCAGGCTGCATCACAGGCTCCTCTGTTGTTTCAAGACACTACATAAAGTATGGAATGATGTGAAAATGCATCACAAAAAAAATACTGTGATATGAAAAACGCATAAATAAGTCAGTGATATGTCTTAAAAGAAAAATAAAAAAGCCTGTAAATACAAAGTAACAAACACTGAATTAGATTCCTACAACAAGATCAAAGAAAATTAATATAAACCCCAAGAATGACTCATCTCAAATAAAGTGAAACTTTATCTTATATATTCTTTCATTTTTATTTAACCCTTTCTCCTCAGAATTTATAGAACATATAAAAACCATTTAACCTCTTGTGGCAAAGGAGCTCTGTATCCTCAGTCGTGTCCCCATTCTGCCTATTTTATTTTCCAATTTCCAGAATTTGTTTTCATTTGCTACACAATTTAGGCTCTTCTCCAGCATTCAAGAAATAGATGCTTTTAAAACTAAGTGCATGTGGCTTGCTGTACACTAGAAAGATTTACTGTGCCTCTGAAGGTTACAATCTGCTGTGTCTATGCCTAAATTTGCCCATTTGTAGCAAACGGTGTCAAATCATCTTTTACTCCCTGTTTTCCACAGATCCCAACCCATCTTTCATCACTGATATTGCCTGACCAAAAAGGAGGAGGAAGACTCAGCTTTTTTAGGAGCAGCACCCAAGTCGCTGACATCAGCATCACTGAGAGCAGGAGCAGAATCCCTTTGGTTTGCTGGATGCTAATGAGCATTTCCAGGGATGGGGCAGCCATAGCTTCTCTGGGCAACCTGTGCCAGGGCCTCACCACGCTCACAGGGAAGAATTTCTTCCTAATATCCCATCTAAACCTGCACTTCTTCATCTTAAGGCCATTCCCCCTTGTCCTGTCCCTCCAGGCCCTTGTCCAAAGTCCCTCTCCAGCTTTCCTGGAGCCTCTTTAGGCATTGAAGGGGCTCTGAGGACTCCCTGGAGTCTTCTCTTCTCCAGGTGAACACCCCCAGCTCTCCCCGCCTGGCTCCAGAAGAGAGGGGCTCAAACCCTCAGAGCATTTCTGTGGCCTCCTCTGGAAAGCCTAAATATGCCTAATCCATAGGTAGGATACAGCCCTGACACAGAGGATTCCAACCTGCATGGGACAGAGTTACTTCTGCTTCCTCAGAAAACAGGAATTGAATGTATGTGTGAGGTTTGATTTTTTAATTGAGTATGCATTGAATGTATGCATATATATATACACACACATATATATATATGAAATTAATGAGAAAACCCCTTTTGTCTCCCAACCCCTTGCAGTATAAGCAACTCTAATGGTTTTAGGTATGAATTTTTAAAAGGCAGACACTGGGTGGTGCAGAGTATTAATATATTTGCCTTTTATGATTAGAATTCTATAAGGAAAACTGACTTCCAAGTCACATTTGGGTTATGTTGGTATTTTCACTCAGACTTGGTTTTCTAGGACAACACAGAGTAAAGACAATTTGAAAACTGGAGAAAGACACAGAGGGGATTGTGGTATATAACAAGAGCATGCATTGCAAAAAAATCTTTTTGTTGTAATCATGGGATGCCAAAAGTCCAATACTGTTAACTATTATTTAAAAAATCCTATTTAGGTTGAATCTTCCATGTGTAGGTTCAGGATAAACCCTGCATTTGTGTATAAAAAATAAACTTATTTGCACATGTAACTTATCCATCCAATGCAACTACCTTTTAAGGGTCAACATTTCTTTAGTATCTGCTTTTCCCAGGCCAGTATTTGGTTTAATAAGTGAGGATTCATTAATGAAATTACCACATAAGTACATACACTGTAGTACTACATAAGTACTACATGCACAGTGTATGTTTACACTGTGACAATAAATCACTGCAGGCTGAGCCTGATCCTATGGTCCTGTGTCTGAGAGGCCAAAAGTGTCCTGTACTCCAAGGAATATAACCCCTAATGTGCAACAAAATGTTAAAAGAAAATAAGTGTCTTAAGGCCAGAAAGATAAGTCTACCAAGGATAAGTTGCCGGTTTTAAAGTATTTCCTTGGAAACTGAAAACCAGGAGAATGTTTTTCCTAAATGAAGCACTGATGTGCTTGGTTTGCAAAGATCTCCAGAGCCTTGAAGGCTGAAATCACTGAAGCTGCTCCTCTCTGAGAAGGCAGATGTTCAGAGGACAGCACAAGAACAACCTTTTCCTTTCCTCCTTCTCCTTCCCAGCACAAACAGGAAGCCAAGGAGCAGAGGACGAAGGGCTGTCAGACCCTGCAGAGGCACCAAGGTGCACATTCATCTGGTTTGTGCTCTGGCCTTGGGAAGGAAAAGCAGGATGGGAGCATTTTAAGAAACTGAGGAAGATCCCTCTTCCCATGTCTATCCAAATTCCTTTTACAACACATATGTCAGTGTCATCCCAGCACTACCTGCCAACAAATTACAGCTCAAAAAACATGAAAAATAGAATGTAGGGGTTTTTTTGACAGTGGTTGTTAATATGCCAAACACACTGTTGTCACACCCATAACTCAATATCCAGGTTGTCATTTATTGCCAAGACTGATAAAAAGATACCTTTATGAACTAAAAACTTTTAACGAAAGATCCTTTCATTTTTGAGCTCCATAGTACTACAGTCATTCTGGCACTGGATAAACTCCATATTTTACTTTCCTATCTTCTTTCCCAGAACGCTGAGGCTTATTTATATTTTACAGGTTTCACTCTTTGTCATTCTACATCTAATTTTGTAGCTTCTTCAGTGAGCAGCCCTGTATGTACTTGTCATGTCAAGACAAGCAGAAGCATACAGTATCCCGTCACGATAACCATAGCACAGGACAGGAATTCCTTTGGAATTCACTGTAGCATCCACAGGGATGCAGAGCCCTCTGCAGGATGACGAGACAAATTGCTAAAAATGTTAACTATGGAGAGTGCAGGCACCCGGACAGGGATCGCCCACTAGCTCTTCTCCCAAACCTCTCGGTGACACATGAATTCACAATTTCAATAAAACCATGGCACATCTAAAGATCTGTTTCCAATTTAAAATATACTTCAATTAAAGACAGTATGATTATGTCCTAAAACTGAAGAAGCAAGAATATTTTGTGACTGTCCCAGTACACCTGCAGCAGCACATCCAGAAAAAGACAGCTTTTTTCCTGAGTCCAGCAGAAAAATCATTAATTCCACAGTCCCAGTTCTTGAATCAGCCAGTCCTGCACGTAACTGATTCAAACTATTTCTAATCTTGCTCTTTTGAGTTTAATTCAAAAATTCAAGACACAGAATACCAGCACCGTCATCATTCCTTTTATATTTTTTCCTTCCTATTCAATACATTCTGCACAACAACAATGAACTGAAAGCAAAAGCCACAAAGGAACATAAAGACAAGCACTACCAGCCACATTCAAGCAATACCTTCCAAGCTGTAAGGGTCACCCAGAACCTCCTGAACAACCTTCGCCACTCATGGCCACACACGTGGGGACCCAGCACCCAAAATGTTGCTCAGTGCAAGTATTTTGCCAAGGCCTCTCCTTCCCCACAGCTTAAAACAGTCCCAGCTTTGGGGAAATGAATGCAATACCCTGCAAGGATTATTTTCTTGTACCTCTCAGCAATCCACCACAGTGCTGCCCCCTTCTTCACGTACTTCTCTATTCTGTATGAAGAAATAGCTATGTGTTTAGGTGACCTGAAGTTCTATTCCTCGTTTATTGGCTACACTGAACCCTCCTATTTTGAAGATGCATCAGAGATCTGAATGAAACTCTTAAAAAATTAGACACAGCCTGACAATGACTATGCAATAGCAAACAGACTTTCAGGAATAACTAAAATGTTTTCTAAGATATTGCTTTCTTTGTAAAATTAACTACTTCCTTCCCTTTCAATTGACAAAAAAACCAGATCACAGACCCAATTAATATTTAAATGAGTATGTTGCTTCCTTAAAATCAACTTGACACATCACTGAACACTTGCATTGAGCTGCTTCTCTATTGTGCTAACATGTTAAAGTTGTTTACATCATTAATTTAAAAAGTTATTATAAGGAATTAGCAACCTCAGCCCCAAGGGCTTTACACTCCTTCTGACCTGATGTAAACGACTCCACAGGGCAGATTAGATGTGAGAGTCAGACTCACAACTTTAAAACTGAAAACCTACCTCTCTGTGGCTTAATATTTTCGGTGCTTCCTTCCCTTGAGAATCCTTTGTACAACATCCAGACTGTCTGGCCTTAAGCTCTTGATTAATTGACTGCAGCTCTTTGACCATCAGGAGCAGGTCAGTAACCTAAATAACCAAAGGAAGAACAAGCAGAACTGGTAACATCCAAACTAGTAGGAAAACAAATGATGAGAGATAAATCTCCAGCTAAATGCAAACTGCGGAGTTAGACGCCTGGGTTTGTGTATCTGCTCCTGAGTTAATCTCCCTAGGTATGGAAACACGCTTCCGTATTTGAGAATTAGTGTTCAAGGTACCTTACTTGGTAACACTGTAGTTCTTGGTCAGTTATTACATTTAGGTAACAAGTTTCACAACTCAGTAGCAAGAACAAACCTGAGGGTACCTCACACGAACAGCTGATTTGAGAAGAAACATTTAATGCAAGAAAAAACCCGCAGTACTGGATAGCAGCATTCAGGAGTAAGCTGTTCCTGTGTTGCCAACCCCCTTTAAAAAAGCCACTCTCATTCCAAGCAATTTCACAGACACAGAATCTGATTGGACGGTCGAGTTCAAAACTCTCACAGCCACAAAACCATGAACTATATCAAGAAGGCAACGTTTGGAGAAAAAAGTTAAATCTTTTTATCAGACTGTCATACATAAAATAAAAGGTTTGGCTTTCTCATTCATAGAATGATGAGTAATTAATTTAAAATATGAATGTTGCTGAAAGTTAATTAAGTTGTTAATTGATTTAGAGAGTTTGTAGTTCATGTTCCTTAATGTTTAAGTGTTGGGTACTACTTCCAAGTTCAAAACAAAGTTCCAGAGTTTAAATTTCATTAAAAAATCCTATGATATCTTTTAAATTCATCTCCAAGGTTAGCTGTGTTCCAGAGAGAAAAACCCCTCACCCATAGCCAAAGTGCTATTTTTAGAAAACCGACCAGTAACCTGTCACCAAGCTCCATTGTAACTGTGAATTTTAATGAGAAAGTTCCCTCCAAAAACTCAGATGACACCACCCAGAGACTTACACCCCTAATAACCAACAAGCCATTGGTCAAAAGACCTTACATCCATCTCCTGAACCAGGACCAATGAACGGAACTTTAAGAGAACTCCAGCAATCGTCTCCTACTTTGGAGGCGGGACAGTGGGCAGGGATGGGAGGAGCTGGAGGGGTATAAAATACCGAACACCGCCTGGAGCGTGTTCCTTTTGCCTGCTTTGGTTGTTGCTCTTTTGCCTCTGCAACACCTTGCTCGGGATTAGCCTAGGCAGAGCCTGGTGCTGGGGATCTAGGCCTACCTGTTAAACTGTTTTTGCTTGGGGCTAGCCCAAGCCAAGACCCAGCACTGTGGGCTTTTGTTTTGGGTTTATAGCCTTTTTGGCTGTAAGTGTCTCCAATCGCTGCAGATCCGTTTTTTTAATTAAGGAATTAAAAGAGTGTGGCCTCATTCCTGACAAGACCAATTAATATACTTGGAAAACCAGGTCACCTTTCAGTCACACAAACCCTTTTTCCAGTAAGAAATTATTTATAAATATCTTTTGCTAATGAGTGTCCCTGAGCCTTCTGAAGGGAACACGCACAGAGATAAAAGTGGTGAAATCCCAGAATGGCATTGGGACACAATCTGGGGATTTTTTAGGGACACCTGTTCAGAGTAAGACACTTCCTTCCTTCAGATTACCCACCTCTAGAGTGTGAGCACCTGCCTACAATTCAGCTGTCCCTGAGAAACAGAAAAACTTCACTTATGCTCACTCCCAACCAACCATATTCAAAATTATTCCTTGTCATAAACTGGTGCATGGATTGGATGTCACTGCACAGGATCAGAAGAAAGAAAACAAGTTTCTGAACCCCAATATTGATTTATTTTTTGATCTGCTGTTGGGGTTTAGGAGTTACCCTATTTTTCTTTTTCTCTTAAAGAATCTTCCCCATATTTGTTGCCAGGGGACAAATTACTGGGTGCTTAAGAGAAACAAAAGACCTGGCCACAGGGGTGGGGTCCAACGGGCCACCCTTTTGTCACCTGGGGGTTGGGGACACCCGGGGGGCTGGCTGGTGCTCTCGGAGGGCAGACAGAGAGCTGCCTGCCTTCGCAGTGGATGGTTTTCATCAGCACTGCAAAGCTTCTGTTTTTTCAGCTGCTTGCTTTCTACAGGAGAACCCTTGGGATTCCCAAGCCTGCCTTTCCCTGCCCCGCTGGGAGCTGGGCCACTGCCGCTCTGCCCTGCCACTGCTGGGAGCCGTCGCTACTCTGTAGCTTGTACGCTCTGCCAGCTGAGACCTGCCGAGGTTCCTGCTGCAGCACCGGAGTTTGATACACCTCGCCTGCCACCCGGGATCTGTGCTCGTCTCTGCTGTTCCAGCCTGCTGTTCCCGAGGGTCCGGCCGGACACCGGGATCAGCTGCCCAGGGGGTTTGTGAAGCTTTTCGTCCATCCCTCCTGGGATCCCGAGCCACCATTACTGCGTGCTCCCCGAGCTCGCTCCGGAGCGCCCCCTGCAGCTGCGGGGGAGCCATCACAGCCGCCCTGCTCACCGGGAGCCGCCAGCGCCCCTGCCGGCCGTGAGCGGAACTGCACCCAAGGGAAAGGGCCCGACAGCCGAGAAGGCCGGCACTGGGTTTGTGGCTCTGTTTGCTGTTACTGCCACAGTTATTGTTGTTTGTTTGCCTTGTTTTATATATATATATATATATATATATTAGTAAAGAACTGTTACTCCTATCCCTCATATCTTTGCCTGAAAGCCCCTTAATTTCAAATTTATAATAATTCGGAGGGAAGGGAGTTGCATTTTCCATTTCAGGGGAGGTTTCCTGCCTTCCTTGACAGACACCTGTCTTTCAAACCAAGACATCTGCACATTTCATCTCTATGAATTTCAGTTCTCCTTATGCAGAATGTAGAACTCACCTCAGGGTTATTTTATAACATGCCCTATTTTCCAAAAGATTTGCAAATCCTGGGATGGGGTGTGCTATACAGAATATGGACTATAGACACCACCACTTCACGATTAATAAAGCTGCATGAAATACACACTGTGGGATGCTCAATGCAAAACCTTTCTTTGGAGTTGATGTGGATGGTATCTGAACTACAGTACCAAGTCAAAACCTTGAGGCCACGTGTCCAATACCACAAATCCCTGGCAGCAAATCACTCAGCCTTCAGCTGATTCTGAAGTTCATGTGGGTGTAACAAAGTCTAAATAGTTCGTAAAATGTGCGTTACAAACCACAGAGATGGGAGCTTCAAATCCTTTCAGAACTACCCAACTGTACCTAAATAAATGTTTCTGTGAGAGATACAGAAACTATAAACAAAGCAGAATCAAGCCATTAGAAACAGTAAATAATAAAAGAGATCAATACCTTTTTTTTAAGTTCTTCCAGAGACAGATGGTCTATCTGAAGGCTTAAATGGTCTTGTTCTCCTAAGCAGATACTCATATAAGATGTTTGATCTCCACAGAAAGATAGTGTTTCATCTGCCAAAATAGCCAAGGACAGACATTATTTCAGAAACTCCATTTGCAGGAAAACACAGCACAAAATGCACAGGACTTTTAGAATAAAAACCTTCCAGTAAGTCTGTGGGAGGCCAGTTAGAATGTTTAATTCCCAAAATAAGCTTCCTGTTTAATTGAAAAAAATTTGTCCTCGTATTTCTTTGTGCTTCTGACACACAGACATGGTATATTTTCTGTGGCTGTATTTTCTGTGGTTATCAGCACGAGTTATGAATGTAATTCTGAATTGTAATTTGCATATTTAGCATTACAATTAGAAATAATTTTTAGGAAGGATAAGTTGGGCATGAATAGTTACTCAATTTTAACTATAGTTTTATGAAAGTGAACTCAAGGTCTCAAGGCTAAAAGCCAGGCTAGACAAAGTTAATTAATTTTTTTTGCTTTTGGGTCAAAAGAATGCAGTAATTGGATTGAAAACAGTTACTTATTCACTGCCTCTATAACTGCAGGAATTATTTATATTTCAATAAACACCTGTTTATTTACAATATAAATGACAGTCAATTCTAGAAATAAATCTTATTAAATAGGGAGAAAGCATAACTAAATTAGGACAAAGAAGAGACATCCAAATCCTACTCCCAGTTCTGACACTGATCCCATGGCTGCTGCAAGGACCCAAAAGTCACAAATCATTACTAATTTTTCAGTGTTTATTCCTACCAGCCTCACCCTCAACACAACAGCTCCTGAGAACCCTGGAGTATCCACAAGACCCTTTGGCCCACCCTGGTTGTTGATTATCTCTGGGCTTTTTAGGCTGGAAACTCTGAAACAGCTGAAGTTTACCTTTTGTCACTTATCAGAGCTGTCAAGTGATGCTAAAATTGAAAATCTAAGTTGAAAGGGATGTGAACAGGCTTTACTGTTATTTATATATCCCCTATGGAATAAACCAGAAACTTCTTGTACATATGCAGTAAACTATTTAATGATACCCACTTACATTATTCTTTTATATTTTTAAGAATACACTAAAAACACCTCCCAAGACATACAGCAAAAAAGCCAGAAGCTAAGCTATATTTAAAAGCTCTACTTTTTCTGAATTACTAAGTAGCAAGACTTCTGGATATTTTTTCTTTCTCTGGAAATACTTCTGTTAGGAGGAGGTTACCAGCGCCTGAGCCACAAGCTCTTTGGGAAGTAATTACATCCTATGGTCAGAAAATGATCCCATGGCCACTGACCAATTCCAAGTCAGGAATCTCTGACTTTAGTGGAAAACAGTAAATTCTGTGGGTACAAAGCTGCAGCCAGCATAAAATGATCCCTGCAGTAGAATTCCCACAGAATTTCTAACATTTGCTGCATGGAAAGAGAAGCTGTCCCCCTGTATGTGCCTTGATTGCTCCAAGACATTTTGTTAAAAATCCCCCAAATCATCTTCAGTATAAAAAGCCAAAAAGAAATCTTTTCACATCTTTTTTTACTCTCAAATATTTTTCTCCATGCTAGCAAACTGACTGTAATAAAACCACTTCTTTTGTGGATGAGGAGGGTTGGACTGGGCATGGCTACAAACCTTGGTGGTTTTTCATGTCGTTAATCTGATCTTGTAAGATCTTCTGGAGATTCCTGTTACCTAAAACATCTTCTTCCAGTTGTTTTCTCAACATGAAAATGTTGTTCAGTTCTACTTGCAAGCTATTTATACTGAAAAAAAAAGGGAAAAATAAATATTTGAGATTCAATTCAAAACACTGTGGTGTGCACTGGTGTTTCCTCCATCCAGGCTTGCACCAAGAGCTCATTTCCCATTCCCCACGGCTGGGTTTCATCCCACACTTCCATCATTTTGATGCATAAGCACAAACAAATCCCTACATAGAAAGAGATTAAATGTTTACATACACAGCCTTTTGGGCTGTGCTGCCTAAGTCAGTTTCCCCATGACAGAGCTCTTCTACCAGCATCTTTCTGGGCAGTTCTTTTTACAGAAAATCTAAATTACTAACTTCTAAAAAGTATGCCAGAAAAATATCATTATCACATAATGCTGATGGCTTTGTGTATTCCATTATGTGGTGACCATGGAAACTTTGTTCCCTTGCCACAGAGCTACACTAGATAATCTAATGCTGCACTTCGAAAAAACATCAAAAAATCCTGTTTCATTGAAAATAGGACCCAGACATAGCTGTTTTATTTCTTCATTTATCCACAGTCTGGAAAAAGACCTCTTGTGTTCTAAATTGTCTCAATTATCGCAATGGGGCATAAATGTCCAAACTTAAAATTTATAATTTGTCAAGGTGATTTAATTTTTTAGCAACTTTGCTACTGAAGCTCTTTAGCATCAGCTGCTCCTCAGGCCCTAGAGTCAACTGCCCCTTGCTACATTTTCCCCACACCCTTCAACTACATCAACAAGGCAGTTCTGATCAATCTGCAAAAAGATTTAAGTGTTGAAAATAAACCAACCTGAAATTGTAATAAAATGAAATAAATTCAATTTAATAAAAAAATAAATAACACGGTGTTACTGAACTCTTTGAATTACTTATTTTCACATTTACTTCACTCAGTGTTTTAAGGTAAATTAAGCTGCTGTAGAATTTCCAAGCCACTGCACTAAATGCCAGAGAATTCAGGGACCTTTAAAAAAATTTCAATCCATCTGATGGGAGACTGTACAGGAACACAGAGCACATCATAGGTCCATGAGAATAACAGAGTCCTGCAGATGCACATTAATTAAAAGGCTGCATGTATGAAAAGCGTCTCAGTCTGTCTCCTGACAAGTGTACTGTTGTCAGGGGTTCCTGCACAAGAAACTACTGCTTTAACCAATTCTTCCTCATACGAGAGCTTCTTTGAAGAGAGAGCGCTCTTAAAGGCTCAGCAAAATAATTAAGAGTAAAACCAAACCAACACATGACTAGAAGCTAGGTAAGCACAATTTCTCCTTTTCATGAGTTAAAGGTTTTATAAGAACAAGCACTAACTCCCCTCTTGGAGAGAGAAGGAATGTCTTGGTCCTGACATCCAGTAGCTCATTTTGAAAAATAACCACCCAGGTTGCTTAAAATAAATAATGCCTAAAAGAAGATGTCAGCAAGACGACAGATGTTTGCCCAAAATCCGTGTCACTGCTGATGGCAATTAAATCCAGCTTCCTCATCTGTGTATCTGTAGGGCTTGTTTATCCATTCCCCAGAAGTCTGGGATTCAAATCTTGATGAAGTTCACAGCACGTTTCAGCCCCCAAAACTGTTGAGATGGAGGAATAAGAGCAGTTCCAAGCCCTAGCTCATGGTGCATCCTCTGCTGTTGTGGCACAACAGGCACTGACTGCTCCATGCATTCCATAATTCCACATCAGGGAAGCAGGACTAATGATCCTGATCCTACAGAAGTTCATTGCAAAAGCCCAATGATTATATCTGCAGTTCTAAGTTTCCTTATTTGAAAGGCATTCTAAGAAAAAACAGTTTCAGAGCCCCAGTGCTTTGCTGCCATTGCTATACAGAATGTGAACCCTCTCCTTGCCAGAGCAGGAGTTGGTGTCAGGTCACATTTCATATGAAATCAGAAAAAATCTCCACAATCTGACTGCTATCATTATTTTTAATTAGCATTTTTTCTAGTATCTAAGACGGGTTCTGAGCTGTGGCCAAGCACAAGCTGGCATTGCTGCTAAGTGCTTAACTCACACACAGACCTCATCTACTCTAGTGCTACTTCTCTTTATGGTTTCCAAACTATAATGGTCTATAAACCAATTGTAAAATATAAATAAACATTCCCCCAAAGCTGGCAGGTATAAGCCATTGCTTTCAGGAGCTGGCTCTCAAATGTTAAATACTTCATTAAGACATTTGCAATTATAACAGTAATTTTTTTATAAAATATTTAAATTTCATTTGCCTACAGATTAAGAATTTTCTTTATTTTATCATAACGTCTCCTCCTCAACTGCCAAGCAATAACAGGATACAGAGTAGGCTGCAGATTTCTTTCTAAATTGTTGTGTTCTTTGATTTTAAAAGGTTAAAAACCACTTGCTCCTGCTACCCTTTTCAATGCTTTACACTGAAAGCATACTGTGCAAACTTCAATTTTCTGTTTTGTTTAACCTTCTCCCAAATCTTGCATATTTATATTCTCATCAAAATTCTCACAGTGTCACTTTTAAGATAAGCATTATCTGCATTTTAAGAGTAAACTACGGCAAATTGTCCAGTGCCCAAAAGTTCACTGCAATTTGATTTTAGTCCTATATGCCAAAACACAAGACATAAGTGTGGAAAATCCAGCTGCTTACTTTGGTACCTAAATGGAAACAGGGCTCACTTGAGATTCCAATCTAAAAAGAAATATCTTCAGAAACATTTAAGTAATTTAGATAATATAAACTCACTTACATAAACATTTCTCTTTAGAGACTACTACAGAGAGTTTATAAACAACTGGCCAGAACGAACTACCAGTAGCAACACATTTTTTTCACAACTTCTGACTTTCGCCCTTTGAGTTCAGATTATCCCCCAAAACGGAAGTACTTACCTATCTGACTCCTTGAAGGTCTTCACTAGTGTAGAATAAACATTCTGTTCTTTCCTTAAAGCAAGGATCAGCTTCTCATACTCAGCTTCTTTATTTTCCTGAATTAAAAGAAGAACATACTGCACTTACAATGTAATTTTTATGTTTCATGTCTATGACCGCGTGTGTACTTGTGTCCTGAAGCATTTGTAAAAGAAGCTGAAATCTCAGTTTTCTGAACAGGATCACCAATGCCCAACATGGATCTGAGAACCATTCACTGTCCTTAAATCCAGCTGTTATTGAAGGAGGCAAAGACTGTTTCAGTATGTACCTATCATGAGTGAATCACACATCTGAACAGTGCTTCAACATTTTTCTCACAGCCTCAGAAGTTTTCCCCAGCCCCACCTCAAGCATCCTCACTCCCAAAGTTCCAACAACCAGGAGCAACCTGGCAGGCAGCTGTTCCAGAGAAGGGGAAGGGAGGGAAGGGAGAGCAGACAAGCCAAAGCTCCAAGTACACATTTTAGAACAAGTCCTCTCTGTGTTCTGGATAAAACTGGCTTTTTTGGGGTGAGGAGATCCAGCAAATTCTGTTCCATCTCTGAACAAGAAGGATTATATTGAGCCCCAAATAGAGGATGAACATATTAGACACTCCATAAGTCAGTTTTCTGCACACTCATCTGGGTCACTACAAGCTGCTGCTTTACTTGTGTGAAGAAAAGAAAATGGGTTTATCTGCACTCTTGCTCACAGAAAGGATTACATTATTATTATAAGAATAAACACAAACTCTTAAGGTACATTCTCAGTAAGGATCCATTAAATTCTCCTGACTTTTTTCAATCCAAACCAACCAGACAGTCACTTTTTCAGCAGGAAGCAAAAAATGCAGCTATTTAAAGGAGTATTTTCTTGCACTTATTATATAAGAGTATCTACGATATCAGTCATCTCCAAAGAGAAATAACTGGAATATTATAGCAAATTTAAATGTACTAATATCAGGCACAAATTCTGCCTCTGTTAAAGAATTTTTGGTTCTCGCAGTTTTCTTTTTTGACTGAAAACTGAAAGGATTCTGTGATTCTGTGAAAAAAGGTGCCACAGCTAAGGGGGAATTTCAGCTAAGGGAACTCTTAAGAGATACTAAATCATTAGCGAACAGATCATTAACAAGGAAGAAACCTACACCCAGGAGTTTTAAGCAGCTGTTATTATTCCAACTGCAATTCCTAAGGAGGAAATTGCAACCAAAAAAAATTCAGCTACAACAGAATCTCGTTAATTCACACTAAAGATGCAAAGACTGTTAATTTGAACAATTCAGTGTTCTGCAAAGTAAACAGCACAAAAGCAAGGACAACCGGTGTTTACTTTTAATTATTTACACTCTTACTTCACAGTATGCCAGTAAATATATCAAATAATATTTTGCAAGTGTAATCAAGCTGTGATCAAATGACTCTAGTTAAGGTAACCTGCCTGGTAGGTCCTGCTGCAGCTTCTACCACTGATGCTCCAGAGTCTTCGAAGAAGCGACCTTGCCTTTGGACACATGCCCCATGTTCAGCTGCCATCTAAAGGCTGCTGTGTTCTAAGAGAGATTTCCAGGTTCTAGTGCAATTTATACATTAAATACTATTCTGTATCGAAGTGCAAAATCCTGAGCTTCACATCGAATTTATTATCTAGGTGAGCAGTGGAGGAGCTCCCAGCAAAGCTGCTGACTGTGCACAGAGAAACACAAAGGCAAACAGATGGAGGTGGGTGATCCAGAGGCCAGTAATAAAATAATCTCATGAAAAGAAATGTTAAAAAGCACATCTTGCAGCCTGAATTAAGGAGTCTTATCAATGTGCCAGAATCTCAGCCTTTCAAGAACGGTCACTAAACATAAAATACATGGGTTGTAATTTAAGTTGGAAAAGTTTGATCGCAAACACTGACCAATGACGTAGAAAGCAACAGGAAAAAATAAATCTTTTGACTTAATTTAGATGTTTCACAGTCTGTTAAAAGTTCTAGTGAACTCGTCCATATGTCTGATACAAACCTTGCAATTATTACTGAAGACACTACAGAACTCTGTCCTAATTAAAGCTCTTTCTGAAGGCCTGGCAGAGCAATGTCACTGTGCAGAGTTAGGGAGCACAAATGAATGTCACCCGTGGCTCAGGGTCTATGGCTGCTGCATGAAAAAAGCAGTGCCACACACAAACCCTGTTCCACCTCCCTGTTCCTTTTAAGATTCATATGTTGAGTTCTCCATTTGTACCAAAATCTCAGCAAACTCATGAAATCCTCCCAACTCTTTCTGCATAACAGAGGACATGAGCCATTTCTTAATTCCAAATGTCACAGACTATACAAAAATTATTAAAAGTCTAAATTCAGCTACCTAAGTAAAGGTTAGCAAAATCACGAGGAAGTGTTCCTGATTTTTTCAGACTCTTTCATGAATAATAAGGATGAGAAGATGCAGCATGAACATCCCTTTTTTTTGTACATTATTACTGTCATTTCTAAATAACGCGTAGGAGTGAATTATTTCAATCAACTTCTCCGACAGTACACAAAACATAAGGCAGCTCTGTAACTTAAATAGACTGTAATGCTGTGGGAGTTAATGAAACATTAAACCTCTTGACACATGGTGTGAGGGAAAATGTGTTAGAGGAGATAGCTGCAAGACAACCAGGACCATATTGCAGTGAAAGATTTATATTCCCATGAAAGGAGGCAATCTAATACGTTAAAGTCTATATTTAAGTCTGAAATACTATTGCTAAGCAGCAGTGGTAGAAAACATAACTTATTTTCATTAAAGGTTCCTTAAATTGTAAGCAATGAAAGTAAAAGGTTTATCTCTGAAGGTTAAAGGACAAATGACTGAGAGAAGGATATAACTTATACCTCCTCACTGATCCATTCACCATTCATCCATCACTAGAATTTGATAATTTCTTCTAAATTCCTTATCTGTAAAATACATTTAACTCAGAGACTTCACAGATACCAGAGTCAGAAGTTGCCAGACTCCCCTAATTATCAGTGCCCTCACTCGCTTTCTCTGGGCCATAACAGTGGCTCAAAAATCCAAACTCCAAAATTAGAACCTTTCCCGGCCTGGCCAAAGCACCCAGCAGAACTTTGCCTGTTGGTTGCTTTAAAATTTATCATTACTTTAAAATAAAGTACAAAAATATGCTAAAAGAGAGGAAAGTTCTGTATCTCTCAAAGCGATTTCTTCAACGTGATTCAAAGATCAGTGAGGCTGAAGAGCCTAGATTCTGTCCTCTCTGGTGGGGAGGATCCAGCTGTGGGTTTGAGAGTCGGTGCAGCACCGCAAAGCCATCCAAGAGTGACAGGCAGCCAATGAGAGCAGAGCTCTGGATAATCTGTGTCCAAAAACTGGTGATTAATATGCCAAAGTGGGTCCTTACAGAGATATGTGACACAGAGGCCGAGAGGACAATGGGCTGTGATTAGCTATTGTTCAGTCACTGAGTGCACCAGCAGCAGAGAATGGGCTGTGATTAGGAGGTGGGTCTGGGTGATTACCATGCACTGCCTGCCACTGCTCCTGCCCCTGGTTTATCCACCTGAACCGAGCCAGGGGTACGCAGGGAAGTCAGTGTTTGATTTCTATTAATTCCCTATGATTTTTCCATCCCAGGTGACAGAAGTTATGTGCATGTATTGCAGTTTGTTGTGCAGAGGTGGAATTTCTCCCCAGCTTTTCCCAGACTATTCTCTCTGTCTGCACATTCACATATACTGGGATAAACCCTCACACTACCCAGGCAAAAAAGGCTGCAGCTCCTTTACTCTGAGCTTGTCACATAACCAGGACTCCACATGTTCTTGTCTGTCCCATGGTTAATTATAGTGCCCATCACATTCATCATCTCACCACCAGACTGTTCCGAATGTGACCCAAGACACTACTCCTACATTTCCTTTGCCATTGGCTCCCTTTATTTTGAACTTCCTTGAGAAAGTCTCCTTAATGACTGATACATTATTAAAGAAATGAAAAAGCTTTCTCCACCATTACTGTGTACCAGTCTAATTATTTTTACTTTGGCTGATGCTTTTAGAAATCTTGACATACCAGGCTGTGAACAACACAAAAAAGAGACAAGAAATGTACCTTCAAAAGCAGCTTATTTGTTCAATGATCTTTATACCATGATGCACTGTGGAGTCAGGGAGTGATTCAAAAATTTAACAGTACCTGACTTCTTTTTGCTACAACAGAATGGAGGGTAAAGAGAGAAGGAAGTACTTCTAAAACTAAAATTTTGAATTTTGCCCTCTGACTTCAGGTACAAGTCTTTTCGACTCATCGCATCAAATAAAATAATGGGCATATATTGCTCACCCTTTTTTAATATACATATATATATTTCTGCACAAGTTCTTTGCTTTAAAGCAGTTTTCTTCTTGTCCCGGACATATTTTCACTCCTACCTGTATTTATCCTCGCATTCCATTTATCTCCTGTGGTCACCAGCTCTGTGCAATCTTTCCCCTTATCTATCCAAAGTACACAAACTCTTCTCTGCACCTTCCTGCAGAAATGCAGATATCCTCCCACTCAGTGAATTATGTCTGCCCTAACCACCAAAAAACCTCTACCTCTTTATAGCAGGCAAAACATCTTACATGCTTTCTGAAAGTAGGGAGTTTAGTGATGTCATATAAATTCATCAGAGCACAACACATGGTGAATTACAACATCTATGAATCCACATCTTTAAAGCCAAAGTCAAAATTCTCTTCAATTTGAAGTCAAGGTACTTATCTGCAAATGATCAGTTATGCAAAACTCACCTCCAGCTCTCTGACTATCTTGAAAATTGACTGTTGAGTCTGTGCAGCACATTTCTCCTTTACTAAGCCCTCGTTTTTCAGCTCAAGTTCTTCATTAGCTCTTAGAAGGTTCTTGCACTTGTTCTGCAGCTCCTGCAGTTCTGCATCCTTTTCTTTAACTGTTCCATCAAGTCTCTAACAAAGGAAAACAGACAGTTTTACAAAATCTACTCTAATTTTAAACTGCAAAATACAAAACCTAACAAAATTCAGGAGAATATCCAAGGATGACCTGGAACATGTTATTTACACACCTTGCAGAAAGAGCTCAATTTAAGATACCAGAAACGAAACCAAAAAATACACAGAAGCTTTCCACACCTATGCAATCTTTTCAGTATTAAAAATTGAAGTCAAGGCATGCACCCTTGTCTCCAGGTACAGAGCAACCTCAGCTCTACTCTCTGCATTGCTGGCTGAATACCATCGCTACTTTTTTTACCCTGTGTTAAAAATGAGCAGGGGTCTGTTACCATTCAGGCAGGAGCCTTCTCACAGAGGTCACTTGGGGCTCCCAGAAAAGAAGATAAAATCTTTCAGTATCTATACCTATTCCTCAACTTCCACTTTCTGCACAATAAACTGAAAATCATGAGCACTTCAGAGCTTTTAAAACAGTGACAATCCTACATTAGTAAAGCTTTCTTCCCTCTCTGTCCACAGGCTTCACAAAACCCTAACAAGAAATCCTGTTGAATGCCCCACACTCTGTAATTACAGGTCTGTTCTGCAAATACAGTATTATGAGACTTGAAGGATTATCATCAAAATCAACAATAACTCCAAATACAAACATGATTTGGTAATAATTCCCCATACAAAATCAAATGACAACTTTCCATTTTTCATTTCAAAGTAAGTCTACCTACCTCAAGCAGCAGAGCCTTGTGATTGACACTGTCTGTCAGCTGCCTTATAACAAGCTCTTGGCTCTGCAGCTTCTGATCGCTTTCACTCAGAAGAATATTGTAATGGTGTTCAACTGCTTTTTCTTTCTCAGTCATTTCATCATGTAATTTCTCTAGCTGATTTCTAAGGTCCTACAAAAAAAAAAAGAAACTGAATATGCAGCAAATCAACTTTAAAGAAAGTTTAAGACTAACAACTCACACTATCACTGAAGAATGTACTGAAGCCACTTTCTTTTGGCATCAATGAATACAATTAAAGAAAGAACAACTTTCAGATAAGATGTCAGTATTTTCTTCCCAAAATCTAGGTTGTTGTTTAAATGCAATTCATACAGAATGGCTGGACTCCAAGGCTGTTTGGAATATTATGCACATAGATGTTGTCAGAATGAACATTCACTTCTGAGTCAATTTACTCCCTGGCTAGAAATAGGATAAAATTGCTTACGGGTGATTCAGTTTGTCATTTGCCTTTTTTCTCATCACACCATGAAAATTGTTGTACTAACTCTTGTATCACTGGTTATTTTGGCATCAAAAAAAAGGTCAGAAATTTTAAAACTTTTTTCTTTTGACAAGAACACAAACTTCAAATGACCAATCAGGTCAGCCTCATGATCAGAAGAGATGAACAGAACTTGACCTTGACTCTGACTCTGTTAATTACAGATTAGCTGCATTACCTCCACATCTTAGTTTCCCATCAGAGAAATGTGTGCTCCTTGTTCATTCTGCCCCTAAACTACAGGAACAACCTCTTTCAACAAAGCAGCAAGTCCAAAGGACTCCAAGATCTGTTAGGACCAACATGGAATACTGCAATAGAAGAGCAGCAGCTCCTGGGTTGCACCACAATCACAGCTCTCCTCTGCAACCCTACAGATCCTGTCCCACGCCATCTGAAAATCCACCTCTGAAAACACAGCTCTCTATGGGGTTTCAAAGTATGGCCACCTGACAAAACCTTGGGTTCCAAGAAGTAACCTCCAAAAATTCCTATTCCTTACATTCTGCCATGAACCAGGACAATCACTACATCTATGTGAATATATGAGATTAGCATGGAATTTATAGTCAGCTCACAGTTAGAGGGGAAAATATTTAAGAGCACATGGCAGTAGAAAAATTTCCAACATGGCTTCTCTGTCCTTCCACCTTCTCTCCCCCCACCACTGTTTTGTGACACTTCCAACATTTTTGCTGGCTTGTTGGGAAGTTTCAACACTATCAGTTGAAGGAGGCAAAGCCTGCACAGACACCAGCCACATTTTATAAACTTTTCCTCTCCATCTACTGCACAGATGGTGTGGAAAAAAGAGAAACTTGTAACACAGGAGCTGTTGCCCAAAATTAAACAATTAAAACTTACAGGAGACTTTATACTATCTAAACTGCTGTTCAGACCCAAAGAACCAGGTAACACAGCCTACATCTTCAAATAAATGTTTTCTATTTATTCCCCAAAAGGGGCCCTTTGTGAAGTAGCATAAGCCCTTTAAACAGTTTGCACATATGGCAGTCACCTGCAAATTTTACTTTTACCTCCGCTGGGATTTAAAATTTAGTATTTGTTTCTTGTTTTAAGTCCAAAGAAATAGCAGTAGTGACATTTTAATTGCAGTCTCTTTACAAACTGTTTTATGTCCTTTTCTTGACTTAATTACCTTGCTTCATGCAGATTCACATCGAATCCTTAACATCACTTTATTACTTCAGTGTTTTCTTTGTTTATTTTGCATATTAAATGCAAAATGTAATTTATAAAGCCTTTTGGTTTACTTTCTCAATTTTAGCTTCATCCCCAGGATTCAGCTAAGAAACGCCTAACAGCTCCCAAAACCCCCTCAAATGTTATTCAAAGAATGATTACGCCCAGACCTTCAGTTCTAATTTTTTTCAGGAGCAAAAGAACTAAGAAGACTGAAGAACAGCAGAATCAGGTCCAAGTTTTGTCTAGATACTCAAACTCTCCCATATGTTCTTGTTTTTCCCTAACTGCTGCCTATAAATGCAAACTGCAGTGGGAAGTAGTGCAAGGTCTGATAATTGCAAAGGCTTTTGGCTCCAAGTTACAGAGCTCTTCAAGTGGGTCACATTAAGTCTATTCCCACACAGCACTGGAATTGGAAGCAAAGGATCAACAGCAGTGTTATCACATTCCCTGCACTGCAGAGGTCACTTCTTGGCTTTTTTAAATGTTACTTTTATACTATGACATTAATCAATGGCTTTAACTGACACATTACCTGTAACTAAACTTCAGAGGACTTTTCATCTGTCCTGTAACTTCAAGTGACCAATACCAATGTGACTTGTCTTAATAAAAACTACAAGCAGCTTGAGGATGACAGACATGCGGAGGTAGAAAGATACTGCTGCAACAACTGTACTTCACCTGTTATCTCATCTCAGTCCTCTTGGTGCCCAGCACTTGTCAGAAACCAGGTTTTGCCCTTTAAAGCGGCAAAACTGTGTAATGTCCAGGTTTATGGAAAGAGCTGAACTGACAAGGGATGCAATTGTGGAAAAAGTAAAATAGCCTATGTGAGATTTGAAATTTGCACATAAATTTGCCTCTACTATTTCTGTCCCCATAACTCCCTAAATCCTTCCCAAAGAAAGCTAGAGGTGAGACTGAAAATTACCTTCTTTGCATGAGCTGGAATTCTGTAACACACCAAACTATCCATCACTGTAGCAGGTTGCTTGAACTCATTGACCACTCAAATTGTCTGGGAGAAAATCTATTGGTTTCTATACACTGACTTGCAAGGATAATATAGTACCTACAGCTCTCAGAGCATAAACTTTGCAATTCCCTCTGCCAACCTTTTCCCCAAGAGACTTTCCTATGATTAATGATAGCTGAACTAAGAAAAATGAATGTGAAACACTATAATATAGAAGACTGGAGCAGATGCCTCCCCTTCCTTGTCAGATGAAAACCAGTTTGGTGAATAATTAAGTTGTGAAGTTCCAAAACCTCCCTCTCAAGCTAAACTACAGGTAGGAAGACTAAATAATAAATTCTGCCTAATGAGTTATTCTGCATTTCCCCAACCAACGGATCAAATATGAATATCTAGTAAATACACTTTAATTGTCTCCATTTAGGCCTGGAGAGAGAATGGATATGTGAAGCGTTTAATCATGTAAATTTGAACAAAATTCTCGAGGAAGAAGCACTCCATCCCTGTTACAGGCACAATAACATGGTAGCCATGAACAACATCAAGGATGAGATGTTTATTCCTCACCAATAGTGTGTTAAAATTTAAGTCCAAAGCTTCTTGTTTTGAAGAGCTTTAAGTGATGCTTAACAGCATCATGCCAGTGATGCTTAAAGTGATACTTAACAACAGCTTTTGGAAAGTACAGAACTGAAAGAGCTTTTAAAACCTCTTTCAGATACCTTTTAAAGTTTCCCACCCTGAGGCAGGAACATGGTTCAAGAACATCTAAACCCATTAATCCAGGAAACTCCTAATGTTGGACAAAGACTGTGATCTGGATGATCAGCTCACATGTAAACAGTCTCATTTGATTTAGTTTCACCTTCTTCCCTTCCAGGACAGTAATGCCCAATTTATGTCCAGATAAACTGGGTTTACGGCAGGGCAGAAATACATTTTAGGGGGGTTGTTTGTTGGGGTGTTTGGGGTTTTTTTAATGACTATGTGCAAAAATTAGCATTACACCAATTACAGTATATAGGAAGTCACTGCAAACTTCCCTTTGAGAGTGAGTGAAGAGCCTAGGACAGCAGTTCATTACAGATATTGAGGGCATTTTCTACAGTTTATACACTTTTTTGCTAACTTTATTCTAACAAAATAAAAACACTGATAGATATCTTGGAGCATAAATAGAACTGAGTTTTTTAAGGCTGTCTCAAAAATCTTGCACCAGATCACCAAAGCAGTCTCCTATTTGTCAAAGAGCAAAATCTCACAGCATATTTTTTAACTCCCACATATCTACTACTTAATGGGTAACACTTCACAGGCAATGTGGTTCTATCCAATATGCTTGCAGCTCTGAAATTGAAGCAGCTGTTCTGCAAGGAGTAGGAAATAGGTTAGGGATATAATTTTTGTAAGACTGCTCATCTTTTGGCAGGAATGCTTTTCCCCAAGGAGCTCATCATTTACACAAAAAACTCGGACATAACGGAGTCAAATAGGGCTTCTGTATCCAGGTAACGTCAAATCCCCTGGCAACTCCCCACTCAGTCCTATTTTTCCTGTCTTTCCTGTACAGTTATATTCTAGCTGCTCTGGAAGATGAAAAAAAAACTGAATAGAGAAGACAGTTAAATATAAAATACTTCAAATCAATAAATGTTCTTTGTGGCTGTTTTATTGACAAGAGTGATCTGTTCTCACTCTCCTTAACCTCAATGCCCTGAAGAAATCTCAAAGCACACCAAAGACAGAGATTTTGTGACTGCAGCCAAACCACAGTTGACAATCAAACAAAAATGCATTAAATTGGGAGTATGAGGGGGAGAGGAACTTGATTTGTTTGTAGGTAAAGAGACCCCTCTGCTGGTTTTAAGGAATAGTGCAGGAGCAGCAATTTCCAGATCTCCCTGCTTTATTAAGGTCCTTATTTGATAATGGAACCAAAACATCTAATGAATAAAGACAGGCTCATTAAATCTTTTATGTAATTTAATATAGCAGGAAACTAATCCCTAACTGAGGAGGATCAGACTCTGGATGCAAGCAGGACCCTGCTCATTATGTAAATGCTGCCCTCGTGGAAGCATAAGTGGGAAGACTTTAGCAAAATCCACATGACAAAGCATTCAGGTGAGAAGTGTTTTGTGTCAAAGTCTCAGGAGAAGGCGCATCCTTCTTCCAAAGGAAGAAAAGGAGAAACCTAATCATTTACTTTGTTGCATCAGCTGTGAGTGCTGGGAGCAGGAGAGCTTATCTGAATGCCCACAGCAAGGTAAAAACCCTCAACAGAATATGAAGTAGCAAAATTAATGAACAGCACCTCATTTTTTATGTTAAATTGTGATCAATTAATCCTGTGCTTTGGACTTTTATAAGCAGAAGTTATTTAATAGTGACCCTTCTAGGAGATCAGAGAGCAGGCTGAGGTTTGGTTCGGGTCACAATTAAAAAAGAGTTTAAGTAGTGAAATTTAAGATAATCTACAGACATGCAACAAGACAAATATGGCAGAAATGTAAACATACATCATCATGCATGTTCAAATTCTCCCATCAGAAAACCTGGAATGAGCAGTAACTATTTACCACTTTTAAAGGTTAATGGGTTTTTCCTAGGACCTAACTATCAAAATTATATTTAAAATACTATTCTGTGCAGATTATGTGCCAGAATTTTCCTCAGTCTTCATACACAGCATTCGGCAGTGTCAGGTATTTCCCTCCCAAAAGTTATTTAAATTAAAAAACCTAATTTTGTTAGAAAAGGACCTGCTAAAGCACTGAATTATTTCTAGACTTTAGAAAATAAAGCAAAAATGTGATAATAACATTAATGGTTTTGTCACTTCTGCTCTTCTGTAGTTGTGCTTCATCTAGCTCCTTCTCCATTTTCTCTCTTTGCAAATTCAGATCACTCAGCTCTTGACCAGTGACTTTAATTATCCTTTGTAGCCTGCGATTTTCAGTGTCCTTTGTGAGGTTCTCTGAGCGCAGCTCTGCCAGCAGGGTCTCCTTTTCCATCAGCAGAGCTTGATAATCTGCAGCACCCTGAAACACAGAAGAGCATTCAGGCTCCAGAAGGGGGTTTTGTAGAGCCTGGGAGTCTTTACCCCTCATTGCATCCAAACCCACAACCCTGCCCCTCTTCCCAGTGTTTCAGAACTGGGGTTGCAAAGAAACAGTGAAACGACAAAACAAGGAAAGTATAACAATAAAAATTTCCTCTACTGATGCAACAAAACTTTCCATGACGTCCAGTGCAGGCTAAGGAAGTCTGAGGTAACAAAGAATGAGAGAAAGGTTGATGCGCAAAGGAGTCCACTGTGCAAACAAGGTCATGGCAGTATTATTGATTCACAGAGCTATAATTACATAAAAGTCTACTTTTAGAGTAGAGTCCAGTTTCAATCTGGACTAGGGCAGGAAGTTACTGAGTCTTTAATGGAATCACAGAATTAAGGTTGGAAAAAACCTTTAAGATCGAGTCCAGCTACCAACCCAGCACCAACATGGTGTTCGCCACCAACCCATGTCCTCAAGTGCCATAGCCAAACATTTTTGGAACATTTCCAGAGATGGTGACTCCAGCCCTGCCCTTGGCATAAGCCTATTTTGTGTTCTTCCCCACCACATACTGCTACAACTGGCCCTGGAGCTCACAGCAGAGGTGACAGGAGCAGTGGGCTCTGCAGCATGATTTACTCACAGAGAACTGCCTTCAACTCAAGGTTGTAGCTAAGGAGCAGAGAACTGAGGAAAAGGACTTGCTCTGCAATGTGGATTCTGTGGACAGGAGGGATCACTTTTAAAACTTAGAATTTTTTAAAAATCATCATCTCAAAAATCATAAAGTCCCTTTTCTCCTTCAAACACACACACACACACAAAAGCATTACTAAATTACATTTTCACAAATAACATTCCACTATTTTATAAATACTGGTTTAACATTTATTATATAAATAATTCCAAGCAGGTGTCTCACACCCAGTTCAACTCTGCTAATAGGAAGCCTGTGCTGGGACCATACTTTGGGGAAAAAAAAAACCAGGTCCAGAAAAAAAAAGCTCAAGATAATCTCAGCTTCCCAATAATTTGTGTCTTTATTTTTAACTTATTTTGATATTACATGTTTCTCCCTTAAAGATTTGAAGTTGGTTTAGAATTTAAAAAAAACCCAAAAAGCAAGGAGGAGAAACAAGGTAAGTTATCTGACATTTTAACATTCTATTTTTCAAATAATTTGATTTGGGAAATTTTTTTCAAAGTAAGAAAAATTAATAATTTTAAAACAACATTTTAAACTAATTTCCATTCCTCTGCTCTCAAAGATATCAAGCACTGCCTGCTGTGTGGAATTACAGAGAAGGGAGGAGCAGGAGTGGGGAAAATCACAACAAATGGCTTGTTCTTACCTTGAATTTTTGGACATGTGCCTTGTGAGTTGCCTCTCTTGCTTTAGCCAACGAAGCATTTAACTCTTCAATTTCAGAACCCAGCTCCTCATTCTTTAAATAAAGTAAAATGAATACTATGTAGGAAGAGTTATTTCCAAGGGATGGTGATGCAGTAATTTCTACCCCATCTCATTATCCATTCATCCAACTGCACAAAACACTTTCAAGAACACCAAATGCATCACAGTAAATCTTATATAAATTCTCGCTCTTATACACTCACTAGACTGCCAATCCCTCAAGTGAAGTATTTCCCACTCTTCCACACAATCTGAATTTCAGCTGACATTGACCTCTCTTATTTTAGCTGCCTTTGACAGCTCTACTTACTCAACAACATTACCCCTTGTATCTTCTAAGTGGTGCTCAGAGCTGATAAAAATCAATATGCAACTGAAAACATTTTTCTTTAACGTTCTTAAGGGAGAAAGATACTTAACTTTCTCCTCCAGTGCAAGAGCCCAAACTGCAGACAAACAAAACTGCTTAAAGAGATGACAGCAGTGACAAGGACTCACTAAAAGCCTCCTCATCGTTACAGTGAGATCAGACCCTGCCACACACACAACACTCCCTTCCCTGCCCACCCTTCCCCCAGTGGTACTTCAACAAACCAGCAAGATCACAATCACCCTACCTCTTTTTCCTTTGCTTTTAAGGCAACAGTTAGTCCTTGGATAGTTTTATCCCTTTTCAAACCATTCTTTTTTTCAACAGCAAGCTCATTTTCTCTTTCTTGTAGCTCTTCTTGCAGTGACTAAATTAGATTATGTGAAAGTTGCATTAACTTCCCACTAAGACATACTGTAATTGCACATCAATAAGTACATTCCCTCAGAGTTCTTGGAGCTTATTATTCAGATTACCAACACAAAATACAGTCCCCAAAATGAGAGGCAGCATCTTAAAGATGTGCTGTATATGTTGTATAAGAAAGGGGCAGGACATGAGCATCACCTTCAATATTTGATGAGTGTGTCTATCAGCTTTGCTGAAAATTGCTTCAAAAACAGAATGGGTCCTCCTGTCATCCCATATAAAAGAGAATTTAACAGAGGACCTGCTCTGCTTCTCTTGGAGTCAAGGCCTCCTGTGCCCATGAAAGTATAACAGAGGGAGCCCAACACACACTGTAAGGGGTCAAGGAAACAGGAGCAGAACTGGAACTTACCTGAATTTTTTTTTCAAAGGAATTTCTCTCATTTTTAAGCTCCATTCTAAGAGCCTGTAAGAACAAAACACTTGTTACGGTCACTTTAATTAATTCTCAACAAAAATACAACTCATTAAGCATTAAAGTGAAGCAAAATGAGCTTAAAAACCCTGGGCATGAAATAAGCCAGCCCAAATTAAGAAGAAAAAAAAAGAAAATAAAACAAAACCCCACAAAACATGTTCTTCAATGAGACAGAACAACTGCACTTGCTAAGTTAATAGAGGTGCATTTTTATGTGACGTTTATCTTTGTCAGCAAGATGCTTTTATCAAGAGAGATTTTAATTAGCACTTTTCCCTGGGGAGGTTACAGAATTATTTGTTTTAAAAATTTTATATTTGTTATTTTATATATTATATTATATTTATATTTTTTACTTTATTATTTTATTATTATTATTTTATATTTATATTTTTATCTTTTATTTTATATTTTTATATTTTATATTTTTATATTTTATATTTATATTATATTATATTTTTATATTTTATATTTGTTTAAAAACCATACATAAAACCAGAGTTGTGCAAAGGTATTCATCAGATTTTTTTTTCTCTAGTACTGCACCCCAAATGATCATATGTACTCTGTCCACCTCCTGTGAAATGATTAAAGATGACGCTGTTTTCACCTTGACACACAAATACTCTGGTGAAATCACGGTGTTTTTTTCTGGCACAGATTGATTTAATTGCAAGACCACCCAGAACTGAAAACTTTTAATACCTGTAATCAATTCAATCATAAAAGATTCTTGACATAGACAAAAAAAAAAGTGTGTAGGTACTGAGCTAAGCAATATTAAGTTTCAAAACAAAAGGGAAGAAAAATTCTCAGATGCCTGACATCCTCCATAATTAACTTTCTTAATTCTGACAGCTTTAATTTCTTCTTTGAATAACTAATAGGAGAAAAAGACAACAAGCTTCAGGACCTGCTTCTACATTTCAGCTTTCAGCATCTCTGTCTTTCTAGGAGCCAAGTGAAATAAAAGACTGATTCTTGCACCTTTTGTAAGCTAAAGGGTAAACCTGCACTTTATTTAATGAGATCCTTTTATGCCTGCCTCCCTTACCACAGCTTTTTTTTCAGACCATAACAGAAGAGACACTTCCCAAGAACAAACTCTCAAGTCACATTCTTAACTTTTATAGCAGTTTTGTCATCCAGTGAGGGATCTATTAACATACAGGATTTCTCTAATATATACTTCGGTAAAGCAATTGCACAGTATCTATTACACAGGCATAAAGTCAGTGGGAAACACAACCTCTCACTGAATGAATGGATAAATAAGGATGAATATTGCCAACCAAGCCACAGCATAACCCATGAATGGTAAGGAACCGGAAAATGGAGGAGGAAGTAGTATTTTAAAAAATTGTCTGATGTCACTCACATAGTGTCATGCACAAAACCTTTAAAATCCTACCCCCTATGAGATTTATAACATATAATTGGTCAGACAGTTTCCTCACCTCTATCTCACCATCCTTTTCAAGCCTCAAAGCAATGGTAAGTTCTCTGATTTTTTCTGCTGGCAAGTTCCCATCGGAAGATCCACTCTGAGACTTTTCCTTTTCAAGGTGCTGAATTAGAGCTTCTTTACTTTTCAGTGACAGATTCAGTTGCTCTATAAGTCTAAAATGATAAGATTTTAAATATTAATCTTGCACCATCTGCCACCAATTCTCCAGTCATTGCAGTAAATCTTGCAGACAACTCCTCTAAGTGAAGACTCAAGACAATACTTGCAGAACTCAAAGGAGGACTTTCATAACCCTGGAAAACTTGAAAAAGTGCTATAACTTTATTACAAGCAAACAGGGTTGAGCTGTCTGCAAAGTGCTCATTCTTATTTTCCTCCAATACCACTTCAAATATCAACAGTTAAGTTTCAATATTTTACTTACATTGTCCTTTACAAAACACACAAAAACCTTATTAATCTCTTTCCTTTCTTAGCTCACACACCACATCCTTACATGCCTTCACCATCGAGTACGCAGTTTCATCTGAATTTGTATCTAAGCTGGTTCTCATTTCACATTAACAAAACAGAAAAAAAAGCCACACTAAAAACAAGTCAGGTCAGTGCTGTTGTCTTTTGTCAATGCACATCTTCACACTTCCAGTATTCCAAGAACAATAACAATGTTTTCTGACAGACCAGAGTGTTACACATGAAAACTATGCAGCATAAGATGCCACCCCTGATTCCTCATGTTTTGTAACTTGGATTGTAAAAGTATTTCTAACAGTGTTTCTCTTCCCATTAAATTTACCTGCCTGACCTACCTCAGAGAACTTTTAAAGATGACTTTGATAAACAAAGCACTAAACTGGTTGCTCTGTTGCCATTCACTCCATAGAAGGCCAGTAAGTCTCCTGCACCCAAGGGTAGGACCAAACTGATCAAACCCAAACCCATGCTGACTCTTCACACTTCAACAATAAAGAATTCCAACAGTTAGAAGCATTACTCTCAACAGTTCTGACCTGTCTTTCTCAGCTTCTCTAACATTGTCCACATCCTTGGCTGGGGCATTCATAATTGAAGCAAGTTCGTGCTCAGCAGCAATTCTCAGAGCTTTCTCCTTCTCTGTCATTGCAAGGGTTTTTTCCACCTCTTCTTGGGCAGCTTTAAGATTCTGAAATTAAAACAGACAATCCTGATGCCTTTAAGAACTAAATGCTCATGAATTTTTTCACATACTGAAGTTTCTTCTACCCAACATACATCAGGATGTCTAGTTTAGGAACTTTTACCAAGTATTTCAAGCTATTTGTAAATGCTTCTGAATTCTGTGTCTGCATTTTCAAGATTAATCCACTTTCTGTGGTACAGAAAGAAGGGAAATTTGTTGCAAAGAAATAAAAAATACCCTAACTGATAGCAGAACTGGAAACAAAAGTACCCCTATGCTATGATTTTAGATTTAGCAATGATGGTTTTGTCCCACTGTCTCCCACTATCATAATAAAAAGCTACACTTAAATTAAAGAGGTTAAAGAAGGGCTTTTTTGTTCAATAAAATTGATATTCCAAAGCTCACTGTAGCTAATTGAAACTCTCTTACAATATTATAAATTATGTTGGAAAGAATTGATAAAGTATGAACCAGATATTTTTCTCTTGAGCAGCAAAAGAAATTGAGGTAACAGCCACAGATTTCAGTCAACTTCCTCTGGATGACCCAACTCACAGAGATGGAGAATGCCAAAAAAAAAGACACTTGCCTTACACTACATCAAATTTGGTTCAGATCTTTTTACATTGTAAGCTTCCCTGCTGTGCTCACCCAATTTAGCTTCCTGTGAAATAAAAGCCTCCTTGTAGCCTAACAAGTCATTCCCCTCTTGCTTTTACATCTAAATTAAAAAGCATTTCTTTGGGGAAGGGAGAGGAAAAGCTCCTTCACCAGTGAACTTCCCCACTCAACCCCTCTCCTGAAAAGCTGTTTTGCCAACATTCACCTCTCAGTCAAGAACTCTGAAGGAAATTAATCTTTGTTAGCACTCCCTGGATCTATATAATTACATGGTGCTGTGTAAACCCGTGACTAAAACCACACTGCAGTGTTTCAATACATAAGCAGAATACAATTAATGTCAGAGGCCAACACTGTCTTTGGGCTACAGAAGATACTTGATCTCCATGAGATTAGAAAATCTGCTCTTCAACCTATCAGATCTGGGAAACACCAGCCTGACTGACTGATTTGGGACAGAGGAAGCAATTTAAGAACTTCTCTACCAATTCAACAGCACAAAGAATGCTTTCAGAAATCCCAGTTCCAATAAAATGAGTAAGAGGTCATGGAAATTCCCCTTTCCTCCTCCCTCAAGGAGCTCACTTTAAATGGACTTCAATCATCCTTGTGGGTCCCTTGCCTTTACACTACAATTCCCCTGTAAAGTAACCAGAAATGGCTCAGGAATACAGGAATAAACCATCTCAAGCACAGATAGTGCAGAATGAAAAAAAGACATTATGAAAATATAGATTGACCACAGTATGAAATCTCAGATAACAGTACAAAGACAGCAGTGATTTCTTATTATTCTTTCAGCTGTGGTCACTCACCTCTTCCAGAAGGTTTATTCTCCCAGTCAGCATTTTCTCCATCTCTTGCATCTTCTTCTGTGCCTCTTTCCCATGCTGCATTTCAGCATCACCACCCTGGGCCAAGCTTTCAACTGCCTTACTGAAAGACAATAACACAGACATAAGTCCCAGTGCATATCAACGTGGAACACATTTCAGGTGCCAGTGGCTGATGGATTATGCTCAAGCACCTTCCACCTTCTCTGGAACATGCCTACCACTTTAAGGTTAAATAGAAACATCTACAGACTATACAGCAATTTGGGTAGTGTCCATGAGTTCCACATACAAGCCTTGGCACAGCGGATAAAGAAGCATTTCAGATGTATGATGAAAAAGTGAAATATTTCCTTTATATATCTAAAGCTTCCAAATACACTACAAAACCTTCAGCAGAGCTGTGTTTTCTACAAGAAACAGCACTGGAACAAATGAAAACATGGAGCTGCTGAGATCTCTCCATTTGCCTTTTCAGTATTTGTTAACACCTATTGAGAAAACAACAGATAATGTTTCCTTACTCAACACCACTTCTTCACGACTGCCACCTAAATTTTGCTTTCTAGTATGACCTTGTGCAAGGTTCCCTTCAAAGCATGGCAACACCCTCTGAGCAACCTGGAGAGATCAAACAAAATTGAGCTGGTCCTCAGGAAAATAAAGAAAATTCCATTGCAATTGAGGCCCATGGGACGATCAACAGCTGCCAGCCCGGATTAGTTTTAACTAGACATTTCTAGATAAATGCCCTTTAGATCTTCCAATTCTTAAAGCATTAGGAAAAAAACCACATAGAAACAAGTCCTAAGTAATGGATATCAAGAAATAAACTGGTGCTTACTAGGCCTTGATGAGTAGCTTCTCCCTCTCCTGCAGTTCACGCTTCAGACTTTCTATCTCAACTTTCAGCTCAATGTTCTGTGACAAAAGAATGAAAATGTCTGGAGAGAACTGGAAGATCACCCAGCCCAAAAGTTATTGGCAATGTGTAGATTACTTTTTGCTTGGGCCAGCAAATATAAAGTATCAGCGGGCTAAGAAAAGACACTTAGCTGTTAAAAGACATATTTTGCAAGGTTCAAGCCTTTCAGAAATATCCAAAGCATTAAGGACTATTGCACTCAAGCAATACAAATCCCCTACACACACACACACAGCTGCTCCAATGGGGAGTACTGCCCTTCAGTTTGGGAATTTCCAGGGTTTCCAACCATGTTTTTTCGTTAAGCTACAAGATATTTTGTTTTCTTTTCAAAACCTGATTTCATCAACAGTAATTTTAGAATTATTTTGTTATAGCCTGAGGAAACTTCTCATTATGTAATTGTACAAAGAACTCCTTGGCCCAGAAGCTGACAAACACCATTTCAACACATTAGCAATTACAAAAAAAATCACCAGTGGAGAAGACTAGGCAGCAATATTCAGATGAAACTGTGATTTACTCAAACATCAATTTACGTTCTTAACTACTGAAACATGCATCAAGAGAGACTCAAGTTTCCATCCCAATATGGAAAAGAGACCTGAGGAAAGCACCTGTTTAGGTCACTTTCATTTCATTATTACCAAAAAGGATAAGGTCAGAATAAAATAATCACACCAAAATTTCCAATAACAAAAAAAGACTTAGAAGTCAAGTGAAATAGGCAACCTCCCCGCAAAACAAACGCTTCAAAAGGAGACACAGCTCCAGGAAGTTATTCTAAATGCCTACGATTTTGTAGATTTCTTCAGTGGGACCATCAAACTTCTGCTGCATTCGCTCCTCCAGAAAATAAATACGAAGTTTCAGGTTGAAGTTTTCTTTTTTCAGATCAGTGATTTGCTGTGAAAGAAGAAAGAAAATGAGAAAATTATGCCATGTGTTTCAAATTAAGTAAAATAAAAACTAGTCTCCTTTGGTTTTTGTCTTGGTTTGATAGACAGGTGTCTCTCAAGGAAGACAGGAACCTCCCTGGCAATTCAAAATATTCCCTCCAAATTATTAGAACTTTGAAATTACAGGGCTTTCAGGCAAAGATATGAGAAATAACAGTTCTTTACTAGTATGTGCATCTAACAAGGCAAACAAACAACAACAACAGTGGCAGCAACAACAAACAGAAGCAGAACCCAGTGCCGGCCTCTCTCGGCCGCAGGCACTTTCCCCTTGGGTGCAGTTCCGCTCACGGCCGGCAGGGGCGCTGCGGGCTCCCGGCCGGGCAGGGCGGCTGCGACTGTTCCCCGCGCCTGCAGGGGGCGCTGTGGCGCGGGTCCGGCCGTCTCTCTCCACACGGTAATGGCGGGCGCAGCTGGCGGGAAGGGATGGAGAAAAGGCTTCCTTTATGAACCCACAGGGGGAGCCGATCCCGGTGCCCCTGCGGATGGCGGAATCGGCTGCAGCAGGAACCTCGGAGCGGCGGCTGCAGCGGCGGCTGGAACAGCAGAGGAAGGAAATGCCAGGGTGGCAAACAAAGTGTAGCAGAAACTCCGCAGCCGTAACAGGAGCCGCGGGGGGTCAGGCGGACACCGGATGTCGAGTTAAGGTGTAGCAAAAACCCCGAAGCAGCAGCAGAAAGGAGCGGGGCTCGGCAGCGGCAGCCGGGCTCCCACAAACAGCTGGGAGATGCTCCCGTGGAGTGGGGGCAAGGGGGTTGGGGTCCCGGGTTTTCCCCTGAGGCACCCAAGTAGATGGTGAGGGTCCTTTCTAGGGAGATTGCGTGTTAATAAGGACCCAGTTCAACAGCGGCTTTTACAAGTAAAGGCTCACCCACAGTAAGGAAGAAGCAGTAAAGGACAGAACTCCGCAGTGGCAGCAAATTCTCCCCACAGCAGTAACAGCACTGTCCCCTCCTCCAGTCCCGAGAGCGAGAGAGGAGCCGAGCCCAGCCACTCACCCCCCAGCAAAAATCTCACCGTATCTCTGCTCTTCCCAAGAGAAAGTTCCCCAGCCAAGACAGTGCAGCCAGCTGCACCCTTCCCCCTCCTCCCCCCAGCCACATCCTTTGTCTCCTAAGTATCAGTTGTTCCCATCTCTTCGGCAACAAATGGGATAAAATTCCGAGAGAAATAAAAGAAAAAAAAACCCGAACAATCCTAACCGGCAACAGTTTTGCTTTCAACAGTGCAAGGCTGGAATTCCACCCACTCGCCATAGTTAAACTCGTACCTACGTGTGGGTGACACACACACTCGTTCAATTGTGAATGTCTTAATTAAATATATAATACATACTCTTGTGCTCTTTAGATTATTCCTAAAGTACCAAAATACTGACTAACTTTACACAACAAGAATTCAGGAGAGATTTTTAAATTTAACATCATTAAGTAATTCTTCTAAAAGATAGAACTTGAACAAAATACAAGGCACCATGTTGAAACAGAAATATTTTCTAAGCAAAAACCTGGAAGGCAGCCTCATTAATGGGACCCAGGTAACTTTATTCATAGCAAGAAAAGCCACACGCACACAAGTGAGCCCAATCGAACAACAATAAAACCTTTGTGCCATCCCATAATTCATAGTGCAATTCTTCGGGGAAAAAATTGCTTATCACTTTTAACCTTCCTTGTAGAAGCTGTAACTTAGTTGACGGTTTCATTAAAGAAAGGAGTCTCCCCCTAATTTTTTTAAGAGACTAAGCATAAAACATTCATTCAAATAAGACTCTGTCTCCCATGCCAATGCTTTCAGCAAATGGAAATCTAACATGTTACAGAGCTACTAATAAAATATTTATGTAGGCTTTTCCAAAACAGTACAGTGCTATTTGTAAAAATTATTAGCAATACAATTTCTAAAATATTTGGCTTGTGAAACCCAAGATTACTTTCTGTAGCTGCACTCAGAACCTGCATCTGCAAACAATTCTGTTTAATAAATCCTGGCCAGCAAGGGCACCTCATCATTATTCACAAAAGTGAAAATCATCTGAGCAACTGAAAATCCTACATAAACTGTGGCTCATTCCCACACCATGAAGCAACCTGTCAGAAGGTCATTCCCAGCAGTCTCTGCTCATTCAGAAAAAGTCTGTGACAAAAGTGACAAAAACACTCTGAAGTTGTACCAGCTGAAGTTCTAATTAATCTCCATACATTCAATATATTTCTGAGTCAAAGGGAAAAAATAATTTCAAAAGAACTCAGCATTTCACAACTCGTCACATGTATTTCAGTGGCAACAGAGATAAACGAGAGTGCTTAAGGGTAATATTTTCAAAAGGCAAATGAAACAGACTATGCAATCATAAACCAAGGAGTGAAACAGATGTCATCTCTGATGTTCAGTGTCTTGGATGAAAGTTGGAGCAGGCAGACAATTTAAAAGTTATTGGTTAATAAAAGAGAATGTGTAAAATGTGAGAAAGTTCACACTGCAAAATTATTTTAACGGCAATCCTCTGAACTTATGCATTTGAAGATTCACTCTTAATTACTTTATGCATTTTGATTTCTGTATTTAAACAAAAGGAATGAAAACCAAGACAATGATATACACACCGCACAGAATATTCCACAGCATGAACAGCATGGCAGCAAATCCTAGCTCAGATTAGCTCCTTTCCAAGTCTGCATGGAGTCAGTTTTGTGCAAAAGGGATCTGTCAGCAGTGGCTGTGGTTTCACAGCCCAACAGTTTTCAACTGCAAAACCTGTTTTAGATTTACAGCAAAACTCTAAGTGGGTTTGAAGAGACAAGAAAGAAACCCACATGCATTATTACTCAGCTCCCTAGCTTGATACCCATCACCCTTTCTGTTCATGAGCACCTCATTACCCATAACAAGGTCCTCAGAGATGCTTTTCACTTTGCCCATGTAATCAGGTTTTCTATCATAGGATGATTACCTCTATATTGCAACAAAGTGGGACACCATAAATAATTCAAAAATCTGCACCTCCAACATTATCCAGCTCAGCACCTTCTTCAGGTCCAAACATTAAAGGACCTTTCCTACATGGATCCACCTTTTAGCCCACGTAAGGGTCATTACACTTGTCCTGTTCTCTCTGAGCTACAAGGCCAGAGCCCATTCTTTTCATTACATCCTTCTTATAGCCTGTATGAATAACAGAGTTATAGAAATAAGTTTAATGTTGTTTAATGTATATTCTTCTTCCTTCATGTCAATGGATCTTTGATTTTCGTTACACTGCTGGCATCCATAAAAGTTCTCATCCCATGGGAAGTTTTACAGCTCAGTTTAACATGAGGAGTCTGAACATATCAGGATGCCAGACCTGTGGGGAGGCCCCTGCTCTACATCACACAGGACAAACAGCAACAGATTTTTCCTCCCTTCTGAAGTTTTTTTCCTGTGCCCAAGAATCGTGCAGATAGTAAATCACTCGCAGAATGTATATTCTGGACTGAGGTCTTCGGCACACATCACAGTAAGAGATTTTAAGCACATACTAATGCCAAGGCAGCATCTGTCTACCCCAGCCAACACACAGAAACAAGAGAGAAAGGCAAATAGATACAGACTGCAAAAAATATCCTTCACCAATGCTTTCCAAAACAAGCTTTATATTCTGAGCAAAGAGCAGAGCTTTCTCCTCAGGAGTATATAAGGCCACAAGAAAATGAAAGAGTTTATAAGAAACACTCGTTTCAAACACAGCATTGCCACAAAAGGTAACAGCAGCAGTGCACTGAAACTGCAGACTCCTGGCACAGCCCAAAGGCAGCGGCCACAGCCTTTATCTGTAGCAATCATCTCAGAGATTTTAGATTGCTTTCCCCTCTACAGCTATTTCACAAAACAGTAAGTGTCTTAAAGTTTTTCCCTCTACTCCTTAATGGGGAAGTTGTCCTGCAACACATCCCAATCAAATAATCATTCAGCAGATATAAACAACTGTCTTACTCAATTTAAAAAGCCAATACAGTTAGTATATTTTTAAAATCTAATGTTTTCCTTTATATTATAGTAAGTGCCAAAATACTTTTATCTACAGAATCGTCACAATGATACTAGACTTTTACCACACAAGCATTCCAAGCACACTCATACTATAAAGTTAAAAGGAATTATACTGCAGTCATTGAATTAAAAAGCCAAATTCTGCACTAACCAAAATGAAAATAAACTTGATGCTTCCCTGAAACCAATCAACAGCAAATATGCAAACCAAGTTATGATGTTTCTGGTGAGCTGCAGGAGCTTTTGAGCAGAGGATGCCAATTTTGTTTCACAACTTCAGCACAGCAGTTGGCTGCGCTGAACAACAAATTCCTACCTCGGTTTTTGAAAGCAACACTTAAGAAATGGAGATTCAAAGCATGGACAGGGACATTCACCTAGTCACACCTCCAACAGCTGTGTATCAACTGACACAAACTAAGAGTCAACACTTCAGCCAGCATGCTGGAAATATCTTGGCCATAAATCTGTCACCGAGTCTTACATTAAAAGTTCTGCTTACATTTTCATAGTCCTTCATGGTCCGAGCTCGAGTTGGTGAGACAGTGTCTTCTGCCACGTGTGGTACCACTAGACATTGAAGAAGACAGAACAAGTTCAGACAGCAGAATCTCTCTAAGTAGGGTTTCAATTTGGCAAAGGTCTACACTAATCTACACATAACAAAACTTTTTGGGAGGGGAGAGAGGCACTGCTTGGCCCTCTGTTTACATTACATGTTAGTATCTACATTTCTTTCTGATCACAGTAAGCTGCCTATCACTTAAACTCCCAAATTCCATTACCCATTTAAATTATGATGTACACTGAAATTAGGCTATATGAGGTGCACTGAGGGGAATAAATCCTCATAGCAAAAAGTGAATGATGCACAGCGTTCAACTTCCCTAACCCTGAGCAAAATGTGAACGGGCAGCAGGGCCTCACTGGATAGTCCACGTGTTTTAAGTACACGCTGCACAAAACCGCTGATCGTCTTATGTAAGGCTGAGAGCCCTAATGACCACAGGCAGCGAGCACACACAAGTGACGGCAGCAGCTGCTGGCGCTCCGTGGTCTTAAAAACTCTAAAATTACCTAAAAAAGCGCATCACTTAAAAGCCTTTTTTTGGCGTTTTTGCCGCAAGTTTGAGGTTCTTCCAGCAGGTTTGGAGACCAGCGCGAAGCACCGAGCCGGGGCAGGAGTGTGCGGGCTCCGGCCTCGCTCCAGCCTTACCTTGTCCGCCGGGCGGGCCGGGCTGGGGGTCCTCGCGGGAGATGTCCGGCAGCTGGAGGCCGCTGACGCTGGGAAAGAAGGAGGAGAGCGCTGAGAGCGGAACACCCCGGGGGCTCGTCCCCCTGACCCCGGCCTGCAGCCGGCGGGCCCGGCCCCGCCACACGCATCCACGCTGCCTGAGCGCATCCCCGCCCCGCAGCTCCCTCCACACCTGCCCTCGAACGCCAGCGGTAGCGTCAGGTCCTCCACTGGCAGCGAATCCATGGATCGGCCGCGCAGCTCCCGCAACTCCCGGCGCCTTTGTGCGCGGATTTGGCGGCTTCCCTGGAATTCAAACGCTCGCAATCGCTTCCGCCATTTTTGCGTGGAGCGAGCTGAAGCCGCTGAAGCCGCCGCGGAAGCGCGCAGAGGGCGGGCACACTGTAAACTGAATGGGAGCCGCCCTGTTTAACGAGGGCAGCAGGTGGCGGTGGGAGGGTAGGCGCCATGTTGGCTGAGGGCAGAGCGGGACGTGTGCTAGCCCGGCAAAGGGGTAGAGAGCGGCCGGACGCCATCTTGAGTGAGGGAAGGAGGCCGTGGCGGACTGCCGGAGGGCACGGGAGCCTGAGGTGACGCGATGGGAGCGGGGACTGGGCGATCCTCGCCGCTCTCCGGGCCCTGCTCCAAAAGTTTACCCATTTGGAAGAGGCTTTTGAAGGGAGGCACCAGGCCCCCGGCCTCCTGCTGAGCCTGGTAGAGCCGCTGGAGCTGATGTTTACCATGTTCCCCGCAGCGCAAAGCCGTCATTAGACTCGGCGGAAGAAATAAACACGCGTTAGTTCCACGTTCTGTTCACTGCTCATCGTAACGGGCAGGGGTGGAGGCAGCTGCTGTCATCATCCGCGCAGGTGGATTTTTAATTAAACTGGAGGTTTTTTTGTAAAGCAAAGTTGTAAGCGTGTCGGCTCTCCCACTTTTGGGGGCAGAAAATGCAACTACATTGGACATTTCAAAACATCGACAGCAGGAAATGCTGACCTGGATTAAATGCTGCTGTTGTGGCCCCTCCTACACGGGGCGTGGCCAGGGTAACAGTGCCAGTCGCAAGTGCAGCTTCAGACCCTTCCTTGCCGTGCATCCTTGCCCTCCTTTAATTCATTTAGAACCTGTGTCCAGGATTGAAATACCTCCTTGCAATATTTACATCATCACAGAGTCACAGAATTATTTAGGCTGGAAAAGATCTCTGAGCTATGGAATCCAACTTTTGACCAATCCCCGCCTGGTCACCCAGCCCAGCACACTGAGTGCCACGTCCAGTCATTCCTTGGACACCTCCAAGAACAGTAACTCCATAACCTTCCTGGGCAGCCCCTTCCAATGTCTAATCACCCATTTTGTGAAGAAACTTCTGATGTCAAACCTGAACCTCCCTGGTACAGCTTGAGGCCGTTCCCCATTGTCCTTTCTCTTGTTCCTTCGGAGCAGAGCCCAACACCTCCCAGGCTGCACCTTCCTGTCAGGGGGCTGTGGAGAGCCAGAAAGTCACCCCTGAGCCTCCTTTTCTCCAGGCTGAGCCCCTTTCCCAGCTCCCTCAGCTGCTCCTGGTGCTCCAGACCCTTCCCCAGCTCTGTTCCCTTCCCTGGACCTGCTCCAGCTCCTCAAGGTCTTTCTGGTCACAAGGAGCCCAGAACTGGACACAGCACTCGAGATGCCTCACCTGTGCTCAGCACAGGGGACAATCACTGTCCTGGTCCTGTGGCCACACTATTGCTGGTACAAGACAGGAGCCACTGGCCTTCTTGCCCACCTGGGCACACCTGGCTCATGTTCAGCCACTGTCAACCAGCATTCCCAGGTCCTTTTCCACTGGGCTGCCTTCCAGCCACTCTGCCCCCAGAGTGCATCGAGAATCAAGTGGTGCCTCATGCTGGGACTTGCTCTTACCATTCTCTGTGACACAAAGAAGCTCCATCCCAGCAGGACACTCACCTGGCTCACCCATGGGAGTGACCCTGTGCATTAGATTTGGTTTACTCTTCTGGATTTGGTATCCTCTTCTGGATTTGCTTTCCTCTTTGGTACCGACTCAGGTCAGGTTTCACTCACTTTCCCTGGGCTGTCTCAAGGGGATTCTTACCTGGCCAGGAATTAGGCCACAGATAAGGGCTGACAGCAGGCCACGAATTCTGTGAATTTATTATTCCCAGTCCTGTGAGTTTATTATTCCCAGTTGTCCTGGTGCCCTGTGAGCTCCATTTCCTCTGTGTACCTGCACCAGCTCACTGTTTAGATTGACACTCACCTGTCAGACTGGTGGGAGCAGCCACTACAGCTCTGCATGTGTATGGTCATGGTGGGCTTCCCATCCCTGCTTAATTCTTTCAGCTTTATGGGTACAAGTGCATGATGGAGCTGCTGCAGAGTCCCAAACTGCCAGGAAGTGCCAGGCACTACTTAGCACAACTAAGCTCTTAAGCCCATCTCCTGTCCAATTGGACATGCCTCATGCTTTGCATTTGGGGTCTGAAGACCCCAAGGGATGTTTAGTCCCTTCAACTCCCCCATGAGAGACCTCGAGAGACATTGGTCACCTTATGTCACTGAAACACTTTTGCAGTGGCCTCTGCCAAGCTGAAATTAAGTTCACAAAATTGGGTCTGCCATTATGGCCCCAGGATCTGATCAGCCAGGCTGAAATGTGGCTTTTCCTTGTTTACAGAGCAGATCTTAATAAAATTAGTAAGTTCACTCACTTGAAAGGATAATACCAATTTGCTCTTATTTAAGGTTTCAGAGAGGTGTTACATATTTGATGTACGTCTTTAAATCAGCATCCATCAGCCACAAGTGCAGAGTAAATCACTCTGCACACAGAGCACCTCTGCAGCATCCATCAGCCACAAGTGCAGAGTAAACCACTCTGCACACAGAGCACCTCTGTCTGCAGTCACAGCCCATGTCCAACACACTGTAGTCAAAAGGAAATCAGCGGGGCCCTCCTTGGGAAGTTTATTACTTCATGAAGTGGCTCTCTGATGGACAAAGATATGGATATATAGAGACACATCCCTCTCTATCTTCCCTGGAAGTGTTCAGAACTAAACTAGATGGGGCTTGGAGCAACCTGGTCTAGTGGAAGGTGTCCCTGCCCATGGCGGGAGGTAAAACGAGATGATCTTTTAGGTCCTTTCCAACCCAAATCATTCTGTGGTCCTATGATTCTATGTACACACACAGCCAGGATGGAGGTTTTCCCTGGGAAATTTTACTGCACTGCCCAATGTTTTAAAACCTGCAGTAGCACCAGGAAGCTGCAAGGGGCAGAAAGGACTGGGAAATGTGTTGTTTAGAAGCAGTTAACAACTTGCCTTTGGATAATCTGCTTAATGTTGTTTAACCTTAAGTTTATTAGTAGCACATTTGGAGAGATTACACTAAATCCTCATCCCAGGAAGCCATGTTGGAACTCTCCTACTTCTCAAGGCAGCCTCAGATCCTTCCCACTTCAGGAAGAGAGTCCTAAAGGGAGCCTGGGAAAGGACTTCTGCTGAGTGTAGTGGTAGGGCTGAGTTGAGCAAGATGGGAGCCAGCTGCTTGTTGTGCTATGCTGGCACAAGGAGGGCCAATGTCACCATCAGCTGAACACGCATCCCCCTCACCCTCCTGTTCTCACTCCCTGCTCTGGGGACCTGGTTCACTCAGTTCTGCCTCCTCGTACAGCTCACAGCAAGATTCTTCCTAAGTTAAGTCATACATAACCCAACTGCTCTGCTAATGCAAATTAGGTCTCAATAAACTCCCTTGAATTTCACCAGTGTGGCCATTAATTACATAGCTCTGGCTCAGTCAAACATCTGAATGAACACTTAAAACCACGTGCTCGCTCAGTGTATGAAGCCTTACCTCTCCAAGTTCTTTGCTTAATAAGGGCTGAAGAGTCAGACACAGCTTTCACAGAAAAGAGTCTTTAGCAGTTGTGTTTGCAAAACAAATACCAATTTCCTAACTCTGCCAAGTGAGAAGGAAATGCAAGTTTTCCACAGGCCCTTCTGCAAACACTCCCAGAACTGATGCCAGAGATGTGGATTTCAGAGTATCTATAACAAAAATGGCCTTTGAAAGACATCTGTGGTCATGAAGAAAAATCTGATACAATAGCCTCATCCCATTTCCAGCTTTGCTCTGAGGGTTTCATTTTTAGTGACTCACATCTTTGTCCATGTGAATGATACAGAAAACAGTGGGAAAACAGTCATTACCTGTGGAGTTCCCAAACACAGCTGAGGGCTGGGGTGGTTCATAGGAGACACAAGAGATCAGAAGGCTCATTTTTTAGCTGGATTCTCTGACACAGAATGTCAACTGTGCTAATGAGTATCTATGATAGAAAACACTGTTGTGCCTTGGTTCTCCTCTCACATACAGGGGCAAAATGAAGGAATAATTCTCTTGGAACAAATGTTATTACTGGGGTGAGAATGAATTCAATCCTTTCTGTCACTGAGAAGACTCCTGCTGAAATTCAATGAACAAAAACATAAATGCAAAAATCCAAGTGGCATAGATACAAATTATATACATTTATTTTTATTCATTTTAAATAACATTCTTCTGTATAAATTCTGACATATATTCAAATCATACACTTTTTTTCTTTTTAGAAATGCATTTGTAAGCATAGCATAAGCTTAGGAGACACCGTATTTGGATGTAGAGTGAGACTGATGGGTTTCAGATGGGAGCAAGTACAACTTCTAAGGCCCACATTTTTCTTATTTTAATCCATTCCTCTGGCACATAAAGAGCAGAGTCCTGTGGGAGCTCACTCTAAAACTTTAAAGAGAAAACTATTTTTATATCCTTTATTTAAAGGAGACTGTGCAGACTTTCTGCCACATTTACATTGCCTGTCACATTTAAGATGATGCTGCTGCACAGGAGGGGTTAACTGGCCCAGGGTACCTGAAGGATGCTGGATACATCCCCTCTTCTTTCCTAAATGCTTGCTAAGTTTGCTCAGCCTAGTCCAAGGGAATTATCATTCCAGTGGCTGACATCTCCTGACAGCTCCCCAGGGCTAGTGCTCCTCGTACCTATTTCCAGCTACAGTGGTCCACAAGATTTGAGATCATCTCTCCTCATTAACTCAACCACTTTTCTACATGTCTGTTGCACTTGGTACTCACCAAATGCTCCCCCAGACTGAGAGCCCTCCAGGCTGCCCTGGGCCCTGCCCCACCCCAGCTCTGTGCCCTTCCTCTGCTCATTCTGTCCTCTTGACTTTACCGCTTGCCGAGCTGGACTCAACCCAGCCAGACCAGCTGGGCCCTCACACTGCCAATGACTGTGCCTGGAGCTGCTTTCCCACAACCAGCAGCCCCCCTGCCCTGTCACACCTCCTCTCTGCTCTACAGCTGGTGCCCCATGCCATGAGTGCCTTTCTCCATGACAGCCCCACCACTGCAGCTGGACAGCATTCCCAGGCAGAAGGTGCTTCAGGTGGCCCATCAGGAACACCATGTGCACCTGTACTGCCACCTCAGCCCTGCAAGTCACAGAGATGCCCTCCCCTGACCTCACTGGCTGCTCAGCTGGGCCTCAAAGCAGCCCTCAGAGTCCACTTCTAGTTCACCTGCCCTTACCCCAACCTCAGGACAAACCTCAGCACTTGGGAAGCCTCATGACAAGCAACAACACACGTCATGGTCCTCATGACCCTCAGTACCCTGGCACAAGTGTTTGAGATGTGCTACCCCTCCACATACAATCCAACCCAAGGTGACTGGAGACGGAACCAGCTCAGCTTCTTCCTCCCCTCCTGTGGTGCCAGGGGAAGCTGCACTATCGATAAGGGCACGGATTATCTGATCTCACATCACCAAAGTCAAACATGAAGCTGTTTATTCTTTCCCTGCTGAGGCACTGATCTCCTTTTATAACTGTTGTTCCTGTGTGCCAAGGCCTGGGTGGCAGGAGGTGGCTGCTGTGTCCCTCCTGAGTCATTCTGCCATTTGACAAGCATGGTGCCAGTGCCACATCCTCACTGTGCTTCCTGTTCAGGAACATCCTGTGCCATCCAAATCTGGGCAGCCAGGTCCCCCCTGTCCAACCAAGCTTCCCATCACATTTACCAGGCTGTCTCCGTCCCTTCAATCCAGCTGTGCAATCCACAGGCAGCAGCTGTCCCACCCTCCCCTGCGGCCTGACTGCAGGGCATCCTGACTTCTCCTCTTCCCAAACACAAAGCCTTTGGAGTACTTTGGAGGTCACAAGCATCCCAGGTGTCAACACCTCCTGTGCTGTGGCAGGCAGGAACTAGGAGGGTTCAGCACCTGAGCCCACGCTCTGCTTGAGCAGATGGTCCTTATTTCTACAGTGAGACAAAATCCAAGCCTGTTCCTGTTACAGAGCAGCCCACAGTCATAGCAAAATTTAAGGAAGAGGTGTTTTGTGGCAGAGGTGAAAAAAACTACTAAAGTATTTTAGAAACATTAAAGTGAACCTGTCCTTTGCTTTGCTTGCTAACATCAGTCCCAGAAGCCAACACTTCCCAAATTACCTTTCCCCACCCCATGAAGTGACCAAGTGCAAGTGTATCGCTAGATCAGCACCTAATAATACATTACCTAATAATAATTACAACTTTTAGGAAACTTTCTATTTTGCCACCACCCTGCTCTTTAAAAGTTTTATGAGGAACTCAAGGATTAGCAATATCCAGATTTTCTTCTCCCCCCTTGTTTTATAACTAAAAGTAACATTGCTCTGAATGACATGAGCTAGATTTATTACACGAAGTATGGGACCTCACCCAGGCCCACCGCAGGCAACAGGAGCTTTTCCATCAGCTTTTTTCCATCAGCTTGGGCCTATATGCAATTCTCTTGGTCATTCTCAATGATTTTCCTTCTGACTTGCCATGCCTCATCTTCAAATCAGGCAGCAAATTTTTGAGGCAGAAATGGCATCTTTCAGCATGTGTTTGAACCACCTACTTCCCCCACTCCCAAGTTTCCAAAGATAAGAGAAACCTCCTCACAGCATCAAAAAAGAAACCCAAACCAAAACAAAAAACAAAACAAAACAAAACAAAATTTAAAAATAAAACAAAAACCACCAAAAAACCCCACCATATTCTCTCTACCATTTCTCATCTGGAGAAATACTTACGTTTTCCTGGCTTAGAGGATGCATCCACCAGTTCCTGCATCACCACTGCCCCACCATGCACGGCAACTCAGCTGCAGCTCTGAGGCTGGGCAAGAGTGAGGGGAAGTATTTGTTTCTTGCCCTGTTTCCATGCAGTAATTTGACTTCCAGGGGTGGTAGCATAGGGAGCACAGCCCCTGCCCCGAGGCACACACACTGCAGGTACTAACCCAGGAGCTCTGTGGTGTGACCCCCCTGCGCTGTGCTGCCTGTTAGTTGTTCTCTCTGCTAAAAGCCCACCAACCCCACACCAAAACCAGGGGAATCTGTAAAACCTGTTCCCTGTAGGGTTTTTTTGACAGCTGAATCCCCACCACCAACTTGTGCTACATTAAATTCTGAAAGCATCTGTGCACTTTTACCTTCTGAGCCTTGAAGCGCAGATCTGGTCCTGCGAGCTCTTAAATCTCAAAGCTGTTTCTACCCAAATCCAGGAGACCTTTGCTTTTGCCCCTCAGGAGGCCAGGGGGCTGAGCTCAGCCCTCCAGTACATCCCCCCTACCGTGTCAGCAGGGATGCCAATGGGATCCCTCCACACAATGAGCTTCCACTTGGGAGAACCTCAGCCACTGAGCCCAGGCTCTCTAGTGTGTTTGTGACAGTGTATTTGCATTTTGTATAGAGACTTCAAAGCAAGGAATACATTGCTGCATCCAGTTTTTGGACACCTACTCAGCCCTAGTCATGGCAACACTGGTATTCACTCTGTATTCGAAGGAATGGCAAAATTTGACAGATACAAGTAGGGAGCAGTCACACTTTCTCTAAAACAGAAGTTATTCAATGACAATGGAAGAAAAGCTTTAAGCAGTCGGTGTTTGCCAGAGGCCCAGCTCCAACAATATTGCCATCTCATTTACAGTATTTTAAACAATCCTCATGGTTTTTTTTTTCTTTTTTAAACAACATCACTAACTGCTGTACAATTAAAACCTAGAGGATAAAACATGACCTGGGGAGTGGGGGAGGTTGGGGAGGGGGCTCATGATTTTGTTGTTGGGGGTTTTTTGGTTGTTCAGTTGGTTGCTTGTCTTTTTTACAAATAATTACAAATACAATTCCAAGAAGATATATTACATTTTATATACAGAACACACCATTTCTATCAGGGTAGGGTATTAAGCCCGGCTTTTATTTTTACATGGCAACCCTGAGATATCTTGTTGTCTTCCCTTGCAGAGAAACTATACAAGTTCATTAACTCCTTCTAGAAAAAAATGGATTGCTATGTCTTAATAGCATCATCACCCTGTATAAATACTCAGAAAGGGAAAAGCTTAGTCTCTTCCCTAACTCAAATGTTCTTGTGATTTTTTTTTGCTGTTTCCCTGCTTAATGGGAACAGATAATGGTGACTTTTTTAAGCGTGCAACTCACTCCTCTACTTTTGGTAGCACAGTGAACAACTACTTTCCTTTTTTTTGTCCTCCTTTTCAAACAAGTTTCTATCAGGAACTAAGATGATGCCTTTCCAAAGATGTTTCCTGAAATTCCACTGTTACTTCATGAGCCACTTCTCAAACTAAAAGATGAAGACACAAGTGTTGGGTTGGCTGCAAACCAAGTAGCTTCTGATTCCTCATCGGGTTCTGCTCTCTCCACCCCACCACCTTTTCATAAAAAAATGTTTAAATTCAGCATAATCCAGTTCATGACAACAGTGAATTCCATGGATCTCTATGGAGAACGGGACACTGAATGCCCTTCACCACACTACCTGAAATTCAGATGTACTACACTGTCTTCTGTTCACCTGCAAGCTACAGCACGCCCAGCACAAGAGAGTATCTGAAGAGCAAATTCCTCTGTGTGGAGCCTTGGCACGGATCCTGATACCCCTTCCACAAGCCCTGTAACTATTTGAGAAGCAAACTTTGGAATAGCTGGATGACTTCTAAGCTTTATAATTATGCATGGGAGTTGTCAACGTGAGCTGTCCATTCGGGGCCACCTCATTCCCATCATCGTCCAGCAGCCCCGACACATCAGCATTGGGAATGCTGTCGTGGTAGCTGCTGAAACTGATGTTGTCCTCTTTGAGTTCAATGGTCCAAAAGGGAGCGTTAAGTTTTCGGTTCTGATACTCACGGTACGTGTAGACAGCACCTACAAAGCCCATTAGTAGGACCACAACAATGATGATCACTGTCAAAATAATGATGTTAAACTGAGTCCATGAAACATCTGTGAGAGCAGAGGTGCTGTTGTCAGAAGAACTTACAGGAAATATTGTCTGTAGAGTTGTTGGTGACAAAGTACTGTTTAGCACTGACGTGGAAAAGGATGTGGCCTTGGTGTCATTTGGAGCAGAAGTTGTAAACTCTGTTGGTTCTGGGCCAAGAGTGGCTTCTATAAAACAAATTTTTAAATGATCAATAAGAAACCTGCTGAGCTGAAAATCAAACACAAACATAAGAGATTTGACATTTATATAACAGTTATTATGGCAATTAAGGTTACACTATTAAAACTGGTATTTTTTCAAAGCAGTTTAGAAAATGTCTGTCCCGGGTTGTGTTTGGGGTTTTTTTATCTAATTCTGTGTGCTAAGTGCCCATGGACTACAGGGTCCCTCTGAAAAGTCTGGTGCTGAGGGACAGGTGTAGTAGTCAGGATTCAGGGTTCAACACAGGAGCTCATGATGACAGCAAGTCCCAGTCCAGCTCCTGTTCAGACCAGGAAAACTGGGCTTTACCAAGCTCAGCAAGTTTGGACTCTGAACCAATGTGTCTCTTGGGTGTCTGTGTGGGCTGCACACTCAGAAACAGCAACTCCAGGAGCTTAAACCCTTCATAACCAGTGCACCAGATGTAAGATTTTGTTCACAGTATTATTTCTGCCCCGTTTGTACAAACAAGAAGATCAAAACTGAAAAAATGAACCACAAGTACTCAGCTGTCCCAGCATTTTGCAGCGGGTTCAGTGTATGCACCACTTTAGGTAAAAGGGCAAAATAACCTCAGTTCTGCTTTTAAATGAAGTCATATACAAGCCACATGGAAATCCCCAGTCAGCACAGCCAGAAGCAGAAGGTCACCAAATCATAACAGAAAAAAAGACTGTGGATGTTCTTCAGAAGCTGTTGAACATGGTGGAGGCCAGTTGGGATCCTGGTTTGGTTCCAGCTGCTGGCATATGTGCACACAGGAAGGATCAGAACATGGGTACTATCAGGCTGTGCTCTGTCTTTTCCTTGGCACTCAATAGCCAAGAACCTGCCTTGCTTCCAGCAGCCATGGGATAACTCCCTTCTCAGTTCAGGAGTCAGGCTAACCTTGAGATCTCAGAAGTGGGATGCAAATTCATTACACCTGCATCAAACCTGTTGAGCTACAGGCCTCGGAGAGCACCATAAATCTGGAGTACTAAGCTCACAAATGTAGCTAATAAAGCATTTCCTCACATGAATAACCTGATCTATTTTAGATTCTCAAGTCCAGGCAACGGGAACACTCCACAAGCTGAAGCCTCAATCAGCCAGAATGTTCTCTGCACCTATTGATCCACAGGATTCTCTGCATCCTCTTTCCCACTCTCTTCCTGCCAACAGAAAAGCAACTTCATTTTAAATCCACATACAGCTGCAGCAATTACCGCTGATGGTGCCAGGCTGTATGGATCCAGCTTCCAGCTCTCCTGAACATCTACTAATTATGATTGAGGAGGAGAGTCACTTCCGAAGCACTAATTTTGCACTAAGTTGCATCTCCAGTGGCAACAGGAGCTGGAAATACATTTCCTGCCACAGCCCTCAGGGGAACTCCCACAAGTTAACTTTGAGTAGTCACATTCCCAATTCAGGCAACTGAGAAAGAAATTCCTCTGGAAGGGGCATCACACACCTAACTGAGGTTCCTGCTCAGAGTCCCCTCCCTGCAGCAGCTCCTCTGTTCTCTACAGCTCCTGCCTTAGGTTGATAAGGACACTCAGGATGCTGAATGCCAGAAGGCATTTCTCTATGGGATAACAAGCAAAATTTTGCAATAGGAAGCAACATGACAGGAGCAAGAGGTTCCTGGAAAATCTTTGGCTTTGGGAAAAGGGCATGAGGAATTCAGTCATCCTTTCCAAATTCCTTCACCAACACTCAATCCCCGGCAAACCCTGCCAGTAGCTATAAGTAGGGAAAAACCAGAACTGAGACAATGGCTGATTCACCAGCAAGGAAACAGCACTTTTCTGGGCTTTATTTGTGAGTCAGCATCAGCTCAGGGCTGGCACAGAGGCCTCGGGTGAAGACATTTCCTGGCGCTCCCAGGAACGTCACGGTGAAGTGCCGGGCTCTGGCCCCAGCACTGCTTCCAGGCCATGACACAGCACTGCCTGTTCTGCTCCCGGGGCTGCGCCAGCTCTCCAGATGTCCCAGAGCAGCTCCTTGAGAGCAGCAGCTGCTCACTCAATGGGCTGCTTTGGCAGCTTTGATGGGAGTGTCAGATACAGCTGCTTGATCGAAGCACTGGCTCTGCAGAGCTGCTGCTGCCTCCTGGAGTGGAGGAGCTCTGGTGGGAGCCCAGAAGCCCATTCCCAGGGAGGCTGCGGTGCTTGGGTGGGTGGCACAGAGCCACACTGCACCAGCACTACGTCCCTGCTGTGCCTTGCCGTGGCAGTAAGAGTACCACCTGCTCTAGGGCTGAAAACCCTCACTTTGGTCCTCTGAATATCCTCTCTATCTGCCTTGAAAGCACCAGAATCCTGCTCAGGCTGTGGATGGCCCCTGTGGATACATGGGGTTGGGCTGAGCTTTGCCCAGGCTCCATAGAACCTGCTGTCTCATTTCATATGTGACCACTGAACCAGAGCCTGGGTGATGATTTCACTCCAGAAGCCACTCAAATGCACTGGTGATTTATGAAAATCTTTACCTAAAACAAGTTAATGCTCAGTAACCTCAGCATGTCAGGTTTTAGGCAGTTTTTGTTCAAGGAGCTGGAAAGAAGCTGCACATCTTTTTAACTGCTTAATAAAAAAGGGAAAACACAAGTGTCAGGGAGAGAGGAAAGCTCAAGAAGCATGTTCCAGCCCCCTTGAAAGGGGACAGGCTTTCCTCACATCAGGAACTGGATATAAAAATGCCATTAAAATAAAACTGAATGGTGAAAACTGCAAGTACAAGCAAAGCCATACATATGGATTTTAATGGAGCAAAGTCATGTGGATCCTCACACAAAGCCAGAGCTGTGCAGGAGGAGGTAATGGATGAGCTGATGCAAAAGTGTCATTTTCCAGCCCTGTTACAGCTAATGAGCATCCAACTTTGTTGTATTGATCATCTCCCTGAGCAGGGAAGGACTGTGATTACACACCCAAAAAGCAGCACAGGAGTGAAAACCACATTAGCTCCTGATGGAAGATCTGAATTGAATCTCTGTCCATGACAAGGACAAATTTGTGCCCAAATATTTCCCTGAACTCTGGGTTCTTTCATCTAAAACATCACACTAGTAATGTTTCCATGCATGGTGTTGGAGATGCACCATGAGGACCAACCTCCAGATAACCACTGAAGGAGCAACTTCAGAACCATTTTCTCTCATTTTACATTAAATACATTACAAATAGACTGGGTTTTTTCCAGCTTGTTCACTAGCAGTGCGTGCCAGGGTCTGGAATCACGGTGGTTACGGAGCCAACTCTAAACTGCCCTTCAAGGCCAGTAGGCCCAATGTGTTAAAATGATCTGGTTTTCTTCTCTGCACCAGAGGGCAGATGAATCTAAACCAATGTGAACAATTAACAGCATTCCCTCTCCAACCTTTGGGCTGCACAGTGAGCCTTGACACTGACTTGAGCAGCACTTTTTACCTTTCCTGGTGCAATTGGTGCCCACGGGGTCCCTGCTGTAGCCCTCCTCACACAGCTCACAGTGGAAGCCTGTGGTGTGGTACAGACACCCGATGCACTCCCCGCTGTCCGGCTGGCACACGCTAGGGGACAGCGCTGGGTCCACGTTCCCGTTGCACTTACACCTCACGCAGATGCTGTCTGAGTTGTAGTAGCCCTTGTCACACTGGTTGCAGTTGAGGCCAGTGTACCCTGGTCTGCACCTGTCACACCTTGGGACAGTCTCGCCAGGCTCTGGAGAACACAGAAAGCAAAGCAGGGATGTGCCACAGCCTCTTGCAGAGACACCCTTGCTGTAGGATTTGTTCTGTGGGGTTTGTTCTATGAGACCTGACCACAAGGCATCCTGACAGAAATCAGCGGCCACCAAGTATTGATCAATCTCAAATTTTGAGCTGAAAATACAACTTTTGAACTGCAGCAGTTTCTCTTGTTAGGAGGGGAAAAAACAGCTTTGGGGAGTTCTAATGCCTTGTACCAGCCTCACAGAGCAAACTCGGCACGTTGCTAAGGAAATAGATTATTACTTCAGAACATTTCCATCTCAAACAGGCAATTTCAGAGAACAGCTGGAACTATATTGGGGGTGCTTGCAATCCAAAAGAACTTTTGGGCCCATACAAAGCCAGAGACAGCTTGCTTGCAAAATTGATCAGGGAAATATCAAAAAAAGTCTTACATATGATTATTACAACTCTGACTTCTCTCAGTTACATTGGGGGAATCTCTGCATGAAGTCCCATGGAAATGTTTAGAAGCAGACTCAGAAGTATGGAGGGCTACTACTGAGCATCTCCTGCCCCTCACCTGGCTGCCACAAGCTCAGCAGCTTCTCTGCAAAACTTTGCAGGTTCTTCAGAGCAGACTTCAGCAACACACTGGGAGCTGGAACTAGACTTTAAGATCCCTTCCAAGCCAAACCATTTTGTGACTCTGATCACTCCCCTGCACAGCTGCTCTCACAAGAGGCAACACAAGCACCAGGGACCCATCACAGCAGGTGCTCCTTCCAGTGCCCACAAACAGGAGCTCCACAGGCTATAGAATACCTTGCTGGGCTGACACACCCTGAGGGGCAATTTAACTGAAGAGAGCAACCTTCATTATGAGGAATTAGACCAAAATAAGAGCCTCACGTATGTGGCAGGTGCCAGTGGATGCCACGATGGAGCAGGGGCAGTGCTGGCAGCCGTGGGCAGGATGGGTGCTCCGATAGAAACCCTCCTTGCAGAGCTCACAGTGCTTCCCCTCGGTGTTCTCGTGGCAGTCCAGGCAGGTGCCTGTGGAATGGAGAGGAGAACAAGCAAACATTCAGCAGCAGGAACTAGAGCAGAACATTTGGAGCAAGAATCCATGTGGAACACACTCCATTATCAGAGCTCACCGGTGGTTTTGGATGCCCTCTGGCCAAAACATGATCTTGGCCTCTTATGACCTGCTGATGCTCATCCCCTTGCTCCACAACAACAACACATACACAGATCATGTGAAAAAGCAGGTAGCCCCAGCAGAGAGGCCCCACAACTCACCACTAAAAGGTCACTGCAGGTAAACACAAGTTATCGGTGTTAAAATTCTTCCCAAGGAAAGCAGTTTCAGTTTGTATTTGTACCAGTGAGATGGAACACTGATGCTTCAAGTCCCCTGCTCTCATGAGGGGTCCCTCAGTTTTATGCCTTTGGTTTTTTGTGTGCAGCCTCTTCCTATACATCAAAGCTGGTGGTCAGGGGGGAGGACGTGCCACTGTCCTGCTTGGGGGGCAGGCAGCTCCATCCCACCAGCATGGCTCCAGCTTCTCCACCCCCCGGACAAGGCAGCAGCAGTCACTGACCTTCCCAGAGAAACAGAGCCACCTGCCCTTCCTGGGGAAGCCCCTGAATCAGAAGTTCAATGTGCCATGTCTTCATGGACACTGTATCCTTCGATACTACTGTGACCAAGAAGAAAAATCTCCTTAGTTACAAAAGCACAGCCTCTATCCAAAGCCCATCCATCAACAGTAATATGATGTAATTCAGCTGGCTCCTCGGTGAGGTGGCAGGGAGCTGAGGGAAGATTTGATTAAATCCCATGTACCAGACCGCAAAGGCAACAGCCCCTTCTATAAACCGGCATGGCACAGAGCAGTGTGAGAGCACAGACAGATTCACTGAGCTGATCCAGCAGTGTTTCTGGGGGATGGAGAAGTCTCATATCAACATCAACCACAGGAAAAAATCCTGACTGAGGTTTATGCTGACTGTTACAAAGACCACAGCAGATTTTCGTTCTTAATATCAGAACAGTTTGGCTCCCTCACAAGCCTGACACGGCTCCTGCTCCTCAATTCCCACAGTGATGACTCCACAGCCAAGCATCCCCAGCCAGCCTGGCATGTCCTTGCAGCCAACTCTCATGCCAAGGGCAGGAAGCAAACCCAGGAAGCAGCTGATTCACCCACCCAGCAGGGCCCTGCCAGCACCCCCTGCTCAGCATCACCTCCCACACACTGTTTGCTTTTCCCTCGGCAGCCTGTCAGGCATGAGCCAGTGGTTTTTATGGGAGAGATGTCAGGGTTAGAGGGGAAAATTATGTGCTAGACTTGGTTTCTCCAGATGCAAACCTGGATCAATTGTTTCAGTGGGATGGATGTCTTGAACAGAGAAGTTCATCTCCCTGGTCACAGCAAGGCTGCCTTGGACCTTCCTCCCCAGGCACTAACAGGGGCATAAATCTGGAATCACACCTGTGTTGCCTTGGTCATTTCAGGACCAACGTCTTTCCCATCAGCAGAAATCACCCACATCCATCCCCACCAGCCCTGCAAAATAGCTGTGTTTCCCTGAGTCAGCACGTTGCTCAGCCAGGCAGAGCACACACGGGCTTGCAATCAGGTATCGCTGTGGAGAGCCTTAATAATTAATAGCATTTCTCATCCTGATAATTCCCTCAGGAAGGATCAGACTTCGCAGGACCCCAACTGGAAAGCACCAGCCCACCTCACCGCACAGACATACCACAGAATGCAAGGGTCATGGCAGAGGAAGTGCTGTTGGCTGGGGAGCTCCTGCTGCCCAAGTTATTTATTTATGCCCAGTAATTTTAAATATTCTTCCTGGACAGAGCGATGCCAAGCAGGAGCCGGCTGCAGAGCCGGCAGAGGGAGCCCAAAGTACAGCATTAACGGGAAAAAACCCTTGTAAATTTGACAAAGGCTACACAGAATTGATGTAAAGCTGAGGAGGTCACACAGAGTGCAGTCTCTAGAACAGGCATCCAATCTAATTTTTAACCAACTTTGTTCTCTGTTCTCGTTTTCTTTGGTTCCCTCAGCCACAGCAGCAAATAGAGCAGATGGCAGAAAATTTAAAAAGAAAAGAAAAAAGAAAAAAATATTTTTGTCAAATCAATAATAGGTCATTAAGCAAAACGAGCGGTTTTCATTGCAATGCTGTGAGCAGCACTGGGCAATCCCAACAGAAAGAGCAGCCCCATCCCAGGGGCAAGGTCTGTGCTGGATTTTCTTTGATAAATCGAGAGCAGGGGGAACATTGAGGGGAAAAAAAAAGGAAGAGCAGATTATCCTCCTCCTTCAAAAAACCTACATACCCAGCTCCAAATCAGCAACACAGCTGATGTGTGCACAGCTTTAGAGACAGCCTTATATCCTTCAATACTGGTAGGACATAAGCACACAGAGTTCAGTATAGAAGTGAATGGAGTAATTAATTCTCAAGGGAATGCAGTAATTCACTCTCAGGGAGTGCAGATCCACTGCCCACGGATCAGGGCATTCCTCTACTGCAAACACACAGTCCATGAGGGAACACCCAGGCACAAATTGCCCAGAAATAGCTGATTTCATGGGCTCTGCCTCAATGCCAACAAATTCTGCAACATTACTTTTAATCGTTACCCCTTTCTAAGCTCCCGGATAAACATTACAGAACTTTTTTCAGCCTGGAAGTTTTGAGGAGAATTTGGATTTTGAAGTGAGTGCTGCGGCTGAAGTAGGGGTTGTGCAGGCAGTCCTATAACAGGGCTCCTCCAGGATCTCTCCTTCCAGTCAAGACTGGAAAGCAATTAGGCTCCCCCCTGCCCTCCCATAAGCTGTTCAAGCACAGGTGCCTCGACATTTGCACTCCACCAACATCTGTCTGAGTGAGAGACAGTCAAAGACATAATCAAGGAAAATGAACAAGGCCGATTTATAAAAAGTGGGCAATATTAATTAAGTGCTGCCAGTTTTTACCAGCTCTAATCCTGTTATCTGTGGCCGCAAGTCCCCTTACATCAGTGCCAGCACAGTATATGTTTCCAGGTAAACAGCAGTTAAACAAAAGCTCTTTAAAAGCCCATGTTGTGTGTTTGTGTAAGTGCAGAGAACAACAGAGCCCCAACTTCTGATACAGGCTGCTGAATTAAGGCTCTGCACTGCAGCCTGGGCTAAAGCACACTGCCTTCACTGCCTTCCTTCAAAGGAGACCAACTCCAACCTTGCATTTCCATTTCAGCTTTAAGGTAAAGATTTTGGGCATGCAAGGCAGAAAGATGTAGATGAAGGGGATAAGAGCAGAGCGTGCTGAAAGAGAACAGAAAAATCATAGACAGAGGGGGCAGGTGAAGTCTCCACCCCCATGGTCATGAGAGGACATCATCACCTGTTGCGTTGTCACAGGTTTGGGAGTGGTTGTTGCACTGGCAGGGCTCACACGTGGTTTCATTAAACCTGTAGTAGCCCTCACTGCATCGGTCACACTTCAGGTCTGTGACACCAACTTTGCACTGGCACTTCCCGGAGCTGCAGAAGGAAAAACAAACAGTGAGATCTGGCTGTGCTGGGAGGTATCCAAGGTACAAATCTGCAGGCAGGGTTTTGGATTCCCTTTCTTCCTTTCTGCTGGAAGCAGGACATGAAACCCAGGGGCAACCATTTCCAAAATGTGATGGGGAGTTCAAGAAAGGACGAGTCTGCCAAGCCAGTTGCCCTGACAGCAATTTCCAACCAGGCACCAGAAATCATTGCTCATTCTAGAAAGCCTTGGCCCAGAGCCATCTCCTTGCATCAGCCCCAGAAGATGCTCTGACAGCCCTTCTGGAGTCCCTGCTCCACCAAGCACCTGCACCAGCCCTGGGTCCTGCAGGACACTGGTACAGCCATGGTCACTGTGCCTGAACAATCCCAGAGCATCCACGTGGATCACCCTCTCCCCTCCACATCAGTGCTGAGCAGCACCTCCCAGATTTTCATGTGAGTAGACAATTCCCTGCTCACCACCTGCTCTCCTGGCTCCCCTGGGAGCTGGGGCAGCAGCTCACGTGTCCTGCTTGGCACCAGCCAGGGCAGGTGTCAGCCACCTGCACTCCCTCTCCACTTCTGTTTCATGATCCCATTTATCCCTTCCACACAACATCTCCATGGACACTTGGGCAAGGCCCCTCTCCCCAGCTGAATTCTACCCAGTAAAGCCAGGGAGAGACAAGAGACGGTTCTCCCTTCCCCAGCAGAGGTTTCCACTCCAGCTGATCCCAGCCATGAGCTGTTTACTTGGGCACAGTGTGACTGCAGGGAGGGTGGAGCACTGCACTGTGAACACAGAGGGCATTGCTGGTGGCTGCCATGAGCAAATACCAGGAGCTATAAAAAGCAAAGGTTACCCTCATTCCTTTGGCTTTCCATGCTACTCTCTCCACACAGAAGCTTCCAACCCTTTGCTTTCATAAGAGACTTTACACACTGGCAGCATTTAGCTCAACTCTCAGAGGAATCACAAGAATGGATAAAATGCTTCTTCCCATACAGCCCTGGGCACAGCCACTGCTGGAGGTGGCTCATCCCACCTGCACACCAGCCAAGGGACAGAGTGCCTCTCCACATCCCTGAGAGCCCTGGGGTGACCTGCAGGAACCCCCAGCCATCTGCTGCAGGGAACCAGGACAGCAACACAAATAAACAGCACTTGGTCCGCTCCAGGTGATGGATTTATCTGCAGCCACAGCAGAGGAGCTGATACCACCTACAGACAGCCCTGTACACACTGGATCACTCTCTTAGCCCTCCCCTGTATAATCTCCACCCTGTTCAAACACCTTTTAAACACCTCTGAAATACCTTTTAAAGTCAGCATTTCAGGGCTCACTGTGCCTGCACAAAGCTCATCCATTGTTCCCCCTCTCCTCCTGGGAAGAGTGAACAAGGCACAATTTGCTCCTAAAAGCCTCCAGAAAAATCTGCCGATTAAAACTAATAGATGTTTGATGCACTGTTGATGTGTTGTTTTTAATTAAAATGCAGTACATTGCAATGTTTTGGGCAAAGACATTGCTTCTGTTAGAAATTAGCATAATTCAGTACTTCTGTTGATTTTGTTTGTTTGCCAAAGGAAGAGGAACTACTCAATAAAATACGGACCTCAGCCCAAGGGGCTACAAAACTAAATAGTTGCAGAATCTGAAATCTCAGGCATATTTAATGGCCTGATCACAAGAAGAAGAAAGGAATATGATGTTTCCTCACTCTCCAGGCCATTATCTGAAAGTGCAGCAGGCAGATGCAAAATTCAAAGGCATGCTGGTAAGCAGCTCAGTATGTTTGACTTTTAAAGAGCTTTTCACAAGACCCAACATTAATCCAAATGTTGTCACAGTGTTTAAAATAAGCACAAACAAAAAGCAGCTTGTTATTATTTGCTCCTGACTGCTACTGCTATGCCTGTAAGAGGGCAGGGACAGGCACGGAAAAGCATGTGCTATGGAGAGGAAAATCTGATATTCAGCCTGAAAACGCATCTTTTGGGGATGCACCATATGAGCACGGTTTTGTAGGACCAGGCATTTAAGCTGCATCATCTTCACCCTCCCTTGCTTCCTCTTGGAGTTCAGAGAGCTCTGTTTGACTACCTCCTGTCTCTGATCCAGCCTTTTTCTCAATGACACCCTTCTCTTTCTCCCTGCTTCCACCCAGACTCTCACTTCATTTCTTTCTAGGAGGTTTATTTCCCCAATGACCCTGCTAGAGCTCAATTCAGCATTTTGGGGCATAGTCTCTTGATTTTACTCATTAGCTTAGAAATAACAGGAAAGAAAGTTGGGTTTTTTTAAAAGACTTTCGGAAAGTTTGGCTTGAATCCCTCTTGAGCAGACCTTTTCTCAACATGTTACACATGGCACAGAGCCAAGTCTTGCATGTGCAAGAATTAAATCACTCAGCAAATATAAAGCTTTGCCTGTGGTCATTGCTTCCACAGAATAAAGACCCCTTACAACACTCCTTTTTATAGCTCCAGCCCAGCAAAGTCTGTCTGACACTTTTTAAAGCAAAGGTCAATGATATAAATGCATTGAAACCACCAAAAAAAAAAATCCTGTTAACAGACCAATTGTGCCCATAAAAATCCAGAAATTTGAAAGAAAAGACCCACAGTTCAATACTTGCACAGTGAGAACTAAACTGGATTTTGAGTGTCAGCCAGGGATTTCTTTTTGGGCTGAAGGGGGGAACAAGGGGGATGGGAAGAGGGAAATGTTTTGATGCAGCAACATTAATTACTCAACTCCATTTCAGATGATGATTAACCCCTCTGAAGCCAGCCAATGTTTAGCTCTCACAGAGAACTGATACAAATATGTGTTGAGATAAAACCAGGCTTCCAGTAACCAAAGTCTCCTGCCAGCATTGGTTTCTACCAGATATTTATGAATATACTCACTCTGGAGAGATCATGTAGGCGGTGTGTATCACCATCACATCATCCATCAACTTTACAGATGTTTTCTACTGATTAAAACCATCACCAGCACACGAGGCACTGGCAGAAGGAGCAGGCAGTGACTGCTGGTCAGGGCAGAGACATATCCAAGGCTTGGCTTCAGCATGGAATGATCTGACCCTCTGGGGATGAGGGCCACACACCAGGTTTGGGACCCCCCCCAAGGCAGGAGCTCGTTCACCCGATCACCCTCATCCCTCAGGCTCTGTGTTCTGCCTCAGGAGCAGCTCGATGCCTGCATAGAGACAGCCTGGGGCCGAACTAGGACACAGCCGCCCCAGGCAGCAGCATTCCCACAGACAGGGGGGCAGGACGGTGTAAATAAAAGCAAAATATTGGGGCAGGGGACAGCCTACACCCCAAAATATGCTGGCAAAAGCCAGTCTGGTGTCATTTCCAGTCCCCACAGCTCCCCTTCACTCCTCTCAAGGGGAAAGAGCCACAGGATCCCGTCACTAGCCAAGTGATTTGTGCCACTGGTGGCAACCAGATGTTCCCTGAGGTGGGATTTTACACAGGACTGCAGCTTTACAGGTACAGAAGTCAAGGTAACACACCAGAGACACCCCAGGCCTCCCCTGGATACTGGTAAAGAGGAAGGCTGCAGGCAGTTTTCACCCTACTTGGAAGTGTCTCAAGAGCAGGGCACAGAGAACATGGAAGCCATAGACCATCCAGACCATCCTGCAGATGATTTTCTGTCAGGTCTGGTGGCTCAGGAAAGACACGGTGAGGGGATGGACTTGGGAGCCTGGGCAATGCCCTCACCTTGCACTGCTCAGCACAGATTGCGCAGGAACTCAAGGCCTCATCACAAGGGGGAAAAAAGCATTAAAGTATTTGTGACCTGAGACAGATCACAATGTGCAATCACATCTGCAAGGGGTCTCCACTCCTCCTCCACAGAAACATCTTGATTTTAACAGGGACACGATAGGCACAAGATGGATGGGAGGATGAAGGACCATGGCCTTAGGGGCTGTTGGGAGACAAGCTGTGCAGAGTTAACGGTCTAACAGAAAACTCACAGCAAGCTCCAGTAATTTCTTTTCTTCTTTTTCCCCCCAAGGAGGAGGAAGGGAGAAATTAATTTTGAATATATTCCCAGACACCAGAACTGCCTGGATGCCCCAGTCAGAGCCCAGTGTGTTGGTCTGGCACAGCCTGGTTTATTGGTAGCAGGGGAGGGCCACCAAACTAGCTTCTGTGAGAACCTGCTAGAAGCTTCCACAGTGTCCGACAGAGCCAATCTCTGATGGCTCTGAAGATAGACATGCTGCTGGCCCAATTAGAGAGGTTGCTAACACCTCTGTGATGACATATTTAATAAAAAAAATCAAAACAGTTCACGTGCAGTTTTTTCCAGGGGCGGTGAGGTGCTGCAGGGGCATTCTGGTGCGGCCCGTGGCGATGTGCTGCCGTGGCCACTGCCATCTCAGTGTGGCCTGTGGTGAGCTTTGCCTGCCTGGCTGCCCGTAGCCACCATGCAGGCAGGGGTGGCAGCGGCAGCTTCTCTTTCCTGGTGCCCCACGTGCAGAGAGGCATTAAATAACTTCAGCACCACAGCGGCTGCCACTGCCCACACGGTGGCAGCGAGGCTGTGCGGCTGGCAGCAAAAACGTGGTGAGCAATTCCCCAACGTGGAACCTAGACGAGATTAACCTCTCGGCGCTGTGGGATGTTGCAAGAATCTTTGACTTAGTGAAACTGGTTGGCAATGGTACCTACAGGCAACAGGTTTTTTTTTTAGATAGGGAAGAGGAGGAAGTAAAGACATGTAAGAGAACAACATGGCGGCACCAAGGTCAGTGGAAAAAGAGGGGAAGGAGGTGCTCCAAACATCAGTGCCAAAATTCTTCTGCAAGCCGTGGTGAGGACCATGGTGAAACAAACTGTTCCCCTGTAATCCATGAAGTCCATGGGGGATGCAGATATCAACTCAAAACCCATGGGAAAAGTGCTCACACCGGAGCGGGTGGATGCTGGAGAAAGCTGTAATCCAGTGGGAAACCGGAATAGAGAGAGACAGGGCCCGTGCTTCCAGAGATAAAAAGAGGGCCCTTGCTTCCAAACTAGAGCAGCTTATCCTTAAAAGACTGCACCCCGTGGACGAGTAACCCACACCACAACAGTTCTGGGAAGACTGTTTGTCCGTGGGAGGGACTCACGTTGCAACAATTTTGACAGGACTGCTGCTGGTGAGATTGGAGCCATGCTAGAGAAGTTCACAGAGAACTGTCTCCCATGGGAGGGACCCCACAGCACAGCAGAGGAAAGACTCCTCTCCCTGAATGAACAGGAGAAAGATCTCAGGTGACGAACTGACCAAAATTCTCCTGCCCTGTCTCCCTGCGCCGTTGTGGGAAAGAGGGAAGGCCTGGGGGGGGGGGAAAAGATGTTTTAAAGGCTTATTTTACTTCTCACTATCCTCCTCTGACTCTGTTAATAATAAATTTACCTTACACCTTTAAATTTGAACCTGTTTTGCCCTTAGTGTTTCCTCCCAGTCCTTATCTTAACTCATGAGCCCTTCATAAATTTTTTTTTCCCACTGTAGCAGGAGAAGGTGAGCAAACGGCTTTTGTGGATGCCTGGCATTTGGCCAGTGTCAAACCATGACACCCAGGGACTGCTTGGCCATGTCAGACCCAGCCAAAGCAGCACAGCACTAAGCTCTTGTGCCTTTATTTTCAAAACATACGAGATTGGTAAGATTTTGGGGTAGCATCAGAGAGTGAGGGAGCTTCCATGGGTCTCAAACCAGGGCATGCCCTGCAGATGAGCCATGCAAAACCTACAACAAGAGTTTTGCCAAATACACTTACTGTCTTCACCTTGAAGCACAAAGTACACGCCTACACCTACACAGCTCAGCATCTCCCCAGATCAGCCCCAGGAGAGATGGGGAGGGGCACACTGCCCTGAGAAAGAGGAAAGTGAGGGCTACACCAGCTCGTCCCTGGACATCTCCAGGTGACATCTCCAGCTTCAACTGTGCCCTGTCCCTTTTCCCTTGGAAACTCCCAATGACAGCAATGCCCATCACTCATCCCAGCAGGGCCTGGAGGTGTCCCTGGAACAGACACAATTAACAGCAGCGACAGCACTCTGTATGAATGAGGGAAATCACATTGGACTACGAACATCTGTAAAACAAACCCCATGAAAAGGCTTTGTCACACTTTGATGGGATAAACAAAAAGATTCTGCACAAGATTAGGAGGATTCAGAAGAGATGTCTCTAAAAATGGTGCATTCCTCCAGCAAGCCGAGTTCCTTTAGTACTGATTTTCTGTGATATTTGACAGCAGCCAGGGGATTAATCTCTCTTATGCTTTCCTGGGCAATGTGGAAAAGTTAACATTTGAAAGCTAAATGCTGCAAGACACTTTGGTGGGAAAACCAATGGTGTTAACACTCAGAATCACAGAATCATTCAGGTGGAAAAGGCCTCCAAGATCATCAAGTCCAGCCTTTGACTGATCATCACCAGAGCACTGAGTGTCATGTCCAATTGAACACCTCCAGGGATGGGGACTCGAGCACCTTCCCAGGCAGTCCCTTCCAATGCTTCACAACCTTTTCCATGAAAAAATTCTTCTGATGTCCAACCTAACCTCCCTTGGTGCAGCTTGAGGCCATGTCCTCTCATCCTGAGGATACCAAGAACCCTCACAACCCACATGCTGACTTTTCTGTAGGTTGATTATTGGAATATCAGCACGTGGGGAAGGGGAGAGCAGGAAAAAGCCCCACATTGCGTTTCTCCTCCCTGCTCCCTCAGCTCAACCCAAAGCCACTGGCGGCCACAGTGGCTCTGTGGGAGAGTCAGTGGGGCCAGGGCCAAGCCCTGCATTGGCCGCCTGCTCTGAGCCCCTTTGTGGAGGGCACAAGAAGCGGAGCTTTATGGGGGCCAACACTGGGCCATTGTGTGACACATTCCTTGCTCTGTGCTGGGGGACGGCAGCTGTTTGTAGGGCAGCTCTCGACGGAGCAGGGACACTTCACAGCTCTGAAAGGCCACTCTGTAAATGTCAAAGGGCCACCTTGTCTGGCCATTGCTGCCTCCGCAGCCCCAGCTCCCCCGTGAGGGAAAGCCAGGAATCTCCAGCCAGGGCTGTGGAAAGCCAGGAATCTCCAGCCTGTGCTGTCTGCTCCAGGTGCCCTTGAAGGCAGGGGAGGAAGGAAGCAATGGAAAGTCTACACTGACCCTGGAGAGGGAGGTTGGATAGGGTCCTCTACAGTTCCATGAGGAAGCCTCCTCTCACTGCAAAATCAAACTCAGCTGGTGGGTCCTGGTGTCGCAGAGTAACCTCTGGGGATCATGGCAGTGCAGGGATGGGACAGGGAACCTCAATGCAGAGAAGGACATATCAATGGGGATGGCAGGGAGATGGGGCTGGTCCCCACTGAACACATCAGTTTTGCCCGAAGTGGTTCCTCCATCCCCCAGACCTCTGTTGGTGCCTCTGCTCAGACAGCAGAAGGAGACTAAGGGTACAAGCAGTGCCTGAAGTACACACTGGGCACCACCCCACAACCAGAATTTAGCCACAAAAGCTTTAACAGTTGAGCCAGTATTTCTTTTTGAGGGCAGTCAGTGTTTGCCAGAGCAGCAAAGTTTGCAACAGACAACACAAGAATGGCAAAGCCTGCTGGAACATCCACAAAATAACAGGATTTCTGAGAAGCCATAATTACCATAGGAGAGATTATAACAATCCACCTTTCCCTGCTGCTGTGTCCATGTCCAGTCACTCATTCATTTCCCATTTCTGTCTGCAACTGAATAAAAATGGGTTCAGGTACCTTTACCTTCTTGTGGGAGGAGAGAGGAGGAGAACTAATCAGATTTAAAGGACGTGAGAGGCTGGAATAGGGGAGAGATTTAGAGAATTAAAGCATGCAGAAAAACAGGCTTTAACACGGTATTCTGCTTTTCTGACATCCACATGTAATAATTTCCGCTACAAAACAAGATCTGTTCTCTGAAGAGTGATGCTGACTAGGCATTACTGGGCAATAATGAGCCACTGGTTGTGCTCATCCGATCTATAAAAGCGAGAGCAGTCTTTTTAAAGGGAAAAACAGGGTTTGTCTGGTTTTGGGGGATTTTTAAAGCACAAGTCCTTGAGGATTTCAGCTCCCAAGATCACATCTCCAAAGGGGAGCAGTGCCCGATGTGGTTTACTGGACTGCTAAAACACAGCAGAATGGCAAGACAGATCCCATGCAAAGAAGAGACATTTCAGAAGCATGATGACACACTGCAGACAGACAATGAAGATTTTATCTATGCAAAATGAGAACTCCATCACTTCTCCCAAATAACCTCCAGGGTCTGGGATGGCCAGCAGCCCTGCAGGCTGGTGAAGTTCCACAAAAACCTTGAATTTCAATGGACCTGCATTTCCTGACCACTAAAACAACCCCACCAAATTCTGCCTCACATGAGGTTCAAGGTGTGTCCAGGCTGTGCCACACCAGGCTGCTCCCCAAAGTCTCTTTGCATCTTTCCACATCCCACCAGCTCCACAATCCCAGTGTGTGGCTCTCCCTGCCCAGCTTCCCAAGCTCCCTCAGAACCTCCAGCCCTTATTCAAAGGCCTCAACAAAACACTTTGTCCAGAGCTGCTGACCTTACCCTCACCAGCCAGGCTCTTGCAAATCCCCATGAGCTGGGGTCACAAGATCAGCCTCTCCACATAGAATCCCACCACAAAGGGGTGCAAAGGCAGCACACAGGGATGGCCACTGCCCTCCCTGCTCAGCCTCGCAGCATCCCTACTCCAGGGGACAGCCATGTACAGATGCTCCCAGGAACACTCTGCCTTCATTCCTTTTAATATGAACACAAAGCCTGAGGTCCCCTTGAGGAGAGCAAAGCATGTCTGAATTAACAGTTGGGCATTTATATGTGTGTGTGTTACCATTTTTTTTCTGCCTTTTTTCACTAGAAATGAGTGACAGGAGCTCTCTCTCACAAGACTTATGCCAAGCCTGCAGCACAAGCCATGAAGGAGTTAGGATTGCACTGTCTCTGTAGCCAGCAGTAAGGAAAGGCTGCTGGATCAGCAAAGGAGCAGAGCACTACACCCTCGGGCATGGGGTTTCAGCCCACAGCAACCAAAGGAGACCAGACATCACCTGTCTGCTGGAGCTGTCTGCTGGAGCTTCTGCTTCCCACTGCCCTTCTGTTTGTGGGGAAACTGAGGCAAGGCCAGAGGGAGCAACTTAAATTGATCCACAGACCCCAGCTGAACAGGCACTAGGGACAATGGCAGCATCCATGTATGTTTAGTTTAGAGCTTTTTTTAAGGGAACTGGAAAAACATAACCCAGTTTAGATGGTTAACCTGGGTTTAGGTAAACCATATGGCAAAGCTGTGTCAGGGGAGGTTTATGATGGATACCAGGAAAATGTCCCTCTCACGGAGGGTGTTGAGCACTGGAAAAGGCTCCCCAAGGAATGGTCATAGCCCCAAGGCTGCCAGAGCTACAGAAGCATTTGGACAATGCTCTCAGGCACAGGTGGGATTGCTGGGGTGTCTGTGCAGGGCCAGAAGTTGGACTGGATGATCCCTGTGGGTACCTTCCAGCTCAGAATACTCTGTGATCCTTAAAACACCCCACAGCAGCCACAGCTCTCTTGTTCACTGGCACAGGTACTGGTGCATTACTTTTCTTCCCTAGAACCAGGACAAGTTTAAAAACACAAAAACCTCCTAGGGAAACAGGGAATTGAGGGTTGAACCCTTCTGCCGGGGAGCAGCATCTCATAGCAGCATCTCTGCTTCACAGCTCCACTCCCCCCCCCCCCCCCACCATTCACATCCCAAACCCACAGGAGCACCCACACAGGGACAGCTGCTCGTGGGCTAAACATGCTGCCTCCATGGCTGCAGGGAAGGAAAAGCCACAGACACCCAAGTGCTGGGCTAGGAAAAGTTGGGATAAACACCTCATAGGAGGTAAATCAAGGTCAGCCCTCCTGCAGATGAGCTGGGTCACACTGGGCTGCCCAGGGCCAGTTTTGCAGTCCCACGTGGGGATAGGCAGTGCTGCCAGCAAGGTAAAAATAAACAAACCAAAAACTGCATCCTCCCCAGGAGGGGGATGCTGCCTCATCCAGGCTGGCCTCATCCTGCCTGCAGTCCTGGTCCTTCAAATCCCTCAGCCAGAGGACAGGTTTACATGGAGAATTAGCTCAGTGTGTGTTGAAAGAGCTGTGCCTGCACAGCTCCTCACACCAGGGCATGAGGACTGCAGAACTAAAATCTTCCTCAAACCAAGCCTCTTTCCTCTCACCCTCTTCATCCCAGGGCTGCCGTGCTGGCTCACCCTGCCATGACTCAGCTGGGGACATGGGTGGCACTTTAGGCAAAGCTGCAGAGGGTGCAGAGGGCCAGAAACACTGTGAAGAACCCCAGTGCTCCCACTCCCTGGCTGTTGGGACTGGAGACCACCGACCCCAGCCCACTCCTGCTGCCTCTGCCTTGGCTCCCTGCCCAGCCTTCAGGAGCAAGAGATGAGAGTTCAGGCACAGGACTCTGCTCACATGAAGGGAAAAAGGAAAAACAATTGTACAGGGGTGCAAGGCTAGGAGATGTGGGCTGGCCAGCCTGGGCATGGTGACCTTCTCCAGCAGCACTGATCACCTTCAGTCCTCCACCAGGCTGGGAGGTTCTGGTTTCCTCAGAGGACACACAGCACAGCCTTCAACTCAAGGGGCCCAAGGGATGGTGAGAGATGCGGCTGGTGGGCCAGCTCTTGGCTGGGGCTACATCACCATGGGCTGAAGCCGCTACCAGGCACCCTCCCCACTCTGTCACTGTCCCCAGAGCTCTGCAGCAGGAACACAGCCCTTCCAGCTCAGCCCATGCACCCGAATGAGTCACTGTCCTCATTCTCCACTACTCTGACCTTGACCATGGCCCTTGAAACTTCAGCTTCTTTCTCCACCCTTCCTCTATGGACTGTGAATACTTCCAGGCCACAGCTACCTTTAGCATGCATCTGCACAGCATCCAGCCCAAAGAAATGTGTTTCTTCTGAGGTTTCTAGGCGTTAACCACAGCAGGGACAATTTACTCCCCCTCTCCAAGATGTGTCAGCCCTCTCTGAGCAGCTCAAGATTCCATCCAGCCCCACAGCAAGCTCCAGCTTGAGCCACACACAGCTTTTCATCTAACAAAAAAACCACCCAAACCAGAGCAGAGAAATCCTCTACCATCCCACTCGGGGATCTGTGTGGATCTTCCTAGATAATCAAATTTAAACCACCACCAAAACAGACCTTTGATTATGAGCCATGGAGCCCATTCATAGCGACAGCATGTCAGGTCAATGTTCACTTCCAAAATCAATTCTGTGCCTTGGGAAAGGGATTTTTTAAATTTTTATTTGACGGTCTGCATTCGAGGTCTAGCTAATAAGCAGGGGACATGGGTTGCCATCTGGCCAGCCCAAGACCGTGCCGAGAAATAATACTAATAATCATCATATGATTAAAAGGCACTTTTACAAAAGCCTAGGCAAGCTGACTGAAACCTAAGAGGCATCTTTGTGTGTCCTGAGGGCTCGGCCTTTGGGCACTTTGCCCCTCCAATCAGCCGCCCTTAAAAAGGGTCAGAGTCCAAAATCTCTGCTGCTGTTTCACCCGGAGCCTCATCGGAACAGCTTTCCTCTGAAGCCCCACACAGGAATTCACTTGTGCAAGTCAAGCTGGGCTGGTGCTTTATTAAATAAATAAATAGTACAGCTTACAGGATTTTCCATGTCAACAAAACAGTAGCTGGTTGCTGGTATTGGGCAATGCCTGCGCCTCATCCCGAGCAGAGATTGCCCAAGAGGCACGCACTGCTCCTCCAGGGACTCCTCAGCAGCCACCCAGGGCTTCCTGTAAGAGAGCCAAAAATCCCATTCCGGGATTCACACACACATTTCCCTGCAATGCACAAGAGGCTCTCCCACCCATCAGGACCGATCCCACTGCAGGGATGCACCACATCCCTGGTGCCCGCCCCCACCCATCCCAGCTGCAGACAGGCAGGAGCTGTGCCCAGCCCTGGTGCCCACTTTAACACAAAAGAAACAAGGGGAGCATCTGCCCTTGCTGGGGTTTGTGTCCCACTCCATTTTCCCATGCACATCACTACACACCAGGCTGCCCATCTTGCAGCCATTCTGATGCCTCCAGCCCTACAACACAGACAACTGACCTAATTTTCCTCTTTTTAAACACCCAGGGATCATCTCCATCTGTAGCAAACCCCTCTGAGCCAGGAAGAGAAACAGAGTCATCTCTGTTAGCAACAACGCCCCTCCCCAAATCTCACTCCACATCTTGCCCTGTGCTGTCTCTTCTAAATGGCTGAGAATGAGCATCTCTCACCTCCCTCAAGGCTGTGAAATGGTGCTGAGGAGAGGCTGGGGAGGTCCCTGCTGTTTCTGTCTCCACACATGCTGGCGTGCAGCGTGATGGCTCCAACTCCACCTCATTCTCCTTCACGACTCAGAGTATCTCACCTGAAGCTCCCAAGGGCATTCCTTGGCTCACCCCATGCAGTGAAACATGGGGAGACACCACACATGTCCATACTTCACCCACTGACCAGTGACTCAGAGCTGGGGCAAGAATGCTCCCTTCCAGTTAACCCAGTTGCGCCAGCAGTGCTTTCCCTCCTCTCCCAGCTCTTAAAGATATGATTTGCCCCATCTGCCTTTCTGCCCAATTTGCCTTTATAGTAGATCTGACCAAAATCACACTTTCCATTCTGTGGCAAACCCTGGTGCTTCCAGGCACATCTTCCCACACCTAAAACAGCAACTAAAAAAAAAAAAAAAAAAGAAAAAGTGGAAAAACTTCATACTTTCCACCCCCAAGAATCACTCTTTTAGTAAGAAGGTCACTCTCCTCAACAGAAGCGTTACTTTTAAGTTCCAAATTGTCAGAGCTTATGCAAGCAGAAAAATGCAGCATTGAAACAGAAAGGAAGGACATCAACAGAGGGTTTGGGCGTTTGAGAAAAGATAATATATAAAATAATTACAGGCAGCATGTCCCTACAGAGCATTTTGACTTTGACTCAGCTCCTGCCCTGGCAGGGAACTGCAGGTGTTCAACACACACTGAGCCTGGACCAAACCCTAGAAGACAATACAGCAGCAGGAGCCTGGGAAGGCTGGAAGTTGCTACAGGGTGGTTGCTGAGGTCTCCTCCAAGGAGAGACTTTGAAACTTGCTGTCCCCATGAGCACAAGTTGGAGACCCAACGGGTCAGGCAGCTGCTCGGTCTGATCTTGCACAAATAGAGATCCCCTCAACTCAGCCACAGATCTCTAATGGCTGACGGATCACTGCTTGGAAAATAATTGCGTGCCAGCTTTTACAAGGCAGGATGGGGTGGGTGAGGTGAAATGAAGAGGAACACATTCATAATACAAGAGCTCCAAGCATCAGCTCTGGTGACTGTAAACACCAGGCAAGGCAGGAGCCGACTCTACTGTTGGGCTGCCGCTTCCACCCTAATGCTCAGCAAGGGAAGAGTACAAAGCTTTGCCTGCCTCTGGCAGAAAAGCTGCCAAAGCTCCCGTGCTGCACCCCAGCCCCTGCTCCCCTCCCAGCTCAGGCGTGAAGGCAGCCCTGCCCGATAGGGACTAACAGATGTACAAGGCATTAGGAGAGGTTCTGCTTCCATGCGACTCTGAAACACGAGTCAACTCCCTTGGGGGCTGCCAGGGCTTTTGCCACAGCCACGATATTTTTATAATTCAGCTCTTGAAAGACGAAGAATAATCTTCATGAATTTTTATAAGACCAGCTTCCTTCCTGCTTATTTTTTTTCTTTTAAACACCAGCACAGACGACAAGACCCACTCTTGCCCAAAACCCAGAACACACCAAATTGCGCACAGAACCCCTGGGATGCCTGGCATTACTCACTGGTCACACTGGTCACTGGTGGCTCCGGTGGGACTGCAGCTGCAGGGCCGGCACTGCTGGCTGCCCTGCTCGGGGAAGAAGCCGCGGGCACAGCTGTGGCAGTGTGGCCCCGTGTAGCCTGCCAGGCAGCGGCACTGCCCTGTCGTGTGGTTGCATTCGACGCTGCCCACTGAGCTGCAGTTGCACAGGTCTCCTGCAAGGGAAAGAGAAACAAAGCCATGGAATCACAGAACTGCGGAATGGTTTGTGTTGGAAGGGGCCTTAAAGCCCATCTCATTCCAACCTCCCTGCTGTGGGCTGGGATACCTTGCTCCAAGCCCCATCCAACCTGGCCTTGGACACTTCCAGGGATGAGGCAACCACCGCTTCTCTGGGCAGCCTGTGCCAGGGCCTTGCCACTCCCTTTGCATACCTCCATCATCACTGTAAGGATGATTTTTGCTTTAAAATGTTGAGATGATAGGAAGAAAAACACATTGGGAGCACTCTGGGGTTTGAAACACCGCAGCTCGTGCTTGAAATCTCTCCAAAGAAGAGCTACAAGGTTACGGGTGTAACTACCTAAAATACATCTATATGTAGCTGTATACAATGTCTTTATGTATATACACACACCTATCCACCCTCATGGTTGTCTGACTCCAGGAGCTGACAAGCACTGTGTAATATCAGGATTAAATCAGCAACAGGTTGCAAAATCATTAATTCTAAGAGCCTCCATTCCACACCATTGGAACACCCCTGATTTATCTGATTTATCACAGAACACACACTGACACGACAAACTGGCAGCAGCATCTCCCACTCCTGAAGAAGGGATATAGAATCCCCTGAAAATCTGCCCTCAAGGGAGTACCAAGAACATGAAAATGACTTTAAAAGCTGTGGTAGAGGTGGAGGCAGGACAGAGACCTCCACCATGTAAAACAGACCCCCTTCAGCCCTGTGGTGAGAACAGATAGCTCTGGGGACCCAAACATGGTCTTTGGGGACACTCTGTATTTCCAGGGGTGCTGGAGAGCATGCACTGAACAGCTGCTTTTTTAAGAGAGAAGCAAATCTTTTGATCAAGTGATGAATTCCCAGTGCCCCTGCACGTTACTTCTCATAATACTTTAAAGCCCCAAACGCACTGAAGAGAACAACCTCTCCCTGGCAATTTGTTTCTGCCAAGAGCTTTATCTCTGTTCTTTCATTGCAAAATATTTAGTGCCTTAATAATTTAAAGTCTTTTTCTGCCAAGACTGAATTATAAACAAGGATTATTTGCAGAAATAGTGCATAAAGCATTGGGGGCTTTACACAACTGCTGGTGTTTGTTATTGCCTGAAAAGAGCCAGTATTCAGGGCACTTCAGAGAGAGGGGAGAGGCCAGGTCCCCATCCCAAGAAAACTTCAAGCTCTTTTCCTTGTCATCCATGTTCTTCTAACACACAAAGAAATGTGACTTATTTAGCTTTATTACTCCACCATAGGATCCCCCCAGAAGCCATGTTGTCCCTGTATGTATACCTGTAAAATTGCACCTAAATTTTCCACAATCCAAACTATCAAATAGGACAAACACCTCAAGATCCGCAATTATCCACTTCAGCAGCCGCTTCACATAATGAACTAAATTCACAGCTCAATTATCCAGGCAGAACCATATCGATTTAGGCACTTGGGCTTCTCCCTGCCACCAGAACAGAAGCCACGAAAACTTGCTGAGCAAAAGCACTTTGGAGTTTGTCAAACATGCATCAAAACAAATTTCCCTTTCAGAACTCAACATGTGGTGCCATTTCACCTGCCAGACTTGATTAAGGAAAGAAAACGAGCATCATGTCCGTTCTAATGGCATGGGAGGCACTGACAGGTCAGGTCCCACACAGAGGGATGAGCTACTCTATGTGGAAACCAGAAGCATCAAAGCCAGAGCCACTACCAGCTGCATGAGACCACCCTGACACTCCCTTATGGATGACTGGATGAAGAAGGCAGGAGTGGGGTAGTGCTTGAGGATGGTCCCCATCAGCATGATGGAGCTCTACCCCATCACTTATGCTCCAGCAGGATGGCAGCACTTTGAACAGGAATCTGGCTTTGTAGCACCCACTGCTTTCCATCTGATGCTCCAGCCCGTCAAAATTGCCCCAACTCAGGTTGGGCTCCACCTCAGCTGCCAAATTCAACAGCAACACAGACACCACTGCAATGCCAGCTCCCCAGGAAAGAGAGAAATGCTGCAATAATCCAAAATAACACTGGCAAAAGCAGTTTTTGCTTGGGAGGCTGGTGGAGCCTGGTTCTGCTGGTGATGGGGGCAGGAGCTGAGCTTGTCTGCTGCGAAATCACCCCGGGTGCATGATAAGGCACAATAGGACAGATCCAGAAGTTGTCTCCCAAAAGGGTTGATTCCTTGAAGACCCTACCTCCCCCAGCCACCTCAGAGATCTCTGGGGACAGATGGTGGTCCCTGGCAAGGGAACAGCATCACACATGGTACCTACCCATCCCGAATGCACCCAGCCCAGCTCACACATGGATGCAGCCCCAAAATGCCCCGGAACTGCGTGGGCAGTGGAGGAGATTCAGACAGCAGCACTGGAAACTCCATCGTCTGGCACAGTGTTGAGGTCAAGGGCTGACACAAGGATGTACCAGACTATGAAAATCCCAGGCCTAATTCAAAGGACACTTTGTTCTCCTCACGGCAGCTGGGTTACAGAAGGTGTGAACGGTCCTTGGCCAGAACAGGAATGTGATAATGAACATCTGCCCTGGATTCCGGGAACACAGCAAAGAGGATGAGCACTACAGAAGAAAATTAGGGAACACTGTGCTGGCTTCTGGCCAGAGCCTGGGTTTTTGAAGCCTTTATTCAGTTTTCTCAAGCCAATGTTTTGCTTTTGAAGATAACCTTTGAAAACACCTCACTGACAGCTTTTGTGAAGGCAAAGGAATGAACAGGGTGGATGAACCTCAGGGCTGTCCCACCCCAGACTGCACAGTCATGGTTGGAGGATTGTGTTGAGGTTGGGATAACACCATCAGCAAAGGAGCTAAGGACAAAGACCTCTCAGGGATGAGGCACTGGTCCAAGCTCTGACTCTTCCCAGTTTGCTATCCTGACTCACCCTTGCTCTGCCTCAGTTTTCCCATCTCAGGGTGTTCCCCTGCTCCCCCAGCGCCTCCAAGCCCTGCTCGTCTCTGCCTGTTCCCCATTGCTAAACCATCAAGGTTCCCCTTCCTTCCCCACAGAGCACTACACAAGAGCTCAAAGCACATGGTTATCACAGAAAAAACCCACCACCTCTGCTTGTGAAGGGACTGACAGGCTTTAATTAATTAACAGCCTAATGACATTTTGAGGTCCAAGAATAGAAGCACCATAAATGTGTGCCACTGCCACGCCACCCCTCAAACAAAAAACCAAACACCTCTCAATTTAGGAACAATATTTCACCTTCACTGGTTGTTGCTTAGAGGAAGGTGGAGTGGAAGGAAGGTTCCTAGTTTGGGAAGCAAGGGGCACACTGCTGTGTGGAGACAGACTTAATATCCAATTTCAGTTAGCCACAGCCTCAAATTGAGTAATTTCTAGTATGCAAAAGCCACAGGTTACCAATAAACTGGAGAACAGATGTTTTATATTGCACTGGATCCACACCATGGCTGTAAATAGCACTGACACAACCAAGAACCTCCAGGTCTGAGGGTGCCCTGCAACCCCTCAGTGTGGCCACCTCAAGCTCAGTGCCAGCTCCCCAGTCCACCCCTGATAAAGATCTCAGCCTCCAAATACCATCCCAATGCAAACCGCAACTTTGCAAATCCCAGCAACATCCCAGCCTGTGCCAGGTCCATCAAGAGCCCGCATCCCTTCATCTTCTGTCCCCTCCAAGTACTTAAACAGGGCTTGTTCTGATGTAAAAACCCTTCCTCGAATTATTTTTTTCACATCCTTTCAGCTTTGCAGTGTTTTAAGTCTTCACACGTATTAGAAGTGTGTTTTCTCCTCCTTTCCAAGCCACTTAATGAATGAATAATTTAAAAACCAGGTGAAATATTTACAAAGGGCTAAAGAAGCCAACACTGTGAAAGGCACAAAGGTCTCTGTGAAACCACATTAGGTGGGGACATCCTGAACCAGTGCAAATCCTGAATGAACTCACCTACTCCCTGGGAGCCAGTGTGGAAAACCCAATACGCAAGTTTTTGGTTATAAGAACATGCAGTTGTAAGAGCAAGCTGTGAAGGCCCACAGATGCTCTTTACTGTCCTGCTGCAAAAGCATCCTCAAGGAGATGGACATTTTCTGTTCTCTGGACTAGATGAAGGGAAAAAAAAACCCAAAACATTTCTAACCTGGGAGGCACTGTTGGGTTTTTGGGAGCCAGAGGTGCAGCCCCAGTGTGGCACCTGCAGCTCTGAAGCCAACACAGCCCAGTAAGAACCTCACCTCCCAAATACTCCCCAGATATCCCACTGCATTTAAACCACTGCACACAACACCATCCCACACCTGGAAAGGCTTTGTTTTCATATTAATTTAGCCGTTTTCCCCCTTCCCTAGACTTCATTCCCAAATTCAAGCCCTACCTTCTCTCCCATTTCCCCTTCTCAGTCCCTCTCCAGGCACCATTCTTGACAAGACAGGAATAAAGGGATCAGGCAGCAGGTTTAAAAATCTATCCAAGGTCATTTCCTTTCCCCTTGTAATTAAATTGTGGAACTCATTGTCAGGGGATATTCCGGCTGCCAGAAATACCTATGGCTTCAAAGCAGGACTGGAAAAGCTCACAGAGGACAGGTCCACTGGTGGCTGTTAAACACAGTGATCTGCAGGAAGCATCCTCATGGGAAAGGCCCAGAAAAGTCAGGATTATGCCCTGCCCTGTTGGCACCTTCTTCTGGCCTTTCTTGGGCGGGTGAAGCTTTGCTCTGAGCCAGCCTGGCAGTTTTATTTTCTCCTTGTTTCCACTGCTCAGAGATGGTGGCAGCTCCAGTTCTTCCCCCAAACACACAATTCCCCCTTGAAGAATTAGACACTGCTCCTTCCACTGGGAATTTTTCCTTATACAAGCCAAAGGCACAGCTGTGCTACACCATTGCTCTGTCTTTCCCCCTTGCCTCTCAACAGGCTTTCCCTTACCCCTGAGAAGACATTTCATCCTCTCAGTACAATCCACTGATGCGCCAAATCTCCCCCAGCAATGGGATGAGGGTCAGGACAGTGCTGTTCCAGCATGGTATAATGAGAGTATGCATGAGCCAGCCATTAAAAGGGAAGGTCCCATCCTACCCAGCCCTTGTAAAACAATTTCCTGAGCTCCAGCCCATTCCTTCCACGTCTCTGATGCACCATCTCAGTGTGGTCCAGTCTAGCCCCAGGCCTAGAATTTGGGTTCAGCTCTATCACTCCTCACTTGGGTGCAACTCTACTGATGCTCTGAGTGCAGGAGTTGTTATCCCAGTGCAAGGATGCTTTGGCATCCAACCTTCCCCCACGGCTGCAGCAGCTCTGAGAGGGCACAGCCTGGCTGAGCTCTCTCCCATGAAGCTGAGGAACATCTGCCATGGGCTAAGAGCTTCTGCAAGAACAGGCCAGAGAGGAGCTGATGCACTCTAACTTCCCAAGGAGAGGAGTTCTGCCAAGTCCCAGGACTCATTCCCATCCAGACAGCACTCAGCACAAAATAAGAGTCAACTCTTGTGTCACGAAGGTACATTGAAGTGCTCAGACCTGTAATTTACTCTCACTTGAGGCTATAATGCAAAGCCAAAGTGGTAGAAAGAGTATCTCTGTCTATCCCAAAAAAATTTTATATACATATAGGAGCATCCTCTGCTATTGTGCATTCACTTTATTACTCAGCGCACCACATTCTGGGCACTTACAGCCTCCATCAAGCTCCAGGCTCTGCAGACTCAGGCGCTGATGGTGAAGAGAACGTTGTTCACATTAATGCTGTGAAGAGTGTCACAGAGTCACTTGTGTTGTTCCATAAAAGGCTTTTACAGGTCGACAAGGGGGAAAAGACAAGAATTTCTCAATGCATATACATCACTTGTAATACCATTAGAAGATTAAACACATCTGTTGAGGAAAATTATATCAGATTAAATCTCTCACTTATCACTTGGAAAGAAGTACAAAGCCAAGGTCCCAGCTGTTGGGGTCACCAGCAGCTGCACAAGCACTTTTCATCAGCCTGATGCAGACAGGTTTGGGGTTTCAGCCAAACTCCAGCTCAGCCTCAACTGCCACCCCGTGCCCTTCCAAAGGGATGGAGCATCACGCCCCATCACAGCTCACAACCCTCCTGCCTGACCAGCCATGAACAAACCAGGACTCTCAGACCCTCCCCAAAGGCAAAGGCTGCTCACTCCCCGGGATTGGTTATTTCTACTCCTTCCCTGCACCTGCAATGGAACCTGCAGGCATCTGGTTTCTGAGGAGCTCCTGAAAGCTCCTTTACACAGAGCAATTTTGTTGCTTTTTCCTCCTTTTTGATGTTAAACAAGCCAGCAACCTGTGCACAGAGCTTTGAACCTGCTCAGCCCCCAGTAAACCTGCTTTAAAAGTCAGACTCACAAGTGTAAAGCTGTCTTGGGAGACTAAACGATAAAGCCCTGTAAATATCAGGGGAAAAAAAAGAAAAATATGGATTCTCATTAACTCTGTGTTCCTCCTGCACTGGGAGATCCCCAGCTCACAGCTCTGCAGGAGCACAGCACCTGAAAAGCTCCCATGGATGGGACAAGGAGATATCAGGAGAAGCAGGAGGGGTCCTGGAGTTATTAAGATCCAGGTTATAAGGCAGAAAAGCTGTGCAGGAGGAATTACACAGCTGCACCTGAGGAATTATTCATTCCTACATTACAATAAATTTTCCATAGGCAGACAAACCCTTCAGGTCTCTTACAAAGCAGACTCTGCACGAAGAGGAATGTGGCCCTAAAATGTTTATGATACAAGAAGCTAAAGTAACTTCAAGTAGACCAAATAAATGCTTGAGGATTAAAACATCCACAGTTAAAAAAAAAAAATGAATCCAAGCCTTTTAATTAATTTAGAAATAGTTTTGTTGGCATTTTACTTCAGTTGGTTAGATTTTCCCACTAATATTTCCACAAATGACTGCAACCTTATAAATATTGCCTGTTTCTGTTTGAAAATCTCTCTATTTTTTACCACCCTGTGTGTGACACAGCCAGCCCAACTCCGGGTTTAGAGATAAACAGGGTGAAAACTAACTTGGGTAAACACCTCCCCACCAGCACACAGAACCCTGGCAGCTCATACCCTCCTGACAGATGTACTTGTGTGGCACCTCTCAGGAAACTGAATTGTTTTGTCAGCAAAATGCTTTCAGTGGAAGATCAAGACACCTCACATGGGATGGGGATGGGAATTTATGAGCAGATTCCAATTTTAGTCTCTATCAACCATGCCCTAGCAGAGAAAGGGATTATGAAGAGCTGCATGAATAATATGAACTATAATCATCTGTTGAAGGCTCTGTGTGCTCCCATTCCTGAAAAAAGTAATTAAACTCACAAACTTTGCTCAGTGCTTTGGGGAGTTGCAACTAATGAATGAACACATTAATTTATGGGAGATTTAAGGCTCTGCAGAGAGCACCCTGAGCAGGAACCATCCCTCCAACTGTTTGTGTCCCGGCTGTAAAGTTGTGCTGTGTGAATAACCAGCAACAAAACAGATGAGCTGGGGGATGAGCTTGGGTAACACCCCTTGATCACATCCTACCCTTCCCAGTGGGGCTCCCCGTGACTCCTCTGGGCAAGACCTTGATGACAACAGAGTCAAACCTTTTGTTTGAGTAACAGCCGGGTTTGCTGCTCACACTCATTAGTGAGAAGCAACACTTTCTCTTCCTGCTGCTCCCAGCAGATCCCAGGCAAGAGCAGGTGCAGCAGCACAGCCCTACCTTCCCGGCCACCCCGCATTCCCAGGGATGCAGCAGAGCAGGGACTTTGTCCAGCCTGCAAGGAACTGATCTGCCCAGCGACAGGAGCTGCCTCCTGTCTGCACATTTGGCTGGCACAATTAAGTCACTTCAAACCACAATCCATCGCTGCAAGGCATGCAGACTTCCAGAGCCTTCTCCCTTCTGGACCCTGCCTGCAGATAAAACAGATCCTCTTCTCCCGAGTCACTGCAATTAACGCCTCATGCTCTCAGTGTCAACTTCAGCTTTGGCAGGAATGGATGTGACCTCCAACCTCGTCCTTCCAGAGCCAGCTCTGTGCTGAGCACCCACTGAATACCCAACCCTAGAGCTCCATCGGTGCAGCTGAGCAGGATTTGTCATCCCCAGCCATGGCTCACACTGCCTGGGAGAACAAAAGGGAATGGCCAAGTCCAGGCTGCCGGAAAGCCATTTTTTGCTTAGTACAGAAATAACAGTTGCTGAAAGCTGCTGAAGGGAGGGATGCTGGTGAGGACTGTGATAGCCTCCCTCCCTCCATGTAGGTACATCATGTACAAGCTGCAGGGCTTGATCTCTTGGGAGGTTTCCCAGGGAGGTGGCAAACACACATGGCTGATCTCACTGCAAAATGCAGTACTTTTTTTGTTGCCAAGACACAACCCAATTTATTTACACCGAGTGCAGCCACAGTGTGACCAGGTCCCTCACTGGTGTATGGAGGGAGCTGCAGCTTTGCCTCACTGACCCTGGGCAGAGCTACCAAAGCTCAGTCTAACCTGGGATGGATGTGGTAGGGAAGTCATCCTTCCTTTCTCCCTCATTTACAGCACTCTTACACCGGGAGGGAAGACAGAACAAAAGCAAGGAGATGCCAACACCAATGGTGCAGTCAATCCATAATTCAGTATAAAAATACTTGGAAGTGCATCCTCCCCCAGCAGAGGCAGAGGAATGCTCTGCAATCTCCTGGAAGCAGCAGCTGCTCCTCGGATGGCTGCCACAGCCCCCCAGCCTGCTCTGGGGCACACACAACCTCTGGGGATGGTCTTCACCTTTAGGGGCAGCAAAAGCATCAGGCCCAGGTTTCTCTCCAAGCATGCAGGAGTGGTTTTTAAGCTGCTCTAATCATTCCCCAGGCCAAGAGGTGCATTCAAAGGGAGACTCTGGACACGCACAAGAGGTAGAAGACGGACCAAGGTGGGGGTCACGCTGTTGTGAGATGCAATGCTCTCCACACAGGGAAGGGGCCCATCATTCACAGCGTGGCACACAGGCAGCAAGAGGCATTTTTACAACTTTTTTTTTCCTTTTTTTAATGAGAAAGAGAAGGAAGACTTGCATTGGAGGGTTTCAGAAGGCCATTTTATGTTCAAGCCTGTGGTGAAAATCTGGAATGAAAACTTTGATCAGTAACTCCAGCAGGTGCCCAGGACAGTTCCTTTCAAGATTTAGCTCCTCCAGCTGAGCAGCAAAGGGACAGACCAGTTAACAAAGGCGCCTTTTATCCACAGTGTTAATAAACACTAACTGAAAGTGTTAATAAAGAGAGGCTTTCCAGAGCCTGAGCTACGACCCCAGTTTGTCTCAGCTCTTTGCATTTTCAAGCTTAGACATGAAGTAAAGTCCCAACAAATCCCAGGATTCATTCCCAATACACATTCCTAATTCTTCTCCTACTCTAAACAAACATATTTAAATGCAGACTTTTATTAATCACAAACAGCAAAGTATCTTTGTTCCTCTCTCACTCACTTTAAGTGCCATGCAGAGGAAGGCAGAGGGACTTGAAGAGAAGAAAATCCTTTGACAGCCTGCAGCCAGCAAGTCCTGCTCCTCTCATTGCTCCCGAGCTTGGTTCCAAGTTTAATAAAGGTGTTTTGTCTCCTTGCTTAATAAGTGGAATTACTATAGCAGAAAGCCCAGCGGGGGAAAGGGATAGCATGGAGCATGAGTAATTACAACTGGTTTCAGGCAGGTTTTGCCATTTGGGTCCTGTTTCAAGGTTATGATGACATAGTGCTATGGGCTGGTTTGGAGTTACCACAACTCCTGCCAGACAAGGAGTTGTAAGTTACAATGTGGTGCAAGCAGGGAGAGCTGCTGGGACAGAGCAAAGAAAATGTCATCCAAGCTGGAAAGAGAAGTTTCCTGTTCCTTATGTTTTATTCCTTTATTTTATAATGCAGCCTTGTGCTTGCCCTGTTATACTTTGCACAATACACAATGATGCCTTTACCTCCAGCTCACAGTGACTTAAATTCCCGCTTTCAGAACTTGTTTCACACCTCTGCTCTCACCCAGCAACTGCCAGCCAAACTGGGTCACAGATACTGCAGCCAGACAAAATTTGCTGGCAAATCCATGGAGAAGAAGTCAAGCTTTTGAAGAGGGAACTGATACAGGCCAGGACACATCATGGAAAAAGACACCTGGATGGAGAAAGCCATCATTTATCACTGGAAACAGGGGACTGCAGCAGATCCAGTATCATCAGCTGAGGACCTGCAGAGGGGGAGCAGTCAGCATGGTGCAGCTCAGCTGTATTCCAAAACTTCCTCCAGCAACTGCAGCTATGCCATGAATTTAAAGAGCATAAATCCCCCCCGCACAGAGAACAGAGGCAGAGCCCACCCACAGGGCTTTGAGGGCAGCTGCCAACCCCTGCCTCCCCCTCACCTCTGCTTTGAGCCCCCAAGCCCTGCAGCAGATTAATGACTCCAATCAGGGCTGCACATTAGGTTTTCATTCCTCTCTCCTTAGTCACTGTGGACAGACAGTGCAGTTCCATTCAGTCCCAGCTCCTGCCTCAGCCATGAGGTACTACCTGTATTTATTTCCAGCAATAGCTCTCCTACCAAAAGGAAATGTTTCCATTAAACAGTAGTTCAGCAACTACAAACAGTGACTTAAAGCCTAAGCCAATTCTCTGAAACCTCCACAATAAATACCAGGCCATCCAGTAAAGTACAACAGGCAACAACCCCACCCCACAGAACACCCAAATCCTCTGTAAATAGGCAAAACCTTTAAAAGTATGACAGGAAGGATGGAGACAGCCAGGCATGAGGGTTTCAGGCTCCATGTGCGACACTCCCCATATCACCCACACCTCAGGCACTAAGCTGAGACCAAGTCTGAGCCAAGATGCTGAAACCAAAGTAGTGATTTGCAGAGTCAGAGCTGAGCCCTCCAGCACCACTAAGGGGGAATTATCCTCATCAACAGCAGCACACTCAATCTGGGGCTGGCAAAACCAAGCCTGATCCCCAGCCAAAGAAATGCTCAAAACCACAGAACTTCCTCTGCAGCCAATAGGTCAGCTAGGAGAGGTTTGTTGACATTTCTATCTTGGCCATTTCCTCATTTTTGAGGGCTTAATAATGACTGTTTTGGCATTGCAGGAGGAGGAGCAGTGCCTCCTCTTCCACCAGCTCTGCTGCCAGAAAGAAACACGGCAAAAGGAGGATCTGAGTCCCACCTGCAATGAGGCATCCAAAATCCTACTGAACCCAGGGAGCTGCAGGTACCTGACACAACCCTGAGACTCTACTTTGACAGGGCCCATATTGCACCCACTGTTAAATATATCACCTGGAATTACAGATATACAGGTGGGAGAGACATCAGCTCTAAGGCAAAGTCCCTATAGCTCATGTACGTCCTGACAGTGGACACAGGGGATGCTCTCAGAGGGCTCACAAAGCAATGGGTGATGGTGCAGAGAGAGGAGAGCATCAACCCTCCAGTCCATAAACTTGAACTCACCATCCACATACCTTCTGGAAAGCTTTTAAGGGGTTTGTAAACCAAAAATCAGGGGTAGTCACTGCTCCAGGCATCCCCTGACACCAGACTGAGGTGCTGGGGGGAAGGCTCTTTCCTGTCATTCCATCCATCCCAAAGAGAGCTCGCTGCCTTCCACAGGGAAGTCAGTACCACCCTTGTAACTGACTGTCCCTTCAGACACTGGTCCATTTCTTGTTTATCTTTAATTTTAAATTGATTAGACAAGTACAAAAGCCTACCTTTAAAAGGAACAACCTAGATGTGAAAAAGATGGGAAGATCCAACTGCCAGGTGTCAGCACTAATCCACGTCAAAGGGCACGCTGTCAACAAGTCACTGTAAACTTTCAGGAGGAAAAAACCGCTCAGAGTAAAATAGTTAAGACCAAATAAATGTTTGTCATTCATTATCTGGAGTCAAACTTGGATTTCTCAACAACACAGCCAAGCCAAAGCAAGCACATTAATAAGAGAACATCTTTTCCAGGGAGCTACACGCCAGGCATGCAGCCTGCCCTTGAAGGGAGGAAGGCTGGAGGCAGGTGAAAGCTGTTTGCCTTTCTCCGATAACAGGTATTTAGTTCTCTACATCACTTCACTTTATCATAGCCTGAAACCTGGCTGAGCACCTGGTTCCACCTCCCCATCTGCTCCCTGTGCCAGCTGGCCCTGCAGCCCAGGGGATGCTGAACCAGCCACAGTGATGCCACGCAGCCCAACAACTCCCCAGACCCAAACTGGGGAACCCCCAGCCCTGTCTGGGAACTGGAGGACATTGCTGGAAAACCCCACAGATCTTAACATGACATGGATGTTCACAGGGAGGGGAGTGCTGGGAGCACTCATGTCCAGGTCATGTAGGGAACTGGAAAACAAGGCAAATTCCCCACCAAATCCTTCCTCAAGTATTGGGACTGGGAAAAAAATACACTGGCCTTGGCAGGGAAGGGCAGAGCACAAGCTGGGGAGGCTTCAGCAAAGGCATTGCCTCTGTTAGCAGCAAGTGAGCAAACACCCAGCCCAGGCAGGAGCTGACAGGTCAGTGTGCTCCATTTCAGCTCCAATAACCTTCCAGCTTGGTCAACCAACTGGAGCAGATCCTCCTCAGGATATCTTGGGGTCCTAATTGCATCCCAGCCCAGCTCCCCACAGACCAGGCTGCAGTTTAGGGTGGGAAGGGGTGCATGGCAACACCTCCTCCCGCCCCACAGGCACTGCCAGCTGGGGCATTGCACAAGCTCCATTGTCCTTTCCCCATCCAGGAACACTACAAACCTGAAGCATGGTGAAGGCGTGGGTGCCTCTGCCCCATTAGTCACACATCTGCCATTGAGACATGTTTTGGGGAAGCAGCTGGGTTTGTAGGAGCCTTATCCCAAAATCCTGCCTGCTCCCTCAGAGCCCAACATGGTGCATCCATCCTGGTTTTTCCCCTCAAATAACTGCTCAAGTGAGTGTGTCTAGTTTGGAGCAGAGAAAGAACACCCTAAAACCCAGTCTATAACGTTTGCTTGGTGATAAAAGGCAAGAGCTTTAGCTAGCAAATAAAATATATATACACAATATATACCTATACAATTTTTTTTAAAGAGAGGGAAGGAAAATGGAATCATTGAAGTTTTCAAAGCCCAAGGAGCTTTGAAAAATTTGGAGGGAAGGAATAAATCAAGTTTAAACTGTTTTCAGTGGAAAAGCCCATTAAATGAAAAGGGATCTTTTGCAGAAAGATTTATATTTTGCTGATTTTGACAGAAAGGCCTGTTCAGAGGAGAGGGAAAAAAGCTTTCATTTGAAGGTTTTGAGCATTGCTTTTGCACCTTTACAGCACTGCTCATGAAAGCATCCTCACAAACCTGTTACTGCTGGAACACAGCATGCCGAGGGAGAAGGTGGATCTGGCCACGGGCAGGGTACAGGCAGGGGTTTGGCGACAACCATGAAAATGATCACTTATTACAAAAGGCAGGAGAAAAAAAAATATAAAATATATATTAAAAAAAAAAATCAACTTCCTTCCCTTCCATTTGGCCCCTGGGAAAGGGAAATGCTGATCCTCCAGCTCACAGATGGTCTTCCTGGAACAACCTTCTGGTTTCCACCCTGTCAGCCACACCTAGTGCTGGGGAGATTTTGGAGGACAGATGAAGGACATCAGCCTCCCTTCTCCACATCAGCACCAGCATGGGATCAGCACATGCCATGGGATGCACCACGGGATGCAGTGGGTATTTCCTGGGATGAAACATCAACTTTCCCCATGGATCCCTCCCCAGCAATGACCACACCTCACATTGCAGGAGAGGAAGCTGTGGGTCGAGCACACACATCAATGGCAATTAAAGTCATCTTCTTAATATCAACCAGTCCCAGCCATCCTGTGACAGGCCATAGAAATATGAATTACACCCTTGCCAATTTAGACTGGTTTTCTTCTCATTCAGGTGTTGTTGGACCCGAGTCCCATTCAGTGACAGTCACAGTGTCACTCAGCAACTGCACAGAAGGAAGGATTGAGAATCACCTAAAAGATTGTTGTCCCACCTTGTATCTTCTCAAAACTTTCCACAACTGCACACACAGGGATGAATTTAGAGTAATGCCACCAGTGAAGTGCTCAAATTAATAGCAATAAAGTGTAAGTGCTCCATGTGGCAGGCAGAGAGCCCTGCTGGGGAAAACAACCTGTGAAAGCTAAAAAGGCAGCCCACAATGAGACCGCTGGGAGAAAAAAAAAAGGCAACAAAACAAACAGTCCATTTCAATCTCCTTTTCATAAAGGGACAAAATGAACCCAGGAACACATCAGAGAACAATCATTTAGCACAGATCAAACAGGAGAACTAGCATATTAAAAATACATGCAGCATTAATCAGCTACACAGAGTTACGTGCCATCATTTCCATAAATAATACCGGATCAAAGCAACCCAAGCAGCACTATCAGTTAATACAGTCAGCCAGTCAGTCAAAATAGAGTAAAGCTGCCTGAAAATTGTGGCTGTATAGTTTGCCAGGAACAAAGCAGATTCATCTGAGAAGTGGCACAACCAGTTAAACAGGTAAAGGTTACCAGCAGCCTCATCATTAGAGGAGGTGATGCCACAAAGGAGGAAAAAAAAAAAAAAAAAAAGGAATGAAAGGTTAATGCAGCCTCAACAAATAATTTTTAAAAATCCCAAACAACTTGGGGAATATCAATATATCTTGTCTAGTGGTGACCCCAAGAAGGCCCAAGGTGTGGGGGACAGGGGGGAAAGACTGACCCTGCTGGGAACATTCCCAGTGGCTGGAGCAGGGGTGAGCCATGGGGTGCAGCCCACCCAGAGCCCCTTCCCGAAGGTTGGGGCAGTGCCAAGGGGCTCCTCTTTGCCCAGGAGAAAACTCCCTGCTGTAGAAATCATCCAGTTCAGGGTGAAGGCTCAGCACCAAATGGCCTATAAACATCCACCCATCCATGCACAGAAAATGCCTGTGTCATTAAGCCTTTTTCTGAAAGGCTGCAGAGCCGTTTAGCTGCCCGATTTTTAAAACAGGCATGTGTAGCAGAGCTATAAATAGCAGGGATGCTTGCCTCGTTGTGTTTCTGGGGGCTTATTTATAAGGACAGGGGGCAACTGAATTAAAAATGGTTAAAAAGGAGATGTCTTGGACTTCTCTGCTTTAAAGCCAAGATGCCAGAAGAGAAAAACCTTCGAGGTTTTTGCTTTTTTCTTTTTCCAGGGAAGAAGCAAATGCCCATCGCTCATGCTCAGACTCTGAATTGGTTACATTTACAAGGCAAATTTTAATTCATACAGCAGGTGTTTAGAAATTTAAAAAAAAAAAAAATCCTCCTCCAAGCAGCACAAGACCGAATTAAGCCTTTGCGTTAGTTCTTGCAGCTTCAGGGAAGCTCCTCATTCACTGAAATAGGACCCATGTGTGTGAATGAGGAGCAGCGATCTCAAAAATCTTTTCCAGAGTCGGAGGGGGGAAAAAAAAGCCCTGAAGGGCTGGAGCAGAGCTGTTGCCAAATCCGGGGGCTGGCAGCCTGCATGGCATCATGACCCTGCTGCATCTCAGGTGATGGAGGGCAATAGGAATTTTGCATGGGAAGATCCAGAGGAGCACCAGCCAGAGGAGGAATTCAGCCTCCAACAAAAGAGCCGCTTCGGGCAGCTCAAGCGGTCCCCCAGGCGATTACAGCCCCGGCAGTATTTGGAGGGTCTATTCTTCGCAGGCAGCTAGGCGAAATCCCGGGAAACCACGCGGATCGAGCAGCCCCCTCCCTGTTCCCTGCCTTTATTAAATCGCCGGAGAGAACAAGAGGAGGAGCCAAGCTGCTCCCAGCCCCTCAGCGCCAGGATGCCAGCCAGATGGGATGTAGAAGCTGGACCATTTTCCCTGCATCCCTCGATGCAGGGATAGGAGCTGTGGGGGAGTGAGAGACCCTGTCAGGAGAGGTGACAACCTCCCCTGCTCCTCCAGCACAGGCAGCTGCAGCGAGCCAGGACCAGCACCATCGGGAAGTTTCCTATTGAATTAGGGGGGAAATATTCTGTCAGATAAATGAAGTTCAATTATTCCAAGTCTAGAATGTCTTGTTGGAAATGTTTCCAGGCTGACAAGCTTTAATCCAATAAAAGACCCTTCCAGACAAGCCCTGCTGGGATTTTTGGGAGCACTTCCCCCTGGCAGGGACCCAGCAGCCCCCAGCCCCACAGTGGGGATGGATTTAGCCCCAGGCATAACAATCTTACAGGGCAGCCTCAAGGCACAGGATGCTCGAGCTCACTGGAAGCTTAAACAGAAGCAAAGCAAGAACGACCATTCCATTCCAGTCTGACACAACCCAGAAGTCAAATTAAAAAAAAGCAAATAATTTCCTGTGAACCAGAAATCTGCCAGTTTAATGAGACTGAATTGCAACTGATTCTGTTCTCCTGGGGTGCTGGAGACACACGACCCCCCAAGGCAGGGCAGATGGCTGGAATGCAATCTAGCCTTTAGCTCGTGAAATATATTAATATCCCCAACCAATTATAAAATGCCAGACTCTGCCCCTCCAGGCCCTGCTCCCACCGAGTGATGCCTTGCTGCACAAGGCAGCCCTGTTGAGCTCAGACATGCAGCACCTCCCAAGGCAACACAGTCTGTGGCTTTCCAGGACTTTTAAAGCAAGTCCAAGCCCTTGCTCCATCCTCATCCAAGAGCTCAGTCAAGTCTCAGGTGTGGTCAAGGTGCTGTACAAAAATCCAGCTCCTCAATATTATTTTTTTAAGTGCTTGTAAGAGGTAAAGCAGGAGCCTTCCCTTCCAGTCAGACAGCTGTAAAAAGATCCCTGCCTTCAGCACCCAGCCTTGGCACGGGTTTATTCCCAAAGCCAGCAGATGCATCACACCACTATGAAGAGCTCGGCTGCTTCTTGGAAGCACCAGTGAGCACCTCGGATCCACAGCAGCACTCTCTGACAGTCAGCTGGCATTAGCTCCACAAATGTCACCAGCACACAGAGACTCAGCCCTGGATATTTATAGGGCTCTCATCAAAAAACCTCTGGAATCTTTCCCCTGACTTCAGAACTTCGCATCCAGGACCTCAGCTCCTTAGGAACAGCTTGTTCTGTGCTTCTGTGCCCACAGCCACAGGGTGTGGGATGTCCTGGATGTCCCTGTCCTCATGCTGCTTGCCTGCAGCAGTGAGGATAGACCTGGGGCAGGCTCGATGCCCACCATCACCACCACCCAGGTATGCAGATCCCAGGATGCTGCAGCCACCTGCAAGGCCACAGTGGAGCAGCACAAGGACCACAGTTCTCTCGGGGATGGGGTCACACACCCTGAGGTTACACCTTGGTGTAGCCCATGACACCATCACTCCTTGACCACAGCGGTCCTCTCCCCTCTGGTACAGACAGGCAGTGTCAAGGCCAGGGTGCCTCACTGGGAACAGGCAGCACCAGGAAGGTGCTCCAAGGGCAGAACCAGTCACTGTCCAGGAAGCCCATCCCACGCTTGGCTACACATTTCCCAGCTGTCTGAACAGGTGCAACCTTTGCACCCCATGCAAACGCCAGTCTGTGTAGCAAGAGTCCCTTTGGTCACATTCCAGCACTGTCCCACCTGTCCCAGCCACCTTGCAGGGCCTGGAGGGACTCTGGCATCAGCAAAGGGACTGGGACATCTGCCACCACACAGCCTCAGACAAACCCCTTTCTTCAGTGCTCCAGTACCTTTGCCTCCCCACAGGCTGGTGTTTGGGTATGACCAACAGCAGCCAGATAAATAACATCACCTCACAGTGGTGGTGCCACTTCACGAATGGCATTTTCCAAGTGAAAGCTCAGTGACGGTATGTCTGAATGTCAACTATCATTTAAAATAAAAAGCAAAATCCCAGCAGAGAGAAGCTAACAAAAAAGACCCTCAATGCTCTAGAGATCCTTCCAGAAATACCCTGATTTTCATGAGCAGTGCTACGTCCCAGAATCTCAGTCTTGAGTCAAGACAGTTGGATGCATCTGATTCAAGAATGATTCAGATGGGAGCGTGGAGGCAGGGAAGAAGGCAAGGGAGTGACATTTTCTGCGCTGGGCAACGTCTTTATTTTAAGTGCTAAGACGTAAACTTATTTTTTGATTGAAAAAAGGCACTCTCTGCCCTGGCTGCTCCCATGCTGATCCCAAGGAACAAGATCATCCTCTTTATCCTCAGCTTTCACAACCATACCTTCATTTCCATTTCTTTAAATAAATTTCAATCCTGCTGGCACCTTGAACACAAGTTATCTCAGTAACCACACGGAACACAATCCTGAGCCCTCAAACAAGGAAGGCTTAAGCTTCATTCCCAAGCGATGAGCAGGAGGAAAGCTCCAGCTCACCCTCCCTGGCTCCTCCTGCTCGTCCCCCAGAGGGTCAGAGGCAGAGCAGCGGCATTCAGGCAGGTGAACCCATACACAGGTAGGAAGACTTCTTCCAAAGGATCTAATGTCTGGATGAGAGAATGGAGGAGGAGTCGTCACCTGGAGCTGTAAAAGGGATGATGGCACAAAGTCCTGAAACTACCTTCAACAACTCAGCTGCTTCTGTCCTACCAGAACTTGAAAGCTCCCAACCTCTCAAGAGGCGTAGCCCCAGTGTGGCAGGGTCTGGCTGCTGACGGCTCCATGGCTTGGACCAGTCTTTCCTCTACAACAATACTGTCAGTGCTGTGGGGATGCCTCAAACCTGCCCTCATCATGTCTCCTTCAAGAACAGGATGCACAGACCTTTCTTCACATGCCCTGCACAAAAGCAAAACCCTCTGCCTCTCCACCTGGATAAAGCCAGCACTTACCAGTCCCTTCCTCAACCTGTCACCTCCCCTGTGCCCAGCCAATTACCCAGGTCAACCCCAATGCCCCAGGGATTTGCCAGGCTCCTCTTCACAAGCTGAACCCATCAGCTAATCCCACCCAAAGCTGCAGCCACCACCCACTGAGGGGCTCTGGCTGCACCTCCTCCATCTGTGCAGCAGCACCCCAGCCCAAGGTGGTCCCACACCAGAGGTTGGGGACCCATCAACTGTCACTGCACATCCAGACGCAGCTTTCACACATTTCCGTGGCAGCGTGCAACACCTTCCTGTGGTTAATGCTCCAAGCCACCTGCATTTCTAGCCCTGTGGCTGCAGCAGAAATTGTTCATTGTCCCCTCCTACGTGATGCAGAGGTGAGGAGTCAGACCCAGCGTCACCTCTAGGAGCTGGTGACCCAGGAAGGCAGGTGAAGCATGACAAAACACCAGGGAGGAGAGAAGGCAACAACTGTCAGGATCTGAAGCACTCAACACAGTCTAAAGACACCAATACCCAGGGTTTGGGTGCAGCTCTCCTGCTGACGCAGCACAGCATGAGCACAGCAAGGCTGTGAAAGGACATTTGGGTTTTTCAGTCCACCCACCTGCTGCGCATGGGGCTGGAAGAGAGTCAGAACAAAATGTCCTTCAGAGAGACTCATGTTGCTCAACACTGCCCTAAGAACCATGTGGAATTGAGGATTTTTGTTCTGTAGGCAGGGAAAGTCCAACCAGGACCACACTGGCCACAGCAGCTACATCTCTGCTCTAACACAAGCACCCACCCAAGCAGCAGCCGTTCCCAAGCCACATTCCCCAGCAAAGCTCCAGCTCCTGCTTAAAATGAGACTACTGGGAATAAAAGGAAGAGGCAGAGTGCCCACTGTGGGTATTAGAGGCTTTGGCGATAAGGCGGGGGATACTTCTAAGCTTGTCTCCACAAACATAAGGATTAGCAATTTACTTCCCTTAAAAACAAAATCTAGGATTTTAACATGATCACAGGCTTGGAAAGAAAAATAAACATCACAAAACTGGGAAAAGGAGGAGGACGAGCAGAGCAAGCAGGCAGCTTGGGGAAAACTGAAGTGCTTTTTAAATCGGAATGAGAAATGCACCAAGTCAGAATTGAAATCTTGGTAGCTCTGAACACCCCTGACCTGAGGCCTCTCACACCAACCTCTTATCAGTGATAATGCTATGAACATTAAGGGAAGCCTTTCTAATGATGTGCATGAGAAAAGGCCCATTTGTTTAATGCAACAGAGCACATAATGCATTAATTACCTACTGAGTTGGAAAAGTGATGTTGAAAACATGCTTGAGTTGAAACAAACAGACGGTTTCAGCTAAGCCCATAAGGTCCATTGGCTTTGCTGTAGCTGAGGTGCATAACAGCCTTTGAGAGCAAACCTCTGCCCGAGACTCCTTCACAGCAGATGGGGCAGCACAGAAAACCCCACAAAACCCACAGAGAGCAGCTCCCACACAGACCATGGCTGTACCATCCACCCATAACACCACCCCAGGCTCCCCCATCACACAGGGGATGCTACCAAGCCCAGCATCTCCTCCTGATGCTGCCTCATCCACCCTCAGGTGCCCTAAAATCCACGCAGACCTGGAGCACACCAGCAATCCCCCATCAGCCAGGGCTAATCTCAACCTGTTACACTCAGGACTAACAAACTGGCCTCTTGGTGAAGACAATCTGCCCATGTGCTCCTGCCCTGGCCATCATCACAGTGTAAAGGCACCACAGAGCAATTTTGCAATTAAGTGGCTCTAGCCATTAATAATTAGGACATTAAAACTTCAAAGGGTGATGCTGGCCTCCACAATACAGACTCAGCACACCCAGGGGTGGTGGTGAGGAGTGCTCATCCTGGATGCTTCCCTTTCCCAAGTGAGAACTGACGCACAGGGGTGAGGGCAGCCCGTGGCAGCACAGGGATTAGACACAAAATTCCCCAGACTTCCATCCCTGACAGCTCCTATGGCAGAAGACATAGGGGATGTTATGTAAGCATCCTACATGGAATCTGGGAGCATCCCAAAGCCACTGCTAAACCAGTCGCCTTGTGCACTTGTCACTCTGCCTGTAGGAGCAGGATGTTCTTGATGAAGCCATTGGAGCCCACGGTGGGAGACCCAGTGCCAATGGATACTAATGATTACCAATGGAAACAAACACAACACAGGCCAGAGAGGGAAATGTGCCGGAGGAAGCTTGGGATGTGTATGTGGATCCCCTGGTTGGCACCCAGAGGGTTGCACTGTGCTGCACTGAGTTGCTCAGTCCATTCTGTCTGATCATGGCACAGGAGAAGAAATTGCTTTTGCTTTAATAACACTCAAGTCATCCTACCTTTATCAGCGATTCCCAATCTTAAGCCGTTCTGTTTCTTCCAGAAAAAGCAAAGAGAGAAACCTCAATGGAAGAAAGCAAATTAAAGCCTGAAAAACAAGCAACTCCAGATCTTCAGTTGATTTTATTTCTAGCCAAATAAAAAAGGTTGATTTATCCCCTTGTTCAGACTGCTAACACTACCAGAACAACAGACTCCATCCCTTTCACATCAGAGGGAGCTCAATGAACTTAAGACAAACATCTTCCAGACAAAGAGAAAAAATAAATATAAAACAGGAAAGAATCAGTGCTATAGTATTTGCACGTGTCTGAAGATAAAGCTTTGGAACCGCAGAGTAAAACCACGTTCTCCAGTAAAATAAGTGGACAAAGATCCATCCTTGGACTCCAGCGCAGTTTTGTCTACTTAATCTATAGGTAAACTGAAGTCTCAGCTTTGAGGAACATCAGTGTCTCCCAGCAAGTGACCAGTGCTGTCACTGTGTGCTACACCCAGCAGGAGCTTCACCTGAGAGCACAACCCTCCCATCCACTCTTCACCTCTCTTCTCCTCACACCATACATTGAGAATTCCATTTATTCCTGTTGCCATAGCACCTTCCTCAGCTCTGTATAAGCCCCGACCACCACAAGGGCAAGATGAGGCCTTGCACAGGCTACATTGAGGCACATAATTCCCAGCACAGATGAAGCTGGTGGCTCATTTCTGCCCTTGCACACCCATCAGGTACCATGTGAGTACCCCAGCACCCACTGAGCTGCAAATACACCTCCTGACACAAGTAAGAGCAAGGGCCCTGGTGACGCCAAGTCATCACTAACTCTGCTCTCTCTCTGCTGCCGGCACGTCGAGGCGGGACACCGGGAACATTTGATAGTTGTGGAGCAACTCGACTTACAAAGTCCCACCGGGGGATGCCCGAGGCCAGCATCCACCCTGTTGGACACTGTCTGGATGCAAGGCGATGGGAAGGTCCTGTCCTCATCTCCTCCACGGGGAGCACAGTGCATGACAGGGACCATGGCCTCAAGAATGCTTCGGGTAGCATGAACCAGCACCTACCCCGCTGCTCCCCAAAAGCACCAGTAACAGCCCCGGCACAGCACGGGCTTGGCACAGCTGCCCCTCCAGACTGCATCCCAGGGTCGGCACAGCCGCGGCAGCCCCGCACCCAGCCCCACGGGGAGGCCGGAGCCGGGGCTGGGCCAGGAGATGCTCCGAGGGTCCCGCACTGCGTGGGTCCCTTCGCCCACCCGGCACGGGGGTCGCCGCAGCCGGAGGGGCCTCGGGAGCCGCCGCCGCCTGGTCCCCGGCCGCGCGTTTGTCCGCCCGGCGGAGGATGGGGAGCGGCCCCGTCCCGCTTCCCGCCGGTGGCCCCGCTGACAGCGCCCCGCCATGGATACGCGCGGGCCGCTCACCTGTGGGGCCGCTGCCCGCAGCCTCCTCCTTCTGCTCCTCTTCTTCCTCCTCCGCCGCCGCCTCCTCCTCCCGCACCTCCTCCGGGGGCGGCGGCGGCGCCGGGCTGCCCCGCGCGGGCGCGGCGGTGCCGCGGGGCCGTGAGGGCGGCACCGTGCCCGGGCTGCCCTCAGCGGGGCCGCCGCTGCCGCTGCCGGGCTCGGCGGGCGGCGCGGCGCTGGCGGGCAGCGCAGCGGTGGCGGCGGCCAGGAGGGCGGCGAGGCACACCAGGGCGAGCGCGCTGCTCGGCCGGCGCCTCATAGTGCGGCGCGGGGCTCCGCCATCCACTCAGTCATTGACGCGGGCGCTCGCACACGCACCGAGCGCGGCCGGGAGCGGCGCCGGGCGGCGGCGGCTCCTCCCGCCGCCTCAGCCAGCCATGCCGCGCCCGCGCCCTGCGCCCCTCCGGCGGCTCCTGCCGCGCCGCGCCCCGGCTGACAGCGCCGCGCCCGCCCCGCCCCGAGCCGCTGCAGCCAATCAGCGCCGCGCCCGCCCCACCTGACGGCGCGGATCAGCCAATCAACGCCGGCGAGAGGCGGGCCTAAGGGCGGTGCGCGGCGGGGAGGGGGCGGCATTGTGCGGGAGTGGGGGACACCGGCCCGAACCTCCCGTGCCTCCGGGAGCGGGAGCGGGCGGACGCGCGCCTGTCTTTCTTATGGGGGGGGGAGGGAGGGGGTGTATGCTCGATTTATAAAAATACAGGGTTTTAAATGTTTTAAGGTTTTATTATGTTTAAAATTTTTGTTAAAAAAATTAAATTTCCCCCATCCTCCCCCGCCTCAGTTTTGGGGAAAAATGAGGAAGGCGCCGGGAATCGCATCGGGACACAAAGCGGTTCTCAGAAAGGAGTGATGCTCCTTCCATCCTACTGCAGGTCTCTGGAGGGATCCAGCAGGTCGGGGGGGGTGGTCACCACACCTCGGCACGACCTCCCCGGCAGCCACCTGCATTCGCGTCCCCCTGCCCACCTCCCCCATGTCCAGGCCTGCAGTAATGCCGTTCCCTTTTTGTGCTGCTCCTCTCCCGGGGAGAGCTTTCCCCACCCAGCAGGGATGCGGGAAGCAGCCACAAGGACAATGACACCTGGGGGCCCCCCCACCCGCGGTCCTGCTGGGGCCGACACCAGCAATGGCCTTGGCCAAAACCCCTCGTCCCGGAGGAGCGATCGACAGCGCCGTGGGGACAGGAAGCACAGTGACACATATTAATTATTCACGGCACCCAACTGGGTGATCGCTGGTTCACGCGTGGTGAAGCAAGACAGGAATGCGCTGCCAGCCACGAGTGGTGGGAAAACGTCGCTCTGATAAAGACAAAGGCACGTGGAAGCACGCTGGGATGTGCTGGAGGAGCTGGGTGGGCCGGACAGAGCCGTAGGGCAGCAGCAGCAGCATCCCTACCCATCCCACTGCAAGAAGGTGCAGAGCACTGGGAGTTTGGTGGCTCTTGGCTGCCCGGCCCTGCCTGCAGGTGTGTGGCACTGCCAGGTGAGTGTTTGCATCATCTCTTGTTCCTGCAGGAGCCAATGGATGCTGACAAGTGCCCTTTGGGATGGGACAGCCCCATCTTCACTGACCACACAGTCCAAGCTGGCAGTCCTTCTCTAGCACAATATTTAGGAGTTGCCTACAAGGCAAACACTGCCTGGCATAGCTGCTGTGAGATAATTGTTCTGCAGTCACTCACTGCTCTTCCCCCATACCCATCACCTTCTCAGAAATAAACGGGACTTTATTCCTGCATAATAATATAATTATTATTATTCACCAGCAGTTCTGCTGTGTCTTTTTCCCCACGGAGAAAAACCTTTCTGAGATCTGCTTTCCATAATTGCCACCAGCCTGACGCTCCCCACAGGACCAGAGGGTCCCTGTGATCAGGGGGAACACAGCTGGCAGGGAGGCAGGAGGGTTTACTGAGCCACTGTCTCCTCCAGCAGTCCACACAAGGTTATTTTTCTATGGGAACAGAAAGAAGAAGCTGAGCAGGGGAAAGATTACGGAAAGAGTTGCCTGGAACAAGGAAATTCCTTAGTTTTCAATAGAAGTTGCACAGCCTCAGCAGCCAAAGGATGGACCCTGTGCCCACGTCTCAGCTCAAGGCTGCTCCCCACAAGGGCCGGCACAGCACAGGCTGCCAGATCTGCTCATCTGGTTCCCAAAATATTACATCGCCCCCTCTGCTTGGGAGGAGCAGTTAAGCATGTCAGTCCTTCATCTCTTTATCCTCAGCTGGCCCTCTGCTGTCAGCCCAAAAAAGGAGGGAGACAGGAAGATCCTGGTAGTGTCAGAGGTCTTTGGGCATCCTTAACTCAGCAGGACCCATGCAAAAGAACTGGCCACCCCTTGGAGGTGGCATCACAAGCAAAAACAGAGACTCCTTCTGCCTAGCTGGCTGATTTCAGTGCCGAATTATTATGAGAATCATTACAAAGAGCCACAAGAATAAAATTTACTGTCTCTGCCACATTGTGGGTACACACAACCCAGAGCCTTCATGGTAATGCCACATCCCAGTGGCAGCAGGAGTGGAAAACCTGAGGGATGAATTCCCACCTAGGTGGAAACCACTGCCAGCCCCGCAAGCTGCCAGGAGAATGCTGGGTTGAAGGCTGGAGAAAGGCTGTGGGAGATACTGGGCGAAGGGGATGGAAAATGTTGGATAAAGGGGATGGAGGATGCTGAGTGAAAGGGATGGAGGATACTGGTAAAGGGACTGGAGGAGGGCACGTCCCAGGCCCAGCGCAGGGACAGTTCCGCAGGACCTGCCGCTCCCCCTGTTGATGTCACGCAGAGTTGCAAGTGCTCCACAGCCCAGAACACCGGACCCAAACCATCCCTGGCTGAACCCATAAACCCAAGCACCCGAAAAACTGGTGGCTGCTTTCAAGGGCATTCAGCTGGAGCTGCCAAAGGCACAAGAGCAGACCTGTTCTGGCACCATGCCACCAAAATGTTCACGCTTCCCTTCTTTTTGTGTTTTCATTTTGCAATGACAAGGGGAGTAATGCATATGTGAGCAGGAGGGATCCCTGGGGAGCAAGCCACAGAGCCCATGTAACATGCAGGCAGCCCAGCCTCCATGCCTGCTTTTTCCATAAGTTTTAATGGAATCGACATCCTCCCAAGAATTGTTCCTATTCCATCAAATCAGCAAGATTTTCTTCCCCAGTGGAAAGTTTCTACCAGATATTTAGCAACCAGCTCTTTCTCTGACCTATTTGCAAGCCCCAAGCCACTCTCCACCACCCACTACTTGAAAGCTTTGATAATTCAATGAGATGTTAATTCTGACATCCAGCATAACTCTTGGTACAAAAACTCACCTTTTTTTTTTTTTAATTATCATTAATTACAACGCAGGAGTAATGGATCCTCTGTGCAGACCTCACATTCCAAGCACCCAGCAGCATTTTGCTGCACAACTCCCATTAAGTCAGCATGTATTAAGTGAGTTTTGACAGTTTTGTGTGCTCTGGGGTGGGCAGAGCCCAGAAAAGAGAAGGCAGCACAACTCTGCCATGGGGACTGAGGCACAAGGCTGAGTCCAGCATGGTCAACACATTGTAGGTGTCAGCATACACGTTCTTAAAACACACTGCAAAAGGGTACTGTCACTTTTAAGCATGTCAGGATCATCTTTTAGGGCAAAATTCTGCTCTAAATGCAGAGGGCTGTTAGTGAGATCCCATGTGCCTTATCAGGGCACACAGCCTGTGAGACTGAGTCACACACAATGCTGGAAACCTTTCCACCTTCATTGAAGAGCCAGACTCAGTGGGTTTTTGCAGGGCGTGCCCCTGAGCAAGGTGCCCTCCACTCCCTTTGCAGAGCCCTGTCAGGCATTGCCCTAATTCAAGGGAGATCAATATATTCTTTAGGCTGCACTTCTTCCATGAATATTTTCATTATTTCATATGCATATTTATCATTTATTTAAATCATCGAATAAAGAGTGACTGGAAGTCGAAATCCTCAGCAGCATCTCTACAAACCTGGTCATGAGACACAGGAACTGACTGAAAGCATGAGCAGAAGCCTTGGCTTTATTTTCCATGCTGGAGCTGAGTAAACAGCACATGTCTTGGAAAACAAATGATTTTTATAAATCTTTCTGTTTTCATGACCAGGCCAACATTAGCAACAAGAAGGTGACAGAGTGCACAACTCCCTGTCTTCATCTCTTCCTTCATCTATTTTAAAAATAAAATACCTTCTCTGTGGTTGCTTTGGAGCGGCAGCCTTGCCTGAGCTGAGCGCACACACTGCCTACATTTATCCTCTAATTGAATATAAATGAAAGCGAGTGAGTTAAAAACGGAGCCTGGGGAGTTGTCTCTGCAGGCCTACAGCTGCTGGTGGCAGGGCTGGGTGGGCAGAGGCCTGAAGCCTTTCCTCAATGTGCAGGAGGAGCATCCACAGCATCACTGAGCTTCCAAAGGTTACAAATTCCTCCTTCGTTGGGTCCAGCTCCCTCACACAGTGCGCTCACATGGAATTTGCCCTTGTATATGTCTCTGAAATAATGATGCTGCTTTAAAGGTGAGCCCAGGAGAGCCCTGTCACTGCAGTGCTGAGACCTGAGCATCCCTCCCTCCAGCTCCCTGCAAATCCACCCAGGAGGAGCCTTGGATCCTGGATATGGATAGGAAGGGACATGCCTTTTTGCTAGTCATGAGCTCCCTGCAGCCTCTGCAGCCTCACACACCTCTTTTATCTGCACAAAGCACTGCAGGGATGAAACAGGGAACAGTTGTTGTCCTTCTTGCAACTTTCCAGACAGCAGCAGAAGTCCCAGCCCTGGTGAACGGGGCTGCAAATGCTGCGTGCTGCAGCCACCATCACTCCTACTGAGCATAAACAAACCCGGCATTGGCACAGGTCTGCTGTCACCTCAAATCAATGCAATCAGCAGCCAGACCTCCCTCTCTTGCCAGGCGGATATCAGCAGGACATGGCAGGGGTATGTGGACCACTAACAGGTCCCAATCCTACACAGACTTGAAGAGCAGCTTAACTTCAAGCATGTCAAGGTCACACAAATCTAAAGCTAAGCTCCTTTTCACATCAAAAACGCCCTACAAATGCAAAACACTGAATTAATTGGCTAATGTACATGTTTATTGCTGTTTTCTGAGAGGTTGGATCAGAAGGGCTGAGGAGGGAGGGTCAGGCTCTGCACTGCTGACTCACAGTGCTTGGAAAGTACAATTTCTCTTCCACAGGAAATTGTCGTGCTTTCAGATGTGTTTTCATCTCCAAATCCTCTTGTCCATCCCAAATTTGCTGGAGAAGGCTTTCAGAAGCATTGATGTGGAAGGATTGCTTTGCTGTGTGACTGGAAGCATGGCATGGAAAGGTGCGGTGGATGCCACTGGAGCCCAGTACTGCCAGGGTACAGCCAGGAACCAGCAGCTCACACACATGGAAGATGAAAATGGTATCAATTTGAGGGCTAACATCAAAACTAAACTGAGTAATTTGTTGAAATTAAATGCTTTGGAAGAAAAAATTACCCTCTGAAGGTCAAAATGAATGGTTCAGATTTTTTTCCCATCAATCGTTTCCTACATGTTCCCACAAAATGGGTTGATTTCAGCAAAGCTGCACTTGCCAATAAAGATCTTTTCCACTGAAACCTTTCTATCCTTCCTGCTGCCAAAAGAGCTCTGAGCTCTGCCTGCAGCTGAGCACCCCACAGATCTACAAGTGGGGCATATTTCCTCTCCAATGCAGCCTCTAGCATTGCCCTGGATCCCTCTCCCCAGTCCCTGCCTCTGGGGACACTGGGATTTTGAGGGGCATCCCTCCATGGCAGGTGCTTTCTGCTCCCCTTTTTATTCCTAATTATTTCTGCAAATGTGGGTCACAAAGCAGGGACAGCCCTGACACTCGGTAGGAGCAGAGGAGCATTGCTTCAAAGAAGATTTAGAAAAGCGGTGTGGGAAGGGTTTCTGTAGTGCTCATCTACAGAAGAGAGCAGCAAATCCTCTCCTCTGATAGCAGATTGTGAAGGCAAGTCCTTGAGTGAGACACTGAGCTACCAGTGATTATGCAATTCCTTTGAAAAAGGGCTTTTCTTCCAGATCCCTTTCACAAATCTCCTGCTATTACCCACCCTAAAGCACTAGTAACACTTTCAATCTCTTGCTTTCTGCCACAGACAGACATTTCGCCTTTCATTCACTTTCACTCAGGTTTTTTTCACTGAATTTTAAAAGCATGTTATTACCCAGGACATGGGGAGGGAGGGGATTAGGGATTGAGAGGCCTGCCCACATTAGACAGGCTATTAGCTATTTCCACATTGCCTAAGGCAGGGGACTGACCACACTGAGCCAGGTGCTGTCCTCAGAGCTCAAGCTCCCTCCTAAAGCACTCAAGGTGTTTGATTCTTTCCACGTGTTTGTTTCAATGGTTCCCCAGGAGGCTCCAGCAAGGCTGGGGCTCATCCTGTCTCCTGGCAGCGACCAGTGCTGGAGCATCACACAAGTAGCAGGGCTGGAGGACACGGCTGGAATTGGGAAATGAAGCCCAGCCAAAGACAATGTTGAGGACGATACACTTGTCAACGTTTGACCTTTTCAGCTGCCAAACCCTGTAACCCCTGAAAAATTTAGGAAAGTGTCGGTGTGAAGGCAGGACACAAGGCCCTTGATATTCCCAGGGGTGCAGGTGGGACATTGAGTGGCCATTTGGGCTCTAACCCTGAACAATCCATCAGCCAACAAAGCAAAACCTTTTATTTCTGCTTCTCCACCAACTGCTTGGGCCTGAGCTTCCCTGCTGCAAGGAGAACCCACAACCTGGCACCACCACATCCCAAAATCCAACTTCTCCCAGCTGCCAGGAGCGGGGTGGATGTGAGGAGCCTAAGAGCAGGCAGGGGCTCAGCTGAGCCAGTGGGAACAGGGCCAGGAACAGCAACAAGGGTGGGAGTACAGAGGAAGGGACCTTCCCATTGTCCAGAAAAAAAGACCAGATGTGTGCCCAGGGTAGGGAAAATCACACCCTCCCGCAACCAGATCTGGAGTTTGCACGCAGAAGGGCCCCAAGGCTGTCATTAGGAGTGTGTTCTACACCAGCACAGCTAAACCCCTTCTCAAACTGATGTCATTCATTTGGGACAGCAACTCATCCACCCACTTCCAGAGGGTTATTCTGACTGACCATACCTGGCCAGCTTCTCCACACCTGCAGGTGTCTGGGTCAAGCAGGTTGCTCTTCCTTGTCTCTGATTTATTTTTTTTTACTTAAAAGCCACTAAGTAAAATCAACCCCATGATGGATTTTTTTTCCTTTCTTTTCTTCATTTCATCCTTGTTCCTGAGTTAACATTCTTCACTAGTCCTGCTCAGGAGCCAGGTAGATAAGCCCAAAGATATGTGCTAGTGCATCTTTTGGGATGCCACTGCAAAGCTGAGTGTATCCATACAATAATTTCAACCCAATAATCTCCACATTAAGCTCCAGCCATTCAGTGCTAACTTGTGCCTTAGCTAACACAGATCTTTGAGAAAAGCTCCCGCTCTTCATTTTCAGACACCAAGACCAAAAAAACCACCCTTTTCCTTTGGATTTGTTCCAAACTGTTGGACCTGTTGGGGTTTTTTTTAAACAATGAAGGTGATTAATTTCCAGTTTGACTTAATCTGGCTCTTGCTTCCAGCCATCCATGGTTTTTCCCCTGCTAAATTACAGATCCTGCAGTGCCTGCTCTTTTCTCCCTCTGAAAGTATTCATACACTGTCATCAAGTCACCTCTCAACCTCTTTTTTTAATAACATGAACAGATGGAGGTCTTTAAGCTCTCTCCCCTATAAAGCTATTTCTCCAGTCTTTCAATCATTTTTGTAGCTCTTTTCAATACTCTCCAACATCCTCTCTTAAATGCAGACACCTGAACTGGATGCAAAATGCTTGAATCAGTCTCCTCAGCTCCACACAAAGGTAAAATCCTCTCCCAGCACCTATTCACTGTTTCCCCTCTCACACATTCGAGAATCTTATTCAGTCTTTTGGCTAAAACACCACACACTTCCAGGAAGCTTCCATTGAGCTGGTGTTCCACTACAGCCCTGGCTTGACTCCTTATACAGAACTAAACCAGCCCAAAGCACCCCCTTTGCTAAGACTGGAGCTCCTTCTTCCTTCCTAAGTGTTCCTCCCTGAACTGCTCCAACATCTCATGTATTCAGGCCACAACAGCATCTTTTGGACTTTTACTATAAATGTCTGGTTTGCTAAACACTGGACACTGAACCTGGGAAAAGGGAGATTTTTCTTGCATCAGATGTTGTAATTTCCCTGTTTTCTCTTTTTGTCTGTTCCCTGTCATCACCACTCCTGGGATTTGGTGCTTCAGTCTGGCAGACATCCATCCACAACTGGGTTCAAGTCTGAGGACCCTTGCAGAGCAGAGAATGGGGCCAGCTAGCCACAGCTAGCTCATACCCTAGTGCCACATGAGCTGACACCGTGACCGTGTGACAGCTCTGGGGAGCAGGGCTGGCAGCCAGGGTAGCCCCAACCTCATGCCATTTCCCTGGCCAGGTTTCAAAACACATCTTCATTGATAAAAGGGACAGATTTTCAGCACAGGCACCCAGGGTGGCCAAACTCTTGTGAGCAATGTAGCTGCCAACATCACACCCAGAGCTCCTGAGAGCTCAAATATCTGAAATTACTCTCCTCCCAGTCTTTTCCTTCCCTGGTTCAGCATTGCAGCTACTTTTCCATCTGGGAACAATTGCCTGTCAGCACCCTCTGGGTTGCAGCATGGTCACTTATAAGCAGCGTTATGGGGCAGCTTTAAAGGAATTTAAATAACATGCTGGAAAAAAATGCTTTTGCTAGCAATTCCCCCCTCTTTAACCAGCAGGTGATTTCTCTGTGGCAAACACTGCTTTTGTGGGAGGAAGATCCCCAGCCAGGATGGGTTTTTTCCATGGAGAAATAGCTAAATTTTTGGGAAGCAATGCAAGGCTTGGCCTGAAGCCATCCCTGGTGAGGCTGAGCTGGGGTGGGCAGGGGCAGGCAGGCAGAGATGCAGCTGCTAACCGCTGCATGTCAGTGTTGCTCCACACAACTCGTCCAGGTGTGCAACATCTGCCGCCCACTGGAGTGGCACTGCTGGCACCCAAAGCACCACAGGTTTGTGGGAATGGGGCTCTGGGGATGATGTGACAGCACGTTCCAGACAGAGGGATGATCCTCCTTGTTGTGGCATGATGGCGCAATGGTGCCTGGCTCCTCCTGAGGGCTTGGGGGTTGAAATTGCATCCCCGGGCCTGGAGGAGGTGTCTTGCCAGCAAGTACCTGCAGACTGTGGCCCTGGGCTGCAGCAGGAACACTTCTCATCCCTGTCTGAGCCCCAAGCAACACATAGCACCCCTCAAAATCCCACCATAGTACCTAGAACAGCAGTAAGTATAAAGGATTACCTAACGTTCCCTCTCCTGGTTTCCACAGGGGCCAGGTTCAGAAGTCAAAGCCAGGGTAACACTGTGCTCTGGACATTGCCCTTGTTCCCTGGCATTGTGCTGTGCTGGTGTATCCCTGGTGTCATAAATGGAATGGCAGTGCCAGGGCCTGTTGTCAGTGCTGGGCTCCCCAGTGTAGCAGCCTCCCCTCACAGCTCAGCCAGTGCCATGCAGAGCATCCCACTGGGAATGAGCACGGCTGCCTGTCTTGGTTTGAAAGACAGGTAGATAGGAAAGATAGGAACCTCCCTTGCCATTCAAAATAGGACCCCCTTCCCTCCAAATTATTAGAACTTTGAAATTACAGGGCTTTCAGGCAAAGATATGAGAAAAGCAATAACAGTTCTTTACTAGTATGTGCATCTAACAAGGCAAACAAACAACAACAACAGTGGCAGCAACAACAAACAGAAGCAGAACCCAGTGCCGGCCTCTCTCGGCCGCAGGCACTTTCCCCTTGGGTGCAGTTCCGCTCACGGCCGGCAGGGGCGCTGCGGGCTCCCGGCCGGGCAGGGCGGCTGCGACTGTTCCCCGCGCCTGCAGGGGGCGCTGTGGCGCGGGTCCGGCTGTCTCTCTCCACACGGTAATGGCGGGCGCAGCTGGCGGGAAGGGATGGAGAAAAGGCTTCCTTTATGAACCCACAGGGGGAGCCGATCCCGGTGCCCCTGCGGATGGCGGAATCGGCTGCAGCAGGAACCTCGGAGCGGCGGCTGCAGCGGCGGCTGGAACAGCAGAGGAAGGAAATGCCAGGGTGGCAAACAAAGTGTAGCAGAAACTCCGCAGCCGTAACAGGAGCCGCGGGGGGTCAGGCGGACACCGGATGTCGAGTTAAGGTGTAGCAAAAACCCCGAAGCAGCAGCAGAAAGGAGCGGGGCTCGGCAGCGGCAGCCGGGCTCCCACAAACATCTGGGAGATGCTCCCGTGGAGTGGGGGCAAGGGGGTTGGGGTCCCGGGTTTTCCCCTGAGGCACCCAAGTAGATGGTGAGGGTCTTTTCCAGTGACATCGGTTGTGAATAAGGTCCCAGTTCAATGCCCCCTCCTACCAGCAAAGGCTCACCAATGGTAGGGAAGAAGCAGTAAAGGGCTCGACTTGGCGGTAGCAGCAAATTCTCCCCACGGTAGCAGCAACTTGACCTTTGCCCTCTGATCCCGAGAGCAAGCTAGAGGAGCCGAGCCCCGCCCCCTGACCCTCGCCAGCTGAAATCTCACAGTATCTCTGCACTTCCCAAAAGAAAGCCTCCCAGCTGAGAGGCTGCAACCAGCTGCACCCCTTCCCCACTGCTTGGCCACGTCTTTTGTCTCTTAAGTATAGGTCTTCCCATCTCTTAGGCAACAAATGGGAGAAAATTCCCTGAGAGAAAGAAAAGGGAAAAAAAGGAAAAACCCTAACCTCCAACACTGCCCTCAGAAACCCTCTGGTAATGCAGAACAGAGACAAAATCCCCATATGGTGAATAATTATTTTCAGGGTCAGCAGTGTGGGGAGCTCAACCCTCCCTACCAGTCTCATGGAGGTACCTCTGAATTCAATAGTAATGAATTCAGTAATAATGAATTCAATAATAATGCTGTTGACTCGTCCCCTATTCTCTCCAAGTCCTGCTGGAGAAGAAATCTGCAATATGGAGCCTGGATTTTCCATTGCCTTGGTAACATCGCCAAGGCATTGTATGCATCGCCTCAAAGAAATAGCTACTAAAGGTATGAGGAAAAAGGTGAAAAGTGCCATGGCCACTGGAGGAAAAACATTGTCCTTAGAACTCACAGACTTCCCACCTGCAGAATCAGGTCTGGGATTAATCACACAGATGCCAGGGTGGACCTGTGGTTTCAAGGAAAAGGAAACAAAACATAGTAATTTTACTCTGATTTAATGGAATAACAGTACTGATGGTGCCCCATGCCAGGTTAGAAGGGGGCTGGATTTAAAAAGTGGAAATTCAGCTGTCCAGAGGTGAACAAAGCTCTTGTTGACTTTGGGGGCAGAGGGAGGTGTTGAATTCAAAGGCTGCAGATTTGTTGGCTTCATGTCTGAGTCCTACAATCAGCCAGAAAAGCTTGTCCAGGTGTTTCACCAGGAATGAAGTGAGGCAGTTCCCTCTCCATTCAGAAGATCCAACACTGGGGTCTGGAAGAGAGACCATCCTCCAGATCAGCAATGCTTCTCTGTGCTTCAGTTCCCAGCCTCCAAAAATGGAGAGGTGGGAGATCTTTCAGCCTTACAATGAGGTCCAGTGGATTTATTTGTCAAAGCTCTCAGAGCTAGCATTTCCCTAATACCTGCCCCAAAGGGACACCACTGGGGATTGAGGGGAACAACCAGGAGCTACCAGCTAAACAGCAATGGGGTTTTTTCATGTGCAAGTTTAGTGTTAGCATTAGAGCTTGTTGCACAGCACCATTTGTAGCAGAGGAAGTCCAGCAGCTGGCATAGACATTGCCTGAGAGTGTCCTGATACCCATCACACTCTGAGTCACACAGACACTGCTAGAACAGGGTTAATCAGCGCTATTTTTATTTCAAAGCCATTTGCTAGAGCAGTATCCACAAAACACTGCTGTGCTCCAGGGAGATGACAGGCCAAACCCTGGCTCACTTCAGCCTGAACCCAACAGGGAGCCATCAAGCTGGAGCTGTGAAAGCAGCAGAAATTCGTGACCCTGTTCTGGTCAGCCCAAGAGGCTCCGTGACCCAAGAGGGAGGCTCTGGGGCAGATTACTCACACCACAAGTATGAGCAGCAAGGAAGGATGAGCATGTTGGGCTGCACTGCTGAGCCAGAGGCTGAGGCAGAGCCATGGAGAGCCCATGGAGATGCTGGGAGAACCTTCCAGCACATGTAGATCCTGTGTACCGCCCAGTGTTGGCAGCACCCAGCACCCCAGAGCCTCATCAGCAACTGCATGATGGGCATGATGGCAGGAAATCAAATCCTGGGATTGTCATCCTGCAAGGCTCCCTCATCCAGACTTTCCACAGGCTTGACCTGCTTGAATCCTGCAAGCTTCAGCTCTGCAGTTAGGAATGACCTTGCAAACTGCCTGGTGGCTGCCAGAGAGCAAACAGAATGTTCCAACCTGGCAGCCACTGGACCACCAGAAGGGTTTGGAAGATCAGAGCCATATATTGGCTGTAGCTTGGCTCCCTGTGCTCCCTGAGCTGGTCTGGCCTTTCCCTCCCCAGCTTTGTACTATAGGGATGGTTCTGTGCAGCCAAGAGATTTGCTCAGTGGCTGTAACATAAACTTGGAAATATTCCCTCAGCCAGAAAGTTATTTAAAGTGCATTCCTCATGATGCATGATTTCTCTTTGCTGGGAATATCCATGGTGATGGTGCCCACAGCCTTTCGCCTGTTCCACCTGTAAACAGCAGAAATTCAGCTCTTGGTTGCAGGTGCTTGGAAAAGCCACTTCCAGAGCCATCACTTGTTGGACAAAGCAGGTATGGGAAGATGAAAATAGCAAAAGGTCATGGCCATTTCACAGAAAAATCCTGTCAGGGACAGAAAGAAACACATTGCTCCCACTGAGTGACAACATCCTCTTCCCAAATTTGTGGAATGAGTTATCTTGAGTTTTTCCAGTTTGAAACAATTTATAAGATCTAATTTTGGAATATAAAATAAATCACCATGAAAACAAAAATGTTTTAAATTATTAAAATCTGTTTGACCAAGCAAAAAATATTTCTTCCAGCCTCTTGCAGAGAATTTTGAAACTTCCCCCTGTCTCTCCTGGCTGGAAGAAAAGTCCTCACCAGATCTCAGATACCCAATTGCTCTGTTCACAGCAGACAGAGAGAAGGTGGATGAGTAGAGCCAACAGAGTGTTGTACTGAAATTCTCTAGCTCTGCTACCAAGATTTCACCCCTAAAAGACAGATATAATGAAATTCACCCTAGATCTGGGAATCTGCACAGGCCACCTGAGTTACATTGTTCTTCAGAGCTCATGAGGTCTTGGATGGGTGGCTGTCACTACCTCAAGAACAGCAGCATCCTTCTCAAACATTCAGGGCCAAGAGGAATTCCCCCTTTCTGCAGGAACAGTCTCCACTGAGCCCCCTGCAGTACATATATTCATTAATTCACCCAGAGCCACAGTCTAGCCACGCATTTCTGAGCAAATACAACCTCCCCCGTTAGGCAGTCAGTGTTTCCAGCACTCCCTTACACATTTTCCTCTGCCACAGATAAGATTGTTGTTTCTCAGCTCTTTGGAGCTGTCTCCCTGTGGTTACCTCCTCCTCCTTTACCCTCCCCAGCAGCTCCCACCCCACTGTTTCCGTCTCCATCCCCTGCAAAGAGCCCCACAGGAGACAAGAAGCAGCCAAACAGATTTTCCCTGAGCCTCAGAAGCAGGAACTTTTTGTATTGGAAGAAATAACCGAGTCCTTCCAAATGCCATGGGAGGAAAAGCCCTGTTTCAAGATCTAAGCAAAGTCAGGATGAATAATAGGCAGGGTTCCTGTGCCCACAGGGCAAGAGAAGGGAGAAAGGCAGGGGAACACAAAGGGAAATTCTTCATTAGCTCCTCCTGAGGTGATCTGCTCACTTTAAAAGCCAGTGCCTCCTTCAAAAGGGTACAATGCAGCAGCTTGCAGCTCAGTTTATTACAGAGCTGTCCCTGCAACCAGGGATGTTTCTGCCAGGTCACCTCTCAGTGCTGGCTTTGACCAGAGCCACCTGCCATGGCAGAGCCCAGCTAATGACCTGCCCTGTCATTCCGTCCATGTTCTCTGAAGCCACCTAGCATTGTGATCCTGCTCCCTGTGGTCTAGGAATAGATCTGAAACTAAGTGCTTGCAGTTCTTGGGGGAATATTTTTCTTCTTGTGATTCCCTGAGTCCTGGAAGTTTTCAGCCAGGCTGAGAGGTTTGGATGAGAACGGTGATAAGTTTTGGCATTGGAGAGGAGCGGGTTTTATGGGAATTGAGATTTCTAGGGAATAAACCCCCCCTGGACAGTGCCCTGGGGCTGCTAGTGGTCCCACTCCTTGTCCAGGATGTGGCAGCAGAGCACCTCTTGGCTGTGCCCAGTGGGCACCAAACATCCTGGCACACAGGTTTTTTACAGCTCCAGGCAGCTCATTCCTGCAGGGTCCTGTCTCAGATCCCATTTCTTCATTCTTTCTCAGACAGCTGTTTACATTTTTGTTTGTGTGAATAATCTCAAATATGAAGGCTTTGCTTTGCTTTTCACCCCATTAGATAATATTAATTACTGTAGGGAGCCAAGTAGCTTGGAGAACGGGAAAAAAAACCCCACTCTGGAAAAGTTGCAGGCCTTGCAAGTATTTAAAGGGCCATCTGCAACTCCTCCAAAACTGTACAGACAAATGAGAGCAGCAGTAGCACATATTTATTCAGTAGACATCATGGCAACATTCCCACTCCTGTCTCAGCCACGAACTAGCACTAAAAATATAAGGCTTGCTGCTCCTCAAGCCCTCCTCTCTGTTGGGAATGCAGCAGAGATATTGGCAGGACTCAACCTGAGGAAGGAGTCACCTGGAGTTTTGGGTACAATGCCAGCTCTGCCCCTTAGAGCGGCTGCTCCTAGCAGGTTTTTCAACAATATGATGGGCTGGCTGGCCATTGGAAAGATGATTGACTCAAGCAAACAAACAGTAACCTCAGGTGGGCAGGGATGCAAACACAAACCCAGACTTCCCTCTGCCCCATGTACACAAATTCCCTCTGGGCATCTCCCATCAGGATTTAGATACCATCCCCACTTTACATCTGGACACAAATATTTGTTAGGCAAAATAAGGAAAGACCGAAATACACTTTAACATGTGTACTGAGACAAGCTGCTTAAGAACAATAACAAATAACAGTAAGTTTATTAATAATTCATCTGTTTCAAGCAAACATCTCCAGGCAGGCATTCCTGCCTATTGTCTCTCTGATATTAAGCAGAGCTACTGAGGCCTGGCCTTGATTTTTTGGTTGGATACCAGCCAGCAAAGCTTCCAGGTGGGTGATGCTGATTTACAGCCCATCTCTGTTTTTGCTGCTCTATTTACACTGCTTTGTTTAGGGGGTTTTGTTGAATTACCTTCTAGGGCTGTCATTGCTTTTGAAATATGGGAAGGAAACAGCAGCAATTGGGAGAAACCAAAGTTGAAACTAAAGTGAAATTCAGTCATAAATCTTGTCTATTAATTCCTGATCCGTCATTTTCCTTCCCCAGCACTTGCCTTGGGAAGTCATGCCTATTCCTCGCATGCTTTCCACCAGAGATATTACACTGCTATAAATGTCAGACATTTAAAGAACAATCTTATCTATTAGTGTGTAAAAGAGTATTATTGTCTTCAAGTTATTAGGTTCAAAGGCATATTTGTGCTTGGCAAACTGCTGTTTGCAGCTCCAGATCCCAGTACCAGCTATGAGAGTACTTTGGAGAGACCAGGGTTCTCATCTAGCCCAAAACACAGCGCTCAACAAAAGGAGAAAATTAGGCAGGAAAATTGTTGTGGCCTGTTTACCCACTGCTTCTCCTATCCCATATTATTTCCCCCCTCCACTTTTCCCTGCCCCTAGCCCTGGCCACTCCCTCGGGCTCTCCCCTATTGGTTCCTGTACCCCAACTCCGCCCTTGTACCGCCCCCGAGTCCCGGGGGAAAATGCCCCTGCACTCAGGCCACGTGGCTCTCTGTTTCTGGGGGTCGCATGGGCCGGATGCAACGAGTAAGGATCTCGTAATACCCCGATGGAGAGACTCTTTTCACCTCCTTTGCCATCACGGTGGTTGTAAGGCTGGCAGCTGGCTGGAGCAAGACCGCTGAGCTATCTGAAATGGACTGCGGGAGGGTAGAGAAAGTCTGCCCTGCCCAAGAAAGCCTCAGCTGAGTTCCTAGAGAAAGCTGCAGCGTACTAACCAAAATCTAGCGCTTGCAACAGAAAATGGTACAAATGTCTTCAATACACTTTTGGTACTCTTTTATGATGCTACTAACTTGCTCTTAGAAAGTTACCTCAACTTCTAGAAGTTTCCATCTACTCCTAGACTAAAGTGATACTAAAACGAGAAACCCAGATGTGCACTGGCTGACAGGTGGAAGAGCCCTTCCAGCTGCTTCTCCAGCAGTAAATTGCAGCTGGCTTCCCTTCCCAGCCCTCAGAGCAGCTCAAGGTGGTGTAACTCAGAGCTGGGGTGTCACTGATGTGCCCCAGAGTGTGTTGAACTGGGGTTGAAATGGCATCTTAACACACCCTGGAGTGCCAGGTACAAATAGTGCTCAACTCCTATGGCCCAGCTGCCATCCAGTAAGCTCAAAGTACTTCTTAGGGAAGTGTGAGTCATGCTGTGTCTGGCTGTGTCTGGAGAGAGGAGACTCCAGTTCCCTTGCCCAGTAACTCCCCAAGGTCTCAGTTCCACTGGCATCTCCTTCTCTTGGGCCACCTGACTGTTCCTGTCCCTTCCTGCAGCCCTGTTCCTCCCCACCTCCTATCTGCTTCTTCTCACTCAGCTCACTCAGCAGAGGGAGGGGTATCTGTGGGTGTTGTGCCCATGCTTTACATTTGAAATTTGACTGTAAGACACATGAATTGAAGGTAAAATCCTTGCTGTGCAAAGAGTGCTGAAAAGCATCCCTTATCCAGTGTTGGCACTTGGGTGTCTCAGGTGGGAGTGGATGCCCAGGAGAGATCACAGAATCACAGACTGATTTAGTTTGGAAGGGACCTTAAAGATCATCTCATTCCACCCCCTGCCATGGGCAGGTACACCTTCCACTATCCCAGGTTGCTCCAAGCCCCATCCAACCTGGCCTTGGACACTTCAGGGATGGGGCAGCCACAGCTTCTCTGGGCATCCTGTGCCAGGGCTTCCCCACCCTCACAGGGAAGAATCTCTTCCTAATATCTCATGTAAACCTACTCTTTTTCAGTTTGAAATCATTCCATCTTGTCCTGTCACTCCGTGCCTTCTCTCCGTCTTTCTGATGGGTCCCCTCAGATCCTGGAAGGCCACAATGAGGTGAGTCTCAATCCTTCCCTTTTCCAGGCTGAACAAACACATTTATCTTAGCCCTCTCTCACAGGAGAGGTGCTCTATTCTTGTATCCCTGTTGGTGGCTGCAAACTCTGGCCATGCTCCTGTTGGAAACAAATAATTGTGGGGAAGGATATAAAGCTGGGTGTATAGATATACATGCAATGCCTAATGTAGTGATTTACAAAAAAGATGCCCTCAGGAAAACACAGGGATTTGCACAGAGCTCAGTTTCAACGTGGGTGGCAGAACTTGTGCCCGTGAGCATCTGAAGCAGAAAAGAGCAATAACCCCAGCACCTCCTCAGCAATGGGCTCTGATTTGGAGGGGCAGGACTTACGAGAAGCCAACCCAGAGCAGGTGGTTCACAAGCAGGGGTTAACGACCCCCTTAACAAGCACTGCAGATTAGACCAAACAACAGCTCATCAGCATTCAGCGCAAAGGTCACGGGCTGCACGGGAGAGAATAGAGGAACAACGGAAAGGAGGGGAGATGAAAAGAAAGCAGAAATGGGAAGTGTTGTTAGTAATATTGTTTTCTAATTACAGCATGGCACAGAGAGCAGATGCCGTCTACTTTGATGTTTACAACTCAGCAAAGGACATGCCAAAAGCACAGTGAGGGAAGTGCTCACACAGGGACACAGTGGCAGCACCTGTGGCAGCAGCAGTGGTACAATGTGGGGGGGCTGAGCGTCCCAGCATCTGCCCTGGGGCTCCTGTCACCGCTGGTGAGCTATTGCTACTGCCTAGCACCCTACTGGTGTTTCTTTTGAGGCTACAAAATGCAGTTTAAGGGCTTCTCCTGACCCTGGTCAGAGGTGCACCAGTTTGCAGGGAAGGGGTGGCATCACCCTCAAAGTAACTGATACATAAGGTGGCGGACAGCACCTGCATCACCTGGTGTGGTGTGGAGAGACATGTTTCTCCAGCTCCATGCACTGGGAATGGGAATACCCCTTCAGCCACTGTAGATCCATCCTTCCGGCACAGCGTGAACCTGTTGCTTTTCTTGTTATATCCTGAAACATTTATGATGCAGGTTCAGTGTCATTATCCCACTATGAGGAACCAAAATTAATTACTGCATGGCCCAGCTGGGACTCTGGGGCAAATCCCTGAGCCTGCCCCTGGCACTCACCACTGCCTCACAGCAAACTGGGCAAGGATGTGGGGCCAGTATGGACCTTCCCCAGCACGCCAGGATGCCCTGGGCCCATTTCACTGAACCACGTGTCTATGGGAAGAAGATTTTTAACTCCTGATAAACTTCCCTCCAGCATGGCCTGGCATCTGCAAGCCCCCACGCCTGTCAGAGCCGCACACAGAAGTGCACAGAATGAAGCACACTAGTGCATGTTTTGGTCCCAGGCCAAAATAAATGCCGACTATAATAACCCTCCCAGGAAAGCCAAACAGAGGACCCCTTTGTTAGGGACAACTCGGCATGTTACGCTTCATTTGGGCCAACAGCACTTCCAACACGAGGCTCGGGGCACCATCTGCTTGATGTGGGCAAGGTGGGCTGAGGCCAGAAACCAGGGATAACAGGGAATCTCAGGACAAGGAAATTTGGATGATGCATCTTGAGTCAGCCTGGCCCATAAAGACTCAAAAAATCTGGCAACAAAAAATCTGGGAAGAAGAAATCTGGCAGGTGTGTTAGGCCTATTGTAGTCTCTGCTGGAGGTAATGGTTTGTAATCGGGCAAGGAACAGCAGTGTCTTCTGTCCTGCTCACCTTTTGAGCAGGTGTAATGAAAAGATCCAGCTTCAGGATCCACTGTCTCTGGCTAATTCCTGTTTAGTTTCCTTCAAAAGTAGAGACCAAGGAATAACAGCATTGGATGAAACCCTATGGCTCTCTGCTAAGCCCAGCACAAGCTTTGGTTATTTGTGGAAACTTCTTTACTGATGTGTAAACATGATGAAATGACTAGGGGAGGTCTGTCCTGACCTGAAGGGGACAGAACAAACTGGATCCCCTGGCTGCGTCCCAGTACAGACTGGGATCCTCCCAGTGTGAAGGGTAGCTGTAGCCCAAAGCACCTGAGCCTGAGGGCAGCAAGGAGCGTGCTGATGTTCAGGTTAGTGCGAGGTACTCCTGCAAGGAGGAGGGAGTTGGACTCGATGATGCTTACGGATCCCTTCCAACTGAAGATCACAAATGATTCTGTGATTCTATGATAACCTGCAAGCTCCTGCAACAGCTGCAGCAAATCAGTGGGTGCCAGGTGGTAGCAGAGCCCTGAGCCCATGTCCTGCCCTGGCAGTTGCTAATGGTCAAGGCCAGCCCTAGCGGACATCATCTGCTGATGGGAAGGGAGTGGGAGCAGTTTCAAGAGGCAGGGAGATATCTCTGCTACAGGAAGGGTTGCTCTCTTTTCCAAGGTGTGTGTGCTGGGTGTGGGATGTCCTCGCTGTCGCAGGTAAGGCAGTTGGGGTGAAATGAGCTCTGTGTGTTGCAGGCAATGGCTGTGTTTGTGGGGTGCAGGGGGCTGTTGGGGTGAGAAAACCTGCTCTCCCCAGCCTTGGGGGCACATAACACATCTCCTCTGGTGGTATCACTGAGTGTGGGATGCTTAAGGGGTGACCACCAGCAGGTAACAACAAGCTGGTCCAGAGGGTTTTATCCCAGCAGCAGGTGGGCTGATGCAGAGATAGCCCTGAGTGCCCCAGTTTCCTGCGTGGGTTAGCTGTGCTTTGCTGCCTTAAAGCCAAAAGAGTGCCTGTGGGGTTTAATCTCTGTGAAAATCCAGAAACAGCCTTTTTGGAGCAGGTTTCCAACAGCTGCAGCTTATAGACTTCTGCAGAGTGATTTCTGAGTTTTGCCCATCCAAAGTGTGCTGAAGAAGGGGAGCTGGTCCTGGGGCCAGCACAGATCCATGTGGACATCCCATGTAACTGTCTGTGTGGTGTGTGTTGGACTCAGATTTACTGCGAAAGCCTTATTGACTTCTAAATAAATATAAGGAAGGGGTACAAAGCACAGAGGGATTTGAGGGTGATGGACCTGCAGCTCCAGCTCCTGCAAAGTTAAAATTGTTTCTCCCTATGTGGGTGAGGTTTCTGGTGTTACCAAAGTGGAAACACAGGTATGTTTCAGTCCTGTGGGGAAGAGCAGTGAGCAGTTTATTTTTCCTTTGACAGATCACTTATGATCTACAGCCATCTGGCAAAGCAATTCTTGACTTTTTTCCTCTTATTTATGATGGTAAAGGGAGTGACAGTTATTTGTAGCCTGAATGCCAATTGCTGCTGGCAGCTGCTGCTGATTTGAGGTCCTGCTTCTCCCCTCTGCAGCCCTGGGAGAGAAGAGAGGCTTCTGCAGGAGGCAGGGGCTTCTTATGTGCTTCTCAATGGTATTTAGACTCCTAAATCATGGTGTTCAACACCGGAGTTGTGGCTCAAAAAGGGTGTAATGCTTATGTTGGCTTAGCAGGGAAAGAAAAAGGAGGGGGGAGAGGGGTTACTGCTGTTCTCTAGTGGATATGGCTGCACATGGCTCTGTTGGATGGAAGTGGTGCACAACGGGCACAGAGGAAAATAGTCTGTAGCTCAAGGATATGAATGGTGCACACGAGGACGGGGTTCATGCCCCAAAACTGCAGTGTCCCAGCAGCTGATGTGAGCAGCAGAGCAGCTTTTGCTATCCCTGGGTGTGTTGGGCTCCCCACTGACTCTGGGGAATGACAAGTTTTGGTTCCTTTATGCTTGTAAAATGCTCTGCTAACCTGGAAAGGAAGCATTAGGGATGTGCAAATAATTAATTACTAATTAGCTGGTAGATTGTTCACAGGATACAGCCAGGGACTGAGCAGTTCCAGCACAGACCGTGAGAGTACTGTAATCTGTGCGGGTCTGAGGGGTGGATGCTGTTAAATTGCTGTGCCTGAAGGAGCAGGAGGTGCAGCAATGGGAAATACCTGAGAGACAAAAAGAACCATTTCGGTAGTGTAAAGGGAGAATAGATGGTGCTGGGGGGAATGACAACAAAGTGTCCTTCAGGAGAACGACAGCAGTCAGAAATGGGATCAAAGCCTCTGTCAGGGGCATTCTCAGTCCTCTAGGGAAGGTCAGGGAACATTAAACTTAGACCCCCGGCTGCAGGGGCTCCTCAGGGAGGAGCAGAGCCTGTGTGGTGATTAGAGGTGAATTGCCCCCAGCTGAGCTGAGGTGGGGTTTTGGGTTTTACTTGGTGTTTTGAGTGTTCACAGTGAGCTGTGTCCCTGGCAGGGGGGGCTCCCCTGGGAGCCCCATTCCAGCTATTGCCCAGAGTGGGATTTCCTGGGGTGAGTGTGAGGGTGGTTTTGCTGTGGAAACTGGGGTGCAGCTGGTGTGACATGCACTGTTGCCAGTATGTTCCCTCATCCAAAAGGAGGGGCTTAATGAAGGGCTCAGCCTAACAGGCCCCTGGTGGAGAGAGGGGCAGAGGTGCAGCTCAGTGGATCGAGCACTCTCCTGCCCAGATGAGGGATTTGCTGCAGGGTTGTGGAGCGTTTGTTTCCCCTGTAGGAATGTCCATCCCTGTTTCACGTCTGAGCCTGTGTTAGTGGTTTCTGGTGCTACTGCGGGTGGCTATGGCTTCTCTGTCACCTTCGCTGCTCTGTACCTCTGCCTCTGCTCTCATTGACATGCAAAGCTTCCCTAGTTTACTTTACTGATAAAAATACTTGCTGCTGAAAGAGCTGTCAGACGTTAAGTTAAATCATCACTAAATTGGTGGTGAAAATGTAAACTTTAGGCGTTCCCAAACTTCTTTCTCCCCTTGGCTGTGTTGGCACTGATGGCTGGGGGGCTGCCTGGTAAGGGGGTTGAGCAAGGCTTTACCAACAGTTATTTTGAACCCCCTGGCACCTGGCCTGGTTGTTGCTGAGGGAGGATGAATAGTTCCAGACAGCAGCTGACATGGCTCCTGTTTGACAGAAATCACCTTTCAGGTAGGATTTTGGCTCTGGTTAAACTGAGTCCTGAAAATATGTACAAGTGAAACGTGCCCAGCTCCTGCTTTAAGTTGCTTGGCTGCCCTTTGAGGGCAGCAGTTGCTTGACTCCCAAGGGATGTCCTCAGGGACTGAAACAGCAATAAAAGGTGATGCAGAAAGGGTTAATGCCCTTGGATTGAGGCTCACCTCAACCCGAGCCAGCAGGCCTTCCAGCTGGGGGCAGAGTGATGCAGCTTCTTTGGTGTCAACGTGGGAAAGCAATGAGGGGAGGCCTCTTCCCATCCAGCTAATGATCTGCAGTAATGAGAACTTGGCCTCCATCTGCTCCCTAGACAGGCATTAAAGCAGCCAGGCTGGGAGCTCCTGTGGCTGGGTGGTCCTGCCCCAGCAGGGAGTGTGTGCCAGAGGCACTGAGCATCCTCCTGGCTTCATGTGAACGTGGATGGAGGGGGCAGGGGGGGAGTTGAGGATGCTACAGAGGGTCCTGATGGGTGAGCTGAGCTCTCTGGATGGAGGAGGGCACATGGGGGGAGCTGGTGGTCATATGCAGCTGGTGAGTAGCACCACTCCTGGGTTGGCAGGGCCCCAACCTGCTTCCTGGGCTTATTTGGTTTGTTTTCCGTCGTGGAATGTCAGTTTGCTGTTTTTCCAGTAAGACTGTGAATCTGTTGTAGGTGTAAATCTAGGGAAGGTTCCTGCAGACCTGGGAGCCAGGAGAAATATGTCCCTTCAGCAGCTGCCTTCCTGTGGTGCAACATCAACGCAGCCTGGAGGTGGTGGTGGTGGCACCCAAAAGCTGCCACATCTCTGGCAGGGGATGCAATGAACCAATTAGTGTTGTTTGGTTGTTTTACTTGTTCCCAGTTCTGGTTAACAGCTCAGTGCCAGGGTGTAAAGAGTCCTGCCTGCTGTCTCCTGCTCGGGTGAAAGAGCACCGAGCCTGAGTGGTGCCTAGGGCACACTGGAGCCCCCTTAATGAGCTCAGTGAGGTTTGGAGAGCAAAGCTCCAGCTTAAACATGTGTGTGATTGATGGTGGTGTTTGGGTGATCCATGGGTGAAGCTCACAAAGGAATCACTGGTGTCCTGATGGGATCTCAGTGCTGTGTGGATGGATCTCTGTATCTCAGTTTGTTATGGCACATCACAAGCATCTCTTCTGGCCTCTCACCTCTCCTCCTGCATGATCAGAGGGGACAGTGCTCAAATCTGTGAAGTGGGAAATGCCCCAAGGGGATCAGACCGAAGTCCCCAGCTGTAGCAGAAGGAGATGCTGTTTAGCGAGGTCATTTTAAGGAAATCTCATGAGAATTGACCTTCTCCTCTAGCAAATTGCAAGTGGGTTTCTCTAACTTGAAAAATGCGTGTAGCATCCACCAGAGGATGAGGCACAGGCAGGTTTTCTCTCTGCACTGGAGATGGCAGCAGAGCACTCCTGGCTCCTGTGCATCTCAGCATTTAAATCTGCTTTTTCTCCCTTTCTGCCTTAGACTGTTTGGAGATTGGAGTATTAATGGCTTTTTGAAGTGCTTGGTGTGCTTGTGATGGGCTGGTCAAAATATGGATTGGCTCTTATGTCTTAACCATTCAGCAAATTGATTTTCCATTGATTTTCCTGGGATTGTTGTTTTTCTGAAATTCAAAGTCTAATAGCAGATCTCAAAAGAGCTATTAAGTAATCTGGCCTTGCCTGCACAGGACATGCAGCTCCATCCTCTGGGCTCTGTCCTGAGCTGAAGTTCAATTAAAGCAGATTTCTCTGCCTGGAGGCTGTGTTGTTTTGGGGAATTGTGACTGCCCTTGTAGGGTTTGCTTGTCTAAGTGCCTTACACTAAACTGTGATTGTAAATCATAGAACCCTAGTGTGGTTTGCGTTGAAAAGGACCTTAAAGATCTTGTTATAATCTCCTGCAACAGGCAGGGACACCTTCCACTAGACCAGGTTCTTCTACAGCACCCAGCTGGGAACACCTCCAGGGATGGACTCAAATGAAATGTGTGATGTCTTCTGGTTTTAATCCAGTGTTTCTTGATTGGAGCTCACAGCACATGCTTGAGTGGAGCCTGGTGGTACCAATGAAGGGCATGAAGAAAGGGGTCAGGTGTGGGATGTGCAGGACCTTTCTGGAGGTTGTCCAGCAATACCAAATACGTCCTTGTGTCATTGGGGCGCCAGAGTGATTGTAGGTTTCTAGAGAGAGTTGGAGGTGAGGCTTAGCTCAGGAGGCCCAACACTCCAAGGTGCCAGTGTCTAAGATCCTCTGTAGAGATGTACTTAACTCACTTTAGGCAGTGCTGTGAATTAAACTACCTTCCTAAATGACAGGGGGAGTCTAACAGCCACCAGTGTTACTGATCTCCCACCCTGGTACGCTTTCACCACTGAGTGAAGAGAACAATATTTAAAAACAAATTTTAATTTAAACCACGAGCTAGTTCAATAGAAGATGAAGTGTCTTTGTAATGGAAATGATAGAAGTGAAAACAAGTAATCTCTATTTATGGTACAGCTTTTGTTGTTGGTTTGAAAAGATCCAGTGTTCCACAGGACTTATTTGTGGAGGGACAAGAATAACTTTTTGGTTCAGTTCTTGGCTGAAGCAGAGTTTGTTTTGATTTGTTTAAAGAACACAAACAAACACAAACTTTCAAATGGTTTTTGGCTGGCGTTATTACTGGAAATCCAATCCTCTTACGCATAGAATTTTTTTTAATGCTTCTATGAAAACCAGCATTGAGTGGAAGGATGTTGTTCTGAGCTGCAGAAGGTGGACAGCTCGGCACAGCTGGTTCTTTGGAGAGGTCTGAAAAGGTACCTCGGGAAAATATGTTTATGTTTCTAGGTGTGTGATGTGGAGATTTGAGCTTCCAGTTGCGGGTAAATATGGAAAATTGCTGTGATGCCTGACTTGAGCTGCACCACAAGAGGGCAACTGGAGGCCACAAATCCTCTGCTCCCGCCTGGGAGAAGATGTGGGAGCATCGGGAAAGGGTGAGATGTGGGAAAAGGTCCCCACCATCCCGTGGTGCAGGGCAGGGGCAGCTGTGGCAGCAAGTTCTGTGGGTGTCTATGCTGCTGTGCTGATTGCAGGTGGCTTTCTCAACGGGGAGCGATTTGGTGGCATTAGTTAAATGCTGTTGTTAAATGTAAGTGTTCTGCTTCCAAAGGAGGGAGATGGAGCTGGTGTAGGGTCTGGAGCGCAACCCTTGTGAGAAGTGGCTGAGGGAACTGGGTTTTTAGTTGGGAGAAAAGGAGGACAAGTAGGGTCCTTCTAGCTACAACCTCCTTTCAGGTAGTTGAGGAGAGCAAGGTGGGGACCAGTCCCTTCTCCCAAGTAACAAGCAATTAGACAAGATGAAATAGTCTGAAGTTGTTCTGGGGGAGGTTAGATTGGGATATTAAGGGAAATTGTTTCACTGACAGGGTGGTCAGGCATTGAACAGGCTGTCCAGGGAAGGGGGGGAATTGCCACCTTTGGAAGTATTCAAAAAGCTTGGCACTTAAAGACAAGATTTTACTGGTGGACATGGCAGTGCTGGGCTAACACTTGGAATTGATGAACTAAAGGTCTTTGCCAACCTAAATGGAAATGTATGGAATTCCCGCTGGGTGCTTCTCTGTTTTGTGGCTCAAGGCAGAGGCTGCTGATACCAGTGCAGGTCAGAGCTATGGGACTCTGCCCTGTTAATTGTCTGCAGCCCACCTTGTCCAAATCCCATCCCAGTAATGGAAAACACAGGGTGTTGGTCAAAGCCCTCCTTGGGAAGGGTGGCAAAACAGTGAAGTGAGACCTGGAGACATGGTTGGAGCATCCCAAGCTGCTTGATGCTATACCTTGCTGCGGTGGTGGCATTTGCTGGTCCTTGGTACCCTCATCCTCCTGCACTTGGAGGGCAGGGGGTGCAACATCGATGCACCAGAATGCTGAGCTGAAACTGAGCAGGAAAAGAAATCATTCCCAGCTCATCAGTGGCAATGTGAGTGGAAATGACCCTGTGGAACCAGACACAGGTTTTAAACTCTTCTGACATCACTCTGGAAATTGGTGGAGTAGGCTGAAAAATGCCTTAAGACTGGTTTGAAATTGCTGGATTTTCAGAGGGGGGATCAGAGAAAAGTGTGGAGGGATGAGCAATCCCTGTGCAACAGCCACGATCCTGCTGGGAAGGGGGATTCCCTACTGGGAGGTGATTGTTGCCCGGCAGCCCCTGGTCACGACAGGACTGCCGTGGCTCGGTATTCATGACCTGACTCAGAACAAGGGCTTGTTTAAACAGTAGCAGGAGCTCAGTTAAAGCAGAGACACTCTAAATTTGAAAGTACATAATGGCAGGAAAAACAACCCATGATTAGTTAAAGAACTGACTCAGGCCAGCAAAGGCCAGTCCTGAAATAGACCTTGAATGGGGCTGGTTGAAAACGCTTTCATCAGAACAGTTTCCTGATGGAGAATTTGGCATTTCTGCTCAAAGAACTCTTTCAAGAAAAGCATCTGCTTCTATGGAAAAATTCATTTTGTTGGGTTGGAAAAATGGAGCATGTGAAAACTGAAATCCTTCAGTGCAGTGATGTGTTGTGCCAGTTTTCAGGCAGGCTTCACCTCTGTGTTGAGCTTCATTTCTCGTTCCTGTGGTGACCACTCATCTTCACAGGAAGGAAACCCCCCCAGATTACTACATCTGCCCCTTCCCACCTGCCTGCTTTTCTTAGCAATGATTAAAGCCTCCCCCTCATTGTGGAGGACTGGAAGCTCAGCTTTTGGAGCAGTGTATGGCTGCTCCCCTGAGACACCAAACTTTCTCTGGTGCCTCCACTCCTGGTCTCTTCCTACACAGGCTGCTGGGATACTCATCTCCATCCTGTACTGATGTTTCATACATCCTGGGAGGTGGCTGTGACTGGACAGCCAGGAAAGACAACTTACTCTACTGGGCTTATTTGTGACTTTACTGAATTGTTTTGCAGCCAGGGTTAATTTTCCAGGTGTTTCTGTATCTCCTTGTTGTCTTCTTGCTCATTTCTGTGCCTATCCTAAATTCTGATGGAAATCTAACATAGGAGATGGGCAAGTTGTCTAGCCAGCTCCATACAACAGGGTCAGGGTTAGTCCCAGGACCTGTTTGTTGAGTCAGGATGAGTCACCCTGTAAAGCACTCTTGGACTTTTTTGTGCCTTCCTCCAGCAGTGAGAACTCACCCTTCAAAAAATAGTGTGGAATAACACAGGTCTGAAACATTAATCTGACACAGAAGTGCTTCTAACCCATTTTTTAAACATTGCCTTCCACGCTTGGAGGTTGGAAAAACTACAGGACACTTGCAAAAACAGATACTTACATTCACACTTAGGTGCCCAGACTTGAAAATGGGGAGGGAAAATGCCTTAAATACTGAGTTCTCCCAAGACCACATCAGCAGCAGGCAGGCAGAGGCAGCTGAGGGAGAGCATAGGGTTGGTGTCCACCACCTGGAGAGCTGTGGTGAGAGAATTGCTCTAAGTCCTTGCAGCTCCATGGATGCAAATTCTCAGAAAGGGGTTTTTGTGCATGGATGTGGTTCTTGAAGGCCAGAGCATTGTCATGAGATGGGCTCACTGTCATTGTGGGTGAGGGGCTGAACTGAAATCCTGCTTGGACCCTGGGATGAATATGTTTTCCTCAAGTGAACTTTATGAAAGGACTTCTCAGTCCATTTAAGAAAACAAAAAAGTGTTAGGAGCTGAGTCTTGGCCAAAGCTTGGGGTCCCGGTGTGGAGACTGGAGGGAACAGAAAAGCCTCAGTGGAGAACATTTTCTAAAACAAACAACCCAGGTACAGGCCAGGCTTGTGTTTCTGTGCTAGCATGGGCTCTATTTACCAACCTTCCTCTGCCCCAAGAGAAGCAGGGAGGCATTTAAAGAGAAAACAGGAAAGAGCCCTCTGTCCCGAGAGCTGGTGTGTCCTGTTTTCTGGAGTGCTGGGCTGTATAGGGCTGTTAGAGCACAGGCTGCAGACTGATAGATGTGTTGTTTAACATGAAGGGTGGTGTTGGTGGCTGCTGTCAGAGCCAGCACTGGCCCCAAGGCAGGAGCAGAGTGATCAAGAGCCCTGTGTGCAGCTCCCCTCTGTCCCCATGGGCTGCTGTGTCCCTTTGCAGGAGACAAGGTCCTCCCAAGGTCCCCCAGGGGGTTTCCATCTCTTCCCCGCGGTGTGACCCCAGATCTGTATTATGACAAAGCCACTCAATCAATTGCCTTTATGTGCCAAATTTCCCTGCAGCTCTTGGGAATAGGTGTGCTCTGGGTAAAAGCAGCCTGTTCTGTTCCAGGCATCCTCTAACACTGGGGAACTATTCATTCTTCCTGCATTCCAGGACTTCTGAGAAATAAAAAAGACACAGGTACTGGCTTAACAAACTGGTAATGTCACAGTGGATTTTATCCACATCTGCTTCCTGCAGCCTCAGAGCGCCATCCACATCTGCTTCCTGCAGCCTCAGAGCGCCAATTCCCTCATCTCACACCCCAGGAAGGCAGCCCTGAGGTCAGGGTCTGTCGTGCTGGGGGCCGTGCTCCCCTTGCCAGCCTGCAGCATACAAAGGGCTGATGAGAAAGGGATTCAATCCAGTGTATTGGCATTTGTGTGTGGCGGCTGTATTAAAAGTACTCACTTGTCAGCCCAGCCATCACTTGTAATTGGCTGCTATTTTTCCATGTGCCTCCCAGCAACAGCAGCTCTTCCCAGACTCTTGGTGGGGTGCTGGGTCTGGGAAGGGTGCTCTGTGCAGGATAGGTATGTGAAAATGGTCAGGATTGGCTCAGGAAGGGAAATGCGGCCCCTTCCTGCCTGTCTCTGGGTTTGCCTGAGCATCCCACCAGAAGCAGTTCCCTCTGCAGATTTGCTGTCAAGCACTGGCAAAGGCCACCTGTGATGGCTGTGGATGCACTGGAGAAAGTGCATAATCTTTGGGATGGGCAAGTCCCTTGGTGTTGGTGCAATAACCCAGTTACTGTGCAATCCCTTGGTTGTTTTGGTGGAGAGAGGCTGGGTTTTGTTGTGGTGCTGCATGGCCATGCTCAGCAGAGAACCACCAGAGTGCTCAATGTAACGTGTTACCCTGGAATTAGATCCTTTGGTTATGGTCTCATGTATCGCAGCTACATATAAAACAACAAAATGACTGGAAAATACATGAATTCAGAGCACATTTGTCATAATGGTACTGTACAGGGCTTGGAAGAACCTCTTGCAACTGCAACTCCAAATGCTGAAAGCACATGTTCTGTTTTCATGGAATCATAGAATATCCTGAGTTGGAAGGGACCCACAAGGATCATCCAGTCCAGCTCCTGGCCCTGCACAGACACCCCAACAATCCCACCCTGTGCCTGAGAGTGGTGTCCAAATGCTCCTGGAGCTCTGGCAGCCTTGGGGCTGTGCCCATTCCCTGGGGAGCCTGGTCAGTGCCCAACACCCTCTGGGTGAAGAACCTTTTCCTGTTATTCAACGTAAACCTTTGTCACAGCTCCAGCTGTTCCCTTCAGTCCTCTCCCTGTCACAGAGAGATCAGTGGCTTCCCCTTGTGATGACATGGACCGCTTTTTTAGGGTATAATAAGATACAAATTTCTGAGTTGCTGTTAAGAACCTTTTTATTTTTTTTATCTACCCCAATACTGGAGCACCTAAACTTGCAAACACATGGAAATCAGACCAAGATTTTCTTGAAATAATTCCCATAAGCTTTCGAGATGTCATAATAGTCTTATCAGTGTATCCTAGATATTACCAGTTCCATCTGATTGAATTTTTATGTTTGCAGATAGAGTAATGTAATGACCTAATTTCTGAAGGAGGCCTGTTATTTATTAACCATGATGTAAATTCTACCAGCATTAGAATAAAGAACATTGGGCTTTTGAATTTCTGCTATTTTTAAAGATCCAAATCTCTGGGGCAATTAATAATTTTCCTGACATATTGAATTCAGTCATGTGTTATAGCAACAAAACTTGCGGTTTATGATGCAACATTAACTTGTCAGCAAGAAGGACAATTCATGACTGTCTATGGGTAGCAAGTGGCAGGCAAATTTGGACAACTATCCTATAGTTTTTGCAAGCATCAGCAAATCTTGTTGGCAAAGCCAATGTAGGCAGTGCATAATATACGCTTTTGCTCGTATATATTAAAAAAAAACCCCAACCAAACAACAAAGAATATAATCCCCTGCCAGGAGTTTCCACTTATTTTCCATAACGAGAGCTGGAGGGTCTGTAAAAGCTGGCCTCATAAAAAGAAATTGCAAAGGACGAATTTTTCCTTTACAAGGGAGATGGAAGAAACTGGAGTTTGTTTGGATGCACGAGTCTTCCTGACACGCAGTTTATCAGCTGTTCTACTGCAGGGTGGAGGGTCCCAGGTAGGAACAGGGATAGTGTAGGTGGAAGGATGGAGCCCACGGTGATATGGACACACTGAGCTTGGGAGCACCAAAAGCAACAGTGGCTTTGGCACAGCAGCAGCCTGGCTGTTTGGGGGGATTTTCTTTGAGATATCAGAGAGGAAAGAGTTGGAAAAGCTCTGAGGGAGGAGAGGGGTGCACTTTGCTGCTGTTTGTGGTGGGGCTCTGAAGGGTCCTTGAGAGTGCAGGGAAGTGGCTTTACCTTGGGGGCCGAAGATGAAATCAAAAGATGAAAGAAAAGGGAGAATTATTTGGGGGAAGCAAAGAGATTTAAAACAAAATCATCCTGGTGCTGTTCCAGGCGGATACGAGCCGAGGGAAAGCCTCAGCCAAGGCCGGAGCAGAGGCGGATGAAGCCATGGGAGGATGAGCCAACGCGTGGACCTGAGCAGGGGTTTGGCAGGGTGGGGATGGGGATTTCAACAGGGTGGGGAATGTGAGAGGCCATGTTCTTGAAATGGCAAACCCCATGCAGTTACTGCATTTGGATCTAGTCCGGGAGCAGGGAGAGAGCCAAGTGAGCCAAAGCCGTGGCTGGGGTGTTGGCGTGAGGGTGGGAAACTGGTGGTGCACAGCAATTGAAGACCCGTGGGGAGGCTTTATGGAGTGTGGGGAGAGAGGTGAAGAATTTTAACTGGAATAAGGCTGGATGGAAGACTGCATGTTCCAGAGAATACAGGTGAGAAAGCAGCAGCAGGTGAAGAAACCTCAAATTGCTTGATGTGTTCCACAGTGTGGTAAGATGGTAAAGATTAAATACTGATGGAGGTGATTATGGGGTGCCATTCCCCTCATGGGTGGGTTTGGACTCATACTCAATACAGGGAGTGGGCTGATGAACTGGGAAAAGTGTGGCTGTAGTGCTGGCCATCCCCCAGGCACAGGGATCAGGCTCAACACACCCAGGCTTGGATCATCAGCAAGGGATTGGCACACAGTGGAAAAGCAGTGTGACGCCAGTCTGCTGTTGCTGTCAGTGGGTTTCCAAAACACAGCTGGGAAGAGAGAGCACAAATGCAGGAATGTGAGCCTGTGTGATGCAGACACACACACTGCCATGTGCACAACGTGGCTGCATAGTATGAGTTCCCAAGTACCTTTGTGGCCCAGGAGGAGGCTGCTTCTGCATGAGTGGCTATGGCTATATGTGGGTCGTAGGGATGGCATGTCCTGGCTGCTCCTCCCTGACTACACATCACACCCTTTTTCCAGCTGAGGGATGCTGGCCTCCTAGTTGGGAGCTGAGTGACTTCAACAAATTAGATTTAAGCTGAATAAAAGAGGCCTCTATAGCAGCAAGTTGTGATGGAAAGCATAAGTTGCATTCCATTTGGGGATGGGAACATACGGCCTCCAGTATCTTCACAAGCCTCCCAGGACACAGTGATTTTTGTCTTGTTTCTCTCAGATCAGTTGATTGCTGTAATGTGTGAAAGACTGACTTCTGAGGGACACAAGTGCAAATTATCCTGATGAAAGGAAACAGAGGGAGTATAAAAAGAGATCAGCTCAGCTGAGCTGGGAGCTGCTCAGTGCCCTGAGAATCAAAAACGAAAGACGAAAAAGGTAGAAACTAGATCAAAAGAACAGGCATACCTTCAAAAAAACCAGTAAAAGGAAGAGTCATTGTGAACGAGCCATCCTCTGCCCAGATGCATGGTAAAAAGAGGATAGAACATTCCATGTTTTCAGAATGTCCATCCAAACCTGTATGAGTGCAGCTTGACATTCCAGTTACTGCTTTACAGGCAGATAGTGTGGGCTCACACTAGCACTTGGGTAATTGGCCAGGATAAAATTCACCCTGAAGTACCCAGAACAGTGCCAAAGAGGATTCTGAGCACCAGTTTGCTCTTGGCTCCCTTCAAAGACTCCTGCTGATGAGTGATGTTGCTCAGAACTGAAACAGCACACTCTGCTTTAAGAAGTGTAGGGGAGGGAAGAAAACAGGAACTGCGGAGCAGGGTAGCTCCTCTCTGGCTTCTGGAATAAGGGAATGGCTGATGGCTGCCTGAGGGGTAACAAGGTTTTGTCAGAAATTAAACCTGTTAAATCAAGTAAGTTTGTTTCAGTGTTATGGCAGGGGGGTGTGTGGACGGGGAGGAGCAGTAGATGATGATGTAGGTAAGGTTTTTGACATTTTAGTACTTTAGTTCTTGTACAATCTGGTATGATGTAGATTGTGGTAATGTGCACAGCAGTAGTTAATTTTTCCAAATTACTCGTTACTCTGAGAATATTGCCAAACTGGAGGAAAGATGACGTTTCCAGGCTCCAAGGAGGTCAGGAGCAGTGCATTAAGGAACTGGATGATCAAATTCACACTGAAGGGAGTGAGATTGCACCAAAATGCCTGATTCTGTTTCTAGTCCTGGTTTGTAGCCAGAAAGTAACTTTTTGGATTTCTCCATGCAGCAGTCGATGCAGAGCCCTCCCTGCTTTTGTCTCAGAGCTTCCGCATCTCCTGTCTCTGTTTTAGCGGGTGACTGCTCCTGCAGCATACAGCTGGTTGTTGTGGATGGGGTCACAAGGGCTTTGGGTCGTTCTAATTCTTCTCCTGGCTGCCAGTCTTACGACAGGAGCCTGCTAGAGTAGGAGTATCTCAGTCTCAGGGAGCTGGCATTTTCTTAATAACAGCTAGTTATTTAATGGTGACCTTCTCATGGCAAGCAAAGTGCCAAATCCACAACAGATGAAGAGAACATGTTTTGAAGTGACAATTACTTCAAGTTCGAGCCACTCCTTTGCCCATGAGTGCTTTCCTGGTGGATGTCTTTCCTTGAACCTGCCTTTTTAATTTTTGTCTCTGATGGATGGTGTTAGAGCATTCCGTAGCTGTATCATCTGAATCCCACAAAATCCCTTGATCCCCACTGTCTAGTTCCAGACTTGTTTATGGAACTGTCTGTTTATGGACTCTGTGTAGGTATTAGTATCTGAATTAGAAGTGGAGGAGCAAAAATGCATCACAGTGTCAGATTGGATTTCCAGCAGTACTTGGCATAGGTCACAGAAATCACATCCTCATGATTGCTCTGAGGATGTTCCAACCTGGATCATTCCAGTGGCAGAATGGGGCTGAGCTGGGTAGCCTCAAATATGAAAATTCAAACCTCAACTGTGGTGTTTTGGCCAGTTATCCACAGTGCCTTGGCTGTGGGAGATGATAGCACAGCCATTCCTTCAGTCTATTGGCTTCTGTTGCTTGACAAGACAAGCGAAAGTTTCCTCTTGTCTTAAACCCTTTCCTCTCTGTATGTGTGAAGGCAGTGGGGAAACAGAGTGTTCACTAATACATTGATGGTTATCAGGGCTGTTTTCCTTTTAGTTAATCCAGACTTTTCAGCCTCCCTCTGTCTAATGAGTAGCATGTGACCGCATACAGCCTGTGCCTTGCAAGAGATGACGTGCTTGGGAACCATTGAGTTTCTTCCTTGTCTGCCATGGGCTGTTGACACAGGATTGCTGATGCATCCTGCTGATGGATCCCATGCTTTTTTATCCAGACCGTGGTACAACTCCACATTACGTTCAGAGCTGCCAATACAATTACTGGGAGACAAACTGATGTGGACAGAGGGAAAACTTCTTGTGATCTAGTGACAGCACATCCCAAAGTTGTGCTGCTGCTTGAGTGTGCCATGATCATCTCTGGAATGTCAGAAGTGGTGGTGTTGTGGTGTCTTAAGAGAGCTGTTGATTGATTGAACCTCCTGAAATGCTCTCCTGAAAGCAAAAATGCCAAGTTTATTTATTTACTGATCAGAACTCCCCACTGTTGTGGTTCTGCTTTAATTATCCTGAATCTTGATGCCATGTGTTGGTTTCTGAGTTTGCACCGCTCAAGAGAAGAGCCCAGCACTTCCTTATAGGTTCTTGCTTCATTCAGGTATCATCAGTCTGTAACAGACGACTGGGTCAGAAGCAGAAAAGGCCCCAGATCACCACCAAAGGCCCCAGATTTCTTCTGTACAAATCCTCTTTTTTTCCCAAACTGAAAGAGCTGCCTGAGCAGTACTGCTGGCTGTGGGCAGGAGCTGGATAATATTTTGAGCAAGGACAGTGGAGGTCTGGGAGTGGAGCTGGGTGCAGGCAGTTTGCTGGGAGATGTATCCGCCCTGTGGAACTTGGGAAGGACCTTGCCATGTTACACAGCAGCTTTGTGGCTGAGCAAAAATAAATGAGTGACTTATCCTACTGCCAAGGGCCATCGGTGGGAGGTCAGTGTTTGATATTTCCACATCCAAAAAAAGCAGCCCCAAGCTAGAATTACAGTACAAAATACCCATTCAGACCTGTCCAGCCTTCTGTTTTCATTGACTTCCATCCTCTGCTTGTACACACAGAGCCCCTTCCTTTCCAAAAGAAAACAGTATTGCTGATAAGGGACACTTATCTCAGCAAGTCATTACAAAACAAGTGAGCTTTTGTGTTTGCATCTGATTCCTGTCACAATGTTAACAAACTCCTAGTATGGAAATGCCTAAAATGCCCCTTAGGGTAGTATGTGAGGTGCATTTTATGTCTCAGAAATACTTCCCACGGATGTTTGTTTCTTAAAAAAAGGAGAACCCCCTCAAACTTCTTAAAGTTTCAGCCTTTCATTTGTTCTGTAAAGGACTTCTAGACAACAATCCTTGGTTATGCTGCACATGGATATTTACCGTTCCCATACTCTCTGCTGAGATATTGCTGGCCTTTGTTCCTGTCTTGGTTTGAAAGACAAGTGTCAGACAGGAAAGGCAGGAGCCTCCCCTGAAGTGGAAAATGCAACCCCCTTCCCTCCGAATTATTATAGATTTGAAAATAAGGGGCTTTCAGGCAAAGATAGGAGGGATAGGAATAACAGTTCTTTACTAATAAATATATATGTATAACAACACAAACAAACAGCAATAGCTGTGGCAGTCACAGCAAACAGCAGCACAAACTCAGTGCAGCCTCACTCGGCCTCGGGCGCTTTCCCCTGGGTGCAGTTCCTGCGGGGCGGCTCCCGGTGAGCAGGGCGGGTGCGATGGTTCCCCCGCGGCTGCAGGGGGCGCTCTGCAGCGAGCTCGGGAGCACCGGGAATGGCGGTGCGGGGTCCCTGGCAGGGATGGGTGAGAAAACCTCACAAACCCCCTGGGCGTCTGGCTGGATCCTCAGGAACAGCAGGCTGGAACGGCAGGGGCGAGCGCAGATCTCGGGTGGCAGTGAGAGGTATCAAACTGCGGAGCTGTGGCAGGGAAACCCGGCAGGTCTCTCAGTCAGCAGAGCGTAGGAGCTCCGTTTCCGGACGGGACAAGGAGAAGAGCAGGCTTAGAAATCCCGGGGTTTGCCCGCAGAAAGCAAAACAGCCAAAGAAGCAGGAACCCGCAGTGTGACCGAGACGTCCACACCGAAGGCAGGCAGCTTCCAGACTAAACGCTGAGCACCCAGGCAGCCCCCCGGGTGTCCCAACCCCCAGGTGACAAAAGGGTGGCCAGTCCCACCCCGCCTCTGTGGCCAGGTCTTTTGTTTCTTTTAAGTATCCAGCGGTTTGTCCCCTAGCAACGAGTATGGGTAAAATTCTTTAAGAGAAAAAACAGGCTAAAATCCTAAACCCCAACAGTTCCTTTCAAAGAACCAGCCAGAGCTGGAGTTTTCTCTCTCCTCACAGTGGGTTCCCATTAAAACTGAACCCTTGTCCACAGCTGCAGTAGTTCAAATTTAATGTGTTATTTCCAGTTGGAAATGTTGGGTTACAGCACAGGTAGGTGTGGTGGTACTGTGGTACAGGGGCTCCTCCTGATGGAATCTCTGCCCCGGGAAGGCTTTTGATTTATGTGAGGTGCTCAGCTCCTTCCAAGGTAGTCCCTAAGACAGAGAATTTTATGGAAGAAAAGTTTTTCAGGGCAGTTTTCAGACTGAATCACAGTAATCATGTGGTTTTCCTATCTCAGAGGGTCAAACTGCCTTCCAGATGCCAAGAAAACACCTTCCCAACCCACCTGGGGAAGTGCATCATGAAAAACTGTCACTGAGAACCAGGAAGTCTGAGGGATGAAATTGGCTTTCCCATAGATTTCTGGTGAGATGACAGCTGAGCTCAGAGGCTGCAGCATCTGCCCTGTGGCTCCAGCATGTGTATGCCATCCCCTGGGGCACAGCAGGGTGTCCTGAGCCACAGGGCTCAGGCCCAGGGGCAGGTTGGTTGAAGCGCTGGGATATAAGAGAGTAGGAAAGAGCTCTCCCAGCCTGGAGTTGAAACAGCTACTCCGTATCTCCCTCCTGCAGCCAAAATCTGATGCAATTCTGATTTTGATTATTAGCACCAAACAAACTGGAGTGGGCTGTAACTATCCCTGACAAATAATTAAAAATTATCTGCTTGTAAAACATTCTCCTTCCAATAGGATTTTTTTTTTTTGTTAGGAAAACTCCAGAATATTTCAATTCTTCTGTGACACTTTGTGCTCTTGCTGTTCTCCAACAGACCTCCATGTCTGTTCCCCAAAGCACTTCCTTGTGTTTGTGCCATGGGAGCCCCCAGCAGTGGTGTTGGGGGGATGTTTTGTGCTGGGAGTGCTGCCTGTGGAGGAGCAGAGGGATTTTGAATAACTGATTCAACTTCCTCTGAGATATTTCGTGTTTTGTTCAGAATTTTCTGTGTTCCTTTGGAAGGGAAGATCATACAACTCTTAAACAGAAACTTAATTTCCAACTGAAGAAGTTCAAATGGATTTTCTTTCCTATTTTGTTTTCCTTTGCTTGCTGCATTTTAATTTAAAAATCCCGGTTTAAAACAAGCTACTTGTTTTAACAAGAACAACAAGTCCTATTGAGATACCCAAAGCATCTCCCCCATTTAGTTTTATTTTCAGGTTAGGTCTGTGGTCCTTTTTCTGATACCTGGCCAGTGATGAGCCTTGCTCTCTGCTCAAGGGTGCAAACATTTGGGCAGTTTGTGTCAAAGGAGAATTTCTAAAGCCATCAGTCAAAGCCTGGCCGAAGGAAATGATACCACTAAGTCATTTCGAGATGTAGGAGGTTTGGTGCCCAATTGGGGGTCCCCTCCTTGAGTTCTGCTGCCTCTAATGCTGTACATAAGGAGGTCTGAAATTGCTGTGTGTCCTAGATGTGAGCACACTTGGCTGTCAGCCCCACAGACCACATTACACTGAATGTATGTGAAGCTCTAAGAGATTTCTCAGTCCCTCTTGTACCAACAGCCTTGCCTGAGATCTACTTACAAGCACGAATAATTTCAAACATTTAAGTAGTCTTCAGAGGGATTACTTGCATGTCATGGCATGTAGGCTGTAGCTTTTCAAGAAGAGTTATGTATCTTTTGGCCTTGAATGGGAAAAGGGAAATTGAAAGTGTAGTGGAGGAGAGAAGTGGGGCTGTCCCAGGTGCCTGTTCTGTTCTCTGCCCATCTTTACTCAACGTGTTGCCCTTCGCCGCCTGCAACTAATCCTGCTGTTACTCAAACTTTGATAATGCACCTGGAAGAAGCTGACTTTTAAAAATGGAAATACTATGAGATGCTGGATTCCTGTTGCCCTCTGGAAGAGTGTTTTACTCCTACCTCGGCATCACAGTTGTTGCCACCCCCTTTCTCAGCCAGGGGTCTGGTACCCTCTAACTGCAGTGGGAGCAGAATTTGTTTGGGAGACACAGTTACTTGAGGGAATGGTTGGATCTTGATGGATAAAGCAGAATAGTTTGGGGGATTTGGGGGTGGGGTGGGGGGTGGTGTTTGTGTTTTGGTTTTGGTTTTTTTTTTTTTAAGCTACAACCAACAAAAACCCCCCACAAAACAAAATGAAGGTCTGTACTACTTTTGAAACAACTCCTTTACTAAGTTTGACTAGTTTGGCAAAAGCAGCTTTAACAGCCTTGTACACACTATATTGCATGAGCTGTAATGACTCTTTACTGTCTTATAATCTAATAGCAAAAATGAGCCAAATTGTGCCAAAGGCACAGAGCCAGGGCACAGGAGTCTAGAGCCCTAATCTCCCCAGCTTTTTGTCCTCCCCTCTTGCATCTACTTTTTTCATCTCCAGTGAATAGAAGGCTTCATCTTTTTAAACTCCAGCAAGGCAACGCACATGTGGCCTGACTCTGCCACAGACTCCTCAGTAACACTCTCACTGTTTGGGGGAAGTAAATATGCAACTTTCAAAAGTCTTTCTGTGTGGAGAATCTGTTTGGATTTGTGGGGAAATGCCTGCTCCAGGAAGTGGGGAGCAGGCATATAGGTAGCAATATTAATGAAGTTTTTTATAAAGACTTCATTCAAGGCTTTCAAAGAAAATATAACTCTTATGGGACCCACAGTTAATCTGCCAAGTCTGAGAATCTGGTTGGAATTTAAAATATATATTTAAAGGTTTCTGAGAAGTAGAGAATTAGAAAGAACAGGCTGGGAAGGGCACTTGGGAAATTACTGCTTAAAGAGGAGATTGGTCCTTGGGGTCTGAGCTCTTCGGTGGGGTGCACGAGACACCAGAGAACCAATCCTCCTCTTGGCTGTACAGGAGTAGGAAAAGGGGGTGATTGGGACCAATCCAAACACCCCCTGTCCTGGGTTGCAGTATATTCTATTCCCATCTTCATGAGCTGCTGGGACCAGGTGTGGTCGTGTTCCCCTGCCTCCTCCCTCCGGATTATCTCCTGTTAATAGGCCCATCAGTGCCTTGCCTCAGGAACTCACCATCCCATTGTGAGATGCTCCACCCAGGGGGGAAGGGGCACATGTAGCGCACCCGGACAGATTATCTCCTGTTAATAGCCCCATCAATGCACAGCCTCAGGAACTCACCCTCCCATTGTGAGATGCTCCACCCAGAGAGAAGGGGCCCCTGTAGCGCACCCGGACAGATTATCTCCTGTTAATAGCCCCATCAGTGCACAGCCTCAGGAACTCACCCTCCCATTGTGAGATGCTCCGCCCAGGGGGAAGGAAGCCCCTGTTGCCCACCTGGATAAAAGTCTGGAGTTTTGGAACAGACAGTGCCACTTCCACTGGTTCTTCCCAGCGGAGCAGCTTCCTTCTCCACCGGATTCCCAGAAGATAACTACACCACTTCTACAGGATTGCTGCTTCGACAGAGCCACAACTGCCACTCCAGAAAGACTGCAACCACCATTGAATAGGACTGCTACCACCACCCTGCCAGGCAGGGTGCCAGGTCGTACCCCGACTCTGTCAGGTTAAACCAGTGTTTTCTGTGTATCTTAGTAAAAGAACTGTTATTCCTATATGTCTGTGCCTGAAAGCCCCTCAATTTCAAATTTATAATAATTCTTTGAGGGAGGGAGGTTACATTACCCATTCCAGGGGGGGCTTCTGCCTCCCTTTGATAGATACCTGTCTTTTAAACCAAGACAGATCTTGGCGCCCAATGTGGGGCAAGAGGGCATCTAGAGAAAAAAGGGAATAACAGTTCTTGTGTGTTGGATATAGATCCCTTGTTAAGTGGCATCATGTGGGCTAGCTTACCCTGGTTTGGGTGGCACGTGGTTGTGGCCATATTTCTCCCATTTGCAGGCCCTTATCTAAACATGGGTCCTATAACTAAGGCTACTGTGGCTGTTATTCAGTTTGTTTTATGGATTAATAAGGTGAGGAATTCATGGCTTATTAACTTCCTCTGGAAGGCGGGTTCATGGATTCAGAGCTATCATACCCTAACTGTATGCTTTTGGGGTTACTTTAATAATGGGACCTACTGTGAGGAGATGACACCGGGGGAAATTTTCTCCCAACCCTTAACTCATCTCTTTGGGTCCACCCCTCCAGTTTTCGAAGGATTCAGATCTTCCCTAAATGCTAATGATATTGTACAGTGGATGGTGTTGCTGATAGGCCTATTCTACTTAATACTCAGAGATAAGGGGAGATTGACTTGGATAACCACCCTGATACCTACCCCGGGGGCTAGGGATGCTGCTCCCGAACCTGACCCTGCCCAGCAGCTCACCTCAGAAATTAAGCACCTGGACTGGGTAAAGGAGATACGTGAGATGGGCCAGATGCTGAAGGAGTGCATTTTCTCAGCTGCTGGGAAACCCTTCCCCTGCCTTGAAGAGGCAGAGCCTAATGGTGCAGCAGTAGTAGAACCTACAGACGTTACAATTGTCGAGGTTCCAGTTAGACCACAAGGGCAGTCACAGCCAGCTGCAGTCACCCCTGTGGAAACAAGGAAGTCTAAGACGAAATCAGAGCACCCACTTAAGAAAGGAGGGCCCTCACAACCCACAGGAGAGCCAGTGGTTGAGATAATCACCGAGTCCCTGACGTACAACAGTCTCCGAAATCTGCACAAAGACGTTGTACGGTGCGGGCGTGAGGCTTTTACAACCTGGTTACTTCGGGTCTGGAACCTTATGGGTTCAGGTGTGCAACTGGATGGCAGTGAGGCAAGGAATTTGGGACCCTTGACTCAGGACTCAGGTGTCAATCAGGTATTTGTAAGGGAACCAGGGCCCCTCCCACTCTGGGAGTGACTTTTAACGAGCGTAAGAGAGAGGTTTGTCCACAGAGAGAGACTGCAGGAGCACCATCACAGAATGCGCTGGAAGACCCTTGAGGAAGGGATCCAACAGCTGAGAGAAGTGGCGGTATTAGAGGTACTCTTTGGGAGGGATGCACAGCATGGTAATGACCCTGAAAAAGTCAGGTGCACAGGGCAAATGTTGTGGAATCTGGCAACTCTAGGGCCATGTCAGTACGCCACCTTCATTGCAACCATTAATGCTGATAACAACCGAGAGACAGTGGGTTCTGTTGCCAGCAAGCTTAGAAATTTTGAGAGTATGATCAATGGCCCAGTGCAGGCTCATGTCTCTGCTGTGATTAAGGGCCTACAAGAAGAGATTAGGGAGGTGAGGGAGGAGATGAGGAGGAGCAGTTCGCATATGGCACCAGTGCAAGTCACAGGCCCCCAGGTCAGAGCTCGATGTCCCCCAGTTAGGGAGAGAGCATGCACCCCATGAGCTGAGCTGTGGTTTTTCCTGTGTGACCATGGGGAAGACATGAGAAGGTGGGATAGGAAACCCACTTCTGTCCTGGCAGCACAGGTGCGTGAACTCAAAGAGGAAGACACTAACCGCCGGGGTTCTGCTAAAGCGAGAGTAGCCTCAGCCTCCTATGACCAAGCTGCCACTTATTACAGAAGGGAAAGTGATACGTCAAATCCCCTTGAAGGCACCTCTAGCATGTATGCCCAGGGAGGAAATTATAACCAATGCTAGAGGGGCCCTGCCTATAGCCAGGGAGAGGCACGGGAGAACCGGGTTTTTTGGACGGTGTGGATCCGATGGTCTGGCACATCAGAGCCACAGAAATATGAAGCTTTGGTTGATACTGGTGCACAATGTACTTTGATGCCATCGGGACACGTGGGGGCAGAACCCATTTCTATTGCTGGGGTGACTGGGGGATCGCAGCAGTTGACCCTGTTGGAAGCCGAGGTGAGCCTGACTGGGAAGGAGTGGCAGAAACATCCAATTGTGACTGGCCCAGAAGCCCCATGCATTTTGGGCATAGACTTCCTCCGGAACGGCTATTACAAAGACCCAAAAGGACTCAGGTGGGCATTTGGGATAGCTGCTGTGGAGGCAGAGGGCATTAGGCAATTGAACACCTTGTCTGGGCTATCAGAGAATCCTTCTGCAGTTGGGCTCCTGAAGGTGGAAGAGCAGCGAGTGCCAATTGCCACCTCGACTGTGCATCACCGGCAGTACCGGACAAATCGAGATGCTGTGATCCCCATCCACAAGATGATCCGCGAGCTGGAGAGCCAAGGGGTGGTGAGCAAGACTCACTCACCCTTCAACAGTCCCATCTGGCCTGTGCGCAAGTCTGATGGGGAATGGAGATTGACTGTGGACTATCGTGCCTTGAATGAAGTGACTCCACCACTGAGTGCTGCTGTGCCGGACATGTTGGAGCTCCAGTATGAGCTGGAATCCAAGGCAGCGAAGTGGTATGCCACTATTGACATTGCTAATGCGTTTTTCTCCATTCCTTTGGCGCCAGAGTGCAGGCCTCAGTTTGCCTTCACCTGGAGGGGCGTGCAGTACACTTGGAACCGATTGCCCCAGGGGTGGAAGCACAGTCCCACCATCTGCCATGGACTGATCCAGACTGCACTGGAAAAGGGTGAGGCTCCGGAACATCTGCAGTACATTGATGACATCATCGTGTGGGGAAACACAGCATCGGAGGTATTTGGGAGAGGAGAAAAGATCATCCAGATTCTCCTGGAAGCTGGCTTCGCCATCAAGAAGAGCAAAGTCAAGGGACCTGCTCGAGAGATCCAGTTCCTGGGGGTAAAGTGGCAAGACGGACGGCGTCAGATCCCCAGCGAGGTCATCAATAAGATCACAGCAATGTCTCCACCAACCAGCAAAAAGGAAACACAAGCTTTCCTAGGTGCCATCGGCTTTTGGAGGATGCATATTCCTGAGTACAGCCAGATTGTGAGTCCTGTCTACCTGGTCACCCGCAAGAAGAACGATTTCCACTGGGGCCCTGAACAGCAGCAAGCCTTCGCCTAGATCAAGCAGGAAATCGCTCATGCGGTAGCCCTTGGCCCAGTCAGGACAGGACCCGAGGTGAAGAACGTGCTCTACTCTGCAGTCGGGAACAATGGTCTGTCCTGGAGCCTTTGGCAGAAGGTGCCTGGTGAGACTCATGGCCGACCACTGGGATTCTGGAGCCGGAGCTACAGGGGGTCCGAAGCCAACTACACCCCAACAGAGAAGGAAATCTTGGCCGCCTACGAAGGAGTCCAAGCCGCCTCAGAAGTAATTGGCACAGAGGAACAACTCCTCCTGGCACCCCGACTACCGGTGCTGGGGTGGATGTTCAAGGGAAAGCTTCCCTCCACCCATCACGCCACCGATGTTACTTGGAGCAAATGGATCACCCTCATCACTCAGCGCGCCCGAATTGGAAACCCAAATCGCCCTGGGATCTTAGAAATAATTACGAACTGGCCGGAAGGTGAGACTTTTGGATTATCTTCTGAAGAAGAAGAGCATGTGACACGTGCTGAGGAAGCCCCACCATATAATGAGCTACCAGAGACTGAAAGACAATATGCCCTCTTCACCGATGGTTCCTGCCGAATTGTAGGGGCTAGCCGGAAATGGAAAGCTGCTGTATGGAGCCCCACGCAACGAGTTGCACAAGCTACAGAGGGAGAGGGTGGATCAAGCCAATTTGCTGAACTCAAAGCTGTCCAATTAGCTCTGGACATTGCTGAAAGAGAGAAATGGCCAAAGATCTACCTCTACACCGATTCATGGATGGTAGCCAATGCTCTGTGGGGTTGGCTGGCAAGGTGGAAAAAGACCAGCTGGCAGCGTAGGGGAAAACCAGTCTGGGCTGCTGACGAGTGGAAGGATATTTCCACTCGGGTAGAGAAACTACCTGTAAAAGTCTGTCATGTAGATGCTCATGTCCCCAAGAGTTGGGCTAATGAAGAACATTGTAACAACGAACAGGTGATCAGGCTGCAAAAATAGAGGTGTCCCAGATAGACTTGGATTGGCAGCATAAAGGAGAGATGTTCCTAGCTCGATGGGCCCATGATGCCTCAGGTCATCAAGGCAGAGATGCCACCTATAAGTGGGCATGAGACCGAGGGGTGGATCTAACCATGGACAGTATCTCCCAGGTGATCCATGATTGTGAGACGTGCGCTGCAATCAAGCAGGCCAAGCGAGTGAAGCCTCTGTGGTATGGTGGACGATGGTCAAAGTACAGGTATGGGGAAGCTTGGCAAGTTGACTACATCACCCTTCCCCAAAGCCGCCAGGGCAAGTGCTATGTGCTGACCATGGTGGAAGCAACCACTGGATGGTTGGAGACCTACCCTGTGCCTCATGCTACTGCCCGGAACACCATCTTGGGCCTGGAAAAGCAAGTCCTGTGGAGACACGGCACCCCTGAGAGGATCAAGTCAGACAACGGGACTCATTTCAAGAACAGCCTCATAAACACCTGGGCCAGAGAACACGGTATTGAATGGATCTATCATATCCCTTATCATGCACCAGCTGCCGGGAAAGTTGAACGCTGCAATGGACTACTTAAAACCACCCTGAAGGCACTTGGTGGAGGGACCTTCAAAAATTGGGAAGCGAACTTAGCAAAGGCCACCTGGATGGTCAATACCCAAGGGTCCATCAATCGAGCTGGTCCCGCCCAGTCTGAACCTTTGCACACAGTGGATGGAGATAGAGTCCCTGTGGTACACATGAGAGGTATTTTAGGAAAGACTGTTTGGATTAATCCCACCTCAGGCAAAGGCACACCCATCCGTGGGGTTGTTTTTGCTCAAGGACCTGGTCACACTTGGTGGGTAATGCAGAAAGATGGGGAAACCTGTTGTGTACCGCAAGGAGACCTAATTTTGAGTGAGAGCTCCGTGTAAGGTTTTCGTTATGTATATATGTATATGCATCAGTAAGGGGGTATTGAGTTGGGTATGTTATAGATGGCAATAGAATAAGGGGTGGATAATGTCCTGGGTTACAGTATATTCTATTCCCATCTTCATGAGCTGCTGGGACCAGGTGTGGTCGTGTTCCCCTGCCTCCTCCCTCCGGATTATCTCCTGTTAATAGGCCCATCAGTGCCTTGCCTCAGGAACTCACCATCCCATTGTGAGATGCTCCACCCAGGGGAGAAGGGGCACATGTAGCGCACCCGGACAGATTATCTCCTGTTAATAGCCCCATCAATGCACAGCCTCAGGAACTCACCCTCCCATTGTGAGATGCTCCGCCCAGGGGGAAGGAAGCCCCTGTTGCCCACCTGGATAAAAGTCTGGAGTTTTGGAACAGACAGTGCCACTTCCACTGGTTCTTCCCAGCGGAGCAGCTTCCTTCTCTACCGGATTCCCAGAAGATAACTACACCACTTCTACAGGATTGCTGCTTCGACAGAGCCACAACTGCCACTCCAGAAAGACTGCAACCACCATTGAATAGGACTGCTACCACCACCCTGCCAGGCAGGGTGCCAGGTCGTACCCCGACTCTGTCAGGTTAAACCAGTGTTTTCTGTATTATTGCTTTATATATATATCTCTTAGTAAAAGAACTGTTATTCCTATATGTCTGTGCCTGAAAGCCCCTCAATTTCAAATTTATGATAATTCTTTGAGGGAGGGAGGTTACATTACCCATTCCAGGGGGGGCTTCTGCCTCCCTTTGATAGATACCTGTCTTTTAAACCAAGACACCCCCCTACACTGTTGTGCCATGATAAAGTGGTGAAACACATCCAAAAGTCCTCCATCAGTTGATGGGCTCACGTTGTTTTGCAAGACCTTGAATTCAAACCCTTCCCTTTTTCTACCTCATGGGAGATGGCTGCACTGGCTCATTTGCTGCCTTAAAAATGCTGTTTAATAGTTTGGGTTAATATCTTTAATTTCCTTGAGTGTCCCAAGGTTGCTTATTGTGGTGTTGGAAGAAAAGAGCTTGTACCAGCCAGGTAAACTGACTGGAAAGAGCACACTTAGGGAGTAAAGGATGTCAAGGCAGCCAGAGACAGCAGCTTGGCATTTGTAACAGGCCTTTTTCATCCCTGAAATCCCTGATGTGTGTAAATTCTTCCTCTGGGGAGAGGAGACTCAATCTGAGAAGCCTTTTCTTATTCTTGGGAGAAAATGGGTCCCCCAGTGGGAGCACAGAGGTGCCCAATCTCCTTACCCAGGCAGGATTTAGTGACATGTTTTGTGATCCAGGAGGATCACAGCTCAAAGGGTTTGTTCCTTCACAGTCTTGTTGTCTTCCTGGGGACAATAATCTGTTTCCTAATCTGCATCAGACACCCATCCATGGTGCTCCAGCAGAGCTGAAGTTCACTTTCCTCAGGTGCCAAATGTGTAACACTTGTGTCTCCTTTGCATTGTGTACCTGTGACTTTCTTGGACTCTACAAGCCCTGTTCAAGGGTTTGGGGTTTGTCTGTGTGTTCACATTACATGAAAAGAGATTTATTTTTTCACTCTTTGGTGATAGATCTTGTTAGCTTGGACAAGAAGCAAACAAGTGCAGGCCTGTGGAAAAAAAAATATCACTTCTAGACTGTTCTGTGTACAATCAAAGGCACACATACGTCCTATAGCTGGACATCAGGGCAGTGCATGGGAGGTGCCAGATGTCCCTGTGCCAGCAGGATGGTCCCTGTCCAGAAAGCTTTAACAGATGATGTGCAAATCCCCTGTTTATGATGATTCTGCTCTTACCTGACACTGCTTCCTCTCTGTTGCCCCTGTGCTTTGCATTCCCCATGCAGGCAAAGTCTTCCTTTCAAAGTCAAGCGGCAGGGGCACAAAGCTGTGCGTTGACCTGAATCTTGTTTAGAAAAATCAGCAATGCTAATTTGGAGTGAAGGCAATGCCTGTCTCTGGGTCAAAGACCCTGAGGATGAAGGAGCACTCATAGTGTAAATCTGTCCAGTCTCATGGCCCTGTCCCCAGCGAGAGCAGCCAGGCGAGAGGGTAACAATCAGCACGGAGTTTTCCTACATGTTTGGGTTTTTTTCCAGTGACTTCAGCCTAGGGGTTTTTTTGTGATGGTGCCTTTTTTATTTAACACCCATGGACAGATTTTTCCAATTGCTTTCCAAGATACCCTGTAGCAATGGGTTGCACAGTTTAACTACATGTTGCGTTTCACTGAGGGGCTGCACCCTGCTCCCTCTGACTGCATTTTGCCAGGGATACATCTGATTTTCAGACCTGTATTGATGCTATCAAGCTCTAGTTAGACTGTGTACTGGATCTGGCACTTTAGGTGCATCAATAGTAATTTAATGTGGTGGAAAGGATCCTGTGAATGTTTAATTGAGCATTGATTGAGCTCACAGCATTTCTTTCACATATTCTCTCTATTCTACCTATTCTGCCACCTTTTCACCTTTGCTGGGTCCTGGCCAGCAAAGCATATCATGGTTTAATGCAGTGGCTTTGTTGACATCTTACTGATAATCCTCTTTTCTTCTACCAGCTCAAGCCTCAATGTTAGCAGAACAAATCTATATTTCTACTACTGAGGGATTTGCAGGAAAATTCTGACTTTGACAACAAAACTCTTGGGGGGATTGAGTGAGACCTCTATGTCATATTTCCAAATGATCACAAAACTCTGTTTCAGTGGCAGCAGGAATAACTGCGTGGAGAACAGGATCAGGCTTACACAAAGAGTTTGACAGGCTTTAAGTATAAATAACAAAAGGAGGCTCCTGTTCTGCTGGATTTGGTGAGGAGGTCTTAGATAGCACAATCTGAAGTCTATCTCAAGTTCCCATCCTTTCCTGACCTTCTTTTCACTGAAGAGCATCCTTACACTTTAGGATGCTCTTCAGTGCTTAGGTCACTGAAAGAGCAAATACTGGTGTTTACAGAATAAAAATAACCCAAGGATTTTTGCTTCAGCATCAAATGAACAGAAAATACTTCCAAAGAAACAGAACTTGGAAATTAATAGTAAAATTAGTGTGAGGAGGCCACTTTCAGGAGCAAGTCAACAGGGATTATTTTCTTTAAGGGCTAAAATAAACTTTGACAACACCCACCCTGTTGAAGAAGAGGGGTTTTTGGTGGCTCTGGTGGCTGAAATGCCCAGAAAAGGGTGAATATTTTGGCATGTGGGACAAACAGTGGCTAACAGGAGCAGCAAGCTTGTGACTCTCCATGTATAAACTGGAAGTGATTCATCCTGGTTTTTATTTTAACAGCAAGGCCACCAAGCCAGCTGAAATCTATCTGAGGTGAGTGCCATGGAATAAAAGGATCAGCTCGGGACAGCAGAGCTGCAATTGGGTGCCAAGGGCCTGTGGTGGTACCATGAGCAGAGGCTGGTCCTGCCAGTGCCAGGCACGAAGGAAAGAACAGGCAAGTGCTGCTGCCTTGGCAGGGAGGGAACAAAAACAAGCACCAAACCCTGCAGCCCTTTGGACTTTCATCACTTTTTTTTGTGTGTTCTCTTAAGTTTCCACAGGCCCAAAAACTGGAAAAAACCTGGGGGCCCTTTTCTCCTACACATCCCCAAACCCAACTGCTTTTATTATTTGGCTGGGCAAAAAAGAAGCTATTTCAGTAGGAAACGGTTATTTTAATACCATCTGGAGAAGGCAATGGCTTTTATCCAAATTAATAATATAATGCAGCTAAAATGATGCTTTTCATGCCATACTTCCAGTGCTAACACAATAACACAGTGCTGTTTGTGGAGCTGCTGGTCACTACTCTGAGTGTAACTGTATTCCCTGCTTCATCCCTCCTACACCCCTCACTCTCTCTCATGGCTCAGAATGTCAGGCTGGAGTAGAGTTATTGTTTCTCCATTGGCTTTAATTCTAGGAAAGGCAAGCGGATTTCTATTTGAAGGGGTAACTTGAGTCTTTGGACCTGCTGAAAAACAGCAGCTTCCCTCTGGAAAACTGAGTGTGAGAGTCTCAGGCAGAGAAAATAATTCCTGATTTCTTAAAAATAAAATTGAACAATTTTTTTTTTTTTTTTTTTTTTAGTGGACACATCTGTGCTGTCAACTGCTGATAACAATGTTCCAGCCATGTGGCATATGGGGGAAAGAGTTGTACCAAGGGCTTTGGCTGGCAGACAAATGAGTTCTGACAGCTGTGCTGATCCAAACTCCAATCAATTTTTGAGGCATCTCTTTTTCCTACTATTGTGCAAAACCAAAGCACACAAGAATTTTTAGATAATATTAAAGACTAGAGCTTGAAGCCAGGATCTGCCCAACTGTTCTGCCTGGGCTCTGGCTGTTTTTTGCATATTGCTAAATAATTTAAACTGCACTTTAGTGGCTTTTTTGTTTGCTTTCTTCCTTTTTTCTTTTTTTTTTTAATTTAGATATACATAAATGAAGGTGTTTATGGCTGAAGGAAATGCAGTGAGAAGAGCACAATTTAGTTTGGCTTTCTGTCTGGTCTCCACAACAGGGGGACACTGTGAAGAACACAAAAATATCTTTATTTCTGGACTAACTACTCAAAGCCAGGAGCTTAGAAGAAGCAGGGAATAATTTCATGCAAAATGCAGTTCTTTTCTTACTTCTCATTTCTCCATACACCTCTATTCCCTCTTGCCTATTAGTTCTTCCTGTCCAGGCTATTGAAACCTGTAGGCTCATCCAAGAGCCAAGGAAAGACACAAAGCTTTCCTTTGACTTAATGAGTTTCAGGTACTTAAGGCCTAAACCAACACCGTTTTGCTCCCAGCCCATCTGTGGAAACAAATTGAGAAAAATTCAAATGCTGATTTGGAAACACTTTTGACCATTTATAGAATACTGTGAAATCCTCAGGATTTTGGTTTCATCCTTACTGCTACACAAAGTTCTTCAGTAGTAGATGGTGTCTAACTTGATTTATTTTGGAAATCTACCTTTTGCCTGGGTTTTTGCAGGCTGGAATTGCAGATGGTGCTGTTCCCATTGCAGATGGAGCCTTCAAGTGGGTGCCACCACCATCCCCCAAACTCCTGTTGCTGCATTTAACTGGTTACACTGGAAAGGGGGATAAGAAAAAGTGGTTTTCCTCCCTGACAGAACATTGCCTGCTGTATTTGGCCTCTCTGTTCTCTCCTGCTTCAGACTTTCTCCTTCAGCTGAGCACAGCTTTTGCAAATGCTTCCACAGTCTGACCTGTTCCATAAAAGAGACAGTGAATGTCCTTGCTTAACCTAGTGGAAGTGGTGGGATTAATAACCAGTTTTCCTTTACATGCATCTGTTTTGAGTCACTTGTACATTAAGGATATTATCGTGAGTTTAACAACAGAGGTGGAGAGCCACATAAAACTTCAGATACAGATCAAGGGTGAGGACAGATGGCAATTTTCCAGATGACCCCTCTAAAGTTTCTTCTTGGATTCATGGCACAGAAGCAACCCTAAAGAAGGAGAAAAGTCTTAATACTGAGTGTTATTTTGGGACAGATTTACTCATTTAAGCACCACAGGAGGTAACAGAAATACCCCACTGTGGTTCTGTTCCCCAGCCTATTCCTCCAGCCTCCTCCCAATCCATCCAGGAGCTCTGGAAGCACCATATGGGAGTTTGGGTTTGAAAATGAGATCTATGGCTTTTTGTTTTCCCTCGTGCTAAAGTCTGATTCTCTGCCAAATAATATCGATCTCATTGAGTGCAGAGACTCAAGGCTGGAAATTGCTTTGCTTTACAATAGTTTTTCTAAATGATGCTTTAAGAGACTTTTTTTTTTTTCTGCTGCTCTATTAGTTTAATACATTAATTTGCCACTGAGGAGGTGGAGCCCATAATATCCTGTTCCTGAGGAAGGAGGGTTGGGTAACACTTGAGCTACTGTTCCAAGTACAGGCTTATTTACTTTAATTAGAAAGTGCACTTTTTAAGTCCTCAACTAATTACGTAGAGCAGCACCTATTAAGAGCAGATGAGAGAGCCACTGTGTGAGGAGGGAAGGGAAGACGGGGAAGGATGAAAAGGGAAAGATAAAACCAGTGCTGGAAAGTAAATGCTCTTAGAGAAGCCAGAGAGAGATCACAGGTACAGCTCTGTTGGGCCCTAAATTATAGCCACTCATCATAAATTGGCTTCAGGTATGGTGGCTGGTGCAGATTTTGTGGGATTATTTGGAGTCAGTCTGCAGCTTTAAAGCAGATCATTGACTAGGACTTTAAGATGATTTACTCCAAGGTCCTGCTCAACTTATCACATTCTAGAGGCTGTAGGTCAGTCAGGAATATCTCAACCCACAGCAAAATAAGTGCAGCAGTGTGTTTTAGAGAGGAAATAGTTCATTCTGCTTTAAAAAATATTTGAATGTTTGCCACTGTTTCATTTCCCCTTCTCTCCTTTTGCATTTTCCTTTGCATTAATATATCCAGAATTTCAAAGCAAACAAGTTAAAGTCAGGGTTTTGAAATAAAATGTTTGTGTAATGATTCCAGAAACACTGTTAATACCACATGTTTAAATAAAGTCATCAATACATTTCCCAAAACCAAGAACACTTAAATGATACATCATGTAGTCTTCTTTCCTCTGACTTCTGAAGAAGAATTCTGTAGAACTCATGTCTCAGGTCTGCAGGGTGCTTACATGGGAGAGAGGTTTTGGGGTTCTTAAGCAGAAGTCTAATTTCTTGCACAATATTCCAAGACCTGGGGTTTTAGGCAATATGCCAACATCATGAGACTTTTGATAAAATCAGGCAGGGTTGCCAATTCTAAACTGAAACCCATCTCCCCATCTAGAGGTTGACTTGAACTTCAGCCCAGAACCAGTGGAAGAATTTTGTGAAGCTGGGCTGAGCCTTGAGACTGACCCTTTGCCTGGCAGCCCAGGGTTTGCTGTAAAGGTTTGTGGTTGGTTTAAACAATGTGGCTAATCAAAAATCCATTTAATGGGTGGCTGCAATCAAAAAGTTCTGTGTTGCTAGATGCACACTGATGCTGTAGATGGACAAGAGGTTTGCTGTGATCCTCTGTGCATATGAGGCTTTTTTAAGCTTCTCCTGGAATCTATATGCAGGAATGTTTCAGAGGCTTCTGATGAAATTTTATGCTCTAGTGATGACTACATAGGAATTTCCAGGGAATTGTAATAACATAATAAGCCAGTCTTTTTAGAGTTCGAAGGAATCTTTTCTCAACATTTCTGAGGTTTGCTAATTCAATTCCCTGTCTTTTCCATGTAGAAGTGCAAACATGGTTACACCATGGATAAAGGCAGTGTTTGTGGCGGGCACGGGAACACTGCAAGCTGTTGTAAGCCTTTTCCCAAAACCTTGGAATATTCCTAACAAATACATTTGTGTAATGGTACAGGATTAGGTAATGGCAATCTTTGGAGCCTGACTGCTCAGGATTCATTTCACTCCCATTCCACTCTGCTGGGAGCAGGAGCCTGGTGCAAAGCAAAAGCTTTTTGCAACAGAGTCAGAGAAATGATTACTGTGAAAATACAATCATGTGAGGGGGAGGAATGGGGCTTGTGTGTGTGTAAAATATGAGGTTAATAGAAATCTTGGAGATGTACTTCCTATGCCTGAGTGTGAGAGGGGCTGGCTGCACTACTCCTGCTGCTGTTTCTTTTCTTTTTTGGCTCTGTGAACTTTAAAACAAAATCTGAGCACTGGGATCTGAGGAGTCCCTGCTGTCTCTGCTGTGCTCAGTCCAGCTGTTTTTGTGCTCTTTGCTTTCTTAAGCCCATGTACTATTGATGCCTCAGCCCCTAAAATACTGTACTTCCCCTTTAGTAACTGCTCCATCTGTCTGTCCTGAAGCCTTTTCTTCCTCTTTTTTCCCCCAATATGTAATTTAACCTTAGGTAATAATTGTGACTTGAAATATAACTGACTCATCTACATCTTTGTAAATCATCCTGAGAGGTTTTGTATGACAGAGGCAACTTCTGAGTCATAATGAGTGAGGTTTCTGAGGCAGCATTGGCATTTGGATACAAACCTTTCATTAACTTTAATAAGGACCAGAAATCCATGTGTACATCTCCAAAATTGCTTCAAAATACTCAGCTGTTAATGCGTGAACAATCCTGTCACCCCTCTGATGCCCCAGTCCCCTGAGCTGATGTTGCTCTTCTGGGGAGTAAGAGCAAATATCAGAACATGGTTTACTCCTTTGTGATGAGGATTTATTGAGTGGCTTTGATGTCCTCACCAAACAGGAGAGATGCAAATAAATGTGAATTCTGGGTGCTTCAGGCATCAGCTTTGCTTCAGGAATTGACCCTAACCTGAAGCCAAAGCACCAGGGAAATGATACTGCTGCCAATGCAGGTCCAGAATCTTGTGTGTAGGAAGTAAATAACCTCCACAGGTGCTGCTTCCTTGCTGCTTGTCCACCTGCACTGTGAAAAATAACTTGGGAGATGTGTAATTTCAGAACTCGGCCAGAAGTTCCAGATGAATTATTTACATGCTAAATGTTTTTCACTTTAGGTCAACCAAAGGTACTTGTGAATTGTGCCCAACTCTAAGTGCTTTTTAGCTGGAGAAGAAAAAGCTGAAGCAATCCCAGGATATTTTCCCCAGCCTTTGCACACTGATGCATTACCTTTTTGCATTTCTGATTTTTTCTGAAACAAACTTTGAAAATTGATCAGAAAGTTTTGGTTCAACATTAAGTACTTGGGCATTTATGGTACCCCGAGTAATGTCTGTTCTCAGCACTGGTGTTGGCTACAGGAACAGTCTGACTGTGCCACAAACCTAGTGCAAACCACTGGGAATCTTCACCATTGGCATTTCCATGTTTCTGAAGGGGAAGCAGTTTATCCTGTAGGATGGTGGTATTGACTGAAAGGATCTTGGAACTAGTTTCCCAAAACTTCTCATTGCACCTTTTGCACCAAAGCAGTGAAGCCTGGTAAGGTTCTGCCAAGTCCCAAAGCAGCCAAAACTATGTAAACATGCAGTAACTTTGGCAATGAGAGAGAAATAACTGCATTTTAATATCTGTATTCAACAGCGTTAACCTTTGTAGGTAACTCTTGAAAAAATACTAGTTTTTTTAGCAATGGCTTAAAAGAAGCCTGTTTGGTTAATATTGAATGAACTATAAAAACAACCTAAAATTTCCTGACACTGTTTCCCTGATTTGTCTCTACTGAGGGATTCAAACACCAAGAGAATAGTTTTGGGGGGGTTAGAGTATTTCTGTATTTTCAGCTTTCACTGAAGTCCCAAAGCCAGACCCTTTGACTTGTGTAATTGTTTAAACTAAATTTAGCTTGGACTTCGTATGTCAAATCTGCATGCTGTCGGGGGGTTCCAGAGACAAAATATCCATTCATCTTTTCAAAGATGAAGAAACTGCCATGCCTTCCCAAAAAGATAATAAGCAAATTGAAAAGTTGGGAGCCGTTTCACGTCCAGCTTTGCTCAATTCTCATGTACCAGACTGGGTTAAGGAGAAACTAAAATGAGCTTGTGTAGATTTGGCTATAGATTGTAGGGAGAGAAGCCTCACAAAGGTTATCTTGTTCTTTCTGCTTATTTTGGAATGCCAGAGGCAGTATCTGAAGATATGCTGCTCTAAGGGCATTTTGATCAAAAGCTGGAAAATTAGGCCCATTAAAGTATTGATTGAGGCTCAGTAGTGAAGTGACTGTTGTTGGATTCAGGGACACATAGTGACTCTGGCCCTTTCTGCCGTGAGATTCAGAGCAGCGCATATTAGGAGTGATTGGACTGGCCTTCTGCAGGACAAATAGCAAAAGAGAGACAAACAGCCCCCAGCAATGAGCTGCCAAGTGGTGGAATCGGAAAAATCCATCTTTAGTTGTGCCAAAATGCCAGAGAGCTTGAATGATGCTGCTGAGAGAGAGGTAGAAAGGTACAGCCTTCGTGTAGTCCTGCCACTGACTGAGGGTGGACGTGGCTCATCTTCACCCCGATGTGTGCATCAGACATGGTGCAGCTGGATCACAGAACTGTGGAATGATTTGGGCTGGGGGGACCTTAAAACTCATCCAGTTCCAACCCCTCTGCCATGGGCAGGGACAGCTTCCGCTAGACCAGGGTGCTCCTATCCCCGTCCGACCTGGCCTTGGTCATTAAGTCCAACCCCCCAGGATATTCTGATTTCCCTCTGAAGGGGGAATGAGATGAGCTTTAAGGTCCATTCTAACCCAAACCATTCCATGGTTCTGTTTGACTCCCTCGGTTGTGCTTAATTACTCACCAAAGCACAAGGGGGCACCCATGGCTAAAGCTTAATTATCTATGAGGACCTGGGAGCCTTTGTGCCCCTCTGGATGTCCCCTTGCCCCCCAGCAGAGCCCAGGCTGCCTCCGTCGTGGTGGGGAGTGGCTGCAGATGGGAGAAAAGGCAGAAAATCAGGTCTTGGCAAAGTGAGAGCACTTCCAGTTCCCTTTCATAGGGAATAGAGGAGGAATACTAACACACTTCCCTTTGTCTGAAGACTTAACTAAAGTCTGCTAAAGTAATGAAATATTAAGATAGGACCATCAAATAATCCTTTTAGATATATTGCCTTTTTTTTTTTTCTTCTTTTTTTTTTTTTTCCTTCCTCCAGACAATGTTTTAATCCTTTCTAGTTCATGGCAAGTTTAGGACCAACTGCTAACAAGAGACAGTCCTTTATAATTAAAGACAGGTTCATATTTTTGCAGTTTAAGGATGGAATTAGATATCTGGGATAAGAGTAAAGATATCTGGGATAAGAGTAAAGCTTTCTAGTGAGGAACCTAGAACTCTACAGTAGAGTTTTAATAGTTGCTTAAGTATTCAAAATACCCCTGAGCAAACTGGTACTTTCCTGTGGATTGAGTTATTGTCTTTCTATTTCTGGTTATTTTCAAAATTGCTGATTAAATCTCGAAGTTCACAAACACCTTTATCCCCCTGTGTCCTTCAAGGAGAAATATGGTGTTCTGCTTTTCTAAAATGGAAAGTTGGATAAGATCCTGGCTTTCTCCACTCCTCTTTCTCCTTGGACTGTGCTGCTTCCTCACCTTCATTAGGGTGTAAAACCCCCCTGTATATCCTTAAAACTGCAGCTTTGGACACTCCACACACCACAGAGGAGTTGTATAGGAGAGCAACGCTGGCAGCACCAGTTCTTTCCTCCTCTGCACCAGAAATGGAAAGAGCTTTTTCCCACTTGGATCAGAAAAAGCCCGATGGGTGCTCCAGCATCCCCAGGGGTCAGGGAGCAGGAGGCAGGGACAGGAGCCTTGCAGGGGGCTTCCAGCCACAGACAGTTAGAAGGGAGTCTGCTGCTCTCCAACTGCTACAGAAACAGGTAACTGAACCTGGAAAAGGTGCTATGCAGGGAAGAAGTCGTGGTGTGTACCAGTGACACCTTTGCTAGCAGTGGAAGCTGGATGCCTGGAAACTCCTGTACCTCTTCAACTCTACCTCTCTGCTTTCTACTCTTGTTCTCATCTGGCATGCAAGAAGCAAAAGCAGAGGCTCATAATTGCCTATTTTTTTAAAAAGCAAACCAGTCTAATTTCTGCTGAGTGGGCAGAAACTCCCTAATTTGGGACAGGGAGGGAGGAATGTGCAAAGGGCAAGGAACCATGGATGAACTTCATGCTTCTCTCCACAATAAGTGAACCCATGGTGAAGCCACGAGCTCCATCACAAGCTCTGCAGAAGGTGCAGTGACTGCCTGCAGCTTTATGGCTTTGTGGCATCCCTGCTGTCCCCAGCACCAGAACTTCTGTGATGCTGGAATGAATTCTGGCTTTATATTTTACTGGTTTTGTTTTCTTCTTTGTTGGTGTTTTTCAAATATTCTGGTTACCGTAAATAAGGTTTTCCCCGGGAGAGTGGGTCAAAGACAGAAGCTGATAGTTCTGTCAGACCCTTTCCAAAAATAAATAGGCAGATTTGTGGGAACTTTTTCCCTTCAGCACATGGCTGATGTGTGTAAAGCCTGCCATACTGATGTTAAAATGGGGAATAATCACTGTGATATGATGTGATAATTGAGTGGCCTGAAGAGGTTATAATGAGTGTTTCTTTTGCTTAGTGCACTAAAAACGTGCCAGGCAGGGCTTGCTCAGCTTGTCCAAGTCTTTGGTTGTTCCTAAGGTTGCTTCATCCATAAGGAAGGGAAGTGAAGTGGGATGTGAAAGATGTGGCTTATGTGAGGAGCTGGAGTTAGTGACCCCTCAGGGCTCTTTTCCCTCCTTTTCTTCAAAATTTCAATCATGAAGTTTTGACTGCTGGGAATGTTTTCTTTGCACCTGTCCAGCTCGAGCACAAAGAGATCCCAGTTGGGTGCTTGGAGTTTCTATAATGTGTGGAATAATAGAAGGATCTTGGACCAGACGAGGCTTCTTTTGGTGCAATATAGTGGGAATATACTTTGCTGTATGCACACATGTCCTAAGCAAAGTAATAATTTCTGTTGGGGTGTGTGTGATATAAAAGCATGTTAAAAATAAATAAATCTATTGCAATTCAAAGGATGTGGGGGAAAGATGTAATATGAAAAAAGTTAACACAATGAAGAAGTGAGGAAGAGGCATCTGTTAAAGCAACCCCAGGTATTGCAAGTCCAGGGAGAAGGTGCAAGGTCTATTTTGACCCTCCCAAATCCATTGTGAATGTCTCTTGCCATTGGATCTCTGAACGCTGGTAAATCCCTGTCAGTGCTTGCTTTGAGATGCTCTAACCAGGGAGACTCTTGCAGATCCTGCAACTGCCAAGCCTCATCCTGAGGAAACACTTGGGAAGTGTCAGGCTGAAATGCAGACAGTGAGAGCACCTGATAGTCTGAGGTGACCCCCTGGATCTGTCCCAGAATGGAACAGTGTGAAATGCTGTTACTTTTGCCAGCAGGCTGTGTTTGCGAGGATCAGACACCCAGAGCACATCCAGCACAGGAGGTCCAGCAGTAGCACCACAGGCTGGCAGCCAGAGGCACAGACTGTGGAAAATTGAGCTGGATGTGCTGTTTTGTGTGAAAGTCCCTTTCGTTCCAGGGCCTGTGTTTGTCTGGTGACTAAAGGGAGGGAGGAAAGCCAGGAGCAGGGATCTTCCAAACGCAGCCAAGGCATTTTCAAGGCAGTTGCTGTGTTCGTGCCCCCCCTGCCAGTCAAACCAGGGGAGCATCCAATTGTTTTGGGAGTAATTTGTAAGGAGGGAAGAGAGCATCACCCTGGCAACAATCTTGGAAATGACGGTAACCTTAGCTTGTGCTGAAGCACTATGCTTTTGTGCCTGTTTCATGTAAGAGAAAAAGGAGGAATCTCAAATTATAAGATTGATTGACAAACACTGAGCATCATTTTATCAGTGTTGTACAATCAGAAGGAAAAAATAGGGGATAAATAGAGAAGATGGGCAACATCTTAGTGTATCTAATTATTAATTTTTGGTGTAGGAAACCCTTTCCTATGAATAGGAGAATTTCTGGATGCAGATGAGGAGTGTTTTTGGAAACAGGGTTTTTTTTTCTGGGATCACAAATAGAGTTACAAAAGTGGAAGCACCTTGACCCAGTCATTTTCAAAGTCTTTGGCATTTGTGTGTCTGCCTCTGTCTGTGTGTACAAACAGAGATTAAGATCTTAATTTCTGATATGTTACTGAAAGCTGGGGTTTAAGCTGGTTTGCAACTAACCAAAGACCCAAAAGCCCCTTGTCAAATGCAGGTCTGAGTTCAACATGACTTTAGAGTGGGCTGCTGCTCTCCTTTCCCCTCCTGGCTTCCATCCCAATGCAAAATGGGGGTCTGGTTATCCAATGCCTTGAGCCCAATTTTTCTTTCTCATTTTCCTTGATATTTAAAGCAAGTTGGGCCGGATTTAATGTGTTCCACCCTCTCGGTTTATTTAAAGCCCATCTTGCTCACGTTTCAGTCAAGCTTAGCAGAAACTCACCCCTTGGAAACAGGATCGTGACATGCCAGCCTTGGGTGTTTCAGCTGAGATTTGCTTGTTTGACTTTTCCCTGGATTCAGTGACCCAGTTCCTCTCTACTCCCTCCCTGATGTGAGGAGAGTGAAGGATACTTGACAGAGAAAGCTTTGAATCTTGCCTGATTTCCAAAGGGTCCCTCCCAAACTGTTTGTATTTGCTTCTCCTTGTTTCTTACCTACCTGTTCTCCTTGTGAGCCCACTCTAAGAGTGGCCTGTGCAAACAAAAATAATAATATAAATCAATTTTTAAAGTGTCTTTTTATAGTTGAGCTGGAAGGATTAATGGCAAATTCCTGTAGAGTCAGCCCTGTAACAGCTCTGGTTACTGAGCAACAAGCCTTGAGCTGGTCAGGCACCTTTTCCTTGTCTGTCCTGGACACTGCACAAGGTTAATCCAAATGCATCCTTCATTTCATGTCACAGGGCAGCCTGTGGTACACTAGAAACATAAAAGCCTCCAGGAGCCTAACTTTTACAAATTATTCCCAAGATCCCAGTATAACTTGAAGCACTAAATAATTTTGAAGAAGGTGTTCAAGGCAGTGAGCATAGCAAGGTTCTCAAACTTGACTTTTTCATTTTTCCTTCTAGAAATACAAATTACTGCCAACACCTTTTTTCCTCTGAATAAGATGATGTTACACACAGTCCAGGGCTTTATGAAACTTCTATTCTTGCACACTTCTAAGAATTAGTAACAGGGAACAGATCCTGCACCGCTGCTCCCTGTTTGAGAAAATGTAAGGACAAAACCGAGCTGTTGATGCTCTGCATCACAACAGGTTATTCCCAAACCCTGCATCCTGTTGGCTTTGGCACTTTGGGACAGGTGACACTGTTAGGAATCTCCTTTTTGTTTTGGGTAGCTCCTTGAAGGCTCTCCAGTCCCACCTTGCAGTGCTGAGACACACCTTCAGAGACCTGTGGAGATACCTGTGAGTGTTTCTCACCAGTATATTTAACATCTGGTGATCTTTTGTCAGAATCTCTCTTAGGGTCTTACAGGTATAGGAGACCTCAGTTCTTGGCACATCTGCATTCAAACAACTGTAGCAACCACAGAAGGCCAGATTTGCCTTTCCAGACTCTTCTTCCTTGCTTTTCTCCTCTGCCTGATGCCTGAAAATCCTGCTGTGCCTCCCTCAGACTGCGCTGGGAAATCTTAAGGTGCTGGGAAGGCAACCAGAGCTGGCAGAACTGGTTGGTTGTGGTTCCTTTAGTCCATGTTCTGGGGGGTGTTGCCAGCAGCATGCTCTCCCTGCCATATTATTTACATTTGTGCTCAGTGTATTCTTCCCTGGCTTCAAGAACAAAAGTCCGTTGGTATGGATGGGTGACAATGCATAGCTTTGTTATTAAAATTGGGACTTTTCCGGCTAGGACTTTTGCATTGGAAATAGCATCCAGTGATTAATCTCCTGCTGGCTTTGTTCTTTTTATGACCAAGGGATTGGTTCATGGAGGACTTCCTGCTTTTTTGGAGGGGCTTTGCAAGCTTGATTAATCTGTAGTAATAGTGGATGAAGTGACCAGAGTTTCTATAGTGACCAAATGGAGATAAGAAAGTAGTTGCAAGTGGTAGTTGCTGAAGATGCTGGATGCCAAAACTGCAAACTTTTTAAACAGACCAGCCAAGCAAAAGAGATCTGTGGCTCCACAGTCAGCTTGGACCTGAACGTCCTCTTTGTTTGGTTGAACAAAACCCAGATAAACAAAACACTGAAGGCAATTAGCTTTGTTTGCTTGCCTTTGTCTCCTCTTCTTCCAAATCATTGTAAAATTAGGAATAATGCCAGTGAATTCTGTTGCTATTCAGTGGACAAAAGCTGATGCACAGGAGAGGAGAAACAAATAAGTATAATACTGCTGTTTTCAATAACCAGCCTGCTCAGTTTTAGCTTTTACTCCATTTACTTTCTCTCTTCCAGATTTAAGGAGATTTATTTGATCATTCTTGTAAATGAGAGCACAAGCATTTGCTCTAGCCACGAGATCTGGATGTTGGTACCACACTTCTCCTGGGAGGGTCTCTCCTTCCCAGTTTTCTTTCTTCAGAAGTTTTACATCAGCCTGTTGGTTGTGTCTGGGGCTGCAGATGCCACCTGTGACTCAGAGGGTCAGTGAGGGGATGGGATGGGCACAGGGCCATGCTGCTAGGTGATAAATTTCCCTCGTGTACATGCCGTGGAATTCACTACAGAGAAGGGTTAATTCCGACCTTCCCCTTGTGACAAAAGCTTTTTGTCTACCCTGTGGGCCGGCTGGGGAACTGCTCCCATCAAAGCTTGTCACAGGAACACACCCCTGCATGGAGCAGAGCTGGAATCCCACAGGCTGCTGGCAGGGGTGAGTGCCATGAGGTGCAGCTACAACTGTGCTGTGCAGTGCCAAGGCAAAGGCAACATCTCTTGATGGAAAAAATACAAGTGGAGGGAGTTTAAGCCTGCCTGAATTTGCTTTCCCCATAGCCATGACCCTCATGCACCACACACTCCCAGTCTGCCATGGAGTGCACCCAGCCTTGGTCTACCCATCTTCCCTTGGACTTTCTGATCCCTACAGCCCCATGGACAGGGGCAGGATATGAGTGTGAAACAAGTTCCTGCAGTCAGCAATTTATTTACAGGTCCTAAAAGTTTCACTGTGGGTTTTGCATGAACCCCCTTGCTCTGGTCTAAATGGGGGTTTGTGGTCCAGCCTGTTGTTATTTGTAGCACTGGAACCACTGCCCTGACTGACTGCACTGAAGGTGATGGTGTGCAGTGCCCCGGGGCAAAGGCAGCCCAGGTGGAACAACTTCCCCATCCCCTCAAAAAACACCCTGTCATTTGTGGGGACAGCAATGGGGACTTCCCCTGCTGAGGCAATGAAAGAGGAGGTTGGATTGGGTTGCTGATGATGGCTATGTGCTTCGCCTCCCAAGCTCTGTATCAGTCTCTGCCTGTGACAATGACCCAGGTCCTTGCTGCTGCCTCCACCTCGGGCTCCTCCCTGCCTTTCCCAGGCTGTCACAAGGTCATGCTGTGGGTTTGAGTGGGCTCTGTGTGAGCACTGCAGTAGGACAGCCCATAAAATCACCGGGGCCCGGCTCACAGTGTACTCAGCCACAGCCCACGTGGACACATCCACGATCCCTCAGAGGGAATGATGCTAAGGAGGCTCCCTGGGATCACCCTAGAGATGGTTCACCTTTTCTAACCCTTTTAGCATCTCTGTAGACACACAGCCTGCAGCTGTTGGGGTGTGAAGTCTGCTGCCCACCAGCACCATTCCTTCAGGATCTGCCAGCACAGCCTGTGAGCAGACAGGGATGGGGGAGAGCCGTCAAGGCATTTGCTAATTCCAAGGAGTGTCACATCTCTCTCTGCAAAGCCTTCCTTCCCTCCAGCACCTTTGCCATGGGTCCCCAGGGAGATGCGGTGCACCCATGTGGTCTGGGAGCAGCACAAATGCATTAAAAATGCAGAACACAGGGATTGAATCCCACAGCAGAGACAGGAGCTCCTTTGGGCCCTTTCTTGGAGAATGGGGGTAACTTGTGCAGCCCTTCATTATAGGGGATAAATCCCCCTAAAGAAACTAGCGCGATGACAGCATCAGCCCCATCAGTGTCCCCTCTAGGCAAGGACAGGAGGGGAGCAGGGCATTCCTCTGTGCCCCACTGCAGTAGTCAGCTGTCCCTGGTTAAGGTGGTTTGATGTCAGTTTTCTACCTTCACTTTGTGTGGTTATTTCTGGCCAAGGGAAGATGAAGGTTTCAGTGGGTGTTTGGAATGTCAATAACTATATTTAAGCCTTTGTGGTTCTCTTGCAAACTCTGGAATCTATAATTTTCAGTAGAGTTCCCCCCTAGTATTGCTATGGGGAAAGGGGGTCTTTACTGGACTAAAAAAAGAGAAATAGTTTAAAAAATCAAAGCTATAAAAAAAAGTGCTATTCAGTGTCATTTACAAATATTTAAATGTAATGTTATTTCCTCTTTAAAGAAAGAGGAAAATAGAAATCTTGGCATTTCTTGCTGTCTTTCAACTACTTTAGGGGAAGTTTTACCCAGAACCTAGTTTGCTACTGTTGTTTAATCATAGCATGTCAGGGGAAAAAAGTAAAAACCAGCTCAGGATGAAGGGGTGAAGGATACAGAGAAACTTTATTTTCAGCACAAGGTTCCTTTGCTGGATATGTCAATAGGACAGGAGAGTTTTCCAATACCTCCCCAGAGCAGTGGTGTCAAGGGGAGGGAGGGCATGGATTCCTGGACTCTCCTTGCTTTGCTTCTCACTGAAATTGGGATGGGACAAGTTACAAATGGTCTGGTTTTACTTTCTGAAGTTGGGGTGATAAATGCAGCTCCCAGAGAACACTCTCGTTCAGAATTACCCCTTTCTGTATCTGCAGCTTTCTGTACATCCAGCTGGGAGTTAAGGAAAGCTGCTTGGGTGGGTGATGAATCAAGGATCACAGTAATCATTGCCAAGTGCTTTTAGGATGTGATGATGAAAGGCACCTTAGGGGCATCAAAGTGAGGGTTTTTTTGTGCTAATGACCTGTTCACCAGAGGATGGCTGTTTGGGGTGTTCTGTGTTGTTTTGAGGAAGGCAGAGGTGAGAGCCTCCGTTACCCACATCAGTTAATGACTGGAGCTGTGTTGGCCTTTTAGTAATGAGGTGTCAGATGCACGGCATCAGCACCACACTGCAAATACTGTACCTGCTCCCTGCCTGGGGCACAGCCACTGACAAGAATATTAGCATAGTATTGTTGCTTATTCAAGGATTTTGAAGATGTAAAATACTAAATAGTCTCATTTATCCCAATCTGCTGATTAATGCAAATTTTACAGTGAGTTTTGGCCTGGTTTGTGTGCTAAATATGGGGTTTGATGGGAAAAGAGTCAGAGCTGTTCAAAGAAGAGAATCTCAAGATACGTGGAGCAGTAGAATGAGATTAAAAGTTGCCCTTTTAAAGCTAAACAAGAAATAGCTTAATCTTAGCTCATAATGAAGAAAAGTCAGAGAAAAGCAATGTAACAGAAGGAGGGCAGGTGTTCAGGCTGGCTATGAAGGGAGATTACACTGATCAAGCATAAACTTTGTTTACCTATGGTGAGTTTGCCAGTGGAAAAGTTTGCTGATGACACACAAATGAGAAGTTCCATGTGAAGAGAGATTTGACTGTTTTCTAAGAAATTGGACAACAAACAGCAGTTTTTTCTTTGGTTTTTGGAGTGTAAAACTTGACCCTGAGCTAACTCTGGTTGGTGACAAGGCTCTTCAATCCCACAGATTCTGGGAGAATGGGAAAAGGGAATAAAAATGTTCTGTTTTGGTCTGTACAAAGGCTCCTCTACAGTGATGCCACCGGATGCTGCAAATGAGGACCTACCCCCTTGGCTATATTTCTGAAATATCACAGAATCATAAAACATAGTCGTACATAGTCATACATAGTCATACAATGGTTTGGGGTTGGGAGGGACCTTTAAAGATCATCTCATTGCACCCCCTTTTTTTTTGATCCTCAGTGACAGATCCCACTGTGAAGCTGCTCTGATGGACTCTGTACAATACAATTGCATTCAAATGACAATAAATTTTTTTTAAGAATCCCAAACATATCCCAAACGCTGAAAACAAATAAGCAAACAAAGTCCCCTTCCATGAAGTCCTGTTTCAATCACTTCATTTTATGTCCCTCTTCTTGGGGAGGGCAGGATTTATTTCACCAGTGGGTGTATAAATATTGACTTATTGATTTGATTTTTTTTTTTTTTTTGAACAGAGATACAACCAGGTCTCTTACTAGTTCTTACCCAAACATCAGTAAATACAGCTTTTCTATAGTGGCTCCTGTTCGGAGAGCTTTACCAAATACTATAGCTGTTGAAGTAGAGTGTGTGCAGATGTGGAGAAGTGCGTTTGCAGGAAGAAAAAAAAGCCTTGAAGCAGATTTGTATACTCTGAGTTAATACACTGAGTATGTCAGATGAGACCTTCTCTGTGGAAATGGGCTGTGTTTCTGCTTTATGTGTTAACAACTTGAGTGAAGTATGAAGAAATCGAGCATTGTTCTGCTCTAAGTGGCACAGATTGCAAGATTGTGTTTCAGTCAGTGCAGATAAAGCACCAGGAACTGTCTGCTGTGCTCCAGGAGATGGATTCGAATTGCATGTTTAATCAGCAGGGCTTTTTTTTTCACACTGCCCTTTACAGCCAGATAAAACTGAGCAGTCTCTAATGAACTGTGCATGTGGAGGATGGCAGGTTGTGCAGAATATAAAACTGGTTGGGAAATAGATTTACACTTGCTCCTGCATGAGGGGCTGCTGCCAGCTGCACAGTGAAGTAATAACAGCCACTGGCAGTGCTTTATGTCTGAAGGTCTCAAACCTCTTTACACATAAGATGATCTGTATCACGAGATTTACTCTAGAGACAAGAAAATAGTGCCACAAAAGCAATGGTTTAAGTTGTTTCAGGTCACCCTGCAGGTCATTGGAGTAGTGAAAGCCAAACCTGAACCCTGCTGGGATCTAGGTTAGCGTGAGCCTCAGGATGCTGCTGCTTTCAGGCAGAGAAGAGCTCCCTGGCTCAGCCCAAGGCACCCAGCACCAAACAGCCTCTAAGGAAGGACCCCTCTCTCCAGCCTCAGCACTTTTCATCACAACAGTGGTGAGCAACTGGTCACAGAAACAGCTGAGCACAATTGCAAAAGGAAATGGTGTTGTAGCAGTGTGTTGTGGCTCTGATTTAAGTTCAGCAATTCCTTGTTATGGTTGGGTCATATCTTAAAATTATTCTGATTACACAAACCAAATTGCAGTTGCTTTTTGGTGTTGATACCTCAGGATGTAGCAGAGTACAGGCTTTTGCTTAATATACACGTGTGTTTTTGCAAGGGCTGCCTCATCCTTGTCACTGCTAAAGGAGCTTTCCTGGTGTCATTAGTGAGCCCAGTGCAGGGAGCCCAAGAAATTCTCATCTCAAATCTGTCCAGTCTCACTCTTCCTTCACTTTGCGTTGGAGTTATCATTTCCACTTCAGCTTCTTCCTGCAGGTATGATTTCCCCTTGCACAGTAAACTGCTCCCACAGGCCTGCCCAGCAGCAGGACACAGAGTAATCTTCCTACAGCAGTTGAAAACAAAGACTACATCTTGCTTAGACAGTAGAAAAACTACCTTTTGGATTTAAGTAGTATTATCTTAACTTTTTGTCATGACCAGCATTTGCTTTGATGTTTTCTAAGCTCTTTTTCCTCTCCCTTCCTCACTGGAACTACTCAGAATCTGACTCAGGCTTAGTTTCTGTCTTGCACAAAACCTTTGTCCCAGGCATTTGTGCTGTAACAAACCCACCTTCTCTTGAAGGCCAAGATCTTGTACTGATTTCCATCTCCCTTTGAACTCTGCCTTCAGGCTGCATGGGTGTGCACATGAGGTCCAGCTGCCACCAGCACTGTGTTCTTGCCCTTAGGCTTGTTCGTCATCCTCAGAGCAAACAGCATCCCTGCTCCAGAAGGACCTGGCTTGACTCCGAAGCCAGTACCTTCCAATGTTTGCTGCCTGCAGCTCCCAAGTCCTCGTCCAGAGTGATCGGAACAGGTCTCTCCTACATCAGTTCTGTGTTGTGGGTGCAGGGCTCTGGCACAACCACTGACCCATACCTGCACCAGTGTCACTGGGATATCCAGAACACTGGCAGACCACACTAGGACTGGGAAGTGCTGCCTAAAAGTCACAACGGTTGTGCACGTGTGACCTGCAGAATTCAGACTGAAATATTACACACTGGTGTGCGCTCCCTGCCATGGTAAATTGCTGTCATAGCAGCAGCAACCACAGTGGCAGTTGTCCTTTTGTGCTTAATGTGCAGGAAATTATTTAGATCAGCAGGCACTTCTATGTGCTGATGTGATTTCTTTGCCGAGGGGGAAAGCACTTTCAGGGTGGTTCTGTTTCATGAAGAAGAGATGTGCTGTTTCTTTATAGAGCTCATGTCACATGCACTCTTCCAGGACAGCACACAACCATCTCCACGAACCCATGGCATGGACAAGCTCCTTTGGCACACTGGTGGGAAAAGCACTTGTGCTTGCTGATGCATTGCTGCATTTAACTAGCAAACCTCCAGACGGGGAGATTTGCTCCGTGTGTGCAGCAGCCCGGGGGCATTTAACAGTGAATTATTTTTTCCTTCTGTAGTAAAAGGGGGAAACTGATCTTGGTATTCTTCTGTTAAAATGTAGGATCACCACACTAAGCCACAGGCAGCAGAACAGCCTGGTCTGGTGTTTAGACTGGAAAACAGCTCCAAACTGGCTGGTGGTGTTGATTCTCTTGTGTTTTCCACTAGCACCAGTAACTGAATAGGTCCTAAACCAGGGAGAGAACAGACAAACAGGGAAATAAAGGGATGTTCACAAAACCAGGAAGTCTTTGCCTGATACATTAAAGGCAGTCAGGATTTAGGAACTGTAATATCATCATGTCAAAGCCTAGTGATGCATTATGCTTTTGGGGCTGACCTCTCAGCCCAATGCTGCTGCTGCCATCAGCTGAAAAATCACTTCACAGCCATCCTGTAAAACTGTAGCTCTCCAAATGTCTAAGTGTAAGCGTAGGACAGAGCTGTAATCAGCAGGTAGCCTTTCCATGGGAAGGGTGGGCTTGGACTTGTATCGCTGCATTGTGTTCCCTTTCGTTCAGATGGAAAAAGGCTCCACTTAATGATTAACAGCCTTTCCCAACTCTCGGCTGGCTGGGCAGCCCGATGTGATATGGTGTAGTTGGAAAGTACAGAAAGATCTGTCTCTGCCATACATGGCATCCCCACCGCACCAGCCAGGAGACAAAAGCCTTTAGTGTTCCCAAAAAGAATTTAAAACATTTTACATCAAACGGCTGCAGAAGTTCAAACATGTCACTGGTAGCCTATGGCACAGGACAGGAATGGCTTTATCAGAAAGTTTGTGGAGGGGGGGGAAATAACACTGGGCAGCAATTCTGTTACATACATGATTTTTTGAGCTTTCTGTACATCTCCTCTATAATTAATACCTTCTACAGTGCACTGGGAAGAAGAAACACCACCCACAGCAGCTTTCGGACCATGAATAGCTGTCAAACAGCAAACCCTAAAACCAGGAGTGCTGCATGTTCTGCTCTTCTGCAGAAACCTCCTAATCTTGCAGTGATGGCTGAAGCCAGAGAGACCAAATTAGGAGCATCAATTGACCAGATCCCAGCTGGGCACCTTCTGCCTTCCTTGAGATCTTGACTCTGCCATGGATGGTGAGACTTCTCAGCAGGCAAATGAAGCTCTTCAGCAGGTTTCTGCTCATGACCAGATCCCTACAGGGTAGGGAAGACATTAATCCAGGGCTTGAACTAGTGTCAGTCATTTGAGTAGAGCTCATGGATGTGAAAAGTGCTGGTACAGTCATATTAAATGCAGGATCTCAATAGAAAAGTCATGTAGGGGTTAGAAAATCCTATACAGGGAATTACATACCTGAGAGAGCACTGCAGCCGAGTGTGCCAAGTTTCTACTCAGAGGTAGAAAAGGGATAGAAATGGTCGCTTCGGCAGAAATATCTCAGTGCCATCTCAGCAGCCAGGGTTCAGTACCAGCCCCTGCGGGCTCTGGCTGCCAAGGCTGCTGATGTTTGCAGTCAGCCCTCAAGCAGACATTCCCCAGAGCTGGAAACTGGTACAGCCAGTCCCTCCTGTGCCAGTGCCTGGAGTACTGTGACTGTATGTGGGCTGGGGCTGAGTCCCACTTCTGTGGATGGTTAATCTCCTGTTCCTGCTGGCTTTACAGGTGCGGATCCAGCCCTCCCCAGTAGCCCAACTCCATGTGATGCATGTTGTGGGGCTGCAGAGCTGTGCCCTCCCACCATCACTGGGACCATCACCCCTTCATGGCAGGGCTACTTCCCACAGGCTGGGTTCTGTTTTCCTGTGGCTTCAGCAACTCTTAGCCAGCTACCAAGTTTAGATACTCCTGCTCCAGGCTGGGTGTGGATCCTCAGCCCAGCAGGGAGTGAAAGGCTCTTTATCCCACCTTTCCTTTGCATGTTTGTTTGATCCCTCTGACAAGTTTTTCTGGTGCCATGGTTTTCACTTCTGCCTGGTTATGCCGCAGTTTTAAACCTGAATGGAGTATTTATCTAAATATATCCAAATACATCCCTGTAATTCCTTGTGAGTTCTGGGGGCAATGAGTGAGCCAGGATACTTTTCGTACTTGGGCAAAGGCAAAAATGATTGAACTGTAATTCAGTGTTGTCCTCCAGGCCAAGCCAAAGTGGGAGGGCAGGCCCAGGTTAGTCTGGGATTCGTCTGCTCCGTGGAGCCAGGCACTGTGAGTCACATAGGGCAGCTGTGACACCACTTGCCGTGGCTCCGAGATGCCTCCACATTCAGTTTTGCAAGAGGAGTAAAGAGATCAAGTTATATTAAAGAGAGCCTTGACGCTTAACCAAACTACAGCTCCTGAGGAGAGGTGGGTACTGGTTTTTCTGTAAAGTGGCTAAGTACAGGTGAATATTTAAAATGCTGTATTTATTCATGCTGTAATGACATGCTGCTTTTTTTGAGAGCGTGTTTCGTCAAAAGCAAGTGTTCTGTTCTCTGTTCCCCATGTTGTGTGGTGGCATTTCCTCCTTCCCATACTTACTTTATTTTGGCTAATTAAACTATTCAGTTCTAATATTTTTTTTTTTCTTTTCTTCATTTCACTGCTGTGCTGATTTACTTCAGTTTATTTAGTATTTTTAAATGGCTTATATTTAAATTTGGAAGGGAAGAAAAATAAATCTGCTAAATATATTTCTATTCAGATCATATGTTGTGGTTTTTTTCTTTTTGAAGAATGAGGTCTAATTTTTGAACCCGAATTCACTTGGCAGTAGTCTTGGCTTCAGCAATGTTGGGTTTCCTTTTGTTTTAAAATAATTCCCTTTTTTCTACTGCTGGGATACATTTATGTCTTCATGCTAGCCAAGCTTTTCGGCATGTGTTTGGTTTGAAAATGTTCATCTGAGCAAATATGTGCAGAGGATTTGATGATGAGGCTGTCAGTGAGTTTTATGGTGGTCCTTGGTGAGATGCTGTAGACCTGAAGCATCATCAGTCCTTTCCCAGCTACCCATGTACATCCCATTTGGATAAGTATTTGCAAAAAGATGCAGCACATAATTTCCCTTTTCTTTTTGTCCCTCTCTCTGAAAAGCCAGGCCTTGTACCTTTCTGGGTAGAGTGGGGTTTGGGTTTTTTGGAGGAAAGGGAGTTTACTAAATATTTGCTGCATTCAGAAGAGAGAAAAGGTAGAAATAAGCAGGAGAATCTAAGGTGTATTCAACAGCAGAGGGGTTAACCCACGATTATTTGCAAAATTGGGAGTTTTTTTAATTGATTGAAGCTTTATCTTAAACACTTCAGCATGGCTAAAATATGTTTGTCAGTGAGGAATGTGTGACTGAGAAACATGGAAAGAACAGCTGGGGGAAAAAATAGCTTAAAAAAATAGAGATTTTATGGTGTTTCTGACAAACTGTATCACTGCCTGTTGTCCCTAAGGTCCCAGTCCTCAAAGCTGGACTGTTTGGGTCATCTGAGTTCCTGGGCCTTCAGAGGGGTTTGAGACAGGTTTTTATGTAAATAGGAATTTCTTACAAGTATCTGGATGTGTAACTTAGCTGCACCCTTCTGAGAAGGTTTTCTGGAGGACAGGGGGACTGTGAGGCTGTTAGTTTACCCCAGTCCCAACGCTGCTTGTTGCAAATTTTTTTGCTGTCGGTACTTAAAACTTCATCTGCTATAGAAAGGAAGGAAAATGTAGATGCTTCAGAGCAAAGATATGAATAAAATCTTCTGCCTATAGAAACTGGGAGATGCAAAACCACAGCCCCAGCAAGCAATCACAACTAAGCCAAATATATGTACTAAGGGAGAGAAGCCCTTGGTATGTATGGTAGCAGAAGATGTCATGTAGGAGATCTGATTTATTGTGGAAACCTCGACTTTTGGCCATGCTCTGAGATCAGGTTTTTGAGTAAAACCTGCATTGCTGAGTCAGGCCAGTGGGTTCTTGAATTTTCTGCTCTGAACATGATCTAACATCAGTCCCCTCTAGCCTCAAGTTCAGGTATTTGGTGGGTCGATGTGGGATCCTATTTGTGGCTGTGTATTTTTCATGGGGAGTATGTAAGTTTAGTACCCAGGTTTGAGGTGCTTTAGCCCTACCCCATCTCAGGGGATAATGTAGTAAGATACAGGACACCTTTGTGGAGGGAGCCCCTGCGGTGGCTCAGTTTTGATGACAGACTCACACTGGTGTCTTGGATCTGTGCTGGGTGTTTAGCACCTCGCAGGACCTGCCCTGTGCCCTGCAGCCCCGTGCCCTGCAGCCCCGTCCCCTTGCCCTGGGGGTCCTGTAGCCCCTGCAGCCCTGTCCCCTTGCCCTGCCAGTGACCACGCAGCCCCTGACCCGCAGCCCTCTCCTCCCTGCGGTAGCCCCCTCCCCTCCTGGTGGGGTGCCCGGGGAGCCCCCCTGCCCGGCGGCAGCGCTGATCCTGCCCCTCGGAGGCTGGATCTCTGCTCATTAGCTGCTGTTTGCTGAAACCGGATACCTGGGGCACCCCCGCCAGCCCGGAGTCCCCGGGCTGCAGCTATTTAAAAGGACAAGGGCAGCCTTAGAACTACCACCTCTTTCACATCCATGTCCTTCCCAGTGCCCGCTCCCAACCGCCCTTCTCTCCTGGATCCCTGCAACATCCATGACCCACGAGTGGAGCGACGGCCCGAGAGGGACGTGCCCGCGCTAGGCCGAGGAAGGATTATCTGCTGAATTTGGGGGGACCCCAGAAAGCCCCGGCTGGCTCCGGACCCCTCACCCCGGCCGCCTCTCCCGGGATCCCGGCGCAGGAGACACCTTGAAGGGGAAGGAAGGAGAAAGGGGTTTTGGGGCTCGTCTGAGGTTTTGTTTTGTTTTGGTTTTTTTTTAATTGTTTTTTTATTATTACTATTTTTTAAGACGTAGCAGTTGCCGTAAGCTGCTGGGACGAATGAATGCCCACGGCCATGGGGCTGCGGGGAGATGCTGCACAGCCTCTCGCCTCGCTGCACAGTAAGTGCCCAAGGCAGAGGTACTGAGAGGGGGAGGGAGCAGGGCAGGGCCACCCAGGGGTGCAGGGAGGAGGTGGGACGGCTCGGAGCGGTGGGCTGCCCTCACCTGCCTGAAGGAATCTCATGGAGCTGAGGGATTTGCTGTGTCCTGCCGTGGACAAGAGGGACCTGCCGGTCGCCCTGGGGGGTGCACGGTTGGCTGGGTGGGGCTTTAGAAGAGAAGGGGAAACAGGGATGAAGGTTTTATCCGCACGTGGAAGTCACCTCTCCTGACAGAGCTGCCAAGCGGACTTGGAATCCAGTTTGTTCTGATGGATCTTGCATAGGAAAACTCATTCCCCTCTCCCTGCCCTCCGGGATGCAGATTCCATCCTATGGTGCTGGGAGGAGAGGGGCTCTGGAGATGCCACGGGGAAGCAGAGCAGGACAAGGAGGAGAACAGGGGCATGGGGGGGCTTTTCTCCTCCAAGCCTGAGTCCTATCCACAGGCTCCCAACAGCCTGCACCAAGTGTTGATCCCAAGGGAAAAGCCATGTCAGGTACTTTATAAGGTGGCTTGAGGCCAGTTTGGGGCTCATGGCCCTGGACAGGTGAGTGCAGGGGGCTACAATTTCCATCATCAGCCTCCCCAAAGAAGGGCCTGTGCTTCCCTCCCTGGAGCCTGGACAGGATCTTCAATTCTTTCCCCGCAGTTCTTCTGGCCAGAGTTTTTTCTTTCTTTCTTCTTTTTATTTTTTTCCCCAATTATTTATTTATTTTGTATCATTTCTCGTAAATGCTTCGCTATTACAGAGGAGGGCAGCAGAGAGAGGCAGTAAGGACATCCTTAAATAATTTTCATTTTTCAAAATCTGCCTTTTCCTTTTCTCTCTAAGTCCAGAGGAGAGATCCTTGGGGGGTGGGAGGCACATCTGCATTGCAAATAAAAATAATAATTACAACCACCAACCAACCAACCAACAACAAAAAAGTAACAGCTAAGAAAAAACACTTGAAATCAAGGACTTTGAGAATCAGAAATCACAGAAATTGCACTATTTACAAGGAGAGGGGAAAAAAAGAGAGGCAAGAAATCCAGCGACCATGGGCCAGCCTGGCTTCCTAGAGTGTACTTTGTGTTCTCTCTTTTTCCAAGGTAATTGCAGTCTGCCGAGAGGGAGTTAAATGGGATTAAAAGATCTGTGTAAGCAAAAGGACCCAGAAGAGAAGGAGGAAGAAGTGAGCCGTCCGGGCCAGGGGTGTCTGTGACACAGCTGAGCCCCTTAGCGAGACAGAGAGCTGGGCTTCTGGAAAGGATGTACCCACAAACCGGCTTGTCCCCCGATTTCTGATGGATTGCTGCAAAAATTGCCCGAAAGAGACAATGCACTAAACGTGATGGAGCCGGAATCAGAGCCGGTCTCCAGACTCAGAGCTACAGCAGCAGGCAGGGGGTGAGTACAAACTTCGCTTCTCCAGCGCTGGGGAAGGGCATCCCGGGCGGGCTGGGGGTGCCGGGGAGCCGCGAGATCCCGGGATTTGGGAACGGGGTGGGAGAAGACATTCTTCTGCCAGGGGATTGTGAAAACTCCTGGTCTGGAGAGGAGAATGGGCTGGAAGCAGGGAGGCCACGCTGCGGAGCGGGAGAGGGGGAAATGGGGCTGCGGTGAGCGGGAGCGGGAGATCGGCGCCGGGACGGCCCGCAGGAGCCTCACACCCCCACACCCCACCATCCCCGACGCACCGGGAAAGGGTGTCCCAGCCCCGGGAGCTGCTCCGGGATGTGGGCGCCGGTGTAGCCCCCACGCAGATGTAGGAACGGGCGATCCGCTGCCCCTCGCACCCCTCACCCTGCCCGGACACGGGGGGGTTCCAGCCCCTCCTGGGAGCAGGGGGCTGCTGCTCCTCACTCTGTCCCTCGGGGACACGGGTACCTGGGTCTGGCCGCGGTGCTGCGGGAGGTGGGAGAGCCCGGAGGGTTGAGGCACGGCGGAGGTGCACGGTGGCAGCTCTTCATGTGCTCGGCATACACAAAATGCTGCTTCCTCTCCATCCGTGTGTGTATGAAAAAGATCCCGGCACACACCCTGCCCGTCCCTCTTCTCCCACAGCTGGGACCAGCTTTTACTATTTTCATTGTTAAATGCGTCGTTGTTGTTATTATTTTCCTGGGGACCCACAAAGGGTTAATCCCTCTGGCTGCGTTGTCGGATGTACTGATGATTTACCGACACTCCCTTGGAAAGGCTGGGATTCTTCTGCTTGGCAGTTTGAAAAAGTTGTATACAGGATCCCTCTGCTCGGCTGGGCTGGGAGATGGGGAAAAGAGGGGGAACGGGGCTCGGGGATTTGGGGGCAACCCCTCTCCACCCCCGGGGTCATCCTGTTCCTGCCCCTTTTCTACAGCCGGGAGGTGGATGAATGTACAGTACCCTTTGGAGGCTCAGTCTGTGTGTGGAGTTACACAGAGAGCCCAGACCCCTTCCCAGGGGCAGCAGCTTCTCTCGTTGACAAGTTTTCTGCGTGTTTATATACTCACAAGGACCGAATCTCAGTGCTTTAGAGTTATGGTGGTGTGGGGTTTTTGTTTGTTCGGGTTTTTTTTTTTTTTTTGCGTAGATGTGGCTGTGGCGTGTCCAGAGATGCTGGTAACTGCAGCATCTCCCAGTTACACCTTTTTAGTGCTGGACACGGTCTGGGAGAACCGCCTGGGACCGTGCAAGGGTGGCTAGCGTCAGAAAGGGAGAAGTCCAAGGGGGAACAGCCAGATAAAGGCTCCTTTGAAAGAGCACGAGCAGCGTGTCACAGCGAGGGGACGGGCTCCGGGGTTGGAGAGACGCTTGGCACGAGGCACAGCCACTGACAGAGCACCAGCTGCTCAGCCTGGCAGAGGAGTTGATCGTGATCACACTACAGGTGAGGACAGGGAGATCCTGCTCAGGTCCTAGATCCTGCTTGAGGACAAATTGGACCCGTGTGAGGACAGGTTTAGGAAGGAGGGACCCAAGAGAAGGCAGCATGGCTTCTAGCCTGCCAGAGATCTGTGCCTGGTTCTGCGGCAGAGTGTCCCAGGCTATCACAGCACGGCTGCATAGGCTTTGAGCCTTGCAATGCCATGGGAAATCTGGCTTTGGTCTGTCCTGGTGCCTCGGAACCGAGTGCCTTTTGTTCCAGGCTCTTCCCTGGCCTGTCCCCCTCCCATGTGCTGCTCCGATCCCTCCTCAGCAGAGGTCGCTTGTTGCCCTTCGCATCGTCTCCCAAAGGGATTTTTGGTGCTGGGTTTTGATTTGCTTGGCAGAGCGTTGTGCATCCCACCATCCCCACAGCTCGATGGTCCCATTGAGGCCGCTGGTCTTGGAGAGGGTGCTCTGAGCCCGGAGCTGGCATGTCCCTGGGTTCACCAGGCCACTCTTGGGGTGGGTGTGGACTGTGCTGCCTGAAGACAGCTTGTGATGGGAATGATCTGGTGCATTCCTGTGTGGTACTGGGGATCCTTGTACCAGCACTCCTGCAGCATCTTCTGGTGCAGGGCTGGTGGTTGGGGAGCTACTGGATGTACAGGAGACTTGCAGGTGGGAGTGGTGGGAGGGCTAGCTCCCTAGGGAAGGAGCAGCAGTCGCAGAGTATGCTTCAAGACTTGAGCTGCCAAAGTTTGTAAAACCAGAAGAACACAAAGTTTTACAGGCTCTTCAAGCTTAATGGGCCCCTCTTGGTCATTTCTGCTGATGCATTTTTGGTGAGCACAGGCTCCCCAAAACACAGGGGACGGTCTGCAGTCCATTGCACATCGAGCACACGTCCAGATCATAGCACCAGTGCTGTTCCACTGTGGTTGTGCTACTTTGGCCCATTCCAGCCCCGGTGCCACATGCTGCTCATGGAAGAGGCTCGATGCTCCTGGAGACCTCTGATGGGTGACAGCCTGCTGTCACAGCCCTGGGGTGTTGGCACAATGCTGCTCTGAGGCTGCCTGGCCCATCTGTGTGCTGGATGAGAAAGCTGCACACATGGTACCATGGTATCTACCTGGCACCATCAAGGTGGGTCAGCACATGGGAAGGCCTAAAAGGGCTGGAGGGAAGGCATGGATGCTTTTTAAGAGAAAAAGATGACTGCTTGCAAGCTGGGAAGGTGGTTTAGGGACAGATTATTGCAGTGCTGGACAAATTCAGCAACAGAGTGGCAAATGATGTGTGTGCTGGGTGCCTGGGGGTGAAGAGGAGGAAATTGCACCTGGAGATGTGTCCCGGGAGGGATAGACAACATCACAGCCCAGGTCCAGTGTCCAGGTCCACCCTCTCCTGCTATTTTGATGTGTCTCTCCAAGCATGTGCTTTATTAAAATAAAGCTCCAGCTTCATCCTCTTTCTGCAATGGGTTAAGGGGTTAAAATCTGCCCTGCTTAACATCTCTGTTCATGGAGACTCTGTTACTGACTGAAGGTTGCCCAGGTTTGTGGTGAGACAGTTGATGGAAATCTCTGACCAGGGACACAGAGTTTGTGGGGGTTTTTTCCCCTTCCCTTTCTTTGCCAGTTTGTTGGGGGCATAAGTAGAAATGATGGACGCTTACTGAAGTGCAAATGGGAATTCTACATGGCTCTGCCAAACCCCATTCACAAAATGAAGGAATGCAAAGGCATTTGCTGGAAGGACAAAAAAGGAGTTTGATGACAGATCACGCTTAGCACTTCTGTTTGTCAAGGGCTCCACTTACTGGAGAACACAAAGGCCAGGGTCAGCACTGAGTGTTGTCACTTCACACGGCAGCAAAGTCAATATCCCAGACAGACAGGGATGGGGAGAGCAGGGGGAGGAACAGGTTCCCAGGAAAGATCCCCTGCTGTGGAGAGCTGCTGGGAGCTGTCTGGGAGGGTGTTTGAGTCATATCTGTCTGGCATCTCTCAAGTGAGGAAGCAGGTTGTCACCAGTAGGAGCTCAGTTCTGGGACAGCTTTGTGCAATGAATACACAGGCTCTAGTTCCAGTTAGGAGGACAAGGACCAGTGGTTTGGAACCCTTCAGCCCTCTGTCTGCAGATGCCAGCGTAAGCCCCTGAGAGGACAAGGTGTGACATGTCTGCAGGAGATCACCCTGGTCATGCTGGTGCTTCATCCCCACCTTCTGTGCACTGCAGGTCACATTGGCCCTCCTGGAGAAGTCCTAAGAGGAGCTATAGGTGCCAGATGAGCAAATATGAGGCCTTTATGGATCCAACTCTCCTGTATGGGCAGGGACACCTTCCATTAGACCAGGTCGCTCTAAGCCCCACCTAACCTGGCCTTGAACACTTCCAGGAATAGGGATTTCATTCTTCCTTGCTTAATATTGACATTTTCTAGATCACTCTGTTTTCTTAGTATTTTTAAATTACCTTAAGAATGGATTTATATGGGCCATATCTGTTTGGGTGCTAAATACTGTTCCTTAGAAATGTAGATGCTGAATGGGGATTAAAAACTACAGGTATTTCAGTTGTTTCAGAAATTCTGCCCTTATCATGCTGGGGTTTGCAGCAGCGCCTGTTTACAAAATCTTTGCCTAGAGGTGTAAGTCAATATGTCATTTATACTGCAGGAGAGGTCCAGCAAAGGACTGAGCAGGGTCAGTACGGAGACATCTGCATAGTTGTGTGTTTCCATTGCTCTTGCCAGAATTGAGGGGGAGTGGAGAAATACCATCATTTCCAGAAGCCCCAGAAGCTCCACAGAGGAGGTTATTGATACAAAATCAGATTTCTACCCCAAAAAGCCGGGATGAAATTGATGCGTGGTACAATTTAAAGCCTCGGTTTATAGGTTGTGATTTGCTTCCTGTTGTCTGTCAAAACTGCTTGGGAGTCTTATAAAATATCACCTCCAGTCATGTGTAAAGGATCTTAAGCCACACATGCATTTTCTCCTTGTTAAGATACACTGTCAGATCTATAGCTAGAAATGCAGATTTGCTTTTCTTGAAAAGCAATTTTCAGCCTCCAGCTGGCTTTGTGGTGTTTTGAACAGGAAGAAAGTACACCTGAATGGAGAAAAGTGGTGGGGAATTGTTTTTCCACCTTGCACTAATGTTTGCAATTTCAAAGCCATTTCCCCACTGTAAATGAGGGAAAAAACAAAATAAAAAATTAAATTATGCTGTGGGCCCGTGAAACATTTCCTTTAGCTTCAAGCCATCATCTAAGCAAACAAGATGTCAAAATCATTTGGACTTCTTGTTTTAAGGCAGGGCAAACCTTTTAATTAAAAAAAGCTGAAATTGTTCCAAACTAATTCCAGAAATAGCGGGGAATTAGCTGATCACAATTATTTTACAGGTTGCCTCAGCTTTGTCAAATTGGCACTTTTTTGAGGATCATTTGTGACCAAGTTTACCCTGAAGGCTGTTGTGTTACTGTTGTCCTTAATTCAGTGTAGGGCTTTCTTCCAGCACTTGTCTGTCTAGAAGGGAGTAATAAGGGTATTTGTGCTTCTCTGTCCCTCTCAGTTGTACTTTACCTTAGACTTCTGGCACTGGTCAGTTCCTGTGGACTGATCCACAGGAGTTTGCCAAAAGTAGGGAAGTAAAATTAAGTTGTAGTCAGTAACTTCAGTTTGCTATAAAAGGAGTTTGTGTCTGCACTGGAAAACTTTTAGGGCTCATGTGAGCTTACATCATGTGCACTGTTGGGCACCTCTACGCCCAGTGACTGCAGCAGTGGTTTGGGTTGGAAGGGACCTTAAAGTTCATCTCATTCCACCCCCTGCCATGGGCAGAGACACCTTCTACTATCCCAGGTTGCTCCAAGCCCTGTCCAGCCTGGCCTTGGATGCTTGCAGTGATAGGGCAGCCACATCTTCTCTGGGCAGCCTGTGCCAGGGCCTCACCACCCTCACAGGGAAGAATTTCTTCGTAATATCAGTTCTAAATCTGCCCACCTTCAGTTTAAAGCCTTCCTCTTTGTTCTGTCCCTCCATGCCCTTGTCCAAAGTCCCTCTCCAGCTCTCTTGAAGCCCCTTTAGGCACTGGAAGTGCTCTAAGTCCTCTCTTGAGCATTCTCTTCTCCAGGCTGAACAACCCCAGGATCCTCATTGTGGTATTTGTAGACCCTGTGAATAAAAGAAAAAACGCCTTTAGTGGTACCTATTAATAGAGTCTCAGTGGAAGTCACTGCTCATGGGAAGAAGCTGAGATAAAGGCAAGGTGGATTTGATAGCTCTGTATAAGGAGAAAAATCTTTATTCTTGCTACTCAAGCTGCTTATGCAGCTCTGTCTCTGCTGAGCTGTAAGGGAAAAAGAGCCTGCATTAAAAATCCTGGGATAATTAACAGCTCCATCACTCACAGGGCTGCCATTTGGAAGCTGCTTTTGCTTTTTCCATTAGGTTGGTAAATTTTGCCAAAGTGTTTTTCTTTAGTGTTTTGGCACCTGGCCCCGCTCTCAACTCTGATGATGTTGGCTGTGAGAGGGGTCCAGGAGCAGGGCTGGGGCCAGCTGGATCCCGCACTGTGCATTTGTCTCCTTTATAGCCTGTGAGTGTCTCAGGAATTAAATTACGTGCTGGATTTTCCCCCAAGACTTGTTCTCCTCATTGTGTCAATCAACAGGGAGTTTGGTTTGTGAAGGTACCCCTCAAAAAAACCAAAAGTGGACTTCAGTTCAGTGTGTTGTGAGCAGCAGTGGTTGTACAAATCTGATCCTCATCAGAGCACAGGTTCTTAATGCTTGGGACTGCTGCTGGTGACCCCCTTCCCTGTCTTCCTGTGCTCTCATCAGGCAATCAAGCCCAGCTGATGATACCCAGTCAGGTCCTTTCTCCACGCACACATGGAATTGTGTCCACATCTTAAAACTCCATTGGAGGTGAGCACAGAAATTCAGGTTGTCTTGTGAAGTGGATTTTAGCCTCTCTCATGCAAAAAAAAATAACTGCAGAGGTGGCCATGAAGGTGGCCATCCTATTCTGCTTCCCTTCCTCCACTCCTTGAAGGTACTGGGACAGCAGCTCTCCTTGGACTTGGCAATGTCTTCAGCCCGACAGCTGTGTCTCAAGGGATGAAGTTGTCAGAAAAGACTCAAGGCTCCCCAGCTGGAGATCTCTGGAGCATGATGAGGGTTTCCTGGTTAGGATATGGTTGTAGGACATGACAACACCAGGATTGGGCTATTCCCGCCTGTTCTTTCATAAATAAAGCAGTCTCAGAGCTCCTGAAATGAGCAGACCAGTGTCAGGGTGATGGAAACAGTAAAGGAGGACATGGATTGCTTCAGCTCACTTGTTTCCCAGTTGATGTGGGACTGCTCCAGTATTATATCCCTTCAAGCCTTAAAATATTAGTTAATAGCTGGATTCCTTGGATGGATTTTTACATTCAAGGCCAGATTTCCCCACTGATGCAAATCACTGTGGCTTCATTTTAGCTGTGGGAAAGGGTCTCCTGCACCAGGTGAGGATTGGCCCAGGGTAATACATTGTCTCAGAGGATGTTTTCTTGGGCTAAAGCTGGGGCTTGATGGCAGGAGAAGAGTGGTCCCTAACTGATATATGACTTGTGTGTCAGATGTGAACAGATGAGCAAGCTGCACTTTGGTGTGGCTTTGCACAGCCTGGTGTTCACAGTGACTGGGCTGAAGTGGCGAACAAGCTGTGGATATCCCACATGGCTGTCTCCTGGCTGAGGACTTTCTGTAGTTTACATTTCTATCTGTTCCTCCAGCAGGCTCTGCTGATGAAGCTGTTAAATATCCTCTCTATAAGATGAGGGAATTCCATCTTCAGACTTTCCACTGACAACTTTAAGTGAGCCTAGCCAAGGACTTTCCCATGTTTGTTAGTTGGTTACAAATCAAGGAGGCTGATGGGGGAAAGGGGAGCTTCAGCTACCTTTCTGGTAGTTTTTTTTTTCCTGAGCTGGTGTTTTCAATGGCATGTGAAGGCTTAAAGCTGAGCTAACAGAGAGGTTTGTCAAATTCCCTCTCAGGCATGAAAGGGTCTGTGAGAACACAGGGTTGGAAGTCTGTGGATCTCCCACTTTCTAACCTTTCCTGCCATACCAGGCTTGTGAGAAGGTCCTCAGTGGCTCAGCACAGGGTGCTGAGTGGTTAGAAGCTGCCCCCATCTTTGCATCTGGGTGTAAAATGAGAAATAGATCCATATAGGATTTTGCATGTTTAGGATATTGTTAAGCACACAGTAAAGCATTAGGACTCAGGATTTGTTTGCTGAGGTGACAGGGCACTGTTTGTCAGCCCGTTTCCTACCCATGTCCCCACAGCTCTGCACTTGCACTCCTGGCAGGGCTTTAGGTCTCCCAGCTTTGAATGATTTCTCCATCCTCTTGCATTTCTAGGTGGGGTGAGTGCCAAAGAGTAGCGAAGGCACTGATGACTCAGCAGTGATGACCCTGCCTTCTCAAAACACTGGGCTGGTCCTTGTTCAAGGCTCCCAATACCATTGGGAAACCTTTCCACTAAGTTCAGTGGGCTTTAGATGACTTCAAAGAAGAAAAATAAGCCTAAGTCTACTTCCTGGAGTCATACTGACACTGTCACTGCCTTTGCTAGACTTGGGATCAAGGAGAAGACCTTTAACAGTGGAATTGGTTTTGTTACTACTATGGTAGAAACTCATTATTCTTTTCTTCTCTTCCAGTTTTAGGGGATTCTGCTTTCTCTGGACTATATTGTGTTTTACCTGGTTCCTGGGATTCACACAGGGAAATTCTGAAGGTAAATTACACTTTTTTTTTCTCTCTCGTCTTTCAACAAAAGTAAAAGTCAAGTGCTTTGGTACCAGTGTAGGATTATAACTTAACAATCAATGTCTGAACCCAGTGCACAGTTAGATGCATTTGTTGCTGATTGTTGCAGTATGGATGATACAGATGGTGCAGTTAACAGCTGGCAAAAGAACCAGGTTTTTTACAGGTCATTACACATCCCACAGGATTTTCAGAGTCTCATGGAACCAGTGGGAATGAAGCACTTTGTGTCTAAAATGTCACTGGCATCTACCTGCACTTGCCAGGACTTATCTGCTCCTTGAGACTGGGGCTTTATGGAATTAAATGCCTCTGGCAGACAGATGTTTCCTTGACTTTGGTGCACCCCAGGCATGCCCCTGCCAGCATGGGAGATGTTATGCCTACAGAAATTATGTGACTTCTAAAGGTAAAAGCAAATTTAAGGGAGGAAAATCCCACAGGATTGGTTGATAATAGGATGGCTATATCTGGTTCAATCCCTGTGCTGGAAGGGAATATTCTATAGAGGAGTGACACCTTCACCCTGTCCTTCTCCAGGCATCACCTCCCTGGTGTTGCCAGGGACAGGACTAGGCTGGGGTACAATAATCAGTGACCCTACAAGAGGAGATGAAAAGCTTCAAAGTCAACAAAAGCACCAAAAAAAAAATCATCTTTTACAGCTGATAGCAGGCACTGAGCATCTGTGCAACATCTGTTTGTAAAGGAGCCTTCTCTTAAAATAGCAACACCTTTCTTACATGAATGCTTTACATGGGTATTTGCTGGAAGTGAGCAGCTTCCCCTGCCATCAGCAGACAACACTAAGTGGACTAGCAGGCTCCAGGGCTCTCCTCTCAGTCTCCAAAACATGAAGGAAAAATAGAAATTTGGTCAACACTCAGCTGTCAGCCAGCCCATGGAGCACTTTTTACCGGGGGGGAATAGATCCCTGCCATCAGCAATTTTGAAAAATGTAATATTTTCCAAATTCTGCCTCCATGCAAAGGAGGTGAACATCTGGCTGGATTACTTAGTCAAGCAGTTTTCAGAGCAAGTTTTATGTCAGCTCATAAAGAGGCAGAACAAATATTGTGTCTTGGCATCTCGCTTTTCAAGTAGATTATAATATGCTGTTTAGATTCACCTCTATCCATCATTTTACTCCTATGATAATTATGGGATGGTGCCATGTCTTTTGTTACCATCAATCTAAAGCAAACTCTTTAATTTCACTCTCATTGTGTTTACCTTGGTGTAGTCAATAACTCCCCTCTGAGATACTTTCTCTGTAATAAAAGAATTTTTTAACACTTGCCTGGTTTCCACACAATGAGAGAGAGGACTTCCTTCTGGGTACCGGAAAATAAAACCTTCCAAGGAAGTAAAGGCTGTAAGAAAACATTGGTGACTTGAGGCTGTGTTATCACCCAGAATTTTCAAACATGGGTTTCAGAAGCAGTAAGAACTTGATCATAGGTCAGTATGAGGATTAAATGAAGCCAATGCTGTTGGCTTTTGAAAATGTGGCTGTTACTCTAAGGATTAGAAGTCTTCCTGTATGCTGGAAAATCGGGGAACACAGAGGATGATCTTTCCATAAGTGTTACAAATCCAAAAGATTGTGAGTTCATTTGCTGTGCACTGACTAAGGGTCTGGGCAGTAACTTTTGGAAATGCTGCACTTATTCAACACAGTTTTGTCTGAGGGCATCACATCTTGGCTGCTGGAATCTGGGAAAGCTGCAAATTATTTCTCTCCTGCCTTTTGGCTTCTTTTTCTTACACAGCTTTTTGTGTGGAGAAGGGAGGAGGGAAAGAAAGAGATGGAAAGGAGAACAATAAAATGTTTTTTCCCCTTTTTCAGAGGTGATCATGTGGTTGTTCAAGAATCTCTGTGTATCTCACTTCAGGCACAGAGTCTGATAGAACAGTTTTTCCCAGTTGCTCAAATGTTGCTACAGGAATGTTGTTACTAGCTTTGAGGCACCTGGAATCAGGCAGATCTATGTGAATGCTCTTTTCAAATAATGTGTTTTGATGGAAAAATCCGCAGAGGAAAAAATTTGAAGGGGAAAAAATCCTCTGCTAAACTTGGAGCTGCTTCAGGAAGTCAGAATTACCTTGCGTTTTACGTTAGTTGATGGCATCCCATATCCCAGGAGATGGGCCCCAACAGCCCGGGACAGTTGGATGGGACAGAGAGGCAGATGGGCTGGGTGCACAGGAGTGCTGAGCTCTGTGCCTGGACCTAGTGTTGGAAAGTCCACATACATGTTCTGCATGAGGACTCTTTAATCGGATTTTGCATAGGCATCCAGAGGTTTGGCTCCACCTTAGCGGGTTTCAAGGGAGAGGAGTGTTTGGGTTGTGCTTTTTTCCTTAAGCACTCCTGGATGCCGTTGCTAACGAGGCACTTGTATTGAGATTGCAAACAGCAGTGGCATCCTCTGAGCAGGGAAACATCCTTAGGTCCTTGCAGAGCAGCTACCAAATAACTAACTCCTGGAGTGTGCAGCATCTCCAGCAGAGACAACCCCTGTCTGTCTCTGAGAGAGAACCTAAAAATACACATAGAAATTGGAAGCTGGAGTCTAGCTCCTCACTTAAGTGGTAAATTCATTTCCTTAGGGATAAATCCTGATGCCTTTGAAGTCTGTGGCAAGGGTCCCACTTCACTAAAGCCAGGCTTTGGCCTTTGCTGTTTCATGGGCTCTGGAGATTATCCAGAATGAAGACACTGCCATGATTCCTCTGTTCAGTAGAGGGAGGGGAAGGCTATGCTGAGAGACAGCCCTGTTGGACAGTATGGAATAAAAACAGTGGGGGACCAAGAATTTCAGAGTATGGGAGAAATACTGTCATTAACACTTGAACATCCCCTCTGCACAGAGTGGGAACATTTCCATCCTTTTCTACATCTGACGCATCTTCTCCAGGGTAGTGTCTGCTAGAAAATGGGTCAAGCTGCTTTAAAAAAGGAAGGTGGGAATACAGCTAAACTCAGGCAAAGTAAATATTGACTGACTTGTTCTTACATACAAAAATGGCCGAAGTTTTTGCCAAAGTCAAGGAACAGAGGTTTTCTCATCATTCTCCTCCCTTCCTGGCCAGTAACATTACAGGTCTCAGACTGCTTGAGTCTACAACCCTTCTGGCCAACACCAATAGGCTCTGTAAGTGCCTGTTCTCCAAATATTGTGAATATTGCGTTCTGTGCTGAACATCTAATAGTTAAGGGTGAAAGCAGCTGAATACCAAGGCACCTTTACAAAATGAGCTTGTTTATTTTCTTTGGAGAACTGTTGATTTACCTTTAATCTGGGGAAGTTGCAATCCCATGGTGTTAGCCATGATTGGCACCACCACCTTTTTGAGTGTTAAATTCTTGCCTTGCAACATCAGCATTTGGGTTGTACAGCCCAGACTGGCTTCCCCAAAGAGCCCTGAAATGGGAGAGTTGGCTGGTCAAGGAGTAATGGGGATTGCATTTGGGCAGGAAGAGGGAAGGAAGTGCAATTATCCTAGCTCACTGTCAACAGTGGTAATGTCATGGGAATCATGATCACCTTCATAGGATCATTTGGGTTGAAAAACCCTTACAAATAATCAAGTCCAGCTGTTAACCCAGGACTACCAAGCCCACCACTAAACCATTAGATGTCCCCAAGTGCCACATCTAATGTTTTTTGAACACTTCCATGGATGACTCCACCACTTCCCTGAGCAGCTTGTTCCAATGCTTTACAAGCCTTTTGATGAAGAAGCCTTTCCTACTCTTCATTCTAACACCCCCTTCCCCCCATCCCCAGCACAACTTGAGGTAATTTCCTCTCATCCTATTGCTTGTTACTTGGGAGCAGAACCTGACCCCCACCTGACTACAACCTCCTGTCAGGGAGTTGTAGAGTGAGAAGTTCTCCCCTGATCCTCCTTTTCCTCCAGGCTGAGCTCCTTTAGCTGCTCAACATAGGACCTTTCTCAGGTCTGGGCACATTTACCTTTGCAGCTTTGCTCATGTAGACCTCGGCATCTTCTCCAGTTAAGTAATTCAGCTGAGGTTGCTGCCAGCTGGCCCCAGTTTGTGTTGCTGTTGCCTGCTAATCTGAGCTGTGAATGACTTCTGATAGACCTTGGGGACAGACAGGAGGGGATTCTGCTCATTTGTCCATTGCAGGTTCCTGCTGGAGTTGGTGGAGAAAAGTCCTCTGGGCATCACTCCCTCTCCTCCTGTCTTGAGCAAGGCACCTGGCTCCTAGGTGACATAATATAGGAGGCAAATCTTACCTCCACTACTCAGTGGCATAACCAGTTTCTGAGCTCTTCACAAACCAAGTCTGGTTCCAGCTATTGAAGTAATTTAATGCTGTAAGATGATCTGCTGGGAAAAAAAGTACTGCTGTTGAGAACCTTGAGCAGTTCACTGAAATCTAGGTACAATTTTTTCACACTGGGAGGCACCTTCACTTCCCCAAACTCTCCAAAGATCGAAAGCTGCTCCTTGCTAGCTTGAAGAGAGACAGATACAAGGCTTTTGCTCCCTTTGAAAGTTTTGTTACTTGCCCTCTGGGGATATAAAATTTTGCAATCCCAGCTCAATCTGTTGTTCAAATTCCTTTCCAGCTATGTGGCCAGTACTCAGAATTAAATCCCAGGAAGTGGACTAGTGGTGCTCAGTGGGAAATTTCCTTTTAGTGAGCTCAGTTCCCTCCAGAACATATGAGCTGGTCCCTGGTGGGACAGGAGAACTCATCAGATGTACCATGGAGCTGATGCATTTGGGCAATTGCTGGTAATCATGCTGAGCATGCAGTTGCTCCTCACGTGATGTGGAAAGAGCTGTGAGTTCTCCATGCTGGTTATTTGAATATATATGTGAGAGGATGGGATTATATATGTGAGTTGGGATTTCCTGTATCCTGTTGCCTTTATGCATGGATTGGTTTGACCTCCCTCCACATCCACTCAGCCCTTGGGTTGCCCAGCACCTCACATAATCTTTGTGCTTCCCTTTCAGATGTGGATGTTCTTCAAAGACTGGGCCTGTCAGGGAAAAGGCCATCGAGTGGGTGGTCCTCCTCACGTACAGTTCCTCATGGAGTCATTCCTTTCAAATCAGGGGTCATCTTCACTCAGCGAGCACGTGTCGAAGCACCCCTCAGCACCCTCCTCCCCACAGGCTCCAGCTCTGACTTGCTCCTGGTGCTGAGCCTCTGCTCCCACCGCATCAACAATGCTTTTCTCTTTGCTGTCAAGAGCAAAAAGAAGAAACTGCAGCTAGGGGTTCAGTTCGTGCCTGGGCAGATCATCGTGTATGTGGGCCACAAGCGCTCTGTATATTTTGATTACAATGTCCATGATGGCCAGTGGCACAATATGGCCATCAACATTCGTGGCCAGACAGTCACTTTATTTACTTCTTGTGGGAAGCGCAGAGTACATGCAGATTTGCATTTTAAAAAGGACGAGGCATTGGATCCACATGGATCTTTCCTCTTTGGGAAGATAAGCCAGCACTCTGTGCAGTTTGAAGGAGCCATCTGCCAGTTTGATATTTATCCTTCTGCCAAGGCAGCTCATCATTACTGTAAATACCTGAAAAAACAGTGCAGGCAAGCAGATACCTACCGGCCCAGCTTGCCCCCACTCATCCCCCTCCTGCCCAGGGATCCCAGTGCCTCCCCCAGTACCCCACAGCCTACAGACCCCTCTCTGCAGGGTCTGAAAAACCTGACCACTGCTGGCCCAAACTTGGAGTTTGGCAGGTTCACTGCACCCTTCAAGACAAGGGGTTCAGGTGCAACAACCCTCACATTGCTGTCAACCCCACCGTCACCGCCGAGACTGACTACCAAAGCCACCAAGATCACAGTGGCCCCACCTGTTCTGTCAAGTACCAAATCACAGGTACCCACCCGCTCGCTCCCTTGGGGCACAGGGACAACCCTCAGGGTGTCTTGGCCCACTCCCAGCACACGCAGGGAGAAAACTCCCCTTCCCACTGCCAAAAGGGCCCCACCAACAAGCCAGAGCCTGGGCACGGCCAGCAGGAAGGAATCCAAGCAAGAGACCAAAAAGAAGATCGACCAAAAACCAACCATTGAGCCCCCTGAAGCCCCCAGTATTGTAGAGCCAATGAGGAGGATGACTGATAACACAACAAGCAACATCCACCTTGTTACCCTAAAGCAAATCCCACAGAACCCAAGCCATGGGCCCATTCCAAAGAAGCATATGCCGTCCCCCACCAGGAGAGTGGATCCCAGTATCATCCCTCTGGTGTACACCAAACCACACCTGGGGTCTGCCTGGCCTGGCTCTAGAGCCAGGGCACAGGCCTTCAACCTCACAACCCCAGCTGCCATGGATGGCTATCAAATCTTTGACCCCTTGGGACCCACTCCGTTTCCATTTTTACTGGGATATCCAGGAGTGAAAGGAGAGAGAGGACCTCAGGTATGTTCAAGCTCTTCATGTTAGCTATTCCCAGTCACAGCTCAGCTCAAGGGCTGGCAGACCACAACCTCCAAGGGTTTCTGTGAAGCTTATCTAAGTGTGGCAGCCAAGCACCACTGCATTCATGATCATCAAAATTTTAGCATAAATCTCAGTTTGAGCCTGAGTGTTCAGTGATGGTGGATGCCATTAAACCATTTGTGGTTAAAGTTGCTGCTTAATGTTAGATTAAAAAAAAAAAAAGAGAGAAATCCCACTTTCTTTTCCTTTGAATTACTGGCTAAAATGTTAATGGCCGGGTTGGGGCTATCTTCCACACCCTTGGTTTATCTCTGGTCATCTTCCGTAGAAAACCCAGATAGCTTAAGAACATGCCTCAAGTTAGCTATTTCTTGACACTACTCATCAATTTGGTTTGTATCTGATATTCTTGGATCCAGAAAAGTGCCCTGTTTCAGCAAATACAAGTGCAGAGATGGCTTCAGAATTTATTTCTTTTAAACAAACTCTCATTTGTTTTTATGGTATAAATTTTGCTTGGGTGTTTTTTTCTGTTTTTTTTTCTCATAGACTGCACTTAAAACATGCAAAAAGTTTCCTTTATAAATTTAACTACTGCATTCCTCATAAAACAACCCCTTTCAGGTTGTATATCTTGGCCATTGTAAAAGCATACACACATTTTGTAATGCTAAAAGCACTCAGGCCCCACTAATTATCTGCTGGCTGTTCTTTTTTTTTTTTTTCCAGATGTGAGAATGCAAACATGGTCTTTAAACTGGCCAACTTTTAGGGGGATTTGGTGTTCCATCCCAAATTGTCAATAGGACAGAGGGGTTGTGCATGTAAAATAAGTTTCTCCCAGACACAGAGCCTTTGGTTGCCAAGATCCAGCCTAGAGTGAATTTTTACAGCTGACTTCTTAAAATAGTGAAAGAAGGGTTTACAGTGGAAATACTGAGGCTGGCGTAAGGAATGACCAGCATTTGTCTCCACAGAGCTGCTTCTTGGTGCAAGTAACACCTAAAGTGGAATGGTTGGTCTCCCCAAGTCCTCAATGAGAGCTTAGCAGTTTGTGTTTCCTCCTGTCCCATCTCAAAGCTGGGTGGTGATTTCTCTCCCTGTGCTTTGGATATGGAGTCACCCAAGGTGGTGTTTTGTTCCCAGGTTCCTGCCCCCGGGAGAGGTGAAGGTGCTACCTGGGCAGGAGTTGAGCGTGGGCTACAGGCACCCATCCCTGATGGAGTCTTGGTGCTTGGAGAAGTTTTGATAAATCCCTGAGTAGATAGAACAAGCTCCAGCAATTTGGTCTTTGGCCAGCCTTCTGTGTTTTGTGGAGATTTATTTCAGGCATATTTCCAAGAGAAGAAATTCAGCAGTTGTGCATTTCCCTTAAAATATCACTTAGCTGTGAGGGGTGAATCTGGGTGGCTACTCCAAGCCCACCAAAATCCTGACCTCTGCCACCTTCTCGCTCTTCAAGTGTCATGAGGGTGACCAAGCTCTAAGCCCCAGCAATGTAAAGAGATTATTACAGAACTGGAGTGGAAAATCTCTCTCAGGCTTGTGAATCATAGGAAAGAAATGGATTCAGGCTGTGGAGGGCTGAGGGAAGAGATGGCAGGATTTTTCCATTCTGTCTGAGAGCAACTGGAGTCCTGAACTGAGGGAAAGGAGAACTTTCTGAGGCTCTGTCTGGCCTTATTCTCTTTGACTGCTGCAAACAAAATCAGGGCTTGGGGAGGGAAAGGTTATGTCTTGGCTGGAGTTGGCTGCCACACGATGCTCTATAGCTTCTGTGACTCACTTGGAGATCTCTGTACCATGCTTCCTCGGATGTCTCTGACGTGGGAAGGGGAAGAGGAGAAAAGATTGGAATGGGGATGACATGTTGAGAAATTAATGCAGTACTTCCATGGCCAGATGAGTGTGTTTCCGAACAAGTGCTGATAAATGTTCTGGGCTTTAGTAATTACCTGGCGCCTTCCTCATGCTGCTGGGCAGGCGTTTCTGATGAGGTCAGTGATATCCCAGCCCGGCACTTGGTCTGGCCAGGGCAGGTTGGGGGCTGGAAATGTCATCCACTGTCCGGCACACAGAGGGAAGGATAAGGTGATTAATTAGTTTTCCCAGTTGTTGCCTGACACCAGGTCTCTTCAAGAAGATTGTCACCCCGGGCAGGGAGGCATGGGGAGCGAACTGCCTTCTGCCTGTTCAGCAAGGACTGGGGCCACCTTGGCTGTGATTTCTGGGCAGACTGGCAGCCACAGAACCCTTCCACCTGGAGAGAAAGGACTATTGTTCATCCTGATGACCCCAATGTCAGGATGGAAATGGCAGCCATGGTGTGAGGCAGTGATGACTCAGGATCTGTGGTGCCTGCAGTCGTGGCTTCGTGAATTCTACTGAAATAACCAACGGAATAATCTTAGTGGTGCAGGAAGGCCCCATTCAGCAATAGAGGACGGCTTTGATGGTTAGAGGAGTGAGAGCAAAGGACTGAAAGGATTTATTTAGGAATAAAATTCAGCACCATCCATGTATTAATCTGTCCTGAAGGACCACCTGGGTGCTACGCAAAACGAAACGGAGACACTGCATCCCACGTGCAACTCATGGCAGAGCATTAATTCTTCAGGAATGCTGGGTTTGCTGAGCAGCTAGAGGAGGGAGGGCAATATGTTCTTAAAAAAGAAAAACTTCTTGGGAACCGTTAATAACCACAAGCATTTGGGATCTCAGCTCTGTGGTTTTTCTGAAGGGGAGAAACAAAAAAAGGAGCACCCAGACATCGTGCGAAGTCAGTAACCCAGCACTGACTCAGCAGCTGGCAAAGGTCCCTCCGAATCATCCCCACTGCCCAAAGCACCTCAGCCAGCCCTGCTCCAGAGCTCCAGGCCCTGCAGCGTGACCCCAGCACATGGCTGGAAGTAGCCTAAAGCTCGCCCTCAAAAGAAAAATGCATACTGGAAAATAGTATCTGTTGTGAGCATGTCAAACTCTTGAACTAGGGTTGTGATGTGATGGGTATGTGAATCCTCCAGTGGATGGGATGTCATTTGCTTGTCTAGACCAGCAGCAGATTTGGCAGGGAGATTTGGGGGGGGCTACTGTAGCCTCTCCCCTGCCCACCAGCACCACCTGCCAGGTAAAGCTGTGGCAAACCCCTTGCCCTGGCATGACTGGGTCTAGCACAGTGTACCCCAAGGCAGACCTTTCTCCTCCCATATAAAGCTGCAATTCCATAGCTTTTTGGTCCCTACAGACAAGCCTGTATTGACTCTTGATGAGTCTAAGGGTTATTTTTAGAGCAAGAAAACCACCCCTTATGCTGAATGCTCAGAGAAGCAGGCTGAGTTCACTGAGAGGCTGTGGAAGCACTGAGTAACATAAGAGGAACAGGGAGTGTGTTTCAAGGACATCCTGAATATCCAGTAAGAGGACAGGGGGGCTAGCCGCCCTCAGTTCCATCTGCATGTCCAGGGCCAGGAGCTCCAGGTTGGAGCCACTAGTGGTGCCTGGCAGGCAGCTCCCTCTCCCGCCCTCTTTCCCTGTCTCCCTCTCTGCAAGGCATGTGTTTCCGAGTGCGTCCCCAGTCTAGACTGCTCCAGCTGCCATCCTCCGCACAAGCAGTTTGTCTTGGAGTCCGGCTGCTTCCCTAAAGAAGCAATCCCAGCCAATTCAATCAGTGGGCAGGGAAGAGAGGTGACTGGAAACACCGATAAAATATATGAAGTGCCTATTTCCAGTTCTCCTCGCACCAGAAAAGGCTGTTTGAGTTGCCAGTTCATGATGAATTAAGGAACACACAATGTGTTTGAATACCTATTAATGAATGAGTCACATTAATAATAAAAAAAAAGGAGACTGCATGCTTTGTATGATGCATGGGAAAAGTTTTCTCCTTGCTCACATAATTGGATCAAACTTTTTTGGTGATTTAACCAGAAATATCCCTGAAGGGAAATCTTGCAGGCAAATGACCAAGCATCAGAAAGGTGTAAAATACAAGTAATTTTGAAGTGAGATAGCTGATCATGTATTTGAGATAAATGTGCTGCAAAGGATCTGGGATCGTACAAATATATACAAGTATTTTTAGAAATCTTTAGAAATAGAAAGTGAGTAGTAGAGTAGGTGATCCCTCTATTCCTTCCCAGACTTTCAGGCTGCCTTCCAAGGTCTGGGATTGCTCCAGTGTCTGAAGTACCCCCTGCAGAGCTTGTTCCTGAAATGTCTTCATAGAAAAGTTGCTTTCATCAAGCTGGAACACTCCTATTTTGTTGTGTATTGTGCTGCTACTCTGTGAGGAACCCAGTTGTGGACAAGGACCTTTGTGCGATAGGTGTTGCACAGACCCAGAACAACATCTGTGCCTAGTGCAGAAATCATGTTACAAGGCTGGCTCTCCACCAGCAGCTCAACTCCTGCCAGAATTATGAGGGCTTTTTGTTTTTAGACTGGTTGAAACCCAGACGTTTCCAAATTTTAATATGATAAGCCTGCCTTGGAGAAGGAAGTAACCAAAGTGTTGGGGGTTTTTCCCTCCCCTAAATTTCTAGCTTTGTTTTAGGTAGTTCTTAAAGCCGTGCAGTGCCTGAGAACGACAGGGAGGTGAGGAGGGGTTGGCAGGCTGTTGAAGATGAGGATTTTTTTCTCCTCCTCTTCTATTCTCCTAAGCAAGGAATTTTGAATTCAAGTGCTGTCCCTGTAGCTGCTCAGTCCTTCCTTGCTGGTGCTTCCCAGACATATAAGGCTAAAGGGTAGATTTGTGGCAGTGGCCTTTTTTCCTGTAGGAATATTTCTTTTCTACTTGGAAGAAAACAGTTCAGGTCCTTTATCTGCAGGGGTAATGTCACTCACTGCTCAGAACCTGGTGCCAACGTGGGGAGAAGCTTTTGATGTGGTTTCTGAACTCCCTTTTAAGTTGGCTTTTACCACAGGCACTAGCACCTGAGAAAGAACAATGTTCTCTCTTCTCTCCTCAGTCCTAGCAGTGTTTTGCACTTCTGAAACAGACTTTTCTGGGACACAGGAGAACTGTGCCACTAATGTCTGGGCAGAAATACATTAGGAAGACCCTAAAGTAAGTATGTCCATCTGTCAGTATGCACTGGAATATGAGCTTAATAGTTTCCTGGGAAATCTCAGCTCTTTTCTGCCAGGCTGAGTACTCGCCCCAGGGGAAACAATTACAGCAATCCTTTGCTATCTGACCAAGTTGATTCAGGAGTAATTTCCTAACTTCCAGCACCAATTCCTGTACTCAGTATGCTTTCATTCAAGCCTTCCACAGCAGGTTTGCCCTCACTGATTATGGAGCGCAGAAGGCACCTTGCTCCCTAAAGCACTGCTGTGGCCAGAGGAAGCAGTGTGAGGCGGGTCACGGTGTGGGAGAGGCAGAGGTTTAAATTAGCAGCGAGAGGAAATGGTGAGATTTCCCTTATCCTTGAAGTCTGATGTATTTCTCTTTCAGACAACTTAGTTTAATTTTCCATTTGCAATTTGAAGCTCAGAGAGCTAAGATAAAAAAAAATAGTCCCTTTTGCACCAGAAAGTTTCCCAGCAGCAGCTTAGAATAAATCCTGTAATCATTTGGTGGGATAGGTCATTGTTCGTAATGCTACCGTGGGAAACTGAGAAGGGTTAAACTTTATTGTGGCTGCCATGAGCTGCTTCAGGAACTGTTCAGGCTGGTTAACAGCTCAGCTGTTTGGCTTGAGAAGAGAGGGAGCATCTGCTGCTGCTGAGTTTCTCCTTGATCTCTGATCTTGCTTTGTGTGATTACAGGGTGTGTACTCTCTGCCATCAGTTTGCAGAAGGAGCAGGCAAGGAGCCAGGGAGACAAGAGCCACAGTGCCAGGAGCAGTAGCTCACCACAGGAGGCCTCAGCTTTGCTGATCCCTGTGATGGGAGGGTAGGGCCAGTGTGGTAGCCGGTGAATATACCTTTATGCTAAGGCGACCAAAAAGCTTCTCCCAGGCTGCGTGGTTCTGTTAAATTAATCTATTCCAGTTCTAATTCCCCGGTTGGCTGCTGGCCTTAGCCCGTCGTCACTCCCCTGGGGCTCTTCTATTGCTTCCCGCTCCCTGATTCCACCTTTCCCCCGGACCCGGGAAAAACCCTGATCTAGCCGTTGTGTTCGTATTTGTCTCTGAACCTTCGACAGTGAAAGGTGCCAGAATGCAAATATCCTTCCTGACTCTTTGTCACTGACTGTAATACTGAACCTGCCCAGGCATCTGTGGGGGCACGCGGGACCCCACGGAGCCAGGCAGGTACGGTATTAGGCCAGAGCACTGATACCGTCATCCCACTGCCAGGAGCAGGAGGTCTTCCTGCCCCTTGGAGCACTCCCTCTGCTCCTGATGAAATTCTCCAGGGGTGCCCTAAAGGGTACAGTGGAGAGCTCCCCACAGGCACTGTGTGATCTGAGTTGCGCGTGAGGGTGGAGGTGTCTCTGGTGGGGGCAGGGGCTGTGTAGGCATCACCCCCAAGCAGGCTCTTGGTACCTCGTTGATAGACATCTCCTGCTCTCCCTGTGGAGCCCTACGCCTGAAGTGGGACTTCATCCATCATTTGTAAGTAGCTGGGCCCTGATCCAGGCCCATTCTCCTCTGGCTGGCTCTCCGGATGCACATTTTCCTTGAGTGTATTTCAGCATTGCTCTCCCCAGGCAAAGCCAGTTGTGGGATGTGGGGCTCTTGTCTGAGAGCTTGAGCCTCTTGTTTGAGAACACGGGCTGGGTGATAGGGAGGCAGAGGGGAAACAAGTCACTAGGAAGGCACAGTCCACATCTAATCCAACACAGCTACCAAGGAACTGAGAAGTGTGAGAAGTACAAAGTGGCCTCACAATGTGTCACTTCTCGCTGCCACCTGTGTCCATCTGCTGCCCCAGTCCTCTTCCACCTTGACTGGCTTCAAATTTATAAGTGGTCACACTCCTACCTTCTGCAGTTACTGTAGTGGCTGGCACCTTTTAGCCAGTCATCCCACAGTCACCTTTATCCCTCTTACTCCTCAAGAAAGGAAAAAATAAGTCTGAAGAGATGACAAATCAAAGCAATGTGACAGGGACTCCTGAATTGTGCACTGCTCTGTGCTTTTCCAGCTAGAAGCCTTTCTCTCAACTCCGTATTCCCACTCCAGTGCCAGTATTAACTCTCTCCTTATTTTTGTGTTAGCTTCAGTCTGTTCTGAGCAGCTCACGTTTTTGGAGGTTTTTGCTCATGTGGCCAAGTACAATTGCAGCTGCTGTTAGCAGGAAGGTGGAAAAGGTCATCTCAGTTCTGGTACACAGGGAATGCCATGCTCAGACAGTTGCATCTCCTCTTTTACTTCTTCTAAGGGTGTAAATGGGGATGGGTTTTGATGGAGGAGAGGTTAAGGACTTGGATTAATCTCTGGTGAACTTTATTAAAACTGTTGCTGCCTCAGTTGCACTGGATTCATGGTTTGATAGTTATTATCCCAACTAGGGCAGGGGGATATTTTTAATAAAAGGTGGGATTCTGGAGCATAGTTATACATGAGGCTTAAAAAACCCCTACAATTACGTGTCTATTTGCACAGCTGTATAATTGCATTATGCACGGGGCCCTGAGCTGGCACAATGACAGGTTAAAACACTGGGATATTGCTAAAATGAGGGTCAGCTGTATCAATGAGAGTTGTTAATACAAAGACCAGTAATACTGTGTTAGCCAGCAATAAGCAACTGGCAGAGGGGTCAGATGAAGTGTCCCAGGCTATGGAGACTGGACATGTCCAGGGCAGGCAGGGCTGGGCAGCAGCAGTGAGTCATATGGTGACAGAAGTCCATCCCTGTGTGTCTCAGTGAGGGGTATTAGCTGTTCTGTGCTGTGTAGGCTCTTTTAAAACAAGCCTTTTCTTGTTGTCTTTACTACTGCTAGAACTAACTACAGAGATAAAACATTATGATTTATTTGTTGTGCTGATAAATTAATAGCACAGAGGACACTGGGCTTTGCTTATGCCTTCCCTGATTTTTTTTTCTACTGTGCTGAGTTTGGCTCTTAAAATAGATCGGTTTTATACAACTTCACGTGCTGTGTATGTGTGGGACGGTTGGTAACATCAGGGGAGTATTTATCCATTGGTTACCTGTATGGTTCAGGCAAGTTTTCTCTTTCCAAAATCTTTTCCTGGGCATGAGATTCAGGGTAGGGATCTCCTGGGTCGATTATTTTTCTTACTGAATCATGCCCTTGATGATTCCTGGGAACTGCACTAGAGATCATGAGCTTTTTTGCTCCTGCTCAGAGGCAGTACCAGCCTGAGCAGCTCTGAGAAGCAGGGCCAGCCTGGCAGTGGGCTTTGCTCAGGGACGAGATCCCACAGGGATGACCCAGTGGGAAGGGAGAAAGGCCAGAATGTGGCCATGGGGCTCATCCTGCACCTGCTCTATGCACTGCACCTTCATCCCTGTGGAATGTTTTTCCTGGGACCTGTTCTCCCACCTGCCACGTAGTCAGAGAGCTCAGGCTGCCTTCCAAACGTCCTTCAGTCAGCTGCTGTGGATGTCTCTCCCTGCTGAATGCAATGGAAACTTGTCTTTTGTAGCAAGTTACCAGAATATAAATCCTCTGGGAGACGCTTTAATTAACAGTTACTGTTGTCAGACATGTTGGCTTGGGGGAAAAGAAGTTTTGGGGAGTTACTAGGAGTTGCAGATGGCCTTCCAGAAATCTGAATTCTCCAGCCCATTGAAAAAAAAGAATAAATAGATTAATAAATTCAAAGGAGTTCAAACCTCATTGGTTAAGTATTTTTTCCTAACCTGTTTCAGATCAGTGCACAGCTGGGCTCCTGATATCTCCACTTTGTTCCTACCCTCTTCCAAGAGCCCCCACTACTCTGAGGAGTATAACTCGACCTTTCCTTTGCTATAGAACTGTATTTAAGAATTTCCAACATTGACACCAATTTTATTACATTTTATAACCTGCTGCTCTGAAATATGAAGTGCTGGGGTTATGATGATGTTGTAACTCATATAGGAACCTACAATACCAAGAGCTGCACATGTCCAGCTGATACAGATTAGAACACACAATGTGCTTCCCTTGCCAAGGTGGTAACACATAGCAGGAAAATCCGAAGCTGGGAGACAGTTGTGTTACCCCTGTGGTACAGCACGGGTCCAGGAGAGGGGAAGCATGAGACACAGCTGTGATCCTGGGAATGCAGGCTGCAGCAGAAAGATGAAGATGCTCTGTCTCTACTCTGTGGAAATACGTGCTCCTGCAGATGTTTGTGTGTGTGGCTTTTTATCCCTTTATAGTAATAGCATAAACTGAAGGGAAATTTTGGCTGTGATGCTGTAATTGGCCCTTCTCCCCAGGTCTTCTCCAAGTGATTGTGTTATGGGTCTCTGTGAAGCACTGTCAGGAGCACCATAGTGTTATAGAACCATCACTAATACCTATTTTTGTTTTTCTAGGGCCCACCAGGTCTGCCGGGCTTACCAGGACCCCCTGGCAAGAGAGGTTCTCGAGTAAGTGCTTTAAAAACTTCCAACCATTTGTATTTTAATCTGCCTGTCCTATTGTTCCAAGGGCTGTTGTAGTTCCTGTGGCTGAGTAATGATTGTTTCAGGCCCCTCTCTGTTGAGATCTGGTCTCTTTCTCTCACATTCCCTGTTGGAGGTTTTCAGGAGGCTACACTGGTGATTTGCAGCTTCCTTGAGCTAAGGTTTGGCATCGGCAAAGGCTGAGGACGGATGTTTCCAAATGGCTGTCAGAAGAATGAGGTCTGTCTGTCTCATTTTGTTTTTAGTATCTGTTCCTTCTTGCAAACCCATTGCTGAATATTATCTTTGGCTGCATTTTGTACTCCACTCTCCCAGCTTCACAAATTGTTTAGTTCAAGGTCCTTCGTTAGTGGGACCATGGTCCAGGACCAAGGACTCAAACACACTCTAAAGCAGAATGTCTTATCTGTTCAGGAATTTGCAATGGCTCTCGCAGAATTTCTTCCTCCCCGAATGAAATTCTGATGCAGATCTTTGAACATTGAGTGCTATGCTGAGGAAACATCTGGAGCTGAGTGCTGCAGCTAGCTGCGAGAAAAGCCTTCTGCACTAGCCTAACTCTCCCAGGGCTGGGCAGAGTGCCTGACCTGGATACGGTGAAGTGCTGGCACTGTTCTCCTGGTAGTATGGTGCTGTTTTCCGGGAATCACACTGCTGTCCCACAGGGTACAGCCATGGAGCCCCTTTCCTGAGCACTGGACTGGTGTGGGTTGGGAATCCGAAGGTGTGAGTGTCTGAGGCTGGAAGAAGGGAATATCTGGATCTGTGATCCAGGCAGCATCCTGGCCTGGCAGCAGAGGGAGATTTCCTCACGCATACTTGGCTAAAACTCAACCCCGTGTAATGTCTTTAAAGAATAAGCTAGAGGCTGAGAGCTGGGAGGCTCGGCATTCCCTCAGGACACGTGTTATGCTCCTGTGAGATCTTGCAGTAACCAGCAAAAATAAACTCATCTGATTTCTCCAATGGTAAAACGCAGGTCTGCAGGACCCCTGGAGCCTGGGCCTATGTGAACAGCCTTGAAAGCTGATTTGGGCTGTAAGTGAGCGGGGTTAGGCAGCACCAGGCTCGTGTTTATAGATGGGACAATCTGTTCCACGTTAGAGAAGTTTTTTAGTGAAGCATCAGCCCTGATATTTTCTGTCACAAGTGCCCAAGCAGCTCCCACATCAGTAGATTGCCCAGAGTTTGCATTTCTTGTCATCCCCATTAAAGCTGGTTCCTACTCCAGCTCATTGCTTATGAGGGGTGTTTGGTGTTACTTCTGGAAATCCTGTGGTTTGCAAACTAAACTCCAGGTCTGGAGTCCCCAGCTGCATTCCCTGCCTGCTGCATGAGTGACCAAATTTCAGCTCTACATCCCAATTCCACTTGAGTTTTTTCCTGAAAGAAATAGCGTCATGGAAGCTGTGTCATAATTGTCTGTTATTCCCCAGCTGTGGCATGCTCCATCCTATATTTAAGATGATCCTCTGAAAGACAATAAGCAACAGAGGGTTTCTGAGCTCAGTCCCTGCCAGAGGTGCTGAGAATTGGTCCAGGAAAGAGTTCCCAGTTAGGAAGTGCTCAGCACAGCTGAGCCTGGCTTGCCTCAGACATCTGCAAAGAGGCTGTGCTAATTTTGGGAAGGGGCAGAAGGGTCACTCTGTGAATGTCTGGCCTGGAGCACTGGAGACAGGACTGTTCTGTGCCTAAATTGTTTTGATTTTGGGATGTGTTTCTCCTAGTAATTTTTTCTTGTGTCTCTTTGGGGTTTAGGGATTTCATTGGAAAGTGGAGCTGCCAGGAACTAGGACAGGCTTAGGGGAATTCTTGCATCTTTTGCTTTTGTTGTGCTTGAACAACTTAAAAATAAATGTGCAACATTGCAGGGGTCATGTTCTACTTCTCCTCCAAAAAAGCAGCCGCAGAGCTCTTGCACCAGCCCATGGATAAGCCATGAGGTGTCCCATCAAGCTCCAGGCCAGGTTTGGAGCTCGAGAGGAGAGGTGAACATTGCAGGCAACTTTGCAGTGCTGGATAGAGAGGAAAGGAAGGATCTTTTTGTCACCAAAGCAGTTTATGGCGTAATGCGTGAGATTTAATTGCCCTTGCTGTAACTTGCATAATTTCTACGTTATTAATGCTTGTACAGTTACCTACAACAGGTAGTTACTTACAACAGTGCATTTGAAAATCCAGTAGCAGCATTCGACTTCTGTCTTTCTGTAGCTGTGAAGTTGCCTCATGCTGATGTGTAGTGCAGAATTGTCTCCTCATATTGTCTCCTCCCTTTTTTGCCCCCATGTTGGTCAGGGTAAGATGAAATCTCTGATTAGCCTTTGCCTTGAGTGTGAGACTGGTGGGTGAGAGTCTGTAAGAAAATCTGGCTGATCCCATGGATCTGTCTTCTGGTTTTCAGCAGATGAGTATCACCAGACTTGCCTGTGCAGTCTGAGGGTGGCTCTTCCATGTAGGCGGTGCCACCTGCTTTGCCAAGACACATCCCAGCCTCTGTAACAGCATGGAAGCCGTTCTGATCAGGTCGTATCACAGCATTCAAGAGCAATTCAAGGCAGGGTAGCAGGGTGGATAGTGGTAGTCTTGTTGAAAATGACAATTTTTCCATTGTTAAATACCCATTTCAGGAGCATGGAATTAATTGTACACCCTATCACTCAGCAGCAGGGGCCCACTGAGACAGATGCAGGCTATTCCTGTGCTCTGCTCTCTGCAGATGTGAAGGCAAATTTTCATAACAAGTGAAAACTGGGTGTTTCTTCTTCTCATTATTTCCTGAGGGACTCCAAGGGAAAGGAGTTAAAATTTGCAATAGGAATGGCTAATAACATTATCTCAGGAGCTCTCCAATCTGTAGAGATATTGTTGTGCTGCCATGTATGCTCTCCAGGAGGGGTTTCTCTCTCTCTAGATCCAGCTAGGATGGTTTTCAGCTTTTATGTCTGCATTAAAGAATTTGAGGCATAAGAAGAGGTCTGTCCACACTGCTTGTTCTTGGATAAATACACTGTGTGCCTTATCAAGTGTCTGTGTAAGGTCTAAGGGAATAGCAGTGTTAGCAATAAAGCATTTTCCCAGCTTTATATGATGTGGGATGCCAGGCAGGTTGTGGGACAGCTTTTCCATGGTGGTGAGTGTGAGTGGGGGTGCACTGGGTGACGCCCCCAGTTCTGTGCAAGACGTGTGTTGAGCTTTTATGTCTGACCTTTGCATTTCTTCAAATATTAGGGTTTCCCAGGGAGGCAGAGGCTGGGGCTGGGATTTGCTCTCAGGGATGTGCCAACAAGCTCTACAAGGAGCTGTCAACAAAGGGCTCCCACTGGAGCAATAACTCCTTCACCATTGTAGCTTGCTCCCGCCTCACCCCGGGCTCTGTGAGCTTCACCCAGTGCTGTCTGCATGAGGGGCTTTGGACAGCACATCTGCCTTCACCACAAATGGTGACTCATTCCAGCCCTCACTGGTGTAGTTTGACTGGCGAAGTACCCACGGTTTGATCAGGTCTGCAGAAAAGTGCTGTGAGGAGTGACACTTAGTCTTAAACATCTTAAACAGGCTGTGGAAATCCCATTTACCTGTTTTACCTCTACGTGAAGGAAACAGCAAGTCTCAGATACATGCCAGACAGGAGTCCAGTTCATGGAATGGTTTGGGTTGAAAGGGACCTTAAAGATCATCTTGTTCCAACCTGACACCATGGGCAGGGAACCTTCCAGTAGACCAGGTTGCTCCAAGCCCTGTCCAACCTGGCCTTAGTTGTTTGCTCAGCCCCAAGGACAGCAAGGAAAGAGCAACAGCCAAACTTTCCAAAACGCTTCAATAACTCAGGAAGCCAGGTCCTACAAGAAGTCACTCCTTCTCCAACAAGTGAGCAAACACAGGTACAGGAAGTGTTTTATCCCTGTCCACACAACAGGTCAGAGGCAGAATCTGCAATAAAGAGCCTGACGTTGTAATTGCTCTTGGTTTATTTAAACTCTGAGACAACAAGGGAGAAGTCAAAATGGAAGGGTGAAGCGAATACATGTGCACTCCCTGATGCTTCAGAATGCCCTTGCCATCCTCCTGTGAACCACAGTAGCTTGAAAGACTGTGAGGTCCCAGTGTAACACATCCCTGTTACATTTGGTCTGTGGTTGGAAAAAATCTCCCTTTCCTTTGAAATGCAGGGCCTCCTTCCTGAAACAAGCAACTCAGTCAGTTGTGGAGATTCCCCAGTATCCTCATTCCATTAGGAAGATTTTCCAATTTCTGAAAAGTGTTTAAAGATACAGTTTGCTTGGCTTCACTTCAAATATTTTTCTCTTTTTCAGCAAGCCAGAGGTCACCGTGGGATCTGTAGGTCAGAAGCAGAAAAAGTTGCTTTGCACAGTGAAACCCCAAGACAATGAGTTTCAAATGAGCAGTCATTCCTCTGACTCTAGCTCTCTAGCATTTAGCAGGAGGAGCATTAGCAGGACTTGGGAGGATTTTTTTCCCCTCCTTGTGAATGCTGGAGGGTTGAGGGGAGCTATGCACCGTTACACTTCTGTTAATTTTTGTGGGCTGTGAACCACTAGGCATAAAAGCGCTTCTGTGAGCAGGGTCCCATCTCCAGGCATCTCCAAGCTGAACTGGGTGGCTCAGTGTCCTTCTCAAGTAGCATTGTTCATGTAGAAGACATTCCAGGGAGATGGGAAACCCCTCCTTGCTTGGAGAGCACATTCAGGGATTGTTCTGGTCTCTGTGCCATGGAGCAGCCTCAGGCTGCTGCTGACCCACGGTAAAATTTTCCACTGAGTTTCTGGTACAAGGCTTGGAAGGTTTCAGATGCAAGTTTGCCTGCTGCTAGATTGGATTGTTTCAGCAGATACAGGAAGCGAAAGCAGGTGGGAAAATGTGCACCCAAGCAAATAGTGACACATGCAGTGGGATTTTTTCATTCAGTGGTCTCAGCATTGTCCTACCCTGTGTGTAGATAAGAGGAGCAAAACTGATGTATTGATATAAATATTGATATAAAATATAAATATATTTAGGAGAATCAAAATTTCTAGGTGGGAGTGGTAAATTGAATTAATCCAGGATTAAATTAATAAAATATAGCAATTAACTGTTGCTGACAGCTCCTGAGGCAGCTACTGTCCTGAGCCTTTTGTTACTCAGCCCATCTAACTGTACCACACAGCATCTTCCCCCTCTGCCAAGAGTGTGGATGGAATCACAGATTCAGGACTCACTGTGTTGGAACACATCAAGATAATTATTTTTTACAATTTCTAGGACTGCTGGCAGATTACGCCCTTTTCTCTCCACAGTTCCCAGAGCAGTTTCAGATGTCTAACACAAGCCTCAGAACTGGTCACAGCAGTTTCCTTCATGCCAGGCTGGACTTACCACTGTCACTTCATCACCAGAATGTGGCCACTTCCACTAGGATAAGACCACATCGGTCTTTAGGGACAGGATGAGTCTCTGACCTTCCTTTGCCTGGATTACACTGGATATACTCTGTCAGACTCATTGAACTAGGTGGTGAAGGCTCTGTGTTATCTCAGGAGTCTCTGTTTTCATAATCACACTTTTAATCATTAGAAAATGTGACTGGATTCTTCCTCCCTTCTCCCCTCCTTCTGGTTAGGATATTTTAGGATTTTGTTGCTGTGCTTTGTTTTACTCTGGAAAAACCTGCACCAGATTTTGCTGGGAGTGTGATTAGTCTCTTATCCAGGAGCTCTGGATTGGCAGTTGAACTTCCCACGTTCCAGGTTTCCTCTTGGAAACCATCATTTTCATCTGGGAATCACACCACACCAAACTGCTCCCTCCAGCCTGACACTGTTGTAAGCCTGCCCTGGGCTACGGTGAAGCACAAACTTCAAATGCACCAATGTGGGCTTTGGGCCAAGCTGCCTCATTCCAAAGTTGAATTACAGCTGAATTCCCTCCTCAAATCCAGCAGTAGGCTAGATTTATGAACCCTGTTTGGAGCTACCCTGACTATTGCTTACATGTAAAAGCTTTTTAGGGACTCATCTTTTATAGAGACTTTGCTGTTCTGATTTCTGTCACTTATTAATTTTCCTACATATTTGAGACTTGAAAGACTTGTATTGAAGCACTTTTGCCACCGCAGGCTTGTTGAATTACCTTAAGCGGCACATTCAGTCTCTGTTTCAGTGTCCCACCCAATAAGGGGGGCAAGTGATTCCACAGTTTGCTGGGAAGATTAATTTATTTAAGACTCCTCAGTGTCCAGGTACTCTGGCTACAGCAGCTGTATGGGTTTTCAAATGAGAAGTTGGTACTCAAGCACCTTAATTTTAATTAAAGCTGTTTCAGTTTCACTGGAAATTCACAGCCAGGCTAAACAGAAGAATTTTGGGTGAAAATATGGAAGCAAATTAAGAACAGGGAAATAAATGTATTTGGGTTCAGGCTGAAAATCTGGAAGGAATTTAAGAATGGGATGTTAATTTGGGTAAAAACTGCCATTTGAAAAGTTCAGTCTCAATCTTTTAATTAAACAGCCTCTTTCAGCAGAGCAGCATGTTGTGAAATAGCACTGAGCATTCAGCAACTGTCTGTACCACAAGATGCAATTTTAAAAGGCATTATTTTCTATTAAAATGCAGTAAAAATAAAACTGAATAGAGATCAGTGCACTGGTATTCTCTCAGAAGAGAGCAAGGGTGCTGAACTTGGCTGGCAGTGGCATGTTTAACTGCAGTGATTTTCCTTGGAAATCAGACCCTGAAGATTTTGGCCCTAAAATGCTAATTGGAAATAATTGGAAAGCTTGCTGAGAAAGTGCCTGAGTGTTTTTTATACCCTTGCCTGTACTCCCCGAACTTGAGGGTACATAAAGGGCTCCTTGTGGTGGTATAGAGTTCTCACACGTTCTTGGCAGGATTCTTGGAGTTGAATCTTCAGGTTGTTTCATCTCCCAGGAACGTGTTCAAGAGGACTTAGAATTGTTATTACTTCTGCCTGAAAGGTTAGCAGATCTTCTGTGCTGTGTACAATCCAGGCATAAACTATTCTCAGCTGCTTATTCCAGATAACTCCTTAAATAGTCTTCGGAAAATATGCAGGGTACTTTTAAAATATGATGTAAAAGGAGATACTGGTGCATGTGATTTGAGGTAGATAACTCTGGCAGTGTCACTGGCTTGTGAGAACTAAGGAAGAATATAGATTTCGCTATGTAAAATACAGATTTAAAGGGTTTACATGGACTTAGTGCTATTCCCACTGTTTTCTTGTCTGGTTATCCATTTTCTTTCCAACCTCTAAAGGCAAAAATCTGGTTGGCTTGTAAGGAAAATGAGTTCACCCCAAAGATCTAAACAGTTTTCCTTTAGTGATTGTTCTCTTCAATTCTGACCAGAAAAACCAAAATTGTTAACACCCCTGCACACTTCTGCTCCCCTCTGCCTGCTTCCATCCCCTTCTGCTGGGGCTCCTCCCAGAGCTTGGACTCCCCTGACCTGTGGAATGTTTGGTTTACCCAAATTATCTCAGTGTCATGACATGTCTTGTGGTGACAGACATCATGGTGTGCATCCCCTTCTGTAGAGGCCAGTGGGAACCCGCAACTGAGTTTCCCCCTCTGCGGGTGTCAGGGAGGGTCCCAGTGCCACCATCCCCCTGCCAGGGCACTGGCTCTGGGGCTGTGGGTTAAGTCTGGCACAGCACAGCCAGAGGCTTTTGGCTGCTCCAGGATTAATATAGATTCCCACCGTCTCCTTTTGACTCTGTTTTGTGTTTGTTATGTGTTTTAGGGTCCCCCAGGTCCCCATGGAAACCCTGGCTCACCTGGTCCGCCAGGACTGAAAGTAAGTATGAGCTGGTGTGAGGAGCTTTCAGCTTCCCATCCCACAGGACATCCTGGGGGAAGGACAGCTTTTTTTTATCCTGCTGTGTACAAAAAGACAGTAGCTGAAGCCACTTCTCCCTCCCTCCTGCTCTCCCAGGGGCTGTCCAGCATCACAGCCAAGGCCTTTTCCTCTGCCCAGAGAGACCCTGCTCTGTGCCTCCATCCTTGGTTCTCCTGATTTTCAAAGACTGCCTAATTACGATACTGCTAAGCTATGCGTGTGCCAGGGCACAAGCTGCTATGTTAGACGAGGGCAGTGGAATCCTCCCACTCCAGAGGTCCACCAGCTCTGATTTTCTTTGCTTTCTTATTTCTCTCTTCTGGATTTTTCAGGTTGTTCCTCCACCTTTGAGTCTGGACAGTGGCAGGAGTGACTGGCAGCACCCAGTGTCTTCCTCTGCTTTCTTCCTCCTGAGACTACTTCTTCTCGCTTTCCCTCTCCTGAGTTTCTAGGAACTCTGAACTCCATCAAAACTAATCTCATGGCTTCTTTCTAGGTACCCTTACCTCTCTCACGAGGGCTCACAGACTTCTTGCAGTGCCAGGGGCCCTGTGTTTTGTCCTTCTGTACACGCATTCCCTCTGGGTGGCAGCTAGATCACAGCAAGGTGGGAATCACCCCCAGCAGCTGGACCCTTTCCCTGGGATTGAGCACGGATGTGGCTCTGGAGGGGTCCTAATCCAGTGTGCAGCAAAACCCTTCCAAAAGGTGTTTTAATTCCCAGCTCATTCCATGTATAAGACTTTGTGTTACCTAAAGACTGTGAAGTTCCTGGAAAATTGGTTTGGATTGCTTTGGTATGATTGTTTACAAAGGAATAGGTTTATATTTTATAACATCTGTGTTGGACTAAAGAACAATGGAGTTTGGAGAGGCAATACTTAACAGAGATTTTCAGTACCGGGGACGCTGTAGGACGTCTCAGCCAACCAGAGAAAGGTGCGAGCAATAGTTCTGTCTTTTCATGATCTCGTCAGTAGGCAGAGATGTTATGAGCACTATTGATGCTCTGGGAAAAAGATTCTGGAAACTTGGCATGGTACCTCTACGTGATTAAAAATTAGGCACTGGAGACATTCTGGTGAACAGCAGCTGGTTTAAATTCCACATAGGGCCTGAAAAGTGAGCCTGTAAAAGTTCTACATCTTAGTGTTCTGCATTTATTCTCCATCAATGACTTCCAGATCACACTTGCTGAGTTTTATAAGTCAAATTAAACTTTTATCTAACTTCCAGCCTTGCAAATCCAGCCTGGTCCAAGCTGTAGAGCAAACTATGTTTCTATGCTACAGGATTTTTTTAAAACACTTTTAACCTAATGACTTGTCAGAAATCATAATTTGTCTGTAAAGTTATATTCAGTTGGTCACCTAATAGAAATTAAGTCTTACTGTAAGCATTTTTCCTCTATCTCAATGCACAGTCTGGCAGCAGGAAGTCTCAGTGGATGGAGAGCTGTAAGTCTGCAGCAGAAATCTGGTGTCATCCATCAGGGTCTGTGATATATTTTAATTTTGTCCAGCCACCATTTGCAGGATTGGTCTGTTCATGGTGCTTTGTCAAAAGAAATATTAGGTTTGCAATGGGATGTGAGAGCTGGAGCTCAGCCCAGGACACGGCAAAGGTTCATGTCTAGCACGGAGAGCCTAGTAAGCCATGATTACATCATCTCTGCCTCAGAAATGCTCTTTGGAAGGTGTGTATCAGATGCCAGAGTTTCGACTCCCCTCCTTCCCTTCAATTCTCTGGTGTTACACCAGTCCCAGAAGATGGACTTTGCCCCAAAAAGTGGTATTTCACCCCCTTATGTTTTAACTGCCTGTAAGCCTTCAGCTGGGACCTGATGCCTTTGTCATAAAATTGTCAAAGAATGATTTGAGTTGGAACCTTAAAGCACATCTCATTCCAACGCCCTGCCATAGGCAGGGACATCCTCCACTTGACCAGGCCACTCAGAGCTCCATCTAACCTGGCCTTGGACACTTTCAGAGATAGGAATCTTCTTAATAGACCCAGCACGTGGCAGAAATTACGGACTTGTGAGAACTCAGCCTAGACAACAGGGCAGAGCAGCTCCAAGTGGAACTTCTCTAATGAGAGCCAACAAGTGGCTGTTGGAGTTGGTCTTGCTTAGATAGTTAATCCCATGGAAAAAACAAGCAATCTAAGAAAGGAAATTGGAGTTTCCCAGATAGATACAGCTTGGAAACCATGACTAACACCAAGTCATTGTCACTTAAGAAGGGACCCAGGAGCATAATTTTTATCAACTGAATGACCAGAGCCCTTGTAAGGTCAGGCAGCTCTGTGCAAGGGCTGTGGTGTGGCACTGCAGGCTCTGGATGTTTTTATGTGTGTCCTGCCTGGTTGTAGTGCTTTAGTTGTGTTTCTGCATTTTACAGTCAACCCTTCGCAGAACCCACTTTATTCTCGCCACTGGAGCTGAGCACTTGTAATTCCTTGGACTTAGGAAGCTGATCTTTTGCACAGAGCTGTTCGTAGCTGTTGAGCCAAAATCCTGCTGATCTGTTTGGGCATGGTTTCACTGACTCCAGTGGCATTACACCTGTTTGTGCCACCTGGGAATTTAGCCTGTGGTGCTTAGCTCAGCAATTCATGGTGTGAAACTGCTTAAAGGGGGATTCTTGCCACTTTCTGCATTCTGCTTGTTGTCCTTGGCAGTTGGAAAATTGCTGTTGCATCTGGTTAGCAGAGACTGATTATTGCAGATAACCTTTGAAATAGATGTAGCCACAGTCTGGGCTGGGTTCATGACTGGGTCTGTCACCTGAAAGCTGCTGGGGGACAGGAGGAGTATTTTTGCTGATGACTGGATGTATCTCTCAGGATGTGCTTGAAAAATACTGAATTTTCAGTTTAGTTAATGTTTTTTCTCCAGGCTAGCTGATCAGTTTGACTCACTGATGTTTAAAATAGTATTAGTGGAATTGCAAAACTGGGATGTTTAAATTGCACAGCTCTAAACTTCTCCCAAGTAGGAAAAAAAAAAGAAGAAAACAATTTCTTCCTTTAGGAGAGGAAGAAGTGTTCTCAGTAAATTAGGATAGGAAAGAGAGAAGCTTCTTGCAAAGGTGCTATGGCTTGGTGATGGACAAGATTTAGTGAAATTCCCCTGTTGTCATTGCTTTGTAGGAAGACTCAAGCAATTAATCCACAATTTCAGCCCTCTCATCCAGGCATCCGTTCCCTCTGGTCCCATTGCTGATTAATCTCAGGGACATGTGACCCTGCTTGTGGCTGAATTCTTCACTTGTGTGATGGTCTCAGCAGTGCTGAACACAGAACCAGTGCAAAGCAGAGACTTTGCTAATGTGATCTGGAGCTTCCCAGGGGAAAACACAAGAGGCTTGTGTTCTTTTCCATGTCTCAAAGTCGTTGCATGGAACACATGGAAAGATTTATGGAAAGTGATGGGTGCCTACCTGCTGCAATAAATTAATTTTGCAGAGTAGAAATGAACACCCAGTGATCCCAAGGGCTGCTCTAATCTGTTCCCAGCAGTGGCAGCACCCACTGACTGCTCTGAAGCTCAAGGAGTGGGAGAATTGCCCTGATAACAGCTGCATGCAAAGCAAGATTATCTGCATGACTTCATTTACTGTTTGCAAACCCAGCAGCCTTCACTCAGAATTGGTGCAGATGCATCTGCCTTGAATCAGCAGTGCTCCCTACAGTCCAGAGCCAAGCAGTCTCACTCCTGAGTCTCGCAGCTTGTGGTGGATGCTGAAGGAGGAGGAGAAGGGAAGATTTACGCTCTGTGCAAGGTGGGAAGTACACGTGGAATGTACTCACAGTGAGGCTGTGTGGCAAAGCAGCTCAGCTGGCTGCAGCCAGAGCTCTGTGCTGCTCATGAGAAATGCCACTTAATAACCAGTATTGCTCCTTTCTGGGTCTCCCCTTCCCTCTAAGCACTTCACTTGACAGCCGTTAATTAACCCTCCCAGCTGTCCTGTGCTGATGTGGCACCCAAAGCTTGTGGCTTGCTTATGATTCATGGGGTGTTAAATAGTGACTGATCCTGGGATACCCATCCTGGCTGTGCCAGAAGAGATGTTATGTGTGCTAAGCTTTACCTCTCCCCTACCCAAAGAACCTGGCACATTTCAATCTTCTAGATTTTCCTACTTGCATCTGTCCCCCTCTTAGGTGCTCACGTAGCCTTTCCACCTTTTGAGAATTGGAAGTGGTATCTCCAAAGGAATCTGCTGGAATTAGATGATCAAGTGCTACTGAGATTCCAGCCTGTGTTTGTCAGAAGATCACAGCCTCAAACTGCAATTTCCCTCATTGTGGTTGTTAAGGGGGAAAATAAGGAATACTGCCACTTAAGGTCAAGTGTGCTGCTTTCTGCTAGCCTCGGAGCCTCACAATTGCTCTGGCTGTTGGGGGTGTCTAATCAGTACAACTTTCTCTGCAGTTTCATCTGTTCCTCACAATTAAAAAAGCAACAGCATCTAGTGAGTTGTCAAGAAGGACGGTTTAGCCCCAGTAATAGGCTTGGTAATTATTTTTGTGATGGTAGTTGTAGACAGGGAAGGAATCACAGCTGTCTGGTCTAATAAGTATCAGAAGTCCTGACATTGCTGTCTTCCAGTTGTCCTTTCTTTAGCCAATTTAATACTGTCAACTACTATTTAAAACTCAACTCTTTAGCAGCAGCAATCACTCACCAAATCCAGCCCCAGCAAAACAGCTATTCCCAGCCACTTTAATACATTTGTGGTGTCGAGGAAGACTGCGATAAAACAAAGTGCTTTTCTAATTTGGAGGCTTGGTGGAAGCAGAACCACATCTGTGGGATGGGCCCTTGGATTATGTCACTAATGTAAGTTTTTCATTTCAGGGTCAGAAGGGTGATCCTGGGCTGTCGCCTGGAAAAGCTCGCAGTGGGCAGAAGGTGAGATGTCACCCTGAGGCCATGATGGGCTTTTAGACATGTGCACACGCACAGGGAGTCTGTACTGCAGCCACAAGCATCACAGCTGGTCAAGTAGACTTAGGAATGGGAAATAAGGCTTAGACCATGGACTCAGGACTAAAGAGAGGTAGCCCTCACTGATCATAGTGCACTGAGGTGCCAGCTGCCACAGTGGTGTTGTCTGAGTGTTTATCCAATTTATCCACAATCTGCAGCCCATCTGAAGTCCCTGCTGCCACAGGCACGTGGCTACTTCAGCCAAGTGTTTCAAGTAGCGTATTGAAGGTACAGCCACAGTCTCAGCATGCAGCTGCAGCAAGAGGCAATCCCAGTCTAAGGAATAAAAACCTTGAAGGCCAAGGAAAGGATGTTCTTGCTGAGAAGCTGAGGAGCAAGGGTTTGCCTCATGCTGCAGCCCCATCAGGGTAGAGGTTTCTTGGCAGAGGCTTCTAAGGCATGGACCTCACTGAGGGGTTTCCACCAAGGGCTGCTCAAACCAACACAAAACACCTAGCTGGGAAGGAAAGCTGCTTTCTGAGTTTAGCAGTTGTTAAGGATCAGACTTCTGCTAATTCTTTTCAATAACTTACAACTCCCATTTTTGCTGTTTCACAGCTGAGTGATTTTTACTGAGGCAACAAGCCCTCACAGAATTCTAGAAATGAACAGTAGGGCAATCAGGGCTCCACGTCATCTACCTCATTTAGCTCTTTCAGTGATGCCTGAACAATCCTTGGTAACTCGTGTCCAGGGCAGAAGCCTGGTTCTCTTCCTTTCACCGTAAGTCTTGCTATAAATGCACAGCTCATATAACGCACCAGCCATAAGGAGCTTGGGCCCTTCATTTGACACCAGATGCCTCCATAAAGCACAGTGAGGCCACACAACTGCAAGATGGAAGGCAATACTAGAAAACATTAAGAAGGCTAAGTCTGAAATGATGCTTTTAACTTAACAGCATAAGATGTCTTTTGAAATTTCTGGTACACTATATTGGAGTGGCATCACATGGAAATCACCCACCTGCAGGGTCTGGAACTGTTTTCTTGAAGACAATGCTTGGTGCAAAAAAGGGAGAGATCCAGATCACCTTTAGCTTGTGTTAGCAAGGTTTTATTTGTTAGCAGTAATAGGAATAAGGAGTTTCCAGCAGGGGTTTGGAGTGATGCCTGATTTTCAAGCTAGATACTGGAAATTATTTTAATTTCAGTAAGAAGGCACTCCAGGGTTTTTTGTCTCTCATCAGAGGAGGCCAAAGTGGGCTCACACAGCCGGGTTGGGTATTGGAGAGGTCTCACAGCAATGCGCTCATCCATTCTGTGATGGTTTGGGTTTGCCAGCTGGGATGTGATGCAATCCCTTTTCAGAAGTACAGGCCACTGAACAAACCCTCCCACTAGCAGCCTGCAAAAGTTCAATCCGTGTCATCTGGGCAGGTTAAATAATTACACCACCAGCACCATCCGAACAGAAGCCATGGGCTGAGCCAGTGCAGTAGCAGAGTGTGAGAGTAAATCACAGGATTTGGCAGGAGGTACCTGTTGTTCTTACTACACTTAAAGGCTAAAATTTCCTTGCCTTGGCGATTTCAATGCCTACTGAAAGGCAAATGAAGCATGTGACTGAATGAGATCATTGAGGGGGAAAAAAAGCGCATTCATTCTGCTTGCGAAAAGCTGGACTCCAGCAGCAGCTGCCATTAATTAACTGGGGTTATTATTTATATGAGCCAGTTAATAGAGATGTTGTTTAAATCTACACTTCTTATCCAGTCAGGTTTTGAAGAGTTGTGATTAGAACCAGAAATATCAATAGATGGGGCTGGTGTCAGCAAAATAATTGCAATAACTGCAGTAGGCATAGGGAAAATTTTGCTGAAAACTAATTGAACTTGCTTGCTTCCTACAGGGTGATGTGGGCTTACCTGGTTTAACTGGGTTCCCTGGACCACCTGGTAGAAAGGTAAGAGTGTACTTTTCTAGTGAATTAGATCGATAATTTTATTTTCAAATTTTCTTCTTTAACTCTGCCTAAAAGATTTAATTAAAAGTCCCAGTACCCACCCAAAGAGTCTTATGCCTGTTTTGCAGGTGTATAACCTAGGGAGATAGGCTGAAGCAACTGCCTAAAGACTATGTAAGAGTATGAAATTAAATTCTGCATACAGAATTCTGTTCTTTCTTTGTGTTCCACATCCCTCTGCACCCTGACACTGGGTGTTCCTCAGCAAGCTCAATTTAGGCATGGTGCAGTCAGTGTATTAACTAAGGGGATCTCCAACCAACAGCAATACTCAAAGGTTGGATTCAGAACAGTACTAGCATTCCAAGGAAACCATGACTGTCTATCTTGGTAAAGCACATTTCAAAAAAGTATCTGTGCTCCCTCCCTCTTTATTTTGCTTGGAGACTGTCAGCACTGGTCAGGTTTTACTTAATTTGCTTCCATATTGATGCTTCAACACCATTAACATCACGAACAACACATTTATACCTAGAAAGGGGTATGTAAGGATAGAACACGTCCATCCCTGTTTTCCTGAGGCAGCAGGGTGTGTGTCTGTATCCATGCATTCAAGCCTGCACAGCAATGCCTCAGCAATCCATATCTGGAGCTCAGATCTTTCATATATCAAAGGCATTTCAGCTGAGTTTCCAGTTCCAGGCTGTGTTGGTAGGTAGGTTTCTTTTTTTGGAAGCTGGACCTGTTGCAGGAAGCTGTTTGAGTGGGGCTCAGTGGCCATGACTCCCCTTCCCAGCAAGCCAATATTGCCACAGCTAAACTGAACAGTTAAAATTAGCATCTTGTTTCAATCACTTTATCAGTCAATGGATCATTGACCGTACACTGTTCCTCAGGTCAGTTACCTGCACACAAACACCTCCTTGGGTGTTTTAAGACTCCAAGGAAAGAAGGTGTGGAGGAGGCTGAAAGGAACCCTCCCTCTCCGTGATTATTTGTTGTATGCTTTATACTAGAACCGAATTGCCAAGAGGAGGGGCTGAGTTTATTTTTCTACCCCAAGGCTGGTCACCCTTAGGGTGCTGTGTGGAGTAGGAGCAACTGAGTGATCAATTACAGATCTTTTGCTGTCACAAACAAGTTCTAACTAATAGGGTGCAAAGAATACCATTTTCCTGGTAAAACAGCTCATAAAACAAAACCTTGTGGTTACGATCAGCAAAATGCAGTGTCAGGAGTGGAAGGACTCATAGTGGAAAAAGCGGAGAAGAAATAGGAGATTGAACAAACATTCCCAAGTCCAGCACATAGCCTTCACATCTGATCTTAACTCCCACAGGACAGGGTAAAGGCAGGGGTATGCTTCTGTTTCTTCAAGTAATGAGCAAGCTGGATGTCAAAATTTTTTCTTGGTGCAGCTTAAAAACACCTCCCAGTAGCATTAGTCTGGCAGTGGGTTTGGTGTAACCTGGCCTTTATTAGCATCTTACATTAAGAAAAAATTTTCAGCTGTTGGAGAAATGTTTGGAAAAATCTTTTTTTTTAATCTGGATTCCCTGCTGGCATTCTCCCAGTGAAAATACACTGGTATTTGGCTGAAGGTGGGCAACATATCTTGGCTACTGGAAAACAGCAACGCCTTGGAAATGGACATCCCTCCTCTCACTCCATGGAGGGGCTGCAAAAAAGGCTCTCAGGGCTTTGGTCTGAGAACACCATGTAGAAGCCTTCAAATGGGCAAAGTATTTCACCAGAAGAAACAAAATACTTTTCCCACTAAATGAAACCACTGGCTCAGCAGCATGAGCTGGAGCCACAACCAGCAGCATATGGTTTTGGATAGTGTGGCTCACTCCTCAGTGCCTGTCTTGGAAATGCTGACAAACTTGGATTGGACTTGTAGGATTGGACAGTCTGATCTCAGAGCACCCCAAAGTTGTTTTAGCTCCACACATCTATGAGTACATGAAACTGCTGTAGAAGCAGCAGGTATATTTCTCATCCTCTCTACACAGAGCAAATGGTGCTTTTGCAGACCAGGAGTTCTCAGGAAGGGTGTCAGGACTTGGACATTCCCTCTGCCTGTCTGTCTGGTGCCTATGAAACTGTGGGCTTTGGCTTTTGATTTGGGGCTGCAGACCACAGCTACCTTGGAGATAGATCTCAGCAGAGCAGCATCATTTCTCCAGAGAAGAAAACAGCAGCAGTGAGAGAGGCCTTTGCCTCTCTCATTAGCTTCATTAGAGTCAGACAGGAAAGAGAGCTGGGAAGTGGTCAGTGCTTCAAAACATCCTGTATGCAGGTCTCATTCCCTGGCCCCTTTATTCTTCACATTTCCTACCAAAGTGCAGAATGATCCCTTTAGCTAGGAGAGAGTGGATTATAAATATCATCACAGATGAGTAAATCCTTCACTGGAGCACAATTTCCTTTCTAAATACCAGACTTTTGTATTGAGTGCCCTGTAATCATCAGGAAGTGTTCAGATAAAAGAGCAAATGCAGTTGTTTTCATACCCTCTGCCCTGTCATTTTAGTGCTATTTGAAGAGAATTTTAGCAGGTAAATACTTTCACACTGCAGCCAGCTCTAACATATACAAGCTTTTCTGGTTTTCCCTTGTTCTAATTAAGCTGAGGCAGAAATAACTGTGGTAAATTGTGAAGAAATACATGTTTGAAAGTCTCCAGAGCCCAGAATATGTAGTGAGGAGGGTATTTAATAGAACACAACAGTAGCAGAGTGTCCACATACTTAACCTAACTGCCATTCACTTACCACTACAGAAATAGCAATGTGGTGCTTGGTGCAGGATTTAGTTCAGGATGTGCTTTGAGCATCTCAAGGGACCATCATGCCACCACCTACTTCAGGTGGATGCTGCAGGCTCAAAACACCCATCCTCCAGAAACCCATCTGGAGCAGAATGGTTCAGAGCAGCCAAGCCAGGCATACATTTCTTCTCAGTGGAAAAGTAAGATATTTCTAAGCTTGGAGTTCTAGCTGTCTAGAGACAAATGTAGTTCCTGGTCCAGTCTGGAAGAATTGGACAGAGGTCCCAGGAGAAAACCCATGGAAATCTAAATTCCAGGGAATGACTGGAGATGCTGAGCCCAGAGAATCCTGTGTGCTGGTCCTCCTTCAAGCGCTGCTGAGGCACTTCCAATGAGCAATGTCTGACTGAAATGCTCTCACAACATTTGGAGAAAGGACCCTCGAGGTGGTTCAAACAAGTGTCTTTTATGTCAGCCTTGTCAGGAGGTGCAGCTCTGTCCAGAGCCATGGTACATCAGCAAGGCCAAGCAGGAGAAAACTGGTGAGAAGGGAATCAACATCTTTCCAGGCCAGACTGTCTGAAATAACAAGGCAGGAGGAATGCAAAGGGGAGCGGGTAGTGGCCAGGATAGCTGAGGGCGTTGCACACCCTGCCAGCAAAAGCTCAGGCTGCAGGTCTGGAATAGCCTGTGGGAAGAATAAAAAAGCTGATAAGCAGAGATGTGGACTTGGGAGCAGAAACAGTCCCGGATTCATGTGGTGAGTGGAGCCAAAGGCCAAGTGCTTGGTCACCCCTGGGTCTGGTGATGGCTTCCAGAGCAGGGACACTCCCTATGGAGTTCAGAGACAGATGAGGTGCGCTGGAGCCCAGGACAGGATGAGTAGCAGGGACTGAAGCAATTTGTTATTTGTCTAGTATTGGTGCAAGGATTGTTCCATGTTTATTTTTTTCTCTCCTGTTTGTTTCAAGTTAAATTTTCTGCTCTTTTTTTTTTTTAATCTCGCTGGTAGCCCAGCTAAACAGTCATCTCTGTAACTGAGTTTAATCTCCTGCTCTGCTTCTCTTGATGGCATTGAATTTGTTTTAAACAGGTGAAGCAAGATAAAGAAGAGGGAAAAAACTGAAGTGTTCATCACATACAAAATTTACTGTATTTGAAGGGAGCTCTTGGTAAATCCAGGAGAAAGCAAACTCCTTTAAAAGACACACAATGCTCAGTCTGCAGTCAAACAGGCTGCCCTTGTCCTACTCCGGTGTCTGCATCCCCAAAAGAAATGAAATACTGACAAACTGAAGCAGGTTTATGAAAGACCTGTGGGAATGATTTGAAGCCTGAAACACTTGCCAGTAAGCAAGGTGGATTAAGAAACTCATTCTAATTAGTTCAGCAGAGAGAGCAGGTTGAGAGGCAGCTTGCTCACCATTTTTAGTAGCTTCATAATGAAGAACTCTGGATCTTGTAATAATTAGATTAGAAAAGCTGGAAGCTGAACAAGTTCAAGGTAGAAAAATCGAAGTTTCCTGTGACAGTAGATGGCTGTTTTGGTGTTTCCTGTGTCATTTCAAATTCTAAAGCAAAAGTAAGAGCTCTGAAACACAAGTGACTCATGTTGCTGTAGTCCCCAATGCGCCCAAAGCCAACATTTCATTCTACAGGCCTGTAGTTTCCTGAGGATTAAGGGCAGCCTTGCTCAAGGTGTAGATTACAAATAGACAGGTCTGAGCATGGAGACTATTCTAAATGTGTTCATGGAGCAATTCCTTCCAGAGTATGTACCACCCCAGACCACAGCAGGGCACATCATCAGGTTTGGGTGGTGCAAGCACAAAGCAGCTTGATAAAAGTTTGCATGATTGTTTAATGCTGTCTAAAATCCTTCTTTTCCTCAGAATGATAATCCCACCTGCAAAGAGAAATTAAAACCAAACCCAGATTATTTTACTATATTTTTGTTTCTTAGTATTCCTCTCCTCCATCCTGTTTTGACAGGGATATAAAGGCTACCCTGGACCACTAGGTCACCCTGGAGACCTGGTGAGTTTTCCCACTTCCCAACAGGGGACCTTTAAGGAGGGATGGATTTGCTGGCTGTGATGCTAGTTTGGCTCTGGTACAGCCTGCTCGGTGTGGACAGCCAGCTCCTTCCAGAGCTGCTCAGCACACACCAGGATCTGAGCACACACACGGATCCAGCATCAACGGGATGGTGGGAGGCGACTGCCTTGGAGTTTCTAAATTTAATTTCTAATTTTTACTGCTCTGCCATTCTAAGTTTACTTGGGGGAAGGAAAACCAGCTCACCGTCCTCCCTCTTTATTTGTCTTTTTACATGAATTTCACCTGGACTTTACTAACCACACTGTGTTGAGTATATGTCATTCCCTTCCCAAAGCCCATTTCCCCCTTCCCCTTTTCTTCCCCCTCTTTATTTGGTTAACTTTGATGTTTGCAATGCAGTAAAAAAAAAAAGGCAATGAATAGCAGGCCCTGTTAGCAATGATGTTAAAGGATGTTATACATTAATCCATTTAGTTTTGAAGAATTTTGGCAGTGCTGCCCCACCAGCAAAATGCTTCCATATGCCAGATATAGATGCAGCCTTACACCTTCTCTTAGCGTCCTTGTTCCAGACTATTTGCTGCTTTCCCTGCAAATGAAGGGAGAAGGAGAAACAGCAGCACTTGCTTAGTGTATGGATCCTGTTGACTTGAATTCTGTATGTTTTCCCCCCTTGTTAATTAACTTAGTTATCTACCCTTAATATTTTTTTCCTCTTGATAAATGTGCATCAGGTTAATCCATTCCACAATGATGCAGCTAAAGACACTTCCCAAGTGGGACATTCACCTGACCTTTTGTGCCTTTTCTTTTTTCTCTCCAAAGGGTGAGCAAGGACCAGCCGGAAGTCCGGGGGCCAAAGGTTATCCTGGCAGGCAGGTGCAGTAAATCTCATCATGCTGTGCACACAGTGGGGATTTGGGTGTGCAGGTAGCTAAAGACATGCCCCACTAATTACAGTCCAGTCCTCTAGAAAATGTTGGTATATTTGAATATTTGATATCTGAATATTTTCCTTCTTTCCTCCTCAAGATGTTGTACCAATAACACAGTCTTTAAACTCTGAAATATTGTTAAAAAGTATTTCCTGCCTATGATAGATAACACTTGAGTTTCCGTAGTAAATTCTGACAGAATTTTCTTCAGTATAACAACAGGGAAAAAACAGAACAGCAGAGCAGAGATACCTGCAAGCTGCTAACCCTGCTCTATAGGCATATTTTGCATCTAATGTTGGACAAGTTAGAAAACTGGGATGGAAAATGGTGTATTTATTATTGGAGGAGGAGATTTAGATGAACTCTCACTAGTAAAATGCACTGGCATAATCATATGTATACACACACACAACATTATGCATGAACTGTAAATATACATATAAAAATTGTATTTGTAGCTGCAAAAAAGATTATGAAAGACAATCAAGTCTTTGTTCTCATGCTGAAAAAAATTACACAAAGACAACTTTAGGAATGGAGGAGTGTGCATTGGGTAATGGATCAAGACTGGACACTGTTGTCCTACTGATTTAAGATGCTTAGTAGTGGAAAGGAAAGAGGAGAATTTGTAAGACCCTAAAAAATGGAATCTCTTGGAGGACAGAACATCCAGCCCTATAACAGTTTGTGGTGAAGTGAGTTTGTCGGGGTTTTCTAAAATGGACACATTAATGTTGGATTCTGCTGTGTTTATCTCTAAGCCAAGAGACCAGGCATATGTCAAAGATCCCAAATGCTCTGTTGTGAGTCTTTCAGACTTATCATGAGTTTGGATGTGAATTTTTTATTCAGATGTGTAGGTTATTGGATTAAATGTGAACTAGACCTGCAGAACAAGTCTGCATCTCTCTGCCTCAGACTGTCAATAATGCATGACCCATTTTAAATTGAAAATTAAACTGATACCTTGCTTGCACACTGGAGAGTGCAGAGGGCAGAACTGGATGGGAGCTTTATGCACCTGACTAAATGCTCCATTCATACTCTGAAGGGCTCTTAGAGCTGAGCATGCCAAAGAGTCTCCTAGGTGTGAATGTGTGTTAGATGACTAATAAGAAGAGGTCCAGGAGATTTTGGACATACAAGGTTAATAAATGCTGTTCAGCAATTCAGCCCATCAGATAAGCAGAATGCAATCTGTGCCTTGACATTCAAAGAACAAAACTGCCTTCTTAAATGTGATTTGGGCCAGGAAAGTGATGTTTTTATTTTTTTAAGGCAGCTTTTTTCAGCCTATCTGAATGCTGTGTGTATCCTGCATCAGAGCTGTTTACTTTACTGAGATTTTACTACTCGTTACTCCTGTCAGCTGTGCTGGCTCTGCAGTGATGGGAGAGAGCACTTGGCTTGGGTTTGGTTTGTGCATCACAGGCAGGATTGTAACTTCGCCCTGATGCCTGAAGTCTTTGGCAATGATGCAAGAGCCAGAAAAGAGCACAACCGGCCTTTCACGTCCCAGGGTGAGCCTGCAGTGCTGCTAGCTGAAGAAAATATGGACTTAGCCATTTTTTTTTCCCCCCAGAAAATCCCATAAACACTTGGAACTAGAAAAAAAATGATCTGGTAGCTTGCTAGAGGATAATAAACATGAAAATTTATTTTGCATTTTTACACTTTTCTTCTTTGCAGTACTTTAAGTGAGCAGCATTAGATATAGAATTAGAGTGGGGAAGGAATTTTCAATTCTTTCCATAGCTGATGCTGCAAAAAGTTAGAGATATCAGAGTACCTGCATTGCTAAGTTACTTTCTAGGCTGTAGAAATTAGGCTTTCTCATTCCATCAGTGTTCCCTAAGCAGGTATTGGAATACATTTGCTATGCATGTGTTTGCTCAGGCAGGAAGAGCTGTTGGGCACAGAGCATCATTGTGCCTAGCATCCGAAGTGTAACACAACCTCTGGACACCCCACTGCATCAGCCCTTGTGGTCTTTATCATCAGAAATCTCTACTTCAGCCCCAGGGAAGGCTCTCTATGTGCAGCAGTCTCAGGTTCTGCTGAGTCCTAGCTCCCCAACAATGGGAGATCTGTTATTTGTATAATTTTGTCTTTTTTTCTCCTTTGTTGATACTCCTTGGACTCTTAAAGCAAAACATTAAAGCAGAACTATGCAGCACTTAAAGCTTTAAGAGCTTTAGGAAGCACTTAAAGCAGAACATGCAGGGATGGTGCTTGGGGGGTTGGCACTGCTCATTATTTTAAGTTAACGCTTGTCCACATTTGTCTTTGTTCTTTCCCTTCTTTTCTAGGGTTTACCTGGCCCCATAGGGCAATCTGGCCCAAAAGGCAATCGGGTAAGCAACCTTTCATCGGGCTTTTCTCTGCTTGTTTTTATCAAAGGCTTCTCAAGAAATTTTATGCTTGATTTTGCAATGCTGAAGCTAGTTGCTTTAATTTGTTGAGTTTGGGGGATTTGAACTGTGCACTGCTTGTTTATTGAAGCACTCTTAAGTTTTTAAAATTAAGCATGGAATGTACTATGATCAAAGTTCCCTAATAGTGCTGATGATAAAGTCAGCCCCTTCAGAGCTCACATTGCAGGAGAGAAGAGAATGGCTTACAAATTCCTATCGAAGCCTGCAAAGCCCCATGTCCCAAAGGCCTCTAGTTTCAATCAGTGTGGTTCAGTGGTCTTTGACCATGCTGAATGTGGGCTCATTTGGGTACAGGCCTGGTTTGGGAGTGATTTATATCATTATGCACAACAGCAAGCCATGTGCATCTTGAAGCCATGTGCAAATAAAAACAATATCTCTGTCCTGCCTGGTTTTACTCACCAAAAATAATTGCTGGGGTTTTATTCTCACTGCAAAGGATTCTTGTTGTGTTACTACTTAAGACTCTTGTTAATCACATTTTGTTCTTTTCCTGCAATTATAAATTCATAATGAGATTCTAAACCATTAAACCCCCCCATTTCTCTAATGTGTGATACTTTCTCTATATGCAGTCATTTCAAGCAGCTGGCTTTCATCATTAGGGAAACTGCAAGGAATAAACAAATGCTGACCCTGTAGCTAGCAATATTCCTAAGCTGAGAAGGGAGATGGCATGTTCAGTTCCTGCAGGAGAGAGGAAAATATGAGAGTACAACTTGCTCACCCCACTTCTGCAAGGGTTGAAGTTTTCCCTGGGGCATCTCTTTCTTTGCTCTAACCAGGACCTTGTGTAATTATCGGGTGGTAGATATGCAGAATGTAAGATTTGAAAGTTGTTTTCCATTTTGCACCCCTGAGTGCTGAGGACTGAAATATTTATAAATGCCCAAGGAAGCCCTTTCTCAGTTCAACCACAGTCAATCAGAATTGGGTGCTAAGGTAAGATATGTGCATTTTGTGCATTTCTGAACTTTTCTTCATCCTCCACCTCTACTTTTTCCTTCTCCAGGATAAGTTCAGGAGTTACGTGGTTTCTTTTAGGCTTCAGGAGGCAAAGGCTGACAGGATCATTTTAATGTAGCATTATTCCCCAGCTAGGTGTCTCTAAAGGAAACACAAGGAGTGATGGACTGGTGAAAAAGTTTGGTGGGGTTGGCAGATAGAGATTTAGGGATGAGGGAGAAAGAAAGATGATAGAAACGCAATGTTAGCACTTGGCTCTTGTAACATTGAGGTGCCACGGAGGGGGCTCCCTGCTGAAATTCACTTCCTCTGGATTTGGCGTATTTGGCGCCAATTGGGCCTTTGCAGAGGCCCAGCAAACAAGGTAACTTTGTCCAGGCTGCTGAGCAAAGGGATTAAACACAAGGCTGCCATTGTAGCAAGGGAAGGGAAACACAGTGTTTTATGCAGCATGTCTTGTCTCAGCAGGAGCCCAAGGCCATAGAGAAACCTGAAAACACGATGTTTCTGATGAGTGTGGAAGCAGAAGGTTTTATTTGAAATGTGTTGGTGCAAAGGTGGTTTCCCTATAGTTTGGATCTGTGTGGATGTGCAAGTTTAGCTTCACATCAGTCCCCCAAGCCTGGAATGTCAGGTTCAGCCTCTCTCAGCCCAGGCAGTGCCTTCAGTGCTTGGGATGACGAAGGTTTGCACAAGGTCTTGGTGGTGCAGGGACAGGCTTTGGGCAGAGCCAGGACTGACTGCAGGGTAGTGGCAGCCCTGGTGCCAGGAAAAGAGGGGGTTTGCCTCAGAAGGGGCTGCAGTGTGTGACCACCAGGTCAGACAGAAAAAGAGAAAGGGCTTGGTGCAACAGGACAGTTGGAAATGAGTGTCAAAGGCAAAGAAAGAGATGAAAGGAGGTGTAGGTCTGTGGATTACTTTTGCTATCACTCTTGCTAACCTCAAAGCTCCATTTCCCTCAGGTACACATAGAGCCAGCCCAGGTGAGGTTTCTTCTGGCTGTCCTCTTCCTGCCTGGAGTCCTCCTGATCCCTGGTGTGAGGGTATGTGCCCTTGGACTACATCGTGGAAGCCAGCACCATGCAGTCCATGGGCATATACACTTGCCTCAAGGTTTATTTCATCATGGCTGCCACTGACCAACACTAAAGGTTGCTCTGCTCTTCAAGAAACACAGACTGACTGGATGCTAATGGAGAAACATATTTGACTACTTGTTTCCTCTTTTCTTTAGGGGTATATTGGTCTCCCAGGATTATTTGGGCTACCGGGGGCTGATGGAGAGCGAGTGAGTATTTTGTGGATAAAACCTTGGTGTGTTGGTTGAATACAGTTCTTCAGAGCCTGATGTAACCTTCTCTATCTCTAGTTTCTGAGGAAGGAGGCAAGCATGCCTGATGCTTAACTATCCTTTCCTTAGTCTCTTCCTACCCTTGAATGAAGACTTGTGTCCCTGCATAATGCTGATGTTCAGTTGAGGAGAACCCAGGCTTCAGGCAGGGCCATCAGACCTCACTGTTGACTACAGAGGAGTTTTTCTATATTCTCCTTCACTTAAAAACCTGCCTTCCCTCTCCCCCTTGCTATTTCGTCTTAGCGAGGTGGGGCAGGATGAGGAGAATATACATGGAGATTCCCTGCTCACACAGGAATGACCTCCCAGCCATGCTGTCTCAGCATCTGACTGGAGATGTTTGGAAAGAGCCTGGCTCTCGGAAGGGACGGTGCTGGGTGGGCTTTCTGAAAATGGCTTTATTTCCAGTTGCATTGAATTGGGCAGTCAAGAATGGGGCTGTGAGTGGGTAGCTGTGGCTGTGTCCTCCCTTCCTCCCATCCTTTTCATTGTGCCTTCCCCCGACCCAAGTGTTCAGAGCTTTACAGGACATCCCTTGCTTTTCCACTCTCCATCTCCCCATCCTTCCACCTGCCTGATCTCTTCCCCTCCAAGGACCCCCTTCTTCCTGCTACAAGAGCGCCTAAGAAAGGTCACTGGAAGATGAATGCTGTTTGATTCCAGGCTTTTCTCCCTCAAATGCAAGCTCCAGAAACCGGAGAGGTCCCGGGATCATGTGGGAGTGAGCATGTGTGTGCCTGCCTGGGAGGGGCCTGCCCTGCACTCTGGCGATGATGATTTAATGCTTGTATAACTAAATAAGAAACATAAACAGAAGCTCTGCAGCAAGTGCCTCAGCAGTGGGCTTCATTTGGTTCCAGATCAGTAGCTTAATGACTGCTCCCGCTAAGCACAGCCCCAGCCTGGGGATGCTGCTTGCGCGTGTCCTCGGGAGGCCGTAGTTAATGGGTGAAGGTTAATTGTCTTCTGCTCTCGCAGCTGACTGCAAGTAGCTGACGTTTTGATTCCCAAACAATGCTGCAGTCATTAGCCTGTTTTGCATTCTCTTTTCTCTTCTCATTTTGTTTTGTATTGTTGGTTGGCTGTTTGATTTCTCAACCAGAACCTTTTTTTTTTCCTCCTGTGTTTTTTCCTTGCAGGGGATTCCTGGAGTTCCTGGGAAGAGGGGCAAGATGGGTAGGCCGGTAAAGTTTTTCCTCGTCTATTATGCAAATGTTGTTGAATGAAACTGGAAACAAGACATTTGGCTTTTGGCTGGGTCCCTTCATATCTTCAAACAAACCTTTCCATGTGTGTCTTCTCAAGCAGGAAGAAAACCAAAGATAGAGATACTGCTCTCTTCCTTTCTTCCATGCTCTGCTCAATTTACAGGCATTAGCGCTCTTTTTCCATGCTCCCTTGGATCTTACACTTCTCAGATTTTCTTCTACAACCTCTTCCCTCCTCTCCTGCCTCTGGCCAGTTGTTTCCCTGGATGCACTTTTTAATTCCCAACCATGACTGCAGCATCCCAGGTGTGTGTACTGGCCCTGTTCCATCTCCTGCTTTGCACTCCCACCAGTTCCATCACATTATCCTTTTCTTGCTGTGACTCTCTCCAACTCTTGTCCCATCCTGGTTTGTGTAACGCAAGTGTGGTTTTGTATAGAAACCTTTTTGTCCTTGGTGATGTAACAGATCAGGGAAGATGTGTTTGAGGAGCAAGGAGACCAGGTAGATGTGAGAGCTCAACCAGGAGGAAGAGGTTTTTGCAGGTAGGGCTGAAAACAGCTGTGAGGGCTGTGTAGAAGAACAAGGGGGGCTGTGCTGATTGTTGCAAAAAGCAAGAGCAAGTGGGAAAAATACTGAAATGAGCAGAGGAAACAGAGAAAAGACAGAAAGGAAAGACCTTACCCCATCAACCCTCTTCCAAGCAGTTCTGTATGCCTCCTTCAGGAAGATGGATAAAGCTTTTGGCTCCAGGAATCAGCAGAGAGCTCAGGCATGTTGGAGCTGTGCTGTGTCTCATTGCCTTTGCACCTTGTCCTTCATGTTAGCCTGAGTTTCATTTGACCTCTGGACATCATTGCACTCACAGGCTTCTTGCAAAATTTCCACTCACCCATACACAGAAAAATCCAGTGCTTTCCCCTTGCCCCCTTCGCCTGGAGCCCATCCATCCCAGGAGTCCCATACCCACTGCTCACTGATGTTCTCACTGTGAAAGCCGTGCAAACACCTCAGCAGTGCCACGTCCATCCCACCTGTCCTTCCCTGCCTGGGATGGGGAGCAGTCAAGCATATTTTTTGGAGGGGTGCTGGAAATCTATACCAGATCTTTTGCAAGCTGCTGGTTGCACCAGAAACCCCCATGATGAATAAGCGCAGAGCCCATGGTGTAACCATGACTCAATGGCCAGGGCAAAACAAACACAGCAGCTGTCATTAGGTGCAGCGGCTCTGCTCTCTGCTTCTCTCTGCACAGAGCATGCTGCAGGCTCAAAGCCTTCCAGCTGTTGGTTGGCCAGGATTTGTAATCTTCCAGGCAGGGGTTTCGGTCTGGCAGTCGTTGCTACAAGCAAGGGGCTCCCCTGAGATCAGCAGGGAATCTCTCAGCCATGGAGGCATTTAGGCTGGGATCTAGGGAAGGGATTAAATGGCTATGCATGAGCACCTTTGTTCTGCTTGGCTCCTTCAGAGAGTTTTGGCTCCATCCCTGTTTTGTGATATCAGGTTTAATAAGAAATCTTGAATGGACCGATGCTGACAATTTGTACTTCCGAACTTTAACAGAAAAATTAAATGACATCCACGGTTATTCAGGAAGTCTCTGGGAGAAGTGGAAAGCAGGAACCAGCTGACCTGATTCTCTTCCCAGCATCTATCTCCTTGTCAGTGCTGCCTCCCAGCTGCTTTGGGGTTTTCATGAGCCTTCTGGGATTTCTCTGGTCTCTCCCATCCCCACACCCTTAGCTTTGCCAGCATGGCTGCTGTTCCTGTGCTATCTCAGTGTTGTCATTTCAGGAGGGAGCTCTTGGAACCCCTTATTTTTAGCTGCCATCAAAGCTGGTGAATGCTCTGGAGAGGAGGGAGGGAGTTGGTATCACACATATTTCTGTACCTCGCTTTGTTTGGGATGAGAGGTGTCAGCGGATCAGTGCTCAGCCAAGGAGGAGCGGGGGACTGGGGGAGGTTGCATGTGACATGGTGGGCCTCCGAGAATGATGTAAGATGGAATGATTAAAATAGAGGAACTGGACATGAGTCAGATCTTGAAATCCTTCCAGGGAAGTTAGGTTTTGCAGAGCTGTGGGGGACATGGTGAGTCTGTCGTGGAAACAGCGGACTCCACCTCCTGCACAGCTCTCCCTGCCCAGCATCAGTGATGTGGGAGGCTAGTGCATCCCAACAGATGGGCCCTGGAGAAGGAGAGAGCTGGGGGTCGTCTGGGGGGAGAGTTACGATTGGAGTCCAGTGCATGAAGGAGGCTGAAATAACATGAGTCTATACATGAGCAGTCTCTGGATCTGCCTGTTCTAGAGGTGGGCTGGGGGGCTGGAGCTGATGCGACTGCTTGCTTAAACCTTCAGTCTTGCCAGTGCAGTGGCTGAAAAAAATTGTCTTTTTATGGTATTTTTTGTGGATTTTTATGGTGTTCAGTTGAGCAGCTGGGAAAAAAAAATTATAAAAACGAGACCCCATCAGGGCTGCTGGGGGAAGGACTGAGAGAAGCTGTTCATACCCTGTCTTGCCATGCAGAGGCAATGTGTCAGTCCTGGTTCATCTTTAGGACGGAGCTGTGCTGCCACTGTAGGAAATGACTCATAGGAAGAGTAGGAGATAGAACTAGCTCAAGGAACACCAAGCTGTTCTTATGCTGTGGGAGATGGGTAGCCACAATCAGAAGTGTCTGCACTGTAGATTGTATTAAACTTCAAATAGAGTGTAATATTTTCAGAAGTTCTTAAGCCCTGCTAGAGGAAAAGACTTCAAGGCAAATTTTCAGGAAATATATCCAAAGAGCTTTGAGCTCTTTTTTGGTTCATCTTTGGTTTTGATGTGTGCTTATATCTCTCTTTCTCACATAGAGTGTCAGTACTGCACCAGATGTGCTATTTTATATCTATGATTTTTTGCTTACAATCTGTTTTGTTGGTAGTATTCTTTCAAAAAAGATAAAAAAGAAGGAGCAAAATTTAATGCAAAGACATACTTAGTAATTTTGAGGTTCATCTGAGGTCTATTCACAAGTCAGTCAAACGCAACTGAGGTTTCCTTATATTTTTCTAAGAGCCTGGTGGTGCTGCTGGTCCTGTGCTTGGAGTCTCACTATGTCAGGTACCATGCAAATGCCTCATGAAAGAAAAGCCCTGGCCCAAAGGGTCCACAAAACAGCACAGGATCAGACCATCCTCAGGGCTGGAAGGATTTGGTAACAGCAGCATGAGCAAGCCATTGACACTACAAGCAGATATGTCTGCTTCCCTGCCTGTCTCTGTGCTCATTGTTCTCCATGACATGCAGTGTCACACAAGCTGCTTGGCTCTTCCGGTCCTGTGCAAACCAGGGAATGCTGTCCTTGGAGAGCTCTCCTTTTAGCTCAGCAGCTGAAGCTTAGAGTGGAAATGCCAAGGATTACAGCTCGTGTCAAGGAAGAGGTGCCATAAAATCACGCATGGATTTGAAGTAATAGGTATCGGCATGTGAGTGAGTCCAGCAGTGTCCCTCTCCTGTCACCCACAGCATGGGGGCTGTGAGAGCCAGCAGTGACCTGGCAGCCACTGGAACCAGCCTCAGTGTTCACTGGGAGTACCAGTGCAATGCCAGGGTGCTGGAGCTGCCATCCACTTCACAGGAGCCGACCACAGGCAGGATTGCCCTCTCCAGCTCTCAGCTTGTGACACAGTGGCACCTTCTCACCAAGCTGTTTTTCATGTGTGCTGTCTTCTTCTGTGTTTACTTATCATGCATTAACTCCTGCCTCCAGTGAACACCAAGTTGCAATATATTGGTTTTTTCTTCATCTGATAAGCTGTCAGAAGGGCATGTGATACTCCTGCCCTCCCCACCAGTGTGAGTAGGCCCTTGCATTGTATGAAAAGGCATCAATTGCCTCATGGGAGACTGGATAGCCAAAAGCAGGGCTGCCTCTGGGTCAGGAAGGTTTTCTTTTGTAGCCTCCCCCAACCTTTTGATGGATGGCTGAGATAGATCAATCCTGAGTGTCAGAGCATGGGGCTTTGCCAAGGTACACAGGCTCAGCTATTGTCCATGCAAACAGTGGGAAGACATGCTCTGCCATGTACCTGAAAAGGCTGGCATAACCAGAGATCACTGACAAAACAAATGTTGCTTCTCTCTGTAGGGACTAAGATGATAAGCAGCTCCTCTCTTGCTCCAGTCTTTTCTTTGCTTTGGATGCAGCTGAGACCCTTCCTTGCATTTGGAGTGAGCCAAGAGTCTCCTGCACCACATGAGCTAAGATTTGGGAAACTGGTAACAGTGCTTCATAGTACTCTGAGATGTGGCCAGCTAAAGCCAGTGGAGAAATGAGTGGGCTGAAGACCTGTGTGTACAGGTAAATCCACAAGATGAGCTGCAGAAAGGAGCACAAATAGTCTGTAGGAGCTAATGGACAGGACTTGGGTAGCTCTGTTTTGTGTCAGTACCCCAGCACAGCACCAAAATATTTGGTGCCTTTTTCAGGAACTGATTAACTAAAAAATATAAATGCTTTTAATCATTCTGTTTGCATGAAAAGTCCAGTAGAGGTCCTGAAAACTAGCCATGAACAAAGCTGCTCTTTCAGTGAGAGTTTTAGCCCATGGATCGGATGCTTCCTGTTAGCCATTTAAGTACATTCTTTGCTATTTTTTTTGCTTTGTTAACCTAAATTTTTTAAATAGACATGGTTTGAGCAATCTATGACTTTTTTTAATGCTGAAGTTGGATACTAAAGCTGGGCAGCTGGTCTGGTCTCTCCACCCTTCTGGGCCTGGTTCACCACTCTGAAATGCAGGCATGAGCCCAGAGCAAATGTCACCATCTCTTTTTGGCCTGAGCTGTGTTCCACGGCTGGAGTTTCCCAAATCTCTGTGGTGAGGTGCTTGCATGATTACTTCTCACATGTCCCTATGCCATGATTACACCATACAAATAACCTGGTGAGGTGGACAATATCAGTATGCATTTCATTTTTTTGAGAATGGGCAAAACAAAGTACTGAAAATACAGGGAAAAGGGTTTGAGTGGTGCCAAGAACTATAACTTCCACTGAAAGAAAAGAAACAATCCCAAAGATATTTGGTTTTTTTCCAAGAATGTTCCTAAGAGACTTGTCCATCATCATTCAAAAATCTCATGAGGAATGGAACCAAGGCCTCCCAGGTATTTTTAAGCCTTCAGGGAAAAGCTTATTCATAAATCAAAGCTCAAAAATTATTCTTGTTAGAAATTAAAAGGAAAAAATAATGCAACGATCACCTCTGAGTCTGAAAACGTTTTGACCCCTAAAGCTGCTTGACTTTCTTGAATAGGGGGCTGCTTGATTTGGAAATGTTGGCCATAGATAAGGAGGAGCAGTGGCAGGCTCAGTGGTCTCTGGCATTAGGCCAACCTCTTTGTGCAATGGTAACTTGGTTAGAGCTCTGCCAGTTGGGAAAAGATCCTATACCAGTGAAAAATGAATAGAGCAGGAGTGTGGAGGGGCTGGCATTTCACTTGAGTGATGTTTGGCTGGAGGGGCTTCAGGAAATTTTTGTTGTGTTGCTCCTGCTGTGCTCCCACAGCTGGAGGGATAGTTATGTTTAGAAATGCCCTGAAATCTTTGTCCCAAGAGGTGACATGGAGCCGTGAAGTCTCCTGGGGGAGAGAGCAAAGCTTCCTTTCAGGTGTCAGAGGAGCAGAGCTGCAGCAGGACCCTCACTCTACACCCAGCTGGGGATGGCATCTCCCTCTTTGCAGGGATGAAAACTGCCTAGACCCAGGGGAAAGCAGAGGTCCCTTTGTAGCTGTTGAGTTACAGCTGGTGGAAGGCACAGCAGGAGCACAGGGTCTGCCAGTCTCCCTTTGGGGTGGCTCCTGCTGGGGCTGAGCCACCAATTGCTCACCTGTGGAGGGGCTCAGTCTGCTGTCCACACCAGGAATTCTCTCAGAGGTGTAAGCTGCCAACATAAGCTACACTTGTTTGTTTTATTCTCCTTCTTTTTTTCCAGTGAATGCTTTCTCTCACCCTCAACCCTGCTTCTCGTCCACCTTTTTTTTTTCTTTTTCCTTACTTAGGTTGTTTGACTTGCAAGTTCCATCCCTGGGGAGGCTCCTGGGCAGTGATTCACCTGGCTGGAGCCAACTGGCAAATAGAGTCTTTTGCAGACAAGACAGGAGGGCTGGTTGGTTTGAGCAGCTTCACCTTCAGCCAACAGGAAAATAAAATCCTATTTTTGGAGAACAATTCTGTTGGCGTGAAGACCTGCCAGGATTCTTCGGAGCAGCAGCTGCCAGACTGCCTCCTTTACTCCTTCAGGGAAAGTGCTTTAAACTGAATCAGATGTTGTATACATACAACACACCCACTCACACGTGAACACCTGAAAGGACTTTGGCTGAGCAAAGGAAACCATGTGTGTCACCGGTCCCTGCTTCCCAGGAGACAGCTGCTTCCAGGGACAAGAGACAAGGGGCAGTGGCATCTGCTCCAACCAGGAGCGGTGCTTTGGTTGACAACAGCCAGCAAAAAGGGCAAGGCTGCTCTGTTTGCTTTAAGCAGAGGGAGAAAGAAAGGCGAGGTGGAGGGGGATGTAATCCCCTGATGCAGGAGGAGCTGGTTCCAGTGTCTGTCTAGATCTGGTTGTTCTCAGCAGGAGTATCCTGATCTATGAAAGGATGCCCTTTGCAGGGAGTGGGGATGAAATAGAATTAAGGCGCTATTGGAATATCTCAAAGATAGAGATTTTGTTACTGCTTCAGACTTATCAGTGTAACCTGGGATAAATCAGTTTCTATCTCTCTGTCTCTGTTCAACGAGTGCAGCAAGGACACGTTGGGTTGGGTTGTGGTTGGGTTGGGGACAGGGGAGCACTGGAGCACCCAGTTCTGGTTAGTCCAAAATACCTGTTTGTGTGCTCTCTCTCCAGCTCCTCCCCAAGCATCATCTTGCCTCTTTCATTGAACTTCTCCTTCTGACAACGTGAAATCCATTCATCTGGACATTTTCTGCCACCTCCTCTCTGAATTTCCCAGCTGTGAGATAGAGCCAAAAGTTTTGTCATACCTGACTGGAGCACTGTGGAGGAGCACCCCGCCGGCTCTTGGCCAGCACGACTTGTTAGTCAAGCATTTTCTTCCTAGTTCTGCTGCCATTTGCCATTCCCTTCCCTGTCCTGGTCCTTCCCTGAACATCCTGTCCCCCCAACAGAGCGGACAGGATGCATGGCTCTATATTTTTCACTGGGGTGTTTTCCTTTGCTGTCACAATTCTTAAGCATAATTTCCAGGGACTAGTTTTCCTGAAAAAACAGTGCCCTGAAAAATGATGAATTTTCTGTACCAAAACCCCTTCTGAACTCACAGGAGACTCTGAATCTTCTGGACCCTTTAATCTCTTTCAAAAGTCTCCTGTAATGGGCTGCCAGTTGTGACCCACCTGTCTGCCAGCACCATAAAATGAGCTTCCTGCCCGATGTGTTCCCCCTCAGTTGGGGCTCCTCAGGCTGTTGGAGCAGTGCATGGGAGAGCAGAGGTATCCCTGCTTAGGGGAATGAAACCAGTGGGATAACAAAGTCTGTTGGTAATTTGTAGGCTGCTTGTTTTAGTGTTAGTTCTGTTCCTGGGGAACATCTTTCTCCTTTAGGCTCAGGCAGGAGAGGCACCAAAAAAATAGGTTTTACAGACATGTGAGATCCAATAAATTAGAACACTGTGGTCACTGGAACTGTTATTGTGGCTTAAACTGCTACTACTTACCCCATGGAAACAAAGTGCTTTCTTTTTCATTAGGGGCTTAGACGATTGATTGTTTCCTGCTGTGCAAGAGCTGTGCTGGGATAGCTTTCACAACCTGGTTTGGGTCTTTGCAGATTGTATGGATGCTGAAACATCCTGCTCCATGCCACAGCCATCAGCCTTAGCCTCATTTAAAGTGCAAAACCTGTTAATACTTGTGTGTAAGCTTGACTGCTGGGCTAGGATGCCTGGGGTTAGTTGAATTGAAGCTGCTCTTTCCATTTGTCTCCTCCTCCGGGTTTGTTTTACAGCTTGGGCCAAAAAGTACCAGGGGACCACCCACCACCCCAGCAATGGGTGAGCTGGGGCTGGGGGTTGCTGGTGCCAGCAGTGCAGATGGTGTGTTAAGGACAGTCAGGTGTTGGTAAGGATGGGGCTTCTGTGCTGAGTGTTGTGCTGGGCCTGTTCTGCTTTTCTTCTCAGCTTTCTCCCACTTTGACCCTTCTCCATCCCATCTTGAGGATGGACAGAACCCCGAGCACTGTGGGCAGTCACAGTATACTGTGAACAGGTTTTATTGCTGAATCTCTTGGTTGCTGGGTGGTATTGGCCAAGTGGCCTCTGGTGCTCAGCTCTGCCTTCCAAGCACAGGAATAATCTGGTTTTCTAGATATTTGGAGATTTAGTGCTGGAAAAACCTGTGCAAAAGTTAGACTTTTACTAACTCTATCACCAAGTGCCTCAAATTTCCTGTCTTTAAGCAGCAAGGTTAATAAACTGAGGCATAAAAACACATGAAACACACGTGTGAAACATATGCATTTAAATAGTTCCTTATCTGGGTTTTTTTTATTCTGGCACAGGAGCACATTGTTTATGTCATATTGCAACAGTTTTAAACCAAATTCAGAAAATGGTGTTTTAGTCTGGAGCAGGCATTCCCCTAGCTGACGCTATGCTGCTGTAGCAATAATGTTTTCATTGTACCATTCAAAGTAGTAAAATCTCCCCATGCTGGCAAGAGCTCGGCTCCATAGCAGACACCTCAGCAGCCGCAGGGCCAGACTGCTGCTCAGTGGCATCCATGGGTCACTCCATGCCCAGCTCTGCCCTCTGAGGAAGGAAGGATGCAGCTGGGGGAATGCTGAAGGCTGTGACTGAAATCTGCAGCAGCGTAAGTACAGTATCAGTCTATGCACGCTCATATTTTCCTTGGCAAGTCGTATGACTGTAAACAGCAAAATGTTCTGGCAATCTTGGTTTTTTGTCTTGCCTGAGCAGTGAGTTTTCCCTGCACATCTCTCTCTTCTTATCTGATCGATTCAGCATGTAGCAGAGTTATTTTCCCCCTTTTCTTCATTAAAGAAAATTGTAGCCCCCCTGCCTTCTTGTTATATTTGAAATCTTTGTCTCTAGATGGCAGAAGGCTGTTTCCAGTGGTTGCTTACCACAGCTTCTTGGCATGCGCACAAGCCTCGGGGATGTAGTGCCTAGCTAGAGAAAGGCAGACAACTTTCCTATTCGCAGTGATTCCCACAAAATAGAAGTGTTGAATCCAAGCAAGCAGTTGCTCATGTTGGTTCAGTCCTTCGTACTGTAGGCAATTGGTACAGAAGAGCTGATATGATGGCTCTGAGGTCAGTGGCAAAATTTTGCTTAACTTAAATAGGTCTCCCATCTCTCACTTTAGATTTTATGAAGTAACTTTTTACCTCTTCTGTTCACAAGGGAGTTGTAAACCCTCAAAGGTCAAGGGAGGTCTTGAATGGCAGAATTCCCCAGTATAGTTTTCCTGTTCTGTCTGCTGTGATCATTTCAGTTTTCATTGTTGCTGATGGGTTTTCAGATAAGTGTGTTGCCATTGGCTGTTGCATTCCATTTCCCCAGATTTGCTTTTGCCAGATAATGTTTGTAGTATACAGGGAAGCAGGCAGGAAGAGAGAGCATCCTCTCCCTTTCTGCTTTTTCCCTGTCTCTACAGCTCTCAGGTATTCCAGAACATGTCCGTGTTCTCCTTTGTATTTCTGGTGAGCCAGAGAAGGGGATAAAGCACTTTTACTTTGACTCCCAGTTCGAGTTCTTCCAGCAGGAGACAGAGCATGGCAAGACAGGGAAGAGAAAGCTGCTTTGGGATTTGGTCATAGGAGGGAACTGGGGTGGCTTAGAGGAGCACAGAATCTGTCCAAGAGTGAGAGAGAACGTGTCACACCACGTTCTGGCTCTGGCTCAGTACCTCCACTCCCTTCTCTATAATTGTCTGAAGTCTTCCAAACTTGTATTGAATATAATGAGATGAAGTCGTCTTTTGTGGTGACTTTTTCATGTAGTAAACATGGCCTTTCACAGCTCTGGGTGTGGACTGTAATGAGTTTGGAAGTGTTTGTTCCTCTGGCAAGCTGAAAGGGAGTGAATTCACCAGGCATCTCCGATCAGCTCCATTAAGCATCTGCATGGGCTCCAACAGACTTCGTGCTGTCCAGCTATCTTGAGAGAAGGGGGTGCAGTTCAAATGATCCTGTTAGTAGATAGCACTAAATAATTCAGATTGATGATCCATTTTTTAATATAGTCACTGCAATGAGGTTTATGAATCAGGGGTTTTGGCCTTGTCGAGCTGTGCTGGTGTGGCAGGAATGGTTTGGATGAGGACAGGCAGGCTGGTTGTCCCACATGTCTCTGTGTCCTACTGCTTTCCAAAGTGCTCTGAGGGGAGCTGTTTCTAACTGACTGTCTACAGCAGGGAGTCTCAATAACTAACATTCATGTTTGCCTCCTCTTCTCAGGGTTTTCCTGGTAGTTTTGGAGAACGAGGACCTCCAGGCATCGATGGGAACCCTGTAAGTTCATAATGTTTTCCTTTCTTTTTTTATTTTGCAGTAGACAGCACACTGTACTGCATCATGCTGGTTAGAGCTGAGTGAAGCTTTTAAGCTTGGTGGCAGCTGCTGGCTGATTTTGTCCCTCCTGAAAAACAAATGTACATCCCTGCCCTGCTGAAAATTCCTGTGTTTGGTTCCTGTAACTGTCGGGTCGTCATTTGCCATCAGTTTTCTGTCTCCATCTCTTGTCTTCCTTGGACCTGAGTCTTTACAGATGCTTTCTTATCCTGAGGGTGTGACTCGGAGAAAGTCAAGAGAAAAAGGGCAAGGATGTTACACTGGCAGAGCAGGCAGTGTTTGGATGATGTTGTCCATACCAGAGGGCACAGATTCCCCCCTCTGGTGTCTGGCAGCACTGAGGGACAGACTCCACAGCTGAGGCTGCTGCCTGCCCCATCCCTCAGCCAGCCTTGGGACTGCATGGGGCGTAAATCTTCAGTCTTCTGAGTTCTTGGCTTCCCTTCAGTCTTCATCTGACCCCTGCTGGCTTCCTAAGAGTGAAATGTGTCTCCTGGGAATTGGATCAGGATGGTCACAGCTGGGTGCTGATAAGGCTTAATTTGCTCTGCTCTTGTAGCGCTAAACTGTGGAGATGTGCTGTTTGCTCTGCTCACAGAAGACGTCCTTGTGGTTTGCAACAGTTCTCAGATGTATTAATTATGCTGAATTATATTTCTGAATTACTTTGTTGCTTTTCCCTGAATTAGCATGTGAGCAGCACTGATTCATCTTTGAAATTCCTGCTGCCTTGGTTATTCACACAATCACTATGCTGCTCTGGGGTTTGACGGGATGATTTGTGTGAAGTAACCCGCTCCACATGTGTCTGCAAGTTCCCATTTGTCATATATGCAGCAAAAAAGTTATTTATACAATCGATCCCAATCACCAAGCCGAGCTCAGCTACACTCCAGCTTTTGTGGGAATTCAGCACAAGAGTCATAAATGCAGTGAACTGAAGAATATTCCCAAGGAATACTTCTGCAGGACTTTTCCCATCCTTCAGTCAATTTAAGCCATGGGTCAGAGTGGAATCAGTAGTCCCAAAGTAGAAAACTTTCTGATCGTACTGCTATTTCCAGCCAGCCCACCAGGAAGAGCAGGGATCCTGGAGGACAGGAAGACTTTTTTTTCCCCCAAATAACTTATTTTGTTTTCTTTTGAATATGTAAGTTGTCTAAGACCCATTCAGAGGATATTCTCAATGCCAGTCAGCTGAATGGCAGTTCCCAGAGCCTGGGAGAGCAGCAAATGTCCTGTTAATTCATCCAGAAGGATTGCTCTTCTTTCATCTTATCAACGGCTTTTAAATATTAATGTGCCTTGGCTATCGCAGAATGAAAACAGACTGTTTGGGCTGACTTAAAGGGAGGTTCACAGGGTCACAAGTGGAGTCACAGACGCAGAAAAATGCCATAAAGTCTGTTTGTGGAGCACACAAATATGCTGGGTTTGGTAGGTGGGGTGTACAGCTGAACTGTCACAGGCGGGAGGGCGGCTGGAGGCCTGGCTGCCAGAGGCCCGCCTGCCAGAGGCCCGCCTGCCACATTCTCTGTTTGATGCCCTGGTCGAGTGGGGAAGGCTGAACCCAACAGCCTGTGATCTCCTTTCCATCCCCTCCAGGCACAGCACAGGCTCTTCCAACCTCAGGGGCTTTCTTCCCTCCTACCAGCTCACTGAGAACTGTTGTGCCATCGCATTCCAGATCCCATGTTCCCCCGGAGTGCTTTAGCCACTCCAATTAGGCTCTTAATCACAGGAATTAGACGTGGGAAAGGGTTGTTGATTCGTCTCCTTCTCTCTTGTCCCAGTGCCCAGTTCATGCGCTGAAAAAAGGAGAATAGAGCCTGATTTCCCTTGCAGGTCAGGGACTGACGGCCAGGAAAGGACACTCCTAGGCCAGGGGATGGCTCAAATTAACAACTAGTCCTGTCCACATCTGTCAAGGGAGTCCACCCCCTCCTCTTCCAAGAGGAAATTCTCTTCCATTAGCTGTGAGGTCATGCATTTCCACATATACCTGTTCTCTTGAGGAATATCCATATGACATAAGTCAGAAATCTGGGAAGTGCCTCTTGAGACTGGTGGGACCAAGACCTGACCATCTACCCAGCCTGCAGCCCAGCCATGCTGGGAGCCTGCAGAGCTTCCTGGGAAAGCCAGGCCACCGTGCAACTCCTGTGCTCAGCATTCATGGCATACTCCCTCTTCTTCCTGAGTCTAGTAATGCCAGGCCTTGGCTAAAAGCTTGAAGCCGATCTTATAACGGTAGCTCTGAGGACACAGAAATCCCACCCATGAGGAGCAATTGTTCCACAGATGTCCCAAGTATGCAGGAAAGGAACTGGCCATAAAAAAGCAATTTTGGGCTGGTTGAGATTATGAAACACTTTTTTGTGTGTGTGCTTGCCCAATAGTCCTTTACTCCACTTCCCATAAAATAAACACACGTAACCCTTTACCCAAGGAGCCCTGAGCACATTCAGTCACGTTGCGTCCCCTTCTCTTTCCTTCTTCCACTAGGCAAATCTTTCCATAAAAGGGGAGCTTTATTGCACTGGAGGGAACTTCACCAGATGTGCACCATAAACTGAGCAGGGCTGTCAAAGAAAGTAGCCAGCATGATCCAGAGCAGGGGCAGGACTGTCTGAGTTAACAGGAAGTTCAGCATTTCCAATGCACTTGTTTTGCGGGGCCCCATTGGAGATGGAGGTGTGTAAGAGCAGGTCCTTGCCCTGACAAGCAGCTCACTGTTAGCATGGCCAGGGAGGCCACCGCGGTAATGGGACAGGCTGAGCACCCCGTGGTTGCTGAACTACTCAGAGACCTGAATCAATGAGTTGTGGGGGTCTGGCAGAGCTTCTCTGCTGTGCTTCATTTGAAGATGCCATCAGGCACCCACCAGTGCTTCTGCATTTGGAGAGCTCACACAGAAGAAGTTTGTGGTGAAGCTGAGAAGTCAAACCAGCTCCACAGCCCTGTCAGCAGTCTGATCCTTTGGAATGATGAGCTCCAAGGTGCCAAATACATTCCCAGGACCCGTTTGCCAGCACCAGAACTTGCTATACCCTCTCCCCAAGCTACCCAGTTTTATTGTCATGCAGGTCTTCCTTTTCCTATGAGTTTTATTATTACTTAACCACTCCCAAAAACTCACCTTTCCCAGTGCTAAAGCAGCAGCTTTCCTCTCCTTCCCACCTTAGTCTTGCTCTCCCCGTGTCCCCTCGCGACTCTGGTCCCTCTCCCTGCCAATGGCTGGATCTCACCTGGGGAAGGCTCTCACCTCTACCCTGCACAGTGAAATGTTCCTTTCATCCAGCCTGCTCCTGGGAGAGAAGTCAGCCCTGGGAATAACTGCCCAGCAACAAGCAGCCTGTGTATTCCCAGGATGTGCTCACAAGTGTGCTCCCAAAGATGGAAGTTCTGGATCCCTTTGGTGGGGGCAGGGGCTGGGGTTGAAAGGGGGGAGGGAAGGGGGAGGAACGGTCTTTTCATTTCCGTCAAGCCCTTGAAACACTAAGCTGCCTTTCAGTCTCTGCTTGTCTATAAAGTGTCTGTAACCATGTGGGTTTGTCTTTCCTTTTAGGGAGAATTGGGAGCCCCAGGTCCTCCTGGAGTCCTTGGACTCATTGTAAGTACAAAAACAAATGGAGATCTAGCTTGTCGGGCTTCAACCCTTTCAACCTTCCTAACTACGCACAGATTTTCCTCTTTCCGTGAGCAGGATGACTGTTTGTATGGGGGAGGTGTGACATCTGGGGAGAGAGGGGGTTTCCTGGTGTATTGGGAGGTGGAGGAGGGCAAACCTTTCCAAGCAAAAGGAAACAGATTAGAAATCTGTTGTTAGTGTCCTTTTTTTCCTGATAACTTGCCCTTTTGATAACGTTTGCCAGGGTATTTCTTCAAAGATGCAGCATTCATTCCACGCCAGGATCTCTTAAAAAGCAAGTCCCTGTAAGGAGCGACCCCAGGGACACACAGTTCTTGTTCACTGGAGAGACCGTGGGCAGGAACAGTCTGTCCTCTGGGTAGACAGGAATTTTACATGCACTCTCACCATCCCATCACTAATCCAGGTAATTATGTACTTGGCCAAATTCCCCTCTTCATTACACTTTTCCCCCAGCAGGCGATAAATGGCTGTAAGATTGGGTGGCAATTCCTCCTCTGGCAGCTGTGCCGGGGGTTAGTTAATGCCCAGCTGAACATAGTATGGTTTATTTTTAGGTCCTAGGATCTGTTTCAGGTTATTCCCTTCCATGCATAAAAATTGGTAGGCTCTGTTACTAATACAGCATTCTTTCATAATGATTCCTCCTCAGCTGTGATGATTCATGGAAACTTGACTTCAAAGGAATGGTTAGAAACCTTCCCCTTTTGCCTTTCCGTAGCTTAAATTATAGGAGTGTGTGTCAGCTGAGATCAAGGCCTCCATTGCACTAGACATTGCACAAACCCAGACATCTTACATTCCTTGAAGGAACAACAGGGAATATGGTGGAACACCCATCTTGAAGATGGGGGATTGGGACAGGGGTGGATTGAGGGGAAAGTATTCCATAGAGCCAGGAATTAGATCTGTTTCCCCTCATTTGTGGAGATGAAAGTAGCTACTTTAGCCGTAGAAGCAGAAAGGATGTGCTCCTGGGAAAAAGCCGAAAGAGGGAGACTGGTATTTAAAACAGTTCCATTGAAGGCATTGTCCAGATTGGATTATATTCCTCCTTGCTTTTGGAAAGATTTATCTTTTCCCTGTTGCCGTTCTCTCACAGATATTTTGTTTGTTAGAAAGTGTAAGGTCAGAGATGGTAAATGGGATCATGATCCTTCTAGAGATGATGGAGTCAGAAGCTGCCTGTCCTCCCCTCCACACTGGCCCAGCCAAACTTCAAACTGAGATTCAGGTCAAATTGAGTTAGAACCTGTGTCCCAGGGTAACATGCATCTCCTGAATTCAGGATGCTGAAGCATCTCTAATGGGAAAGACCAAGAGTGACCTTCTCCATCCTCCTGGGGAGAAGGGAGCACCTCCATCCTGCCTTGTCCTCCCGTTGGAGGACAGCTCCAGCTCCTTCCCCAGGGTCTGCACACAGGACTCACACTGCAGGGCATGGAGAAGGTGAAACATGGCCCCCATTCAGTCTCTTCCTTGCCACCTGCAGGCACCCTGGGGACCAGCCCGGCTCGAGCTGCCGCAGGCACCCTGCAGAGTTTGGTTCACAGTGTAAGAGAGGCTGAAGAGCAGGATTAGGTGTAACTAAAGCCTCTTGCTCTCCTGGTTAACCATGTGGGCAGAGCTCTAAGTAAATGCATTTCTACAAGCAGCCTTTATGCTGGGAGGTATGAAAAGGGCTCTGTTGGGACAACTGCAGCCCAGCGCTCTCTGCGTGGCTGTGGGCCTGGGGCTGCGGCTGGAGAATCACTCCTTCAGGAAGCCTGCCCTGTTTGTTTACATACTGAGGCCAGGCTGGTGCACGCTGTCACTGCCTCTTTTCATGGCAGAGAGCAGCCAGAGCACATTTCAACACGAGCACTGAAGGGTTTCTGTTGTATATCGCACATGTGTGTCCACAGCAACCAAAGCTCTGCTGTCCTCCTGCACTGGAGTAAGTCCCAACACACAATGCCACGCTGACTTCTCACTGCAGCAGGATGAGACACCTCTGTCCTCACCTTCTGTCTCTCCTCTCTTTCCTTTGCGTGCTGCCTTTACTTAGGGGCTGTCTGCATATTCAAAGAGCCTTGACTCATGCCAGGATGCTGCTTTTGTTCATATTAGTAGTGCATTTCTTCACGGATACTGAGACTGGATATCAGAGGAATTTCACACCGCATGCAGGGATCTGTTGGGTTTGCATGTAATGACTGCGGTAATTTTCTTTCTTTCACTAGGGTGACATGGGCCCTGTTGGACCAATTGGCTATCCAGGACCAAAAGGATTAAAGGTGAGGGAATAGCTGAGCTCTGTGAGCTCTCATCTCTCCAATAGCTGGTCTGAAGGTTATTCTGTTCCTCCTTTGGGCAGTGGTGACTGTCCTGAGAGAAAGGATGGGCAGCAGTGATGTGTGTCCAGTCGCAGGACTGTTGAACACAACATCCCACTGGTGCTCTGTAGTAGGTGTGAGTCAGTGGAGAATTCCAGGAGCATTTTCCCTGTGTGCCTCCAGCACATGAAGAATATGTGATAGAGCACACTTTAGGAGCAGTCTAGCATTTGACCTTGAGACTGTGCCAGGCCAGTTCTGTGGGTCTGAACCACCACCCCATCAGCAAACAGCAATGTCATAGACCTGAGCAAGTCTCCACCATGGCTCAGCCTCACTCTGAACTTTCTTTTGTTTCAGGGGCTGATAGGAAACCCTGGAGAACATGGACTGAAAGGTGATAAGGTGATCTGAATACTCCCTTATTGCACTGTGTTTTAATTTTGCATGTGAAACCCCCTTTCTAGTTTCTTTCTTATTCAGCACCATAGTGCTGGTTCCACTCTGGCCATCTCTACCCCATTCTCTCATTCTCCCTCCATCCCTGACACTCTAGTTTTGATTTTTCTTTCTTTGATATCTGCCCCATCCCCTTTCCATGGAGTATAGATCAGTTATGCTCAGATCCTCTTTGGAGCTCCTGTCTCACACTGATGATGACAGTAAATGTACATTTAACTGGTGTTCTACTGTTTTTATGTTGTTTAAGTGATGGGATGGGGAGGAGATGATCTGACACTGCCAGTGAGTTTGTATTAATGCATTTGGGGGAAATGTGATGTGAAAAAGCAGCTCTATATCAAAGAAACCAGGTGGATCCCCTGGAAAAACTGTTGTGTGTTAGATACCCCTGCTCCTGTTCAAGGAGCCTCACCTCAGTTCAGCTTCCTACTGAGAGGAAATTGCCTTGTCCCAAACTGATATAAATCACTTTAGAAAGAGAAAAATGGAGAGGAGCCTTGATTGCAGTGATTTAGTAGTCCTGGCACAAAAACACAGAGCTTGAGATAAATCAGCATGAAGTTGTGTGTGTAAATGTCTCACTGTCACAAGAACCCTCCTCCTACAGATATTCAACTGTAGGATTTATTTAGTCTGAAAGAGTGGGAGGTGCAGTTATTTATTGCTGGCTCTGATTGCTCAGGAGGGCAGTGGAAAATGACCATTAAGTGTATTCTTCTCCTCTTATCGGATTTTTTGTTCTCTTCTTAGATGTTTGCTTTTAGAGAATGATTTAGCAGCCTAAAACTGCACAGGGGGGAAGTAGTGTCAAACCAGTTGATTCAACTCTTCTTATATTATAGCAGCTCTTTGCCAGGACTCCTGTGTCTGCAATTTCCATTTCTCCCCTGTGCTGCTTTTCCACTTCTGTTGAGAGCAGTGACAAGGCAAGAGAGGACCTTTTTCTTTAGGACAAGCTTAAGACATTATAGCTGGTTTCTTGACTAAACACCAGATCCTAGAGTCAACAGACTCCTCTGTCCATTCCCTGGAATAAATGGTTAAATACCTTAAAAATCACCAACACTTAAATAATTGTTTAGCAAAATTAAACTTCCTGGACAGTTCAGTCTCCACCACTTTATAGAAACTGCACTGTTTCTGCCCAGTATTCCCCCTGCCACTGCTGTCACAGTAACCAAATGGTTTGTGACTCTCTCTGGAGTCTTACAATATTCCCAAGTGCAGAATTATCCATCCTTCCAACAATCCCACAGTCCTGAGGTACAGAAAACCTTTTCCTTCCCCCCAGCTGCCTCCCCCTGCAAGCTCCAGGCTGCAGGTCATCCTGCCTCCCTGGGGATGGGTTGATGAAGATTTAATTGGATGTCTGCAAGCTCCTATTAATCCCATCTGTCTTGGTCACATCCAAAACATGTGGCCTTGTACAGGTTTGTCTTTTTGTGGCTGAGGAAAACTCCCTTCACTCAGCAGTTGTCAGATGGATGCTGGTAAAACCTGAGAATAATGACAGGGTCCTGGATGGTGTGTGTAGGCAGCAGGAATGTCACTGGAGCTGCCACCTCAATCTACATGGGAGAATGTCCTCACATCATATGACCAGGTGTGAAGCAGAATAACGGACAACATCTCACTCCTCCAACAAAAATCACATCTTTTTATCTAGCAGCTAGACAGGCCAGTCCAGGTCGTCCTTCTGTTGCCATTCCAGTGTTTTCATGGAGGCAAGGAGAGGGGGAAGAGAGGGTTTTATCTGCTCTTTCAGGGAGAAGTGGAATTACTGTATAACTCTGAAATAAAGAGTGGCCTTGAAAAGACCACGTGAGGTGATGAGTGCAGGGGAAAGGTGGAGGAAGCAGAGGAAATCCCAGCTACTTGTTCTCACAAAGGAGTTTTATGAATCAGGACATCTGTAACTTGTGGAGGACATGGCTCAGGCAAATACCTTTGGAGTTGTGCGGCGTTAGCTCCCTTTGCATTGCTAAGCAGGAAGTCTTGGGAACAGAGACTTCCAATCAAGGAAAATTGAGGGGATTTTGCACAACAACCTCCTGTGCATCCCACAGACAGCAAACACATCCCACAGCTGTGCATTGGTCCCTTCCCTTGTAGCCCCTCTCTGTTTGTGTTGGGTTACAAAGGGCCTTGGGATGTCTGAAGCTGCATTTCTTTTTATAGGTGAAACATGAAGCAGAGGCAACATCCCATGGGCAGAGCCTGTTTGTAATTTCAGATCCTACATTCCTTTTCCTGCCCCATGAACAAAGTCTTTGCAGGCCCGTTTCGTCATCTCGGCATTGCAGTTTTTAATAACAAACATGACCGACCTCTTTCCTCTGTAATTTTTCCCTCATATTAAGGACACAGACTCCGAGTCCCAGTTCCAGGGCAGGTGAAAGGTGATGCCCCAGTGCTCAGTTCTGGTTTAAGAGATTAACAGCCATAGATGGACTGTTCATGCCATGACATTTTGCTGTGCTATCATGATAACGTGAACATATGGCATGAAGTCCAGCTCAGGATAAGAGATGTGTTTTATTTCCCTTCCTTCTTACTCTCTCTGATGCCCATTTCTCAGAGCTGTTTAAAAACTGGTTTCATTTTCATGCCCCACTTTTCCTAAAGGTTGGAAACAAAGGTTTGTTCCTGCCTTTTGCTATGCTCAGGAAACTCTTTTATTTTAGTAGTTATTACTTAGTGTCCAAGTATTTCTTCTGAAACAGTATTTCTATGGCCACTTGTACTGTCTGGGTAGAAAATTGCTTAATAAAAAGTATAATCTTTCTTTTTTTGACCCTCAGAATTGATGATAAAGACAAACCTCAGAGCCATCCTGTCACTTCCAGAAAAGCTGTTTTCATGCTGCCTTCTGTTGGGAGCCAGAATTAAGTCGATTTCAATGTTTTAAGCCTTGGACTACATAAAATAAGCAGAAAATTGAGAGAAGATGAGAGAAATCTGTAAAGGAGCTGGGTCACACAGTAGTTTTTTTGCCATTTCTATTGTATCTAATACTTGGGATTCTTACGAACTGAAGCTGTGTAAAGAGCTGATTGTTTCCATTTTGCACTGCCAAAAAAAAAAAAAAAGGAAAATAGTTTAGATGAAACAAAATGTTGGTTATTTGACGCAAAATAAAATATTTTAGGTGAAAAACCAAATGAGTAAAATCAATTTAACGTTTTTAAGAGCAACATTCTAATTTTGCTATGTAAAAGATTTGTTTTGAAGATGGTTCAGTGAAATGTTCTGGGAACATTTACCAAAACATTTAAGTAAATTTTGCATGGATCCATGAAATGTTTCCATCATTGAATCTGCATAGTTCTTAATTATTTTTCTTCTGAAAACTTGTCTTTGAAAAGTCTTTACCAACTCAAACCTGAACCATCCACAATTTCATTATCCCCTGCATGTCACTGAAGTAGTTACAATTATTTCAGCTCTCTGATAACAAGTGGGTGCTTTTTCTGGAGTGAAGTGGACTTTCTTTGTCCTCTCTCTGTGGACTTTGGCTCCACATGTGCAGGACATGTGAAGGACTCCACATGTCTTCCATGTGGACTATGTTTAAACATATAGCTCTAGAGTGGCTCATTCCCTTGCTGGGAAGCCAAGTTCATGGGACAGAGTTCCTCTAGCAGTTATTTTTGTTGGGTCTTGTCATTGTACCAAGTTATTGTAGTCGTTCCTCCTTTGACTTCTCAAGTAGAATTTTCCTTTCTCTGCCCCATCATTGACTCATTCTTTGTTTAAATAAATCACTAAATACATGAGGTTGGAAGGGGCATCAGAAGGTCATTTGGTCCACAGAGCTGCTCACAGCAGGTCTAAGAGCCAATGCAAGGTAGTCCACTGCTCCTTGGGAAACCTTCAGGGATATTTGTTTTCCACCCAGGGAGTCAGAATCTGTTATGGTGGTCCAATGAGGGGACAGACAGACGGTTTGGTCAGGAAATATTGTCAGTGATGTGCTCCCCATACCAGTGAGCACCAGCCTACCCCTCCCAGGGAATCTCAGCTCAGATATTGGCAGTGAAGTAGTACTAAAGCATTACCAGAAGTTGCTCTTGTTTTCTTATGGAAGGGGATTGATGTTTGATGTCAAGACTAGGATATGCTCACAGAAACCCTGAGGATTGTTTTCTTTTCTATAGGGCCTTGTGAGAGAAAAGGTTCATTCATTGAAAACGGAACTCTTCTGTTCAGCTGAATTTAACACTTCTCCGCCTTCATGGTTGCTGTTAGCCAGAGGAGTGTGGTCTCTCTTCTTGCAGCTTCTATAGATACAGAGTGCTTGGGAATTCCTGGTTTTTGCTCTCCTGCAGTTTACTTTCTCACCTTAGAATCAAGCTAGGAATTACACACTTTGTTCAGGTTGTTGTTACATTCAATGTGATCTGCAGCTTGCCAGCAGTTCGGTTTTGAGTGGAGCTGGTGCTGAGACTTTTGCTGTACAAAGCACCTTCTAAGCATCAACCTGGTCGTTTTGGCTGTTGCTGTTACCTATTTTAACTCTCTGGTGATGTATACCCAGGGTGATCAGGGAAGAGCTGGTGTTCCAGGAGATATCGGCTTCCAAGGAGACAAGGTAATTGTTTTTCTTTTCTCCATCATTCTTTTCCCCTTATGTAGCAGTGGCCACCAGTTTTCTCAGTTCATCCAAAAGGAGCTGGAATTAGCTGCATCCTGCTGTCTGGTTCTCCTTCTTGGGTAGTTCCCATTTGGGATATGCTGTGCCTTTCTAAAGCCCATGTCAGAATATGGATTTTCTAGTTACTCACAGTAAAAGCAGTTCTGCAAGGGGGTTTCTGTAGGGTCTATGTCTTCTAGCAGAGATTGGAAGTGATGGGATTGATGGGGGTGCCTGTGAATGTGTGTGGTCCAGCGGCTGCAGACTCAGGAGATTTTGTCTGCTTAGTGCAGCAACTTAAACCCTGACCCAGCGAAGCACTTAATGCTCTGTGTAACGTCTGATCAAATGACTTCTCCCCTGTGACTCAATGTGATACTGACTGTGGCTGACAAATGTTGCACATAGCCCTGTGCTGGAGCCTGTGTGGCTCTGAGCCACAGCCAAATGCAGCAGCTCATGTTCTTTGGGGCTAAATTCAGGGCTGTCTTCAGAAACATCTCACTGACATTAGTGCAGCTGTCTCAGCTCCATGCAGGGCTAAGTCCAGCCTTTAGGAGATGCTTCCTGTTCCGCAGCAAAGCTGGAGCCTGGTATTTTTTTGATGCCTAATTGTGTTCTGAAAAAATGTGTCTCTCTCAGGGCAGCCAGGGTTTGCCTGGGGTCCCTGGGGCACGAGGGAAAGCAGGCCCCCTGGTAAGTAACCAAGCACCCTCTGCTTCCTAATCTCCCTTTCTAAAGGTTCCTTGCCCAGCTGGAAAGACAGCTTGGCCGGGGTGTGCTGTCCTAAACAGGAAACCCAGCAGCCAGAAGCCAGCTCACTTTTCCCCATGTTTTTTTGATTTTTGCAGGGTAAAGTCGGTGACAAAGGACCAGTTGGGTTTCCAGGACCACCTGGCCCTGAGGTATGTCCCACCACCTCCTTCTCACATCCTTGCAGCCTAGGGCTTCACTTCCCTGCTGGGATATGATAGCACATGCGTGGTGATGGGGTAGGAAGGATCAAGATGGGTTAGTGACCTATTCTGCATCTCATGGTTTCCTCTTTTCTCCTTCCCCTTTTTTCTCAAAGATAAAATGGAGGAGTTTTTTCAATTTTTCCCTCCCAAAATACTATTCAAAGTAGAAAATCCTCTTACTTACCTTACCAAAAAATAGTCAGAGTGATACCTTAAATGCAGGATGAGTTTCCCCCAGCCCACCATCATTTTTCTCCTTCCTAAGCAGCTAGACAAAATGTGTAAGATGCTAGAAAGCCACTTCCAGCACAAGTGATGGTCTGTTTTCCCCTCATCAGCGTTCTGGTATTTCGCAGGGTCTGGAAGGGCTCTCAGCTGACTGCTGCCACTTAGCAATCATTCCTCTTTGTTACTATTGAAAATAAGCATGGATTCCTTTGTTTCCTCCTCGAAGGGTGGGTGGGTGGGAAGGAGCTGCTGCCAGGCTGACAGCAGCTAATGAAGGGTGTCAGCATCTTTCCTAATTCCTCGCCTGCTTCCCTTTGTTGCGGAGGCTGCAGCTTCTTTCTTGGAGCACAGAGATTATGCGCTGACTCACAAAGATTCATTAAAACCCAAATTGCCGCTTTTAGCTGTGTGATGACAGGGAGACCCTCGTTGCAATAAATTTGGTAAGAAGATGGTCCTAAAGGGAGTTGCTGGGAAAGGCTGCTCTTCCATCAAACTGATGGAGCTGCTCCATTGTGTCCCATTCCCTCCCAAAGCTGTGGTGGCCCACACAAAGACACTACCAGCATGTAACGCATCTTGTCCCTTAGTCTTTAACTAAACCTCTCACAGAGGCTGACACTGCCTGCAGAATTCCACCTGTGCACCCTGACTGTTCCTCATTTTCTCCAGGGCTTCCCAGGTGACATTGGCCCACCAGGAGAAAATGGTCCTGAAGGTCTGAAGGTGAGTAGAACGGAGACTGCAGCTCTGTGTGGGGTTGGAAGTAGCCAGGGGAAACAAAGTAGTGGGAAGGGGGGAAGAGAGAAACCCCTGGAGATTCCTAAAGATTGTCCTGGCCAGCATCTCAGCTTGGTCTGTTTGGCTTGTGGCCAGCATCTCAGCTTGGTCTGTTTGGCTTGAGGTCCCTCCAAGTGCAGCGTTTTCTTTTCTTCAGTTTTTTTCTGTAACAAAATTGACATTGGATAATGTCCCATGGCTGTGAAGGAGTTTCTCATTTTAATTGCCCTTCTGATTTATGTTTCTGTTTTCTGAGTATCTTTTTCTTTGGCTGTTTCTCAGGGAAAGCCAGGAGCACGAGGTTTACCTGGGCCAAGAGGACTGCCTGGACAAGAGGTGAGTGTCCTCAGCTCAGAAGAGGTTTGATTTAAAGAACAATGCCCACTTTTGTAAAGTAATGCATGCTGAAATGGTGTCCATGGTTTAAAATGCTCTGGTCCCTCTGAATCTGGAAGCAGATACCTATACTGAGTGATCAGACACCAGCAGAAGAGGAGCTTCCTCAAAGCTATGTGATCTCCATGTCCTGTGATCTCTGCTTCCAGTCACTGCTGGCACGTGCTGACCCTAAATTCTGCCTCCGCTTCGCTTTTAAAGCTTGTTCCCCCACCCCAGCATGGGTGTTAGAGCCCTTTTCCCTGCACATCCCCTTACACAGACATACCCTGGCCTGGCTTTTGCCTTCTACTCCTTTTAAGTGTGATCCTTTTCAACCATGACACCTGCAAACTCTGTTCTCTCTTACAGAGACACATCCCTCTGTAAAAAGAGAAGGAAATGTGAATTGCTGCTCCGCAAAATTTCATTTGCCCAGCAACACAGAGCTTGCACTCATCACTTCACCTCAGAACTTGAAGCATCATTCCACTTGCAGTCATTAAGAAGGGAACAATTGTCATTGATTTAATTGTCCTGGAGCTGCAAATACATTATGGGAGCAGCAGAGAATGTCTGGATTCCCTCTTTATCCTGTTGTAACTCCAGTGACATCAGTGTAATTTCCTCTCACTCAGGCCAGTGTAAGCTGTTTGTCCAGAGTCACAAGACATTGTGTAAATAACATTGAGCACATGCATGGGCAGGAGCTTGTTTTAATAGCACTAATAATTCTTAACTTTTTTTGGGAACTCTTCTGCTTGTTTTCTAAATGGGATTAATGCAAATTAGCTCATTTATTTGCAGTGAAATAGGAAAAAAAAAAATCCAGACAAAATACAAAGGGAATCGAAGCCCTGCATTCCAGGTTCAGGCAGGCATGACCAAGCTGCCTTCAATTTCCTCTAGTTAGTGAGTGTAAAAGTAAGCCCAAAGACATGGACATGGAGTTTGATGCAAGCTATGTTGAAGGACTTTGAGTGTGCAGCAGAGCACAGCACTGTGCCCTTACTACTAAGGTCACACAGGGCACTGGGTCAGGTCTCTGAATTACATCCCACTGGAAATGTGGAATATTATGGGTGGCTTGTCTGAGCCCATGGAGCTGTGTTCCTGACCCCCAGTCCCACCCTCAGCCTGTCAGTGACCCTTCATTACCACGGCTGACCACCGAAACGAGAGCAGCCAGGCTGTGGCTGCCAAGGGCGCTTTTAATTTCTCTCTTGGCAGTTGGTTTTAGATACTTGAGATAATTTTTGTGACGCTTAATTGAAAGTCTCTTAGAAACTGAGATCTGATCCTATCACATTAGAAATTGGTGTAGAGCCAAGGAAGAGGACCGAGTCCAATTGCTGTGTGAGATTTTGTGATAGCTCCATCCTGCAGTATGTGTAGTCCCAGCTGAAAGCAAAAGGGAAATGTTCATACAGTTGCCAAATAGTTCTGTGGGAAATTTTGGAACATGCTTTTTTGGGGGGAAGGGAGATGAAAGGGGGTAAGAAAGACAAAGAGTAAAGAGCTCTATAGCATTCACATCCCTGCCAAATCAAATGAAGCAGTTATGGCAGCATGTTCAGTGTACCCTACTGGCCAAATCCAGCCCATCATAGACCAAATCGACTGGTGTTGCCTTGGTCAAATTTTGGATGGCTTTTACTGGCAGGACTTCACTTGAGATCTTTTTTTCCTGAGAAACCTCAGAGCCTGCTTTAAGATAGAGGAGGACTCAGCTATTAAAATGTGACAGCTGAGCACACAGCCTGTGTTTAACTGCTGCTCATACTGCAGGCATTTTATTCTTGCTGCATGGTGAGTCCAAATTTTGTCACTACTTCGCCTTTTATTTTAATTTCTTTTCACTTCAGGGAGATGAAGGACCCTTAGGACCACCAGGAGTCTCTGGTCCAGAGGTATGTTTCAGTCATTTGTTCACTCAGTTATTACCAGCTCTGATGACCTTGCGATGGAATTGTAGTTAAATTCTCATAAAATTTCAACCCTTCTGGTTTGGGAAGTTAATCTGCCCGGCTATGAATTATTGTCTTGTCCAGGACTTACTTGATTGCTTGATCCAGGATGGCTGAAAGTCCAAGAAGTGTCTTGCACAGGGTGTTGAGTTTATAACTTGCCTAAAGTCTCAGACCTTGAAAAACCCTCTAGTGTTTAAACAGTTCATCCTCAAGATAAATGACATTGACTGGAAACCATCTCTGTAACCAGCCCTGATGTTTCTTCCTTGATTTATAGTATTTTTCAATGAGTAGAGGAAAAAGAAAGAAAAAATACTGGACAGTTAGAGAGAGTCCTTTTGATCTCTGTGATGTATCACAGAAACACAGTTAGAAGAAGCAGAAAGAATATTGTCATATCTGTGAGCTCTTGCCAGCTCAGGATTTTGTAATGGATCTGTACATAATTGTCACCTCAGGATAGAAAAATATCCTGAAAATTGGTAATAGGTGGATCAGAAAATGAATGTTTTATCTTTTATCTTACAAATATGTAAGCTGCACCTGTGACCAAAGCAGCTGCAAGCTTTTGATGTTTATGGCTTTTCCATGTATTCCAGGGTCGATCTGGTCGGAAGGGATTTCCAGGAACACCTGGTCCCAGCGGTCCAAAGGTAAGAAAAGAGTTTGTTCCTGATCAGGTAAGCAGTGGGTAGAAGGGAGGAAAGGAAGAGGGAAATGTCTTTTTTCACCTTTACCACTCTCCCAGATATTCATTCCAGAGAGAACAAGAAAACTGAGGGTTCCACTTTTTCTCAGGATTTTGGGGTCTCAGCTTCTGCTTCTTTCTTCAAAAAGAACAATGGTGCATTTTTAAGCCATTATAAACAAGTGTGTTCCTCCTTTGATATTAACCAAATCCTCCCTCCGTCATCATCTCATTTTCCATTGCTTCTCCATGGTTTTGTTCTAAAAGAATGCACATCATTCCTATCTTTGCTGCCTAATTATCAGCAGGAGCCATCCCAGGGCAATGCTCTCCACAAACCCACACTCAAAAGGAAAGAGAAAAACCAACAAAAACAACCTCTTCAAACAGTAAATAGAAAAAATGGGGTCTGGCAGCACATCTGGAGTATCTGCCTACTGAGAAAATACAGCTGCTGTCCTGAAGACACTGCTGGTTACTGACGAGCCTGGCCTGTGGACAGCACATCCAGGGGCACTCCAACTGCCTCTGTGTGCTGCCACAGCTGCCCTTATCCCTGATGGGTTTGAAATCCTTCTCCTTCTGTTTCTCCTTCACCACTCATCATTTTCATGCTCTGAACTCCTTCTTCCTGCACTGGGATTTATCTCACGTAGGTTCTTGCTGTGGTTTTCCTGTGGATGCTCCATGTGACAGTAACATGCACCTGTGTGAGGTTTTATAACAACAGAATCAGGGTGCAGCATTGCCTGGGGATATTTGGGTTGTCTTTTCTTCTTATGTAAAACTTTGGGATAAAGTAACCAGGACTAGGCTGGGCCTATGCCACAGGGCAGTAGACATCTTATGTTTCAATGTGGTTCTCTGAAGGTTATTTTACTACAGCAGGACGAGCTTTAGGGGCGTTTAGCTCCAGAACAGCAAGTGTTTCCTCTGTGTTTGTCTCAAAAGTTTTTCTTACTTTGGATTATCTTCCAAGTCACAGCTGGTTTTGTAAAATGTTGTTTCTCACAGATTTTTCCCTGATTCACACACAGCAGCCCAAATCATGGGCATACAAAGAGTCATGTTGTGCCCAGGGTCTGGCTGCTAGCACCAAGTTATCCATGTGCCCTTGTCTCCTTGTCCTGCAGGGTGAGCCAGGAAACCGTGGCCGACCAGGGAAAGCTGGTGAGCAGGTAAATTCCTTATTTTCCTTGTCTCTTTGATGATCTCCTCTGTACAACATGTCCTGGGTGCCCAGAGTGCAGGCAGAGGGCAGTGGCCAGGGACTTCTGGCCAGCTCAAAGCTGCCAACAGCCCTGGTGCTCCAGCTTCCAGGCTTTGCCTGTGTAGGTTTTAAGGGCAGAATCCTCTGCTTTGGGTGCTATGTTGCTTTCACTTCCCCTGGATTTTTTGGGGACTAGAGGAGATAGCAGCTGAAGGAACCAGACCCTGGGGAAGAGTGACACTGAGCTGCATTTCGTTTTAATTCCATAGAGAACATTCTGCTGGTGTAGCCCAGGACATGCATTATCCCTGTAGGCTTCGGGGGAGCCACAGGCATCAAGGAAAGAGCAACAATTGTTCCCATGTCTCTGTAATTGAAACCAGCAAACTTGTCCACCAACAACCCTGAAATTGAAGCCACAGAGCCTCCAACATGTTCTGTGTGTTCCTGCATGACCACACCGATCTGGCTGTAGCAGCTGGTCCTTGCACTGCGGGTGCTGCTTTTCCTGTCTTTCCCAACGCTTTTCCTGCTGGATGGTCAGCACGTTTGGTTTGGTTTGGTTTGGTTTGGTTTGGTTTGGTTTGGTTTGGTTTGGTTTGGTTTGGTTTGGTTTGGTTTGGTTTGGTTTCGTTTCGTTTGGTTTTGTTTGGTTTCGTTTGGTTTCGTTTCGTTTGGTTTGGTTTCGTTTGGTTTGGTTTCGTTTGGTTTAGCTTGTCGGCCTCTCTGGCTCTTCTTTGCTATGTATGCAAAAGGGGTCACTTCTTCCAAGGGTTTCTGACCAAGCAAGTCTAAAAAAGCCAAGGTGGATTCTTTTTAGTACCAGCAGTCTGATACCAGCCTCAGTATATATGAAAGCTGGTTATTTTTATTTGGAAATTAGAACCATTTCTGTGTTGCAGTTGTTAATTTGCTCCATGAAGAGCAACTACTGAAGGAGCAAAGTTGTTGCCCACATCTGAGTTCTAGTTGCAGCTTTATCAGATTCTGCATGATCTCCGGCAAGACTTTCCAGTACTTTGTGCCTCAGTTTCTCCTTCTGTGGAAGGTGTGAGACAGCCCTGAGCAGTGCTTAGCCCAGTGCCTCCTGTTCTGAAGTGGCACCTGTGGATACAGTTAAAAATTAATATGTAGAAGTGCTTTGATATCCTTAACAAGGAATTGTCCTTGAAGGGCAAAGCATCATTAGGATTATTATTCTTTAACTTCCCTCAGGACTGACATTGGATGAGAACTCTAGGCACTGTTCATCGAAAGGAAAACACAGCTGGCCTCTGCTGACACTGAAACCAGTGCAGTAGTAGAAAAGCTGCCTGTGTTATTCTTAGTCAATTAGTCTCTGTCTAGAAATATCACCCAGAAAGTTTCCATTTCCAGACCAGTCAAGTCATTACAACAAAAATGTCTCACCAGACTAATGAGAAATAATCTCTTCTCCCATTACACCTCCGCTGAACAATGCTGGAGTATTGGGGTTTCCTTCCCCCCTCCACTTAAACTTCAGCAGTTGGTGTTGGGGCTGGGTTGGTTTTTTGCAGAGCCCTGAGAGGATGGGCCTGGGCCCTTGGCACTGAAGACACCATCACCTCACCATGTTTTCTCTTGTGGAGACCCTCATGTTTTCTATTCCACAGTAAGGGTGGTCACACTTCTCAATCCTGCTGCTCTGCCTGATGAATGGGTTCTCTCAGAGTAGAAAACCTCAGCATAACAGCATGAGAAGAGATAAGCCATCCATCTCATTGGAGATTTCTTCCCTTTCTTAGGGACATCTGTTTAGGAAAACATGGGAGTTTCTGTAAGGTTTCCAGTGATACTTGAGCTCTCATTGAAAAATGAGGTTTTTAAGCTACAGGGTAGTCCCTGATGTGTTGTTTTTCCATTGCAAGGACACAGACTCAGGAAGATCATTCATGAGATGCTTGTTGTCTCCATGTGCTGGAAGGATTCCAGCTGCCGGGCACCCCAGTACCCTGGAAATGTGTGGGTTAACCCTTCCTTGCCTGTAGATGATGTCAGAAGGTTATGAAGAAGAATATGGGGCCTCTGGCCAAGGAAGCCACCAGCCTTCCTGTCCCAGAGCTGGGAATGCACAGCCAGAGCATGTCACCAAAATGTCCACGTTGAAGGTCAGAGAGCCCTGTGGGAGAAGCAAAACCCTGCAGCAGACGGGAAGGTGCTGCCATCCCAGCAACCCCCTGCTTGGCACTAGAAAATCCCAGTGAAGAGTTGTGCTAGCTGAAAGACACTTTAATTGACTTATGTCCTTAATGGGACTGGGGAGGTCCTGTCATAGCAGGAGCAGCTGTTTGAGTCCTTTCCCCTGTACAAGAAGTGACAGGCCTGCTCACTCATAGGGCTGTATCAGGGTCAGCCACGCACCCATCGCTCTGTGCTGGGAATGACGGCCAAGGCTCCTTCGAGGTCTCTTGTCCTTTAGGGTCAAAGTATGTTGTCTCAATATCAGTGTTCTAGGATAATTTGTTAAAGGACACCAGCACCAGCTCCTTCATGGTTTTCCCCTTCCAAAGGAGGAGGGGGTGTAATGCCAGGTTTGCAGGCGGGGTCTGACATAAGGAGCTCCTGATTGTCTTGGCCAAGGTCAAGAGGGTCACCAAGAACCGAGCAGGGAATTGCACTGGTGTTTCCCACATCTTAGCACTGCTCCTTTCCCAATGCATTTACTTTCTCCCCTAGGGCATCTCTGACCTCCAGACATCTCGGTCAGGGATTTTCAGGCACTGTGGTGTTCACAGCCTCTTTGGTGTGACGCTGTTTTGACAGCACGTCTCCACTTTCCCTTTCCTCACTCCCCAGGGTGGCAGGAGCCCAACGTGGCACCAGGGCAGGGCTGAGCCTGGTGCACAGAGGGTTAAACCATATGGCTGTTCTTTGCGGGTCAGAGCGTCCTCCTTTAAACTGTGATATTTACTGTTTTACTTTCCTTTTCTTTCATCTGAATGGGAGGATTGTACATTTACTCCCTCGCGTCCTTTGTCCCTGGTTTGTTTTGTTTTGAGTTCTAGCGAACCAGTAAAACAGAAAGGCCGTGATCGGTTCCCGCTGGGAGCGACTGGCGGTCCCGTCCCTGGGAGACCCTGCTCACGCTGGGCTCGCCGATCGGTTGTTTCTCTCAAATGGGCTATGATTTATGCAAGGCTTCATTGCTGACTTGCTCTCTGTTGATGGAGCCAAGAGGGGGGGCTTAATTATAACAGGGCTGGACAATAAATGGGGAAAGCGAGACAGGAGTTAGGAATTACAACCCACCAGACCCCCCTCCTTTCCTTCCTCCCCCCCAAGCCCCCAGCAACTTTTTAACAATCTCCATCTCTTTTCTGCCGTGGCCTTGGCTGGAGAATACAGCAGACTGAATCGTGAGCGACATGCTGAACTCCCGTCTAATATAAATGTTTTACATTCTTTCCTGTATATTGTGGGCCTTTATCCGGGCAGCCATCGCTGCTGGGACTTCACGTGCATCATTACACACACTGCCTGGAGTCATGTTTGATGCAGGCCCTCTTTTCAATCCTGGGAACCTGAGAAAAATATGTTGTACCCCAGCCATTTTAGTGTAATGACCACAATTCATGTCTGCTTTGATTAAATATTTGCTGTTGGCAGCTTTTCTGGTTCTTAAAACCTAAATCTGTCTGTCTTAGAACCTAAATCTCCTTGCCTTTAGTGTCTATCCCATTTTGGCCAGTGAAGAACATCATTACCCAATCTCCCCTGGTTTTTTTTATACTCCTGATAATCTATTGAGATTTATTTGGTGTAGACATATCTATCTCGATTTGTGTCTTCTTGCAGACACAGCAATGTTGGTTAATTTAGCCCAGAGCAGACAGTGCTGGCTGCAAATACTGCAGAGCTACTGTGCTGGAAGCAGGGTCCCTGCTCTGCATCTCACATTCACACCATGGGACACTCTTCTCACACAGGAAGCAGTGACATCTTCCCCTGAGCAATACCACAATGCACCAGCACAGACAGAATTTCCCCTGGGTTTGGAGTGAAATGTTGGCTGTGCTCCCCTTCCATCCCAATGCTGATCTGTGCAGCAGGGTCAGTGTTGGCCATGCCAGCAGGTTTCTACACAAGCTGCTGTAACAAGCAGCACATCTGTGACAGCACGGGGAGTAGAGTCTAAGGAGGGCATTGGGGGCTCTTGGTGTGCTCAGATCCATGCAAACCCCTCTGCAAAGCACCAGCAGGCTGGCTTGGGAAGCATCACCAGTACATCTGGCTTCATGATCCAGATTCCTGAGAGACTTTTTAGGGTGGAAGAAGATGCTGCTATGGACAGTGGGTCTGAAGGTTGGCCTTCAAACCTGAGCTTGGCTATGCAGCACCCCTTGGAAGGGAGTTTGAAACAGTCTTGTTCTGAATGGTGCCAACACTTGCTGCAGAGCAGGGATCCCTCTTCTGCAGGGACTGACCTAAGGAACCAGAAATTTCTTAAAGAGGATATTCCCAGGAGAGAGAGATAGAGTTCTGTGGTTTTCCAAGAAAACAGAAATGAACAAGAGATGTATTCTTTCTTGCTTTATTGTCTATTTTTGCCTAGCAATGCATTTCCCTGTTGCACCTCATTGCTTTGGCATTCTCTGACATAACATTTCCCTTCTTCATGGGCTTGGACTATTGGAAAAATTCAGAAACTGGATGCAGTTGTGTACCTGCACTTGAGTCTAATTGAAAGGACAATTGATCCAGCAGCCTTCAGCAATGCCACCCAGTGGCAACCTCGCATAGGCAGATGTTGCAGAGTTTTCTGCTCTCCTGTTGATTCCTGCACTGGGCAATCTGTGCCGAGTCCAGCTCTACTCGCACGTGTCTGGTCCATGCAGCCTGGCCACGATGACACTCCTGTGCTCCAGGACTGCCTCAGCTTCAGACGCAAAGGCCATTTCAAAGCAAAGACTATTTCAGAAAAATTGGTGACACCCTTACAAGATAGTAGAGCTTTTCTGTTTGTAGCTGTCATCCCATGGCTAACTGGTATTTCCATCATGGCACAGTGGCCCGCCAGTTCCCTGGACATCATCTCTGGATGAATTTCTAACACAAGCGTCTAACTTCAGGCTCTGACATACCCACTGGGCTCTTTGCCTTCTCTCATGAGTGTTTCCAAATACTTTTCACCTCGATGTTGCTCCCACACCAGAGTGACAAGTGCCACTCAGAGCAGAGTGTGTGGCTGCTCCCTGCAAGAGGCAAAGCCGGCTGAGCATTCCAGTGAGCGATGCCTTTGTTGAGCCCATCAGCCTGTCTCAGTGAGGAGCTCCTGTCTCCAGAGATCTCAAAGGATGGCATTTAATTGCACCACATGAGGAATGTTAAAGCATGGATCCTCTCGGTGTTTGGAGACAGAAGGTGTTCCCTCTAAAAGTCATTGGAGAGTGACCTATATTGTGTTTTCTGTCTTGGAATGGGTCTGCTGAGTCTCACTCATGCAGGAATAGGATGAGGCTGATTATTTTGTGTTACATCTCTACATTGAGTGTGTGTAACTTCATGGAGAGGGAGAGGCTTTTGGTGACAGGGGTTGCACAGCCCGTGACAGTGCTGCTCCAGGCGCTGTGTGCTCCTTTGTACCTGGGCACAGTGTCACCTCGCACTGTCACTGTACAGGTGTAAACAGACCCTCAGTGAGGCACAGGCTCCAGAGAGCTCCTCTAAGAACTGCACACATCTCAGGCCAGCCGTGAACAGGGGAAGCAAGACAGAAGGAGTACAGAGAGCAAACTTTTCCTTCTTTTCTTGCTGTTTCCTCAGAACAGAGACAGTGGGGTGAAAAGCTCACCCTTTCCTGAGAACATGTTCCAAAAGTTGCCTTGCTGGTGTACCTTTTCCCCCATGGTGTTTGTTCTTGCATAGAGGAACCTCACAATTTATTTTGAAGATTTCAAATTATTCTAAAAAAAGAAGAGCACTGTGATACCACTAGAAAATCCACCCCCTGGCTCCCACTTGCTCAGCAGCCACCCCCCAGCACCAATCAGACCGTTGCCTAAAATCAAACAAGCTGGGGCACAGCTTCCTTTGACACCCCCATGCCAAGTGTGGGCAGGTTGTGAAGTGTCTCAAGAGGAGATGAATCCCTTTAGCTACAGACTCACTGGAGGAACTAAGTATAGATCTCTGTCTCCCAGTGACTCTTTCTGGGGCTTGGGACAAGGCCATGAGAACATGCAGTGAGAGTGAATGCCCGCAGTGGCAGAGAGGATGGTCCCTTGCATCTCCAGAGCCAGAAACCACTGGAGCTGGTAGGGAGGCTGCTATATTTTAATTCTCAGGAATCTTTGCTTGAGATTGCATCTGTTTCCATCTTCCTAATTAAAAGCAGTTCTGTTTGCCTCTTCATTATCCCGAATGTTGTTAAACCCTGAGCTTAGACTGGAGGTTTGTTCCAAGATGGTTTCTGAGTAGTGTGGGAAATCCACTGCCCTGCTGGCCCCTCTGGCTGAGGGGACCTTTATTTCCTACTGGCATCCCACCAGCACGACACTATTCAGGGCAATATTAGTCTGCACAAAGGGCTGAGGCAGCTTGGATTAACCCAGAGGAAGTCTACCCAGTCCAGCAGCTAAAATGATGGTAAATCTCTGTGCAACCCAGGAGCTCCCGCTGCAGATGCTCTTGGAGAAACTTTTGGAAAAAGCTTGCAGAATAAAGCCACACTATGGACTCGGCCTTTCTACAAAACGCACTTCACTCATCCAATGTGCTGTGTGTTGTGGTTCTTGCAGATCCTTGTGCTGCCATTCCATCTGGTGCCTAAAGCAGAGCCAGCTGTGGAGTTAGACATTCCCATGGCCGGGAGCAACTCCATCCGCTGTGGTAGCCAGTAGGAATTACTGAGCATTATACCAGGGACGATGTGCTATTGTAACCAGCAAGGTGGACCAAAGGAACTGTTTACTTTCTCAGCAAATAAAAACTGATAATTAATTGTGCTCTTCTCTTTCCTCAGGGTCTAATGGGTTTCATAGGTCCGGTGGGGGAGCCTGGAATAGCAGGAGAAAAGGTAGGATTGCTTGCGATGAAATGGTTGTTGTAACTTTTGCAGGATGAGGGAGGCTGGGGGCAGGAGAAGGGTTGTGGAGATTTAAGTTGTCATGTGAGGGCAACACCCAGCTGGGAATGAAGCACATGCAGGGTGTTTGAGCTAGACTAGGACCAGGCCAAAATCATCCACTTCTCATTCAGGAGTTAAACATGCGCTGCCCTCCAGGGAAATGCTGTCAAATAGTCTTTGAAAAATTAACTTTCCTCATTCATAACATGCCGGATGGTTTGTATTTAACAGTCAGCTCTGGTTTTCATGGGAATGAGGGATCCATCAGCCCTGTGTTGCTGGTCATGGGAGGAGTCCATGGGATTGAGGTTACAGATTTATGCAGAGGTGTGCTCTGGGTTGCCAGAGGGGTCACTCAGGACCTGGACTGAGCCTGCATTGAACAGGAGAGCTCAGCAATTTCTCAGGTGTACAAGAGTGCAGCCACTCATCTGAGCAAAGGCTGGTCCAAGTATTTCCCTTTTTATCTGATGAGGACCATCCCATCTGGCAGCCTCTGACTACGTTGGGCACACTCAGGCTGGTGCCCTCTTGTGTACAGTACAGACACACCTTTTTTCCTCCAGGGGAAAAAAAAAAGGGCTTTGTTTCACATAAAAACATAAAAGGACATTGAATTGTTTTCTATTAGAGTGTAAACTTTTATTCAGAAGCAGCTCCCAAAAACAAATTATCTGTGTCACTCACTGTATCTCACTTGCATGCTGGTTTTTGTTGGTGGTTTAATTATTCACAGTGCAGCCATAAAGATAGTGAAGAGCATAAAATGATGCATTCCACACATCAATGCTCTCTTTCTCACTTTTATTGCTTCAAGCCCTGTCCTCTGGGTAATGATGTAAAGACTCTATGACAGTTATACTGTGTTTGCTGCAGATCCATTTTATTGTCTGTCCACAGCAGCCTTTCCATCCTGTGGGCCCTGGTGGGGCGGTAGCAGTCAGCCTCAGTCCATGCTGTCAAAGCTCACAAGAACTAAAAGGAATGACATGATGTGGGCTGCATTTTAGAGAAGGGAAACAGAGGAATAAAGAGTCTGTGATGTGTCCAGGGTGATTACACAGAAAATTGGTGCCTGAGTGAGCTGTCTCATTGGCAGCTGCAGCCCTGAATTGAATGAGGGATAAGGTGTTTGCCATGAAGGAGATGTGGGAAGATTGTTCTCTCCATTCCATTAGGTTTACATCTGTCCCTGTGCCTTCCATGCCAAAGTTTTGACCACATGAGCTATCCTCAACTTCCAGATCAGCTCTGTAATGTGATGATGTTACATTAGTGTCAAGGCAAACCCAGGCTGTCCTTTGAAAATCTGCCTTTGGAGATCCTCAGCACAGCTGGGATTTCCATGAGGCTTCTCTACCAGGACAAACTTAGGGATAACAGAAATAGCTATCATCAAATCAAAACCTCAACCAGGCCTCCAGCTGGCATAGTATCCTACAGCTTACTATGCTCTTGTGAGCTAAATGAAGTGGGAAATATGCTTTCATTAGACATAGCTGAGTCAGCAATCTCCATCCCGAGAGCTGCAAAACTTAAGACTGAAGCCAGTAGAATCCAAAGATTATCAAAGAGAACAATACAGTTAATATACACGTAATAAAATCCATCCATTCAGGGAGAAAAAAATCCATACATTGGTTTACAAGGGCCAGCTGGTGACAACACAAACTCTGGGGTTTGTTTTTATCAAGCTCCTTAGAGCCCAGAAAATATTTCCCCTTACATTTTTGCTGCTGGAAGGTAGGTCAGATTTTGGGCGTAAACTAATTGGCAGCATTTTCTAAATCCTCCTTCCTCATCCCCCTGAGCACACAAACCTAACAAACCTAATTCCCAGTGCATCCCTGGGGCTGGAGGGAGAGTACAGACAGTTGTGTGGGAATTGCCACAGTCTCCCAAAGGAGCTGTCGATGTCCCATTGCTAAAGCCACACCTTCATGTCACCCTCACGTCAGCAGGTCATGGTGGTGCTCGTGGGGGCTTAACCATCTTGTCTCCTACCTTTGCGTCAAGGATGTATTCATGGGAAGTGAGATGGTCTGCATGTGGGGATAAGTAAGACTTTTGCAATGAATAAGTGATGTTTTGGTACCTTAAGTTTTTTAACAGCTTGTTTTAGAAGGGATCCTATCTTTAGTGTGGGCTGGGGAGTCATCTACCTCTGAGCCCCTCATAAATCAGACTTCCAGGTCGTTGTTGCTGGCACCGTGGTCTCAGTATGAGCCACAGGACAGGGAGCTCCCCCGAAACACCCACAGTCTCCTCTGAAACCACCAGGCAGCATGTGTTTTTTCCGGCTTGATTCCCTTCTCTCATCAGGGCCTCGTGACAACAGACTTCAAATCCACGGCTCTGAAAATGCCAGCACACGTAGGGATTGTGATACTGCAGAACAGGCATGTCATGCCTTGGGTGGGAAGGGCTGGAGATTTCTTTGGGTTCAGTCCTAGCACTGTTTGGAATTGAAGGTGGGCCTGTTTCCTTCATACCTTGGTGGTTTTGATGGCAAGAGTAAAGTCCCCTCTCTTGGGATATGGAGGATAAGTTAATTCCTGCAATCCTTCCAGTACTCTGGTGAGATGGATGGAAAGAGAGTGATTCTGGAAGCATTTCTGGTAGAAAGCTGATGGCATAGACATGAATTTGTGGGTTTTTTTAGTTATTTCATTGCTCTAGATCACTCTTGCCTATGCACCTGTCTCTCTCCTAGGGTGACCGTGGCTCAGTGGGACCCCCAGGCCATCCAGGAGTCAAGGGGTCGATGGTAAGGAGTAAGTCTGCATTCTCTCATTCTTGCAGACGCCTCTCTGTCTCTGTCCTAGCCAAGGGTGCAGCTTCTCCTGGTCTTTTAGTTCCATGACTACAGCTACAATTTCCTCCCTTGTCTGTGTGGATGGGAATGGCCATTTGACTGACTGGATATTGAGGTGTAGCCTCTCCCCAGCAGTTGTGTTCAGCAGTTTCCCCTTCAGAGCAACACTGGGTTTCGAGGTATGTTCTGTGGCTCCATCAGCTGAGGACCTGCTATGTCAAGTGGAGGCAACCAGGAACTGAAGGATTGCCTGTTCCCAAGCATCCTGGCTCTTGAACAGACAATGCCGTGTCCACAGGGCAGACAAGGATCTGTCCAAGCTGTCCAGAGCAACTGGAAATACAGGGAGCTTGGGCAGCACAGTCACTGTGCCTTGCTGTGCTCTGCCATTCAGGGATCTACATTTAGGAATTTAACAGTGGGGACCTCAGCTGGATCTTGTCTTACTCTGACATTTGTTTCCTGTCTACTATAGTACAAGACCCAAAGACATATTTTCATATTAATTCAGCCATTCTCTTCTGGGCTGTTCAGAAAATCTTGCTGCTGATATCACTGGCCAGGTTGGAGCTGGGCTATTGACAGCCTGGCCATCTCCTTCTGCCCCTGAGCAATTTTACCCTGACAAATATCAGATCTGCCTGACCTTGCAAGCAGCCAACAATGCCTTTTTTCTTGTCTTCCCACTTGGAGGAAGAAGGGCGGTGCAGATTGTGGACATTCACAGCAAGCATGTCCTTCTTCCTTCTCTTTTAGGGACACCCTGGGATGCCAGGAGGAGTGGGTTTTCCTGGGGTCCCTGGACCAAAAGTAAGTAAAGGCTATCATCACCTTGTAATGCCACATCCTGGGCATTCATGGGTTAAGCCAAGCAAATGTATTCCAGTTTATGTGAGTTTGATACGAACGAGAGATATGGGGAAAGGGATGGAACATGGGTGGGAGCAACATGGAAAGAGATGCAAAAAAGCACAGAGCTCAACTGAAAATTTTGTAGCCCATTTTTCTAAGGAAAGATGCAAAAGTCACAATCCAGCCTCAGTCTTTTAGCAGGACACAAGCTCCCTGGTTCAGGGTGTTCTAGGCTGGGAATGGTTGGCAGTGTGGTGACCACACCATCTGATATAGTGATGTATCACAGTCATTTATCACAGTGACCACGTCATGCAGTGTGACCGTCATACATGGTCAAAGCCCCTGCTGGCATGAGAGGAGCAGCAGAGCAGCTCCCCCAGACAGACCCTCCATCTGGACAGGCTCATCTAGCATGCTGCAGCTGCGGCTGGAGCATGCAATCGCTGTGGAGGCAGATTTTAGCCTGGCTCCAGTTTCCCACAGCCGTTGTTTCGACAGAGCTCAGGCTCTCCCCAAACCACAAGTGCCACTGGAGCCAGCGAAAAGGCAGCCCTGTGTGGGTGCAGGGAATGGATTTTGCTCAGTGTGTGAATTCCCACAGTGCTGGTAATTGGGAGGAAGATCACAGCAGTGAAATGCTCGGGAGGTGCCAAAGGTGTGGCCTCCAAATTGGGGTCAACTCTGCCGCTGCCAGGAGCTCGAGGAGGCTCTGGGTGCACTGGCTACAGGCAGCTGCTGCCTGGGCACAGATCGTGCGGTATTAAGTCAGTGGAGGTGAGGAAAAGAGAAAATCTGAGGTCAAGCAGCACCTCAGGGTGACCCATCTCTGCCTGGAGAGCAGCAACATGGCACCAGCCAGGTCCTTACAATAAAAGCAGCACGATGCCACCGCAGCCCGCAGCGCTGAGCTGCTCTGTGGCCCCTTGTGGCAGCACTTGCTGTTGACAGAAGCCTAGGAGGCATCTGGATATCTGTAGATGACCCATTTTTAGCAACTTCCTGTCAGGTTAGCTGCTACAAGACTTGGGGACAGCTGGAGCGTTGGGCTCCCTCCTGCTCTGGGCCTGTGAGCACCCTTGGCTGAGGCAGTTTCTGTGGCAGAGAGCTCCAGCCCTGAGCACCATCCCATGCACCACTAAATGTACCTTCAAGTGAGGCCAGATTTTGTCTGTCTTCACTGGGGCATAACAATAGTTATGAGCTGAGGCATCAGATCCAGGTGGAGATACCAAAACCTCTTGGCAAAGCTCTGAGAGCTGAGACCATTCCCAGGTCCTTCTGCTGCCTTCAGTTCCCTCTTCTCCTGCAGGCAAATAACGAGTTCATCCAAGCAAATGTTTGCTCCACAACTGCATTTTAAAAAGTCATAATTCAGTAAGCCAAACTTCCCCACAGAGCCAGTAAATCAAATAATCCCCTAATATCAAATCCCGACTCATTAATTCCAGCTGTTTTTCCACCAAACATTTCTTATTTGCCTTTCAAGCCAGACCTGAGGCATGCAGTTGTTGTTTGTCCTAAACTGTTAAAATCTTTGAATGAGCCTTAGCAATGATGGCTGATTAATTCAACAAAGGATGACTGGAAATGGGAAGCAAAGGTATAGTCAATGGTAGGAAACCTTGCCCTTAGTTTCAGTTTACTGAGGCTTGTGAATTCCTTTTTCCTCTTCTTACTCACCATTATGGTGCATGTTTTGTGTTAATACACAGGTTTGAAAATAATGTGTATATATAAGAATATTAAAGGTCACTTATCTTTTCCTAAACAGTTCCTTGAAATTCCAGCAGGGTATCTAGCTGTTCCCTCAACATTTGCCATTACAATGAATGTTTCTGTTCTTGTATTTTCATAAGCTATTTGGGATAGGCTGAGACTTCCAGAGAAGATTCCAAATACCAACTAAGAATTTCATTTCAGTACATGATTAACATAAAAATCTCTGTAACAGGCATCTGACACATCCACTGCCTGTACCAGTCACCACTGTCCTCACTACCAAAACTGAGATGTACTGTGATCACAAATACAGTTACAGTCAACTGACTTTTCCATCCTGAGTCAAAACAGCTCAGCAGTATCCTGAACTTACATGCCATGCACAAAGATATCTCCAATACAAAAGCAAAATCTTCATAAATGGCAGTGGTTGGAGCAGTAAGAAGATCACAGTCCAATTCTGTTCTGATCTGTGGTGGAGTTTGCAGGGCTGACAGTTGGTAAAAGCTATTAATATATAAATAGCCATATTTGATGTGGAATGTTTGAGAGAGTAAGGAGTGAATGTGTCATTTTGAGGTTTTCTTTTTAGAAGGGCACTAACTTTAAATATCAGGTTTAAAAGCTGAACAGAACAAAGTCCTGTTAAATAAATATATCCTTTATTTTTTTTACTCTGATAAATATTTTAGCAGGGAAAAAAGCTGTCTTCTGCATTTCCTGTATGCATATTAATGAATCAAGTGTGTACAAATCCAAGTTAAAACCTGAAATCTTTCTGTAACTGTAAGAAGAACAAGATCATCCACAACACCAACAGTCCACATTAAATTAGTATCTGTCTGCCAGTATCAATATTTATGCAGCATTAAGAGGGCAACAGTTACTTAAAGTCAGTATTTGGCTGAAAAGATCAAACTTGGATACCCAAGATGATGTGTCTGATTTTGTATTTGGACATCTAAAAACCAGATCCTAGTTATTACTATTTTTGAACAGATGCTGAGCAACAGCTGCTTTTAATAGATTCAGAGGGGATTCTGGATGTTCAACTTCTCTTCACATCACACCACTGACACAGATAACAGGCTGCAGGTCATTAAGCATACAAACCTCAGCCAGGATCTTTGGTCTAAATGTTCACAATATGAAGACAATCCACGACTTTAAAAAAAAGACCATTTATAGACAAGTAAACATGGCAATGTTTTTAGCAAGAGTTTAATGAACCAATCTGCTGGTCAAGGGTCTGCATCTGAGGCCCCTGCAGATCACACAGGAATGTAGGATTTTACCAAAGCTGCTACCTTCCTCCTCCTCCATCCTCATTTTGTTTCCTTTTTCCCCTTCCAGGGTCCCGCAGGAGCCCGTGGTGCGCCAGGGATCCGAGGGACGAAAGGCCGCAGGGTAAGCACTCTCCATGAGTTTTCATCCCTCTGCTGTTTCAGCCATTGGAAAAACAATCTGGTGGTTTAGTCTGGGGGTGTGAAGATGAGCAGAAGTTGGGCAGCACCTCCACAGCCACGTTTCTGCTGCACATAAAGGCTGTTGGTCCTTGAAACAAATCTTACCAGGGACGTAAACGCAAAGGATGTGCAAGGGCAGAGGGGTGTCCAGAGTAGAGGTTATCATGGAAGTGGTCCAGCTTATCTTTTCCAACTACCTGCCATGTCAAAACACAGTTTATGGATGCTTCTGGTGAGGATGATGATTTAGTTGTCTGAAGGTATAGATGGGCTGGGGGAAAGGATGGAGGTAGAAAACCAGAAAAGGTGCCTTTGTTGCTATGGGAGAAAAAGTAGCTGGCATATGAAGTGTTGTGATATAACCAGAGGCAGATGAAGGAAGAAATGTTATGTCATGACGTAGAATTAAAAGACAAGGTTGACAGAAGTGGAGCTGAGCTGTTCTACCCATCTGTTCCCTTCCAGTCTCATAGGACTGACATCTCCCAGCAGGGCTCCAAAGGGATGTGAGGAAGGTGTGCTTTGTATTGTCAGTAGATCAAATTATTAGCATGTCCTGTGCCTTTCTAAGGATTTTTCCAGCCCTGATTTTATCTGTACATACCTCAACACTACCACCCTGTAAGCACAAGTGACTCCTCACCCTGCCTGGCAAGAGCAACCCCCAGCCTAGTGCTGGGTGAGGCACTGCCTGGCACCGCTGACAGTGCTATGAGTTCATGTTTCTGTCAATAATGAGCTCACAGACACTCAGAGTCAGTTCTTGCGTGGCTCTCCCTGCTCTGTTTGGCTGATAGCCAACCTGCCGAAGCTGCTTGTTTCCTGCCCATGAAATCCAGCCCCCATCCCAATGAGCTCTTCAATCTTTCTTCTCCAGTGGGATATTTATTGCTTTGGACTGTTTTTCCTTGTCCAACTGCTTTACAAAGTATTAATAGCGAGCATACGTGGGTTGTGCAGAAGGCCCCAACAACAACGTATCTTGCATTTCTCCCTCCAAGGATCTGTTTCCATGTTTCATTTTCAAAGACATGTACCGGAGTAAACTATACATTTTACCTACTCCCACTCTCTGCTTCTCCTGCAACTTCTGTTTGGGGGATTCAGGACAGCCAAGGATTGTGTGTTTCCCTATGCCAGAGTGAATGGTCTCTTCAAATAGCTGGGACCAGCAAAAGAAAATGGAATAACCAACTAGGAAGCTTTGTAACACAGAGTTATGTACCCTGGAACTGCTCTAAACTTTAAAATCCCATCTAGAAGGATGCAAGTAACATCCAAGCTTGGCAGATGTTTTATCTTGTTCATCTTGTGACTGGGAAAAACAGCTCCCATTCCTCTGTGCTCCTGGGTGGGAAGGCCCACAGAGTTCACTCCCCAAGTCCACTTGCAAAGGGGCGCCTGGAGAGTGAGGTTCCTCTGTGCTGCACAGCAGGGATTAACTGGGCTGTCTGGGACATCCATGATCATGATGGATGAAAGACTAGAGGTGTTCTTTCATGGCAGTCTCTGAATGGATGGTGAAAAATATCTTAAGGTAAAATTGCAGCACAAGGTTGAACAGGAAACACCTTCTGGATGAATCCAGGCTGCAAATGTGCGGGCTCTTGGAGAGGTGGGTCCTCTGAGGGGATAAGGTGCTTTTGCCAGTGTCTTTAATGTTTGCAGTGACAGAGGAGGAGTCCTGGAACTGCCTCCTCCTGGCTGCCAGCCAGGGATCCATCCCCATCCCTGCCACTGAGCTTCTCCTTTCAGCAGGCATCCATAGGCAACTGCAGTGTCTGGCTCTTGGGTTGTCTAACTATGTCTCGCTCACATAAACCTTCTTCAGCTTCTTATACCCATACTGGCCTCAAGTCCTCAGCCCACAAGCAAAGCTGGATTTAGATCCCAAGAAAGGAGGTTGCCTGGAACATCAGGGGCCTGCCTTTGCCTGTAGCTGGATCCAGAGAGAGGGTGTCAAACCCTCTGGACAAATCCTGTGGAACTTCAGCTGCCACCAGCACTGTCCATCCTCAAAATGATGTATCATATAGTAGAGACCTTCAGCTTCATGGTCTGGGTTTACATTTCCTCTCCAGATGTTCAGTCCAGCAGATCCTGTGCCAGTCACTCCCTCCGGACATTCCTCCACTGAGGAAGCCAGACTTCAAGGTGCATCCCAGCCCTGCAAACCAAGAATGCAGCAGTGGCTGTATCCTGACAGGCTGCAGTGCCCTGCAAAAAGTCACTTCAGGATGTGCAGAGCATTGAGATAGAAAGGAGGCACTTCCTGGGGAAAAGGGAGCATTAAGAAATTGATCTTACCCTAAGGACACCAGTATTGGAGACAGGTAAAACTCTGCCTAAAGTTCTAGCAGCAAGGACTGAGCCTCCGAATCTGCTGCTGGTGCTCCTGCTCTCACCTCCCACTGCTGGGCTGTGCTGTGGTGGAGGTCTGGTGTTGTTTGAGCACTGCAGCGATATAATCCATACAGAATTTGTGAGGCAGAGAGATAGGGATTCTAAGATTCCCAGCAGAAAGGAGGAACCTGGGCTTTGCTTTGAAATTCTACAGATTTCAGTGGATAGGATGTAGGGAAGTCAGTATTGTAAGAACCAGCAGATCTCCTGCCTGGAAGATTTCTGGTTTGAATCTCTCATTCACTTTTTCCTTCTCTTCATACTCTCAGAAGATATTCCAGGCACATAGTATCCTATGTTTGCTTACTTGCTCCTGTGATTCTGACTCTTGCTTTACTCAGGATGGGGAAATGATCCCCCACTTGTAATTTCAGACATTACCCTCTCTCTATCCTAGCTTACAGAAGGGATGTAATTCATTTCAGAGTGGAAACATGAATGCAGCCCCTTCCAGATGTTTTTGGATTCCATGAGCTCTGTTTGTGGATGCTTCATTAAAGTAATTTTGCTTTTGAAGGAAACGTAAATAGCAAATATGGTTTTGATTGTAAAGAACAATGGAGACTTTTTGGGATTTGTATTTATGTTGTGATAGCTTTTATATTGTCAATATATGTATATTTTAAAAAGAAAATATTTTTTGAAATTGTAACCTTCTTTTTAGTCCTGACAGAACTATTGTTCCTTCACAAGTCTTTGTTTATTCCACCAAACTGATACTGAACAATCTTCCTCAAATGTTGTTTCCCTTCTCCTCTTCCCTAAGGAGAAGAAATTTGGACATATGAGCCCAGGCTCATTTCCCTTCTTCTGTACTCAGTGTAGCCCTTGAACATGTGCTTAACATCCAGCTAGTGACAGCTATGTACATGCTTAAACCTCATTATTTAACCAAATCAAGGTTTAAATTTGGAGGCAGCTGGTCCAGCAAGCCCCTCACCCTATGTTACTTAAATCCTAAAGCACGTTCCTGCTAATCAGCTCCTCACAACAGGAAAATGTGTGGTCTCCAGTGTGCTTTCCTAAAGATAATGTCATCAAAAAGACTGGGAATCTCTATGAAAGGCTGAATATCAACCAGAGCCTTGATTTTGTAACTCACATCCTAAAGCTGCACCTGAAATCCTGCTGTAAAGTGCCTTACCTCACCCTATTCTCCTGGCTAAGGTGCCTGTCAGTATTTCTAGAATTTTATCCTCTCACTTCTGGGTTCTGGCTCGGATGATAGAGAGGAGCTTTTCAAACCCCAAAGCACATTTCTCTTTTCCACCGTGCCATTCATTCATCCAGCTCCTGCATCAGCTGCTGCCCAGGTGAAGCCTGCAAAACCAAGATAAGGGGGAGCACACCTGCACTCCAGGACCTTTGCTGCTCCATGCCAGAGGGAAGGAATTGCTGCCTCTGCCACATGGACCCAATGCTTTCCAGTATCACCAACTGCAGGAGTTTGTAAATGCCAGGGATTTGTAAAATGGAGTTATCTAAGCAAACCTGAAAATATTTGCCTTTCCAAGCCCAGCTGAGTTGTTGTCCATGGAGAAGTGGTGGGTACTGTTTTGCTTCTTGTTGACTGAGAAAGCCTTAGAAGTGTTTGAGGAAAAGTTCATTCCAGATCCATGGCCAGGGATGTCTCCCTTTGGCTTCACTAAAAACATCTGCTTGCTTTTTTGTTTGGCCAGACTGTGGTAGCAAAATATCAATATTTGGATAACTGGGTAAGGAAGAAGCTTTGTATTTCTGGAAAGGAGCTACTGACAGCTCCTTCATGCTGCTATTCAGAGGCTGGTCACTGTCTCTGAGCTCTGAGTAGGTGTTTAACAGGAGGAAATGCAGCGCTGCTCTGCAGAAACACCTTGTTGAGTACGTAGTTCTGCAGGAACGTTGTCTACTTTAGATGCAGGATGTATCCCTATTGCCTCACCTGGACTGGCAAAGCCTGGAGCTGAGTTCCCCTGCGTTTGTGAGCTGTTCACATCTGGCCACTATCATAACCCCTTGTTTAGTCTGGGGTTTCTGATAGCACTGCTTGGTGTTGCTCAGCTCAGAGAAATGCTGTCTTGGCCTCCACTGACTGAGGGGCACTGAGGGTGCAAGGGGAGCCCAGGGCCTGCAAGGCCAAGCTACCGGCTCTGCAGGGGAAAGGCACCGTGCTGTGCCTTGAGGCTCTTGGCATTGGGATGCTCCCTGGAGAGCTGCCAGGACCTCACTCACTCATCTCTAACCAGCGTTGTCAGTAAAAGAGAGTTTTAAAGATTTAACTAATTGACTAAATGTAGCTTTTCCTGTCAGGGCAAATTAGGGGAAGCCTTTATCCCAGGTTTCAGCCCAGGAGGCTGGAGAAGATGAAGCTTTCCACATGCATTTGAGAATAGAGGGTCACTTTCTCCTTCTTTGGGTCAGATGCTGATGAGATGTGTTGTGATGTGATTAGGCAGGTGACTGCTGTGAAGTGAGATTGCCCTGGCAGATCCTGCCATGCTGCTGACAGGGCTCTGCTGGAAGAGATGAGGATACTGTAAACAGTTCCCCAGCCAGCCACAGCCATCACTGAGGGCACCTGACAGCCTCCACCTGGCTCAGAGCAGGCCCAGCATTGGGAAGGACAGGCTACAGAAGATGGGTCTGGAGGGGCCACATTCATTCCAGTTTCCTTCCCAACTCTAACCCGGATCATCACTGTCATTTCCATGTCCCACTTGCTTCTGATCCCTGTTCCCTCTTCCAGGCCTGAGCTACGGAATCCTTGCCCTCTGCACATCCTTCCCCTGCTTCACTAGCAGGTCGCCACATCATCTCAGATAGTAAAGATATAATTACACAAAATATCCAAGTGACTGCTCAAAGAGAAGGGGAACAATTTGATTTCCAGGCAGGATGGGCATTTGGTTGTCAAGGGTGCTTTCCCAGAGTGCCTACACCATGCTGACACCGCCCTTCCCAGTGCAAGTCTGGGTATTTGCTGGGTGTCCCAGTCACCCCAGGCAGCCTCCAGGATGCCTCCAGGCCCTGCTCTTCCACCACCCAGACTAACAGGGCTGCCTGACTCAACCTATCAGTAGTCCTGCTTTTAAATTACTTTCTTGTCTTTGTTATTGTGCTTTGACATTTATAGGGACATGGATTAGTAAAACTTTTGGTCTTTACTGCTCTCTGATCTAAGGGCCAGCATGAGCCACATCACTTGAGGTATTGGGCTGGTGAGAGGTGCTGTGACATTTGTGCAGCACAGCCCCAGCTGTGAAACACCCCTTTGGTTGTAGGGAACCCATCTGGGGCACAGCCCTCTGTCTGTCCTGGAGGCCAGGCTGAGCATTCTTCAGAGCTGTTCCATATAGACAATGCAATACAGGCTCTTGGTTATTCAGTCTCTGCTGCTCTCAGCAGCACAGGGCTTTGCCAAGCGCAGTAGGAGTTTTTGCATTATTTTATATTGACAATGTTTGTCTGCTGTAATAATTTGGCTGGCATTCCTATACATTTCTGCTGTACACTGCCTTTCTTTGTGAGTCTCTCTCTTTGCCTGTCATCCTGGAGTTGCTTTTCTAATACACTGGCTCCCTAGCCCTGTTATTACTTTTGGCACTAGGTTTGCATCCCGATTAAGCACATTGGCTCCCATTTTCCCTTTCTGCATCGGCCATCTCTCAGAATTCCTCTTACCACTACATTCTAGCACTGTTCTTTGTTTTTATTTATTATTTATTTTGCAGTAGTGCCTAAGAGTCCCACCTGAACTCATGAACTGGTTACAAACATGACGTCTGTTCATAGTCTCTTGATATGCCCTTTTTTAACTCTTCTTTTCTTTCACTGTGGGTCTTTATTCCCTATCAATGTGACGCACTGGTCTGTGGGGGTCAAATGGCGCAGAGGGTTGTGTGTTCAGCTTTCCTGAAATGAGCTTGAAAGATAGATGGTCTGTAAGGTCCCTTTCAACTCAAACCATTTTTTCTGTGATTCTATGATCATATCCTTACCCTCTTCCCAGGGCTCTTCTCACTCGGAACCCTCTGAAAGAACAAGGATGCCCCTTCCTCAGTGATGCCCAAGCTGTACCAGGAACTGTTCAATTTTAGCTACTCACACCTGTTCATTTGCAGCAGGGTGTGTGTCCCACACACCTCCCGAGGTCCCTGTGCCCACCACACATTCACACACACGGGAGCAGATGCTGGGCATGGCACCAGACCCTCCCCACCTCCATATGCAGGAGCACCTGCCTGGTCCTTAACAGCAGCCAGATCTTTAAATATCATGTAGCTGTAGCTGAGGGCTTGGAGTTCAGCTGCCAGCAAATATATGCTTCTCTTTGAGAGGAATTTGGGGCCCAAAACAATGTGAAGGTACTGTACAGTGGGGGTTTGTTCATCTCTATATTTTGTAGCTTTATTTCCCTGATTGTGACCATGAGACAGTGTGGTGTGCTGAGGGTTAAGGGCAAAGGTGTTGGAAAAATAAGGTTTCTAGGAAGGAAGAGGTTTACTGTTAATAAGGCTGGAACTGCAAGTTTGTCTGTGCATTGCAAAACTATTGTCATGTATCCATTGTCTGAAAATAAGGTTGTTCCTGGCCTGCTTTTCTCCTCTGGCTTGGGTTTGTGATTGGTAGTTGGTTTAGCAGGAATAAAAAGCGCTGTGTGCTGGTAATGGTGAGAAATGAAGCAACAAAACACAGAAAGAATATTTTTTAGTCCTGAGCTCTGAGCTGCTGTGCTCAACCCAAGCAGGTATAAGTTGGCTTAGCCAGGATTGATCTCATGGACTGTGCTGGCGGCCAAGGCTAAAGTGACAGCTGGATTTTCCAGTGAGCCATATTCTCTGTGTTCTTATTTTTGCCTCTCTTTGCCTCCTTCTAGGGTTCCAGGGGGCCTGATGGACCTGTAGGTGAGCCAGGGTTGCGAGGTGTCAAGGTGAGTGCAAAGGCTGTTCTCAGCTGTGTTGCGAAATGCTCTGGGCAGGATCAAAGTCACATCCTCCTCCAGGAACAGGGGATGTTCAATTGCCCCATGAGGATCCACCAGCAGGGATGAGTCTGTCTTGCAGCCAGAGTAAAATCTATCCAGCACTGGCATCAGGGTTGTTGCCGACACTCGCAGCTGGTTGGGGTGTTCCTTGGGGCATGATCCTGGGCTTTGGCCTCTCAAAAGCTGCAGAGAACTGGAAGTGAAATTTGATGCACAAAAATGCAAGAGCAGATGGGCTAGGGCAGAAGAGCATCACCAACAGTTTGTGCTCCTGCTGACGTGTCTTTGTCTTTTTGTTTTGCAGGGCCGACCAGGGGAGCCAGGCACGGTGGGCCCAGATGGGCTGCAGGTATGTCCTCTGTGAGAGCCAGAGCTGCCAACCCACATGTCCTCAGTGCCCTGTCCCACAGGTGTGTCAGCACATCCCCAGCTGATAATTGCTGTAACTGTGTGTTCACAGGGCAAGATGGGGGAGACTGGGGAGAGTGGAGCATGTGGCTTCCCAGTAAGTGTCCATCCCTTCTACTGCCTTTCATAACCCCAAGTCCTTAAGTTTTGAGTCCTGGTCAAGGAGGAAGAATCTAGACCCTATCTCACACTTTCAGGGCCACCTCTCCCCTCCTGTCACTGGAGCATTTTTGAGGTGCATATTTCTGCCAAGAGTTGTGAAGGATTGCTGCTGGGTTGGAGCTGACCCTGGTGTTTTTAATTTTTCTAGGGTATCCAAGGATCTTCTGGACCTCCAGGAGCAAAAGGGCCTCCAGGCAACCCAGCAAGTGTCTTATCACACTCTCTCCATCTGTCTTTCCTTGCACACAGACACGTCATTTCTTTCTCTGTCTGCCTCTTCCCCTGCTTATCCCATTCCCAGCTTCTCTATCCTTGCCAGTTCCAGCATGATCAGAGATGTGAATGACTTGGCTAGAGTCCTAGGAGCCATAAGGAAAGACAAGGTCAAACCCCTGGAAACAAAAGGGAGCCGTGGATCTACCAGGGAGAGCATAGGATACAGCCTGGGGTGGATTTTGGAAGGGAAGGTAGAAAAGAAGGACAAGGTTGGGTCTGGGACAGGAGGAGTTGGCATGTAGGTAGAGTGGAAGGGGGACAAGGAGGGAGGCTGATGGTGTCAGAACTGAGCCCACAGCTTTGGGGGAGTCACTGGGGAAAGACACAGACCTCAAGGAGAGCCAGAAGTGCTGGACTGTGAAGAGGGCAAACCAGACACTTTCAGATTACCCACTGCAGTTGTTTTAGATAGGAGCCAGGAGGATGAAGGGTCTTCTGAGCTCTTTGTCTGTTAAGGTGCCTCAGCACACCCACTGCTGGCCTCTCCATCCCACTGGCCAGATCTTGCACAGTGAGAACTCCTCTGAGATGTGGGAGGGAACAGGTGTTTTATCTTACAGACCGTGGAAGTGATGGTCCTTCAGAAATGAAAGCAGTTGTATGAAAAGAGCCTTGTGTCTCTATTTTGCAGGGTCCCCAAGGACCACAGGGGCCACCTGGGCCTTTGGGAGAAATGGGGCATAAGGTAGGTCTGATCTTTGTTCCTGTTTGTTTTCCCCTTCCATCAGGGGTGGCAAAACTGAAGGAGGAGTAAATGTGCAGGGGAACATCCTTCCACACCTGGAAGTGTGGAATGAGCAGGAGGGATTTCCCGTAAGTCTGAAAGTCAGCTTCCAAAACAGTGAAAATCAGAAATTTGAGCACCTTTTTCATCACAGGCCACAGACACCCAGCTGGTGGAAGTGCAGACCCATCTTCTCAACAGAAGATACATTTCAAAGGTGACCACCAGGGACTAACTTTTTGCACCCAGGTGCAGAGTCAGTGACCCAATACAAGAACAATTCAGACTGAGTACTAGTCTTTCCCTGTCCCTGGTGCTGTTGCTGACATGACACAGGTTTGCCAGCCCACCTAGATGGCCATGGCAGCCCCAGCAGAGGCTGCTGCAGCCAGTGCAGGAAGCTCAGAGACGTCTTTGCTGCTGACGGTGCTGCTTGCCTGTGGTTGCCATGAAGCAGTGGCACAAACACACCAAAACTGAGCAGCAGCTGCCGAACAGTGCCCCAGTGGAGTGCAGGGGATGCCTCCATGGCTTCCCCCAACTCCTCTACACTTTTGGCTTTATTTCACTCCTCTTAAAATAATATAGTCTTGGCTCTTTCTATCGTTTGTGCCAGTTCCCCTTGCACAGCTCTATTGGTAGGTCCTGAGCTGTAACACAGGCATGAAGGTGGCTTTGAATGCAATCTATGCAAAGTGTGTGAGTCATGAAAGTTTCCATTCTCATGGCTGCTGGACCGGATGGAGCAAGCTCTCAGCATGGTAAACCACACTGGGGAGTTGGAAAGCTGCTACTGAGCCACTCTGGATGCTGCCAACCAAGAAAGTACAGACCTTCATTCTAATCTGTAACTCCTCCAGGAGCCTTTCTCTGCACTGGCACCTCTGGAGAAACCAAAGCAGGATTTTTGCTTTCATTGGAGCTTGAATTTTCTCATTGCGTGACTTGACCGTTTGTTCACAAACCCAACACACACCCTGCTCCCTCCTCTGCTTGAATCCATTTCAGCAGGCCAGGAACTGGCTTTATTCCCTGGGTAGCTCCCTTGACTATGTGCTCTTTTTTCCTTTATTCCCAACTGTAAAGAGAAGGGAGATTGTTGTCCGGAATGCAAATAATCATAAGTAAATAAACCACTCAAATCCTTCAAAGAGAAGCTTTACTGTCCCATCTTTGGTGTTGTTTTACAGACTCTCATTCCCCACACTTCCCAGAGGTAGGAGCAAATGTACAAAGATTAAAGCTCCCAACAGATCTCAATGCTAAAGATAGTAAATGACTGTGACCCCACTATGAGGGGCTGCACATGGAGCTGGACTGAGTGAGAACAGTTTGCAAGGTCATTCTCACATCTTCCATCTTTCTAGCTTAATTCCTATCTTTTTCCAGGTTAGGCACTCATTTTTGGCTCTCTGAGGGATGCCAAACCCTTCTACCAGAGCCTGTGCTCACACAAGAGCAAGAAACTTTCTCTCAGCCAGTCCAGCCTGGGCTGTGGATTTCTGGTCTGAGCCCAGGCATTAGCCTTTGGATGTTTGCTGGCCCTGTACAGCCAAAGACAGCTGGCTGATGAATGTCAAAGCTAATCTGGCCAAATTTTTTGCTGGAGGGCTCAGTGTCACCTTGCTGCCCTCAGCTCGCTTTAGGTGGCAGCACCATTGTGCGCCTACCTCTCTGGGAAGGGGGGCAACGGCTCAGCTGGAAGGTGTGGCCTGTGGGGCAGCTTGACCCTCATCAAAAGGAGCCTGGTGGTGCAGAGGATGTGCTCACACCCGTGGGAATGGAGAGGTGGGGCTGCAGGGAGCAGGGAGCAAGAGCAAGAACACAGCCAAGCATTTCTGTTACCCACTGTACCAGCCCAGCCTGCTGGACCCTTCCAAGTCTAATTCTGGACCTCTTCCCTTCTATCCCAGCTGGTTCCAGTGCTGCTCTCTGGTGGGGTTACTAACCTTAGAAAGGAGGTAGAGAAAGGTGCTTGGCAGAGGAGGCTGGGGAGATGCGGGGTGTGAGAGTCGATCAGAGCCCTCCCAGAATCCAGGCACAAGTCGCCTCTTTGATGCTGTGGACCCTGAGCCAGCTCCAGGGAGGTAATTGCATTGAACCAGGGCTTGGCCGTCCCAGGAGGGCTCTGCTAAAGGAATTATGTCCTTGATCTTGCTTTCTGCTTGGTTACAATAGGTTTTTCATTATCTTGTTGGTTTGGTTTTTTTTCCAGGGACCGCCAGGCTCAGTGGGACAACCTGGTCTTGCAGGTGAACCTGGCATGAAGGTAAGAAAAGCCCTGAGTGCAATTTCTCTGTCAGACTGGGGAGATAAATGGCAACTTGTGTCTTTGCAGGACTGAGTGACATTGCAGGTTTACCCTGCAGTAGCTAGTGCATTCAACAAAAGATAAAGTTTAAAAGACCTAAAACTGGGTTGATTTTAGCCATTTTTACAAATTCCTGAGCCCCATCCTTAGGGGGAGGCTGTCAGTGCTGGGGAGAAGCCCCATCCCATGGATCTTGTGCCTCAAGAGTAGTGAAGGGCCTTGAAAATGAAGCTCAGCTCTTTGCAGATCCAAAATCTCAATGGAGAGGGGAGTCCCTGAGACTCAGAGATCCAGTCAGCTTCTAATTCGAAACCAGAAGAGTCTTAGGAAGGTCTCAGACTTAAAAATACCCTCAGACAAGGTCCTCCCACAGTTTCCAAGCCTCAGCTCTCTCCTCTGATAGTTAAGAGGGAAGGGTGCCCTGCTCCAGACCATGAATGCACCTTCTTGTCCACATAAAAGCCATCTCTTTGTTTGAATAAAATCCCAGTGCTGAGCAGCTCGGGGTGGGGGGGTGTTATTTAATCCTAACCCCCTTGGTCTGAAGGTTTGCCCCCGTGAGCAGAGCTTTTGAACAAACTCTATGTGGGGATTAAATGCAACTTCCTCTGTGCTGCTCTTCACTCCCACCCCCACCCCATCCTTTGCCATGTTTTCCTTGGCAAATCTTCTGACACTTCAATGGAGCTACTGTGTCTTTGGCATCCTGATACTGCACGAGTGTTTCAGCTCCAGTGTTCCTGGCTGCCCTCCGTAGAGCAGGACATGATTTGCACAGACCCTTTTACCTGCTGTCCTTGCTGGGAAGTTGTGGAGTGAGAGTCCCATCCTGCTCCTTCTCCAAGCTGGAAGGAGCTGGACCAAGACTGGTCTGTGCAGTCATCGCTTGCAGAGCAGTTTGCTGTGGAATAAGGTTTATGGATATCTCAAACCTTTTTCCCTTGAATCCTCTGCATTTCCTGAGGTCTCTTCCATGCAAAGCAGATTGCTTGGATGGGCACACATGGGAGAGAGCTGCCCTATGGCCATCCTACCCCCAGTGCTATATTGGCAAGACCTATTTGTTTGCCAGCTCCACCGCCTTCTGTTCATTCATTTTACTGCTATCAAAGATTCAGATTCTTCTGGAAATGGGGCCAAAAGAGCTGTTGGTTTTTTTCTTTCTCACACTGGTCATGTCTGCCACCATACCACATTGCTTGTCTGTGAAGGACCATGCCAGAGAATGCCTTCTGGATCTGCAGCTTCAGGCAGCTCAGATCCCTCTGTGACCCCTGTCCTGTCAAGCATCATTGCAACAGGGCCTGTGAGATGTGTCCTTCTTTGCTGTCCCTATGCACTGTCCCTATGCTGGGCCTTTGAACCCCCTTTGAAAACTCAGCTGAAGGTGTTTTTGTGGGAGAAGGAAAGAAAAAATCAAAATTCAGAGTGCAATGGGAAGTGCTTCATGTTCACTCACTGTCAGTAAAGAGCTTGTCTCCTTGTATGTGCTTCCTTCTTTTTAGGGTGATCCTGGGCAGTTAGGAATCCCCGGAGAGCAAGGTCTCATCGGCCAAAGAGTGAGTATGGCCACCTTCTGGTGGGGCTTCTGTGCCTCATCAGTTCCCCAGAGGTTCTGACCCTGCTCTGCTACAGCCTGGACAGGCTGACCCTGTTCTCTGCATCCCGTAACACTCCCAGCGCCTGTTCCTTCTGCGGGTGGTGGAAGTACCTTCCCCACAGAGCCCATCAGCCTGAGCTCACCAGCCTCTCTGAGCCTCTCAGATGCCACTGTGACACCGAGTGTGAAAGAGGCAGTGTGGGAACAGATTTGGGAACAGACCCCTCCTGTTTGCTAGAGGCTGTGTCCGTGCAGGGCCGGAGACGCTGGAGCAGAAGACGGCTTTAAGCAGGGAAACACTGGATACACTGTGCGTGGGAGGGGGCGGGGGGGATGAATGCATGGATTGAGGCTGGCAGGGGCTGTGTCCCTTCCCAGGACTGAGGTCAGTTGTTGGAGCAGGATGAGGAAGCCCCAGGTTAAATGAATTCAGACTGAGCTCCATTTCACACAGGGAAGGAGGGCTTCTCACAGGCAAGCAGCAAGTCCATGGAGGAGAAACTGTGGCTCAGAATAGAGCAAGAGGCTGAATTCCTGCTCTTGCTCCAGGAAGAGCTTGTTCAGCATTAGGGTATGAGATAGGACACGTGTTAGAGTGCAGGACTGGGCTCCCATCACTGCAGCCTGGCTGCCGCTGTGAGCCAGCTGCAGAAAGCTCAGGGAAAAGCACATTTAGGCACATCCTTATGGTGTTTGCTTCTGCCCACAGGGAGAATCCGGGCTGGAAGGGGACAGCGGGCAGCTTGGGCCAGATGGGATCAAGGTAAATCTCACTCCCATGGAGTTCCAGCTCTCACACACATATATCTCTGTGCACTCAGGTCCCTGTGATTCCCAGAGCCGGGATGAGGCCAAGGGGGTTATTGGGTCCTCTGTGGAATAAGCCTCTGCTCTGCACTCTCTAAGGACTATTCTTCTGCAAGCACACATAACAAACCCTTCCTGTTTCACTCTTCTACCCACATTTTTGGCATCTGATCAGATCTCCAAAAAGGTCAAGTTCTTCAAAATCTAGTTTCCAACAATTTGTCTGTTTTGAGTCTTTACAGATCAAATTTCCAACTAATCAAGAATTCCTGGGCCTGGCAGGGGAAATCAAGAATTGTCCATCACTCTTCCCTGCACCAGTGACCAGAACAATATTAGAGAGTAAAGAAACCAGATCCCCTTCCCTTGGCAGAGCACCAGGATCTCGCTCAGGGTTCGCTCTGTATCTCACTGTTGTGACTTTGCTACCTTGCCTTTGGAACAGGGCTCTGATTCATGTCTCTGCACAGACAGCATTTCCAAACAGGCCAACAATTTTGTTCCATGGAAACAAAGAGCAGCCCATCCCACAACAATGCAGTTTATTGCTTCTTTCTAGTTAAATTATTTACCATGTGTTTCTACTCCTGCTTATCTCTGAATGTTGGACCAAAAATCTCTTCCTTAAGGACAGTCAAGGCTTCTGTATTCTCTTGCACTGCTAGCTGTGCCCAGGAGCTCTTGAACCAAACCAGCTCTTTCCACTCCAAATGTGTCTCTGGACACTTAACCAGATGTGTCTATGCTGTTTAACCAGATGAGATCTTGCTGAGCTCTCCCAACACAGGTGCAAGAGGAAAATGGTTCAGTTCAAGGCTGCTTAGCTGCACGTGCCGATCTCAGTATAAAACTGGCCTTTTTCATTGTCTCCATATAATTTTGAGTAGTAGTACTAAATATTACGAAATATTTACAGTATTTTATTTATCTTGATAAAAGAAAAGCAGCTCCAAATTTACTTCTTACACGTCTGTGATTGTATTTCTGATCTGCGTTCCAGTTGGTTGATCTTGCCAAATACTGAAATTTTATTATCTGCCAGATTTTTTCATAAATTTCAATGATTGGTTTCACCAGGGGAGCTTTAAGTGGATATTGAGAAAAATTTCGTCACTGAAAGGGTGGTCAGGCATTAGAACAGGAAGTGGTGGAGTTACTATCCCTAGAAGTGGCACTTGGGGACATGGTTTAGTGGTGGGCTTGGCAGTGCTGGCTTGATGTTTGGATTAATTCATCTTAAACATCTTTTCCAGCCCAAATGATTCCTTGATCCTATGATTCTGTAATTGTCAGAGCAGTGACTTGACAGGATACCCACTGCTCAGGCCGTAGATCCTTTACAGGGCACACTGACACTGTTTCACAGAATGTTTATTGGAGCCCTGGGCTGATTTCTATTTGGCAGCAAGAGCTGAGCAGCTGCTCCAGACAAACCCATCCTATTAAAAGTCTTTCAGCATCCCAAGCTCAGGTCTTCTGGATGAGGCAAGGGGGACTTTCAAATCTTGTCTGCTTGCCTCATTCATGTGGGAGGTTCAGGCCTTACTGCAGGAGAAGCAAAGGAGTTCAGGTTACTCTGTGTAATGGGGGAGTTCTTTCTCCTTCAGCCAAGAGATTTTAAAGAAAAGAAACCTGGATTTGCTCCTTTTATAAATGTCAAGTGTATTATGACTCATCCTCATTCATCCTTTTTCTTGCAGGCTCTCATCCTCTCACACTCCTGAAATACTAATTATGTGGTGGGGTTTTCCCTTGCAAGAGCCTCGTACAGTGACCCATGTATTGTGTGGGTATGAAAACCTCCCACCCTCCTCTCTTCCACAGGGAGACAAAGGAGAGCAAGGCCTAGAAGGAGAGAAAGGAGAAAAAGGCAATGAAGGACTGAAGGGAAAAGAAGGACCTCCTGGATATCCCGGCATCCCAGGTGTCCGAGTGAGTCTGCGAAACCAGCCCTTGGTGACCCGTGGGTTCCCTGTAGTGATGAGTGTGTGAACCAGGACACTGCTTAGGGCAGGAGGTCACCTGAGATGTAATTTGTCATAAATATTATGGTAAAGTATGTTGTTTTGCGTGAAAAACTATGTCCAGGAGATGGTTTGGTCTTTCGATTAGGATTCACATGGGAGAATGTAAATCTGATCTGCCACAGTCTTTGAGAAATGGTGCCTCCCTCCCACATCTGTAAGATGGACCCCGGAGGGTGATGGGGAGGAGGCCCAGAGGGCTGAGAGGGGTTGAGTTTTCCCTGGTTGCCACAGCTGGCTTGGGCCTGGAGCTTGGAATTTGCCACCTTGTGCTTTCCCTGATGGTCACTTGCTTGCTTCTGGTCTTCCCTTCTAAGATTTCCCCATTAAATGTAGAAAACAACTACAAGAAATCAGCAGGATGTGACTCCTGAATCCTCAATGAATATCCTGGGCATGTCTGGTTCATTTGGAGGTCTGGTCTTGGTGCTCTAGAAAGAAAAAATTTGATTCTGGCTCTGAGATGAGGGAACAGGGTAGTGTCAGGTGGAGGATGGCTCTGCCCAGTGCCCCAGTGGTCTTCTCTGGAAGTCAGGCCTTTCTGCTTGAAATATGGAGTTTATCAGGTTGATGACATTGATCCAAGACAACAATCACAATGAATAAACAAAGTTATCAGTAGCGAGGGCTTGCAAGGCTCTCTCAGCAGAGGGATAGCCCAGCATGTGCTCCCCTGCAGCACGCGTCTTACCCCTCTTGCAGCTGGGGAACACACCAGCTCCAATCCCACACATCTGTGGCAAAAGAACAAGAAGCCCAAGTTTAAAGACAGCTCTGAAATCCCAGCCGACGCTGGATGGGAAGCAGCAGGGCTGGCAGGTACCGCCGAGCCTGGGTGGATGCTCCATAGTGAAATGTTGATTTTCCTTTTGGTGACATTGTGGCTGGCTAAAAGGAGGGCCGGGAGAAGGGTGTGAGGGGATGGAAGCAGCAAAAGAGATGGATTTATGTTATTTTTGGGCTGAGGCTGGGATTTGAGCACTGACTCGACAAGCAAGTGGAAACATTGGCTTAATACTTTAATACAGCACCATAAATGTGCAGAATAAGCCTGTAGTCCTGCCCCAAATAAAGTCACCCTTTGCCACAGGCCCCTGTACCCAACAGGGAGCCCTTTCAGGATTGGGATCACTCCACAGGCAAGGGTGGTCCCCAACACCTCAGCTCCTTCCCAGCTGCAGGCTGGCACAGCTGGACAGTCGCCCTGCATGTGCTGTACTTCTGGCTGGTTCATGTGTGTATATTGTGTGTGTTTTAAGAACCAATAAAAATACTGAAATCATGCAAAAGCCATATTAAGTTAAAAGTATAAAATACAGATTCTCTCAGACTCTGTCCCTGCTCTTTGCCAGCATGTCCCTGGGAACATCATGCTGTTTTCTGTTTTATTTAAAAAAAAAAAAGGAGTCAATAGAGCCAAGATTCCTGTTCATAATCACTCCCTTTTGGTTTTTTTTTTTACTGCAGAGTGCTATATTTCCATCTACTATTTTAATATACTTCTTTGTATTTCCTTATGCCTAAACTCAGGCAGACTTTCAGACCTGCATAGTCTCCAGATAGTGCTGCCTCCCCTGCCAGACACTGTTACCTAATACACAGGCTGGTGTTCTGGTGCTCACTGAGGTCATTTAAATATGGAAGTCCTCTGACAGAAACACAAATAATTTTTCTCTTCCCGTTACTGAGAATTTTGTTCTATGTTCCCATGGAGAGTACAAATATCAGTAGGATCTTCCTTAGGTTTCTGTCAAGAAACCTAACAGCTCAGAGGGGCAAACTGCTAGAGGTAACTGCAAGCCCCTCCTTTCCATCTGCGGGCTGGAAGCTGGAATACCCAGCCAAGCCATCCTCTGGAGGACATGCTGCAAAAGCCACCCCAGGCACAGCCCACCACAAACTGCATGATGCACAGAAGGCTTTAAGGCAACTGGACGAAGGTAACAAAAAATTTTATCATGGAGAAGTCATGAAGGTTGTTCACCCAAGGGCAGATGTCAAAGTGACCAACTCCTGTCCAGGATTTGTATGGTGGCACAGAAATTGGTTGGGGAAGGTGTTGGAGGTGCTTGGATTGCAGGGAGAGGGAGCATGTTGGGTTTGGGTGCTGCAGATACTGAGTGGTTCCACACCACCCTGTTGTGAATGGTTTTAATACTTCTGATGTGACACTGTTATGCTGTCCAGTAATCAGTTTAGATGGTTTTAAAAACTTCATCTTTAGCTATTGCATCTTCATTTGGCCTCTTCTGGCATGACATCCCTTAGTCCTTACGTCTGCTTCACCACATTCCTGCCTGGATCCACTGATGTTTTCCTGGGCTTTTCCTCAGCTCCAGTATTTGTTGGGATATCCTGCTCAGCTACAAAGGGGACAGGGAAGATGTTGATGCTTCTGTGCCCTTAGTAGGAGAGGTACACACACAAGGATCTGTGCAGTTACCTGTGTTGACAGCTGAGCTCCCATTTGGGGATGTGAAGCTCATCTTCTGCTTCTGGAAGAGGTCGGTGTTAGTCTGAGGAAGCTGATGCCCATCTGCAGTTGTGGACACAGACAAGGTTCTCCTAAACCTTGGCTTGTCCCTGTGTCACTCCAGAGGGGTACTCACAGACATGCCCTCCATGGACAGCAACAACCTCTGGAAAAACCCTTTTCATCACAAGTTTCTGCAGCCACGCCACATCTAGAAGGTTTGTCCTTAACGCCAAGGAAATGTTTAGTCTTAATCTTTATTTTGCTTATGTCTACAGGAATGTGACACTTCACTATTAAGTGTCCTTATGACAGATGTAGGAAATGAGGTGCCAGATTTCTCTGAAATTATCTGACTTCACTGCTGGTACATTTTCAGCCCATTTTGTATAGCCTAGCCTGGAGCAGAGGCTAGTGCTGGCAGAGCAGGTATAGGAGCTGGGGAATTTGGCATGACCAGCTCACACCTAACGTGGCAACAAGCCAGCATAAGGGATGGTAGGAGATTAGAGGGTCTGCAGTCCTGGAGCTCCCTGGAGATGACAGATGAAGGGACGTACCCCAGAGCAACTTTGAAAGCTGGAGGAAGTACAGAGGGTCTGTGCTGCCATTTTGGGTCATACAGAAGAGAGACACTCGCCTGGTGATCGATGGGATCAGCAGAGGCGCATCTGGCTTTCCTGAGCAAGGCTTCATTTTCCAGAAACCCATCCTGATGCTGATACCACATGACTGTCTGAGCACAACCAAACTTCCCTCTGTGCTCAGGAAACATTTTTCAGAGATCGTTAGCTTTAACTTGGTTCAGCCATTTCCAGCATTAACATATCTGAAAACCAGCTTCCACTGTGGTCTTGACTCTCAAACAAAAAGCAGCAGGGAGGCCCCAGTCGAGTCTCCAGGGGTAGTTTGTACGTGTTTCAAAGCCAGTGGATTTCAGCAAACAGACCTGGCAGCTGAGATGGTCCATGAGCTTCACAGCTGTGGCTGGCAGGGCTCAAGGCAGCTGGAGCTGAGATAAGTGAGTATCCTCTAGCTTTTGGTCACTTTGTCCAAGTTCACACTGCTCCACTCAGCCCCAGTTCCTGCTCAGTGGAGGAATGGGCCAGTTGTTCCCCTAACCATGAGAGAGAAATCAGAGCACCTGTGCAAGATCCAGTTGAGATTTCCAGAGATTTGCACCTTTCCTGAGCTGCTGGCCCACATATTATCTCCTCCTAGTGGTTTCTGTCTTCTAACACAAACTTGTTGCCTTCACTTGACTTTGACTCTCTTCTGAACATGGCCATTTGCCCTCTGGTTTGAACAAAAAAGGGCTGAAAAGCCCTTCCCCTTGCAGAGCACCAGGGACTGATTGGGCATCTGCTTTCAGAGAGACTGGCTGGAAATCCAGAATTTTTGTATGGGCAAGGAAGAACAAGGATATTCTCCTCAGTGTGTGGGGCACTGGAAGGTACAACAGCCTGCTAAACCCTGGCAAGGCATCCATCAGCAGTGCAAGTGTCATGGTGTGGTTTGCCAAAATAAAAAGATAATTTATCTGCTGGTCTGTAAGGCTGTGAAGGAATAGTGCCACAGAGCCTGAAACACCCAGAGAACATCCCTGGAGGGCAGCCTGCATTCACAAAGGATCTGACTGCCCATCAGAGCTGCTCATTGCATCAGAGGATGGTAAAAGCCAGAGGCTGAAGTCACTGGTGTGCCACCAGCAACCTGGTCACAGGCGAGTGGGCCCTGAGAGCAACCTCTTCCCCCAAAAAGTGCTTCCCTCTGCTGCTTCTCCTCTGCAGTGATGGAAAATGCGGCATTTTCAGCCCTTCCCCGGGAGGATGACAGATCCAGCAGTGGCTGAGGAAGGCCCAGGCCAGTTGGTGGAGGGAGGTGATGGGTTTCCAGCTGTGCTCAGTGGCTCTGTGCTGTGGTTTTTGTAATGTGCTGGTTGCCATACACGGTAGACATCTGATAGCAAGGGGTTTACAGCTCCAGGAAGGCAATTTGAGAGCCTGGAAATACTGAACAACATGCTCTGAAACAAGAAAATCCCTCATTGTTCAGCAAAACTAGGAGTTGAGTTCTTTCCACTTCCATTTTAACCTGAAATCTTACCTACAGTGTCATTCAAGCCACATCAGGACTCAGAAAGCTTTGAGCCAGACACTCCAATGGTCTAAATTGCCATAAACAATTACATCAGAGAAGATCTTGCTGCATTTGCGGGCCCTGCTGTGGCATGCAGATGTGCACCATCAGCCCAGAAGAGCCTGAAGGGCTATAAATGCTTTTGCTCTGGCGCAACAAGATCCAAAGTCCTTTCATTTGCTCTTCAGGAGGGTAGAGTGACAGAGCTGGGCTGGGGTGGAGAGCTGAGAAGGTTTTTTGAGGGAACTCACAGGATCAAGCCACTCTCCAGCCCAGTACAGAGCACAGCAGGAACTCATGGCTCCAGTGCTGTGGTCGCTCCCCAGAGCAGCAGCAACCCCACACAGAGCTCTGGATGGTGTTCTGAGGGTCCTTCCCATCACATTTTTGTCCCTCTCTCCTCTACAGGCTACAATCCTGAAGTGGAAGGAGGACTTGCTGGCCAGGATGGACGTTCTGCTCTGAGCCTAGCAGAGCTGCTCCAGAAATGCCATGCTGAGATGGGGCTGCTCTCTGGGCCCTACAGTGCCAGGGCAGAGCAGGAGCTCCTTCTTATCCAACATGTTGCTCTTCTACAAAGTTGTCCAAACATCACTTACAGCAGAATTTGTCCCAGAGCGGTTTTTGCTCTTTGTTCTTTTCTGTTTCCTGCCACTGAAAACATGATTCAAAGGTTTTCTGCAACAAAGTGCCTCGCTCTGCTGTCGCTGAATCCAGCCATTCACTGCATACACATGAGCTCAGCCACAGCTGGCAGTACCACATCCATGGCATTCAGCTCCCTGGAAACACTGAGGTTGCCAAAGGACAATCCTAGAGTCACCACTGGTTTTAATCTCTGCTCTCCATGCAGAAAATTATGCTTTTTTTGATAATGTGCTGAGCTGTTGTTTCCTGGAAAAGCTGGTTTTTGTGCCCTGGACCATGGGCTGTCTGTGGAGTAATTACTTGAAAGAAGTTTCTTAAACTCCCTCAGCTAGAGGGTGTGGGGTCACCCTCTGACTGAGCAGAGGAAGGAATGGAGGACACCAGGCTTGGTGTGCAGGGGTGGGGGGCGGTGTGTCAGTGGTAACAGCAAGATCCTCACACCCTTAATCTTAGTAAATGAGTAGTGTTACTCCAAATCCTGCCCTTGAATAATGTGTTAGGAGTAGATGCACAAGATAGTAAAGTGGCTTGCCCAGGGTTATGCAGGAGGTTGGTCGGTGGCAGAGTGGGACCAGGAGATCACAACAGGCCATACTCCTGCCCTACAGCCTCTCCTTTCCAGTAGCTGCTATATCAGCAGGGCCAGTTCTTATACTGGAGCCCAGTTTCCTGAGCTGAAGGTGTTTGCACTTGGCCATGGTGTATCCTTGAGTTACAGCCCTGGAGTATCATTACTCATGCAGACCAACACCCAGAAAAGCCATAGGCAGGTATTTGTCTTGCATCAAAAATCAAAGGTGAATAAAGTTGCTCAGAAATGTAGTCAAATATGCTGAAAACCTCTGCTTTGAAGAGTATGAGACCAAGAGTCAGGACGATACCTCTCTGTGGAGCTGCAGTTCTGGGTCTCTTTGCTTCCCCTTCTAGAACCAATGTGACCATCCCTGGGCACCTCTGCCCATAGCTGCAATCAGCCTCTCCTCTTGCTTTGATAATCAGTGCTGATGGCCCCAAGGTCAGCCTTTTCTAAACATCCCACTTTATGGAGAGGTACATGCTGGATTCTGTTATTTGAGTGATATTATTGTGTGGGACTTTTCCCCCTTTTTTGCTAGTCTGCTCTCTGTGACTCAGTCCACCAAATCGATTGAAACCTTTGGAGTGGACCAGGGTTGCCTGTGAGCCCTGTGTATCCTACAGGGAATCACAGAGCTTTCCCAATCCCAAGGGAACTGCTGCTTGCAGCAACTGAGGCAGCTCTTCAGCAGCCAAGGGGCTGTTTGGCCCTCACAGGCTCTGCTGCTGGGGAAGGCAGGCTGATCCCAGCTGGTCTTCGTTTAGAGTTAATAGGAGTCAAAATGAGCCAGAATTTGAAATAAATCCCATTGACTTGGCACGGTTTTTTTCCTGACTCAGACGAAGGAGACACACTTTTTGAGCAGTTCCTCCAAGATTCCCCTCCTTATTGCAAGAGATGATTTTATTCCCTTCCTCTTCCACAGCCCCAGGGCATCTGTGTCCTTCAAAAGGAAGATATTAACCCTTAATGTTTGGGGGAGTTTCCATCAGAGTTGTGCTGCCCAGATGCTCTCTCTATTCTTTTCTTTCCCATTGTCACATTCTGGTACTAATTTTTTGGAGCATTTTGGTTTAATTGTGTATGAAAGCTTCACAGTTCAGTGGGGATGAGGCCTTGAACTTTTCCTACACTTCCCACTCATCCATCAAGTGTTTTAGTGGCACCTTTGTCTCCTGTGCTTTCTTAGACATGAGGAAATAGAGGCAAAGGTGGTGGGGGGGAAGGGATTTTCCCAAAAACAACAAATTAGTGGCAGTTCAGAGCTATCAGACTGAACCAGAGCAGCTCAGAACAAACAGCACTGTTCTGTACATGACTCTTTGCTGCCTTACACTGTGACTGCTTAGGAAAATCAAGTTAAATAGACCTCCTCCTCCACAAAACCAAAAGCGGCACGTTTCAGAGCAACAGCTGCATGAAGATAAGAGTTTGCTCTAAAGCAGAGAGTTCAGGATACACAGTTTTGGGTTGGATTCCTATTTTAAGCTGAGGACCTCAGCTGAGAGGAAAGACAATGACTCTGGCTGTAGTCTTGCCATCGAAGACCTTTTTATAGGATTTCCCCAATTTGCTGTTTCTTTGAGCACAGCCAGCCCGCTCTACCTGCACTCCCCACTTGGGTTTCCACAAGCAGGCCAACAGCCCATTACTTCCCAGTGTTCCCAGTGAAACCCTCTGAACCTCACAGTACAATTAGGTCTTTCTTCTCGAGAACAGTTGAGTCTTTCTTCTTTCCCCATACTCATTCAGGAGCTGCTGCCCTGTCTCCTCCCCTTCCAAACTACTGCTAGGCAGAGTGATTATGAAATGTGTTTCTTATAAATCCAAAACATTTATGTCTTCAAATGCCCAGCCCAAATAATCCCACTAATTTCCTGAGTGCTTGTGAACTGTCCTCCATGGGGGGAGGCTTCTCTCGATCAAAGTTTATTAAGTAGAGGTTCTCATATGCTCATCGCTGAGCAGTAGGAAATTATACGGGGCTTTTTCATTTCCCTCTAAATGAGCTCACTGGCTGGGCCTGGATAATATGGGCATGGTCATCCTATGGTTCATGCTTCCTACCTTTATTGCTGCTTTAGTTTTCCTGCTCTTTTTACATCCAATGCCTCAAACTATCACTTTTTTTTTTTCTCTGTCACCATGTCACTTTTTTTCTTTACTCAGTAGCTGTATTCTGGTGGTACTGTTTCTTCCTGCCTCATTTTTGGGAGGGAGGAGTAACCTCAGACCTTTACTCAATGACGACAAAAAAAAAAAGTTTGAAAATATGCTCCTGCTCCACAGCAGTCCTGGGCAATCATGAAGCAGCCTGAGGCAAGATTTGGGAAGCTCTCCCACCAGTTCTGTGCCTTCGAGAGTTTCCTTCCTGTGCTGCGCTGCAAGGAAGGTGGGAACATACTTGCCCTCTGGAATGCCAAGAGCCAAACCAGGATGGTGGGTCACATCTCTGTTACTACTCCCCAGACCCAGTGCCTGCAGCAAGAGCATCACTGCGTACGGGGAAGTTTGGGTCAGGATTTTAGCCCTGTTTGTTGTTTGGTTCTGTTCAGGGCATATCTCTCTGCAGTTCATTCAACTTCCTTGTTTTGTTTTTCTGGATGTTGTTGTCGGAACATTGATTTCAACTGTTGATGTCTGAAGAATTTAAAGCTGAGCTGCTCATCTATTTTCTCCCCCTAAATGTTACTGCTGCGCTGGGCAATAGATCTGACTTTTCTGTCAAGGCCATCAGCAGCTGGAAGTCTCTTTTTCTTTTACTTTAAGAATTAACCAATTTGCATTGGAAAATAAACCATTCCTCTTTCCCTTCAGGGAATATCTAAGGCTGTACTAAAAAAAATCCTTGTAAATCTGTGTCCTTACTGAAGATGACAATGAAATTTTAGATATGCTTGACCTAAAACTATAATTTTTTTGCTTCCCTTGGATACTTTGGCATAGCTGAAGGCATGTGACTTTATAAAACTGCTGCTTTCCACTGTCCCTGGTCACAAATACCATTGTCATCTGGAGGTACTGATATACTTCTCTAGTGAAGAATGCAGCATATAAAGGGAAATCACCATTTAAAAATAGTCCTGTTCACAGAAGAAGCTTGGAAAGAAGATTTGTTTTCTCAGCAAACCAGTAACCTAAAGCATACAACAAAATGTGTACAAACCCCAGGAATAAAAGCATAGACATTCAATGCCTTGGCACAGTAACCCAACTGATGTGAGTCCAGCAAAGGGAACTTGAATTTAATTATTTTGATGTGCAGGCTTTTGTACATCTTCTGCCCTCACTCCTATCTCTGCCAAAGAGAGAAGAAATCTTAGGAACCTTAGGAACTTCACACTGGAGTGAAAGAGGTACCAAAAGGTGCTACATTCCTGATGTACTTTGGGGAGAGCCTGGATGAAGATACGATCTCATTGAATTTTATCGTTATCCATTTTTTTTCTTCCTGTTCTGGCCCTGATTTTTTTTATTGCTGGACAGATGAGTCAGAAGAATGGAGAGAAAAAGGATGGGGCTATTTTTCAAGGCTATCAAAGTTGTTGCTGGGCTTGTTCTTCCCTGTGCAATGTGGGGAGTGGGGCAGTGCAGTGATTTCTGGGAACTGTGCAAACCCCTGCATATGTGCCCTGGGAACATCTGGGATTGCAACAGCAACCACATCTGAATCATCACAAGTAGAGATATCACATATCTGGGAACCCCAGACAAGTGTTGAACTGCCTCTAAATTCATCTGGGAAGAATTCCTGCACAGTCGGAGAAAGCATATCCAGGAAAATCAGACACATGGTAGACTTCCCACTCACCAGCAGAGCTTGCTGGCCAAAGTCCTAGAAAGCGTGCTGGGTGAGCACAGAAATATCCCTGACTGATAGAGCTTATTCCTCTCAAGGAGGTGACTCAGTCAGTCAAAATCTGAGCCACGTCTCTGCCAGTGGTGTCACCAGCATGGTTTGACCCAATTTTTTATACCAGCCAAGCTTTTAACCAGTGGATGAGAGTCAAGAACAGCAAGGGAGGCTTGGAACAAGGTCTCCATGGCTTTCTGTGAGTGACAGCTCGTCTCACTATCACTGAAAGGAGCTGGTGATGCTGCCAGTGTTTTTTTTCTTCAGCAATGGAGAAGGAGCCGCACCCTAGCTGGAGGACCCGCGAGAGCCTTCTGGAGCACGTGAACATCCCTGCTCCATGAGGCCCCATCATAAGGGGAAAATGGTACAAGGAGTTTATTGGAGCCCATATCTGTGCTCACATTCATCACCAAGGGAAAAGACAAACTGAAGGAACCCTGAGAAAGCTTGAGAAGCTGTTTGAACATGGCACAGTTTCACTGTGGATTGAGCTCATTTTTGCAAGCAGGATTTGGACTGTCAAAGTTGGGTTTGGCTTTTGTTGTTTACCCTCTCCCAGATGACTCTAGCCCCTCTATCTGTACTCCGTGATGGTGAGTGCAAGCAGGAACTTGAATGCTGGCAAATTTTAGGAGCAGTGTGGAAATTTTGTTTCTCAGATGGAAAACTTTAAGTCCTAAACTTGTCTTCTCAAAAAGCAAAGACATATTCCAATGCAGGGTAGAAGCAAGTTTCAGTCATGAGACTTCCATGGGAGATGACTCCTAGTGGAGGGAGCCAGGCTGCACTTCAGACTCTTCTGAAGTAGCTGTGAGATCCTCGTGACCTCCCCATGAAGAGGGTCCACCTGCCCTGCACAATGATAAAGGGTGTGTCTCATCAATGTACTGGTATCTGCATTTTTACAGACAATATAACACATTCTCAGCCTGGGGATGGAACTTTTGCATGGAAATTTTTGTTTCATGAGCTGCCACAACACTGCAGTTCCCAGGAGCACATCTGAGTGTGGAAAACTACTCTGCTGGAGAAGACCAAGGGCTTGGCCATCACTGGGTTAGGAACAGATCTAGCTTAAAATGGGCTTTCTCCATTTGCAGGAAGCATCTACTGCTTGTGCTTCCACAAGCTCTTAAAGCACAGTCCAGGGAGACTGATGGAAAAACACTATGCATCTGATTAGAAACCCCAGTTGTCTCTTTATTCAGTCACATCTTGTTTTGACAGTAAAGTTTTGTGAGTGCTTCCACTATTCCCTCTCCAAATTTTTAAGCCATAATGTGCCAGGGCACTGCTGCAGAGCAGGAGCTGTGGGGGTTACTGTGCTTCAGGTGCTGAGTAACAGTTCCCACAGTGAGCTGCTGTAGAGCTGGAAGGGTCTGTCCATTTCTGATGCTTTCATTCGTGAGGACTTCTCTGTACTCCTGTCAAAAGTGTAAATCACATGGGTGATGCTGAAGGCTTGGCACCCATCATCTACTGCGGCTGTTCAGCATCTGTGGGAAAGTAGTTCCAAAAATGATCTCTTGGGAAGTGGCAGCAAAAAATAGCAAACAAAAAACCCTGAGCAGTGTGGAAGAGACACAGAACAAGGCTCGTGTACTCCTCAGCAGTCCTTTGTGAAGCCTAATAGTGTTCGCAAGGTGGGCTCCTGAAATGTTTGACAGGTAAAATGGAGCTATTCCCTCTGGAGAAGTGAACTGGCACAATTCTTGAGGGTTGGAATAAGTCTGAATTGCTCCTTTGTGTTCAGAGCAGGCACTTCGGTGGCCCGTGTTTCAGATCAGAGTGAAAACACCCATACGTCTCACTTTATATATAAGTTGCTTTTTTTCAGCTGAGACTGCAACACCAGCCATGGTGAAAATTATACCTTCTTAGCTGGGAGGCAGGGGAGAAGAGGGAGAGAGGTGGTGCTGGTGTGGAGATGATGTTGAAAAGTTTGTCATAATGGCCAAAAAGCATGAGTTATTTTCCTCAGTTGTACTTTTTGCTTCTTCAAAATATTCTGCCTCCCTTGCAGCCAACAGAGTCGAACACTGGAAAAAATTAGCTCCCTGGGGTCCCTGAGGAGAGGCTGTTGTATTTAGCTGCTCATCATAGCACATTTCTGTGATGGGGGTGCAAGGAGGGGCGGCAGGTTCTGCACCCACACGGGATTCTGAAAGCAGTTCAGCATTCCTGTCTCTGCTTGGCATGGCTCCCACCTGAAGTTTTGCATCCCACTCCATTTCTAGAAGCCTGATCAGTAGAGATTGTGCAGCAGTAATAATACAAATAGAGGGAGGGGGTTTTCACCGTGAGCAGGAAGTTTGTGCGTGGTAGGCGGATAGAGAATGAAACCATTGCCTGTTTTCACAAGGTAAAAATAAGGAGAGGTGCTGTGGAATCAATGGTTCTATTGGTAGGATCCTAAAACTATATAAAAAGTGTTGATATCTAATTTAGTGCCACAGTTGGTGAAGGGCACAACTGTTGGTAGAGTAGTGGTACAAAGATAGCAGCTCAGGTGCAAATCAGAGGAAACCCTTTGGGGGAATCAGGGTAAATGGGTTTTCCACATTTCAGCCCATTCTGTAGCAGAGGCTGGGTGGGTGAACTTCTGGAGATCCCTCTTTTGCACCCTTGGAGACAGATGGACACATCTGATGGCAGTTTCCCATGACCCACCTGTCTTCAAGATGTGATTTTAAAATCATCATCATCAAAATTATCACAGTATCACCTTTCAGCTGTGTTGCCCAATAGTCACCTGAGCACAAAGATCTTTCCACCTTTAAGCAAGGAGTTTTCCTCCATGTTGGAGCAGCTGAAGACCAAACTCAGCCATACCCCAGCTGTAACGCCTGTGGATTGTGGTCTGACCTGCACAACTTCCTGGTCTCCTTGTTGGCTCCCATGGGTGGGTGAGGATGCTCTCAGATTTGTGTGTGCTAGGGAAATGACTTGGGCGTGGCTGGTTGGGATGCGACTTCTTTGCTTTCTCATTCCAACAGCCTTTTATTTTTCCTCTTCCAGGGACCAGAAGGGAAACCAGGAAAACAGGGAGGAAAGGGCAAGCCTGGCCAGAAGGTAGGAACATCTCTCTTTGATAACATCACCTCCTCCCTTTCGTTACTCATCTCTGGTATTTTCCTGCAGAAGAAGTTTTGTCCTACACTGATGTGCCTTTGCTCTGCAGGGCAGCAAAGGCTACCAGGGGCAGCTTGGCGAGATGGGATCCCCAGGGAAGCAGGGGCCGAAGGGGAACCAAGGCCCTAAAGGATCCCGAGGTACCCTGGGACCGATGGTGAGAAGAGCTCTGCAAATTGTTGAACACAACACACAGAAACCTGACTGGCAGTGGTGGGCACGGGCCTAAATGGAGCAGAGAGCCCAGCAGAAGCTTCAGGGCACTGAAAGGGAAATGCTGTTAGATGGGTTTAATTGGCCAAAACATCTTAACCCTCGTTCTGAGCAGCACAGAAGAGAGTCCATAGGGGTGGTTGGGATGGTGCCCCGTGAGCCCAGCTCATGTTGCATCGTGGCAGTCCTTCACAACTCCCCAGATCGGCTGAAATTGCTGAAATATTGGGGATTTTCCCTCAGCTGAGTGAGCTGATAAGCTATTTTTTGCAAAGATCTCCCCCTTTGAGACTGCACACTCCAGCAAGAGCTGCTTCCAAGTTGAGCTGTGTTGTTATAAGGAACTCTGCCTTGGACTTCTGCCCTGTTTCTACATCCACTCTTGATCTACTTATCTAAAACATTTGGAGCAACAAGAAATGGGAAAGGGTTTGAATGGGGGACTGAAGGTGAGGCTTCCAGAGATAACAGCTGTAGTATGGCAGAGAGGGGAGAAAGTTAATTTGCTTTAGGCACAAGACACAAATGCATTGGGACAGCAGTGGTAAGTAAAGTACCTCCTCGTGCATTGCAGGCTGGTAAGGAAACTTCTTGCACTCTATTTGATAGAAATTAGTGCAAAATCAGGAGTTATTTATGAACTAGGAATAGTGGTGATATTTGAGAACAGTAGCAAATGTGTGATGGTTCTGCTGATAGTGTTTTCCTGCACTAAAAATTATGGCCTCACTATATATCTTCCCTTAATAGTCTTTGGTAAAGCCTCCATGAATTATTTCACGAGGAAGCAAAGCAATATCTGAGCAACAGTCTATTGGAGTGGACACATCTCTGTCTTGTGGAAAGGGCTTTATTCCATGCTAAAAGGGATTGTATGGAAATTTTGTGACTCACTTTAATCTGATGATCTGATTTAAACCCTTTTGTTCACTCTGCTAAAGATGTGATTAATAGCTCTTGCAGTGCCTTCATCACAATCCAGAAAACTCCTTTCTCTGCCTCAGAACCCACATCAGAAGGTTTCCACCCAACAGTTTAGGATTAGGTCACACCCGAGCACGGTCTCACTGGTGGACTTCCTAGCACAACACTAATTTGCATATAGAGACATGCAGGAGTGCAGATGAAGAGCACACAAATGCAGCCATTTCTGATAGCAAATCTGAGTGAGGTGGGGAATCTATTGCTGCAGGCTGGCAAAGGCACAGAATGGCCTCCTCGCACCCCTCTCCATGTGTAAGAGGTTAAAGCCAAGCAAAAGCTCATCAGGTGGCTGTAGCAGAGCTCACTGGTGACCAGGAGAAGGACTAGCCATACTCCAGTGTGGTGCCGAGCTTTGCTTTGCATAGCCCAGTGCATCCTCCTCTTGTGCTAACACCATGGGCTGCTCTCTCAGTCCTTCTATGTTTGCCTCTCCAGGGAGCTCCAGGAAGGATGGGTGCTCAAGGGGACCCAGGCTTAAAGGGTTACCAGGTAAGGATTTTATTTTCATCTCCCAGTTTTCATCTGTTCTTAAAAGCAACAAAATTGCCACTCCAGGATGCAAATTGTTCTTAAGCAGTGATTTATTTCTGATCTCGAGTTTAGTTCTTTGTCAAATCTCCATTTGCACCACCTGCATTTGGTTCATCTCTGCCATGACCCACATGTCCCTCCAAAGCTGGCATGCACCACCCAGGGCTTACAAGATCTGGCAGAAAACCAGGGAGGACTTTCAGTCTCACAGCTTTTTCCTGCCTCATGTGCTGTCTGCTCTCCACAGGGACATGCAGGACCACCGGGGCCGATTGGACCACCAGGGCCAAAGGGGGAAAAGGTAAGTCAGGGGGTTTGGCCATCTCATTTCCCCTTGAATGAGACGATTGTCCTACTGCTGTAACTCACATGCATCTGCACTCTCCTCACCCTGTGGCAGAGGTGCCTCCTCGACCACACAGCCACTTACATAACCCCTCAAAGCTACAGTCTTGTCTCTGCCAGTCAGTGCCAGGACACCCGTGCCACCAGCATGTGTTTCCCAGACACCACATGCCCTAGTGCCAGAGGCTGAGCCAGCCAGCATGAGCCCTGAAGATGTGTTTTTCCTGTATCCTCAGGAATTCGGCTCAATCTCCAAGCCAAAAGAAATCAGACTCGTAGCTTTCTCTGATCAGGTCAGAAAAACTCCCTGCACAAATGAGCTGATCTTCAGCTGCTGGCGTTTCTCCTCTCCATGGCCCTTGCTCCATGTTCCTCGTCCCCCACCTTTCGACAGCCCCCTGGCCGCAGCTGCCCTGACTCAGAGCCCTCTTTCCACGGTGGCTTTTCCCTGGTGTTTTCCCCCTTTTGCTGAGTCAGCACAGCCATAACCAGTTCAGGCTGGAACAGTGACTCACTCTTTAATGGTTTCCTGTCAGCTCTGCTGGCTGCTTGGCACTCCCAGAGCTGATGGAGTCCTTCATATGCCTTCGGCAGCGATGCTCCCTCCCTCCTGAGATCTCTGTGCAGAAGGCTCTGGGGAGAACTCATTGTGACTTTCCGGTACTTAAAGGGGGCTTATCTGAAAGGGGGGAGTGACTTCTACAGTGGACACTACACTACAGATAGTGATAGGACGAGGGGGCATGCTTTTAAAATGAAAGTGTAAAGATTTTGGTTAGATATCAGGAAGTTCTGTACTCAGAGGGTGGTAAAGCACTGGCACAGGTCTGAGCTGTGAAGTGTCCACATCCCTAGCAGTGTCCAAGACCAGGTTGGATGGGGCTTGGAGCAACCTGGTCTAGTGGAAGGCATCCCTGCCCATGGCAGGGGGTGGAACGAGATGGGCTTGAAGGTCCCTTCCAACCCAAATCATTCTGTGATTCTCCCTCAATGTGGGAAGGGAAATTACGGTGATGGAGACTGGTCAGTTGTGAGGTCCCTGTGAAGAGGAGAGCTGCATTAACTCTTTTTGCTCATTTTCTACTCTCCAGCACCAAGAGAGCATTCAGCTTTGCCTCTGCACACAGGTGGGAGGGCAGCTGTAGTGCAGGCAGAAGCTTCATCGCTTATAAAATGAGCTTATAAGGACTTGCCATTGCTGGGGCTTTGAATGGATCCCTTCAGCTCAGGCTCCTAGTGTCAGGACACCATCTTCACACAGGATCTCTGCCTGGAGATTCCCCATGCAGCCAGGAATCACTGGAGCAGGGCAAGCTGTTGTGTTCCATTAAGACACTCACATGCCTCAGAAATTTTGCTTTGGGGGTGAACAATGGTCATTATGCTTTTTCTCTCGTTTCCTGCTGCTGAAACACATCCATGGAGGAACAGCTGCTCCCTATCTCCATTGCTGCCTTGCTGAATTTCCTGGCAAGTGTTAGAGAAGCACAACCAGCCCAGGATGATGTGAGAGCTCATGACCAGGCACATCGTCAGTTCAGAACCTGCCCAGAGGTTTCTTACAATTATACTGTTGAATGTTAAGCATCCTGTCAAAAAGTTGTCGGTTGTGATTAGGACAAGCAAGGTCAGCCACTGACCCTCCAGCCATTGAGATATGCAGATATGTATGTCTGTTGCTTAAATTGCAGCTGTTGTTTTATTTGAAAACATTTAAAGTTGCCATCTTGAAAGCTCACATAATTTCAGTAGCAAATGATCCCCAAATTACTTATCTGAAGCGCTCAGTGGAGCATTTTGCCCTTCACCAACAAGATGTTCCTCTGCAAAAGGACATTATAAGAGCACTCCCTGAGTGGATCTAGTGTCAAAAGAACACAGCAGTATTATGATAAATTAATTCTACATGCAAGTATCCAAGCTGAAGCCTGATGAAGCCACCAAAGCATCCAATGCACCCTGCTAAGAGCAGTCAGCTCTGCTAATGACCACTGATAGCTGTATCTCCTTGCTCATGTTCTCCTGGAAGGCCAGTGGGTCTGCTGGCACCTTGCTGGGGAGAAGAAGGAGGAGGTGCTGAACCAGGAGACCAAAAAATCATGTGCTGAGCCTCCAGCACTGCTTTCTGCAGCATCCAGGTGCTCCACAAAATCTCGCATCTAAGTTTTCCTATCCGTCCTCCCTCATCTTCTAAGAGTTGCCTGGATCCCAGCCTAAAGACAGACAGACTCCTTCCCTCCAGACATCTGTAACCTCTCACAAGCGTGTGAACACAAAAATGGAAGCCTGGAAGCAAGAAATAAAGAGAAAATGGAAATGGGACCATGAGTACTCTGTGAGCTTTAAGTAACATGGTAAATGGAGCTGTGCTGAAGGAGGAGGATATAATGGTGAGGAAGGTCTTCCTTTTTCCAGAGTAGAAAGCAGTGTGGTGAAAGGCACTGCTGTGGAATCCTGCTCCCTTGTGCCATCCCAGCCAGCTACCCCACCACATTTCATACATTTGAAATGTGTTAGAGAAGCAGCTCCTCAAAGAGGCCTTGCTCAGAGCAGACGCCTGCTCTTGGCAGCTGCTTAAAGCAGTCCAGATGGGATCCTTTTAAAAATTACAAACTGGTGTATCTCACTTTGGGACAGGAGCCAACAACAACAAGCCTTCCCTTCTTCTCCATGCATTTTCCATTTGTATCCTAACATGTTTACTTTGCTGCCCTTTACTCTAACTTTTTTCACTGCAACTTTCCAAAGAATAGTGCAGACCTTTCATCTCTCTCTCAAGCAGCTGAGGCACCAGGAAGTTCGGAAGGAGCTTGGACTCACAGTCCTAGAGCTGACCAGGCTGCAGGGTTTTCTCAGGCAGGATACAGAGAACAAGGTGGGAATTAGCATCAAGGGGAAACAGAGTCTCAGTGGGGAGAAAGTCTGTGAGTCTTGATGCTCTTCAAGGGTCCCCAGAGTTATGAGCTTTCTCTGAGTTCATCACACTCATCTCGACTCCCAAAAGCCAAAGGTGTGCACATCCTGCTTGGGAAGAAGCAATCAGTGCCAAGACTTCTGCATAGTAACAGACACACTGGGATGATTTTTTTCCCTGAGACTTGAGAAACAGTGGCTTTGTTTCCCTTCTAGTCAACATTCCTTAGATGGTGGCTGGAAAGCAAATCAGTTGCCAGGTATTCTGGTGCTGGCTTCCAGTAGCAAGTTCAGTAGTGCTGGAAACCATCAGCAGAGCCTGTGAGGCTTTGCTTCCCCTCCTCTCTTCTCTGCCACCCAAGTTTCTCTCAGAGGCAGGCTCACCAAGAAATTTCCCAAGTGTCCTTACTATCAGCAGTACATCAAAGAGAGAACATCAAAGAAAACTGTAAATACACCAGAAAGGGCTGGTGCAACCACTGAGAATTACAGAAGCCTGTGAAAAACTTGGCTCTGCAATCTTTGGAGATTTGGATGTTCAAGGTTCTTGGAGCACCCCAAGCACCCCAAATACAGCAGCTCCACTGTGCCAGAACACCCCAAGCTCCCTTTCTCCAGTAGTGCAGCATCAAAGGAGCTCTGAGACATCTCCATCCTAAGGGGCCAAAGTGCCAGAGACTGCTATGGAGTAGTCAAAAACTGGAGGAGCTGGAATATAGCATTCTTCCATGGGGAGCAAAGAAACAGCTATCTCTCAGCTAGACTCCAGAGAAAACAGGACATCATGACCTTGAGTGACTTTCACAACAGAATTTAGAAGGATAGTGTCTCTGTTAAGTCTTAAGGAATCTCTCTGTGGATGTTTTGAAGAGACCTCAGTCATAAATAAACTGGGTGATGTTATCTACCAGCCAAACCACGAGCTCTGAGCTCGTGCTGTGGAGCATCTCAGCAAGGAAAGGAGTGTGTAGGAGGCTGTCTCACCTGGCTGATTGTAAAATGAGCCCACAATGGTGGCACACAACCAGGGAGCCCATCCAGACCACCTGTGCTCACACCAACAGCCCAGATGGGACTCAACAAGGGTGGGGAAATGCTTGATTAAAGAGTTTGGTTGAACTGTCAGCAATAAAATTCAGAGGCAGAGAGCTATTTCCCATATTGTCGCAATTACATCCTGCTTACTTAGTTTTAGGAATTGTTGAAAGTAACCCTTTGCACCTGGTTACTTAGGGAGGAGAGTTGGACCAGGCAGAAACAGCAGAAATTAGGAAAGCAATGTGAAGAGTCAGTGAAACAAACAACAAAAAAAATTGTTTAGTCTTTCTTTGGATGAAAAAGGAGTAAATTCAACAGAGGTTTTGACTCCTCATGATGTGGAAGGACTGGATTGGGTCTGTACAGAAGCATCTGCTGTAAAATCTACTGTTTATATTAATATTAACATTTTATTCACAGGGAGAACAAGGTGATGACGGAAAGGTAGAAGGCCCACAGGGACCACCTGGAGACAGAGTAAGATGTTAAATCCCTTCTCTAATCAATCCTGGACTGATTTTTGTGAGTGGATTAGTTGGCTTGCTGCCTTACTTGTAGAATATGCACAAGCCATTGAGATATTGCATATGACAACTTGTTTACATTCACCTCAAGTCTTTGTTGTGCTCTTGTAGGGCCCCGTTGGTGACAGAGGTGATCGAGGGGAGCCTGGAGACACTGGTTATCCTGTGAGTGTTATTCCAAATGCATGATTCAGAAATGCTTTCCTTGGGGAAGTGCTCCCAGTCCACATCAGCCCACAGAATTGCCCAGCGGTCCCAGTTCATAACCTGCTCATGCCCCTGGTCAGCTGCTGCACATGGCTATGATTCAAAGAACAATTCAACTGTCTTTACCTAAAGCGGTAAAACATTACTGAAGGCAAAAGAGTCAGCACCTCACCCTGCCCTGCACCTGCCTGAGTGAGGCTAAAAGAATTAGCAGGACCATTAGAGCACAGGTCTCTGTGATTATCAAGGAGAAACCGTGGGCAATGTTTGAGCATGAGTTGTGCTGGACAAATTTCAAGACTGACGTGCCCGTGGCTGTAGATTCTTCCATGGGAAGATCTATTAACTTTAAGATTTGGAGGCTTCCAAAATCTTTGCAAGATTTCTCTCAAAAGCAAAACCAGGGCTATGAATTACCCTGCTGTGCTCCTTATACCCTCTTTGCAGGACATTTCCAGCTGATTGGGGCTGATCTGCAAAGGTGCCAAGTACCTCCATTCAAAAGCACCTGGCCAGAGTGACCCATTACAGTAATTTACAGAAGATTTTGAATTCATCAGAGTAGCAGTGCTGCTGTCTTATTTTCTAGGACAGCTGTCTCCAGCTGTTCACTTCCATTAATGCTGTGTGTATTTTGGGATGCATTAGGATACCTTCTTTACTGCTTAGATGGTGACGAGCAGTTCCTCTTTCCACAGCATATCCACAGGAGCATGGGCACTACCCACAACTTCACCATTTCTTTATCAGCAGAATGCAGACACGTGTGTCTTCTTCTGCCCCTTAAATCACATTACATTCATTTTGCTTTCTCATTGCCACAAAAGAACAAAGATGTTCCCTCTCTGTTTTTTATTTAAGGGTCAAGAAGGGCTTGATGGAGAAAGAGGAAAACCTGGACAGCAAGGCTTACCAGTAAGAGATGCTGCTTTATTGTAAGCTACCCAATGCCCCAGGCATGGGAAAAACAGGGAGGTGGGAAGGGCTGCAGGAGGAGTGTGTGGTGAGCTGTGAAATGTGGGCATTTCCATCAGCCAGGCCTATGGAATGGGCATTTTGAGCCACATTTGAGACTAATAAATGGGTGACATAACAGGGAGCACTCCCAGTGCCTGTTTCCAAAACCATCCTTTCTGAATGGTCCATGAGGGACTAGAAATCTTAGGAGATGGGTGGTGGAAGATAGCAATGACAGTGGAAGGATCTGCTTGAAAGTGATCCTTTTGATGTTCTGTTCTCACCAGTGCGAGGTGAGACCATATTATTCTGCTTGCAAGTTGTTTCCTCTCAAACTAGTGAAAGACTTTGTGAAAGACTAAATTAAATCCAAATTCAAAGGAAGGACTTTTTATTCCCTTGTTATATAAGGTAGCATCTGATCTTTACATGTGACTATTGCAACTGTGAGTGCAGCAGCCCATTAAATGTAGTTTGTATTGGGAAATAAAGTTGAATCAATTCCCACTCTTCGTAAGGATGCTGGGAAGAGCAACAGATTTTATTTTGGGGTTTAAATGTTAGTGCTCTGTTATATGGCCCAGAAATTAGTAGAGTTGCTGCATTCTCCAGTGGATGTAGTTTACTGGGGGGGTGGTAGCCCCTCAGATGATTCAGATGGAAGCAGGAGCTTTGGATTGTTTTTAGTAAAGGTCCATTAGGAATGTGGGTCAAAAACAGGCTGAAGAAGGAGAGCTCTGCAGGGAGTCCTTACCATTTATTTTATGTTTATCCAGAAATTGCCACTGACACAAATACAGACCAAAAAGCCCAACCTGGCTGGCCAGGAGAAAAGACTCAGACGAGCGTGATGGGGAAGAGACCAGCAAGAGAGCAGTGAAATACCCTCTCTGCTTTACTCCATAGGCAGTTTTCTAACACCTGACCCCAGGTGAAACCAAAGCAAGTGCTGCAGTGTGCAAAAGGGAAGTGGTACCAGCAATCACTGTGTAAACTACTCATTCTGCACAGTTTCTGCACACAGGCTCCTTCCTTCCCACTTCTCAGCACTGCTCTCCAGGCGCCATCTGGAATTTGGTGAATGATTTCCACAAGTACAGGCACCACCCAAGTGAGGGGCAGAGTTGCTTCTTCTCCAATCGACACGCTGTTAAATGCTCTCTGGAGACAGTTCCTTGCTCCTTTGTCCCCACGGGCCTGTCTGAGTACAGGCTGTTTCCCTGAATTGTTTCCATACAGTCAGTATTGTTAGGGCACAAAAAATGCTGTTCTTTGTACTTCATGCAAGGTACTGCCAGAAGAGAATTTTAAGCAGATTTTTCTTGCTTATGTTTTGTAGGGGGATCCTGGATCACCAGGCAAGCCAGGAGCAAAGGGATCCAAAGGTGATGCGGTAGGTTTCAGCAGGGTGGATTTATAGTGTCCTGAGTTTAAAGAAAATGTCTAATTAAGAGGACTCTGATGGTTTTGCCCAGCATGTGGGATTTTTGTCTATGGTTTATGCCTTGAAAGGCTGTGGGGATCCTTGTGAGAGGGCTGTAAATATTTGGGTGTCCAAGCCAAATGGTTTGTTGGCTTTGTGGAGCTGGAGAAGATCAAGACAATTCCAGCTCCAGCATGATGGGTGACTCTTGGGCAGGTCTTTAGTCCCTGCCATGGGTTGTGTCTCTTTCCCATGCCCTGTTTGTGCTGTCTCCAGCCACAACTGGCTCGTCCATTCCCAAGGAGCAAGTGCCTCTCCCTTTCATTTGAACCATAAACTTTTCTGGCTTGAAACCTTCTGGGTTTGGAGTCCATTTATCCATGGAGTTTTTTCTTGGAACAATCCCTCTAACTTCTTGTTGTAGTTGAGCAAGAAAACCCAGGACACATGGCTCCTTCAGGGTTCACTGAGGCACTTCATAACTACCCCTACCTCCACATCTGGCAGTAATGACAGCTTGCTAATTATTCTCACAGACCAGGGACTTTATTTGCTAAAACATAAGTATGTAACCTCAATACTCAGCAAATTCCTGCTCTCTCTTGGCAGATGTCAGGGTTTTTAATCTGACCCTGCTGGGGGTAAGGCCAGATGATAGTTTTAGGTCTTCTTGGCAAGAAGTGTACCAGGTGATAAATAAATTCTGCCCATCGATGGACATTCTAGAACTGCCTTTGGGTCTAATAAATAGCAGAGAAAGCACCCCCAGGAATATTTCTTTCATGTAGCTGGCCAGCCTGGTCCTCTGCAGATGGAGAAACAATGCACAGAAAATTAGTTCTTCAATTTAAAAGTGCTTTAGTACATGACCTCACTAAGAGAGCCCTAGTGAAGGTGATGAGGCTGAGTTTTCCATTCATTCTGAACAAATTAATCCTTTTTACAGCTAATAAACCTCAGGAGTATTTCTTTTGTCTTTTTTCACAAAGTAGCATTGCAAATTTCAGACAGAAGACACCTTTTTTAATTTCCATTAGCTTTCCGAAATAGAGGGAGCTACTTCTCAGAGAGAAGCTCCCCTGAACACCCTCAGAAGACTCACTGGGTCCTGGGTTTGCTGTCAGAATTGATGGAGGACTCGTTTTTAGCATCTTGTTCTAATGTTTGCCAGTGCACCAAGTCCTCCCTCGAGTTCATCCTGCTTTATTTGTCCTCATCTGCTCTGTATTAGGAAAAATGTAGGTCCTTGCCTTCTAGCTATTCATTCCTGCCCTAGAACTCTCAAGACATATGAAGAATCACTTGTAATAAAACTAAATAGCAGTTCATTCCCCAGTGCTGGAGCAACTGACTTTATAAATCTCCCTTTTATAAAACTCTTTCCAATCATTATCCAAAAGCACACCCTGAAGTCACAGTCCCAAGTGGAGCTGTGCTAGAACTGTGGAAATTTTAAATGTCTTTCCTTTTTTTACTTGCAGGGTCAGAAAGGAAAGCAAGGAGCACAGGGCAGTGCAGGGAGCAGAGGCTCACCGGTAGGTGAAAATTCAGTTTTCTGCCCCAGGAAATGCTGTCTGGGAGCTCCTTCTCTAACATCTTTGTGATTTTAGGGCATCCTTGGGCTACCAGGTCCTCGAGGAGTGGTGGGAAGGCAGGGTCAAGAGGGTGCCCCTGGAGTGGACGGAGTGCCTGGGAAGGACGGCGTGCCTGGGATGCTGGTAAGCTTCAACTGTAACCTTGTGGCATCAACAGCAAACACAACACTGGAGCTGGAAAACTAAAAGGTAGCACAGGAGAAATTATGTGATCCAGCTGTGGATATTCCAGTTTGCAAGTACCCAGCGTGGATCTTGTTCACATCTCACTTGCACATAGAGGCAGCAGCTGCCTTTGAAGGACCAAATCTGTAAATAAAGTGGGTTTTGTAGCCTGACAGACACTCACATGCACAGAACTCTGTTCACATCTGCAAACCCACCCCTGCAAACCTATCCCACTCTTGCTAAGGGCAGAATCCCACTACTCCACTGTCCCCCTGATGCCTTTTCCTGGTCTTAAAATCAAGAGGCAGACACGGTTAGAAGGGAAAAAGAGATTTTACCTTGGTATTAATTTAAGGGTTTTTAGGTGCATCATGTCCAGGTGGAATGCACCTCAATGCACACTGTAATGCCCACCCCCAAAAGATCTGCTATAACATTATAGGTCTTACTAATTAGCGTATGTATCAAAAATTCCCTAATGAGAGGCTTGAATGAGTCCCCCTTCCCCAAGGAACCTTCCCCTGGCTGGTTCTATTTTAGTTTACAAAATGTGTTCTGGAGAGGACCTTGGGGTCTGGGGCATATTGCTCTCTAACTACGAAACTTCTAAAATGTTTAGTCTCCTAGTTTAACAAACAAGTCCAAGAATGTAGGCAAAAAGCACTAAAGAATACAGAAGTTGTAAAAAGGTATAAAAGGGGTTTAAAAGAAAAGGGAAAAAATCATCATGGCATCACCCCCAGAAGCTGTGCAGAAGGGAAAAGGGTTTTGTATCATAACCTCTTCTGTGTTTCTTTTCTAGGGAGAGCAGGGTGATGATGGGGAAGAAGGTGTGACCGGGATGTCAGGCAAGAGAGGGAACCCCGGTGTGCCAGGACTCCCAGGGGCACAGGGACCACCAGGATTCAAGGTGAGTTTATGACTCCCTAAGATGCTGCTGTGAGAGATCCAGTCTGTGAGCCCGATGCCTCTGAGCTTGAACTCTCCAAGGTCTAATATAGTCTCAGTTCCTGCTGCCATCTTTCAGTTAGCTAGAGGCTCCATAGATCTTTCATCTCATCCATCTATCCCTCCATCCATTTTCCTGATGTATACAGCAGCTGAATGTCCCAGAGACCTTTCTTCCTTTACCAAGGATGCTCAGGAGCCTGCAGACACACATACTCATACTACAAACACTTTAGTCTTTTATCATTAGAAACCTGGCTAAAAAAAACATGGAGAAGTTGCAGAGGAACTGCTGCAGCCCACCTGTAGGATGTCCAGAATGGACAACTCCATGGGAGGTTCAAGTGTTCTAGCTGCTCTGCAAGGCCTGAACTGCTGGAGGGAAATTTGTGCTGCTTGGTTTTTAGCACATTTACTGGCTTGGACATCACACTAGGTGGAAGCAGGAACAAGCTGCTTTTGTGACATTGGGGTTTCTTCCTGGTCCTTGCCCTGATTCAGGCTCACCACAGGATCTAAACTGGACCCACAGCAATTCAGCCATTTGTAGAAAGACTCTGTAAATATGAATACTCCAGCTGGGTTTGGAGAAGCTCTGGGATCTGATTTAAATTAGGACTCCATAGCACATCGCCCTTGATCTGTCACTTACTGCCCTCCAGCTGCCTTGGGCAGTACAACAGGAGGTGACTGACAGACACTGTGTCCTTGTCACACACTCACACCCTACCTCCAGAAGAATGTGTTGCTCCTTTTCCGTGTGTTCCACCATCCTAGGCTCTCCCTGCCTTTGCTCCTCTCTCCCAGTCTGCCCCAGATTGATCAGCTGGAGCTTGTGCTGCTCCTGGCACTTGGCAAGGGGAAGAGGTGGGGAGCAAAGTGTGGTGCCGGGTGGCAGAAGCCCCTCTCTGGATTGAAGCTGTAGAGTTAATGTGAGAAAATGTTAGTTTTGCAGCCTCTGGACTGAAGTCCTGCTCTTGGCATGCCTTCAGCATTTTCCATTAATTAATCATCAAAAGCCAGCCTGCTGGGGGAAGCTGCAGGGCAGGACAAAGAACGTAGGAAATCCAAAGAGAAGACATTTGATCCCCTTTCTCTCCTTACCACCATGCAGGTGGGACAGCTCTGCTGAGCCTCCTGCTCTGTGGGCAGCCCAGGAGGGGACACAGCCATGCTCACCTTGGTCTCACCTGTGCATCCTGAACAACATGCCTTAGCAGGAATCACATTCCTTATCCCAATGAGCCATCTTTTCCAGCTCTCCATCTATGGCTATTTCAGCTGAGTGCTATTATATTTACCTCCTGTCCTTTGGAATTACTTGAATTCTGTTATTTTTAGGGTGACAGAGGATTCCCTGGACAGACTGGCCAAACAGGGAAGCGAGGATCACCAGGAGGAACGGGCCTTCCAGGGAACCCTGGCGATCCAGGACCCAAAGGACAGCCGGTTAGTGGTGATGGAGCTGGTAAGAGTTCCCGGCTCCTCTGGCTGGAGAGGGTGTGGATCCACAGGACTGGACAGCAGGGTGATCCCTGGGAGAGTCTTTACAGGGGAGCCCATACCCAGCTTGAGCATGATTCTGGTAGAGAGATTAGGACTGATACAAAACAAGGCACAAGATTGCCCAAACTATCTCAACTAAACTACATTTTTTTGTCTATTTTATGTAAAACCCTGTGCTGACAGTTTTCAGGCTGAAAGGTAGTAACCAACACCACCATATATCATTTTGTCATTGATCATAGATCAATCTCACAGATGATTTTGTTTCTGTGACGTAAGTGACACATTCATTTGCCCCATAATGTCACTGCCTGATTAGCTGCAGGACTAGTGACCATGTCCCTTTGGCTGAGATGACTCCATGACATTTAAACCCTTCTGACTTACCACGTGCTTTTGCCTGAAATTCCTCTAGAAAGAAGGCTTGGTTGATTCTACTGATGCAGGAAAGACCTTAGTCATCTGTTAGTAGCAGTTTTCCTTTCCAGGACCCATAAATGGGCAGTTAAATCAATTTGTATACTTGGAAAGTTTCTTACGCTCCACCGAGTCCAACCAAGCCCTTTCTTGCCAAACAGTTTCTCACTGTCATGGCAGGGAAAACTTCCTAAAAGTGAGGTTTCTAGCCTGACGCTGGAACAACCTTGTAATAAAGGGGATGGAAGCCCCATCAATTGGGTCATTTACAACTGAGTGAACAAACCATTGTAATATACCCCAAAAAGCACAATCAGAATGGGTGACACAGTCCTTCCAAGAGGCCAAACAAGCCTTATCTATCTCTGATGTTCCTAACACTAGAGAATAATCATCTGGTGAAGGTTTCTGACCCCTTTTTTTTTAAAAAAAAGTTGAATTTTCTTGAATTTTGACATCTGAGAAGCCCAAAAATGTCAAAGGATGACCGTCTCAAACATGGTGAAAGGAGGATGTTTACATAAGGACATGCTACCCAGGGTGGGTTTTTTATTCTCAGGGTGCATGCTATGTGCTGATTCAAGCTTGATGGCCTTTCAACTATTTTATTATTATTTTTCTTATGAAATTGAGGAAAAATCCCTGCAGAGTTGAATAGGAAAGGGATTAGGGGATATGCATGGTTTTCCTGGGTTTGAGTGGGAGGTTATATTGTAGGAACATGAACTTTTTTAACAGCTTGAATGAGCATAGTTTGAAATTACAGTTTGAATTAGTAGGTCAGTCCAGTTTGTATTAGAAATAAAAGAACTTTGATGCTGTTATTTTGCAGCATGAAATTCCAAGATCAGTCTCAGAGTAGATGCTCTCCATCCTGCTCCTGCTGGGCCAAGCCAGAGAAGTATCTGCTAGGAATAGTGTAGGTTTGCTTCCCATTTTGGGGGCAAAAAGGTGGCATTGGTGAGATCTAAAGGATCAAGTAAGTTGCTTCTAGCCTGATGTTCGTGTAGTTTCTCCTCCAGGTTTTTTCATTATTCTTTCTCATCGATGTTGCTTAGACTGAAGGATACTCACAGATTTCTCTTTCTCTGAAGCTGCTGAACTCTTGGTGCATCTCTGAGTGACATCTCCAGTCACCAGTGTGAATTTACTGTTGTCATTTGTTCTTGTATTTGTCTTGGCTGTCACATGCAGGGAGACTTTGGCGAGGCAGGATTTCCAGGGATTGCAGGACTGTTTGGGCCAAAGGTAAGAGGCAGCTGGTGACCAGTGAGTTTTCTAGTCTCACTTTACTGGGGACAGGTAATGCCACACTTGTTGCATTGCTAGCAGCTCTGCAGAAACTGTGGAAATTGAATTTTGATCCCAACTTTCTTTAATTTATGAATCTTCATTTGTTAAATGAGTGTGTGTTTACATATGCTTTGTTGGGGGAAAAGGGCTGTCCTAGAGATTCCGTGGCTGTTTTCCCCCTTTCTGATATTTGTATTTATAGCATCAAACATCAGCCTGCACCTGAGACACCAATGTGCATCCCTAGCACTGAGAACCTTGACTTGAAATTTAGACTAATTTTATCAGCATATAATTTCCCTGGTGAAGAGTGGACTGTTTGTTTTCTGTCAAAAGTAAAAGCCTTGCAAAACAGGAGTGGGAAAAGAACTTACAACAAATTGGAGCTTCCCATTCCCATATACAAGAGGCAGCACCCCTGTCCTTAAAGCAGAGCTCTAAGCAAGGGCATAAACACAGGGTTTGGTTATTTAGTGGACCTCACATCCCATTTTTTGCTCACAGGGCCCCCCAGGAGACCTTGGGTTCAAAGGCATTCAGGGACCACGTGGGCCACCAGGTCTCATGGTGAGTGGTTTTCCAGTTTGTGGGTTTGGGAGGATTTTCTTCCTTCACCCCTGTTTCTGTGAGGCTCCAGGGGTTGTGAGGAGCACAGTGGCTCGAGGCCATGGCACCACCTCTGAGCCCCACAGCTCTAGGTGACCACATCTGCATGAGGCTTGGAGACAGCCATGCTGCACAGAGCACTCCAGCTACACTGAAATCCTCTTTTTCTGGAATTTCTGAGGTTTAACAAGGCTTCTGACAACCATACTGTGAGGACTTGTCTCTTTGGGCTTGCAGTTTGAATTTTTTTTTTTTACTCCAGCTACAGCAAATACCACCACCAAGTTGCTGAAAAGCCTCAAATATTCAGTGTCTTCACTGAGTCTGCTTTGGTGAAAATGACTGTCAGGTCTGATGTGGTGGTTCACACAGATCTTTTCTTTTCTAGGGAAAAGAAGGAATTATTGGTCCGCTCGGCATTCAAGGTCCCACGGGAAGCCCTGTAAGTATCCACACTTCTTTCCTGCCTGTATTTTTTAGAAGAGTTTAAGTGCATGAGATCCAAGATGTTTGAGGCCACCATAAGTAACCCCCAAATCCTGCTGTAATCAGGAAAACAAAATGGGTTTTAAGATCAGCAGCTTCAGAAAAGTGCAGTCTTAGTCTCTGGCTGCATAGACAGTTGCCAGGAGATTATTAGCTGAAAAGTGAGGAGCAGCAATACATACGTGCAAGGTTTTCAATAGACTGGAAGACAAGAATGTTACTGCAGATTTTTGAAAGCCAGATTTTCCAAATAACTTGGCCTGAGGGGAAAAAAACACATTTAAATATTTTTTTTTTTAAGTATTAAACTGGGAACCACTTGATTTTGGGAATTGTTGAAAATCCCTGCCTGCCCTAAAATGCCAAAGGCCCTGAACACAAGTGAAAGATCAGGTCAGCACTTTGTGAAAACACAAGCATGACGCTACTCAGAGCTTGGTCCAGAGGCTGCTACTGGCAGAGATAAAAGCCAGTAAGATGAACTCAGACTTTGCCGAAATAGCCAGTAATGGCATTTTTTGCTTGAGATGGGGAGGCCAGTATGACAACCTGAGCTGATGAGTTAGAGATGCACTTGGGTCCTTGCAAGGAGCTTCTGGGGGGCAGCTTGTGATTGGTCAGTGACAGCCACCTCCTGTGCTTTACAGGGGCCCAAGGGAGACAAAGGCAGCCGTGGGGAGATGGTAAGTGCTGGTCCCACCCCGGGTGCCCCTAAGAGGGTCCCTGACTTTGAACAATCGAGTCACTCTGGGCTCTGCTGCGACCACAGGGTGCATCAGGCTCCCGTGAGGGCGAGACACTGATTACACGTGCACATACATCCACACCACTCTGCTGGTAAAATTTCCATTTCCTTAACCCAGCAACACTTGACCATGTTGTCCACAACTGTGGTATCCTCCAGTCCACAACTGTGGTATCCTCCAGTACAGCGCCCAGCCCTTGCACAGGCACCTTGGGAACAGCACATAGGTGTACAGGGAGATTTTGGGTCAGTAATGAGCATTTTCTGACAGCTTCTGTGCCTTTTTTTTTTTCCCTGAAGGGTCTGCAAGGTCCAAGGGTAAGTATCTGACTTCCCTTTTTCTGACTGATATCTTGTATTTAAATAAAACAGTTGCTTTTAGCAAGGGTAAACCTGCAGGGTGGGTAATTGCACATATGGAATGCAATGAGTACCTGGGGACATGGCATTAGTGACAGTCAAGGAGCTGAAAGGGCTGGAAACAAGGGATGCAGCAGGAATAGACCAGGTGTAGACAGACATGCCCAGAGCTGGGACAAAATGTGGCCACTTCCTGTCTTTTGAAAGTTTTGAGGGACAAGCTGCTGTGAGGTGTCAAAAATACAGCTGGGAACAGATTCCTGCTGGTGAAAACCATGAGAAACGGAAATAAAAAATGGAGTTATTTCACTAACTGATACCACTCTGTCTTTAGGGTCCTCCAGGCCCACGAGGACACCCTGGCCCTCCGGTACGTATATGTGGGAAGCTGAAATGATTGCCATAATACTCTCCAGAGGGACTCTTCCCTCACTGGAAATTATGGCTTAGCCCCATTCCTCATATGCAAAACCATGTGTGTGAATGGACCAGTGTTTCTTGTGCTTTAGTCCAAACCACCCCAAGTGTTTTATAGAGACAGCATTGTTGCCTGTCTCACTTCTCTGCACTGAGGGGCTCCAAGGGAACAGGGATTTCAAAAGCCCATGGCTACATACCTGTGCAACAGTGACTGACTGACCAGCTTTCTGGCTGATGTCCCTTTTTTCCTCTGATTTCCAGGGACCACCAGGAGTTCCAGCCTCATTTGTAAGTTGCCATTCTCTGAATGTTTGTTAATGATAGTAAGTCCTGCAGAGCCAACGTGCTGCTGGGACCTTGAACACACACACTCAGGTCCAGCAGGAGATGCTCTGTTAGCAGAGCAATGCTAGAACTACAGCCTTAGATTGTGAAGTATTTTCTTGCATCAGGGCATGTTCAGCTTCTACCAATTTCAGTTTCCATCTTTTTCACCCTGCACCAGCAACAAGACAGCTTTGGGGCAGCTTTCCAGACACTGATCGACTCCAACACTGCGCTCAAGACAGAGGTACAAGGGAATTTTTGAACTCCCTGGTCTTTGTTTGAGCTGGAGACTAGGAATGGTCTCATCAGTGCTTTCTATGTGCAGAAAGCTTATACAAAGCCCTGACAAATCAGGGTTTGTCACTGTTCTACTGGAATATCTGGAGTTTATGCAGGCAAAGGTACAGTTAAAAGATAGGGTTCTGTTGTGTCACAGATTTGTAAAGCTTCAGACCTCCTGACTTTGCCATTGTGACTTTGCCAGCATTTCAGCAATGTCCTGTTTGGGACAATACAAGGCCTGTGGCTCATTGGCCCCAAGCCAGCACAGCCTTTGACCCACTGATTTTTCTCAAAATGATGCAGAAACCGTTGTGGTTACAGCACCCAGTGCCCCCAAGGCACCCCTGACTTTGCCTTCTTTTTTCTCCAGGGTTACCAACATCCAGACCTTCTCATGCTGGATCATGGAGGGGAGATCTTTAAGACTCTACACTACCTCAGCAACCTCATTCAGAGCATCAAAAGACCCTTGGGAACCAAGGAAAACCCTGCACGCATCTGCCGGGACCTCATGAACTGTGAACAGAAGATGAACGATGGTAGGAAGCCCTGAATGTGCAAAGGCTGCATCTTCCACAGGGCTGTTTCACATGGTCTCCTTCCCTGGGGACCAGTCATGAAGTAACCAAAACTCTCCTTTTGTCATTCACAGAAAAGGTTAAGTGCCCTTGTTAATCCCTAAATCCTCCATTTCCTCAGGCACCTACTGGATTGACCCAAATCTTGGCTGTTCCTCAGACACCATACAGGTCATCTGCAACTTCACCAACGGTGGCCAGACATGTCTCAGCCCTGTCACTGTCTCCAAGGTAGGCACAGCTCAGCCCCAGAACAGCATTCCCACATCTCTATTGCCAAATACTTATGCAGGATGTGTTGTCCCAGCACACCGGACAGTGATCACGAGGACACAGCACACAGGTTTCTCCTCAGGGCAGCATTAGTGGCAGAACTCAGAACTGCTCTCAGGAGTTAAAAAATATACCTAAGACTGTTACTGACTCTTGTGAAGAAAAAGCCATGTGTGCCAGTGCTGTTAAATGAACACATAGCCTTAACAGGACCGGTAATTTCACAAACACGCTGCTCCCAAATCCTTTATTGAATTAACTTATGTTCAAGTCACTCTTGCATTTTGTTTTCCACCACCTGGAAAAGTGAGATCAGCTTAAATACACAAATTTCCAGTGAAGTTATTGCTACAGGATTTTTGTTGAGGAAGTACCTATACTAAAAATACAAATAATATCTGGGGTCATTTGCAGATGAACTGGAACCTGCTTTGCAAGTTGTATTGAATTCAAAGTTTACATTCTTTTCCTCCTACTTAAGGACCTTCCAGTTTGCTCTGCAAAGCAAAGGACCTGCTGTGTCCCCATGAAAATTTTCCAAAATGACTTGGCATCTGGTCCTTATTTCCCATATTCACATCAGATCCAGATCTGGACACCAGTGCAGAATGAAGCAAAGGACCCTCTTTGCTATCCCACCTTGCACTAACCCTGCTCCCCATAGCCCCTCTGCAGGGTGCCCCTATGACCTCTCTGTCACCTTACAGCTGGATTTTGACATTGGGAGAGTCCAGATGAACTTCCTGCGACTGCTGAGTTCAGAGGTGGTTCAGCACATCACCATCCACTGCCTGAACACCTCTGTCTGGCAGGAAGGCTCCTCTGAGAAACCCTTGGAAAAAGCCGTGCGCTTCAGGGCCTGGAACGGGCAGATGTTTGAAGCGGGTGGGCAGCTCAGGCCAGAAGTGGCAGCTGATGATTGCAAGGTATGTTGCTGTGAAAGAGGGAAGAAGAAGTGGAGAGAAATGCCAGAGCCCACTCTGGGGCTCAAGTAACACCTATGCTGCTCATCCTACAAGGGAGAAGGGTCAAGTTTACCAGTTCTCCACTAATTTTCCAGTCCAGGATGCTATAGCTGTTCCTGTGAAGCAGATGACCTTCAAACAGAAAGCAAAAGATGAAATTCTGAAGTTACCTGTGATGTATAGGAGCAGTTAAATGGCAGAAAGGGGAACAGCTCCCCATGGGTGGTGGCTGTGGCTCTTGTCTGGTGCCACACAGAGTCAGGAGGCACAGGGCTGCATTCAGGCTCACAGCATTAGGAGTTTGTTTTGGTGATACCACTCAAGCTCAGTTTTTATCAGCCTGATAAAGCGTTCCCCAAAATGCTCTCCAAACCCACCCCAGACCTGCTCAGCCCAAGGGACAGTCCCTTGTCTCACATAGGGATTTTCAGGCTTACACCTTGTGAAACACATTCCTTTCAAGCAGGATTCACCCCCTGGTTCATCAGCTTTCTCTCTGCCCCCCTCCCCCCACAGATCAAAGACGGACGCTGGCATCGGACCCTCTTTTCGTTTCGGACACAGGACCCTCAGCAGCTGCCAATTGTCAACATCTACAACCTGCCCCCATCCGAACCAGGAAAGCAGTATCACCTCGAGGTCGGCCCCGTCTGCTTCCTTTGAACCAAGCTATGGAAACCAGGCTCTGAGGCTCCAATCCCACAACTGGCCTGTCCTTACAGGGGCTCTCCCACCTCTCTGCAGCAAGGGCAGCTGGGCTGTATCTTTTGGGTCAACTCTTGCTCCAGCCTTTGGCTCAAGGTCTCCAAGAACCCATGATCTACTGAACTCAGCCAGTTGTTGAAAGGAGGAAGAACAAGGGCATGGGGGAAGCAGGCATCAGTCAGGACGTGAGCAGTGACAAAGGATCAGGGGACTGGATGTTACGGTTCCACACACAAAGCTTTTTCCATAACCAAAGAAAACATTGAGAGAAACCTCAAGCAACTTGCAGCGTGTGGGTTTTTTTGTTGTTTCCCCCCCACCCCACCCATTTTTTTCTGGTTCCTAAGTTACCAAATGTTCTTTCCATTGAAAAAATAATTAAAAAAATAGAGCTTCCCTCTCAGAGCTTGTCGCCTTCTGGACGGCCATGTGCTGCATCAGGTCTCCCAGGCGGAGCTGCAAGTTGAATCTGGCTGTTCTGTGTACAGGAAGCATTTTGATGTGCAATATTAGAAGAAACAAAAAATATATATTATATTATTTAAAGCAAAAAAAAGAAGAAAAAAAGAAAAAAAAAGCCAAGTTCCTCCTTCCATGAGTTTAATGAACACTCCCTCTCACATGTGGTGTTGGAGTAGGGGAGAGTCAGGAAGCAAAGAAGGGGGAATGGAAAGAGGAGAGGGGAAGAGATTGGTGCTAAAATAGAGAGAGGGAATAGGCTCGTCTGATTTGTTTCTACCTCTCACTGTGAAATCTCTGGTGCTCTTAAAAAAGTGTGTTATTTTATATATATGACTTTATTTAAAGTTATGAAGGTGCTACAATGTCTCGCCACAGACCCAAAAATAAGCCCCATAGAATCATCTCTCTGGGAAGAGAGGAGATCATGTTCTACAGCTAAATCAGAGAAACAGCCACCTTAAAAGGGATCCTTCAGTGGCCATGGGTGTCAATACCACAACTTACACCACAGCCAACATCACTTATGGGACAATTTACATGCAAATTTGACTTTTTTTGTTGTTGTTCATCAGCACTTCACTGCTTTGGGAGGGGAGTGAGGGACACATCTCATCTAGAAGTGCTGAGCCTCAGAGAGCTCCTTTGGAATCGGTTGTCATATACTGAGTCGGGCTGTACTGAGTTGCCCACATGACTCCCTAAGCTAAGCTCACGTTTAAACCCAGCTCTGCAACTCTTCCCTCAGCCCCTCTGTCAAGACTGACATGATAGTACCTTGTTTCAGAACCCAGCCGAGCTTGGAAGGGTTTTGTTTTGTTAAGTTTTGTAGACATTTAGTCTCTATATGTAAATTTGGAGGATTTTTTTTTGAGAGGATAATTATGGTAATCTTTAATTCTATATAAGGAATAATATTGATGTAATCAGAGCTGTGTTATATCAGAAACTCTTCAGTGCCTGTTTGGAGTTTTCATGTCTCATATGGACTATGGATTTTATTTTTTGAGGAAAAAAAATTATCTGTGAGTCTCTCTTTGTGTATTTTTTTTTGTCACTACTGCCTGCTGGTTGGTTCCCAACCACAATCAGAAAAGGTTAACACAATCTGTCCCAAATACCTCGCCCTCCACACAGCCCCTGGCAGAAATACCTCATCCCCAGGCAAAAATCACCACCACACATCACTCGCTGCCTCCCTGCACACCCCCCAATACTCCAGGTCTCTCCATCTCTCATCCCATGCCATTGGTTTTGTGTTTTCTCAAGGCTGCAGTTACCATTTGTTCTCATTAAAAGTTTTTTTTCCCTTTTCTTTTTCCTTTTTTTTTTTTTTGACTTTAAATAAATATTTAAAACTGAGGCAATGAAACAGGACTGGAATGGGATTTTTTTGGTTCTTCATAAGAAACTAGGTAGGCAAGAGGTGCAGAAATACCCCATTTGCCAGGGGTTCCCCCAGGTGATCTGAGGAGCCAAACCCACACCCCAAACCTTCCTCGTGTCAAACCTGCCAGTCCCTGCACGACCTGCCCAACCCTCAGTATGATGCCAAACACACAAGGTTGGGAATCCAATGGCTCCCAACTGCTGTGTCTCATCCATGGCCTCATCCTGCCACAGTGCTGGGGAGCAAGAGGGGAAAAAAAAAAAAAAGAAAAATGTAGGGGGAAAATGGGGTGGGAGGGAAAGGAAGAGTGGGAAAACTAAGGGAGAAAGAAGGGCAAAGATGAGGGCAACAGCAGGGGCAAAAAAAGACAGCGGCAAAGGGAGGAAGGGAGGGAAGGGAAAAAAACCCTGTTACACTGCAGCACAGGAGCTGCTTTGGCTGGTGCCGGATGCGACAGGGGCAGCGGGAAGGGGCTCAACCGTGTTTGCTCAACCGGTGCTCTGCCCCTTCCCAGCACTGCTGGCTGATTGCACCAGCTCCGCTTTGGCACTAAAACCCGGCTGCCTGGGGCTGATTGTCCCTCCCATGAGCCACATGTTCTCAAGCAGCTGCTGAGGGCAGGGTGAGAGCAAACACCTTTAATTAATTAATCACCACCCTTAATTACAATGCCAGCATTCAAGGAGCTGTAAGGCACTGTCAAATAGGGAGATGCTGCATTTAAAGAAGTTGTAATTTATGGTTTTTAAAAAGTCTGAGCCCATTGCACTGATGGGTTCCCTGCCTCATATACCCAAGGCCCCTTCCCATGGAATCCCCCATGTCATCTGCTCTCCTAAGAGCACACATGAACCCCCATGCAAGCCCCATGTCCCAAGGGTACACAAGGCCAGTGGGGAGAAAAGCCCTTAAAGCTACCAACCAGCCATCTCCATAATGGGTTATTTGCCCTGTGGAGGAAAGCCATGTCCTGCTGCCCTTAGCATCCCCAAGGTCTCCAAACACACCTGAAGCTGCCGAGCACTTTGCCAGGCACCCACAAAATTAATTGCAGTTTCTGAGAACAAAAGCCTGCATTGGTGAAGCATTAGATTGGTGGGAGGTTTTTTTTCCTCTTTTTACGCTGGCGAAATCCAAGATTTTGCAAGTTAAATTTCCTCCACCTGCTATTGCTTCATGCCTGAGCAAACAGCCTGGCAGCAACAACAGGCACGTTGGTGCTGGGGATGTCCAGCATTGCTGGCAGCCCTATATAAGAGACAGAGCTGAGTAACAGCCTGGCAGAGCAGGAGCATCCTCCTGGACGGCCAGGAGATGTTGGCCACCCTCGCCCTCTTTCTGGGGCTGCCCCTCACCCTGACCACCAAGCCCCCAAGCTGTGCCCCACTCATCCCGGTCACTTTCAACAACACCACCGTCCCTTGGGTAAGTCCTGCCCTCATCTGAGGCACCTATCCTCTTGTTTCCTATCACCATCCCTGGCTCATATGGATCCGGGAGGAGGTTATGGGAGGAGCATTGGCAGCTCAGTGTTTATCTCACTACCTGTCCATGCTTGTTTTCCTAAAAAAAATCCAGACTGCTGCGCAGGAGCATGGGAAAGGGGTGAAGCTTGCAGCTCTGCACCCGTAATCTCATGAGAAGGTGCTTTTGGGGATCCAGCTTCCAGTTCCCTACAAACCAGGATGGGCAGCACCATCCCAGTGCCTCACCACTCTATTTTAAGTCTTTCAAGTGATGGTGATTCAGGTCACGAGTCTCCATCCACAAACCCTTCACTGCATAAACAGTATTTAATCCCTTGGGAGCTTTTAATGGGAGGAAAGCAATGACAGCGTGGCATGGAGCAGGAAAGACACCCCTCCAGAAAGAAGTGGTTATCCTGGGAGCTGGAACAGTGCCTTAACAGAGAGGGGACAAAACTCAGAGACCCTCACCCAGACCGGATCCTGCCCAGGGTAGTCACCTACAGGGGGTGCTCCTGGCTGTGGGACAGCAGGACATAAGACACAGCATTTGCATTCACTCATAGGGTGCCTGTGAGTGAACCTGGCACAGCCCCTCCAACCTTCCTCACTCTGCTCCCCTCTGCAGCTCCTGACACAGTGGTTCTACATTGCTGGTGCCTCCAGGTATCCCCCTCACCTGGCAGAGCTGAGAGCAGTAACATTTGAGGCTTTTTCCTTCTCTCCCGGGAGCCATGAAGATGAGCTCAACGTCACTGAAATCATAAGAATGTAAGGACAGGGATTCACCTCCTGATCCAGCTCCTCCATCCCCAGGGTAATTTCTACCCTCTGGTGTCATCCTCTGGGCTGAGACACCCCACAAATTTGGGGTTGGAGAGCAGTTATGCCACATTTATTTAAGCTCTGTAGTCCTGCTCATGTTCCAAATCCCTCAGGTTTGGTTGAGGCAATCTTGAGAGTACTTGCTCCCTCTGACCTCTCTGCCCCACAGGAATGAGACATGTGTGGTGAGGAATTCCAGCAAGGTCCAGGTCTTTCGGCAGAACTCCACTCTGATACACGGTAAAGATCCAGTTGTAGCACAGGGATGGGATGGGGTGGGGGGACTCAGCCACACCTTGGACCCTCCTGCTTCTTGCCTCCCAGCACTTGGCACCCTGAGCCTTTTGCACCTAAAGTCATTTCTGGAGGCAGGGGGAAAAGATTTCTTCCACCACACACCACATCTATGGCAGTACTGTGGGTCCCCACTGCGATGAGTCACCAGGATAAAAGGTGATGAGCCCCAGCATGGGGTGGATTCTCACCAGTGGGGGAATCTCACTCTCTCCATACCTTCTAGTTGATAATAACAAGGTGGCTTCCATGGCCAGACTGATCCAAAGTGACAAAGACCTGCTGATCCTGAACCACATCAACATTGACTTCCCGAGTCTGACCCTCTCAGGTAAGCAGATGCTTCCCCAGGGACAAATCAAGGGACACGGACATCTCCAGTCCTCACAAGCAGGCCAAAAAGCCCCTTTTCCCCTGACAAAGAGAGGGGAAAGATGGGGACAGGCAGTGAGCTCCCCATCTGCACTATGGGGATTACCCAGGAGCAAAGCAACCCTAAAATACCACTTATTTCCCCCCATTCTCCATTTCTCTGACAGCACGGATACCCAGTGTGAGCAAAGAGCACATGGAGGAGTTCAAAGCCCACCTGCACTGCCTGGGCTTCACTGAGGAGGATGTGTTCTACACTTCCAGAGAGGTACAAACCCCAGCCCGGGGTGGATAAGCCCCAGGCCAGGTTCTGTTTCCAGCTGGGATGGGGGTCTAGAGGGAATTAAGTTTAGCCCCCCAGTGCATCTTCCTCGCTGTGCATCCCCAAACCTCCTCAAGCATCCTCCCCCAGCCATTCCTGGTGGTTCTGAGGTAAGGGAGCACCAAAAGCCAATCTCCCCTCTCCCAAAGCATGCCTGTCCCCTGCCCGGGAAGGAAACAGATGAAGGCAATGCAGATCCACAGCTGGAGTAACCCCCATGGACCAGGTCATCCTCATCCTCCTCCAGCCCCAGCCAGGCTCAGCACGGCCTCAGGATTTCTTATCTATCCATGTTTTTTGTCTTTCCTCCTGGATTAAACACCCAGTTTCACTGTTCTCAACTGGGCCCAAAATAAATTCCTTTGTTTCAAACACTGGCTGTTCCTGCTTCATCTTCTCTGGGACCCCCTCCTGCCTGCTGTGCCCATGGTGCTGAATCTCCAAACCCACCCAGAGACATGAAATGCTCTAGACAAAACCCAACCAGGGCAAAGCATAGCAGTGAGCACAGAGATGCTCATCCCTCACACCAGCTCTGTGGTGGCAGGGGACACTCCCAGCCTCAGGACATTGGGACATGAGCACCCACCTGCAAACCAGGTGGGACATGCAAACCTGCCAACCCCCTTGAATCTCCCCCACCACAACACTTTTAGCACCTGAACATCCCACCCTCAATTTTCAAGCCAAATCCCACAAGGCTCCATCTACACCACAGGCTTGTGCAGGGGTGACTGCAGGGTGGGGTGACAAAGAGGTGACACTGCACCTTCCCCAAGTGTCTCTGAGGAGGGAAAGGGGAGACAATGGAAAAAACCAGCACCCAGAGCCAGACCAAAGGGCTCAGGGAGGCTCTGCTGCCAGAGAGGAAAAGGCAAACAAAATGCCAGAGAAACAAGTCCTGCCTGTCTGACAACACAGGGACAACAGCAGGACAGGGAGGGTCAGAGAGCTGCCACAAGGATGTGTCCAACAGGACAGGGATGACCTCTGAGCCCCATAAGCACCTCTTTTAAGGCAAATTTTGGCAAGGATGGCAAAACCACCTTCTCTTCAAAGCCCCCTGGGCTTTGCCTGAGATTGGGGTGGGGATGTCTGCAGCCAAACCAGCACTGGGAGGGCTGCACATCTCATTAGCAGAGCAAGAGGCGACTACAGCAGCTGCTCGCAGGAAAAAAATGGGGAAATTTAGGGCAGATTTAAGTTTTAAATGCAGTTAACTGCATCACTAACAGCCCACTCCTACCAACACTTGCCAACAGCATCCACATCCAAGGCCACGGCAAGTGCCAAGCACGTGGCTCTTCCATGGGCATCGGCCCCAAAATGCACCGGTTGCGACACTAATGCAGATCCGGCAGCCCTGGGCACATCCTGTCCCCTCCCAGTGCAGCTGCAGGAGCCAACAGCACCCGTCTGTCCAGGACTGTGCTCACCCAGTGTGCTCAGACAGCCATGGACACAGCTGGGCTCGTGGTCATCCTCGGCCTCGCGGCACTGCTGCCCACAGACGCTGTCCCCTGCGGAGCTCAACGCCCGGACAACTCTACGGCCTCCAAGGTAGGAGACACACGAGCCTCGGGGGGCTGCCCCACACCTGCAATCAGCTTGAGGGTGCTCTGCTAAACCTCGCTGTCTCCTGGGAAAGAGGAATACCCCACTTTGTCCCCCCTGCTCCCCTGGCACATCTGCCAACATGCTGTGAGAGAAACACCTACAACAAACGGGAAACGTTTGCTGTCCAAAAATCCTCGAATTACCCAGTTTTCTCAGGTTCCCAACAGTGACCTTGAAACAAGGTGGGTGGGCTGGGTATTTTTTGGTGCAAATCCCCCCCAGCAAAGTCAGACTGTCCTGACCCTGCTGCACCAGCCAGGGCACCCACAGCCGGTGCCAGCGCCCTTCCCAACCCCCTATATATACACAGCTATTTATTTTCCCCAGTTCGTTTGCAAATATTTCACGTTGTTGCTGCAAATATAAGAGGGAGAACTAGCAGCAATATCAATTATGCCATGGGGAGGGTGGAAATCTCTGGGTTTCTCCCGCAAACCCAGCAGCTCTCACCACCCTGTCCCTCTCTCCCCACAGCTGCTGGGGACGTGGCTGTACGTGGCAGGGGCTGCCCAATTCCCCCAGCACCGCGTGGAGATGCTGCTCATCGACCACGCCTACCTGCACATGGAGCCCGGTGCCAGCGGGCAGGAGCTGCTCATCACCCACTACGTGGCCGTGTAAGATGCAGTCCCTGGGCTCTCAACCCATCCCCTCCCTGCTACAGCCCCAAAATCTTTTAGCACAAGATACAAGCACGGTTCCAGACTGATTTCCTCAAAAGGAGTCTCTCCTGCCTGCTCTGTGCACCCTCTCCCCTCTTCTCTCTTCCTCATCCCCTTTATTTACTTATTTATTTCAACAGACCGGAGATTTAGACAAGTTTTGCAGGGCACAGAGGTCTCAGGCACCAAGCCCTGCAGGCATGGAGGATGAGGGCAAGGAGAAGACCTCTCCAGGAGAGGAGACCTTTACAGAAGTCCCTGTGCCGTGGCTGCTGACTCTGCCAGGCACCAAAAGCTGTTTCCCCGACAGGGTCAGAATTTCAGGGGTTGAATTTTTCTGTGCCAACACAGGCAGCACTTTGAGATTTCAGTTACTTCAGGGTGGAAAATGTCTCACCACCAAGGAGTGGGGGAGCAACTGCAAGGCTGAGACCACGAGCTGCCACTGGAGGTCATGCAGATGCACGGGAGAAATGCCATGATTTTAACAGTGAGAGAAATTAACCCTGAGGAGTAGGTGGCAGGTGCCCGGTGTGGGGTCAGGACCGGGGCTTTGCTGGTCCTTTCCAGGCATCACCCCCTTCTCCTCTCTCTCCAGGGGGGACCAGTGTTTTACCAACAACCTCACCTACTTGGAAATCACTGCCAGTAACACCACGCTGGTGAAGCACGGTAAGCAGCGTGGGTGAGGTTATCACCCAGTCTGCGGTTTCACATGGATTGAGACACACAAAGGTCCCATGTCCCTGTTTTACATTATCTAATGTATTTTATTCCTGAGTCTCTTTGCCTGTTCGAAGCCCCAGTGGGCTCCAAACCACTCCCCAAACCCAGGGGCACCCAGGTTTATTCCCACTCCTGGGGCACCACAGACATCACAGCCCCACCACCCAGTCACATTAAACCCACAGAGTAATGCTGTGCCAGGAGCAAACCAGCTCCCACCCCTGCAGGAGAACACCATCCTGTTTGGGAAGTTACTTCACAATCCCTTGGGGAAAGGAGGGAACACTCATGGCAGGTTTCAGTGAGTTAATGAAGCCTCTCGTTCTGAGTTGCTTCCTCCTTGCTGAGGAAGTGGGGTGAGCCAATCTGGGGTGGGAATTGCAATCCCCTGGGATACAGTTTGCACTGACCCAGCCACAACAGCATTGCTGTGAGCAGGGGGCAGTTTTTTTTACAGACCCCCAAACTGCAAGGTCAGGCCAACCTTTCATACCCCGAATCCAAACACACCGCATCATTCAGCACATTCCAACAGCAGGACAGGAGCTGGGGGACTTGGGCTCTTTCACACCCCAGCCCCACTTTTAAGAAATACAACTTGTATAAACCAAGAGCCAAAAAAGTCACCCTATTTCAAGACATTTGTCCTCACCTGCTACTGAGGGTTGAATTCCAGGGACTACTGACATTGCCCACACCTGGGCTGGAGTTTGTTGCTGCTGCAGCACTGAAAATCTGAGTTATTGTGTCTGTTCTCTCCAAGCCAAGACCCAGCAAACTGAGGGGATGCTGATGAACCTCAGCTCTGAAAACCTTTTACTCATCCAGTACCAAATGCAGAGGGAAAGGACGTATTTGGGGCAGTATCTCTACGGTATGAAACTCCATCCTAAAGTAATTTAAAACTATCATGGGACACCCAAACACACACAAAATCATCAACTTAAACCATGCAGCAACTTCATTTCACCAACAGTCAGTGAATTCTCTGAGACCAACACTCATGGGGTCACAGGATTTGCAAACCCTGTTAAACCCCACATCTCTTGGCAGAGCAGAAAAGAGCGAGTTAAAGACCAAATCCACTTATGACATAAATACTCAAAGAATGAGAAGCAAATACAATTCAGCATCGACACCATTGTAAAATCTCAAAATTTTCAAGCCAACCATGGTGATTCAGTACTTACCTCCCAGGGCAGAGCATGTGACTTTGCAGTGCTAAAGCTGATCAGATTTACCTACAACCCCATAAAGCAGCAGTTTTGACCCTGATAAGGCTCTCCATCATCTTGCCAGGCTGCAAAGCAGTTGCTCAAGAGATTTTGAAGACACATATAGAGAACTGCCTCCACATTTAGCCTCGGTCCCTCCTGACACCCCAGGAGTATCAGACCATCCTGCAACCCCTTTAAGCATACAGGACCAGAGTTGTTTGGGAGAGGGTTAAAACAAGCGATGCCCAAGGTTGGTTTTGTTCAGGTGTGTTCATTATGGGGGTGAGTGACCCCCACACAGACCACATCCACAGCAAGCACTGGTGGGGAAGGGGAGCAGCAGGGGCAGGGATGTGGCACAAAGGTCTACGCTGAGGCTATTGGTCCAACAAATCTAACACCTGACAAATCTTTCTCCTTCTCCAGCCCGGAACCTGAGCATAAGCACAGCCGATCGGGAGGAATTTGAGCACCACATCAAGTGCCTGGGGCTGAGGGCAGAGCAGATCGTGTATGCGCCATGGAAAACGGTACTGGGCACTCTGGGGGGGCCAGGGTCAACAAAGCCACTACAGCCCCCTCCAGGCAGGGGTGCAAGACCCCAAACTGCACCTCCAGCTGCCAAACTGGGGTCTTGGAGAGACATTTTCAAAGTGGTGGAAATGATTTAGGGGATTAAATAACCACAGACTTACTTCAACTGAGGTTTAAAACAGCACCCCTAAAGCAAATACCTACACCTGAACATCTCCACTGGGAACCCTGATAACAGCCTGTCTACCCCTGCTGGGCGGGGGGGGAATAGGCAAGGGATTTTTACCCTGAAATTACTGATTTTGCCTTGAAACCCCCGATTTTGCCCCCCAGCAAGGACCAGGTGCCTCCAGGAGCTGCAGAAAGAGTAGGTGATTTTTTTCCTTCAGGTTTTCCACCAAAATATTTATCAGGTCCAGTCCTCACCTCTGCCACCCGATTCAAGACATTTTATCCTGCAAATGACCCAGACCCTGAGTCAGCTAGACAGGGGCTCCCATTTTCAAAGTGAAGGTGAAAAGCATCTTACCTTTGCTGCTCCATCCTGGTCATCTGCTCATCCACATCAGGAGGCTCTGAGTCTTCAGAGGTGCCCAAAACCCCACACCAGGCTGCCAGGCTGGATCCAGCATTGTCCCCAACACTTATCCACCCTCAAGAAGCTTCTTCTAAAACTGTGCCCCACAGGTTCAGGGGAAACGGAGGACAAAGGCAGAGAGCATAGGGGCAGAGAGTGAAACCTTTGGAATAGGGCTGCGCCTAGGGCAGGGGCAGGGTCAGGCCCCCTCTCCCATTTAGCAAACAAGCAGCACCTAGGAGGCAGAGCCCAGCTCCTCTACATTAACTGCACATGGCGGTGGACTGGGGGTTGCAGTCCCTGGATCACATTTAAATTTGGGCAAAATGAGGGGAATAAGTCAGGACTGACTGTGCTTACAAGCTCTGGTGCAATTGGGGTTGGCAGTTATTGGCTAAGGTAAGCCACTGCACCCGAGGAGTAAAAAACCAATTAAACAAATACAGAAAACATTTTGGGGACCTTTGTCATTAGGCTGAAGGAGGTGGATGTGAACAGAGCACCGGAGCAGACTCACAAAGCCCCGTGTCAGCTGAGTGCCTGAGCAGCACAAGCTTTTTACTTATTTCCCCCAAAGTCTGAGTTCCCCCTTTTCTTCAAAGCACACATAGCCCAACTTTGCCCCAGAAACTTGGCTTCCTCTTTCCAGCACAGGCCTGGAAAATTGCACCAGCAGGAGTTCAGCACCTGGGCAAGCAGGGTCTGTGTCTGGGCCAGCACAGGGAAGCCCTGAGCTTCCTTAACTCCTCTTAAGACATAATCAGCTAAAAGGGGAAGGGAAAATACTTCTTTCTTGAGTTAATGCTCTCTTGCTAAGATTCACTTACCCTGTTTTTGTTGTTTTGACAGGAGGTGTGTGAAGTGAAAGAAGTCAAAGGCAGCAACAGCCCACACACAGAGCCTGTGGCTGCAGTCACAGCATCACCTGCTTCAGGTACTCCCTCGCCTGGGAGTGCAGGGAACTGACCCCACATAGGGCAATAAATGTTTTCTTCAAATTAGATGCAAATTGGTGCCAAATCGTTTGAGAGCAGAGGGTTCTGAAGAGGTCAGAAGTGGGGTTTGCAAAAAGAGAATGAGCCCCCAATTAACTTTGTGTCGTCCAGCTAGGAGTTGCAAGAGTCAACCTGGAGCTTCCCATTGAGCTTGGTAAAGAGCTCTGCCAAAAAGCAGCGCTGCAATGCAGCAGTGAAAGAGGCCAACCAGGAGAGGGCAATCATTAACTATTTTAAACAAGGAAACCAAGCATTTGAGGAGTAACTGGGATAATAAAAGAAGGCTGGAAGCTTATCTGTAACTGTAAAGCCTGAGGAAAAGGGGACTTAGCTAAAAGGAACCACCCAATTCTCTTGACAGCAGCTTGACTGCCAGGTGGGATAGATGTTCCTGCCCAAAGCCTTTGGACCAGGCAAGTGCTCCCTGAAAATGTCCATTTGTAAGCTTGGTTGCATATCGTGTCTGACACCGACAAATTATCCTCCTGCCAGAGGGAAGGGGTGCTAACACAACCGGGCCTGGATTTTTAGTTTCCCAGAGAAAAGGTCATGTCTTCTCATTTCTCAGTAAGCTCAACACCCTGGAGATGAGAAGTGCCAAGAATGACACTGCTCTCCATGCCTCCAGTACACCCCTGCACTTGTCAGGCACCTCATATGCCCCTTATCCCAGCCCCAAAGGGAGGACAGCACTATCACTGCCATTGTAAAAGTGGGCAAGTTTAACAAGAGACTACTGCTGCTGCATGTCTGGAGAGTAATTCAGTCTCAGCTCTAACTTAGTAATTAAGCACTGAAAATATCTCTCTTTAAAAAGGAAGAAAATGAGAAAAGCTAGAGGGAAGCCAGCAGTGAAAACTGTGACTCCCTCTGGAGCTCCAGGGTGCTCTGCATCTGTCCAGCTGCCTTTACCAGGCAAAATTTCAGTGTTAAGCCATTGGAGTGACTGCTCTAGCAAAAATGAATTTTTACAAGATCACAGAATCATTAAGGTTGGAAAAGACCTCCAAGGTCCACCTTATAAGCCAGACCAGAGCACTTAGTGCCACATCCAGCCATGTCTTGGATACTTCCAGGGATGGCGACTCCACCATCTCCCTGGGCAGCCCCTTCCAATGCTTGACAAATCTTTCCTCATGTCCAATCTGAACCGCCCCTGGCACAAATTGAGGCCATTCCCTCTCATCCTGTCCCTTGTTCCCTGGGAGCAGAGCCCAACCCCCACCTGACTGCACCCTCCTGTGTCAGCGAATTGTAGAGAGTGAGGTCCCCCCTGAGACCGCTTTTCTGCAGGATAAAAAATAAGTTCAGCCCATTCCCTCCAGGTCTCAAGGCACAGGTACCCAGCCAGCCCTTGCTTTACCCACCTCTTTATCAGCTTATGATGTGAAACATAACTCCCCAACCTCTCTAGAGGGCAGAGGGGCTGAGGGGATGGTGGCAGCAGCCTCCAGTGCTGCAGTTAAAGGGCCCATCTCAGCGGACACCACCAAAGAACTGTGGCTCAGACTACAGAAACCCAGACTTTATGAGTAGATTTATTACTGAATAAAGGCCTTGAATTACAGGAGACAGAAGGAACCAACAAAGCCAGTCTGACCCCCACAGCAAGTTATCTTAACCAAATCAGACTTGCACTACGAGCTATGGCTCCTGAACAACCTTCAAGGGTAGTTCCTGGCTGGGTTGTTATTCATTTAAAAACTTGTGCAAAGCCTTTATTTTGAAAGCCATATAAGCCAAGTTCTTTCAAGGGGATAACTGGACTGCAGAGCTTTCAGTTTTTCTGGGAAATTCACTTCTCTGAACAGAGTGTTATGGATACTGCACAGATGAGCAAAGTCCAGCAACACTCAGAGACACGTAAACAGTGTCTGAACATCCCTGACTCCTCATCACTATCATTAGCCTTGGTCTTGCTGGCTTTGCTTTTAAGAATTCGTTTCTCCCATAGTGTTCGCCCAGGTCCTCATAGTGAGAATCCTTCCCAGTGTCAGCATCCTTGGTGAGAATTAGCTCAGGAAGAGTCTGGCCCCAAAGAGCACCAATACACCATAGAGAAAGAGATGGAGACATGGTATCTCTTTAACAGACCTTTATTAGCAGACTGTTCCCTACATGAAGAATCCGAGTTAGATTTGCATTATAACAATTTGTGGTTACAGCTACAAAGATGGTTGTCATTTTGCATTGATTTTTGCATTCTGATATTCATATTCTCATTAGGCCACACTGGTAGGAAGGAGCCACTGCAGAATTTATGACAGGTCTCAGGAAGAGGGGGGTGGGAAAAAATTGTATCACTAATCCATTGTTGGTTAGATTTCCACGTGGCTACTACTGACAGCAGTGAAAGTCCAGGCAGAGTCTCTCTCACCTGGGAGACTCTCCATGAACCACCAAAATCTGTCAGAAAAAAAAGCAGCTGTTGAGTGCTAGCAAATCCTTTTCCAATTTCTCACACACATCTCCACATGTCCTCCTGCATGTGATGAGCACTGGCCCAGAAGCAGGGTCTACTGATGCAGCCTTGAAGCACAACTGCAGCAGCTTGTGTCCAAGTGCAAGTTTCCTTCCATCTCTCTGGAAACATGTATTGTCTTTAGTCCCTGAGATTTCTCTCTTCCCCCCTTACCTAAAAATTCCCCCAAGCACTCTTAATTAAGTGTTGTGACATCTAACATCCACAGACCTTCCACTTCCCAACTTCAGCCATCCACCCAAAGTCTTTCCACCGTGCACAGAGGCGATTCCAAACTAAGGCAAGCATCACAGTGCACCCTCTCCCCAAGGTTCTGCTTCCTCATTTGCTCCCTTCTCTCCTAAGGCTTCTTGCTACAGAATTTCTCTGGGCTGAGGTCCTCCAGCAACAAACCCAGACGTGGGAAAGGCAGCTCAAGCCTCAGAGGGCAGGTACATGAGTGACTTTAGCATGCCTCCCCACGGCTCGGCTGTGTGATGTAGGAGAACTAATAGAGAACTTTTTAGAACAGAAGAAATACAAGCACAGTAACAATATTTAAACAAACCTATAAAAATAGTCTGGCATAACTCTGTTCAAATAAATACAAAATAAATATGCTTTAAGCAGTAGAACAGTGGAATGCAATGCTGGTCCATTTTACCCAAAATGAAAAGCTGGGTGAGGATCTCCCAGGCCTCAGAAGCTGGATCCTATTAACTAAAGCAGCCCATAACGCAATCAGAGAAATTTTAAAGCCATTTCTTTCCCTTAGCCTTATGAAAAGCACCCTTTGAAAGACAAGCAAGTATGTCTTCAGGACTGAAAGTTCACCTCTCCCAGTGACAGCCAGCCCTGCTCCCTAACACCCGTTCCCAGAGCAGACATTCTTGACTTGGGGCCTCCATCGCACCAATGAAAACCTGAACATCGATCTACCAAGAGGTCTAAAGAGATAAGATAGCAGCATAGGCACTGGGTTTGGAAAAGGTTCACGAGCTCTCCTTGGCACCAGGCAGGATAGAATTCAGAGGTCCATGCAATGCTGCACAGGGGCTCTCATGTCGTGCTGGGAGCGCAGCTGCACAGGAGATCTGAGTTACTTTGTCTTTGTTCACTAAAGCCATGCATCACAGTGCCGGGCAGCCCAGGGAGCTCCTGCCTTCCCCTTTCCAAGCCCCTGCAGAGTACAAGACAAGCCAATCCCGGCATGCAAAGGATACAGGCATGCAGGCTCTAGTCTGCTGCTTCTGTTAGTAAGTGCATCTTGTTAGCGGGTTTATGAGACACACTTAAACCAATAAAAAATAAATAATCCTAATTCTTCATCAAGCTGGCTTAAGTAACCTTCAGCCTGGCTTGATAAACCACTGCCCACCAGCCCTCCAAACCAGTAGAGATCAAAGTTACATTTCATGTCAATTCTTGGAAGCAGAACATGAATGTCTCCCACCCAAAGGAATATTTGTAAACATAACAAGCCTGGTGTGGCAGCAGCTCCTACACAAGGTTTGTACAAATTTAAACAATGGGTAGGAAGTTAAACAACTGAATGGAAAAAGCAGCTCTCAATGAAAAAAGCAGCTCTTTCAGCAAGTCAGAAGGTGCTTATCTGTAGGCAAACAGCTCTGTACAGGCAACATGCTGAGAGCACACCTGTAACCCAAATCTTTGCTACTCTGTCATACTGCTGGTAACTGACCTCAGCAACTCCCACCTTAAGATCTTCCCAGGAGTTCATCTCCTGGTCTCCCAAAAGGCCCAACGAAAAGGACCCCATGATGGTTTATGTGGAGCTCTGAGTAGCAAGATGGCAAAGGACACCAGATCCTTCCCTCCCCCTTCCTTACTGACTCACAAACAATCTGATATTTCACAGCTTTGCTTAGTCAGCTTAGTGTCGACACATTCACAGAATGAGAGATGGCTTATACGTCTTGGGATCGCATCCCAAGATTTCAGAGTTCCGAGTCCTCAGCATCTCCTGGTCACCGCGAGTCCACGCCCAGAGTCATCTTCAAGTTTTCATACACCACATAGCTGATGCTCACAGCTGGGATCACCTTCATAAAGTTGGGTGCCAGACCCCGGTAAAGCCCAAACGCTCCCTCTGTCTTCAGAATGTGTTTGAACAGTCCCCTCATGGTCACTTCAGGAGCACCCTCCACTGAAGCTGCAACAGGGAAAGCCACAATAAATAATGCAGACTACATGGTAAAAACACTTCTGTTTCTAAGAGCAGTTCTGATCCATGTGCTTTCAGATATTCCCAGAGCAAAGGTGCTTCATGGGGTACAGCATTAACTTCTCGGCTACCCATTCTGTGCTCCACATTGCAAGTATTTTCTCAAACTGCTCTGCAGATGCCCTCAGCCCAGAACTGCTGACCTCTGTCCTGGAGGTCCTTGGCCACAGAGGTTAGAAGGGCAGCACAAAGTCCACTGTCCCCTTGCAGCACAATAAACAGCCCACAGCTCAGCTGCGTGGGCCAGCTGAGGCTGTTGTTGCAATGTTTACACTAGAGAACCTTTAGCCTTACTCAGAAACCAAGGCAGGAGTTCCCACTGTTCCAAAAGTTCTCACCTTGGGCCTGCATGCGTGTCCTCACAAGCGCCAGTGGGTAACTGGCAAGCTGTCCACAGGTGCTGGAGATGGTGCCACAGGCCAGCAGAACAAAGACCCCAGGATCAGCACTGTTGACAGCGTAGCGTTGCAACCAGGTGTTTTTTAGTGTCTGGAAGGAACAAGCCCCATCTTAGCAGGGAAGAGGCAAGCAAAGGAGTATCACATTTCATGAAAGATCTAGAATAAAGGCCCAGAAAGTTCCATTCAAGTTCAGCCAGAAGCAGAGGACTTCTCAAATCTTTTTGAGCTGCTGCTGCCATAGTGCCTGGGGAAAATCCCTCCTTTAATTTTCTGCTGCAATTTTCTCATGAAGAAAAGAAACAAGGGACCATGCATGATGTTGACTATGGTTTATGAACTAGAATTATCATACTGGATTATCTTTTAGGCCATTTTTGAGTAAAAAAATCCATTTGTGCCCCATAAGCCTGTTCAAGAAAGCTTTGATAAATTACTTAAACTCCTGTCGTGACTGATAGGTCTGACAGTAATAAGGCCACACAAGCAGCACGGCCATACAACAGGTTAACAATAACATATAACATAATAATTGTTAGGCTTAACCTAACAATAGGTTAAAGGCTTCATACCTCATAGACTGCCAGGTCAATACCAGCATATGGAATGATTCCCAACATGTTGGGGATGTAGCCTTTGTAGAAGGCAGACATTCCTTCCTTTGCAAGGATGTTTTTGGCACAATCCAACATGCCCGAGTATTGTCCTGTCTTCCTTAGAGCCATCCGTGTTTTCAGAACCTAGAAGACAAGAATAAATGGCATGAAGGCCTACAGGAGAATCAGCAGGAGAACAATGTACAGATGTACAGACAAAATCATTCTTAGGAGCATGCCTGTCAGGACCACAGCAAGTGTCCTGCAAGCAGTACTACTTGGTACCACCTCCAAGAACTCATTAATTAAATATCACAGTGCTGGTGTTCTACCCACATCTTCCCATCCCTGCCCCTCCCCATGAGCCCTCCTGAGCTGGACTCTGAGCCTCCTGCCTCACCTCCATGGGGTAGATGCTGCTCTGTGCAATGGCCCCGGCCAGAGAACCAGCCAGGAGCCGCTCATGGATCCTCAGCATTTCCTGGTCAGTACCAATGAACCGCTTGATCTGCAGAAGCCAAAACAGACAGACATTGAGGCTCCATGACTTATTTCAGCCGTCATTTTCCTTTCAGCTTGTCCTTCTGCAGTCACGCTTGTCTGTGCCCTCACCTGCTCATAGGCCATGAACTTGATGGCTGACTCGGGTGCAATCTTCAACACATTGATGCCATTCCCTCGCCACAGGGACCTTGGGCCACCCTCCCGGATCATCTGAGTGAACCCGCCAATGATGCACATGTTGTTACTGCGGGAGGCATGAACCTGGAGGAGAGACAAGCCTGGATTAGTTCCAGTCCCGATTACGACAGTGCAACATTTTTCTGTAATCCAGGGACAAAAGGGCGCTTTATTTACCCAGAGATTTGCCAAGGCTTTAATCCCTTCCAGATAACTTCTACAACAGGAAAGCAAGCTTCTTTTCTTTTTTGCCAAGTCTACCATTAACTAATGAATCTAATCAATATCTCCCTCTGTAACGGGAGGAAAGGTTAAACAGGCAAGCGTCCTGGTTTTTTCCCATACCTAGCATAGGATCAACTACCCATCAACTTCTCAGCTGGTTCAAGAGCAGGTGCAGTGACAAAGCAGGCTAAAATCAAAATTTTCCAACTTCCTTCTAATGCTGATAGTACTGAATACAAGCTCTGCCAACTGACCACCATGTTCACTTCAACTCTCATGGTGTCAGGGTCTCTCAAAGGAATGCAGGATTTTAACCTGTTTCACCAAAACCCAAGTTTGCCATAAAAGTTACTACTGACAGTTTTGACATTGTACAATTTTGACATTGTAGAGATTCTCTCTACTTTTTCTAGTCAATGCATAATAACTTTTTTATATTACTTTGATCACTCAAATAATTCAAAATGCTTTTAAAAATAGCAATAAAAGAATGATTAGATTAACATTGGCCAGAGTGCTGTATGTGTTGATGAACATTATCATCTCCCAGGTAACCATAAATATTAAAGGAATCCGCTCAGGTATTTAAACAAACTGGAACTGCTCCACCATACCTGCATGAGCACTTTCAAACGGTCCAAGGGAGCTGTGCAGGTTCTGGACACTGCACCTGCACCTCCACCTGCAACCAGATGTCTCCACCACATCCCTGTCTGCCTCTCTTCCACAGTGAACTCATCAGGGACAGTCAAATTCTCTCCTACATCAAAGATCTGCAAAAGTAGAAGGTGTTGAGAAATGCTTCATCAGCCAGTGATCTTGCTGAAGTTTTACTGCTCATTATTAGCGCCAAGTGCTGAAGTACAGGATATGCTTATTCCAAGCCACCAGTTTATCTACAGCCACTAACTGCTGTGCCTGGCCACAGGAGCTGCCACTGCTAGAACTTGTCAGAGGGGAAACTGTCAAGATTTCTCTCCAAGAACCTGGCAACTGCTGAATATTTGTCTATATCAAAATACTGTGAGTCGTATTTAGGAACAAACTGACCAACTGCAGGCAGTTGTATGGCAAAAAAGCTGGACCTCTCCAGAACCTTCCAAGCTTGCTGCCAGTTAAATCTCATTACATACTATTCACATACAGATATCTCCAGGAAGGATGGCTGCCTGTGGAATCAGATTCTAGTTTTAACAGGTCCTCAACTAGCTGCGGCCAGCCACTGGCAGGAGCTCCTGGAGGTGCACACCAAGATAACACCCTGATCTCCCTGCAGTACTGCAGTCATCATCACCTGTCACAGCAGCTGTGACAGTGATAGGTGGCAAGATTACAGCAGAGGTCAGGAAGCAATTGAGTTTCCATGGCTACAGGGCAGCTATGAACCATGAAGAGAAAGATAGGGACTGCTGATAGCAGCTCCTGGGGGCCAGGACTTGGACCAAGAAGCTGGGCGAAGACTGGGACGTGTTGTACAGGAACTATTTCTTACCGTGGAGTGCTTCCAGTACAGGATGATTTCAGGAATGTTCTCCACAGGGTGCAGCAGGTGATAGTCTCGCCACTCATTCCAATCAATTGTCATTGTCCCATTTTTATCCATGCTAAAAAGATTGATCATCAGGTGGGTACAGACTCCCACTGGGTGACAAATTCCTCCTCCCCTTCCCTTTGATTATCCAGGCCTACACCAAAAAGAGCTTTGGAAAGCAACTAGTAAAAGACTTCTTAAGAGACACAAGACAAAGCTAGGAAATCTTCTGTTCACCAAACGATGCAGAGGTAGAAGTGGGCTCTCCTCCCCTCTCTCTCCCTTCTAACCAGCCCACAACAGTATTTGCACCCCCTCCTACCAAATTTAGGGACATAACTGACACTGAAGGGAAAATAATACTTACTAGGTGACAGGACCCCAGAAGTGTCCCGTCCTTATTCTGACAGACAGGCAAAGAGACAGGGGGAAGGTAGCAGAGGAAAAAAAAAAAAAAGAGAGGAAAAAAACAGCACAAATAAGTGGTTGTTAACATGTTAGTGCCACATGCATAAAGCAAAGAGCAAACACATCTCCAAAGAGCAAACACTCTGCAAAGTCCCTCTCCAAAGCAGCAAGCTCGGGACAGCAGGACAATCAGACAGGGATGCAAATCAGCTTAGGTGCAAGCATTTCCCCTCAATAGGTCAGGGAGAGACTGACAGTAACTCTCAATATAGCATTATGATTTTATAATTGTATGTCAATTCACAGGGCAAAATCAAAATGGAAAGTAATAGGAAAAAAGGGAGGAACCAAAGTCTCTGGAAAGTGCATACAGGGGAAAAAGAGATGGGTTTCATGTCCCTACATTTCTTTCTAACTCCCTCAATAAAAACCAGAAAAACCAGTGGAATCTTCACCTCTTCAGTATTTTCTCAGCCTGCTGTTCAGAGATCTTGACTCCCAGGTCCCGGAGAGACTGGACAATCTCCTGGGCATCAATGCGGCCTGCAAAGATAAGCCAGTGAGCTCAAGGACACATATTACAGGCTAACACATGCATCAGTCCACTCATGAGCACGAGAAAGGTGTTTACCATCATTCTTTTTATCTAGACTCTTGAAAACCAGTCTCAGCTTCTTTTCATGGTCTTGGAGATAATGAACAAATTCCTCAAAATCCAGCTGTCCATCCAGATCTTTGTCTCCAGCCTTCACAATTTTCTGTTCAGAAAACAACGAAGAACTGTCAGTTCTTTGTTCATTCAGACAGATCTATCCTCCCTTCTACCATATTTAAAAAACATTTCCTACACAACTTTGACTCTTTGTCCAAAAAGTAGCTGACAGAATTGTAATTCCTGTAAGAGATTTGAGCAATGCAGTAGCGTAGAAAAGTCACCTGATTCCAACTCCTTCCTGAAGTCCATTATACAGATGCAATGTCTCATGCTTTTATCAGTGATATTCTGCTAGTGTCATGTGTCTAATCTCAGGACTGTATCTTGATTAACACCTTGTAAAGCCCTTGTGAAGGTTCTTGAACTAAGTATGAGGCAACAGATTTGCATAAAAAGTAAATCACAAAACTTGAGGTAATAAAATCTGAACAGAAGAAGGAATTCATGCCTACTATAATCCTTAGAGAAATAAGTTCCTTCTGGCAATAACTAACTCCAACCAGCAAAAGCCTGTCCAGCTCTAGTGAACACAGCCAAAGATAAAAACCTTTGTGAACTGGTTTAGGCACCCTGAAGCAATGTGCTTTAATTACACAAGTTTCCATGAGATGCATATAGAGCAAGAATAGGTTCTTAGTAGGACAAAGCTAAAATCAAGATCAAACCGTGCCAGACATTTAGGACAAGGTAAATGACTAATTAACTCACTGTAACATGAGGCAATAGCCCATGGACTGTCCTATCTAAGGGCACATGGATGCATGTTGACAGGTGTGGTGATCTCCAGACTGCAAGAATGTGGCTCAGGGAGTTCCTATGCCCCTTCTGATTCAGTCACTTGCCTTTGACAGCCTTTATGTCTTTTCCAACATGAATCAGTGAGCAACACTCAATGAGGTGTGATTCAGTCTAGTGCATCACCCAAAGTTTTGGTTTAATTCTTGTAACATTTATGTTAACAGCAGATGGGTTGTTAAAGAAGCTCTGAGCTGAGATCAAACACTGGGTTAACCCTCTGTTCACCAGTATCTTGTTCAATATTTAGGCTTCAAAGTACTAGGCAAGCCTAAGCTCATTGTGATATGTCCTCAGTCTATGAGCACCAGTCCCCTTCATAAGCCTTAAGTCTTTGTTTCAGTGTCATTTTAAATTACTTCAGTACTAAATAATTTGCTATTGAAACTCTCTCTCTCACCCACCAAGTCCTGTCTCTTTACTCCTAATGCTATGAGGATTATTCCTAATGACTTTAAGAACCTTAAATAAGAAAGTGCTGTCCCAGCTGCCCTGACCTCCAAGGTATGCCCAGTATTCCTAACCTGCCATTTATCATATGACCGTTGCGAAGTTCAGATATGTCCTCACATTCAACTTGTAGGCTAAATATAGACCAACACCCCTCTCCTGTCAGCACACTGAGCTTCAACAGCTCAATCAGGGCTTCCCTCTCACTGGCAACCCCCAACCAGTTAACAGGCATTTATAATTCGGCATCACTGTAGAAAGAGATGTGACTGTACAACTGCTCCCCCCCTCTCAGCACACCCCAACAACCGCAGAGATGTGCTACGAGTGATGAGAGACTGCAGGCAACAAAAGCTTTGCCCTGTTCACCTTCCTCCCCCACAATCACAGCACAAAAACGCTGCCTGCCCGACAATAACCCACTGCACACGTGTGAGGGGTGAGAAAGCCAAGCTCTCCGCATCTTCTCTGGAGGTGTGAACAAGTATCTGCCTGCACCTCTTTGCTTTCAAGAGCAAACGTGAAATCTGGTCATTAACAGCTATTTTGGCTGCAGAAGTGGTCACCTGCAGTCACAGCCCCTGGAGCACACTGTGGGAACCCACACACCTTCCAGCCTGCTGTACATGTCTCTGCACAGAGGTGTAAAAAGCCTCCCCAGCTTGGCTGACCAATAATCAGCTCTTTGGGCTCTCAACAGCCTGGTCATGAAAAAAAAGTAACAGCAAGCTGAAAGCAAGAGCTGTGACACATTAGGATGGAGCACTCCATGGATTTAGTGCATCTCCCTTCCACAGCAAAGCAAAAGGTTCTTGCACAACGTTCCCCAGCTCAGCCCACCCACCTCTGGCTGAGTCACTCACACAGCGTTGCTCTCCTGCTCATAGCACAAACCTGCTCACCTTCACCAGCTTCAGCTGACTCTACATTACAGTCCTGCTGTCAGAAGGAGGCAGGTGGAAGGATGTAAGGAGGAAGAGGATGTGAAATGCTGTATCTGAACAGACCAATAGAAGCAGAAGACTCCATAGTTTGGAAAATCCCTTTTTTCTATTTAACTCACATCAACTGGTTTAAACAGTCTTACAGGCACCGAGATCTCACCCAATTCAAAACAAAAGAATCAAAAAGAAAAGTGCTCACGCCGCTTCAGCAATCCCTGCCAAGGAGCATGAGAAGTGTTTCCATGCTTTACTCAGAGCCATCAAGAACTTCTCCCCCTCTCAAGCAAGCCATTCAAGGTATTAGAGACCACCCCTCCATCGCTCACGCCTTCCCTTCCATTCCTCTCTCAGGGCCATACCTGCTTCCACTGGCGGTAGGTGGAGAATTCCTGGGAAGGAATGAAGAGGCTGAGTCGGAAGATGGATTTGAGTTCAGCTGGCAGCCCCTTCGACTCAAAGTACTCAAACTCCGTCTGCCTCTCCCCAAACACCGGCATGTACAGACAGAGGCAGAGCATCTTTCTGAGCCCAAGACTCAGCTGCCCTGCTCAGTCCAATCACCACAGAAGGGAAGTAAAACTGAGTGATTCCTCTGAGCTAATTTCAGTACCTAGTGGAAAGGAAATATCAGCAAGTCTCATGACACATGCCTATGAGTGAGCCTGGCTCCAGTGGGATTGGCTGCACAAGCCCTGCCCTTCTACTTAAAAGGGAAACCGGGGCTGTACAGTCCCACCCAGCTGACACGAAGGAGACACGTGAGCTGCCTTCCATTGCTCAACACCTGGCTCCCATTAAACCCAGGTACCTTAATCACATGCGCTGCCAGTTAACTCTTACTGTCTGTCTCTCAACCCAAGAGGCTTTGGCCAAGGACACTCACTTGCTGCTCCTTACATGCAATCAGTCCTTTCTTATGCTGTTCTCACCTCTTTGAGGATTTACGCAGGTAGCACAGTGGGGACCAGTCTTGATCACAACCTCTCCCACCATGCAACACAAGAGGACTATCACTGTCATCCCAAAAATTAATTTTTTAAAGCACAGTAAGAACAGGATGCCAGCCACTTATTGCTTTCATTGCTTTCATACACGTTTAGGATAGCCAGTTAAAGCAAAAGTCTTCCACTTTTACAAGGTTACTGTGTTATGCCAGAGTTGACTGGCTTTGATTGCAAGTTCTCCCAAAACCACTTGTGCCAGCTAAGAGCAGACAACCCCTGCACACAAAGATCTCTCCCCTCTGTAGCACTCCAGAGTTACTAACACAGCAGCAATAAAGCCTGTGGAGGTTTGTCATTGAGCCAAATACACAGAAAATCACCCAAATCAAGGGCAGGCTTCAAAACAGCCCCAGCTGCTTCTAAGCCTCCCGGCTAAGCATCTACACAGCAGTTACACCAGCTTAATATTTTTCATCCTCTTCTGACTCCAATTAAACATTGCAGTCAGATATGTGCTATGAGAAGTGTCCCGGGCAGAACAACATTTTCCAGTTTCTACCCTTGACAGTTCAACCGCTTTGTAAGCAAGTTCCTGAGCTCTCATTAGGAGCAAGCCAGGCTGGAGGGAGTGTGGCACAAGCACCATTTAATGCAGGTGTAATTACAGGTTTCTGAGCATTTTGTGGAGTTTGAGGTATGGGGTAACACCTAGCTCTCCAGAGAGATTACCGATGTGCAGCAGGCAACAATGCTGTTCAGGACAGAATTCACTGACTGCTACCATGAATTTTCAATGAAGTTATAGTCTTGGTATTTATCAGAGAGCAGCTATCACACAAGGAAGACACAAAAAGCCATTGCCAGTAACCCAAACGCTGTAATCCTGTCTGCACTAGAAGTAACACAGTGTGTTTGCTGAACTGGTTCAAGCCAGACCAGATAACAGCCTTCCCCACTGCTGCGGACACAGCAACATTTTCTAGTGTTTGCTGTGTTTGAACAGCCTGCCTGGCAGAGCAAAGTCCAACCAGCACTCCCCTCAGGCCCTCATGCACAGGGGGCCCAAACACCTTTACCGTGGTATTTTATTCTCTAAACAAAGCCAAGGTCTGTAATGAGATGGAGCTGCATGTCAATCACACAAACTGGGAATATTTAATCAGTGGCTTAATTTCAAGGATTTTTTTTTTTAAAAAAAGCTTAATGGATCATGACTCACAGCAACTCAGTACCGTCGTGACCTTCAATGGTTTCCTCTGCCCTCCCTGAGGCACCTCACCTACCATGGCACCACTGCCATGTTACCTAACCAGGCTTAACCTACTCCCTGCTGACGTCTCTCTGCATGAAAACAGGATCTTCTCAGGGACTCCAGATCCTCTTAAAGATCAGCTGCAGCAGCTCACTGCATGCATGCCCACAGAACACCCCAGCCTTCCCACCAAGTCCAGTCTCACTGCAAGCAGCACCCTCATAATACACACACCCCACTGTCCAACACCAAAAGCCATCACCAAGGGGAGCAGAGCAGGTACCCCCAGCAACAGGTAGTAAGTGAACAAATCTAACTCAGATTTGCTTCAAAAAGCCTTAAGAGCCTGCATAGTCCTTCCCACGAGTTGCCAAGCATCACTATTATAGCTGCTTGGCAGCTCAGTTGCTATGCCAACATGATGCAGATTTTCCTAAGAAACTCTGTTTGGAGTTGGCAGCTAGAGACAAAAGGCAAAATCGGCACATTTTAGGAAAAAAAGCCCTACTACCTACGTCAGAGGAAAGGAGAAAGCTAATGAGGTTAAAGCTGATTTTAAGCAGGGTATTAATTACAGGACAGTGAGCTAAGAAGGAGAGACAGATTACAAATGAAGTTTATACCAGTAATTCAGGTTATAATGACAAAGGGAACTTAAACTAAGTATTAAGAAGTTTTTATATTTCAGCTAGAAAATTCCTGGTAAAGCTGGAAATGCTCAAGAGCCAGGCAGCTCTCCAAAGTTGCAAGGATCAGTGCTGCTGGGACACTGGTGCGGGGTCACTGCCCACATCTCATCACACACGGAGCCAGTCCCACTGCCCCAGCCCCTTCAGGCAGCAGCACACTCAGCCCAGGGCTTCAAGTGCCAGCTACAGACAGTACGTCCCTCATTAACACTTTCTATTCCTGATCAAACCAAGGACAGGGCACCGAGCTCCAAATGAAGTCGCTCCTCCTTGATATTTCCACCCACCAACTTTGCCATTGAAACAACACATTTTTGAGCCATGTGGAGCCAGCCTGGCCAATACCCTCTGCAGTTTCCTTGATGACAAGAAAAGTGAGCCATGAAGGCAGACAAACCCAGCTCTTTATCCCTTTAGCGAACTGATTTTCATTTTGTTTACAGGATTTGGTTCTTTTTAAATGCTGCATGAGTTACCAGTTTCCATACCCTGCCATTCCAATGCTAACCTTTCCAAGTCATTTGTACTCTTCTAGGCATCTGCTTCATAACTGGTTTACTACATCAGCTCCAGAATGTACCTCCCAAGGGATGGAAAGATGCAGCCATACAAGGAGCAGGAAAGTACGCTGTTTAATTTTGAATTTTCTTTGCTAAAAAAAAAGGCTCTAAAAATATCAAGTGCCAGCAAGCGTCACAGTCACATAACATCCTCCTTCAGAGTTTTCTGGGCTCCAACCCTATTGCTAGAAGGTTTCACTGGGTTCTGCTGACTTGGTCTTTTTTAATTTCTGGAAACTAGCTTATAATTAATTGGACAGTACAGAAAGTCCTCACAAAGCACAGAGAGTATACAGTGTATGAAGGAGGGGAGTTAATGATTTAAGAGACCCCAGCAGAGTAAAGAGCTGCAACCAGCCAAGGCTTTGCCAGGGGAAGGATGGAGACCAGGCACAGCAGACAGCACTATGTGGTATTTGACATAAAGGTAACCAGGAAAGATGACCTGTTCCACTGACAACACACAGATCCAAAGTTACAAGTCCAGATGGTGACATCAGGGGCAGATCATGCCTGTCTCCCTGTGTACACAGATCCAGGGCCAACATAACACATTTGCAATCAATATTTTCTCCAGGATTTGCAAAAACAGCCTCCTGTTGAAACAGCTGTAAACAGGCAAACATCTAAGGAGGAACATACCAACGACAAGTGAAGACTGAAGAGCCAAGGCCAGGAAGCCCCTCCAGTCAAGTTTATCGATACACATCAATTCCTTACAGAAAACCCAGTATCAGGTGTCATATTCTGTGTGTTTTTGGAAGAGAAGTAGTAACAGGTGTTTTTACAAAACAAAGTGGTCTACCAGTCCAGAGACTGCTCCCAAAGTCACAGCCAGCCAGTGGCAGAGAACAAAAGCCCCCACACTTTCTATAAACACCAAATAACACTGTTTGCTCACAGTGGTTTATTATCTATCCCTAAGGCTGTACAAGACTTTTCGCAACACTTCTCCTTCAGATAGGTAATTGGAACACTGATATCTGATCAAGCACAAACAAGTCAAGCATCTTAACAAGTTACTGTCCATCAGCTGAGCCATGGGCTGAATGAAGCATTAGCCAGCCCGAATTGCAAGGTGAAACGTATCTGCATAATCCTCAACAGAAGAGCTTTACACTGAGTTTTACTTTACAATCAGGGCAAGCTAAAATTACAAAGTCACAACCTCCTGGCAGATGGGCAATTACTTTCTAAGATGCAATAACTCCATTTTACCACATCCTTATCCTCTAGGTTTTTCTCTATTAGCCAGTCCTAGGGCTCCTATGCAGCAGAACTTCCCAGGGTCACACAGGAAAGAGGAGATTGGTATCAGCTTTCAGAGAAAGCTTTATTTCCAGGTGTGAACAGATGGGCTCTCCCTGACTGAGAGACCATTGTTCTCTGGAAGACACCAGAAATTTTCAGCCCTATAATTCCAAGGTTTTCATCACTTCCTTCAGTTCTGAGCCGCTGTCCTTCTTCAACCTCTGTGCACCAAAGTCCTCCTCAAAACACGCATGCTCCTCTTTTGGAAGGGGATGCATAATGCTAACTGCTAAGGATACATATGAAGGCAAAAGTCCCTGCAGATTTTTCAGTCTGATTCAAGCAGGGAGTGGCTTCTGCTCCCCAGAAGCTGAAATGCCGCCCTGTCTGTCTCCATTCAAAACAGCAGCAGAACAGATATTAATCCCCTCTACAATCAAACCTGTTCATCCCTCATTTTAAAGAGAAAGCTCACAGCAACAACCATGCCCAATTCCCTGGCAAATAACTGGACACTGAAAGTCACACACCCCTATCCCTGCTGCAGCCCTTCAGTATTATTGCTACCTCCCACCCTTCACAGGTCTTATGCCCAACTTCTTCTCCCCTAATCCCAGGTCACACCCTTGGTTTTAAACCACATGTAGTCAGAGCTGACTGCACCATCCTCAAGGGAGACAGACAGCATTTCCTCCATTAAATAAGCCAGAACTGCAGTTGGCCAGCTCTGTGCTGGGAGCTCCAGCACTAAACTAATCAGCTTTTGTTCGGCTCCCCCCAGACAAAGCCTCAGCATTTATCCTCTGCCAACTGCGCACCCCCACCACCTCCCCACTCTCCCACCCCCTGGGATCTTCCCATCCTCACGCAGATTTTAGTCTCTCCCTTATGTGACCCGCTCCCCAGGGACAGGCTTTACTGTCTTCCAGGCTCTGCCTTTTGAGCCTCATTTGCTCAAAACATGCAAGTTTTACCAAAGGCTTGCAAAATTACCAGAGAATGACTCCAGAACATTTCAGGATGCAGTTGATTCTTTGCCGGTCTCCAGTGCGGGGGCAGGGGGAGGGGAACGGACTCACCACTAACCTGCATTATCATTCCCTGCCCTCTCAGTCATGCTTCTTACAAGTTGCCCAGGAACCCTGGAGGCCCCCATATTCCCCCATGCCCCTAAACAGCACTTTTCTCCCACACTTTGAACATCATCATGTTTGGAAGGTTAGATCACCTCCTCTCTTCAGTCACTCCCCTGCCCCCACCGCCCCCTTCCTTTCTAGCAAGCACATGCGTTGGACCCTGCTCCATTTTCCTGTTCTTCTCCCCCCTCCCCAAATTCACACACACAGCTACTCACACACTCCACCTGCAATACCCCTTCTCCCAGCAGACCACACACTCCACTGTCATGTGCACCAACCCCTCCTCAGGCCCCTGGATATCCCATTACCTTTGGAAAATGCTCTGCGGGTCCAACCACCAGTAGGATAGTTGGTCTCCTTTCAGTGGGATCAGTCCCTCTGTCCTGTGTCTTCCCCAACACCTTTGGCCCTTTCTCCCCGGGGCCTGGAAGTGGGGTGGTGTTTCTGGCCTCATCCTCTTTTTCATCTGCAGGACCTTGGCATATGGCCCTGGGAAGGAAGCTAGACAGAAAATGCCACAGGGTCTGCAGCATTGCTGCTCCAGCGAGCATCCCGGGCAGGGAAACCCTGCGCGCTCAGGAGCTGCCCGCTGCCAAGGATGATGTGACTGCACTACCAAGCACCCCCAAGACGGGAATCGGCACGGCAGCCAGCGGGAGGTTCAACCCAGCGATTCCACAGGCTCAGATTCTTTACAGCCCGCTCCTGCGGACGCTTCCTGCCTTTTGAAATTGCTGCTACTGCAGTCGTGCCTGGCCTGACAAGCAGCTCATTGTACCAGAGCCTCAGAAATCTGATGGCAACAGACAAAGCACAAGCCCCCTGGCACAGAGAAGCCGAGACGCTGCGCTTTGGAGACTTCTTGGACAGAGAAGCCGAGACGCTGCGCTTAGGAGGAAAGCTAAAGATGAGCCTCTCCGAGAGGAGCTTCTCAGAGCTGCCAACTGAGCCGCGCGTCCCGGCTCAGCCCAGGCGAGCAGCAAGGCAGAGCAGCGATGCTGAGCACCCAGGCTGCGTCCCCACTGCAGCAGTGCCCAGCCAATCCTCGCTCCCAGCACTGCGCTGCTCCGGAGCACGGCAGCGCGCGCAGCCGGCCGGGAGCGCGCCCTCGGCGCGGGAGGCCGCCCGCAGAGGAACGCGCCTGCCGGCCAGTGGCCTGAGCATGGAAGGCACTGCCCCAAAGCAATGGGCAGCGTGCGAGGGATGTGTGTAGCTCGGCAGCTCCAGCTCTTTGTTAGGGCAGCAGATGGTTCTGCAGAGAGAAGCCGGCTTTGCCCAGCCATGGCCGCATTAACCTCTAAGTGCACTCTCTCTCCCCGGTCTATTATAGTCTCATCCGTGCCTACAATAGCTCTTTGGTGCTGCATTGTGCGGCTGCCTTTGGCTCCCAGCACAGTGTTTACGGCCATTCATCAGTGCGAGAGCTGTGCTTAAACCGTCGCTGGTTGGTCGTCTCGCCGAGCTCTGCTGGAGGAGCCTTGAACCACCTAGACAAAGGTAGGACCAGCCAGAGCAGGACTACAAGTAGATATTAATATATAAGCCCAGGGACACATGATATTGCTTGGACTTCTACAAGAAATGCCATGCTTTCCTCTGCTGCCACAGCAGCAGTTGTTCATTGACTGGTGAGGCTGTATCAGCCACCCACCAAAAGCCACCCTGGAGGAACCCAGCAGCATTTTCCATTTTACAGTTCATCAACTTACTTCATATTCCCAAATTCTTTGCGTCCACAGAGGGCACTGCATGCCTCACTTCCAAAGTATTGTGACTCTTCCATAAGTTTGGGGGTTTTAACAGGCAGGAGAAATGAGTAGAGACCCCACAGCTTCCATCACCAGGGGCTCCCTACCCAACACAGCACAGCAAGAGCCACAGCAAGCAAAGGACCTCAGTTTTCAGCTTTTAACTTTTGAGAGTGACAGACTGCAGGAAACTTCTAGTATACAGATGTTAGACGTGAAAATACAATCCAAAAATCTAAAAAGTCTGAGAGCCTTAAGCAGCCAAGCTGCACATAAATTTTGAGATGAACATCACTTTTGGGAACTTGCAATCATTGAATTCCTATAACATATCTAAGTAATGGGAAAAGTGAGAGACAAGTACATAGAAGACATCGCATTAAAAAAATTCTTCTGCAAACACACCAGAATTACTTAAGAAGAAAAAAATGCTTTTTAATCACGAGGTCTATGTACAGCATGCAACAAAGTTTTTTACCTTAAAATTTGACACATACCAAAAAATAACCACACAGAACAAATTTACAAAATTATGGGGCAGTAACACTGGGGGTCAGAGTGTGGGAAAGCCATGTCTCTCTCCAAGGAATGGCACAGTCCGGTTCTAGTTGGGATGCAGTCAGCAGCTCAGGCACAGGCAGAAACAACTGAGGAATTCTTGTCATGCCTCCATTACCTTGAGCTGCTGCTAGTCATCACAGCTACAAGCACAAAAGTTAAACTACTTTCTAACACGTAATAAATCAGATCCTTTAAGATGACATTTGGAAGTTTTTAATGATCTCAAGTCAGAGGAACAAAGCAGATTTTCTGAACTGGGCATGGTTCTTCAAAATCAGTTTCTATTAGCCTAAAGCTGTGGTTTCACAAGCAGCTATGAACTAATTGAAGCTTATTGCCACTACAAGTCATCTCACACATCCACTTAAGCCCTGCACTTACCTTGCTTCCATGCTCCTCTGACAACATCATTAACCCAGCCAAAAAACTGCAGAGCTTTTTGCTGGAGTAACCAGTTGAGGCTACCCATGGATAGGGTCCAAAAAAGTGTGGAAAGGGCATCTGAGCTGCCTGCAGCAACAGGCAGGCTGCCCTGCCACTCACACAGCTACAAGTCATGATACAGAAGGCAAAGCATCCAAATTAGAACTTGAGATTTGTCCTTTGTGGTCACTTAATACTCACAAGGCCCCATTTAACAGCTGGTGTTACCTGACACTGTTGCAATTGTTCCCCTGTATTAGTATTAACAGTGGTGTGTGCACATCAGGGATCCCCATCTTCCTTTGTTCATGCAGAGATTTCATAAGAAAATAATAATTTGTGAAAGAAACTACATGCCTGGGGTGTCATTAAAGCAGAAACTCAGCAATGCTTCCTTGGCCTCTGTCCTCAGTAAAGGAAATCTCAGAGGAATTCTGCCACTACACTAATTCGCACAACTCCTTGAGAACAGATGGAATTTTCTAATCATATTTAAGAAAAAAAAAAAAGAGCATTTTATTTTACCAAGTGAGGAATTTTATTAGGTCAGAATAATAAACCTAGTAACAGCAAGATGGTTATAGCTAGAAGCAAGACAACTGCACTCCTACAGGGAATTTGTAGGGAAGTATTACCCTACCAACACCATCATAAAGCCAATCATTCACACATAAAATAGATGTAATAAATACTGTGAGTCCAGTGTGAAAAGTGACACAAAGGAACACAAGGAGCAAGAATTCACTTTTTCTAGAAATCACAAACAAACACCTAGGCCACACTGAAACAGCTTTCCCAACCTCAGCTTTGTTAGGAGACAGCCATTCCTCCAATTCCAGCCATTTGCATGATCCAGACCTGGGATTTAAGGCAGAAAAAGCAGGAGGGCTGATCTGAACGCTGGCTCTCAGCCAGCACACCAATCACTGGGGACAGAAGGTGCCTGTGGCAGCCGGCCTCAGAGCCCTGCACACCAAAATGGACAGTCATTACAAAGCCTGAGGAGAAGCTGACAATAAAGAGACAATCTATCCAAATGGAGACAAAAGAGAGAGAAAAAACCACGAGACTGACAAATTTTGCTCAGTTAAAGTATTTTCCTCAGTACTGCATGCTGGCAGAGGGAGGTTCTGTGTAAACCATACAACTAAGGTATATCGTATCCTTTTCAGCCACATCATCATACCTGCTGAGTCTAAAACTCCAGTTTTCAGACAGACGCTTGCCTTTTCCAGGCTGGTATACCTAGCAGAAATTAACTTTTGCTTTAAGATGATTTCTAGAAGACTTTTGAGTAAATACACAGCGTTTTCATGCAAACATGTGGGCCTCATCACTGACAACTTGGTAACATGTAAAAAATGTGAGAGGGAGGGCAAAAGTAAGGGGGCAGAGGGGAGGGAGCTGTGCTGGAAGCAATGACCCTTTTCCTCCTCCAGCACAGGAAGAGTTGCTGGCAGTCTCTGGTTCCTTAGGTGACCCTGCAGGAATGGGCAGTGACTCATCTCCTTTGGGAGCCTCCTGGCAGCATCCCAGGGAACCCTGCTGCCTACACTCTGTGCCACCCAGAGATAGCGCCCAACCCCCAGCTGGGATGGGCCACCATGACTCCACCAATTACCTCTTATCTTTTCAAATTTAATTTCTGAAAGAAGAAAACTAAGTATGTCACTACTTCACACTTTTTGGAAAGTTGAAGTTAACCCTGCACGGTGCTTCTTGCACCATGACATAAAATCTAAATGTCTTGGCCACTGCTGCTTAAATAATTAAACTGTCTGGTGACATTCAAGTACATTCATATATTAAGGTGACACAGCATAGCTCAGGGAACACTACAAAGAAACCCAGGTCTCCTTGTTACAGGAACCCTGGCACAAGCAATTAGCTACCCAAGCTGATATATTCAGGTATCCACAGCCAGTGCCAAATAGAAAAATACAGAGAGAGCTGGCCAGGCAGGGGGAGCACAGAGCCATTGCCCAGGACAGAGTTCCACCAAGGTCATATCATGCTATATGAAGAGCACGGATAGGGCATCCTTAGTACTCAGAAAATCAACTTCTTGCTGCACCAGATAGTTAAGCAGGAAAATAGGTAGTGAGAAAGGATGGCCCTGCAGCAGCCCAGGCCCAGACCTGCCCCCACACGGTTCTCCTCAGACTAAACAATGTAGGTTCACATACCAAGCAGCTTTGCCTTTCCAAGCAACTCATGATCTAAAAATTTTAACAATTTCTCTAAGAGCAGAATTCTCCACTGCAAACCACTTTAGCTGCCAGAAGCTCCCCTGAAGCTCATGACATGTGAGTTGGAAAAACTCAAGACATTTCCACTGCCTTCCCAAACGGACATGAGTTACCACAGCTATGCTTCTCCACCAGAGACAGACTGAGCCATCATTAAACTGTACTCATGTCCCACATTCACAGGGACAAATATAGCAATAGGACACGAACAAGAACAAAGACTCCCATTTCCCATTTGCTACAAGTAGGGCTGTAGGAAAAAGCTCCCTCCTGCTTCTCCTCCTGGCACCATATCATGTTATACTACGTGCAATCAAGAGCCCAGGGCTGCAGCACCACCATTTTGTAGGGCTTTTAAACAAGAGACCAAGTCCTTATTATGGCTCTGATGTCATTTTATTAATGCTCACCAACCATTTAAGGGTTCTGCCCAATATTCAGCTAAATTAAAGAAAAAATTAAACAGTAAATATGCTGAAGTCTGGAGTTTTTTACCTGCTGTTATCTCAGTAATCTGACAATTCCCTGAAAGGAGGTTTTAGCCACCTGGAAGTTGACTCTTCTCTGAGGCAACGAGCAACTGGAGAAGAGGAAATGGTCTCAAGACACACCAGGGGAGGTTCAGGTTGAACATCAGGAAGCGTTTTTTCACTGAAAGGGTTGTAAGTCCACTGGCACGTGCTGTCCAGGGAGGTCACCATCCCTGGAGGTGTTCTCGAAACAACTCGATGTAGCACTTAGTGCTACCGTTTAGTTAATAGGGTGGTGTTGGGGCAAAGGTTGGACTCTGTCTTGCAGGTCTTTTCCAACATTAATGATTCTAATAATCCAGTGCAGATGAGGACAAGAAGATATGTTCACTACAGGCATTGAGCCTGGTCACTAAAAAATGCCCCACAGAATACACTGAAAGACCAAAGCACTACTGCATATTCTACACAGGCACAATCAGCTGCTTTGGATGAGTTTTGTTGTTTTATTCCTCTCATGCTGAGGGGTTCCCGGGCTGAGGCACTCATTTCCCTACCAAGTTCAGAACAGACCCCATCCTGCAGGAAGTAATACTGTGAGGCCACATCAGTGATATTCAGGACGCCTTTCTAGAAGAGAGACTCTTACACAATGCTGACATTTAAAAGTTATATGCTCTAGTCAAAGTTGCACCTACATCTCTCAAAGGTCAGCCAGCAGCCCTTGGCTGTTAGCACTGTGCAAATAGGACAAAGGTCTCTGCTAAATAAACCGGAGAATCACCAGGCTTCTCCACTTTTCTGCAAGATAGGACAAAAAACAATCCTGGAAGAACAAACATCCCTCAAGACTTACATACCTGGTCCTATATGTACATGAACATAAAGCAACACTTGTCCAACCTGCAATTGTTTGTTTATACACACAGGAAACATGCAGGAGCAAGTTTCTGCTGTGCTTATTTGCATCTAAAACCTGGCTACCAACCTCCCCTCTAAACATCGAGTGGACAGATACTGCCCATTTCACACATTAATCACACTAAGGCAGGGCTGACCAGAGACCAAGTTTGGGTAAAGACTTCCGCCAGACAGTCTAAGATTCCCTGGTCCCCAGCACCCGTCTTGTCCCTGTTGTCCCTGCAAAACCCCCGGGTCCTGGCAGAGTGACAGCCTTGGGTGGCTGGGGTGCCAGCCCGTCTCCCTGACATTCCCCATCCCACAGCTCTCGCTGTAGGGGCTGCTGGCCAAGGCTATTAATAACCAACACTGCACTCAGAAGTCTCCTTTGTGCCAAAGCCAAGGCCTGTCTTCTCAAAGTCTTTTCTGCAGCTGTCAAGAACTCGTGTGATTGATTACAAAGGTTCATTTGCGTCTTCAGCCTAACTCAGAGAAGGCAACAAACTAACCACTCATCACAGATTTGAAAGTTTTATCTACAATTAAATCACTGACCAACAGTTCTGCTCTTGCTCAAGTGCATGAGAACAGGGCCTCCATGAAACCACACACTTCATCATTTACAAAGAGCAAGAACAGGCCTCCACTCCCTATAGACCCAGAAAATATGATCTATTTTATTATTTTAATAAACATTATTCATGAATGTGTGAATTTTATTAACATGTTATTGAAAATGGTTTCACCTTGTACTAAACTGGTTTGGGATATCCACGAAGGGTAATCCTTTGGGATTAGTAAGGAGATGGGTGGATGAGAAATTGTTGGCAGCAGAAGGAAGGCTATCAACTGTAATTTCAAACTGTAACAGTATTTGTCAGATACAACCTTATGTTGCTCAACCCTTCAGGATGAATTACAAAGGCCCAGCTAAAAGTTCCACAAGTGCCCCAGCAGAATTCAAGACACATAAACCATGAAAATGTGATAATGCGTAAATGTATACAGGTTTGGAGATATATTGAGAGATCTAAATGAGAGCTGGAGAAATATTCCAGTCCCAATTACAGATCAATGTTAGAATTTTGCTCTTTTTATCATAAACTGACTTCTGTAACACAATAAAAACTTGGATCCTCCAATTCCAGCTGGCTGTGAATGGAAAACAGGTGAAAGCATCACACTGGAAGAAGTCCCTGCTTCCTCTGCCCCTTACAGCTGCCAAGAATTGCAGTACATTGTGCATAGTATAAAACAGAGTATCAAAAGTGCTGAAGAATAAAACAGTTACAGAAATAGAGCCTGAAAGAAAGAATTAAATTACATCATGACAGAAGATAAAGTATTGATCAGAAACAAGATTAAATTTCTTTACAATTGCAACTGCTACAGTAGAAAGAGTTTCTCAATCCATCCACAAAGTCACTTGTGAAAGGGCTAACTGATCCATTATCCCAGAATGGCATGGATGCGGCTGGAAGAGTCCAGGGACACACTTAAAATGCAAAGTTGTTCGGAGGAAAGGCCTGAAGCAAACAGAACACTGCAGAGTCCAGCTGCAGCAGCACAGCTTTGCTTCTTCACTACATGGGAAAAGTGAAAAACAGACCTTGTGGGGAAGTTTGGACAGCCAGGACCTGGAGATCAAAGAGGAGATATAAGGCTAAGGAAGAAGTGATGAAAGCAGATTTCAGCAGCCTGGGAGGTGATGTAGTTTCCCATGGGGAAGCTGATACCAAGGCAGCAATCACAGTCACATACATGAACTTAGGAAGGGAAAGTATCACAAGGCCAAGGAGGACATCACTGTTAGAGCAGAGGCAAAGAGGACATTCGGGATTGAAAAGAGAAAAAGGTTATGTTTTCTCTGTTTCTTAATGTGAATTAGTCCAGCAGAAGATGCTCAGTACCACTACAGAAGAGGCAGCTGCAGACAAAGTTCACCACTTCTGACTGTCTCTAGGCAGCTGGGATTAATCCCACCAGTTCAGACTGTCTGGAACTTCCGCAGCAGAGATGAGGTTTTGGAGTGGCACTCCAGCCCTGCAGTTAATCAGGATCAGCAGGAAAACAGTTATATTAGCAAACACACAAATATTACCATCACACATTCCTTTAGCAATAGGACATCTCCAGATACAAAGTAGGAAACAGTTCTGATTCACCTTATTTCCATTAAGTGCGTATTTCCAGCTCCATAGGTCTATAAAAAGTCAGAAAGCAACAGTAACAAGACATTGACCATTCCAGAGGTAGATGAAATTTAGCAGTAAAGGACTATCCCTTCACACAGTAGAAAAAAAAAGGCTTTTTAAAAATTCTTCTTATGGTTATCACTTTACTGCCCAAACAGAGTGAAGTATGTGGATTGCTTCATGCTGACCAATGCAAACAAGCATTTCGTTACAAGGCTCACTGGTTTGGCACACCGTATTTGTCAGTTGGTTTAAAGATAACAGCATGGGTTAAAAAAAAAAAACAAAAAAGAAAGCATCATTTACATAAACAAATTCCACCTCAAAGGACATCTGAGTAAAAGCCTTCTCTCCCCCACCACAGAAGGCCACCTCTAAAAGAGAAGGCAGCAATTTTCCAATAATGCCACGAAGGGTTTTATCTCAGCAAGAACTCTCAAGCATTGAAGGAACCAAAATATTACTCATTTTCTTTTCAAGTTCAGCCCAAAAGTTATTGTTACCGCAAGGACTTTTAGCCTACTGACGCAGCGAAGATTGGCGATAACCTCACTTTACAAGCCCAATGCTCCATATGCTCCCAAACGTTGGAGGGCAACTCCCGTATCAAATGCACTGCTGCATGGAAAGAAAAATAAAGTGCACCAGAGGCACCAAGTAATTTACTAATCACAAGCAATCCATCTGATTTATACCCAAATTGGTCTCCAAACACCAGGCCCAATAAATCAGAAAGGTTTTTCCTCTTGACATTTAAGCACTTTTATTGAGCGTGACCTCACATTAGTTAAGCGTTGAGGTGCCATAATTAGCTAAGGATGGAGCAGAAAAAAAACTATCGTGTTAATAGAACTGCCTGGGAAACAGGAAGTTTATTTGATTTACCTAAAAACTGCACAACATGGAAGTTTGCTAGCCAGCTGAGGGCTGTTCCCACATTTTTAACTGGAACTTGAGAGTTTTGAACTCTGCATCCTCACTCTCAATGGTTTTTACCCTGCTGAAGGGGATGCTCTACCATACTAACAATGCTTTGCAAACTCTAGAACAATTTGGGTTGGAAAGGACCTTAAAGAGCACCCAGTTCCAAGCCCCTGCCATAGGCAGGGACACTTTCCACCAAATCAGGTTGCTCAGTGCCCCTTCCAGCCTGGCCTTCCAGGGATGGGGCAGCCACAGCTTCTCTGGGTAACCCGTGCCAGGGTTTCACCCCCCTCACACTATTGATATGGAAGTGGAGGCAGAGGAAGCAACGGGCTGAGGAACAATACTGACAGACAAGGGCTTCAGCAGAAAGACAGGATTGTTAAGCAGCATCCAGCCAGCACTTCCCTCCGGCAGCGAGTTCCAGTTCCCGCAGAATGGTTCCTCTGTGCTGCTCCCGCAGCGCGCCAAGCAAAGAAACTCTCTGCTGGGAAGTAAAAACGCAATTTGTTTTAAGGTGCCTCCTCCTGGGCTGGAAATGTTAGGCTGGATTGAATCACATGCACGGAAAGAGAAGGGAATGCAAACCGAGGCAGGCATGCAGGTCTAAGCACAGAACATTCTGGGTCACGAGGGACTTCTGCCAGAGGTCAAGGATTGGGCCCCAAAGGTCAGTGTCACAGGGCATGCACAGGTGACTTGTAGTACAATCAGTTTTAGGTACCCAAAAACACCCAGCAGAAAACCCCCATGGCACTCATGTTATTTTTAGAAACAGCACAACCAAACTACTCACAAGATCACACTTCCAAAGAATTCTTGTATTTTACACCAGCAAGGAAGATGCCAACCAAAAAGAAATGTTAGAAGTTAAGATGCTGGAGATTCAAAGTTAGAAAGAAACTAGAAACTCAGGAAAGGACTATGCAAGTAAAGCACTCAAACTGGGGCACCACTCCCAAAACAGGGAGAGAATACAAACTGTCACTTGAATTAAGTATCTTTTCAGTGACTCAGAAGTTATTCTTAAACTCTTCTTCCTTCCTGCAGGACTCAGGCACTCTGTAGCAGCACATCCCTGGCTGCACCCATGTGTTTATCTCCTATCTTCACATGATACTCAGCTTTTTCATGGCCCTGCACATAAAATACAAGCGACTAGGCAGGGACAAACTATGCAACACTGAGGACAAGCGCATTAATCATAGACATGTAAATTACACTAATCACGGTTAAATACAGCAGCATCACATTGAACCTTGGAGCCCACAGTGTACAGCATCACACAGAGCGGTGTGAGCACAAAAGGCTCCCAATACTGAAAGAAAGCCAGCGCTGCATATTTTATGTATTCTGTGTGCAAACTGCACAGTACAGCAGCCTCCCTGCATTCTAAGATATTTCCAAATAAATAAATATTTATTGTTTATTATCGTTAAAATAAACGAGTCTGGCATAAACCATCCTGGGCAAACATGAGTAGCAAGACGGTGCCAGACTCATATGAGGAAAACGGTAATGGAATGAAACCTGCACAATACCCTGACTGCAGAAATCGCTTCCAAAGAACCTTTCACTAGTGTAAGTCAGCATGCAAGTTGCCCTGTCCTAAGTCCTGGAGAAAAACGATTTCCTTTATGGTTTTTCCTGCCGAAACACTACCGTTTTATTCTTATTAATTATGGGCAGTTAATACCGTCCATGCCTACAGGTGGCAAGCAAGCTGATTCCTCCTGGTCTAGTGTGCAAGCTGGCAGGGTGGCTTTGAGGCAAGGACCCTTGGGGAGCGGAGCGGCCGTGTCACATCACACAGCCCCGCTCTCCCTCGGGGATCAGGACGCTAAAGGGACGCAGGTGCTGCAATCGTGCTAGATAGAATGCGCAGGTGCCACCGCTGCCCCGGCCAGACACAGCTGGAAGGTCTCCAGAGTCCACGTCCTGCTCGCGAGACGAGCACGGAGAGGGCTCCGGAGCGGATACGGGACGAGGGGAGCGCCCAAACCCTCCCTCACCCCCGGAACGCGGGACCGCTTAGCCCCGCCGGGCCAGATCCCACCGCCCGCCGCTGCTCACCCGCAGATCCAGCTCGGTGCGGTGCAACCCGAGGCGGCCCAGCCCCACGGCCAGATCGTGGATGCAGAGCGCTCCGTCGCGGTTCACGTCGAGCTTCTGGAACAGGGTGCGGAGACGCCGGTCCTGCTCGGAGGCCTCGCACAACGACCGCCCGCAGGACCCTGCGCTCCCCCCGCCGCCACCGCCGCTCTCCGCCGCTGATCCGTGCGGGGATCCGCATGGGCAAAGAACTCCGCTCACCACAGGGGAGGCGAGCGAGCGCCGCGCCCCCGGCATGGCTGCGCCGGCACAAACCCCTACCCACCCCTCACGCTTGCGGCACCGGCAAATGGCGCCGCTTCCGCCTTCGCGCCACGCGCCGTCGCCTCCACGTGACGCCCCGGGATGGCCAATCACAGCGGACAACACGCCCTGGGCTGCACCCCGCGGCGCCAACGCGGAGTGACGAGCCATGACGTCACAGAGGACGCCCTCGCCTCCACCAATCGGAAGGAAGTGCCGCGGAGTTTCGGAGTGTTGCACAGGGAGCGGTGCAGGCGCATGGACCAAACCGCAATTGGCTGAACCCCATGGGAAGGCGGTGATAGAGCGAACGTCTCCAATCAGAGCGAGAGCCGGGAGTCAGTTTGAGCTTGACGAACGCCGCGCGCATCCGGTAGGTTGGAAACCAGTGCGCACTCTGGATTGGTGGACAGGAGAAGCACCCAATGGGATTAGAGCGGGGAAAATCCACGAGCAAGCCCATCCCCTCACCGGCCCCACGCAGGCCGAGTGCCCTGAGACCAGCGGCGGGGCGGGGCCGCCTCTTGGCTACGTGATGGACAGGGCTCTTGGCCAATAATAATTCGGTACTGCAGGCGGGCGGCGGGAAATTCAAGTGACGGGCAGGTGGGCGGGCCAATCAGGCGTGGCAGGAAGAGGGGCCGATTCTGGAAGCCATTACGCCAGTGCCGCAGGGTGGGGGCCGTTGCGCGGGGCTGCCGGGCGGGCGCCGTACGCAATTTGCGTATCGTTGGCGGTGCCAAGGGGGGAGCGGGGGGGGACCAAGCCCTCCGGGCCCTGAGGGGCCTCGGGGCCCCCCTGTTGTCCCCGGTCCCGGGGGTGGGGGGGCCCTGCTGCCTCTTGGCCCTGCCCAACGTCCCCCAGGCCCCCCAGCTGTGACCCCGTGCCCCGTTCCCGGTGCCCCCCATGGCCATGGCGTCGCCGCCGGCGCCCCCAGCCAAGAAGCGGAAGATGAACTTCTCGGAGCGGGAGGTGGAGATCATCGTGGAGGAGCTGGAGCGGGGAAAGCACCTCCTCGTCAACCACTTCAACGCGGGCGTGCCGCTGGCCGCCAAGGCCGCCGCCTGGCACGACATCCTGCGCCGCGTCAACGCCGTCGCCACCTGCCATCGCGAGCTGCCCGAAGTCAAGAAGAAGTGGTCTGACCTCAAGACCGAGGTGCGGCGCAAAGTGGCCCAAGTGCGGGCTGCCATGGAAGGAGGAGGCGAGAACCAGAACGGCGGCGGCAACGGTCCCGAGGGCGAGGACCCGGCGGGCGCTGCGGCTGCCCCGGTGATCCTCACCCCCATGCAGCAGCGCATCTGCAACCTGCTGGGAGAGGCCACCATCATCAGCCTGCCGAGCGGGGACTGCGGCGCGGGTGACGGGAGCGAGATCCCCATCACCGCGTCGGCCACCACGGTCACCCTGACCCAGAGTGAGTGCTGCGCCCGCTGGAACGCTCTGGGCTGGACTGGAGGGTCACACAGAGGCCCTGACACCCCCCTGCGAGCAGACACCGAGCCTTGTGTAGGGAAAGAACCCCAGAATGGTTTGGGTTGGAAAGGACCTTAGAGAGCACCCAATTCCAACCCCCTGCCATGGGCAGAGACACCTTCCACTAGACCAGGTTGCTGCATCCAGCCTGGCCTTGAGCATTTCCAGGGGCAGGGTGCCCACAAGTTATTTGAGTGAAGAGAAGCCCCAACAGAAAGAAAACCCTACATCTCTGTAATGAAATGCTCCTCCCAGTCTGCCCTTGTGCTGTAGGGGCGTGACCACAAGACGTGCACATACTGAAAGTCAGCTTTGAGAGCTGGACTCAGCCTTAAGGACAAGGGAGTCAAGGATCCTTTGCACCTTGGGAGATTCTTCAGTCCCTCTCTGGGAACAAAAGCAGGGGGAAAAACATTTCCAGGGCTAATTTCCCAATGTGCAGTGTCCTAAAGAGCAGCTCTTCTACTGAGAGAGGCCATTCTGGTTCTTGTCTTTGCTGTTATGTCAGTCAGTTAATGCTGCTTGGAAAAATTGTTCTAAACTGGAGGTTGAGAAATTATATTGTCTAGACAGATAAGGCATTCCCTATTCCTTTGGATTGTACAGCCCAGAAGGAAGCTTGACTGAGGGTGGAGTAGACTTAAATAGGTCATTTTGTGTGTTGCTGGCCATTGTATGTTATCTCACTGAACAGGCCGTATTCTTGTGATATTCACTGAATAGTCCTGTAGATAAAAATCCTGTATCGCAGCTACTCCTGACTCCCTTTCTGTCCTTTATTCTCAGTTCCTGCAGAGACAACCTATCACAGTCTGGAGGATGGGGTCGTGGAGTACTGCACCACAGAAGCCCCCACCACTGTCACCACGGAGGCACCCTTGGAGATGATGGCCCATCAACACGAGGTGTCTGCTAAGCCCCAGGAGCTGAAAAGCCGCATTGCCCTGAACTCAGCCAAGCTCCTGCAGGAGCAGCGAGTGACCAACTTGCATGTGAAGGAGATTGCCCAGCACCTCGAGCAGCAGAATGACTTGCTCCAAATGATTCGCCGCTCCCAGGAGGTGCAGGCATGCGCCCAGGAGCGGCAGGCCCAGGCCATGGAAGGGACACAGGCAGCACTGAGTGCCCTCATCCAGGTCCTCCGCCCCATGATTAAGGACTTCCGTCGATTTTTGCAGAGCAATACATCCAGTCCATCGGTCACCACTGACACTGGCCAGACAGGGCAGCAAGATGGTATGATCCAGTGAAAAAAACAGTGATGGGAGGGGAGCTTTAGATTGATGTTAGGAAAAATTTCTTCCCTGAGAGGGTTGTCAAGCCCTGGCACATGCTGCCCAGGGCAGTGGTGGAGTCACCATTCCTGGAGGGATTTAAAAGATGTGTAGATGTGGCACTTGGGGGACATGGATTAGTGGTGGATGTGGTAGTGCTGGGGAAATAGTTGGACTTAAAGATCTTAGAAGTCTTTTCCAACCTAAACAATTCTGTGTTTCTATAGGACATCTGCCATGCCAAAAACCTGCCCATGCTGGCAGAGGACACTTGGGACCGAGGGGTGCTGGCTCTTCTCAGTGTGAATGGCTCCCTTGGAGCCTGGCTGAGCCTAACAGCTTTCTCTGCTAGTCTTGTGCTAATATGCGTTTAAGAATCTCATACAAAGCCATAGCAGGATGTGTAATAAACCAGCAACTTGGGGGGTTGCTTTAGTTCCTCGAACAATAGATTTTTTTTTTAAAGTTATTTTTTAATTTCTGTTTGGAAAAAATCTCTCCTAAGTATGATGCCTCTCTCTTTGTTTCTCTCTCAAGATCTATAGCCTTTAACTGACTTCTAACGTGGAGAGTTTTGTCGGGATAGCAGTGCTGCAGCTGCCAAGGTACAGTGATCGTGAACCATAGTGCACACAGTGAATGCGTTTCTGGCTCTTGCTGAAAGCATTTACTGGAAACGTGGTACTGGATGTGGTTGAACCTTCCCTCTGTACTGAGAGCTATGGATCGTGCTGCTGCAGTGTGACATCCAGCCCATGCAGACCAGCACCCAGCCTCTGTGCAGTTTAAGTCCCACCCACCTCCCCTGAGGATCCCAGTGGGATTGAAACAGTGCATTCACCTCATGTTTTATCTGTGTGCAGTCATGGAATTTCTCTTATCAGCTTGGCAGACATGATGAAAGTTTCATGTCTTGGGTACCAGAAACTCTCCTGGGATACGTCTTGGTGCAATGTCTTTATTTGTCACAGTGTAAACACCCAAGGGCCTGGATGAGTTTCACTCGGGTGGATGAAATGGTGAAACTCCATCTCTGCCTCATCTGCATAGTTTGTCACCTCCAGAATACCTTGATCCATCAAAGTGGACCTGGGCTAAGGTCCTGGACTAAGCTGCAACCACACAGGAATTCCCAACGCTTAGGAGATCGTCAGCCACTGATTTGAGTGAATTTTGGGGCATTACTCGGTTCTGCTGCTGCTGGTGTCTGTTTTGTACTGTTTGGGAGCTGGAAACGAGTCCAGCCATTCTGTGTTTGTCTGCTGGCTGGCCTCATCCTGAGAAACAGAGCTGAGGTTCTCCTCACTGTCCTATGCCGTTATACAGGGTAAAACAACATCACAGCCACTTCTGAAGCATTCAGGCTATGGGGCTTGGTCCTTAATGAGAAAACTTAATTGCACAGGATGGTCAACATGATTCTCACAGACTTGCAGTAACTTCATAAACTTTTAGATTAAAGGTCCACTTGTACATACATGGAAGAAAGGTAAAGAAAAAAAGGAAGTGTAACTCGTCTCCTTCTACCTTGCAAAGTGGCTTACATTTAACAGGCTTGTTGCTTGCCAGATACTACTTTTGAAATGGAACTTTTCCAGAGCTGGTATTTACTTGCTGTTAAGTCTCCTTTAGGGCTGGCAAGGGTGTGAGTTTGCACATCAAATGAAACCTTTACATAGCCTTTAATGGGGAGATGCTGATGGGAGACCTATGGTTAGAGCAATAGGTGAAGAGGTCACCGCTGTCGGTCCCTGGCCTTTACTCATCTCTTGTTTGCAAATCTGATGAGGGAGAAAAGGACAAGACAGTGAGAAGGGTTTGGTCCCTGAAAGCCTCCCTTGGGACTGACACCTCCAAGCTGAGTCAGGGTGGATCCTGCCTTGTCTGGCATCTCACCACATGTGTAGCACTTGCCTGACTCTTCCTCTTAGACTTTGTGGAATCAAATCAATTGCGGACAACACAGTGAGAAGGGTTTGGTCCCTGAAAGCCTCCCTTGGGACTGACACCTCCAAGCTGAGTCAGGGTGGATCCTGCCTTGTCTGGCATCTCACCACATGTGTAGCACTTGCCTGACTCTTCCTCTTAGACTTTGTGGAATCAAATCAATTGCTGAATTGAAATTTATTTTTAAAGTGAGAACTATGTCATATGTGTTGGTTTACCTCATTTGTGTAATGATCTCTCCTTTACAAGTCTGAATTTTAATAAAAAATACATTTTGGTAAACAGGCTGGTTCAGTTCATTGGTGTGTGCCAAGGCAGAAGTGAAAATGGGTTCATGACAACAACTTTCCAACACAGAATCCTCACTGTGAAGGGACCAAGGAGAGCTGTGAACAACCACGAGTCACAGTAGCTTTTCTTCTTGTTTGTGAACCTTGTGGCCTTATATTTACATAATTACAGTCTTTTTCAAATAATAGTTTTTACAGGCTTACCTTGGAGCACAAGTTATTTCACAGTGTCTGACAGATTACTGAAGTACATTAATCTCCCAACAGCTCCGAAGATGCCACAAAGCCTAAAATAATGATAGAAATAGCAGCATTTGGCTTTAAATTGCAGTGTGCATTTTTTCAGTGACTAAGCACTTCTGCTGTGTTACTTTTCTAGAGGAGTAAACGTATTGCCATTGGAACCATCCATTTTTCTTGTCTTTTCAGGATAAATGCAGAGCTTAGTCAAGAGCCAGCAGCATTCAAGTGTGTGTTCTGTGTACAGATTTTTGTCTCATTAAAAAGATGTAGCAACATTTTAAATATAGGGTGAACTGTGTGATGATGAGGGGCTTGGTTGTTGCTCATGAAGAGGTCATCCAACTTGGGGAGGAACAGAGAAAAGTGTTCCTTAAAACCAGGAGGAATAGGTGAACAGGACACTGACAGGGCAAACAAATACACAGGACATTTAACTGAACAGGCAACTGATGCCCAAACAGAACAAAAGCTAAGGAGGAGCATTTATAGATGTTTATTTGTTCTCCTCTACTGTTCTTTTTGTACCTAGAGATTTGTATTCAACATCCAGACTGGGAAGGAGCCATGCAGAGATGTTCTGCCACAGGGTGCCTCGGAGATGAGGGTGAGCAGCATCTTCCGGCCTGCTGGGGAAAGGGAAATTTAGTGGGGGATTCTCCGTGGTGAGAAAATGTTTGTGGCCATGGAGGCATCACCAAGCCGCCAGAAGCACTGCTGCTCCCTCCGGAGCAAAGCTCTGTTTACGATGTGTCCGGCTGTAGCCCGGCTTTCCAGGAGATGGCACTGCGCGCCGGGATCCTGAGCTGCGGCACTGCGCTGTCCCAGGAACCACCCCTGTCCTCCAGACCTTGTGGGATCCTGTTTGCTCCCTTCGCTGGCGAATCTTTTCAGGGCTGAGAGCCTGGAGAGGAAGAAATTCAAAGGGCAGAGCGCAGCAATGAGATATCCCTGGAAAAGTCAGGATGTCTGGGGACTCAGACCAGGTCCTCCTGCTTCTCACAGACATGGCAGAGGACACTGAGATGTCGGTCTTTGGGATGAGTTCACTGTAGAACTGAATGGGCAAGCACAAGATTAAAAAAAAACACATCAAGTTCCTCATTATAAGCAAAGGGACAGGTTTTTAAGGTTTTTTAGAAGGCCACACATATGTCAGTATCCCAAGTATGCACAAGTACAGTGCACTGCCATCACCACATCACAGTTCTGGGAGCAGATCCTCACCAAGGGACAGAATGATATCACCTGCACACTCACCCAAATAACCTTTACTTCCTCCAGCATATTTTTAAAGTTTGTCAAGCCTGTTTTAGCAAAGCATCCTTCTGGGGATCTTTTGTGGCTTTTTTCCTGTTGTCACGTGAGAGGTTGTTGCCAGCCAGTACTGTCAGCAGAAGGGTGGTCAGGTCAGTGTGAAAATGGCCAGGCCATGTTTTGAGTGCCGGAATGAAGCTGGTATCACCTGCAAATGGGGCTCATGAGCCCTTGGGTCCCTGATGTGCAGGTGATTAACCCAAGGCAGAATCCCAGCACCAGCAGGGACAGTTTCTTTCACGTCTGCCACCTGGGATCCCAAATTAGAGGTTGCTGTGTCAAGGGGGAACCACAGACTTACACCTGCTTCTGATGTATTTGGGGTAACAGCAGTATTTGTGGGGTTGAAGTCAGTGGGACAGAACACGGCCACAACCAGAAAGTCTCTTGTCCAGCACACCACTAAAGGGAAGAATAGCTGGGATACAGCCACAGGATAAGGGCTAATAAACACAACAAGCCTTGAGTCAAAGCGGGTTCCAAGTCTGCAGATTTTGGAAGGGGCAAACGAGATCCAGTTCCACCCACAGACCTCATGGAGAGTCCTGCCACACATTCCCAGGACACACTGAAGCAGACATGGAAACCAGTAAACAAAAAAAGCCAGGCAGCTGGATTTTCAGGTCTAGCCACATATTTGGGGAAAGGAATCCACCGACTCCAGATTCCTGGGCTCCCTTTGTGATAACAGGATTCCCAGTGCTGGCAGGCCAGAAACCCACGGTGCAGGTGTGTCCTTTGCACATCCAACAGGAAACCCAACCTGGCACAGAAAGTGAAACAGTTCCTGGCCTTTATGATAATGAGTTCAGTTAAATATGGAAAAAGTAAAAAACACAAGCAGGTCAAAGTGCAGCTCACAGCCTGTTACTAAGCTGAGAAGACATGAGGTTGGAGTAATTCTACACCATGGGATAATCCTATGCAATCAGGATAGGTACCCACTCCCATCACAGGGTTTCCAGCTGCCTGCATGCTACAGCTTATACTGCTGTGGTGTTTGCACCCCCTGCCTCATTTTGGGAGCTCCCCAGCCTGGATCTGTCCCCAGTTCTCGGGAAGGCACCCATCCACTGCAGCTCCCACTGCTGCTCCTTGGAGCAGGGCATTGCATCCCACCCACAGCTCCAAGAACACATTTACAGCATGAAGTGTCATGTGATAATCTCTTTTTTTTGGATGATGAGGCTGAAAGCTCATTAAGGCCATTACAGCAGAGGTGACAGGTGTAACAGAGGAGCATCATTACTGTGTTTATGCTGTTACAGCAACATGTGTAATTTAGTTTTAAAACTTTAATCATTTGGCTGCCATGACAATGAATTAGTGTGATGATGCTTTCCAGAGGAAGATGCTGATGATGTAGTTTTCAGGGCTTGTGCATCTGGGATTCCCCTGGGATAAGAGATCGTAACTGAAGGCTCACCAAATGCATTACAGGATCTACCTCACCTCACCTCACTGAGTTTTGTCCCTCCTGCATTTATCTTGCCTTGTTTCTCCACTGCTGCTTTATCTCTGTCCTCAAAGCAGGGAGGAGACAAGACAAGGCATCTCTGTTGGTGCTCACAGAGTGCAGCGGTCCCAGCCCTGGCCAGCCAAGCACACCTCTCCAGGAGAGTAGAGGTGAGGCCCAGACTTAACTGCAGAGCCCAGACTGGTAAAAATATCCCAGACTGATAAGACAATGCCCTGAGCCAGCAAAAGTTGAGGAAGTGGTGGCGGCACTGGGGAGCGGCCTCGGGAAAGGCTTAGGTCAGGAACAGCACAGGGCAAGGACGTGGCTGAGGGTCACAGAGCAGAGGTGAGGCGGGCACAGCCATAGAGGAGAAATCCATAGAATGTGAGTCTGGGATGAGCAGAATCCATGTATATCAAAGCACCTTGGTCACACACACATGGCCCCATGGCCAATGGATTGCACCTGGAACAGAAAATAATACAAAGCCAGAGGGGTGGTGGATGGATGAAGATACCCTATTCCCACATTCTCCCTGTGGGAGGCTCAGACTAACCAATCCCCTCTGCAAACAGGAGTACTGTCCCTTTAAAACATGTGAATTTCTTCAGAAACAATTATGCAGCATAAACACAGCAAAATCAACAGGGTGAATTTCGAACTAATAAAGATTTAATCTCTCAGTCATGAGACTGCATTTGTTAGGAAAATACACATATCCCTGAGAACACAGCTACAGTTGCTATACTACACACTGCTCAGCAGCTCGCTGGGCATTTTTCCAAACCCATTTATTTTTAACATCAGTCACATTATTCAATTAATTATAAAAACACTGAGGTTTTCCAGAGATGTTTCTGATAAAACTGCAAAGTAAATATGTGCAAGAACAGCAAAGATTAAAGTCTCTGTAAACTTTAGCATTTGAGGTTGTTGCTATAAACAAGAGAAGTCCTCGAGAAGGTTATTTATCAGAGTGAATCATAGCAGATAACACACAGTCTCCTCCCACACCACACAGATTGTTTGTCCTTTACCTAGGGATGGAAGCAGAGCATCCATACGTCAGCAGTATGCTGGGGCATGAGAGGTGTGAGAACTGGGCTGGATTCTTCAGATGCCTCCAGTATTTCAGCATCACAGTTTGGTAAATATCAAATATTTAGCAGGCTCAGCTGTTTCCCAATAAGCTGGAAACAGAAATCAAAAAATACCAGCTCATCTCCAGCAATCCCTCAAAGCCTTAAAAACATCAGATAGGAACTGATGGAAGGATTCAAGCCTTGCCTGTAACAGCAGCCTGTAAACCCTGCTGTTTCCTGGTAACTCCTGGTATGTCCTGTGATGGTTTCACTGTACCAATACAAAATGTTTTTTCCCAGTCCAAAGTCTGCATAAGCTTAGCCTGGTAAGCAAAAATCATAACAATGCATTTGGCTTGATCCAATTTTTCACTTTTATCCAAGGACATTGCTTTTCCTAGTAGACTCTTTTTTTTTTCCAAGGCTCACATTGTGGTAGAATTGATAGCTCTGATACTGTCTGCATAGATGGCAAAGATTATGGGCAAGGAGTCTGGGCATCAAAGCCTGGCAGAGAGCAAGGACTCCCAGGCTTTCATCCATTATTTGCGTATCAGCCTTGGAGAACAGTTCCTCCCATATGAAACCTCAACTTCTCAGCAACAGAGGCTCTTGGGCAAATCCCTAAATTTAAAAACTAGGCAAATCATGTTGATGATTGCAAGCTCCTTCAGGACAAGGAGAGACATTTTGTTCTGCTTGCCCTTAAACAATGGAATCTAGCCCAACCAGGGATCCCAGCCGCAGCACTGGACACAGCAGCAGCACATAATAACAGGGAGCCATTTTGATGAAGAGATGTGCCCAACTGGTTGCCACATCTCACATGTGGAGGGTGAGATTCCAGCTCCGGGCCCTGCCTTGTGCTGCCCCCAGGGCTCAGTGGTGCCAGGGCCTCCCTCCTGCTCCCAGGCAGCCCAGGCACTGCTGGACTAACCCACAGCCACTCTGTGGTATCCTGAGGGGACAGGATGGCTACACCACTGAGTGGCCTGAGGAACCATGTGCCTGCAGCCCATGGGACACACTGATGAGGATGTCACCAGGAGCTGCTTGAGCACTGGGACAAGCCAGGGGAAGGGTTCCTGGCTGTCAGGAGGACGCAGAGACCACGTCTGTCACCAAACCACAGAATGGGTCAAGTTGGAAGGATCCACAGTGGGTCATCTGGTCCCATCTTCCTGCTCAAGCAGGGTCATCCCAGAGCACATGGCACAGGTTTGTGTCCAGATAGTTCTGGAATATCTCCAGTGAGGGAGACTCCACAACCTCTCTGGGCCAGTGAGCAATCACTGCACAGGAAAGAAGTACTTCCTTATATTCAGGTAAAACTTCCTGGGCATCGCTTTCTGCCAATTGCCTGTTATCCTTGTGGCTGGCACCACTGAGCTGAGCCTGGCTTCATCCTCTTGGCACCCCACTTTAGGTATTTGTACACATTAATGAGGTCCCCTCTCAATCATCTCTTCTCGAGGCTAAACAGGCCCATCTTCCTCAGCCTTTCCTAATAACGGAGATGCTCCAATTCCCCAGTCATCCTCGCTGCCCTCTGCTGGACCCACTCCAGGAGCTCCATATGTCTCAAGTCAGCGATGCCTCTGCCATCACCTCGGCCCAGGCAGGGACACCCCAGCCGCAGGCCCCTGCCATCCCCTCAGCTCCCGTGCCAGCTGGGGGCTGCTCAGCCTGAAGAGGGGGTCCAAGACATCCCGTGGGGCGAGAAGCCCTGCGGTTCAATTCCCGCTGCGGGGACACCGAAGAGCCCACTTCCCGCCCACCGCCTCAGGCAGGCTGCGGGGCTTGTCCAAACCGATAGCCCTCCCCTCCAATCCTCGCGCTCTCTCCCCGCCCCGTGCTGGAGCAACCAATCACTGCCTCGCACTGCTCAGCCCGCCTCCTTGCTGCTGTCCAATCGGACGGCGCCGCTCGCGTTCTCCCGTCTCGGAGAGGAGGGCGGGGGTTACGTGCTGTCGGTATTCCCGAAGCGCGGCGGTGCTGCTCTCTCCGTGCGCTGCCTGCGCACCGCCTGCGCTGTCGGCGTAGCGGCCGCAGTTGGCGTAGTGCGAGCAGAGGCGGCCGTGTCGGGGAGAGCGGCGGCCGCCGCCGTGTGAGGAGCGGGCTGGAGGAGCGGGCAGGGCCGGGCAGGCACCGGGCCGGGACGCGCCGCAGGTCAGTGGAGGGCGCTGGGAAGCGGGCTGAGACCTCCCGTAAGGCAGCTGGTGATGAGAGGCCGGGAGTGGCGTAAGATCGGGCTGCAGCTCGGTGCACGGGCTGGGAGGGGGCTGAGCCCCGGCAGCAGCTCGGTGCACGGGCTGTGGGGCTGGAGCTGGGCTGCGTCCCGGGCATGGCCCGGTGCTTGGCCCCTGGGGCTGGGCTGCAGAGCACTGGGGAGTTCAGAGGGCCAGGATGTGGACTAAGACCTGGGCACAGCTCAGTGCACGGCTCCCACAGAGAGCTGGGACCTGGGCATATCTCAGTGCATGGCTCAGACAGAGAGCTGGGTCCTGAATACGATTCAGTGCATGACCCTGGAGTGCCAGGGGATAGGCTGTGACCTCACAGCAGCCAAGGCTGAAACCTACCAGCAGCTCGGCGCAGAGGCAAGTACTGCTCGTGGAGTGGGCTGGTGGTGTGGAGCATTGACCCATCTCCCCCGACTCTGCTCCAAGGTATCTACAGGACAGCGGAACCCCTGTGGAGGTGCCCAGGCCCCGGCAGAGCCAGCTGAGTTCTCCCGCAGCCACCGGGCGGGAGAGGGTCTTTAATCACCCACCCACCCACGCAGGCAGCTCCTAGAATCAGTGAGGATTGTTTACTGCCCGGTGTTCATAAACTTGTCCCTTTGAGATGTTCATCAGCTCCTGCCTCCCTGGTTTAGGTGTTGTGTAAATGTGTAACGAAGTTCCTGTCTCCAGCCCGAGATCTGAACTGTGCAGGGCACAGCTCTGTGCAGACCCGGTGCCGGGGGGAAGGCAGCATTCCCGGTGGGCCTGGCGATTGCACAGCCAGATGACCTGATTCGGTTGTTATGCTGTGTAATCCGGAGCAGGCTGCTTGTTTTTTTCCCTCTCTGCTGCTTTCTCCATTTGTAAGATACAGGCGTTAACACTTAGAGCTGGCTAGAAATGCAGGAAAGAAACATTTTTCATTTCTTGAGAAGGCTTTTCCTTCCTCTTGTTAGACTACACGTTAGAATGATCTTGCTCTCTAAACTGCTTCTAAAGATGATGGCTGAAAATAGAGCAAATTTTTATGAGCTGCTTTGCAAAACAGAAATTACAAGGGGGATGACAACAGTGAAGCTTGCCCTAGGCAAAAAGGGGAAAGAGGATGTTGAGGCTGGGCTAATTGGGGCCATACCTCTTCAGACTGGAATGAGTCTGGACTGAATATTACCCATCCAAACAGGTTTTAGAGCAGGAGGAGGAGTCCAAGACTAACTAACTTATTTCCCCCCCAAAGGCTGACCCAAAGAGTCAATCAAAGAGTTGTAGAAGAGATAGATAGAGACTGGAAGCTGTCTGAGTGTGCTGCCCACAGACTTAAGGCTTCTTCAGGGATTCGAGATGACTTCCCACAAGAGATGCTTTCAGGAGGGATTGTGCTGAAGACAGAGCACTGCAGCCTATAACTGGGACAGCTCCTGCTGGTCTGGAGCTGAGAACCAACTTCCCTCCCTCCCTTTTCCCCTGGAGATGTTGCAGAGATTTAATCTGACCTCTTCCTGCTCACCTGAAGCCTGCCGTGGCAATGATCCTACAGCCAGATCCAACCACCAAAGAGAAGAGAATCGTGTGTTTGAAGCTGGGCCGTCATTGTAACTGAACTGGAATTTACTCCCTGTTTGGGCTCCCAGAACGACTGCCCTTCTTCTGCTTGTCTGTGTGTGCTGTGAGCTGCTTCTCACTGATCTTGTTTGGAATTCCTGAGCTTTCCACACTTAATTTGCCCATGGCTTTCCTGATGAAGAAGAAGAAATTCAAGTTTCAGACAAGTTTCACTCTAGAAGAGCTGACTGCCGTCCCCTTTGTCAATGGGGTTCTGTTCTGCAAAATCAGGCTGCTAGATGGAGGAGACTTTGCTAGTTTATCTACCAGGTAAGACCCTGCCTGCAGACTTTCTGCCTGGCTGTGCTTCTTTCCCTGGTTATTCTTCCCTTGAGTGATTTAGCATATGGCCACCACTTGCTTACCCCTTGATGGGATTTTAATAGTTCTGTTGCAGGGCCCCATATGCCATATCATTCTCTGGAGCAGGGGAAGTACATAGCTGGAGAGCTCTGAACCTGGGTGGTGTTGGCTGATCCGAGCGGGATTGAATTTTTTGGAGATGAGGGGAGGGAGCGGGAGGTCACTCCCCTGAAAGGGGATTAAATCCTCTCTTCTCTTTCCCTCCCCTCCTTACCCGGTATCTTACACACTGTTTCAAACCCTGTTCTGTATTGCCTTCATGCCTTACTTGAAACTCAACTCTGTAGAAAACTATATCCAACAAATCAACCCTTCCCAACTTTGCTCTCCCCCTTCGATACTGAACTTCTCTTCTTGGTAAGGGTGGAAGTAGTTTGTTTTGCATTGCAAATTGCTGTGCAAGGGAAAGCTGCTGCCTGCAGTCAAAGCTGTCAGTTTTAAAGACCCTGTTTATCTCCTAGAACTGATGCCATTGCATTTCCCATTTCCGAGCAGCAGTGTTTTCTATGTCATATTGGGATTGTTCTGCTACACATCTTACAAGGTTCTGCCATCCTGTATTGGCATTTCTCTGACTCCTTCAGGCAGGTCTGTTCCCACTCTTGTTACTAATTGCTAATAAAAACTTGCTTTGTTTCCAACTATGCACACAGATTATCACCAACAGTATGCAAACACAAATTCCGTAACAGCCCAGACTTGCTTTCTGCCTCAAGATGTGAAGGAAGCCTTCAGTGGCTTTCAAAACTTGTTTTCTTGCTTTCCTGAGTGACTGCTCAGTTTTAAAGGTACAGGATTAGTTTGTGCTAGCTGTTAACTGCTTCATTCCAGGGCTAAAGCCTGGTTGGGTCTGATTTTCCTCTTTGTGGTGCTGTGTGCGAGCTTTCTCATTTCAGGAGGGAAGAATTCATTGGGCAAGCATAAAGCATTTCTGTCTTGCAAACAGAAGTGTTAGGGCAGTGCTCAAAGCTTTTTTTTTCCAGAGGCATGATACAACCTCATCTGAAGTCGGTAGGAGCTGTGGGCGTGGAACACCTCCAAAAATGGACTTTGAATTAATTTCTCTTTTGAAGAAAATCTATCAAAAGAGCTTTTCCTCACAATGTTCTCCCCTGAGGCTAGATCCTTGGGTTTGGTGGAAGCAGCTTATCTAAGGAATTCAAACAGTATGTGAACTTGGAAAGAAATTAACCCTTCTGCTTCCTGGAGTCATAATAGAATAAGTGGTGCTGAAGAGTGTCTCGGGAAAAGCCTGTGCAGAGAAATGTCCATCTCCCTCTTCTTGTTGTCCCTGAAAGCGGCTTCTAGGAGCCGTCCCTGGGATTTGCTAGTGCTGCCAGCCGTGTGGGTTGTTTTCTGAGCTGGCTGGGGTTCAGCAGTTTGCTCAGTGTTGCAGATGCATTCCAGCAGCAAAATCAACTGTAATTCAAACCAAACACATACATAGCTCTCGAAACGAGCAGAGGAGAACTGGGCTGGGGGGTTTGCCACCTTTCCCCCAGCCTGTCTGTGCTCTAACTGAAAGCACATGGAAACCTGTTCCTGCTTGAAAAGTTATGGGTCTCAGTGGTATTGAGTCATTTGACCTTTTCCAAATATTTTTTCCCTGTTGCAGTTAGAGAAACTTCAGGAGGGATGAATTTCCAGAAGAGTTACTGTGTGGAGAGGCTCCCAGGTCATGCCTTGCCTTTGCTCTGTGCTCCTCTCTTCATTTCTATCACCTTTTTGATATTTACTGGGAAAGATTAAAGGGAAGGAGATAACTGTGTATGTGTTGCATTAGAAATCTGTAAGTTGTTTAGAGTCTGTGATTGTTTCTCTGAAATCAACCACTTCCAAAACCGATTGGGTTTGAGGCTGTAATGTCTGGCAGGTAATCTCTTGTGAGCTGCTTATGTACAAAATTGGTGTTTGCTTTGCAGTTGATTTGGGTTTCTGTGATCTGGGCCATTTGGAGGTCTGTGGCTGTGATCAAGCTGAGCTGTAGCTCTTCATGACCATGAGTTTTCAGAGAACTGATCTGAATAATGTGTCCCATGTCACCTGGAGTCTGTAAACTGAGCTTAGAAGTAGGTATAGGAACTCTTCACAGGAAACACTAAATCAGTTTTTGTAGTTGTAGTGTGGAAAGAGGAGTGTTATATAAGAAACTCCGGAGACAAAATTTTCAGGTTATTTACAATAAGCTTACTTGACATCTCGTGCATGTCTGTGGCAGGAGGTGGGAATATGATATACCCAATGAGTTGTCAGGTGGCACCAGGGTCATTTGACCTATGGGCAAGGCAGAAGCAGCAGCCTGTATTGCTGGCTCCTGTCAGCCTGTCCCAAGTCTACCTTAGCCTGGGTTACACATACATAGCTGCCACAGCCTGGTGCCCTGGGTCTGGTGGGACACGTATTGGGCTGGGACCCCCTTCCCAGACTGCGCGCACTTTCAGACAGGGGAACCTGTCTGAAATGCATTGAGACTAAATGCTCTTAGGAATTCAAGGGTGTCTGGAAAAGGTTCAGGTCCTGTCAGCACATTCAGCTTTGGGGATCTTCCTCTCCTGGGTTTTCTGGTTTGTTTGAGGTTTTTTTGTTACTATTTTCTTGCAGGCAGGTACTCTATTTCCACTCTTCCTGTGTTCAGGCCTTGCATTAAACTATAGGTATTTTAATGACTAAAGTTTCAGCTGTAAATATTCTTTTGCTTGTCCTTTCCTCTCCCTTTGTAAAGTTTTCTTAGGCTGTGGTGGGTCTTCTGCGGATAAAACTCACGGGTTTCACTTTACAGTGCTCTGTGTTGAAAGCATCTATTGTGTCTGTGGGTTTATCACTTTGCTGTTGGATTACAGAAGTTGGGCATCTGAAAGGCATCTGAGCCAGGTGTAAGCCAGGCAGGTGCTGTATTCCCCCACAGAGAAATACCAGTATATTCCTTAAATATTATTAATCCAGATACTTAAATAGCGCAACCACCAGTGAATTCAGTTGCCTCCCAAGTATCTTTAAAAATAGCAGACACAGAGAAGTATAGATGTATTCGTGGCAACCGTTTTTGTGGAGCAGGTGGGTGGCTACATTTTGTACCAGTTTGAAGCTTTCTGAGGGGTTGTGCAGCTTTGTTCGTGGAGAGATGAGACAGTAAGTTCATTGGGATGTACTCCATCCATGGACCAGTGCAGGCAGGAGCCTGGATATCCAAACGAGTGCCTAAAGCTACAGGCTGATGTAGTAAGTGCATGTACATCTTTAGGTATCCCAGAAGAGGAAGACTCAATTAAATTCCTTCTCTCTGCTTACAGTTCATGTTGAGTGACAGCCAGATGCTCTTTGCCTCGGTGCTGAGTGATTTCTGGCTCTGTGTTGGCAGCGAGCATTGCTGGCGCACAACGTGAAGGAAGTGGAAAGCCAGGTGTTATCCACAGACTCCTGACACCTCATCCTACATTGTTCTGTTAGCCTGCCAACAGTTTCACTCTGGTATTTCTGGATTTGAAGGAAGGGATTGTACTCTGAAAGCCCCTGTCTGACTCTAGAGGAAAGATTGGTTTGTATGAGTTGAGCAGCTTTGAGGCCATTTCCCACCTTCCTCATTGTCTTCTGAAGGCACCTCAGACTGTATTTCCTTAGGGACCATGCTTTTCCAAGCATATGCAGCATTTCAGCTTGGTTTTCTGATCCTGGCACTCCTTGCAGCTGTTTGAAACAATGAATGTAGCTTGTCTCCTGCAGCCCAGCCCTGTTTGCATGTGGGCTGGATCTGGGGAAGGGCTGACCCTGTTGGGGTGGTCTGACCTCCAAGTATGTCAGCCTGAACGCAAAAGATTCTTAGCCTTGCAATTTTTAATTTCAGTCAGTTATGAAAGGCCACTTCTTGCACTGCATACTTTATTTATTTTTGGGGGGTGTAAAGCTGCATCCAGAAAACCAAAGAAATACTGATATTTGGGAAGGCACCTCACACTGACAGCTCCCTGTGGACTGAGGTCAGCTTTTGTGTGAGTATGGCTCTGTCATCATCGTGAGGGCACAAATGACCTGAAGCTACGTGCTTTTGGCAGCTGGTGGGATAACAAGCGTCATTATGCCTTAGTGATAAGCAGAACTTTTTCACTTCTGTAGGACATAAATAAAGGGGAGAAGCATTGCCCTGCTAACGCAGGGCTGGTGATTCAAAATGTTTGTGAAGGGAGGTGCAAGTTGTGCCACCTCCAGAATGCAGCTCTTGGTAGTGAGAGTTAGAAATCAACTACTTCACTGTCTTTACATAAATAGTCATTGTGCCTGGCACTACAGGATCCTTCAGGTAATTAAGTTGACCACGTTTAGCTTTTTTGGACTGGAAAATCATTAACTGTTTAATCAGAAAGACTGGTTCAGCCTGGTTGAGTTCTGAATCTTGACTACTGTCTGCCTTAAAACAAAGATTAGGTAACTAAATGGTTTCTTCTAGAGTCCCCAAGAGGGAAGAAAACTGGCTGTAGTGAAAAGGGGATCACTTGCTGAGTGCTGCCTCTTAATTCCAGTAGGATTTTCACAGTTTAGTAGAGCAAGGCACTTGGTTGTGGCTTTAAACCATTCTCCGAGTTCTGTATTTTAGGACAGTATGTACTTGGCTCTATCCTCTGCTAGAGCATGTGGTGTGATAACATATTTTAAATGTACTTTTGTTGCAAATGTGTCTGGAAATGCAGACCTTCCGTACATGTACAAATATTCCTGTTACACAGATCAATAAGACTGAGTTTTCATGTTCCAGAGCAGCTTCACATGTAACATCCTTCCTTTCTGGCAGAGCCTCAGGAATAGGCTGGGGGTGTTAATGGAGAAGTGATTTGAATGCAGCCTCTAGAAGTGATTTGCAATAAAGCATGACCTATTTCAAGATAATATTAAAGCATAGTACCTGCAGTGCCTTGCATTCTGAAACAAATACAGAGAAAGTAGACAGCAAAGATGAGAAAAAGGGGGTTAATTCCAGGAATGTAGCTAAACGTAGGTACAAGTTATGAGAGCAGAAGCAGTGGATGGAGTTTAACCTCTGGCAAGTTGAGAGTGTTGGAAAAATTGCAGAAGTGATGGAGCACCACAAGGTCCCTGGCACAAACCATCTTAAGTTGTGCTTTGAGTTTGCAAAGCACTTCTCTCACCTTTTCTGGGCTCTGGCTGCTACACCTGCAGGGTCTGACAGATGCTTTGGAATGGGTTGATTTGCTTTGTGCCATACTTGCATCTTCCTGTCACTGGTCACCATGTTGAAGCCTGTCACAAGAATTACATTAAAACCCTCCTGCCATGGGGTCTGTATCCTGTTGAGTAAAGAACAATATCTGTTCGTGCCCTGGCTCTGTCCTGCCTGCTGTGGCTCAGGCAGAGGCTGCTCTGCTGACCAGAAGCTGCAATCTAAAGCGCTGTAACCGATATGCTGTGCGTACAGCATCAGTAAATATGTTCAGATACAGGTGGCTTTCAAACTTCCCCCTCCACCGATTCTGAGCTGGCATTGCTTTGACAGCTGACTCTTAGCAACAGCCTTATCTGTGTGACTTAAGCAGCCCTTGGCTCAAAAAAATTACTCATTGAAAATTAAGGTTCTACTGGGAAACTCAGGCTCTGTGGCCTGCTTGATTTGCAGCGTGACAATACCATCAGCTCTGGCTGAGAATCAGGGAAGGTAAGTGAGAGTGGGCCTGCTCCTTTAAGACATGTATTTATTTCTGAAACACAAGGTAAAACCTAAAGGGCTTCCAGTCTTTATTTGGGCTCTTGAGCTGCCATCAGTGTTGACTCTAGCGTTGTAGCTGAATTTCTGAGGAATTCATGTATGCCTTCGGCAGCCTGTGGTCTCTGTGCACAGTGGTTGGTATTTTAATAGTCTGTAAGTTGCTAGTGGCAGGTTGTTCTGGTACCCATTTCTAGATCAATGAGGCAGGTACAGATTTATTTCTTATTATTATTTTATTGCAGGAAGCTATATCTGGTAGTGTTTCAGGAAAGAGCCCAGTGTCTCCCTCAGATCAGAAACCTCCCTCACTTCAGGGCAAATGTGTAAGCTCACAGGCCTGGCAGTGTGAGATGGTGAACTCTGCAGCATCCACCAGTGTGTAGCTCTGGGAGGCCTCATCTGTGCAAGGATAGGCGGATGTGGCTCTGTGTGTGACCTTCCTTCTTCAAACAGGATATGTTCTGCATCCTTTGTGGGCTGCCAGCTCTGCACTGTGCTTGCAGCCTGCTCTGAAATGGGTCAGGAATTATTTCATAGCCGCGGGTTATTGTATAATAACCAGAAGCCTTCAGGAGTTCCCTGGACCAACATTTGGATCTGCATGTTTCTTCTGTAGCATCCTGTGACCTCATGTCAGTAATCTGTGCTGTAAGGGTGATCATTTGAGGTGTTATTTCAGGATGTGTCAGCCCACCCCAGTACCAGCTGCTTGCCCTGCAGGGTGAGAGACTTTTTTTTTTTTCCCCTTGCAGTTTACTCATATTGTACCAAGTGCACTTGCTGGGAGACACGATGCACGTCGCTGTTGTAACTCTGGACTTGGCATCATGATCCCTCTGGTACCATACAGTGAGACTCAGCATCTCATTTTAATGCCTAGGCTTGAAAGGCACTTCCCACTAGACAAACAGTTGTGCCTGTGTTCACTGCATGAACAGCCTTCTTGTTTGGTGTATTTTTAATCTGATGAGCAAGAAAGGGAATTGTTGTGCACAATTGGAAATCGCTGATTGTTGTGGATGTCATTGTCATGTGCTTCTCAAGGGCCGCCCCTGTAGCTCAGTGGATAAGGCCAAGATGAGGAACTGGGACGGAGTTATGGGGATGAGGAAGAAAATGAAGAGGAAGCACATGGATGCTAAAGGTTTGGGAGGAGGTAAGTGTGGAAGAGACAGTATGTTCTACATAAGCAGTAGCATATGCAGTCTATAGCAGCCCCACTCCCTGTGGATAGCAAGTAGCTGAGCTGGCAAGAGAGCAGGATTATGCCTTTCCTTTGTCTGGTTTTATCCTATTTCCTTGGTGAGAGGAGGCCTTGAAGGAGGTCCACGTTGTAGTAGGAGATGGGATGAAGCTAAAAATACTTTTACTGCTGTATGCTGTATTTTAAATGAGAAATGAACTCTGTCCGTTCAGCCTGAAAGCGCTGTGAGTGCTTACATGGGACGAAGGAAGAGAGTATGTGGATTTACTGTCCTGGAAGGGCTAGAAAGCTGCAGCACTAATTAGCAATGCAGCTTTAGAGACCTACAAAGGTCATGTGGTTGGTAACTACCTTGGAATGTGCTCTCTGAAATAAGCAACTCAAGCCAGAAAACTTTCTTTTGGAGCTTTTGAGAGCTGCATGTTTCCCTCAGTGAGGCAAATCCCCGTCTCTTGCCATTCAGCGTACCAAATGTAGAAAACAAAATGTAAGATTTGTTTAGTGCCTGTCAAAAATTACCAAGCACTATGCTCTGTCTGGCTTTGCAGTGGACAAGCAGATGAAGGAACCTGTAATAGAAAATCCTGTGAAACAGATGTGGCCTCAGGGTTTCAATCTGGGGTAGTCACATACCTCCATTTTGCTTCCAGAATAAAACTTTTTATGAAATGACTGTGACAAGATGTTTCACTAATGGCTGTTGGGTTAATGATCAACAGAGACTTACTCAGCCAGCTGCCACATGAGGGACTGGTCAGTGCATGCCTACCTGTGCTCCTGCCTGCCAATGGAGTTTCCATTTCTCCTGAACTGCAAGTTCGGAGTGTGAGGAGTACAAAATGGGGAGGCCAGAGTGAACCCTGACAGTGTTTTCCAGCTGTCTTGTTCTCTGTCCAGTCATGTTTGTTTCCAGTCTTTAAGGGATAATACTGCTCATCGAAATAAAAATGCAAATGGCCAGGAGAGAAGGAAGGAAACACTTGTCTGGAAAAAACCCTAGCACAGAGAATTTTTTTTTTTTTTACTTGACATTTTATCAGACTTTGAGGCTTTATCCATGCTTGAGACACCAAAGGCGAGGTTGGGTGTGGCATCGTGGTGTTCAGTGGGTTTTTGTTTGCCTCTGTGTAGGTTGAGGAGAGGGTTTCCAGTTTGGTTGTGTTTCCATCATGCTTATCTCTCTTGCTAGTTCCTGTTATTCCCATCCTCTCTTAGGCTGTGCCTACATGTCAGAGAATATGAGAGAGAGGCATGTAAGATATTCATAATACAGCAATTTTTACAGAGCCGTTAATGCTCCATTGCTCCGAAGTGGAGCAATACCACTGGCACTTAGGCAGCCTTGCTGTAACCAGTCAGCCCCAGCTAGTGCAGCGTCCTGCTTCCAGACTAAGCATTAAGGGCTGAGCAGAGGGTAGTCTGTTTGCCTGTGTTACAGATTAATTATGCAGTAACCTCTCTGCAGGAAAGCTTTCCCTGGCTTCTGTCAGTGGCTTGTTCTGGTAACACCGGGCTATTGTATTTAGATAAATGTCGAATTCTTTCAAGTGCAGTGCTGCTCGTTTTCTACCTTCAGTAGCCTGCAGTGCCATTTGCTGCAAGGGAAACTGTGCTGTGCAGGAGTGTATTTCCTGCAACTCTTTCTGTCATTTGCTGCCTTTCTGCTTTGTTGAACACCATTTTTGTACTGTATAGGGAGTAGCTGATCATACTGTGGTTCCTGTTCTCTTTAAGGTCTGTTTCTGATGTAGGTTTATAGCAATAACTTTTCCTGCTGTAAGTGCATCTGTTCCTTCAAAAAAAACCTGAGTGTTGTTTTCCCTCTAGAAGTGATACAGTACATCTCCAATGTAATTTGCTCTCAGCAGGGGAGAATCAAGGGAGTGTGTCTGAATACAGCCTGTGGTAACAGCCACAGGGGAGGTAAAGCCTCTCTGACCCTCAGAAACCTGCTCCTGCAGTGGGATCCTGTGCTAACATCTCCCCTAACTGCAGAGCTCTCCCACATTCTGCTTTTAAACAACACATAATTTATGAAATTACCTTTCTCTCATTAGGACAAGTGGCACCATGAGATATTGGTTGTTCTTACAGAATTGTGTTTGTCTGCAGCTGTGGCTCCAGAGGAGCAAAATCAGCTCTAACTGCTGTGTCTCAGACTGTTTTCTCTCCCCTCTTGCTGGCTCTGTCAGTCCATCATATCACCAGGTCTGACACTGAAATTGGGGCAGAAGGGAAGGGAGAACTGGGAGAGGCAGATTTAGGAGTCCAGCCCATCACCACTAGTACAGTGATGAGATAGGGGTCAACAAGCTTTGCTCAGCAGCCTCTTCTCATTTGCAAACCTCTCCTGCTGAGTGGCCTTTTTGCTGATAAACACCAGCAGTGGTAGATATTGATGGAAGGGACAGAGGCTCAGGGAGATTGTGTTGGGACCTTGTCTGTAAAACCAGTGACCTGGTTTGTAGTGCTGAATGGTACCTCTATAAAGGAGCTATCATAAAACACCTGTGTTGTTCCTGGAATGAAAAAGCTGCTGTTAACATATAAAGGGCCTTTTCCTGGGCTATTGTATTTGTTTTGAGTAAATATGTACTCTATAGAAGTGACTCATAGGGAAACACGTCTGAGCATGGTTGGGTGTTACCTCTTGGGTAACTAAACCTACTTTTAGCACCAGGGTTGACTTCAGGCAGCTTAATAACTGAAAGACTCTTCAGCATGTTCAAGCCAAATTGCAGTGATGTTACATCATACGGTATTAATGAAATTATTCCAGAAATGAAGTTGGCCTCATGTGCAGGTTAATTTGCACTATAAAGACTTCTCTGGTACAGCTACATTGGCAAACTCTCCTGGTTGCAACAGGGTTGATATTGGAAAAAAGGTCATTTAATTATCCTGGCATCAGTATGCCTTCACATGCCCTAAATCTGCCTTAGAGGCAAAAACATTTGTCTCTGCACATCACTTGTGTTAGTGATGCTGTTTCTAGTCTTGTGTTGATGCCATTCTGAGTTTTCATTTGCCAGATTTACTATCCCAGCAAAGCCTTGGACTATTGAGTTGACCCATGTCTGGATTTTTCTCATCGGGGGGGTGAGTGTTGATTTCTTTGGTTTTGAAAGGTAGCTTTTTTCTTTTATAAGTAGCTTTTTCTTTTATAAGAGCATCTTGTGTTCAAAGCTAGCTTTCTTGCAATAGAGTTATAGCCATGTCTTGTGCCCTGTGAGGTGGGGACATTATAAGAGTTCTCCTTGGCGGAGTTTACGTTGCTGTCTTTCTTCACTGGGAGTTTAAATTTAGTCAGCAAAAGGCAAATCTGCAATCTCTCAAAATGACAGCTAACACTTAGGGGATGAAGAAAGTTTAAAAATACATCAGCAACAGATAATTGGCAAGTCTTCATTTTACATCTGTGGTCTACCAGAAGTGGAAAGTCTTTTGAGAAAAGCCATGATGTGATACAGAAACATGTATTGACTCGGAAATTTAGCGTCTTATTCTACCTTAATCTTGTAAGCATCTGTACAGAGCAAACCTTAGAGTTTTTCTGACGTGTTTGGGACCTTCTGAAGCTTTAGATCCTTGATCTGTTAGAACCACAGGGGAAATTTGAATTGTGATTTGTCCAAAGGGCCAACAGGCCCTGTAAGAGTTGGGTTTTTTTCACCCTGTTTTAACTTTTATGGGATTTACTGTGACGTAGTTGGTAATGAGCCTGAACACCCCTCCTTCTGTGCCTTCCATCCCCCAGTAACAGGGAATTCTCTCAGCTTGGGTTTTTTCATCCCCCTGTAAGTCTAGCTGGCTGGACAGGAGGTATAGGTTAGAGTTCCTAAGAGGTAACTTGGTTAAGTTGCCCTCATGCCTGTTTTGTGCACATTTGATTGTTCAGTGGTTGTAGTTGTGGACCATTAGATCTAAGAAGTATATAGGCCCAGAGTTAGACAAGTTCTTCAGAGTGTGCTGGGTGTGAACTGCAAGGTAGCCCAGTTTTCTGCAGCACAAAGCAAGAGGAGCAATATGTGTGAGCCAGACTTGAGAAGGGACCACTGGCATACAACAACCTGAGTGTGGGAGCTGGTGGCTGGCCTGGGCAGACTCAAGTGCAGTCGGCAGGGCAGACCTGCTCTGGGTTTTTCTGCAAATTAAATCCTTATGGATTTGCTTATGGGAGGAAAGCACTGGTGGTGGGCTTGGCAGCCTGGCACATAGCTCATTCTTAGCTAACCCAGCTCCGACATAGTCTGTCGGAACAATGGAAGTAGGAGTTGGTGTGGTGACTCAGTGCATGATTAGAGTTCAAAAAAAGCAAATGCGTCTTTCAGCATTTAATACGCACGTTATTACACACTTGTGTTTTAGTAACCAAGTCATCTATCCAGTTATTCCTTTCTTTTCACTTTGGTTGTTCTTTGCTTGTGATGTTTTTGCTACTGGCACACATCCCTGGCCTCAGACCAAAAAGAGCTTGTGCTCAGTCGATGTGGCAAGAAGTCCTTGGATATGTGTTGCTTTGGGTTGGTCTGCCTTCAGCACAGTGTGTAACAATAGATGTATTGCACAGCATTTACTGTTACACTCCCTTCTTGGACTTGTTTTCCTGATGTCCAGCTTTTCTTCTTTGCTTCAAGATGACAGAATGTAAATTACAAATACCTCAAAGCACAGTGGCTCTGCCGGGCATGTCCCATCTTTAAAGTGCCATGTACCCATCCCTTGCTGCTTGCAGCCAAGTCTGTTAGAATTATTTCCCCATGCCTTCTCCCTGCTCCACCCTTGCTTACCCTTCCAAAACTGATCTGACTTGTTCTATAGCTTAAGTTCTAAAGGGTCATTTTTCTGTGACTTACTTTCTCCATTCGGCACGATTTTTGTTCCCTTATGCAGGTTCTCCTGTAGCACTTGGTCACCAGCTGCATGTGATTTTTTTTAATAACCTCCATTGTTTCGTTTCTCATAGTATTTTTAACATAGTTCATGTTTGGAGGAGCTTTATAGTTTTAAGATTTAGATACAAGGAATGGTTGGAAATATTTCTTCTAGAATAACCCCCAGTGGTTTGAGAAGCCCTGAATGTACTGGAGAGCCTGGCTAGCCAGTGCAGTTATCTGGAGTACATGGGCTGCACTGCACTGGAAAGCTCTTGTCTGTAGGACATAGTGCATGAGGTACAGCATTTCATGTCTGTCACTTACAAAAGACACGTGTCTGGGTTCATGTGACTGGAGTCCAGACATAACTGAATTACTTGCAAAGAAGCTGTTAATACACAACTAGGAATGCTTATGCTGGAAGGTTTTGTTCTGGTGATTGACTGAGTGCCACCCCCGTTCTCCAGGAGGAGAACTCCATGGCTTGTACTGGTGGACCTTTATCAAGATTGACCACTGCCTTGGAGGGAACTGTAACACGCAGTTCCAAAGCTGTGCTTTACAGAAATAGGCTTCTTCTGGAAATAAGGTTAAAGCCATAAAAAGTCAATACCTTGCCTGCTAGGTACCAGTTTACTCCTAAGGACAATTTCTAAATCATTCTTTGAATCTTGTTTTTATTTCATGCTCGCCTCATTGGTTTTGCTCCAGTTCTTTCCTCAGCTGCCTTTCACATACTTGGTGCTGTCATCATCATGCCCTGTCCCCCAGTGAAGCTGCCTTGACTGTTCCTTACCTTGGTTTCTCAGCTGTGACTGAAGTTTTTTCCATTAACTTTTTTTTTCCTGAACATTTGCCATTAATCCTTTTTCCTGTATTTGTCTCATGTCCAGTCAAGTAGAGATTAAGCAGCCTGTGCTCTTAACTGTGTAAGTGGAATCTGATTTCCTGAGCTGACTTTCCCCTGCTCTTCCTTCCCCGTTCACTCTTCCCCACCTCCACAGCTGCCACTGAACAGCAGAAGTGGATGTATGTCCATCTCCGGCTGTGAGGTAGAACTGAGACAGCAGGTGAAGCCCTACAGAAGTTTTGGAGCTTGAAAATGCTGAAAAATGCTGGGTTGTGCAATTGCTTCATTCTAAAAGCATTGGCGTACACGTTTAGCATTTAGAGAGCCTTTATATATCACTGCTCTGCTGCAAATGAAGAACTAAACAGGTGTAAAATGATGCCACAAGGGAGGTGTGGGTAGGTGTCCTTCTTCACCATGGACCATTGGGATGGGTTTGCTGGGAGTTCAAAAGTTAATTTTGCGAGTAGGTGGTAGATGCAGTGACCTTACTGCTGAACCCTTGTTTAAAACACTTGCAATGAAACATCCAAATAAGACTTGTTTCAAATGACAAAGGCTTGCTTAGTTCTCTCAGTAACACAGTCTGCATCATCTGTCTCTGAGCCATTTTTCCATCATAACTGCTCATGTCTACTGAACAACAACTAGCACTTGTCAGCTGGAGAATACGGGGTTGTTTGCAGAGGGGGAGACATCCAGCTCCTTGGGTTGGCAGTTGTTCTGGCCAGTGATGTAAGCTCAGGCACAGCAGAGTAACTTTATTGTTGGGAGTTCCCTGCGGCCCTTGCAGTGCTTCTGCTCAGGGAAGACCTGAGCAAAACCCCTTTGTGTAAACTTGTAAAGCATATGTCCACCTCTAGGTTAAACTGGGATTTCATGCATTGTGTATCCAGCTGGTTTTTATGATTCTGTATGATGTCCCCCAAAGGATAGGGTGGGTCACTTCTCATTCCTGGGATATGTTTCCACTGAGCTTCCCAGCACCTGTTGCTGCATTGTGTTTGCTTCTGCTTTCCTACCTGTGCTTGGCCTCCATGAGCTTGACAATAAAATAAAACAGATCATGGCAGCCCTAAGCTTTACTGATGTGACCTGTTCCTGTGCTGTCTGCCCACAGTGCATCTTGCTCACTGTGGATTTCTCTCCTTTTCCTTGCCAGGCATCTGGATGGCAAAGCCTCAGAGCTGCATTTTTCTTTAATAGTGTGTATACTGCAGTGAAGTGCCCTGTCCTAAGCCCATTATTTGGAGATACCTGCAGGTTCTGGATTGTAAATCTAAACCAGCTAATGGCTAAATGAGGACTTGCTTTGTATTACATATGTATGTTCACCCACTTCTGTAATTCCTGTGTTTTATAGGCAGTGATTAGGCATTGTTTGTAGCAGGACTTGTTGTGTTAGTAGGATAGGATATATTTTGGTGTGCTGTGAATGCTGGGGTGTGAATACTGATTCCTGAGCATCTTAGAAAGTCAGTTTCGAAACAGGCTTTTCAGGGATTTTTCCTTGCCCTTACCAAAGCTCTCTCCTACAGCTTTGCACTAGAAAACCTGGTTAAAATAGTAACTGTCTTCTCTAGAGCAAAATGCAGGATTGTTCCAGGCTTTGCCAAGCTAGGGGAGTGTTAGTGATTCTGCTCTAATTCAGCCTTTGGAAGGCTGGGGATTAGATGAAACTGTTTTAACAGTGTCTCTGCAGATGAAAGCAGAGCTGTGTAAACAAATGGTGTAGAAGATGCCTTTCAGGTGCAATCTGCTGAAATAATGTGATTTTTTGTTTCTTTATCCTCCTCTGTGATTGAGGGGATTGTACCTGCATTGCAGGGGTTGTGTTCCCTTACTCCTCAAAAGACTCACTGCTGGTGCATGTCAGGGCCCCTTGAAGGGCTGTTTTTCATTGCACTTAAAAGAATCTGAGCTGGGAGTTGGCTTGGCAACCTCTTTAAAATGGTGTTATCTCTCCTGTGCCTTAACAGATATGATGCTGCTGCTCCCGCTGCAGTGGTGAGCCAGGGAGGAGGGTGCAGAGGACTAGGTCTGCTGCAAGGGGGGTTAGTTCTACTTGAAGGCTCTGACACAGATCCACATCTCAGAGGAGAAACAGTGAGCATGTGGACTGAGCATCAGAAATAGGAAAGCTTACCCTTCCCGTCTGTGTAACAAGGAGGAGTAAATCTGAATAAGGAGCTCTTCATGTGTGCTTATCTCTATATTGTCCCATTGAGCCTGAGGTTTTCCCACATTTGCCCCTGTGCATGAAACATCAGACTGAGACACATTGCTCTACTGAAACGTTTGATATTATAAGCTATTTTTTCTTGCTACAGCCCTTCCGGTAAGGCTGTGACCTTTTTATGACACACTGTCTTATGTGTGACAACTGCCATAAAGTAAGATCGAAACATCTGCTTTTCTAAAGGCTTCAGCAAGGCAAATGTGTTTCAGCAGGTGGTGTGTTGGAAGGTTGATACCCACAACTCAGCTCTGAGTTTGTAAATAGAAGTTTTAATCTCTGCTCTAGTGTTTCATCAGCTGGGTTTTCATGTGGGAAAGAGGTTCACAGTAGCCAAAGATAGCATGATATACGTGGCCTTTTTCTAGAAGTGTTTGCTTTACCAGGTTGAATTCAGAGTGAGCCCTGTGGCTTTCTATAACAGTGCTAGTCTGTCCATGGCACTAAAATCAAAGCTGGGAAACATCTCTTCTTTAAGGTCTGTTTGTTGTGTGTTTTTCTGCCTGTCTCCAGAGCTGTATGTGAGATCTGAACCCAAAGTGGTCTTGGAGGCTTCCTTGAGTTCACTGCTGCCTCTCCAAAAGCAGGTAAAGCAGTGGGTCCCTGCTGTGCATCATTCCTATTACTTGAATTCTCACCATGCTATGGTGAAGCATCTTCCAGCTGCTCTTTTTCTAGTAAGTCTTCTCTCAAGGGGTAGGATGGTGGATGAGGGATGCAGAAAACTGTTCCTCGAGCTGGAGGTGGATGAGCAGCTCCAGGATTAAAAGACCTCACGAAGCTCTTTCCAAAATTCCACTTTTCACAAAAGCTGCCACAGGATTCCACTGGTTTATTCTGAGGAGGTATATTTAGGTCTGGAAAGAGTAATTACACAGCTTTGAATAAGTCTGAAGTCAGAAGAGGGCAAAGCTTAGCTTGGCAGGGATTCAACCTTCTGGGAGTCTTTTTGCAAAATGATACAGACAGCTTTTTTAAAATAAAACTTCTGAAGATCCATTGAATTGGCACCTAGACCTGGCATTGGTCTGAGCTATTTCTGGTTCTCCAAATACAGAGTAAAACTTAAAATTAGACACTTCTGGTTTTAAGCTGTTTGTTTCTGCTTTACTTTTAGTTGCCTTGTGATTAGGATGGAAGAAAACGCCTCTCGGTGCAGCCCTCACCATGCTTCTTGGGTGTTTTTTTGTTTCTGTATGATGGTTCCTAATTGTACATCAGAGAATATTTCAGGGCTAAGTACAAAACTGCTCATCATCTGAGTTCTCCTTCTTTTTGTCCCTATTTTAGTGTTCTCTAATTACCAGCCGAACGGTAGCTTGAGGGAAGGTGGATAGGCAAAGGCCATTGCTTCTCCACTTGCCATCTTTTGGAAATGTGGAAGTAATTTTTAGAGTTCAGTTTGAAACAATAGAGCTGTTGCTTGCTTGTCTAATGATAGAGACCCAGGCCCCACCCTTAAAAGTTAAAAAAAAAAAAAAAAGGTTGAAATTCATTATTGAGTTACTGAAACTTGTGACTGGAAAGCAGCTCTGGATTTTGTCTTATCAACTCCTCCTTGCCCTGTGCAGACTGTTCCAAAGACATAAAAACCCCAAGCTATGTGTGCACCTGCAGCTCAGGTTCATTATTACAGTGCTGTGGGTACCATAACACCCCCAAATCCTTTTCCTAATCTCTTGCACTGTGCAGTATCTACAGCAGTTCTGGAAAGCCAGTGTACATCTTTAAAAAGAAGTAGAATGTCTGTTAGAGGAGCTTATGCTAAAAGCAAATTGACCATGGAGCTCTTTATTGCTAATCAGTACTTTTTACCACGTTTTGAAGTAATTAGCCTTCACTGGACTTAGCAGCATCCAGCAGATGCTTAATCATTGCTGCATTGTAAAACGAGCAGGAACTTCTGAGTAAGGAAACTCACATACTGGTGCAGCCCTTGATCCCACTGATGATCCTGCAGCTGTTGGAGCCAGGCATGTGCTCTAAGATGGGGGAGCTGGAGCTTAGTCCCATGAATGCTCTCCTCTGGCAGGAGTTAGAGCTCTTACCAGGGTTGGGAACAAGGTGTGCACCAGTGTGCTGCTGTCTGATTGAACATCTTTCACTCGTGAAAGTGAATGCCTTCCAGCATTCAGTTGGAGCTCTGGTGTCAGTAGTAGCTTTAGCATTAGCCTTGCTTTCTAGAAAATAGCAGTTCCTTTTCAAAGATGACTAATGCTGCTAAAATATTCAGTGTTTCCTGCATCCCCCTGTACCTGCGTTGTGTTCCTGAAGCATGTGTTAACAGATGGTTTTCCATTCTGTTGCATACCTTTTCTCATCTGTATCTTGACTTTTTCCTTCCTTTAGGTCATTTAAGATGCCTATTATTGAGTCAGGTTTAAGGTACCCATATTTGAAATGTCATGTGCCTAATTTGTCTGGCATGGTGAATATTTTATTATAGGTAAAACCTTTTTAATCCCTCTGGTTGTGTTTCTTCTCCTGTCTGAGAGAGCTGGGGTGAGTTGAGTGGAGTAATGAGAACCAGATCTCATCTTGAATTAATAATCCCAGATTCAAAGGTATTTTTGGCACTTAGATGTCTCACTTTTTACTGACTTCAGTAGTGAGCCTGAGTTCTGTCTGGAAGGGCTTTAATTTCTCTACCTTGAAGGAGTTGTTGCCTTCTGTTTTCTCTTGTTTTAAACAGGGATGATCAGCCTTCATCTGCATTACAGAGGATTACACGTTTCAGTTGTTTGTCAGCTACGCCTTTTTTGTTCTCTGTGTCTGCCTTGGCTGGCACATTTGGTCTCACAGAATGTCTTGGAAGACTAGCCAGGGACCTCCTGGCTCAGGATCGAGTCCCTGGATCTGTCCCACTGAGCTCACCTCGAGGTTGCCCACTGATGGCAGTGTGAGCTACAGCTTCTTCCCCTTCCTTCCCAGAAGGAGTTGAGACACGACCAAGGCTGATCATTGTCGCCTTTGCCACCAATCCATTTGGCTTACACCATGCCTGGGTCAGATGGTGGGAAGCCTCCCTTTCCCTGCTAAAGCAAACAGTTTATCAGCTGCCCTTGCCCCTTTGTCCTGTGCTAGGAGGAGAGATAAGAGTCGAACTTGCTTGCTCAGAGCTGTCAGCAGTGCCTTCCCTTCCTCCCCCTGGCCTCATTACTCTGAGAACTGAACTGGCTGAGGGCCAAGCTCTGAGCCATAAATTGATCAGGTCCTGCAGAGGCTCAGTTGGAAACCAGAGCCCTGTGGAAGGACCTACACACCTTGTTTCCAGGCTCCTTTGAACCAGCCTCCTTGGAAAGGTGAAATCCAGCTTCCCCTGAGGGCTGTGTGGAAGCCAGAGCTGTACCTGAAGCGATTACTGCGCTCAGGAAGGCTTCTTCTCTTCCTCCTGCAAGCTCAGGCTATGCCAGAGCCATGTCCTTCTCCACTCACCCTGGAGATCAGGATGGTCTGTTCAGAAGCTGTGCAAGCAAAACCACCTCTTACCTGGCAGAACCCCTGCAGGATTTGAAGCGCAGTGTTTGCTTGGTGTAGCCCTGTCTGCCTGCACCACGAGCATTACCACGTGTGTTTTTGTCCTCCTTCGAACTGGCCATCGTCACTGGCTTAGTCCCAGCCTGAGAAGCAGGGAAGGACAGGCCATCCAGGACACACGGCACATTTGCTGTGCGGCGGCTGTACAAACAGACATGCTGGAGGGAGATAAGCTTGTGAACCTTCAGCCCAGTTTGGGTATGGAGATTTGCTCCATCCAGGCCGGATGGTGAATGAGCTAAACCAGCTGAGCAGGAAATGTCAGAGAGCTTGTGAGAGTTTTAAAGGCAAATTCTGTTGATGAGATGATTAGTATTTCCGTAACCTGGGTGGATTTTACCTGTATTGACTAATGAAAAGCTGGATGCTAACTTAACACCTTTGTGTGGTGCAGTTTCAGGTGAACCAAGCTGTTGCAGAAGATCTTTACTTAATAGCTGATCTTGATTGGCTTTGTACCTGTATTTGAATTTTTTTTTTTTTCCATTCTCATAGAGAGGAAGTTCAGGAAAACTGTGTCCGCTGGAAAAAGAAATTCACCTTTGTGTGTAAAATGAGTGCCAACCCTGCCACAGGACTCCTGGACCCCTGCATCTGCCGAGTGTCTGTCCGTAAGGTGAGCATCCAGCTTTGCTTCTGGCAGGTGGTATCACCAGTAGTGTATTGGCAGTTGATTACTGGCTGCTTTTTGGCAGCAAGAAAAATTGCGTAGACTGTGGTGGGAAGGAAAGATTGTTTGGGACAGGACATGCAGGAACAGAGCCTCCCTCTCCAGGAAGAGTCCTTGATGGAGGATGGGAGTGACCAAGGTGGTGGTAACCCTTGAGAGAGAGGCTTGTGAATCCTGAAAGCAGATTCCAGGACTGAGTAATGATTTTCTCCCTGTTGCCCCAGCACATATAATAGCTGCTTTTCCTGTTTGTTTTGTCTCCCAATATAGGAGCTGAAAGGCGGAAAAACCTACTCAAAGGTAAGAGCACAGAAAGGGCAAATGTAGCAGAGTGATGATGGTCCTGTCTGCTGCTAGTGTTATACACCCATTAGAAACCAGTGGCTGCTGAGTGGGCCAATCTGGAGAGATGCTCATTAGTTCTCAGTTTAAGTCTGAGTTAAGAGATTTCCCAAAAAACTCGACTTTCTGGGACAGGATCCAGATTGCACTGGATGTGGATTTGAGATGGGGGTTGCAGAGATGATCTGTTCTCAAACTTTGGGGAAGTTCTGAGTCAGATGTGAACTCTCTGGCTTCTGGCAGCATGTCTCTAATAAAGAAACAGACTCCAATTCTGTTCTCCAGAGCACAGCAGCCAGCTGGGGCTGGGGCAGGCACCTCACTGCCTCAGGAGTGCAGGCAGGAGCCTACAGCAGAAATCACTGCCTGCCAAAGCAGAGGAGACACCGAAGCAAAAGTCAAATGGATCAGCAGGGATCTTAGTCTTAGTTTCTCTTCCCCGCATTTTCTTGCCTGTGCTGTGGGACAGGCAATGGGCCACCCCCTTCTCCTCCCTGTGCTGGATCAAGAGACAATGTTGGCTTGGAAACTGAGCTCACACAGTGCCCAAAATCATGTTTGTTTGAAAATGAGTCACTGCTGCTGGTTTCTAATAAACAGATGCTCTGGTCACGCACAGCCATGTAAGAATTCCTTCTCATCAATATCCTTTCTGAGGCCATGGAGGCAACTGGCTGTGAAGGGTGTACTGCACTAGCTCCTGTGTTCTGCTGTGCCAGGTGGGAGAAGGCAGTGTGGCTGCCCACATCGTTCCTTTTTTGTTGCTAATTAGGATGTGGTCTCTAGGGCCATCAGTTTCTGTTTCACTAAATTCACACTATGGTGAGGTTATTCATTCTGCAGAGCTGCATGTCCAGGGAGAGCAACATAGCTGAAGGAAGAGACATAGTAAATGCATCAGCCTATGCCTCCTGCAATGTCCATCCTCAAGTTTTCAACAGGATTTGGAAAGGCAGAATTAAAGGAAGCCTGAAGGCAGATTTCTATGGTGGAGTCAACCTGGAGAGCTTATTCAGGTCATGTTCTTACCTACTTCCTTTTTGCTCAGTCTCTAGTTGTGTTTAGTGGCATTTAAAAGAGACTGACTTTCTCCAGCCCAGAACTGGAGACCAAATCTCAAGTACTTGTCATCTCTTGGGCTGTCATCTCTGTCATCTTATTTGGTCTCCTGTGAAGAAGACAGATGTGTTCTCACCACGAAGGTGATCTGAAGCAGCTCAGAAATGAGAGATGCCACACCAGACAGAGTGATTGCAGTCTTGCCCTGTGGACCAGGCTTGTTCCATGCAAGTCCTCGTGACAGAACTGATTTGGGCTTTCTAATGTTTCTAGCAAAAGTCTGTGGTGCATGTCCATGCAACTATTTTTGCATTTTACACCATGAGTCCCCACCTTTTTAAACTATCCTAATTCAGTTGAGAACTTCTCCAGTCATGACAGCAGATGTAGAGGAAAATGAAACTTATGAATGACCTCTGTACCTGGTCCCCTGTCAGCAGGGGCTGAGGGTGATGGGGCTGTTTGTGCTTCAGGCAGAGTTTCCAGTGACTTGCACACCTGTGGGTTTGACGTGATTGTCACCTCGGTGTCAGGGTTGACAGAGCGGAAGACGACAGGAAGGACTGATAAAGTGGAAACTCTTTCCCTGAGCTGGAAGAAACACCTTCAGCTGGCTGGAAAACTGAGGAAACTATTCTCAAAGGTTATATCTGAAAACATCCTTTTGTTAAGGGATCTTTCCTCTATATACTGGGAGTCTGCTTCCTGAAAGAGCTTCTGACCTCAGCATACCATGTGGGTTGCTGGAGGGTTCTCCCACACTTTGTGCTCCAGTGTCGATCTCTTCTCAGAATTTAGTGCTGTAGTGGAGGAAGAGGGATCTGGGTTTGGGCCACCCCTGTGCCATGCTGTTCTCCATGCTGTTCTCCTAGTGTAGTGGTGCTGTGTCCTTGTCACAGTGATGGATTGCATCTCCCTCTGTGGCTTTCCTCTGTCCTGTTTATCTCTAAGAGATAAAAATTCACTGTTATTTTCCTTATCTGTGAATAATTAGAAAACAGCATAGCCCTTGGCTAGAAGAGACAGAGAAATTTCTGCAGCAAGGGCTGAAGAAGCACTTGTATTAAATGGAATTCTTAAGAAGTGAGAAGAGAGGGTGAAAGGTTTTTTTCCTTCTTTTTTGCTGATAAAAGGTTCCCTCTCTATCCTACCTTTTTTTTTTTCATTTGCCATCAGAAGTTCCCCTTTGAGAATGGGATGAAGGAAGCAGCTATATTAATCTTGCTGCTGTTTCCCCCTCAATCATATATCTTGAGCAGACTAGTTTATACTCTTCACTTGGAATAGTGGGAGCCAGGGTTCCTCTGGCAGTGACTGTTTTGTGCTATGACTATCAGCTTCCTCAGCTGAGAGAGGCAACACAATTCCTTAGTATGGTGCTACTTTTGGGACTCTCGTGTCATCCAGCTGTCAGCAACAGGGCAGGAGGGATGTGCTGCAGAGCACAGAATGACCTGCTGCTGCTCCACCTGTGCTCCCTGTTCTCCTGAGAGCTGACCCGTTGTTGATGTGACGCAGATGCTCCACGCCTGGATGTTTTGGCCAAATACGGAGTACAGCGTGTCCTCCTGATCAGATGAGATGAGACACAACTGCCTTGTATTCCTAAAATTGTGCATAAAAGAAGCTATAACTTTTTCTTTGAGACACTGTGTTAATACACGAGGGATTAGGGCAGGAAAACAAAGGTGCTCTTCATTGTGTTTTTATTTACTCTGGAGGGATCAGTGCCCTTTTTAAAAATGCCTGTGATCCTTCAGCTTTGTCACCTTCTCTGTTTGCTTCCCATTTGTTAGAGAAGGTTTAGAGAGCTCACAACTAAATCTCTCCAAATATTTCTCTTCCCTTCTGCCTGTCAAACATACCCCTTACTAGTTAAACCTTAGCAGCGTTGAGGAGGAGTGCTCCAAGAGCTGACCAGCCCAGCAGCTGCCTCTGAGGGGCGAGGCACAGGCAGTGCCACATGGCTCTGGGCCTCCAGCTCCCTGTGCCCAAAGTCTCAGTTGCTTTTTTCAGGATGGTGTCACTTTCCCCTGTAGCAATATCCTTTCATCTCCTGGTTCACATGCTCCACTGCATTCTGGGATGGCCCAATACAAAGAGTGCCTTATTATGTTTGTGTATGTGTGATTCTGTTTTTTCCACATCGTTGACCTAGTGCCTTCCATGTCCTTGGTTATGCAACGGCTGCAGGCTGGTTAACACTGTCCTGGCCACTACTGTACACCCTTCCTCCATGTGGGCTTGGCTTCCTGAAGGCCTCCAAGTGTCCGTCTGGCTTGGGATTAGGAATGTCACCCTGTTCATCCTCAAGAACAGGGAATCTTCACAGCTACCACTCTGTGTCCTGGCTCCTGTTTCTGCCCTTTCTCACAGATGTGCTCTCTCCCTTTGGTCTGTGTGACACTGTGTATCCCTTTATAGAGTAACTTCTGTTCTCTCACCTTCCCCTCCAATGTTTTCTTGGCTACAGCTGGGCTTTGCTGATCTAAATCTGGCAGAATTTGCGGGCTCTGGATCCACTGTCCGTTGCTGCTTGCTGGAAGGATATGATACTAAGAATACCCGACAGGACAACTCCATCCTAAAGGTACAACAGCTAGTATTTACACAGTAGAAATCCTACTTAGGATTTAGGGAAGATCAGAGCGCAGTGCCAGGCCTGAGAGAAGATCCTGTTACATGCAGAGACAGGATTTTGCTTTTGTGCTGCTAGACTGACCTGGGAAACTTCCTATTATCAAAGTTACCCTTTGATAATTTGGTGTCAATTTGGCCAAGCAGTGACCCTTGACAAAGAAACCAGGAACAGGAGGGAGGGAAAAGGTTACGAGGCATTGTCAGCATGGCCCAGCTGGTGTCCTGCTGAGCCACTGCCACTTGGAGTTACTGATGCCAGGGATTTGGGACAGGGAGGAAAATACTTTGCAAAATCCCTGAAACTTATTTCCTTGGGAAAGGAGCTAGATCTTGCTGATCTTTACACCTAGCCCTTGACTTCCTGGCTGTTGTGAAGTGAGGAGCTCAGTGCAGCATGGCTAATGATCTGCCTTGTGTCCCCTCTCTAGGTCACGATTGGAATGTCCCTACTCTCTGGGGACCCCTGCTTCAAAACGTGAGTTCCTGAGTGTACCCCGTTCTGGGCAGACACTAAAATTGATGAAGAGAAGGGAAAAGATGCCCTTGATATTGGGAAGTACAGTAAAACTTGTTGAATCAGCCAGAAAAGTATAGCCAGCCTGTGCTGTTAATTGGTTTTGTTCTCTGCTCTGGCTTTCCCAGCTTGATTATTGCTGTGCACAGTATTTTCCCTGCTGGTGCAACTTAGGTTTTGGAAACCAGTAGATTTTGATTACAAACTTCACGTTTTGCCTGAAGGATAGAATTTCTCATGGCTCTCATGGTGTTGGTTTCACTGACCTCCAAGAAGAGAAAGGTCAATAGAGAAAACTGTCTTGGAAGTGGACACGCTTCAGCACATATTATGGGGGATAAAGATCTCAGATTGAAACAGCAACAAAAATATTTCAAGGCTGAATCACTTTAATTTTTTTTTTCTACAGGGCTCACAACTTATATTAATTACCAGAGAAATTGCAGTAATGTGGGGGTTTTTTAATGCATAACAATAGGAAAGAATAAGTACAGTTAGGCTGTGGAGCAGTTTTGCTGCTTAAAGAATTGTCGGCAGATCAACTAAGAAATATCCTGGCCACATCTTCCCTCACACCGCAGTGCAGCATCACAATCCCAGCCCTGCTGTGGTGTGCTGGAAGGTGTGTGACTACACAGCAGGGCTGCCACGCGCCCAAAGGAATATTTCATGTTGCCTCCCAACAGTATGAGAGAAGAAAGCTTTACCTTGAGGCCAACTCTTGTAGCAGTTGTATTCTGGGCTAAAAGGTCTAATTTAAGAAGCTAGTTTGAAGTGTATAAATTAGCTCAAATTCTTGTTAAAAGTGCTGCATAATTTTTGGTAAGTTTGTTTTTTGAGTGGCTTTTCATAGTGCTGCAGCATTTTCTGACATTTTTAAACCCAGAATCAATGTCATCTGATTCTGAAGAATTTCTGCTTCAGGATGAAGTGTAATAAAGAAGTTTTGAATATCTTAAACCATAACTTTATAGCAGTAACATGTTTTTAATCTAAGGTACTAGGATGTCTGGTAATAATGTCTGACAAAATCCCTGTTGTTCCTTTGCAATGGAAGCAAGTTCCACACTTAGAATGCCTGAAAATTACACAGAATAGGATATAAATATCCATTTAATGTGAGTACATTCAGTCTGAAAGTCAAACCTCCTAATTTTCTTACAGGATTTTTGCAGTCATTCCCACTTTTCCCTTTTATGTTGATGAGTGCAAATATCTAAAAATAGAAGCTTTGCATGTGGAATAGTCCTTGATCAGTAGAGCTTCTGGTAAATGACACTCATTAGAGGGGTAGTCAGGAATTAGACTGTGCTGGGAAATCACTTCCAAGCACTGATTTTCTGCAGCAGTCCATGAACCTTCTCCTGCTGGGGTTGTTGGAAGGGGCAGAGAGCTGAGCTGACAGACCGAGGGGCTGCTCCCACAGCTGCTGCAGGAACAGTTTGCTTGCTTAAGGTTGTAAAAGCCTTAAAAACCTGTGAAGCAAAGTCCCCAGAGCACCTGCGTGCATGCAAATCACTGGTAATGTGATTAGGGAGGGCTTTTTCCTGGTGAAGGCATGCTGTGAGTTTCCTGGAAGCTTTATAGCCATATGGCTGCCCACAATAAATATTCTCTCTCCCAAAATACTGCAAAGGTCCCCTCTCATGTAATGTCTTCCCTCAGACCTCTGCATGAGACAAATAGAAGTTTTTATTTCTCACTCCTCACTTAAAAACCATAATACAATCCATTAGTTCCAGTTCAGACTTCAGGCTACAGGGAGGTTAGGGCTCCAACAGGAATATTCACTTTGCCACGCTGCATATGCTGTGGCTTCCACCCAAAAGCACTTCTGGAGGAAGGGAGGGGGCTCCAGGCACTCACAGTTCTGCCCTGCAGTCAGCATTTACAAAGGGATGTTGCGAGCTCGCAGAAAACCAGAAAAATGATAGCTGGAAAAACACTTTCGTTTCACTAAAAAGGAGTTTAATAGTCAGTTAAAAAAGGGAAAGGTTATTTGATTGTTGTAAAAGTGCTCTCATAGGGGGAGAGGGTTGCTGGAATAAAAGGTTTCTTTTTGGCCAAAGAGGTGTAACAGAAAGGAAGCTGGAATTGAGAGTGGGACAACAGCAAACTGGTTCCTGTTTGTGAAGCCAGCTGGCCAGTGGACACATGTTGGCGGGGAATGGGCAGCTCTGGATGGTGTCCTGAAGGACAGTGCAAGTTCTGAGCCTGCTGTCCTGTATAAATGAATGGTCCCTTTTTGCCTTAGTTTACCTCAAAAACTTGATTTTTCTTGTAATGCAGTCCAAGGTAGGGAAGATACCAGTCTTGCATGTAGGAAAACAAAACCCAACATCCCATTTGAGCTGCTGTTTAGACAGCTGCCGGCTTCCCCCTGCCGAGAAAGGTGGGGTAGGCAGAATGATGCCTGCTCCCTGCCTGGCAGTCTGTAACCTCCTTCCCTTCTGATGACAGGCCTCCTTCCACCGCCAAATCCATCACCATCCCGGGGCAGGACTCTACCCTGCAGCTGACCTGCAAGGGCGAGGGAACCACCACCAGCAGCAGTTCCTCCACAGTTGGCTCCCTGCGCCAGACCAAGCCAAGAACTGCCATTCTCAGCTCAGGTCTGAATGCCTACCCTGGAGCCATGCAATGTATGGCTGTGCCTGGACACTCCTTTGTTTTTCCCAGCAGTTGCAAGCACAGAAACTCTTTAATTTTTCATGTGTTCCCGCACCCATCCTCAACCCCGTTGCGCATTAAGAATATTGAGAATAACAAAGCCATCTAAGTGTAACTGAGGAGAGGAAGGTTGAATATTTGCCACGTGCATATTTCTGTTAGTGGAGATAAAGCAATTTGCTCTTTTTGCTGGGGAATTTAATAATTCATGCAGTGCACTCATCCCTGCTTGCCACTGTGTTCAAGGACACCATTGTTCTGCACTCAGCTATTCCGTTGCTCAGACTTACCTTCTAGAAAAGTTCCTCTGAAGGTTTTAGAGTTCGGTTTAAGGTCTAGTGGCCTTGTTCCAGCTGCTGATGCAGTTCTTTGGCTTCTGTATGAGCCCATTTTCAAGGGCACTACATTTTCACATCAGTTTTTTTCCTTCCCAGCACATTCCAAATGAGCAGGCAGATACACTGCACCAAAATAGCACTCAAGTCTCATCACCTCAGTGACAGAGCACATGGTGCAAGTGGTGTTCTTAAAAAGCTGGCTAATGTGTTACATTTGTGCACTCCTGGCATAAGCTTCCTGCAAGAGAGACAAGCAGGGCCAGCAAAGGAGCAGAGGTTATGCTGAAGTGTCTGGATCAAATTCAGAGATTATTTAAATGGTACAGGCTCTGTCACAAGTAATAGAAAGGGAAAGGTAGTAACAGAAGCACCCAAACAGAGGTTGTAATACTTCACTGCCAGTGGCCATCTGATGCTTTCTTGGTCTTAGCTTGATGCATCTAACCATGGATAGTTTCAGACACTACTTGTCCTTCTAGATGCTACAAGCCCGGGAGATGTTTGTAAATTTATGTGCTGGATAGAAATAGTGATAAACTTGATAGAGAAGCTCACTGTGGTCTTCCCTACTCCCTGGGCGTTTCTGAGCCCTGTGCTGGCCTGTACAGTAGGGCTCTGCCGTCAGATTTGCCCTTTCCTTGATCTGTCATCCCAAGATCAGCCTCCACTCCCAGCTGATCAGTGCACCATGCACTGGCTTGGTTATGGTGTAAGCAGTGTCCTCTTGTTCCTTAGCAGGTGTCCCAGAAGAGCCGGATCAGAACCTGTCCAGCCCAGAGGAAGTTTTCCACTCAGGGCACTCACGGAACTCAAGCTACGCCAGCCAGCAGTCCAAGATCTCTGGTAACCGTTGATCCACACAGCTCTGTCAGCACTGGTCACATCCCTTTTCTCTCCTGCAACGAGCTCTTGTGAAAGTGATTTGCAGCCATCTCTCTCACCCTTCTCTGTAATAACGGGCTCCTGTTCAGTCTCTGCAGCTGAGCTCATAGATGTCTAAACCTCTTGTGTGCAGGAGCAGAAATGCTGCTGTGAAGCTGTCCTGCCTGTTACCTGTGCTGGCAGGAAGGGGAGCAGATGTGGTTTGTAATCCCTCTGTGTTGGCAGGTTACAGCACAGAGCACTCCCGCTCCTCCAGCATGTCTGACTTGACCCACCGCCGGAACACGTCCACCAGCAGCAGCGCGTCCGGGGGGCTCAGCATGACTGTGGAGTGTCCTGAGGGGGAGCGGGACCACAAACTGGAGAAGCCACCTCGCCCTCCCAGACCACCCCTGCTGCTGGACAGACCCTCCCGGTGAGTAACTGTGGAACAAAGACCTTTCTCTGGGAAGGAGAGACAGAACCTGCTCCTTTGTCTTCTGGCAGCAGTGGATCAGATTGTAGCCACTGAGGAGGAGATTGTGGCCAAGAGAAGCAGGACTGTATATAGAAGTCTGTGTCTTGAAAAGCTGAGTGAGTTTTTCCTCTTGCCAGGAGGAAAAAGGATTCAATGGAGAGTCACCCAACCCGAGTGGATGACACCAGGATTGATGCTGATGATATAGTGGAGAAAATAATGCAGAGTCAGGACTTCACAGATGTCAGCAATACTGAAGGTGAGAGGGGAAGTCTCAAAGGGAGTGTCTGGGCTGTTCCTTTTGCAAGGCTTCCAAGCATTTGCAGTCAGATCTGATTTGCCATGGGCTCCCTTCTCCTTTTGACAGTTACTTGTTTTCAGTGCTTGCTGGGTGTTTCTGTGGTAGATAAACTACATGGGTTTGAGAGCTGCACATGCATTTACACATAGCACTTGCTGCTGTTCCACACATGACAGCAGAGATTGAATAGTAGCTCAAATGAGCACGGAGAGAGAAGAAAAATACTGATTCTCAGTGCAGTGGAAATCAGTTGCATCAGCTGTCTACACTGCTCTAGTGGCCCTCGTCCAGAGTCAGCCCAAGGGTATTTATCAGAAGAGGAGAGCATAGCTGGAGGGGGAACAGCACATCTCTACAGAAACGTGGGTTACCATGTGCTGGTGATCAGGTCTGTCAGAGAGCTTAAGAAGGGGTTTTCTCCATTGCAGTCACAGCATCTGTTAGGAGAAAACTAATAATATAACTGTGTTTGTTTTCACTTTCATTTTCCAGTTTAGCATAGAAATCAATCTTTAATCTGATTTTTTTATCTGAGATTTTCTGTTAAGTTTTAAACTTGAGCCTAGCTTGTTATTTGTGCTTCAATAATTTACCATTAATCACCTTAAATTGTTGCACATGGTAGCACTCTTACCATATGAGGATTTACACCTCACTTAGCATGGGTTAGACTGAATGCAGCTGCCTCTCACCAGCAGAACAGGCTGAGTTTTTCCTCCAGTGGCTGTACAAAAGCAGTGTGAGGCCCCACATCTCATCTGTTCACATGTGTATAAGCTGACCGAGAACTTGCATCAATGGAATTGCATAAAAAAGGCAGCCGGAGGAATATGACTGACTTAATATCTCTGCCTTTATTCTTCCAAAGCTTCATGTTGGCGAGGCTCCCTTTTGAAGCAAGGAAATAAGTTCCCCGGGGCTCAGTGACTGTGGGAACACCACCAGAAAGTGTGGACATGCATCTGCTGAGACACAGTTGTTCTATGCTGATTACGTGTCTGGGACGGGAGTTCCTGGCAGCCTCGGTCGTTCTGGGTTTTGATGTCTGTCTTCCTTTTCTATCTGCAGACAGTAACCTGAGGTTGTTTGTGAGCAGAGATGGAACAACTACGCTGAGCGGTATTCAGCTGGGAAACAGGTAGGTTGCCCAAAAAGTTGGCAGACAGAGGGGCTCCAGAGAAATTAGTGAGCTTTGTACCTAGGAAACTTCCACTTTTTGCTACAGGAGAGATTTCTAAACATCATGTGCTGCATGGTGGCTTTATTCCCACATTAATAACCCTGGGATCCCTTTGGTGGCAGGCTGTAGTTGCACTAAAGTATGAATGCAGTTCTCAGCAGGAGCTCAGAGAGATAATGGGATCCTGGTTGTTAGACCCAGGAGCAAAAGTGAGGAGTGAAAGGACAAAATGGTAGAGGCTGGTTCCCGTTTGCTCCTGAAGGAGGGAACTTTGCCTTCTGCTGGCCTGCAGCAACACTGCGGCAGAGCGGTATTTATTGTCTCTTTTCCTTGCCTCTTATTGTCCCTTCTCTCTGCCTCTTCCATAATCATCAAGGGCTTGTTCTCTCATGAAAGCCTTCTGAAGCAATAAAACTTTTTTCTCGCCACTATAGCTCTTAGTACAGTTCTTGGCCAGTTGTGTTTGAGGCTTTATTGCACCTCTTCAGTTGAATTAAAACTAGCAATTATGGTAATACAAAGATGTATCGAGTTAGTAACAAAACTGGGAGCACAGCAAAGCCAGGCACGCTGGCTCTTTGTTCTGGATAGGATACTCCCCCTTTGCTGTGTCCTTTAGAAAGGTTCATGTGTCACACCCAGCTCTCTCCAGTGCTCTATTGCTGACTTGCCACATCCCTATCCCCTCAATGTTCCACGGACTGACTTCCCGCAAGGCTGACTCGTTACTGACAGTGGTTTGTGTGTGCTTAGAAGATGACGTTTGAGAGTGGAGAGCTCTGAATCAGAACTTAGTTGCTCAAAATGACTGTGGAAAATAACCTGCCCTGCTCATCTCCCCCTTTGCCTCTCCAGGGTCTCATCTGGAGTTTACGAGCCAGTGGTGATTGAAACCCACTAAATGTGAAGAACAGGGTAGAGCTGCTGGACACAGGCCCCCTACCCAGTCCGCTGCCACATGGATGCCAACCTTTACCTCTCTTCATGCAGCATTCCAGAAGGGATTTCTCCATGCCCCTCCCCATATGTTTGCACTGCAGAACCACTCCAAGACCACTCCAGAACATGCACTTCCCTGCATTGGCATTGTCCTTCTCTGCTTGCTGGTCCTTCCAGTGCCTACCTTCCCCCTGTTCCTGCTCAGTCTGTGGGGCTTATCCTTGGGCTAGTCCCAGAGGATGTTGCTCATCTGCATCCCTCATTCCACCCATTCATTTGCAGCAGGGGACTTCTCAGCTTCTGTCTCCCCAAAACATTGGGTTATACCACTGTGAAGTCTTCAGACCACTGGGGGTGGGGGAAACCATTCTAACCAAACCCAGAGCTGCTTGTTGGGGACACAGTGACATGGCCACTTGCAGGATGCTTTATTCCACTGAGTCTGACTCTGCAAGGGAACATCACCTTCCAAGGCAATGGTTTTACTGAACAAGGTATGCTGTGGGGTACACTTCACCTTCCTATCCTCACATCCCCAAACAACATCTTCTCATAGGAAATACTTCCCAAAAGTGCATTTCAGAAAACTACCGCAATCCAGCTGGGAGTTGGTGAACGGTTAAATGCGAGTGCTTGTCACACCACTTACTGCAGCAACCCTTCCACTGCTGGGCATGGAAGGGGGTGTTCATCAACTACCATTAAAGGGAGCACTTTTGAGATTTTACCTGGAGGAGGCTTCTGCTCACTATTCCAGGAGTATAATCTGTGTTTGCTGGACTGATGCATCAAATAGTCCTGTTGGAGCTTGGAATACAAAGCCTCTTTTTTTTTTTTTTTTTTTTTTCTTGTTTCATTGGCTCAGGAAGGGAGCTGCCCTTCTCAGACTGTGAAAAGACAGCCCTTCCCCAGGCCAGAGCTGGATGCAGTTGACTGCAGTGGTCTCTCTGTTGTGGTGGTGATGTTGATTGCCTCTCTTGGCCTGGGCCAGTAAGGGATTTGGTGTTGCTTGGCCTTTCTTGCCTTGTCAGCAGAGATCTGTGCCTGAGCAGGTTCCTTCTGGGGCTGGAGAGAAGCTACTGTCTCTGCCTTCAAGGGTAGAATGGGTGTTTGCTGCTGCATTAGCCACAGCAGCTGTTCTGATTTGCTCTGTAGTGAGTGAACTCTTCTGACAAGGCTTCAAACTGTTCTCTGGTTGATCTTTCAATTGCTCTTCTTTGGGTTTGGTTTCTGCAGTTGTTTGACACTTTTCCTTGCAGTGTGTGGCAGAGATGTTGATGCCTTTCAGCTCCCACTTGGAGATTCTCCTGGCAGCTGAACTGCCAGTGAGGATCTGGGCAGCCCCCAGCTGTAGGCCACCAGCAGGCTGTGCTTGCAGCCCTCCCTATACAGAGCCCCTCAGCTGATAAGCTATTTCTGTGTAGTGCCCATTCCTCTTTTGCCAGTGTACTGTGGTAGCACTCAGCAGCTGTGCCCTCAGAGCAATTCCACACTCCAGCACCTGGCTGTGAATCTGCTCCCCTCTGACACTTGTGTGTGTGCACAAGTACATACTCATTCTGTTTAGCAAGGAAAGACTTGTAACTCATCATGTTGCTCTAATTCTTAGTTATTGTAAAGCCTTTTTTTAAAGAAGGAAGAGAAGAGGGATTAACTGTGGTCTCTTTGGCCAGAATGCATGCAGGTGAGTTACTGGAAAAGGGAATCTGGCAGAATGAGAAACAAGGAATGAAAGGGTCTTGATTTAGTGGTTTTTTTACCCTTCTGCCTAAGGATGCTGCATGGGGAGGGTGCTCAGCAGTGGATCAGACTGTAGCCACTGAGGAGGAGACTGTGGCTTAGCAGTGTGGCAAAACTATACAGTTGCGTACTCTGTTTTGATGGTTTCTCTCTTTGAATCAAGAGGTTTCTTTCTGTGTTTGGACAGACCACTATAGGATATGCATCTTTTCCACCCTTTCCCTTCAAAGGGACTTAAATTTGAATTAGGGTAAATAGGGGATACAGACAACACCTTGGTTTGGTTTAATGTAGGGAAAAAGTGTTGGATCTTTTGAGACTGCCTAGAACAAAAGCTCTTTCACACTTGCTAGGTTTTTTTAATGGTGATCTCTTCTTCATTCAGTTTGGGTAGGTTTGGCACTTACTTGCAGGCTGCTGAGCACCCTGCCCTGTTCTTGGGGTGCCCATGTCTGCAGGAAGGAGAGAGCTGCTTGTCTTTCTCTCTCCCTGGAGCACTGCCAGAAAGCCAGGCCTGGCCTGAGCGTCTGCTCAGGTCAGGGTGAGGGCAGAAGGAGGCTCGGACAGCAGTGGCTATTCCTGCCCTGTCTGTGGATGGTTGTGCAGAGCTGAGGGTCTGGCTGCTCCCCAGGGGCCAACAAAGCCCCTCAGGAAATCAGATCCAACCAGGACTTGAAAGGAACAAACATAAGCCAGGAAAGAGGCCAAAACCCAGCTCACTTCTGCTGCTTTGCTTCTGTTCCCATGAAAAACAATGGTAGTCACTGTCAGAGCAGTTGGGATCCCAGGGCATTCTTTTGGCCTCCATTGGCAAGAGTCAGCTGCTCTGAGGCACTGGCAGCTTGGCCTGTCACAAAATCCCCAGTGGGACAGAGGGAGGAATATCTTCCCAGCAAAGCAAGAGGAGAAGCAGTTGAGCTTTTGAGAGCATTGGTCTCTTCTTCCCAGGCTGGCAGAGGCATAACCTGCTGCATCACATTGCTGTGGCCAAGCTGGGAATGTCTTTGGCTTCTCTTCCAGTGGATTGGCACATCACTGCTTGCACTTTTGATAACTGTGTCTCATAGGGTATTTCTTCCTTGTGTCCACGTTAATGACTCCACAGATCCTGGTCTTTGTGTGGCTTTTTAGCTCTCCTGCCCCTGATTTTGAGTGAGTAAATAGTCCTGGTCATCCAGCCTTGTGCAGCACAGCTGGGGCCAGGGCACCCGGAGCCGACCCAGAGGGAGGAAGGAGCAGTCTGTTCCTGTTTGTAGATCCCAGGCAGAGCTCCTGCTGTGCATCCAGCACAAGCAATGCCCAGCAGTCTCTAGGCAGCCGTGGGCACCCAAGGTGGTGGCTGTGGGGTCACTTGTCCGACACGCTGCTGCCTCAGGAAGCTGCGTCTCACGAGCACTTTTTTCCTTGTGGCATCGCTGCTGCCTGTTCTTCATTGGACTTTGAACATTTAAGAAGTGAATCAGTTTCCAGACCCAAACCGCTGGCTAGTTTCCTTTGGGTTTTTCGTTGTGAAGTTTATGGAATTTTTTTATATACAACTCCAGCAGGCTGGTGTTTTTTGACTGCATTATTGTTTCATTGATATTTTATTTCAGGGGGGCTGAGGGGGGGATGTTCTTCCCCACGTTGTTCCCCTTCTCAGGGGATTCAGAAGTGGCTTAAACAAGTAAATTGGCAAGACTCTGCATCCCCTTGGTCTCTGATGCTGACGAGCAGGGCTGCTCATGTCTGGCTGGCCCTGGAGAGGAGAGCTGGCTCTCTGCTTCAGTCTCAGGATCAGGCGAAACATGTGGGCTCTGCTCTCCCAGTTTCTAGACCTTTAGTTGGTGGAAGCACATTGCAAAGTGTTAGGAAATCAGTGTAACTTTTCTACTAACTTCTTTTTATAAAACCAATATAAAACTGAGTGTCCAAAAGAATAGGCTTAGTTGTTACTGGTGAAGGAGGTGGGTTTCAGCTGGAAATTGTGATGGGAAAAGGGGGAGAAGGATGTTGCTCCCTCATCATCATCTTTTTTATGGTCAGCACTTTAAATGGGGGCCTCGTGCTGTCCTGACCTTTGGGAGTGATGGGCAGCAGGCATGTGATTTCTCCCCCCACCTCATTGCCACATCATTTTGCCCCCTACAGAAAGCTGACAAGCCCTTTTAAATGTTTGCTTCAGTTTTTAGAGGGTTCCGAACCAGGCAGAGGCCTGAAGAAATACGTATTTCATTCTCATCTGAATAGGAGGGGTTGACTTTTTATTTATTTTGTCGTTGCTGTTTCATTTTAAGTGGGTGGCAGTGCAGCTGGTCTCTGTACTGCTGCCGGGAACCTCTGGGAAAACCTCACTCCAGGTACGCTAGAGCACCTCGGTTAAACCCCTCCTGGCGAGGGCCTCCCCCTCCCCTCCTCGCTGCCTTACCTGGGGGCTGTAGATCCCCCCCTCCACCCCTCCTGGCCCGTTTCTGCTGCCCCACCTAGTCTCTAGCTGAGTTCTTGCTCTGGTGACTGAGCCGTTTGGACAAGGCCAGTCCCCAGGGACAAGTTCCTACAAACTCTGCCTGGTCGCAGGTGTTTGTCCTTGAAAAGCCACTTCCTCGCTGCGGGGGGGATTGATGAATGCAGAATTCCCCCCACTTCCCTCCTGAGAGCTGTGTCCATCGGCCCCCTCCCTGCGCCATCCGATCCCGCTGCCTCCACAGCGCCTCTGCCCCGCCAGGAGGCAGCGGGCGTGGAAACCTGGGAAATGAAAAGGAATTTGGATGAAGCTCTGAGCGAGGTATGCGGCTGAGCCTGGTAACTTGCTTCAAACACATGGAATAACGGTAGAGCCCGTATTTTTGTGGGGGGAGGGAAGGGAAGGGGAGATCATGTTTTATTTTCTTGAATGTGACTTGAGCTTGGTGACCTTTGGCTGAGGCACACTCGATTTGTATCAGATTCTATGGAGAGATGGCTGATATTTTTGGAAAGGGAATGGGTCTATGCAAACTTCCAAAATTGTTTGAAAGATAGTTTAACATTTTTTTACTTTGAAAATCTAAAGATAAATCTAACTTTTGTCCTAAAGCAGAAGAGCATTTAGAAAGAGAAGCTACTTCCACTGCTCTATTTTGATGATGATTCTTGGAGAGTTTGGGCTGGAGGGAATGACTATTTTTCACCATTTCTATCTTGCTCCTCTAGTTTTTTTGGTTCTTTTTCTAACGGAATGCTGTGCCGTCTTTGATTCAACAGATCGTGTTTGTATTTTCTGTATCTGGTTCCTAACGTAGAGAAATAACAAATACATGAGGAAATCAATATAATGTCAAATGTTGTTATGGCTTGGGGGAAAAAATAAAGGTTTTTTGGTACTTCACAATGATTCTTCTTGCTCTGTTTCTTGTTTTAAATATCTGCTGAGGAAGCAGGAGGGTGAGATGGGCATGTTCGGGCCTGGAGTAGAGTTTGGATTTGCCTCCTAGGATTGCTTTTGCGGCTGGGAGTGGAGATCCCTGCCAGCCATTCCCTGGAGATGGAGAAGGGCTGGAGAGGGCAGCTGGCAGCACAGCACCAGTCCCGTGGAAGCAGCAATCCTGGAGAAAGGTAACCTGCCTCAGTCACCAGCAGTGTCCCGTGTTCTGTCCCATCTGTCCCAGCCTAGGCTCTGCCTAAACTGCCTCTCCTGCTGGGGCTACCTCACCAGGCTCGCCTGGGGGATTGGGGCCACAGCCCAGCAGGGCTCCAGGGAGTAAGTATCTCTGGATCCTCAGGGCTCATGCCTGAGCAGCCCCTCGGCAACTACAGGCTTGCCCTCCTGTTAACGGAGGGTGAGCCAGGTTCAGTGCCCAGATACTTATTGCTGATGCCTGACAAGGCTGGACAGAAGCCCTGGGAGGAAGCAGCTTTTGCCTTTTGCGCTTTCCCAAAGCCTCGGCCACACAAAAGTCACTGCACCTTTGAGTCCCAAGCATGGTCTTCCCCTTTCCCTTGTTTCAGAAAGGGGAGGCAGCCGATTCTGTCTCTGGTGTCTGTCCCTTAGCTGTTTGGTCTCGCTTTTCCCTTTCTTCCCGCTGCCCCCTGGGTGTGTTTGGAGGAACGGCTGAGGCGTGGGCTGTCAGTGTCCCGGGAGATGGAATTGGTGTCAAGATACACTGCTATAGTTCCCGGGCACAGGTGGTAGATGCAGCCAGAGTACCCTGTTCACGAAGGTAACGGCACTGGAGCAGCAGGAGCTCCGAGCTATAAAAAGGATCTCGGGCCTGCGAGGGAGACAAGGAAGGCAGGAGCGCTGCCGGCGCCGACCCCGCCCTCACGCGTTCCCCCGCCCCGGGCCTGCTCACGGCCGCCCCCGGCCGCCATCGCGGGGCGTTTCGCGGCTCCAGGAGGTGACGGAGCTCGGGGCGGGGCCTCGCGCGCGCCCCGCCGGGAGCCGCGCGCTCCGCCCGCCCCCGCCGATTGGCCGCTCCCGGGGCGGGGCCGGTAGGCCGCTCGCTAATTGGCGGCCGCGCCGGAAAGGCGGGGCCGGCGGGGAGGAGGCCGGGGCGCCATGGTGAGTGCGGGCCCAGGCCGGACCGGGGCGCCGTGGCGGGGGGAGGAAGGGTGCCTGCTCGGCCCGGTAGCACGGGGGGCTTGGGCTGAATCGCGGCCTGTAACCCGGGCGAGGCTCCCTGGTTGCCGCCCCTGCGGAGAGACCGGGCCCGGTCGGTCCTTGGAACGTGGTGTGTGTGTGAACTGGCTTAGGGAGCTTCCTGCGGCAGGGCCTGGTAGCCTACGCTGGATTATCCTGCCGTAGTTGTCTTATCCACGCGGTGCCCCTGCCCCGGGTTTCCCGTCCCCCCCGGTGTCCCGGCCCCGCAGCAGCGCGGTCGTGTAACCAACAGCAGGTGCCTTGAGCCGCTCCTGCACAGGCACTGCCGTGGGGATCCCGCTCTGACTGTCTCTCCTTTTGCAGGCCACAGCGACGGACCAGCTGGTTGGGTTTGGCTTGGTCGCCTTCAGCCTCGTCCTCTTTGTTTACTACACCCTCTGGATCATCGTACTGGTACGGATTTCCTCTGGCCAATATAATCCAAATCACTCCATACTCAGGTGTTTACCTGGCCTTTGTTCAGGTGATGATGTGCCTGTGTGCCTGAAGGACTCATGCCTTCTGGGTTAAAAGTTTCAGGGCAGATCATCCTCTGTGTGCTGGCCCAGTCCTTGTCCCATCTGGGTGTTCCTGGCCTTGCCTGGGCAAGACCAAACACTGATCGTGGTGCCCACCTGCTGTTGCAACATGGGCTGACCCAACTAGGGCTGGATGAGCTACTGGGAAGAGCTGAAGCCTGGCCCTGATGGAGGTGTAGTCATCAATGTCCACATTTGCATCTGCCAGATTCCTGGTTCTGGTCCTGGGAGATGACAGAGGGAAACATAGAAAGAGACAAATCTTAACAAACCTGGAGCCTGGTAGGAAGGACAAGAGTTTAGGGAATGCAGGGCTCTGGAACAATGATTGTGAGGCTGCCCATTTCTGGGGACACATCAGCTGGGGTCATTAGTGATTTTCTCCCTGGAAGGAAACTTCTCCCCATGAGCTTTCCAGATGTGAGAGGCCAGGTTCAGCCTTGGGCTGATGTCTGAACTCCGGCCAGCCTCCCCTCTAACTCCAAGGATTTTTAATTCCCCTCCTGCGTCTGCTCAATCTGCTGCCTGATCCATGTCGGTGCTCCCAGCATTCCCAGAGCTGCAGTATTCGCTGCTGTGTGGGAATCCTCACACTGCTCCCTAGTGTCCAGACCCTTCCACTGGCCTCCACAGAGGGATCCTGGTGGGATAACCATGGAACAGAGCTGGTGTCAGCTGCTCCCTTTTGCAGGGCAGAGAGACAGGGATCTGCTGTGTTCTGCACCAGTAGCTCTTCCCACCCCGAGCCCCCGGGATTGTGGGACCCTGTGCCAGCCCCAGTAGCCACCCACCCTTCGTTGTCCAGTAACCACCAAAACCTTCACTGCCCAGCCACTCTTGATCTCTGTGGCTGAGCCACGTGCAGGTCTGGGCACCCTCTTTTTAGCCATCTCACACCAGATATTTCCATCCTTCTCCGAAAACCCTGAGGCTGTACCTTGAGGTGTTGTGTCCACCTGCCAACACCCCTCTCTGTCCCTGCAGCCCTTCATCGACAGCGACCATGGGATCCACCAGTATTTCCTGCCTCGGGAATATGCAGTTATCATCCCTGTGGCGGTTGGGCTGCTGCTTCTGCTATTTATAGGTGAGAGTTATTTCTGTTGTTCTAATTAGAAACTTCTAAATTAGGAAGAAAGAAGAGGGCTGCTAGGGGTTTAGCTAATGTGTGACACTTGTGACACTCTCTGTGGTTACTGCTGCAGCTTAGCCTGGCACAGGACTTGGGGCTGTGTTTGTGTGTGACTTCGGCTGTTTGAGCCTCTGGACAGCAGAATTTTCTTGCTCTCACTGCTGACGTTCTGTTCCTCTTTACCAGGTGTTTTAGGAGTGGCTGTAATTAAGTTTCCTGCCTGAATCTGTTCTCTCTCTCATGGCAGGTGTTTTTATAATGTTCATCATGTGGAAGAGCAGGAAACCTGCCAAGAAATCAGACTGAAGGCCCAGCTGTGGAGATGAGGTGCCCACAGTGCGGCATCATAGCCAGGAAAAGACTTTTCCTGCAGCTCCAGGCAGACATCTCCTCCAAGGTGCCCAGCACTGAGTTGCTCCCACGTTCCCTCCTGCAGAGACTAAATCTGTAATTTACAAGTCACTGACCAAAGAGAAGCAGGATTCATCCAAGGCTCATCAAGTGAGGGACCAGAGCCCCTGCTGAGGGATCTGCTGCCCAGCCTGCTCTCTGGGCACTCCTTCCCGTCAGCTCTGGCTCTACTCAGTAGTTTGCTCCTTCTGGGAATTTTTAAAACTTTACATATGGTTTGTGGGGGTTTTTTGATTCAAGTCTGAGAGGAAAGAAATAAGACTTTGGGCTTGGAAAGGACAGGTTTGCCTTCTCCATTTGCTTCTGGAAGGGCTAATCACAGTGCTGGGGGCTCTTGCCTTTCTGAAGAGGGACTCCCACGAGGCTGGGTGTGCAGAGGGTGCAGGGATGGTGCTGCCTTCTGCGTCCCACCATGCAGTCATCCAGCTGAGAGGGTGGTGATGAGATGTCCTGGATCACAAGGAAGTGTTGGGTGTGGTTCCCATCACAGCTCTCAGTCCTGGCTGGATTCCTGCCCTGGACAAGGCTCCGTGTGCCAGCCAGGCTGGGGCTGAGCAAGCAGGTGTGGTGGCAGTGTCCTTCCCCCATGGAGTTTCCTCTCCTGGCAGCAGCTGCTGCCCCGGCAACTCCCCTGGACCACGGCAAGCAGGATCACCCTCAATAAAGGTCTGTAAGGTCTCGTTCCCTGTCCTCTGCCCATGCCAAGGGGTGCCACAGGCCTGCCAGTGTGGGTTCAACTGCATGGCCCTGGCAGTGCATGACATCTTGCTGAGAAGGTTCTGCCAGTGAGGTCAGGCAGGAAAGCACCATAGAGAACCTAGCCCAACTTCGTGCTGGCTCTGCCGTGCTTGGGGCTGCTGTACTCTACCTGTGGAGGGCAGATATGGGGCACTCTGACCCTTCTTTCATGTATTGCAAGCATATCAGCAGCGTGTCCCACGGTCTTCCATCCTGCCTGGGGGTGATGCTGGTGGCTGGGGATACACCAAGGGCTACAGGTGTCGGGCTGAACTTGGCTGCAGGAGCCAGTGGAGGGTCCAGAGGTGAGGCTCTGGCTGCAGGTTTGTTTCCAGCTCTTGCAGAGGCTGCCAGGCCATGCTGAGCTGTCGAACCCCTTGCTGCCCTTCCCTGCCCCTCACCTGGCTGGGGCTCAGCCCACCCCACAAGAGTGGTTTTGGGCTGGGGCAGAAGGAGGCAAAGGAGGGAAGAATTCAGTGGTGACTGAGCAGCTCCAGATGTGACTTCCCCCTCTGGCCTTGCTTTCTGTGCAGGACCCCAGTGGTATCCCTGTCACTTCCTCTCCCTCTGGTTCCAGGCCTCTTCAGGGCAATTTCTGGGACTGGTTTCAACGTTACATCTCGTGTTTCTTTATCACCAATGGGAGAAATTGAAGTCCAGAGCCCCGGTCCTGAGCCAGCAAGCAGCTCCCTCTGGGGACACTTCTCATGGGTGGACCGGCTGCAGGTGATGGGTGGCCCCCTGGGGCCATTGGATGGGGTCTGGGGTACCGAGGGTCTCACCTGCCCCGCTGCTACTCCTGAGCCATTCCGGATCCTTGTGGTGTCCCCGGGCGGGAGGGGAGCCTGAGAGGGCAGAGCAAGAGGCGGGGAAGAGTCATGGGGTCGCTACCCAGGCACGCGGTAGGGAGCGAGGCGGGGATCGGTATCGGGACACACGAGGTGGGTGCCGGGGTCGGTCCCGGTGCGCCGGGCACGGGCGGGCGCGTCCCCGGAGGAGCTGGGTCGCGGGGCGGGGTGGCCGGAGGCGATCGCGGTGCCGGTCCCGGCAGTGCTCGCTCGGCTCCGCCCCTCCGCGGCCCGCCAGCCCCAATCCGGGCGGGGTGCAGGCGGCGGCCCTGGGGGCTTCCGGCTCGGTGAGCGGGGCCGGCACTGGGAACCGGGGACTCCGCGCCGGGGGAACACCCCGACCCCTGCCGGGCGGGGCGGCACCCGCGGAGGCACGGGGGTACTGGACACGGAGGGGCGAACTAGACACGTGGGGGGACCCCGGGAAGTCGTGGGAATGAGGATGCGTGGGGAGATCCCGGCACAAGGCGTGGGGGGGGAATCCGGCTGGGCGACCTCACCCCGGGATGTCGCCGCTGAGCCCGCTCCGCTTGCAGGGTGCGAGCCTCCACCCTCCCGGTGATCGCCGGACCCCGCCCGGTGACTCGCCAGCCCCCGGAGGATGAAGACGCTGGTGAGTACCCGCGGGGGCAGGGGGCGAGGGCCGGTGGGACCCCGCCACCATCGAGGGGCCGCTCGCCCCAAAAGCGGTGCTGGAGGGGGCTGAGCCCGGCTGCTGCCGGTACCCGCGGGCGGCACGGAGCCCGTAGGGCGTGTAAGCATCGCCGCTGCCTGAAGTGAGCCGGAGCCGGCACCCCACGCCACTCCCCCCAACACACCCCAACACCCTCCGAGGGGCAGTTCTCTCATGGCCACGGGAGCCACCGGCATCTGGCGCGGGGCCGGTGCACGTGGACAGGCCCGGAGAACTTCCCCCGCTCTGCTTCTAGATCCGGCTCTTCCTAACGCTGGTGTGCGCCGTGGTGGTGGCGGTGCTGTACATCCTGCTGTGCTCCCACGCCCGCGTACAGCCTTGCTGCCAGGCCCTGGGGCTGCGGGACAGCCCCACTACATCCAGCGTCCACAGCTTTCAGGGGTACAGCCGCGTTCCCGACGGGAAGGTGCGTCGGGATGGGGCTGCACTGGGGCTGATGGGGCAGCTCGGCTCACCTGTGCCTCAGTTTTCCTGTCCTTTGGGAAGGGCAGGCAGGGGCTGTGGTGTATCCAGCTGCTGCGGGAGGTAAGGAGGAACTCATGGTGCATCTCCCTACAGCCGTTGGAGCGAGCGCTGTGCCGCCACTGTGCCATTGTCTCCAGCTCGGGGCAGATGCTGGGCTCACAACTGGGACAGGCCATCGATGGGCAGGAGTGTGTCCTGCGCATGAACCACGCCCCCACCACCGGCTACGAGCAGGACGTGGGGACACGCAGCACTATCCGGGTGGTCTCACACACCAGCGTTCCGCTGCTGCTGGGGAACCAGCCCTACTTCTTCCAGCAGTCCCAGGAGACCCTCTACTTCATCTGGGGCCCAACGAAGAAGATGAACAGGGAGAAGGTGGGCTCAACCTACCGGGCACTGCTCAAGGTGATGGAGAAATACCCCCAGCTGCAGATCTACACCCTGACCGAGGAGAAGATGACATACTGTGATGATGTCTTCCAGAATGAGACAGGGAAGAACAGGTACTGCTGGCTCCTGAGGAGCCCCGTCGGGTCCCCCTGATATACCACCTGTGCCCCCGAACAAGCACCCATAGTGTGGCCAGGCCAGCAGCAGTGCCATCCACTCCCATGTGACCAAGATGCTTTGCAGGATGAAATCCGGCTCCTTCCTGAGCACGGGCTGGTTCACCATGATCCTGGCCATGGAGCTCTGTGAGCAAATCCATGTCTTCGGCATGGTCAGTGACAGCTACTGCAGGTGTGTGGGGGGTGGCAGGGGCAGACATGGGGTGGTCTGATGTCCCCCAAGTCCCACACTCACCCTGTCCCCTCCTGCCAGGGAGAAGAACCACTCCAGTGTGCCATATCACTACTTTGAGAAGGGTCAGCTGGACGAGTGCAAAATGTACCTGATGCACGAGCTCGCTCGCCGTGCTGGCCACCGCTTCATCACTGAGAAAGCCATCTTCTCTCGCTGGGCCAAGAGGAAGAACATCATCTTCAACCACCCATCCTGGGTAGGCGGGTAGGGCACCAGCCATGGGGTGAGCAGGCAGGAACCTCGGTGGCAGGGCAGCTCTCATCCTGCAGCAACATGTCTCAGCTCTGCCAGTGCCACGGTTGGACACCTTTTGCCAAGCCCTGGAGCAGGGAGTCTCCATCTCTGCAGCAGCAGTGCCTGTTTCCCCAGCCGGTGGATGGGCTGGGAACCCCCGTGTTGGTACATGGGGTGCATGAGCTGGACCCATGGAGCCCCATCAGCTGCAAACGCCTGCTTGGATGGATCCAGGGAGACCCAGTTTTCCACGCACTCTACTAGGAGGAATATTTAATGCAGGATTAGACATGCTGCTGGACTCCAGCCCAGCAGGACATGGGCCACAAGCTGGTGCCTCTCACAGGGACAAAGCTCCGCTGTGGTCCTTGCTCCACTTGTGCCCTCTGGACAGTGCTGGGTGTGGGGTGCAGGCAGCTGGATCCAGGCTCTGCCTTCTGCTGCTTGGTGCCTGCATCCCCTCGGCTAGAAAGCCCTGGAACCACATGGGCCCCAGGGGCTCCCAGTTGCCTTGTCACAAGTGTCCTTGGATTCAGACCAAAGTAAATGTGGCCATTAAAATTGTTTTTAATTCAGTAGTGCCCCTTGCTGTGCCCCTCACTGTGCCCCTTGTGGCTGCAGGGCAGGACAGGGAGTGAGGGAAGAGGGGACACTCAACAGCTTGTCACAGGCTGCCAGGCTATAAATAAGAGGGGGAGGTGACAAGGGGGTAGAGCTGAGCCTAAACATGGAAGAGGGTGCTGAAAGCAGTTGAAGTTATTTGGGAACCAGCAGCTGCGTCTGTGCAGGATGGTTGCTGGGCCTGGGGTGATCCTCAGTCCCACAGGGCTCAGTGCTGCTGGGCCTTCACAGGGCACTGGCAGCTCCCATGTCCCTGGAGAGATGGGACATGCCATGGGCACGTGTGGCCCTGAGCCCACAGCAGCTCTTTGAACGTGTAAACAGATGCCACATGTTTGGATGGGTCCGGTGGTATCTGGGACCGGAGGTGAGAGGCAGGGCAGGCATCCTGGGGTGCAGTGAGGAGCGAGTGGTCCAGGAACTGCGGGTGCTGACAGGGCTGCTTCCCGCTGGGCAGTGCAGCTGAGGAGCCCATGGAGCTCTTCGCCTGGTGCCTCAGCTGCCACAGCCCTACGCAGGGCAAGGCATCACCGGCACAGCGGAGCCAGAATCCCTCTAGACCGGCGTCAAGGATGCAGGTCCCTGCCAGCGGTGGAACCCTCTCCCTGCGCCACGAAACTCCCCAGCGCGGGGCCCTGAGCCGCCCGGCGAGCGCGTGGGAGACCGGCATCCCAGCAATGCGCTGCGCCCGGCAGCGGGTCAGGCACGGCGTGCTGCTCCTGGCACAGCCGGGCAACGCTGCCCTCCATCCCTGCTGCCCGCACCGGTGCCCTCGGGAACCGGGGAATCAGTCCCCGCCTTTACCGGCGGCCATCCCGGCGGCACTAGGACCGGCGGCCCTCCCGATCCCTGGAGGGCGGCACTAGGATCCAGCGGCCCTCCCGATCCCCTGAGGGCGGCACTAGGACCCGGCCTGGGCGGCGGCAGCGGCGCGGTCTGTATCGGCAGCGTTATCAGTAACGGCGGTGTTATCAGTAACGGCAGCCGTATCGGTAGCGGTATCGGGGCGCACTGCGGGGCGGAGCGGTCGGTGGACCTCGCGCGTCTACGCCGGGCCCCTTCAGCCGGGGCAGGGGAGGAAAGCGCCGTTGCCGGGCGGGGGAGCGGCCCCCCGTGCACGGGGGATGGAGGGGTAGGAAGGGTCTGGCTCCCTCCCATGTCGCCGCAGCCGCTGCCGGGGGTGGGGGGGTGCTCTCAGGGGCGAGGGAGGACTCGCACGTAGGAGTGGCGGGAGGTTCGCACCCGGGACCGGGCGGGTTTTCCCTTCCCGGAGGGCGGGAGGGTTAGCATCCGGGGCTGGGGGACCCCCTGACGGAGGAAGGGTGCCGGGTCTGAAGCAGCGTTTTCCCGTAGAGTGGCAGTGTGAGTCCCGGTCCCGGCCATGGCCGAGCCCGCCGGAGGGGCCGGGAAGCACGCGCCGCCCGCGGGGCGCAGGAGGTGACGGTCTCCCCATGAGAGCCCCCACCAGGTAAGGCCGCGGGGTGTCACCGTCGGAACCCCTCCGTGGGGTCCCCCATGGCCCGTGAGTTACGGAGGGAGCGAAGTGGGATCCGGGAGTAGGGGTCCCACAGCGTCCCCAGCCCTTGCACGACGAAGCCCCCCAGCATCCCCACGCCCGGCCATGGCCTGGGCTCCCCGGGCAGGCTGGTACCTTCTGGCATCACCACCAACCCTGAGAGCGTTTCGAGGTGTCAGCTCCCCCCAGGGGCTGATCTCAGGCTGTTGCATAATTTTCGTTGTGACAATTAGTAAAGAAGCTTCAGTGGTTTTTAATTTCCACTTGCTTGGAGCACTCCAGGAATGGCTTCGGCTCACTAACCAGGGCTCCCAAAACTAAACTGGGTCAGCCCGCTTTGAGTGGAGGTTAGAGTGGGTCCCGGAGCTGGAGAGGTCCGTGCAGGTCTGCTGGATGCAAGGCCATGCATGAACTGACTGGGGCAGGTCTCACTTCCTTCCATTCCCTCTTGATCCAAGACTCCTGTGACGGTGGTTTTAATGGAATTTCACGGCACAAGCAGCAGGTTGACCCCCCCTAACCCTGCGGTTTGAGTGGTTTCATCCCCACGAGTGGATGATAATCCTCCTTGGAGACCAGCTTAATGTGGGCATCCCAGAGTCTGCCCAGCCTCTGCCCACGGCATTTCTTTTCCCCTCATCGATTCTGGGGGATTGTTCTCCTCTTTAGAGGGGGACCTGGAGACTTATCCCATGTACACCTGATCCTGTACCCCTACCAGCCCGGCAGCCTGGGGACGATGGACCAGGCTGGGGGTGACCATGTGCCTTGCAGGTGCTCGCAGGACGCCGGCAATCACTGTGTGCTGAGGCCGGCACAGAGACATGAGTGGCAGCATGGTGAGTGCCAGAGAATCACCCTGGGGACCTCCCTAGGGACAGCAGGCATCCTGCTGGAGATGCCATGGGAGTGGGGTGGATGCTGACACCCGTGGGGTGAGGGCAGCGGCTGACGCTCTCCCCCCGCCCACAGAGCCAGCGTGCCGCCGCCCTGGGGGTCCTCTTTGCCCTGATCATGTTGCTGATCATCTACAGCTCTGGCAACGGGAGTGAGGTCTTCCCCTACAGCCGCCTGCGGGGCAGAGCCCGCCGGCCCCCCGACCTCAAGAAGTGGGGGGTGAAAAGCGGATACCTGCCAGTCTGTGGGAACAAGGTACGAGCTGGGCAGCAGGGCCCGGCCTCGGCGGTGACACAGGGTCTGTCTCTCTGCTGACAGAGGACAGTGGCTCTGCAGGGGACAGTAATACCCTGTCCATGGTGACACCAAAAGTCACCTGCTCACAGCACTTGTCATCACCAGACCCTGACTGCCCGCTGCCACCAGTGCGTCATTGTCACCAGCTCCAGCCACCTCCTGGGCACCCACCTGGGCACGGTCATCGACGGGGCTGAGTGCACCATCCGCATGAATGACGCTCCCACCACAGGCTACAATGCTGATGTGGGCAACAAGACCAGCTTCCGCGTGGTGGCCCACTCCAGCCTCTACCGTGTCCTCAAGCGGCCCCAAGAGTTTGTCAACAAGACCCCAGAGACCATCTTCATCTTCTGGGGGCCGCCCACCAAGATGCAGAAGAGTCTCCTGAAGATCATCCAGCGCGTCTGCACCTCCTTCCCCAACATGACAGCCTATGTTGTCTCCCCCAGCCGCATGAAGCAGTTTGATGACCTGTTTCGGGGGGAGACAGGGAAGGACAGGTACCTCAGAGCCACCTCCTGTGTTGTGTCCCCCTTTCTCCAGGTTCCCAAGACAGAGCTGACTCCTGGAGCTGCTTCATGGGCTGCAGCATTAAGCTGGGGGTCCCTGAGGCTGGCTGGGGACACTGACAGGGTCCATTATCCACGTCACCTCGCCTCTGTCATCCTTCCTGTTGTTTTTCCTCCCCAGGGAGAAGTCTCGCTCGTGGCTCAGCACTGGCTGGTTCACCATGGTGATCGCGGTGGAGCTGTGTGACACCGTCCACGTCTATGGCATGGTGCCACCCAGCTACTGCGGGTAAGGAGACCCCCAAGCCCCCACCCCAGCACCATGACCCCACCATGGGGCTCACCCAATGTGTCTTTGCCCACTGCAGCCACCATCCCCCACCCCGCCGCCTGCCCTACCACTACTATGAGCCGAAGGGCCCTGATGAGTGCACAACCTACATCCACAACGAGCGGAGCCACAGGGGCAATCACCACCGCTTTATCACTGAGAAGAGGGTCTTTGCCAGCTGGGCCAGCCTCTACAACATCACCTTCTCCCACCCCACCTGGACCTAGGGGCTGCCTCATGCCTGCTGGGCAGACCCCTGGAGCTGGGATGGATGGGGGTTCCTCTGCATCCCCCTGGGAGCAGTGGGAGCCAGGCATCAAGGTGCCTGCCTCCCACAGGACCACTGCTGTTGTGCATGGTGGCTCCTTGAATGTCGGATGTGTTGGGTTTTGAGCTGGGGCCAGAGGGTGAATGTAAAGATTGGGGTGTCCCCCCCCTTCCATGTGCAGGACACTTGGGCATGATATCCTGCCCCATCCCAGTCCATGCACATTGCAGCCTCTGTGAGCCTACAAGGGGGTTCCAGGTCCCCTCAGCTCAGTTTTGGGTTGCATCACTTCTGGGGTCACCACAGAGACTGTTTCCCCCAACCCTCTGGGTAGGGAGACCCTCTCTTGGAGATCAGCCCCCCTCTGCCTTCCCCTGCCCCCTCATCCCAGTCCTCAGTCATTCTTCTCTCAGCAGAACCCCACAGTTTTTTGTGGGACCCTGTGGGGGTGACATTGCCACCCTCCCTGTCCCAGCACCCCAAAAACACCAGCCTCTCCCAGCACCGCTGCTCCCCACACTGCCAAAACCTTTTCTAGCTAAAAGATGGGATTTTGGGGAGCTTTTGGGGGGTTTTGGCTTTTTTTCTCCCCACTTCGAATCCTGGGGTCTGTACTTGGGTTTCCTGGACAAAGGAGCGAGCAGGGGCTGCTCATTAGTGGTAACGAAGGGCCAGCAGCTGTTAATAACAATTAAGAAGTGGGCAGGTAGTGGGGGATAGTGATGCCTCTTGGCACCTTGTGGCTGGGATAGGACTTTGTTATTAATTTCTCAGCAGCAGAGAAGTTGATTTGGGGAAAACAACAGAGTATGGTGTGTTTTGCTGCTGAGCCTTGGCAGGAATCCATTCCTCAGTTTCCCTCTGGCTGTGGCTGCAGTTTTGGGGGGCTCGGTGCTGGGGGAAGCAGTGGGGTGCCCATGTTTTGTAATGGTTTGTACAGGAATAAATATTGCTGCAGTCTGTTGCCTTGAGCCCTGGCTCTGGATGGGTTTTTGGGGATGGCAGTGACCCCCAGCCCACAGCAGTGCTGTCCCTGAGCACTCAGGAGGGTCTGGCAGGATGACCAGCATGTCCGGGTGGGATCCATGTCCAGTCCCTGGCTGACTCCAGCTCTGAGCCTCCTCCACAGTGCAGGTGGCAGCTGAGACCTCCCCAGCCTGTGTCACTCCCAGCCAGATGCCCTGGGGTCACAGGGTCTTGGGACAGGGTCTCTGCAGCCACAGAGGAGGAGGAAGGGCAGGTAAGTACAAGGACTTGGAGATCACAGTTGCCTGTCTCAAAGTCTGTTGCCACAGGACTTTGCCATGAGATGGGCACAGAGAGGAGCAGTACGATGACACTAGCTCTGGGGCTGGTCTGGCACATCCTGGGTAACACAGCCAGACAAGGGTTCCCACGGTGACAAGCTGTGGAGGGGCAACTGCTCATACACACATCATTGGTCAAACAGATCACCCCAAGTTATGGGATAGACAGCATCTGCAACTACCGAAGCCCCTCTTCCCCCTGCCGAATATGCCTGAGACTTGTATGTAAATTAAGGCATCGTAAAAGGAATTTGAGATAAGATAAAGGTGGTACTATTGTCCAAGCGTTATCTCAGATTAGGGGATGGTAAACAAAACTGGGGGAGAAGAATGTATCACTGATAATGGACACAAAGAATC